>OU618558.1:11522500-16449265 GCA_914829495.1 Eilema sororculum
GACAGTCAAGACAGACAATGCAAATTTTGCCACGGGGCTTAAGTTGCATTGACTTTTGAGTAAGATCGTTATTGATTTTAGTGCAAGCATCAGGCAAAAATTAGGTGCGCGTGAAGGTTAAGCTACATATATACCTAAGGAGCTACATGTGAAATGTTTAATTTTATACATATTTTGTAAGAAATGATGGGGAAACGTTTAAATTATAAAGAGTCTTCCGGCTGAGTCCGACCCGGAATCCTGTTCCCGGTCTCATTACAATAAACCTTTTACTCTAAAGATATAATGGCGGATACTACAGCTTCTGCAATATATTCAATATATGTGTCATATTGCAGAAGTTGTAGCAAATACCAACTAAATTTAACCAGTTTAGGTACAGTCGGGTAAAAAAAATTAAGATAATTTTGAGTACTTTGTTTATCATTTTTTTCCGATGCTGTCTGTACATTTCTCGGCCAATGTATTTATGACCTTTGCTTATACTTGCGGGCTGCTGGCTAATTGGTAAGCGCGTAGTTAGCACATAGCAAAGTTCAGCAATAATTTTCAGGTGAGGCTTATAGGTTAGGTGTTTATTTTAAAAGCAGTGAGAATACTCCGTGACTCGAAGAGCCCGTTAACCGCACTCTCTGCCATACGGAGATCTGTGTTATTCGTTACGGGTAGTTGGAGTCCTAAAAACCCTACAACAGGTCTATCTACATAACTCCAATATCACCAGTGGGTAGTAAACTTCAGTTGGTGGTTGCTACACGGAAAACATCGAAGTTCAAACGGTTTTTAGTCAAACGGAAAGTTGAACTCAACTGAGTATTGAAAAGGCTCGGAGGATAAGTTTACTTTCACAAAATTAATCGCTCCGCTACCCTCGTATGACCGCACCCATATAGACCAGGAGCTCGGTAATGAAAACTTGTTTGTTTCCACTTCAAGGGAACTGTATGAATCGCAAACTAAACATTGTTTTCATGAATTTCGACTTTAACTCAGTGTATTCATATTCAGAAGTTTATTTAATGTGTATGAATGATCATTACCATGTTCCTAATATTTTTGCTTTGAACTGGCGTGTTTGTGGACGTACTGACGTCATCAAAGGGTAATTAAGTCCCTCTGAAGTTATTATTCGAAGTTATGGTACAGAGAACTTTACTATGTGATCTGTTATTAAAATATTACTCGTAGTATCTCTTTGTGGGAAGCGGTGCTTTTGGTTGAGATAATTTGTTAAGGATGTTGCATGGACGTTGACTAAAACTAACAAACTATTTTCTTTGATATACCCAGATTAGTTTATTTTAGTTACTTTCATTATGGCGTATAGAATTTCAATTGCATTAGAATAAAAAATTAAAAGAATAATAATTATTCCGTCTTCTACCTGTAAAAGTTCATTCCGAAATCTACCATCCATTGAAACGAAAATAATTACGCTACGTATATTATAAAGCCAGGGCGCCATCAACCTGACCTGTGAGCCGGTACGTGTGATGATTTACAGACGAGGCTCTTGTGCTTTCATCTCTGTAATTGGAGGTTAGACGGTAGTTGCTCCTTCAAACTAATCAGTAGGATACTTATAAGGAAAACGAGATGCAATACAAGCGACCTTGGTACTTGGATTATGCTATAGGCTACCGTGAAGAAAGGATCAATGGTCACTTAGGTTCGAACCCCGCTCAATGTAAATGTTTGTTCGTTTTGTTTAAATTCACACGTGCAATTTAATAACCTTCTTTTTATTAACGGCTATGTTTATTTTTAATTTTTTTTTTATTGATTATTTTTTGCTTTTATATCATACTCGCGGCCGCCTCTGAAAACCAGCGCTGTCCGCCTGCACTACTACGCGGACAGCATTTACGCTGAGAGGCGACCATTATTATGCACAGTTGTGTTTTATTTATTTTGTAGTTTTTTTATTGTCAACCAATTTTTGTGTATAATAAAAATATTTTCTTTCTTTCTTTATATATTTGTATGCATATGGGAATTGAATCCCGGTTGCCATACGAACATCTATGGCAGTCGTCACGGGTAGTTGGAGCCGTCAAATGTCCAACAACTGGTATAACTGCAATTTTTCGATATCGCCTTTGGGTTGTGGGAGTGAATATCGAAGTTCAACCAAATCCAAAGTTAGACTGGTAAAGCGGACCCCAGAATCCAAGTTGAAAGCTTCGGATGCGACTGGGATGCGCTAGGATGCGCTAGGATGCGCTAGGATGAAGAAGAAAAATCAATTTAAATACTCATTTAAATTGTACAGTGCGACAAAAATTGTATTTGTAACTCAATCAATATCAGAAACAAGAAAAAAAACGCGCTTTTCGCATCACTACTGGCATCAGTTGATATTTTGTTTAACATAACTTGATATGTATCCGGTTATTATAAATACCTGTTCATATCCAATTCAAAAAACGAAACGACAAAAACTCGCTGATCTTTATACGAAAATGCGGGACAGTGAATTTATTACAACATTCGAACAATATATTACTGGTAATACATTATTTAGGGACCCGCAACAAAGTCTCGTGAATATCCAAGATGGAAATATTAGCATTTCACAAAGTATATAAGTATTGAATTACTTTTTGTACCTTTTCCAAGGTGTCAGTCAAATTCACAAGTCACAGAGGAGGTGGATATTACCGATTATGCTAAACTCATGCAAGACATTTTATGATAATGCTCATAGTATTGCCACAGTCTAACGATTCATACTACATACAGTCGGCCAACGAAGCCGTCTAGACAGAGCAATCGTGCGGGGGGAGAGGGGTGGTGGGGGACGGGGTATTACTCGGTACGCCCATACATTTTACTCGGTACTAAGGATTCAGGGCTGTCTCATTTTTGTAATCACACTAATCACGTGATTTTTTTTCAAGGCTCGTTTTCTTTGTAAAAATTGTTTTTTTTTTTCGTTTTCTATATTTAGCTATCCAAGATGGCGGACACGAAATTTTCAGAAAAATCGATATGGGTATCGTTTTCAGGGTTTTTGGGGTCGCTGATTGCGAATATAACATTCATTTCGCGATCCAAGATGGCGGACTCGAAATTTTTACCAAAATCGATATGGGTATCGTTTTCAGGGTTTTGGGGTCGCTGATTGCGAATATAACATCCATTTCGCGATCCAAGATGGCGGACTCGAAATTTTTACCAAAATCGATATGGGTATCGTTTTCGGGGTTTTTGGGGTCGCTGATTGCGAATATAACATCCATTTGGTGATCCAAGATGGCCGACTCGAAATTTTCATTAAAATCAATATGGGTATCGTTTTCAGGGTTTTGGGGTCGCTGATTGCGAATATAACATCCATTTCGCGATCCAAGATGGCGGACTCGAAATTTTTACTAAAATCGATACGGGATCACGAATATGTTATTCATGTAGCAATCCAAGATGACTGGATGGATGATATGTTCGTAATTAGCAACTCTGAAAACCTCCAAAACGATGCTCATGTCGACTTTGTGGGAAATTTCAAGTCCGCCATCTTGGATCGCTAAATGGATTTTATTATACGTAATTAGTCACCCCGAAAACCTCGATTTGTTTTTTTTAAATTTCAAGTCCGCCATCTTTGATCGTCGGTAACATGGTCGTCAAGCCCGATAGCAGACAATTGCCGCCAGGCAATCATACGATGGGAAACTGTCGACTCCCAACTGATCGTGTGTAGCCGCAAAACTGACAGCAGGGCATGGCCGCCAGGCCAAAATCGCTTTCGTGTGTGGGCGCTGTCGACTTAGGACTGCAGGCCGCCCGATACGGTTTGAAACTGCAGGCAAACTGATCGTGGATAGGCTCCTTAAGAATATATCATCAATTTAGCGATCCCCGCGATTAGCGAAATTTGAATTCGAATCCAAATCCCGAACCCGAACTCGAATCAATATCCAAATTCAAGTCGGAATCGAAATAGAAATTCGAAATCGAAAACGAAATCGAATTTGAAACCAGGACTGCAGGCCGCCCGATACGATTTGAAACTGCAGGCGAACTGATCGTGGATAGGCTCCTTAAGAATATATCATCAATTTAGCGATCCCTGCGATTAGCGAAATTTGAATTCGAATCCAAATCCCGAACCTGAACTCGAATCAATATCCAAATTCAAGTCGGAATCGAAATAGAAATTCGAAATCGAAAACGAAATCGAATTAGAAATCGAAACCAAAATCCAAAAACTCAAACTTAAAATATTACGTTTGCTTGATCATAATTGGTTGAGTAGAACCGGAGATATAACCAAAAGTCGCAATAGCCGACATCCATGCGAGCGGAGCCGCGGGCATCACCTAGTAATATAAATTAGCGTGAGTTGATGTGCCTTGACAGAACAAAGAGAACGAATAGGGGTTATATCTAGAATATTACAGAAAAATTATATATAAAAACTGAAGTGACAACCCTGACAAAACTGCAAAAGGCGGCATTTCCGCAAACATCAAACGCGATGAACTACTGTAAGATCTCTCGTTATACTGTGGTATTGCTAACGGCATTTTTTTCGTGCGGAAATCCGCTCCGGCGGGGGTACCTCCCCCTAAGCTGGAAGGGGAGGTTATGTCGGACTCGAACCGGCTAAAACCGCACGCCGAATGTGGTTCGTGGTGCTAGGCCGGAGGTGAGGTCTTCGACATATCCCTCGCACCCCGGCTGACTCAGGGCCATCCCTTACGGTCTGGCCCTCCTCGGGAGTATTACTAACGGCTTTTTTTTTCCGTGCGGAAATCCCCTCTGATACCTCCCCCGCCGGAGCTGGAAGGGGAGGTTATGTCGGACTCGAACTGACTAAAACCGCACGCCGACTGTGGGTCGTGGTGCTAGGCCGGAGGTGAGGTCTTCGACATATCCCTCGCACCCCGGCTGACTCAGGGCCATCCCTTACGGTCTGGCCCTCCTCGGGATTATTGCTAACGGCATTCCTTTACTTGTTTTTGATTGGCCAGTTCGTGCTCCCGTGCAGAGTTTTTGACGTTTAGTCTCGAAGTTTACTAGTAACTATATTTTCAATCAATTCGGTATTCTACTGAGTATGTAGTAATAGTACATTATGATATAAGTGCGGTAAGTTGAAAATTACAGCCGAGGCGATATTACTAGCCCGAGCCTTCGGCGAGGGCTATAAGGAAGCAGAGGCTATAATTTTCAAAGCGCACGTATGTCATACGACGTTTTATAACATATTTACGAGGAAATTAATAATTAATACAGCGAAAAGAAAAAGCGCGCGGCATTATTTTTACTTGTCCACAAATAAGCGATGCGCGCGCATCAACTTTTTTTTTTAGGCAAAGGTACAAAAACAGCCAGTATTACTAATAAAGTAAACTAATATTTTTGTTACAGATAAATGGTTGTAATTTATTGTCAAAATTAATTAAATTAAAGAATTTAATGTTTATTTGTTATATTTTAATTCCCAAAGTTAATTTTATTCATAAAATATTGACCACTTTCTTGACATAAAACCTCTTGGCTAAGATTTTTAAAAGTATCGTTCACGGAGTATCTTAAAACTTTATTAAAAAAAAAACACGTGCCTTTTACATTACATTATCGCACAAGTACGTAATGAGATACATTACGATATTGAAATTGGTGTAATTACAACCACTTTACGAGCAAATATGTTATAAAATTAGTTACTTTTTACTAAACGTAAAAACGATAAGTTATAAAGCTAACTTATGGAAAAAGATTTAGTGACGTCATATTTAATAGCCAAATCAGTTCCTATTATAGGTTGGGTGGATGATTAAAAATAAATAAAAGCAATGAATAAGAACCGACGCAATTTTTACCGCTCTTTTACCATTCTTAATTTAAAAAGGTCGTTTATATAATTTATTTTAACTATAGGATAATACCCAAATTTTTTTATGTCGAATATTGGAACAACATTGAATGTAGATTAACGTATGAACGCAAGAACCCAGGAGTATATATAGGAATGACAAATCACATCTGTTTTCAGCACATTTCCTATTTTTAAATCTGTCAATGAACCGCGTCTTCACCTCACGCAATAGTTATTGTTAGAACGGATCTGGGTCACGAGAATCATACGGATAACATAACATATATAACATAAACTCACGCCTGTATTCCCCGAAGAGGTAGGCAGAGGTGCTAGCACCCACATTTCGCCAGTTTATGTTTAGGTCCCAATGTAATAGGTGGCGAGCCTATTGCCATTAACCGGGCACTTATAAACCTGCGATAAATACACACATAACTTCGAAAAGCATCGAAAAGTCATTGGTGTGTGCCATGGTAAACCTGGGATCGAAACCGAGACCTCGTCTCAGCAGTCCTTTACCCATACCACTAGGCTACCGCAGCATACGCATAAGCATACGGATAGACATACATAAATATACAGATAGACTGAACTGCCTCTCGAAGACTATTCGTTAGAATTGACAGGTATTTTGACGTTTATGACGTTTCTGACAGTCGTCAACGTATGTCAATCCCATAAATTGACCAATAGAGGGGCTGGTTATTCTGTCGCCAGGCAGTAAGGGAGAAAGACATCATTTCCGAAAATAATCCTTAGTAATGACTAAGTCTTTGCCTTTAATCACTTTTAAATATAAACCATAATATATACAAATTCGATCGCTCATACTAAGGTACAGGTCTCATCGCCGATTAGGAAGCGATTTCTTTGTCGTATAAACTAAATCTTTCTGTTTGCCTATGGCTAGAAAACGTAATTTAAAACAAAAACATTCACCATTAATTCTGCTAACTCTTTGCTATTTTGAAATATATTAGGGGAACGCTAATGATATAAAAAAGAAACACGACGTCAACTCCAAATTAAACATAAAAAAGCACAAGACTGAAGGTAAAGGTTATGGTGAGAATTTCAGTTAATATTGATGTCAAACTCATTTAATTGAAAAACTGACAATATTACTGAACTGACCGGTTTAATAATTTGAATGAATTTTTTATTCGAAAAACATCGGAAGGAATGAAATGCTCAAGTTAGACTTGAACTCACGACCTTTCCCTTACAGGGGGAATGCTCTTCCAACTGAGTTATTGAGCAACACCTGAATGTCTTCAAATTTTTCTTCTCTTTATATCCGTCTTTAAAGGCGACGGTGATTTTTTATAGCAATTATTATGCTACACTTTTAAATTCGAAATTAAATCGAATTAGAATAATTGTAAAGATGTTCATGAAGCGTGATAGGACAGAAACTGAAAAATAGTCTACTGACTCTACCCCTGCAGAAAAAAAGGTGTGAATATATGAAAATTTATGTATAGTTGCTTCGATATGTGCGCTCCTAACAAACAGCTGACTTTACGAAAACACGCCATTACTCGCTACAGGCATATTTGTGACCAAATCGCTACTCGTAACAAGTGTGACCACAGCCTTAGACCATAAACACACTTGTCAGACACCCGTCAAACCGCACATTTCTGTGTATACCCTTACAAACGATGTTTATTATCTTTTGACTGTTCATGTGTTACACTCAGCTCCTGTGCTGAGAGACATCAAAACGGAGTCTCAAGTAGGTTTATAGTATTGCCATTACCAATAATTTTGTTTAATATATTTGAAGAGTATACCATCGGAGTCTTTGATAGGCTGATTTATTTTTATTATTGGGAGAACGTTTGATAAACAAATATGGAGGATTTCTTTTCTGATTTGTTAGATACATGCGACTACATATTAGGTAGGTTCTTACATACATAAATACACACATGTACTCATGTTTTTTTTTCCTATAGGGTAGGTAGAGATCCTGCCATCTGCTTCTATCCTTACATACTTCATGAGCTTCCTCTTCCATAAATTAACCTTCCATACAAGTCTGCCGGGTTTGGTTCAACAGTCAACAGTCAACACATCCTACCTTTAAAAGGTGAAATTTGCAATAAACCTAATTCCTAATACACGATTGCAGCTTTATGATGGAAGGTAGGTACAGTCAGCGTCATAAATATCTTGACGACGAAGTCTCAAAATGATTGAGAGTAAATTGAACTGTTTTACTGATTTATATGTGTGTACCAAATATCACAACAATCGCTCAACTGGAACAGGATCAAAAAACGAAATTAAGATCATTTTGAGTACTTTGTTCGACAACATCTTTCTGATGCTGACTGTCCTATCTTCTCTAATAACGTTCAAGCAAGTGCAAAAAAAAAATTACCAAATTTCATCATTAAAGGACAAAATACATTAATTTTCATACATTAAATTGTTAAAGCTCTCATTTCATAAAATATCTAATATAAACACTTTAGACCTTACCCTCAGAGGTCCTATAGGCCCCCTATTATCAACAAGTATAATATATTTACCCACGGGATTGATGAACGGAATAATGACACTAGAGGAAGCTCTTGAAGTGAGGACAGAGGCAAATAGAGGGCTCTCTGCCTACCCTGGAAGAAAACATCGTGAGGGTGAATATGAGGGGTACTTACCTAAGATATATTATTATTTACAAATCTGTTAAGTGGGTCAGCTGTACAATTTAAAAATCTAGTAGGAGAGGTAGGATTATTATCGGTATTTAATTTTCTAGTTGTTTTTTTACGTTATACTCTCTGTAACTCCCTGTCAGCTCACGTGTTTCCTTCTTCCTACAGTCCCAGGTCCTTTAAGCGGGGCGTGAAAGGTATCTGATGAGGCCGTCAAGCTGAGTGCCACCACTGTTAACATGGTACATGTTTACGATGGTGACCCTCTTTCAGAGACTTTGCCTTTAGCTTACCATCAGGCGAGATGAAGTTAAATTGACGTGTCCTCTATAAAAAAATAGGACATTTTGATTGTCTGGCGAACTTTGCTGGTGGATAATGTCCCGATCTGTGTCTTAAAGATAATTTAAAATAATTATTTAATTTAGAACCAGGACACAAGGAAGCTCACCTAGTATGGTCCTATACTGTACCGTATGACTTTATACGTAGATTTTGCTTTGCCGTGTTGGTTACCGAAGGAGTAGAATAGGACCCCAGTTCTTTCTGTGGGTATCGTAAAAGACGACTAAGGGATAGGGTTGTTCTTCATCCGACAGTAAATATACAGCCCAAGACAAAGGCAATAGGCTCGCCCCTATTATGTCGTGGGACCGAAAACCACAATTGGTGTAACGTGGGTGCCAATACACCTCTGCCTACCCCTTTGGGATTTACAAACGTGAGTATATGCATGTATGTGTGTAGATTTCGCTTCAAATTACGACCGATAGGTATACCAAGGGTATACCATGCTTCACTGACTGACCTCCGTCCCCCATGAGCGCGGGCCTGGGGGTGACGGGTGGAGCCGCCTGTCACCCCAGCAGAAGCAGGCCACGGTGGCGGCGAGCTGAAAAGCGCGCCTCCCCATTTCGGGGGCGAGTCGGGGACACCGTTGTCCCCCCTCCCGAGGAGGGCCAAACCGTAAGGGATGGCCCTGGGTCAGCCGGGGTGCGAGGAATATGTCGATGACAACCTCACCTCCGGCCTAGCACCACGACCCTCAGTCCACGTGCGGTTTTAGTCGGTTCGAGTCCGGCATAACCTCCCCTTCCGGCTCCGGCAGGGGGGGTATCCGAGGGGATTTCCGCACGCAAAAAGGGTATACCATACTTATTGCAAGTGAGATTGGCTTGCATCCCGAAGATCTTTAGGTTCCCTAACACCTGAAGTCCAGAATATTGCCCAGAGTCGTACCGGGCCTGTGCCTGCAATGAGCCGTGCAATCAGCGTTGACTGTTTATATTTAATCAGTAAGGGAAACAAGCAATTTTCGCTACAAAAGCAACTTTTTCATGAGAGTAAAATGTTTTTCTTTCATTATTCTGTAGGATTTAATGTAATGTGAATTGTTTGAGATGTAACCCTAAACCGACGAGCATGCATGAAGAATTTAATGAGAGTGAATGAAGCGAGAGTGGTATGTCGGGATCGTAGCAAATGGAGATCCGTGATCTCTGCCTACCCCTATGGGAAACAGGCGTGATTTTATGTATGTATGTAACCAGGGTGTGCTCTGTTCTAATAAATAAGGTCCACTGGAGTATCCATACGGAGTGTTCTCTAGGCCCAAATTCAACATTATACGGAGAAGCTTACTTTTAAACACCCGCGTTCCATGACATACAACATTTATAACGGGACTAGCTTTTGCCCGCGGCTCCGCCCACGTGGATGTCGGTTATCGCAACCAAACATAGCCTATGTCCTTTCTCAAGGTCTAATCTACCCCGATACCAAATTTCATCGGTCCAGTGGTTCAGGCGTGAAAGCGTAACATACAGACAGAGTTACTTTCGCACTTTTAGTATTAGTATGGAAGTATGGATTTATAACGGGTATAATGGTAACGCGTAATGCAGTGTAGTCCACTTAGAGCACCCAGCTGAATAGCACCTGAGCGAATAGCATCAAGCCATGTCCACGAAGAACACCTGTCAAGATTTTTTCCCGTTATCATTGTTGTATATCATGATACGTGAAAGATTAAAAGTTAGCTCCTCCGGAGGGGGCTGTGATGCAGACTTTGACCTCAGCTTTGGGATTGCCCATGTCTTCCCGTAGGTGTCGAAAAAGGTGACTTAGAGATGGAGCTGTTCTCCATCTAACAGTAAATATATAGCTCATAACAAAGTGCCCGCTTTATAGCAATAGACTCCCCTATATTATATGGGACTGAAATAGTTGGCAAGACATGGATAATAATACACGTATGCCTACCCCTTCAGGGATTCACAGGCATGAATATACCGGGTGTAAGGGGAACGCTCCCCAGGCCGAAAACCCGATTTTTGTAGTGGTGTTTTATTATGAAATTACCGTTTCATTTAGCTTTACTAACACGATGGAGAGTAAATAATGCAAAATAAAAAAATTAAAAAATTTAAAAAAAATCGTAATTTTTTTTTTGTCTTAATCGATTTTATTTTTATGCCAATGTGTTAGGTATGTACCTGGAGTACTACTAGGGGTTATAGCTTCGGGAGCGTTCCCACGACCCACGACTCTGTATCCGAAAATACTAATTCCGTCCTCATGAACCTTTAACGCTTACTTTAAACTTTTCCTAGAATATTGTCTTTATTTATGTGACTTCACATTGCCTAATGATGAAGTCTCATGAAAATCTCGCGTTCTACCAAACTTGCACTCCAACGCACAGTTGGATCACTGCTCAGGAAATATTTCTAATATAACTACGTAGCTTGAGCGATTTCATTACCATTGGATTTCCAACGAATCTGCATAACTTAACGAGAATACGACCGTAGCGGTAACACATCAAAATCCCGGAATTAATTATACCTTAGTTCTATTCAACATTTCTAAATTAATCCAATAGGTCCAATTGGTTTAAGTCTTAATTAATGGTATCAAATGCGCGACTCAGATCGAAGAAGCAGGCTTAAATGCTTGTCTTTCTTTCTAAATAGTATGATACGGTGTTTTTGAACGTAAAGACAGCCATGTACATAGATAAATCAGCTCGAAAACCGAACTGGGAACTATGAAAAGTAATTTGTTTAAGCAATTCAGGATGCAGAAACCTCTCAAAAATGAGTCTTACGATACTATTATCTGACCACCTTTGGTCAGGCTGGATCGGGATCTGCGACCAATATAATGACAAATTATAAAACTAATCTATGCTGACAGGATAACCTGTGCAAAGTATGTGCGCCTCTCGGCATAATATGTGTCAAATTGAAGCAACTCGCATAAAAATGCAAATGTATGAAAAGGGGAGCCAAGTTCCATAGTGAAAGTTTTAATGCAACCGAGAATGGTGCTCGATAGCGCTCGATTGAGGAAGGTGGCGAGAGCTAATCAATAAATGAATTTTCAGTTATCTCTGAACTCTTGTGATTAAACCATTATACAAATTTAATAAAAGGTAGGTAGTAGGTACATATTTAAAATAAGAATTAAATTTCCCGGAAAAAATAATCATAAGTTACATAAAATAGCACCTGCCAAAAAACTTGACAGGGGCTCTTCGTGGACATCGCTAGGTGCTATTCAGCTGGGTGCTCTAAGTGGACTACACCAAATTTATCGATAAATTGAATGACTAACAAAACATGTTTGTGTATAATTTCAGGGTTTTGATACACAACCTTCGTGAGTATTTTACATGTAAATTTCAGTGTCTGCCATTACCGTTTACATTGCTGGTTGCCTGCTAGCCGTTATCACTGTGTACTAAGAAGGCGAGTAATGGATATTGCCGCGTTTAAGTTACGAGTTTAATTCAGGTGTGTCGTGGTATAAGGCAGATGGTTAGTGACATACGGTGGTTCTGTTTGAAGAACGTTTTCACTATAATACATATATTGGGCATATGTGAGTATATGTTATGGGCATTATTATAGTGCCTGGACATTATGATAAATATGAGAGATGGACACAGTGCGCCTTGACATGGATAGATATAAGAAGGTTAGGAGGGTGAGGCAGTAGCAGGTGACTACTGCCTTACCTACATACATGAACCATCGTAGTTGATTCGTCATGATTATCAAAGACCTCTGGGTATAAAATGGCCACATTAAGCAATTCTACTAAAAACGAGTAACTTAAAATTTCCAGTAAAATCTCAATAGATTCCTGTAAACATCGTAAAATGGTCAGATATACGAGTTGAATCACAACAATTCATTTCCTAACCAAATCCTAATTACACGTAAATATTGTGTAAAAGGCCAAATATGAAACCTAATGCCATTCCTATAAATGGCCTTTTTAGGCCTCCTGGTATTGGCAACCCTGATAGCTCAGCGAACACTTCGTAATACTAACCCTCCTACAGAGGCTTGGCAGAGGTGGCATGGCCAGACACAAGCTTTTTTTTGTTACCCACGTAGCCAGGCGATCGTTGCAAAATATGTTTGAACCAGATAACGCCACACGAAATCACAGACAAAACTTACTTCATTCACAAAACTGCAAATTATACCAATTTATCGAATACATAGTGAAAAATGAAACTTCTCAGACGGGACTTGAACTTTCCCTCCCTTCTATTTGTATCCGTCTTTAAGGCAACTAATAAAAATAGAAGGGAAATTGGAATCACATCGGGCGTGTCTCGGTAGCCGAGTTGGTCAAAGCATTCCCCCTGTAAGGGAAAGATCGCGGGTTTGAGTCCCGCCCGAGATGTTTAATTTCCCTATGTATTCGATTTATATATCTAGCATACTTAATTCTGTAAAATTCATTCAAATATACTCATTTAGTATGAAAGTTCGCTTACTTTTTCGTTCATGTGTCCCAACGAAAATCGGGGTAGCGGCAAGACTCATGGAATAGTTAGCTTGCATTTAAATAAGTTGCAAATTATTTCGTCCGACCGTTCCTGGCAGGCGCATTTGTAGAATCCTTCATCTATTCAGTACATACTGCCAATTTTACTGCTCTTGCTTTTGGGAAATTTGTAAAACAAACGTAGAGAGAGATCCGTTTCACCGTGCGGTCGCCGGGTCCATGGCGTGGTACAGAGAACACTGTGACGGCGCCTGGGACATGCGACCCAGGTGTAGGTTTAGGGTGGCCACCTTGTGACGGATCAGCGCTCACCTCCACCGTCAGTCGTGTTCCCCCCTCTACCTATCCAAATTTTTGGTAAGATAATATCAACGCCGTTTTAGATATTCGTTTGAGTAGCTTACTGAAGCTCTTGACAATCCGAGGTCTTTAAACAAGTTATACAGGGATTCATCTGGAATTCCCCTCGCTCCTACTTCTACGGCGTAGAGTTTAAACACATAGCCGTTTTTGGTTAACTCGTTGATCAAGTCAAAGTATTTGTTTACGTTCATAGACGATTCTGTGTAATTTTGTGAATACCTATTTTCATGGTTGCAAATAGTACAAGGACTATCTTATGGAAAGCGTTTATCGTTTTCTATAAATTGTTGCAACAATCGGTACATGCAGAAAAAAAACAGAAATTAAAGATGAGAAAATGAAGAAGAAAATTAAGGTAGCAAAGCCTCCGACAAAGAGTTCAAGTCCATGAAAAATTTGTTGCAGTTACAAACCTTTCGAAACTATGAACGACTTTATCATACATAATCATCTATGCAATCACGCCGCCTGAGTAGCTGTAGGTCCACTCACTGGTGTAATGGTTACGTTTTTTTTATTTTGGTTATTTCCTTTTGTAATATTCCTACGCATGTGTTCATCCGCAATAAAAACCAATTTTCTTCCTTTCTTTCATCCCCAGAGGGTTCAACAGAGGTGAATTAACACCCTCATTTCACCAATCATTGGGTCCCACGTAATAGGGGGTGAGCCTATTGCCACATTCCGGGCACTATTGTTGACTCAAGCCTTGCAACCGAGGCTGAGTCTGGGCTGTATATATTTGTCTGATCTTAAACAGCTCTACCGCATGAGAAGATATGGGGTGGTCCAAGTTCTACTCTGCCGGGAACCACGCGGCTCAGATTCATAGCCTTTTGAAATCGAAAAAAATATGGGCGAATAAAAATTGTGAGTTGAAATCGGAAAAAAGTATTTGTGTGCACAAAATCGTGGGTTGAAAACGGAAACGCCCAAAATAATATCATTCAGATTTAACCAGTTACTGTCGGAGAAACACACGCGTATACAGCTTCATACTTCTGACATCACACAGCGCTCTTAAATGGGAAAAAGAATCCGGAAAATGTCCAACATCATTTGGTCGCCGCCTCAATTTCCATGGACTAATTACGGTACGTGTCAGAGGCGACTTTGGAACTCGCGTGAAAGCCTTTTTATCAGAGTAGACTGATTGCCTAACATTAGTCAGCGAATTTTTCCCTTCCCTGTCTCGAAGATTTACTATACTGCATTATGTTTAATGTTGTAGATAAAAAAGCAATTGATGACCTATTTTAAGTTTCAGACGCTGCAGTTAATAAGATGATGCTATATCATTTTGATGATGACGGAGGAAAATGAAATTTTTGCATGATATTTTTCATAGTATTCGAATATATCGGAAAAATTTAATGCTCAAGTGAGACTTGAACCCACGACCTTTCTCTTATAGGTGGAATGCTCTTCCAACTGAGCTATTGAGCCACACCTGAATCACTTCAAATTTAACTTCTCTTTATATCAGTCTTTCTTCGATGGTGGACAATCAATCTTTAAAAGTTTTAATTGAATTTTAAAAGTTAGGTAAATGCTATAAGAAAATCATTCAAAATTTTCATACCATTTAGGTGGGAAGTGGTTTATGTTCGAGTGCAACATTCATGCCGACCCTGAAAGAACCTTCTGATTCTAGAAGAACCCTATATTGTAGTCGCATGGAAAAACAACAGCAGGTTGCAGGGAGTAGCTTAAGAGTTTTAAAATATATAAAGCTCTGTCGGTGATTATTGAGGCAACCTCTTGCCTTATCAGAAGCATCTGAGATGCGTCGCGTTCTTAGGAAGGAAGTATCCCCATCGTCATTCTCAACATCACCTTATCATGTTAGCTGGGCTACATTGGTTTGTGACGAAACACCTTTCGGTTTTACTCGACTCAGTTCGATTCTGACATACCTTATCATGTTAGCACCAGTGAGGCCAGAAGGAACTTCTTTTTCCAAAAATAATTTACTGAAATTATAATCCTTAGCAATCAATGCCTTCAAAACAAACTCCTTTATACCTCTCTAACCCCCCAAAAAGATCCAGTCAATTTCGACACCATTATCATTATTTTATAAAAAGAGGACTTTTGTTCCCGCCCTTAAAAATCATCTCCGCTTACAAAAGCCCGCGAAAGAATCCGACACTGGGCGATGAAAACTTCCAATGTTTTCTACAGCTTCAAAAGAACACCTGAAAACTGTAATTGCAGGCCTCCGTTAATTAATAAGGGCCTTCAAACTTTAAAATGCAAGATTCCAGTAGGGCTGTCAGCTCAGTAAAAAAAAAAAATAAGAATCTATATATATTCGTAAAAAGCGAATAACTACTCACTAAATTCACGAAATCTCAGAATTTCTGAGATTACAATTGTAGCACCTACAAATTTGAAAGGCAGGTAAGTTCCTTTTTAGGGTGCAAACATTCAAGAACGTATTTTACGGCCTCCTCCAGCAACCAAGGACCCAAGACGGTGTGCGTTTTGGTCAGTTCGAGTTCGGAATAACCACCTCCACCGGCTCCGTGGGGGTGGTATCCGTGGGGACTTTTCACAGGATAAAAAAAAGACTCCAAAAGTGAAAACATTTTTTTTATTTTTTATTATGGAATAGGGAGGCAAACGAGTCGACGGATCGCCTGACGGTAAGCGATCACCGCCGCCCATGGACACCCGCAACACCAGAGGAGTCACAAGTGCGTTGCATTCCTTTTAAAAGAGAGTACGCTATTTTCTTGAAGATTTGAAGGTCGTATTGGTTCGGAAATACTGCTAGTGACAGTTCAATAATTATTTCAATAATTGTTCATTATTATATGCATACGGGACTAACATTGGGATGATGACCAGACTTAATACCAGTATACGGTCAATAGGTATTATTAGCCAACACCATTAGTATTTACAGACCTATGGCGATTAACATAATAGGTTCAAATTAAAGTCAGTCGATTTGAGGAGTTGCCAAAGTACTTATGACTGATGTTTTGGCATATATCCAAGAGACCTGGCCCCATCTAGGGAAACAAACTTGAACAACTTCAAAACTTTGAATCCTGAATCAAGCGTTTCAGTGACTCATTCCTATGCCGCACCACTAAGATCTGGAACTTGCTGCCAGCTCACGTGTTTCCTTCTTCCTACAGTCCCGGGCCCTTCAAGTGAGGCGTGAAAAGGCATCTAATGAGGCCGTCAAGCTGAGTGCCACCACTGTTAACATGGTACATGTTTACGATGGTGACCCTCTTTCGGAGACTTTGCCTTTAGCTTAACATCAGACTAGATGAAGTCAAATTGACGTGTCCTGTATAAAAAAAATACATACATATAACCATAACTTTATCTCTGATTAGGCATAGGTGACTTATTAACACCCAAATTTAACCAATCATTGTATTTGGATCCACGTAATAGGGGGTGAAGCCTATTGCCGTATTCCCTGCACTATTGTTTACTCGAACCAGGCATCTGAGGCTGAGTCTGTATATATCTGTCTAATGTTAAACAGCCCTATCCCTTAGTCGCCTAATACGATATCACTAATGAAGAGATGAGGTGGCCCGAATTCTACTCTGCCAGGAAACCACGCGGCTTACCTAAATAATGATCCTTACTATGTGTTCTCTCTATGGTTCATAGGACTGAGAGTTTAATATAATATACATACATATATACATATACTCACGAACGTAAATCGCCGAAGGGTTAGGCATGTATATTAACACCAGCATTTTGCCAACTATGATTTTCGGTCTCAAATAAGGAGGCGATCCTATTGTCGTAAAGTAGACGCTTAGTTTCGGTCTGTATGCTTACTGTCGGGTGGAAAACAGCCCTATCCTTTAGTCGCCTTTTACGACACCCACAGGAAGAGCTGGGGTGGCCCTATTCTACTCCACCGGATTCCAACACGACCATGGGAAAATATAAATTCAATTGATTGCCAAGAGCTTCAGTAAGTTCTTTACTCAAATGAATATCTAAAACAGCGTTGATAGGATCTTACCAAATTTGGATATTTAGTAGTAGAACACGACTGACGGTGGAGGTGAGCGCTGATGCATCACAAGGTGGCCACCCTAAACCTACACCTGGGTCGCAAGTCCCAGGCGCCGTCACAGTGTTCCTCTCTGTACCACGCCATGGACCCGGTGACCGCACGGTGTATCAATGGAATGCTGAGAACCTCTTCTCTATTTGTGCGGTTAATTAGCCTTAATAAGTTCATCCTAACGTCAGGTAATCCTGTTCAGAACGGTACAAGCGATCCCAACTCCTGGTAATGACAAAGTCACAAACTTTTTGAGTAATTACACGCGGTCCCTTTCGGCAGTTGGGCTTGAATCACAATTGACTTAGCAAAGTTGAAATCTTCTTTTTTTAGGCTAAGAAAAAATCAAGAACAGGGTTATCAAAAAGAAATCACAATATCATTGAGTTTATCAGTCATTAATTTTAACAGCCTCTGTGGCGTGGTGGTAGGGAACGCGACTGCTAAGCAGGACGCGCGGGTTCGATCCCCGAAGTGCATGCATATGCATTAATATGGCTATTTGCATTGGTCTGGGTGTTTCTATGTTTATATTTACAAAAAAAAAGAATCTTAGTACGTTTATCCGCATTCTACATTCGATAACACAAGCTAGTTGAGCTAGGTCTAGATATGCGTCTGTAGAATGTTGTGAATATTTAAAAAAATGAATATTTGTTATCTCTAACTTTGATAATTTCAAACTCACACATACACACACGCGCTTACCGTCTTTTATTCGTTTGAAGTTGGTATCAATCTAATTTTGTTTTAGTTTATAAGACAAGTTTATATACTTTTATTCCAAATAAACTGTTCTTAAAATAGATATAACGCTTTGCCCGATTCAGCACCGAGCCGGCAACCGAAGCAAGTTATCTAACACAATTAATAAAACTGATTAACTCATTGATATATTTTTTCTATACCACTTATGTGGCATAGAAGCATGCCTGCCATGGTTTTTCCAAGCGACTACAATATGGGGTTCTTCAAGAGGAGCATTAGAAGGTTTCTTCAGGGTAGGCAGCACGAGTGTAGCGCCCCTGGTGTTGCATACGTCCATAGGCTGCGGTAACCACTTTCCATCAGGTGGGCCGTGTGCTTGTCTGCCACCTAAGTGGTATAAAAAAAATGGTCCAGCTGATGGAAAATGGTTACCGTGGCCGGCCTATGGACATGTGCATCACCAGGGGTGTCACACTCGTGCTTAAGAAAATGTTAATAGATTACCTTAGCTAGAATTCTATTACTAAAACTCACCTCCTTCCTCAGGGATATTCAGCAACTTCTTCGCACCAGGACTGGGACCTCGAACAGCCGATAGCGCCCTCTGCAGGGTCTCACTTATCGGCTTCCCTCCAGCCACTTGCCCAAACACAGCCACTATTACTAAACACCTCACAACACTAGCACTGATTTGACCCACTCTTCGCCAACTGGAGTCTTGCTTCCCCATCTCACTGACACGTATAGACCCCATGATTATACCCCAAATAATGTATAATAATGGCGCTACATTTTTTGATACATCTGAAACAAAAGAGAGGTTTTGGTTAGACAAATATGGGGGTGCGGGTTGGGTAACCTCCACGTTGGCCTTTCCGTTTCTTCTCCCTTTGGACTGCGGTCCTGGGGAGCGGAAGCGGAGGGGCTGGTGCATCCTGGACAACGGCTAACAGACTCCCACCTTAGGAGTTCTGTTGGCCGTTGACGAATAACCCAACGGCCGACCTCATTGTACGAGGAGGTCGTGGGATGGCGGGCCTGCAAGGCCCGCGGGAAGGGATCCGTAGGATCCCTTCTATTCAAACAGCCCTTTTGAGGGCTAGCTGACCCAGAAAGGGTCGTGGGATGGCGGGCCTGCAAGGCCCGCGGGAAGGGATCCGTAGGATTCCTTCCATTCAAACAGCCCTTTTGAGGGCTAGCTGACCCAGAGGGGGTCGTGGTATGGCGGGCCTGCAAGGCCCGCGGGGAGGGATCCGCAGGATTCCTTCCATCTAAACAGCCCTTTTGAGGGCTAGCCGACCCAGAGGGGGTCGTGGTGTGGCGGGGCTTCAAGGCCCGCGGAGAGAGATCCGGTTCCCGCTAGTCGCTCCCAGTATCCCTCTGCTCTCAGAGGGGACAGGGGAGAGGCAAGGGTTCCGCGAGATCCAGGGACGGGTTGGCCCACTGCTCGCGCAGGGGCTGACAGGCACTCGTGCCACCGTCGGTGTTGGGAGAGTTGGCTGCTCCCCCGCGTCGCGTAACCTCCTAGATATCGGCAACGATCTGAGTGCTAGCCACACTCGGTACGCCGGTATCCTGGAGGCCGCGGGGCTTGCCTTAATTGGCCGGCCCGCGACAAGGAAAAGTCTCTAAAACCCGACAGCGAAGTCGTTTAAAACCTGTGGACACCAGGGGACCTCCACAGTATCTACCCCGCTTTTCGGAATGAGCGTCACCCGGAAAGTGTAGTATAGTTCGTCTCATGCTCGTGGGAATCTTATGGAAACTTTAAATCAACATAAAACCCCCCCTTTACCAAGCGAAACAGTCTGCGCGGAGGTCGCGCAGCGCCATGACGCGGAGGTCGCGTCCAAGAACGTCGCGGCGGCGACGGATAAATTTGACACCGCCACAGAGAGGAGCAGGGCCAACAGCCCGGTGGGTCTGCAGACCCGGAAATCTGCACGGAGGAGGAACGGCGATAGGAAAGTTCCTCCTCCACGGAGGGCTGAGACGGATACGGCGGTCACAGTGACCGATTCGTCCTCCACCGACGGCAGCGGGAGCGAAAATTCCCCCCCGCCCAAGGCTGCTATGATCGGCAGGGGAAAAACGCGGGGTGGCAAGAGAGCCACCCCTCAAACGCCCTCCTCACGGGTCCCGGCCCTGAGGGACGTTCAAGTGCCGCCGAGTCCCTCCACCTCGGCGGCGCCAATGCCTCGTACCGACCCTACTTCTAGGGAGGTACTAGAGGCTCTGGAGATAGTGATAGGGGCCCGTGCCGGGTCCCTGGGGCCGGACGAGGTCCGGCTGCGACAGGCGACGACGCGCCTCGTCGATGAGTTTGGCCTGCTGAGAGCGGAGCTGGCTGAGTCGCGCAACGATCGGGCTCAACTAGGCAGGCGGCAGGTCGAGCTCATCGAGAGCTCTGAGCGGCAGGCGGCAGAGTACCGCAAGGAGATGGCCAAGATGGCGGCCGAATTTGCGGACCTGCAGAAGGTCGTCGCCGAGCTGCCGGAGGGGCGCGTCACGCGGTCGGCGCGGCGGAAGCCAGTCGCGCAGCCGGTGGGGCCAAAGCCGCCGGTTCGGCCGGCATCCCCGGTGCGGTCGGTGTCGCCGGTGCGGTCGAGGTCGCCGCTGCGGCTGGAGTCGCCACCGTCATCGCCTGTCCGACCGCAGCCGCCGGTGCTGATGCCGACCCAGCCCGCGGACCCGCTGGCGGCCGTCGTGGCGGCTCTGGCCGCCATGGAAAGGCGGCTGGAGGCAGCGCAAGCGGCGCAGGAAGCGCGGCAGGCGGCGCATGAGGAGCGGACAAAGTGTGGATTGGAGGCCATTATGGACTCCATCCGCCGTCCGCCCCTGGCGCCTCCTGCAGGATATGCCGGGGCCGTAAAAAGAGGTCGCCCAGCAGCGGCCCTGACCACGCAGGAGCCGGCCAGCAGACCATCCGCTGCGCCTGTGGCTCCGGCCGCTTCTACTGTCGCCGTCGGAGTCGAGGGCCCTGGGGTTGCGCAGCGCGCCCAGCCCAGGGGCAAGGGAAAGGGGAAGGGCAAGGGGAAGACGTCCTCTGCCCCAGCCCCAACCCCAGCCCCGGCACCGGCCTCGGCTTCGGCTACAGCTCCGGCTCCAGCTGCCTCCACGAGCTCCTCCCCGGCAGGTGGTTGGGAGGTAGCCGGCGAATCACGCAAAAGGCGGAACGCCAAGCGAAAAGCAGCCAAAAAGGCCAAGAAGGCCGAGGCTGCCGCGAAGGGAGCGCCGGGAAGGCTGCGCGTCCCCCGCACCACGGCTGTCGTCTTGACGATGACGCCGGAGGCCGCGGAGAGGGGCGTGCAATACCCCGACCTGGTGAGGCGGGCCAGAGGCCTCATAGATATGAGGTCTCTTAAGCTGGCGAAGCCCCTCCGAGTCACGGAGACTCGGACGGGGGCCCGCCTCATCCAGGTCCCTGGCGCTTCCAGCGGTCCCCAGGCTGATGCCATAGCGGCTCAGCTAAGGGAGACGCTGGACGCAGCCGACGTCCGGGTGTCCAGGCCCATCAAGTGCGCAGAACTGCGCATTTCGGGCTTGGACGACTCCATCACGGCCGAAGAAATTCGGGCCACCGTGGCGGAGGCCGGGGGCTGCCCCCTGGAGGCGGTTAAGGTCGGAGCAATACGCTACGGCCGTCGCGGACAGGGGGCGGCAGTTGTCGGCTGCCCCATCGCGGCAGCTCAAAAGGCTGCTGATCGGCGGGTCCTCGTGGTGGACGGCGTTGTTGGGGTGCGGGCACAGCTCCTGCAGGCTCGACCGGCCAGGTGCTTTAGGTGCCTGTCGGTCGGGCACGTGGGGGTGCAGTGCACGGCGGAGGTGACGGTCGGCGACCGCTGCTTCCGCTGTGGCCAGCCCGGTCACAGGGCCGGTGGTTGCGAGGCTCCGCTGCACTGTTTTAGGTGTGCAGCGGGGGGCAAACCGGCCGACCATCGGGTTGGCAGCAAGGTCTGCACCGGAGGGGAGCCGAAGCCACGAGGCGGGCGTTCCGCCGATAGTTCGCAGCGGGATGCGGAGATGGTTCCATAATGGATCCCCAACTCCGCATCCTGCAGGCGAACGTGGGCCACGGTGTCGATGCTCAGGCTCTTCTGCTCCAGAGCATGGCACAGTGGTCCATACACGTCGCCGCTGTCGCCGATCCGTACACCCACCGGCCCCCCGGGCCTGCCTGGGTGGTCGACCTGTATGGATCGGCGGCACTGGTGCGTAACGCCGCTGCGGGTGCCCCTCCCTTTGTGGTGATCGCAAGGGAGCATGGCATCGTAGCGGCGCGTGTGGGGGAGATTGCGGTCGTGGCCGTCTACTTCACGCCGGCATCACACCGACGCATAGGGCAGTATCGGCAGTCGCTGGAGCGGCTGACCGACGTCGTCAATGCCTGTCACCCTCGCCCGGTTCTTGTGCTTGGGGACTTCAATGCCTGGTCTGAGGCTTGGGGGTCCCGGCACACGAACCCGCGAGGTAGGGCTCTGGAGAGCTGGGCCGCTACTCTCGGTCTGGTTCTCCAGAATCGCGGGGCCGAAGCCACGTTCTGGGTGGCGGAGCGCGGGGCGAGTTCGATCGTTGATCTCTCATTCGCGAGCGCTTCGCTGTCGCAACGTGTGCGGGACTGGCGTGTTGTCGGGGAGGTGGAGACACTGTCGGATCACCGATACGTTCGGTTTGATGTCTCCCCCCCCGAGAGTGATGCGCCGGTCACACCGGCCCCACGCGAGCCGCGCTGGGTGCTTAGGGGACTGAATAGGGATGCTCTCCTGGAAGCCGCCTCCGTGCAGGCCTGGGCCATGGTGCCGGACAGGCCTGACGACATCGATGACGAGGCGGCGTGGTTCCGGGAGGCCATGACTGTTGTCTGCGATGCGGGTATGTCTAGGGCTCCAGCCTATAGTCCGAGGCGCCGGGTCTACTGGTGGACTGCGGAGATCGCGAGGCTGCGTCAAGCCTGCGTGATCGCGCACCGCCGGTGGGCCAGGCTCCGTAGGAGGCGTAGCCGCCCCGCAGACACAGATCCCCTAGTGGCGGAGTTGCAAGAGGGATACAGGGAAGCCAGGAATGCCCTCCGAGCGGAGATCAAGCGGTCCAAGGCAGCTTCCTATAGGGAGCTGCTGGAGACACTGGAGCGGGACCCATGGGGGCGGCCTTACCGCTTGGTAAGAGGAAAGCTGCGCCCCCGGGCCCCTCCCCTGACCCAGGTTCTCGAGCCGGCTCTGCTTGGAGGAGTGGTGGCATCCCTGTTCCCGGCGCGGGCGGAACACGTTCCGCCGCAGATGACTCCGCCACCTCGGTCGCCTGATGCGCCCGGCGTGGTTATTGACGACGACGTGCCCGAGGTCACTTGGGTAGAACTAGAGCTGGCGGTGCGACGGCTTAGAGCCAAGAAGAACACCGCCCCGGGACCCGACGGCATTCCAGGCCGTGCGTGGGTCCTAGCTCTAGGAGAAGACGGTCTCGAACCCCGACTGCGAGGGTTCCTCAGCGCATGCTTGGAGCGGGGCCAGTTTCCGAAGATGTGGAAGACGGGGAAACTGGTCCTCATCCGCAAGGACGGACGCCCGGCGGACGAGCCGTCCGGGTACCGGCCCATAGTGTTGCTCGACGAGGTGGGCAAGCTCTTCGAAAGAGTGATTGCCAAGCGCCTCGTCGAGCACCTCTCTAGAGTGGGGCCGGACCTAGCGGACACGCAGTACGGCTTCCGCCGGTGGCGTTCCACTGTGGATGCCATCATGCGCGTGAGGACTCTGGCGGAGGATGCGGTTGCCCGGGGCGAGGTGATGTTGGCGGTGTCCTTGGACATCTCCAACGCGTTCAACACCTTGCCCTGGAGTTGCATCAGGGAGGCGCTCGTGTACCACGATGTGCCTCTCTACCTCCGCCGCATAGTCGGGGCGTACCTGACGGAGAGGGCCGTCATCTACCCAAGTGCGACCGGCGTCGGTAGGCGTGAGATGTCGTGCGGTGTCCCACAGGGATCGGTCCTGGGGCCGCTCCTGTGGAACATCGGATACGACTGGGTGCTTCGCGGTGAGCTCGCGTTCGGTGCCACCGTCACGTGCTACGCGGACGACACGCTAGTGACGGTGAGTGGCGCTACACACCGCGAGGCGACCCAGAGGGCCACGACCGCTGTTGCTCAAGTCGTGGATCGGATCCGGCGGCTGGGTCTCGAGGTGGCTCTGCACAAATCCGAGGCCTTGTTCTTTCATGGTCCTCGGCGCAGGCCACCCCCGGGATCCAGCTTGACAGTAGGAGGTACTCCCATCGACATCAAGCCCCGGTTGAAATACCTGGGGCTCGTACTCGATGGTCGGTGGGACTTCGGAGAGCATTTCCGAAGTCTGCGCCCCAAACTGTTGGTGTCAGCTAACGCGCTGATGCGGCTGCTGCCCAACCTGAGGGGCCCAGAGGACTCCTGCAGGAGACTCTACGCGGGTGTCGTGCGGTCCATGGCCCTGTACGGGTGCCCCGTGTGGGCGGACGCCCTGCGGGCCAGGTTCGTGCAACTGCTGCATGCGCCGCAGCAGACGATGGCCTGCAGGGCCATTAGGGGGTACCGCACGATATCCTTTGAAGCGGCGAGTCTCCTAGCCGGATCGCCACCGTGGATCCTGGAAGCGAGATCCCTTGCGGCACTGTATCGGTTCCGTAAGGAGGCGCGGGAGCGGGGATACGATCCCGAGCCCGAAGACATTCGGGCCGAGAGGTCCCGGCTCCACGGGATCATGGTGGCGGAGTGGGAGCGACGACTTGAGCAACGACGCGCAGGGCATGCCGTCATAGAGGCGGTACGGCCCATCATGGGGGAATGGCTCGAGAGGCCACATGGCAGCCTCTCGTATCGACTGACGCAGATTATCACCGGGCACGGGTGCTTCGGGAGATATCTGTGTCGGATCGAAAAGGAGCCAACGTCCGAGTGCCATCACTGCGACGCGAGCGAGGACACGGGGCTGCACACGCTCACCGAGTGCCCGGCATGGGCTGAACCCAGGCGGGAGCTAGTGGCGGCCCTGGGAGTGAGAGTTCTCACCCTCGCCACCCTGCTCACAGCAATGGTCCGCTGCGCGGACGCGTGGGCGGCCGGCGTCTCCTTCATCGAGCAGGTAATGGTCGTGAAGGAGACGGCGGAGCGGGAGAGGCGGCGCGAGCGAGAAAGACTCGCGGATCGCGCCGCCCGCGCGCGCAGGCAACTCGGGCGTCGGAGGGCACTGACTGACCTCCGTCCCCCATGAGCGCGGGCCTGGGGGTGACGGGTGGAGCCGCCTGTCACCCCAGCAGAAGCAGGCCACGGCGGCGGCGCGCTGAACAGCGCGCCTCCCCATTCCGGGGGCGAGTTGGGGACACCGTTGTCCCCCCTGAGGAGGGCCAGACCGTAAGGGATGGCCCTGGGTCAGCCGGGGTGCGAGGGATATGTCTTTGACAACCTCACCTCCGGCCTAGCACCAAGACCCACAGTCGGCGTGCGGTTTTAGTCGGTTCGAGTCCGACATAACCTCCCCTTCCGGTTCCGGCAGGGGGGGTATCCGAGGGGATTTCCGCACGAAAAAAAAAAAAAAAAAAAAAAGGTTAGACAAATATGAGATGCCTGCCGTGTCCGTACGGTAGCCTAGTGGTATGGGTAATGGACTGCTGATACGAGTTCTCGGGTTCGATCCCAGGTTTACCATGGCACACACCAAAGACTTCTCGATGCTTTTCGAATTATGTGTGTATTTATCGCAGGTCTTTAAGTGCCCGGTTACTGGCAATAGGCTCGCCACCTATTAAATTGGGACCCAAACATAAACTGGCGAAATGTGGGTGCTATCACCTCTACCTACCCGTGAGTTTATGTTATGTTATGTTATGCCGTGTCCGTAAGCTCAGTTGATTAGAGTATACCCTTTAAACATTACCTCCTTTTTTCGGCAGTTGGGTAAAAGGAGACTGTTCACGGGTTCAAATCCTGTCCTGAATCTTAATTTTAAGGAGTCCTTTTGATCTTTTTAGACTGTCAGTGATTTCCTCCAAAGAATTCTAAAAGAAAATTGCCAGTAGGATTTTTTTCTAGGTTAAATCCTAATTTGAACGAACTATCCAGTCTAAATTTATGGTAGACTAGCTTTTGCCCGCGGCTCCGCCCGCGTGGATGTCGGTTATCGCGACCAAACATAGCCTATGTCCTTTCTCAAGGTCTAATTTGCCCCTATACCAAATAGGCGTGAAAGCGTAACATACAGACAGACAGACAGAGTTACTTTCGCATTTACAATATTAGTATGGATATTAGTAAAACATTAACGAAAATATCGTTACGGTAGGTATTAGGTCATTGAAATACAGCAGACTGTTTGCCAATTAGTAATTCCTAAATTTGAAGGAAAGTAATTACGAATATTAATAATATTAATCTTGAACCTTACTCAAATAGAAAAGTGTTTGAGTAGAGCTTAAAGTTAAGTAATAAATCGTATCTTAATACATTATTATCGATATTCTATACTAATATAATAAAGACGACAGATTTGTATTTTTGTACTAGTTGACCCGGCGAACTTCGTACCGCCAATTTTTTTCCGCCCGCGTGGATTCAAATCCCTTTCCCGCTGCACCCTCTACTATATTAAGCATATTATACATATAAACCTTCCTCTTGAATTACTCTATGTATTTAAAAGAACGCCACTTCTGCTTCTTCTTGTGTCAATGGCAGCAATTTAAGGGGACTGATCAATCATAATACCTCAAAAATTCATAACATAACATAACATAAACTCACGCCTGTATTCCCCGAAGGGGTAGGCAGAGGTGCTAGCACCCACATTTCGCCAGTTTATGTTTAGGTCCCAATTTGAGCCTATTGCCATTAACCAGGCACTTATAAACCTGCGATAAATACACACATAACTTCGAAAAGCATCGAAAAGTCATTGGTGTGTGCCATGGTAAACCTGGGATCGAACCCGAGACCTCGTCTCAGCAGTCCATTACCCATACCACTAGGCTACCGCAGATACTGATCGAAAATTCAATTCATATCAATAATATTTACTGCCAAGATAATTAATTCCAACATCATAATCTTAACTCCCTGAAACACCGTACATAATATGTACCAATCTATTCTTGAAACAATATTAACCTTCCAGCTAAAACAAGGGTACTAAAGCCGATTATTTATAACACATAAAATGTCTCATAAAGTTCTACTTTCGTTAATTAGCCTGTGCAATTAACATTAAAATACTCTGTTTTGCTGAGCAAAATGTTGAGCATCATCTCAGCTTTATTGCACATTATTTTAATTGGTTTAATTAATATTTACTTTTATTTTTGAGTAATGCTTAAGTCGTAAGAGCCCGTCGAAAGGAGCGCAAAAGGAACAAGAATTTGTGGCATGCTTATATCCAAAAGTAGGTCATATTGTTTTTTTAGATTTTTTAATAATTCTTATGTCTTAGTACAAATGAGCAAATCTTTGAGTTAAGCTAATGTCCAAGAATTGGTCATATGTGTACTTTTATGAGTAATTTTTATGTTTTAGCGGCGAGAGCTGGCGATTAAAGTACAAACGCACAGCTACTCTTTGAATGTGTTTATGTCAGAAGTGGCAAGAGTGGTTAGAAGACTTTATATGGGAAAAATCTTTGAGATAAGCTTAAAAAAAAGCAGGTTGACTCGCCCTATTTATGAAAAACACAAGGTCTCAGTCTAGACGACAAGATCTAAGCTTAGTTATCTAACACACGGTTTTAAACTAACCATATATGTATGGCTGCACACAACTTTGAAGTCAGCAACTCAAAGTTCCTTCCAAGCCGAGCTACCCGCGGCTTTCTTTGCTGTTTCTTTGGTCTATCTTTTCCTTTGTTGGGGCTATCTTTTTTAGGTCGAACAATACTTGAGAGTTTCCAAGCAGAGCTCTGAGAATACATGAATACGGATCAGTAGAGTTTTAACTTCTTTTTATTAGAAGTTTTCTGGAGTAACATGGTTTTGTTGAACTAAGTTTTAATTGATGGACGTTCGTCCACTTAGTATGAAAATATATTTTTTATAAAGTACACGTCAATTTGACTTCACCTCGCCTGATGGTAACCTAAAGGCAAAGTTTCGGAAAGAGTGTCACCATCGTAAACATGTACCATGTTAACAGGGTGGCACTCAGCTTGACGGCCTTATCAGATGCCTTTTCACGCCCCGCCCAATTGAATGTAATTTATCTTTAATAGAGCACTAATCCTGGATAGCATCAGTCTAAAGTTGCATTTTGTAGCACGAACCCCGCATGCTTCTACAATTTATTTTGACTTATATGAGAACGATAGCTACCTGACCTCCTAATCCAGGAATACCTGCCAGTCAGAGCTTCGTTTGTGAATCAACAGGTTATAAGTTTGATATTTTTCCACGTAACTGTTTCGAAAACTAGACATAAGCCTCTCCCGATGTGTGAGGATCGGGTGCTATACACCCGATCCTCCTCCTTTAGCTCCATAAATAGGGAAAAAGTACTTAACTAACAAAGTGCACTGTACCTAACTGACTATGCGTCATCGTCAAGTTATTAAGTATTCACTTATTCAGGCATTTTTCTAGAGACATCCGCGGTCGTAATTTTTACAGTTTTTGTGACTGACTCATTTCAAGTTACTTAGTGGAATCTTTTACGTATGTTGATGGCTCTTAAATTGTAGCATTCCTTTATACGTTTGCAGGAATTGCCTTGATCATGGTACAGTCAATACTAAAAAGATGTTGACGAACAGGGTACTCGAAATGATCTTAATTTAGTTTTTTGATCCCCTTCCAGTTGACCGATTGGCCAATAATACTATATAAATTAATAAAACAGTTTCTTAATACGAGAGTTCCGAGACCATTTTGAGACTTCGTTGTTAAGATGTTTAAGACGCTGACTGTACAGGTTTTATAGTTGGCAATACAAGTTGCTTATCTTACAAGCGAAAATTTGAATGAATTGATTTTTATGACTCGATCACAACAGAACATTAAATTTGAACCATTTGAGTGAAAATTGACAGTACACTTGTTGACTCAACGGATGAACCACAATCCGAAGGGGGCCATCTCGAAAGAGATGGTCTTGGGTCTGCCGGTGTGCGAGAGATATGTTTCCTGTATTTTCACATCCGGCAACCAAAGACCCAAAGACAGCGTGCGTTTCAATCGGTTCGAGTCCGACATAACCACTTCCACCGGCTCAGTCAATCGACGTAGTACTGGCGCAGGCTATCTTTTCAGGTTGGAAGGTTAGAGAGCAGTGGCTCCCTCAAATAAAAGCTGTAGGTATCATTCAACTAAAAAGAAGCAGAACGAGTTAGGAGACTTTGGGATCTGAGATGAAAGTCTATGTTCTTTTTTTATAAAAGGACACGTCAATTTGACTTCACCTCGCCTGATGGTAAGCTAAAGGCAAAGTCTCGGAAAGAGGGTCACCATTATAAAAATGTACCATTCGAACATTCGAACATAAAAGTTAGCATAATAAATGCTATAAAAAATTCATTAAAAAAAAATGTACCATGTTAACAATGGTGGTACTCAGCTTGATGGCCTCATCAGATGCCTTTTTATTTACCTACCTATTTTTGAAGTTATTGAAATAAGTAGTTTTTCATAAGATTTTTTTAATCAGATCATTTAAGTTCTAAAATAGGTTAATTATTGTTATTTTGAAGTCCGTAAATTCTTAAAAGGGTAAGCAGAGGTAATAAATTTTGCCCATAACTCGTGTTGTTATTACCAGTAACTATGAATGATATATACAACAAGCTTCCCAACATTGGGAGAGGCCTATGTCGAGCAGTGGCCTCCGATAGGCTTATTGGTTAATTCATAACAATGTGACATGTAAAATGGTTTTGCCTATTATTATTATCTCTCTGGCGTGGCAGTAGTGAACGCGACTCCTACGCAGGAGGCGCGGGTTCGATCCCCGCTCAGTGCACATATTTGTATGCATGAATATGACTATTTGCATTGGTCTGGGTCTTTTTATGTATAATATGTATGTATTTACACAAGAAAAGTATCTAAGTATATAAGGTAGTTAAGCTTACCATGGGTCTAGATAGCATTGTGTAGAATGTTTGAATAAGTGTGAATAAATAGGATTATGGCTTCTAATCGTAACTAGTTAAATATCAGTAGATAAATTTAACACAAAAACAATTATCATTATCGGTCCAGTACTGCGCGACACTCAAACAAACAAAACGATAAACACTACAACAATAGCAGATATAGATAATGTACCACCCCCACTGACTACAATAAAGGAATTGTTTTGGTTATTATAGAAAGCTCCGAACCAAAGTCGAGCGTCTCCGGGGAACTATGCAGCGTTTTCTACAGTACAGAAAACAATCCTTTAAACCGGTCGGCTTGTACCGGTGTGTTCTATAATCACAAGATGTGTTCAAACTATGTAACACATCATATTATTAACCAACTTTTAAAAAGAAAAGGTTTGTATTAGACTAAAATTTTTGTTTGTCTGTCGGCGATTTCATCGAAAACTACTAAATTTTTTAAATATTATTTCCCTAGGGCAGTCTACGGTATTTGAGAACGGTTTGAATATAATTTTTGGTAGCAAAAACTTTTGGTAATTACATTAAAAACATTGTTAAATACACACTAAATAGGTAAAGTTATTCTAGACTAATTTGAATTTACTGTAACAAATACTACGAAAAACAGGTCCGATTACTATTTAACTTCCAAACCTATAAATCTAAAGAATACTTCAGAATAGATGATTCAATAACGTAACACCATACCTCAACATGTGAATACATGATCCATGAAATGCAATCCAAATCAAACAACACGATATCCGTCACAAAACACAACAAAAACACAAATATAACTAAAACACAACACTTATTAGACACGCTAGATTAAAATGTACATTAAAAACAATAAAATAAACTAATTTAAACTTATAAATACACATAAACGCATAGCGCCAACGCGAAACGAAACCAAACTAACCTAAAAAGTTCCGAGTCGAGAACTCAGTTCATAAAATTTGACCGCCAATAAAACTTTTCAAAGGAAACTCGGACTTCGGAGCAATTACACAAATGTACCAATATCACACAACGCATCAAACAAATATAAACCTTATCCCATTAACATACATTCTAAAATAATACGGAGAAAGTTCAAAATTTGTTTGTTAAGAAGGATCGAATCGCTATCTTTTGTATTCTCGTTTTACCTGAGGGCGACCCTTTTTTTATTCTACGATATGTGGGAAGCGCATCACGTATTCTCATCATTCATAAATGCACCTTATGCTATGTGAATAGAGATGAATATTGAATGTTTTGTTTTCAACTGCATATAGATAGAAATTGCAAGCGCCGAAAACGGATCGTTCTATGCAGTTTTTGTAAATCAATCAATAAAATATAGTTGGATCCGGAATTTCAATGATTTATTTTATGATCTCTCGCGTTCTTGGCGCTCAATGTTGCAGCGGTAAAAATAAACGCAGGTAATAAAATTTAAATAAATAATATCGTTGGCTCTGTCTGGCTATCTGGCTTTCGGACTAATTTAATTAAGCTGTACTATAATTCATATTTTGTCTGCGTTCTTTATTAAAGGTATTTTCTTCTTCGTTTGGATTTCATCGACTTGCTCTTTGGTACCTTTTTTTTTTTTTTTTTTTTTTTTTTATCGTGCGAAAAATCCCCACGGATACCACCCCCACGGAGCCGGTGGAGGCGGTTATGTCGGACTCGAACCGACTAAAACGCACGCCGTCTTGGGTCCTTGGCTGCCGGAGGTGAGATTGCCAAAAGCATATCTCTCGCACCCCGGCAGACCCAGGACCATCTCTTTCGAGATGGCCCCCTTCGGGTTGTGGGGACCAAAATGTCCCCATCTAGCCCCGGTTACGGGGAGGCGCACTTTGCGCCGCCGCCGCGGCCTGCTTCTGCTAGGGTGACAGGCGGCTCCACCGGTCACCCCCAGGCCAGCGCTCATGGAGGACGGAGGTCGTTCTGCGACCTCCGACGTCCGGTTCGCCTTCGCTCTGCACGGGCTTCCCGGGCCCGGAGTCTGGTCCGGACCCGACCGGCCGCCTCCTTCTCGAGCATTACTTGCTCGCAGAAGGAGGCGGCCGCACCCCAAGCGTTTGCGCATCGTACCATCGCTGTGAGCAACGTGACGAGTGTGAGGACTCCCACCCCTAGAGCCGCCACTAGGACCCGCCTCGGCGTGTCCCACGCCGGGCACTCGGTCAGCGTGTGCAGCTCTGTGTCCTCGCTCGCATCACAGTGATGGCACTCGGACGTTGGCTCCTTCCGGATCCGACACAGGTAACTCCCGAAACACCGGTGTCCGGTAATCACCTGCGTCAGCCGGTACGAGAGGCTGCCGTGTGGCCTCTCTAGCCACTCCTCCATGATGGGTCTTACCGCCGCTATTACGGCGTGCCCTGCGCTTGGTCGCCCAAGTCGTAGCTCCCATTCCGCTACCATGTCCCTGTGGAGCTGAGACCTCACGGCCCGAATTTCTTCGGGCTCGGGTTCCCGTCCCTGCTCCCGCGCCTCCTTACGATACCGATATAGCATCGAAAGGGCTCTCGCATCCAGGTTCCACGGTAGGGATCCGGCAAGGAGACTCGCCGCCTCGAAGGATATCGTGCGGTACCCCCTAATGGCCCTGCTGGCCATTGCACGCTGCGGTCCACGCAGCAGACGCGCATTGTGGACCGTCAGGGTGTCCGCCCATATTGGGCACCCATATAGGGCCATGGACCGCACGACTCCCGCGTAAAGTCTCCTGCAGGAGTCATCCGGCCCCCTCATGTTGGGCAGCAGCCGCCCCAAAGCGGCAGCTGTGTCCTTCAATTTGGGGGCCAGTCTTCGGAGATGCTCCCCGAAGTTCCACCGGCCATCAAGTACAAGCCCCAGATATTTCATCTGGGCCTTGACGCCGATGGAAATGTCTCCCACTATGAGGCTGGAATCCTCCGGTGGCACGCGCCGAGGCCCATGAAAGAACATGGCCTCGGTTTTATGCAGAGCCACCTCGAGACCCAGCCGCCGAATCCGTTCCACGACTTGGGCAACCGCGGTCGTGGCCTTCAGGGTCGCTTCGCGGTATGTAGCCCCGCACGCCGTCACCAGAGTGTCATCCGCATAACACGTGACGGCGGCACCGTCCACGAGCTCCCCGCGAAGCACCCAGTCGTAACCGATGTTCCACAGTAGCGGTCCCAGGACCGATCCCTGCGGAACACCGCACGACATCTCTCGCCGACCGAGCCCGGTCGCACTTGGGTAGACGACTGTGCTCTTTGGTACCTGGGGTTCGCTTTCCTACTGGCTCAACTAACTCCATCCTCCATAAGAGTAGGCTACAGGATGACAGGTAGAGCACTAGCCGACCTACGAGCCTAAACTAGCAGAGTAGGTTAAGACGGTCGGGTCTTCCCGGGGGCCATATGGGGACACCACGATTCTCACACTCGAGGGGGTCATCTCCAAATCGCAGATCACCCTGGAACAGCTGGGGTGCGAAGGACCTGCATTTTGGGCTACTTTACAGCGGTACACCCTAACATCTGAAGACCTGGACGGTATGCGGTTTTATTCGCTTCGAATTTCAATAAATCCGTACAGATTCCGCGCGAAAGATGGGATCCGGACTCCGACTTTCCATTACTAAGTTTGCCTCCACCTCGAGAGGAAATCCTGTGCTAGAACCTCGTCAATCAGCTCAGGCTTAGGACTCCAATTACCCATACAGTTGTTTGTATGGCACTCGTCGAAGTATGGAGAGGGCCTACTAAGAATATTACGAAGGGTCACCGAAAACTTGCAAAAGATTACCTGGTCATGAAACTAATATTAGCACTTGAACACTTATTACCTCTAAGTGCCGGCTTAGGATATCATAGATGCTATGGTATTCTCTTTACAGTCATGGGACTTAAGAGTATTCATAGTATGACAAGCTTGTGTATGTCTCTGTCAAGGAAGGATTATCATTTGTAATGAAATACCATGTAAGCCGGCTTGCAAGAGTATTGAATGCGTTTATAATGATTTAAAGGTAATTATAAATTAGAATCATCATCACAGCGTTTGTCATGATTGCATGGAAGCTTGCACTTTGGAGCCAGGGGCCCTCTTATTCTTTACCTTGACTTGATGTATCATGAATTTTCCAGAAGTAACTGCCGCTGTCCCCATCCCATCATTTCCGTGCAGAAATCCCCCAAATACCTCTCCAGTGGCGTACGTCGAACCGTCTAAATCAGCACGCTGCTGTTTCGAATCTGATCTGACCTAACTCTGAGAGGAACACCTACGCTAATGTATCTTTTCGTCAATCGACTTCGAGCTTGCAGGTAAGTATGGTTTGGGCCCCAAAAGTCTTAATTGTACCTCAAAATTACCAAAAACAACTATGTTACTCTCCAAGAAGCTACAACATAGTACGCCATGCATTCGCGTAAACAATAGCGGTGCAGGTATAGTTAAGCAGAACCGATGAAATTTGCAACACGTACGAAATTGCAATATCATGTCATGCAGTTAGTCGAACGGGGATTAGTTGTAGCCTATTAAAGTTTGCCTTGTGACCCGGCTCCGGACGTAGGGACGCTACAAACTCATGTTTTAGAAGAGAGATTTAATGTACAGTACCCCTAGCACGAAAAACTATCGTCATGATATCGACAACTTATTGAGAGAACGAAGCAGTGCGATTAGCCAGCTTCACACATACACAGGTTCATAGTAGCGAGGCGGCCAATCACAATGCTCCGTTAAGTTCCAATACGATACTATTACGATAGTTTTTCACGCTATGGGTACTGATCCTCGTTACCACAGTGTCCCCAACTTGGATAGGGATATGTGGAGGCTTGTTACGCGCCGTCTACGTCATCACCACAGCTTCTGCTAGGGTGACAGGCGGCTCCATCTTTCAACCGTAGGCGTACAGGTCTCTTAGGAGTCCAACCATACCAACACCTGCTAAATAACTAGCGCTGCTTTAACTTAAGTCTTCCTCTCGATGTTAGGAGGTCAGTGGGCTTTCGTTTCTAGAAAAGTGGTATTAAAACTACCGCCACGCCACAGAGGCTGTCATCAATCAAATAATACATAATATTAAATTACCCTATACATTTTTTTATACCACTTAGGTGGCAGACAAGCCCATGGCCCACCTGATGGAAAGTGGTTACCGCGGCCTATGGACGTATGCAACAACAGGGGCGTTACACTCGTGCTGCCTACCCTGAAGAAACCTTCTAATGCCCTTCTTGAAGAACCCCATAGTACTCACTAGGGAAAACCACGGCAGGGAGTTCATTCCACAGCTTGAGCGTGCGAGGGATGAATACACACATACCGCATTTATTTATTATTAATTTTATAACGTGGTTACCGCGGCCTATGGACTGAATGCCCCTCTTGAAGAACCCCATTTTGTAGTCGCTTGGGAAAACCACGAGGTCATTCCACAATATGTACATATTTGGTAGTAAATTTAGTACCAAGTGTGGCAACCCTGAAGGTTTGGGAACTACATTGTTGGTAGATTGTTAAGCGAGTTATACAGCCCACCGTTTTTGCAACCAGGGATTCGGTTAGTTCGGAACAAGCAATTTGTTTATTTGCACATACATAGTTCGGAAACCTATCCGTTACAATTTTGGAATGGATTGACGATCATGCTTACTTTGGTTGGTAATTAGTTGATTTATCCTCTATATCATAGATAACTGGAGTAAAAGAAAATTAATGAATTTTATGATATTAACTACGAAGTACCCGACAAAGTAGAGTACAACCGCGACACCTACTGTGTATTGGAGTTCAAGTTCAAGTTCAAAGTTTTTATTTACATCCATGTGTTGTACAGATGTTACATAATATATGTCTTTCTGTCTGTCTGTCTGTATGTTACGCTTTCACGCCTAAACCACTGAACCGATTTTGATGAAATTTGGTATAGGGGTATAATAGACTATGAGAAAGGACATAGGCTATGTTCGGTCGCGATAACCGACATTTACGCGAGCGGAGCCGCGGGCAAAAGCTAGTTACAAATAAAATAAAATCAAGTCGAAAATAGGTTTACAATAATAGGTACCTATAGGTGATGTTTGAATTACCTACTTATAATTTTTAGGTTAATGTGTCAATAAGTTATAAATCTAGCATAGCATGCAGTAGAATTATTACTAAACTTATCTTAAACATGTTTGTCATCTATGGATAATAAGGGATGAAGGTATTCTCAATCCCAAAGAAAACATGTAACCCAATGTGCAGTATGAAAGGAACTTCATCACACATACGTTCAGGCCGTGGAATGATCTCCCTGCTGTGGTTTTTCCCATCAACAATATGGGGTTCTTCAAAAAGGGTAACAGAAAGTTTCTAAAGGATCGGTAGCGCGTGTGTGACACCGCTGGTGTTGTACAAGTACATAGGCCACGGTAACCACTTTCCATCAGGTGGGCCGTGTGCTTGTCTGCCATTTATGTGGTATAAAAAATAACAATAAATAACAACAAATTGTGAGTGTCAACATGTTTACATTGGTACCTCTGCTTATACCTTCAGCCTTCAGGGAGTCAATTATTAGGCTACGGAAAGTTCTAAGTACCTATAACATGTCAGAATTATTAGGCTACGGAAAGTTCTAAGTACCTATAACATGTCAGAAATAATCAAACAAGTAACATAAATCGAATACATAGGGAAAATGAGACTTCTCGAGCGGGACTCGGTGTAGATGACTCCACCGTCGCCTTAAGGACGGATGATAAATAGAAGAGAAATTTGAATCACATCGGGCATGTCTCGGTAGCCGAGTTGGTCAAGGCATTTCCCCTGTAAGGGAAAGATCGCGGGTTTGAGTCCCGCCCGAGAAGTTTAATTTTTCCCTATGTATTCGATGTGTATAGTTAGCATACTTAATGCTATACAATTATTTCAAGTAACATAAAGTCAAAAACTTAGCTATCTATGGGCGACGAAGGGTTTCTTTATTTCTTCATAATTAATTAGTTTTCCAACAAATATTGTCAGTTAAAAATTGTTTACTTAATTGCTGGAAAGTTGCTGGCTCACGGCGCACCTAGATAAAGGAACAATGGAAGTGACTTCAAGCGTGGTTAATTGATTGGATAAGGTTTCTTGGGTGTAGATTATAAACTACCATCGTGCTGCGGTGGTAATGTAATTACTGAACATTAAGTCCCGGAATCAATTCCCGGATCGGTCAAAAATCTTGTAAGTTTGGAATGAACGTCTAATCATATTCTATCCTCCGTGGTCTAATCTCATAATTTTAAAGAACTTTTGCGATACTCACAGAACAGGTAATAGTTAAAATTATAATTATGTGAGAGTCAAAATATTAAGTCAGTAAACGCTATAACAAAAAATAAAAGCGCCCGCATCAATCGAGTTCAAAATTTAATCAAAAATGGTTTTTGGCTATACTTTTCATGTCCGTAGATAGTGCCGTATACAGTTTACCGATAGGATTTTTACGAATATATTCCCGAGCAAACCTAGAAGGCATTACTTAACATTTTTGCACACTATACAGAATTTGCTCTGTCGTTAAGGTTAAAATCCATTCATGGCGAAAAATACATCATGGTGAAAAATTTAATACAAAACAGGGGGAGGAATTCTACGATGCCTAAAGTTACAGTCTCTTCCACCCCTGTTTTTTTTTCTCATTTTTGTATATATTGTACATTTAGTTATAATACTGTAAGTAATTAGATGATTTTAATAAATTTGAATACAAAACAAGGTAAGTTATATCTTATTCTTGTTACAAAAATGATGAATTATCTCTCTTTGTTTTGAAGAGAGAGGAGTTATCTTTTTTCTTTGAAAAAATTTTACGTCTCCATTTAATCCGGCTATATATCCGTGTAAACACATCGTGGTTAGAAGACGGGTGAAGTTGTAAGTCGGGGTCGAACCAACTACTTGAAACTAGCACCCTTGTGTACCGCGACGATGCACTTTTGCGCTGAAGAGTTTAAATTAACTTTCTTACAGTAAATAAGATATAAAGATGTTTGCTTACTATGACGGTAGTTACATGTTCAATACCCGTGTAGGTCAAATGTATGTTAATATGGCATTGTTCTACGTGAGCGTCAAACGCGCTAACGCGACGCGTTCGAGGCCTTGCGTAAATTTCAAATGAAGGCATTCCTTTGCTCTATCCTTCGTAGTGTCGCGTGAAAACGTCACTTGCAGTATGGAACGTAATATCACACATATGGCGTCGCTTGCGCGCGCTGTTGCTCACGTAGGACATAGGGTATGTTTATTTGGGGTATATGCCTCATAAGTTCTTCGGGGTTTAGCCTTATCTAGTCTGTAAGTCGTTACAACTGATGAATGATAAGTGAGGTGCTAGGACCCACGAGGATCCAGAGACTCACCTGACTCCCTAGTCGGACGACAGTCGCTCCTATTAAAATCGCATATTATGCCAAATCTCAAAGGATGAGAAGGAATAAAGCGGACCCCGAGTTCGTACCTAAGTACGGGGTTCATATACTTCTACTTTCACACCTTGGAAGCAGGAATAACGGAAAGATGATAACTTATGACTATTGTATGACTAATGACTAGTCTCTCTAATTCCTGCTAATTTACTAATCCAGTCCTACTCCTACTAATATCCATACTAATATTATAAATGCGAAAGTAACTCTGTATGTTACGCTTTCACGCCTAAACCACTGAGCCGATTTTGATGTAATTTGGTATAGGGGTATACTAGACCTTAAGAAAGGACATAGGCTATGTTTGGCCGCAATAACCGACATCCACGCGGGCGGAGCCGCGGGCAAAAGCTAGTGTATTATGAATCTGTGAAGATGTTTGTTATTTAATGACGCTTTAACGGCTAAATGGATCTGGCTGAAAATTACAGGAATAGATTTTAGTCTGGAATAAAATATTGGTTACTTTTTATCCTGGGAATAATGTTCCCATTCCCATGATTTGCGGAAACAAGCAACGGCTAGTTCATACTTGCCATACTTAATATTTTAAATGCGAAAGTAACTGTCTGTCTGTCTGTCTGTATGTTACGTGTTCACGCATAAACCGTTGAACGATTTTGATGAAATTTGGTATAGTCGCAAGCAAAGGGTAGTTATCAATATATTTAGGACTCCAGAACTAATTAGGACGTCATAATATTCCTCACCATAATAGGTAAGCCCCAAAGCTTTCTAAAATCGAGTGTCGAATACCATTTGATATCCATAATACGACGGTTAGCCCATCAAAATTCGGGTCTGCCCGATACCCGGGTGTGTATCTGAATATTTATCAGGGTATCCCCGCGCAGCTGTGGCGATTGAAATTGTGACGAAACCTGTATTTTGATATCGTCTATGTTATGATCCGACAATACTAATCCATACTAATATTATAAAATGCAAAAGTAACTCGGTCTATTTGTTAAACTTTCACGCCTAAACCACTGAACCGATTTTGATGAAATTTGGTATAGGGGTAGATTAGACCTTGAGAAAGATCATAGGCTATGTTTGGTCGTGATAACCGAAATCCATGTGGGCGGTGCCGCGGGCAAAAGCTAGTATTATAAATGCTAAAATAACTCTATCTGTTTGTTAAGCTTTCACGCCTAAACCACTGAACCGATTTTTATGAAATTTGGCACAGAGATAGATTAGACCTTGAGTAAGGACATAGGCTAGGTTTGGTTGCGGTAATCGACATGGACGCGGGTGGAGCTGCGGGCAACAGCTTGTTATTAATTTTGTCAGTGGTAAGCCACAACTCAGGCTCCAGCGACTCAGACGGCAGTTGCCAGCATTATAAGCGAATAAAAAACAAACCACATCATATTTAATCGGAAACTGGCTCACAGGTGAAACCATTACGCCATGAATTAATTAAAACAATTTCAACCCAATATCGTATGCCGCTAATATTATAAACGCGAAAGTCAGTAAGTATGGATGTTTATTACTCTAGTTGTTCTATAAAATCTAGAACATTAGCGATATACCACAAAACATCTAGTACACTAACTTAGTCTAGCTATCTAATTTGTCTGCCTAGTAGGATGAAGTTTAGGCGACAAATGAAGCTCGTGCTTGGCAGCTTTGTGCACTAATCTGAGCAGGAAAATTAGTGGTTCCGCGCCCGTCTAGACTATGCTTTATAGCAAGTTTAAATCTGTATATTGTACTTAGTGAATATATTATTTGGTCTTAAATTTAAAGGTGGGTATAAATTTGAGGATGTTTAAAACTATTAGTGGTAGATATAGTTCGATTATTTATATCTTGGACGTAAAATGTGCTTAAAATGTGTTCTATACGCGCAGTAAACGTTTCTTGGATGTATTTTGAACTAGCTTTGCCCGCGGCTCCGCCCGCGTGGATGTCGGTTATCGCGACCAAACATCCTGTCCTTTCTCAAGGTCTAACTTACCCCTATACCAAAAATCGGGTCAGTGGTTTAAGCGTGAAAGTGTAACATACATACAGACAGACAGAGTTACTTTCGCATTTATAATATTAGTATGGAGTATGGATAGTATGGAAGTATGGATTTAGCATGTGGTGCTACTACGGTGGGCGAGCTCAAATTCACCAAGTATAGATTTTTACATAACAACTATCTAACCCGGCGAATATCGTACCGCCATTTTTTTTCCTACCCTTGTGCCGTCAGATCCCGTTCCCACTGCACCTTAACATTTAGAGAAATGAGAAATAGATATTGTCGGATTATAGACCTACCCAATATGCACACAAAATTTTTAATTATAAACACTGCGACACGAGAATTTTATATATTAGATGGCCGTGCCTTTTACATCTTGTGATTGAGGTCTAAAATATATGGGTCGAATTATAGGAGAGAGCCTTTCTTGCTGCTGAATAGAAGCACAGGATAGCTAGCGTTATGGTGACCTCCATTTTTGAGACTTTTCTTTTAGCTAATCATCAGATGCCTAGTGAAATTCGTAAAGGTATTATGAAATAAAAGACTTGTAAAAACGTGGAAAAAAGTCGTTGGAGCGATAAAAGGTTCAACAACTGGTCTTACCGCAATACTTCGATATCGACAATGGGTTGTGAAGGTTAGATGGCAGTCGTTTCACGGAAAGTATCGAAATTCATCCAAACCCGCAGTTAGACTGGTAAAAGCGGACCCCGGCACCGAGGTGAATGCTTCGGATACGACACTGTACAACGAAATAGTAGATAAATACACAGCTACATCGATCTATATATAGGATTAAACTTTATTCTTAAGCTACACTTATGGAGTCATTCAGTATTTTATTGAATAGAAAATTAACCACAGGATCCGCAATGAACTAAATAATTAGTAGCAATTTCAGTTTGAATAAAGTTAAAATTATTTTTCATTACTATTTGTCCAGTTAAATTATCATAATTATATCTAAACACTTACCAACAATTGTTACGTACTGTGCAGTTACCAAACAATTTACTCAAATAATAAGAGAATTAAATTCTTACAATTCTGTAGAACCGACTCCAAACTAGTCAAGGACTCCCTAAGGAGTCACAATATCCGGTCTACCGACTCCTGTATGTGTTCCTAGGACGTTAAATACGATTATATACTACCTAAATTCCTAGTAATACAGGCCTGTACCCGGCACTATCCCGGAAAATGTAGGTACGCCATTTTGTGAGAACGCATTTACACCGTTGTGTGATGAACCCATATCTAAATGTTACAGATATAACGTATTCGAATTTCGGACAGTGTGTCAAGGTTGCTATCCATTGAATATTAAATGGGTGCTATTAGAATACAGAAGTACAGTCCCATGTATAAAACCCTACCCCGTGAAATGGTAGTATGAATTACGTTTACCTCCGCCGCGAATCCTTCAAAGCGGAATCGCAGTAATTTCGCGAAGTTTTGTCTCTTGTAGGAGGAGCAGAAGACTAACAAAACGGCCTGTTCTAATGCATAGATTTAACTATCTTTTATCTCTTTCCCCGCGCGGTTTCACCGATCTGCTCCTACGCCAGTCCAACCTCCGCGCTTAACTAACTCGCGTCAGGTTCCGTTGCCCAGTTCCGCTGCTCAACCTACACTTGAACACAGCGGAATTCATCTAGCGGTTCTTCTGTTCAGGTTTCGTGGCGGAGGTGTACTAGGGGCGTAAGCGGCGTAGAGAGACACTGAGTTCTGCAATACAAATAGATAAGGTTAGAAGGGTATGGCGGAGATTCTGGCAAAGATAACTTTTGATACTGTACGCTTCTTAAACTATTTGAGAGGATATAAATGACTTAGGCGTCCAATTATTATTGTACTAGCTTCATCAAACCTGCAATATGTATGTTGAGGTGTAGGTAGATGTTTATTAGGTAATACCCACATTTCGCCAAGTATGATTTTTGATCCCGCGTTATAGGAGGCGAGCCAAATTACTGTCAATTGGGCAATTCTGTCGAATGAAGAACATACCTATCCCTTAGTCGTCTTCTACGAAACATTCGGGAAAAGAAAGGGTGGTTCTAATCTATTTCACTGGGATACTGTTACACCTCGGTGTGACAGACATCCCTGTTTACCGTTGCCGACAGTAGCAAGGATTAAGAAGTTGCTTTTTCGAGTACCTTGCAAACACCGCCGTACCCGAATGCAAATCCGCTGGCTCCGCTGCGGATTTGACAGTCAAATGACGGAGAAGTGGCTGCCATAATGGAAATGGACTGCATTCGCTTATCACAAGTGGTTGATTAGATTTTCGGGGAGTTAGTTGGGGAGAATTGAACAAAGAAATGTTGGGATATGTATTTTAGTGACGTGGACTTTGCAATTGATTTAGTTTTAAACGGTCTGACTAAAATTAATTTGAATAGTACATTCAAGCAGACCAGGGAATCCTAAAATAATGATGATTCTAGGACACACTAAATATCACTATATTCGTAGTATAAGCCCTAAAGTAGTAAGTTATACCTAAAGTAGCTTGTAACATAGGTTCTATAATTTAACGTTCTATGATAGAGAATGGAGAAGGGAAGGAAGGGGGGGGGGGGGGTGAGGGGGCAATGAGCATTAGGTTCAACAGTTCTGAAATGTATTGCGATATTAGGTATTACAAAATAGTAGAATTTATGTGAGATTTTATTTCCATTTGTTCCATTCCACAATTCTATGATAGAACTTATTTCTTTAGTTATACACTGCGTTTTGGTTCAGGCAATCAATGCGCTTGTTTGCTACACTAGTAGTATAAAAATGAATTTACATAATTTAAATTCAGAATTTCATTATTTTTATTTTTAAGTACATTTTTCTTCGGTACGGCGTTTTAAAAAATATCTTGTTCCCAGTGACCACCCCAAGTATTTTATTACATATTTATGCTATAATGCCTATATTCCTCTGATATGTTCAAAGAAATACGGTATATTTTCGACATTAAGCCTTTATAATTAAAGTTCAAATTGCGGTAATACATTTTTTATAGTTGTCTTTTTACAGCGGACTCCATACGGCGAAGTCAAAAGCGATGATCGATCAATGTCTCACCGCTTCGGTTCCCCGTTCGATCATAATGTTACTTGTTGGTACAGATATTATTAATTGTTTTTTATTGTGTATCTTGTATAGATAATAACGTCTGATTATCTGATATTCTTGATATTTGCTAATATTATAACAAGCGCTTTTTTTTTAATAAATATTCCACAACATTTGTGCACATGAAAATGGCTATTTGCATTTGTCTGGGTGTTTCTATGTATAATATGTATGCATTTACAAAAAAAAAGTATCTAAGTATGTTTATCCACATTCTAGATTCCATAACACAAGCTAGTTAAGCTTATCATGATACAAATATTTGCACTTAGCGGGGATCAAACCCGCGCCTCCTGCGTAGCAGTCGCGTTCACTACCGTACTACGCGTATATTTGATGAGGCCGTCAAGCTGAGGGCCACCATTTTTAATATTGTTAGTGTCTGTTATAGTGACGCGCTTCCTGAGACTTAATGACATCATGTTGACACGCCCTATACAAAAAAAAACCATTATAAACGTTAATTTAACAAAAAAAAAATTACAAGTCATTCAATTTTCAAACACCCAAAAGTTATAAAAACCTTTATTTCGCCCAAACAAACCATATTTCATGAAACAAAATCGAAAACAAAATAACTTAAAAACTCTAAAAAGTCGCAATAGCCCGCAAATTTTTAAGTTCTCAGTTATTAGGTCTGTACGGTTAAGCCGAGTTCTGTTTGGCACATTGCCCAATAGATTTGGCAATGGTGGAACCCGAATTACAGCTTACATTACTTACGTTGTATGTATATTTGTGAATGAATAACAATAATAACATGGTGTATGTCAACAATCTGCGGTAGCCTAGTGGTATGGGCAATGGACTGCAGAGACGAGGTCTCGGGTTCGATCCCAGGTTTACCATGGCACACACCATGCTCGATGCTTTTCGAAGTTATGTGTGTATTTATCGCAGGTTTATAAGTGCCCGGTTAATGGCAATAGGCTCGCCACATATAACATTGGGACCTAAACATAAACTGGCGAAGTGAGGGTACTAGCACCTGTGCCTACCCCTTCGGGGAATACAGGCGTGAGTTTATGTTATGTTATGTCAATAAGCGGAAGGCGGAGGATTGGGTGAAACAGGCCATGTCCAGCAGTGGACTGCGGTGGGCTAATTTATTGATGTTAATCAAATCGAGGATATTTTGAAAAAAAGGTCAGGTCATTAGTATTAGCATCTGCGAGTATGTTTGGTTATCCCCTGGGTCTGCCGAGGTGCGAGGAATATGCCCGAAAATCTCACCTTCGGCTCCATAATAGAAGAAGCATCGGTAGCGTAGTGGTTAAGGAGTCGGCCTAACGATCGAGAGGTCTCGGGTTCGAATCCTGGCCATTACACTACCGACGTGAACCCACTCCTAGCACAAGCAATTTAGCTTAGTTGGAGGGGTTAGAGGGAATATTAGTAACTCCGGTTCTAATATTCTTTAAAAAAAATCCCCGTAGCATTTATTGCACGTCACTCGTCATAATTTGAAGAACAAAATAAAGATTCCTAAGGTTAACAAATTCAGAAGTACAACATTAAATTATTATATTTATTAAAGAAACACCAATGAAATCGTATCACATATAATGAAAGTACTGTCCTATTCAAGAACAAAACAACATCTACTTCAAAACAAAATTCGAAATTTAAATTATTACAAAGCGGAAGTTACGTAACGAAAGCGGAAACACACATGTTACGTAATTTATTCTAAAGGCGATGCCAAAATGGTGGCGGTTCCGTTCCTTTTGGGTAAAAGTCCCGATAGGAATGATTACTTATACACAATGCATTGATCATGGTTACTTTCTTGGAATAACTGTTTATTATTCTGGATAACTTTCGATTAGAATAAATTATGGGGTTTTAAGGCAGGTTTTTTGAAAGTGATATCCTGGATGGCTTTTTTTGGTAAAAAAAACTAGCGACAAGCGCGTGCTTTTTTATAATGGTGTTTTTTTATGAAATTACCGTTTCATTTAGCTTTACTAACACGATGGAAAGTAAATAATGCAAAATAGAAATTAAAAAAGAAACAATTTTTTTTTTATCCAAATCGATTTTATTTTTATGCCTCTTTATTTATTTATAAGAATCATTTTCTAATGATTTATTTTATTTATTTTTTCTATGATTGACATTACCTACTTGTAAAATTCTGACGTTCATATGTGCTCTTTATGTGCCTAAACTGAATAAATGAAATTGATTCTTTGATTGATTGATTGATTGATTGCCAATGTGTTGTGTCTGGAGTACTACTAGGGGTTTTCAGCTTCGGGAGCGTTCCCCTTACACCTGGTATAGTGACTGGCAATTAAAAAAACTTGATGATAACAGAATTGAGGTATACAGAGTGTATGTATATGGATCCCACCTGATTGTTGGAGCTTAATTTAACTCATCTGCAAGTTGATAGATCACCATCCTCATCAGTTTGGCTGTGAAGGATTCCCTCTCGGGGTTTGGAGGTCAGCGAGTCACTCTGGTCCCCAATTCACAGAATTCTAATTTTTTTTTATAAAACGACATGTCAATTTGACTTCACCTCGCCTGATGGTAAGCTAAAGGCCAAGTCTCGGAAAGGTGGTCACCATCATAAACATGTACCATGTTAACAATGGTGACAGCATAGTCGGCCTCATCAGATGCCTTTTCACGCTCCGCTTGAAGTACCCGGGACTGTAGATAAATCCAAAATCAAAAGCGAACCTTGCGTAATCTCTACTAGAATAACACATAAAACAATGACAAATAAAGATAATAGAATTATTATCTATTAGAAATAAAAACTCTTTGTCCCACCGGAATATTCTACTTCAAATTAAGTAACTTACTCAATTTAAATAAGCAAAAATCCCAACGTAACTTGGCGATAAAAACATTTCTAAACATTAAATTGCTACTAAGATCCCCTGTACCTCAGCGAAGATGGTTGATAAATCCAACCGCATCTTAAAAGATAACATCTTAATAGGATCCCTGAGGAGTCTGTCAACGGCTGGACTGGAGCCAAACTGCGCAGATCAGTGTAAAGATGTTTGCACACTAACACGTAATCCATACTTCCATACTTAATATTATAAATGCGAAAGTAACTCTGTCTGTCTGTATGTTACGCTTTCACGCCTAAGCCACTGAACGGATTTTGATGAAATTTGGTATAGGGATAGATTAGACCATGAGAAAGGACATAGGCTATGTTTGGTCGCGATAACCGACATCCACGTGGGCGGAGCCGCGGGCTAAAGCTAGTAATATTATAAATGCGAAAGTAACTCTGTCTGTCTGTCTGTATGTTACGCTTTCACGCCTAAGCCACTGAACGGATTTTGATGAAATTTGGTATAGGGATAGATTAGACCATGAGAAAGGACATAGGCTATGTTTGGTCTCGATAACCGACATCCACGCGTGCGGAGCCGCGAGTAAAAGCTACATATAAACGCGAAAGTTTGTAAGTATAGATGAATATTTGTTACTCATTCACGTCTAAACGGCTGGAGGGATTTCAATAACATTTGGTATGGACATAGCTGAGACCCTGGATTAACACATAGTCAGGATAACCGACATCCACGCGGACGGAGTCTCGGTCAAAAGCTGTACAGTATACGTTAACACGCGGATGCTGTAATGGATTGTTTGACTTATTTATGATGCTTTTAGCACTTGAAGCGTTGGTAGTTTAGTGTTTAAGGAGTCGGCCTTATGATCGAAAGGTACCGGGTTCGAATCCTGGCCATCACACTACCTACGTGAACCCACTCCAAACACAAGCAATAAGAGAGAATAATAGTAATCAAATACATAGGGAAAAAGAATCTTCTCGGGCGGGACTCGAACCCGCAGTCTTTCCCTTACAGGGGGAATGCCTGACCAATTCGGCTACCGAGACACGCCCGACATGATTCAAATTTCCCATCTCATACGTCTTAAGGCGACGTGGCGTCATCTACCGATTTTCTTACGAACTATCGGAATCAATGAATGATGTTACAATCATTTTTAAACATTGATTTTTGATAACTGCGCCCAAACAATTGAAGGAATTTTTACAGCATTAAGTATGCTAACTATACAAATCAAATACATAGGGAAAAAGAATCTTCTCGGGCGGGACTCGAACCCGCAGTCTTTCCCTTACAGGGGGAATGCCTGACCAATTCGGCTACCGAGACACGCCCGACATGATTCAAATTTCCCATCTCATACGTCTTAAGGCGACGTGGCGTCATCTACCGATTTTCTTACGAACTATCGGAATCAATGAATGATGTTACAATCATTTTTAAACATTGATTTTTGATAACTGCGCCCAAACAATTGAAGGAATTTTTACAGCATTAAGTATGCTAACTATACAAATCAAATACATAGGGAAAAAGAATCTTCTCGGGCGGGACTCGAACCCGCAGTCTTTCCCTTACAGGGGGAATGCCTGACCAATTCGGCTACCGAGACACGCCCGACATGATTCAAATTTCCCATCTCATACGTCTTAAGGCGACGTGGCGTCATCTACCGATTTTCTTACGAACTATCGGAATCAATGAATGATGTTACAATCATTTTTAAACATTGATTTTTGATAACTGCGCCCAAACAATTGAAGGAATTTTTACAGCATTAAGTATGCTAACTATACAAATCAAATACATAGGGAAAAAGAATCTTCTCGGGCGGGACTCGAACCCGCAGTCTTTCCCTTACAGGGGGAATGCCTGACCAATTCGGCTACCGAGACACGCCCGACATGATTCAAATTTCCCATCTCATACGTCTTAAGGCGACGTGGCGTCATCTACCGATTTTCTTACGAACTATCGGAATCAATGAATGATGTTACAATCATTTTTAAACATTGATTTTTGATAACTGCGCCCAAACAATTGAAGGAATTTTTACAGCATTAAGTATGCTAACTATACAAATCAAATACATAGGGAAAAAGAATCTTCTCGGGCGGGACTCGAACCCGCAGTATTTCCCTTACAGGGGGAATGCCTGACCAATTCGGCTACCGAGACACGCCCGACATGATGAATTTGAATCATGTCGGGCGTGTCTCGGTAGCCGAATTGGTCAGGCATTCCCCCTGTAAGGGAAAGACTGCGGGTTCGAGTCCCGCCCGAGAAGATTCTTTTTCCCTATGTATTTGATTTGTATAGTTAGCATACTTAATGCTGTAAAAATTCCTTCAAGAATAATAGTAATTTCGGTTATAACATACTTCATTAAAAAAACAAAGCATGCTAATATTGACCAATCTATATCTGAGATTGATCACGATTGCATATAAATAAGTATATTGCATCTATACAGGGTGTAATCGTTAAGTGTGTCCAGGCGATTATTCCGTAACTATTACGGATATCAAAAAACTTTAAACTGATGTCGAAAGTACATTACCTAATGAGTAAAATGACATCAATAACTTTTTAATAATCAAACGAGAGGTATCTAAAATTTTGACATTAAACACTCCCATACATTTAGTATGAGTTTAGAAGAAAGGTTTTAGTGTCCTTATTTTAAAATACATCATTTGAACATCTGCTTTGAATACAAAATTTTGTACTTACTAAGAAATAAATATTATTCAATTAAAAGATAGTTTTATTACTCTGTTAGGTTAATAAACAGTTTCCTTTAATATCAGTTCTAAGCTAAAATATTCTTTTAAAATAAGGACACTAAAACCTTTCTGCTAAACTCATACTAAATGTATGGGAGTGTTTAATGTCAAAATTTTAGATACCTCTCGTATGATTTTTAAAAGTTATTGATGTCATTTTACTCATTTGGTAACGTACTTTCGATATCAGATTAAAGTTTTTTGATATCTGTACTAGTTACGAAATAATGGCCTGGACACACTTAACGATTACACCCTGTATATTATGTATATTCACAATCGTTCTTCAGGAAGCGATTGTCAGCTGACCCCCGAGAGTTAAGTATATATAAATAGTTGTCTGCGTATTATAATAGAAGACCTACCATAAAACCTACGTATGAAGTTGTGAACCTAAGATTCAACCATCTAACGTAAAAGTATTTAGCCCGAATTTAGAATCGTATACGGTAGGCAACACTTCGTGCAGCATAAATCCTGCTGAAAGAAAATCTGAAGTAACTCAACAGAACTTATCAAGAATTTCCGATTCAATATTAGAGAGCCGGTAGTGCAGAAGGGGAAAACTTCCAAGGTACTACTAGTTCGGCGGCGCGAAGTGCATCTCCTCGTACCCGGGGCTAGATGGGGACACTTTGGTCCCCACAACCCGAAGGGGGCCATCTCGAAAGAGATGGTCCTGGGTCTGCCAGGGTGCGAGAGATATGTTTTCTGCAATCTCACCTGCGGCAACCAAAGACCCATAGACGGCGTGCGTTTTAGTCGGTTCGAGTCCGACATAACTACCTCCACCGGTTCTGGGGGAGTGGTATCCGTGGGGATTAAAAAAAAGGTACTACAAGTTGTCCAGTCAAGGATTGCTGGATTGCTTCTCTGGCGCAGAAGAAAACATCATTAGAGATTTTTATCAATCATCTACAATATTTTTATCTAAGTCCTTTGTACTGTTTGATCAAAATTATGTCTCACTTTGAACAATGCGCGATAACCGAGGCGTCTTTGCCTTTGACTTTGTTTTCACATATAAAAATCTATGCCCCACCTTCTTTAACACTACAATGTCTGAATCATTATTTGATTCCCACTCAAGAATCCACAACATATTACTACCATCACGCTAAAAAAACCATCCAAGTGCCCAACAGTCTCCATCACATTAGGTACATTTGTCATTCTTCCACTGAATGCAAAACAATATCCCACTAATCCCAAAACTGCGAACCAAAACACGATCACGGTAAACTAAACACCGAAATCTTTACCCACAAGTGGGTCCCATCAAAATCGCATACACTCGACATCAGCTCTAGATTTCCTTATATTGTAACATTAGGACCAGCATTTGGCGTTCGGCCAGACACCGGCCAGTCGATCTGCGTCCCACTTGAGTAGGGTGAACAGATATTGGGGAAAATTAGGATAGGATTACATCGTTCTGAAAATAGTAAAATTATAGTATTGGGTTTATGTAAGGTCAAAAAATCTTTACATACAACGTTTTATGTGCAACCATATCTCTTTTTTTGCCGACTTATGCATATTTTAACGTAATGTGTGTTTAATTGTAATCTATTTAGCACACGCTTTAAGTCAAATTAAATACATAGTTACTAAAGAATAGAATAGAATAGAATAGAATACTCTTTATTGCACACCAAACATAGAATATATACAGAGGATACATAAATGAAAAAAAGTTGTACAATGGGCGGCCTTATCGCGATCTGCGATTTCTTCCAGACAACCGGTTTGTATGGACTGAACTGCAAGAACCGGTAGTTTGTGGTGTACACTATAATTATTACTAATTTATATAGTTCGTAGGCATTTAAATAACAGAAAGTACTTATTTTATTAAATAAACACCTGCATACACATACATACATAGACATACATACATACAGACACATACACATATACATACATACATACATGCATACATACATACATACCCGCATACATACATACATAATTCGCGCATAATACATAATGCGCGCACATAAAATTGTTTAATGCATAATATAATATTGTTCCCAGAATCAATACAGAGTTGGCATAAAACTTATAACAATAGGTAGTGCTCCCTTACCTGTCTTTGAAATGAAGACGGCGACTGTGCTCGTCTAATATTTACAGGCAACGCATTCCAAAGTCGCGCAGCTTATACTGTGAAGGACTTGTCGTAGAAGCTTGTAGAATGCGTCACCATTGCCAGAGTCAAGTTTTCCGTGGATCTCAAATGTCTAGTATTATTTTCGTGCAGAAATCGAAAACGCTTTTTTAGATAGAGAGGAGTAGTTGGGTTGTACAAAATATTAAAAAGAAGAGAGAGTATATGAGTATTCCGGCGAAGGCGGATTGGTAACCACTTGAGTTTTTTACGAAATTCGGAAACATGATCATATTTGCGCAAGCCAAAAATGAATCGTATACAGAAGTTTTGTAAAGACTTAGGTAAGAAAATGTGTATACCCAAGACGGGACCTGAACCCTCAATCGGTTCCTTCCTTACAAGGGGAATGTTCTGACCTACAGCTACATGGACACATCTCAAACATTCAAATTTCTTCTATTTCTATACATTCGTCTTGGGGCGACGGCGACGGTAGACCTAAACCCTATAAGGGATGGATCATGGGTTCAAATTCCGTTTTGGAATTTTACTTTTTTATCTAAATCTATAGAAAAAGATAGCAAACTAAATTGCTTTACTTGAAAAAATTCCTACGACCTAGGCTACTGAAGAGTAACCGAAACGTTGGGCTAAAAAAAAAAAAAAAAAAATCTAATATATGACATTCTCGTGTCACAGTTTTCGTTGCCATACTCCTCCGAAACGGCTTGAGCGATTTTGGTGAAATTTTTTGTGCTTATCCAGTATCTATGAGAATCGGCCAACATCTATTTTTCATCCCCCTAAATGGTGCAGCGGGAACGGGATCTGACGCCGATCGCGGGGCGGGAAAAAATTGGCGGTACGAAGTTCGCCGGGACAGCTAGTATAATATATATATATATATAATACCAAATTTATTACAATAGAATCTGTTCAAGAATCGTTTTATTTCTTGTAATTTTAGTGATATTTGCGTAAAATCCAAACAGTATGTCATTCACGCGGTTTCTGAATACAATAAAATAGACATACGCAGGCTCCTGAAGATATCCGTGAAATATCATAAAACTTGGTAACCCCACATCGTCCTATTTAGATTATATCGTCGCACAGATAGAATTAAAACCGTTCATGTTTAAAATGGACGTTATCATACGATATTAAAATACTTATAATATATTTTAGAGCTTTTTACGATAAAGCATAAAATATGGTAATTGTTTTAGAAATTTCAGAAAACATGGGATCGCAAAATTACTTTATGACCCCCATAAATTAATAACGGCCTAGAGTGGGTTTGACCCCTGTTAAGAGCACTTCGAAAAATAAAAGAGAGGTAAGTACATAAAGGGTCTAATGGAAAGTACCCGTAACCAGGGGACTGGTTTGTTCCCTGTGCGCAGAATTGGAATTGACATTCAACGTGGCAATACCGTCAGATTTCTGGCCACCAGTCCAATTGACGTCGGTGGGGAGGCGTTCTTTGACGCTTATACCTGTAGGTTTGTGTCGATACTTTATTTGTTTCTTCTATATTTCATTTCAATTTAAATTTTAATAATATGTACTGACAACCAAGTCAGATGAACTGACGACGTGAAAAAGGTGGTTGGGTTATACTGGATTCGGAAGGTAGAGGATTGCAAACAAATGCACACTGCAACAGGCTAATTCAGCGACGTACATGAATAAATAAATAAAAATTCTATAGCGAATTTTCCCGCTGAAATCATAGTCACCCGACCTGACTGAGTACTTCCTTCGTGTAGTAGATCCCAGCGAATCCAACCTACATCCATGTGTCTCCTCTGAATAGGATTAAGAAGAAGAAAACAAACTGTTTCAAGATGTTGTGTAGTTCAGAACAAAAACTGCGTAACGGTTCCTGGACAAGGCGGGAACGAATTTTGAATTTCGAATTTGGAACAGGACGCAGAAACTAGATAGCAGGAACGAATTTTGAATTTCGAATTTGGGACAGGACGCACAAACTAGATAGCGGGATGAAATTTTGAATTTCGAATTTGGAACGGGACGCAGAAACTAAACTAAGCATAGCAGGCTAATGTTATAATATGTGTGACAGTAATAAAAAGTCGCGCAGTGTTCCTAGTTTTAGGTAGTGGTCTTTTGCGATACAATTTTTTTTTCCGTACTTACAGCCAGTTTGGTGAATATGTTTAAGATCAGCTGGTACACAAGATATACCAGTAATTTAACCCTAAATTACCAAGATGCAAGGTACAAAGTTTAATTACTTTTCAAAGTACTCTAAGGTCAAACAAACAACCTCGGGTGAAGGGCGGGGGCCTCTTTTAAGACCTAATTCAAATTTTAAAGTACCTAAGTATTATAACAGACGACCCGTATTGGTCGGGATGGTATTCTGCCAACTATACAGGATGTATTTTTGGGACGAGGCTGTAAAGGCAAGTATCTTAACCGTTAGAGTTATAGTTAAAGGTTCCTAGGAGACTATTCATAACTTTTTTTAGATATTCGGAAATGCATTTACAGATTTTGTAAAAATCGTAAAGGCTGTAATCTATTCCTGTATTAAATTTCAACCAGAACCGTTCAGCCGTAGAGAGTAATTGATAAACAAATAATCTTCACAAATTTTCACATATAATATTTAGAGCCGGTTTTGACCAAACGCGAGTAAAGTTTAATCCTAGAATAAACAGCCAATATGTGGGTGGTAGTGCCTGTTTATTCTAGGAATAAACTTTATTCGCGTTTGGTCGAATGTACCATTAGAAGGGTAGTATAATCCTCTGTATTTATTTACATAGATTATGAAGACTAACTGGCTGCGCCCAATAGGTACCTACACTCGTAGTTTATTTAATTTTTATTATTCATATAAACATTACTCAAAAGACACGTACTCGAATCCTTATAATTAACTTTCATTCAGTATATCACTCAACGCTTCACTCTTCCTACCCCTTCCACTCCCTATGTATCAGTCATCATCGTGCACCCGTCACGAAGAGGTTCGAAACGCTCAAAAAAAGGAACTCAGGTCTCCCATAGGCCTCCGCGACTCTCAAGTCTATTCACCATTCAGTTAAAACATACTATAACTCGCCGCGCGTCCGCGCTTCCAAATAAACAAATATATAAAAGAAAAACTCTGTGTGAAGTGTTTGTGGACAAGGAGACCTGCGGACCAGGATATCATCACCTCAGCACCTATGGTACGTCCTTTTCAATCCAAGTCTTTGGTCCCACTCCCCGGATTCCATGATCCGCATCGCTCCTCCTTGCAAATAACACTAAACACATATTTATCATATTGCTCAAACGCCTTCGCCGCCATTTTCACTCACACGCATCGACAAGTTTAACTTGCTCGAATCTCGCAAAGTATCTATTATTTCCTATTATAATCTCGTTATATCTCGTCCATACGCATAATAGTATACATTTACGATAATATTTTTGTATTTTATAACATATTTCAACAAATTCGTTAATTATTTCAACTCGCAGGTAGGTAGGTAACTGTCGCCTCATTCAAATAATTCTCGTTCACTTTCACGCAATACTCAGCCTTACGGCTCTTGTATTACGTATCATATTCCCTCGCACATATTTTAGAATTACTCCCGCGTACCTACTGGCTTTCATAAAGATTCCTAAAACTTAAAATATAATTTCCATCGATCATCATGGGTGGTAAACAAAAGAAATCTGATGATTCTTCCGCCTCTGATGACGACGTACCCGACGTCACGGTCACTATACTTGAAGTAAAGAAACAAAGTTTATTCCAAATTGCTCAGGATATTTATAATTTAAGTTTAAAGGTGTCAGATCCCATTAATCGCTCTCAATTTCTCGCTAGAACGAAGTCAATTGACCAAATTCGCTCTGAATTCATGAAAACTCTTGATGACCTTGTCATTAAATCTATTCAAGTAGATCCTAAGGCAAAGCCGAATTACAGTGCTCTCAACGCATTTGATGAGTTGTATTGTTACATAAAACATACAGAAGGCTCTCTGAATCAACAGCGTGATGACTCAAGGAAAGAAAATGATCCATTTAAACTCAAACTCCCTCCGCTACAGCTAGCAAGTTTTGATGGCACTCCGAGCAAGTGGCCAGTGTTCTATGAGAACTTTCGCTGCTTAGTACACACTAATAAACGCCTCTCAAGTGCTGAAAAAGTACAATACTTAATTGGTTGTCTCTCTGGTAAGGCACTCACCATTTGCTCTGGAATAACCGCTACTGCAGAAAATTATGAAATCATATGGAAAGCTCTCTTAGAAAAATATGAGGATACAAGAGTACAAGCCTCTATGTATCTAGAACAAATGTTACAACATAAGCCAAACCAAACGGCTGAAACATTTATTGATAACTTTTGTTCCGCTGAAGCCGCACTCCGTCGTTTAGAAATCAATGATTTGTCAGATTTTATAATAACTCATATTGCATTAAGCAAGCTGGATAGAGATACACTCAATTTGTTTGAACAGACCCACAGGCAAACAGACATTCCTACTTTTCAAAATGTTAAAAACTTTGTTAAAGAACAAAATAAAATTCAAACGCTTCGTACCCCTACAATCTCTTACAACACTCAAAAGCAACAAACATACAAACCCACTCCTAAAACCAAACAAACTCAAGCATTCTTTACCCAGGATAATAATTCCACTCAAAATAATCAATCTGACATACCTCCACAAACAGACTATCAGTCATGTAAAATATGCAACGCTAACCACTCTCACCCTTTATACAAATGTGATTTTTTTCTGAACTCAGATCCGCAAACGCGCAACGACATTGTAAACAAACATTCATTCTGTAAAAACTGTCTAGGATTTCATAATGTAAACATGTGTAAATCAGTAAGAAAGTGTTCAATTTGCAATCGCAAACACCACTCATTATTACACATTAATTTTTACAATAATAATATTCATTCCGATACGCAACGCAATACTTCTGTCTACCCCGCTAACGGCTTATCACAGCGTGATGATACACAGCTGATACGCGCCGGCAGCGCGCCCGCCGCCGCCGCCGCGCCCCCTGCACCGCAAGCGCAACGTCCCGCTCTCGCTCGCGCCGCACCGCGCCCTTCTCACTCGCACTCTCGCCCGCTCACCGCCGCGGTATACGACTCGCGTGACCCCTCGCCGCCGCCAGTCGAACATATGACTGCGCGCGAACATTCAAACGTTGATAACAACAACTTTGCACTTTCCGCGATTTCTTCCGCGCGTATTTCAAATAATACGACGGTATTGTTACCCACCGCAACTGTACACGTTTACAATAACGCTAAACCAATTAATATACGATTGTTCTTGGATACTGGTTCAATGAGTAATTTTATAACAAAATCTTGTTGTGAACGTTTGAATTTAAAAATTACGCCTGCACCTTCTACGGTCAAAGGGATCGGTCAAGTCGAAAGTAAGTCTTTCGGACTGACTCAATTTAAAATATATTCTCGTATCGACTCGCGCTGTTCTTACACAGTTAATGCTCGCGTTATTGACACAATAACCGACTTTTTACCTAACGCTGTAGTCGATCTCAAGGAATTGACACACTTACAGAATATCCCAATGGCAGATGACCATTTCCACGCGCCAGCTCAAATCGATTGCCTCTTAGGTAACGAACTATTCCCGCTTCTACTCGGATCAGGCCGAGTATCCGCTCCGAAATCTTCAGTAGTTGGTATACAAACCACACTAGGATATGTCGCAATGGGTAAAGCCCAATGTATCTCACACGCATCTCTCTCGCACGCACCTCACTCGCACGCAGCTCTCATGCTCGCACCAAACTCGCACTCGGACACTCGTTCGTCTATCTCGCACGCTCACTCAATCAATTCGGACAAAGTCTTTTTCTGTACGGAATCGGAATCACATTCGCTCGAGTACCTAACTCAACGCTTCTGGGAAATAGAAAATGTTCCAGATAAAAAACATTTCAGTCCAGAAGACGAAGCATGTGAACATTTATTCCAAGCTACCTACTCACGCGATCACAGCGGTAGATACACCGTCAGTTTACCATTCAAACTCGAACCTTCTGAACTAGGTGACTCGTACCACATCGCTAAGCGCCGCTTGTTAAACCTAGAAAAGAAGCTTGATTCATCTGAATTACGCAACGATTATAACGCCACCATCCAATCATATATTGACCAAGGTCATTTATCTAAAGTTGAACACTTCCCACTAGATATTCACGCTTATTATATGCCGCATAGGGCTGTCTACCGTCCCGAAAAGGAAACATCAAAAACTCGAGTGGTTCTCGATGCAGGTTGTAAAACTACATCAGGGAAATCGCTTAATGATCTGCTCTATGTAGGTCCGAATTTACAAAGTAACATTTATGATTTACTTCTAAATTTACGCATGTTTTCTATCGCATTAACTGCAGACATCGAAAAGATGTATTTTCAAGTCAAACTCTCTTCCAAACATCAACCATATCAACGCATTTTATTTCGATTCAACCCCCACTCCTCTGTCGACGTTTACCAGTTCGATAGAGTATGTTTTGGGGTATCTAGCTCTCCCTATCTCGCCATGCGCGTTGTTCGCCAGCTGGCCACTGACAGTCGAGATGAGTATCCTCTCGCTGCTTACGAGGCCGAGAACCACATGTATATGGACGACTATGTTTGTCCTATAGATGGTTTAGATCACGCAAAAAATACATATAAGGAAATGGTTGAAATGTTTAAATCTGGAGGTTTTAACTTAGTCAAATGGATCTCTAATAATAAAGAATTCACGTCCCTCTTCTCACAAAAGCCCACACGCTATCAACTTTGATTCCGACTCCAACACCGCTACAAAAATCGTAGGCATGCAGTGGCAACCTAACGATGATAACTTTCATTTTAAAATTAATATTAACGCTCCAGAAGCATGCACTAAACGCACAATCCTCTCTGAAACTGCATTAGGTCTTATTAGTCCAGTTGTCGCTTTCATGAAGCTGTTAGTACAAGACTGCTGGAAGCTACAACTCGATTGGGATGAGGAGGTCCCAGAGTTTATCCTTGCTAAGTGGAAACAATTTCACAATGAGCTCACATATTTACAAAATATTAAATTCCCAAGACATATAGGTATCACTAGTAATTTAAACATAACTCTAATTGGCTCGGGTTCGATCCCAGGTTTACCATGGCACACACCAATGACTTTTCGATGCTTTTCGAAGTTAAGTGTGTATTTATCGCAGGTTTATAAGTGCCCGGTTAATGGCAATAGGCTCGCCACCTATTACATTGGGACCTAAACATAAACTGGCGAAATGTGGGTGCTAGCACCTCTGCCTACCCCTTCGGGGAATACAGGCGTGAGTTTATGTTATGTTTATGTTTTTTATGTTCTAATTGGCTTTGCAGATGCCAGCGAAAAGTGCTATGGCGCTTGTGTATATGTACGCGTTGATAGTGGTGAAAATTCTAACGCCAGCTCTGTAATGCTTCTCACTGCCAAATCTAAAGTCGCATCCCAAGATAAAACTCTCGCTCGTTTAGAACTCTGCGCAGCGCTACTGCTTGCCAAACTAGTCGCATCGGTTCGTAGGGTATTTGAAAAACGCTGTAACGTAAACAAAATATATGCATTTTCAGATTCCACAGTAACACTTACTTGGATACACTCGCCCGCTTATAAATTTCATACATTCATAGCTAATCGTATCACTCAGATAAATGAATACTTACCCGCTCCACATTGGTTTCACGTTCGAGGTGTAGAAAATCCCGCCGACATAGTCTCACGCCCTGTAACGCCTAAAGCATTAGTTAATAATTATCTCTGGTTTCACGGACCCAAATGGTTAACTGCTCCAGTTGCTGCTTGGCCTGTAAAAAATTACGTTATTAATCACAATGAAGATCAACCTGAATCAAAAATTTTAACACTTTCTTTACAAACTAAATCTATTGAAGAAAATACTCACCCAATTCAATGTCTCGCAGAACGTGTCTCCACTTGGTTAAAATTTATACGCTCTCTAGTTTATATTTTACGCTTTTCAAAAATATTAAATTCACGCGGTCCTATCACAGTTGATGATTTGGAACAGGCTGAATACCATGCTCTACGTTGCGTGCAGTCCAAATATTTCTCGCATGAGATCAGCGACCTCGAAAATTCTAAACTTTGTAAGAATAAAGGTGTTTTAAAACTCAATCCCTTTCTTAACAATGATTTAATCCGCGTGGGCGGGAGACTTACTCATTCACAGTTAGATTTTGATAAAAAACACCCCATTTTACTTCCTAACGATCGAATTACCTTACTTCTTATTCAATATTACCATCAAATTAATCTTCACACAGGTCCCGCTTTACTCTTAGCTCTTCTTAGACAAAAATATTGGATTTTGTCAGCACGCAATTTAGTACGAAAAGTAGTCCATAATTGTAACACTTGTTTTAAAATAAAACCCCGCATTACGAACCCACCGATGGGTTATCTCCCCGCTATGAGAATTTCTCAAGTGAAATCTTTCGTTCATACCGCTGTAGATTACGCTGGACCCTTTTTCATCACGCATATTCGTCGCCGTGGTGTTAAAAGTCATAAAGCCTACGTATGTTTATTTGTGTGTTTAACCACAAAAGCCCTTCATCTAGAATTGGTCTCGGATCTAAGCTCTGATTTATTTCTCGCCGCTTTTAAGCGCTTTATTGCTCGAAGGGGTCCTGTATCCATAATGTATAGCGATGGAGGTACTAATTTTATTGGTGCCAAACATAAACTAGACGAAATTTATACACTTATACAGTCCACTGATCACCAAAATTACTTAAGTCAACATTTAACTCAACATAAAATACAATTTAAACACAGTCCGCCTTACGGTCCACATTTTAATGGCTTAAGTGAAACAAACGTTAAATCTGTTAAAACCCATTTATATAAAACTATCGGAAAGCAAATACTCACCTATGAAGAGTTTAATACTATCTTAATTCAAATAGAAGGTTTGTTGAATAGTCGCCCTATTTGTGTTCTTTCGTCAGATCCTTCTGATTTGTCCGCTTTAACGCCTAATCATTTCCTTAACGTAACTTCTCTTAAATTTTTGCCCGCTGAAAATATAGATCCCTCTGTGTCAGATAATCGATTAACGCGATATCAGCTACTGAATAGAATAGTTCAGAGTTACTGGAAGCGATGGAACTTAGAATATCTTACTTCTTTGCAGCAGCGGGTAAAATGGAATACGCCTTCAAACCCTGTTACTGTAGGAACAATAGTGATCATCAAGGATGACAACACTCATCCTATGCTATGGACTCTCGCTGTTGTGACAGAAATCTTTCCCGGAAAGGACAATATTATTCGCACTGTTAAAGTTAGAACTTCTACTGGAAGTTATTATGTACGGCCTGTCACCCGACTTTGCCCGCTACCTTCCCAATAGATTTAGCTTTAGCTCTATAATCTAATCTTAAGTTATTATATAGTTCTTTCTCAATTCTACTCTTTAATTTTAATTTAACTCAATGTAGAGGAAACCTCTAGGCCCCCCGAAGTTGGCTGCGCCCAATAGGTACCTACACTCGTAGTTTATTTAATTTTTATTATTCATATAAACATTACTCAAAAGACACGTACTCGAATCCTTATAATTAACTTTCATTCAGTATATCACTCAACGCTTCACTCTTCCTACCCCTTCCACTCCCTATGTATCAGTCATCATCGTGCACCCGTCACGAAGAGGTTCGAAACGCTCAAAAAAAGGAACTCAGGCCTCCCATAGGCCTCCGCGACTCTCAAGTCTATTCACCATTCAGTTAAAACATACTATAACTCGCCGCGCGTCCGCGCTTCCAAATAAACAAATATATAAAAGAAAAACTCTGTGTGAAGTGTTTGTGGACAAGGAGACCTGCGGACCAGGATATCATCACCTCAGCACCTATGGTACGTCCTTTTCACTCCACTAACTAAAAATAAAATGAAATGAATTCCCAATAACCATAGAAAAAAAAAAGAAAAGAAAAAAATATCTCCTCCTTTTCAAGTCTGTTAAAACAAAACAATTATGTACAATCTAAACAAGAATAATTTTAATACAGCAATAAAAGAAATCCATTATTCTTGTACAAGTCAGGCATTGAAGTCCATGCCCGCATTGGAATAATAAGACGGCTGTCAGTTTAATTGACAACCGCGCCTGACTTTGCGGACCCAGGACAAGTCGTTGACTCGGAGTGACTCGGAGCCAATTGTATTTGTTTTGTTTTTAATATTCTACGATATTACATTGACAGTACTACCTATAGACCGTGCGAGAGCGATCGAGAATATAGTTTACAGTAAATATCGTATTATAGTAATGATTTTTGTTTAACAAAAATATAGGTTCACGCTGGCGCCACGTGGCGCTGCAGTCGGTATCACTACAGTGTGAAAAATGTTAACAACCCAGACTCATGGTAATCCTTAGATACTTTTTTTGTAAATACATACAAATTATATATATTTGCGGTAGCCTAGTGGTATGGGTAATGGACTGCTGAGACGAGGTCTCGGGTTCGATCCCAGGTTTACCATGGCACACACCAATGACTTTTCGATGCTTTTCGAAGTTATGTGTGTATTTATCGCAGGTTTATAAGTGCCCGGTTAATGGCAATAGGCTCGCCACCTATTACATTGGGACCTAAACATAAACTGGCGAAATGTGGGTGCTAGCACCTCTGCCTACCCCTTCGGGGAATACAGGCGTGAGTTTATGTTATGTTATGTTATGTATGTTATGTTTATATATATAGAAACACCTAAATCAATAACAATAGCCATATTTATGCATTCGAAAAAAAAAGAAGAACTCAAGTGGGACTAATAGACCCACGACTATAGGGGAAAAGAGTAGGGATGAGAGGAGGAGGAACCAGGATATTATAGGAATTGCTAGATATATAATACCAACTGTACATAAAATAAAATACAGCCCTTTTTTCAAAGGGTTCATCATAAATATCGAGACAACTTGAGACGATCTTACAAGCGACGCAGAAATTGCACTCTCGATATACTAATGATGGCGAGACATAACAAGTGCTACGATCAAATAAATACAATCAAATATCAACATTAACAAATCGAAATAACGTTTAATTTAGTTTGGTAAGAGTTGGGCATAATGTGGATTGCACACGGTCAAACTAAACTGATAGCAAGCAACCTGTAAGTAGCGGTCCTGAATTGTGTAGATTAGGTAGTTGTTAGCTTGCAATACTCCATTATTAAGTAGAATACGAATTACGCAGATGAAAATAATTGGGTCTTATCCTATAGTTAAAATAAATTATCTAAAAGAGAGGTAAAAATTGCGTCGGTTCTTATTTTATAGTTTTTACTAGCTTTTGCCCGCGGCTCCGCCCGTGTGGATATCGGTTATCGCGACCAAACATAGCCTATGTCCTTTCCCATGATCTAATCTACCCCTATACCAAATGTCATCAAAATCGGTTCAGTGATTTAGGCGGGAAAGCGTAACATACAGACAGACAAACAGAGTTACTTTCGCATTTATAATACTAGCTTTTGCCCGCGGCTCCGCCCGCGTGGATGTCGGTTATCGCGACCAAACTTAGCCTATGTCCTTTCTCATGGTCTAATCTACCCCTGTACCAAATTTCATCAAAATCGGTTCAGTGGTTTAGGCGTGAAAGCGTAACATACAGAGTTACTTTCGCATTTATAATATGGATTAGTATGGATAATACTAACTTTATCATTTTAAAGTTCCCAATATAGTCATAATCCCAATAAAAGGTTTTAGTAGCAAATGCCATATCTAAATTGTTTTACTTTCATTTTTAATTGTGTGAACAACTCGAATACATAGGGAAACGGAATATAATATAGACAGGGCGTGACTTGTTTTTTTTTTTCATTAAAAATGCTTGCGTATGTCGACGCCACTGATCAAAATCACTACTTCTCTATAAATTTTAACTGTACCAAATCTCACTATAATTCTTACTGACAAATATACCATCTTATAATACAAAAAGCTCATGTTTATCTTCAAACACACACTTCAAAATCAGTTCACACAAACCTCAATACAACCAATACGGGAAGTGTAAGTTTTAAACTTGAAACTTGACTGAGCGTTTGTGGGCGTCCTAAGTTCGTCCTATTAAATGTCTTTATCCAATTAAAAGTAATAATTATTTGCACGAATTCGGTTAAAACTTCATCATCGCGATTTCTCTTGCAGACAGTGAAGCAATACAAATAAGCAATTATGGACCTTATTATTCTCGAATACATGGTAAAAAGAATCTTCTCGGGCGGGACTCAATCAGTCTTTAAAGAGATCAATGATCGAGAAATCAATGTTTAAAAATGATTGTAACATCATTCATTAGTTCCGATAGTTTGTAAGAATATCAGTAGATGACTCCACCGTCGCCTTAAAGACGGATAGGAAGGGAAATTAAGGCATTCCCCCTGTAAGGGAATGATCGCTGGTTCGAGTCCCGCCCGAGAAGATTATTTTTCCCTATGTATTCGATTTGTAGAGTTAGCAAACTTAATGCTGTAAAATTCATCCTTATTATTGTGTTGATTTTCTGGTATATTTTTATAGGACACATAAATATGACTTCACCTAATCTGATGGCAAAGTCTGAGGGGAGGGAGCCATCATTACTGACACCATTATAGCGGTTAATTATAGTGGCGGCCCTCAGCTTAACGGCCTCATTAGGTGCTTTTTTAGTCCTGCTTAAAGGATCCGGGACTGTAGGAAACAGATAAGACGTATTCTGGTAAAGACTGGTAAAGATTCCAATTAATTATAGAGTGGTAAAGAAAAGAGTCACCGAATCGCGTGGTTATTGATCGAATATTCTATACCTGATTTGGGTGTCATCTAAGCTGCAGGCTCTTGTTGTCCTGTATAGAAAAGGAGAGAGTGAGACTAATATGAGTGGGACATGTCGGTTATCGCGACAAAACATTTGTCAAAAGATGTAGGTGTATGAAGTTTCATTCTTCTAACTTTGAAAATGACGAACTTTCCATACAAACGTTTATCACTTATTTTACCCTCTTAGTAGTTAAATTTTGAAAAACGCTGATACACGTGTTTATTTATTTCTAAAGAGACACAGGTTTATGAAATTTAGTGCATCTAGCTCTGAAAATGACGGACTTTCATACAAACTTCCAGCCCTTATTTTACCCCTTTAGTAGTAGAATTTCCAAAAATCCTTTCTTAGTGGATGCTTACATCATAAAATGCATCTATTGTCAAAATTTCAAGTTTGTAGGTCCAGCGGTTTAGGCTCTGCGTTGATGTATAGATAAAATAATTCAGATGATGTTTTTTTTGTTCCTTAAACATAATACTTGGCAACCCCTTAATAGAATTTTATTACAATGAGGTAGGCATGTTCTATTAAGTAATTAGGTTCTTTATCAGTATTCTTGTAACCCCGCCAAGAATATGCTATCGATTCTCAATTAGGGAATACCAAAAAGTATAAGTACAGTTTATCTAATAGTACTTCATTACTTAAGGCGTAGTCATACTTTAATCATCCTTTCTATTTTCCCAGCTCACAACTTTAGAAACTATCTCAATCGTAGTTACATTGAAAGCTGACCCAAGGCTCTATGGTCTACGATTTAGATGGCTTCGAAAGTTAAATAATGCTAGTCAAGTCAGTCTTAGATTGGGTGTCCATTTTTAAATCCTTACCAATAGGTGCTCTCCTCTACGCACAACGACCCAAGAGAGAGGATAAGTGCGGATAAAAGAGTACCCTATTCTATCCTATCCTAGGTGCTCACCTATGCACGGGGGGTGCCTAGCACCTTAAGCCATTGGTCCCAATTTCCATACGAATGTCTAAAAATCAGCCGTAAAGAGTTCGACAACAGACTTACACAACTACAGAGTTACAACACTTAGTTATCGCCAGTAGGTTATGTAGATCATAATAATATGGCAGTCAGGAAAATAAAGAAGTTTGGCCGCTTCGTATTTAGAATTATTAAACTAACTCAACTAAGTCCGGAAAAGGCTCGGACGATGATAATAATATTTTCACTATCATCTTTGAAATTTTTTACATTTTGTTACTTTTTCAGATATGACTGAGCTTTAAGTCAGTATTGTGACGTCACTCTACTCATAGCTAATAACGGCAAACAAACAGATCGTAACCCTGAAACGACTACAGGCTGTTATATTTTATACCCTTGTCGATTTGGACAGAATATTGAATGTGGGTACTTCGCGTTTTACGTCGACAGTGAAGGGTTATATGTGACGTCACAGGCCTTATGTTCAAGCCAAAATGTTGATAAATCTTTACGGTTCTGTAGTAAATTGAAATCAGAATGATAAAAAAATCCTTATGCCTAAACGAAGCGTTATATTGTAAACCGAAACGAAAAAAAGAGCTAGTTCGCAAATTATTGCTTTTTTTTTTCGTGCGGAAATCCCCTCGGATACCTCCCCAGCCGGAGCCGGAAGAGGAGGTTATGTCGGACTCGAACCGACTAAAATCGCACGCCGACTGAGGGTCATGGTACTAAGCCAGAGGTGATGTAGTCATCGACATATCCCTCGCACCCAAAGTATTGCAAATAAAAATATCCTTGCAAATTATTTCAAATAAAAAAAAATTACTGGTACTAATTCTAACTTCTGTTTCTTTTTTAATTTTTGCGTCGTCTATTGACTACACCTCGCCTGATGTCCAGCTAGGGTGCAGTCCAAAGAATAATAGCTGCCATCATAGGTGCTATCTCCAGAATAATGATCCCTACATAGACAGCCTCGACAGTTTTTTCACGCTCTGCTTAAAGGATCCGGGACTGTAGGAAGAAGCAAACACGTGTACTGGTGTAGAATTCCAGGACTTTATGATACGCAATAATACATCAATACATCTAATACTAATAATAATAATAATAAGACGACTTAAGTCTGCCATACCAGCATGGCAATGCAGAATTGAACGACGTGTGGCCGAGGCAAGGGTGCTCATCGGTAAACTAATCTGCTTCAGGTCGGGCAATACTCGCCCAAGAGTGATGCGCTATGTGACCCGAGCGTTTGCGGGAACTGATATTAGTCCCCAAGATTATACGTCTCGGGTCACAGAGCGTATTGACTTCCTGAAGCAGAAAGTCTATGCATGGGCAAACCTTATTCGGAGATATAAAAAACGAGTTGATCGATATACTGTCAACCGTATGTTCCAAAGAGACCAAAGGTGGGTATATAGAAGCTGGGAGCGAACAGAAGAAAGTGTGGATGACGTGCGACGGCCGGATGCTGAAACCACAAATGCGTTCTGGCGCAGCATTTGGTCGGTGCCCGTTAACCACACTGAAGGCGATTGGATGCGTGAGGTCGAAAGAGCATGCGAAACCATTCCAGAAATGGAAAAAATTAACATTGATGCCATTGATGTAGATTGTGCGGTCCGTTCGCTGTCTAATTGGAAATCTCCGGGACCGGATGGACTGCACAATTTCTGGCTAAAATGGCTACGGAGTTCGCATGTTGTTTTGGCCTCACAATTTCAATCCGCTGTAGAATCTGGGACGCTACCAGCTTTTATGACGATAGGAGTTACTCACCTGCTCCATAAAACTGGAAGTACCCTGGAGCCCAATAATTATAGACCGATTACATGTCTCCCAACGGTCTATAAACTTCTTACATCCATCCTGAGAGCTAAGATTAACAATCATATAAACAATAATTCTATTATGTGTGCCTCTCAGAATGGATGTAGGAATGGGGCCCGGGGTACTAAGGAGCTCCTCCTGATTGATATGGCTATTAGCCAACAAGCTCGCCGCAATCGTAAGGATCTGACAGCATGCTGGATAGATTACAAGAAAGCGTTTGACTCCGTGCCACATACATGGCTTTTGAGGGTGCTGGAGTTGTATAAAGTGAATACAACTCTATGTACCTTCCTAAGGTCATGTATGGGGCAATGGAGGACGGTTCTTTTCTATCCAGGGTGTCGCCAGGCTTTGGGTAGTGGCGAGCCGATAACAATAGAGCGGGGTATTTTTCAAGGGGACAGTCTGAGTCCCCTTTGGTTCTGCTTAGCCCTGAACCCACTTAGTACTTTACTAGTGAATTCAGGGTTAGGTTATAGGTTACGAAGAGAGGGTCAGTTGGTGTCCCACCTCTTTTACATGGATGATTTAAAGCTATTCGCCCACACCAACCCTCAATTAATAGCTTTACTGAAGGTAACTGAAACATTCAGTAATTCTATTAAAATGGCGTTTGGTGTGGACAAATGTGCAGTCATTCATGTAAAGCGAGGGCGGGTGGTGGAGTCGGAGGGTATACAACTATCTGATTCCACTAACCTAAGATCACTCCTCGTAACTGAGACCTATAAATACTTGGGTATGTCACAGGCGTTATGCATCAATGAGGTCGACATGAAACAAATGTTACAGGAGCGTTTCTTTGGCCGCCTGAAAAAGGTACTTAACAGTCTTTTGTCAGGTGGTAACAAGGTGCGTGCCTGTAACAGTTGGGTCATGCCACTCTTGATGTACTCTTTTGGCATACTCAAGTGGACTCAGACTGAACTCGATACCATCGATAGGAAAGTCCGGACTCAGTTGACTGCATTCCGAATGCACCACCCACGGTCGTCAGTCATGAGATTGTACATCCCGCGGAAATGTGGGGGTCGAGGTTTTTTAAATGCTAAGACCCTTCATAATCGCGAGGTGTGCAATCTCAGAGACTACTTTCTAAAGTCGAACGTGGATATGCATCGTGATGTAGTCAACGTAGATACCGGACTCACCCCGCTCGGTTTGGCTAAAGAGAACTGGCGCAGGCCTACAATAGTTGGCACTGACAGCCGCAGGGAGGTATGGCAGAGTAAGGAGCTACATGGCAGGTTCTATCGGGCCCTCCACAGGCCCGAAGTAGACCTACTGGCATCCGTGTCCTGGCTACGTTCCAGTGACCTTTTTGGGGAAACTGAAGGTTTTGTCTGTGCAATTGCAGACGAAGTTATCAAGACGAATAACTACCGGAAGTATATCATGAGGGATGGCACAATTGACATTTGTCGAGCGTGTCACCAACCTGGTGAATCCCTCAGGCATATTACTTCCGGTTGTTCTCGTCTTGCTAACGGCGAGTACTTGCACAGACATAATCAAGTAGCCAGGATAATTCATCAGCGACTTGCTCTGAAATACAACCTTGTGGAAGTTGAGGTACCGTACTATAGGTATGTTCCTGAGCCAGTTCTAGAAAATAGTCATATCACATTGTACTGGGATCGATCTATCATCACTGATAGGACTGTTGTAGCTAACAAGCCTGACATTGTGGTGATAGACCGATCCGAACGCCGAGCATTGATTGTTGATGTCACCATTCCTCATGACGAGAATCTCGTGAAAGCTGAGAAAGATAAACAAGTTAAGTACTTGGACTTGGCTCACGAGGTTGTCGACATGTGGAATGTTGACTCAGCAATCATTGTACCGATAGTCGTATCAGTCAACGGACTGATAGCAAAGAGCCTCGACCAACATCTAAAGAGGCTCGGGTTGGATGGTTGGATCAAGGGCCAGATGCAGAAGGCAGTACTCCTTGATACGGCGCGCATTGTGAGGAAGTTCCTTTCTCTGGAGCCCTAACCACCGGTAGCTTGGTCCCTGTACCCGATGCCGGTGGGGTACTATTTTTTATATTTTTAAATATATGTTTTATTTTTTATATATGTATTTAAAAATGTAATTAATAAGTTTAAGAATTAAATAATGAGAATAATAATAAAAATTACTGGTACTAATTCTAACTTCTGTTTCTTTTTTAATTTTTGCGTCGTCTATTGACTACACCTCGCCTGATGTCCAGCTAGGGTGCAGTCCAAAGAATAATAGCTGCCATCATAGGTGCTATCTCCAGAATAATGATCCCTACATAGACAGCCTCGACAGTTTTTCGCATGCTTATTTTGTTTCAGGATCTTGAACCAACTGTTAATGTTTCGGCGCAACGACTGTCGGATCAGGTGCGAGCTATCCAGCGGTGTCACTTGTTGGATAGCTCCGTACTTGAGAGGCTACGCTCTGACTTGCAGAACAACGATATTATCCCTCCTCCACCACAGGCCGTGATGCAAGAGGTCCCGCAGGAAACACAGCCTGTACATACCGATTGTGAGTTGGATAATGTCGCTACTTCAGTGAGTACTCAGTACATTGATCAAATAAGGAATGCTTTGGAGTGTGCCGTTCGTGATTATCGGTCAATGAATTATCAAATTAGACCTCGTTTACCGCGTTTGCCAGTGCATAAACGAAATATAGCGCTAGTGTGTGCCTTGGATTCACTGTTACCTAATTATTTAGATAATAGTGAACATCTCGGTGATACGCACTCAATTCTGTACTGTGCCGCCTATGCAGCCTGTCGAGTAGCTGGTGTTAAATTTCCAGAATGTAACACCGCTATTAGACCTAAGTCAGGGAAACCGAGGTGGCAGTGTAGAATTGAGCGTCGTATCGCTGAGACCAGGGCACTCATTGGCAAGCTAATCTGCTTCAGGTCGGGCAATACACGCCCGAGAGTCATGCGCTTTGTGAATCGGGTATTCTCGGGAACTGGCGTCAGTCCCTTCGATTATACATCCCGAGTCACAGAGCGCATTGACTTCTTGAAGCAGAAAGTTTATGCATGGGCAAACCGCATAAAGCGGTACAAAAAAAGATGTGACCGATATACACTGAATCGCACATTCCAAAGAGATGAAAGATGGGTGTATAGAAATTGGGAGCGAGCTGATTCTGTGGGTGACGAGCACTTCCCGGATGTTGCTGCCACAAACACATTTTGGCGCAACATCTGGTCGGTTCCCGTTGCTCACACAGAGGGTGACTGGGTGCGAAAAGTCAAGCGATCGTGTGAAGCGATTGAAACAATGGAGCCTATAATAATATCAGAAGATGACATTGCTTGTGTAGTCCGTTCGCTACCGAACTGGAAAGCTGCCGGTCCGGACGGACTACACAACTTCTGGTTAAAATGGCTCCGGAGCTCACACGCCCGTTTGGCTTCTCAATTCCAGTCAGCTTTAGAGTCAGGTTCGCTTCCAAGTTTTATGACTACAGGCATCACCCATCTGCTCTATAAGTCTGGTTGTGCCATGAACCCCAAGAACTATAGGCCGATCACGTGTCTGCCTACAGTTTATAAACTTCTTACATCTGTTCTCAGAGTAAAAATAACTAGTCATATAACTAGAAACTCCATTCTATCCTACTCTCAGAATGGATGTAGAAGTGGGGCTCGTGGCACAAAAGAGCTCCTTATTATTGACACGGCTGTTAACCAGCAGGTTCGCCGTAACCGGAGAGATATGGCGATATGCTGGATAGATTATAAGAAGGCCTATGACTCCGTGCCACATACATGGCTCTTGAGGGTGCTTGAGTTGTATAAAGTTGATACAACTCTTTGCACCTTCTTGAAGGCATGTATGGGGCAATGGAGTACGGCTCTTCGCTATCCTGGATGTCGACATATTCCGGATGACGGTGAGCTTATAAAGATTGAGCGAGGTATATTCCAGGGTGACAGTTTGAGTCCCTTGTGGTTCTGTTTGGCCCTGAATCCTTTAAGTACTATGTTAGAGGATTCAGGACTAGGCTATTGTTTGCGGAGAGGTAGTCAGGTTATATCCCAACTCCTTTACATGGATGACCTCAAATTATTTGCCCCCAACAACCACCAACTAATGGAGCTACTAAAGATAACGGAAACTTTTAGTACCTCCATTAGGGTGGAGTTTGGTGTGGATAAATGTGCGGTCATGCATGTAAAAAAAGGTGAAATTGTGGAATCTGAGGGGATAGAACTCTCAGATTCTACAAAACTTAGATCCCTCTCTGTGAACGATACCTACAAATATCTGGGTATGTCACAGGCGTTAGGTGTTAACGAGTCGGGTATGAAGCAATCGTTACGGGAGCGCTTTTTCTGCCATCTGAAAAAAGTACTGAAGAGTCTTTTGTCAGGCGGTAACAAGGTGCGTGCCTATAACGATTGGGTCATACCAGTCCTAACCTACTCCTTTGGAATACTCAGATGGACTCAAACTGAGTTGGAGGCCCTGGATAGAAGAGTTCGAACACTGCTTACTGCATATCGAATGCACCATCCACGTTCCTCAGTAATGAGGTTGTATATCCCGCGGAAGTTTGGAGGTCGTGGTTTTTTAAACATTAAGACTCTACACAACCGCGAGATATGCAACCTTAGAGAATATTTTCTCAAGGTGAATGTGGATGTCCATCGAGATGTAGTGGCAGTGGACCGCGGACTTACCCCGCTCGCTCTTGCGAAAGAGAACTGGCGCAAGCCTGCAATACTCAGTATCAATGATCGCAAGGAAGTATGGAAGAGTAAAGAACTGCATGAACGATTTCATCGGGCCTTATATGGGCCCGATGTAGATTTAAAAGCATCTGTATCCTGGTTACGCTTCGGTGATCTCTTTGGAGAAACCGAAGGTTTTGTCTGTGCAATTACTGATGAAGTTGTAATGACGAACAACTATCGGAGATATATCCTTAAGGATGGTACGGCTGATATCTGTCGGGCATGTCATCGTCCCGGAGAATCCCTTAGGCATATAATCTCTGGTTGTTCTCGTTTAGCCAACGGCGAGTATTTGCATAGACACAACCAAGTAGCCAGGATTGTCCATCAGCAACTTGCTCTTAAATATAAACTTGTAGATTCGGAGGTGCCGTATTACAGGTACGTGCCCGACCCAGTTTTTGACGATGGTCGTGTCACATTGTACTGGGATCGATCTATCATCACTGACAGGACTATTGTAGCCAATAAGCCTGATATAGTGGTGATAGATCGATTAGAGCGCCGCGCAATAATTATCGATGTCACCATTCCGCATGATGAGAATCTCGTGAAAGCCGAAAAAGATAAGCAAATAAAATATTTGGACCTAGCTCACGAGGTTGTCGACATGTGGAATGTGGATTCGGCGATTATTGTTCCGATAGTCGTGTCGGTTCACGGACTGATTGCCAAGAGCCTCGACCAACACCTCAAGAGGCTCGCGTTAGACAGTTGGGTCAAGGGCCTGATGCAGAAGGCGGTAATCCTCGACACGGCACGCATTGTGAGGAGGTTCCTCTCCTTGGAGCCCTAACCACCGGCAGCTTGGTCCCTGTACCCGATGCCGGTGGGGTACTATTTTTTATATTTTTAAATAGATGTTATTTTTTTATATGTATTTAAAAATATAAATTATAAGTTTTTAAATTGAATAAAGAGGAAATAATAATACTATTTTTTATATTTTTAAATATATGTTTTTTTTTATATGTATTTAAAAATATAATTTATAAGTTTTTTAAAATGAATAAAGAGGATAATACAAATAATATAAGAATTTATTTCTCTTTCACAAAGGAACTGTACAAAATTTGCATAATCTAGTTTTCTCTCACGCGTGCGTGCGTGCGTGCGTGCGTGCGTGCGTGCGTGCGTGCGTGCGTGCGTGCGTGCGTGCGTGCGTGCGTGCGTGCGTGCGTGCGTGCGTGCGTGCGTGCGTGCGTGCGTGCGTGCGTGTGTGTGTGTGTGTTCTACCCGTTTATGTGACAAAATAGTGTATAACAAGTTTGATCATATTACCTGTGTGTAAGTTTTCTGTATCATCATAACACAAGCCCTGCAGCCAAGAGGTCAGTACTCTTTTTAATTTAAATTTATTCAAGTGGTATATGGAAAGGAGATGGTTAATTTTGTTGTAAAGGTATGGACCCAGGAAACAATAGAATCTGTGGGAATGGGTTGTTCTGTAGGTCGTAACGGCTTCGAAGATTTTATGTTTACGGCGATTTGTTGCATTAAGGGAAGGATCATAGCCTGATACAGAATGGGCCTTGAGTACTATACGAAGAATAAATAACTGTCGCACTGTAAGGACCTTGAAATTCATGTAAAGTTCCTTCGTAAACATCCATGTAAACATCCATACTAATATTATAAATGCGAAAGTAACTCTGTCTATTTTTTTTTTTTTTTTTTTTTTTTATATAGGACACGTCAATTTGACTTCACCTCGCCTGATGTTAAGCTAAAGGCAAAGTCTCGGAAAGAGGGTCACCATCGTAAACATTTACCATGTTAACAGTGGTGGCACTCAGCTTGACGGCCTCATTAGATGCCTTTTCACGCCCCGCTTAAAGGACCCGGGACTGTAGGAAGAAGGAAACACGTGAGCTGGCAGGGAATTCCAGGTCTTAGTGGTGCGGCATAGGAATGAATCACTGAAACGCTTGGTTCTAGCAGGTATACTCTGCACCGTAAATGATCCTGCAGTGGCAGTGGTGTGCTCTGAAGAGTGGGAAGGGGAAGGAAAGGAGATACCTTAGCTGTAAACGCACATGCCTGGGTCTTCTTGGCATTGAACTCGACCAGGTTCCTAGCGCCCCATTGAGAAATGTGGTCCAGGATCCGGTCCAGCTCTGTGACAAGAAGCTGCCTTTTTTCCGCGATATCAGACTGCTTGGCCGCAGGATGTGCGTGATAACTCCCATGTAAGGTGCTGTCGTCTGCATAGCAGTGAATGTTTCCGTTACAGAGCATGTCATTGATATGCAGAAGAAAGAGAGTGGGAGATAAAACGGAACCCTGCGGCACGCCAGCATTTACCTGCAAGAACTCCGAAGCTCGTCCATCACAAAGGACGCGAATACGGCGCCCCTGCAGGAAGCTTGCAACCCAGTTACACAGTCTAGGAGGCAGGCCGAAGGCTGGTAGCTTGGAAAGAAGCGATTTGTGCCATACCCTATCGAAAGCTTTGGCGATGTCAAGACTAATTGCCAGTGACTCACCGTGCTTCTCCATAGCCTCACCCCAAAGGTGGGTCATGTACGCCAGAAGATCACCCGTTGACCGTTTCGGTCTGAAACCGTATTGCCGGTCACTAAGCAAGGAGTGATCCTCTAGGTGGCGTATGAGCTGTGTGTTAATTATGTGCTCGAACACCTTACACAGCACTGAGGTGACGGCTATGGGTCGATAGTTGGCTGGGTCCGAGCGATCCCCCTTCTTGGGGATCGGCTGGACATTCGCCTCCTTCCAAGCCGAAGGCACTGTACCCGAACTGTAGGACAGTCGGTACAGCCGCGTTAGCATAGGAGATAACTCCGCTGCACATTTTTTAAGTACAACCGCTGGAATACCATCAGGACCACTGGCTTTCCGGACATCGAGTGATTGCAGTACTGCACGGACATCGCGTTGCCTGATACGTATATCAGGCATTGCGTGGTCACCAGTGGGTATTGTCCGTGGTTGCATACCACAATCATCGACTCGGGAGTTGGCCGCGAAGAGATTGACCAGCAAATTTGCTTTCTCTTGCGGCTCATGGGCCAGAGATCCATCGGGATTGCTCAGCGGGGGCAGCGAGGGCTGGCAGAAGTTGGCTTGCACGGCTTTGGCCAGTTGCCAGTAGCCACGGCTACCCGTGGGATGCGCCACTAGCTCTTGGCCCAGCCGCGCTATGCGCTGGGCATCCGCCCTGACGCATGCCCTCTTGCAGACCTTTGTGGCTCTGTTGTACGCCGCCTTGAAGTGACCCACGTTGGGATCGCGTGTGGCGCGCGCCCGCACCCAGGCGCGGTACGCAGACTGTTTATGTTCAACAGCCTCCGCGCACTCGCGCCCGAACCACGGACGCGCTCCGCGGACTCCGGTGACATCGGTGTATAGGATATAGTATTCCATACCTAGACCGATCTCACCGGCGACGGCAGTAGCGCTCTCAGATGGGTTCTTACCCTCAAAGCAGCGTTCAACCCACGGGATGGACGCATAATAGTCGCGCAATCCATCCCAGTCCGCTGACGAGTAGTGCCATAGTCGCCTCTTCCCCTGCCCGGGTCGTGGGGGCGCTACAATGGGCACGGTGGAGCGGACCAGACAGTGGTCGGAGTTACCTAAAGCAGCAATCACCGAGACACTGTACTGGTCCGGGTGACTCGTCAACAGAAGGTCAAGCAGAGAGGGCTCTAGGCCGGACTCTCTTGGTATCCTCGTGACCTTGTGCACCAATTGAGTCAAGTCATGCGCCAGGGCAAATGCGTGAGTGGCTCTTCCCGCATGGTTTGTTATGGCGGAGCCCAACCCGATCTTGTGGTGGGCGTTAAAATCTCCCAAAAACACCAATTCGGCGTTCGGAAACCGCTCCTGCGCATCATCTGCCGCCTGACTCAGGTATTCGAATAGTCGAGTTATCTCTGCATCTCCTGTATGGGAACGGTAAAGGCACACATAGACCTGACTCGTGGAGCCATGGTCTACGTGTACCCAAAGGATGGAAAAGGATGGGTCCTCTAGACAGCGCAAACGGCGACAACAGATATCCGCCCTAACAAACACGCACACCCCGGCTTTTGCTCGGAAATTTTCCTCGATAACATAGCCGGGGTAAAGCAGGTAGGTCGTGTCGTCAGGGCGGCGTATTTGTGTCTCCGTTAGAAACAGCATAGCTGGTTTCGCCGTCTCCAGGTGTTGGTGGACGGCGTTGAGGTTCTTATGGAGCCCACAGATGTTCGTGGATTCCACCTCAAATAGAGTTTTTGTGGGAGAGTCCCTAGCCGCTGTTTCAACAATTTTTGTTTTGTGCGCTGCCATGAGGTGAAGGGTAAGGGAAGGCGTGAAAAAGAGGTGATTGTCGCCGCAGCACCGCGTGACAAAACATGGGAGATTGGTTTCATCTATGAATGTGAGGCGCATTGTATTATGTATTTGTGTATGTAACGCTTTCACGCCAAAACCACTAAACCGATTTTGATGAAATTTGGTATAAGGGTAGATTAGACCTTGAGAAAGGACATATGCTATGTTTGGTGGCGAACAGGGGGATTAAAGGGGGGAAAGTTTGTATAAAATTTTATAATTTTTAAAGATAGCGTGATGAAATTTGGTACAGAGGTGAATTGGAGCTTGGGTACGGATATAGGATACCTTTTATCGCGAAAAGACATAGGCCTTTTGTCGCAATAACCGACATCCACGCGGGCGGAGCCACGTGCAATATCTAGTAATTAATATTCAAACAATTGAACCCAAAATAATCGATTATGCGCAAATATAAACGGTCCCGCCATCGCTTCATAAATTACCCGTTAAGGGCAGACCACACGCGCGACCACAGCTGCTGGTGCTCCAACGACTTTACAACTAAAATTACCGTGGTATCCGTCCGCTTGCGGCCTTTAATTTTTATGGTTCCATATCTAATATAGTGTTAATGAAACGTGAATTGCGATTGCGATATTAAGTTTACTTAACGACTAGCTGATGCATCCCGGCTTCGCCCGGGAAAATTTCGTATTCCATATTTGATAGTGACCCAAATGATGAACTTTTCATACAAACGTTTATCACCTATTTTACCCTTTTAGTAGTTAAATTTTGCAAAACGCTGATACACGTGTTCATTAAAAGAAACAGGTTAATAAATTTTTGTGCATCTAGCTCTAAAATGACGGACTTCTAAACATACTTGCATCCCTTATTTTACCCCTTTAGTAGCAATATTTCCAAAAATCCTTTCTTAGTGGATGTTTACATCATAAAATGTACCTACTGTGAAAATTTCAAGTTTGTAGGTCCAGTGGTTTAGGATCTGCGTTGATGTATCAGTCAGTCAGTCGGGACAAGTAATTTTACATGTATAGATTATCTTGATCGGCAACTTGTGGTTAAGTTTCGACACTTACATTATATTCACGTATGTAAATTTTGGAAGGTGTACGCAGAAGTATTAATAACCACCTTCAGCAAACTAAGATTTTCACACGTATTAGGGGTGAGCCTATTGGCGACAAGCGGACACTTTGTTATGGGCTATATGTTTAATGATGAAGAACAATTTTAGTCACCTTTTACGATACCCACAGGAAGGGATGGGGTACCCTTTTTTTCGTGCGGTAATCCCCTCGGATACCCCCCCTGCCGGAGCCGGAAGGGGAGGTTATGTCGGACTCGAACCGACTAAAACCGCAAGCCGACAGTGGGTCGTGGTGCTAGGCTGGAGGTGAGGTTGTCTTCGACAAATCCCTCGCACCCCGGCTGACCCGGCGCTATCCCTTACAGTCTGGCCCTCCTCGGGAGGGGGGACAACGGTGTCCCCAACTCGCCCCCGGAATGGGGAGGCGCGCTTCTCAGCGCGCCGTCGCCGTGGCCTGCTTCTGCTGGGGTGACAGGCGGCTCCACCCGTCACCCCCAGGCCCGCGCTCGTGGGGGACGGAGGTCAGTCAGTGCCCTCCGACGCACGAGTTGCCTGCGCGCGCGGGCGGCGCGATCCGCGAGTCTCTCTCGTTCCCGCCGCCTCTCCCGTGCCGCCATCTCCTTCACGACCATTACCTGCTCGCTGAAGGAGACGTCGGCCGCCCAGGGGATGGGGTATTCCATTCCATTTCTATTTGTTCGATATGATCAAAGATAACACTTAATACACCTACAAAAATAAAAAAATATGCAACCGAATTAAGTAAACCTATAACGTGTTTGGTGACATTCTAATGACTAATATAATTTCATTCTACACAAAAGAATTCTATAACATTATTTTTCAATCAGGATTTTATAAAAAAAAAGTGAACAAGAATTCGATCGTTATCATAGCATCACTTATTATGGCTAGCCAAACAACATTCATGCACAAGCTAAAAAGGTATAAAACCAATTAACTCACATACTAAAAATCAATAAAAATAAATATGCTGAACCCACACATCGAAAGACATAACATTGATACTGATTCAGTTACATAAATCTCTAAATTAGACTAAAAAAATATAAAATTTCTTTTAGTCTTGTCAAAAAGACGTAAATCACAAAGTATGATTACATTAAAATTCACATTTAACATTATTTATTTAAAGTCTACAATCAATTGCCGAATATTTGCTTCGATATTCAAATAAAAAAATAGAGATGCGTATCAGAATAACGTTATATTTGCATTAAACGAATATAAAACGAAACAAAAATATTTTAGAATCGGGTAAATATATAGTTATTACCTATTAAAACCGGTTTTCGTTTAAAAATAATTATAAGAATGGTTAATACCGTAATGAAATTAGTTTTTATGTGTTCCGGTGAGTTACTGAACTTACTGAGGCCGAGTTATGTTTACTTAAAGATTATGTCACTATAAAAAATACATCAACTGATATTATTAATATGCCATTTGCGTGAATAGGCTTTGAAGCTTGAAGTGCTCAGAAGTAATTTATATTTAATGACTTGACGATATTATATTAAAGTAAAATATGAAAAGAAATCTTGAGAGATAAAGATAACAACAAGTACCGACTACTTGGTGTTATCTTTACTATTACTAGCTTTTGCCCGCTGCTCCACCCGCGTGGATGTTGGTTATTAGCTTATGTCCTTTCTCATGGTGCAATCTACCCTTACACCAAATTTCATCAAAATCGGTTAAGTGGTTTAGGCGTGAAAGCGTAACATACAGACAGACAGACAGACAGAGTTACTTTCGCATTTCTAATATTAAAGTATGGATTATAAAATTGGAAATTAGTTGTGTCTGTGCATTGGAAAAAAACTTGGATAATGTTATTTGAATTACTTGTATGTTTGTTTGTTCGTGATGGGCGTGAAAACCTGAACAGATTTCAATGCTATTTTTGATAGCGATTGGTTGAGTAGAACCGAGGTTATGACCAAAAGTCGTAATAACCGACATATACGCGGGCGATGTCGCAGGCATCAACTAGTAACGAATATGTATAAAAGAAAACTATGAAAACATACCTGTGATATGTTGGCATACTTATTAAATCAATTATAGTTTCGTGAGTAGTTCAGGATTTTATTTTTACGATCAAAGAAACAATTTTTATTCGTTTTATTAATTTCAAGTTATTTTCAACTCGTTAATAACCGATATAAATAACTAGTTACCGGTTATTTCGTATTATATGTTTGTTATGCGATATTTTTACTGATTGTGATCTTATTTTAATTTTATATACCTAGACTATATTATTTATTTCAAGATGTGTTTTAAAAATTCATGTTTGTATGGGACTCGTTAAAACTAACAAGCATCAAATCAAAGTTATTATTAGAGATATCAGGATATTTACCATGTTTTGTTTGGAGTGTCTAAATATTTTTTTTAAACTCTCGCGTTCCATGATATACAATAACACTAACGGGAATTAACGCGATCTTGGTATAGGTACATACATACCTTTGATTTGCCTGACGTTTCGATAAGGTTACACCGGCCGTGGTCACAGGCTGACACACACAAGCAACAAAGTCAGCCTGTGCAGCAAAGCAAAGCAAAGCAAATATTTGTTTAAATATTAAATCAAAGGGTTTACTAAAAGATTTTGCTCTGTAATATAACAGTCACTTACTATTGATATTAATAACACATTTGAAATGGGAAAAGATACTATAACGTTACTCAAAGTTATTTATGATGCACTTTATCCGACTGCGACTTACATATAGAAGTGTAGTTATGCCCTAATTGACATGCTAAAATAACCCTTTTAAGTACATTGCTTGCACGTCGTTATTTCTAAGGCCGTAAGTCTTATATTACCATAAATCTGTCATCGCGCTTAATAAGGCGTCACGAGAGGAAGCGTATTTTCGAAGTATGGTTTGAATATAGTCACTGTTGCAGCGTAAATGTCGTGAAGTAATACAAAAATGGTTATGTATGTAGGTTAAAAGTGTTAAAACATTTTAAATTGAATATCGAATAAGCGTGAAAGAAAGAGAAAGAGAATAAAAGAATAAGATTAATTTTTCTCGAAGACCAAGAAATATTAAATGGTAATTAGAAACATCATACTCATTTACATATACCTAACCAGACTTGTTTTCCATTGTGGTAGGCAGAATAAAAATCTTTACACTTGCTACGATATATACGCCTTCCGCTTCTTCAACATGGTCACGAAATTATAAAGCAACAAATTTTGCCTCGCAGTTTTCTGTGCCTTTATAAGGCATTAGTTAGACTATCGTCTTCTTGACCAACATATAAATATTGCGCAGCTGAACCATGTCTCGACTGTATGCTAACGAGGTCTGTCTAGGCTCGCACTTGATATATTTATATTGTAGTCATAAGTCTCTCAAAACCATATACAGACGAAGTTAAATAATCTGAATTCAGCCAGTTTTTCCAATAACTTTTGAGGCGAATATATCTCTAAATTAGTTTGGCTAGTGAGCAATTCAGAAAACCTAATGATAAATTCTTAGGGTACGGTTTGATGTCGCATGTACTAAAGTATAATAAATACCACTTTATCGTACTGATTTATGTGAGTAAAATAAATTAAATCGTTAGTCATGCACTTAAATGTTACCATATTAATATTCGATACTATTTCAACCGAACATTTTGGCTCGTTAGTAAAGAATTTTATTCGTATTTACATCTGAAATTTCATGGATCCAAATATATGCTAACAAATATTAATACCTCTACGCATTTGCGCGTAATTGATTCATACACCGATTTACGTATTCAACATACCGATTCAATTACCTATCGTTGATAGAATTAAATAGCATAGCAAATAAACACATTTCAACATTACAGTTCAAATTTCCAGGAAGTGTAACAGCTACTGGATTCCTGTTATTTCCCTAAAGCAAATTTGCAGTAACAACATTTCAATCCAATATCGTCAAAATGATAAGCTCAATCTACCTAGATTCCTTGAATATTTTACTGAGATGTACGAAAGAAGACATTACTACTTGTTTTTATAAGGGACACATTAATTTGACTTTACCTCGCCTAAGCTAAAGGCAAAGTCTCGGAAAGAGGGTCACCATCGTAAACATGTACCATGTTAACTTGACGGGCTCATCAGATGCCTTTTCACGCCCCGCTTAAAGGATAACCTACTACTGAAATCAGTACGTATTTCGTAAATACGCCTTCAATATGACACATTGCTTCCCTACTTGACGTCAGCACACGCTCGGTTTACAGTACGCGGACCGATGGAGTGTGTAATAATGATTTAGTATATTTTACATGTGATATATATTCGAATGCGCCTCTTAGCCTTAATATTTACTGACAGCTGTTCGTGCTTGACAGACGAGTGTTCAAATTAGCTCTTGAGATCTTCTTACATTATCTAATATATAAAATTCTCGTGTCACAGTTTTCGTTGCCATACTCCTCCGAAACGGCTCGACCGATTCTCATGAAATTTTGTGAGCATATTGAGTAGGTCTGAGAATCGGCCAACATCTATTTTTCATCCCCCTAAATGGTGCAGCGGGAACGGGATCTAAAAAATTGGCGGTACGAAGTTCGCCGGGACAGCAGGCTAGTCTAATATATAAAATTCTCGTGTTACAGTTTTCGTTGCCATACTCCTCCGAAACGGCTTGACCGATTTTGATGAAATTTTTTGTGCTTATCCGGTATCTATGAGAATCGGCCAACATCTATTTTTCATCCCCCTAAATGGTGCAGCGGGAACGGGATCTGACGCGGATCGCGGGGCGGGAAAAAATTGGCGGTACGAAGTTCGCAGGGACAGCTAGTATGTTTATAAACATGGCGATTTGTATAGGGTGTCTCAATAAGAGAGCACTTTTTAATTTTAAAATTAAAGCAAGTATTTTATGACAGAGTTCTGATATTTTTATTGTATTTTAAAGAAGACATGTTCCGATTAAGTATGGCATATCCGGCATTTTCATGAAATTTTCCATGACTTTTGCACAGAGATGTGGCTGTATCTCACCGATGACGCGTTGGATTTTCGATTTGCGCTCAGGAATTATTTCGGGTTTATTCGCACAAACCCGAGATTTCACAAAACCCCAAAGAAAAAAATTGCACGGCGTTAAATCGCACGATTTTGGTGGCCAGTTGACATCAGAATTTCGTGAGATAAGGTGTTCTGGAAATCGTTGCTGCAATAAATCGATGGTTTTGTAATGAGTTTTTACAATTGTAACGGGTTGTTCTTTCGAAAAGCGCTCCATTTTTAATAATCGGAATAAACTGAGATGACAACTGTAAAATTTCAGAGTTAACACTTGCATGAAAAAAAAAATATTCCAATTTTAAAAAGTGCACTCTTACTGGGACACCCTATATTTATGTAGCCGCGGCGAAAACTGAAAATTTTCAAACTAAGACCTGGCACTCCCTGCCAGCTCACGTGTTTCCTTCTTCCTACAGTCCCAGGTCCTTTAAGCGGGGCGTGAAAAGGCATCTGATGAGGCCGTCAAGCTGAGTACCACTGTTAACATGGTACATGTTAACGGTACATCTTTGGTACATCTTTCCGAGACTTTGCCTTTAGCTTAACATCAGGCGAGGTGTAGTCAAATGTACGTGTCCTTTATAAAAAAAAAAACGAGAAGCCGGTGGAAAATAGTTCTTACCTTGATCTAGTTTGTCAAACTTTCTCTGCAAAGGGAAGTCGGCAGTAATCGGGATCCCTTGCCTTGTATTGGTAGGTATGTTTATCTTTATCCGAACGCGAATCCCATTTGCATACTAAGCTTGCGCTTTAGAACATGGGATTCGCTGGCCTATTCATCCGTTATTGATTTGTCTTGGGATTTACAGGAACGATGGGTACAAGGTCACTCCCATAAAAGGCCTATAAGTCAAATCAATTTGAGAAAAGGGAGTAAGGAGACCCCGGGCTCGGAGATGAAAGCAACGGTAACTGGGAACAATACCAATACGACCTTCAAACCTTCACCTTCAAGACAAGAGCATACTCTCTTTTAAAAGGAAGGTACTTATGACTCCTCTAGTGTTGCGGGTGTCCATGGGTGGCGGTGATCGCTTACCTGATGGATCCGTCTGCTCGTTTGCCTCCCTATTCCATAAAACAACTAAAATGATGATAACTGCCGTCTTACTTCCAAACCCTGAGAGAAAACCTGCACCAGAATCTCAATCAGCAGGTAATTTGACCTGCGGGTACTAGGTTCTTGGATACAAAGATCTCAGTAAGACACCTCATCATCATTTTCATGGAGATCTATAGTCCTGATTGCATCCAAGGCCAAAGTCAGGGTCCGCCTTGCAGCTCTTTGTCCTCCTATCTTTACCCTGAAGAAACTTTCTAATGCCCTTCTTGAAGAACCCCATATTGTAGTCGCTTGGGAAAATGGCAGAGAGTTCATTCCACAACTTAAGCGTACTGGATGAAGTTGCTTTCATACCGCACGGTGCGCACCGTTTTTGGTTGCAATGTGTTGGGATGTCCCTGCCTATGGGAAGCGGATATATTATAGATTGTAGCTGTGGGCATCATGTGAAACAATCAACACCAAAATCAAACAACAAAAACGCTAAAGGAAAGTCTCAGAACTTCGCACGATCTTGGGCGGCCATGTTCTCCATCCGACAGTAAACATACAGCCCAAGACATAAGACCCGGTAGACGGCAATAGGCTTGCCCCCTATTATGTCGCAGGAGCGAAAATCATAATTAGCTAAACGGGGGTGCTAGTACACCTCTGCCTTCCTCTTCGGGAATTCACAGACGTAAGTGTATGGATGGATGGATGGACATTTACTTTAACGTGTCCGCGAGTTGAGAACAGCAAAATAAAATAAAATCGAAAAACTTCACCTCGTGGACGCCCGCGAGTTTGCCGCTCGCGAGTAGATGAATGACCCATGTTAGCCTCCACAACGTCAAGCCAGGACTTCTTGTAGAGCTATTTAGATGGTTATAATCATTACACCTCACAATATTACATTCCTTTTTCCAACAGTCTCACAAAAATAGGCCAAAAACATCCCCAGGGCAATAAAACCGAGATCAAATATCAACTCGAAAGTTCAACACCCTCATCGATTCCGACGACCCCTTGATATTCAAATAGCGATATGATAGCACACGTTCTAGTGTACATTGTACAGTGTACATTGTACATTGTATAGTGTACATTGTACACAGTATCATAGATAGTCGATTAACCCAAATTACGATCGGCAAACATTCGTGGGCCGTTTATCGCTGTTATAAAAAATCGATCAGTGTATATTTAGAATTTATAGCAGTGTCGCAAGTTTGATGTCATCGCAACCATATTTGCTATGGGAAAAACTATCTCTAAACACTAGCGAGGCGTCCTTGCTTCGCTTCAATGTACAATAATAGAATGTTCAAGGATTGAAATGAAACTACCTATGTATTTTTATCGAATTCATTTGGTGTTTTCCTTAATCACGGTGGTCTAGCGCGTAGGGGAGTTGAGGACACCGTTGCCCCCCTCCGGAGGAGGGCCAGACCGTAAGGGATGGCCTTGGGTCAGCCGGGGTGCTTCGGCCTGGGACGTCGACCCACATACGGCTTGCGGTTTAAGTTGGCTCGAGTTCAATATGTTTATCCGCATTCTAGATTCCATAACATAAGCTGGTTAAGCTTACCTTGAGTCTAGATAGCGTTGTATAGAATGTTGTGGAATATATTTTGTGGAATATTTATTTTTATCCGTACTTCCCTAAACCACCGCACAGCATTTACACGACCAATTTATTTAATTAAAAATATAAATATATAGTCTAGCTATAAAACAATAGCGTTGTTATTTTTCCCGCGACTCCGGCTGCACGCTCGAGGGTGCACCACAGTGAACACTATTGACAATAGGTAAGCCAAACACGAGGCTGTTTTATCAGTTCTGTTTGCACGCGAGCTACTAATTAGTGGATTAAACAATAAGGTGAGATGGTAGTGTCGTGAACAGGGGGTTAGTGATGGTAGGTAGGACTATCGATAAAAAGGATAGTGACTATCGATAAAAACGTTATGGATTATTGATAAAAACGTTATTCACTATCGATAAAAACGCTCTTAATTTTAATTGTTATGATTTATTTATTTTTAATGATAGTTGACGAGGTCGCTATGTATTTACAGTTAATTATTTAATATATTATTAATTTTAATTGTATTCTTGTTTTTATGAATAAGTCGTAATTTTTTTAAATGTTTACGTTTCAGTATGTATTTGCAAGTGTTGTACGCCCGCCTGGCCTCAGATCCCGTTCCCGTTGCACCCTCTACTATATTAAGCATGTATTATACATATAAACCTTCTTCTTGAATCACTCTATCTAATAAAGATTTAAGCATACATAGGGTCGGTCGGACAGAAAGCGACAGTGACTTTGTTTTATACTATGTAGCGATGATGATTCATCTCTATAAATAAACAAAAATGAATTCATATTGAAAGTAACGTTGCAGTTTGTATAACAAAAGTAATTAAAAAACAGTTATAGTCCAAGTAAATTAATCTGTGGAATACTTTGAAAGTAAATAACAATGTTTTACTTTAAGCTATCCAGCAATTTCAATTATTATCGTATTGGAAAACAGGCCTGTTATTTTTATGATATATCGAATAAATAATAATAGATTAATTGGTTTTTCTTTAAAAAAAAACAATTTTCGATTGAGTGTGAACACCCATTTTCTGACAGACGATGACGTAAACAGGCTCCTAACAAAATTTAATATTTTAATGAGAATAGTAGGTTTCCGTTCAATAAAGTCAATAAGAGGTAATTCAATTGTACATGTGCACTATACAATATACAATAAAGCACAAGCTTTTTTTTAATGTATATCCAGAACACGTTTCTCTAAAAAAAAAGATTGTATCCCTATTGGGTTTTCAAATAAAATATACACAACCCAAATTATATCAACACTAACTTTTGCCCGCGGTTCCGCCCGCGTGGATGTCGGTTATCGCGACCAAATGCCTATGTCCTTTCTCAAGGTCTAGTCTTCCCCTATACCAAATTTCATCAAAATCGATTCAGTAGTTAAGGCGTGAAAGCGTAACATACAGACAGACAGAGTTACTTTCGAATTTATAATATTAAAAAGTATGGATATGAATATGGATTCATCGAAAACTAGTCTCAAAAAATATACACTCCGAATAATACAACTATCGATAGAAAAGCTGATAATATAAAATCAGCAGCGCCGTGAACTCGCTCGAAAGTCACATTTTATAGTGACGTGAATTTAAATTATCGAACAAATGGAAGGTAGACAAAGCGAGCAGTCTCCGAAGAATGTTGAACGATATCCTCATGTCATGTATACCCCACACGAGCGGATATATTTTTAGGGATGGGATGGATTAGATTTATCGATAAATTGTGAATAACAAACCTAAAATCTATACTAATCCATACTAATATTATAGATGCAAAAGTAACTCTGTCTGTCTGTCTGTATGTTACGCTTTCACGCCTAAACCACTGATCTGATTTTGGTGAAATTTGGTATAGGGATAGATTACCGTTAGAAGGGACATAGGCCATGTTTTGTCGCGATAGCCGACATCCACGCGGGCGGATTATAATAAAGAGGATAAATTTGTAAGTTTTTTTGTAATGAATAGGCTCCGAAACTAGGCCGATTTAAAAAAATCTTTCACTATTAGAGAGCTATTTTCTTCGTAAGTAACATAAGCTATATTCATTTTACAAATAGTTTAAGGTTCCCTACGAAATCACCGGAAACGTTTAACCCACCCGTGCGCAGCCCGGGCGGATCACTAGTATGTTATAAAATTTAACTTTACATTGTAATTAGTGAACTTAACGACAAATATTTTGTTATACAGATTTTCTTTTTTAGGTGGTTCAGAAAATTGAAGGGTATTATTGAATATTGCCTGTTAAGTTCATCATCAGCCCGCGGCAATCCACTGCTGGACCTAGGGCTCTCCCATGACAAACCACTTAGCCCGGTCTTCGACTGTTCTCCTACACTCCCCACCAGCCACTCTGCGTATATTGTTGTTAAGTTATTGATGGTAATTTATTGACGGTCAAGTTCATGAAATTATTGACGTTTTTAAACGGATTATGTGAAAGTGTGGGTCATTTCAGTTTACACAAGTTACACAAAGCAGTTGATCGACGCTACGCGTGACCAGAAGGCTGGTTATTATTACCTTGCACAGAGGTTAAGCATTCAACGTAGCAATGCAGCCAGCCGTCTGGGTACGTTACCGGTTGGTTTTGATGCGGAGGAATTCCACGACGCATTATGTATGCAAATATTTATTCATTTCTTTATTTTGACCCACGACGGAACGGAGGCGGTATATGCGTTTGGGGTGAGAGGATGTTTGTGTGTTTGTTTGTTTGTTTGTGCAAATCCATGTTGCCATTTTCTCCGAAACTACCAATCCAATTTTCATGCAATTTGAAGTTTTGAGTTTGGCTATAATTGGAGCATGTTCTAAGATAGGTGTTACAATGACAACTCAACAGGGGGCGCTACAGCAAGCATTTTTAATGCAAATCAATGTTGCCAATTTTCTCCAAAACTACTAGTCCGATTTTGATGCAGTTTTCAATTATTGGTTTGGGTTTGATTGGTGCATGTTCTTCGATAGGTGTTACGGCGGTGACAACCCACTAGGGGGCACTGCAGTAAACATCTTTTAAATTATTTTTATACGTCGTGGGCTTTTCAAAAATTTTAATTTTATTACTTGTTTTTAGTTTATTATAGTACTTAACTAGAATTTCTAGTTACACATAAATATATACTGATAAACAGATACAAGTATATACAACTCGCCACCTATTACATTGGGACCTAAACATAAACTGGCGAAATGTGGGTGCTAGCACCTCTGCCTACCCCTTCGGGGAATACAGGCGTGAGTTTATGTTATGTATGTTATACAACGTATACTGTGATGATTTTTCACGGAAATTTGTGGAAGCCGTTATTAGATCGATATTTATAATCACCATCATTCTCAGAGCCTTTTCACAATTCAGTTGGAGTCAGCTTTCAAGTCTGACTGTTTTTGCGGCTGAACTGCGATATTCTCTGTGAGGCGACTGCCATCTGACCTCCACAACCAATTGGATCGATGATTCTAATATCTATTTAAAAGCTATGGTTACAAACATCGATAGTTAAATTACCACCCTTAATCCAAAGCACACGACTAAAATAAGAATACGACGCGGCAACAGGCGGTCGGGACTTTTTATTTCATTTTCCAGCAGCGGTCGGGTTAAGCACGATCTCTCAGGCTTAGATAATGTGTACTCTGATGGTTTTCAGCTCGGCTTTGTTGGTTCTAAAATAAACTTGCGGCTATTTTGATAGTCGAATATAGGGTTAGTTTAGCAGTGTTTGGTCGGATTGATATTGCAATGTAGTAAGTAGTTAGTTTAAAAGAAAATAATCAAATGTAGTTGTTATATTTTAAGTTACATACATACAATCATGCCTTAATCCCTGGAGGGTTAGGCAGAGGTGAATTAACACCCTCATTTCATCAATCCCGGCTCCTTTAAGTGGGGCGTGAAAATGCATCTAATGAGGCCGTCAAGCTGAGTGCCACCATTGTTAAAATGGTACATGTTTACGATGGTGACCCTCTTTCCGAGAGTTTGCCTTTAGCTTAACATCAGGCGAGGTGAAGTCAAATTGACGTGTCCTTTAAAAAAAACATTATATCCGGTCCCACGTAATAGGGGATGAGCCTAAGGTCACCTTCGGGACACTATTGTTGACTCAAGCCGTGCATCCAAGGCTGAGTCTGGGGTGTATATATTTGTCTGATGTTAAGCAGCCCTATCCCTTAGTCGCCTTGTACGACACCGCATGGGAAGAGATGAGGTGGTTCAAATTCTACTCTGCAGGGAACCACGCGATATTTTTTTTAAATTTTATACATATATATTATAGATATAATGTTAAGGAAGAGATAAAGTAAAAAAATAAAATAATAAGATAAAAATTTTAAGCTAATGAACTTGAATAGTAAGTTTAGTTTAAAGTTACGGTATTAGCCTACAATAGGGGGTGTTTAGAACCCAAACAAGACCTATGTCGTCAAATCAAACTCACCTACTAGTTCAAACACCTGTTGATTCACGGACGAGGCTCTGATGCAGGTTTTCCTATTGGAGTTAGGAAGGCAAACGATAGTTCCAACCATAAAAGCCAAACTCATAAGACTTCGCTGGCAACCGGGATGCCAAGAAGTGGAAGCAACGGGGAAGTTTGCTAAGATATTCATTACCTGATATTATTAGACTGTAACTTGTAGTCTAAGATGGATCAATTTCATACTCAATATTCGTTCGTCGGGACGTGACGATGTTCAGGAAAATTACCTGTAAATAAAATTATTCATATTATTATTTCTCTTTATATAATTAATATACTTATTGATTACATTTTTAAATACATATAAAAAATAAAACATATATTTAAAAATATAAAAAATAGTGCTCCACCGGTATCGGATACAGGGACCAAGCTACCGGTGGTTAGGGCTCCAGAGAAAGGAACTTCTTCATCAAGGAGTACTGCCTTCTGCATCTGGCCCTTGACCCAACCATCCAACCCGAGCCTCTTCTGATGTTGGTCGAGGCTCTTTGCTATCAGTCCGTTAACTGATACGACTATCGGTACAATGATTGCTGAGTCAACATTCCACATGACGACAACCTCGCGGCCTCGTTTGTTTATATATATTTTATTATTATTATTATTCATATGGGGAGGTATTCTACGATGTCTAAAGTTACAGTCTCTTTCACCCTGTTTTTTTTCTCATCTAATATATAAAATTCTCGTGTCACAGTTTTCGTTGCCATACTCCTCCGAAACGGCTTGACCGATTCTCATGAAATTTTGTGAGCATATTGAGTAGGTCTGAGAATCGGCCAACATCTATTTTTCATCCCCCTAAATGGTGCAGCGGGAACGGGATCTGACGCGGATCGCGGGGCGGGAAAAAATTGGCGGTACGAAGTTTGCCAGGACAGCTAGGTTTTGTATATATTTACATCACAAGCAGTTGAAATAGGCAGGTTTGAATGAAATAATCACAGAAGAGGAAGCTCGTGAAGGATGTAAAAGGATAGATATCAAGTGGCGGGCTGTTGTCTCTGCCTACCCCGGAGGAAAATATACTTGAGCTTATGAACATATAAATGAGAACTAAGTGCTATAAGTAAAGGGACTGTTCCTGTGACTATGACTACTGCACAGTCACCGAAACGTTGGCCAAACAGAATCTCTCAAAAATAACTACCATGGTGAATGTTCTGATGAGCTCTTCCAATTAGTCCCACCCTCTCCTTTCCTTCACAGGACAACACGTGCAGGGCTAAGATGCCATCCGTATACGGTGCAGAATATAATTTCTAGAACCAAGCGTTTCAGTGACTCATTCCTATGCCGCACCACTAAGACCTGGAACTACCTGCCAGCTCACGTGTTTCCTTCTTCCTATAGTCCCTTGTCCCTTAAGCGGAGCGTGAAAAGGCATCGGATGAGGCCATCAAGCTGAGTGCCACCACTGTTAACATGGTACATGTTTACGATGGTGACCCTCTGATGGTGATCAGGTGTAATAATAAAAAATATATACACATGTGTGTTTTGTTGTTTGAGATAAAGTTAACAAGTGTGTTCTCCTGTAAATTAACAATATAAATAGGTACATTACCTTAAAGATTCGGGCGCCTTGGAGAAGCACATGCCTAAGATAGTCAATCAAGTAGGTTGAAGACTTTTAATCTGCCGGAGGTAAGCTAAATAAAACCACCGCACTGAGGTTTAAGGTTTTATTCTCTAGCGCTCCAGTGTGCTTATTATAGTAAGAATTTTATGCTAGTAGATTAAATTTAAGAACTACATGACATATTACTCTTGTCACCAATGCAATTTTTTAAGGTTTTTAAAGTTAAATTTTAATTAAAAGTAAACGAAAGCTCACGGCATCCCTCGGCGAGTGTGTGAAGGTTCACCTCAACCAGCGAAGCTTAACATTCCGCTCAACAAGCCATTATTCCAAGATATTGCACATGCTTGTTCGTATGGTTGAGAAATCGTTCAAACCATCAGAGGCAAGTTCCAAGAAAGGCCAAAAGTTGAAGTACCAGAAAAGCCAAAGTTAAACAAAGAAAAAGAAAAAGGCGGCTCCAATGGAGACCTGAAATAAAATTTTAGGTTATTAGAACAATTCCTACCTATCAGAATACGTGAGGTCCTAATTTTTGAGAAAAACGTGTGACTCACCGCCATAACTAGTTGGTTAAATGCCAAACACACGACAAATCATTGCATCTTTGAAACAAATACTGAAACAACAGAATTTAAAATATTATTTTTCAATCAGAAAAAAAATACGTCGAAATGAATCTTTTAAGAAAATGTCAACTCACCAGAAATATGGAACAATTCCACATCAATATCATAGCGGGGACATTTTACAATGTCATCCGGACAAGAATAACTTCAATTCATGACAATGGATGAAGATTGATAATTTTTTATTAAAAGATCGATATCTTTGTCGATCGTCAAGGAGAAAGGTGACGTGCTGGCCAACGCAGTGTTGCCAGTCGCCTCCAACGTTCGGAAATTAGCGAAATTTCGACTAAAAACCGTTAAAGACCACCGATGTAACGAGATTCACAAACGCGACGTTACACAGGCGAGGTGAAGACAAATTAACGTGTCCTTTATAAAGAAAGGTATAGGCTTGCAGATGAGGCCCCAAAAATCTTGCTGAGACTCCAAATAAATTCACACAGTACATACACAGTTGAAATACATTTACCTCTTTTATCTTCACCGCAGTTGGTTAACCAAACGCAGATTAATTTATTGAATTAAAACGCATCCAACACTACGTTTAATTGTCCATAACTAGTCGACACTTATGTCTCGTTAATTCTGCTCATACCACAACGGCAGTGCTTAATTATAAGCGCGCTGACGATTGTTTATCGTGTGAATTGTATTACATCACGGTTTTATCTCAGTACTAGCTTTTGCCCGCGGCTCCACCCACGTGGATGTCGGATATCGTGACCAAACATAGCCTATGTCCTTCCTCAAGGTGTAATCTACCCCTATACCAAATTTCATGAAAATTGGTTCAGTGGTTTAAGCGTGAAAGCGTAACATAATTATAGACAGATAGAGTTACTTTCGCATTTATAATATTTAAATATTAAATATTTCCCAACATTCTACACAATGCTATCTAGACCCATGGTAAGCATAGCTTAACTAGCTTGTGTTATGGAATCTAGAATGCGGATAAACATACTTAAATACATTTTTTTTTGTAAATACATAATATACATAGAAATACCCAGACCAATGCAAATAACCATATTCATGCATACAAATATTTACAGTGAGCGGGAATCGAACCCGCGCCTCCTGCGTGGCAGTCGCGTTCACTACCACCACGCCACGCCACCAAAAGTATGGATGGAGTTTGATAGAGGTAGTTTTACAAAGTTCTACCAAACTTATTAATATCCAAAATATTATTGTGTCGTAGTGTGAAATCTCCATCCATCAGTAAATATACAGTAAGCATAAAGTAACCGCATGGCGGCAATAGGGTCGCCCCTATTACGTGGGATCGAAAATCATAGTTAGCAAAAGATGGGTGTATTCAGAAGTGTATTAACCTATGCCGGAGATTTAAAGGCAAAAGGAGACATGATCCTCTCACTCCATTTTCTTTAAAAGCATATAATTTCACCTCGCCTGATGGTAAGCTGAAGGCAAACTCTCAGGAATGAGGGTCACTATTACAAACACGTACCATTTTTTTTATACACGACACGTCAATTTGACTTCACCTCGCCTGATGTTAAGCTAAAGGCAAAGTCTCGGAAAGAGGGTCACCATCGTAAACATTTACCATGTTAACAGTGGTGGCACTCAGCTTGACGGCCTCAGATGCCTTTTCACGTCCCGCTTAAAGGACCCGGGACTGTAGCAAGAAGGAAACACGTGAGCTGGCAGGGAGTTCCAGGTCTTAGTGGTGCGGCATAGGAATGAGTCACTGAAACGATATTACAATGGTTGCAGACGCTCAGACGGTCTCATCAGATACTTTTTCACGCTCTTTAAAGGACGCTTTTATTTGTTGACTACCTTATTAGTACAAAAAGTTTTTATACAGGGTGTTGATGTTTTATAATGTACATAATGTATAAATCGAATACATAGCGAACCTTCTCGGGCGGGACTTAAACCGAACCCAAACCGGAAAAAGATTGATAAAAATAGAAAGGAAATTTAAATCACATAGGGCGTGTCTCGGTAGCCGAGTTGGTCAAGGCATTCCCCCTGTAAGGAAAAGATCGCAGGCCCGAAGTATGCTAACTAAACAAATCGAATACTTGGAAAAAAAAATATCTTTTTTTCCAAGTATTCGATTTGTTTAGTTAGCATACTTAATGCTATAAAATTCATTCCTATGTAATATGTATTAGTCAACATTGCAGCGCATGTGCGCAGAGTGCAGCATTGTATTTGATGCATGAGAGGGACGCTTTCAAACGCTCGTCAGTTACACTGCATCGCTATTTAGCCGATATGCCTGCAACAACGTGTGTGGTTGTACAGTTTATAATGATTTTTCGTCATATGCCCGGTTCTACTCAACCAATTTCGATCGAAAATAAGCTGCATATTTTCAGGTTAAGCGAGATCTTTTAAAAGAATAAAAAAATCTGTTATGTCGGACTCGAAATTACTAAAACTGTACGCCATTTCTGGTCTCATACGCCGGGGTGTAAGCTGGCCAAATAAAACCTTTCCCTAGCATCTCGACTGACCCTGAACCATTCACATCTTCAGAATGACGCACTCGGGAAGCCTCGGCCTTGGCTTGCATTGGGTTCCCCATTTGGCCTGCTTCTGCTAGGGTGACAGACGGCCTCAGCTGTCACTCCAAAGCTTAAGCCCAAGGAGGACGGAGGGAGCTTGTGAAATTCGACTTTAGACTATTATAGAACTAAATAATAGGTACAATAAAAATAATAAATAAAATAAATAAGATAATAAAAAATAATAATAATAGGTATAATAATAGGTACCTGCTAGAACCAAGCGTTTCAGTGACTCATTCCTATGCCGCACGACTGAAACCTGCAACTCCCTGCCAGCTCACGTGTTTCCTTCTTCCTAATGAGGCCGTCAAGCTGAGTGCCACCACTGTTAACATGGTAAATGTTTGCGATGGTGACCCTCTCTCCGAAATTTTGCCTTTAGCTTAACATCAGGCGAGGTGAAGTCAAATTGACGTGTACTAGATAAAAAGTAAATAAAAAAAAACAAATCGCTTACGCACCAGTGTGAAAATTTCCACAATAACTGCACTGAAATATTCATGTACGGAGCTCTCGCTCGCAAAGTAAACACGCTGTATGCGACTCTTGCTTGCAGCTGACTGTCGTGCATCAGAATATGATGCGTAGCAAGAATTACAATTTATAAACACGTATAGATAATCAATTCTTATTGTAATTATATATTATGGTCCGATAACATAGCACGAATTGAATTTGCCCATCAATATGTCAAATATTATCAACTACCTGACCCGGCGAACTTCGTACCCCCAATTTTTATTCCGCCCGCGTGGGGTCCGATCCCGTTCCCGCTACACTCTCTACTATATTAAGCATGTATTATACATATAAACCTTCTTCTTAAATTACTCTATCTATTAAAAGAAACCGCATCAAAATCTGTAGCGTAGTTTTGAAGATATAAGCATACATAGGGACGGACAGACGCGGAAAGCGACTTTGATTTATACTATGTAATGATATATTGACATTATTATTATTTGTCTCAACGTGCCATATAGCGAAGGCGAACCGGACTTCGGAGGTCGCAGAACGACCTCCGTCCTCCATGAGCGCTGGCCTGGGGGTGACCGGTGGAGCCGCCTGTCACCCTAGCAGAAGCAGGCCGCGGCAGCGGCGCAAAGTGCGCCTCCCCGTAACTGGGGCTAGATGGGGACCCTGTAGTCCCCACAATCCGAAGAGGCCCCCTTCGGGTTGTCATCTCGAAAGAGATGGTCCTGGGTCAGCCGGGGTGCGAGAGATATGCTTTTGGCAATTTCACCTTCGGCAACCAAGGACCCAAGACGGCGTGCGTTTTAGTCGGTTCGAGTCCGACATAACCACCTCGACCGGCTCCGTGGGGGTGGTATCCGTGGGGATTTATCGCACGATAAAAAATAACGTGCCATATAGAAAGAAATTATGTAGAACCAACGGAATAAGATCCTCGGAGCACAAGCAAATCGGTGACAAGTCCCACAATGAGTCACCTGTCAATAATGGAATGAGCTTGAGAGTCATCTTGAATGTACAAAAGAACAAAATCCCCTTGTGATTCATACATTGACAGTCGATGAGACTTAAAAATACATTCTTGTGTTTTTAATTAACTGCCTCTTCCACACTGTGGTGTAACTTTGCGCTTGAATTTGCGACAAAGTGCCCACTTGGCAGCAATAGGTCAATCTTTAAAAGTTTCTTCTATTCAACGTCACCTTTATCCAAGGTGCTATTTTGTATAACTCTCTATGATTCTGCAGTGCATACGCGTAATTCATTGCTGTTTTTCTATGGTCTCCTTTATCCATATCGAAGTTTCACAAGTAATGAAGGTGCTGCATGCGTCGGCTTCGGAATAATACCTTTACTCCAAAATATATTAATCACACATTACAAATACAAAATATATTAGTCACACCCCCATGGACAGCCTCTGTGGCGTGGCGGTAGTCCTCGCGACTACGCAGGAGGAGGAGGCTTCGATCCCCGCTCAGTGTAAATATTTGTATGCATAAATATGGCTATTTGCATTGGTCTAGGTGTTTCTATGTATAATATGTACATATTTACAAAAAAACAATCTAAGTATGTTTATCCGCATTCTAGATTCCATAACACAAGCTAGTTAAGCTTACCATGGGTCTAGATAGCGTTGTATAGAAAGTTGTGAAAAATAAAAATATCACCACTTCTAAGCTTCAAAGTCAGCCATCTCATTAACACACAAACACGAATCATAGCTGTGAATAATATTCACAACAGTTCTAACAAGACGAACTGAACACAGTGTCGTTTTTCATTTAGTTGGAAAGCTGTAATCGTCAGGCCAGGATGTGCCAATTAGAACATTGAGTCGTCGTTTTGCCGCGGCCCGTTTGCACCGGACACGAGTAAGTCGTAAAACCGACTTTATCACTCATCTTCCTTTTTTATTTCTATTTTAAGGGCGGTTAAAATGTTTTATGTAAGATCGATTTTGAAATATTCAATTGTTCTGTTTCGTATATGGCTAATATTGTTAGTTACCTTTATAGAGTGGTTAAAACAATTTTAATAGTAGTAAAAACTACTCTTAGAACGAAATCAAGCTTCATAGTAATTCGAAGCAAGCTAATTTTCTTCCAGCTAAAAACCGGGTTGTAATGTCCAGATCTATGCTGTACCTATAGTCTATTCCACAATAAATATTCCAGAATATTCTACACAACGCTATCTAGACCCATGGTAAGCTTAATTAGCTTGTGTTATGGAATCTTTGAATACGAATAAACATACTTAGATACTTTTTTTTGTAAATATATACATATTATACACAGAAACACCCAGACCAATGCAAATAGCCATATTCATGCATACAAATATTTGCACTGAGCGGGAATCGAACCCGCGCCTCCTGTGTGGCAGTCGCGTGTACTACTGCCACGTGATCAATCAATCAATTAGCCCATAGCAGTCCACTGCTGGACGTATGCCTCTCCCAATGTGCGCCATTTCATTCAATCCTATAACAAGTACTTTGACCTACGAAGTCTCAAAATGATCTTAATACCAAGATATTAAGAACAAGACAAACTGTATTATTGATTTAAATTGTATTATCGTCCGGACTAAAGTTAAGTACCAATAATCGCAACATTAAGACCTGGAACTCCCTGCCAGTTCACGTGTTTCCTTCTTCCCACAGTCCCGGGTCCTTTAAGCGGGGCGTGAAAAGGCATCTGATGAGGCCGTCAAGCTGAGTGCTACACTACTGTTAACATGGTACATGTTTACGATGGTACCCTCTTTCCGAGATTTTGCCTTTAGCTTACCATCAGTCGAGGTGAAGTCAAATTGATAAAATAAAACACAATAATCAGTCAACAGGAAGAGGGGAATACCAAGGATCCTAATCATTTTAAGTACTTAGTTAGTCAAAATTGACATGTATCTCAATATTACCTACCAGGTTAATAAAATTACCAAAATGATACTTTCTAAAGTTTACGCGAATGTCACTCATTGAAATAAAAACAAAATACCCAAATACCCAAATTTTAATAGAGAGGATGGACGGAACGTACAGTCAGCATCAGAAAAATGTTGACGAGTAGAGTACTCAAAATAATCTTAAAACCAAAATTCCAATATTATATTGATAAATTAGAGTACTCAAAAAGTTGTAAGCGTCCAGAGTAGTCAAACTATCTTAACAATCGGTCTTCCAGAAACATGTAAGTAAGCAAAGTGTTCATTTTCATATACACAATCACGCTACTCCATTGAGTATCTAATCAAACAAAGTGTTCAAAATATCTAGACAATGTCATTTAATCGCATTTTGCATCCCTTTTTTACTTATGTAGCCATCCTTTACACATGATGATGGGATAATGTGAGATAGATGTATAAGTTAGAACAGGATAGAAAATTTGTCAAATTAATGACAATTTCTTTTGTATTTTTTATAGTTGCCAGTTGCTTAAGCCATAAATTATCCACTTGAATTGGTGAGAAAAGAGTATGAATACTAACGTAAAAAATAAAGGGTAAAATAAAATAACGACACAGTGAGCTCATTATGCGTAGATAGGAACACCAATAAATTCACCATGATTCGGGTATTTTGAGATAACTTATACTACAAACTATGTGACAACTACCATCATAAGTCACACCGCGATCATGGCTGCTGAAAAGCAACCGAAACGTCGGTTTCAAAGTAAATAATAACAAATATATCGCGATAAAATCCGTAAAAAGTGGGTTTATTTCAAAAATTCTCTGTGAGACAGCCTCTGTGGCGTGGTGGTAGTGCACGCGACTGCCACGCAGGAGGCGTGGGTTCGATTCCCGCTCAGTGCAAATATTTGTATGCATGAATATGGCTATTTGCATTGGTCTGGATGTTTCTATGTATAATACGTATGTATTTACAAAAAAAAAGTATTTAAGTAAAAAAAAAAAAAAAAAAAAATATATATAATATTTATTTATTTAATTACCAACTTTCTTCCAGTAGTTACTCCGGTTTAATAGCCGTTTTTTTTATAACTTTTGCACGGACTTTTTACAGTCCCTTTACTCTCTCTATTATGAGCTATTTGCCTTTGTTCGCGAACATGAATATGCAATTCCGAACTCCTAATTGCATTTGATTTCCCTTACGCTACATGCAAATATTTGGAATTAAAACAATTTGATTGGTGTGGTATGTAAATGGATTTGCATGTCATTGCTGAGCGCCATATTGGAATGTGCGGAAATATTGGCAGATGTGTATTGGAGATTGTTCAGATTTACATGTGTGAAATATTATGCGATTTGCACTAACAATTATTAACCGCTTGGACAGACGAAATTTAACCTTAACCATACTACTCGTAATATTATAAATGCGAAAGTAACTCTGTCTATCTGTCTGTATGTTACGCTTTCACGCCTAAACTGCTGAACCGATTTCGATGAAATTTGGTATAGGGGTAGATTAGACCATGAGAAAGGACATAGGCTATGTTTGATCGCGATAACCAACATCCACGCGGGCGGAGCCGCGGGAAAAAGCTAGTAATATTATAAATGCGAAAGTAACTCTGTCTATCTGTCTGTATGTTACGCTTTCACGCCTAAACGGCTGAACCGATTTTGATGAAATTTGGTATAGTGGTAGATTAGACCATGCGAAACGACATAGGTGTTTGGTCACGATAACAGTAGTAATATTATACATGTGAAAGTTAGTGAAAATATTTGGATGTTTGTTAACCAATCACGCTCAAATGACTGACTGAAAAATAACGCTGAAAATTTAAAATTGTACAAACTTATCAACCGTTTCAATTAAAATGAAACTATTGTAATGCATTTTATTTACTATTTTACTATTTACATTTATCCCAACGTTATGGTTATTTTTCAGCAGCAATGGTAATGGCTGAAAACCAACCGAAACGTCGAAATCAGTATAACTTCAAATGTAATCTCAATTTATTTGATGTTGAAATTACATGAAATTAATCCGTTTTATACCTATATCTCGAAAAACTTCGGAAAAAATTAAATGCTCAAGTGAAACTTGAACTCACGACCTTTCCCTTATAGGGGGAATGCTCTTCTAACTGAGCTATTGAGCCACACCTGAATTACTTCAAATTTCCCTTCTCTTTATATCCGTCTTTAAGGGCGACGGTGGAGCCATCTACCAACAATAAATATGTTGATTGTAAATATTAATCATAAATAAATAAATAAAGTTCTTACGAATTGTTGGAAACTTTATATAGTTCCACTTTAATAAAATTCGTGCAATAATATCATCAATTTCAATTTACTACGAGCGAAGCTGCAGGCAGTAGCAAGTATACTATCAAAATAGTTACAAAATCACAACCGTTCATTTCGCTACTATACTCCGTCCATCATATTATTGTATTTTAGACAGATAGAAGTAGTGATTGCATGAAAATTTAAAATATCGACAAAGTTAAAAACCTCGATTAAATTTTTTTTATCGATGAATGAAAATATTATGATAAATATATGATTTCATGTGGAATTATAATCTATTATCTTTCTGTACATAATAATAATAAAGCAGTAGATATTTCCTGTCTATTTCTACAATTTACAAATGTATTATAAAACGATTGTGGACCATAACACACACGCTAATCTCCAAATCAAAACAACTGACTTCTAGAAGAATATTCCAACATGCTGATTTCCTGGTAGTTATTGAAGAATTCCCTGGTCTGTCTCTGAAACCCATCATCAGATCTTTATGCAATTTAAATGGGACCATTTTGGAATAAACCTCTTTCAAATAAAAAAGATTTTGACAATCCGTCTACATATTATGACGGAGTTACAAAAAATCATTTTTCCGTAAAAATCATACAAATATAAAAAATTACAAATATCTGAATTGTTACTTAGAAATTGGTAGAAAACCGCCAGTTATGTAATATTTTTTAGAAGAATTATTTTCTGTAGTCGATATCGATCGAAAAACACAGTTGATGGACTAACTACATCCCTAAAATTGCTTTCTGGCTGACGTGACGTTGTCAATGAAAAATGATGTAATGGCGCCTAATTTTTGTTAGGATTTTCAAGTGTTGACGCTAGAACAATGTTATACCGAACACTGTCAGTGAGCTGTCTAAAATACAATAATATAATGGACGGAGTATAAGTAATATGATAATGTACATACATAATTGAACTGAGGAGATCTATTCTGGGCTAAATATATATTTCTCTGTCGACATACAGTGTGAATTTGTTTTATTTTACCGTCTGCTATACAAATGACTAGTTGCGATTGAGCAAGTATTGAATAACTAGTTGTTGCCCGCGACATCGTCTGCGCAGGATTAGTATTTCGAGTAGCTTATATAAGAGTGACGTAGAAAAACACAACAAGTATTTATTCGAAACCAGCCGAATTTTTCGGTAGCTTAGTGGTTAAGGAGTCGGCATTACGATCGAAAGGTCCTGGGTTCGAATCCTGGCCATTACACTACCAACGTGAACCCACTCCTAGCACACGCAATTTAGCTTAGCTGGAGGGGTTAGAGGGAATATTAGTAATTTCGATTCTAGTTCGAAGAGTTGGTAGAGGTGCTTATTCCGAAGTGAGGAGAGAGGTCTTCCCTGAAGTTCCTATTAACTAAAATTGCCTATAGTAAAACACTAAATTGAATCGAAATTTTAAAGCATTTAGTTTGCTTACTATTCAAACCGATTGAGATAAATTGAATCGGTTTAGGCGGGATTCGAACTGTCATCTTTCGCTGCTTTGACCACTGAGCCACCGAACCTTGCCTGAATCCACCCCGCCTAAGCGATTCAATTTGCCTATCTTAATCAATAACTTAAAGTAAAAGTAGAAACTATTATAACACTAGTTTTGTTTAAGTTACAGTTGTTACTAACCCAGATATGGATCTTGTGTTATCTGAATTAAAATTATTTGAATTTGAATTTGAATTTGAATTTGAATTTGAATTAAATATTTTTCTTTCTTTCTTTCTTTCAAAGTTTGAGACATGACTTACAAGAAGAAAGAAAGAAAGACTTAGTTATTTAAGTATTATTCTTACTTAATTACTTCGGATAGTTTATATGTATTAATTCATACTTTCATCCATTCTAATATTATAAATGCGAAAGTAACTCTGTCTGTCTGTCTGGCTGTATGTTACGCTTTCACGACTAAACCAATGAACCGATCTTGATGAAATTTGGTATAAGGGTAGATTAGACCTTAAGAAAGGACATAGGCTATCTTTGGTCGCGATAACCGACATCCACGACATCCAAAAGCTAGTATATAATAGGCTAGCTTTTGCCCGCGGCTCCGCCCGCGTAGATGTCGGTTATTGCGACCAAACATAGCCTATGTCCTTCTCTATACCAAATTTCATCAAAATCGGTTTAGTGGTTTAAGCGTGAAAGCGTAACATACAGACAGACAGACAGACAGAGTAACTTTCGCATTTATAATATTAGTATGGATTTCATTCCGTAATATGTATACCTACAATTTAAATAACAAAGAACCCACTGGCCTCCTAAAATTCGCCCTTCGAAATTGCAGATTCGTCTCCAGTATAAGTGCCCATTGGTCCCTCGGTACGAGAACAGTTTCTATCGAATATGAATTTTAATATCCTATGCAATCATGTCTTGTGTAATTAAACCACATCCAATGTAATATCATAACGCTATACACAAAAGAGGTTCAACAAAACCATGTCAGTCCCTCATTCGACATCTGCGTTCAAATCTTTTCATAAAAACCAAAACCAATAAAGGGTATTTAGCTCGAAAAATAAGCATTTAAACAAATACTTGCGATAATTAATAGCTGTATTTAATAAACATACTTATTGCTATAATAATAAAGCTCATAATAGCGTGCACCAATTATTAATAACAGAACCCCATAACAAATTATTAATCAGTACGCATCATAAAAATATGATATTCTATAGAATATTGGGCAAACCCTCTGTAGGACTATTGTATTACACGGTGGATCAAGGGTTTGGAAGTACAACCCCTACCATGGGGTTGGGTTTCAAATCCAACTATTAATAAAATGTCCGTGTGTACCAGATCTATTTTTTTTGCTACTGCATTGTGTTTTTTTTTCTGATTTAGCAGTGCAAGTAGATAGGATTATATTTGCTTACACTAGACTACCTGTGGCGTGTAAATAATGCCCGCATTTTTTAGACTATATTTTAGGTTGAAATAAAAATATTTCGACAAATTCTACATACATACAATCACGCGTTTTTTCTCGGAGGGTTAGGCAGAGGTGAATTAACACCCTCATTTCATCAATCATTGGATTCGGTCCCACGTAATAGGGGGTGAGCCTATTGCCGCTTACCGGGCACTATTGTTGACTCAAGCCATGCATCCGAGGCTGAGTCTGGGCTGTATATATTTGTCTGATGTTAAACAGCCGTTTCCCTTAGTCGCCTTGTACGGCACCGCTTGGGAAGAGATGGGGTGGACCAAATTCTACTCTGCCGGGAACCACGTGGGAATTCTACTATATACTTATCCCGACGTTTCAGTCACTTCTCAGCAGTACTCGTGTAGTGACTAAAGATGGGGACTGACTCATAGTTTGAAGTGTAATTTATCTCAAAGTATCTGAACTATGTCGATTTGTCGCTTTTTTGGTTATACTACTTACGCAAAATGAGCTCACAGTGTCATGAAATCTTGTTTTAGCAAGCTGGTTAATACAGCTATATATATATAAAAATCAATTGCCGTTCGTTAGTCTCGCTAAAACTCGAGAACGGCTAAACACATTTATCTTATCTTGGGTCTTGAAATGTTTGTGGAGGTCTAGACAAGGTTTAAAAGGTGAGAAAAATTCCAATAATTGCCGGGAACCGACATCCACGCTGGCGGAGCCACGGGCAAATGCTAGTTCTACATAAAATTTAAGGTAGGGGCAACTATTGTGGGATTGCTAGTCAATGGTAGTTCATAACATCTGGACTAAGGTACATAAGCTTCTCATCATCCAGGGGACTGTAGTCAATTGAAGGACTATGTTGAAAAAACCTCCAAGCGAATTTCACCTTTATGATATACCAAAAAAACAAAAGTAAAAGTATAACTCAGAAAAAGAAAACTAAGCCATTTATTGTTTGAAAACAAGTCGAAGCACCGCCAATAGATCAGTAAGTCGACATAATTCCTCCAACTTTATAAACAGCCGATATAAGGACGAACAGACGGACGTGACGCACGTGTGTCTCATATATTGAAAGTATCGACGCACGAACTTGCCAAACAACTGTGAACAACACATGATCATAGTACAATATGGCATACGGATTGGGAGATGGTCTCACTGTTAGCGGGTTGAAACAGCCGTCAATATTTTTGATCAAAGAAATAATAAGCTATTTTGCAGATTATGAAGAGTGCATTTGATTGAATCAGTTTAGTTTAGAACACAACTTAAAAAAAATTTTAAAAACCCCCGTCACAAAAACACTCCAAAAAGTTGAAAATAAATAGAGTTTGCCTTTTAACTTTAACGGTTGCCATGTCGGGGGAGCCTAATTGGTTAAGCACTCCGTTATATTATCGGAACAATTCAAGGTTGACCCCCGACATGGCAACCGTTAAAGTTAAAAGGCAAACTCTATTTATTTTCAACTTTTTGGAGTGTTTTTGTGACGATGGTTTTTTAAATTTTTATTATTTTATACTTTTGAAAGTGATCTACTAGTCAAACTCTTTCATTTGATACCCATATTGAGGGAGTTATGAAGAAATTCGTATTCCGATATGTTGTGGCGGCCGCCATCTTGGACTGATTTTTTCCAAACATAGCTAAGAACACTCCCGACTAATATACCTTTCAAACAAAAACAACTACATCCAAATCGGTTCATCCGTTTGGGTGCTACGATGCCACAGACAGTCACACACACACACACACACACACACACACACACACACACACACACACACACAGAGACACGTTAAACTTATAACACCCCGTCGTTTTTGCGTCGGGGGTTAAAAAGAAATATTTTACGTTACAAAATATAATATTAGGTCCTTACATATGAAATTGACGTTTTTCGTACTGGCCACTTTAATCACGATTTTCTCCTCTTTGGTAAGGAATTCCAATTTCAAATTTGTACAGCTATTTACTCATGTATTTGTGCTTCGATGACCGTCATTCATTTGTTTTTTTCTTCTGTTTTTTTTCTGTTTGCGTCACTCATTTTACAAAATGGAAAACTTAAAATATCGCATTATTTACGAATACGAGTTCCAAGTGCTGCGGAAACGACTCGAAGGGTGAATGATGTTTATGGCGGTCATGTTGCAAAAGAAAACACAGTTCGTTTTTGGTTCTAACGTTTTCGTTCTGGAAAGTTCGACCTGCAGAACAAGCCCCGTGGATGGCCTGAGACCCAAGTTGATACTAGTGCCGGTATTGTTCATTACAGTTTTCTCAAATCTGGCCAGACTATTACGGCTGATGTCTATTGTCAGTAATTGCAAACAATGATGGAAAAGCCAGCGGCTAAACAACCTAGGCTGGTCAATCGCTCCACGCCACTGCTGCTTCACGACAACGCTAGACCACACACCGCACAACAGACGACTACCAAATTAGAAGAGCTTCAATTGGAATGTCTAAGACATCCTCCGTACTCCCCGGACCTTGCTCCAACAGATTACCATTTTTTTCGAAATTTGGACAACTTCTTGCACGGGAAAAAATTCAACTCTGATGGGGCAGTCCGAATCGCCTTCACAGATTTTATTGATTCCCGTCCGACTGGTTTTTTTAGTAAAGGGATCAATGAACTACCTATGAGATGGCAAAAGTGCATAGAAAACAATGGTTCATACTTTGATTAATTAAATATATTATATCTATTTAAAAATATTCGACTTTTTGTTCGGACAGAACCTCCTTTGGCCCGTATGGAAGTCACTTAATCGTCTACTTACACGGGTTGGTCAATCTAGACAAAATCTATGTAGGTGGGGAATGCGAGACCCGGGCTTAATTGCATGTAACTGCGGTGCCCCCGTGCAGTCTATGGCGCATTTGGTCTCGTGTCCCTCATGTCCTACTTCATGTACTAAAGACGAGCTAAATAAAGCCACTGACAGCACGATTAACATGGCAGAATTTTATTCCCGAATAGTGTAGTTATATAAAAGTGAATCGTTGACACGAAAAGAAGAAGATAGGGTAGGGAGGTTTTCGGGAACGGGACCGCGTATTCTGCCAAATAAAAGAACACGAAATCATTTTTTTGAAGAACTGTATCTTTAACTTCTTTAATCGTGTCTGTATGTCAGCACACAGACAAGATAAAGGAAGAAGAAGATGGTCAAAGTAGAAAAAACTCACACACAGGAATTAATGACAATGTTGCGTCAACCCGAAACTGACTCGAGACTGACAGTGCTAACTGACCACGTCTCTCAAGGTCAGCCTCAAAAAATATCCTCCTCGCTTGTGTTTCCGCTACTTCCTGATAAAAATTTATTCTCATCGCTTGTACATTTCCCCGCTACCCGCCATCAGTGAGACAAAACACATAAAGCAAGTAAACGGACGGAAGATGGTTGAAATTTGAAGATGTTGGTGGGGGTGTAGCGACACGTGCAATCATCGTTACGATACATACCGTGCCTGAATTGCGTAAGTAGAGTTTGCAACCACAAAAGCACAGATGTCGAGCTTTTTTGTCCCATTTGTAACTTTCCCCATTCCGTGGTGCCGCGATTGTTGTGTTGTTTTCGTTAGATTGTTTGAATCACAATTTTAAAAGGTTATAGAATTCTTAATTTATTTTTTATTTTTAAGGAAATTTAGTAACGGATTGATTGACTAGACTCGGGTGGTTTAAACTTTGCAAATGCAATGTTTTGAACAATAAAAAATAAAACTGAAATTTCTTACTAACATTTCCTCTAACGCCTCCTGCTAAGATATATTCTTTATTTTAGGATTTGAACCTGTGACCTCTCGATCGTGAGACTCCTTAACTACCACTACCGACAGATTGTGTGGAATGCTAGTGCTGTATACAAGGTCTCAAGTTCGATGCTCAGGTTAGGTAAAATAATTGTTGGTATTAAATTAGACTAGCAAATTTCTACCGAAATGAACATTACATTATTATTGTATAAGTCTAGTTGAAGATTTTCAGCAGCGCAAAGAGTGTTGGATCCAAGTAAAGCTGGTATCCGGGTCCTAGGGCTGATGACTTACATTCAGCGCGTGAAGTAAATTCACTGGATGTAAGGCCACGACACAGAATATACTTAGGCGACAGCGAATTTGTAAATGAATACGACACGTCAACTTCACCTCAACCACGAGGCAAAGTCTAAGAAAAGAGGGCTATCATTGCAGACATCAACAATGAAAATCACTGAGGGTGTATGGGGCTCGAGCACGATCTTCATGGGTCAAGTTAGAAACATCACACAACAGCTACAATCACCTGCAAGTCGATACATATGCTAAATGAAAGACGTCTAATAGACACAGGTATTTATCCTCTAAGCGGGACGTGAAAAGACAACTGATGAGGCCGTCAAACTGAGTGCCACCATTGTTAATATGGTACATTTTACGATAGTGACCCTCTTTCCGAGACTTTGCCTTTAGCTTACCATCAGGCGAGGTGATGTAAAATTAAAAAAATATGATAACGGGAATCGAACTTACGCCTTTTAACGTAGCTGTGTAGCCATGACACATAAGCCGTACCAATCGTATACACAATTTAGTCTTCATAAGTTTTTATTTTAAAAAAGTATATATATATAAAGTATTTTTTAAATATTAGTTCCTAACTGAAATGACTAATATTTCTGTGAACCCTAAAGCTAAGTTAAATCGCTTGTAGAGAAGGTTCACGTCGGTAGAGGCCAGGATTCGTACCCTCGATCGTAAGGCTATAACTTGGACACTAATATCGTTTATCAAGCCCGCTACCGCTTATGACACAGTATACTAACCCTTAGCGCATTAAGAGGCGAGGCACGCGCAGAGCTAAGCGAGCACCTTATTACTCCACACACGATTTGCAAGTGGGGTTTGTGACAACCCTAACAGTATTACGCACTGAGAAAGTCTGTCACCTATCTTTGAGAAAGTATAAATTATGTTGAAAACGCGAGCGAAACGAGAAGATTTGTCTGTTTGAATTAACAAAAACCTGATGAACTTGCTACTATTCAAGTCGTGACCACGGGTTCAGCATCGTACCCGAAACTTCGGCAAAAGTAAGTCAAAAATTTTTATCACGTAAAGTTCCAAATTGTCTTAAATAACCATAAACTTGCTACTACACTCGAGTGCAATGAATACAGGTAACTTTTTGGTGACTTTCTAGATATATCACGAAATTGTTTGAATGACATAATAATAGCAAGTATTGTAGAATAGGAACACATTGAAGCTGCAATTTCATCAGAAATAGAAGATCAATGGGTAAAAAAACGTGTTTTTTTTTTATATTAGCAACAGAGATTATTAATATTCCCTCTAACCTATAAAGCTAAGCTGAATTACTTGTGCCAGGAGTGGATTCACATCGGTAATGTAATGGCCAGGATTCGAACCTAGGCCCTCCCGATCGAGCTCATGACTACGTGACTGTTTGACGGCAATAAGATGGCCTCCGTGGCGTGGTGGTAGTGAACGCGACTGCCACGCAGGAGGCGCGGGTTCGATTCCCGCTCAATGCAAATATTTGTATGCATGAATATGGCTATTTGCATTGGTCTGGGTGTTTCTATGTATAATATGTATGTATTTACAAAAAAAAAGTATCTAAGTATGTTTATCCGCATTCTAGATTCCATAACACAAGCTAGTTAAGCTATGCTTACCATGGGTCTAGATAGCGTTGTGTAGAATGTTGTGAAATATTTATTTATTTATTTATTATTTATTACCGAAAATCATAGTTAGCGAAATGCGTGTTAAAACACCTCTGCCTACCCCTTTGGGGATTTTCAGGCTTGAATATATGTATGTACTAGACACACCCTTTATTTCGTTGTAAGCCCGTCGCATCAAATCTTCAAGAAAATTAATTCATAACCAGTCCAAAACTCCTTATATCCATACTACTATAAAAACTGTCTGTATGTAACGCTTTCACGCCTAAACCACTAAACGGATTTTGATAAAATTTGGTATAGGTGTAGATTAGACCATGAGAAAGGACATAGGCTATGTTTGGTCGCGATAACCAACATCCACGCCGGCGTAGCCGCGGGCAAAAGCTAGTCTTCTCATAAATTGAACCTATAACCAATCATTTGCCCAATGAAGCAATCAATTGCTACCAAACATTGATACAATACATTGTAAACAGAAGTTTATCTATAATATAAAAATGAAATGTGTTGGTAAGCGCATAACTCAACAACGCCTGGACCAATTTGGCCAATTCTTATTTTTAAATGTTCGTTGAAGATCAAGGATGGTTTTTACGCCGAGAAAAAATAGAATAATTGCCGGGAACCGGCAGCCACGCGGGCGGAGCCGCGGACAAAAGGTAGTTATCAATAAGGATCACTTAGTTAATATTCTGTGGACGTGTCTCCGAATCCAGGGCAATCATCTGAGGGGCCACAAATGAACAAACATTGGGTAACAGAACAGTGACGTATGAATAGTTGTGTGTTGACGTCTTGTGAGTGTGTGTGTGTGTGTGTATTTGGCATGTGTGTGTATGTGAGGAAATACGTAAGGAAATGTAAATTTTGTTTGGTTATGCACATAACTATAGTCAGCGTCATAAATACTTTGACAACGAAGTCTCAAAATGACCTTAAAACTCTCGTATTAAGAGGAAATCAAACTGTTTTATTGACATGTCCATACTAAACTACTGACGGCGGAGGTGAGCGCTGATGCATCACAAAGCGGCCACCCTAAACCTACACCTGGGTCGCAAGTCCCAGGCGTCGTCACAGTGTTCCTTTCTGTACCACGCCATGGACCCGTCCGACCGCACGGTGAATCCATGGAATGCTGAGATCCGGATCTCCCTGTACCTAAACCATCGTGATGAGTCTTTTTAGAGTTCCGTACCTCGAAAGGAAAATATCGAAACCCTTATAGGATCACTTCATTGTCTGTCTGTCTGTCTGTTTTTAAAGACCTTTTTCTCACGAATTTCTATCGAATTAATATTCATAACACATACTCAGGTCTATAATGTCTTGAAATTTTGGAAAAAAATTAACTTCTCAGTCAATCAAAATATATTGCAGTTTATGTAGCTAAAATTCGTCCCTGACTGCAATTACGTACGGGAACCTTAGGCTTTTTATTTAAAAACTTATGTCCGTTTTCTAGAATGACACTAAGTCTGAATCGCGATTTATCTGAGGACAGATTGTATAGACAGATTGATAACATGACATAACATAACATAAACTCTCGCCTATATTCCCCGAAGGGGTAGGCAGAGGTGCTAGCACCCACTGTTCGCCAGTTTATGTTTAGGTCCCAATGTAATAGGTGGCGAGCCTATTGCCATTAACCGGGCACATATAAACCTGCGATAAATACACACATAACTTCGAAAAGCATCGAAATGTCATTGGAATCAGATTGATAGTTTGATATATTACCTATACAATCTGTCCTCAGGTAAATCGCGATTCAGGCTGAGTGTCATTCTAGAATACGGGCCTTAGTTAAATATTTTTTTGTTTGAAAGTCAGTTTAACACTAAGAAAATAAAATCGTACCAATAATTCAAGCCTATCTTATTTATTTAGTCGGTTTGTGACCACGGCCGGTGTAACCTGGTTGAAACGTCAGGCAAATCAAATAGTTTCAGGTGTGGCTCAATAGCTCAGTTGGAAGAGCATACCCCTGTAAGGGAAAGGTCGTGGGTTCAAGTCCCACTTTAGCATTTTATTATTCTCGATGTATTGGAGACTTTATATTCCTTTCGTAAAAATCTCCAATTTCTCATACGAGTATAAGGACCTATTATTAAATAAAAGATAAAGTTATTGAAATGTTAACCTTCAAACGAACAATTAATTTTCAATTAGATTCCAAGTAGAATTAGCAATCGCAATGATTATAATGAAAGTTTATTACTTTTAGTTAAATTAGCAGTTTCTCGTTATTGTACAATGTTAAAATTAATTATTCAGATCATTGTGTAAATGAGCTTAGTTGTTCAGAAATTGTTTTTTTTTTTTTATATATGGAATAGGGAGGCAAACGAGCAGACGGATCGCCGATGGTAAGCGATCACCACCGCCACCCATGGTCACCCGCAACACCAGAGGAGTCACAAGTGCGTTGCCTTCGTTTTAAAAGAGAGTACGCTCTTTTCTTGAAGGTTTGAAGGTCGAATTGGTCTTATGATTTAGAGCTCCTCTATAACATCATCATCTACCTACTCTTAACCTAATTATATGGGTTCGGCAAAACATTTCTGCCGCTCTATACATTCCTGTCAGATGTTGGCATGGGAACCTATTCCGGGGACTACGTACTATTTCAGACTAGCCTTTGTGGCGTGACGGTAGTGAACGCGACTGCTACGCAGGAGGCGCGGGTTCGATCCCCGCTCAACCCAAATATTTGTATGCATGAATATGGCTACTTGCATTGGTCTGTGTGTTTCTATGTATAATATGTTGTATTTACAAAAAAAACATCAGGTAATATCCTCGTCCACCACCTAAGTGGCATAAAAAAAAACATAATATTAGTCGGATAATACTTTCAACAAATTAATAAATTTCTAAATTTATGAATACAAATACATTGTGTAAATATGGTATTAACAACTCTAGTAATTCAAACGTAACGCTTCACAAATATCCGCGCCAACAGTTATTAACATAAAGATTTGATTTATGTGACGGAAGGGTGTTTGCAGGGAAAAAAATACATTAATGTGAGTAATAACGGGAAGGTTAGGGCGGGAACGACTGGGAATTCACAGTTCAATAGTATTGGAATAGTAGCTACTGTTAGGGAGTATGAGTTATTAAATGAATGAAATTTTGAAGAAAATAATAGGTACAATCGACAAAGGATATACGGTGGCACCTTTCCATATAACTTTATATGAAAACTAGCTTTTGCCCGCGGCTCCGCCCGCGTGGAGGTCGGTTATCGCGATCAAACATAGCCTATGTCCTTTCTCAAGGTCTAATCTACCCTTATACCAAATTTCATCAAAATCAATTCAGTGGTTTAGGCGTGAAAGCGTAACGTACAGACAGACAGATAGACAGAGTTACTTTCGCATTTATAATATTAGTATGGATGTGTAGCTGTATCTCTCATGACCACAATAAGAATTGTGGTCTAAGATCCCATTCTCCTTCGACTTATATGGTTGAGAATTTTTCCACCTTTGATACATATGCTACCTATAAAACGGCCCCGCTTTCATCTTAGTGAGTATCCTTAACTTTTTATTGTTGATAGGCTTTCGTTTGGCCACTATCTCACCTGTTGGTAAGTGACGATGTGGTCGACGGCGGTGGTCGCTTGCCTAGAAGTAGCCACTCTTCTTTTGATAACACTTTAAAACACACAAAGTTTAAAGCAGAAACACATATTCGGGTAAGGATTCTACTTCTTGGCAGTAGGTATGCACGTCCTTTCCTTTCTAAGTTTATTTTATACTACCGATCCCAAAAAGTTCATCTTTTCTAAAATCACGTAAGTCTGGGGTGACTGGGATCTCACTCTATGCCAGAGGCAAGACAAGATTCTTCTACAGGCTTCCCTCTTGAGGTTGAAGTGTCCGACTACAGTCCATACCGTAAAAGTTAAAATTAGGATCCAATGGGGAGATACGGTGATAATAATGATGACTTAACTCAATAAATATTCAAAACAAAAGACAATAAATACCTAACAACTATTCTCGGTACCTGTACAGACACAAACAAAACGAGCAATCAATTAAATACAATAAAAAGTAAGAAAAAGTACAATCGCGCACAGCGTGTTCAAAAACTCTTTATTTTATTATTTCGAAAGGCGCCTCGCTAACTGTTCGGTGTAAAGTTACACGTCGATAAATAATGAAAAGAATTTAAGGGTCGATCGTTAACCCCGATAATTTATTGGATGCGTTCAGTATGTTTTTTCTCTTGATTATCATTAAATTTAAGGACAACAACTAATTGGCGGGTTTAACGTAATATACAGCGTACTAAGCTCGATATATCGACGATGCTTTAAAAAAAAAAATTGTAAATTGAATGTGGATTTTTTATTTGATTTGTCCTTTTTACAGTTCATTTTTATTAGACAGACTTTATTTTAACATATAAGTAATATGTACTAATGATGGGTTTGATGGTAGGTAATATTTAAAATGCAAGACGTTTACCTGACCAGGATCTTTAGAGCTGAAGTCAGCCTTGCCTTACTCCTCCTACATTTGACTTGACTTATATAGTTTTTTATGGTAGCTTCAACCGTCAAACCACCCAGTCCCAAGAGGACACCCTGCGGTAGACCCTCATTCCTCAATCAGCAGGTGAAACGGTTTGCAGATGACCTTGGCTTGACCCGTAATATCTTGACAACGTCCCACACCTTAATAGCATATTGTTTAAATAGCGCATTGTTTTAAATCCACCTCTCCAAATTACTTCTCCTGACTATTAAAAGAAATACCACCCACACGTTTAGACATACTCAAACTCACCCCGAGGGAGACAAGACATAAAACTGGCCTATAAAACATTTAAGTTGTCATAAATCACGGCTAGATTCGTTCTTATCGTGTTAACATACGACGATAATCATGGTTCACTACTAATTGGGACTCGCTCCGAGTTTATTTCAGTAATTAATTTTAATGAGAATTGAAGCACTTTTCGTTTTGAGTGTACATTTAGGTTGTAATTAGTTGGTACAAGTAATAACATAGGAGGGAGACAAATGGATGGCGTGTCTCCTTGGCTTGTATCTGTAACACCATCTATTCGAATCTAATCTATACTAATAAATAAGATTGAAATGTTTGTAGTTTTAATTTAACAGATTTTTAATGAACGCGTAGTATATATGTTACCGGAAATGTGTATAATCCGGTATTCTATACAATGCCTAGGCATTGTATACAATGCCGAGTGCGCAGCAGGCAATGTATGAAATGGTATCAAAGAACATTGACGGTAGTTATAAAAAATGCAACCACTTAGGTTAATACTGGAGCCTCGCTTTCGCTTCAGTCTTCTAACCTATAATATATCCAGGTCGGGGCGCAGTGTCCACACCACGCAATTTAACTTGGATAGATTAGGTTAGAAGATTAATGCGGGAGCGGAGCGAAGCGAAGCCACCTCACAAAGGCTGTCTATCTTTTTGGCCTAATTAGAGTAATTTTGATTAAAAGATAGCTCAGATTATGAGGCGTAACTTAATCTATTTTTATTTTAGGAAAGGTATCGGAGTTCCAAGCAAAGTGAAACCAAATTCAAGTCCACGCGGATTTAGTCGCTGGCGCAGCTACTGTGAAATGTCCTTGCGTTTATTTGCTGGCATTTTATGTGCTGTCGTACCGATCCCATTGCCATAAAACTCTCTCACGCCCGTTAATCCCCGAAGGGGTAGGCAGAGGTGTAATACATTTCACCTACTATGATATTCGAGTCCCGTAATAGGAGCCAATTGCCTTCAAGCGGGCACTTAGCTATCGGCTTTATGCTTACTTTCGGATGGACAACAGTCCTATCCATAAGTAGCCTTCTACGACACCCACAAGAAAATATAGAGTGACATTATTTTACTCCACCGGGAGTTAAACCCATTTTACCAACACGGCATGAAAATGATTTAACCAAAATCAGAATGCTTTATGAATATTTTATTGAACATCAACTATAATCGGCACAAAACGGATTATCAGATGTATGTATTTATTATATTTATTGCCATTTTGTAATCAAATATTTATACAATGGATTTAAGTAACTTACATTAATAAATAGGAAAATAGAGAAGTGATAATTCATTCGTGAATTGTGTTTATCGAACGCAAAACGGAGTGGAGCACCTATTGCCGTTCTACGCTCACTTTATACATGAATTATACAGAAACGATACGGCACGTATAAAGCGTGAACGAGGGCGAGAAGACGGTACATTTCCAATTACCTATTATCGACATAGACACCCATTACGTCTTTATTCTTGAAGGGATAGACAGAGGCGCTTCTTACGCCCACGTTTCGCCAGTCACTTCGTTAACCCCACGTAATAGGTGGCGAGTCGATAGTTTTTTTTATTTATTTATTTATTTATTAGGTCTACCAACAATGTTTTACATCAAAGCTTACAATAACAGTAATTAAAGCTAACTTGTTACAATGCAAACATCACTTATAGGTAAACACCGCATAAAAGAATAACAAAGAGAAACTTATACTAAGCTAAAATAATATAATAGAGACTTAAAACTAAACAACTGTACATAAAAATATGAAAAAAGATGGGAAAAGGAAAAGAATCAAGCACTCAAGTTAAAGACAAACTAAATATCAATATAATATATCTAACTAAATAACACTGATATTACTTAAAATACGTTTTTGTTTGGGTTGGGTATCAAAGTGAAAGTCAATCCTGTCACTGAGACTGTTCACAACCCTAGACAGTCTCGCGCATGGAGAATTGGAACCTAAAACTGTTCTTCTTAGGGGTGGGCAGAGTGGTGTGATTGGTTTGCGAGGGATCCTTGATGGAACATTAAAACTTAGCAAAGCCAGTAACCTTGGACAATCAATTTTGTGTTGGAGGATCTTGGAGGTAAACTTTACCTCATTAATTTTTGAGCGTTGTTCCAGAGTTTTCATATTAAAACGCTCCAAGCGGCAGTTGTAAGAACGTATTTTTTTGGTAATACCATTTAAAAATGCTAAGTGCCAGACAAACCGTTTTTGACATCGTTCGAGACGCAGTGCGTGGGTTGCATAATGGGGACGCCAAACAACACTACAATATTCTATGATACTCCGTACCAGACTGTTGTATAATAGTATTTTAGTGCGAATATCGCGAAAACCTTTACTATTTCTAAGCATGAATCCGAGCATTTTGGATGATCTTTTAATTACACTATCCAAGTGTGGTACGAATGTCATTTTTTTGTCGAATGTTACACCGAGATCTCTTACATTTTCTACTTCAGATATTTTATCAGAATTGATGTAATAGTCATGACTTAGGGCTTGCGTTTTTCTCGTAAATTTTACGTGGTAGCATTTTCTTGCATTTAGCAACATCCCGTTGTTCTTACACCACAAAATTAATCCATTAAGATCACTTTGTAGATTCCTGGCATCCCGATCCGATTCAACTATTTTTACAAACTTGAGATCGTCAGCATACATAAAAACTTCAGAAAATTTAAAACATTCTGGAATATCATTTATGAAAAAATTAAACAAGATCGGGCCCAGATGTGACCCTTGGGGAACACCGGAAGAAATTGGTTGCAAACTCGACTGATACCCTTTAACTACTACAGAATAAACTCTGAACATCAAATAGGATGATATCCAATCAAGCAAGGATCCTGATATGCCATAAGCTCGTAACTTATTTATGAGAACTTTATGCGATACTTTGTCAAATGCCTTGGAGAAGTCCGTGTAGATCACGTCAGCTTGATGTCCCCGATCAATGGCATGTATTAGAAGTTCAGTGAAAGGAACTAAATTGGTATTTGTGGATCGGCATGGAACAAAACCGTGTTGGTTGTCACTTAAATACAATTGTAAATGTTTCTGGAAGTACGGACTGAGTAGTGCTTCAAAGATCTTAGCAAATGCTGACAATATCGATATGGGCCTGTAGTTGCTTATTGCTGTGATATCTTGTGATTTATAAACCGGTACTACTTTAGCCATTTTCCATTTTAGAGGAAATATACCTGTCTTAAGGGATTTATTGTAAATCAGCATTAGCGGTTGAGCCAGCTCGGAAAAACAATTGGCTATAAATACTGGATGTATTCCATCAGGGCCTGCACCCTTTCTGGTATCTATATTTTTTAGCTTCGATAGCACACATCTCTGCTCTATAAGAGGGCAGTTGAGGCATAAACTGTTCTGGTCCAGGACACGTAGATTTTCGGACATGTGCTCGTTGTCAGAAAGCACATCATCACAGGTGTTGTATACAGATGAAAAGTGTTCTGCAAACATCTCACATATTTGTTTTACATCAGATGAATTTACTGAGCCATTCGTCATTTCCTTAGGGTATGCGCTTGACCCACCTCGTCTAGCCTTTACAAAAGACCAAAAAAGCTTAGGATCTCTTCTAAGGTCACTTTCAAGACGTTCAGTATATAAATTGTAACAAACTGTTGATAATCTATCACAACTTTTGCCTATATATTTCAATTCTACGCCATCTATCGGATTATTATATTTTTTATAACGTTTCCTAAGCTTATGTTTTTCATTCAATAATTTAATTAATTTCTGATTGAACCACGGTGGAAATTTGTTGTTTTTGGGTTTTTTAAGTGGAACAAATTTTTTTATAGCAATATTGATGTGATGATAGAACACCTCGAGCATTTCATTTACATCGCTACAGACTCCAAGTACTGCAATCCAATCGAGTTTCGCCAAGTAATTGCGTATTGATTCGTAGTCTCCTTTAAAGAAATTTGGTCGAAAATTAATAGTGTTATAGGGAAGTCTAGCGTCTGTTTTTAGTGGTACTGTAATTTCTAACGGAGGGTGAGGCTTATGAATTTTACTTATAGGAGTGAAACATTTTGTAACATTGCACAAAGATATGGTTGAAAGAAACAGGTCAAGTGTGCGTTCCATGTAGTTTTTAATAAAGTTAAACTGATTTAGACCGTTGACGTGTAAGAAATTTAGTATTAGCTGGATTTTACCGCTTAATCCAGAGTTATCATTTTGGTTCGTAATTTTCTCCCAGTCGATTTCCCATAGGTTAAAATCGCCTACAATACAGAGTTCTGAGTCTGCCATCTGCTCAATCGCAGAGTTACAGCTATCGACAAAGTGATCTAAAGAGCGCATTGTTACGGGTGGTGGTAAGTATACTGCACAAAATATTATTTGAGGTTTACCATGTAATCCGGGAACATCCAGAATTACCCACAGATCCTCACAGCTACTTTCCCAAGCTCTGACGCGTTTAGATTTTAAGCTACTTTTTATTGCAATCAACACCCCACCACCCTCCTCCTTACAAGAGCCAGATGTTTCTCTATCTCTCCTGTAAACAACATAACGATTGTCAAACAACTCACTGCTCAACACTGAATCATTTAACCAAGTTTCACATATAATTACAACATCATAATTATTACAACAAATGTTACAGTAAAAATATTGGGTTTTAGTTCTTAAGCCACCTGCGTTTTGGTAGTATATTTGTAGACTATTGAATCCTGATTATAACAATAAAAGTGCATGCTTATTGAAGAATAAAAATACATATTTCCTAAATTATCTTATTGAGAATTTCACTGTTCTTGATAAGAATGTGGTCAGAGTCATCACTTTTCTTGATAAAGATTTTGCCGTTCCTTACCCATACATATTTATAGCCCTTCTCTTTCGCCTTAAGACGGGCAGAAGCGTGAAGAGCCTTATTTGCCGGTGATAGGTGCTCGACCACAAAAACCGGACTTTTGGAGCACGCAAGTCCAAAATCAGCTGTATTAAGTTTGTTTTGTGCATTTTTCCTATTGTAGTTAATAACAGCAGCGAGAAGTTCATCACGTTTCCTAGGGGTAGCGAGCTGGACGACTATAGACTTGGGACGGGAGTTATTGGTGCTCATTTTTGCTATGCGGGTAGAGTGTAGTATGTCACAATCTTTGACTTCACAACCGACTACTGAGCCTAATTGTTTGACAATAGTGATAAGATTCTCATTCCTATTTTCTGGGAGGCACTGAAGCTCCAGATTGTTTGACCGAGCATGTTGCTCAAGGTAATTGATTCTAGCATTTAAGTCTGAGACTGTGCTTTTCAAATGTTCGTTCTCATTCTTTAGGCGCTTCGTTTCGTCACAAATTTCTGTGTAATTAGACTGAAATTTATCGAATTCCGCGGTGTGAAAAGTTAACGATGCCTGCAGCTCCTGGATATCCTTTCTTACTGGCGCTAATTCCGTATTGATGGTTTTCACTATAGCAGTGTTCATCTGTTGAAGCATTGTGGCGTATTGGACTTGCATGACCTCCTGTATAATAGAACGCACTTCCTCTGCGGTAACAGGATTTGAGTTCGGGGGGGAGTTAAGGGCGATCCTTTTACTGCCTCTGGCAGTGGTAACATTCCTTATAGGGGTGGAGTCACTTTTTTTTGCACTACTGCGACATTTTATTTTGTTCATACAGTCTGGGCATTTCCATTGATAGAAAACATCGGTATCGTCGGGAATTTCTGGAAGTGTTAGGCAAAGAAAGTGGTATGATTTGTTACAAAATATCGGTAGATGACTCCACCGTCGCTTTAAAGACGGATAAAAATAGAAGGGAAATTTGAATCACATCGGGTGTGTCTCGGTAACCGAGTTGGTCAAGGTTTCAGTGACTCATTCCTATGCCGCAGCACTAAGACCTGGAACTCCCTGCCAGCTCACGTGTTTCCTTCTTCCTACCGTCCCGGGTCCTTTAAGGGGGGCGTGAAAAGGCATCTGATGAGGCCGTCAAGCTGAGTGCCACCACTGTTAACATGGTAAATGTTTACGATGGTGACCCTCTTTCCGAGACTTTGCCTTTAGCTTAACATCAGGCGAAGTGTCCTGACGTGTCCTGCATAAAAACCAGCATTACTACTGTAAGGGAAAGATCGCGGGTTCTAGTCCCGCCCGAGAAGATTCATTTTTCTCTATGTTGTCTATTTGTATAGTTAGCATACTTAATGCTGTAAAATTCATTCGAGTTCATTTTCCGGGGTCTAAGTATCGCCAGAGCCTCGTCCGTTCCTCATTCGTTCCTTAGCAGATGAACCGAGTGTAGGTGTGGACATCTTGGGTCCTGGAGGTGTTGGTAGCTTATCATCCTTTATTTTCCACCTTCATAAAAGTTGAGACGATAATTTGAATTAACTTTCCTTTAATAAAAAATAGGGTCTCTATTGTGCTACCGCGATTTCGCAAAACAACAAAATATTATAATACATGTAAATAAAAAGGGACTTTTTCCTTGTTTCACAGACAGTACATACTTATTATCTAGCATAATACATTGGCTTTACTCAATAAGTAAAGGGAAGATGATCAGAAACGATATTCCGGTAAAAATATCAAATTTCACCAAACCCCGGGTAGGTTCCTACTATTAGATTACGAAGACAGTACTCGTGAAACTCGATCGAAAGTCAGTGAGAAGGTGAGTTAATTTTATTTCATAAAATATCAAGGTACATAGCAATTTTAGCACCTGTCTACTTTGGTTTTATATGGGATTAGCGCAGATTTTTGTTACGTGTCACCCAATTTCAGCCAAATAAATAATAAAATAAATATTCCACAACATTCTACACAACGCTATCTAGACACATGGTAAGCTTAACGGTTCACCCTTATTTGGTATAACAACGTTTGGTCGAAAATCACTTCGACTAAATTCAGTTTCAATAAATTAACATACTTATAATACTTTTTTTGTAAATAGGTACATATTATACCTAGACCGATGCAAATAGCCATATTCATGCGTACAAATATTTGCATTGAGCGGGGATCAAACCCGCGCCTCCTGCGTAACAGTTGCGTTCACTACCGCCACGCCACAATGGCTATTAATTATTTTGTTAACTTTACACACAAAACCTTTGCATTTATAATATTAGTACTGTAGAAAAGGATTTCACAGATATACTAAGCATGTAACTCCGAGCTTTTAAGATACTGCATTACGATGTCACTTTCTATATGAAACTAATATGAATGGAATATTTTTTGGACGACTCGTTTGGAGTTGTAACAACGACACTGAAATCTTTAAACCACGTCGGTGCCTTTTCAATTTCGGTTACGTCCAAAGACATCCACTGTCCTATTCTACAACCTACCTTTCATAATATAATTGAATTATCTTAGACCACTGTCTTACTTCCCAATCTCGATAGGAAAGCCTCCGTCAGAACCTTGCAGTCAATCAGTAGCTATACCGGCTCGCAAGTGAGGTAATTTTGAACTGTTTGTACACAATGACTAGAAGATAATGTCGATCGAAATACACAAACGCGAGAACATTTCGTGTAATCTTTGGTAGGGCCAAAATGGAAATCTTAGTATTATCGATATATTCGCGTAATGTAAGCTCCGATATCCCGGATAAAGTATTATCAACTTATGAGCAATTGAATCCACTGGATTATTATGCTCGCAAGTTTTTTCACCCGACAGATGGTAATCGCTGTCTTAGTTTCGAAATCCTGTTTACTGTATTCATACGAGTATTTATAGTATACGGTGTTGTGACATCATGGTTATGCCGTCATAAATAAGATTTAAGCTCATATTTGGATGCGTGGCGTGGTGTTTATGTTGAGTTTTTTGCGGAAAGCGAATGTGTATTTGTTTATAATAAGAAAAGTGCATTTAACACAATATGGCATTTTTATATGACTTGAAAATCAGTAAGTATATCCATTGATTGACGATTAATAAATAAATAAATATCCCACAACATTCTACACAACGCTATCTAGACCTATGGTAAGCTTAACTAGCTTGTGTTACGGAATCTAAAATGCGCAGTCATACTTAGACACTTTTTGTAAATACATACATATTATAAATGTAGAAACACCCAGACCAATGCAAATAGCCATATTCATGCATACAAATATTTGCACTGAGCGGGAATCGAACCCGCGCCCCCTGCGTAGCGACCGCGTTCACTACCGCCACGCCATACAAGCTTTCCTAGCAGTATTGGTGTTTGGGGTTGAACCCCAAGCTTTAAAATATGAGCTGGATGCGACTGGAATTGGCGCTCGACCCTGTTCGTAGTTTTTTATACTTTACAATACGAGAATACCTATTACGTAGGACCAAAAATCATAGGTATTTGGCGAAATAGGGAATTAATACACCTCTTCCTACCCCTGTGGGGATTTAAAGGCGTTAGTATTTTTTTTTTTTTTATATAGGACACGTCAATTTGACTTCACCTCGCCTGATGTTAAGCTAAAGGCAAAGTCTCGGAAAGAGGGTCACCATCGTAAACATTTACCATGTTAACAGTGGTGGCACTCAGCTTGACGGCCTCATTAGATGCCTTTTCACGCCCCGCTTAAAGGACCCAGGACTGTAGGAAGAAGGAAACACGTGAGCTGGCAGGGAATTCCAGGTCTTAGTGGTGCGGCATAGGAATGAATCACTGAAACGCTTGGTTCTAGCAGGTATACTCTGCACCGTAAATGGATGACATCTTAGCCCTGCACGTGTCGTCCTGTGAAGGAAAGGGGAGGGTGGGACTAATTGGAAGAGCTCGTCAGAACATTCACCATGGTAGAGACGGTAGAAAACTGCCAAAGACGCAACATCTCTACGCATCTGCAAAGGCTCGAGGGTGTTCGTGACCTCAGGATCCCCAATAATGCGGACCGCACGTCGCTGCAACCTGTCGAGAGCATCTAATAAGTACTTTGCGGAGCAGTCCCAGAGATGTGAGCAGTATTCCACGCAGGAACGAATTTGGGTCTTGTATAGAAGACACCGCTGCTCCGGCGTGAAAAAACGTCTCACTCTGTTCAGGACTCCGAGTTTACGCGAGGCTGATTTGATGATACTCTCGATATAGTTTTTGTTATTCAGTTTGCAGCGAACATCCATACCGAGGATAGTGAGGTGATCCTGCAGTGGCAGTGGTGTGCTCTGAAGAGTGGGAAGGGGAAGGAAAGGAGATACCTTAGCTGTAAACGCACATGCCTGGGTCTTCTTGGCATTGAACTCGACCAGGTTCCTAGCGCCCCATTGAGAAATGTGGTCCAGGATCCGGTCCAGCTCTGTGACAAGAAGCTGCCTTTTTTCCGCGATATCAGACTGCTTGGCCGCAGGATGTGCGTGATAACTCCCATGTAAGGTGCTGTCGTCTGCATAGCAGTGAATGTTTCCGTCACAGAGCATATCATTGATATGCAGAAGAAAGAGAGTGGGAGATAAAACGGAACCCTGCGGCACGCCAGCATTTACCTGCAAGAACTCCGAAGCTCGTCCATCACAAAGGACGCGAATACGGCGCCCCTGCAGAAAGCTTGCAACCCAGTTCTGTGTAACTGGAGGCAGGCCGAAGGCTGGTAGCTTGGAAAGAAGCGATTTGTGCCATACCCTATCGAAAGCTTTGGCGATGTCAAGACTAATTGCCAGTGACTCACCGTGCTTCTCCATAGCCTCACCCCAAAGGTGGGTCATGTACGCCAGAAGATCACCCGTTGACCGTTTCGGTCTGAAACCGTATTGCCGGTCATTAAGCAAGGAGTGATCCTCTAGGTGGCGCATGAGCTGTGTGTTAATTATGTGCTCGAACACCTTACACAGCACTGAGGTGACGGCTATGGGTCGATAGTTGGCTGGGTCCGAGCGATCCCCCTTCTTGGGGATCGGCTGGACATTCGCCTCCTTCCAAGCCGAAGGCACTGTACCCGAACTGTAGGACAGTCGGTACAGCCGCGTTAGCATAGGAGATAACTCCGCTGCACATTTTTTAAGTACAACCGCTGGAATACCATCAGGACCACTGGCTTTCCGGACATCGAGTGATTGCAGTACTGCACGGACATCGCGTTGCCTGATACGTATATCAGGCATTGCGTGGTCACCAGTGGGCACTGTCCGTGGTTGCATACCACAATCATCGACTCGGGAGTTGGCCGCGAAGAGATTGACCAGCAAATTTGCTTTCTCTTGCGGCTCATGGGCCAGAGATCCATCGGGATTGCTCAGCGGGGGCAGCGAGGGCTGGCAGAAGTTGGCTTGCACGGCTTTGGCCAGTTGCCAGTAGCCACGGCTACCCGTGGGATGCGCCACTAGCTCTTGGCCCAGCCGCGCTATGCGCTGGGCATCCGCCCTGACGCATGCCCTCTTGCAGACCTTTGTGGCTCTGTTGTACGCCGCCTTGAAGTGACCCACGTTGGGATCGCGTGTGGCGCGCGCCCGCACCCAGGCGCGGTACGCAAACTGTTTATGTTCAACAGCCTCCGCGCACTCGCGCTCGAACCACGGACGCGCTCTGCGGACTCCGGTGACATCGGTGTATGGGATATAGTATTCCATACCTAGACCGATCTCACCGGCGACGGCAGTAGCGCTCTCAGATGGGTTCTTACCCTCAAAGCAGCGTTCAACCCACGGGATGGACGCATAATAGTCGCGCAATCCATCCCAGTCCGCTGACGAGTAGTGCCATAGCCGCCTCTTCCCCTGCACGGGTCGTGGGGGCGCTACAATGGGCACGGTGGAGCGGACCAGACAGTGGTCGGAGTTACCTAAAGCAGCAATCACCGAGACACTGTACTGGTCCGGGTGACTCGTCAACAGAAGGTCAAGCAGAGAGGGCTCTAGGCCGGACTCTCTTGGTATCCTCGTGACCTTGTGCACCAATTGAGTCAAGTCATGCGCCAGGGCAAATGCGTGAGTGGCTCTTCCCGCATGGTTTGTTATGGCGGAGCCCAACCAGATCTTGTGGTGGGCGTTAAAATCCCCCAAAAACACCAATTCGGCGTTCGGAAACCGCTCCTGCGCATCATCTGCCGCCTGACTCAGGTATTCAAATAGTCGAGTTATCTCTGCATCTCCTGTATGGGAACGGTAAAGGCACACATAGACCTGACTCGTGGAGCCATGGTCTACGTGTACCCAAAGGATGGAAAAGGAAAGGATGTAAGTATGTTTGTAGTATCGTGGCAAATAAGCATATCTTTTATCTGAAAATAAGTATTTAAATTCTCAACAAATGTTGCTATACATAAATAGCTCACATTCCCAACACTTCAGAGTTGCCACACTTCAGAAATGTTTTATTTCATTACTAGCTTGTAACATTAGATTTTATCTACTGTAATTTGATTACTACTAGCGCCACCTGTGGCAATCTCAGTGGTACTCACAACAGTTAGTCGGTGCCGCGGCGTAGGAACTTTTGTGCTAGCTAGCACTAGATGGCGTTCGATTTCCTTTATGTTTTAACTATATGAAATTAGAAATACTCATAGCACCTAAATGGGAAAATTAATTGTTTAATTATAGGCTATCTTATTTAGGTTAAAATTAAATTTCCTCAGTTAAATTAAACAGGTTCAAATTCCGCATGCTCAAAACCGGAGTATTCAAGGAAAAAATGTGTGTATGATCCAACCAAGTTGAAAGGTTGCTGTACTTTGTTTGATTCCTACTTAGCAGGGTGATATTAAAGTTGGTAGGCTATTCGACCGTGAGTTGGTGTTTTTGATCATCGTTTGCACTAATTCAACTTAAAAAAAAAGTGTTTTCGAGAACCTTCCAGCTTTAGGGGTATAAAACTGAGGCTCCGGCTACATATAAATCCTTTTTACTTTCTGAATTGTGACTGGAACGTTTATATTGCTGTGTCTTGGAAAATACTTTATACTTAATTAAATTCGTTGTTGCCCAGTTTTTGGTAAGTGATTTTACTTGTATTTATCAACAGCCTTCTGCAATCTAGACGATTCGTAGTGTTATTTCGTTCTTAGGGTTCCTAGTTCGGGATTAGAGGACACCTTGGTCCTCAAATTCCTTCTCAACGTGTTCTGTGGTCGAGTTCCCAACCGCTGTCGGCGCAAGCCTGTAACCTCGACGTGAAGCACCTTGGCTGGTCGAGATTGCGGCAAGAGACGTGCGCAGACGCCGAGCAGGCCGACAACCGGGGTCACGTATTCCCTTTTTCTTTATTAAAATTTATGTAACTTTCCTATATATCTATATAACTTCACTCTGCAAGAAATAACTGTGTCAACGGTGGGTTGACCGACGTGTACTACACCTACTAGCCGTAACACTCTGGCTACCTACTGCAAGCTGGTCACCGTGGTGCAGCTGGTGAAGACATACTCATCTTTGTGTATCCCTCTGTACCTCTATTGTCTGTAATCTTCTTATGTATAATTTTATCTCTCTTTAATATATATGTATGTACAACAGAGGTAATAGTGGTTTTCTCTGAAGTCTCCCTGGTCTCCCACACACACACACACACTTCTCTCCTCTGACAAAAGGCGCCCTGGGATCCCATAGAGCTCGTGCATCTCTCTGCTGGGTCAGCCGGTGAGTAGTCCGTCTGACACGTTCAGCGGTTACAAGCTGACCCGGCGAACTTCGTACCGCCAATTTTTTTCCGCCCATATGACGTCAGATTCCGTTCCCGCTGCACCCTCACTAAGCATGTATTATACATGAATGAATTTTTTATAGCATTTGTTATGCTAACTGTTAAGTTCGAAAAACATTGGAAAAAATGAAATGCTCCAGTGAGACTCGAACTCACGACCTTTCGCTTACAGGGCGACTGCTCTGCCAACTGAGCTATTGAGCACCACCTGAATCATTCCAAATTTTCCTTCTCTTTATATCCGTCTATAAGGGCGACGGTGCAGCCATCTACCAACATTCTTACGACCTGTTGGAAACAATGAATGATTTTTCAACCATTTTTAAACATTGAATTTTGATGACTGCGCCCAAATATTTGAATGAATTTTTTATAGCATTTGTTATGCTAACTGTTAAGTTCGAAAAACATTGGAAAAAATGAAATGCTCAAGTGAGACTCGAACTCACGACCTTTCGCTTACAGGGCGACTGCTCTGCCAACTGAGCTATTGAGCACCACCTGAATCATTCCAAAATTTCCTTCTCTTTATATCCGTCTATAAGGGCGACGGTGTATTATACATATAAACCTTCCTCTTGAATTACTCTATCTATTAAAAAAACCGCATCGAAATCTGTAGCGTTCTTTTGAAGATATATGCATACATAGGGAAATAGGGACGCGGAAAGCGACTTTGCTTTATACTAGACTAGCTTTTTAGCCAAATCGGTAAAGGCGTTGCTGAATTATAATTTATAACATTACAACGAAAAGTGGCATTTTTATATATATATATGACCGGGGGCCTGAGGACGGTGAGTTGGCTGCTCATCGTCCTTACAGAAGCAGACCCATGACGGCAGCGTGACGTGACGGACTCATGCACGTCCCCCCCCCCCCTCCTATGAAGCGGGATGATACCCTAAAACCCCCCATAGACGCGGGATAGCACCCGAACCACCCCTTAGACGAGGCCGCATTGTAGCCGTGGGTCTGTTGGGAGCGCTGGGACATCCTTCCGAGGGCTTACCCGGGGCTCCCAACTATAGGCTGCTGGGCTATACCGTGGGGGTTTTAGTCGGTAGGAGTCCGGCATAACATCCATGAAGGATTTCCCCCACGGTAAAAAAAAATATATGCCTAAATCTCCCACATAAAATCATAATTTTTGCCAAATTTTCGGTCTAATATTTGAATATACTTCTCTCAAACCCGGTCCACCCCCATTACGAATTCTCTTTACATATACAATGTACATCAAGCTAAGGTTTTAATAACAGTAGCCCTACACGGTTCCCGGACTCTTGATCCCGGTATAAGCCTCTCTCATATCCCGGTGTAAGTCCCGGGGTATTTTTCCAACCCTCTCGAGAGTAACCTTGATCTTTTGACACTTAGATTTCAAATGTGAGGTTTTGGGGGTAGATGTATGTAAATCGTATGGACATTTATGATGGGCTTTACGCTTTAACAGCGTTTTATTCTGTGGTTTAATGCGATATGAATGATACTTACAGCGGATTACATGATTTCAAATATAACTGACTCGATGAACTTCGTACCGCCAATATTTTTCCGCCCGCGTGGCGTCAGATTACGTTCCCGCTGCACCCTCTACTATATTATCCATGTATTATACATAAATAATAATAAATAAATATTTCACAACATGTTTTTTTTTATCGTGCGATAAATCCCCACGGATACCGCCCCCACGGAGCCGGTGGAGGTGATTATGTCGGACTCGAACCAACTAAAACGCACGCCGTCTTGGGTCCTTGGTTGCCGGGGGTGAGATTGTCAAAAGCATATCTCTCGCACCCCGGCAGACCCAGGACCATCTCTCTCGAGATGGCCCCCTTCGGGTGGAGGGGACCACGGTGTCCCCATCTAGCCCCAGTTACGGGGAGGCGCACTTTGCACCGCCGCCGCGGCCTGCTTCAGCTAGGGTGACAGGCAGCTCCACCGGTCACCCTCAGGCCAGCGCTCATGGAGGACGGAGGTCGTTCTGCGAACTCCGACGTCCGGTTCGCCTTCGCTCTGCGCGGGCTTCCCGGGCCCGGAGTCTAGTCCAGACCCGACCGGCCGCCTCCTTCTCGAGCATTACTTGCTCGCAGAAGGAGGCGGCCGCACCCCAAGCGTTCGCGCATCGTACCATCGCTGTGAGCAATGTGGCGAGTGTTTTTTTTTTATCGTGCGAAAAATCCCCACGGATACCACCCCCACGGACTCGAACCGACTAAAACGCACGCCGTCTTGGGTCCTTGGTTGCCGGAGGTGAGATTGCCAAAAGCATATCTCTCGCACCCCGGCAGACCCAGGCCCATCTCTTTCGAGATGGCCCCCTTCGGATTGTGGGGACCACAGTGTCCCCATCTAGCCCCGGTTACGGGGAGGCGCATTTGGCGCCGCCGCTGCGGCCTGCTTCTACTAGGGTCACAGGCGGCTCCACCGGTCACTCCCAGGCCAGCGCTCATGGAGGACGGAGGTCGTTCTGCGACCTCCGACGTCCGGTTCGCCTTCGCGCTGCGCGGGCTTCCCGGGCCCGGAGTCTAGTCCGGACCCGACCGGCCGCCTCCTTCTCGAGCATTACTTGCTCGCAGAAGGAGGCGGCCGCACCCCAAGCGTTCGCGCATCGTACCATCGCTGTGAGCAATGTGGCGAGTATGAGGACCCCCAGAGCCGCCACTAGGACCCGCCTCGGCGTGTCCCACGCCGGGCACTCGGTCAGCGTGTGCAGCTCTGTGTCCTAGCTTTTACAACATGATGGTGACTCTCTTTCCTAGACTTTGCCTTAAGCTTACCAGCAGGCGAGAAGAAGTTAAATTGACGCATCCTTTATAAAAAAAACTTATGAGTTAAATCTGAACGGAGAATGAGTGGGAATATGTGCATACAATATTAACTTTATGCAAATTCGACGCTTTTCATGATCCTAGCGCAGTTATAACTGCACTATCGCTTTTGTTATTCACATGCAAAGCGATGCATCTATTATAACAGCCAGGATAACAGGAAAAACACACATACTAACTAACAGAGCTTCATATAACATTTTATGAACATTTAGATTTTGCCCGCGGCTCCACCCGCGTGGTGTCGGTTATGGCGACCAAACATAGCTCATGTCCTTTCTCAAGGTCTACTCTACCCCTATACCAAATTTCATCAAAATCGGTTCAGTAGATTAGACGTGAAAGCGTAACAGACTGACAGTTACTTTCATTAATAGTATAACACTAACCGGGATATTCACCATGTTCATAGTTTTTATTTAGTAACCGATATTTCGGCGCTGTTTAAGCGCCATGATCACGGTGTACCTATTGACGACCGCCGAGCTAGTTGTTACTGGGCAGACCGTGTTATACTATTAATGTTAATGACCATGTCAATCTCAAATCATATACTTACCTAGAGTTACTTTCCTTTACTTTCCTTAACTTTCATTTCTAAAGAGTTTTCTGGCAGTGTTTCTCAGTTGTAGCCATAACACACTGCACGGTAGGGGATAAAGTAATGACAATTCCAAACAAATTTATAATTTTAATGAAATAAATGTTTTTTTTTTGTATCGCAGACTGTAATAAGACCGCCTATTGCACAACTCTCTATGATGTACCCTTAATCTTGTGACAGTAAACACACCGCCTTTAAAGGCTGAATGGTTCTTCAAACCCATATGAATCACCATCATCTTTACGTAGTCCCGGTCGCATTAGAAGTTTTTACTTCGGAGTCCGGGGTCTGCTTCTTCCAGTCTAACTTTGTCGAAGCTGAACTCCAATATTTTCGAAAAACATCAGAAAAAATGAAATGCGCAAGTGAGACTTGAACTCACGACCTTGCCCTGATGCTTGCTCTTCCCACTGAGCTATTGAGCCACACCTGAATCATTTCAAATTTCCTTCTGTTTATATCTTATGTCTTTGGAGGTCCGTCCGGTTATATTTTGTTCATACGTTTCACTGGTCTGATTGCAATACTTCGATATTGACAATCGGTTGTAGATCATATGACAATTTGGTTCAAGGAAAATGTTGGAAAGAATTTATTATAGCATTTATTATGCTAACTTTTAAGTTCGAAAAACATCGGAAAATATGAAATGCCCAAGTGAGACATCTGAATCATTTCACACACAGTTCGTTCGTAAGAATGTTGGTAGATGGCTCCACTGTCGCCCTTAAAGACGGATATAAAGAGAAGGAAAATTTGAAATGACTCACTTGAGCATTTCATTTTTTCCGATGTTTTTGGAACTTAAAAGTTAGCATAATAAATGCTATAAAAAAATCATTCCAACATTTTCCTTGAACCAACTGTCATATAATCTACAACCGATTGTCAATATCGAAGTATTGCAGTTAGACCAGTAAAACGTATGAACAAAATATAACCGGATTCATAGCGACCGAAGCGAACCATTTAACCGTATATAGTGACACTAAGCCTGAAATATAGCCTTCATAAATATGGAACTAGTTTCAACTTTTAACTTTTGTCTCGTTGCAATGGACTCTTCAACAAAATAAACTCGTGAGTGCGAGAAAAGATACTCTTGGCTGTAGAAGAAATAAGTAGAAAATGATGAAAAACTTTTATTACCCGACTACGGCGAAGCCAAAAGGAGGGTTATGATTTTGACAGGCTATGTATGTATGTATGTATGTTCATTTGTTCCCTCATAGCTCCTCAACTACTTATTAGAACTGGACAAATGAGGTATCGTTACAAGCGGCTTGATCGTCCGATGGTTATAGGCTATATGACGTGTCACTCAATCTTGTGTGGCGCCCTCTAGCGCTCATAAGGTACTGTGTTAAAAAATAAATTTGAGATAAATATGCCGCGTTTGGTATCAAATGAAAGGGCTTAATAAGCACATTTCAAATATGTATAAATTGTTAGCTTTACCTTGCCCCAAAATAATTTAAATAAAAAATAAAGTTTAAAACTAAAACCCGACTACCGAAAAATCACGGTCTAAAAAGTAACAAACAAGAAAATATCAAGGATAGTCGTGGTCGTATGCCACTTACTCTAACAAAACAATATATTCTAGGGAAAAGTGGCATACGACCACGGCTATCCTTGATATTTTCTTGTTTGTTACTTTTTAGACCGTGATTTTTCGGTAGTCGGGTTTTAGTTTTATTACCCTCTTAGTAGATAAATTTTGAAAAAACGCTCTTACACGTGTTCATTTCTTTCTTAATAGGCACTCTTGACACAGATAGAAAATGACGGACTTTCATACAAACTTCCATACTTTATTTTATCCCTTTAGTAGCAGAATTTCCAAAAATTATTTCTTTGTGAATGCGTACATCATAAAATGCATCTGCTGTGAAATTTTCAAGTTTGTAGGTCCAGTTGTTCAGGCTCTGCGTTAATGAATCAGTCAGTCAGTCGGGACAAGTAATTTTATATGTATAGATTCACCCAAGTATTACTTGTGAGATATATTACGTTTTCATGCGATGGCCGAGTCAATAACATATTTATATAATAATATATTTATATAAAACTAGCTTTTGCCCGCGGCTCCGCCCGTGTGGATGTCGGTTATCGCGACTAAATACAGCCTATGTCCTTTCTCATGGTCTAATCTACCCCTATACCAAATTTCATCAAAATTGGTGCAGTGGTTTAGGCGTGAAAGCGTAACATACAAACAGACAGACAGACAGTTACTTTCGCATTTATGATATTAGTACCTATGGATTTTAAAGATTTTTAATATTGATATGGTCACTATAGATGTTGTTAGGTTAGATAATTACGTAACAACTCAAGACAGAATGTCCCTTAAGTAGGGACTGAATAAATTATTAACCAACTTGGTATTACATGGGTCTCATAACTTTTCACGGTAGAACAATTAATGACTTGCGAAGACTTGGTATTTTTGACAAGTATTGTTCTTATTATGGGATCTTTTGTATCTATGCTCACCAAATGCGATTATTCTGGAAGATTTTATTCTGACTAAAAGTCAACCAAAGTAAATTTTGGAAAGGAAGAGCCGGAGAGTTTTTTCGGGTTCCAAAGTTCAAAATTTGGTTTGGAACTCAGATGATGATGAACGCTACACTAAATTGCAACTGTCCTGTTTACGTATGTGATTTAAATGTCTCTCTTTCCTGAACTCTGAATTTCTACTAATTTCGTGAGAGTTTAGTAGAATTTAAAGTCGGCTACGAACAGTCTGCGAATGAGCATATAAACTTTCTGCTGTATAATTATTTATTCACAAAACATTGAAATTCATAATTATTATTCTATCTCCAGGGTTGGAAACATACGGATCCGTATTAGAAGTCGTGACGTTAACTTGTGTTTATTTTCTTACGAGGGGCCTGCGTAATCGGAATACTGACGAAAATCTCGTGAAGTGTGTAAGGACATAGAGTGCACTGTGTGACCAAACGAAGAGCGATGGTCCAGGGGCAGCCGGGGTGCGAGGACAATGGTTTATTAAACCACCTTAAAACGGCATTATGAGGATCATGACGGCGCGCGGCGTGCGGTTTTAATCAGTCTCTGTGGGGGATCTCCATGATAAATTATATGCGAAAAAAGGTACGTAATATTTGAATGAATTTTTTATAGCATTTATAATGCTAACTTTTAATGTTATTAAGCTATCGCGGTGTAAACTCATTGTTATTATACTTTAGGCTTCGTTCTCGATATAAGATTTACAATGCAGCTTCCTGACGCCAGTCGACAACCAAACGCATATTTAGAGCTGAAAGCAAAAACTAAACGCACAAGTGGTACTATTCCCGTTCTATACGTTACCTGTCATTCTTTACGTTTGCGTGGCAACCATTACGCGGTGATCCCTTAAAAGTTTTAATTAAAGTGAATAAAAACCACTTAAAAAGTGTTTAAAGTCAACAAAAGTTGCACCATGCCGAAGCGAAAACATGGGGATGACTATTATCTTCAAAAAATCCGAAGACTAGAGAAGAAAATGAAACGACGTCGGTATCGGTCCGATTCATCAGAGGCGTCGCAGGCGTCCATTTTTTCTTCACCAGGTAAAACAATTGTTTTAAACAATAAAAACAGGAAATTTGGTTTCAGATGGCATAAATTCATTATGTATTGTACCACGCGGGTAATATACGAGATATATTGACGCGTATAAATAATTCGGGTCGTTTACGAGATAAACGGACGAATTTTTTTTTATTCACCTATTGGTGTAATCCGAGAGGTTACGCTTTAGGTATGAATACTATGGTACATTAATGGGGTCAATTTTATTTTTTGCAGACCGCAAAAATGACGAAGACATTGAACAAATAAATGAGAGTGTCGAACTACCGGTTTCCATAGCAAATCCGGATAACACAAATACAGCCATGACTGTAACGGATACCATACCTGAGAATGTCCCTATAACTGAACCGGACACGGAGTCTGCTGTATCCCCAGAAGTACTGGAAGCATTAGGGGATTTGATACCGGAAAAACCCAAATATGGACCGGCACTTAACACGGACTTAGCTCGTATTTGGAACACCATTTTGAAGAATGGACTCCCAAGGGAAAATAAACTAAAACTTGAGAAAAATATACCAGAAAACTGTTACATGCTCAAAGCTCCAATACTCAATCCGGAAATCATTGCCACAGTAAATGATACAATAATTAACCGGGATAAAAAGATAGAATCAGAACAAAACCAATTAGGAATGGGACTCACCATATTAGGTGATGTTTTATCTATGATAATCAACAACAATTTTGACAGGCTCAAACTGATCTCCCAGCTCAGCGTTGCTGGAAGGATCTTAACAGACTTACACTTTACGTTAACAAAGTCACGAAAAAATCTTATTTTCCCTGTCTTGGACAAAAAATTCTTAGATATTGTCAAAGAAGTAGAAAGAGATGATTACCTTTATGGTAACAACCTATCAGAAAAGATAAAAATCCTACAAGCTTGCCAAAGAACAGGCCAATCTATAAAGAAGCCAACCACATTTACCTCTACCCTTCAGGGAAACTTGAGTGGTCCACCTCGTATCAACCAACAGAGGACAAATCTGAGGCCGGGACACAAGAAACCATTGTCCTCTTATCAAGCAAGGAAGCATCAACCAGCACAGTACCAACCACAGCACACTGCGAGGAAACCCAGAGCCCCACCACCACCACAGGACAAGACACGTGTTCGACACTAGAGGTTAGTCATGCTGGAAGATTAAATCATTTCTTACCTTGTTGGCAAAGGATCTGTGATGATGTTTCAATATTGAACCATGTCAATGGATACTCAATACCCTTTACTCACACACCTTGTCAGTCACAATCTCAACAATTGTTACAAGTTGATATTATAAATGATCCTAACATGCATGCAGCCATTAATAACTTACTGAATTTAGGTGCAATCTCTCCTTGTACACCATGTAAAGAACAATTCATATCTCAAGTTTTCTTGATTAATAAACCAAATGGTAACAAAAGATTTATTCTAAATCTTAAGCCTCTTAATAAATTTGTTAACACATGCCATTTTAAAATGGAAGATCACAGAACTGCAGTAGCTTTAATTTCTCCAGGAGAATTTATGGCAAAAATTGATTTAAAAGAAGCTTATTTATTGGTAAATATTAATCCAGCTCATAGGAAGTAAATCAAGGATCTCAAGAACCTTTACGGTTTCAGTATGATCAATTGTATCAATTTAATGCACTTCCATATGGCTTGTGCTCCGCGCCTTAAGTGTTCTCCAAGATTATGAGAGTGGTGGTTACATATTTAAGATCAAAAGGTTACAAATCAGTACAATATCTCGATGACATCTTGTGCATTGGTTCTGATTATGAGACATGTTTGAAAAATGTTAATGAAGCAGTTGCTATTTTAAAATGTCTGGGGTTTGTTATTAATTATGAAAAAAGCATAATAATACCATCACAGTCCTGTCAATTCTTAGGATTTGTATTTGATACAAAAACAATGACATTAATACTACCCACTGACAAAAAATTGAATATCCAAAAATCCATTGAAAGATACTTGAATAAACAAAGTTGTAGTCTAAGAGACCTTGCCCAATTAATAGGCACATTGACTGCTGCATGCCCGGCAAGCACATATGGTTGGCTTTACACAAAACTATTAGAACACCATAAATATCATGGTTTAATCAAAAGTGAAGGCAATTATGATACAAAGATTATCATTCACCCAGATATTAAACAAGACCTACAGTGGTGGGCTAATAATATCAATAGTTTACACAAAAGTATAGCATACTCTAGATATGATTTGGAGATTTTTACAGATGCCTCAAGAAGTGGGTGGGGGGGCGTGTGTAATGATAATAAGGTTCATGGGTTCTGGAAAGACACTGAAAAATTATATCATATAAATTATCTAGAACTACTTGCAATATTTTTGGCCTTAAAAATGTTTGTTAAAAATAAACAATATTTACATATATTATTGCGGGTTGATAATAAGACTGCCATATCATACATTAACCGAATGGGAGGTATTGAGTACCCACATTTAAATAGTTTAGCCAGAAGTATATGGCAATGGTGTGAAGAGAGACAAATTTGGCTATTTGCTTCTTACATAAAATCAAGGGATAACAAAGAAGCAGATGAAGAATCGCGTAGAGTCAATCCTGACATAGAGTGGGAACTGAATACCTCCACATTCCAGTACATTGTGACTCAGTTTGGCCAACCTGATATCGATCTATTTGCATCGAGAATTAATGCAAAATGTGAATCCTATATTTCTTGGAAACCAGATCCAGATGCATCAAATATAGATGCTTTTACTGTGCCCTGGACAAAATATTTTTTTTATGCTTTCCCCCCATTTAGCTTATTATTAAGATGTTTACAAAAAATTAAGAATGACAAAGCGACAGGCATTATGGTCATGCCATATTGGCCGTCACAAGCTTGGTATCCATTAATGCAAACAATGTTAGTCTCAAAACTGCTAATCTTCAAACCCAGTAAACAATTATTGCATTCCACTTTCAGAGAGAACCACCCCCTACATCTTCAGCTTACATTAATGGTCGGGATATTATCAGGAAAGCATGGCTATGTCGGGCCATCCCTCCATCAGCAATAGAGGTTATGTTAAGTTCACTTTCAAATAATACTTTGAAACAATATAAGGTCACTTATAAAATATGGTGGGCCTTTTGTCAGAAACAAAGTATTGATCCATTTACACCATCAATACCAATTATTATATATTTTTTAACCGAGCAATTCAACTTAGGAGCCTCATATGGGTCCTTAAACTCACATAAGTCAGCTCTTGCTGTAATAATAGGTCCAAAAATTGGAGCTGATGACCGCATCAAGAGGCTACTTAAAGGTTTCTATAACATCAAACCACCTCGGGCCAAGTATCAGAATACTTGGGACCCAAGCAAAGTCCTTAATGTTTTAAAAACTTGGAATCCAAATAATTCATTAAATCTTGAAAAGTTGTCCAAGAAATTGGTAATGTTATTAGCTCTCAGCACAGCCCAAAGGGCGCAGACTTTGTCTCTAATTAAAATACCTAACATCACAGTAAATCATACAGGGGTACACATTGCTATTACAGATACTATCAAAACATCTGGCCCTGGGCGCTGCCAACCGAACCTCTTTTTACCTTTCTTTGAAAAGCATGAAATTTGTCCAGCCAATACATTACGCGATTACATAAACTATACTCAAAGCATTAGGGGAGATAATATTCACTTAATACTCTCATTGAATAAGCCCCACAAACCAGTTTCAGCATCTACCATCAGTAGATGGATAAAAAATACTCTATCTATTTGCAATATAGATATTAGTATTTTTTCAGGACATAGTACTAGACATGCCTCAACATCCACTGCCAGTGCCAAGGGAGTGTCATTAGATGTTATAAGGCAAACTGCAGGTTGGACAAATAGCTCTTCGACTTTTGCTAGATTTTATAATAGACCAATTATTACAGATAATTCATGTGAATTTGCTCATGCTGTGCTTAACGCTGAACAGAATTAATGATTATCAGTTACCTATGGGAGATTTTTGAATGTGCCATAATAATTATAAAAATAAATTAGAAAAATAACTTTATGTTAAGATGAATAACTTGATTGTATAACCATCATTATAATTTGATTTAGAAATTAGACATAAAGTCTAATATTATGATGAATGAGACTGTTTATCTATTATTACCATTTATAATATGTATACCATGTGTTAAAAATAAAAGACTTTAATTTCCTATTGAAATACTATTTATTTAAGATTTCATGTTTGGAACCTCAATTTTTCCAATAATCTCTTAACATCTGCATTGTAAATCTTATATCGAGAACGAAGCCTAAAGTATAATAAGTGATCAAACGAACTTACCTGTTGTGAAGTTCGATCATTATTATACGAAGGGCTTCGTTCGAAGATATAAGGACCCTCCCTACCCAACCCCTGAAAAATTGAGTTGAGGTTGAGAGTTTTAAAGCTTACTCTAAAATAATGACAGGTAACGTATAGAACGGGAATAGTACCACTTGTGCGTTTAGTTTTTGCTTTCAGCTCTAAATATGCGTTTGGTTGTCGACTGGCGTCAGGAAGCTGCATTGTAAATCTTATATCTTCGAACGAAGCCCTTCGTATAATAATGATCGAACTTCACAACAGGTAAGTTCGTTTGATCACTTATTTTATGCAAGTTCGGGACTTCACGCGATAAAAACTTCCACTTACTTTCTCCCGACGTTTCGGGTGCGATGCTGCACCCGTGTTCACGACTTGACTGGCCGGCGAGGGTCGCGCGGTATGCGCGGAACATTTTTTTGTGCGTCTACCCTCCGTTACTTTCAGAATGAAAGTAAGGCTGGCGACACACTACACTCACTACGTCAGTTTTGGAGTTCGCGTGAAGTCCCGAACTTGCATAAAATAACAATGAGCTAACTTTTAAGTTCGAAAAACATTGAAAAAAATTAAATGCTCAACTGAGTCCGTCTATATTTTATTCTACAAGTATGATGTTTACCCTTGACATAATACTTTTACTTTTGTCAACTATCCATGACTGGTTTCTGGGTTATTTGTTCTCCAAGTCTGGATTTCAACAGTCCGAATATCTGCTTAAAACTAAGTAATCTGGCAATGCAGTTTAAAACAATTTAAAGCATTTATATTCCTCAGTAAATTTCGCACCTTAATTATTGCCGGCTACGTACCCGTTCGACCTCCGAGATTCTACCCACTCAAAAAATGTACCCATTGGACCTCGTTTTCAGGTCCCACTGGACCTCGTTCTAATATTATAATTAATGTGCCCACTCGACCTCTTTTTGAGTGCCCACTGGACCTTCAAAATGTCATAGTATGTTGTTAAGTTTTCTGCGAGACCGCTGCCATTAAACGCCCCTATGTTTCCACGGTAATGCGGTCAAACAAACTTCCGTAACATTCCTCAAGTTGCAGTTCCTTTGCTTTTCACAACTGCTCTGCTTTTGAAAGCGGCGCTCATCTCTGGACATCTTAATGGATTATTGAGATTAAACATGTCTTACTCTTCACGGTTCTTAAGGAACTTCTAGAAGTTTCTGAACAAAACAGATACTATAATTGTGGTTTTATCCCTATTTCTTTAATTTAACCACCTTCTTACTAGACCAATCAACCGATCCTCGATCAATCGTCGATTGATTCTCGATGTACCTAAATAATACAATTGGCCGATTGTAGAATAATTTATTAATTAACGTCGACAAAACTATATTTTATTTCTCATTTTTTTTCATTACAACATAACACAAAGTCTTAATTACGTTTGTTCCAATCGTTTGCAGATTGCAACAAAACTAAGTAATGTGCAGGTTTGGCTCCCTGACCGCACACAAAGAGAACCGTAGCGAGTTTTGAAGACCTGTTAAGCTACTGATTCTTCTTTTGTTACTTACAAGTTTAGATTTTGATTTGTATACTTCAAGGGATGTGTTGTTTTGTAACGTACCTGAAACAAAAAAAATAAGACTAGTTTATTTTTAATCAAACGAAATTCCAGGAGTTTTTAGATGTATGCATTATCTACCATGTAAAAATAATAATAAATAATAATAAATATTCCACAACATTTTTACACAACGCTATCTAGACCCATGGTAAGCTTAATTAGCTTGTGTTATGGAATCTAGAATGCGGATAAACATACTTAGATACTTTTTTTTGTAAATACATACATAATATACATAGAAACACCCAGACCAATGCAAATAGCCATATTCATGCAAGTATTTCCGTTTATCCTGGAAAGAGTAAGCAGAAATGTATTGACAACCTGTAATTGGATGCAATATTAGCTTAAATCGTCCATTTTATCTAAGGTATTTTGAATGCACAACCAATTTGGTTGGTGGTAAAATGGTACACACCGATCGCTTTTTATTGCATATAATTTTTCAAAAATAAATCTTTACTGTAATATGAACATCCGTTTAGCTCAAGATTGACGCATCCGTACATAATTACGAGCGAAACATCCTCTCAAAAAATCTTGATAATTTCTTCAAAGGCCCCTCAATAAGGTCCACCCTACAATTATCGAGTATCGATAGATATGCTAACAACTTCGCGAAATACTAAACGGGTAAAATTTCATCGAAAACTTTACATCGGTAACGACCATCTTGAATTAAAAAGTCAGAATCAGAAATAAAGAACTCAGAAACTTGATACTTTCGTGATGCCTAAGGCCGACTGTTACACCGAAGTGTACAGAGAACGAAAAATATTTATTAGAATAAGAAAATCAACCTCAATCCGGCTTAATTTGTACCAGCCATTTTCAGGTCCTTCTGGATTTAAGCACAAAATGTCAATTTCTTTTTTGGAATTTGACATTTAAAGGTCGCTGAAGTATCTGGGTCCTAATATCCCTATGATTCCTCGGAAAAAGCGCTGGTACAAGAATGTCTTCCTCTTTTTTGCTGGACAGTAATTGGCATCTGGGTCTGGTAAACTCCTTTTTTTCGTGCGGTAATCCTCACGCATACCTCCCCCGCCGGAGCCGGAACGGGGAGGTTAAGTCGGACTCGAATCGACTAAAAACGCACGCCGACTGTGGCTCGTAGTTCTAGGCCGGAGGTGAGGTTGTCTTCGACATATCCCTCGAACCCCGGCTGACCTAGGGCCATCCCTTACGCTCTGCCCCTCCTCGGGAGGGGGACATCGGTGTCCCCTAGGCAAAGTATGACTATATCATCAGCTTATTTAAAGTGAGGAAATCCATACGCTGCGCTTTGCAACCGAGATAATTCGATCAAGAACATTAATTGGTCTCCAGCGGGAGTCGGTTCGCCGGACAATATGGCCTTTATTGTTTTTGACAACTGGCCAAATAGCACGATCAAATTTTAAGTACCTACGTACATACGTAATAATTTGACAGTATGGTTCAATTTTGTTGGTGGACTTCTCTTTCATTTTGAAATACATATATTTGAATGATTTTTTTATAGCATTTATTATGCTAACTTCGTGTAAGGTTGTGAGATCAAGTCTCACTTGAAAATTTCACATTTTCCGATTTTTTTTGAACTAAAAAGTTCTTTATTTTCCGATGTTTTTCGAACTTTAAAGTTAGCATTAAAAATGCTATAAAAAATTCAGTCAAATATTCGGGCGGAGTCATCAAAATTCTATGTTTAATATGGTTGAAAAATCATTCAATGTTTCCATCGTAAAAATGTTGGTAGATGGCTCCAGCGTCGCCCTTAAAGACGGATATAAAAAGAAGGAAAATTTGAAATGACTCAGGTGTGGCTCAATAGTTCAGTTGGAAGAGCATTCCCCCTGTAAGGGAAAGGTCGTGAGTTCAAGTCTCACTTGAGCATTTCATTTTTTCCGATGTTTTTCGATACATATATTTTAAAAAATGACTCATTTGTTTGCTTCAAATATTAATTGTATTTTACATTATGTCCAAATATTTAAATATCAGATTAGTTTATTGTAACTTTACATCTAATTTACCTCACATTATTATTGTATTAACAAACTGCACATGTTTGGATATCTACTATATAAAAATAAGTCGGGTTTTCCTTCCTGACGATATAACTCCAGAACGCCTTTACCGATTTGGCTAATTTTGGTCTTGAATTATTGGTGGAAGTCCAGGGAAATTCGAATAATTGCCGGGAACCGACATCCACGCGGGCGGAGCCGCGGGCAAAAGCTAGTTGTTCATCAATATTAAAAAGTTTTAATGAGTCTATCAGTAAAGCTGAATTACTTTTACGTGCCCACAAAACATTTTATCAATAACAGCAGTTAGTGAAATTCAAGGCTCCTGAGTTTTCACAAATATTTATTATGGAATAACATAATTCTATATTTTTTTTCAATAATAGCGGCTCTATTTATGCGCCAGTCATTTATATTTACACATAGATACAAGTATTATTTTATATTCAACCCGTTAACCGAATCTAGGGCAGATTCAAAGCAGTTAGGGTAAAGTCCAGATGATATGGACAATGGACATCGTTGCAGATTCTGACAATCCTAAAGTAGCAGTTCCTATCTCGACAGCTCTATTAAAATAAACATTACCCTCCTTCCTTCGGCAGTCAGGTAAAAACTAAACAAAGTTAAAAATAAATGCACTCTTACGGTGCAACAAAATCCACGATGACGAAACCTGATACTCTCGATTCTTAATCTCGATTCGTCCATCGCATCGAGAATCGATTAAGGAATGCAGGATTCGCATCGATTCAAAAAATACCCTTCTTTAATAAATTGCGGTGCAAAACAGATCGGATCTCTGAAATTATTCGATAGTTAATGACGAATCGATTGATCGGTGCACAAGTATTATAATTATAGGTTAGTGAAGGGACTTGATCTACGTGATTGATCTCATGTTGAAGCGATTAAGTTGGTAGAAAGTCGATGATATGCATCAGGTGAATGTTAAATTCAATTATGTTTTGGGTACTATCAGAGATGAGTACGGTTATAATTGCAGGTTAGATGCACTCGAAACCGGTGGTTGCATGAAAGGATTAATAACAGTGCAGGAAACTCGTGTAGTATGTAACGATGGACTCAAATGGCTGGCTGTTGTTTCTGCCTACCCTGGAAGAAATAGTCGAGATCATGATATGGCTTGACAGCGTCTGTGGCGTGGTGGTAGTGAACACGACTGCCAGGCAAGAGGCACGGGTTCGATCCCCGCTCAGTGCAAATATTTGTATGCATGAATATGGCTATTTGCATTGGTCTGGGTGCTTCTATGTATAATATGTATGTATTTACAAAAAAAAGTATGGAAGTATGTTAATCCGCATTCTAGATTCCATAACATAAGCTAGTTAACTTACCATGGGTCTAGATAGCGTTGTGTAGAATGTTGTGGAATATTTAATTATATATTATTTGTGGAATATTTATATGTATGTTATATTTACCGTTAACATGTTATTAAGTCTTACTTTGTACCTTCGAAGCATCTCTTAAAAAATAAGAAAAACTGTAAAAGTTATATGTTGACATTGATGGCTCTACAAAATAACTAAAAAAATAATTCGTGTACAAGGGTCTGATTTCTATGACTTTTATGTGAGCGATCGTTTTATGCCGTCTTAGGTACTTCTTATTCCCGAGAAAAAAGCCTGGGCCATAACCATCACTATCAATCAACAGGTTTGCAGGTGACCCCTGAAAAGTTTAGTAGGACCAAAACATCCAAACTTAATAGTTATTTATCTTCTCTAAATCTGTTTGATCACAAGGCCGCAGTTATTTACAGATACTGTGACATCTAATTTTCATAAATAATATTTCATAAGAATCTTTTCATAAGTCGTATCGACGGTAGTATTATTTTAATGCGATATTTTGACATCAATGATCCCTGTGTCAAAATATAGAATTTGTAAGATGCAACATCAGAAGATGCGGCATCAAATGTTGTGTGGTGTGTGGATGTGTGTCATTTGAGAAAAAAAAATTAACATATAAGTTTTTTTTTAAATAAGATGTTTGTTAATGTGGTTCATTTGCTTTACAAGTCTGTATTATTTTCTTTTCTTTTTGAAATTCTTTTTTATTACAGGAATCGTCAATTAGACTTCACCTCGCCTGATGGTAAGCTAAAAGCAAGGTCGCAGAATGAGGGTCACCATCGTAAACATGTACCACGTTAACAATGGTGGCACTCAGCTTGACGGCCTTATCAGAAGCCTTTTCACGCCTGGCTTAAAGGACCAGGGGCAGTAGGAAGAAGGAAACACGTGAGCTGGCAGGGAATTCCAGGTCTTAATTGTACAGCAAAATAGTTTTTTTAAGTCCCGTCATAATTACTATTACTTCAATCACGCTCAAATGAGTGAACTGATTTGGCTGAAATATATAATACCACAGGACAGGATAGTATTATACCTAGAGCAGGGTGCCAGACATGACTAATATCGGTCCCGGCTCCACGGGATCATGGTGGCGGAGTGGGAGCGACGACTTGAGCAACGACGCGCAGGGCATGCCGTCATAGAGGCGGTAAGGCCCATCATGGGGGAATGGCTCGAGAGGCCACATGGCAGCCTCTCGTATCGACTGACGCAGATTATCACCGGGCACGGGTGCTTCGGGAGATATCTGTGTCGGATCGAAAAGGAGCCAACGTCCGAGTGCCATCACTGCGACGCGAGCGAGGACACGGGGCTGCACACGCTCACCGAGTGTCCGGCATGGGCCGGACCGAGGTGGGAGCTAGTGGCGGCCCTGGGAGTGAGAGTTCTCGCCCTCGCCACCCTGCTCACAGCAATGGTCCGCTGCGCGGACGCGTGGGCGGCCGGCGTCTCCTTCAGCAAGCAGGTAATGGTCGTGAAGGAGACGGCGGAGCGGGAGAGGCGGCGCGAGCGAGAAAGACTCGCGGATCGCGCCGCCCGCGCGCGCAGGCAACTCGGGCGTCGGAGGGCACTGACTGACCTCCGTCCCCCATGAGCGCGGGCCTGGGGGTGACGGGTGGAACCGCCTGTCACCCCAGCAGAAGCAGGCCACGACGGTGGCGTGCTAAACAGCGCGCCTCCCCATTCCGGGGGCGAGTTGGGGACACCGTTGTCCCCCCTCCTGAGGAGGGCCAGACCGTAAGGGATGGCCCTGGGTCAGCCGGGGTGCGAGGGATATGTCTATAACAACCTCACCTCCGGCCTAGCACCAAGACCCACAGTCGGCGTGCGGTTTTAGTCGGTTCGAGTCCGACATAACCTCCCCTTCCGGCTCCGGCAGGGGGGGTATCCGAGGGGATTTCCGCACGGAAAAAAAAAAAAAAAAAAAGACATGACTAATATCATGACAAGGTTTTTTATCATGACAAGGAAGCCTGTTAGGTTTTTTTTATGATATTATGACAATGGTAGCTAGACCTTTATGTCAAGTCTTATTTTATGATGTTACTTTAGTTAAAATGATTGATGACGATGATGATAATGGATTAATGATGTTGGTGATGATGATAATGACGATGAATGAGATGATTACTGCCTCAGTAAAGTTGTGGGGACTTTACTAAAAGCTCCCTGGGGAGATTTGGATTGAACACGTGAGACAATTCACTGTAAAATGCCACTTTCCTACAAGCGTGTGAGTTGTCCAATATGTTATGTCTGAAAATCCACCATTTTTATACATAAAACTCGAATTCACACCAATTTCGGAAAATAAAATAATACCGCGATGCGTTCTCTACGCTTTCCCGCCAAAACTCCCCAACCTGTTATGATGCATAGAGGTGTTGCCAGAACAACGTGAACCAGAATGCCACGGGCAACAATTAGTATAAATTAAATATAGGTTATCATAAAATCTCATCTCGCTATAACCCTTGAAACATTACAAAGAAATAAATGGCCATCAATAAATTCCAAACATTTTTATATAAAATACCGTATATTGTATTTAAGCGCAGCCGGGAATCGAATCGGTTACATTAATCGTATCGAGTACCCTTTTGTTTTGTCTTAACCTTATTTATATGGGCCGATTGGGCTCGATTGTGGCTCTTACGTACTTAACAGGGCCGGATTTGGACCCTTTTTATATCTGTCCGTTTTCCTTGTCAAGAAATCTCCTTATGTTAAAATATTTCAGTTCGTAGAGTACGTAAGAAGGTTAGTAGATGGCTCCACCGTCGCCCTTAAAGACGGATATAAAGAGAAGGGAAATTTGAACTGATTCAGGTGTGACTAAATAACTCAGTTGGAAGAGCATTCTCAACTCTACGTAGTTATTGTATTATTTTGTTGATCTACAAAAATGCGTCTGGTATACAAGAAAACATTTTTAAACATTTTCAAGTGTTACACGAAATTATGTTGTAAACACGCTGATACAGTAATTTTACGAGAGTCGTAAAAGTCGGCTAAACGAAGATAAAGGACTATACTTGTTTGCCCTTTCAATATCACCCTTCGATTTTAAAAAGAAAATGTATTTTTATGTACTTTTTTTCACAAATAGAAATTGTATTTTGCAGATCAAATAAGCCTGGTGAATTTTGATTGACGACTAACCGAGATATACTTTACCTTAGTCTTCAAAAATAAATGCTGAGCTTACAACAGATTTTTTTGAAGAATATTAGAACCAAAATTACTAATATTCCCTCTAACCCCTCCAACTAAGCTGTATCGCTTGTGTTAGGAGTGGGTTCACGTCGGTAGTGTAATGGCCAGGATTCGAAACCGGGACCCCTCGATAGTAAGGCCGACGCCTTAACCACTAAGCTACCGACGCGAACAGTTCGAGGATAAATAATTGCCCTAGTGTCATTTCAAACTGTTTTCTGTTCGTTAATGAGACCGCTTTACACTATGGCAAGTTTCAAGGTGTTTATTTTTTCTTCGGTAATGGAAGACGAGACGTCCAACCCAAATGGACTGACCACCTGAAAAAGGTTGCTTTGATAGTCTATAGGCAAATTGGACCAGGTGCTAGGAGCATATTGGAAGAAAACTATATCCAGCAATGGACTGCAGTTTCAATAGGCTAATAGATTAATGCAGCGATTATAATACTGGATGCAAACTCAGACTTTCAAAAAAAGCAAAGTTGCATTGGTTCACCAGCCAAAAATCGCTCAAATTTCAAGCACAAACTCAATTTGTACTTCTGCCAAAGTGGTTTTCCATTTTATACTTAGCATTCATAATGCTCGTATCAACATTTTATTGCTCTTACGTGATAAGTAGCGGCATACGCTCCAGAATACATTACTAACAGCTAGCTGATGATTTATGTATTGGAAAAAATAAAGCATTCGCTGCTTAGATGAGATTTTTGGTGTCTTAAATTATTTAGATCGGAAATATCCAGAGTCTGACGTGAGTCATAGTTACGGTGAAGGTTCTGAACTCCTCATTCTACCTTTCTTTTGATTGAATAGGTGAAATTCAGTACATGGAAATCCTGTTTACGTAGGGTTATCAACACGTTAAAACTATCTATCGTGTGCTATACATTGCGTCCAAACCATTACACCGTTCGAACTGCGGCATAATTATGTCATCAATGGTGCTCCTCTGCAGACGATGGACCACCTCGTATCGTGTCCCCTGTACCCCTACACCTGTAAAACTAGCGACCAAAATGAATAGATGGAAGGTGTGGTCAAATTTGTCAAGTTTTGCGCTGGGCGCATTTAAGTACGAAATACATCGGTGAAAAAGAAGCGCTCAAGTGCAACTTGAAGCCACGACCTTTCCCTTACAGGGGGAATGCTCTTCCAACTGAGCTATCGAGCCACACCTGAATCATTCCAATTTCCCTTCTTTTTATATCCGTCTTTTTAAGGGCAACGGTGGAGCCATCTATCAACTTTCTTACGAACTGTTGGAACCAATGAATGATTTTTCGTGATCTAAAATTTTGCTATAAAAATTTCATTCAAACACGCGTTTAGGTATTTTAAATTGTTGCCACTGGCACGAAAAGGAACAAGTATTACCATCGAAAGTGGTATATGGGCTTCGTCAGTTAATTGTGCGAAGTCGACATACTGACCAGTGAGGTAAGTACTCTCAGCGCCATAGCCTCTCGGTAATAGCTTTACCTCATGTCATCTATCCGCAGCCTCACATAAGGAGTGCCTACGAGTACAAGACATGGGAATTCTCATCCCAACTTTTTATTTTTGCGCAGTATTTTGCCGCTGGTAAACAAACTTCAATGGTTATTTTTTTACTGAATAGCCTATACAATCTTAACCTAGGTTAAAAAATAAACTCGCAGTTTGTTTAGCCAAGTCCGAGCCTGTGTCCGCTCAATACAAACGTACGCCTTCATCGTCCGTTGTTTATGCCACATTGTGACCTCGTGGCATGCACTAAGTCTTTTTTATTTGACGTTCGACCACAAAAACACTCGTGCGCAAGTCTTGCTTAATAAAATATTGCTTTTTGCAAATAATTGAGAAATGTATAGAATTTTGTGGCGAGGGGCTAAGCGTTAGTCAGTTCAAATATTTTGTACTAGCTTTTACCCGCGGCTCCGCCCGCGTTGATGTGAGTTATCACGTCCAAACATAGCCTATGTCCTTTCTCAAGGTTTACTCTACCCCTATAGCAAATTTCATCAAAATCGGTTCAGTAGTTTGGGCGTGAAAGCGTAACATACAGACAGACAGAGTTAGGTACTATCGCATTATCGCATCACTAACCCTGTCTATCTGGAGTAGGATTTGCGTTCATTCAGAGACATTTATTCATTCCTAGTTGATGATTTTAAGTGACTTCACCTGCCAATGACAGGGTTTAATTAATTTCGCACCAATGAAAGTAGTTAGTGATATTTACAAGTGTCTCCGACATCAGCCATCAAAATAATATTCAAACAGAACCGAAGCTGCTTCCCTCTGAGATCTGTCCCTCTTGAACAAGGAAATCAACTTGATTTCCAATTGAATATTGAATCCGATGAGAAGGGGGAAAAGTATTTTTAGAGCCTAATTAGGAGCTTGAGATAAAATAAAGAGTTCTTGTTTACAATGAAATACGAATCCGTGACGACAGGCGAAGGATGTTTAATAGCCGGTCGTACGCGGTCGTGGCCGTGGGTCCAAACTCGGTGGTCGTACAAGAACGTAGCCAAAATTTTCAAATAGGAACCCGATGGAAAAAACTTACCTCGATCTAGTTTGACATAAGATGACAATAATTGTATCCAGTATCTTTAGTATCAGTCTCCAATGTATCTTTATTTTTACATTTTTATTATATCACTGACAGACTAGCACACGACCCACCTTTTTTTACGTGCGGATACCCCTCTTGCCGGAGCCAGTGGGGTGGCTATGTCGGACTCGAACCGACTATAACGCACGCCGTCTGTGCGCCGAAGTGCAAAGCCGAAGGTGAGGTTGTTGGACATATCCCTAGCACCTCAGCGCACCCAGGGCTATCCCTACTGGTCTGGTTCTTTTCGGAAGCGGGAGGGCAACGGATTTACCAACTCGTCCCCGGAAAAAGGGAGGCCTCTGCGGCCTGCTACTGCTAGAGTAACATACAGCTCCATCAGGCTCGCACTCATGGGGGAAGCACACAACCCAACTCATAGGAAGTGGCGGGTGTCGTACTTTTGCTGCCGAACCTTTAAGAACTTACATAATCTTAAGTATAGATGACGTCTGTGTGGAACACAATCCAACACGGAAGGTCCGCCAACGGAATTTCCGTCGACTACCGTAGACCATCGACATAGAAGTTAACAAAAGCTTGTAATAACACAATCACTTTGAATGACACCAGTTCACACACACTCGTCTATCTTTTGAAGATTTTTTTTTTGGGTTAGGGAGGCAAACGAGCAGACGGATCACCGCCGCCCAATGACACCCGCAACACCAGAGGAGTCACAAGTGCGTTGCTTTCTTTTTAAAAGGGAGTTCATTCCACAGTTTAGTTGTGCGAGGCAGAAAGTTTTTCAAGAAACGCTCGGAAGAACATGAATACACTTTAAATAATCTTTATAGAATACAAACTTATCTTATTCCGAATAGAATGATAGTTACGTAAGATTCAGCCAATCCCATTAAGTATCCTTCATGCTGTGGAGGGCAGATCATAATTATTTCGCCGCGTTATTTCGAGTGTGAAAAAAGTCGATGAATAAACCATGACGATAAGACACCCATGATCGCTTCCCACTGAATATTTGGTGAGGATTTGCATTAGTAACGGTTTTGTATTACTTGGAAGGATTTTGAGGGTATTATTGTGAATCTGGGAGATTTTTTTTCAAAGGTTTTTACCGAGAAATTGGATGACTAACTGCCCTAAGTAGATAAATGTAATCGTATACCTAATGCTAGCAGCATATCCATATTCCATATCCATATCCATACTTCCATACTAATATTATAAATGCGAAAGTAACTCTGTCTGTCTGTCTGTCTGTATGTTACGCTTTCACGCCTAAACCGCTGAACCGATTTTGATGAAATTTGGTATAAGGGTAGATTAGACCTTGAGAAAGGACATAGGCTATGTTTGGTCGCGATAACCGACATCCACGCGAGCGAAGCCGCGGGCAAAAGCTAGTAAATATTATTGATTGAATGAAATATAATATAAAGGTGAGGTATATCTAAAACCCGATCCATTCAGTAAGTTAACCAAAACCAAAATAATTATCATTTGCCAACCTCATGTCCAGGCAGTAAAACCTTCTGATAAACAGACAGACAGTATTTTGATGGTGGCAATCAATCTCGCAAAAGTCAAGATTAGCCAAACTGACCCTGGGTTTCAAAATAACATTCGACGTTTGTAAGCACCGGAATTGGTCTATCATCTCATAAAGTAAGCGTCAAAAATAGATGATAATGCCACAGATGTAGTTCATACCTTACTAATTAAAATTTTAAAAATTGGAAGAGCATTCCCCCTGTAAAAGAAAGGTCGTGGGTTCAAGTTCCACTTGAGCATTCAATTTTTCCCGATTTATTCGAACAATAAAATAATTTAAAAGAGTCCAATCCGCTAGGAAATAAAATAAAATTTCTGTGTATTTCAGCTTCATTTTCGTATATATGTTTAAAAAAAAAATAGTATAGAAATTACTAATATTCCCACTAACCTCTCCAACTAATTATAACACAAAAGAGGACTAAGGAATGGGTTCATGTCGGTAGTGTAATGATCAGGATTCGAAGCCGAGACCTCTCGATCGTAAAGTCACACTTCTTCATCTAAACTACAGACACTTCAAACTTACTTGGTAAGCCAGATTCAGTAACTCGAAACTCGAAAGTTGTACCAATAGTAGCGCTCTATGAGACAGAAATAGTGGGGTATACTAAATAAAGCAAAGAGCTATTAGGTATAATAGCTCTTTGCTTTATTCTCTTTACCGTGTTGCAGTCAGCTCGCATCGGGTGGTAACCACTTGTTCACGTGCTACAAAAGTATATTAAGTTAATTCTACGGTATTAGAAGAAGTGTAATAGTTTTCTACAGTATTTAAAGATAATGAATGGGTCTAAGGAACCCTTCCAACACCCTTCGGGCACAAGTAAACCTTATCCGAATGAATTTTTTTAAGCATTTATTATGCTAACTTTAATGTTCGAAAACATGGGAAAAAATGAAATGCTCAAGTGAGATTTGAACTCACGACCTTTCCCTTACAGGGGTAATGCTCTTCCAATAAGGGAACAAACCATCTGTGGAATCACCTTTTAAACATGGACGAGGCTCTGGTACAGGCTGCTCTCTCGGAGTTAGAAGGTTAGATTGTAGTCGCTATCGGAAAAGTCAATATTCTAATCCAAAAGCTCCAACTACAGTCCTACAATCCCGGCTCCTTTAAGCGGGGCGTGAAAAGGCATCTGATGAGGCCGTCAAGCTGAGTGCCACCACTGTTAACATGGTACGTACATTTTTAGGTATGAAAGGATGCTCAGGCTGTGGAATGAACTCTCTGCTGTTTTCTTAAGCGACTACAATATGCGGTTCTTCAAGAAGAGTATAAGGAGGTTCCTACAGAGTCGGCAATGTCAGTAGCTTAGTGGTTAAAGAGTCGGCCTTACGATAGAACGGTCCCGGGTTCAAACCCTGGCCATTGCACTACCGACGTGAACCCACTTCTAACACAAGCAATTTAGCGTAACTGAAGGGGTTAAAGGGAATATTAGTAATTTTGGTTTTAATATTCTTAACAAAAAAAAAACGTGTGTGACTTGTCTACCATTTAAGGGGTATAAGAAATCGGTAAGATGATGCATACAAATATTTTCACTGAGCGGGATTCGAACCCGCAACCTCAAGCTTAGCAGTCGAACACTCTACCGCTATTCCATAAGGTAAGGTAAGGTAACGAGTACCGAGTTTTACTAGGCTCAATATTTTTTTAACCGAATACTCGGCAGAGTAACTCGGTTCAATAAAATTCTCATTTTGCGCGCGTAAATAAGTACTAACAGGTTCACGATAGTTGGTTAGTTTGACTGCTTCGATATCGCCTTTGGGTTGTGTAGGTCAGATGGCAGTCGCTTCACAGAAAATATCGAAGTTCAGCCAAATCCGCAGTTAGACTGGTAAAAGCCGACCCCTGACTCCAAGTAAAAAATCTTCGGATGCGACTGGGATTAACGCTATGATGAAGAAGAAAGTTCACGGCGGTCGAGAGGCCGGCGGCGTTTTACGACGAGATTGTAGAAGATATAGCAAAAGTGAAATGTACAAAAGTAGCTTAACAAATTCTAATTTATTGAACACTGTGGCCCCTAAACCTTACATAAAATTGTGAAAAAAAAACATTGAATATGTAAATTAAGTTTGTCTTCTGGGAATAATAAGACTACATTTACTATAGACAGATGCATTCCAATATAAGAAAGATTTGTAAAATATTTTAGTGTTAATCAACTTATGGCGTTGACTGTACTTTATGCAATTCTATAATTTCACGCAGTGGTGTTGGACGAAAGGCTTCTATGACGGCAATGTTAAACCACGTTAGAATAAAACGCCCGGAAGAATTTAAAGTTTTGGAAAATGAAACTTTGTGGAAAATATCTCAAAATCTTGAACCAGTAGCATTAACTTCGTCGTTACAATCGAATGCAATGAAAATACTGCAAACCCTTTTCGAGTCATTTACTTTAATAAATTGATTGACACTGTTATTCTAATTATATTTAATACCTAAATATATTAATTTTCTTAAACAAATACTCTGTAATATATCTCTAATAACTCGGTTTGAATACTCGGCATTCAAACCGAGTTATTCGGCCGAGTACGAGTATCAAAAAACCCGCCGAGTACGCCGAGTACCGAGTATCAACCGAGTACTCGGCCCATCTCTAGTAGTTTATAAAGCCTTTTCTCACTTTCAATATAGTGCAGATCAAACCCCTTCACAAAGAGGTACCAATTTTAATATGAGGTGTGAAATCCTTGTGTACTGCGGAAGATTTGCAAGTGGAAACGTGAATAGATGAGGGGAACTATAAAAGACATGACTCCTTTTATGTAATCCGCCGACACCTTCCGCGACAGGGGGCTGTTACCATGATTGTATGGAGTATAGCGTCGTTGTCAAACCAAAATCTGCTATGTGCATTTTTTATAATTTTAACATGTTGAAAATTGCGATTGGATTTTGACAATTGCGACTGGTAAATGAACCAATCTATTGCATGAAAGGCTATGTGCTTATAAGTACTATACGACGCACTATGACAACTTATTCAAATATGCTATGTGGAGCAGCTAGAAATATAGTCAAATAAAATCTGCTAAGTGAAGAGAGTGCACATAGCAGATTTTGGTTTGACAACGACGATAGGTAGGTTGGTAATGGTTGTAGACACATAGGCCAGGATTAGACATTCAATAAAAATGATATAGTCAATTAGTTAAGCTAGAAAGAAAGCTACATAAGTTACATTAAATAAATAAATAAATATTCCACAACGCTATCTAGACCTATGGTAAGCTTAACTAGCTTGTGTTGTGAAATCTAGAATGCGGATAAACATACTTAGATACTTTTTTTTTGCAAATGCCATATTTATGCATATAAGTATTTGCACTGAGTGGGGATCGAACCCGCGCCTCCTGCGTAGCAGTCGCGTTCACTACCGCGACGCCACAGAGGCTGTCTGTCACAATATAACTCTGTCGGTAGCTTAGTAGTAAAGGAGTCGGCTTTGATTGAGAGGTTCCGGGTTCGAATCCTGGCAATTACATTACCGACGTGAACCCACTCCTAGCACAAGTAATTTAGCTTAGTTGGAGGGGTTAGATGGAATAATTGGGTATTCTACTTTTCACTAAACGTCAAAACGATAACTTATAAGGTAACTTGTATGAAAAAATATTAAGTGACGTCATAAAATTTAATAGTCAAATCAGTTATGTTGGGTGGATGACTAAAAATAAATCTATTGATTTACTCGAGAATAGTTCCGAAATAGTTACTCGTGTATACATTGAGGTTTGCTCGAATCCACCCTAAATACTACAACTTAATACATTGTGCCCGTCTAACCAAGAAATCTAATATTACACTCAACATTCTGTTAACAAAATACATTCTGGCCATGAAGGATCTGATGAGACCAAGTCCCTCATTAACATCTAAAGATAATTTACTCAGTCCTCAGCCAGTCTGTAAGTCCTCGATGACTCCACACAAAAGTTCTTCACTTGAGCCAAATAATAAACACAGTAGTTCCTTCAGTGAACAAAATAATGTACAATCAAAAATAGTAATGTTTTGTGATGAATTGGGGAAATCAATGGGCCAGTTGCTAAGTTCATATTTGGAACAAAACATAATTAACTACTGTATGCCAGGTTTAACTTACTGTAATATTATTGAAAAAATTAAGAGTCACAGTTTAAACAGCAACAATACTCTTTTAATTTTAGTGGGAGACAGGGGAAATGCAGACAGAAATGCGGTTTTGAATTGTTTTAATTTGCTGAGCTTATTAAATGTTAAAAATATAATTTTATTTACACTTCCTTATAGCCATAGTTTGTCACAGGTAGAAAATAATATTAGATATAAGCTCAATCAAACATTACATACATTGACATTTCATAATCCAGATAAATTCCATTTGATTAATATAAATTTATATTTAGAAAATAAACTATTATTGACTAAAGATAAATTCTATTTGAATAGATTTTTTAAAAGACAGATAGCATCTTCGCTATCATATTATATTAAATATTCAGCCAAGAACTTGGCTAACCAACCTGCTTCTTTTGAGCAGAAAAATGACAGTGTTTGTCTTGCGACCTTGGAATCTGTTCCAAATAAGAGTGACAACCGTTTAAATTTAATTCTAGGACAATAGAGGAAATCTCTAGCAATCTAATTTTAGGGACAAAGGAAAAGTCTATGTTCATGAATATTATACATCAAAATATTGAAGGTTTTTCTGGCAAAGAGTTAGAACTAGAATTATTTTTAAATGAAATGCATATTCATGTACTTTGTGTAACTGAACATTGGTTAAAAAAACATGAACTATTAGTTAGTATTGATAATTATAAAATCATTAGTTCGTTTACTAGAGTTGCCGCTGAAAGAGGTGGTTCACTAATTTTAATTAATGATAAATTAAAATCTAAAGATAGAAAAGATATAGTAGCACTCTCGAGTGAGCGAAATATTGAAATATCATGTGCAGAGCTTGAGCAACACATTATTGTTAGTGTCTATAGACCTCCATCTGGGGATTACCACATTTTTGAATCAATTATGGAAGAAACCTTAAGAAAGATATGTAAATGTAAGAAGACGGTAGTTGTATGTGGCGATTTTAATGTTAATATATTAGAAAACACCCAAAATGCGTTAAGGTTCCTCAATCTTTTTAAATCTTTTAACTTGCAAAATCTTTTTTGTGAACCAACTCGCACCACACCCACAACAGCTACCTGCTTGGATAATATTTTTACTGACGGCAATGTAAATGAGAAATCTAAAATAAAGTTTATAAAATCAGATCATACAGGTCAGTTAGCTAGATTTGAGCACCAACATGTTTCATTATCTAAAAATATTGTATGTAGACCAATCACAACCTATCGATTAGAAAAATTTAAAGAAAACATTAACAATAAAGTACCTCTTTTGGAGCCGAACATTGACGACAACCCGAATGATCTCTACAGAGATTTGTTCGGAATAATCCAAAACGAATTTAACAACATTTTCACTAAAAAAACAATAAATATTAATCAATTCAAAATTAAATTTAGTGATTGGGCTACACCTGGAATCTATAAAAGTAGAAAGAAATTGTATGAATTATACGAGACAAAGGCATGTACAAATGATCCACAAGTGATTGAATATACTAAAACGTACTCAAAAATGTTCAAGAAAGTCTGTTCAATAGCCAAATCTAATTATATTCGGACTAAAATACAAAAAGCTGACAATAAAATTAAGGCAACATGGAATGTTATAAACAAAGAAACATGTAAAACAAGGTCACGTGATCGATCTTTCGAGTTAAAAATAGATGATAAATACATTAATACTGATTCTGCAGTGGCCAGTGCATTTGAATCTTTTTTTACAAATGTTCCAATTACCACTACAAGTCAATTAAATTCCTCAACAAACGCAGCTGCTATTCTGCTTGAATCTAGTGTTGAAAAATGTAGTGTTAACTTTGATTTTCAGTATATTGACCCCGCAACCATACTTGAGACCTTTAAGCAACTAAATATAAAAAAGACTGAGGATCTTTGGGGCATTTCTACCAATATAATAAAATCAGTACTGCCCGCTATTGCACCTTATCTTGCATTCATATTTAATCAATGCATAGATGATAAACAGTTTCCTACTCTCATGAAGTATAGTAAAGTCATTCCGTTATTCAAAGCAGGGGACAAAAGTGATCCATCAAATTTTCGGCCCATCTCCATACTCCCAGCCCTCAGTAAAATCTTTGAAAAAATTATATTTAATCAACTGCTTTCTCATTTTACGCATAACAAGCTACTTCATGATAAACAGTTTGGTTTCACTAAAGGTAGAAATACGACAGATGCAGGAATTGAACTCGTTAAACATATATTTGATGCATGGGAAAAAAAGCAGGATGCCATCGGTATCTTCTGTGATCTATCAAAAGCTTTTGATTGTGTTGATCATGAGACTTTGTTAATAAAATTAGGTCATTATGGTGTTTCGAACGGCTCACTTGGCTTGCTTAAGTCTTACCTCACTGGCAGAGTACAAAAAGTTAACATTAATGGCACCAATTCATCTGGAGCCCCTTTAGTCATGGGAGTACCCCAGGGCTCGATATTAGGACCCCTTTTGTTCTTGATATATGTTAATGATCTTCCTTACTTCAGTAAAGATCTTTGTGAAATAGTATTATTTGCTGATGACACATCATTAATTTTTAAACGTGATAGACAAACAGAAGTACTTGACGATGTAAATAATACCCTTTCTAAAATTTTGCATTGGTTTACAAGTAACAACTTGCTGCTCAATGCTAAGAAAACAAAATGTGTAAAGTTTACTATGCCTAATGTAAAACAGGTTGATACTAGTATTACAATGAACGATGAATCTGTTCAAATAGTTGATACCACAGTTTTTCTTGGAATAACTATAGATAATAAACTGCAATGGGGTTCTCATATCACAGCCTTAGCAGGAAGACTTAGCTCAGCTGCCTATGCGGTTAGAAAAATAAGGTCATTAACTGATGAGGAAACGGCACGATTAGTTTATTTTAGCTACTTTCATAGCGTTATGTCGTATGGTCTGATGCTGTGGGGCTCAGCTGCCGATATTGAGACTATTTTCATATTACAGAAACGCGCGATACGAGCAATCTATAGCCTCAGACTCCGAGACTCGCTGAGAGAAGTTTTTAAAGAAATTAATATTTTAACAGTTGCTTCCCAATACATTTATGATAATATCTTATATGTACGCAAGAACTTAGATCTTTTCAAAAAAAACTCTGACCAACACCATTATAATACTAGAAATAAAAATAAACTTGCAGTGCCAAAACTCAGGCTTCATAAAGTTGGTAATTCGTTTGTAGGCAATTGTATAAAATTGTTTAATAAAATTCCTCAGGATCTGATAGACATGCCACTTAATAAATTTAAAATTAAAGTTAAAAATTGCTTAATAAAAAAAGGTTATTATAAATTAGACGAATATTTAAATGATAAAGATCCATGGACATCCTAATCTCATCTCTTGCTCGCACAGTATAAACTTGTTATAAATAAAACCATATTAAAAAAAGAAGGATAATCGAGTTCACTGAGTTTCTTGCTGGTATCTTCTCAGTAGAACCAACCTACCGAACCAGCGAAAGAATCATTTTCCAATGATTTATTTTATTATTTTTAATATGACTGACATTGTACAATTCTGACGTTCATATGTGCTCTTTATGTGCCTAAATTGAATAAATGAAATTGATTCTTTGATTCTTTGATTGAACAGTCTTTTTAAAGTTTATCGGGTAATGAAGTGAAATTCAAAAGAATATTAAAACTTAGTCAAACATGTACCATAATACCTGCATAAGTAAGCCCGGATACATACTAGCGGAATACCGGATGCAAATTTAAAATTTTGAATTATAGATTTATGCTCGCTCACATCCGCCCCTATTTGTGATATCCGGAATATGACTGTGTAATAGATTTGTCAAATATGATATCGGAGTTCAGGAATTACAGGATTTTTGTTACGTGAATAAATGAAAGTTTGTAATATATAAAAAATGTATCGTTTTGTTCAAACTCAGACTTATTTTTTGTTGGTTACTCATAATCGCTTTAATAACATATTTTAAACCCAAATATTTACAGGTTAGTGAAATTTAGGATGTGTTATGTGTACAAATTTTATACTAACAATTTTTAACTAGCATCCAGATTTTGTGTTGTGTTTAAGATAATAAATGACCAGCTGTCGAACCCGGTACCTCTCAATCATAAGGCTTTGACTGAAACTGTGTAGAAAATACTTATGGACATGTTTCTAAGTGTTCAAAAGTCAGATATCTGAAAAACAAGTACAATAATAAAAGAAAAGAAGAAACAATATCTAATATAGGTACTTATGTAAATTAATTAGACAATAGAGACGTAAATTGGCAGCCGGGTAAATAGGCGTTAAGTTATTCTGTCGTGTTATAGATTTCCACCTTTATTTAACTGAAAACGAGGCGTTCGAGCAAATGAGGCGTTTAATAAGTAAACGGGGTTATTCTTCCGGAATTCCGTTTTAAGGCCTACTTCTCGAGTGTGCGCTCAGCCTTATAATGAATCCGTTCAAACAATATTATGACTGCCAATCTCGTCGCTCCTTTAAAAGCTCATAACTTCATGAGGAAATGAACTTGGGAAAACATACATGGGGAAAATTTTAATAATATTATATTGTGCAATGTTTTACTTTTCGCGTACGCATTTTGCAATGTTATTTTCAATATTTTTGTTATTACTAAGAAATAGCGATTAACTGCCACAAGAGTTTCTCCGAATTTCCGTACAGGTCAAGTATCTTCAATAAAAATTCTAATAATATATATTTTTAATCGAATACATGTGGAAAAATGAAACTTCTCGGGTGGGACTCGAACCCGCGATCTTTCCCTTACTCTTCCGGGGGATGCCTTGACCAATTCGGCTGCCAAGACACGCCCGATATGATTCCAATTTCCCTTCTATTTTTATCTGTCTTTAAGGCGACGGTGGAGTCATCTACCGATATTCTTACGAACAATCGGAACCAATGAATGATGTTACATCATTTTTAATCATTTTCAAATATTTTTTTATTTCATAATTATATCTTACTAGCTTTTGCCCGCGGCTCCACTCGCGTGGATGTCGGTTATCGCCTATGTCCTTTCTCAAGGTCTAATCTACCCCTATACCAAATTTCATCAAAATCGGTTCAGTAGTTTAGGCGTGAAAGCGTAACATACAGACAGACAGAAAGACAGACAGACAGACAGACAGACAGAGTTACTTTCGCATTTATAATATTAGTATGGATTCCATACTATAATCTATCCGTATACCAAATTTTAACCAGATCCGTTCAGACGTAACAGCGCGATTGATGAACAAACATTTTCACAAACTTTCCCATTTGTAAAAGGCCATATTAGTAGGATAAGATAGGTTGTTTTACCTATTAAACAGCCTTGTCCTTGCAATAGTAGGTATTATCTCCCTCGCCAGTGTTTAGAGGTAAGGATTAGTGCTCGCATGTCAAGCATACGTTTATCCTAGTAAGGAAGCTCTGGTTTAGAGATATATTATTCAGAACCTGCTCTAAAATTAGGACGTTAATATACGAAGAGAAAACACTAATGGTTAGTTACATGTGAAGTCCCCGACAAAAGTGGCTGGATCATTGTAGCCTTTATTTTATAAAAGGACACGTCAATTTGACTTCACCTCGTCGGATGGTAAGCTAATGGCAAAATCTCGGAAAGAGAGTCACCATCGTAAACATGTACCATGTTAACAATGGTGGCACTCAGCTTGGCGGCCTCATCAGATACCTTTTCACGCCCCGCTTAAGACTATTGTTTTGATGGCATTGATCTAGAAGTTTGATTATTTGCCTTTTACCTTTTGATGCCTCTACGTATTCCTGAGGCTTGAAGTCTTGACCGACAACGCAATGATTCCTATATGAGGTCTGTTTTTGAGGTACCGAACCTCAAAAAACACCTTTTTAGTGAACATTAATATCAAAAATATATTATTTATTTCCAATACACACGAACTGAAATACCCTCGTAAATGTCATTCAAGTGTCAAATGTTAATTTATTTCTAACATACGTTATAGCTAGACACGTTTAAACGGAGTTTACCTACTTGCGAAAATAAGTACGTGACTTCACAGGTAGAAAAATAGATATTCGTTTGTACCCACGTGTTATAACGGTTATGGTTTTATATTATACTAGCTTTCATCATCGCGACCAAACATAGCCTATGTGCTTTCTCAAGGTCTAATCTACCTCTATTCCGAATTTCATCAAAATTGATTGAGTGGTTTAGGCGTGAAGCCTAACATACCCGGGCCCGGGAAGCCCGCGAAGAGCGAAGGCGAATCGGACGTCGGAGGTCGCAGAACGACCACCATCCTCAATGTCATTATGTCATGCCAAATAAATAATATACCACACCACACCACATATACCACTGTACAAATAAATAAACCAATAATTATGTTTCTATCACAGAGACTCAACTGAGTTCACAGACAAACTGTTCAAAACAGTTTAGTGAGCCAAAAGTAAAAGCAATACTTATCAATTGTATGATTAGTAAATAAAAAAAAAAATGAGCGCTGGCCTGGGGGTGAACGGTGGAGTCGCCTGTCACCCTAGCAGAAGTAGGCCGCGTGCGCCTTCCCGTACCCGGGGCTAGTCGGTTTTAGTCGGTTCGAGTCCGACATAACCGCCTCCACCGGCGCCGTGGGGATTTGCGCACGATAAAAAAAAAAAGCCTAACATACAGACAGACGACAGAGTTACTTTCGCATTTATAATATTAGTACTATCAGTCTGAGTTCCCGCTTCGCCGGGGAATGAATCTATAAAGAAATCCTATAACCCGATTGCAGCGCCATCTACCGATGCAATCCATACTAATATTATAAATGCGGAAGTAACTGTCTGTCAGCTACGCTTTCACGCCTAAACCACTGAATGGATTTTGATACAGTGATTAGACCTCGAGGAAGGATGTAAGCTATGTTTAATCGAGAACATCATTGAAGTGAGTTGTAAATCGTGTGAAATTGGAGCTCTAATGAGAGAAGTTTTTGAATTATACAGAAACAAATTTAATTTTTTTGACTTTGAATTTGAATTTCCCAGAATGTGGAATTCAATTTTCCCATAGTACATTTAGCCTGTATTTTGCATTTAAAAAAGATGCCTGTTAAGGTGGCCAAGTGGTTTATCTTTTCTGATAACACCTTAAAAATCAGAATCTTAACACAAGACCAACTTACCTCAATAGTATAACAAAAATCTTTCCAAGAATGAGGAAAATGTCTTTTCCGGACGAAAAAAAATGTCGAAATCGTAAACAATCGGGTATTGTTGACGTAGTCGAGCGGGCGGGGCGGGAGGGCAGAGTAATGCAATCAATTTATTTGTGTGTCAACGGATACGCCTAATCAAAAAGTCCAACGCGAATCACTAACAAAATTTGTAGCTTCAGATACTGTTTATTTGAATTTGTTTTGGTTTAAGTGTTGAGATTTTAGCGGTACTCCTTGTTAACAGATCGCTAATGTTAGGAAGCTACCATAGTCCACGTAAGGTATAATAACATCAATAGACCACGCGATGCGCACTCTCTAAGAACAATATTTTTATTTCCTGAAGAATCTTAGATAGAATTTGATGACCACTGACTCTTCCCGTGGATGTTGTGGATCTTGAAGGTCACCGTATTGAATTGATTTCCTTGGTGCACAAAAAAAAAATCATATATTACCTAATAACTAGTACCTACGAAAATGCGGGCCTGGGGGTGCCAAATGGAGCCGCCTATCACCCCAACAGAAGCAGGCCACGGCGGCGTAGGTGTGCCTCCCCGTTCCGGGGGCGAGTCGGGGATATGGTTATCCCCCTTCCCGAGGAGGGCCAGACCGTAAGGGATGGCCCTGGGTCAGCCGGGGTGCGAGAGATATGTCGAAGACAACCTCACCTCCGGCCTAGCACTACGACAAACAGTCGGCGTGCGGTTTTAGTCGGTTCGAGTTCGACATAACCTCCCCTTCCGGCTCCGGTGGGGGAGGTATCTGAGGGGATTTCCGCACGAAAAAAAAGTACCTACGAAAATGATGCCTTTTTGAAAAGTTTATAATGAAGTAAAGCATGTTTTTGGTTTTTATTTTTGTGAAAAATCTTTGACAGTAAAATTTTGAACCCTACTATGTTCGACAGGCAGGTGCACGACTGTACCGAGTTCAAAATCAAACTAACATCGTCTTCCTAAACCTTATAATTTTCTTTCTGCTGAGTATTTTGCAAACGCTGCTTCTCACACCTTGGACCAACACCAAAACATCCCGTATCTTAACATTGTTTTCGGACACCCGTCCCGATTAATTTCACAACAACCCTGTGATGCTACCGGGTCTTCCGGAGGGTTACAATTTAGTGCCATCGTATATTTAAGTTTAAAAAATCCGACATGTCTCTTTTTACCCGACTGCCGAAGGAAGGAGGGTAATGTTTTTCGAGATTAGATGTCCATTTATTTGGCACAGCCTACAGCCTGAACGGCTTGACGGATATGGACATGTGAGGTGTCATTTGATTCACCGTGATTGTGTGAGTGACACCAGGTATATTAAAATTCCGGGAAAATCAAAATGGCGGATTTTGGCGCCAAAACGTAAGTTTTATTATTGGTACCGCCAGCTATCAAACTTATTTCGATCTTTTCAGTGGCAGTCGGGTTTTTTTTTTTAAATTTTAATGCAGCAAGGACTAAGAAATACAGGTTGTGTTTACTTTTAACTTTTGGAACTGTAATAATTTTTTTTTTATACTACTCACGTGGTAAACCAGTACTACAGCCGAGTTTTGAGCTGCTTCGGATCGGAGCGGAGGGTAGAGTGAGACTGTAGGGTATCCTGCTAAATGAGAATTATGTGTATGATGGGTGATATGGACTCATTAAGATCTTCTGAGATCAAGCAAATTTCACCTACAAGCCAGTACTTTTGCGGATTGACAGTAATGAGTCAGAACTTCCTCCTGAATTTGGAGATCAAACCGGCAGTCTCATGAGCCAGCCAAGCTTAAGCTGGGGCACCCCATACAACTTATATTTGGTAGTGGCTGATCTGACCAAGTCATCGCCGGTTCAGCTAGTAAATAATAATAATTATGTTCCGGCAAAGACATTAATTTTGAAGATATTTTATTCCAACATTTTTTACACCAAAGGCTTTTTATTCAAAAGGTCAGTAAGTATTTTCCGTCAACAGCCTATCATCCAAAAATGTTTTAAGAGAATAGCACTTGGGAATTCTTCACAGGTGTCTCCCCAGTAATGGATCGCTGTCCCTTTACTCAAATAACGTTAAGCCAGAATTAAGGGTTGTCTGATGCCATCCGTAAAACAAATCCTTGGGATGAAGAGACAATAAAAAGGCCAACAAGAAATAATTAAACAACGCAGGCGGTCCGATATACCCACAACTGGTGCTTTTATTATAAACGATACGAGTCCGACACGAAGTGGTATCTGAAATACGATGTTCTATTGATACAGCACAATCCCTTAAAGTTTTTTCTATTAATTTTAATATTTGCTACGTCGCACTGTCAGAGAATCTCTCTCCTGGATCCTTCCTTTGAGAAGTCTTTAATTATCCTTCGTACTTAGGTCTGGACAGGTAAATGCCTCTCAGAAGAAGCTGAAGAACAATTAGATTGTGGAGTATCGCATAAACTCTGACTATGGTCTGCATATTAACGTGACCATTTTTCGCGAGCGGTTAGCCACTCGGGCTTCAACTTACTGGAGCCAACGAGTCCAAGACTCGGCAACATCGATCGCACCTTCCATCGCTTTATTCAGGACGGCAATTTGCAGCTAAACGTTTCATGAATTTTCTTAAATAAATACGCATATTTTATAGGCATTCGAGCTGGACAGACAAAAACGATGTCGTCACGTTATCGTGTCGTATCGTATAAAAACATCGTTCCGCATTGAAATTTTTTTAATTAGCATTTTTAATGATTACGGTGAAGCGTTTGCGAAGTCGAATTTTTGATCATAAAAATGCCTGGTTATGAAATATTTAAGCTGATATTAAATTTTTTGGGGTACGGAATTCAAGTATGGCTTTGACGGATTTATTAAGAGAATTTTGTACGAGTAATGGCGGTTTTAGACGACCCCCAACAGCTATAATTTTAGTTATCATACAGTCTATGTCTCTTGCCCATTGGGGGTAAGCAGACACATCGTTTTTCCACTTGTTAAGAATTTTACGACCTTCCTTGTATTCAAAATTTATGCAAAAATAGTCTTAAAAGACTCTGCCTGGCCCTGAAATCGAATCCAGAACTGATCGCAGAAAAACTAAAGCTACGTCATTCAAGAGACCACGGAACTAACTTAGAAGTCCAATTATCCGTCCGAATCCGTTGCCCTTAAAGACGGATATAAAGAGAAGGGAAATTTGAAGTGATTCAGGTGTGACCCAATAGCTCAGTTGGCCTTCCCCCTGTAAGGGACAGGTCGTGGATACAACTCCCACTTGAGTTCTTCTTTTTCCCGATGTATTTCGAACTTAAAATAATAATAATAATAATTTAGTTAGCATAATAAATGCTATAAAAATGTCATTCAAAAAAAGTCCAATTTAATTAGTCCAGTCAATTCAACTAAGGTATGAGAGGTGAGCAGAGGTGTGTTAACACCCATACTTCGCCAACTTTTGGTCTCCCATAACAGAAAGCGAGTCTATGGTCATCAAGTGAACATTAACTGTCAACTGGAGAATAGCCTATCCCTTTATGACATCTGATGTAATTTACTTCTGTATCATAGACAATTTCCAAAGAACCTCATCAGCTTTAAATGAAGATGTAGGTAACAGGTGTCCCGAGAAAGAAAATTTATTACATATAATAAATGAAAAGCAAGTAAAACGTATGACAGAGGTCGCCTGCCTGATTCATGGAGATGAGATAGTGTGTGCAAATTGATGGTCAAATGCTACAAAAGGTAAATTTACACATGTCTGGCAGTTGTGAATAAAGTATAGATAGTAAATTATTGCACACTCAGATTCAGATTGAAAGTACTTACTTGAGGTAAAAATCTAAGTATATATAACTCAAAGGTGACTGACTGACTGACATAGTGATCTATCAACGCACAGCCCAAACCACTGGACGGATCGGGCTGAAATTTGGCATGCAGGTAGATGTTATGACGTAGGCATCCGCTAAGAAAAGATTTTTGGAAATTCTGCTACTAAATAAGGGATGGAAGTTTGTATGAAAGTCCGTCATTTTCAGAGCTTGGTGCACTAAATTTCATAAACCTGTATCTTTTAAGAAATAAATAAACACGTGTATCAACTTTTCCAAAATTTTACTACTAGGGTAAAATAGGTGATAAACTTTTGTATGGAAAGTTCGTCATTTTCAAATTTAGAAGCATGAAACTTCGTACACCTACGTCTTTTGAGAAATGTTTTGTCGCGATAACCGATATCCACGCGGGCGAAGTCGCGAGCAGAAGCAGGTCTATGCATATAAAATTACTTATGACGGACTGACTGATCATCAACGCAGAGCCTAAACCGCTGGACGTACAAACTTGAAATTTTGATAGTAGATGCATTTTATGATGTAAGCATTCACTAAGAAAGGATTTCTGGAAATTCTGCTACTAAAGGGGTAAAATAAGGGATGAATATTCGTAATTTTCAGAGCTATATGCACTAAATTTCATAAACCTGTGAACGTTCTAATGGAACACAAGTCTTATAAAAACAACGTCGGTAACTTCCTAGTGGTCAAGCAGCCTTAGTAATCCTGATTATTAGACTAGCATCATGAACCCATCATCATCCTCCTGCCCTTATCCCAAGTTTATTTGGCTTCGGCGCAACATGTGTGTTTCTTCCATTCATCTCTAGTTGCAGTCATTTCAACATTCACTCCCTTCTTAACCATCTCATGCTTCACACAGTCTATCCACCTTCTTTTAGGTCTTCCTCTCCTCTTGTAGCCTTCCACTTCTATAATTAATACCTTCCTCATAACATTCAATACAATATTTAATGTTTTTTTATGCATAGTATACCACCAAACATACAAACTGTAAAGTTTTATCATGTTAGTTTAGTAGAACACAGATTGCCAAGAAATAATTGTTCAATTTCTCGGAGCAAACCTCAAACCGCTATCGGAGTTAACCAATACCGTCTAACAAGACCACAAGGATTCTACTGAGATATTGGCAGTGGGTAGCAAAATCTTGGGAGCTTGTTTACTTTACGAAAGTGACAAACAAGGAGACTTGCTTCATAGAAAGCGGTCACCGCAGCTTGTACACTGCACAGTAAGTATCAGAAAGGTTGATGCACAAAATGCTCAAAATTATCTTAATTTCTTGGTTATCCCCTCTTCCTGTTGACTCGAAAAATCTAGTAAATATCCCGTTGAGTGTTATCCGTACTAATATTATAAATGCGAAAGTAACTCTGTCTGTCTGTCTGTCTGTATGTTACGCTTTCACACCTAAACTACTGAACCGATTTTGATGAAATTAGGTACAGGGGTAGATTAGACCATAAGAAAGGACATAGGCTATGTTTGGTCACGATAACCGACATCCACGCGGGCGGAGCCGCGGGCAAAAGCTAGTTCAATATAAATGTTTTGAATATACCTAATAGGTATTTCTTTCGTCTTTAATTAGTCTTTTCTTTGTATCTTAGTTTATCTTGTATGGTAATTGTATAAGCTCATAACAGCTATATGAGTTAACTAGCTCTTAGTAGTAAAATTTTGAAAAACGCTGATATACTTGTTCATTTATTTCTTAAAAGACACAGATTTGTGAAATTTAGTGCATCTAGCTCTGAAGATGACGGATCTATAAAGGTGCAGGGGATAAAGTCAACCCTGAAAACTACCGACCTATATCTGTACTAAATATCTTCTCTAAAATTTTGGAAAAAGTACTAAATAAAAGATTGTTAGATTTTCTTGAAAAAGAAAACATTCTTTCAAAAAACCAGTATGGTTTTCGAAAAAATAGATCAACGGAAGATGCTGTTCTCCACTTGACTGAAACTGTCTCTAAATCACTTGATAAAAAGCTAAAATGCGTTGGTATATTCCTGGACCTGAAAAAGGCATTTGACACGGTATCGATTCCCATTCTCTTATATAAACTAGAGAACATTGGAATTAGAGGTTTGGCACTCAAACTTTTCCATGATTACTTGACTGACCGGACACAGTGTGTAAAAGTCGATGATGTCACTAGCGAGTACGCTCAGCTCTCCTATGGTGTTCCCCAAGGAAGCGTTCTAGGACCTACACTCTTCCTGATTTACATAAATCAGCTATGTCAGCTTTGCTATGCTGGGTGTTCCGTAATTACTTATGCAGACGATACTGCTCTAATAGTAGAGGGAACGACGTGGCAGGAGGTCCAAATGAAGGCTGCCAAGATTATGAAACTAGTATCTATCTGGCTTTCAAACAATCTACTCACCCTAAATATATCAAAGACAGTGTACGTAACATTCGCGACTATCTCTAGCTACTTACCTCAGCCAGACTCAATCTGCATCAGGGCCCCTGCTAACTTGACTGACTCAAATGACTACACAGGCATGGAATTAGTGAGAACTTCCTTGACTAAATACTTAGGGGTATACATAGACGAAACGCTCTCTTGGAAAAAACAAATTGAAACATTAAAATCTCGCACTCGCAAGTTAATTTACGTGGATTTACGACAACTATTTAACCTCGCGTCTTAACTGGCCGTTTCTTGTTTATGATATAAGCCAGAGCCTTCTCAAAAAACTAGATGCGAATGTTACGAAGACATTGAAGTCGTGGCTGGGGCTAGCTCAGTCGGCAGACCCATCGACATTATATAGAGCCTCAAATAACTTTGGAATGACGTTCAAGAAACCATCGGAACTATATAAACATCTAAGAGTAACCAAAATGCACGTCCTAGCGAAATCAAAAGACGAAATCGTGCAAGCTCTTCCAAAAGACCAAAGTACTAAAGAGCTCGAGTCGCGCCTCCAATTCCATAAAAAATTCATGATAGGCTCGCAGACTGGTAGGGTAGGTTTGGGTAATACTAGGAGGCAGTCAGACAAAGACATAACAAAATCTTTTCTTCAAGTAGATGAAAATAATACCTACAAAGTGCACGCAATGAACCTAGAAATACAAAACGAATGGTTAACACTAGGTGAATTTTGTATTCCCATAGCCTTAAAATGGCGTACCTTAATATACGACTGGTCACCGGCTCTCCTTAAATTCTATCTCAATGCATTCCAGTTGACCCTCCCCGACCAAAGCAATCTTGTCAGATGGGGAAAAGCCACAGATAAAACATGTAACTCATGTGGTGAAGCAATTGGTACTGCTAGGCACCTACTGGTGGGTTGTAGGACGCTATTAGACCGGGGTCATTACTCGCGCCGACATGATAAGGTATTAGAAATCGTACGTGAGGCGGTAAGTTTGGCGGTAGCTAGAGCGAAAAAGGGTTTAACCACAAACCAAAGAAATGACGTCGCGTTTGTAAAGGAAGGCTGCTCAAAAAAGACAAATCAAAAGCCGTACTCAATTTTGATAGCAGCCGCTGATTGGACATTACTCGCAGATTCGTATGAGAAACACTATAAAATACCGGAGGATGTTTGTGCCTCGTCATCCAGACCCGATATATTCCTATTTTCAAAACAGCAAAAGCGTGCAGTACTAGTAGAACTCACAGTACCGTGGGAAACTAACATACCTAAAGACCACGCTATAAAAATAAACAAATACTTTGACTTGACCAACGAGTTAACCAAAAATGGCTATGTGGTTAAACTCTACGCCGTGGAAGTGGGAGCAAGGGGAATTCCAGCTAAATCCCTGTATAACTTATTTAAAGACCTCGGATTGCCAAGAGCTTCAGTAAGCTCTTTACTCAAACGAATATCTAAAACGGCGTTGATAGGATCTTACCAAATTTGGATAGGTAGAGGGGGGAACACGACTGACGGTGGAGGTGAGCGCTGATGCATCACAAGGTGGCCACCCTAAACCTACACCTGGGTCGCAAGTCCCAGGCGCCGTCGCAGTGTTCCTCTCTGTACCACGCCATGGACCCGGCGACCGCACGGTGAATCCATGGAATGCTAAGAACCGGATCTCTTTAAAACATTACGAGGCTCTGCGAATGCGGCCGTCTTAAAAACTGTGTACTTTAGCCTTGCACAGTCAATACTAACGTATTGTATACTGGCGTGGGGAGGAGTACACAAAACGACCCTGCTACCACTGGAAAGAGCACAAAGAGCTGTAATTAAGGTTATAAATAGGAAGCCTCTTAGATACCCAACCGAACAACTTTTTCGCGATTACAAAGTTCTGACAGTTCGTCAACTTTTTATGCTTAAAGCAATTCACCATACTCATACAGCTCTTGAGTATGATCCTATCGCCTACGCCTTAGCCCGTAGAAAGCATGCGATATTCGAGCCGGTTGTGCACAGAACCTCGTTCGCGGCTCGCCAGTGTTACGTCCTGGGTCCAAGACTTTACAATAGAGCTAGTAGAAGCATAAACTTGTACAATAAATCTAGATACGAATGCAAAAAAATGCTTACAAATTGGTTGCAACATCTAAATTATGATGAAACGGAGTATTTACTTGAGGTTCTATGTTAAATGTAATCTATAAAATAGCTAGGTATAATAAATCCTTAATGTAGTTTGCTTTTGTTTAAATAATTAGTCGTAATAAAATATAATAAATTAATTAATTGTACTCATTTTACATCAGTTTACTGGTTACGTGGGTTTCCTGATGACCTATAAATACAGATACAAATTGTTGTATCTAGTTTAGGCACCAGTCTCACAATTACAGTGTTTTTGTATAGCCATTATGACACACTAAGAAAATAATAATATTATTGTTTTATTTAATAAGAATCTGTATTTAATTGCTTGAGAGAATAAAAATATTTTTATTATTTATTATTTATTACTTCCATACAAACTTCCATCCCTTATTTTACCTCTTTAGTAGCAGCATTTCCAAAAATTCTTTCTTAGCGGATGCCTACGTCATAACATCTACTTGCATGCCAAATTTCATCCCGATCCGTCCAGTGGTTTGGGCTATGCGTTGAAAGATCACTATGTTAGTCACCTTTGAGTTATATAAATTTAGATAGGATTACCATACAAGATAAACTTTAACATACACAAAAGGCTAGTTAAACTAAACTTTATATTTTCGTATTATAGATACAGGGAAAAGTGTTCAAAGCTTTTAGCAGAGCTCTGTGTTGCTAGCATCAAAATATAATGGCTCAAATTCAGAGTACAGTGCTCAGACATCGATTCCTTGTATAAAGTGTGCATCACTGATTCCCTTGCATAATATTTGGACCGTACAAAACGGTCTGCTCGATGGTGCAAGTTAGAAGTTGAAGCGATGATACGAAGGTACATGCATTTTTACCGCTCTTGCTTGGTAGTGCGGTAAACAGTACTAGGTAATTTGATCAGTAATAGTAAAAAAGCTGAGATGCAGTCCAGAAGATACGGATCACATTTCTCGATGCTATTGAATGTAAAATAGTGGTCCCTCACTTACGACCTTGATAGATGCCTTTTCACGCCCCACTTGAAGAACTCAGGACTGTAAAAAGAGGGAAACACGTGTGCGAGCAGAGCATTCCAGCTCTTTATCGTGCGGCAGAGGTATGAAACCTAAAACCGTTTGGTGCGATAGATTCCACCGTGTATGGGTTGCACTGCAGGCTAGCACGAGTTATTCTGGATAGGAAGGGAGAGTGGGATCAGTTGAAACAACTCCTCAAAATACTCGCCATGGTTTTTTATCTACGACTATTGGTACAGTTTAGTGTAGTGTGGCTTGGTGGCAGGTCACGATTTTTGCAATTACCCACGACACTATTTATCCTGTAGTCTATAGGGTATAATATGCCCGACGATATCAATAGTAGTGCAGCCTGATTGTGCGATGCGTTGGGGCAAGAGCGTATTTGGCACGATACTATTTAGTTACTAGTCCCTAGTTAACCAGTAACCGCCTTAACTTTTGACTTTGAAAACTACATACATACATATACTCACGGCTGTAAATCCTAGAAGGGATAGACAGAGGTGTATTAACATCCACATTTCGCCAACTACGACTCTAAAATAAAAAGAAATAAGACAGGAAATGTTTATTAATAAAATCGCTTCCTCCTGTCCCGGATACCAGACATTTTGGAACTTGTGTAAAGTGGCTTAGTCAAATGGCCGGTGCAAGAGATGCTGTATTTTCAACTGCAGTTCTTTTCTTGCAAATGTTTTGTAAAGCTATTGAGATTTTATGCTGTCCTCCCATTTGTGAACGAGAGAATACTATTTAAAAGTTACACTGTTGGTGCGGTGGCAGTGTGTGAGACAGCAGTACATCACGTTACGGGTTTAATTCCTGACTCGAATTGGCACAAAGCGGCAAAGAAGATTTATGCGAATATAATTATTGTGGAAGCGGTTTAGATTAAAACCCTTAACCTAGAAGAAAATCTACCACTAAAAAAATCGTCTCATTTATTTTTAATTGGTTGGTAAAAAGCTGAGATCCAGTCCAGATACGACCCACCATTTCCTTTGCTATTGGCCTTGAAATGGTGATCACTTTTTTTTTTACGTGGTGGAATGCGTTTAAGCACTTCGCTCATCCCCCACGGGCCGTCTCTGGTGTGGCAAAAGAGGAGTCTTTCAGCCACCAAAGTCCACAGCCTAGGCAAGGCACACGCCACACGACGTGCGCCTTCAACCTCGAGGCCTATGTAAGGGCAGCAGACGCCCCCGCGTCTACTGCCCGGCTTCCCGTGGTGATCCCTAAATTGACACGCTGTAAGATGCTTTTTCACGCCCCACTTGAGGAAACCGAGACTGTATGAAGAGGGAAACACAAGCGCGGGCAGAGCATTCCAACTCTTTATCGTGCGGCAGAGGAAGGAAGCATCAAACAGTTAGTAATTTGAGATGAATCAGATAGTCACAAAAACTACAAATAATGACTATGGCCGTATATCTGGAAAAATGCCTGAATAAGTTAATGACTTCACGATGACGCATAGTCATTTACAGACAATGCCCTCTGGCATCTATCCATGCATTTAAAATTACTTGTCCCGACTGACTGAATCATCAATGCGAAGCCTGAACCACTGAACTACCTACTAGCATGAAATTTTTGGAGGTGATGCCTTTTATGGTGAAAGAATTTATGGAAATTTTACCACATCAGACTTGGTGAAGCCATAAACACTTGATTCCCTCAGTGACTAAATTTACTATGAAAACTGATTATTATTCTACGGGACCGGGCTGTTATCGCAATAACTATTGCTGTCTAAATTACTGCGTGAAGTGGTGTAGATGCACTACAGTTTATTAGGATATGTCAATAGACGCGATAAATCGTTGCTACAACTAGGCGTCGTTGAAATTATGGCGATAATTATTGGCATATTACGGGAGTTTAGCCACAACATTAGTCATTAGACACACATCACTTTAGAAGAAGTAAATAAATTAAATTAAATATAATTACCTCATTTGCAAATCCGATGAATATCTGCGGTAGCCTAGTGGTATGGGTAATGGACTGCTGAGACGAGGTCTCGGGTTCGATCCCAGGTTTACCATGGCACACACCAATGATTTTTCGATGCTTTTCGAAGTTATGTGTGTATTTATCGCAGGTTTATAAGTGCCCGGTTAGTGGCAATAGGCTCGCCACCTATTATATTGGGACCTAAACATAAACTGTCGAAATGTGGGTGCTAGCACCTCTGTCTAGCCCTTCGGGGAATACAGGCGTGAGTTTATGTTTATCCAAGAAAACTTGGATAACAACCTAACATAACCTAAAAAAATAATTTGAAATATGATCAAAATTCGAATGAAAGTGCAATAAAAGTGAAATAAAATCGATTTAAAAGTAATTGATTCGAGTAAACTGTTGGAAAGGAAGGCCTCGACAAAAGGGGACTCGGGAACTACCCTCATTAAGACAAGTATTTCCAGTATTGTACTGTGAAATGAATTTCTCTCTACAGTGTAAACGCTTTTCAGCTTTCATTGTCTTTAACTTTGATTATGATAACGAGGAATGGAAAATTCAATTTCGCTTTTATTATTTTTTTATAATTCAAATAAGGTAGGTTATTAGATTCTTATATAACTTTTTGGCTTTCTTAATAACGCAATGTTGTTTGTTTGTAAATTTCCTTTGGCATATCTTTAGACTTAAAGTCTTAATTCTATAGGTATGGAATTAAAATAATAATATACTCAGTTACTAAGTATATACAACATAAGGAATGCAAGTAATTTAAGTTTGTGTTGTACTTACTGTGGACTTGCATGACATTACTGCATCAGTGAGATGATGACGAAATACGTGCTCAAAATGATCTTAATTTGGCTATTTCACCCCTTCACAGTTGACTTATTGTTCTGATATTTAGTTCGGGAAATAATCCATATCCATACTAATATTATAAATGCGAAAGTAACTCTGTCTATCTGTCTGTATGTTACGCTTTCACCACTTTCAAACCACTGAACCGATTTTGATGAAATTTGGTATAAGGGTAGATTAAACCTTGAGAAAGGACATAGGATATATTTGGTCGCGATAACCGACATCCACGCGGGCGGAGCCGCGGGCAAAAGCTTACCATATAAACCGATAAAACAGTTTGATTTGCTCTCAATACGAGAGTTTTAAGATCATTTTGAGACTTCGTCGTCAAGATATTTATGACACTGACTATACTATATACCTTTAGCAATAATTGAGCTGGAATGTAATTGGACGTAATTTTTTTACGTCTATTTGCTTCAAATCGAAGAGGAATCGAACCCGCTACCTCTGTCTTAGCAGTCTACAGTCCAGTGTACCTAAGAAGTCATCGTAGACCCTTCGGCCATGTAGAAGAAGCAAATGGCTCGGGTATGCTAGTGTGGGGATACACATATGCGTTTTACACTTTACATTATATTTGCTACACAGATGATACATATACACAATATATTATATAAATTTATGTTCACACTTATAATACACAAACATACATACAATAATAACATAATATCTATACTACCTATACACAGTTCATATTTATTTATTACACCAACATTCCGACACAAAAGTTTCGTCCGTAGTAGCCAACTTTTGTGTCGATAGTGTCGTGCTATGGAAACGCGCACTGAATGAACGAGGGAACTATTTCGTAGACTGGTTGACCGGCCGGCGACGCTGCGCCAGCGCCGCGTGGTGGCCGCTCCCGAGTTCAGTCTAGCCACACCTTATACACGGTACACTGTGTCGCTCGATGCTAACTTTTTCCACCGCCTACCGCGTATCGAAAATTGTTAATTGTAAAATATTACAATAGTATAAAATTAGGATAATATTGACTATATGTGTTTCGCTTCTTATCGCTGTGCTTTACTCGCTATTTTACTTCTTGTGCGTTACTCCTATCTAACTTCTGTGTTGTGTGTTCTGTGCTTACTGACTATTATATCTCCTTTCAAACTTCTATGAACTTTTATTGCTGCCAACCGTGAGTACCTACCTACTTTACACCGCGGATAAATATAATATAGTGGAAGCCCACTATAACTGGTGACCCCGAACTGAACAATAACATGAGTGATAGCAGCAGCGATGCAGCCCATACAGCGGCTTCGGGTGACAAGAATGTTACTATGCGAAGGAAAATGAAAAAGTTGACCATCGCACCGTCCCGTCCGACAATCAAAGTGGCTAAATTCTCTGCTGAGGACCCAGAACTATGGTTCGCACTTTTAGAGGGCCAATTTGAAACCCATGGTATTACTGAGGACAACATTAAGTACAGCACCGTCACCACCAACCTGGATATACAGCACGCGAAGACAGTGAAGGATATTATTTTGAAACCTCCTGTCAATAACCGGTATGCTAAGCTCAAATCCGAACTCCTTCGTCGTTTATCAGCCTCACAGGAGATGAAGGTGAAGCAGCTGCTCACCCAAGAGACTCTGGGTGACCGGAAACCATCCCAATTCCTGCGGCACCTACAGGATTTAGCCGGATCGTCCGCCACCGAGGACATAGTTAGACAGATTTGGAGCAATCAGCTGCCTATCGGGATACAGACTGTGTTGGCGTCCCAACCCACGCACTCACTGGAACAGCTAGCAGATCTCGCAGACCGTATCCAAGAATTAACGGCACCTCCCGTGGTGGCATCTACGGCAGCAGCGAGCAGTGGTACATCGAGTGAAATCGCAGAGTTGAGGACCATGGTGGAAAAGCTCGCAATGAAGATCGACGACCAGTCGCGTAGGCATAATCAGCCACACGACCGCTCCAGGCAGCAGCGACGACGAACATCTTCACGATCCAGATCCAGGTCCAGATCCCAGGCTAGTTACGAGAAGTACCCAATTTGTAGGTATCACTACAGGTATGGATCTCGGGCCCATAATTGCATCAAGCCTTGCGACTTCAACAAGGCGGGAAAAGACACGGGCAGTCGCTAATGGCGACTGACGATTGCCCAGCTGTTACCGGTCGCCTTTTCGTCCTCGACCGCAATACGCAAATGCAGTTTCTAGTGGACACCGGGAGTGATTTGTGCGTCTACCCACATGCTGCACTTCGTGAGCGACGCTCAAAAACTGACTTCCAATTGTGCGCGGCCAACGGTACAAATATAGACACTTATGGTTACATAGAACTCAACCTAAATCGCTACTGTCTGACGGCGGTAGACCGTTTCACCCGTTGGCCGGAAGTCACACCGATGACCGACATTACGGCCGAAACGGTCGGGAAGGCGTTGATATCGTGGATATCCAGATTTGGATGTCCAACGGATATAGTAACCGACCGCGGTCGGCAGTTTGAATCCGCACTTTTCCAGTACCTTGGAAAAGTGATTGGATTCAGACATCGCCGCACAACCGCGTACAGGCCGGCTTGCAATGGACTGGTAGAACGGATGCACCGTCAGCTTAAAGCGGCTCTGATGTGCCACGCGGACTGCAGTTGGGCAGAGAGCTTACCCCTAGTCCTTCTAGGCATAAGGGCCTCGTTCAAGGAGGACCTCAACAGCTCACCGGCTGAACTCGTTTATGGAGAACCAATACGTCTGCCCGGCGAGTTCTTTTCGACGCCTACCCCTGGTACAACGGACGTATCAGATTTTACCTCGCGTCTCAGAAACTTGACCTCTAAGCTCCGCCCTACACCTGCCGCTCGCCATGGCAAGCACAACATCTTCGTTTACAAAGATCTGTCTTCCTCGAGCCATATTTTTCTAAGGGATGATTCCTCAAGAGGTTCCTTACAGCCCCCTTATACCGGTCCCTACCCAGTGCTTGAACGAGGAGATAAAACCTTCAAGATACTAGTGAAAGGCAAAAGCGTCACAGTAACCATAGACCGCCTAAAACCGGCCTACCTACTTGTGAACCCGACACCCAGTACCACCCCTAACCCCCCACTACCCAATTTATCGGACCCGCTTCCACTACGGCAAAGTGTACCAGATCCGATACCTGATAGAACAACCCGATCTGGTCGCCGAGTTCGATTCCCGGATTATTATCGTCCGTAGTGACGGCCTCTGGGGGGGGAGTGATGTGGGGATACACATATGCGTTTTACACTTTACATTATATTTGCTACACAGATGATACATATACACAATATATTATATAAATTTATGTTCACACTTATAATACACAAACATACATACAATAATAACATAATATCTATACTACCTATACACAGTTCATATTTATTTATTACACCAACATTCCGACACAAAAGTTTCGTCCGTAGTAGCCAACTTTTGTGTCGATAGTGTCGTGCTATGGAAACGCGCACTGAATGAACGAGGGAACTATTTCGTAGACTGGTTGACCGGCCGGCGACGCTGCGCCAGCGCCGCGTGGTGGCCGCTCCCGAGTTCAGTCTAGCCACACCTTATACACGGTACACTGTGTCGCTCGATGCTAACTTTTTCCACCGCCTACCGCGTATCGAAAATTGTTAATTGTAAAATATTACAATAGTATAAAATTAGGATAATATTGACTATATGTGTTTCGCTTCTTATCGCTGTGCTTTACTCGCTATTTTACTTCTTGTGCGTTACTCCTATCTAACTTCTGTGTTGTGTGTTCTGTGCTTACTGACTATTATATCTCCTTTCAAACTTCTATGAACTTTTATTGCTGCCAACCGTGAGTACCTACCTACTTTACACCGCGGATAAATATAATATAGTGGAAGCCCACTATACTAGTTACAACTAGAGAGGTATAGTTTCTGCCTACCTTCACGGAAAATAGCGTGACTAGGTACATAACTAGTACCATCACTACACAGTATAAAGCAAACTCACTTTCCACGTCCTTCTGTCCCTATGTATGCTTATATCTTCAAAACTACGCTACAGATTTTGATGCGGTTTCTTTTAATAGATAGAATAATTCAAGAGGAAGGTTTATAAGTATAATACATGCTTAATATAGTAGAGGGTGCAGCGGGAGCGGGATCTGACACCACACAGGTGAAAAATTATTGGTGGTACGAATTTCGTCGGGTCGGCTAGTGTATCATATACTTTTTTATCCCATAAACCTAATCAGAGACCTATCTAAATATATTTCCTGATACACAGTCACGTGAATGATGATGATTAATGCTTCAGGTTATAACAGGGTTATGATTAAACCGACAAATAATGGAACTGTTGGGTTTCGTAATAATAAACATCAATCACGGACGGTGATAATACAATATTTGTTATAACAATGCCGTATAATATTTTATTTTGATTCCGAAATGGGCTTTATATTAATAAATTGTGAATACGTAAAGTAGTAAAATCTGTGTTCATTATTAGGTAAGATCTTTTTCGTCGCTGGTTCGAATCCTGGTCATTACACTGCCGACGTAAATCCACTCCAAGCACAAGAAATTTAGCTTAGTTGGAGGGGTTAAAGGGAATATTAGTAATTTCGGTTGCTAATATTCTTTATAAAATAATAACATAACATACCATAAACTCACGCCTGTATTCCCCGAAGGGGTAGGCAGAGGTGCTAGCACCCACATTATAGAATTCGATCATATCAGGAAAAATTAAAAGCTCAGGCGGAGCTTGAACCCGCGATCTTTCCCTCACAGGAGGAATGCTCTTACCAACTGAACCACAGAGCCACGCCGGAATCATATTAAATTTCCCTTCTATATTATATCCGTCTTTAAAGGCGACGGTGGAGTCATCTACCAACACTCTTACGAACTTTTGGAACCAATAAATAATTTTTCCATCAGTTTAAAAAATTGATGTCTGATTCCTCCTACAGTCCCGGATCTTGTAACACTCTATCTATTCAAAAATACACTTCAAAATCAGTTGCGTAGTTTTAAAGATTTAAGCATATATAGGAACGGACAAAAAGTAATTTTGTTTTATACTATGTAGTGAAGTTAAGTACGAAAATACGAGAGAATTAACCAAATAGAGTATTCGTATCCATCTCTATAAATCTAAGTTGTCTAACAACTATATCTACTTTATTATTTCTGAGCGCTGTTTGCATAAGTTTTATGAAAGTCGGGGCAATAAGGAGGGCTATGCGGACTCCTCGTTGGGCCATTTCTTTAATATCAGACACTTTGAAATTTAAATCATGCCAGTTCTCAAATTACGAGTTTAGATGTCAGCTTAGAACAGAATTGAACGTTTGTTTGCAGCGGTTCGAGACTTGTGTAGGAATAAAATTTGAGACAATTATGTTTTGTTGATGAAAAGTGAGAATGTGGTAGATATTTTCATTATTATCATGTCCTGGAGTCCCAGGTTCCTTCCGGGGTCCTTAAAGTCTGAGGCTTGGTTTACTCTTCTTCCTTCTTATTTGGCTTTTGGCTTATAGCATAAGATACACAGATACAAGAACATATAGAAGCCATAGTATAAAGCAAAGTCACTTTCCGCGTCTGTCCGTCCCTATGTAGGTTATATCTTGAAAACTTCGTTATGGATTTAGATGAAGTTTCTTTTATTAAATAGAGTAATTCAAGAAGAAGGTTTATATGTATAACTAGCTTTTGCCCGCGGCTCCGCTCGCGTGGATGTCGGTTATCGCGATCAAAGATAGCCTATTTATCCTTTCTCATGGTCATGGTCATCATAATCTACCCCTATACCAAATTTCATCAAAATCGGTGCAGTGTAAACCACTGCACCGATACAGAACGGCGTGAAAGCGTAACATACAGACAGACAGCCAGACAGAGTTACTTTCGCAGTTATAATATTAGTATGGATACATGCTTAATATAGTAAAGGGTGCACGGGGAACGGGATCGAACGGGCGGAAAAAAATTGTAAGTTCGCCGGGTCAGCTAGTAAATACTATGTTAAAGTATTATGCACAATGTACGATGGATTAAGAACCTATGTAAAATACTGTACAAAGTTTATGAAAGATTTGATTTGATTATTGGTATATAATAATTTGATTATATCAGGAAAAATAAATTACACAGGTGGGGCTTGATCCCAACCTTTCAACAACGCCTGGACCAATTTGGCCAATTCTTTTTTACCCGACTGCGCGACGCAAAGGAGGATGTGTTTATCAGTCTATGTATGTATGTATGTATGTATGTATGTATGTTTGTTTCTATGTGGCGTTCTAGAGACCAAATGCATGGGCCGATTTTGATAATTCATACGTCAATCGATTCGTCTTAACCTTGCGAGTGTCACTAAAGACATGACAGTAATCAAAATCCACCACAGCGACAACCAGACGCCATGTTGTCAAAATGAAAAAAATTAAAGTCGATGAACTATGTCAAGTGGGGTGTCGTTGAATAGGTATTTTAAAATCATCTTTAGGTTCCTTTTATCATTTTTCATTTTAAATAATAGTTTAGGATATATAACGATTTAAAGTTGTTTTACAAAACAATCATTCTCGCTAATGTTCTTACTTATTGATTTAAGTTTTTATTTCAAGTATAAACGATATGTAAATTACAAAAAGATATACATGTCATACCTATCTATAACTAAAAAGTATAAAATAAAACAAATGATTAAAAAATAAAAAACCCGACTGCCACTGAAAAGACCGAAATAAGTTTGATAGCAGGCGGTACCCATTTGCCAATCATAAACCGAAAGAAAATTAATGGCTACCGCCTGCTATCAAACTTATTTCGGTCTTTTCAGTGGCAGTCGGGTTTTTTTGTAAATGTTAGTTGAAGTTCAAGGATGGTTTCTACGAGAAAAATTCGAATAATTGCCGGGAACCGACATGCGCGGGCCGAGCCGCGGGCAAAAGCTAGTTTCAAATAAACTCGACCACTCGGTGCAGTAAACTTCAAGACCTAATAATAAAAAAGTTAAAGAAGCTAAAGTGTATGCCAAGATTGTACTAAGTGCAAAGATACAGTATCTGAACACCCCAAGAGTCGAGACTTTATGTATATCGCTACTACTCCATCCTTCAAAATTGATAGCCTCGCTGTCGTGCAACAAGCACTGAAAACAAACCACAAACTAAGAATCAGTCTATATTTCAATGCTGCTCGAGCATAAATCGTGTGGTCAGCGCGTCGGATATCACTGTCACCGCCCATAATCCTGTACAGGTTCGTTCTAGCTGGTTAATGCTGATGGATAGGACTGGCAGGGGATGGAAGCTTCGTCACAGAATGCTACTTGATATGCGACGAACGCGTATGGAATGTGATGTCATAATTATTTGGTTTCCAGCGAAATATACGAATGAAAAAGTGAATGGGGACTTAATTTAATTTTGTGGGTATAGTTCAAAATGAAATAGGGCTTGTAGCTCATTAAAAAGAGTCAGGTTACCGGCAATAGGCGTATTGCGGGAGCGAAGAACATATTGGTAAAAATAATGTTGTTTTATTTGTAAATTTTTTTAACCATTAAGACTTAGAACTCCCTGCCAGCTCACGTGTTTCCTTCTTCCTACAGTCCTGGGTCCTTTAAGCGGGGCGTGAAAAGGCATCTGATGAGGCCGTCAAGCTGAGTGCCACCACTGTTAACATGATACATGTTTACGATGGTGACCCTCTTTCCGAGACCTTGCCTTTAGCTTACCATCAGGCGAAGTGGAGTCAAATTGACGGGACCTTATAAAAAAAAAACAAAATATAGAAGTGTAGTAACGAGCATGTTACGGGTATGTCTGCTAATTTATTAAACTAGGCTCCGCCCTCTTGGATCTCTTATCTCCAGTTCTACTTAACCGATTATAATAAAACGTAAGCTATTAACTCTAAAAAAGACCGTTCTAGGTTCTAACACGAAAGCCCCATCAAAATCCGTTCAGAAGTTTTTGCGTCCATCGCGAACAAATAATTACAATTTACAATTATCTAATAGTATAGATAGAAAGTATACAGGTTTTCGAGATAAGGTTACTTTAGTAACAAAAGGCATAAAATAACTATTTCGCCAATATAAATTTATATAGGCACAAGAACTAGCTGATGCGATCGGCTCGGTCTGCCTGAAATTCTGGTCCCACTCCCGTGAACAGGTTACAGAGATAAAAAGTAACCTATGTGTTATTCCATACTAGCAATCTAGGTCTGTATAAAATTATATCCAGATCAGTTCACTCGTTTGGGCGTGGCAAACATCGAAACATCTTTACAAACTTTCAAAATAATATTAGTAGTAAGATTGCTCATTTAATTCGTATAAGATAGATAGATGAACATGAATAAGTGAAGTAAAATTAGATGAGCTAACATAATTCGCGATTCAGCCGCGTTGTGTGTAATCAAAACTGTCCCTCGAGTCGTCATTAGCAGAGTATTGTGTGTAGCCGGTTTGCGACAGCCCTAATTTAGACGGATGGCACAGATTCATGATGAACTATGATTTAGACGGGTTCTGTTGTTTGCGGGTTTGTCACTGAGTGGGCTTGCAACTCATTTCGTTGCTGGCCCCTTATTCTGAAAGACAAACCAAAGCGCGTTCGTAAAATCAGATAGAATCAAATTGGTCTAGTTTTACGGAATTCTCTATTCAATGTTAATTGTAGTTCACCGGTTTTTCACGTTACGATTGTGTTGGAAACCAGATGCCACTCAGAATAAGGCCCTATTTTTTTTACGTGCGAAAAACCCCACGGATAATACCAAGGCTGCCACCAGCTCTCGTCTGGGCGGCGGCGTCTCAAACGCCGGGCACTCGGTGAGCGTGTGTAGTCCCAGGTCGTAGCTTGCGTCGCAGTGATGGCAATTGGGCGTTGAATGTTTCAGCTTCTGACACAGATACCGAAGCAACCGTGCATGGTGATGAATTGTGTCAGCTGATACGAGAGCTCGCCATGTGGCCTCTCGAACCACGCCCCCATGATGGGTCTTACAACCGCTACTATGGTGTGCCCTAGAATAATACCCGTCTTGTTTGGTTTTTGTTAGAGTAGAAAACTTAGAACCTACCTTTTTATTTTGTGCCTCGATAGTTATAACAAGGGCATGGTTTGTAACAGGTTCTTCAGGGAGCGAATCCAGGATATAATGATAGTTGACCAATCATGAAGCTTACCTGTAACAAAAATAATTTAATATGAATACTATGCGACTGTTAGAAGCGATTTCCTAGGCATCCATTACACGCTCATGCAAGCATGCTTTACATTTGACTGATCTATTCTGTGATTATAGGTACTGTTTCTTACATTATTCCTTCATGCAACCATCAGTCACCGCATTGGACGATAGGGTATTCGTCAATCACGGCCGTGACTGTGATTAAACTGATAGCAAAACCTAGGGTTTAACAGACATGGTACATGTTTACGATGGTCAACCTCTTTCTCTCTTTGCCTTTAGCTTATCATCAGGCCAGGAGAAGCCATATTGACGTGTCTTTTAAAAAAAAAAAATGTGACAAAAATTAATATTGCAGGACAAAACTTTTTCGTGATATTTTTGCAAAATTAAATTATTCAGTGATATTTGGTGAATTTGTTTACAAAAACTTGGTGATTCAATATTGGAGACACTTCTAGGTATTATGTAGAAACCCAATATACTTAATTATTATTAATATATGACAACTCATATTTCAATTTGATTGAACTTCTACGTAAATTCTTAATTGATATTTAGATAACTAACTTAATATCACTTAGGGCCATTAGTAATTCAATTTAAGTGTCTGATCTACTATATTAGGTACAAAATATTATTCATTAGATCATTGAAGAGAGACGTCTTCTAGACCCCATAAGTATCATCAGTCGATTTTACATCCATCGCGAAAAAACATAAAAGAATCTCAAAATAACTATAATATAATTTTTGAATGCTGTACCATTTACATAGACAATCCATCCAAATTAATATTATTGATGCGAAATTGACTCTGTCCTTCTGTCTGTATAGGCTTTCACACCTAAAACACTGTACCGATTTTGATGAAATGTGGTATAGGGGTAGATTAGACCTTGAGAAAAGACATAGGCTGTGTTTGGTCGCGATAACCGACTGGATATCCACGCGGGCGGAGCCGCGGGCAATAGCTAGTCTAACATAACCTAAGTTTTTTTTATACCTTCAATGTACAGTCTGCATCAGAAAGATGTTGACGAACAGAGTACTCAAAATGATCTTATTTTCGTTTTAGTCCCCCTTCCAATTGACCGATTGGTCTGATATTTGGTACACGCCTTTAGTTCATACAATAATACCATTTAAATCAATAAAACAGTTTGATTTGCTCTTAATACGAGAGTTTTAAGATCATTTTGAGACTTCGTCGCCAAGATATGACTCTGTCTGTACAGACACGATTAATTTAGAATTTTGAGATATAGACTAGCTTTTGCCCGCGGCTCCGCCCGCGTGGATGTCGGTTATCGCGACCAAACATAGCCTATGTCCTTTTTCAAGGTCTAACCTATCCCTGTACCAAAATTTCTTCAAAGTCGGTTCAGTGGTTTAGGCGTGAAAGCGTAACATATTATTTTTATTTATTATAACTCTTTATTGTATGGTACACAGATGATACACAATTATTACAATCTTTTGAGACATATTAAATAAGAAATTCCTAGTAGCATACAATTGGCGGCCTTATCGCACAGGGCAATCTCTTCCAGGCAACCATGGCAACATACAGACAGACAGAGTTACTTTCGCATTTATAATATTAGTAATGGATTAAGGAAATCATACCCTTTTTTAATACTTTCTATTTACAAATCCAATACGTAACACTTGAGAGATAAAGGTATGTATTTACGTCACCCATCCCCTTTCAACCCTCGCATCTAATCCCTCCGAACGATAATACGATCCCCTGGGACAGAGTTCGTTTCTGATATTTCGCACCTGAGTTGGCGATGTGAATTTGTAATGTATTTTAATGTATTGTTGTTTAAATATTTAGACTATTGTGAAGTTGGGACGAAATATTGTTTTAAGGGTTATATTTGTTTCATTGAAGCGTTTAAAAAATTGAATAGTTGTTTATTCATGTACCTAAGTTATAAAGTAATGTTCATCAATGTGAAAAGCTAGTTACGCTTAGTGGCAGACAAGCACAATTTTCTTTTTAACACGTATGTACTCGTATGTAAGAAAATCTTGGAATCTTAATTTGACCCATTTCCCGCTCTTCGATTAGGATGAAATTTTGCACACGCTCTGAGTTCGGATGACAATACATGACTAGCTAAGAAACGTCATTACAAATCCAATATGGCGGCCTCCCCAAGATGGCGGACTGGCTGTTTGATATCCACCTCCATGATATGGGTATCAAATGAAAGGGTTTGCTGTCAGGAATACGAAAAACTATAAAAGCGTGTTTTTTAGTTTTTTAAAGTAAGTAAATTATTATCTAATACTAACTGACCTTTCGAACTTCGTAACGCCAATTATTTTCCGCCCGCGTGGCGTCTGATCCCGAGCCCGCTGCACCCTCTACTATATTAAGGATGTATTATGCATATAAACCTTCCTCTTGAATCACTCTATTTATTGAAAAAACTGCTTCATAATCCGCTGCGTAGTTTAAAAGATTTAAGCATACATAGGGACGGACATACAGCGACAAGGCCTTTATACTATGTCCCAGAATAGATAATAGACTATATAGTGATTCCTTTTTAATTAGCTGTTAATTCACCTCTGCCTAACCCTCCAGCTATAAAGGCGTGATTATATGTATTTATGTTACAATATGAATTACTTTGCTAAAAACCAATATTTTTTGCAATGAAACCCTAGTCTCCCTTCCTTCACAGAACAACACGTGCAGGGCTAAGAATAAGATGCCATCCGTATACGATGCTGATTATACCTGCTAGAACAAAGCGTTTCAGTGACTCATTCCTTTAACGCACCATTAAGACCTGGAACTCCCTGCCAGCTCACGTATTTCGAGCCTTTGCAGATGCGTAGAGATGTTGCGTCTTTGGCAGTTTTCTACCGTCTCTACCATGGTGAATGTTTTGACGAGCTCTTCCAATTAGTCCCACCCTCCCCTTTCCTTCACAGGACGACACGTGCAGGGCTAAGATGTCATCCATTTACGGTGCAGAGTATACCTGCTAGAACCTGAAGTATCCCAGCGCTGGACAAGGGAATGGTGGAATAATACAATAAGACGTCCGTTCGTTAGCTCGTTTATTCCGACTAAGTTTTCTATACTACCTTACAATTAATCTACTATATATAATCATGACTACCTACACTACAGTCCTCCCCCCTAAATTTCTAGCACCCCAATTTCTTAACTCTAACTGTACTAATGAGAATACAAATTCAACTATAGATACCCTAAACCATATTCGTAACTTATAAATTAAACATATTCTAAAACTTATAACTAGGGGGCTTAACTAAACGACATTTCCGCGTTGGTCGAGGCTGGGGCGATACACGGACGTCAGGCGACTGCGGGCTACTGCTTGGTGTAACGAATCGTTCGTTCCCGGCGTCGACACGCGTTGGAGTTGCTGGTCGAGGATGTGACGGTGCCGATACTACCACGCGCTCTGGAGTCCTTGGTGGACTTGACGCCGATGCTGCTTCCTCCTCCGCCTGTGCCTCCCCCTCCGCACCCACCGGGCAAACCAACGAACCTCTAGACCTACGCTTTAATTGATCTATGTGCCTATGTATTTCCTTTCCATTGTTATCCTTCACCTTATAGCTCGCTTTTCCTTCCGTACTGCTAACTACCCCTGGCAACCACTTGTCACCTTTCAAGTACTGTCTGTACCAAACCTCTTCTCCTACTCCCACACTCCTCTCTGAACCACCTGCTACCTCTACTTGACGAGCCTGAGCTCGTTTTACCACCGCCTCTCTATCTGGTTTTAATTTGTCTAACCGAGTCCGTAAATGCCTATTTGTTAAGATCATAGAAGGTGATTCACCCGTTGTACAATGTGGAGTATTCCTATAATGCATTAGAAATATATTCAAAGCTTTATCAATGTTAACCTTGTCGGATACCGCTTTTTTGATCACTCTTTTTAAAGTTCTTACAGCATTTTCTGCTGCCCCATTAGACGCGGGGTGATATGGTGCAGTGAAAACATGCTCAATTCCTCCAGTCTTCAAGAAACATTCAAATTCCTTGCTGGTAAAAGGAGGCCCGTTATCCGTTACTAATTGCCTAGGTAACCCCCATCTACTCCACAACTCTGTTAATTTATCGATAGTACCGATCGCGTTTGTACTAGCTACATTGAATACCTCAATCCATTTAGACGTCGCATCTACTATCACTAGATAAAGTTTACCGTAAATGGGTCCCATAAAATCCACGTGCAAACGAGACCAGGGGCGAGTAGGCCATGGCCAGGGTCGCGGCTGGTGCGTCGGCGGCGCGTCCGCATGCGCCGCGCACACCGCGCACCCGCGGCACGCCGCCTCCACCGCCTCGTCGATACCCGGCCACCAGACATAGCTTCGCGCCATTGCTTTGGATTTTACTATCCCCATATGCGGTTCATGTAACAGGTCTAGAACCCGTGACCTACAACCCTCGGGTACTACCACGCGATGTCCCCACATGATGCAACCTAGTTCCTCATACAATTCCATTTTTCTGTTAAAATAAGGTCGCAATCCTTCTATATCACAGTTCTCTGGCCAACCGTCGCGTAGATAACCCAGTACCCTAGCTAGAATAGGATCTCTTTCTGTCAATTTTTTAATTACATTGTAATCTAACTGGAATGCATCTTGCGCATAATGAAAAAATGTTTGTTCCGGCATTCGTTGTATATTATTGACGTTCGACGCCGCCGTCGGTAAGCGCGACAACCCATCGGCCCAATTCTCGTCGGTCCTAACGTATTCAATGTCAAACGTATACGCTGAGAGAATTATTGCCCACCGCTGCATCCTACTGGCGGTCATAGAAGGTATTCCTTTATTGGGCCCAAAAATCGACACTAAGGGCTTGTGGTCGGTCCTTAAAGTAAACTTACGACCATATAAATACTGATGGAATTTATTAACGCCAAATGCCAAATATAATCGATAATGCTTCCCGATGTATTTGAGAATAATTTTTCTCTGCTTCATTAAGACTACGCGACGCGAACGCCACCGGTCTTTCCCCCCCCACGCCGGGCTGTGATAACACCGCTCCTACGCCCCGAGCGCTCGCATCACACGTTAGAATTAGTTGTTTACTCGGATCGTAATGCGCTAAAACCTTCGCACTTGATAACAAGTTTTTTGTTGTCGTAAAGGCCCGTTCACACTGCAGACACCACTTCCACTCAATACCCTTTCTTAATAAATTATACAAGGGATATAATACTGAGCTTAAATTCCTGATAAACTTCCCAAATAAATTAACCATACCTAAAAAAGCCCTTAATTCACTGACATTCTGAGGCCTTTCCATTTTTACAATAGCTTCAACTTTCGAATTATCTACCTTTACCCCGTCCTTAGACACAACGTATCCTAAATACGTCACTTCACTAGCCAAAAATACACATTTACTCTTTTTAAGTTTTAAGCCTTTCTTTTGTAACCTTGAAAACACCTCTTCCAAAGCCTTCAGGTGCTCGTTTATTGTTCGACCCCCAATTATTACGTCATCAAGAAATACCTGTACGTGGGGTATACCTTGCAAAATATTAGTCATTATTCTTTGGAATATTCCTACGCTAGAAGCCAAGCCAAACACTAAACGGTTATATCGAAATAACCCTCTATGGGTATTAATTACCGTATACATCTTAGACTCGTCTAATTCTATCTGATTGTAGGCTTGTGACAAGTCTATTTTACTAAAATATTGGTCCCCGTTTAGGTTGACAAGTACTCTATCTTAGGCAAAGGAAAGCGATCTATAATAAGTGAAGGATTTACAGTGGATTTATAATCTGCACACAGCCTTAGGGTTCCGTCCGGCTTACTAACCGGTACCAATGGAGAGGCCCAGTCGGAGCAGTCGACTGGCTCGATGACGCCGTCGCGCAGCATCCTATCCAACTCTGCGTCGACACGCGCGCGCAGCGCGTATGGCAATGGACGCGCGCGATGGAATACCGGCTCCGCTCCCGGTCGCAATTTTAGAGTCGCCTTGCCGCCAGTGTATCGACCCAACCCTCCGCCAAACAGCTCCTTATACCTGTCCAACACATTAGCGAATCTTAAATTTCCTTTTAATTTTCAGCTCTGCCAACCATTGCCGGCCAATTAACGAAGTAGTTCCCCCTTGCACAACAAATAGTTCTAAAACTTTTTTTTCGGTGCCGTAACAAACTTCAGGCTTTATGATTCCTAAAGGTTTCATACATGTACCGTCATAAAATCTAAGTTTGATACCACTTTCTTCTAGAACTAAATGCGAAAAGTACTTCTTATAAGTCAGGTTGTTAACGCACGACACTGCCGTACCTGTGTCGACTTCCATACCTAAACAATGACCTTCGATAACCACTGACACACTCACCGCCTTATAGTCATTCAAGCATAGCTGATGAAAATCAGCCTCCAGGTCGTCGTAGTCGTGGCCCTTCTTCGCCGCGTCGTCCTGAGCATCTCCGAAGTGAACCCCGGCCGGGGCGCTCCGCCCCGTTCCCGCCGCCGTCGTCGACGCCGTATCCCTATTCGGGCACACCCGGCGCAAATGTCCAATCCGCCGACACAAGCTGCATTCGTAGTTATGAAAACGACATCTCTCGTAACCATGATTTGTGGCACCACACCCGGGACAAAAAGTGTTGTCCCCCCGCGCCGCCGCCGCCGCCCGGCCGTAGCCAGTCCCGCGGCCCGCTGAGCGTGCCCCTCGCTCGGCGCGCCCGCCGCGCGCCGCCGTACCCCGGCTGCTCCCGGCCGCACGCAGCAATTGCACCGCTGCCACCCCGGCTCCCGCTGAACCTTCACCGCTGCCAACCAAAGATGTGGGTACATCGACAGCTGCCGAGTCACGTTCCGCCGCTTCTAATGACGTCGCGAGTTTCACTGCTCGTGAAAACGTCATGGAATCGTCCTCCGCAAATAACCGTTGCCGTATGAGGTCGCTCCGCACTCCACAAACGAACTGATCTCTCAGATTTTCAGTTAAATTGGCACCAAATTTACAGTCGCGTGTCAATTTTTTTAATTCAGCCACATAGGTAGCTATTTTTTCATCTGTTCCCTGTCTCCGCTGCCTAAAGCGATAGCGTTCCGCTAACGCCGACGGTGCCGGTTGCAAATGGTTACGTAACATCTCCACGGCCTCACTGTATGTCAAACTCGATGGTTTCTTCGGGCTAGCTAAGTTCACTAATAGTTCGTATGCATTGTCACCCATAACCGCAATTAATGTCGCCAACTTCTTTTCCTCCTTAACATCATTTGCCGTAAAATACATATCTAGGCGGTCGACGTATGACGACCACACTCCCGTTTGCACATCGAAACTCGTCATCTTTCCGACCGTCATTTTTTTTTTTTCGCTCACCGTTTTTACTCGCACGTAACACTAAAGGTCCGATATACTAGTCCACTATCGTCGCCACTGAAGTATCCCAGCGCTGGACAAGGGAATGGTGGAATAATACAATAAGACGTCCGTTCGTTAGCTCGTTTATTCCGACTAAGTTTTCTATACTACCTTACAATTAATCTACTATATATAATCATGACTACCTACACTACAGAACCAAGCGTTTCAGTGATTCATTCCTATGCCGCACCACTAAGACCTGGAATTCCCTGCCAGCTCACGTGTTTCCTTCTTCCTACAGTCCCGGGTCCTTTAAGCGGGGCGTGAAAAGGCATCTAATTAGGCCGTCAAGCTGAGTGCCACCACTGTTAACATGGTAAATGTTTACGATGGTGACCCTCTTTCCGAGACTTTGCCTTTAGCTTAACATCAGGCGAGGTGAAGTCAAATTGACGTGTCCTATATAAAAAAAAAAAAAAAAAAATTCCTACTTCCTACAGTCTCTGGTCCTTTAAGCGGGGTGTGAAAAGACATCTGATGAGGCCTTCAAGCTGAGTGCCATCACTGTTAACATGGTACATGTTTGCGATAACCGTCTTGTGGTGACCCTCTTTTCGAGACTTTGCCTTTAGCTTACCTTTGGGCGAGGTGAAGTCAAATTGAAGTGTTATAAAAAAAGATCATCTAATTTGCATACAAATACATTAAAGTAAGTAAATTCCTCTTTCATCAAACCCCCACGTGAATCACTTACAATATAATCTAAACAGCATTGCACCCAGTAAATGCGTCGTTAACGCCGTAGCGGGTTCGAGTCCCGGGGGACGTTAACACTTGGCTACCCTATCTCGGGCGTGCAGCAACATAGGGATGCATGGTAAATGTTGTGACATAATGTCTTGGGTGATTTAGTGAAAAATGACTCACATTATTCGTAGAAACAGCTTGATATATAGAAAGGTATGTTTTAAGACGGTTGCTTTCGTTCGACGATTTCTGTGGCGGTTCAATGTTCGATTGCTAAGTCAAAGCTCAACGGGTTCGATTCCCGATCAGTGAATAGCGATCAGTGATCAGTGGTAGTAAAATTTAAGCTGAGAGGCGGCTGTTTATTGCTACCTGGCAGTGTGTGGCAATTTGACAATTCCGAGACTTAAGTGTATCCTAAGTCTATGTAGATTTTGTTACAATTAAAGTAGGTATTGTATTATATTGCATGATATGTCTAAATTACTGCCAAGCGAAATAAAAAATATTTTCTTTCTTTCTTTCTTTAATATGCATGAAAAGGTACACAAACTTGGATTTGTCTGGTTGTTTCATATATTTATTTATGTATTCAAGTATTCGTGGATTGCAAATGCTTTGCTTATCTGCATCCTAGAACCTGTATAACCTGCTGGTAAAACAATGCCTAGGCCACAAGCGTCGGTGGCTCAGTGGTTAAGAAGTCGGCTTTACGATCGAAAGGTCATGAACACCTCTTAGCACTTAGGTGGATAGGTTAAAAGGAATGTAAGAACCCACTCTTAGGTGCACAGGTTAGAAGAAATATTAGTATATCGGTTGCTAATATTTTTTTGAAAAATACTCTCTATCATACTACAACGTTCGCTTATCAGATAGGATAAACCATATTAAAAAAATTAAAGAATATATTTATTCATTAAAACCATAGATTACCGAGTTTACAGAGTCGTTGTCTCCAAAACTAAGTTGTTAACCTGTATCTCCGGTCTTTCCCACATGACATGTAACAAAATGTGGTTTAAATATTACAAACTGCCTTCATGCTAAAATTTCTGCTGTATATCAATGATATGTTGTCTGATGGCTCCATTCATTGCTATGCGGACGACAGTACTGGGGACACGTGCTACAATATCACTCAGTCCGTGGTGGAAGAGATACGCGAACAACTTGTGTCCGAAATCGAGACTACTCTCTCGGGAGTATCCGATTGGGGTCGACGAAACCTAGTCCAGTTTACCCCTACTAAGAACAAGTATCCAGTATAGGCAGCACGTGTAACGCTCCTGGGGTTGCATACGTCCATAGGCCACGGTAACCACTTTCCATCAGGTGGGCCGTGTGCTTGTCTGCCACCTAAGTGGTATAAAAAAAATATCCAAATCCATTCAGCCATTTTAGCGTAATGAATCACTTATACAAACAAACTTCCCCATTTATTAGCACAATTCAGTAGTTGTTATTACAACACATCCATTACATTTCCATATACGTAGCTAAAGGAATACCTATTATTATCTCGAGGATATTACTCAATATCACGAGCGAAGTCAGAGGTGAATTGAGACAAATTACTGTTTCCTTACTACGGAAGCAGTTGACAGATCATCTGATACCTTAACACTGTGTTAAAGAATTATATGGATATGGTATGGCACGCTTGGTCATTGACCTGTGCGTTTTCTTACCGTTGAAGACTTCTGAAATGTTCCAAATGTCGATACAGATCGCAAAGAAGTCTATCAAATATGAAAAGTTCTTTAAATGAGGCGTGATAAAGCATCTGATGAAGAAGTCAAGTCTCTAGACTAATCATTCGTGGCCCGTATCTTCTGGACTGCACCTTGGTTTCTTACGGTTTGGATGTTTTTTACTATACTAGCTTTTGCCCGCGACTACGCCCGCGTGGATGTCGGTTATCGCGACCAAACATAACCTATGACCTATCTCAAGGTCTAATCTACCCCTACACCAGGTGTGTACCAAATATCAGAACATTCGCTCAACTGGAAGGGTGTCAAAAAACTAAATTAAGATCATTTTGAGTACTTTATCCGTCAGCATCTTTCAAAAATAAACCAAGCCTAGATGACACATCCATTTTGTTCCAAGTTCCGCGTCAATATCCATGCGTGGAACTCAAGTCGAATGATTGAAAGGGGAAAAGTCAATTATGAAATGGGGATTTTCAATTAAATTAAGATGTTTGTGACAACGGGTCAATAGGGAATTGGGGGAAACTTCGTACCCTTATGGCACGCGTACAAAGTTAAGGGTGTTAGATAGATTAGTCACATTGATTTGTTGCGCTTTTGGTGAGGATTTAGGAAGGCAGGATTTATATGTCACCATAGATTTAGAAGAGGTTAGATATCGCATGTCTTAGTGAGCTTATAATGATAATAAATTGTGAATCAGGTAGATACACCATTGAAATAAAATGATTTTAAAAGCCATCTGCTGCTGCTCTTTAACATGGTACCACTAATATATTTAATTTAACAATTAGGTTAACCACATAAAGATCTGTAATTTTACCTGAAGTCCCTTCCAAAATAAGTTTCGCAAGCAATGGTTCACCTTCAAAGGGTTTGTCATTGCTGATAGGAATTAAACGAATCTTAGAAAAACATTGGAAAAAATGAAATGCTCAAGTGCGACTCGAACTCACGACCATACAGGGGGATTGCTCTGCGAACATTTTTTCCAATGTTTTTCGAATTATCTTTATTAATCTACTCGGACGGGACTCGAACCCGCGATCTATCCCTTATAGGTGAATGCCTTGACTAATTTGGCTACCGAGACACAGCTACGAGAGACATTTGAATCACATCGGGCGTGTGTCGGTAGCCGAGTTGGTTAAGACATTCCCCCTGTAATGGAAAGATCGCGGGTTCGAGTCCCACCCGAGAAGATTAATTTTTCCTTAAGTATTCGATTTGTATAGTTAGCATACTTAATGTTATAAAATTCATTCAAACTAACCTAAATAATTAAAAAACCCCCGTCACAAAAAACACCAAAAAGTTGAAAATAAATGAATAAATTTTAATTCAACGGTTGCCATGTCGGGGGACCGTAACTGGTTAAGTACTCCTTTAAATCGTAAGGTCCCCCGACATGGCAACCGTTGAATTAAAATTTATTCATTTATTTTCAACTTTTTGGTGTTTTTTGTGACGGGGGTTTTTTAAATTTTTAATTTAATTTTTATTTTATACTTTTTAAAGTGATCCACTAGTCAAGCTCTTTCATTTGATACCCATATTGAGAGAGTTATGAAGAAATATGTATTCCGATATGTTGTGGCGGCGGCCATCTTGGACCGATTTTTTTCAAACATAGCTAAGAACACTCCCGACTAATATACCTTTCAAACAAAAAACTAAATCCAAATCGGTTCATCCGTTTGGGCGCTACGATGCCACAGACAGACACACACACACACACACACACACACACACACACACACACGCACACACACACAGACACGTCAAACTTATAACACCCCGTCGTTTTTGCGTCGGGGGTTAAAAAATAAAAAATTTGAATAAAAACTTTAATACTTCTACATTGAGAAAAATTCAAACTAACCTAACCTAACCTAACTTAATGTAAAAAATAATCTTACCCTCTCAGAACCAGAACAAGTGTACAAGTCTTCAACAAAAAAAAAACATTTTAATATAAAATCATCAAACGCTTAAGTATTTCTTCTGCTTATCCGATATTTCTTCACAAAACTATTACCGGCTGTTCACTGTTTATGAAGCAAACGAGACAAACTGTGCTCAAAGCGAACAAGTCTTTTAAATCCTTTGAAGAAAAGACTTAACAAGGTAACAAGTATTACAACTTGTTTTGCATATTTTAATCGCACTACAAAGGCGGGTAGCCATCTTTGAAACAGTCCATTGTGGGTACCTACTGCTACTGATAGGGTATTTGATACCAGCTTTGCTCGTGGTTCTGCTCATGTGGTCAAGAGTCTTCGTCCTACAGTCCCGGGTCCTTTATGCGGGGCGTGAAAAGGCATCTGTTGAGGCCGTCAAGCTGAGTACATGTTTACGATGATGGTGACCCTCTTTCCGAGACTTTGCCTTTGCTTAACATCAGGTGAGGTGAAGTCAAATTGACGTGTCCTTTATAAAAAAAAAAATATAAAGAATATAATCTATTAGACAGTATTCTACACAAAAGGCAAGTGGTATAAGGCGTCAGGTATAATCAAAGCAAAATCGTTCGTATCAATGCGATTTCCTTTTCATTCACGTGTGAAGTGTGAATACTTATACAGAAACAATACCGTACGGATGACAGCCTCTGTGGCGTGGCGGTAGTGAATGCAACTACGCAGGAGGTGCGGGTTCGATCCCCTCTCAGTGCAAATATTTGTATGCATGAATACGGCTATTAGCATTGGTCTGTGTGTTTCTGTCTATGTATGTACAATGTATAATCGTCCGCGCGATATCCGTGCCTTTTCTGGACAGTAATGATCACAATGGAAATAATGATTCGACTTGACCAACCGTACCTTAACTACGCGCGTTCGTGCTATCGTGGACCAAACGATCATGAAGCTAGGGCTAGAACAAGAGCATTCTAAGAGCATTGTTTGTTTAATATTTTAGTGTAAACTAAACCTTGTTTTCAAAAATAGAACATTAAACGAATGTTCTGTCACTACTCCAAAATAATTTGACGTAGAGGAGATAGAATGAACATTCGTCTGTTTCGTGTAAATCCACCTTTAGCTGATACATTTAATTTTGATTATTTTTTACTTTTACACCTGTTCTATATTATATATTAACCGCACTAGCATTTTAGTACCACCCCTCAGCTAATCAAGATTCAAATTAGTTCGTAAAATACCTGACGACACTGTCACCCAACACCCATAATTAAGCCCACTGTTGACAGTGGCCACCACACCCACGGGCGTGGGGAGTCAACAATCAGTCATTAGCATAAATCATAATACTCAAAAGTCTGAAGAAGGACGAGTTTAAACTGGTTTCAAAACATGCCTATGGGCCGTCTATAGTAACATTAAGTTTCTTGAGTGATTCATTGTTACTAAAAAATAAAAATATAGGAGTAGACGCTTTAACTCTTGAGTGTATTTTGGGAAAGAAAGAAAGTTTGAAATCTCGACTAGGTAAGAGCAGTACTATTTTATTAACCCCCGACGCAAAAACGACGGGGTGTTATAAGTTTGACGTGTCTGTGTGTGTGTGTGTGTGTGTGTGTGTCTGTCTGTGGCATCGTAGCACCTAAGCGGATGAACCGATTTGGATTTAGTATTTTTGTTTGAAAGGTATATTAGTCGGGAGTGTTCTTAGCTTAGCATATTTCTTTATAATTCCCTCAATATGGGTATCTAATGAAAGAGCTTGACTAGTAGAGCAATATAAAAAGTATAAAATAAATTTAAATAAAACCCCCTATTGGTTAAGTTCCTTTATATTATCGGAGTTCCTTTATATTACAAGGTCCCCCGACATGGCAACCGTGGAATCAAAATTTATTCATTTATTTTCAACGTTTTGGAGGTGTTTTTTGTGACGGAGGTTTTTTTGATTATTTTGATTATACGTACGAGATTATGAACAAAGTGCTCGATTTTAATAAAAAGACACGTTGACTTCACTCGCCTGATGGTGAGCTAAAGGCAAAGTCTCGGAAAGAGGGTCACCATCGTAAACATGTACCATGTTAACTATGCTGGCACTAAAGATGATCTTAATTACTTTGTTTCCCTCCTTCCTGTTAATCGATTCTATTTGGTACACCCTTTAGTTCAGACAACAATACATTGTTTGATTTGCTCTCTAGTTTTAAGATTATTCTGAAACTTTTCAGATCAAGATATTTCTGACGGTAACAGTACATGCAGGGTATTATTCTACTTGACAATGAGTTTGAAACGTAGTCGTAACGTGAATAGATACACATTGGATTTAATTATTTTTTTTATATAGGACACGCCAGTTTGACTGCACCTCGCCTGATGGTTAAATTTTGTTAAATTGGTTAGGCGTTTGTTAGTGAAAGAGGTTAAATTGGTTAAACTCTAAGCTATGTACCAAAACTTTAGTCGTATGAAGGTGGATTTACTGCGAACCTGCCAACGTCTTGCAAGATACAGCCGCCTTTTGCATTATCACTCATCTTAGACCGAGTTCTCTTCGACACGGAACGAATTATGAGGAATTCGGATAACTATCTCGGAAGCCGTAATCACCGGGAACTCGAACCTGTTACCTGATTGCCTAAGGGTATGGGGTTGCATTTCTAAATGTAAATCTATAAAAAATTATACGGTTAAAATTGTTATAACACTGAAAATTGGATAGTATATGTGAATAACTTATTTATAGCATTTATTATGCTAACTTTTTAAGTTCGAAATAAATCGGAAAAAAAAGCGCTCAAGTGGAACTTGAACCCACGACCTTTCACTTAGAGGGGGAATGCTCTTCCAACTGAGCTATTGAGCCACACCTGAATCTTCTTCAACTTCAAATTTCCCGTCTCTTTATATCCGTCTTTATGGTTTATATTGTTTAAAAAAATTGGAAAACAAGCTTTTATATAAATATATTACACTACACGCCTCTAACTCCCCGTAGGTGTAGGCAGATTACCTACTCGTACCCAGATTACCTTCTCGTTATCATTTAGCCGCCGTTCCCAATACCATACTGACAGTTAAAGATAGATCGCATCTACGGATAAAGTGCTCGCCTGTTTAAATTCAAAACATAGTACTAACTCCTATTTCACACCAATTAAATACACAATAAAATAAAATTATACCGCAATGCGCTTTACGGCAAAAAATCAGTTACCATGTTTTGAATTTAAACAGCCGATACGTCAAATTTGACTGTTGCTCTCTATCTTTAACTGTAAGTATGTTATTGGGAACGGCCGTAAATCAAATATGTCCGACTGTTTTATGTCACTTCGGTAGCACACATAATCATAATCATTTATTGACAAAAACATATTTTACATACATGTGCTTAAAATGAGAATAGTACAATAAATTTCGCTAGGTAGGTAATTAACGAAAATGTTACACTGGAACGGTCATATTATAACATAAGGAACATTGGCACCTGTACTAACTACACAGTCCGCCTGATGTAAGGAGTGGAGAGACTATTGTGCTTAAATTTTTTTTTTTTTTTTTTTTTTTTTTTTTTTTTTTTTTTTTTTTTTTTTTTTGAATGAATTTTTTATAGCATTTATTATGCTAACTGTTAAGTTCGAAAAACATTGGAAAAAATGAAATGCTCAAGTGAGACTCGAACTCACGACCTTTCGCTTACAGGGGGATTGCTCTCCCAACTGAGCTATTGAGCATCAAATCAAATAGCTCAGTTGGGAGAGCAATCCCCCTGTAAGCGAAAGGTCGTGAGTTCGAGTCTCACTTGAGTATTGTGCTTAAAATTAACCAAATTGGGTAATGTGGTTCAAATCATGACGAGGGGGTCTTTCTTCTTCCTTTCTCGTCATCATTTAGAAGCCAAGGTTGGCTGGATTACGTGATAAGGGATGGCAAAGAAAGCAGTTGAGCTGTGGATAGGACTGTATGGAAGGGTCAGGAATTTATGAAAGAGAATGACAAGGGGAGGTAGGCAGATATAGATCGAACCGTATATTATCTTTGACCTAAAATATGTCCCCTATACGCGCAGTAGACGTTTCTTGGATGTATTTTAAAGATATCACGGAGTATGATTTGTTATACTACTAATATCACGGAGTGCTACTGCGCTGGACGATCTCATATTCACTAATCATACAAAAAAATCCGCGCGCGCCAACGCCTTTTATATTTCACGATTTAGATCCAAGATACAGGTTCGGCCTGTAACAGTGTTCGGTCGATATATTTGTATTGCCATTAAAAAGGCAAAAATAGGCACATAAAATATTATAATGTATGCATTCTAGATCATATACAACTAGCTGGTTAAGCTATACTTATTTGGGTTATTTACACTTTTGATCGAAAGCACTTGGCTGAACCTGTTACGTATATTGAATAAATCACTTGCACTTTTCCACACTGTTTAAATTATGTGTTTTGTAAAGTGTAGAAAAGTATAAATGATTTAATCCGAGGTCTAAAAAAGAGTAGTGAAATTCTATCCTAAAATATAAAATGTATTCTCTCTTTACAACACCTGAATATTCTAGTATAATATTTAAGTAAGATTTGAAGTAGGTAAAGTAAGGTAAAATGTAGAGATAGTGAATAAATAAGTATAACTATAAATCATAACACACAAATAACTACAGTACAGAACCGGTCTGGATAAACTTGTTTCGAGACGTCTGCCGGCGGTTAGGGTGACGTTATGTTATCTGAGAATAAGCGATTTACTTAATCCATTGTCTAGGAAGGTTACGGTTTGACTATGTTTTAAAAATAAAAATATATATAAACTACGTGTCACGGTGTTTGTCCGCGATGGACTCCTAAACTACTTAACGGTTAGTTCTTAACCGATTTTAATCAAATTTGCCGCACCGTGTGCCCACACTTGCACACCTTGTGCAGTTTGATCCAACTTGAAAGATAGGATAGCTTACATCTAAATTTAGCGATAAGTGACATCCACGCGGGCGGAGCCACGGGCAACAGCTAGTTCCTATAAATTGTTGAACTGTCAAGTTGAGAATATGATGACTACGAAAATAATATAAATGAAGTTAATGGTAATGTACTATTTGGAAAGTATGAATGATTAATGATCATAAATGTGAATTCGTTTCAATAAGCACACGTTTAAAATATGTAAAATAATAATTTATTCAAAAGTGGTTTTTCCTGGTAGTGCATTATATGATTACAATGCTGAAAAACCGCACTCATTACTGAGTAATATAATAATTAAGATACATAATTATAATGCAATCAAATTCGTCTCATTTTTTATAGATATTCAAGGCCGTGAAGTGAAGGTGTAGGCAGAGTGTAAACACAGTTATTTTTAACTTCACGTCACAGGGTGAAAGAAATCACATTTTCTTGACTTGAAGGTGACTGAGACTTTTTGAACGAATTTTACAGCATTAATTATGCTAACTCGTCCACTTTCACCGTCTACCGTCCGCCTTAAAGAAGGGAAGGGAAATTAAAATTACATCGGGCGTGTCTCAGTAGTCGAATTGATCAAGGCATTCCCCCTGTAAGGGAAAGATCACGGGTTCGAGTCTCGCCCGAGAAGATTATTTTTCCCTATGTATTTGACTGAAACGTTGTTATCAGAAATACCAAATAGCCGGTAATGTTTACAAGTACCAGTAAGTTTCTACATAACATGATGCAAGTTGTAACCTTACCCGCCATTCGCCAAAAGTTCATAATCATATCGTGCAACAAAACATCACTCGTGTACAGAGTTCAAAATTACAGTCAAGAATATTTTCTTTTGAACTATCCGATTCCGCTCTCGCTGTCGCTTATCAATAAGTCCTCCGGCAAACAATGTCGGTGTCAGTGACACGGGCGCCCGCGCAGCCTTCGTCCGTGCCTTAGATAAACTTACATTAGATAAGTACAGACTCTTACCTTTTAACATTTCAACTTGCGCATTATGTTTTGGTATAATTTATAGTTCCTACTAATACCGTACCTACCTACTTTAAATGGATTTCAAGAAGTGTATTGAGCTAAAACTATGTGTGATAGTAGAGAACTTTAGATTTTTTTGTAATGTTAAAGTATTTTTTAGGGATTCAAAAGTATGATCTTCACAGACTATCACTGCTTGTGCCAAGAGTGGGTTTATGTCAATAGTCTCAGACTACTATACTTTTTTATTACTATATTCATTCTTCGTACCGCAAATTTTAATCCACCTGCGTGGCGCCAGATACGTTCCGTCTATCTAAAACCTTTGTATGTTACTAACTTAAACCCGCGACTTCTTCCGCGTTAAGTTCAGAATAGAAAGGTATAGGACACACTGGTCCTGTTCCCGCGACTCAGATAAAGTTCCTTAAAGTCTCTGTGAGCCTGGTATTTTATGCAAAGAGGCACAGAAATACTGATACCGTGACCGCGACCCATAGGATAAAATAAATATCATTGTGCGTCTCCTGGTTCTAAGCTACATCCCCATCAATTTCTTAAATTCTTGATTTGTAAATAGTGCAGCTAACACGACTTTCTTTTATATATTGTTACATATATGACGTAACTATATACTATATAATACGAAGTTGTTTATTTCCAATCCCGTTACCCGTCTCCCGTAACAATATATAGATAGATATTATCTATATCTCAATAATTCAAGAATTTGAGAAATTGATGGGGATGTAGCTTAGAAGCAGAAGACGGACAATGATATTTATTTTATCCTGTGGGTCGCGGTCACGGGATCAATATTTCTGTGACTCTATTTGCATGAAGTACCAGGCTCACAGATACTTTAAGGAACTTTATATGAGTCGCGGGAACAGGACCAGTGTGTCCTATACCTTTCTATTCTGAACTTAACGCGGACGAAATCGCGGGCATTAAGTATGGTAACTATACCAATCGAATACATAGGGAAAAAGAATCTTCTCGGGCGGGACTCGAACCCGCGATCTTTCCCTACCAGGGGGAATACCTTGACCAACTCAGCTACCGAGACACGCCCGATGTTATTCAAATTTCCCTTCTTTTTAAACATTGATTTTTGATAACCAAATAATTGAAAGAATTTTACAGCATTAAGTATGCTAACTATAACAATCGAATACATAGGGAAAAAGAATCTTCTCGGGCGGGACCCGAACCCGCGATCTTTCTTTATGTATTCGATTTATATAGTTAGGTCTTTACTTAGTATATCAGCAGAACAAAACAACTTACGCCCTAGGTGGTACGATAGGACGAGTCACGTTTCTGTTCCGTTGGGCCCGGCGGCGCTAAGGCACGATTATCTTGGGTAGCGGGATCCGGCAATTGGTTCCAAACAATACAATGTTATTTCCTGTCTGTTGGTTAGATTGTACAAGTAATTCTATTGAGTATTTTCTAGATTTGCCCCTATTACATAGGACATGGGCACAGGAATAGGAGTTCGTTTGTAGATACTGTTGCTTTTGTTTATATGATTACAATGGCGCTTTTATTATACATACCTATATTTACGCCTGTTAAATCCCCAAAGGGATAGGCAGAGGTGTATTAACATCTACATTTCGCCAAACATTCTTATAAAAGTTGGCAAAAAAAAGGTCTAAACATTTTTATGGGCATATGGTATTATGGGCATTGGTTTAGGTGTTTCTATGTACTTGCAAAAAAAATGTATATAAGTGTGTTTATCCGCATTCTAGATTCCATAACATAAGCTAGTTAAAATGCTTACTGGGTCTAGATAGCGTTGTGTAGCATATTGTGGAATATTACTGCACTAGAGTTTTATAAAAATACCAATGGAGGGGTAACATTAAGACATAAATAACATCAAAATCAAATGAAATTTTTTAGAAACCATAATAGTCAGATTTCAAAAAATTGCGTGTTCCTCCCAAAAAAGGACCGACAGCCTCTGTGGCGGCAGTGAATGCGACTACCACGCAGCGGGTTCGATCCCCGCTCAGTGCAAATATTTGTATGCATGAATATGGCTATTTGCATTGGTCTGGGTGTTTCTATGTATAATTATGTATAGTATAAAAAATCTAAGTATGTTTATTCGCATTCTAGATTCCATAACACAGGCTAGTTAAGCTTACCATGGGTCTAGATAGCGTTGTGTGGAATGTTGTGGAATATTTAAAGGAGTAGGCAGAGGTCAATTAATACCCACATTTCGGTAACTATGATCGGGTTATGAAATGTTTCTGTATAGAGAGTTAAATAGCAAAATTACTTTTTAGATAATACATCGTAGTATTATTATTTATTCTGTAGCCATGGCTGCAAACTTGATAACCTAACGGAACGCCAAGGTTAGCCCATCACCTAATAAGGCCAGTTAAGTGCCTCCAAGATGGCCAACCTCACCAATCACTTATTGATCAGCAAACAACAGATCAAAAACGCTCCAAAATTGTTTTTAATCTCAAGTGTCTTACCTTCAAAGAACATCGCAGATCATAGAAAAAATTACATCGAGGTATTATAGGATCGATCGTGTGCTTCGAACCCGGGACCGCATTCCCGATGCACAGATTATATCTGATTGTAATACAGATATCTCATAACGGTAATATAAATTGCATTATGGAAGGTCCGGTCCATGTTTATGGGGACAAGAAAATATTTAATGCATGAGAAGTATCTGCGGTAGCCTGGTGGTATGTGTAATGGACTGCTGAGACGAGGTCTCGGGTTCGATCCCAGGTTTACCATGGCACACACCAATGGCTTTACGATTCTTTTCGAAGTTATGTGTGTATTTATCGCAGGTTTATAAGTGCCCGGTTAATGGCAATAGGCTCTTTTACATTACATTTGGACCTAAACATAAACTGGCGAAATGTGAGTGCTCTGCCTACCCCTTCGGGGAATACAGGCATGAGTTTTTTTTTTTTTTTTTTTTTATTTATTTATTTTACACACATAACAGATTACAACTATTACATGAACTAGGTATGTATAAAAATAAAAAGTATGAGCTAGGTTGCAATCCACAAAAATGCGTTTGCATGGAAATTAAACGAGTTTAATACATCAACGAACTAAAATGATTGATTATTATACTAAATTATTATACATTAATTTAGGTACTTATATATAGCTGCTTATGTATGTATGTATGACGTGCCATCCTAACCAAGGGATTGTAAAAAGATGTATTGTTTCGATACACTTGTAAGGCAAAAAGTCCTGTACGATTGGATCTACGAGCACTGTATTTGATATTAAAAGTTACTTGAGCAAGCAAGTTAGGTACATCTAGTATAGAGTGAATTATTTTATAAATATAAATAAAGTCAAAATACAGCCTACGCATCGCCAGCCTCTGCACATTAAATTTAATTAAGCGAGCCTCGTAGCCTACGATGGCGCGCCCCAGGCGTTGACGATAACATAAAATTCGTAAACACTTTCTTTGTACTCTCTCAATATTATCAATATGAACTTGATAGTGTGGAGTCCATATTGGGGTACCATATTCCAAAACACTTCTAACGACTTTATGTTATGTTATATGTAATGAGAAGTAAGAATATTGAACTTTACGAAACAAAAGCAACTCGTACCAGTCGTACCAAATAATAATGCTCCTATACACATAAATGATAAAGTCACATATTTTATACATAGATAGTCGCCATAAATGTTATTTGAGAATAATAAATATTTGCGATATCTAAAAGTTTATTGCAGTAAAATCTTTTGGATTTAATGGAATTCAAATATCGTGAGCATTTAAAAATACTACATACGAAACGTTGCTGCTGGTAAAACTACAAATAAATAATAACATGTAATAAATAAATAATAAATACTGTTTATACTGGAGATTGATGGCGCTTGGTGGAATCTGCTACACATATTGAATAACACACTTGTACTTTTCCACTGATTTTATTTCTAGACCTGACCGGTTTCGCCTTACGGCATTCTCAAAGGTTCACATTGATGTTTCAAAAATTATAATTCGGAAACATTACAATATTTGCATTTTTTCATTTGTGGGTAGTTTTAAAATTCAGTATACCAGTTAAAAAAAAATTCCCCAAAATGTGGCAATAAATAAATAATCACTTCAAATTTCCCTTCTCTTTATATCCGTCGTTAAGGGCGACGATGGTGCCATTTACCCACTTTCTTACGAACTGTTGGAACCAATGAATGCTTTTTTCAACCCATTTTAAACATTGATTTTTGATAACTCCACCCAAATATTTGAATGATTTTTTTATAGCATTTATTATGCTAACTTTAAAATTCGATAAACATCGGGAAAATGAAATAGAACTTGAACCCACCTTTGACTTTACCTTTCCCTACTTTACTTTACCCTTCCCTTCCCCAACTTGACCTTTCCCTTACAGGGGGAATGCTCTTCCATATGAGCTATTAAGCCACACCTGAATCACTTCAAATTTCCCTACTCTTTCGATTCTATAGTAATCACTTCACTATACCTTCTCGGTGAAGTGACCGGGGTTACAATAAGTCCAAAAAAGGTTGGGTTCCTCACGGTGTTAAGAGCGTACAATCATGTAATGATAACCCTGACTAATGATAATGGCCGGAGGTTAATAAAGAACATCTGAGAGATTCAATGCATGCTAGGTAAATGTTTTATTAATCACACATTGCCGTTCAATCTATTTTCAACTCTATTTCTTAGGTCTTAAGAGTCGTTATAAGTTGAATAGTATTTAATTTAAGGGTATGTTTCTTGTACGTAAGTATTAATTATGTATATTTAATGCAAGGTGTAGTGGTAAATAGTGGTTTTTTTTTCTTTTTTTTCGTACATAGATATAGTTAGTAGTTTTATTGTAGAAATTATTATGTTAAGTGTTGTAGTCTACTAAAGAACACTTCGTACCGACACTTGTATCGATAGTGTTCATATTTTGTAATCTTTAGTGCGTCTGATCATTACTATGTTGTACGTTTTGAACTATTTAGTGACACATTGAGATTACGATGGAAAAAGCAATTAGTATGCTTTTACCTTGTGATTATTTTCTGCCAATATTGATTTATTAACTCTTTGTAATCTGTCATATTATGTTATGATAAAAATACTTATAAATATGGGACGTGAAACTGAAAAAATCTTTGTATTTTTATTTCCATTATTCTATATTCTGCAATGTTTTTATGTTTGCATAAAAGTTAAATAAATAAAACTTCTCTCAAACAAAATCTGCGATGAAACTGACTGGTGGTAGAAATTTGATGGCACAAATTTGTCACTAATTTCGACCGGGTTGGTACCACCGTGCACAAGTGCGAAAAACCCTCCATAGTAATCCAATTTCGGTTGGATTGCGTTGAAGTGCATAGCCGGGCCGAGGTGATGGTAGTCGCAGCACCAGTGGGACCGGTGGGTTTTGGCGTAGTCTAGTGGGGTGTGACGCGGGGCGCCGCGCCGAATAGGGAGACCTGTAGAAACGGTGGTGCCGCTGGCCGCCCGCGGCATAGTACAGGGGCCCAACTGGGACTAACCACCCTGGAAGGCTGCCCCACCAGGTCGCGCATAATCCCGATATGGCTCGTCGTGCCGGTTGGCGACCGGATGGGAGCCCGGCGACCATATTCGGGGGGGTACGGGGGCCCTTCCGTTCGGCGCGTCGGCTCTCGTCATGCCGTCACAATCATAGACAAAACTAATGTCCCATGTATTGTCACACGGTGCTGCGGCGACAATCACCTCTTTTTCACGCCTTCCCATCCATTCCTTTCCATTTACCATGACAGCGCACCAAAAAGATAGAGTCAGAACAGCGGCTAAGGAGTCTCCCACAACACGACTATTTGAGGTGGAGTCCACGAACATCTGTGGGCTCCATACAAACCTCAACGCCGTCCACCATCACCTGGAGACGGCGAAACCAGCAATGCTGTTTCTGACGGAGACACAAATACGCCGCCCTGACGACACGACCTACCTGCTTTACCCCGGCTATGTTATCGAGGAAAATTTCCGAGCAAAAGCCGGGGTGTGCGTGTTTGTTAGGGCGGATATTTGCTGTCGCCGTTTGCGCTGTCTAGAGGACCCATCCTTCTCCATCCTGTGGGTACACGTAGACCATGGCTCCGCGAGGCAGATCTATGTGTGCCTTTACCGCTCCCATACGGGAGATGCAGAGGTAACTCGACTCTTTGAATACCTGAGTCAGGCGGCAGATGATGCGCAGGAGCGGTTTCCGAACGCCGAATTGGTGTTTTTGGGGGACTTTAACGCCCACCACAAGATCTGGTTGGGCTCCGCCATAACAAACCATGCGGGAAGAGCCACTCATGCATTTGCCCTGGCGCATGACTTGACTCAATTGGTGCACAAGGTCACGAGGATACCAAGAGAGTCCGGCCTAGAGCCCTCTCTGCTAGACCTTCTGTTGACGAGTCGCCCGGACCAGTACAGTGTCTCGGTGAGTGCTGCTTTAGGTAACTCCGACCACTGTCTGGTCCGCTCCACTGTGCCCATTGTAGCGCCCCCACGACCCGTGCAGGGGAAGAGGCGTCTATGGCACTACTCGTCAGCGGACTGGGATGGATTGCGCGACTATTATGCGTCCATCCCGTGGGTTGAACGCTGCTTTGAGGGTAAGAACCCATCTGAGAGCGCTACTGCCGTCGCCGGTGAGATCGGTCTAGGTATGGAATACTATATCCCATACACCGATGTCACCGGAGTCCGCGGAGCGCGTCCGTGGTTCGGGCGCGAGTGCGCGGAGGCTGTTGAGCATAAACAGTTTGCGTACCGCGCCTGGGTGCGGGCGCGCGCCACGCGCGATCCCAACGTGGGTCACTTCAAGGCGGCGTACAACAGAGCCACAAAGGTCTGCAAGAGGGCATGCGTTAGAGCGGATGCCCAGCGCATAGCACGGCTGGGCCAAGAGCTAGTGGCGCATCCCACGGGTAGCCGTGGCTACTGGCAACTGGCCAAAGCCGTGCAAGCCAACTTCTGCCAGCCCTCGCTGCCCCCGCTGAGCAATCCCGATGGATCTCTGGCCCATGAGCCGCAAGAGAAAGCAAATTTGCTGGTCAATCTCTTCGCGGCCAACTCCCGAGTCGATGATTGTGGTATGCAACCACGGACAATGCCCACTGGTGACCACGCAATGCCTGATATACGTATCAGGCAACGCGATGTCCGTGCAGTACTGCAATCACTCGATGTCCGGAAAGCCAGTGGTCCTGATGGTATTCCAGCGGTCGTACTTAAAAAATGTGCAGCGGAGTTATCTCCTATGCTAACGCGACTGTACCGACTGTCCTACAGTTCGGGTACAGTGCCTTCGGCTTGGAAGGAGGCGAATGTCCAGCCGATCCCCAAGAAGGGGGATCGCTCGGACCCAGCCAACTATCGACCCATAGCCGTCACCTCAGTGCTGTGCAAGGTGTTCGAGCACATAATTAACACACAGCTCATGCGCCACCTAGAGGATCACTCCTTGCTTAGTGACCGGCAATACGGTTTCAGACCGAAACGGTCAACGGGTGATCTTCTGGCGTACATGACCCACCTTTGGGGTGAGGCTATGGAGAAGCACGGTGAGTCACTGGCAATTAGTCTTGACGTCGCCAAAGCTTTCGATAGGGTATGGCACAAATCGCTTCTTTCCAAGCTACCAGCCTTCGGCCTGCCTCCTAGACTGTGTAACTGGGTTGCAAGCTTCCTGCAGGGGCGCCGTATTCGCGTCCTTTGTGATGGACGAGCTTCGGAGTTCTTGCAGGTAAATGCTGGCGTGCCGCAGGGTTCCGTCTTATCTCCCACTCTCTTTCTTCTGCATATCAATGACATGCTCTGTAACGGAAACATTCACTGCTATGCAGACGACAGCACCTTACACGGGAGTTATTACGCACATCCTGCGGCCAAGCAGTCTGATATCGCGGAAAAAAGGCAGCTTCTTGTCACTGACCTGGACCGGATCCTGGACCACATTTCTCAATGGGGCGCTAGGAACCTGGTCGAGTTCAATGCCAAGAAGACCCAGGCATGTGCGTTTACAGCAAAGGTATCTCCTTTCCTTCCCCTTCCCGCTCTTCAGAGCACACCACTGCCACTGCAGGATCACCTCACTATCCTCGGTATGGATGTTCGCCGCAAACTGAATAACAAAAACTATATCGAGAGTATCATCAAATCAGCCTCGCGTAAACTCGGAGTCCTGAACAGAGTGAGACGTTTTTTCACGCCGGAGCAGCGGTGTCTTCTATATAAGACCCAAATTCGTTCCTGCGTGGAATACTGCTCACATCTCTGGGACGGCTCCGCAAAGTACTTATTAGATGCTCTCGACAGGTTGCAGCGACGTGCGGTCCGCATTATTGGGGATCCTGAGGTCACGAACACCCTCGAGCCTTTGCAGATGCGTAGAGATGTTGCGTCTTTGGCAGTTTTCTACCGTCTCTACCATGGTGAATGTTCTGACGAGCTCTTCCAATTAGTCCCACCCTCCCCTTTCCTTCACAGGACGACACGTGCAGGGCTAAGATGTCATCCATTTACGGTGCAGAGTATACCTGCTAGAACCAAGCGTTTCAGTGATTCATTCCTATGCCGCACCACTAAGGCCTGGAATTCCCTGCCAGTTCACGTGTTTCCTTCTTCCTACAGTCCTGGGTCCTTTAAGCGGGGCGTGAAAAGGCATCTAATGAGGCCGTCAAGCTGAGGGCCACCACTGTTAACATGGTAAATGTTTACGATGGTGACCCTCTTTCCGAGACTTTGCCTTTAGCTTAACATCAGGCGAGGTGAAGTCAAATTGACGAGTCCTGTATAAAAAAAAAAAAAAAAAAAAAAGAAACTGAATACACTAGTAACAAAAATATGTAAAAATATGTGCAGTATCCATAGTGTGACCTGGTAAGAATATATTTATAAACACATACTCATCTAAGGAAAGGTATTACGGTAGCCTATGGACATCTGCAACACCAGGAGAGCCACTCTCTTGCTGCCGACCTTGTAAGAAAAGAGAGTTTCTGTGCCGTCATTGAAATAGACAAAGCACAATGTGTGATTTGAGATTGACATGGTCATTTACATCGATAGTAAAACAGCGGCGAAATATCGGATCCTCAAAAACTTTAAAAAACAAGGTAAATATCCCGGCCAGTGTTTTACCATCGAGACAAAGCACAAGCCTTAACACGTTTTATATTTCGAAAAACATTGGAAAAAATGAAATGCTCAAGTGAGACTCGAACTCACGACCTTTTTTTTAGTTTAGTTTAGTTTAGTTTAGTTTAGTTTAGTTTAGTTTAGTTTAGTTTAGTTTAGTTAGCATAATAAATGCTATAAAAAAATCATTCAAACGTTTTATATTTATATATATAAAGGACACGTCAATTTGACTTCACCTCGCCTGATGGTAAGCTAAAGGCAGTCTCGGAAAGAGAGTCACCATCGTAAACATGTACCATGTTAACAGTGGTGGCACTCAGCTTGACGGCCTCGTCAGATGCCTTTACACGCCCCGCTTAAAGGACCCGGGACTTCAGGACGAAGAAAACACGTGAGCTGGCAGGGAGTTCCAGGTCTTAACGATGCGGCATAGGAATGAGTCACTGAAACTTACACATTCTATCTAAAGAAATAACTTACTAGTTTAGCAGCAATCAAGTAACTATACGGTTAATCTTTTAAAACCAAAACACAAATACATTCATTTAAGCTCATCAGTATCTACTTAGATATCGATAGCTTACTTTACTGCTGATGCCCACCTCACTTAATACGAAATTAACGGCCGCACAAGGATGCGACGTCGCTTCACATTCAAATGAGCAGGCGCAGCTAGATAAATGCAGCAAAGATTAGACGCCAGGATAGATGCGACAGTGCTTTGTTAAGTTAAACGGTTAACTTCTGTTTTTAGGTAACAGTAGGATAGAAATTTAGATTGGCATTTTCCGCATAGGTCCATTAAAAAAAGGCCTTACGATCGAGTGAAAGAACTAACTCGTATCGTAAGGCCTTTTTTAACGACTTCCCCTAAGCGAATATCAGTAATTTCTGTAATCATTTTATTATTATTCTTATAAACCGATTTCTTTTATCGTGCGCAAAATCGCCATGGAGCCGGTGGAGGCGGTTCTGTCGGACTCGAACCGACTAAAACGCACGCCATCTTGGGTCCTTGGTTGCCGGAGGTGAGATTGCCGAAAGCATATCTCTCGCACCCCGGCAGACCCAGAACCATCTCTTTCGAGATGGTCCCCTTCGGGTTGTGGGGACCTCGGTGTCCCCATCTAGCCCCAAGTACGGGGAGGCCACTTTGCGTCGCCGCCGCGGCCTGCTTCTGCTAGGGTGACGGGCGGCTCCACCGGTCACCCCCAGGTCAGCGCTCATGGAGGACGGAGGTCGTTCTACGACCTCCGACGTCCGGTTCGCCTTATAGACAAACCGATGAGAATAAGGTTCCTCAAATTTTGACTAAGCGTTCCTCATATTCATAATTTACAATTATGATCCAATTCCGGCAACGGGCGAACAATAATAGTAGGTCAATTATAATATTTCTAAACTACAATTGATACGATTAATTTAACTTTACTGACTCAGAAAGCCAAACTTTGTGACTGTTTTGACTTTGATATTTGAATGATTGTTACAAATGTATATGATGTAACGGACACAATCTCACCTGTGGAAGCACGATGAACTGATTTGACATATGATGTTTTTTATATGTATAAATGAGTTATGAGTTACAATAGACTATCTATATTTTCCCACTTGATCTATGATCATTTCTAAGAAACCAAGCTCACCATCGGTTTCAATGTTAATAAGAATCATGTGAGGTTCATATCAGTTACCTCGCGTTACGTTCGGCATTTACAAATAGTTTTTACATACATATGGATGTCGATGCACCGATGCAATTAGGTATAATCATGTGGGTATATTTGTTTGTATGTATGGAGAATACTAATTTTGTACAAGCAAAAAGTAGGGACTTACCCCCTACTTTTTGCTTGTACAAAATTAGTAGCCCGAGTGAAGACAATAGGCTTATCTCCTATTACTTGGGAACGAAAATCATGTTGATTCCCGGTGGAGTAGACGTCACCACCTTTTTTTAAGTGCGGCAATTCCCTCGGATTCCTGCCCCGCCGGAGCCGGATGGGGAGGTTATGTCGGACTTGAACTGATTAAAACTGCACGCTGTCTGTGGGTCGTCGTGCTAGGCCGAAGGTGAGGTCGTCTTCGACATATCCCTCGCACCTCGGCTGACCCAGGGCCATCCCTGTCGGTCTGGCACTCCGGGCCCTCCCCAACTCTTCCCCGGTATGGGGAGGCGTGCATGCCTGGCCTGCTTCTGCTGGGGTGTCAGGCGGCTCCACCCATTACCCCCAGGCCCGCGCTCGTGGGGGACGGAGTTCTGGTTAGGGCCACCCTATGTCCTCCTGTGAATGTCATAGAAAGAGACTAACACTAAGGGATACTCGCAAGGCTCTTCTTCACAGCCCATAACTAAGTACCCGCTTAACGGTAATAGACTCGCCCCCTAATACGTGGGACCGACAATCATACTTTGATGAAATGTGGACGTCAATACACCTATGCTTACCCCTTCAGGGATTCATGGGTGTGAATTTAGGTAGAGCTTACCTAGTTAAAGTGCATTGATTATTTTTTTTTTTTTTTATTCAGGACACGTCAATTTGACTTCACCACGCCTGATGTTAAGCTAAAGGCAAAGTCTCGGAAAGAGGGTCACCATCGTAAACATTTACCATGTTAACAGTGGTTTTTTTTTTTTTTTTTTTTTTTTATCGTGCGAAACCCACGGATACCACCCCCACGGAGCCGGTGGAGGCGGTTATGTCGGACTCGAACCGACTAAAACGCACGCCGTCTTGGGTCCTTGGCTGCCGGAGGTGAGATTGCCAAAAGCATATCTCTCGCACCCCGGCAGATGTTAACAGTGGTGGCACTCAGCTTGACGGCCTCATTAGATGCCTTTTCACGTCCCGCTTAAAGGACCCGGGACTGTAGGATTTATTGCATTTATTAATAGTAGTAGCGTTAAAAACTTTCCTCCCTCCTTATTCTATAACTTTTTCAGGTCATCATGTACCATCTGGCAAGGCGGTCCTACCTTTCATATTATACGCGATTCACACTGTAGGACTCAGTACTTTAGCAGATGTGGCCACTTCAACTAGCTAATTAGATAACTAGATACGGAAGGTGGATTTTTATTGCAAAGAGAGTACTTTTCATACTATGCTATGGCGCGTATTGAGACAGATTTATCCAGCTGTGAACTGCAGCAGACCAATTGATCGATCGATCAAGTAATTTGACAATAGGAGGTAGTCAAGGTTGCCATAAAAGTGCGTTTTACTATTATAATAGCTTGACAAAACGCTGACTGTCTCCGTTCCGTACCCACGCATCTGTACCCACGAGCTAAAATAATAAATATTCCACAATATTCTACACAACGCTATCTAGATCCATGGTAAGCTTAAGTAGCTTGTGTTATGGAATCTAGAATGAGGTTAAACATACTTAGTTTTTTTTTTGTAAATATTTACCTAATAAACATAGAAACAATCAGACCAATGCAAATAGCCATATATTCATGCATACAAATATTTGCACTGAGCGGGGATCGAACCCGCGCCTCCTGCGCAGCAGTCGCGTTCACTACCGCCACGCCACAGAGGCTGTCGAATAAAAGAATAATTATAATTCCGCCTTCTACCTTCTGCAAACCTGATTCTATTTTAGATCCGATTTTTTTTTTGAGGAGATCGAGAACCAGTGGAATCGCGATTAACCTGACCATGGGCACAGAATGACGTCATGTCTTGTTATTCCATACAAATTTCCCTAGAATTGACGTTCAACAAGAGAAAAACTGTTGACTGTCCGTGAAATCTTTTAAAACATACTCTGGTATTGCAACTGTCTACTTGTTTTGTACAAAAGTACTCCAACATTTGCACTCGAGTGCAGATCTCGTTAATTAAACACAAACTTTTACGTTTCCCGCCAAAAACCCTAACAAACGTTCTTGATTAAATGGCTCCACTCAAAAACTTCAACTCGACAAAAAGCATTGCCTAGATGAAAAATAGCGTATAAAACGTACAGAGGCCAAGTAATGAGTTTAAGAAGTTTTATCAAGCGTAGTCTGGTCCCTAATTTGGTTAATGACTGTTGAAACAGAGGGCAGCATGTTTCATGGTAGCCCGGGGAGGGGGGAGTCATGCATCAAACATAACCAAGTAGGCATTGTTCAGTCAGCGTCATAAATATCTTGACAACGAAGTCTTAAAATGATCTGGAAACTCTCGTATTTAGGGCAAATCAAACTGTTTTATTGATTTATATGGTATTATTGTCGGAACTAGAGGTTTCAATCGGTCAACTGGAAGGTGGTCAAAAAACTAAATTAAGATAATTTTGAGTACTCTATTCGGTACGTACCACGAAATAACTTTGAGTCGTCGTGAATCTTAAACCATCATAGGACGAAAAGTAATCCATACTAATATTATAAATGCGAAAGTAACTCAGTCTGTCTGTCTGTATGTTAAGCTTTCACGCCTCAACTACTGAACCGATTTTCATGAAATTTGGTATAGGGGTAGATTAGACCATAAGAAAGGACATAGGCTATGTTTGGTCGCGATAACCGACACCCACGCGGGCGGAGCCGCGGGCAAAAGCTAGTTGTATAATGAACTAGCTTTTGCCCGCGGCTCCGCCCGCGTGGATGTCGGTTATCGCGACCAAACATAGCCTATGTCCTTTCTCAAGGTCTAATCTACCCTTATACCAAATTTCATCAAAATCGGTTCAGTGGTTTAGGCGTGAAAGCGTAACATACAGACAGACAGACAGAAAGACAGACAGACAGACAGACAGAGTTACTTTCGCATTTATAATATTAGTATCGATTCACTTCTTCTACTTCCTGGTGTATGTAGCAACATTATAAAATACTTAAATGCGCCCAGCCCAGAGTTGATTAAAATCGATAAATTCCTGATGATAAAATATTTAATTAGCTTGCACTTTTCAACCTAAATTCCATTCAAATTCTTTTTATTTTGATTCTGCCATTGTGGGACCAAACGCCGTCCTACCTCCCAAACCAGAAGGTTTTAATTATATTTATCGTATTCGGGTCCCTCCGGAACGGGTGCCTCAGGAACTGGGGCCCTCGGGTACGAACCCAATAGAATCTCTTTCGTCAATAAGCAGGTAATAAATGAGATTATCCACTGGTCAGATGACAATCGCTTCACGGAATCAGCCAGATGCGCAGTTAAACTGGCATAGCAGACCCCTGACTCCGAACTGAAAGCTTCGCATGCTACTGGGACTAACACTAAGATAGAAGAAGATGAGATTGTCTCCTGAAGATCCTTTCTGGAGCCCAATACACCATGTTTCCACAAACATATATTCATTGATTTCTATTTGAAGAGAAAAGTCAATATTTAATACGAGCACTATTCTCCTCAATATCCGCTAACTCCCGTGCACCATGTTAAGGTAACAGCTTCGGAGGCGGTATAAATTATCGAGCATGTACCACGGGCGTGTGTAATGGGCGCGCAGCGGATTATTTATCGACAACGCGTGGGGATCGCTAATTGAGGAGTGATTCATAAGAGGGAGCGGTTAGCGATTTACTAATGAACATAATATTTTAACCCGTGGCCAGCAAATTCATCAATCTGCCGATGAACCACCAAAATGGTTTTAATAATTACCTTGCTAATCGTGAACTGACAAGTTTGATTTTCCTAAAAGTATTTGTCTTTCAATGTTTGTAAAATTTAAACGATATATGGCAATACTGGCCACCAGAAGGTGGTATCTATCACCACCATAAGATTTGTGTTTTAAAGAAATATTAAGCAGAAATATGATGTGGTCACCCAAAGGCAGATTTTTTTCTCTCTGTTGTCCTCCTTGTCCCTAGATAAAGAACATGTTTATTAGGAAATACCTTATAGAATGGCGGGGTAATGTCGCCAGCCTTTTGGGCACGGTACAGGTAGAGGTCGATGGGGAGGAATTCTACGATGCCTAAAGTTATGGTCTCTTCCGCCCTTGGTTTCTTTTGTCATTTTTGTATATTGTACAGTTAGTATTTTAGTCAGCATAGTATTATATATTCACGTACAATGGCCCAAGCAGAGAAGCTAAGTGCGGAAAAAAGAGTCCCCCATCCTATCCTAGCATAGTTTATTGTATACTTGTTGTGGAACATAATAAAGAAACTTCTGTAAAGAATAGCTTCGTACTGTTACTTACGTTATAAAATCATCGGCAGTAGGCGTTGTGTTGTATTAAGCAGTGATTTCAATGACTTTCGATTTTCATGTGTAACAACCAAGTGCCTTACATACGAAATCAGTTTTAATAATCCGCTCACGCTTGTGACTTGTAGCCAGTTCACAGCGCTTTTCTCGCGTTAAGCTAAAGAGCTTTCATAATGACGACATCGATGTACTGTAATTATGAACATATACGGTGCACTTGAACGAAACCAGGGTAATGGGAATATGCTCAGTAGTTCAGGAGTATAGATTGCATAAAATTACATACTGTATGAACTAATTAAATCATGATCTCAGCACAACCTAATGTAGTTAGTAGTAACCGGGAACAAACAGCTTGTATTCGTGGTTATATAACAATAGTGACTGTATCTTTTGACCACGTTGACTTAGAAATTTGACTTTTCACAGCTTTCAAGGTACCAGTCGCGTCGCAGATATAAAATATTTGGTATGAATTTCTACTCGCTACTCAAAATCAAAAATAGGCTGAGATGGTACGGTCATATACAGCGAAGTCCAGACGACCATGTCGTGAAAAAGTGCCTTTCCATGGCTACAAAGGAGAGAGGGAGGGGAAGGCCCCCAACTACGTTGTCGAATGTTCGCAAGGACATGAAGCAGTTGGGGCTTTCAGATGATGACGCATACCAGCGGAATAAGTGGCGCCTCAGCACCAGGAAAGCCGACCCCGCGTAACGGGAAAAGGCGATGCCAAAGAAGAAGAAGAAGACTCAAAATCAAAAATATGTTATCGAACAAAGTGCTCAAAATGATCTTAATTTAGTTTTTGACCCCCTTCCAGTTGACCAATTGTGGTACACCCCCATTCCGGGGGCGAGTTGGGGACACCGTTGTCCCCCCTCCTGAGGAGGGCCAGACCGTAAGGGATGGCCCTGGGTCAGCCGGGGTGCGAGGGATATGTCTTTGACAACCTCACCTCCGGCCTAGCACCAAGACCCACAGTCGGCGTGCGGTTTTAGTCGGTTCGAGTCCGACATAACCTCCCCTTCCGGCTCCGGCAGGGGGGTATCCGAGGGGATTTCCGCACGAAAAAAAAAAAAAAAAAGATATTTGGTACACACCTTTAGTTCGGACAATAATCCATACTAATATTATAAATGCGAAAGTAACTCTGTCTGCCTGTATGTTACGCTTTCACGCCTAAACCACTGAACCGATTTTGATGACATTTGATATTGGGGTAGATTAGACCATGAGAAAGGACATAGGCTATGTTTGGTCGCGATAAACGACATCCACGCGAGCGGAGCCGCGGGCAAACGCTAGTACCATATAAATCATTAAAACAGTTTGATTTCCTCTTAATACGAGAGTTTTAAGATCATTTTGATACCACGTCGTCAAGATATTTATGACGTTGACTGTACAAGAGGTATTCTACGCATTCCTGAGAAAATGGTCTTGACAGATAGACGAACAACGGAATGATCCTATAAAGGTTCCATTTTTCCCTTTTGATGTACAGAACCTTAAAAACGAACGAGAAATTCGGTTATACCTGATTCAAGATTTTGAAGACAAGTAGACCTCGTTTTTTTATAAAGTATACATAAATTTGACTTCACCTCGCCTACTGGTTAGCTAAAGGCACAGATTCGGAAAAAAGGTCACCATTACAAACACGCGTCAGCGTCATAAATATCTTGACGACGAAGTCTCAACATGATCTTAAAACTCTCGTATTAAGAGCAAATCAAACTGTTTTATTGATTTATGTGGTAATATTGCCCGAACTGTGTGCCAAATATCAGAACAATCGGTCAACCAGACGGGGGTCAAAAAACGAAATTAATTTAATTGTGAGTACTTTGTTCGTCAATATCTTTCTGATGCTGACTGTACCATGTTAACAATGGTGGCCTCATTAGATGCTTTTTCACACCCCGCTTTGTCATATTAAAAAAAAAACATTGAAATATTCTAATATATAAAATTCTCGTGTCACAGTTTTTGATGCCATACTCCTCCGAAACGGCTTGACCGATTTTGATGAAATTTTGTGAGCATATTGAGTAGGTCTGAGAATCGGCCAACATCTATTTTTCATCCCCCTAAGGCCGCGTCCTGGACGACGGCGGGCGGAGCGGGCGGAGCGGGCGGTGCGGGCGGTGTGCGCGGTGTCCTACGCCACGCCGCGCCGCCCGCACCGCTGTCATCGAGAACAGCTTCACACAAATGTACGACTTTGATAAAGACGCGGGTGCCGTCGCCCGCGCCGCCCGCTCTAGCCGCCGTCGTCCAGGACGCGGCCTAAATGGTGCAGCGGGAACGGGATCTAAAAAATTGGCGGTACGAAGTTCGCCGGGACAGCTAGTAATAATGTAATATGATCTCATAGTACATAGAGAATCACCTGTAATCAGCTCATAATATAATTTCCAACGCATCGTCTAGAATATACAAAAATACATCTCATCCCTAATCCTATTACAATATTCCTTAGAGGACAAACACAAAAATGTGAACCATATCCTCATAATCTCTTTTACTTTTACTGTTTAGGGTAAGGCCACACTATCGCCGCGAGTGGAGTTTTATTCATGAAGTGATTTTATGGGAGTGATTGCTGTTTGGCTACACAAGCTTCAATCGGCAGGTTTTTTTTTACCGTGAGGGAAAATCTTTCATGGATGCTATGCCAGACTCCTACCGACTAAAAATACTTAAGGTAACAGCCTACGGTTGGGAGCCCCGGGTAAGCCCTCTTAAGGATGTCCCAGGACTGCCATTAGACCTACGGCTACGACTGCGGCCTCGCCTTTGGGGGTTCGGGTGCAATCCCGCGTCCATGGGGGTTTTCGGGTGTAATCCCGCTTCTTATGGGGGTCGTGCGTGAATCCCTCACGTCACACTGCCGTCATGGGCCTACTTCTGTAAGGACGGTGAGCAATCGGCAGGTGTACAAGCTCGCAAGTGAAGTTAGCTTGGGCCCCGAAGACCAGACAAGACCTTGTTGGGCATCTGTGTCGCATGAAATTCGACTTTTAGCCAGAATTAGGTGTTTTATTTAATACAATATGGAAAAAAATTCGTTCCGACCGAATCGCGATCTCACCAATATGGTATAAAAAGTATTAAAGTAAAAATATTAGGTCCTTACATATGAAATTGGCGTTTTTCGTACTGGCCACTTTAATCACGATTTTCTCCTCTTTGGTAAGGAATTCCAAATTCAAATTTGTACAGCTATTTACTCATGTATTTGTGCTTCGATGACCGTCATTCATTTGTTTTTTTCTTCTGTTTTTTTCTGTTTGCGTCACTCATTTTACAAAATGGAAAACTTAAAATATCGCATTATTTACGAATACGAGTTCCGCCGTGGCACTAGTGCTGCGGAAACGACTCGAAGGGTGAATGATGTTTATGGCGATCATGTTACAAAAGAAAACACAGTTCGTTTTTGGTTCCAACGTTTTCGTTCTGGAAATTTCGACCTACAGAACAAGCCCCGTGGACGGCCTGAGACCCAAGTTGATAATGAAGTATTGAAGGCTATTGTGGAAGCGGATCCATCGCAAACCACGTCCGAGTTAGCTGCAGGCTGCGGTGTTAGTGATAAAACTGTTTTAATTCACTTGAAGCAAATTGGGAAGATTAAAAAGCTTGAAAGGTGGGTACCTCACGAATTGACTGAAGCAAACCGGCAAACGCGGTACAATCAGCATCAGGAAGATGTTGACGAATAAAGTATTGAAAATGATCTTGATTTCGTTTTTTTACCCCCTTTCACTTGACCAATTATTCTGATATTTGGCACACACCTTTAGATCGGACAATAATACCACTGAAATCAATAAACAGTTTGATTTACTCTTAATACGAGAGTTTTAAAATCATTTTGAGACTTCGTCGTCAAGGTTTTTATAACACTGACTGTACCGTGGACCGAACATTTACAAGTGGATATAACAGTAGGTAAGTATAAATAAAAAGATTTTGCAATTTGATATTGTAATGTAAATGAAACGTACTTAATTCGTATTTTCCAGCTTCTTTACACGTCAAGTTTTCCATTCTTAATCGATCGCCATGAATGAATAAGATTACATCAAGATTAGACTATTTAGTCTAAGATCTAACTAAATTAGACATCTCCATAGTCCACAAAAATTATCCACAAGGAAATTTTCCTCCAAGTATGGCTTCACCCTTATCACTCCAGTCCCCAAGTACCGGTGTAGCCTACCACAGCCACACAAAGATGGCGCGAGAGGATTTACTCAAACAAAACATGAAAACCGTTGAAAACACCGCGTAATACCCTCGACACATTCGTTTGGGAGACACGGACTTAGCAGAACTGGATGAGGTTAGGGATAAATGAAAATTGACGGGGAAGAGAAAATATTGTTAGGTGCAAATTGTTGATATGAAGGACAGCTCAAGGAACTCTGCTTAAATATTTATTTACCTTTGTTTTAGGAGTGAATAAGGTATATGAAGCCCAATAAAAATCACCAGGTTGATATGCAAGTCGGAACTTGTGATTGACAAATGGGACTGGAGCTTTCTCCTCAGACATCATCGTTCAGAAGGAAGTAGAAGGTACATGACGGTATTCCCGTCTCAATTGACCAGTCCAACTTTTTTTTATCGTGTTCAAAATCCCCACGGAGCCGGTGGAGGCGGTTATGTCGGACTCGAACCGACTAAAACGCACGCCGTCTTGGGTCCTTGGTTGCCAGGGGTGAGCTTGCCGAAAGCATATCGCTCGCACCCCGGCAGAAGACCAGTCCAACTGGGGAAGAACTTTCACCTTAACTTTGTGAAAGAAAAAAGAAAGAAAATTGGTTTTTATTGCAGATGAACACATCCACATTATTTTATTTTTTATACAGAACACGTCAATTTGACTTCACCTCGCCTGATGTTAAGCTAAAGGCAAAGTCTTGGAAAGAGGGTCACCATCGTAAACATGTACCATGTTAACAGTGGTGGCACTCAGCTTGACGGCCTCATCAGATGCCTTTTCACGCCCCGCTTAACGGACCCGGAAAAACACGTGAGCTGGCAGGGAGTTCCAGTTCTTAGTGGTGCAGCATAGGAATGAGTCACGGCAACGCTTGGTTCTAGCAGGTATACTCTGCACCGTATATGGATGGCACGTGTAAAAAAAAAACTAAATAACAAAAACGTAACCACATTACACCAGTGAGTGGTCCAGCTCCTCAGGCGGCGAACGCTTTCATCGAACAATAGTGTTATGTTCCCGGCAGTGAATATGCTCACTGGAGACTATTTGTGCTGTCCTGCTTTGTCTTCTATACTGACAGCACAGAAATTCTCTGCTCTTACAGGGTACGGCAGATGAGTGTGACTCATCTGGCTTCACCGTCATGTTCACGTCCATTGGTCTCGGTAATCACTTTCCCCGGACCGTGTGCTTGCCTGCCACCTAAGTGGTGTAAAAAAGTAACTCCTATAAAGTATATATAAGCCAAACCAAAAGGAGAATGACTAAGTGGACTCTGGTTATCAGAATGAAGGCCTTGTATGCAAGCAGGAGCAATTCTTGGCAAGCAAGGTTTTATCATCTAAATTATTCCACAAAAACTGTCTGCTTACTATTCTATGCAATCAACATCCGTGTACCAGTTTACATACAATAAAATTATACGGAACACAATGAGGATTATAACAAAAAATATACAATGGAATTCTTAAAATATAGTACAGACGAAGCATATATGCCTCCATATGTATCTATGTATATATAACAATAGTAGGTAGCCATGTTTTACACCCACTCGCCTCTAAACTTATTCTTGTTGGTCACTCGTAACAAGGGTATAGCTATGTTGACAATATTGTTTTGACATCACCTCGCCTTTTTTTTATATTTTTTTACCGTAAGGGAAAATCCTTTATGGATGCTATACCGGACTCCTACCGACTAAAAACCCTCACGTAACGCCCCAGCCTACGGTTGGGAGCCCTCGGAAGGATGTCCCAGGACTGCCATCAGACCTACGGCTACTGCGACCTCACCTATGGGGTGCCTAATTATTACAGACCAGCTTTTGCCCGCGGCTCCGCCCGCGTGGATGTCGGTTATCGCGGCCAAACATAGCCTATGTCCTTTCTCATGGTCTAATCTACCCCTATACCAAATTTCATCAAAATCGGTTCAGTGGTTTAGGCGTGAAAGCGTAACATACAGACAGACACACAGACAGACAGACAGACAGAGTTACTTTCACATTTATAATATTAGTATGGATGCAAAAAACTGAAATCAAATACCAAAATAAGAGAGAAAAATGTCCTACAAATGTACAATTTAAATTAATAAAACAGTTTAATTTGCTCTTAATACTTTACGTTACGTTAGTATTAAGATCATCATCATCTACATAAAGACGTTAGTCCTGATTGCATTTGAGGCCACGGTGCCCTCGGAGCTCAGGGTCTGCCAGGTTAGAATTAAGATCATTTTGGGACTTTGTAGTCAACAAGGGCGATTTAATGTTGACTGTACGTACAATATATGAACAATAATGACAGCGACATATTTTTTATGCAGTATCCAAGATATTAGTATCAATCGGTTATAGGTTATAGCACTATTAGTATCGAAGCATCAACGATTAGCGATTTAATCGTTTATCGTTAAATTCGATGCCAATAGCTATGTAATGGCGCCGGTCGCAGATGGTAAACGTAGGATGGGCATTAGCCATTACGGGTTTGTAGATTTTTGATGCAGCAAAGGTGAGATACTTTACATAAAAGAAAAGAGATAGTCGGCAAAGGAGATAAGTATAAAGTTGTATGTAAAGGTATGTACTTATTTTCTTTGCCGACTGTACAAGCCTCGGATACAACCCTGATGTACGCACTAAGGCAGAGAGAGAGAGAGAAAGGTCTCTATCTCTCATTTTCCATTTTTTTAAATTTAATTCTTTTCGTAAGAATATGGTTGACCAACTAAGTTTATAATCAAACTAGCTTTTGCCCACGGCTCCGCCGGCGTGGATGTCGGTTATTGCGACCAAACATAGCCTATGGCCTTTCTCAAGGTCTAACCTGTCCCTATACCAAATTTCATCAAAATCGGTTCAGTGGTTTAGGCGTGAGAGCGTAAAGGACAGACAAACAGACAGAGTTACTTTCGCATTTATAATATTAGTATTGATACAGACAGACAGACAGACAGACAGGCAGACCGACAGACAGAGTTACTTTCGCATTTATAATATTAGTATGGATTGAATTATTTTACCATTTTTTTTGCAGCAGCAGCAGTTATGATACAGCACAGGTCAAACACATGACTCTCCTTTTAGCGCTTCATTGCAATCGGATAAAAATAGCAAATAGTGTTGCCACATAAAATTATACGAACGATAGTCCTATAGTCCCGATTTCTTACAGACAACCATTAGGGGTACAAAAGTACCCCCAATTTACAAAAGATTGCGAGCAAAATAACCCTGTGTTGTGTAATGTGTGGTGAGTGGGGTCTTCAAAGACCTTTAATGGGGTACTTTACTGACAATGGGTGATTTTTTGTGGAGGTTTTCCTATGGATATACATAAAACCTTATATTATAGGACGTTGATAAACCAAAATAGTTTTGGTCTATAATTATTTATTGTTTTGTAGTGAAGCTGACTATTTTACGAAATTATTGAATTCTATAACGAAAATATTGTATAGTCAGCATGAGAAAAATGTTGACGAGTACTCTAAATAATCTTAAAACCTTTCAACATTATATTGATAATTAGAGTACTCAAAAAGTTGTAAGCATCCAGAGTGGTCAAACTATCTTTTTTTTATACAGGACACGTCAATTTGACTTCACCTCGTCTGATTTTAAGCTAAAGGCAAAATTTCGGAAAGAGGGTCACCACCGTAAATAGGTACCATGTTAACAATGGTGGCATTCAGCTTGACGGCCTCATTAGATGCCTTTTCACGCTCCGCTCAAAGGACCCGGGACCGTAGGAAGAAGGAAACACGTGAGTTGGCAGGGAGTTCCAGGTCTTAGTGGTGCGGCATAGGAACAATCGGTCTGCCAGAAACATGTAAGTAAGCAGTGTTTATATTCATATACACAATCACGCCAGTCAATGGAATGCAAAAATACAATACAATGTAATATAATATACTTACCTATCAAAAAAAATGGTAAAATTATTCTTTTTCCAAGAAACCAATGTTTTGTTTTCTTGGTAAAAGAATAAACATAATTCCCAACTGTATATAATTGTAAATATTTATATTTTTATTTTCATTACTTTATATTACTAAGTTCATTTTAATTATGTTTCGTAATTCCCAACTTGTATGGAAAATGAACTGTAATTGGCAACCCTGAACATGCTCTAGTTATTGTTATAAGGTATTGTATTTTACTTAGATATAATATTCTTGGAGTACAGGTTGTATATATATAGTTTTTTTTTAATTAATAATACAATCCTCGCTAAAGTAACATAATAATAGATACTTTGAGTATTACTACCCGTACCTAAGTAGGTACTACTTACTATTACAATAATAATTATCACTACTTAGTATAAAGTAAAGTCGTTTTCCGCATCTGTTACTCCCTATGTATCCTTAGATCTTTAAAACTATGGTACAGGTTTCGATGCGGTTTCTTTTAATTGATAGAGTAATTCAAGAGGAAGGTTTATGTGTATAATTCATGCTTAACATAGTAGAGGGCGCAGCGGGAATGGGATCTGACGCCACGCGGGTGGAAAATAATTGGCGGCACGTCAGCTAGTATTATAATATATAATCTGTGCCTACATATTACACTGGGTAGTACCAGATCTTCGAGGGTCAAAGAAACCTCATCTACTGATAGACACATCTGGCCAAGATTTTTCTCTTGGACTTGGGCGCGGTCAGGAACAGATGCTCCTATAAAAGCCTTCTAAGGCCAACCCCTTCCATACCCCTTCCTACTCCATACTCTGAAATGATAGCATCGTATGCAACCGGGACTAAAGCTAAGATGATGATGACGCTCGGGTGTTACTTTTAAATTTACTCATAGTTATGTATGATAACTGTGCATGGTGTAACACTTTCACATCAACTTCTCTATTTATGCTACACTAGCTTTTGCTCGCGACAAAACATTTCTCAAAAGACGTAGGTGTACGAAGTTTCATGCTTCTAATTTTGAAAATGACGAACTTGTGGTTTAGGCTGTGCGTTGATAGATCACTATGTCAGTCAGTCAGTCACCTTTGAGTTATATATATTTAAAAGAAGATTTTTTGCTAGGATTCGAACCCAGGACCGCTCGCAAATAACTAGCAAACATATCTCAAAACAACACACAATCCGAATTGTCATAAAACTCCAACTAAAAACCCACAAAATTTAAACGCAGTCAAAATTACTTAACCCTCCAACTGCCACCGTGTTTCATATAAAACAAAACGGTGTTACGTTTATTGTGCAATGTAGCGGGCGGCACATTTACATCGTCATACAGTTCCCTCCCCAGGTGAGTAGTGGGTAATGCCGGGTAATTACGGAACGCGCAAAAAGTGCAATTAAAATAGTCCCTCGGTGGGCGCCACTAGCGCACTAACACAATAACACAATTTTGCCGCGACATAATTTCTGTTTCGCGACGAATAAGTTTTGCTTATTCGGTTTGTTGAAGATATGAGTGTTTTAGTGCTTTGGTTTGTTGCGCGTCGAGTTTGAAACTTATGTTTATTAACAATTGTGTAGTGTTATATTAGTTTACTTTTGGTTATTTAATTTAATATGATGAATGATGTGAGTTCAATATAACGTTTGTGATAAGTCAATATTTATGATTTTACTAGCTTTTGCCCGCGGGCCCGCCCGCGTTGATGTCGGTTATCGCGACCAAACATAGCTTATGTCCTTTCTCAAGGTCTAATCTACCCAAATTTCATCAAAATCGGTTCAGCGGTTAAGGCGTGAAAGCGTAACATACAGACAGACAGACATACAGAGTTACTTTCGCATTTATAACATTAGTATGTATAGTATGGATTTGAAATCAAATAACTTTGCTACCGATAGATGTCAGATACTTAAAGAATCCAATTTGTAGTTCAAATGTAATTGATTGTACCTGTTCTGTAAATATTATCACTCTCATGGTGATGGGTTTAAGTGATATTTCCCTATAAGAGATCACGTTTCAACCAGAAGTTTCTCTCACACGTTGAAACCATCAGCAGACAGAAGTTGAGCGAAAATAGGGGAAGTTAGAGGTAGGATTTTTAGAACAACAAAACTTAAGAAAGTTTTGGGTGCTAATAGATATCTCGTTATGTTTATAAAAATTCATTAAAGTCTTACTAGAAAACAGAAAACATGTACAACAGAATACAATTCTAAGACTAAAAGCACACTAGTTTAATAAGTCCAATAAGGCTACACAATATATAACTTTTATGACTTCGATGTATCCTTGCGCTGTCTAATAACGTACCACATACATTACATAGATCATAGGGTTTATACCCAGAATCCATTTGGCATATTAGAAATTTAAACTTTAGTGGGGCTACAATATTGCTAACATGTTTCATTGTAGTTAGAATCATGGTTTATGTAGGACGAATAGGCTAGCTCGACTGAGGATATGTTCTCTGCGTTTACGTAACAGTATTTCATATCGTAAGTGCTTACCATATCACCTCTTTTGTTTTTATTTTCTTATTAAGTTTTGATTTCCTGTGAACGTCTTCTTGGAAAAGGAATGTTAAAGATAATTCACCACTTTCGGCGAAGATAATAAAAAAAAATCGTTAAGAAAGCTGTATATATCAGAAATCTTATCACAATAATTCAATTTAAGATCTTAATGTAAAAGACATCCATCTTCTTTAAAAGGCATTCTAATAAATTAAAATTACAACCATGTAAACGCTCCGTGGTCGGCACGGCCCAGCGGTGATGGCGCACAACTTTTAGTGTTCGCATTAAAACTGATAAACCCTTAATGCAAATTGAAAGCGTGCGGGCGTGAAACACGCTGTGGTGTGGTCGAAAATACCGGCCAGCGGGAAAAATAAGAGCACTACTTTTTTAGACAGGGTTTAATTTTGTAAATAATTTAAGTAAATTTTGGATTAGCATAGTCCTAGACAATGGAACTAAATAACATTAACGAAAGGAATGTTAAGATGGTTCGGTCATGTTGAGAGAATGAATTAAAGAAGACTAACGAAACAGGTGTATTAGGCGAGTGTGGAGGGTACTGTCGGTAGAGGAAGACCTAGGCACATACCTGGACCAAATCGGGGAAGTTTTAGAAAAGGGGCAGATCAGGAGTACCCTGACCCGACGAGCATGCATGAAGAATGTAATGAGAGTGAATGAAGCGAGAGTAGTATGTCAGGATCGTAGCAAATGGAGATCTGTGATCTCTGCCTACCCCTATGGGAAACAGGCGTGATTTTATGTATGTATGTATGTATTTTAAGTAGGTAAGAATAAAGATAAAGTATTAAAGATTTAAATGGGGACGTCAATATAAATTTTGATGGAGACTAACTAGCTAGAGAGAGAGAGAGAGAAAGAGAGAGAGAGAAAACTAGAACTGTATTTGGTGAACCAGCTTGAAAAATACCCTAATTAATTAAATTTATAGGGTATCGATAAAGAAAGAGACACAAAGCCTAAAGGAATATATAAATTAAAATATCAGATAGATAGGCGTGTGACATGTAACGACAATCGAATTATATCATGCATTTAATAGTGGTATGGCAACCCAATACTATCGATAACATCAACCGCAGACGAAATTGAGCATCGAGTACTCATGACGATAATTTGTCCCTCAATAGTCCTCACCACAAATATAATTATACTCAGTTTGTGATAATGTATCAACAGTTGAATCAACTACTAAATTATCAGGATAAAGCCGTATGTCCGTGAAATTTTCCTTCATTCGGCGAGCGAAGTGCATAATATAAAGTGTGTTAGTTAGGGTTGACAGTAAATCTTTTTGTGAGGACCGTACAGATATTACTGCAAAAAAAAATATCAGAAATAAAAATAAAATCTCTCAAATATTGATCGATCTCAAGAAGGAAATTGAGACTCTGCAGTAAAAAAGTGCAACTTTTATCGGCAAACCGTAGGCATTGTTATTACAACACAGTTATTTAAATACATAGATCATATATACATACATCTTTGTAATTACACTAAAATTTCTTAAATTTAAAATAAAGTGGTACCCACATCTATTTCGGAAAACTCTGCATAGTGTTATCTCGACTAAAGGTTACAACTTTTATGAACTGTGACAAGAAAGAACTTAAGAATTCAAACAATATGAAATACGAGTACCAATGCATCTTTTTTTGGACAGCCCTAGGCTTGGATGTCCCAACTAAAGGTTATTATGAACGTAGTACGTTAAGCCTCTATGCGGATATTCTGATAGATAGGCCACTTTGCGAAATATTGCCGACGAATTTGGTTAATGCACTCGCCGCGGCCAGCTTTAATATGCTCTTCATAGTTCTGTAGTTTAAGTTATAAAATGTTTTGAACAAGGCTTTGATTCAAAAACAAGCATAATTGGTTTAGTCTGTATGTTGTTTACAATGTGTACAAGAGGATTATAAAAGGTTTTATGTACCTACTTAGGTAGCTTTAATCCATAAGACAAATACTACTTATCACAGTTGAGTACTTTGTAATTATTGTTCTTGGTGTTCAATAAAGTACATCTTATGTCATTGCTATACTTCTTAATATTTAAGAAGTTTTGTTCACCAACTTGTTTGGGAAGTGTAGAAAAGTAAGTATAAATAAATATGACATCTTAAAACTAAAGCTTGCTGTGACGTCAATAAACAAATAGACTTAACTAAAAATCATAAACTAGTGGCGCCTGAATACAAGGTAAGTTACAAAGCGATGATTTACGACAGATCATTATCACAATTACCTACATACAACATTATACATTTTTAACATTCTCGATAGATATTTTAATAACAGTGAATATAATTTTAACGTTTGTAATCAAAATTACACGATAAATAACATTAAAATGTTATCAGCCTGACCATCAAAATATTCTGGATAGATATTTCAATAAAAGTAAATATAATGTTAAGATTTGTAGAATAAATTACTAAAATGAATCGATAAATATCAGGAAAACGTTAGCAGCATCCATATATTCACCATCAAATACCAAAAATTCTCCAACACATTTCATAGTGATAATAAATTAAACCAAACAACAGCCACACAAAATTAATCAATCAACTGCATTCGACACGTTTTTAAATATATCGCCGTCCGTTCAACCAGCAAGCAAGGGTTAATTAATCCGAAAATCGCGGCAGCATCAGACCACGGACTGCTGTCGTATGTTAAATTAAAATTTCAGTGTTGATGTGTTAATTATCGGGGTCATATTTGTTAGTGCGTAATTGTGACCCCCCGCGCAGTTGAAGGGTTGATTGAGCGGAAAGTAATGCGGATAAATTAAAATGCATAAATTTTTTTGTTACCAAGTATAGTGAGTGACCGTATAGACCGTATAGATTGTTGAAAAGATAAAAGTGGATAATCAGTTATTTTTAAGATTCTGTGCACGATTTTGTACTTCAAAGGGATTTCTGAGAGATTTTTTGGATTGATAGGTAAACGTTTATAGGCTTTATAAGCGTCGGTAGCTTAGTGGTTAAGGAGTCGGCCTTACGATCGAGAGGTCCCGGGTTCGATCCTGGCCATTACACTACCGACGTGAACCCACTCCTAGCGCAAGCAACTTAGCTTAGTTGGAGGGGTTAGAGGGAATATTAGTAACTTCGGTCCTAATATTCTTTAAAAAAAAAAATGGGCGCCAGAAACTGCTCAGGCGCATTGAATGCTTTTTGACTTATTTTAGCTGTTACCCGTGACATATTACTAGTTTTTTTATAAAAACTCATACATTATTTCATTCACCTGTACATTATACCCACACAATATTACAATTTTCCAGACGATTTGCCATCAAAACAGTGCCCCAAAATCTTTCGCTCGAAAACGACTGTTAAAATCAACCGAAATATTTATTTATATAACCTATTTATTTAAAGCACATCTAACGTCAAGACACATTCGAGACATCTTGACCATTCACCGAAGTGATTCGCTAAGACACATTACAGGATCGGCTAAAAGCCTTCGTATGTCCAATTTAGCTCGTAGGTACGCGGCTGGAATAATTACTGTAGTTAGTGGTATCGCACGGAATGTTTTCTTTGTGTACACAGAGCGTAGATGAGTTGATTTGTTTTGTTTAAAACTTTCTAACGAGCACTGAGCTAACAATTAAAATTTCAGTGAATAATAAACCTACTGAGGTTTTTGAGGGTTAAAATTGAGATCATATTTTTTTTATTTTTATTTATTTATAATACCTATGTTTTTGCTACACACATGACCACGTGTGTAGCAAAAAAGTATCATAACTTTTTTAAATTATTTTTTTGTTGATGAGCGGCTCCCTTTTCTGACTAAGTTTCGGGAGCGAATAAAGGGATAAGAAAGGATAAAGGGAGGGATAAGAAAATTGAAAGGAGAGGGGATTGAAATTATTATTCTTTACTTACATTTTTTTAGTTTAGATTTCAAAGATTACGTTTCATTTAATTTACATGTTTGTTAGAGAGATTTGATCCTTATGATTGACACTATCGATTGAAATCATAAAAATACAGGATGTCATTTGTTCGGGTTTTAGTCGGTTCGATCACCGGGTGTGTCTAGCAAGTTTTCGAAAATCTTTGAATGCAGTTTTGTTCCTTTTTTAAAATAAAGGAATGTTTCCTTTGAATGAGATTCGCTATCTGCAGTATGTCGAGTACTTCCCTTCCAGGGGGCAAGCGCTGCCGACGTGTATTCGCCGAAGACCATCGGCCTCCATGACCCGGGGCCTGAGGACGGTGAGTTGGCTGCTCACCGTCTTTACAGAAGCAGACCCATGACGACAGCGTGACGTGAGGGATTCACGCCCCCCCCCCCCCCCTCTAAGAAGCGGGTTGACACCTGGAAACCCCCCATAGACGCGGGATAGCACCCGAACCACCCCCTAGACGAGGCCGCTACTGTAGCCGCAGGTCTGATGGGAGTCCTGGGACATCCTTCCGAGGGCTTACCCGGGGTTCCCAACCATAGGCTGCTGGGCGTTTTTCCCCCGGATTTTCCCTAACGGTTAAAAAAAAAAAAGGGGGGCATGAAAATCCCCAGTCACTTCACAAAATGTACTCTTCAGGTGTGCAGTACGCGTGTTTTGGATGTCTTTTGAGGATATGAGGGTGGATACGTCAGGGGACGAACTTAAATCAATCAATCACAGACTATACCGAACCAAACCGCGCGCGCCAAGGCCTCGGTTATCTCACGACTAGTCGTTAAAATATTATGGCGTTTACTATACGACTCTAACCTTTTCAAGAATGGTAAAAGATAATGTGTTCAAAATCATATCGCCAAGTAAAAAACTGACAGGTCACAGTCAGCATCAGAAAGATGTTGACGTACAAAGTAGGGTCTGGGTCAGCCGGGGTGCGAGGGATATTTCGAAGACAACCTCACCTCCGGCCTAGCACAACGAACTACAGTCGGCGTGCGGTTATAGTCGGTTCGAGTCTAACATAACCTCCCCTTCTGGCTCCGGTGTATTCGTGGGGATGTCCGCATGAAAAACAATCATTAAAAAAAATAAAAACGTACAAAGTAGTGTCCATCCAAAGGTTGCCTGTAAGAGATCGCTCTTAGCGATAAGGCCGCCATTTGTACATAATGTCATGCATTGTCCATACATTTACTGTAATACTGGTGTACAATAAAGTTTTATCTATCTATCTAAAGTACACAAAATGATCTTAATGTCTTTTTTACCCCCTTCTAGTTAACTGATTGTTCTGATATTTGCTACACACCTTTAATTTGGACAATAACACCATTTAAATCAATAAAACAGTTGGATTTGCTCTTAATACGAGAATTTTAAGAACATTTTGGGACTTCATCGTCAAGATATTTATGACACTGACTGTACCTACTCGTAGACCAGATGTTAACCATTTAACAGACACTGCACTGAGAATTCTCTTCGTTAATTAAATAAAAACTGCAATAAACTGAAAATTATAAGGTACTCAGAGCAGGGTGCCGATTCTTATGTTGATTTTAATTTTAGTCCGTATCTTTTAGCAGCTGTACTAAAATAGACTTATCGTCTAGATGGATTTGTTGATGATCACAGCAGGCCAAACTACTTAGTGATTATGAATACTGCATCGTAATATTATTATTTACACGTTTATTGTAAGTAACAAATTTACGGTAAACAAGTCAAACATAAAGGTTTGCCCTCGTGACAGCCATGATTGATTTATATCAGGTATTTTGCATGCTATTAAAAAATAATAATGTAAATGGATTTTTTTTTGACCGGTCAATTTTTCGGTCTGGATTTATCCTATCTTTATCAATTTGGGTAATTATCATACTAAATATTTAAAAAAATCATTTAAATAATAATGTAAATTATGAAATCTCTTATATGCAGCCTAATTTTACATATAGTCTCAAAATCGAAATTCTTTTTCCAAATTTAAAATGTGATGAAGTATCCACTTAACGGCAACAATTTTTTTTCAAGTAAAAGTGGAATAAGTGAAGTATTTCGAAAACAGAATATGTATTAAGAATTAGATTTTGTAGATTAGCTTAGCTGAATACCATGCACAACATAATTGACGCCGAACTCCAGGTTTCTTACAACTAGTATTATTGTAGAGAGCAGGTGTTTCTAGTTAAAAGCTTAAGTTAAAAGAATTTAGCGGACTTGTTTTTTGATTATGTGTTATGTCACGAAAAGGTTCTGGCGCGATTACTTTTTTTTTAAAGGTCTTGTTCAGAATTAGTTATGAGATGTCGACATTTTGAGATGTTGTCAATTTGGGAAGTTTATATTTATTTCGAAGTGGTCTGGAGCGAATTATACTACTAAGTACATAATATTTGATCACAATTTTGGTAAAACCGAAGATAATTGACTGTAAATTTGTAATACCAATGTATAACGCATGGTTGTTAAATGTTCCAACATATAAATAAAAAATAATGACCAAAAAATCGCGATCGTATAAGCTATTTATGTCGACTGAAAAGCTATGTTTTTGTGAGCTGTAGTAACTTTCGCTTACGGCGTTTACGCGCAACAACTCTCGTCTCGTTATAAAGAAGTAGTGAGTATCTAGCGATAGATCCAGATTAATAAGGATGAGTTGAAGGAATTTTTTTACAGCATTAAGTATGCTAACTATACAAATCGAATACATAGGGAAAAAGAATCTTGCCACGTCGCCTTAAAGACGTATAAGATGGGAAATTTGAATCATATCGGGCGTGTCTCGGTAGCCGAATTGGTCAGGCATTCCCCCTGTAAGGGAAAGACTGCGGGTTCGAGTCCCGCCCGAGAAGATTCTTTTTCCCTATGTATTCGATTAATAAGGATGAGTCCAGATTAAGTAACATGTTGTGTAACTTCCTACTATTATTATAAACGCGAAAATTGATATATATATAGCTTAAGCTACCAAATAGCAGTATTTTGATTTAAATAAAAAAATGTACACGCCTAAGCCAAGGCTCCATACAACGCGGCCGTCCTCCTTTGGAAGTATGGATGGATGTTTCCCGCTCCACGATTTTGTTCCCCCATCGGACCTAACGGGGGTAACCCCCGTTAGGTCCGACATAACTATGTCGGACTTGTACCGACCAAAACCGCGCGGCCGTCAAGGGGCATTAGAAGAAAGCAAGAAAGAAAAGCCGTTTATTACACATTAGTTGCCAGGGGTGATTTAAATAAAATTCGGTATGGAGTTCTCTGTCACCCTGGATGAAAACGTAGGCTATATTTGGTCGCGATAACCGACATCTACGCGGGCATAAGCTAGTATACTATATAACACTTCCACTAATCCACACTAATGAAACATATAAAACAAAAATATCTTACTGCTCTATAAGGATTTGAGTTGTAAGTTGAGGATTTTCAGTTTTGTAATTTCTGTTGAATTCAGCTATATTCAGTTTCATAGAAAAATCTTGTTCACTTTCTGAAATGAAATGAATCTCTGTGGCGTGGCGGTAGTGCACGCGACTGCCACGCAGGAGGCGCGGGTTCGATCCCCGCTCAGTGCAAATATTTGTATGCATGAATATGGCTATTTGCATTGGTCTAGGTGTTTCTATGTATAATATGTATGTATTTACAAAAAAAAAGTATCTAAGTATATTTATCCGCAGTCTAGATTCCATAACACAAGCTAGTTATGCTTACAATGGGTCTAGATAGCGTTGTGTAGAATGTTGTGGAATATTTATTTAAAAAAAAAAAAAAACCTCTCCAGCTAAGTTAACTTGCTTGTGTTAGGAGTGGGTTCACATCAGTAGTTTAATGGATTCGAACCTGGGACCTCTCGATCGTAAGGCCGACTCCTGAACCACTAAGCTGCAGACGCTATTTTAAATATGAAATCGAAAGCAGTGACCGAAATTACGTGACTTGGCTCAGCCTTACTGTCCTAAACAAGGGTTATGCGACTGCTATAACAATAAATAAACATCGACATCAATTTAAACTCGCCTCAGCTTATCACTTGCACCATACAAAGGAACAAGCTTGCGACATTCGAATTATACTAATTAGGAACATTTGCAGTATGAAAAGACAGTGACAAACAGTTCTGTCGTAGTAGATAATATTTTGTGACGTAATAAATGCTATGGAAACTTATAATAAAATAATATATGCCATAGAAACTTATAATAAGAAAAGAACACATACAATTAGGTGCAAAGAAAACACACAAAGCCTCTGTGGCGTGGCCGTAGCGCACGCGACTGCACAGTGCAAATATTTGTATGCATGAATATTTGCATTGGTCTGGATGTTGCTATGTATAATATGTATGTATTTACAAAAAAAAGGAACTAAGTATGTTTATCCGCATTCTAGATTCCATAACACAAGCAAATTAAGCTTAGCATGTATGCGTTGTGTAGAATGTTGTGGAATATTTATTTATAGATTACGGGATTTGGGTATTTTTGGCTCCATCAAAATCTTTGGGACCACCTTAGACCTCAGATGAGACTCAGACGGAAGCTTTCTAAGGATTGGGAAGTCAAACGGCAGTCCCTCCCGTAAAACCCATTAGGTAAAGAGAAATAGAAAAGCGAACTCGGGCTCCATTAATTTCATTTCATAAATTCTGTCAGAAAAACTGTAATTTTGCTTTATAAATATTACGATCGCTAAATTAACTGCATCACGCCTGATGTTATACCTCAGGATACGTATCTTGGACCTAAATCGCGAGACAAATGAGACCTGGAACTCCCTGCCAGCTCACGTGTTTCTTTCTTCCTACAGGCCCCAGCTAAAGGCAAGAGGATCGGAAAGAGGGCCACCATCGCAAACATGTACAATATTATCAGTGATGGCACTCAGCTTGACGGCCTCATTAGATGCCTTTTCACTCCTCGCTTATAGGACCCGGGACTGTAGGAAGAACGAAACACGTGAGCTGGCAGGGAGTTCCAGGTCTTAACGGTGCGGCATAGGAGTGCTTCACCGAACCGCTTGATTCTAGAAGGTATAGGTATATATAATGTAATCGAACAAACTATCGCCAGTTACGTGAGAGTTAACTGGCGAGTAACACAGCAGCCACTAATTTGTCGCCAGTGGTCCTAACTACCCAACATGTACGGATTTACATAAACACCGACGTTAATGTTTGTGGCGCAGTGTTGCTTGATATCTGATGTTTGGATAATGAATCTTGTTGCTAGGCTAACGCTAGATGCAAGCAATTATAATATACACTAGCTTTTGCCCGCGGCTTTGCCCGCTTGGATGTCGGTTATCGCGACCAAATATAGCCTACTAGCTTTTGCCCGCGGCTCCGCCCGCGTGTATGTCGGTTATCGCGACAAAACATAGCCTATGTCCTTTCTCAAGGTCTAATCTACCCCTATACCAAATTTCATCAAAATCGGTTCAGTGGTTTAGGCGTGAAAGCGTAACATACAGACATACAGACAGACAGACAGACAGACAGAGTTACTTTCGCATTTATAATATTAGTATGGATGTGTTAATCTAAGGTATCAGCTAACGTCATACCAAATTTTATTTAAATCGCTCCAGCCGTTTAGACGTGATAGAGTAACAAACATCCATTCATCCATACTTACAAACTTTCGCGTTTACAATATTTGTAGGATAGATACACATTTCACTAATCATGGTATTTGGTTCCACGTAATAGGGGATGATCCTACTGCCGTATTCCGGGCACTATTATTGTCAGTATCGAGCCATGTAAGTGAATGCCTGATGTTAAATACCTATCCCGTAGTCGCTGGTGCTAAATGCCTATCCCTTAGGCAGCTTCTACTAGGATGACTGGCGGTTGTTTGCTGTGATATGTTGTACATAATACCTACAATTTAATTTATACACTCTCAACGATATTCTCCGGAGAGCCTTCGTATCTGCAAATATCCCGTGCCTACTGGAACCACCTGGCCTCAGTAGATCCGACAGCAAAGGCTGGGACGGTATGACTGCCGTACTGTCCTGTCTCCAGCTGCCGCTGCCGAAGACCCAGCGGAAAAGAAACGCGGCAAAGGTTGGCCATCGCTATCCAGCGAGGCAATGCCGCCAGTGTAATGGGTACTATTGCCCCGGGTACGGTGAGGGGCGGGTTAATATTACCTATGTAATTTTAAATTTTTGAATTTATACACAATCTTATAGAAATATATTCAATTATACGTCCAAAGCATTTAATTAATACCGACTAGAGAGAAACTGCATTAGACCACGGTTTATCGCTCTGTAGTAATTAATTCAATTCATACAATACCTATATATCTTGTTATATCTAAGCGATACAGAAGCTATGTATATGCCGCAATATTATTCTACTTGCAACACTGTCTACCCACTATCGTACAAATTGCCAAGCAGATAAATATTTCAATTACCATAGATAGCACAAAGTCGCTAATTGCTGAAGCAATACTAATCAGGTCAGTTGGGTGATATTTTTTAACATAATGAGACCCCTCTATGCCTCGGTGGTTCCATTCCAACGTCCCTGTTATAAAAATATAAAATAATTAGCTGACCCGGCGAACTTTTTTTTTTTTATACCACTTAGGTGGCAGACAAGCACACGGCCCACCTGATGGAAAGTGGTTACCGTGGCCTATGGACGTATGCAACACCAGGGGCGCTACACTCGCGCTGCCTACCCTACTTCGTACCTACCGCCAATTTCCTCCCGCCCGAGTGGCATCAGATCCCGTTCCCGCTGCACCCTCTACTTCATTAAGCATGTACCTATTACACATATACACCTTCCTCCTGAATCACTCTATCTATTCAAAAAACCGCTTCAAAATCAGTTGCACATATTTAAAGATTTAAGCATACATAGAAACAGACAGCGACAGCGACTTTGTTACCCGACTGCCGAAGGAAGGAGGGTAATTTATTTTCCCATCATTCTACACAGCGCTATCTAGACCCATGGTAAGCATAGCTTAACTAACTTGTGTTACGGAATCTAGAATGCGGATAAACATACTCAAATATATATTTTTTTTTTGTAAATACTACATATTATACATAGAAACACCCAGACCAATGCAAATAGCCGCATTCATGCACACAAATATTTGCACTGAGCAGGAATCGAACCCGCGCCTCCTGCGTGGCAGTCGCGTTCACTACCACCACGCCACGGAGGCTGTCATTTTATATTATGTAATTTTATAGAGGCGGTAATTTTATATTATGTAGTGATAATGGTGACGTCATTGTATTTCTATTCTCAACGATTAGTTCAATTCATATATTATTAAAATAAAACTAAAAAAAAAAAAACTAAAAAAAAAAGTAAAAAAAAAGTAAAAAAAAAAAAGTAAAAGAAAAGTAGAGATAAAAAAAAAAAAAAAGTAAAAGTAGAGATTCATATATCTGGGGCTTTAAATGTGCTCTATAAGCGCCGTACACGTTTCTTGGATGAATTTTGAAGATGCCATGGAGTGCTACTGCGGTAAACAAGCTCAAATCCACCAAGTATAGATTATTACAAAACATTCTGCACTCACATAAAAACAAATGATTGACACTGAAAAGACTGAAATAAGTTTGATAGCAGGCGGTACCCATTAATTTTCTTTCGGTTTATGATTGGGATATGGGTACCGCCTGCTATCAAACTTATTTCAGTCTTTTCAGTGGCAGACGGGTTTTTTTTTTAATCATTTGTTTTATTTTATACATTTTAGTTATGATATGACATGTATATCTTTTGTAATTTCCTTCATATCGTTTATACTTGAAATAAAAACCTAATTCAATAAGTAAGAAAATTAGCGAGAGTGATCGTTCTGTTAAACAACTTTAAACCGTTATAATATATCCTAAACTATTATTTAAAATGAAAAATGATAAAAAGTACCTATAGATGATTTTAAAATACCTATTCAACGACACCCCGCTTGACATAGTTCATCGACTTTTTGTTTTTTCATTTTGACAATATGGCGTCTGGTTGTCGCTGTGGTGAATTTTGATTACTGTCATGTTAGTGACACTCGCAAGGTTAAGACGAATCGATTGACGTAAGAATTATCAAAATCGGCCTACGCGACCTTTTTTTTTTTTTTTTTTCGTGCGGAAATCCCCACGGATAGCCCCCCTGCCGGAGTCGGAAGGGGAGGTTATGTCGGACTCGAACCGACTAAAACCGCACGCCGACTGTGGGTCTTGGTGCTAGGCCGGAGGTGAGGTTGTCAAAGACATATCCCTCGCACCCCGGCTGACCCAGGGCCATCCCTTACGGTCTGGCCCTCCTCAGGAGGGGGGACAACGGTGTCCCCAACTCGCCCCCGGAATGGAGAGGCGCGCTATTCAGCGCGCCGCCGCCGTGGCCTGCTTCTGCTGGGGTGACAGGCGGCTCCACCCGTCACCCCCAGGCCCGCGCTCATGGGGGACGGAGGTCAGTCAGTGCCCTCCGACGCCCGAGTTGCCTGCGCGCGCGGGCGGCGCGATCCGCGAGTCTTTCTCGCTCGCGCCGCCTCTCCCGCTCCGCCGTCTCCTTCACGACCATTACCTGCTCGCTGAAGGAGACGCCGGCCGCCCACGCGTCCGCGCAGCGGACCATTGCTGTGAGCAGGGTGGCGAGGGTGAGAACTCTCACTCCCAGGGCCGCCACTAGCTCCCGCCTCGGTCTGGCCCATGCCGGGCACTCGGTGAGCGTGTGCAGCCCCGTGTCCTCGCTCGCGTCGCAGTGATGGCACTCGGACGTTGGCTCCTTTTCGATCCGACACAGATATCGCCCGAAGCACCCGTGCCCGGTGATAATCTGCGTCAGCCGATACGAGAGGCTGCCATGTGGCCTCTCGAGCCATTCCCCCATGATGGGCCTTACCGCCTCTATGACGGCATGCCCTGCGCGTCGTTGCTCAAGTCGTCGCTCCCACTCCGCCACCATGATCCCGTGGAGCCGGGACCTCTCGGCCCGAATGTCTTCGGGCTCGGGATCGTATCCCCGCTCCCGCGCCTCCTTACGGAACCGATACAGTGCCGCAAGGGATCTCGCTTCCAAGATCCACGGTGGCGATCCGGCTAGGAGACTCGCCGCTTCGAAGGATATCGTGCGGTACCCCCTAATGGCCCTGCAGGCCATCGTCTGCTGCGGCGCATGCAGCAGTTGCACGAACCTGGCCTGCAGGGCGTCCGCCCACACGGGGCACCCGTACAGGGCCATGGACCGCACGACACCCGCGTAGAGTCTCCTGCAGGAGTCCTCTGGGCCCCTCAAGTTGGGCAGCAGCCGCATCAGCGCGTTAGCTGACACCAACAGTTTAGGGCGCAGACTTCGGAAGTGCTCTCCGAAGTCCCACCGACCGTCGAGTACGAGCCCCAGGTATTTCAACCGGGGCTTGATGTCGATGGGAGTACCTCCTACTGTCAAGCTGGATCCCGGGGGTGGCCCGCGCCGAGGACCATGAAAGAACAAGGCCTCGGATTTGTGCAGAGCCACCTCGAGACCCAGCCGCCGGATCCGATCCACGACTTGAGCAACAGCGGTCGTGGCCCTCTGGGTCGCCTCGCGGTGTGTAGCGCCACTCACCGTCACTAGCGTGTCGTCCGCGTAGCACGTGACGGTGGCCCCGAACGCAAGCTCACCGCGAAGCACCCAGTCGTATCCGATGTTCCACAGGAGCGGCCCCAGGACCGATCCCTGTGGGACACCGCACGACATCTCAACGCCTACCGACGCCGGTCGCACTTGGGTAGATGACGGCCCTCTCCGTCAGGTACGCCCCGACTTGGTACGCCCCGACTGGCCTACGCGACCTAGAGACCAAATCTCTAGAACGCCACATAGAAACAAACATACTTACATACATAGACCTCCTTTGCGTCGCGCAGTCGGGTAAAAAGGTCCTGTTTTTATATTTCACGACACAGGTCCAAGATATATAAATCAAGTAATATATATATACATTAAATTCCCATAGCAGTTTAACCTTAAATCATCAAAGTCACGTACACTCCCAAGGGATCGATGTTCAGCTGTACACCGTGTAACGTGTACAACCGGGTAACCCCACTAATCTCGCATCGATATTAATTTACTCCATTTGTACACGCTCCCATAATTAGTTGCTATGATCTTGTTATAATTAATTATTCAAGATCCGTTTTGATTGGGCGTGTCACGAATTACGTGTACATTATTAATTATGAAGGTTTTTAATTGTTTCTAACACAGTGAGGTGGGATGAGTGTATTGATTTATTTATTAGAATAAGTTGGTAAAAGTTTCAGATAAAAGCTATAACCGGCTGTTTTAACGGCTTATTCCACTTTTCCCCGTTGCTGGGGATTATTGAACTTTTTGTTCACTATTCCCCGTTGACGCAAAATTCTTGAATAATGGGGATTAGTAAACTAAAAAGTTCACGAATCCTATTAGAACTAATAACTTCAATAATCCCCATTAGGTACGTTAAAAATAAAATACTATTAATGTATCATCTACTTTTATTTTTTAATGGGGATTATTGAACTTTTTAGTTTTAATAGAATTTATCACTTAATTCTATTTATTTTTTAAAAAATTATTTAAAAATTATGCGTCAACGGGGAATAGTGGACAAAAAGTTCAATAATCCCTATCAACGGGGATTGTCAACGGGGAAAAGAGGAATAAGCCATTGTAACTGCTTTTCTTGATTTATTAATTTCATTTCGTCCATTATATTATTGTTTCTAAAGTAACAATTGGTTTGCTTGTGTCTTTTTCTTATTGCTTAGCTCCTAAGGATCGTAGCATGATATTAATCAGCTTATAACCTTCCTTAAGTACCGGGATATCAAATGTAATAAGATTTTTTCAAATCATATCATGCATCTTCAGACATTGGCGCGTTCAAACTAACTCTACAGCTTAATTTATTAGTAGAAGATTAATATAACATATGCTCACAGCTCTGTTCTCGTAGTAATTTAATTGTATTTATCTATAAATATAAAAATCAATGCCACTTTGTGGAAGTCCAGGGAAGGTACGTAGAGAAAAATTCGAATAATTGCCGGGAACCGACATCCATGCGGGCGGAGCCGCGGGCAAAAGCTAGTATTAAATAAATTTCAGTACATATATACAATTACACAAATAAATAAACCAGTTCTTATCACATAGACTCAACTAAGTCCACAGACAAACTGTTCAAAACAGTTTTGTGAACCGATAGTAGATGCAATACTTAAAAATTGTACCTATGCTTAGTAAATAATAAATAGAAAAACCCTACAAGAACCTGTTTATGAGGTTGTGTTCTAATTCTAGTTTCGTTGCTTGTTGTGGAGGTCAGATACAGAACAGGATGGCAGTCACTTCACAGAAAATATTGTAGTTTGGCCTTTTCCTAGCAGGATATGAAATCTGACCTTCGAGCCCGGTATAGGAACCCAAAAAATATCAAAAATGGCTATCATCTAAACACAAGCTAAAATTAAAAATTATTTCACAAAATTATGCACGAAAAATGTGGTTGATAAAATTTAAATTGTTGTGAACAAACGAGGGGTGATTAAAAAAGTTGCCTAAATAACAAAACATCACCCTTCGTAGCCTTGTTAAAAACCGCTTGTAACCACGAGTGAATTTTGGCAATCCATTTTTATGAGGATGCCACACTATCTAGGGAAAAAAATTGAAGTAGGAATAATGTGATTTTTCGTTCGAAAGTTTGGAAATTCTACTGGGGAAAAACCGAGTGTGTCAACCCTGAATACCAATACAAATAACAAAATAAATATATATTCCACATCATTTTTACAACGCTATCTAGACCCATGGTAAGCATAGCTTAACTAGCTTGTGTTATGGAATCTAGAATGCGGATGAACATACATAGATACTTTTTTTTATAAATACATAAATATTATACATATATCGAACCACCCAGACCAATGCAAACAGCCATAATCATGCATACAAATATTTGCACTGAGCGGGAATCGAATATGTACCTATAATACCATGATCGCGTTAATTCCCGTTATTATAATTGTAAATCATGGAACGCGAGAGTTTAGAAGTTATCCTAACTAACATTCTACTAGAAACGATTCATCTTACCGTCCAATTTAATTCCATTCTACATCAATAGGTATACCCAAACACTTTGTTTTGTATTACCAATCAGTAGCATTTCTTTAGCTATAAGTTATTAGACAACTTGGGGAGAAAATAGCTATTTCCGTTAAGTAGCGGGGGTGCAAAAAAGCCCCCTTAAGTAACCACTTCGTTTTCTTATGGCGCCTCTAAAGTGCTGAGTATTGTGAACGGAAAAACTGGACTTATTTGTTGTTTTTGTTTTATAATGATGGTAGGTAATGATAACAGGGTATTTATTGTTTTGTATGGTTGTTTTTTTTTGTGGTGTGCTTTTGACAGAATTTAGATAATAAGAATGTCACAACAGTCGAAACCTATCTATTTAGGTTCGAGATCCTAAATAAGTCTCTGACTCGAGGTAGATAAATCTGCTTTTCTTTTTGAATGTAAAGATTTCTTTATTTTATATAAAGAATATTAGAACCGAAGTTACTAATATTCCCTTTAACCCCTCCAACTAAGCAAAATTGCTTGTGCTAGGAGTGGGTTCACGTCGGTAGTGTAATGGCCAGGATCGAACCCGGGACCTCTCGATCGTAAGGCCGACTCATTAACCACTAAGCTACCGACGACGCTTCAATTCAATAAAATAGTTTTCAACCATCGCTTAAAATTAAAAATAAAACATTGTTCATGTACTAACTAATTGAAGTTAATCTTAAAATAATAACAAATTTGAAACCAAAATAAAATTATCATGTCAATGGAAAATATTTTTTTCTTGGAACGTTCAGTTTCTTGTGTTATTTATTACTTCAAATAAATAACTAGAATTTCATGTATGATGATTTTGCATATTTTCCTTTGCCTCATCGAACAAAAGACAACAACAAAAGCCTGATTCAAGCATTAATTTATACAGAACCTCAGCTAGTAGCACAAAAGCATATCATCAAAACAAGCAAAACAAATTCATTTCAAAAATAATAGTAAGCATTTTTTCCGAAACTTTAAGGCGAAGTTGACTACCTTATTTACATACCTACCCTATTTGCCAGGGGTAAAAATGCCGGTCAAGTGCGAGTCCGACTTGCACACCAAAGATTCCGTAAAATAGTGGATTATGTTATGACACAAAATTATGCCACATAAATCCACCCTTCCATACTAATACTATAAATGCGAAAGTAACACCGTCTGTCTGTATTTTACGCTTTCACGCCTAAACCACCGAACCGATTTTGATGAAATTTAGTTTAGGGGTAGGTTAGCCCAGGAGAAAGGACATAGGCTATGTTCGGTCGCGATAACCGATATCCACGCGGGCCGCGGACAAAAGCTAGTAGGAATATATTTTGACTGCTTTGAATTAGAAGCTGGATTTTTCACAGTTTCAAGACCTTTACAGAACTGAGTATCTGCTATGAATTTCAACTTGATTCTCGCATACCTGAGAAAAAGGTTTTGACGTACAGACGGACAACAAACTGAGCATATAAGGGTTCCTTTCGAGGTACGGTACCCTAAAAATTACGAGGAAAACAACATGGCCGCTCAAACTTCGAGAGTTATAATCGTTAATTAAAACCCCCGGAATCCCTCGTGAAATATTGTTATAAATCCCCCTTGACATAGAGATAATGTGATCACATTCAAATTTGTGTTGCAACGCACAAAATAAACAATGTTTTTAGGGTGTTAATGAACGAAAAATGTGAGGATACGGATTGTTTGAACAAATAAATTACAGTGAAAGATTAGTTTGGGTTTCTATTGGATTTCCATTTTGTATCTACCATATACGTTACTAAATGGAAATCCAATAAATACACACTTCAACATGGTCTTCAGAGAAGAGCTCCTAGGAATTTCCCTGAAGATATTGTGCATGAAAACCAGCTTTTCTTGCATCTTAGCAGGACTTGGGACAGTATTCCACAACAGGATATTGACACCCTTGTTATGAGAATGCAGAATCGCTGCAGATGTGTCAGGAGAGTCTTAGGTGGATCCACGGATTATTAATTTTAAGTTTTCAACAATTTTTATAAAAAATAAATAGTTGTTTTGTTTAGGTTTTGATGTTTCAAAAATAAAGTTAAGATTGAAATTTTGTCTGAGTTTTTCCTCTTCTTCTAAGTTTTTTTGAAATTTAACTTTATCTAAAAGTTTATTATCAGATTAGATAGGCTATTAAACAAGGTTTATTTTAATGTGTAGGTGTCTTAACAAAAAGTTATTAGAATTTTAGTTATTTAGGTTTCATTGAAATATTCCTAGACCATATTGATGTGTGTATAATAAAAATACAAATTCAGTTGAAATATCAAAAATAATAATTAGAAATGTGTAAATCAATTCTTGTAACAAATAGATGTTAATAATTTAGTCTCAATCCGTTTTTTATACAACTCAGGTAGCGAACAAGGACACGGCCAACCTGATAAAAAAATATAACGGTCGCCCAACAAGGGCAAACAGCTCACGAATATCGCTCTTTCTAACACACTCGTGTTGCAGACCCTTTAGGAACAGAGAGTTTATGTGCCATCAGTGCAGAAGACAAAGCAGGCATTAAGTCCGCCTTTGTACATTTGTGCATGAAGTTCAAATAAATAAATAAATAAATAAATAAGCATACGGACATAACGACAGTGAAAATAATATTAAAAAAATTACAGGAATATAATTTTTGACAGTTGGGAGAATCTGATAGATTAGATAGATCACATTTTAATTTAAAGGTCGATATGGGCGTAAACTTGAATGTATGAATACTAGTAATCAATTACGTCAAATCGGCGGAAAGGATTTGGCCAAGGGGACAGATTATAGCCTGGAATTCATCACATATAGGCTCTCTCATAAAGGCTCTTAAGGATTCCAAATACTTCGGGAAAAATTAAGCGCTGAAGTGGGACTTGAACCCACGACCTTTCCCTTACAGTCGTGGTTTCAAGTCCCACTTAAGCGCTTCATTTTTCCCGATGTATTTCGAATATAAAAGCTATAAAAATTCATTAAAAAAGGCTCTTAAAGATTACCAGAATGGGTTAAGTATTTCACGCGGCCATTGGTTTTCATATTGGTATTAGAAGTGGCAAGGGGATCCCATAATCTGATTGCTGTCAGCTTTCCAATAGGCCACATTTCGCATTTCAATGAATTAGCCCAACGCAGTCCACTGCTGGACATATGCCTCTCCCAGTTCCATTTCTTTATTTTCTTTTCCACCGGCTTCGCTTTTAAAAATGTCCATCAATCGCCGTGTGGCTTTTCAAACCTAAAAACTAAAACCCGACTACCAAAAAATCACGCTTTAAAAATGACAAACAAGAAAATATCAAGGATAGCCGTGGTCGTATGCCACTTTTCCCTGGAATGTATTGTTTTGTTAGAGTAAGTGGCATACGACCACGGCTATCCTTGATATTTTCTTGTTTGTCACTTTTAAAGCGTGATTTTTTGGTAGTCGGGTTTTAGTTTTAAACTTTATTTTTTATTTAAATTATTTTGGGGATAAGGTAAAGCTAATAATTTATACATATTTGAAATGTGCTCATTAAGCACTTTCATTTGATACCAAACACGGCATATTTATCTCACATTTATTTTTTTACACAGAACCTTATGAGCGCTAGAGGGCGCCACACAAGATTGAGTGACACGTCATATAGCCTATAACCATCGGACGATCAAGCCGCTTGTAATGATACCTCATTTGTCCAGTTCTAATAAGTAGTTGAGGAGCTATGAGGGAACAAATGAACATACATACATACATACATACATACATACATACATACATAGCCTGTCAAAATCATAACCCTCCTTTTGGCTTCGCCGTAGTCGGGTAAAAACTGAATGTCAAAAAACTACGCTGTATTTCAGGACAAAAAACTTATTCAAAATTGTTGAAAATTACCTCCAACTCATTGTAAGCCTAGATCTATGCATACGAATGCCCACTTTCAGGCTCTGGGCAAATCTAGGAGAATGTTCTCTCAGAAATTATACGAGCTGACTTTTGCGTTAGCTTTTGAATAAATTACACAGTTGGAAATGAGAAAGGAAAGAGTGTAAAAGATAATAGTAAATGCAACGAAAGAACATGGCTACTTATTACAAGATACTGCATTTTTTAACATAACATTTTTAGAACTTCGGGAAAAATAAAATGCTCAAGTGGGACTTGAACCCACGACCTTTTCCCTTATAGGGTGAATGCTCTTTCAAATCAGCGGTTTTAGAACTTTTTTGAAATTTTGTAGGCAAGATATTTCTGACGCTGATGTACGGTCAACAAAGGTGATATGGTTCCACCTTGACATACGACTTTATATGAAAAAGTGGAACCTTATCTCCTTTGTCGACTGTACCATGGTAAATGATCTGGGTAATGTTACACTATTAATGTGAATGACCATTCGATTACATCAGGAAAAATGAAGTACTCAGGTGGGCTCCCGAGCCACACCTGAATCAATTCAAATTTTCCTTCTCTTTATATGGGAAAGGTCATTGGGTTCAAGCATAAAAAATGCTATAAAACTTCATACAAGTGAATGACCATGTCAATTTCACATCATATACATATTTCAATTAGAGTTCACTAATTGAGTTCACTCGTATAACATCATCTATTACTACTATATTACCAGTCTGGTTAACATGATTACTGGCTAAATCATTAATAATTAGATCTGATACAATTATACAATGATTAATGTTATCAAACGTAATGGTTAATCTTGTAAATTGTTGTTACAATGAATGTAAATGCGGTCCCTGGAGTCCTAGGTGAAGGTCTCGCTTGCGACCTTGTAAAGATCATGATGGTGGTGTTAAATCCTACTAATATTATAAATGTGAAAGTTTGTGAGAATGGATGTGTGGATGTGTGGATGTTTGTTACTCTTTCACGCATAAACGGCTGGACCGATTTGGTTGAAATTTGGTATGTATATAGGTTATACCCTGGATTAACATATAGGCTATAAGTATATCATCACGCTACTACTTAAGGGAACGGAGCAGTGATCATTAATGTCAACAAATTCGGCTGGCATCGGCATATACCTACGCAGAAGTGACAGTGTGGTTTTCTGTTGCTGTTTAGATAACTATATCATTGTATAAGAGGGTGCAGCGGGAACGGGATCGGACGCCACGCGGGTGGAAAATAATTGGCGGTACGAAGTTCGCCGGGTCAGCTAGTATTTCATAGTTTTATCATGAATATCACCTTATCAATAGATAATTAATTCCGTTGTAGATTCTCCAAATCTGTTGTCAAATATATCGTTCAATACAAAATACAGTGTACGGCGAGCTAATGTCACAAATCTATTTGCACTACAAATTCTTACAACTTTACTTCTTAAAAACAACACCTCATATTTTAATCCGATTGTTAGAATGGCCCGACAGTATAATGAATTGTTAAAAAATAATATTTTCAAAATCGACATTTTTGATCCAAATTTCAACAATTACATCAAAACCATAAAAGGTATCCTCCAACCTAAACAGGGTGACTAGGGCGCAGCCGACACGTTGTGTCCGGGTGAAACAGTCCACTATTACTCGTACCTATGTTATAATAATAATTATATTGTAATTCTACTCAGTCAATTCAGTACACCTTATTATTGTTTTATATGTATACACTATCATGAGTTACAGTCCAGTTCAAAATGTTTGCCAGTTGTTTATGTTTTGCTAATGATTTGATTGTAACTTGTTCTGTATCAACAAATAAATAAAAAAATGGAATCAGACTGAAAACCACTGGATACCAGACTGCCCCGATCCACTGCCTATGTATCGAACGAAATGTCGGTTCATTCTAATTGAATCCAATATATCAATACCATTATTGGGACAATGATGATAATGTACAAAGATCGATGATGTGGTTTTTCCAAGCGACTACAATATGCGATTCTTCAAGGATATAGAAGGTTTTGACAGGGTCAGCAGCGCAAGTGTAACCCCCGTAGTGTTGCAAATAACAATAGGCTAAAGCATTCGCTTTTCATTAAGCGAACCGTGTGTTTTTCTGCCAGATACTACAAAAAAATGAATATCATAGGTGGCTATCCACACCTGAATCCCCGAAGAGGTAGTTAGAGTGTATTAACACCAATATCATTATTGTTCTATATTGAAAAATAAATGACTATGACTATGACTCACAGTTCGCCAAATATGATTTTCAGCCCCACGAAATAGAATTGCCATCATGTGGGTACTTTTTCACGGGCTGTATTTATTTTTTATTTTTATATATATTTGGTCCGTCAATTGACTGCACCCCGCTAGATGGCAACAAAGCTGAAGTGCAGTCCAGAAGATACAGACCACCATTCCCGGTTCCATTGGACGTAAAATGGTGGTCCCTAACTTGACGGCCTTGATAGATGCCTTTTCACGCCCCGTAAGAGGAGGGAAATGTTTACTATCGCATGGAAAACAGCCCTATCCCTTAGTCGCTTTCTACAACACCCATGGAAATAGATAGGGTGGCCCCCTGTACTCACGCTGAAATTCATTTGAAAGATTGTTGTAACAAGCTTAATACCTACGTGGCCATGAGCTCAAGGCCCAAGCACTATTCAATAATAAGTTGATCAAACATACGTACGCACTGTTTTCTTACTATTATCTTGAAGGTACAGTAGGCCCGTAAGCCTCTGAAATTGAATGTCAACATTCTGTACTAATGGTATTGTCTGTAGGTATATTAGCCTGATCGATATAGGTAACATTTTGATCGGGGAATGTAGATAGGGGTTGTATTTACTAGTCTATAATATAAAAATGAATCGCTAAATGTGTTGGTAAGCGCATAACTCAACAACGCCTGGACTAATTTGGCCAATTCTTTTTTTTTATGTTCTTTGAAGTTGAAGGATAGTTTTTATGGCGAGAACCGACATCCACGCGGGCGGAGCCGCGGGCAAAAGCTAGTTAGTTATATGGTTAGGCTTGTTTAAGATGGCAGGTCTCCCATCTTCGAAGGCAAGATAGGGACGCCGTGATTTCTACAGCCGAGGGGCTATCTTGAAACTGGAGATGACCCTGGGTCAGCCGGGTTGCGAGGGAGATGTCTTAGGCAATCTCACATCTGAAGACCCAAGACGGCATGCAGTTTTTGTTGGTTCGAGTTCAATATAACCACCCCTACAGCAGGTGGGTAGTATCCTAAGGGATTGCCACAAGGCCTGTTTTTGAAGTTACAAATAGAATTGATCATACGGAAATCCTCATCATCATCTACCTATCTTAATCTCTACACTCTTTATTATTGATTTCGATCCAGGTCCCGCAACCCAAGGGAACCTATTAGAACCGGGGTAAAAAGAGACCTATGTGTTATTCTTATTACAGACTGTAGTCTGCCTCAGTTCCAAATTTTAGCCAGATCTCTTCAGCAGTGCGTGATTGAATAACAAACATCTTCACAAACTTTCACCATCTTTCATATTTATAATATTCAAAAATTACTTCTCAGTTCAGCATCTCCACAAGCTGTTTGCAACAGAGAAAAAAATGTATCACGGTTTTTAGAATGAGGCGCGAATTAATTTTGAATTTCGAACGTGGGCGCCATTTTGTAATCTCATCTGTATGACAGCAATCAAAAGTGGCTTATTGTTACCGGTCAAGTAGTGTTCTTATCTTTTTTAATGCCAATCTAGTAGAGAAGTCATTGGCCCTCAATGTTGCCAGAGCTCAAATTAAAATATTTATTTTATAACAATTATAACAATATTATTGTTATTGAACTACAAAGGCAACTCAAGGCTACCAGCTCATTACATAGTAGGCGCGGTAACTTCTTACGTAAAAAAACACTGGCTGATACAATAGGTACAGTTTTTATATTTATTTTTAATCAATCAAACCTGTCAACTGTCAGCTGTTAGCATGCGACGAAATTATATCTTTTTTGTACCGTTTTTTTATAAGTTGGGGCCACAATTTATTTGGGTATTGATGGTGAACTTATTCCAGGTGGTTTTCTAGCCACTAGGCCATTTCCAATGTATGTCTGCATCCAGTCCTGTCCCAGCCGCCATTTAGAGGTCGTCAGTCCATCTGGCTCAGAGGGTTTCCTACCTTCCGTTTACCGTTACGTGGTCTCCACTATACCTTTGGCTTATATTTAGATCCATAGGCCGTAAGTCGTTCAGTAGTTGTAATCAACATTTACGTTAGGATGATGATGAGTTGTTTCTACTTATCAAATGCGTGTCTGTCTGTCTGTTTGTCGGTCTGTCTGTATGTTACGCTTTCATGCCTAAGCCACAGATCCGATTTTGATGAAATTTGGTATAGAGGTAGATTAGACCTTGAGAAAGGACTTATTCCATGTTTGATCACGATAACCGACATCCACGCGGGCGGAGCCGCGGGCAAAAGCTAGTGTAGAATAATCGAGCTATGCTTGGAGTTTCCTTGAAGGATAAAATTCAAAATGAGGTCATCCGACTAAGCGCTAAAGTTAGCGACATAGCTCGCAGAATAAGCAAGCTGAAGTGGCAGTGGGCTGGCCACATCTGTCGAAGGACTGACGGCCGTTGGAGCAAACGAGTCCTAGAGAGCGCGAGTAGGTAAACGGAAGGTGGGACGCCCCCTAGCCAGATGGACTGACGACCTGAAAATAGCGGCTGGGACCAGTCCGCACGAAAAAAAAATCTATCAATTGATAGATTTTTTTTTCGTGCGGAAATCCCCTCGGATACCTCCCCCGCCGAAGCCGAAAGGGGAGGTTATGTCGGACTCGAACCGACTTAAACCACACGCCGACTGTGGGTCGTTGTGCTAGGCCGGAGGTGAGGTTGTCTTCAACATATCCAGCCCACCCCGACTGACCCAGGGCTATGCCTTACGGTCTGGCCGTCCTCGGGAGGGGGGACAACGGTGTCCCCGACTCGCCCCGCCGTGGGCGCGCCACCGCCGTGGAATTGATTGCGTTAATGTAGAATTATGAAATTTAGTGATGGTTGAACAGACCTTTATTAAAGACATTTTTTTAAACATACTACAGAACAAAAATAGCCCTCAAAACAAAATTACGACACAACCCAAATCACTCTCGACATAATTAAACACCAAAAGAACACTTTAAATACACTTCATAAAAAACTTGGCCGGAGTTAATAAGAAAATTTTCTTTCCATACCCGATCTGGCACACTCGAACGTCTCATTAAACTTGGCCGGGAAATTATACCGAAGTCCCTAATCCTGGGACCTCATTAAAAAGTCTGTTTGACCTCTCTGACCTCGGTAGGCATTTCTTCAATCTTACCTGGAAAAAAGAGAAAAATTCTTATTATTCTCGAGGAAAAGTGTGGAAAAACGAATACACCATTGACGGAGGTGTTAACAGATGCAAACAGTGTCAGGACTTCATCTATACTTATATCCACATAAATAAAATAAAAAAAACCTTTTTTTTTAGATGGGTCTTGTATAAATTGTAAATTAAGTAAGTAACTGTAATATAAGTTTTGTGTGCTGCATAGAGATGGGCGCTAACCCGGTAAAAATGGGTGTTTTGGGAAAATTCCCATTTTTACCCATTTTTACCCACCCACTTGCCATTTATACCCGGTAAAAATGAAAAATGTAATTATATCATACTTGCACACAAAATTATGACTTTTAATATAAATATATGTGTTCTGTCAATTACAATGATACTATTTATTATATTACTAGCTTTTGCCCGTGGCTCCGCCCGCGTGGATGTCGGTTATCGCGACCAAACATAGCCTATCTCCTTTCTTATGGTCTAATCTACCCCTATACCAATTTTATCAAAATCGGTTCAGTGGTTTAGACGTGAAAGCGTAACATACAGACAGACAGACAGACAGACAGACAGAGTTACTTTCGCATTTATAATATTAGCACAGTCTAACGATTCATACTACATACAGTCTGTCAACGAGCCGTCTAGACAGAGCAATCGTGCAGGGGAGTGATGGGTGACGGGGTATTACTCGGTACGCCCATACATTTTACTCGGTACTAAGGATTCAGGGCTGTCTCATTTGTAATCACACTAATCACGTGTTTAATTTTTTTTCATGAATCGTTTTGTTTGTTAAAATATTTTTTTTTTTCGTTTTCTATATTTAGCGATCCAAGATGGCGGACACGACATTTTCACAAAAATCGATATGGGTATCATTTTCAGGGTTTTAGGGGTCGCCGATTACGAATATATCATCCATTTAGCGATCCAAGATGGCGGACTCGAATTTTTCACCAAAATTGATATGGGTATCGCTTTCAGGGTTTTTGGGGTCGCTGATTGTGAATTTATCATCCATTTCGCGATCCAAGATGGCGGACTCGAAATTTTCACTAAAATCGATATGGGTATCGTTTTAAGGGTTTTTGGGGTCGCTAATTACGAATACATCATCTATTTAGCAATCCAAGATGGCGGACTCAAAATGTTCACCAAAATCGATATGGGTATCGCCTTCAGGGTTTTTCGGGTCGCTAATTACGAATTTATCATAAATTTAGCAATCCAAGATGGCGGACTTGAAATTTGCACTAAAATCGATATGGGTATCGTTTTCAGGGTTTTTGGGGTCGCTAATTACGAATATATCATCAATTTAGCAATCCAAGATGGCGGACTCGAAATTTTCACCAAAATCGATATGGGTATCGCCTTTAGGGTTTTTCGGGGAACTTATTATGAATTTATCATCAATTTAGCAATCCAAGATGGCGGACTTGAAATTTTCACTAAAATCGATATGGGTATCGTTTTCACGGTTTGTGGGGTTGCTAATTACGAATCTATCATCAATTTAGCAATCCAAGATGGCGGACTTGAAATTTTCACTAAAATCGATATGGGTATCGTTTTCAAGGTACTCGGGTTGCTGATTACGAATATATTATTCATGTAGCGATCCAAGATGACTGGATGGATGATATATTCGTAATTAGCAATCCCGAAAACCTCGTAAACGATACCCATATTGACTTTTTGGGAAATTTCAAGTCCGCAATCTTGGATCACTAAATGGATTTTATTATTAGTCACCAAGAAAACTTAGACTTTTTTAATTTCAAGTCCAACATCTTTGATCGTCGTTAAAATGGTCGTCAATTCCGATATCAGACAATCGTCGGAAGGCAATCATTCGATGGGAAACTGTCGACTTCCAACTGATCGTGTGTAACCGCAAAACTGACAGCAGGGAATGGCCGGCAGGCCAAAATCGCTTTCGTGTGTGGGCGCTTTCAATTTAGGACTGCAGGCCGCCCGATATGCTCTGAAACTGCAGGCGGACTGATCGTGGATAGGCTCCTTAAGAATATATCATTAATTTAGCGATCCCGGCGATTAGCGAAATTTCATCGAAATTAGAACCCGAACCCGAACCTGAACCCGAATCAAAAATTGAAATTGAAATCGAAATTGAAATCGAAACCGAAACCGAAACCAAAACCGAAATCGAAATCCAAAAAACTCACGAGTCAAAATATTACATTTGCTTGATCATAATCGGTTGAGTAGAACCAGAGATATAAGCAAAAGTCGCAATAGCCGACATCCATGCGAGCGGAGCCGCGGGCATCAGCTAGCAATTTATATTAGCGTGAGTTGATGTGCTTTGACAGACAAAGAGATCAAAATAGGGGTTATATATAAAATGTTACAGAAAAAATAATTATAGGTAAATAAAAACTGAAGTGACAACTCTGACAAAACTGCAAAAGGCGGCATTTACGCAAACATCAAACGCGATGAACTACTGTAAGATCCGCCTGCAGTTTCAGATCGTATCGGGCGGCCTGCAGTCCTAAGTTGACAGCGCTCACACACGAAAGCGTCAGAAAAAAATCGTCACGAATAGTCGACAGTTTCCCATCGTATGATTGCCTGCCGGCAATTATCTGATATCGGGATTGACGACCATTTTACCGATGATCAAAGATAGCGGAAATTTAATAATTACGAATATATCATCCATACAGTCATCTTGGATTGCTACATGAATAATATATTCGTAATCAGCAACCTCGAAAACTTTGAAAACGATACCCATATTGATTTTAGTGAAAATTTCGAGTCCACCATCTTGGAGCACCAAATGGATGTTATATTCGCAATCAGCGACCCCAAAAACCCTGTAAGCGATACCCATATCGATTTTTGTGAAAATTTCGAGTCCGCCATCTTAATCGCGAAATGGATGTTATATTCGCAATCAGCGACCCCAAAAACCCTGAAAGCGATACCTATATCGATTTTGGTGAAAATTTTGAGTCCGCCATCTTGGATCACCAAATGGATGTTATATTCGCAATCAGCGACCCCAAAACCCTGACAGCGATACCCATATTGATTTAGGTGAAAATTTCGAGTCCGCCATCTTGGATCGCGAAATGGATGTCATATTCGCAATCAGCGACCCCAAAAACCCCGAAACCTGAAACCCAAATCGATTTTTGTGAAAATTTCGTGTCCGCCATCTTGGATAGCTAAATATAGAAAACGAAAAAAAAAACAATTTCAACAAACAAAACGAGTCATGAAAAGAAATTATCCCGTGATTAGTGTGATTACAAAATGAGACAGCCCTGAATCCTTAGTACCGAGTAAAATGTATGGGCGTACCGAGTAATACCCCGTCACCCATCACTCCCCTGCACGATTGCTCTGTCTAGACGGCTTCGTTGACAGACTGTATGTAGTATGAATCGTTAGACTGTGCTAATACTATATACCTACGTATGTTTTAGACTGGTGAATCTAAAAAAATTTAATGGGACTGCAAGTCAAGTGAAATTCTACATGAATAATCGCACCGAATTAACTCCTGAACATTTTTACCCGGGAAGAAATGAAAATACCCGGTAAAAATGGGTAAAAATGGGAAAAAACCCATTTTTACCTTCCCGACCCATTCTTACCCAGGGAAGGGAAGGGAAGACGCCCATCTCTGCTGCAGCATGTCAGAATAAAAAAAAAATCGTATTTTCTTCTTAAATTGTAGTTGATTGTCGGTTATCGCGATCCACGATATTAAATACTTAGTACTTTGTTTTGTATAGCCAGAGTACTAGTATCAGTCTCAATAGATGTCATTGCTCATTGGTTGACCAATAAAAAGATCTCACCAGATATAGGGTTACTACCCAATCCCCAAAAATCTTCATAACAATAATAAATAATAAAGAAATAAATATTCCACAACATTCTACACAACGCTATCTAGACCCATGGTAAGCTTAACTAGCTTGTGTTATGGAATATAATATGCGGATAAATATACTTAGATACTTTTTTTTAATACATACATATTATACATAGAAACACCCAGACCAATGCAAATAGCCATATTCATGCATACAAATATTTTCACTGAGCGGGGATCGAACCCGCGCCTCCTGCGGGACAGTCGCGTTCACTACCGCCACGCCACAGAGGCTGTCAATTGTAAGCACACAAGCTGTGAAACTTTTATTCCATGGGTAATACATAAAATTTATGGCTTCATAAATTTTACTGTCGCCAAGAGTTTTAAGTAGCCAAGTTCTAATCTGTTCAAGTTAAAACGTCAAGATTATCCGCCATGATATAAAATTCTTATATGTTATCAAACACTATATGACTTCCTGTTATACGGTACTAGCTTTTGCCCGCGGCTTCGCCCACGTGGATGTCGGTTATCGCGACCAAACACGAATATGTCATTTCTCATGGTCTAATCTACCCCTATACCAAATTGCATCAAAATTCAGTGGTTCAGTGGTTTAGGCGTGAAAGCGTTACAGACAGAGTTACTTTCGCATTTATAATATTAGTATGGATTTGCACGATTTTGTTAAGTTACATAATTGTTTCAATCTTATATTTTACCCCAACTGAACCTAGGCCATTTTCGGCTTTGAAATGGCCCCCTTGGGACCGGTACCTACTCTTTTATAATATTATCTTTTATGATATATATTTATTTTTAAACAAATCAAAAACATCAGCCTTTTGGTGAACAAAATAAAAGCTTTATAAATATGTTTTCTTTTTAAACATTCGCCGAGGGTATATCATATCCGAATTATCCATCTCATTTTTCTCAGCTATCAAATTAATAAGCGTATTATTTACATTACGACCTTCGGCTACGGAGCCTAGAGTCGTTACAGCATCCGACACTCCCACGGGACGATGGATCTCATCCTGCTTCTTGTTTATCACCGGAACACAGAGATAGTGTGATAAATTCATATTAGTAAGCTTACTTTGATAATGAATGTGATCTGTGAGACAAAGCCTTCTATATACTATTATATAATACATATAACATATAACACAAACTCACGCCTGTATTCCCCGAAGGGATAGGCAGAGGTGCTAGCACCCACATTTCGCCAATTTATATTTAGGTCCCAATGTAATAGTGGCGAGCCTATTGCCATTAACCGGGCAGTTATAAACCTGCGATAAATACACACATAACTCCGAAAAGCATCGAAAAGTCATTGGTGTGTGCCATGGTAAACCTGGGATCGAACCCGAGACCTCGTCTCAGCAGTCCATTACCCATACCACTAGGCTACCGCAGATTTATATACCGCAGATATAATATTGTAAATTAAAAATGTTTGTTCGCGATGGACGCAAAAACTACTGAACGGATCTTGATGCGGTTTTTTTATGAGAAAGGTCTTGATCAGACTTAAAATCCTACGTTTGTTTGATTGAAATCAAATAAACGTAAGATATAAGTTGCTGTGGGTCGCGGTCACGGGATCAGTATATCTGTGACCCTGGTATATAGGCATGAAGTACCTTTTTTTTTTTCGTGTGGATATCCCCTCGGATACCCCCCCTGCCGGAGCCGGAAGGGGAGGTTATTAAAACCGCACGCCGACTGTGGATCTTGGTGCTAGGCCGGAGGTTGTCATCGACATATCCCTCGCACCCCGGCTGACCCAGGGCCATCCCTTACGGTCTGGCCCTCCTCAGGAGGGGGGGGTGCTTCCTCGTAGTCAAACTTTTTGGTCAAACTGGTTTGACTATGAGGAATTACGTTTCCTCGTGGTCAAACTTCATTGACATTGCACCTTTTTATCATCCTGTATGCACGCAGTTTATGTATGTACAGTCATAGATAACCAAGATAATGTCAAACGTCAAGTGCGGCGATTTCTTTCCTATATATAATATAATCTTAATTAATAATAATGAAGATAATTTTAACTAAAAAATTAAAATTATCTTCATTTTAAACAAACAGATCGTTTTTACACTACATGAGGCACACTAAAACCCGCTGCAGACTCGTGGTCACACCAGCTTGTTACACTGGTGTGACCAACAGGAATTTATTTTACTCGTGGTCACACCGCCAATAATACAACACCTTTTATCTTCCTTTTATCATGACTTGACATTATCAACTAGTGCTGTTTTATCGATATATTGACAGACTAACGCGTAACGGTAGTGAACGCAGCCGCTACGCAGGAGGCGCGATTTCCATTCCCGTGTTCCGTGTTGATTCAGTATTAGCACAGTCTAACGATTCATACTACATACAGTCGGTCAACGAAGCCGTCTAGACAGAGCAATCGTGCGGGGGGAGAGGGGTGGTGGAGGACGGGGTATTACTCGGCACGCCCATACATTTTACTCGGTACTAAGGATTCAGGGCTGTCTCATTTTTGTAATCACACTAATCACGTGATTTTTTTTTCAAGGCTCGTTTTGTTTGTTAAAATTGTTTTTTTTTTCGTTTTCTATATTTAGCTATCCGAGATGGTGGACACGAAATTCTCACAAAAATCGATACCTATGGGTATCGTTTTCAGGGTTTTTGGGGTCGCTGATTGCGAATATAACATCCATTTGGTGATCCAAGATGGCGGACTCGAAATTTTGACTAAAATCGATATGGGTATCGTTTCCAGGGATTTTGGGGTCGCTGATTGCGAATATAACATCCATTTGGTGATCCAAGATGGCGGACTCGAAATTTTGACTAAAATCGATATGGGTATCGTTTTCAGGGTTTTTGGGGTCGCTGATTGCGAATATAACATCCATTTCGTGATCCAAGATGGCGGACTCGAAATTTTGACTAAAATCGATATGGGTATCGTTTTCAGGGTTTTTAGGGTCGCTGATTGCGAATATAACATCTATTTGGTGATCCAAGATGGCGGCCTTGAAATTTTAACTAAAATCGATACGGGTATCGTTTTTAAGGTTTTCGGGGTTGCTGATTACGAATATGTTATTCATGTAGCAATCCAAGATGACTGGATGGATGATATATTCGTAATTAGCAACTCTGAAAACCTTGAAAACGATGCTCATGTTGACTTTGTGGGAAATTTCAAGTGCGCCATCTTGGATCGCTAAATGGATTTTATTATACGTAATTAGTCACCTCGAAAACCTCGACTTGTTTTTTTTTTTAATTTTAAGTCCGCCATCTTTGATCGTCGGTAACATGGTCGTCAATCCCGATATCAGACAATTGCTGGCAGGCAATCATACGATGGGAAACTGTCGACTCCCAACTAATCGTGTGTAGCCGCAAAACTGACAGCAGGGCATGGCCCGCAGGCCAAAATCACTTTCGTGTGTGGGCGCTGTCGACTTAGGACTGCAGGCCGCCCGATACGATTTGAAACTGCAACTGATCGTGGATAGGCTCCTTAATAATATATCATCAATTTAGCGGTCCGGGCGATTAGCGAAATTCGAATTCGAATCCGAATCCAACCCCGAACCCGAACCCGAATCAATATCCAAATTCAAGTCGGAATCGAAATAGAAATTCGAAATCGAAAACGAAATCGAATTTGAAACCGAAATCGAAATCGAAACCAAAATCCAAAAAACTCAGACCTAAATAATTATTACGTTTGCTTGATCATATGTGGTTGAGTAGAACCGGAGATATAACCAAAAGTCGCAATAGCCGACATCCATGCGAGCGGAGCCGCGGGCATCACCTAGTAATATAAATTAGCGGGAGTTGATGTGCCTTGACAGAACAAAGAGAACGAATAGGGGTTATATATAGAATATTACAGAAAAAATATATATAAAAACTGAAGTGACAACCCTGCCAAAACTGCAAAAGGCGGCATTTCCGCAAACATCAAACGCGATGAACTACTGTAAGATCTCTCGTTATACTGTGGTATTAGTAACACTATTTTATTCTCAAGACCGGCTGTTTGCCTTTTAACTTTAACGGTTGCCATGTCGGGGGGTGCCTTGAATTGTTCCGATAATATAACGGAGTGCTTAACCAATTAGGGTCCCCCGACATGGCAACCGTTAAAGTTAAAAGGCAAACTCCATTTATTTTCAACTTTTTGGAAGTGTTTATTGTGACGGGGGTTTTTTTTTATTTCACTTAGGTGGTAGCGTAGGCAGAGAAAAACGTAGTTTATTATAAATACTTTCACATGAAGTACTAGGCACACAGAAACGCTAGTTGCGGGATTATTATTTCTGTGAGCCTGGTACTGTTAACATGGACTACTGGGCTCACAGAAATGTCGGTCGTCGGATCAGTATTTCTGCGAGCCTAGTACTTCATGCATGAAGCACCAGGCTCACAGAAACACTAATCCCGCAACCGACGTTTCTGCGAGCCTAGTAATCGATTCTAAAGGTACCAGGCTCACAGAAATATTAATTTCGTGACGATCCGCGATCATGACCCACAGGAACCTATTCCCAGCACGAAAAGATCTTATAACCGTCTTCTAGTTCTACGCTACATCCCCACTTATTTTCAGCCAAATCGGTACCTACAGCCGTTCTTGAGAATAAAATAGTGTTACTAACACTGAATCAACACGGAACACGGGAATGGAAATCGCGCCTCCTGCGTAGCGGCTGCGTTCACTACCGTTACGCCACAGAGTCTGTCGTCGATTAAACAGCACTAGTTGATAATGTCAAGTCATGATAAAAGGTGTTGTATTTAATTATTGGCGGTGGGACCACGAGTAAAAAAAAATCCTGTTGGTCACACCAGTGTAACAAGCTGGTGTGACCACGAGTCTGCAGCGCACTAAAAGGGGTTTGACGCAGAATGTGCACTTCGCAAAAGGTGCACTCGTGCATTTCGTATTTGGTGCACTTCGCAGAGTGGGCACTTTGCAGAATGGGTAATTCGCAGAGTGTGCACTTTTGAGATATTATCCAGGTAATGTAAAATGGTATGGAAATAAAAATAATGTTTCAGTATTTTCTTTTATATTATAAACAAATTGAACCTTTTGTGCTATATACAAATTAAGTCATGAGGATTAATTACACTCGTAAACTATTATATATTACGATGTTAACAGTAAATAATAATAGAAAGGAACTAATATGCTTCTATATATATATATATATATATAATAGAACCTAAAATGCAATTTCCTATCTTATTATGAGGAATTGCATACTTTCTATACCTTTGTTTGTAAAATACAAAGAAACGCTATTTTGTCCCGACAAAAAAAAATTGAGAGTTCGCATCCCCTGATCATAAAGTAATTGATTGATTGATTTATTGTTTAATGTTATTACAGGTAGGTATGCCGCATTAGCGGTGTACAATGTTAGTTGGTCAAATGTGTATAATTAAATTTATATTGATTAAAGGGTACTTTCACATGCATTAACATTTAAACAATTATATTAAGATAAGATAAGATAAGATAATCATTTATTCGCTTAAACATGAGTAGGTATACACACATAGGCATGCAAGGTATTAGTTTCATTTATTGTTTCAGTCATGTTTAGCCGTTTACATATCGGCGTGCAAATGTATCGTAAATGAATTTATTAGTCACTTGCAAAACATAATATATGAATGAAACTAATTAAAAAATAAAGTAATAATATTTGAGGTCCAACAATTTGTGAATTTAAAATAAAATTAAAATAAACTTTAAAATAAAATTAGGTATTGTTCAATGTCTATATAAATTAATGTCAAAAATAAAATAAAATGTCAGAAGGTAACATAATCAAAATATTAAGAAAGCCGTCAGCTGAATACTTAATTAAATACTTATTTAAAATTACGAAGCGCCTATTAATATTTTAAAATTTCACTCGTTTGTCTGTCACCTTTATGAAAAAAAAACCATACCATTTTACATTATCCGCATAGTATTTCGAAAGTGCTCATTTTGCGTACTGCACATTTTGCGAATTGCCCATTCTGCGAAGTGCCCATTTTGCGAAGTGCCCATTCTGCGTCAAACCCACTAAAAGTTTTGCACTTCTAGCTAATCGCATATCGCATAAAAAATATTAATATACACTTTATTGATTGACTGTACCCATTTTTAACTAAATAGCTATACCTACAGGGAGGGTCCTTAAATAAGTTTGACCACGAGGAATCGTAATTCCTCATAGTCAAATCAGTTTGACTAAAAAGTTTGACCACGAGGAAGCACCCGGAGGGGGGACAACGGTGTCCCCAACTCGCCCCCGGAATGGGGAGGCGCGCTTCTCAGCGCGCCGCCGCAGGCGTGAAGTACCAGGCTCACAGAAATTTTAAGGAACGCCCCTGGTATTGTGCACGTCTAAAGTCTTGGCAGCAACTTTCCATCGAGTGGGGCGTGTACTTGTCTGTCACCTAATTGGTATGTAAAAACCGAAAACTGTATTTGGCAAAATTTTAGTGTTAATACACCTCAGCCTACCCTGTCGGAAAATGCACGCGTGAGTATATGTATGTACTAGCTTTATCCCGCGGCTTCGCCAGCGTGGATGTCGGTTATCGCGATATAACATTTCTCAAAAGACGTAGGTGTACGAAGTTTCATGCTTCTAACTTAAAAAATGACGAACTGTCCATACAAACGTTTATCTCCAATTTTACCATCTTAGTAGTTAAAATAAAAAAGCTGATACACGTGTTCATTCATTTCTTAAATTACACAGGTTTATGAAATTTAGTGCATCTAGCTCTGAAAATGACAGACTTTCATACAAAATTCCATCCCTTATTTTACACCTTTAGTAGCAGAATTTCCAGAAATCTTTCTTTCTTAGAGTATCATCATAAAATGCATCTACTATTAAAATTTCAAGTCTGTAGATCCAGCGCTTTAGGCTCTGCGTTGATGAATCAGTCAGTCAGTCAGTCGGGACAAGTAATTTTATATGTATAGATGTAGGTAATTATTATTTATCTTGAGCATCCGTGGGCTGAGGGTTATATTTCATTATAACTCTTAATTAAAACCCCCAATTACATTCCACAATTAGCACAAAAGCCGAACTAAAAGTTTCTAATATATCCCGGAGTGAAAACCTTAGTCCATACCTAACTTCTAGGTCATTACCTAATTAGGTACTACTCGAATAACACTCTAGTATAATATACCTACTTGTGACATACAAAACACTTCAAGGACTGCCTTCAAGATTGATATACAGGCTAATGGAATAATAAATATAAACAGAATATTAGTTGGATAGTAGAATTATGCTTGTTTATGTGAAAGTTTGTGAAGATGTTTGTTAATTTTTATAAAGGACACGTCAATTAGACTTCACCTCGCCTGATGATAAGCTAAAGGCAAAGTCTCGGAAAGAGGGTCACCATCGTAAAGATGTACCATGTTAACAGTGGTGGCACTCAGGTTGAAGGCCTCATCTGAAGCCTTTTCACGCCCCGCTTAAACGACCCGAGACTGTAGGAAGAAGGAAACACGTGAGCTGGCGGGGAGTTCCAGATTACTAAATCACGCTCAAATTGCTGAATGGAAGTGGTGGAAAATTGCAAATTTGACTGAAATTTGTAATAGAGATAATCTTTGTCCCGTGTCAATGGCAGCAATTTAAAATATCTAGATGCGACCAGCCCAAAACCCAGCTATCCAGACTTAAAGTAATTAATAGCTTGTAATATAGGTTTTAACATGTCTTAAAACATACTTTGATACATTTTTTTTCTAAATTCATAATAGATGTGCATACGAACATCTAGATCAATGCAAACATATTTGCATCGAGCGGGAACAGAACCCTCGAGCACCAACAGACTTACATACATAAATCACGCCTGTTTCCCAAAGGGGTAGGCAGAGATCACGGATCTCCAATTGCTACGATCCCGATATACCACTCTCGCTTCATTCACTCTCATTACATTCTTCATGCATGCTCGTCAGTTTAGGGTACTCCTGACCTGCCCCTTTTCTAACACTTCCCCGATTTGGTCCAGGTATATACGCCTAGGTCTTCCCCTTCCGACAGTACCATCCACGCCTCGAGCACCAACATAGGAACAATCCATACTTCCATACTATATCCATACTTGCATACTAATATTATAAATGCGAAAGTAACTCTGTCTGTCTGTCTGTCTGTCTGTATGTTGCGCTTTCACGCCTAAACCACTAAACCGATTATGAAGAAATTTGGTATAGGGGCAGATTAAACTATGAGAAAGGACATAGGCGATGTTGGTCGCGATAACCGACATCCACGCGGGCGGCGCCGCGGGCAAAAGCTAGTAATACTATAAATGCGAAAGTAACTCTGTCTGTATATTACGCTTTCACGCCTAAACCACTGAACCGATTTTGATAAAATTTGGTATATGGGTAGATTACACCTTGAGAAAGGACATAGGCGATGTTTGGTCGCAATAACCGACATCCACGCGGGCTGAGCAGCGGGCAAATTCTAGTTTTTTTTTTATATCAGAACTTTTATCACTATAATTAACTAATCGTGATCCGTCTACTCACTTAATACGAAGCAGTTTTACTTTACCGTCAAAACTTCACAAAATTATGAGTCTTAATCGCTTTAACGACTTCCCTGTTTCTTCAGAAGCTAACAAACGACGAACGATTACAAAAGTAGAACGACAAACGTTAAATTTAATCTGGACGAAACGAGAATAAAATATTTGTCACATCACTAGTTGATGAGAACTGGAAGGGAAGAGTATAGGCACTTTTATAATGAGGGAAGAGTACAGGCACTTTTATAATAATGGAAGAGTATAGGCACTTTTATAATAAGGGAAGAGTATAGGCACTTTTATAATAAGGGAAGAGTATAGGCACTTTTATAATAAGGGAAGAGTATAGGCACTTTTATAATTAGACTAGACGGTAGATACCTTGAAGCGATAGCTTACTGGTTAAGAAGTCGACCTTACGATCGACAGGTCCCGGGTTCGAATCCTGACCATTACCTACATTAACGACGTGAACCCACTCCTAGCACAAGCAATTTAGCTTAGTTGAAGGGGTTAGAGGTAATATTAGTAACTTCGGTAGCTAATATTCTTAATTATAAAAAACTTGACTGAGACTGATATAATGAAGTTGAAATTTGATGATGACGAAATATGCTCTACTAGCCTTTGCCCGCGGCTCCGCCCGCGTGGATGTCGGTTATCGCGACCAAACATAGCCTATGTCCTTTCTCAAGGTCTAATCTACCCCTATACCAAATTTCATCAAAATCGGTTCAGTAGTTGAGACGTGAAAGCGTAACATACAGACAGACAGACAGACAGACAGACCGACAGACAGAGTTACTTTCGCATTTATAATATTAGTAAGGATTCACTATTATTATATAACCATATTCGAAGTAAATAAATAAATTGAATTGAATAGAACTTTTGGCTCGATGTGGGCGCCTGCCCACCGGAGCCGGAACGGGAGGTTATGTCGGACTCGGACCGACTAAAACACCGAAATAATGATTTTTTCAAGGAAACGAGGGTATACTTAGGTATTCGTTTCCTTGATTAAGTAAGAATTCAGTTCTCATTAATTTTCCATACACGTAAACTATCACAATAACTATTCACGAAATAATCTATAATGTTACAAGAATACACATCACAACAAACTTACACGAATATAACAAAAGCAACCGTGTCGCACCAGGTTTCCCTCCTAAATTACTTTGAACGCATATAAACTAACGCAATCCATTCTGTACTTAATCATTCCACTCCAAAAAGGTCCACCATTAATTAAACTCCCCTAATAGTCTATAAATATAAGCTTTTTAATTTAATTAACTCATTCTTGGGCCACGATTTACTTCGACACCCGTAGCCATTCGTCATTCTGCACGCTAATGCTGCTAAAAGCCCGTAGATCACGCGAGATGGCGCTGTAGTCAAAACAAACAAATCATATTCAGTCGGACCGCGACCTTCGAAGCAAACGCACGTTATTTATGAAAGTTTGAATAGCGATTGGCTAGCAAACACTGAGTATTTTGTAAAGAATTCTTCTTTGTATTTTACAGAATAAGGCCGGAAAGTAAAACGTAATTTTTTTTAGTACAATCATCATGACAGCCACTGTGGCGTAGCGGTAGTGCACGCGACTGCCACGCAGGAGGCGCGGGTTCGATCACCGCTCAGTGCAAATATTTTTATACATGAATATGGTTATTTGCATTGTTCTGGGTGTTTCTATATATATATGTGTAAAAAAAAGTATCTAAGTAGGTATGTTTATCCGCATTCTAGATTCCATAACACAAGCTAATTAAGCTTACCATGGTTCTAGATAGCTTTGTGTAGAATTTTGTGAAAAATTTATTCATTTATTATCTGCTTATTGCGATCTTCAGCGCTCGTGCAATTAGTATGGCAGCTCGATTTATGTTAGAACTATGTATTCTCTGTACTGTGAGCACTTTTTAAATGTACAGTAAGTGTCAGAAATATCTTGACAACTGATTGTACTGAAATTAGTAGTTAAGTGACTGACTCCAGACTTAAAGACTCTTGGGTTACAGTTTATTTTGTACCCAACGGTCTGTTTGCTGGCTTTTGTACCATTATTACCGACTTCCTGAAACATGGGCCAATCGGTCAATTCTAAATTTGGAAGCTCTACAGCCTTTTTTATGTTCAGTAAAAAGATAATGTATCTACTATGCGTCGATTCGGCCGGTGAAAAGTTTTAAGGGGGGTATAAAAGTGAAGTGGGACAAATTCTTGGCGATTTGTTATCGTAGAGAACTTGGCCTATAAACGGCGCCGACGAGTCATTACATTATGTTTTTAGTGCGGCCATTGAAAAGGCGATTTTATATTAAGGAGCTATTTTCCTAGGTTCTGCTTCCTGGGTATTTTTTTTCGGTCCTAGGCTCCCCGTAATACATTCCTAACTATACCTAATGGAATACTGTTTTTGGAGAGGTATCATTATTGATTGGTGTACGAATCAGTCAGCCGGGGTGCGAGGCTGGGTTAGCCGGGGTGCGAAGGATATGTCGATGACAACCTCACCTCCGGCCTAGTACTACGACCCACAGTCGACGTGCGATTTTAGTCGTTTCGAGTCCCACATAACCTCCCGTTCCGGCTCCGGTGGGAGAGATATCCGTGGGGATTTCCGCACTAAAAAAAAGTGTACGAATCGGTCTAAGTCACTGTCATCCCGTATTGGAATTAGCAGTAATTCTAAAGCATGCCCACAGATAAATTATCTATTCACTTAGGCCTACTAATATTACGAATTGGTATGAATGGCGAATGCAGAATGAAATCATATCACGATAATTCAATATACAACAGAATTTTAAGACATTTTGAATAAGTCACTGTTACTTTTAAGAGGGAAAGTAGTTTCTATATTTCAGGGATTTCCTTTTATTTCACTTACCAAGTTTGTTAGACAGATTCGATCGTTATGATTGCCACTATCGAATGAAGCCATAAAAATACAGAAGGTGATTTTTTCGGGTTTCAGTTGGTTCGATTACCGGGTGTGTCAACCGAGTTATGGAAATTTTTTAATGCAGTTTTGTTTCTTTTTAAAAATAAAGGAATGTTTCATTTGAGTGAAATCCTCTATCTCCAGTATTTCGAGTACTTCTCCTCCAGAGGGGCATGAAAATCTTCCATTCTGTATGTAATGTCAAATGGAACCTATAAAAAAAATGATGGCAATAAAAGAGTAATATAACAAAATTAAAGTTTCGCTTATTTCATAGCCACACACGCAGATCACGCCAGTCGAAGCCTCGCTCTCAGACCTTTTATGACAAATGTATTCGTCTCCTAATCTCGAATAAATTTACTTTTGCTACTTTTAACTATGAATTAGTAGCTGAAAATAATTTTATTGCTACTAAATTACAATTTTATATGAACTTTGAGACTGACAGAAGTGACAGAATAACAGGCTAATGCCAGCGATTACCCTCCCTTTGAGAGAAAAGCCTATATCCCAGAGAATCATCAGTTAATTAGCAGGTGCACTGCTAGCAAGCAAGGCTGACATGTCGGGGAGCGGGGGAGGTATCCGAGGGGATTACCGCACGAAAAAAGAAAAAAAAAGCTCCTAAATTGAGAGCCAAATTCGCAATTCAATTGGCAAAACTAGAGTGAAAATTATTTATTTATAGACGCTCACGGCCACTAATAAGAATATTTAAATGTCAAACTTTAATTAAAATAAACACGAAAATATCATTTGCCCCAGACACGACAGGATTAACACCAAATTACAAAAATAACAGTAATATTAAAAGTTTGTATAACAAAAATAAGCAGTAATATTGCGTTCGGTGGTGAGCAAAACTCTCACCGTTCTGTAGGTTTGTTTTAATGTACTCTTTACTACGTTAAACACCGAAAAATAAGATGTGGTCTCACTGTAAGCAGGTAGCGTGAAACTATAACGGCAGTAGGAAGGTTATATGAACCTACAATTATTAGTCATACGCTCAGATTAAAAGAATGACATAGACGGAACGCATAGAACTACCGAAGTAGTACTATTATTTATTCTCTGTCGGCGTGTGAAGCTAGTGAAGCTACCTAATGTAATACTATAATAGTAATTATTTCACACGCACTATTTGTGACACAAACAAGTGCGAGCGAAATTTACTTTAGGTGGCTTCACACGATCATTCTATGCGTTCCGTCTATGTCTTTTATTCTGAGGTCATTCGGCATTCTCTTACAGAAACCTTTTCGTTACCTTCTAACCCCTGTCTCGCAGCAGGTTACCCCAGTAATTTTGGGGAATTTGCCCTTGCCATTTAAAGAATCACTCGCACCTACATTTCAAGCTTCTGTTAGGGTAAGCCCAATCCATCGTTCTATACCCCCCGTAGAGACATCTCCTGTTGGTCCCTTAGTGCAAGATGATTTATAACATAGTAGCTTTTGCTCGCGGCTCCGCCCGCGTGGATGTCGGTTATCGCGACTGAACATAGCCTATGTCAGACAGACAGACAGAGTTACTTTCGCATTTATAATATCAGTATGGATTATTAAAAAATTGTCATACCATTTTAATAGGGCTCTCTAGTGACGCTTAATATTTACAGAAAGTTAATTTAAAAATCCTGAACCTACATAATGCATCTTGGGACTCTGATGGCCCTTTGAAACCTGTATAATATACAATTAAATTATAATGTTGCAGAGTAATAGAAGTTTTGTTAATACTAGGTCGGCGTATAATAACGCTGAGGTAACATAGTTTACTTAATTCTATTACAGTATGGCATTTTTCAAATTCAATAGCTTATTGAGAAATCGGTCTCAAGATCGAGAGGTTCTGGGTTCGATAATCGACTATCCATACTACCGATGTGAACACACACCTAACACAAGTATTTTTGCTTTGTTGCAGGGGGTTACATTAGTAATTTCGATTACCTACAAAAATAAAAAATAAACTTGTTTGTTTCATAAACATCGTTAGGTGGGATAATGCCCCCTGGGTCAGCCGGGGTGCGAGGGATATGTCGAAGACAACCTCACCTCCGGCCTAGCACCACGACCCACAGTTGGCGTGCGGTTTCAGTCGGTTCGAGTCCATGAGAATACCATGTTTTGCGAATATCGTGTTTTGCGAATGTGGTCTTTTGAGAAAATGATATACAGCAACTAAAGGAACATAATCTCCCCTTGCGGCTCCGGCAGGGGAGGTATCCGAGGGGCTTTTCGCACGAAAAAAAAAAGAGGTGGGATAATGCCACAAATTAAACTGTTTCCGTAGCCTCTGAGATTTTAATTATAGTAGTATTTCAATAATACAGATACCAAAAAATATGTCAGTTCACATACGCCTTGTTTGACGGGGAGACTAAAAGCTTTATACACATTTCAAATGCCCAAAATGGACGTGTGAATGTTCTCTCATTGTTTGTCAATCACTTCGACCACTTATGGTTAGATTTAGTGCGAGTCGTATTTTTAAAAGGTAGACTGCCGTATCAGGACTGCTATTAAGGCTTATTTTATATAGAATAGCTGCATAAATTATAATATTGTAGCAAGAAGTTTGGCATGTTCTGGTCGGTTATGGCTGTAAAAGTTTAACTTTAAATTAGACACCTCGCCAAGTTATTATTGTTGAATGTTATGGCCCAGCTTTGCTTAACATCAGGCGAGGTGAAGTCAAATTGACGTGTCCTATATAAAAAAAATAGAAGAAATCGTGATATTTCCACTTTTTTAATCTGTATGGTACCTATACAAATCATTTACTATATATTATGTGCTGTGGTTTTAGAGAACATTTACGTTTCTTTCCTTTTTTCAGTGGCAATAGTCTTCAGCAAAATAACATTGACGAACAAACGTACATAACAAAATTACAAGCTTGTTAGAAAAGAAACCCCACCCACAAAAATACCGTGTCGACTCATATCAGGCAAATATCACATTAAAATTCACTCTGTACGCCTTTACAAATCATTTACTCATTGATAAAATCGCTTATCGCACGCAATCGGACCCCACCCTAGAACTTATAATGAAACATTATATTTTATAATATTTTATTTGGTATAAATTCTACGATACCTACGAATTCAATGGTCCATAAACTTTTATGTTGGTATCTTTTCGATAGAAAAAACTTCAGAGTACCTTCTGCTAGGTGTTCAATTTGGAATTACTCATTGCCTTCTTGCTATCAAACAAGCTGTTTGAAAAAAAATAAAGTGTGACGCGGTGAGGCGGGAATGAATTTTGAATTTCGAATTGCGAATGCATTTTGAATTTCGAATCTGAAACGGAACGCTACAAGCACGCTACGAGCGTTCCATTTCTAATTCGAAATTCAAGTTCCTAACATTCTGCTCGGAAGGGAAAAAAATATTTTTATTTAATTATTTAATTCGCTAATTGACTTATGTGACACTGAGTTTCTATTATGTTCGAGAAAATGGAAGGGGCTCACTGAGATCACAGGTGGGATGCGAGGGAATCTATATGAGTAACCTTACATCTCTGGCATCTGAAGACCTTAGACGGCGTACGTTTTTCGGGAATAAGCATGCAATTAGACCTATATTGTTTGCCAAACTGCGGTGAAGTCAAAATATTATGAAAGCTTTTCTTGAGCACTACGAACGAATATGTATCCGTTCCTACGTTCCCTTATAACTATTGATTGGTCATTTTAATTTACAGAATATTCAAGACAAAATACGATACTAGATCCGTACCAAAATACCATCACTTTGTTGATTAAAATACGCTTTAATTAATTGTGGCTCTTCCGCGGTATTTCAGAGACGATTAATATTCAAACCGAATATTAGAGAAATGTTTGTGTATTAATCTTAATTACACGGCAATGGATTCCGTTCTGATGACTTGAGGGTCTCTTCAATCACAAGCAATTTGAAGATAAAATCCGTGTTGAACGAAATGTTAAGTGAAATATAAATTGTGCGTTAGATGATGTGCAATTACTGTGGATGTTAAATCAGAGATTGTTACATATAGATATTTATCTATCCATGTATTTATAGACAGATATAGGTATCTATTTATAGGTAGTACAACAGTTGAAAACAGCACGAATATAGTCAGCTTACGCTACAATTACGTACTAGAACCAAGCGTTTTAGTGACTCATTCCTATGCCGCACCATTAAGACCTAGAACTCCCTGCCAGTTCACGTAATTCCTTCTTCCTACAGTCCCAGGTCCTTTAAGCGGGGCGAGAAAAGACATCTGATGAGGCCGTCAAGCTGAGTGCCACCATTGTTAACATGGTACATGTTTATAAAGGTGACCCTCTTTCCGAGACTTTGCCTTTAGCTTACTATCAGGCGAGGTGAAATGAAGTGTCATATTACAAAAAAATGCTTTTTTTATACCACTTAGGTGGCAGACAAGCACACGGCCCACCTGATAGAAAGTGGTTACCGCGGCCTATGGACGTATGCAACACCAGGGGCGTTACACTCGCGCTGCCTACCCTGAAGAAACCTTCTAATGCCCCTCTTGAAGAACCCCATATTGTAGTCGCTTGGGAAAACCATGGCAGGGAGTTCATTCCACAGCTTGAGCGTACGTGGGATGAAGTTCCTTTCATACCGCACGGTGCGCACCGTATTCGGATGCAATGTGTGGGGATGAATTCCCTGTTTATGGCGAGCGGTGCGATGCAATGATAGAATGTAGCTGTGGGCATCATGTCAAATAATTCATCTTTGTTCTTTTACGCGATATACCGAAAACTGTGATACTTTTTAAAATATTTCTGTCACCAAAAACTAGCAGACAATACTTTCATGATATCTGAACAATAAAAACCCAGTGGAGCGTAGCTGACCATTAAAAATGAAGACATAAATCGCGGTCCTAATGACCATTGTGTAATGGTGCGTTGGTACAGCGCTGGAGGGTTGGATATTAAGTAATATTAGTTAAAAGCGTTATTTCTAATGGACTAGTTTGAAGGCTATTGTTTTAATATTATTGTACAAAGTTTATGGTTTATTTGGCGGGAATAAACGCCGGCTCAGCGGGGAGTTATTGTTTTAGGGTCATAGCAGACATATCAACTCGGACAGGGATCGTCACTGTATCGTCTTTCAGCTATGCGACGCCGCCGCCGCACTTACGGCTCGTTTATCGCTAGTTGGGTGTTTTCAAGAACAGAATGAATATGTTACTTCTACAATATTTTTCACGTAGCATGGGTACGGTGACGTTTGGGATTTGAAGTTACTAGAGATGTAGTCAAGATAAAATCGCATGAAATAAAATCGATTATATATCTTATCGAGATCATTTATTAATGAAGAAGAAATCGATTCTATTAACTAATAATTTTGAAGAAAAAAAGTAAAACAAAATTGATAACCTGTTTAATTATTTATTAAAAATCAAACATGTTCATCATCTTCATCATCATCATCATCATCATCATCATCGTCATCTGACTCGTCGACGTGAATAATTATTTGGGAATCAATTATGCAGTCTATTCTAATGTCTCGCTCCCAGTCATGTAAGATTAGATTTTTGGTTTTCCCCACTACTTTCTTCCAGTCATCGCCAGTGACATTTTTGCATCCCTCTTTCAATAACCCCATCATTTTTGTGGCTGTAAAAGGCGGAGCTGTATTTTTTCGTACGCTGCACGAAGCTGCACTATCCTGAAACAAGATAAAAAACAAATTGAGTCATAGAATTCAAGTAATAAACATAATCATATTTTTGTCAGTATGTAAATAGACTATGGTTAAACAAGTTACCTTTGATTTGGGCCCAAATTAATTCAATGGCATTGTACTGACAGTGGTACGGTGGAAGCCTCAGGACTTCGTGACCATATTCGTTTGCCATCATATCTAATTTGTATGTCGTTTGGGACTTGTGCAATTTTACGAGCTTCACTAGCTCCACCTTTAATTCGTCTCATCGGCTTCCACATTATTGGCTTGGAGCCACTCAATCAACTCGCTCTTCTTATTGGAAGAAGTCGGCGGTTTGTTCAATTGCACGGAGTGATATGGGGCATTGCCCATAATAATTGTGCTGGGTTCTTCTAAATTGCTAAGCATATTTTGAAACCACTCCGTGAATACTTCCGCATTCATATCTTCGTGATATTCTCCCGTCTTTTTCGATTTAAAAGCAAGTAGCCCATTTTCTACAAATCCTTTCGATGTGCCTGCGTGACAAATAATCAATCTCTCCCCTTTTCCTTCTGGCACTTTGGCCGAGGCATGAGGTGTATCGTCAGTCCACATTTTACCGACCGTATGATTGGCATTCAGCCAAGTTTCATCCAGGAAGACGACATTGCTCCAATCGGTAATCGCTTTAGCCTTTTTCAAAAAGGTAACCCGCGCAAGTGCTATATCGCCCCTCTCCATGACAATTTTTCTTTTGTTTACTTTTTTAAATTGGAAACCAATGTCCTTCAATACGCGCCACAAGGATGTAGGACTTCCAGTAAACAAATCAGCATCTTTTAAAGACTTGACCAGCTTTAGAAGCGTCGGTAATTCTTTATTCTGGTAATAGTTATAAATGTGGCTCCGTATAGCATCGGCCGCAAAACTGTCTACATCTGTTACAGATGCCTTTTTGGTTCGCTTTTTATTAGGGGTGGACAACTTATTTTCTTCTGTATCGTGAGCACCATATTTTTCTCGAGTGATTCGAGAAACCGTGTTCCGCCCAATGTCTAACGCATCTGCCACTCGATCCAAAACGTTGGACACAGGCAATAGCGTTCCGCCATTCTCACGTTCCCGCTCAAAGTAATCCCGCAATCGAACTACAAATTCACGGGCTTGACTACCAAGCACAGTCTTTTTCGTTCTTTTTGGCATTTTGCCAAAAAAAAACAACAAAACAAAAGTCAATAACAAAAAACGGTAACGAAAACAACAAAGCACAACGATAGTCAATAACAAAAATAAGTAACAAAAACACCACGCAAGCTCAAAACAAAGAAAACAGACCGCATACAAGGCAGACGCACTCGTACTGAGTTGATATAACAAGATGGCTGCCAGCTCATGCTTAAGCAGTGTTGCTATATTATAATAAAGCTCCACAAAGACAAAAATGCTTTGTTTAAAGTTTATTATTACATAATTATATTTTATAATCGTATTTTAGTTAAAAATACAACTAACGATTTATGATACTTTATTCGACAATTTATCGATTATAACGATTTTACTATGTCAATCTCTAACGCAACCTGTTCCGATTCACGCATCAAGAATTATGTATTTGGAATGTTTATATTTAAAGTTTAAATAATTACGGAGAAATAAAAATAGTTTTAAGTTAAAAATGCAAAATAAAACAGTTTTCTTTTTATCTTCGTATTAAGTGTTGTTTCCTGTATTCCGCGTTAGGTAAATTGTTTCGAAATGAATCATGCATGAAATTGAATTAGTCAAATGTCACCGTACCCATGCTACGTGAAAAATATTATAGGCAAGCGTGTTCCACTGTTGAATACATCGTCACATACCACCATGACAAAAAAAATTGTTGACCACCACGATTCTGACCATTCCGAACTCCAAAACTAAATGAAAAACTAATTCATATCCATCCTAATATTATAAATACGAAAGTAACTCTGTCTATCTGTCTGTCTGTTACGCTTTCACGCCTAAACCACTGAACCGGTCTTGATGAAGTACCTTGAAGAAGTAGACCTTGAGAAAATACGTAGGCTATGTTTGTTCGATGGTACGATTTTTGCATTGATGGTAATTTTTTACGCTACTGCGGCGACGGACAGCCGTAAGTGCTAGTTCATTTGTTTATAATTTCATTTATTTTAGGCGATACGGTTACGATCCATTGTCGAGTCGACATATCTGCTATGACCTTTAAACGTAGATTGGTTTATTTATCCAACTTAATAGACCGGGAGATAGTGGCACAAATTTTCAGGTCATTTATACCAATATGGCGACTCTTCAGGGGTCTAATTACGAATGATTATAAGCATAATGATGGTCATAGTACTTGTACCAGCGGCGGTCTGTCATAATCGCGCCGCGAAGGCGTAATTTTTTTTGCTAGACAATTTATACCAGCATAGCATTTGGTTTTTGGAAAGTACACTCGTCACACGTCTATTTGACTTCACCTCGCCTGGTGGTATAAGCTAAAGGCAAAGTCTCGGAAAGAGGGTCACCATAATAAAAATCTACCATGTTAACAATGGTGGCACTCAGCTTGATAGCCTCATCAAACGCTTTTTCACGCCCCGCTTAAAGGACCCGGGACTGTATGAACAAGGAAAACGTGAGCTAGCAGAGAGTTCCGGGTCTTAATGGTGCGGCATAGGAATGATTCACTGAACCGCTTGGTTGTAGAAGGTATATTCTACACCGTGATAAATAGTACCGTACTTATAAAATGCAGCGTAAGCTGACTACACTCATTGAACTGTTGCTACCTATAAATAGATATTTATATCATATCTATGTCTACGCTTTTTCACGCCCCGGGACTGTAGGTAGTGGTATACTATTAATATTTTCAAAGGAAAGAAAATAATAATAGTCAATTTTTTGAAGCTATGGGGCACCGTGAAGGCCTATGGGGCCCCAGCAAAAAAGGTTTAGGTACTCTAGAGTTGAAAGGTGAGGAAACAAGGTCGGCCATTTTTATTAAACTTTTTCAGATTACTTAACAGCGTTGCCATACCAAGTTTAGCAATATCCACATAAAATATTTATATTGCGTCGTTCACGAGCGTCAACAAATAAATTTAAGTAAAAAAGCTTATTTTAAAAAACATTCTCTATTAGCAATAACTTTGATATTGTCAAGGGTGATATAAAAGTCATATATTAGCTGTAAAAACGTGCTATAAGAGGCTTTGCGAATATGTACTTTTCAAGCAATTTTAATAAATAACAGACATTTCTAAGTTACATTTATGTACAGAAAACGTTATTTTTTTACTGGAAAATGCATACGACTTAAGTTAAATACATCCACAGACCCTCACGTCTTATTCCCAAGGGTGTAGGTAGAGAGCATAGAGCCTGATATAGATATTTATGCGATGAAACTTACATTACATTAATCTAAGTACTTTATGATGTATCTACAAGTTTGATCGCTAGTTATAACATTATTAAATACATTGATGAAAGTTTAAAATATTGAATTAGAAAACCTCTTAAAATGTGTATATTTTGTGTAATGAACACTACATAGAATGACTAAACCAATCTAGGTATATGTTGTTTTGTTTTTATTTTGATGAGGAATTTTATAGTTATTTAAACTATCTCTCCTTCAGCGAGCAGGTAATGGTCGTGACGTGAAAGGAGACGGCGGAACGGGAGAGGGGGCGCGAGCGAGAGAGATTCGCGGATCGCGCCGCCCGCGCGTGCAAGCAACTCGGGCGTCGGAGGGCACTGACTGACCTCCGTCCCCCATGAGCGCGGGCCTGGGGGTGACGGGCCGCCTGTCACCCCAGCAGAAGCAGGCCACGCCAGCACGCTAAAAAGCGCGCATCCCCATTCCGGTGGCGAGTCGGGGACACCGTTGTCCCCTATACCTACCGAGGAGGGCCAGACCGTAAGGGATGGCCCTGGGTCTGGGTCTGCGAGGGATATGTCGATGACAACCTCACCTCCCGCCTAGCACCACTACCCACAGTCGGCGTACGGTTTTTTATTTTATCCGAGGGGATTTCCGCAGGAAAAAAAAAGTATATAAACTATCTAGATCGCAAACATACTCATATTATTATTAGGGGTATTGGGTACCATTTTTTATTGTGTCAAGTTTCCGATATTTCGGCGCTAATAAAATTTAAATAGGATAAGTCATTCATTATTATTCCCTATTAAAGGTTAATCCACACCAATATTATAAATACGAAAGTAACTCTGTCTGTCTGTCTGTATGTTACGCTTTCACGCCTAAACCACTGAACTGATTTTGATGAAATTTGGTATAGGGATAGGTTAGACCTTGAGAAAGGACATAGGCTATGTTTGGTCGCGATAACCGACATCCGCACGGGCGGAGCCGCGGGTAAAAACTAGTAAGGAATAATAATGATTTAATGAATGACGTAACCCTATTTTAATCTTATATTCCTCGAATTAAACTCAGACACTTCAAGCACACACATACCCATCAAAACGTCAAAGAGTCAGATTCTGTGGAGAGCTTTCGAGATGAGAACGAGATGAAACAATGATCTCTTTGTACAACTCTCGTATTTGTAACACGTGATACTACGCTCTTCAGAAACCGACTACTTGACACGACTAATATATAGATAGCTTATTTGTATACTGTTATAAGCAGTGTTTCTCATCGGTCCTGAATAACTGCATAATTTTTTAATTAAAAAATTACATTTCAATTGGACTTCACTTCACCTAACGGTAAGCTAAATGCAAAGTATCGGAAAGAGGGTCACCATCGTAAACATGTACCATGTTAACAGTGGTGGTACTCAGCTTGACGGCCACGTCCGCCTTTTCACGCCCCGCTTAAAGGACCCGGGACTGTAGATAATATGAAACACATGAACATATATTTTGTTATCTATAGGTATTAAGTATACTTTTTTTTGAAGTGAATTATTCTGTAGGCACGTTGATCAATCATTGGGTGGACAATAATCGTGGAACTTGCGTCATGTCAGCTAACGCGCCATCTTTTTCTTCGTGTCAATGGCTCATCAATCTATTAAATTCTGTCGGCACAATACCTGGCAACGGCCACAGTATTGTCTGTTGCCCTGCATAAGTAAGCTAACGCGCCATAACTAAGTTACACGACTAATTTTCACTTATATCGGCAGTCTCCAAAGATGCCTCACATGTTTTTTTTTATATATAGGACACGTCAATATGACTTCGCTCCGCCTGATGCTAAGCTGAAGACTGAAAACAGTTGCCAGAAGCCTATCCTTTACCAAAATATGAAAAAACTCAAAACTATCACCTGCAACCGAATACATTTGCTGATTGACAGATGAGGTTTAACCGTTTTCCTCTCGGTGTTGTGATGGCATTTGGTCTCCTAAAAACCGTATAAACTGAACCAAAAGGGGCATATTGTCAGTCACCTCGTTTACAGAGTTATTTATTGCAAATGCTACTTTTTGTAGGTTAACATCTCAGGTTCTCTGGTCGTTTCCTATTAGTGTTGAGAGCTCGGTAACTAAGGTCTTATTGTAACGTTCTATAGTATTAATTTGCGGAGTATATTTAGGGGTGAAGTGTCTCATACTTCGATAGTAAGGTCTCCATTTCCTTGAATGTTCTGACGAGCTCTTCCAATTAGTCCCACCTTCTCCTTCACAGTCTCCTTTTCTACACAGGACGACACGTGCAGGGCTAAGATGCCATCCATATACGGTGCAGAGTACACCAACTAGAACCAAGCGTTTCAGTGACTCATTCCTATGCCGCACCATTAAGACCTGGAATTCCCTGCCAGCTCACGTGTTTCCTTCTTCCTACAGTCCCGGGTCTTTAAGCGGGGCGTGAAAAGGCATCTAATGCGGCCGTCAAGCTGAGTGGCACCACTGTAAACATGGTACATGTTTACGATGGTGACCCTCTTTCCGAGACTTTGCCTTTGCTTAACATCAGGCGAGGTGAAGTCAAATTGACGTGTTCTATACAAAAAAAAAACCGGCGAACTGTCTCCAGTTTTTTTCTGAGGTATGCTATGTTGTAAAAATACACTATCTTCTAAATGCTTACGCAGTTCAGGAAGTAAACCTGAAACTACGAGATGGTCGCTTGAATATTAGTAAGATGTTAGTGAAACTTGCCAAATTCTTCTTTTTCATTCTAGCGTTAATTTCAGTCGCAACCGATGCGTCAACTTGGAGTATGGGATCAGCTTTTTACAGTGTAACTGCGGATTTGGCTGATCATTAATATTTTCCGTAAAGCCATCAGACCTCCACACTCCAAACCCGGCGAAACCAGTTATTGTACTTTTGAGGGTCCCACCTACCGGTAACGATGGACCGAGACGTATTAACGTGCTGTCCGAGGTACAACAAGATCAATGCAAATACCTAAATCCATGGATACAAATATTTGCACTGAAACTTGTCAAATTGTACTCGAAATATAACATAATTGTCACGGCCAGTGACTTAACCCGTTACCGCTCGAGGGTAGATTAAAATTTGGCACAGTTACAGGAGACGTTTGCGAGCGGTATAGTGTTATGAATATTACTTTACTTGGAAGAATTCCCAAGATACTGGCAATGGAAGAAATGTCTTCATTAACAAAGTCTTTGAAAGTGGTAATCTGTGTTTGGTGAGATACTGTTTTTTTTTTTTTTTTATATTTAGTCCGTCAATTGACTGCACCCCGCTAGATGGCAACAAAGCTGAAGTGCAGTCCAGAAGATACAGACCACCATTCCCGGTGCCATTGGACGTAAAATGGTGGTCCCTAACTTGACGGCCTTGATAGATGCCTTTTCACGCCCCGCTTGAAGAACCCGGGACTGTATGTGGATGCCAATTCTGTGTTGGCTAAACTAACAAAAATACGCCAAACATCTCTAAAATGGTATTATACACCCAGATTGTATTATTTGCTTCATAAAAAAAGATTTTGGTAGGTAAATCGGCAGGTGGCATGCTATGTGGGACTCGAACCGACTACAAGGACTACTAAGAACGAAAAATCGATTTTCGACCTTAATAACAATTTCTTAATTACATGTCATTTCGCATAAATAGATGCCACTGATCACGAATATACGAAAAAAACTCTGTTCTATGCGATGTCATTAAGGTCGAAAATTGCTTGTAGGTACTAGTCAGCCGGCCGACTGTCTGCTAATTGTGTGTTCGCTTCCCTCACGGCCAGTCTGTCCGGGCAAAATCTGTCAGCGCTGACCGGAATCGGCCACACCCTATGATAATCTTTTTCTACGACTATACAGTCTGGGTGTATAATACCATTTTAGAGATTTTTAGCGTATTTTAGTTAATTTTTTGACAATACAGAATTGGCATCGCTGTCTTTGTATATATTTTATTATATATACAAAGACAGCGATATACACTATTTGTTATACACTATATTTCATTTATATTATATTTGTTATACACTATTTTGTCACATAAACACATGGTAGAACACACACACACACACACACACACACACACACACATACACACACACACAATCACTCACTCATACTTGCTAAATGTCACTCTAACATAGTTTTACTAAACAAATACTTACTTGCATGTTAAAATATTTGTGTAACTTAATAATAGTCGTCCAAGAGGTGGGAGCCTGGGGATCTGTAACACAGGTTTTCCTACTACAGACTCCAGTCTCTCACAAAGGCTACCGAACAAATTTTAAAATTAGAGTAAACTAGATTATACTAATTTTGTACAGTACCTTTGTGAAAGAGAAATAAATTCTTATTATTATCTTATTATTATTTCATTTAAGTGGTGTTCTGTCAAGACCTTTTTCATATTCCGTTTTATTCCAGTCGAATATCAATAAATACGAGAAAGCAATGTAAACATTTTCTATTTCAGTTTTAGCTACATTTAGTACAGACAAAAGATCCATTTACAATGAAACGTGACTGTGGGCTGACAGCTAATACTTGTGAGGCATTCAAGGAATTCAGAGTACAGCCCATATGTCTGTGACCTGTTTTGTGATGTTGCTGTGTTATAACGTCTGGAAGGTATGGAATAGGTATATGTATGTTATAAGTGAATAAAATCTATAAATTTAATATGTATAAGGTTCATAAGGTTGGCAATTCGCTTTTAGGCGGTTTATACTGGAGATTGATGGCGCTTGGTGGAATCTGCTACACATATTGAATAACACACTTGTACTTTTCCACAGAGTTTTTTTAATTCTGAACCTGACCGATTTCGCCATAAGGTATTCTTAAAGGTTTACATTGATGTTTTAAATATTCCAATTCCCAAACACTACAATATTTGGATTTTTTATGTGAAAAAATGCAAATATTTTAGTGTATAAAGCCATCTTTACACAAAAGTTAATTAAGTAACCTATATTAAGGCTGTCACACTATCGAATTAGGAGAATATCCTGTAATGTTAGTGTTAAGAATATAAATAAATAAGTAACTCTATGTATGATAAAAACAAGAATAAATTGCCCACATTTATTGATTTTGTACCCAAATGCTGTGAAAATGTTTATCATAACATAATTCGCAATTGGCCATTGGCTACCATCTGAAATAACGTTATTCTGAGCATAAGCATAGGCCTCTCTAAATCACGCTTTTGGAGACCTATGCCCAGCAAGGTAATTAAATAATTACCTAAAGTTATGTTTCACATGGCGACACTCGTTTTCATATCAATTACCAAAAAGCTATCTTGTTAAATAACCTGCTATCACCACTGTAGCTTCCAATTATGTAAAAAACAAAATAGATAAGCTCGTTCTCTCTGAACCTGACATAAAGTCCGCTCCACACGTTGCCACGAAGGCAGATAACATCTGTAACACACTGTTATATTATGCGAATAAAAACGAAACGGGCGTAATCGATTACGACGGCTGCCATCATCGATACGCCGCAGGCGGATACTCGATACACTTGTGGCCACAATATTGTTTAAATTGCACTATTTAAAATTGCGTAAATAGCATCACAATCAATCAATCGATTAACCTCATAGCAGTCCACTCCTGTATATTCTGTGTTTGATTGCTACCGATCCTCCGCCATCCAGTCTGTCCCAGGCATCGTCAAATGGCACATAATTCGACGAGTAACTGCTTACTGAAAAAAGTGACAGAATGGGCATATTGAAGTGGTGGATCAACCAACTCTGTTTAAATATCGATGATGAATATGAAATAATGAAATTAACTAGACAAAGAGATCGTGAATCGGTAAAAGGAAGGTTGTATGCTCCTCAGCCAGGTGGACTGACAATCTGAAGGCATCTGGAAACAGAAGATTAAATACTTATGGCGTACACCAGAGGCCTATGTCCAACAGTGGACCGAAATAAGCTAATTGATTGTTCAAAATGGTAACATAACGCATCCTCCTGACCCATGGCTGCTGAGAAGCAAACCTGTGGAAACCGCAAAATAATTTGCTCAAACTTTTAACAATATTCCATTTATCAATGACAATGCTTAAATTCTCAGGTCTACCTCACACTCAGAACTCATCAAAACAAGTTTTAAGTAAAAAACTTCATCAATATTCAATTACTGAAATGCCAATAAAATGTATTAGAAACCATTTTGATGTAAACCTTTCATTTATAGTCGAGTAAACATTTAATATTTAAAAAGTTATTGAATATTTTCGTGTTAAACAGCCAATGACAATATAATAAGCGCACATTTAACGCTTCATTAGCGCACTACAATTAAAGCGTGCCTCGCATGCCCATCGTGGCTCGCGTGCCCATCGTGGCTAGCGTGGGTAGAGAGTCTGCACTACCGACGTGATTACCGTGATCAGCGTTGTCTGCGTTATATCAAAGAATCAAAGAACCTATTTCATTTATTCAGTTTAGGCACACAAAAGAGCACATAATGAACTTCAGAATTTTACATGACTGTAAGGAATCATACGTACAATAAATAAAATAAATCATTTGAAATGATTCTTTCGCTGGTTGGGTAGGTTGGTTCAACTGAGTAGATGCCACCAAGAAACTCAGTGAACTCGATTATCCTTCATTTCTTTTTAAATATGATTTTATTTATAACAAATTTATGCAGTGCGAGTAAGAGGTGAGATTAGGATGACCATGCATCTTTATCATTTAAGTATTCGTCTAATTTCTAATAACTTTTTTTCATTAAGCAATTTTTCACTTCAATTTTAAATTTAAAACATGGCCAGCATGGCCAGCGTAGCTAGCGTGGCTATAGTGTGGTTAGCGTAGCTACTGTTTCTAGCGTAGCTGGCTAGCTTGGCGACGATTGAGGTAACAAATGGCACGTAGCCATTTGTTACCTCATCGCGTGAAAACCGCTATCAAAATTGTAATAAAACTACCATTGAAATGTTGATCGTGTAATCTAAAACTAAATTGAATGAAGTAATCATTTTATTTCAGCCAAATTTTTAATCCATAATGTTTACTATATTAATAACAATGTGCTTAAAATTAGCTAAATATACACCAAAAATAAGGTATAGTTTAGTAAATACTCAGAAAAGGTTAATTGTTATTGAAAGAAAGGATTACATAAAAATAAAATAAAGAGCAGCGAGCAACCAGCTGGTTCAAACATAAAAATAAAAAGAAGACAGAAATATCTCGTATTAAAAATAAATACAACTACAATTGTAACTAAGTAAGTCTTTATGAGTACACCTAAAATAAAAAATAATCACACGAAACATTAGAATTAATTGTTAATTAAAAACAAACGGTTCTGCAAATAACGTATTTTACTTTTAACAGTACAATAATAATGGGTTTCACAAAACACCATGCGACCGCTGTACACTTCGGGCCAATATAAGCAGCGCAGCATATACATACATTATTTATGAATTACACAAAGTATTATAGAGGAGGCCAGTAGGAACAGTAGGTACTACTAGCCTCTAATAACCATATAATAGAACGGATCGGGTTGTTGTACTTTAGGGGTTAAAGCAACCAAGAAGATTTCTGACATGTAGTTGGACCATAGTTTAAAAGTTTACCTTGAAAATATATATTCATTAATTTTAAACGTCATCTGCTCATATACTAGAACGAGAATCCCCTTAGTTACTTCTTGGTTATGACGGACTTGAACCGACTAAAACCGCTCGCCGTCTTGAGTCTTCAATTGCCGGAGGTGAGATAGCCAGTGGCATATCTCCCGCACTCCGGCCGGCCTGATGTACTCGTTTACAAAAATATAGCCTCCATTATGTTTGTGGACGCAAATCTCGAAAAGTACTCAATAAATTGGCATGTCTTCGTGTATTTCCGTACAAACGAAGAAATTCATGGCAATTGTCATGAATTTAACTTGTAAAATTCTTAAAAAATGTGGACCGAAGAGTGCTTTTTGTTTACTGGCTATTTATTTTGTCACGAAGTGTAAAGCGTAGTTTAAAATATTCCGCGCTGCGATACTGGCATACATTTTGTCGCGGCAATTGAGTCTTTATGTTCCCAGGTTCGAAGCCAGGCTTTTTGACTGGTGTTCGGTGCCAAGTACGGCACTTAAATATGACGACTCGAGACGTTGGGAATTATTGCGAAGTCAATATTTACGTACGTGCTGTAAAGTTTTTTAGTTTTTTTTTTAGTTGTGATGGATGTATTTTTTGTTTGAAGGCAGATGCAATAAAGTAAAATAACTGATTAGGAGTTGGAGCTAAACTTATGTTATTTACTAGCTGATGCACGCGGATCCGCCCGCGTGGTTGTCTGTTTTCGCAGCTTTACTTAATTGCGATCAAACAAACGTAAGATTTTAAGTCTGAACCAACCTATCAAAGAAAAAATCTCATCAAAATCCATTCAGTAGTTTTTGCGTCCATATTGCAAACAAAGAAACTGGAACTCAAAAAAAAACATGTCCAACCCCTAATACAAAATTCAAGTCAAACAAATCAAAAATAATTAGAGAGCAACAGCTAATTTTCAATCCTAAGTACAACATTAACATGAAAGCCCACACAAAACCACTTAAACTTCCACATATTAGACATTCCATAATATTATTCTACCATTAACTCCTTTAAAAATAATATCGTACAGGAAACTAAACTCATTGGCGTTAAGACTCTGTTCCGGACACTTTACAGGAGTTTCCTGTGCCTGAAAAAAAAAATACTTAAAAACTTCCGTTATGAACACTGAGACATTATTTCAATTTCGAACGCGGCGACTTCAGAAAAAAATGTCCGACATTTACGACCAATCAGAGAGCAGTTAACCACTAAATGACTGCACTCCCATAACTGAAAATGCATTCACACCTAAATGGTAATTTTAAAATTGTTTCGTATGTAGGTGGTGATAAATGTGATAAGTTTAAATTGAATTATTTTCTCTGATTCCTTGTGGGTGTAACACGTACCTTTATATTTAATTGGATAAATACGAATGACAAATGAATTCAATAAAAATTCTGTGGTATATAATTTATAAGGCAAGTGAGGTTATATTTAATTTTGAAGCATAGCGAGTGGCCGACGGTTGGTGATCGTGTACAGCCATTAATTTAATTGGACGATTAAGTGTATTGGATTATAATAGAGCAAGCGTAAGTTACTTTTTAAAAGGTTTTTTTAAAGAGGAGATAAATTACGCCCATGTTGAAAGTATTTAATTTTCGGATTCTGAATACTTACGACGACATGATGATATTATACAGTGTTAATGATTATATCATTGTTGTATCAGGTATTGCAAGCAAGTTATTATTTAATGAGAGACGTTAGTCTAGAGGTTTTAGTGTCGGGTCTACGAGTAAGGGGTTGCAGGTTCACACCCCGGCTAGTAATCTAATAACATAAACCTATAGAGGAGTGGGATATATTTTATAGTATCTGTTTAAATAACAGATACGTTAAAAGTTCAATGTAAATGGACAATCATACAAATGTATAGTATATGGTAAGGTAATAAGGTTGTTTTAAAAGTATAAGGATTCGGGAATCGAACCTCGAGGTTTAACAGTCGAACCCGCCACCACTACGCCTTGCAAGCCTGCTCGTCAACCACAATACAAGCTTTATTAATGAAACATTGTTAGTTCTCTCTAAAAAACATTTGTAAAAAACATGTATAAGATTTAAACGCAATGTAATAAATCTTATCTTACTTCCCATTGAATAAAGAATTCATTAATCCGATAACAATCTAACGTTAATAAAACAAACTGTCAATCGTTCATCCATTCCTTATCGTGCGATCAACACTCAACAGTAAAAAATACCTCAAATAATTTCTCAAAGGGGGCGAATTCGATCACGTCAACGCGATAACAGATCACTGAGGGGTGAAATGAACAAGGGAAATAAGTCATTAATAGAAATAACATGATATCAGTTTGTAGGGATCTGAAACAAGATCCTCGAGCGATAAGGGCAGCGAAACAGAGTAACACCCTATAGTTGGTAAGTATCACCCCTTGTGGCGAAATTAATCATTGTTATTTTTGGTAAATTAAAATATAGACCTATAGTAAATGTTAACGGGATGTTTTATACCACTAAGGGGACAGACAAGCATACAACACTTGATGGAAAGTGGTTACCGTGGCCTTTGAACGTGTGCAACACCAGAGGAGTTACACTCGTGCTGCCGACTCTGTAAGAACAGAGTTTCTGTGCCGTTAGAGCAGAAGATAAAGAGTAATAAAACAGCAGAGTATCTTGTCAGTTCATATATTATTATATCAATTACAATTAATTATCAGCGGGTACACTTATTGAAAACTAATTATAATCCAATTTTTACAATTGACGGCTCAATCCCCAATCCCCGCCAAAAACGTCCAACGAGCCTATTCCTACTTTTTTACTCCACCGACATCTTTGTATGTGCTTTGTTGTCAGTGTTCCCGGCCAGCACAATAAATACATTTTACCAAATGTCACAATGACACTATAAACTATTTTTATAATTTTATTTATTTATTGTTATTATCCCTATTAACTTAGCCTGACGAAAGCAAGAGACGCCTTTGGTCTACCCAGTACAAAAACTCTACAGTGAACTCTGGCACCCTACTCACCGCCGGGGACACAACACGAGGTTATTATGAACGCGGAATTCTGTAGGGCAGACGTACTTCTCCAGTTGGAATGCTCAATTGGGACAGGAAAACCATCGTTTCCCAACCCCACTCCTCATGAGAGCAATGATGCCTTAAGGTATCTGGATGCTCATGAATACGTAACACGTATGCGTTAACTTATATGAGTTCTCCAACTTAGAAATAATGGAGGACTTGACTGGAGATTATAACTTCTAATATAGTATTATGCAGTATTTTAGAAGTAAGGATATTTTCATTTATACTCGTAGTTGTGAAAATTTGCATGTTAGGATACTTGAATGTTTGGTAACTTTAAACTTTCGCGTTCTATGATCTCCTACTAATATTATAAACACTAATATTTGTAAGTATAGATGGATGTTTGTTACTCTTTCACGTCTAAACGGCTGGAGCGATTTTAATAAAATTTGGTATGGGGTTAGCTGACATACTGGATTAACACATACTTAGCTTTGTTTAGTCAAGCCGCAGGCAAAAGCTAGTATACAATAACGTTAACGGGAATTACAGCGATTTTGCACTTCGGAAAGAAGAAAAGGTTAAATTCAGCTTTTTTTTATACCACTTAGGTGGCAGACAAGCACACGGCCCACCTGATGGAAAGTGGTTACCGCGGGCTATGGACGTATGCAACAACAGGGGCGTTACACCGTGCTGCATACCCTGAAGAAACCTTCTAATGCCCCTCTTGAAGAATCCCATATTGTAGTCGCTTGGGAAAACCACGGCATGGAGTTCATTCCACAGCTTGAGCGTACGTGGGATGAAGTTCCTTTCATACCGCACGGTGCGCACCGTATTCGGATGCAATGTGTGGTGATGAATTCCCTGCCTATGGCGAGCGGTGCGATGATAGAATGTAGCTGTGGGCATCATGTCAAATAATTCATCTGAGCACAGACCAGGCGGTAGCTTTTTCTCGTTAAAATATATTTGTCGAGCAATACATGTTACTCAATAAATTCAACAACGATGCGCAACACGCGGGATGTGTGTAGCTAACTACTTTTGAAATTTTTTTTTAATCGATAGAGAACATTGTTCGTCGTTTGCTCGTCTTTGTTCTGTAACGTTGCACAACAATTTTGCTTAAAATGATTCGCAACGATGATGTTGCTAAGTGGATACTGGCTGGTGTACCACACGAAAAGGTGCATCAAAAGTCATCTGCAAACCTTGAAGGTACATAAACAACTTTGGGTAACATTAGTGTGCAGCAAATTATAAATGTAAAATTGTTTTGAATTGGAACATTGTTCTTTTTTTTATAGAAGGACACGTCACATTGACTTCACCTCGCCTGATGGTTGGCTAAAGGCAAAGTCTCGGAAAGAGGGTCACCATCGTAAACATGTACCATGTCATCAATGGTGGCACTCAGCTTGACGGCATCATCAGATGCCTTTTCATACTTCGCTTTAAGGACCCGAAACCGTTCTAAATCTATAAAATAATCATTATTCTTCAATTTACACACTTTTATTGCGTACCGTACACAATTTCTATCTATTATCTCAATTAAAAACAATTTCTTTCGGCGTGCTGAACTGCTAACCGTAGCCATAGAGGGATATGTGCGCACGCGCACAGCTGTCGCCTCCCCAAGGCCAGGCCAGCAACTTTGTAGCAACTATCGGACGATCAAACAGTTAGTCACGAGCACGCTATTAAATGCACAAAAGACTGGCGGATGCTAACTTTTTTTCTATATAGGGATCTCTTGGTTCGAGTTAATTACGAACCAGGAACGAAGCATTGTGTCTGTTTGTTTGTTGTAGGAGGAAATGTGTATATTAAGGACACGCACTTGTTATACACTGTCTGTTACTGTTATACGAATTATGTAATCTGCTAATAAAATTTTTTGTTGCCAAAAATTCTTGAGTTGTGTTATAGGTAATAACGATACTGAACACACATTTCTTTTATTCTTGTCTATTTGTTCTTGAAAGACGAAAACCCTACTTTTTTGGGTGCGAAAAATCCCTGCGGATACCCCCTGCCAGAGCAGGTGGGGGAGGTTATGTCGGACTCGAACCGACGAAAACGAATGCCGTCTGTGTGGGACGAAGTGTTTGATCACAATCGGTTGAGTGGAACCGGAGATATGACCAAAAAGTTCTTCGGCCGTCTCATATTCAGGCTAATTCAGTTGAGGTCTGTCACAACTGTATTGAGGAAAAGGCTTAGAAGATGATACTATCGTACCTACTTAGTTATATATAAAGGATGCGTGGCGTCAGCGCTACCTAGTGGCCCCATCTGAAAACCAGTGCTGTGCTCTCAATGCAAGGGTGTGCGCAGCATTCAATGCTGAGATGGGGCCCTATTTGGGTTCGCATAGTGTTGAATTTTGCACTCATAGATTAATTTAATATACTTACTAATTATAAAATTGTAATACTTATTTGTACTTTAGGGAGATGCATACTGTGAGGAACGTGAACAAAATATTTTTCTTTCTTTCTTTCTTTCTTTCTTTCATAACGGAGTTCCCTCCTATCTAATACGAATTCTCTTATTATTTTCACAGGATTAACATTGCAACGTGTCATATTACTAACGGAAGGATTATTTTCTGAGAGACGCAGCTTATGACGTCACCTGGGGGTGATAACACGGTAGATAATGATCTGTACAGTGAAACAGCAATAACTGTTCTAATTAATAGTAAGGCGTTAATCTAATAGTAGATTTTATCTGCGGTAATAGTTATTAGTATGATTAAAATAGGTGTTAGCGTAGGGTGAAATGAAGAGAAATTAAAATATTACACACGATACTGCAGCTTTCGTTTCCTTGAGCTTGTAATGACCAAATTTTTGAGGATTCATTATTTCTTCGTGATATTCCGAAAGATTAAAAAAATGTTCTACAATGGAAGGAGCGATTTCTTGAACTCACATCGTCTACCTTATAGAGAGATATTGATGAGGGCAGGAAAATGACAATTCCTTCAAACTTAAATGCTCAAGGAGATTTGATGGCAGTCGCTCCTCTAAAAGCCACTCTAACCATAACAAAGAAAAGTATGTAAACTCTGGAATTCGAGAAGAAAGATTTCGATGCAATACAACTGAAAAAACATTCGACTGTCCTCCCAATAGAATTCTAATTTCAAAATCATGTTGAACGGTAGTTCCAAAACACGAAAACACAACTCACGTTAGTGCGAATGCGCCACGTCGATACACGAATTATCCAATTTATTTCGAGTGTAGGTAGGTACTTACGCGTGAATCATTGTCGCGGTACATAGTCCCAACGTACAGAAAGGCGCACATTGTCGAATGTTTGACACCGCGATGCGCGATACTGATAATAACTAAGAAACTGGACTTGACGCTTCAATGTGTGTTCAAGTGTACATACAGTCAACAGCAAAAGTACCTACTGCGTTTTGTGCGAGTAAGTTAATTTTTCAATATTTTTCATTAAACTATTCAACTTATACCGGAGGAGTAGTCGAATGTTTGACACCGCAATACACGGTAGCGCAAAAATGCGCCACATTGATACACACACCATCGAATTTCCTTCAAGTTTACACAAGAATTACCGTCGCGGTAACACAAAAAGTACATCGCGTACCCTCCGTAATTGATGTACAAATCAAATCCAAATCAAATCAAACTCTCGGGCCAATTAGCGCCGAAACCGTCGACTCGTTGATCGATTGATTTACGTGTCCAATATAATTAGACCCTCTTTACTCATCAAAACTCGACCGGGAGACTCATGACTCGCGTGCCAAGTGAACTGGTAATATGATTAATATTCGATGAGAAGGTGATTTGCCGCGAATTATCGTGTGACAAACGTGATTGTAGAATTGTCAAGTCTTGTGTATTTGTTGCTTAATTTGTAACTTTTAGGTGAATAAAGTTGTTTAATGATAGGTATGAGTGGGTGTGTTTGAGTACTTGATTAGCAAACTCGACTTGAATTATCATAACACTTGTGTGCTCAAGCGTATATACCGTCAACGACAAAGTACTTTTCCCGATGTTTGTATTTTTTTATACAACTTAGGTGGCAGACAAACACATGGCCCACCTGATGGGGAGTGGTTACCGCGGCCTATAGACGTGGGCATTTAATAGAAGGAAATATTGTTTCCGAGAGATAGATCCCGACGTATGATATCTTGGTTTTTCTGACTTCCCAACACCGAGGAGAAATTTTACACCAGAGTCTGGACCGTTAATCAGGCAGCGTACTGACCAACAGGTGAGATTGAATTGGGCCACAAAAAATATAGAATGTAGATGCTCCACCTAGACACATCATAACACCATGCCATATACTCTATAGACATAGCCTAGCTAACAAAATTTATCGCGAAAAACGGTGTGTAAAGCGCGTATTGTGTGAGTAAACTAATTTTAATATTGTTCTTTAAATTGTACAATGTGTGCACGTCATGGAAAATAAGTATTTGTCAACTTATATCTACCTAAGTAGTAGCCATTTTTACGCCGCGTAGAAATGACACTCGCTACATCTAGGTATACTTATAGTTTTTATACTGCCTAAGATCAAGCCATTTATTTTCAAGACACAGAGCCACTACCGTATTTTATTCACCAAAATACAAAATTCAAACGTCAACATTCAAAGAAAGACCTCCCCAATAATTAAAATCTTATTTTTGGGATCCCATCAGCGTCTTTTAAAAACGAATTACTGCGGGACAAGCCCTCATTTCGTATGCATCACAACGTTAGACGTTCAGGACTCGCGAAAAATTCAGGGTTCCGCCAGTTATTTGCATCAAAATGGACCTTTTTAAAACCGGAGTTGAATTTTGAAGAGAGAATGTCCACAGAATGGTCTCTTTTAAGACCTCATCGTACTGGAAATACATACAGCTATGCGGAAGGTTTTTGGAAAACCTGACATCTGTCGGGTTAAATTTTATTAATCCGGGCGCCCAATCCCGATTGCATCGAAATCTCACACCGCAAGCCCAAAGTCCGGGAGAAGATAATTTGAGGCGCCATCGCCACGACAGAAGAAGTAGCTAAGAATATTTTCAAAAAGGAAGCCGGTTGAAAAATAATACTTATCTCAATCTAGTTTGTCATGCAACATGTAACCCATTACGAAGCCGGCAGGAATCGCGTTATAGAGACCCCAAAATATCAAGGCAAAACAAAACATCGAGGATGTGCGGGTAGATGAAAAACCTAGTACCTCACGGACTCGAAGACGGTGGGCGTGCACAACTGAGCTAGTCAGCCTGTGACCACGGTCGGTGTAACCTGGTCGAAACGTCAGGCAAATATAAGGTACCTATACCATGATCGCGTTAATTCCCGTTATTCTATTATCATAGAACGCGAGAGTTTAAAGGTTAGTCTGTACAATCACGTAATGTTGGAAATGTTTACAAGTGAGCGTGTATGTGTATGTATACCCCTTTCCTTGGCCATGTGTACATAACTTTACGAACCATCGTTCGCGACATCACGAATATCAAAGGTAGGTCTAATATCTATACAAACAGTAATGAAATTTTAATTAAATTATGATGAACAATGATGGCTGCCAAGGCGGGCGGGTTAATTGTGAAGATGATATATAATGATTGGTTCATTAAAACTTAATTCGGTAATTTATGGGTTCGAACCCCGTCCATTGTAGTCTTGACCTTGACCTTATTGTTAGCAAAGGGTTAATATCGTTTTCGAATAAAATTTAAAATTCGGTCTTCTCCAATTGCCATACGATTTAGCTTGTGGGTACAGTTTTGTGGGTACAATGTGGAAACACTCGGGGTGGGGTATATTATGCTAGTGGTAGTTGGAGCCTTAAAAAGTTCGGTAACTAGTCTAACCACAGAACTTCGATACTTCGAACTGCTGTCTAACCATAAAAGGCAGCAAAACTTCACATTTTGAAAAGAAGGAATAGGAAAGAGTAACCCCAGGCCATTGATATACAAAAAAATTGTATCGTCGTTGTCAAACCAAAATCTGCTAAGTATATATAATATGCTGTATAATATGTACTTAGCAGATGTTATTTGACAATATTTCTAGCTGCTCCACATGGCATATTTTATTAAGTTGCTTGTGTCGTATAGTACTTATAAGCACATAGCAGTTCCTTCATACGATAGATTGGTTCATTTAGCAGATTTTGGTTTAACAACGACGATATATAAAAAAAGTGTTTTTTGTATATCAATGCCCTCGGCTCAAATGTATAAGATTTGAATGCTATTATATCTTGGACCTAAATAGTAAGATATAATAGACCTGGCGCGCGCGGATGGTTTTGTAATAATATATACTTGGTGAATGTGAGCTCGTCCACCGCAGTAAGACCCCGTGATATCTTCAAAATACATTTAAGAAATGTGTACTGTACTAGCATATAGAGCATATTTTACGTCCACTCAAACAATACTCGTAGCATCTCCTCTTCTTCATTTAAGAAGAGATCCAGTAAGTACAAATCAACCCTATCGTACCTTTTTCCCTAGTGAACACAAGGTATATGGTACAATAAAGTTTAAATTACTTTCCGTATCGAATAATTTCTTTCTACGGAACCTCGCTTAACTTCCGCGTTCGATTTTTTTATCGGAGTCAAAGTAAACCCTCTGCGGCGCCGTGTAGGGTGACAACTTTAATTTAAACTTCCTGGGTCGAATAGGCCCGCGGTCGACTTCGAACGATTATAACTTTGAACTGTTATTTTTAATGAGTTTTTGGATTTTCATATTATTAATGCATTGGATTTCAAAGTGCTAAGTTATATAATTCAGTGACTTAACCGTTTTGTGTAAACAAAAGTAATTTTCGAGTGTAAGTGGCCACTCGAGAAATGTGACTGAGAGCCGTCTTATTTCATAAGAATAACAAAATAAGAGGATAAATGTTTTATTTTTAAGATATTTCAGAAAATTTTAAGAGACAGTTATAGCCGTTCTCGTGACGAAAGACATTTTTAAGTAGATTTGGGAGTAGATATAAGCCTAATGCTCAAACTACAATAGGGACTGTGATAGGTACTTTAGTTCAGTATGTGCACTTTTATGCAGTTTGTAAACTAACGCCTATCTAAATTCCTTAATTTCGATAGGCGTTAGTTTTGATGCCAGTTTCAAGGCTCTTGTAGTTTGGTTTAAGTCACTTCACTTCAATCGGCATACCTGCTGATTAGCAGTCGATGATTTGGAATAGTAGATTTGCCTCTCGGGGTTAAAAGTCAGTCCGCAGCTGTTCCCATAACTGCCAAGATAAGTCTAATCTAATCGGAGGGAGAAGTAGGGCCCGTATTCTAGAACGACACTCAGACTGAATCGCCATACAATCTGTCCTCAGATAAATCGCAATTCAGGCTGAGTGATATTCAAGAATACGGACCTAAGAGTAAGAAGTCGTCTGGCGCCGAGATGAAAGCCTAGAACGCAATCGTAAACAACGCTAACATGAAAAAAATCACATTTTCTGGCATCACAAACATTGCAAGTTAATAAAATGCTTGTAAAAATCGTAATTCGAATCATAAAAGGAATTGCCAATTAATAGTTACTTTCGATTTCTCGGGAAATGATAATAACTTATAAATTATACGACTGATTTTTATTGTAAGCATTAAATTATCCCTTTTAACAGCTAATAAATAGTATGCATTCCTAAAAGGGCAAATGGCTCGTTTTATTCGACATTATTTTAGAAAAATAGCTTTTAATCCGTAGCCTTAAAGCTCATATTTCACTGGCATAAATAAATATGTTTAATAAACTTATATTGCTGGGGTCAAAAGTGGCATCGAACAAGCTGTGATAGGGTTAACAATACAAATAAAAAATATTTTCACGGTTCTTTGGAAGATGCGTTTATTATTCACGAGAACAGATGTACGAACGCTACTATAACATCTGTCAGATTTTGCTTCGGTGTATAAAAAAAGTAAGTGAAATGTTGCCTAATCGAACTCAAACACATTATATTTTCATATATCGATTTTTTTTTTATAAAATACACGTCAATTTGACTTCTCCTCGCCTGATGGTAAGCTATAATATAAAATGTAACACAATGACCTCTCAGAACTTTGTGTGATTACTCGGTATCGAAATTATAATTCGTGTGGGAAAAAAAGGTGAGCTAATTCTCTAAAATTCAGTTGCAAAGATTTTTTGTTACACTTTATGTTATAAAATATAGGCAATAGAAAATGCACAGAAAGGCAAAATATATCTATTCAAAAGGTTCTCCACTGCCTGGAAGTATGGGATTGTCGACAATCTATAGGTACTTTTTAAACAGAAAATGTTCACTGTTACCAAAGACGGTAATATCCAGCACTAGAATAGAATATCTACACCCGTTGCAGACATTCACAGATTACGATAGGGTTATCACAGAAAATCCTAATGATTTTCTGTTATGACGCTATATAAGTATAGATAACTCTAGTAACAATATTGTAGTTATATCTTTCGATGCTTATTGGAAGTGATAAAAATATATATTACTATTTGAATGAATTTTTTATAGCATTTATTATGCTAACTGTTAAGTTCGAAAAACATTGGAAAAAATGAAATGCTCAAGTGAGACTCGAACTCACGACCTTTCGCTTTAAAAAATTTCGCTATAAAAAATTCATTCAAATATTTGGGCGCAGTCATCTAAAAATTCAATGTTTAAAAATGGTTGAAAAATCATTCATTGTTTCCAACAGTTCGTAAGGATGTTGGTAGATGGCTGCACCGTCGCCCTTATAGACGGATATAAAGAGAAGGAAAATTTGGAATGATTCAGGTGGTACTCAATAGCTCAGTTGGCAGAGCAGTCGCCCTGTAAGCGAAAGGTCGTGAGTTCGAGTCTCACTTGAGCATTTCATTTTTTCCAATGTTTTTCGAACTTAACAGTTAGCATAATAAATGCTATAAAAAATTCATTCAAATATTTGGGCGCAGTCATCTAAAAATTCAATGTTTAAAAATGGTTGAAAAATCATTCATTGTTTCCAACAGTTCGTAAGGATGTTGGTAGATGGCTGCACCGTCGCCCTTATAGACGGATATAAAGAGAAGGAAAATTTGGAATGATTCAGGTGGTACTCAATAGCTCAGTTGGCAGAGCAGTCGCCCTGTAAGCGAAAGGTCGTGAGTTCGAGTCTCACTTGAGCATTTCATTTTTTCCAATGTTTTTCGAACTTAACAGTTAGCATAATAAATGCTATAAAAAATTCATTCAAATATTTGGGCGCAGTCATCTAAAAATTCAATGTTTAAAAATGGTTGAAAAATCATTCATTGTTTCCAACAGTTCGTAAGGATGTTGGTAGATGGCTGCACCGTCGCCCTTATAGACGGATATAAAGAGAAGGAAAATTTGGAATGATTCAGGTGGTACTCAATAGCTCAGTTGGCAGAGCAGTCGCCCTGTAAGCGAAAGGTCGTGAGTTCGAGTCTCACTTGAGCATTTCATTTTTTCCAATGTTTTTCGAACTTAACAGTTAACATAATAAATGCTATAAAAAATTCATTCAAATATTTGGGCGCAGTCATCTAAAAATTCAATGTTTAAAAATGGTTGAAAAATCATTCATTGTTTCCAACAGTTTGTAAGGATGTTGGTAGATGGCTGCACCGTCGCCCTTATAGACGGATATAAAGAGAAGGAAAATTTGGAATGATTCAGGTGGTACTCAATAGCTCAGTTAGCAGAGCAGTCGCCCTGTAAGCGAAAGGTCGTGAGTTCGAGTCTCACTTGAGCATTTCATTTTTTCCAATGTTTTTCGAACTTAACAGTTAGCATAATAAATGCTATAAAAAATTCATTCAAATGTTTGGGCGCAGTCATCTAAAAATTCAATGTTTAAAAATGGTTGAAAAATCATTCATTGTTTCCAACAGTTCGTAAGGATGTTGGTAGATGGCTGCACCGTCGCCCTTATAGACGGATATAAAGAGAAGGAAAATTTGGAATGATTCAAGTGGTACTCAATAGCTCAGTTGGCAGAGCAGTCGCCCTGTAAGCGAAAGGTCGTGAGTTCGAGTCTCACTTGAGCATTTCATTTTTTCCAATGTTTTTCGAATATATATTACTAGCTTTTGCCCGCGGCTCCGCCCGCGTGGATGTCGGTTATCGCGACAAAACACAGCCTATGTCCTTTCTCAAGGTCTAATCTACCCCTATACCAAATTTCATCAAAATCGGTTCAGTGGTTTAGGCGTGAAAGCGTAACATACAGACAGATTTTACGAAAAACTATTCTAGAAAATTTGATTCGATTAGATATTTTTGTTTCAAGACTTTATATTCTAAAATATAAAGAAGGAATATATAAATGAACTAGACTAGATGATGCCTGCGGCAACATCTCATATCAGCTGTTGCGACTTTGGTGCAGGGAATGAATTTTTGGTTATAACTAAAAGTGGAAGGAATTAACTTTTGCTTATAACCAAAAGTGGAAGGAACTGACATGAAATGACGCCACGAGCATCATCAAATCTAGTGTTGTTTTTTCCATTTTGAGGGCTTCAACTCCAACAACAACCTAAAGGCAATATCAAAGCTTTGCAGCTAGACTAATTAATAATAATAATAATAAATAATTCACAACATTCTACACAACGCTATCTAGACCCATGGTAAGCTTTTATAGCTTGTGTTATGGAATCTAGAATGCGGATAAACATAATTATATACTTTTTTTTTGTAAATACATACACAATTGTTGGACTTTTGAGGGCTCCATCTACTCGTAATGACTGCCATAGATGTTCGTATGGCAACCAGGACCGACGGCTTAACGTGCTCTCCGAGGCACGACCAGACCAATGCAAATACCCATATGCATGCATACAAATATTTGCATTGAGCGGGCATCGAACTTGCGCCTCCTGCGTAGCGGCCGCGTTCACTACCGCTACGCCAAGGAGGCTGTCCAAACATCTTCTTATCTTCATTAAATTTTCATTTATTGAAATATTAGTTGAAGAAATTATAAACCGACTTCTAATTATTTTTAATATTCTAAATCATAATTTTATTCATGTTTGATGTAATATGATTTCTTAACCGTTTTTAGTCACGGAAACTACTATACAATGGCTATAATAAAAATAAAAACTAACATGCTCTAGAATTCCCGTACAAATTCCCGGGATATTCAACTGGCAGGTGAAAAAAGTTGTAACATCGCCCGTGCACAAGTCTAACTCGAGTTTTATCAGCATACGGCGAGTTAACGTACCTGCTTCGTATTGCACGCTACGTGTAAGAAAGTTAAGTGTTAGTGTTGAATTTGAACAAAGAACACTTTAAAGTAAAGCCAACGAGACAAGAGAAAAAAGGTAAACAAAGCGACCATTACTGAGTTACGTTACGACATCTAGCGATTACTTTCTCTGTCCTTGTCACACGTACGCGACAATGGGCGAGCGACAGCGTCGTTGCGTGTTTCGTAGTGCAGGAAACTGTCAGCACAGCGGTTCTAAACTGTCAGATCCGCCATCTTATGAGCAATTTCATTCCTGTCTGAAATAAGTTTTAAGTGATACGTAATAATTTTCAAATAAAAATGTTTGGAACCACAGAAACTTTGTTCACATTTTTTCTCTCGCTTCGTTGCCTTTACTATAGGTGTGGACATTTATTAGTATACTAGCTGACCTGTCCCGGTTTCGCCCCGAAAAATTTTGTATTCCTTGATAATGACCAAAATGACGAATTTTCCAGACGAAAGTTTATTGCCTATTTTACCCTCTTAGTAGTTAAATTTTGAAAAACGCAGATACGAGTATTCATTTATTTCTTAAAAGACACAGGTTTAAGAAATTTAGTGTAACTAGCTGTGAAAATGACGGATTTTCATACAAACTTCCATCCCTTATTTTACCCCTTTAGTAGCCGAATTTCCAGAAATCCTTTCTTAGTGGATGCTTCCGTCATAAAGTGCATCTATTGTCAAAATTTCAAATTTGTAGGTCCAGCGGTTTTGGCTCTACCTAAAAGTATTAGTAGCCTTGCTCCCTAAGGGAAAGGTCGTGAATATATTTTCTTACTAGTTTTTGCCCGCGGCTCCGCCCGCGTGGATGTCGGATATCGCGACCAAACATAGCCTATATCCTTCCTCAAGGTCTAATCTACCTCTATACCAAATTTCATCAAAATCGATTCAGTGGTTTAAGCGTGAAAGCGAATAATACAGACAGACAGAGTTACTTTCGCATTTATAGTGTTAAAGTATGGATTCTGGATTCATTCAACAAGTTTAACGTGGTTTACTTTGTACATAATGTTATAACTGAACGATCTACACAATTGAAATCTACCTAACTTAACTACTCTCATAAGAATTGTGGTTAGACAAGTTTCCAGACATAATTTTGTCCTTAGTAAAACAGAAAATACTATTATCCGCGCACGATCAACTTTGTAAGGAACCTTGTCAAAGAAAATAGAATATTACAGTTCTCAAGTAGTAAAATAGTTATGAATATAAATTATAAATAGGTAAAGTCTGAGTAGGGTGTATTTTTGAAACGGGGCAGTGAAGGCAGGTACCTTAACCGTTGTAGTTACAGCAAAAGTGTTGATAATAAACATAATTTTCAATAATAGGAATGCGAAAGCTGCATTTTGGAGTCATGACTACGCTTGAGTAGTGGTAATACACACATAAACACACACGCACACGCCTTATATGGTAAGGTTAGAGGGAATTATTAATTTCGGTTTGTAATATTCTTTACAACCGGTGGGCTTGCATGAAAGGCTTTATAACAGTAGAGGAAGTAATGCTCGAGAAGAAGGCGGCCGGTCGGATCCGGACTGGACTCCGGGCCCGGGAAGCCCGCGAAGCCCGCTCTGCGAAGGTCCGTCCTCCATGAGCGCTGGTCTGAGGTGACCGGTGGAGCCGCCTGTCACCCTAGCAGAAGCAGGCCGCGGCGGCGGCGCAAAGTGCGCCTCCCCGTAACCGGGGCTAGATGGGGGATATTGTGGTCCCCACAACTCGAAGGGGGCCATCACAAAAGAGATGGTCCTGGGTCTGCCGGGGTGCGAGAGATATGCTTTTCGCAATCTCACCTCCGGCAACCAAGGACGACGTGCGTTTTAGTCGGTTCGAGCCCAACATAACCACCTCCACCGGCTCCGTGGGGGTGGTATCCGTGGGGATTTATAGCACGATAAAAAAAAACAGTAGAGGAAGCTTGTGAAGTATATAAGGATAGAATAAAATGACGAGCTGTTGTCTCTGCCCTCCGTATAGTTTTTTTAAAAGAAAACTCGACTTGAGCCGCATGAACGATGGACGTTCGCCGAAGTATGCTAGGACCTTGGAACTTTCAAGTTACCAGTCTTATCCCAGAAAATATATCCAACGAGGAACAAATGAGATAAAAATGTGGTAATACCGACAGTTTAATACAAGTTGGCAACCTCCGAGATACTTACCGATGACACTTTGATTGAATTTGGAACACATTGATGTGGCAGGCGGTTTTGAAAAAGTAGGGCACAACTGTACTTATTGGAGAGTTTTGTTATGTGAAAATATAGAAATTAGTTTATGCTTTTACTCTTATTAGCTGGATTTATAACCACGTTAACAAATTTTAGCAAGCCAATTGAAAGAAGTACTCTTTGCATCCAAAGCTTGCAATACATATTGCAAATACTTGTACTTTTTCCACAGTATTTATAATATTGAACCTAACCGGTTTCGCCTTTTTCGCTTTAGAGAGAAAAGAAACCTAAAAAATGAAATATCAATAATAAATTCATTATTGATCATCATAATAATATGTGTGTGTGTGTGTGTGTGTGAGAGTGTGTGTGTGTGTGTGCGTGTGTGTGTGTGCGCGTGTGTGTGTGTGTGCGTGTGTGCGTGTGTGTGTGTGTGCGCGTGTGTGTGTGTGTGTGTGTATGTGTGTGTGTATGTGTGTTTGTGTGTGCGTGTGTGCGTGTGTGCGTGCGTGCGTGCGTGCGTGCGTTCGTGCGTGCGTGCGTGCGTGCGTGCGTGCGTGCGTGCGTTCGTGCGTACGTGCGTGCGTGCGTGCGTGCGTGCGCGCGTGTGTGTGTGTGTGTGTGTGTGTGTGTGTGTGTGTGTGTGTGTGCGTTATGTTACTCAATATGTGTAACAATGGATAGTCCAACGCTTGCAACTTTATGTGCGACTCCTGCCATCCCTTTCATAACTGATTTTTTTTGGAGCGTATGCAGGCGGTCACCTCAAATCTAAACTCGAAATAAAACCTACAGGATTTTCCTCTTGTTATTTAGTTTAGTAGTATTTCTTAGTTTTATATTCTTTCAAAACCCATAATGCAATAAAGCTCAACCTCAGAAGCATTGCTAGCATGGCCCGGAATATGACAATATGCTCACCCCTATTAGTGGGACCGAATACATCGATTTGTGAAATTTCAGTGCTAATTCACCTCTGTCTAACCCTCCGGCGATATAGGCGTGATTATTTGTATATATGTATGTACTGCAATAATTATTATTCAGCTACTCATCTCAAATTTGTATCCCTTGATAGCAGACGGTATTTTGTGACAAAATGATCGATTGGTATCCGACGACTGAGCGAACTCATTACTCTCAGGTGCTGATTCCTTACAGTCGTAATTGTTTGACGGTTGTGATCGATGATTCAGATAAGCAACAAAGTATTTAAGAACCCAAAAGGCATTGGAACAGTCGGAAAAATGTACCTATTTCTACTTTTTTAACCATGAAGAACATCGGATTCAACCGCTCGGGTTATGTCGGACTAAAACCGCCCGTAGTCACGGGCCTTCCGATGTCGAGGCGTAAGATTACCTAGAGCATAACATCCTTCACACCCCGGTTGAACCTGAGCGATTAGCCATCTCCCAATCGAACCCCGGCAATTTTTTCAAGGAGTGTATCGATTCGTCTGTCTAGTTTGATTGTACAATGCGATTGTAACGAGCTTACATAGAATGTGTGCTTTAGCCATACTAATATTATATGTGCAAAAGTAACTCTGTCTGTCTGTATGTTACGCTTTCATGCCTAAGCCACTGAACCAGCTATGTTTGGTCGAGAAAACCCTCATCCTCGGACAAAAGCTAATTTACTCTATTTTTTCAAGACGACAGCCGCCTAAAATATTAATCGATATGAAATCCAACGCTAAACTACTCAAAATTGACTCCATTCAAATTAGTCTGCCACTAAAATGAACTCCGGAGCGCTCATCTATTTATTCAGGTTCAACACCGATAGACACCGGTATATCGATGAGAGGTAATTCGGTTAGGGCGCCAAAGACTCAGTAACTGTGTTATCATTACGCTAATAGTCTGTAAGGGTCGACGATATGGTTTTAGAGACGGTCAGTCTCAAATTGATAGAGAATTTAATGAAATATTATATGATACTAGCTGTCCCGGCGAACTTCGTACCGCCAATTTTTTCCTACCCTCGTGGCGTCAGATCCCGTTCCCGCTGCACCATTTAGGGGGATGAAAAATAGATAATAATTAAATGACGATTGATAATTTTTCTACCGGAAAGAAAAAATGATTCAATTACTAAAATGGCTATTAATAAATAAGGGTTGATCGTAGAAGGGTGAAAATTGAGGTTTGTATGTATTTTTGTATGTTGTATCATAAAAAATTAGAAAAAAAAAGTATCTCGAATTGGTCAGGCATTCCCCCTGTAAGGGAAAGACTGCGGGTTCGAGTCCCGCCCGAGAAGATTCTTTTTCCCTATGTATTCGATTAAAATTTTGTCCAAAAAAAAAGAAAAATAATTTAGGGGTGGACTACCCCTAACATTTAGGGGTATGAAAAATAGATGTTGGCCGATTCTCAGACCTACTCAATATGCTCACGAAATTTCATCAAAATCGGTCAAGCCGTTTCGGAGGAGTATGGCAACAAAAACTGTGACACGAGAATTTTATATATTAGAAGATTTAGATTATGATACTGTGAGGGGTTTATACTTAGAAATAAATGAAAGAAAAACACACAGAAACGGCTCAAACCGGAGGTTAATCCTTCTAATATTAGTCAGGTCCCATTCTCGATGCTCCCTCTACTATATTAAGCATGTATTATACATATAGACCTTCGTCTTGAATTACTCTATGTAGTAAAAAAACCGTATTCCTTTGGATTTCTACACGACTGTCAACTTTTGGGGTTTGCAGGGTTCTTTTAGATAATATTATTAGAGATTATAGATTACTAGCTTTTGCTCGCGGCTGCACCTGCGTGGATGTCGGTTATCGCGACCAAACATAGCCTATGTCCTAATCTACCCCTATACCAAATTTCATTAAAATCGGTTCAGTGGCTTAGGTGTGAAAGCGTAACATACAGACAGACAGACAGACAGACAGACAGACAGACAGACAGACAGACAGACAGACATACAGACAGAGTTACTTTCGCATTTATAATATTAGTATGGATTCAAAATAAAAACAGCAGGTCACTCTTTTGGTAATTTAGAAAGTCCTATATTTTTACTGCGGTGTTGCCAATACAAAAATTCTATTAAATAGATGCCACTCACAATCTATTATTACTTTCAATATTACGATATTTTACAACGACAATAAATGTACCTATATGAGTCCACAGTACAGTCAACATCAGAAAGATGTTGACGAACAAAGTGCTCAATATTTTTTTTTTTAAAAGAAATTGCGCACTTGACTAATTTTTATACTGATTACTATAAACACCTTACGCACTATGGCTCTTAACCTCCACATAAATAAATAAATAAATATTCCACAACATTCTACACAACGCTATCTCGATCCATGATAAGCTTTTATAGCTTGTGTTATGGAATCTAGAATGCGGATAAACATACTTAAATACTTTTTTTTTTTGTAAATACATACGTATTATACATAGAAACACCGAGACCAATGCAAATAGCCATATTCATGCATACAAATATTTGCACTGAGCGGGAATCGAACCCGCGCCTCCTGCGTGGCAGTCGCGTGCACTACCACCACGCCACAGATAGAATATGATCTTAATTTCGTTTTTTCCCCCCTTCCAGTCAACCGACTCTTCTGATATTTGGTACACATCTTTAGTTAGGACAATAGTACCATATAAATCAATAAAACATTTTTATTTACTCTTAATACGAGAGTTTTAAGATCATTTTGAGACTTCGTCGTCAAGATATTTATGACACTGATAAAAATAGCGGTAGCCTAGTGGTATGGGTAATGGACTTCTGAGACCAGGTCTCGGGTTCGATCCCAGGTTTACCATGGCACATACCAATGACTTTTCGATGCCTTTCGAAGTTATGTGTGTATTTATCGCAGGTTTATAAGTGCCCGGTTAATGGCAATAGACTCGCCACCTATTACATTGGGACCTAAAACATAAACTGACGAAATGTGGGTGCTAGCACCTAAGCCTACCCCTTTGGGAAATACAGGCGTGGGTTTATGTATGTATGTATGTATGTATGTACTGATAAAAAAGAAATTACGTGATTTGGGAAACGCACGCATTAAATTGCTGTGCGAGTCTTAGTCAAAATTCATCCATTTATTTTCACTTATATGTAATGTTAAATCAGTAAGGCCTTTTCAAGAGCAAGTTAAGCAAGTCTTTGTATCATCTATCTGAATCGAATTATATCGTCGCCAGTCGCCGGGTCTTACCTAGGGGTGGCCTTCCTTCAACAGTGGACATAGCGGGTAGCGTAATTGGATATCCATAATCGAGTATAGGCCGGTCTGCGTCCAGATCAGCAAGGAACTTTGTTATGGGAACAATATCGATGTGGCAAGGTTCGATTCTTGCACAGTGCAAATATTATTGGTCTGGATGTTTCTATGTATAATATGTATGTATTTACAAAAAAAAAAGTATATAAGTATGTTTATCCGCATTCTAGATTCCATAACACAAGCTATAAAAGCTTGCCATGGGTCTAGATAGCGTTGTGTAAAAATGTTGTGGAATATTTATTTATTTATTTATTTATTATTAGTCATGAATAAGTTTTTTGCAGTTTTCTGAATGATGGCTAAAAATGAGCCGTAAATGTCAACTGGGTAACTCTGGGGCAATTTAAAATTAGATTTTTTATTAATAAAGAAATTATACAATCACTAGCTTTTGCCCGCGGCCCCGCCCGCGTGGATGTCGGTTATCGCGACAAAACATAGCCTATGTCCTTCCTCAAGGTCTAATCTACCCCTATACCAAATTTCATAAAAATCGGTTCAGTGGTTTAGGCGTAAAAGCGTAACATACAGAGAGACAGACAGACAGAGTTACTTTCGCATTTATAATATTAGTATGGATGCTTTTATTCAGAGAATACAAGTTTTTTTTTAAATAAAGAAATTATTATTTATAAGCCGCGTAGTTACCGGCAGAGAGGAATTTGGTCCACCCCATCTCTTCCCATGATGATCTTTTATGATGGTCCTGGGTCTGCCGGGGTGCGAGAGATATGCTTTTGGCAATCTCACCTCCGGCAACCAAGGACCCAAGACGGCGTGCGTTTTAGTCTGTTCGAGTCCGACATAACCACCTCCACCGGCTCCGTAGGGGTGGTATCCGTGGGGATTTATCGCACGATAAAAAAACCCCCATCTCTTCCCAAGCGGTGTCATACAAGGCGTCTAAGGGATAGGGCTGTTTAACATCAGACAGATATATACAGGCCAGACTCAGCCTCAGATATAGGCTCGAGTAAGCAATAGTGCATAGAATATTATGGCAATAAGCTCACCCCCTATTACATGGGCCCGACTACAATTATTGGTGAAATGTGGGTGTTAATTCACCTCTGCCTAACCCTCCAGGGATAAATGCGTGACTGTATGTATGTATGTATGAATATGTATTTTCCAATTGTCTGAATAGCGGTTAAAATTTTAACAGATAACTTTAGATCAATTTAAAAATAGTTTTATTAGTTAATAAAGAAATTTAAAAAAAAAATTAAGCGTCGGTAGCTTAGTGGTTAAGGAGTCGGCCTTACGATCGAGAGGTCCCGGGTTCGATCCTGGCCATTACACTACCGACGTGAACCCACTCCTAGCACAAGCAATTTAGCTTATTTGGAGGGGTTAGAGGGAATATTAGTAACTTCGGTTCTAATATATTAAAAAAAAAAATATTCTTTGTTAATAAAAGACTTATAATATTATTCCTTTCTACAGAAATGGAAATCTTATATCGGTCGTTCATCATCTTACGTTGCCTGCAGCTTTTGCAAATAAATAAATCTAAAATTTTCCCAAATTATCCAAATTAACCCCCTTCACGGTGTATAAGTTGGGAGTAAGATGTCAGTTGCTCCCACTAAACCCACAGACACCGAGGCATAGTTAGATGCATCGGGAACAACGCTATATTATATAGACGAGCATACGAATCTTTATTAATAAATATACAGTTTAGATAGCAAAATCATCTGGAAATTAATTTGGCGAAAAAAAAAAAATTTTTTTTCGCCTGAATATTATTCCCATACATTATAACAAAAAATTCTTTCGACAAATTAATACTTCCAGATGAATTTCCTAACTGTGCCCAAACTATTTTTATCCGAAACGACTATAAAATCACCCTGTATAACTCCACAAGTCCATGTGTATATGGCACAAGAAGTAGTTAAACTACATATTGCACAAGTGACCTAATTTCGCCAATGAGTTTGTTGTCCCACGGGTTAAGTCTAGCCGCTACTTTGTCTTTGAAGATTAAATCTTAGTAAAACACGAAACAGACCTACGCATAATATTCTATATTTATATATAATATTATTCTTGTACAATTTATAATTACAATACACATATTATTTTTATATACTAGCCTATGGCCGCGTCTACGCCCGCGTCGATTACTGTTATCGCGACCAAATATATCAAATTTCATACAAATTGGTTCAGTGGTTTAGGCGTGAAAGCGTAACATACGCATATACATAGAGAATCAAGACAGAGTTACTTTCGCATTTATAATATTAGCAAAGTATAACGAGAGATCTTACAGTAGTTCATCGCGTTTGATGTTTGCGGAAATGCCGCCTTTTGCAGTTTTGTCAGGGTTGTCACTTCAGTTTTTATATATAATTTTTCTGTAATATTCTATATATAACTCCTATTCGTTCTCTTTGTTCTGTCAAGGCACATCAACTCACGCTAATTTATATTACTAGGTGACGCCCGCGGCTCCGCTCGCATGGATGTCGGCTATTGCGACTTTTGGTTATATCTCCGGTTCTACTCAACCAATTATGATCAAGCAAAAGTAATATTTTAAGTCTGAGTTTTGGATTTTGGTTTCGATTTCGATTTCGGTTTCAAATTCGATTTCGTTTTCGATTTCGAATTTCTATTTCGATTCCGACTTGAATTTGGATATTGTTTCGGGTTCGGGTTCGGGGTTGGATTCGGATTCGAATTCGAATTTCGCTAGTCGCCGGGATCGCTAAATTGATGATATATTCTTAAGGAGCCTATCCACGATCAGTTCGCCTGCAGTTTCAAATCGTATCGGGCGGCCTGCAGTCCTAAGTCGACAGCGCCCACACACGAAAGCGATTTTGGCCTGGTGGCCATGCCCTGCTGTCAGTAGTTTTGCGGCTACACACGATCAGTTGGGAGTCGACAGTTTCCCATCGTATGATTGCCTGCCGGCAATTGTCTGCTATCGGGCTTGACGACCATGTTACCGACGATCAAAGATGGCGGACTTGAAATTAAAAAAAAACAAATCGAGGTTTTCGAGGTGACTAATTACGTATAATAAAATCCATTTAGCGATCCAAGATGGCGGACTTGAAATTTCCCACAAAGTCAACATGAGCATCGTTTTGGAGGTTTTCATAACATAACATAAAATAAACTCACGCCTGTGTTCCCCGAAGGGGTAGGCAGAGGTGCTAGCACCCACATTTCGCCCAGTTTTCAGAGTTGCTAATTACGAATATATCATCCATCCAGTCATCTGGGATTGCTACATGAATAACATATTCGTAATCAGCAACCCCGAAAACCTCGAAAACGATACCCGTATCGATTTTAGTCAAAATTCGAGTCCGCCATCTTGGATTACCAAATGGATGTTATATTCGCAATCAGCTACCCCAAAAACCCTGAAAACGATACCCATATCGATTTTGGTAAAAATTTCGAGTCCGCCATCTTGGATCGCGAAATGAATGTTATATTTGCAATCAGCGACCCCAAAAACCCTGAAAACGATACCCATATCGATTTTGGTAAAGATTTCGAGTCCGCCATCTTGGATCACCAAATGGATATTATATCACAATCAGCGACCCCAAAAACCCTGAAAACGATACCCATATCGATTTTAGTCAAAATTTCGAGTCCGCCATCTTGGATCGCGAAATGGATGTTATATTCGCAATCAGCGACCCCAAAAACCCTGAAAACGATACCCATATCGATTTTAGTGAAAATTTCGAGTCCGCCATCTTGGATCACCAAATGAATGTTATATTCACAATCAGCGACCCCAAAAACCCTGAAAACGATACCCATATCGATTTTGGTAAAAATTTCGAGTCCGCCATCTTGGATCGCGAAATGGATGTTATATTCGCAATCAGCGACCCCAAAAACCCTGAAAACGATACCCATATCGATTTTTGTGAAAATTTCATGTCCGCCATCTTGGATAGCTAAATATAGAAAACGAAAAAAAAAAAACAATTTTAACAAACAAAACGAGCCTTGAAAAAAAACACGTGATTAGTGTGATTACAAAAATGAGACAGCCCTGAATCCTTAGTACCGAGTAAAATGTATGGGCGTACCGAGTAATACCCCGTCCCCCACCACCCCTCTCCCCCCGCACGATTGCTCTGTCTAGACGGCTTCGTTGACCGACTGTATGTAGTATGAATCGTTAGACTGTGATATTAGTATGGATAATATTATTTTAGAGTTTATCACGGAAATGCTAATAACAAGCATCAATATATTTTTGTTTTAAGATATCGACTACATTTTTACCAAAATGATGGATTTTAGGGTCCCGTACCTTAAAAGGAAAAACCAGAACCCTTTTGTGATCACTTCCTTGTCCGTCTGTCTATCAAGACCTTTTCCTCAGGAATACGTGAAGGTACCAAGTTGAAATTCATACCATATACTCAAGTCCAAAACGTCTTGAAACTATGCTATCAAACTTCTCAACGCTATCAAAATATATGGCGGTTTATGAAGCTTAAGTGATAGAACCCTCGGTGCGCGAGTCCGACTCGCACTTGACCGGCTTTTTTGGGGTTCCGTAGCCAAATGACAAAAAACGGACCCCATTTTTTTTTTTTCCGTGCGGACATTTTTTTTTCTTCCCGAGCCGTAAGGGGAGGTTATGTCGGACTCGAACCGACTAAAACCGCACGCCGACTGTGGGTCATAGTCATAGTCATTTATTTTTCAATATAGAACAATAAAATTGTTTCTTATTGACGTCAATTTTAATTCTACTTAATCTAAGTTTACCACCGCTTCCAAGGCGCTGGTGGAGAAGAAACGGCGCAACAAACTCCACTGCGGCATTTTTTGGACGTCAATTTACATATTTATTTTCTTAAATCTAAATGTCAACAAGTATATAAAACTCTTTATAATTAAGAATTAAAACAAAGTTACATAATGTAACAAATAAGTCACGCAACTAATATAATGCTGTAATTATAGCAATTTACGAGGGGCCTGCACCATGCTCAAGCCAGACATTTTTATCTTTCAAGTAATCATCTATCCTATAGTATGCCTTTTTGGATAAGGTGGTTTTTACAAAGGTTTTGAATTTATCGTCAGGCATACCAAGGATCGATTCTGGCAGTTTGTTATAAAAACGTATACCATCCCCCTTAAAAGAATCACTAACCCTGCTAAGCCGATAACATGGAAGTAAAAGTCTATGTTTGTTACGCAGATTTCTGTCTGTAATGTCACTTACTTTTGTGTAATGAGATATATTTTTCCTGACATACATTATGTTTTCAAATACTGGGAAACTACAGTTAAAATGTCAATATCCTTAAATCTTTCCCTGAGGGAGTCTCTCTTGCCTAAGCAATAAATGGCACGAACTGCCCTCTTTTGCAATACAAATATAGTTTCTAAATCTGCTGCATTTCCCCAAAGTAGTATTCCATAGGACATCAAGCTATGGAAGTAACTAAAGTATACGAGCCTAGCAGTAGCTACATCAGTCAACTGCCTAATCCGTCTCACAGCATAAGCAGCAGAGCTAAGTTTATTGGCCAGAATAGTGATATGGTCACCCCATTGTAATTTAGAATCTATTGTAATTCCTAGAAAGGTAGTGGTGTTTACGAATTCTAACCCCTTCCCCCCCAGCACAACATCAACGTCTATTTGCCTCACATTGGGTAGTGTAAACTTCATACATTTGGTCTTTTCTGCATTCAACAATAGGTTGTTTGCAGAAAACCAATTTGACATGGCATTCAGAATATTATTAACATTATTTGCATCTGTACTATACCTATTTGCTTTGAATATTAACGATGTATCATCTGCAAAAGTACTATGCCAGCTTGTGCCTCGACCATATAAGGCAAGTCATTGACATATACCAGGAACAGAAAGGGTCCTAGGATTGATCGAAGGGTCCTAGGGTCGTGGTGCTAGGCCGGAGGTGAGGACATATCCCTCGCACCCCGGCTGACCCAAGGCCATCCCTTACGGTCTGGCCCTCCGGACCCCATATAGATTCGTCATGTCTGTCTATCTATCTGTCCGTCCGTATATCACTGCCACTTTTCTCCGAAACTATAAGGCCTATTCAGTTGAAACTTGGTAAGTCGATGTATTTTGTGAACTGCATTAAAAATTTCATACAAAAATTGAAAAAATGCAATAAATTTTGGAGGTCCCCCCATACTAAGAACTGAAAGTAAAAAACAAAATTTTTAATCAAACCCATACATGTGTGGTATCTATAGATAGGTCTTCAAAAATGTTATTGAGGTTGCTAACATAATTTTTTCTAAACTCAATAGTTTGCGCGGATTTTATAAGTATCGGGTTTGCTGGGGTTCTTTCTCTCTGCCACAAAAGGGACCTTTAGGGTACTCGCATGGTGAATCCATGGATATCTAAGAATTTCGTCTCCAAATAAAATAAGTTCAAAAACTTATAACTTTAAGACATATGAAAGAATTTCCGAATAAAAATAAAATTTTATATTACTGAACTATTTCATTACATTTATTATTCTGAATGTTTATAATAAACTTTATGGACAACATAAAATGAAATGAAGACATTTTTACAGTTTGCTTATTTCCTTACCTCTCGTCTGTTGAAATACATAAATTTTATTTCTTAAGAAAATCTATGAAGGTGGCCCCGAGGAGGGCCTGACCGTAAGGGATGGCCCTGGGTTAGCCGGGGTGCGAGGGATATGTCTATGACAACCTCACCTCCGGCCTAGCACCACGACCCACAGTCGGCGTGCGGTTTTAGTCGGTTCGAGTCTTTCGAGTCCGACATAACCTACCCAGGAGGGCCAGACCGTAAGGGATGGCCCTGGGTCAGCCGGGGTGCGAGGAATATGTCGAAGACAACCTCACCTCCGGCCTTCCACCACGACCTTCAGTCGGCGTGTGGTTTTAGTCGGTTCGAGTCCGACATAACCTCCCCTTCTGGCTCCGGTGGGGGAGGCATCCGTGGGGATTTCCGCACGGGCATTAGAAGGTTCTTAGGGGGTCGGTGGTATGAGTGGGACCCCCCTGATGTTGCATACGTCCATAGGCCACGGTAACCACTTTCTCTGCCACTTAAGTGGTTTTAAAAAACATGAACCCATGATTTAACTTATCTGAAGGGGTTTTCGGGAACCCTAGTAATTTCGGTAACAAGTATTTATCAAAAATGAAATCGCTCGCACTGAGGCAAAACTTTATTTATATCTTCGGTTATAGCCCACATTGGTACATGTTTACTCTCTGTAGTCCGCTTTCTTAGTGTACCAACAGTCGTTGTATTACCTGTAACAAACAATAAAAAAAATTGATTGATTATCTCATTAAATAATTTTAATTTGGAGAAAAAATATTTTAATAACCACGTGGTTCCCGGTAGAGAAGAATTTGGGCCACCCCATCTCTTCCCATGTGGTGTCGTACAGGGCGACTAAGGGATAGGGCTGTTTAACATCAGACAGATATATACAGCCCAGACTCACCCTCAGATATAGGCTCGAGTCAACAATTAGCGCCCGGTATATTATGGTAATAGGCTAACATCATCATCATCCACATAAAGACGTTAGTCCTGATTGCATCCGAGGCACGGCGTTCTTGGAGCTCAGGGTCCGCCTTCTGGCTCTTCCTCCTCCACTTCGCACGATCTTGGGCGTTTGCCGTTTGCATGCATGTCACCCTCCACGAAGCCAAGCCAGCACTGTTGATGATGATGATGATGATGAGGCTCACCCCCTATTACATGGGACCGATTATATGTACTGATTATATGTATGACTTATGACCCACGGACTTGTGGGCCACTAAACGTCTAATTGCACAATGAGTACATTGACCCACAGACGGCGTGCTTTTTAGTCGGTTCGAGTCCGATATAACCTCCCCTCCCCTTTCGCCTCCGGTTTATCCGTGGGGATTTTGCGCATATAGGAATACTACAGTGTGGTTTAGATTTCAGGGATTTCCTTTCATTTAATTTACTGTTTTTAAGACAGATTTAATTCTCATGATTGTCACTGTAGATTGAGGCCTTAAAATACAGAATGTGTTTTTTTCGGGTTTTAATCGGTTCGATTAACGGGTAGGCACTTTTGCTTCTTTTTAAAAATAATGGAATGTTCCCTTTAAGTCAAATTCTCTATCTCCAGTATTACGAGTACTTCCCCTCCAGGGGGTGCATGAAAATCTTCCACAATGTACTGTTGAATTTTGTCACCAAAGAAATAAGTTCTCAAGAAATGCGCGCTATAACATCTATCTAAATAAATAAACCTGTGATTTAATGCGCTCACACTGAGACCACACACAACAAGTAACAAAATTCCTAAAGCTATTTTCATTATATCTTCGACATTGGCACATGTTTTTGCCACCGTGGTTTTCTCCCTTCGTGTATCAGCGGTTGTTTCGTTAACTAATTTTAATTAACCTTTGACCGCAGGTTGCCCGCGGAGTTTTGTTCGCTAATGGAGATTTATAAAGTAAATATCAAATAGTTTTGGGATGTAGCTGCTTTTAGAAATATTCTATGAAAGATCTATTTATATCCTACTAATATTATAAATGGGAAAAGTTTGTGCAGATGTTCAAATGGCTGAACGAATTTAAGTAGATGAAATTTTATTTTAAAGTAACAATACTTAGGCTGCTTTTTATCCCTGGAATAGGTTCCCAAGGTATGCAAGAACGGGATAGCCATAGCCTCCGTGGCGTAGCGGTAGTGAACGCAGCCGCTACGCAAGAGGCGCGGGTTCGATCCCTGCTCAATGCAAATATTTAAAACATAACATAAAATAACATAAACTCACGCCTGTATTCCCCGAAGGGGTAGGCAGAGGTGCTAGCACCCACTTTTCGCCAGTTTATGTTTAGGTCCCAATGTAATAGGTGGCGGGCCTATTGCCATTAACCGGGCACTTATAAACCTGCGATAAATACACACATAACTTCGAAAAGCATCGAAAAGTCATTGGTGTGTGCCATGGTAAACCTGGGATGCAAATATTTGTATGCATGAATATGGGTATTTATTTGCATTGGTCTGGTCGTGCTTCGCAGAGCACGTTAAGCCGTCGGCCCGGTTGCCATACGAACATCTATGGCAGTCGTTACGGGTAGTTGGAGCCCGCAAAAGTCCAACAACTGGTCTAGCTGCAATGCTTCGATATCGCCTTTGTGTTGTGGAGGTCAGATGGCAATCGCTTTACAGAAAATATCGAAGTTTAGCCAAATCCACAGTTAGACTGGTAAAGCGGACCCCAGACTCCATTCTGAAAGCTTTGGATGCAACTGGGATTAACGCTAAGATGAAGAAGAAGAAGACTACTTATTATCCATGGAAAAGGTTCCCAAGGTATGCACGAACAGGGTCGTAATTTCATACGCCATTGGATCCGATACTACCTATCCCAGATAATGTTTTTATTCCTGACTGCGTATGTAGGTAAACTATAGTTTCCGGGGGCGAGTCGGGGACACCGTTGTCCGCCCTCCCGAGGAGGGCCAGACCGTAAGGGATGGCCCTGGGTCAGCCGGGGTGCGAGGGATATGTCGATGACAACGTCACCTCCGGCCTAGCACCACGACCCACAGTCGGCTTGCGGTTTTAGTCGGTTCGAGTCCGACATAACCTCCCCTTCCGGCTCCGGCAGGGGGGGGGGGGGGGTAACCGGGGGGATTTCCGCACGGAAAAATAAAAAAGGTAAACTATAGTTAAGTTTAACTACCTACTTTAATAAAATCCATACTAATATTATACCTAAATGTGAAAGTAACTCTGTTTGTCTGTCTGTATGTTACGCTTTCACGCCTAAACCACTGAACCGATTTCGATGTAATTTGGTTAGACCTTGAGAAAGAACATAGGCTATGTTTAGTCACGATAACCGACATCCACGCAGGGGGAGCCGCGGGTAAAAGCTAGTAGGCATACAAAAGCATTATTCTTCAAAACGTAAAGTACCCATATCCATAACAAAATTCCTTTTTCACATACAGAAAACCCAAGACAAATAAACGCGTTCCTACAATTTTCCAAGTGTTCCTCCATATCGTTACATCTTGACACCGGCGCAAACCTAAAACGTTTCCTATCTACAATCACCTGAACGCGGCCGTACGCTTTAAGAATGAAAATAAGACGTGACAGTTTAAAAATTATCAGATCAAAGATTGTGCTGGAAGAGGTGTAAGAAAATACACGGTATTTTGAAAGCAACGCAGCCATTTTGTTCCGTTTGTTTAATTGGATGCTCTTTGAAATAACCTACTTAGGTACATACATATACAGCCGGGGTGCGAGGGATATGTCGATGACAACCTCACCTCCGGCCTAGCACCACGACCCACAGTCGGCGTGCGGTTCGAGTCCGACATAACCTCCCCTTCAAGCTCCGAGGGGATTTCCGCACGAAAAAAAAAAGGTACATACATATAATCACGCTTTTTTCCCTGGAGGGTTAGATAGTCGTGAATTTACACCCACATTTCACAAATCATTCAGTTCCACGTAATAGGAGGTGAGCGTTTTGACGTATTCCGGGCACTATTGTTGACTCGAGCTATGCATCTGAGGCAGAGTCTGGGCTGTATATATCTATCTGATGTTAAATAGCCTTATCCCTTAGTCGCCATGTACGACACCGCATGGGAAGAGATGGGGGTAGCTTAAGATCTACTCTGCAGGAACCACGCGGCCTTTGAAATTAAACGCTGTTTTGGTGGCCTCAACAACGCAAGTTTGTAGGTGCAACTGCTAATGCACCCGCTGGTGTAGGTATTTCTCCTGGGGTTTTGAGGTCAGGCGGCAGTCGCTTCTATTAGCAGATACAAAAGAAGGAGTCTGCGGACTTCGAGGTGCCAACGAAGAAGTACCTAACGCTAAGGTGATGATGATGCTGTATGTCTGTTAATGTGCTTTCTGCACTTATTTTATGTACCTACTCCCTCACCTGATGTAAGCTCTCAGTTCTGACATCTGGTCAACAAAACTGAAGCAAACCGACCTTTGCAGGATTCAAACTCATAATTTCCTTCTAGGGTTAAAGCCTCCTATTATGTGGGACCGATATAATCACAGAAATAAGACTGTTAACACACCTCTGCTTACCTTTTCGAGGAAGTACTGGCGTAATATACTCCGTTGTCCCCTCTTCCGAGGAGGGCCAGACCGTAAGGGATGGCCCTGGGTCAGCTGGGGTGCGAGGGATATGTCGAAGACAACCTCACCTCCGGCCTAGCACCACGACCCACAGTCGGCGTGCGGTTTTAGTCAGTTCGAGTCCGACATAACCTCCCGTTCTGGCTCCGGAAGGGGAGGCATCCGAGGGGATTTCCGCACGAAAAAAAAAGGCTTAATATACTCTTCTTTCCGATAACGTCGTGCCAAATCGAAAGGTGGATTAAATTACGTACCTACTCGTTGTTTCTCATCACAAATTTTACACAACAAACATCTTGACATCTTACTTATCCAAAAAATAAAACTGGAAATAAATCCGTGCAGCTAAACGCCGTAAAATTTTTAGAGCCGGCATTCTCATTTGTACAGCAGATGTAATCTATATGTGTTTTCTTGCCAAGATTCGGAATAGGGATAAATCAATGAATTTGCCAGCCAAATCACATTTACAGACGCTCTTATGGGAGGTATTTTGCTATTTTTCTTTATGTATATAGCAGTGCAATTGAGCTCCTCAGAGTTTGGCTTATTTACAGTCCAAATGGCCGTTGTTTAGCCCATTTTTCCTCTATAAACATTGACCGGGCTAGTTGATGCTATGGTTTAAGTGACAAGAGATTTTGGAATACTTTTTGTTAGATTTCAGGTATTGGGTTTAACAGTATATTTACTACTAGCTGACTCGTCCCGGCTTCTACGAAAAAAATCGTATTGCATATTTTATAGTGATTTAAATGACGAACTTTCCATACAAACGTTTAACATCTATTTTACCCTCTCAGTAGTAAAATTTTGAAAAACGCTTATACACGTGTTCATTTATTTCTTAAAATGACGGACTTTTACAAACTTCCTTTAGTAGCAGAATTTCCAAAAATCCTTTCTTAGTGGATGCTTACATCATAAAATGCATCTACTATCAAACTTTCAAGTATGTAGGCCCAGCGGTTTAGGCTCTGCGTTGATGAATCAGTCAGGCAGTCAGTCAGTCAGTCGGGACAAGTAATTTTATATGTACAGATAGATAGATATTGTTTTGACTGTCTGATATTTCGCCACTGTTGCAAGCGTAGGTCTATGAAGAAACTGAAGGTGCAGTCAGGCCTTCGGTCCCAGTTGCTATACGAGTATATGTGACAATTTTTATGGATATTTGGAGTCCTAAAAAGTACAATAACTCGGACGAACTACAGAATTTTGGTATCGACAATGGGTTGTGGAGGTTTGATGGCAGTCTCTTCACGGAAAACACCGTAGTTTGGTAGTAAAACTGATGTAATCGACAACTGGGTTGGAATATTCGCTCGGTGGATAATTGCATTTCGCGAAAAATACTAACCTGCCTCCAAAATAGAACGTAGACTTAACACAACAATACTCAAAACTACAGCACCACCAAGACGGCTATCAGAATAAAATACCTTATTCAAAAAACATTACCCTCCTTCCTTCGGCAGTCGGGTAAAAACTAGAAAATCTTTCGAAGCTTTCAGAATTCCGCTGAATCTTCCACCTTGTGCACCTTCAACCTTCGTATTAGAAGTAAGAGGGGTGGAGGAATGTAAAAAACAACGGAAGCCCCCAGCGGTAAGGGGAATACAAATCGAAGTATCGGATTCTGTTATTTTTTACAGTAAAATCCTCGACGTAAGGTGAAACTGCGTTGAATAAAAGAAAATCATTTATTTTTATGTTATTTTTACGAGACGCCCCGTTTTGTCGCGATGTTATACTTCACAGTTGGTGTCCTTTCATTTTTATATGCGAAATATTATACAGGTAAAAGAATAGAAGTATACCACGCCTTCTCATCCGAAGGGTGTCGTAAGAGGCGACTAACGGCAAAATACGCATAAGATATCACTGCGAGAGAAGGAACACTCGAAATAAAACCCTGTACCAATAATTCTGGTCAGCGTGGAAACCTTAAGCCCAAAGTCTCCCAACATAAGGAGAGGCCTACGTCTAGCACTGGACTGCGATGGGCTAATTTATTTACTACCTGCGGCTCTGCCTGCGTGGTAATCTCAGCCCGCTTCCGTAACCCAATCCACAAAACCTGCGCCATAGCCACAGTCGATAAAAAAGAAAAACTGATGAGCTCTTCCAATTAGTCCCACCCTCTGCTTTGCTTCACAGGACAACACGTGCAGGGCTAAGATGCCATCCGTATACGGTGCAGAATATACCTGCTAGAACCAAGCGTTTCACTGACTCCTATACCGCACCACTAAGACCTGGAACTCCCTGCCAGCTCACGTGTTTTCTTCTTTCTACAGTCCCGGGTCCTTTAAGCGGGGCGTGAAAAGGCATCTGATAAGGCCGTCATGCTGAGTGCCACCATTGTTAACATGGTACATGTTTACGACGGTGACCCTCTTTCCGAGACTTTGCCTGTAGCTTACCATCTGGCGAAGTGAAGTCAAACTGACGTATCTTTCATAAAAAAAAAGCTACCCGTCAAAAGCGAATCCCGAATGTCTACGAATGTAGCCGAACTGGCACGATCTTGACACGAATGCGCCGCTATGTCATCACGAGAACTCGCTGTCTGTTTATTCACAAGACACGGAAAGCAAAATGGATTTAGAATTGTAGTCGCTGCTCGCTAGTTTGTGCATACTAACACCTATTATATTTACCCTAGATTTGTGTTACAGATTAGTGTATAAGACTTTGTTGCAGGCACTAACCGGGATCAGCAGAGGTGCGATGAATATGTTCAACAACCTTCGGCTTCGCACTTCGACCCACAGATGGCGTGCGTTTTAGTCGGTTCGAGTCCGACATAACCTCCCCCAATGCTTTCGGCAAGGTTTATCCTCGGGGATGTTCCGCACGAAAAAAAAGGGTCTAACCAGGATATTGGATTTGTTAAATTTTAAGCTCAAAGTTGAAAATCTGTTACCGAAAATGGCACATCTGCCTGCCTTACTAGCTTGCCTCGAATGTTCAGTCACAGGGTTTTATTGAGATAAAAGAGTAAAGGTAGCCACTGTCACCAGAATTTCAGATGGTATTGCCAAATCAATACGGTTAATAGATTTGGATGAATTTCATTAAGAACACTTTGCGTAGGAAAACAAATTTTCATTTGTGAAATCCAGTCTTATCGTTAATATCATCTAATCTCATTAGTTACCATACACAAATATAAATTAGGTTAAACGCTAAAAAAATAAACAAATTCTTTAACCTGACCAACGAGTTAACCATAAATGGCTATGGGGTTAAACTCTACGCCGTGGAAGTAGGAGCAAGGGGAATTCCAGCTAAATCCCTGTATAACTTATTTAAAGACCTCGGATTGCCAAGAGCTTCAGTAAGCTCTTTACTCAAACGAATATCTAAAACGGCGTTGATAGGATCTTACCAAATTTGGATAGGTAGAGGGGGGAACACGACTGACGGTGGAGGTGAGCGCTGATGCATCACAAGGTGGCCACCCTAAACCTACACCTGGGTCGCAAGTCCCAGGCGCCGTCACAGTGTTCCTCTCTGTACCACGCCATGGTCCCGGCGACCGCACGGTGAATCCATGGAATGCTAAGAACCGGATCTCTTAAAATTTACCCCAAAAGTAAGTAAAACTTCGAAAATTATAAGTAACGAAATTACGTACAGCGAAAATTTCTCTCCTGTATAAGTCGTTAGATAATCTCATGTAAGGTCTTGTAGCTACACAATAAACTCAATTTGGGTCCGCACTCTGTTTACTGGCACCTAATCTCGGATTATAAGTGGCCTTTGTTTGATCTGACGACGACACGAATTCGGTGAAGCTAATTTCTGTGACGTCATTAGTCCCATTTAGATGTACCCGCGACTTTGCCTTAGTGAGCTTACTACCTACCTGATATCTTGCACTTTTATGTGTTATTCAATCATACCCAAACGCAAAAAAAGTAATACAAATAAGTGTGGAATATTGGGTGTATGGGACTTTCATTGCCAAGTCTACTTCACCTAGTTCTGGGTACTACTCCTCCTTTTGCTTTACCCTATACTTCCGACTTTACCTGCCACTGAGCTTGTCAGGCTCGAAGGTTTTTCTCAACCCCTTGAGGAAAACCTTCGAGCCTCTTCCGTCAAGAGGCACAAGTGTACCGTTCTACAGGTGAGGTAAACTGGGCCCCAAAAATACCAGTAAATGGGCACGTAGTCTAGAATTAACATTTCCCGAAACTCTTGGGTACCGCCAAAATTAGGAGTCGCAAAAATCGGGTCGTACGAACCACAAAATTTCAACCTCATTTAGAAAAGGGTCGTAAAATGGTCAAAATTAAATAAAAATAAATAAATATTTCACAACATTCTACACAACGCTATCTAGACCCATGGTAAGCTTTTATAGCTTGTGTTATGGAATCTAGAATGCGGATAAACATACTTATATACTTTTTTTTGTAAATACATACATATTATACATAGAAAAACCCAGACCAATGCAAATAGCCATATTCATGCATATAATATTTATATTTAACCCTCCTGCGTGGCAGTCGTGTTCACTACCGCCACGCCACAGAGGCTATATTATATTACTAAAGAGGTAAACTGGGCCCCAAAAAAACCAGTGAATGGGCACTTAGTCTAGAATTAACATTCCCGAAGCACTTGGGTATTGCCAAAATACAAACGGTTTAAAAACCGGTTGTATTTTGGCGACTCCTAATCGGGTCGTACGAACCACAAAATTACGACCTCATTTATAAAAAGGTCTTAAAATGGTCCAAATTAAAAGGTCGTAAAAAACCGTATATAATATTCAATGGGAGCTAATACGTGGTACTAAAAGGAGCGGACTTGTCAGCTAGTACAACAACCGCGTTCTCAATGACGCGATTGTTTTGCTCTCAGCACCGCGACGTTATTTACGTGAACGTGAACGTACGTGTAAAGTTTCAACCACGTGAAACGTTAACAGTGTCGCGATACGAGTATTGTATGCGCCGGTTCTCCTTTCTGATATTGAGACAGGTGTCATTGAACTTTCAGGGGTGTCGCACTGTTTGTGAAAAAATTGTGGTAGTTCATTTAGAAATCCATATAAATATTGTTTATTCTAGAGATTGATGGCACTTGAATCTGCTACACATATTGAATAACATGCTTGTAACTTTCCACTGAGTTTATTTTAATCCTGAAACTGACCGGTTTCGCCTTACGGCATTCTCAAGGGTTTACATTGATGTTTTAAATATTCTAATTCCCAAAGATTTTATATAAATATGATAAGAGTGTCTGTTTGTAATGTTGGAATGACAGTTTTTTAATTAATGCATAGGAAATTTATAGGTACACGACACGACACCTATAACAAAAAAAATCATTTTTTTAAATTCTGTCTCTCTGTAATGGATAGTCTTCGAAGACGCCAATATTTTTACTGTACGTATCTGATGATATAGGGCGTAACTTCAATCAATCAATCAATTAGCCCACCGCAGTCCACAGCTGGACATAGGCCTCTCTCAATGTGCGCCATTTGATCCGATCCTCCGCCTTCCGCATCCAGTCCATCCCAGCTACCTTTTTCTGGTCGTCAGTACATCTGGCTAGGAGGTGTCCTACCTTGCGTTTGCATTCTCTCGGTCTCCATTCTAGGACTCGTCTGCTCCAACACCGGACCTTCGTCAGTACTTCAGGCAGGACTTCGGGCGTAACTTAAACTACTTCTATTATCGAAAAAGTGTTAGAAACCCAGTTCAAAGTTGAGGACGAAGTCACGGCCAAGAATCCATGAAAGTCGGTGACCCTTCAGTTCTTCTTAAACACGACCAAAAGAAAACAGCTTCATACACATATCGTGATCGTTATAAAAGTCATTATAAAAGCTGTTCCCAATTCGGCTCCCAATTTTCAGATGTTTCATAGTAGCCTCCCTGAATAATACCCATCACTTTTAATAACAGCAGCTTTAACCATTAACCTATACACAAACTTCGAATCAGCACCCGTTAAACCCCTTTCCCAGTACACGAAAACACCCAGTCGTACAGGGATTACTCAGACCTACAGTTTCGCACTAAGACCTATAAGTGCATTTTGTACAGTCAGTATCAGAAAAATGTTGACGACCAAGGTACTCAAAATGATCTTTACTACTTTTTTTACCCTCTTCCAGTTGATTGATTCTTCAGATATTTGGTACACACCTTTACTTTGGACAATAATACCATTTAAATCAATAAAACAGTTTGATTTGCTCTTAATACGAGAGTTTTAAGATCATTTTGAGACTTCGTCGTCAAGATATTTATGATGCTGACTGTACCATGCTGAATGTATTTGGCACGTGTCGGGTGTGTACATCTGTGTACATCTGTGTGTACATTCAATGTAGACGGGAGACAGGAGTGCATTTGTGTACTCAAATAAACATAGTAAATAGCTTAGCACCTTGTATCACGCTAACACTAGGTAACACTTACCTTGGTGTATTTGCATCAAGGTATATTTGAGTGTTAGGTAGTATGTTATTTATTACATAGAGTTATATTTTGAAGCTATTGTACCGGTATATAGGGTGTTATGCTAACGATTTTGAATTCCAAATATTGGTCAAACTGGAATACATATTATAATCATCAAAACTTATACTTTGGAGACAGTAGAGCAGCTTTCTAACTATTTTTCTTGATTTGGTTTATCTTGGTTTCTGTGGTCTGACTGCGGACTGCGGTCTTAACTCCCAATACTGGGAGAAAAACCTGCGCCATAGCCTCGCCTTACAGAGATACTTATTAATTAATTTGATATATTTCAATGCAAATATCTTTAGTTTTTTGGTTATTGTTCGATTGTGGATGATGTCGATGATGGATCTGCGGTAGCCTAGTGGTAAGGGTAATGGACTGCTGGGACGAGGTCTCGGGTTCGATCCCAGGTTTACCATGGCACACACCAATGACTTTTCGATGCTTTTCGAAGTTATGTGTGTTTTTATCGCAGGTTTATAAGTGCCCGGTTAATGGCAATAGGCTCGCCACCTATTACATTGGGACCTAAACATACACTGGCGAAATGTGGGTGCTAGCACCTCTGCCTACGATTCAGCTACATACTTGTAAGTTTACCGTACTTATTCAAATTAAAATTCAAATTACTTATGTTTATTGTCAACCATAGGTACATAGGATGTTCACAAAATAATAAGGTCAGCTATGATTCGCCAATTGGGCATACAAAAATAAATAATTCTAACTTACTAAGTACTTCCTTAACAGACTGGGATCACAAATGTTATACAAACTTGTCATTGTGGTAGAATTAATATTTAACATGCATTACATTATTTATTGATATACGAAAGAATTACATATATTAAAATACATGCAAAAAAAAGAATTATATTATTAATTACGGTGAGTCATCTTCTAAAAATTATTTAATTGTTTAATAACATTTTGCTTTTAAAAGTATGCGAAGTCTTCTTTTAAAACTGTTAATTTCGGTTATATTTTTCATGGTAGGTGGGATATTATTATATTGGGCTTTTGCCCGCGGCTCCGCCCGCGTGGATGTCGGTTATCGCGACCAAACATAGCCTATGTCCTTTCTCATGGTCTAATCTACCCCATGCCAAATTTCATCAAAATCGGTTCAGTGGTTTAGCCGTGAAAGCGTAACATACAGACAGACAGACAGAGTTACTTTCGCATTTATAATATTAGTATGGATTACGTGGTCCCAGGCAAAATACGCTGTTATGTAATAATTCTGTTCTACTGGCTACTTAGCAGTGTGTTAGTAGGCCGACAGTACTCAATCAAGCGTAAAGTATCGGTCGTTTGCGTAAAGCATCATTTAATCATCATTTTAACCCACTCACTAAAGTCATTACGCACACGCGGACCCGCTGACTCGGCTGATAGCTTTATTCGCCATTTGACTGATTCCATCAATGCAGTAGCAATTATTTATTGCAAATATTGCAACCTAACGCGACATTCCCCTTATAAATCATCATAATTAAATTTTATCAACTTATAAACAATTATTCCGAAGCGTCGGTACCTTAGTGGATAAGGAGTCGGCCTTACGATCGAGAGGTCCCGGGTTCGATCCTGGCCATTACACTACTGACGTGAACCCACTCCTAGCACAAGCAATTTGGCTTAGTTGGGTTAGCGGGAAAAGATGGCGTGCGTTTTAGTCGGTTCGAGTCCGACATAATCACCTCCACCGGCTCTGTGGAGGTGGTATCCGTGGGGATTTATCGCACGATAAAAAAAAAAAAAAAAAAGGCATTATCAATATAAAGCATTATTATATAATCCTATGTATTCGATTATTATATAATCTTTCTTCTTTTTCAACCTAGCGTTAAGTCGCATCCGAAGCTTCCACTTTGGAGTCTGGGGACCGCTTTACCAATCTAACTGCGGAGTTGGCTGATCTTCGAGATTTCCTGTGAAGCGACTACCATCCGACCTTCACAACCCAAGGGTCGAAGCATTGCAGTTAAACAAGTTGTTGAACTTTTTAGGCCTGCAACTACTCGTAATGACTGTCATAGATGTTCGTATGGCACGTGGAACCGACGGCTTAACGTGCTCTCCGAGGCACGACCAGATATTTGCATTGAGCGGGGATCGAGGCCGCGCTTTTTTTTTATCGTGCGATAAATCCCCACGGATACCACCCCCCACGGAGGCGGTGGAGGTAGTTATGTCGGACTCGAACCGACTAAAACGCACGCCGTCCTTGGTTGCCGGAGGTGAGATTGCCAAAAGCATATCTCTCGCACCCCGGCAGACCCAGAACCATCTCTTTCGAGATGGCCCCCTTCGGGTTGTGGGGACCACAGTATCCCCATCTAGCCCCGGTTACGGGGAGGTGCACTTTGCGATCTTTCTACCCCTCTGGATGCATCATGATGTTCGAGTTCGATCAGTCACTCCGTTACATCGTAATATTAATAAATATGTACCGGCGTTCTGCAGATCTGCGAAAAAAATCTTTCAAGTAGCGTACGCCTTTGGGAGTTGCGCGTCACTGCGAAAAATGGCGGCGGTGTACACGCGCTAAGTCACCAAGCAATCACTTATTCAGTAAGCCAATTTAAAAAAAGTACTTCATCATCTATCTATAAAAACCTTTATATCAAAAAACTTTTGTCTACTTAATATAATAAAGGTCGAACAAAAAGCTGTGTTGGTATAGTTTTTTAATATAATCAAAAAATAAATTGAAGGCACAACATTGACAAAGTCAATTTACTCAAGCAAAACTCAATAATAAGTTAGATTATTTTAACGGAGTGCCTAATCTATACAAATGTTGAAACTGTGGAATAAATTTGGTTATGACAGAAATTTTATTTAATATTAAATGGTGGAATTCAATGCCAGATTGAATTGTCAGGGAACTAAAATAATTTCGAGTGAACTGCTTGAATCGGTAATAAAATTGGCTTTCTGTGGAAATCGGTAGAAATATAACCACTATTATTTTAACTGAACTTTTTTAGTTAAGTTTCTCAATTTTTATTAACTTTTCAGACTGTCAGACGGCGGTCGCTTGTATAAAACCGTATAAGCCAAACCAAAAGTGCAAGGAAGCGTAAACGGAGCGGTAAGCGTCTAGATAAAAAACTCCGGATGCAAACTTGATCAAAGTTGAGAATGATGATGATGATGACGGCAGCCTAGCCCCCAAACCCCAAGGTAGGAAAACTCTGTTGGGGACCCATGCACCTTTCATTTATGAGAGCATTCATGCATCTGGTTGTATCGGTACTCTATCGGTACATAATGGTCCTTTGAGCCGGATTCCTTAATCCTAATGGATTTCGTTCGTCACAATCACTGTCAATAACGAACTAACCAAGGCACAGTAAGCCAGGATTAAGTTATCGAAGCTGTGCTAATTAGGTATGCTGATGCAACTTGAAATCTACATGTACGCTAACTTAAGGCTTTAAGTTAGTATCTAACTTAAGAATTAGTATTACTGCTAATTAAGGTTTAGTACCTACAGAAAAAATCACTACTAGAAGCGTGATTGTCGTTATTTTTGTGATTTTGTAGTTATTTACATGATAGTCAGTCCGAATTTTTTTGGATTCGTGACATGTTCGTGATATAGAATCCTCCACAGCTGTTTCAAATCTCTCAGCAATAAATCATTTATCATTCTTAATATATATGTTTCAAAATTCTATAAAATAAAATGTTGAAAGCAACTGGCTTCTAATAAAACATTTATTTGAAATAAAACGGTGTGTACGTGACCTCATCGCGTTCAGATATCACGGATTTTCAATTGTCCTCCCAAAATCCCTGTCAGAAATATCTCTAGCCAGCTCCTTAGCAGTCGGGGCACGACAGATAATGGTTTTTATCGTTCAAGGTAGGTACACTTATCTTCAAATAAATATCCTGCTTAAGTTCGATATTTTAACCACAAAAAGGATTTTACTACTTCTTTTAATATATCTACACAACAGCCCGTCTCTGACAAGCATCTACTTTTGCCCTTACAGACTTATTATGAAAATCCAATTATGCTACCCGCTATGGTCACTGCCGAAGGAAGGCTACCCCTAGGTAGGACCCGGCGACTGGCGAGGATATAATTCGATTCAGATAGATGTTACAAAGACTTGCTTAACTTGCTCTTGAAAATGGCTTACTGATTAACATTACATACAAGTGAAAATGAACGGGTGAATTTTGACTAAGACTCGCACAGCAATTTAATGCGTGCTTGTCTCAAATTATGTATTTTTTAATTTTTTTCTTATAAGTTTCCTCCCAGTCAGCGTCATAAATATCTTGACGATGAAGTCTCAAAATGATCTCAAAACTTTCGTATTCAGAGGAAATCAAACTATTAATGAAATTAAGACCATTTTGAGTACTTTGTACGTCAACATCTTTCTGATGCTAACTGTACTCTGCTTACCTGTCCTCTTAAATGCGCCTTAGGTCTGAATCACATAGAAAGGGCAAGAGGCACTAGGAGTAAGGCATTAAATTAGAGCGTCGGTAACTTCGTAATTAAAATTCAACCTTACGGTCGAGAGGACCCGGCTTCGAAACCTCTCTTAACACAAGCGATTTAGTTAAGAAAGATATCCATACTAATATAATAAAAGCGAAAGTATCTCTATCTGTCTGTATGTTACGCTTTCACGCCTAAACCACTGAACCAATTTTGATGAAATTTGGTATAGGGGTAGATTAAACTATGGGAAAGGATTATAGGCCATGTTTGGTCGCGATAACCGACATCCACGCGGGCAGAGCCGCGGTCAAAAGCTAGTGTATGTATGTTTACAAAAAACAAGTATTATGTTTATTCGTATTCTAGATTCGATAACACAAGCTAGTTAAGCTACGCTTACCCCAGATAGCGCTATAAAAAAAAAACATTCTTCAAAAAATGCCAAAACGTACAATATCATCGCCATTGCAGAGCAAATTACCTCTAATATCTTCGTTCATGATTAGGTAATCGCTTATTGTAGCAGTGTTCCACCGCTCAACAGGTTCACAGTCCGATATCGTAAATTCTGTTAATACCATTTGTGCGAATTGTACCCTACTAGCCAATAAACTGACCCCTTGACCACAAACACGCCCACGCTATTGAGAAAAGGGTGTCATTTCGCACAAGGGACAGGCGACAGCGGTATTTTGTGTTCGGTTGACTGCTTCGTTCAATGGAGAAGAAAGGATATCTAATAGATGACATTAAGTGTCTTATCTTCCTCATTTTGGTGTATAAAAACATTCGACTAAAGATTGCTGGAGTGGTGACCTAATTTCTTGCTCAAATTCAACTTTAAACCAATAGGGTATGTGTTTTTTTTTACTGTCCACATACATACATACATATATATATAATCACGCCTTTATCCCTGGAGGGTTAGGTAAAGATGAATTAATACCCACATTTCACCAATAATTGTATTCAGTCCCACGTAATAGGGGGTGAATCTATTGCCATAATATTCCGGGCACTATTGTTGACTCGAGCCTGTATCTGAGGCTGAGTCTGGGCTGTATATCTATCTGATGTTAAACAGCTTAGTCGCCTTGTACGATTCCGCATGGGAAGAGATGCGGTGGCACAAATTCTTCTTTGCCGGGATGCCGGGAACCACGCGGAACCACTAACAAATTATAAAAGCGAAATTAATTAAATGCTGCTTTGCGATCGAATATCTTAGCGACGATGTCTGAAAATGATCTTAAAACTCTCGTATTGAGAGCAAATCAAACTGTTTTTAACCCCCGACGCAAAAACGACGGGGTGTTATAAGTTTAACGTGTCTGTGTGTGTGTGTATGTGTGTGTGTGTGTGTCTGTCTGTGGCATCGTAGCACCGAAACGGAAGGGGGTTTTCGAAATTAAAAAACGAAATTAAGATCATTTTTAATACTTTATTCAGCAACATTTTTTTAAGCTGACTATATCTAATTGTCGACTAAATTGCAGTTCGAAATGCAGCCTTAGGGAGTTTAAGAGGTAAAATCTATACAACATACACTACACAACACAACTATTCCCTCCGTTCATAACTTAGATACAACCACTTTACCAAAACCAAAAAAATTTCATGACACGAAGAACATTCTCGAGCAATCAATGTGTGGTGGCAAAGGATTTGTCATAAGAACCCTTATTAACTTTATTTCCCCCTTTAGAACTCATACCCTAACCTTAAAATATATGTTTTCTGGAAAGGTCATGATAACACAAGTACCTTGCAGCTGTAAAACATTCGTCGAGGGTAAGATCTCCGATTTCTGCGTAGTTCTAGGTCCATTCGTGTTTTATGTACGTACCTGAAAAGAAAATATAATAGGTTAATTCAAACAGTACAATAAATATTTTTGTAGAATGCTGTGGAAATGAGAATAAGAAGGATACTTGGAGTGACGTTGTTAGGTCATAAGGAGACCATCTTCTACCATACTATCACAATTTCTACGTTGTGATATGATAGAGATGACTTATCACTAAATCATAGAGAAAAGCATTGATACATTTTTACTACATCTCATTGGAGAAAACAATGCTTAGAGTGGATGGATGATTGGCAACCCAGTAAAGGCGGATATTTTAGAAAAACGCTGGGTTAACTTTACAAAGGCAGGAACAATTAACCGTCGAGCATAAGAGAGCATATGAGAGTAGAAGAAGCCAACGTTGTATAGTATACAAATTCCGAAAGGGGTAAGCAAAGGTGTATTGATACCCACATTGCGCCAACTATGATTTCGGACCCACGTAATAGGGAGTGAGCCTATTGCCATCAAACGGGCAGCAAGAACAGTAAGTCGGATGGAGAACAGCCCTATCCCTTAGTCACCTTTTACGATACCCACCGGAAAAAAATGGGGAGGCCTCATTCTACTCCACCGGAACCAACATTGCGTATGTATGTCGAAAAATGTGTGTAGTCCACTTAGAGCACGCAGCTGTATAGCACCTGAGCGAATAGTACCTAGCCATGTCCATGAAGAGCACCTGTCAAAATTTTCGGCAGGTGCTATTCGTGGATACTGATTTATTTTTACGACATTGTTCATGAAGAGCATCCTAGGCTAGTTGCTGGGATGTATAGGGTGCATGCTGTGTTCAAAAATAAAGTCTGTCATACACTACACACCGAAAAGTCAGCCGGCGAACTAGCGTGTCCGACAGACACCTGTCGTATGTTACAATACTCTCCACACCCACAGTTCATTACCTACGTACACAAAATTATTACGCATGCGTGCCTAATGAACCGCTTTGTTGCTCTAACAGCTAAACACAAACACGGAAACCGCTAGTGATTATAGAATTGTTTATTTTATAATCATTTTGAAACTGGTTAACGTGATAATATTTTTGATCGATTAATGAAAAATTGTGAAGCGGCTGTCGTTGTATAGACATACAATTTTTTTATAAAAGTACACGTCAATTCGACTTCATCGCGCATGATCGTGTAAGCTAAAGGCAAAGTCTCGGAAAGAGGGTCACCATCGGAAACAGGTACAGTAAGCTTCAGAGAAAAGGAACCCCCCTTGTTAATGGTTTTATTCTCAAGGGGGGTTCCTTTTCTCTGAAGCTTACTGTACCATCACCCTAGCAGAAGCAGGCCGCGGCGGCGGCACAAAGTACGCCTCCCCGTAACCGGGGCTAGATGGGGACCCTGTGGTCCCCACAACCCGAAGGGGGCCATCTCGAAAGAGATGGTCCTGGGTCTGCCGGAGTGCGAGAGATATGCTTTTGGCAATCTCACCTCCGGCAACCAAGGACCCAAGACGGCGCGCGTTTTAGTCGGTTCGAGTCCGACATAACCACCTCCACCGGCTCTGTGGGGGTGGTATCCGTGGGGATTTATCGCACGATAAAAAAAAATCGGCAACAGGTACCAGGTTTTTGCGTATTTTTAGGTAAGTAAAAAACAGTAACATTTGTTGAGCCAATTAAAATGATATTTTTACACACGGCGTGTAATTAACAAATCATACAATTCACCAAAACTGTTTCTTCGACGATGTTCACATTATAACGAGGGAACACGTACCTTCCGAAGTGTAATAAGTTATGTAAAACATAAAACCCGTATATAATTTCTTCACAAGTCATTAATAACAACATTTATGGAGCCACTAAACATTTATTGTGGGACAGGTGTATAATTATAGATTCTATGATACAAAAATGAAACTGGGCGAATTAAAACCGCGTAAGTTGAACAAAAAAGGGGATATAGCAACAAAAACACGATTTAAAGAAACTAATTTGTAGAAATCTAATCAAAGCCGGCATTGCGGCACGCCCCCTAACGGCATAGGATGAGCATCGCTTGTGGAGGACAATTCATAAGAGACAGCGGACAAAACTAACCTTCCAATCTTTTCAAGCGATAGTTAGTAAATTTGAAAAGTTTCCTTCTATCTAATAAGCTAAAAATATTGTTTTTTTTATTCGATGAAAATTATGGTTTAGAAATGCACCATTTTTGTTTTATTTCTATCTATGTGTGACCAGGAAAACGATTGTTTTCGATATGAAGTAAGAAACGGAGAGATCACAGACTAAATTACTTTATGAAATTTTTATGAACGTGTACGATAAACCCTGAAAACATTTGCGTTATCCACTTATTTTAAAATATACTTAAAACAACTCCGTTTGTATATTATATATCAGAGTTAAAACTAACACCACTTGATATAACACTCAAATGCCCCATTAATGGACAACCCAAATAACATTACCTCAAAAACCACACTAGAGTTAACAACATAATAATAAAACTTAAGAATGAAATAAAATACTTACTTATGTACAGATTGAAAATGGTGGAGATAGGGGGAAATTCATAAACAAGTGCTACAGTTACCTTATATCTATCCCTCCCACGAGCGTGGAAGCAGAGAGGGCCTTTTCCACTGCAGGTTATTTTTGCAATAAAATAAGGTCCTCTCTATCAGAAAATACATGCTCTTGCTTTTTTACGAGCCCACTTCAAAAATGAGAAAATCTGATATTTTTTTTACATTCCTCTCATTTTGTTTCTTTTCAGTTCACTGTACCATTTAGAAAAATGAATGACCTTATTGAATTATCTTGTATTCACTAACAAAATACCTAATTCCTACCTAGACTACCTACACAAGGGCACAGAAATCAATTTTAAAAAAGTCTCGAAAGTCTCGTTTTTCCCGGGAATCCCGGGACCAAACCGAGTCTCGATATTTTTGTCCCGGGACTCGAAAATATACCGAGACTGTAAGCACTACCTGCCACCGAAGTCAAGCAACCTCTTCTAACTTGAACCACACACAATTCACTGTACCATAAAATATGAACGAAACCTCAACCCCACAGCAATTACAAGCCAAGACATGTGAACTCATTATATATAGATTATGGTCCCGTAGTTTATTAAAAAAGATTATTTCGTTAGATAAAACTGTTATTCCGATGCTTAACAAAATACGGTACGGAGTTAGCACTTTATTGAGATGTGATATCGAATCGCTTGTCGATACGCCTACTTTGTACATTTGAGATTTGAAATTAAGATGTCGGTTTTGTTACCGTTTGGTATAAGAATCTTTGAAGGGATTCTGAAGTTATTAGAACTATACATTACATACATAAACTCACGCCTGTATTCCCCGAAGGGGTAGGCAGAGGTGCTGGCACCCACATTTCGCCAGTTTATGTTTAGGTCCCAATGTAATAGGTGGCAAGCCTATTGCCATTAACCGGGCACTTATAAACCTGCGATAAATACACACATAACTTCGAAAAGCATCGAAAAGTCATTGGTGTGTGCCATGGTAAACCTGGGATCGAACCCGAGACCTCGTCTCAGCAGTCCATTCATTACCCATACCACTAGGCTACCGCAGAACTATAATCCGTTGTATATGTATTAAGAGAACCTGTTAACATCTTCGAAGCTATTTAATTTCCCCTGCTAGTACAACTGCCGATCAACGGCGCTTCTGGCACAAGGGTTGCTCTCGGGGTCGAAGGTTGGAGGTCAAGAGGTTGTTGCTTCCGTAATAGTCATAATAGGCCCATCAGAAAGTAGAAAACAGACCCAGGCTTTGGGGTCATAGGTATTTTGTGTACTTGATAAACCGTGGTATCGGTCAGTATTTGGTAACCATAGGTTTAGAGTTCGAGTAGGCTAAATATTTTACAGCGTGACGTCGAACTGTGTTTAAGCTTTTTTTTATCTTTATAATTTACTAGCTTTTGCCCGCGGCTCCGCCTGCGTGGACGTTGGATATCGCGACCAAACATAGCCTATGTTCTTTCTCATGGTCCAATCTACCCCTATACCGAATTTCATCAAAATCGGTTCAGTAGCTTAGGCGTGAAAGCGTAAGATTAGAGACAGACAGACAGACTTACTTTTGCATTTATAATATTAGTATGGAAGTATGGATTTTGGGAGTGTTTTTTTTAGAAAAGTGAATATTCTACCTCTTTTTTTATATAGGACACGTGAATTTGGCTTCACCTCGCCTGATGCTTAGAAAAGGCAAGGTCTCGGAAAGAGCGTCACCATCGTAAACATGTACAATGTTAACAGTGGTGGCACTCAGCTTGACGGCCTTATTAGATGCCATTTCACGCCCCGCTGAAAGGACCCGGGAATAGTCCCGGATAGGAAGAAGGAAACACGTGAGCTGGCAGGGAGTTCCAGGTCTTAGTGGTGCGGCCTAGGAAGCTCATAGCCACTATGCTTAAATTTAAAATATACCTAAATTATTGAATGAATTTTTACAGCATTAATTATGCTAACTATACAAATCGAATACATAGGGAAAAAGAAGAATCATCTCGGGCGGGAGTAAAAATTCATTCAATTGTTTGGGCGCAGTTATCAAAAATCAATGTTTAAAAATGATTGTAACATCATTCATTGGTTCCGATAGTTCGTAAGAATATCGGTAGATGACTCCACCGTCGCCTTAAAGACGTATAAGATGGGAAATTTGAATCAAATTGGGTGAGTCTCGGTAGCCGAATTGGTCAAGGCATTCCCCCTGTAAGGGAAAGACTGCGGGTTCGAGTCCCGCCCGAGATGATTCTTCTTTTTCCCTATGTATTCGATACCTAAATTAACTAATCTGTATAGTATGCTCACTTTCCCACTACCCAGGAAGGCACTACATAATACCTACCATTGCGGCTTTTCACAGCCCTTGCTAATCTGGCTGTGAATGTGGAATTCATTGAAGTGATTAATGGTACCTTGTGACTTAATTTCAATAAACGTAAAGTTCTTATCTACTATCGAATTTGCTTTGATTCCGAGGCATATTTTAAATCCTACGTAAGACAGTCTAACACTAAAAAACTGACTCTAGTTACCTACACTATAAACTGGAGAGGTACCTAATAATATGAATGTATCAAACTTTAGCAACAAAGCATAATTATGTTATTACTAGCTTTTGCCCGCGGCTCCGCCCGCGTGGATGTCGGTTATCGCGACCAAACATAGCCTATGTCCTTTCTCATGGTCTAATCTACCCCCATACCAAATTTCATCAAAATCGGTTCAGTGGTTTAGGCGTGAAAGCGTAACATACAGACAGACAGACAGACAGACAAAGTTACTTTCGCATTTATAATATTAGTATGGACTAGCTTTTGCCCGCGGCTCCGCCCGCGTGGATGGCGGTTATCGCGACCAATTTTTTTTTGTTTAGCCTATGTCCTTTCTCATGGTCTAATCTACCCCCATACCAAATTTCATCAAAATCGGTTCAGTGGTTTAGGCGTGAAAGCGTAACATACAGACAGACAGAAAGACAGACAGACAGACAGACAGAGTTACTTTCGCATTTATACTATTAGTATGGATTAGGTACACTATTCGAATATGTTTTTTTTTTCATAAAGAGAACCGACATCTTTATTATAGAAACTCTAATCACCAAACACTAGCATCAAAAACTTAATCGAATAATATTTTTTCATGCTTAATCACCATACATGCGGATAAACAAAAAAGTCCAGATTGCTTCCGTCTAAGAATGTTTGTACAAACAAAAACCGTATTTAAAAAACTGCTGCTAGCTCCCGAACTAATGGCATCATCAGACATTGAATTAGTTTCGGAGCCAAGTACCAAGTTATTAGCGTCATGCTCGAGATTCGAATACATTATAAATGGATGGTTTATTTGTTATGGAACCAAGATTTCTTTTTATTGTAGGGTAAGTACAAAAATTATATAATTTACAGATTAAAAAGTTAAATAGAAAGATAAAATTCTAACGGAAAACCTGAAAAGATGTTGTTCAAAAAGGGCCAGTGTCGCCATGCCAACCACATTCTATAGGCAAAAAGCTTCACTGAGACCTATGAGGGTGCAGAGACATGCAAGTCTATCACTCTCTCTCTCACAGGTCATTATCAAACATTTCAGCAAATAAAGTAATTATGTCATGAAAAATAATATTAAAAAATGTTATGCTATCTAAATTCAGCACTGTTACGCTTACAATTCTGTACTGTTCTGTTCCATAATTAATTTGCTGTAGAATCTGTCAGCCTTTCTAATTACAATATTATTTTTGTGTGTGTAGCGTAATCAACGCTACATTTAGTAGTCAATTTAATCTCTTTTTCCAGAATAATTTCCAGAGTAAAATTATGAACGAATTCTGAAATCTTTTCCAACCAAGCTCTTATTTTCCTGTGTTACCTCACATAATACTCACCTCAAACACAAAATAAATAATTGCCTCATTATGCATACCGCGGTCCAAACATAGTTATGCATTTTTCACGGTAGTTGTCATGAGGAATGAGTAATTTGTACACAAACAAGTTATTATTCGGACACCTTGCCGAGTTTTCCCACAATTTACTCCCTATTTGTATATTAGATGTAAAATCTCCCAAAATTTTATACGAATATAAGTCTTAACACTTAGAAATAAAAATAGTTTTTGAATGGTTCTCAAGCTTGGGATGGCAAAAACAATGATTGCACTTATGTATGACAATGATGGATATGCTTAATTCTAAGAATCTTGTTGTTTTGGAGTTCTGTGAAAATAATATTACGACGAGTCATGACTAAGGTAAAATCTAGGTACTGAAAAATAAATCTAATTTAATACGTGTTTTCATCTGGAAACATTTGCAAAGTAATTTGAACATGACTTTGCATAATATGAAATCACTAGCTGACCCGGCGCACTTCGTACCGCCAATATTTTTCCACCCGCGTGGCGTCTGATCCCGTTCCCGCTGTATCCTCTAATATATTTGGCATGTATTATGCATATAAACCTTCCTTTTGAATCACTCTATCTATTAAAAACCGCATCAAAATCTGTAGCGTAGTTTTGAACATATATGCAAACATAGGGACATAGGGACGCGAACAAGCGACTTCGCTTTATACTATATAGGGATTATTATGTTAGAGTAATTATAATAATTTTGGGAGAATTTACCAACAACAGTTTTCATAAGGAGTTTAGGGTATTTTGAGTCTACTTTTTGCTTACTCAGAATATTTGTTAATCTGAAACTAGAAATCCGAACTTGTGATTGGAGCACTAAGTTTTACGTGCACGAAATTAGTAAGTAATATTTATATATATACTGGTAACCGTAGGAGTGAGTAATACAGAAAAATTACGCTCTAAAAAGTATTAAACAAGAAAATATATATCGCGGTCGTATGGAACTATTTCCTAGAATGTATTGTTTCGTTACAGTAAATAGCATACGACCACAGCTGCTATCCTTGATATTCTTTTGTTTTATACTCTTTAGAGCGTAATTTTTCCGTAAGTATTTTATTTTATTTATTTTATTTTATTTATTTATTATCCATCCACAGCAAATGCATTACAAACTGATATACAAAACATGTTTAGCGAGTAATGTGGCTGATACATTTGCCAATTACGGATAACCAGCATGCGTAATATTATAACATTAAAGAAAAAATCTATATTGGCACAGAGAATATACTAGACAAAACAACATTTCTTAGTGACTTAGTGAGTAGTAGTCGGCTTTTAGTTTTAAACTTATTTTTTTATTTATTTAATGTTGGGGCAAGCAAAAGCTAACCATTTGTTCCGTCATAGTTCCTCAACAACTGGACAAAATGAGGTATACCCTAGAATGTATTATTTTGTTAGAATATTTAAGTGGCCATAAGACTTTCTAACCTAACCCGTGACCGGGTCATGTTTTCGGGTCAGGTTTGGAATAAACTTGTAAGTGGCTATCCTTGATTTTTTTATTTAGTAATACTTTTTAGAGCGTGATTTTTCAGTAATCAGGTTTTAGTTTTAATTTAACGTATTTTTTTTTCTTTAACCGTGGGGGAAAATCCTTCATAAATGTTATGCCGGACTACTACCGACTAAAAACCCCCACGGTAACGCCCAGCAGCCTATGGTTGGGAGCCCCGGGTAAGCCCTCGGAAGGATGTCCCAGCGCTCCCAACAGACCCACGGCTACAATGCGGCTGCGGGTGCTATCCCGCGTCTATGGGGGGCTTTCGAGTATCATCCCGCTTCTTAGGGGGAGGGGGGACGTGCGTGAGTCCGTCACGTCACGCTGCCGTCATGGGCTTACTTCTGTAAGGACGATGAGCAGCCAACACACCGTCCTCAGGCCCCCGGTCATGGATAATTTAACGTATTTATAAGAAATATTGTGTCTACAGCGGTCCATCCCCCTGGTCTGAACTCATGTCCACGCCCCCCGGATACCGGTGGGCGGCGTGATCTTCATAATCACAAGGCATAAGAAATATCATTTTATAATCGATAATTTATCATACCTATTCCTTTTATTACTAATTAATTGTATAATTAATATTAATACGGAACCATAAATCAGATTACAAGTTTTAAAATTTATTAGTTTTTGTATGATGACTAAAGGTTAGGATCACCATGAGTGTAACAAGAATATTAGGATAATTGCATAGCTTTTTCTAGAACTTCATACAACTGCGTAAGAAATACTTTTTTCAATAATTACTATAATCTAATAATATGCTAGTATTAGTATAACTTTTGAACTTGTTCTCCTCCTCGAAGAATCATCAATTCTTTTGCCTCTTTTTGCCATTTTGCTTCCGTAGACAAGTGGCAATTCGTTGGCATTATTATAGAATAGATTAATGATTGTAATGGAATTGACATATCTAATATATTTTAACGTTTATGGTTTTTCTGACAGTAGTCAATCTATGTCATTCCTATTCATCAGTATATTCTATTGTATTCTACAGACTTATTTCCATTTTTTGTCTAGGGGGCTGCTCTTTTTTTAACACAATTAAAATAATCTATCTAACTAGCCTGTAACAAAAAATAACACCTTCCCTAAAGAAAACGAAAACGCAAGAGAGACGTTGCCATTTCTGTTAAGCAGGAACAATACAATAGAAACTTGGAACATATCCTTAGTAATCCAAATGGATGGTCACCACACAATAAAATTAATGAGTGCATCAATTTATTAAATATTTTATTTCCTGTAATGTTTTTAAAATCCTAATTGATATTGATGAGAATTTTTATTAATTTTTTTGCTTACTTTTTATGATACTGGGGAAGTAATTATTTGGATATAAATATTATTATCTACTTTTTTTTTTGATTAATATCTGCGGTAGCCTAGAGGTATGGGTAATGGACTGCTGAGACGAGGTCTCGGGTTCGATTCCAGGTTTACCATGGCACACACCAATGACTTTTCGATGCTTTTCGAAGTTATGTGTGTCTTTATCGCAGGTTTTTAAGTGCTCGGTCGGCTTAAATTATTGATTAATGGCAATAGGCTCGCCACCTATTACATTGGGACCTAAACATAAACTGGCGAAATTTGGGTGCTAACACCTCTGCCTACCCCTTCGGCGAATACAGGCGTGAGTTTATGTTATGATGTTATGTTATGTTATTATTTTGCAAGTTATACCCACACTGCACAGACTAACAGTTGTCTGCAGGTTCTGCCCGCTGTAATTAAATAGTCATCATTATCATCATCATCGTCCTTCAAGCGACTTTTCAGTTGTGTCTAAGCCTGGGGTTCGCTCAAGTATATTGTTTTTAATTGGTAAGATACTCAGTAAATGGGGTAATTTCGAGTAAGCTAACTTTTCCGGGAGTGACTGCTTTCTAACCTCTCAAACACCCACGCCACAAGGAAAGCCTACAACATGTATCAGCCTGATAGATGTTGTAGGCTTCAAGCACAAGGAAAACCTACAACAGGCTCCATAGTAACAAACCTGACAACCGGTTTGTTACCATGGAGCCATTTTTTCTTATGACGATGCAAAATGATTACACCCCGGTGGAAACATACCATGAATAAAAACAGTCTGTACACATATGCCCTTACTGTACCGTCCTATACCTCTGGGAGTACCGAGTAAAGTCGTAGCGATATTTTCGGCACATTAGTTTGGAACTCATATCGCAATTTTGAATGTCCCAGTAACCACTGTTGTGAAGACTCTTGTGTCACGAGGGACCGAAGTACACAGACATATAAATACTATACATTATAAGCCTTTAGTTTCAATTTTAGTTAACAAAAACCTCACTAATTTCAGCTTATTCATTTATTTTTATTTTTAAAGCTTCATGCACAAGTACAAAGGCGGACTTAATGCAACAGGCATTCTCTACCAGGCAACCAAAGGTGGTGTACTCGGTATGTGCATTATTAGGAGAGTTACCTTAACTTGAGTAAAAATTAAAACGTAAATCGTGAACCCTTTTTTTTATCGTGCGATAAATCCCCACGGATACCACCCCCACGGAGCCGGTGGAGGTGGTTATGTCGGACTCAAACCGACTAAAACGCACGCCGTCTTGGGTCCTTGGTTGCCGGAGGGCAGATTGCCAAAAGCTCTCGCATCCCGGCAGACCCAGGACCATCTCTTTCGAGATGGCCCCCTTCGGGTTGTGGGGACCACAGGGACCCCATCTAGCCCCGGTTAAATCGTAAACCCTAATCTCCCAATGCCGCCAAATTAAAGTCGCTTTCCGCGTCCCTATGTCCCTATGTATGCTTATATCTTCAAAACAACGCTACATTTTTTGATGCGGTTTTTAATAGACAGAGTAATTCAAGAAGAAGGTTTATATGTATAATACATGGTTAATATAGTAGAGGATGTCGCGGGAACGGAAACGAACGCCACGCGGGCGGAAAAAAAATTGGCGGTACGAAGTTCGCAGGGTCAGCTAGTCATAGATAAATGCTTTTTCTTTCTTTCATTACTGCCCTGAACCTCGAACGGTCCAGGTTTGTTCACCAAGCGATGTCCAGGTGTAGAAACAATCCCGTCCTATCACTAAGGGCATATGACGCGCACTCAAGGATGACCCTGTACTGTCTAGTCGTTCCTCTTTCACACCAAGAAATATTCGGACCATGGTGCGAATCGCGGAATGGCCTCTTTTGAATTGGCTGTTTGACACCAAGATCAAAACATGGTCCGAATCAGGACTTTAAAAAGATATTGAATAACACACTTGTACTTTTCCACTGAGTTTAATTTATTTCAGTTCTAGACCTGACCGGTTCCGAACTCAGTGGAAAAGTACAAGTGTGTTATTCAATATGTGTAGCAGATTCCACCAAGCGCCATCAATCTCCAGTATAAACAGTATAAACTTTAAAAAGAGAATTCCGCGATTCACACCACACACTACATAACAAGTAGCTCCTATAAAAAATATTTGTACGTCTTGTGTTTTGTGAATTGTTAATAAAACTACTACTACTTAGATATAACAAAATGTTTACTAGAATCTTTGTTACAATATTAAATAAACTATATATTAAGTCTCGGCAAGAAAATAAAATAAGAGCCTATAGACTGAACCCAACACCCTACAAGCATAAAACATTTGAAACATTAAAACATGTTTTTAGTGACGAATTGATTCGCATATTGTAATTTTACGATTCTGGACACAGTTCAGAACGTCCATACTTTTGTAGATAACACCGTTTTTATTGCTTTTCCGCATATGGTGCTTAATACTTTCTTCAAAGTTTTATCGTGGTCGGTTTACGAGGGTCAAGCTCTTGAAATAAGTTGGTCTTAGTTGACTATAGATATAAGTTAAAGTTGGTAACATGAACTTTGTAAACTGTTTTAATATTGTGGTAGCTTGGTGCTTGAGGAGTCGGCCTTGCGGGCCAGTGGTCCCGAGTTCGAATCCTACGTAAACTAACTTCTAACACAAGCACATATTGAGAACACTTGTTCTTTTTCTAAGTATTTATTCTAGTAAACCTGACCGGTTTCGCCTTACGGCATTCTCGCATCCAAAACCTTTGGTAAATGTAAACTTTTGTAATTTTTATAATTATTAATTTGTAATGTAAACCTGCGTAACAATGAATTCCACCAAGTGCCATCAATCAACAATATAAATAGATAGTATCTAACACAAGCAATTTAGCTTATCTGAAGGTGTAACAGGAGATTGCAAGGACCTTCCTTGGGTTTAATTTGTCTTCTACCTCTTCTCGCTAAATCGACCTTCATTGCATTCCACACATTTCACAACATTCTATACAACGCTATCTAGACTTTTTTTTTTCTGCGGAAATCCCTTCGGATAGCCCCCCCCCCCCTGCCGGAGCCGGAAGGGGAGGTTATGTCGGACTCGAACCGACTAAAACCGCACGCCGACTGTGGGTCTTGGTGCTAGGCCGGAGGTGAGGTTGTCATAGACATATTCCTCGCACGCTATCTAGACTAGACCCATGGTAAGCTTTTATAGTTTGTGATATGTAATCTAGAATGCGGATAAACATACCTTTTTATTATATACTTTTTTTGTACATATATACATATCAGACACCCAGACCAACGCAAATAGCCATATTCATGCATACAAATATTTGCACTGAGGGGGGATCGAAGCCGCGCCTCCTGCGTAGCAGTCGCGTGCACTAGGTACCGCCACCCCACAGACGCTGTCATTGACATGCAGGATTATCATTTTCTTAGATGTTCTGTCAGCTATCTTCAAAAAGCATTGTAAACACATAGAATCGCCACACCTCAATTTCCTTACCATTATAATTACCACCTTAAGTCACTTCGTGACCAATGTACCAAAGCTGCTGAAAAACAAACCGAAATATCGGTGAATCAGTAAAATAAATTTAATTTATTAAATTATGTTGGCCCAATACCTGGCCACGGCCACAGCATTGTCTGTTGCCCTGCACAGGTGCTCGGTAGTACAGGTGGGCCCGTGGGCAAGAGAGCAAGTGTGACATGGACTGGGATGGGGCCCCGTAGTCGCAGGGTACTTGTGACTGTTCTATATAGCCCCATTTTGCCATATTTGCCTTACAGCAGCCAGTAAAATAATACCAAATAAATCGCAATAGTATCCGTTAAAATTACTTTTTTTAAAGAATATTAGAACCGAAGTTACTAATATTCCCTCTAACCCCTCCAACTAAGCGAAATTTCTTGTGCTAGGAGTGGGTTAACGTCGGTAGTGTAATGGCCAGGATTCGAACCCGGGACCTCTCGATCGTAAGGTCGACTCCTTAACCACTAAGCAACCGAAATGTCGGGATCGGGTAGTTAATTACTAGATCACGATAAAACCAGTTTAATTGATTTTACCACTACCGTAAAATAATGGTAAACCCTTTCACGGTACAAAAAATGCAACACTGTATTTCCAGCTGATTTTTATTTGGTGTAAATGTATTTTTTTTTTGTATCTACAATAAAACAGCCTCATCTGGTAGCTTACCAAGTTCTGTGTGACATTTATGAGAACAACATTACAGTCCCAGAGCGGCCATAAACACCGAACCGTTCGAAAATGCGGCCATGGATAAACGTTAAATATGTTGATAAAATCCGTTACACTCACATCGAAGGGTTAAATGTTTACATGATTTCAAATTGTAAGCTTTAATTTTTTATCTTAACCTGGGACAGTGGATGCGGAAGGCGGAGGATCGGACGAAATGGCGCACGTTAGAAGAAGCCTAGGTCCGGCAGTGGATTGCAATCAATCAATCTCTCGAGATTCTCAAAAAACTTTCTGCCTTGCACAATTAAACTGTGAAATGAACTGTCACCAGCGGTATTTCCGAACCAATACGACCTTCAAGAAAAGAGCGTACTGTCTTTTAAAAAGAAGGCAACGCACTTGCGACTCCTCTGGTGTTGCGGGTGTCCATGGGCGGCGGTGATCGCTTACTATCAGGCGGCCGTCTGCTCGTTTGCCTGTCTATTCCATAAAAATAAAAATGTCGCACCTAATTGATTGATTGATTTAATCTTACCCTGCCATTGTTTGGATGTATAGATAGATTTGTCACTCAATAACGCTAAAACAGCAGAACAGATCTGGATGAAATTTGGCTCAGAGGTAGATATCTTGTTCAGGATCTGGATCAAACATCATTCACTTTGGAGCCCGTATACGTTTACACCTCCTCCTTTTATTTTACTTTACATCGGCCATATTGGCTTTTATGGGAGCAAATGCCGTCTGACTACCCAACCTAAAATGGAAAAAGCCTTAGACCCATGATAAGCATAGCTGAACTAGCTTGCGTAATGTAATCTAGAATGCTGATAAACATACTTAGATACTTGTCTTTTTGTAAATACATAGCAACACTCAGACCAATGCAAATAGCCATTTTATGCATACAAATATTTGCACTGAGCGGGAATCGAAACCGCGCCTCCTGCGTAGCTGTCGCGTTCACTACCGTCATGCCACAGAGACTGTCAAATACAAGCGATATACAGTTTAGATTTCAGGGATTTCCTTTAATTTAATTGACCATATTTGTTAAAGATTTGATAATTATGATTATCATAAATACAGAATGTTATTTTTCAGGTTTTAGTCGGTTTGATTACCGGCTGTGTTAAGCGAGTTTTTAAAAATATCTGAATGTAAAGTAAAGCCAACGAAGCGAGAGAAAAAAGGTAAACAAAGTTTCAGCGGTTCCAAACATTTTTATTTGAAAATTATTGCGTATCACTTCAAGCGCATACCAGAAAGGAATGAAATTGCTCATAAGATGGCGGATCTGATAGTTTAGAACTGCTGTGCTGACAGTTTTCCTGTACTATGAACCACGCAACGACAGCTGTCGCTCGGCTATTGTAGCGTACGTGTGACATGTGCGACAAGGACAGAGAAAATAATCGCTAGTTATCGCAACGTAACTCAGTAATGGTCGCTTTGTTTATCTTTTTTCTTTCGTCTCGTTGGCTTTATTTCTATTGTTTCTTTTTAAAAATAAAGGAATACTAGCTTTTGCCCACGGCTCCACCCGCGTGGATGTCGGTTATCGCGACAAAACATAGCCTATGTCTTTTCTCAAGGTCTAATCTACCCCTATACCAAATTTCATCAAAATCGGTTCAGTGGTTGAGGCGTGAAAGCGTAACATACAGACAGACAGACAGACAGACAGACAGACAGACAGAGAGACAGACAGAGTTACTTTCGCATTTATAATATTAGTATCGATTTCCTTTGAGTGAAATTCGCTATCCTCAAGTATTTCAAATAAGGTGAAAATCTTCCACCCTGTAGTATGAGAAGCTTCTACAGTAGAAATTTTTATAGCTGCTTCAGATAAATTTCGACGTAAAATTAACATATAAACTATATTTTTATGTCGCAATTTATGTCTGTCTATCGATTTGTTTACTAGCATATCGAAATATAATTTTGTCAAGGTACGATGCCGAAGCATAAACCTTTAATAGCTAATTTGATCGTTAATTTCATCAGATAGGTAGTAAGAACAAATTTATTACTAAAATAAATTATTGGAAAATTGCATATTTTATGATGCTTTTACGCTTAGCCGTTTAGAATTTGAACACACGTATGACCTTTGAGTGCTTGGGTCCCTAGTAAGGTAAACTAGAATTAGATGAATACTTAAGAATATTTTTACTGCCGCTATCCTTTAAAAATATACTTACCAACTTAAACTATAATATTAACTGCCCTTCTACCAGAGGAGAGGTCTACGGCCGTTCCCAATACCATACTGACAGTTAAAGACAGATCGCATCTACGGATAAAGTGCTCGGCTGTTTAAATTCAAAACATAGTAACTCCTATTTCACACCAATTTCGGAAAATAAAATTATACCGCGATGCGCTTTCCCGCAAAAAATCAGTTACCATGTTTTCAATTTAAACAGCCGATACGTCAAATTTGACTGCTGCGATCTATCTTCAACTGTAAGTATGTTATTGGGAACGGCCGAAATCTACAACTTTTATTCTGGGGGGCGACAAATTTTAGGAGGTCGGTTGTCTCCTACAAGATTTCAAGTCCCCAATAAAAGAAGAAAGTATGACTGGACTGGACACTAAATTAAGACAGACAGATCTCATATTGCAGAGTGATCAGCCAAAAATATCGATAGATCGGATCAATGTTTCACATACATTAAAAAACAAAAATTAAAACTCCTAAACGGACCAAAACAATCATTAAACTTAAAATTGACATGTGGTTTCGGGGGCACACAAGGGTTATTCGTATAATCCCTGTCCCCTCACTAATCCCAATCCCAGCCTGTCCAACTGCCACAAGATGCGATAGGGTTGGGGTTATCCGGTCAAAACCACAAACCCGACCCCGACTGACCTAGTTAAACACATAATGACTGGATTACATTATTAAATGAGGCGATAACACCCGTAATGACTGAAGAATTGAACCTGCAATTAGATGTCCAAGGTTCAATATAGTTTACCCAGGCGTGAGTCCTGGGTCTGCCGGGGTGCGAGAGATATGCTTTCGGCAATCTCACCTCCGGCAATCAAGGACCCAAGACGGCGTGTGTTTTAGTCGTTTCAAGTCCGACATAATCGCCTCCACCGGCTCCGTGGGGATTTTGCGCACAATAAAATAAAATCCAGGCGTGAACACGCTTTATACGCAAGGATTTAAGATTGTGGGAAGCTTTTGCCCACGGTTCCGCCCGCGTGGATATCGGTTATCGCGACCAAACATAGCCTATGTCCTTTCTCATGGTCTAATCTACCCCATACCAAATTCCAGCAAAATCGGTTCAGTGGTTTAGGCGTGAAATCGTAACATACAGACAGACAGGGTTACTTTCGCATTTATGATATAAGTATGGAAATATGGATAAGAGTGAAGCATAAGTAGACATTTTATCCGCGTGGTGACGGAGAAAGAATACAAGTATCACAACCCGATCTCATCCGAAGGGTGTCGTAAGAGGCGCCTAACAAAAATATACGCTGACGATAACACTGCTAGAGCAGGAAAACTCAAAAGAAAACCCTTTACCAAACCCGTGTGGTCAAAGTCAAAGTATATTATATATTCAAAATTGTGTAGCACTACTACAGCTTTTTGACGTCGAATTCTGCTTAAAACTAAGTTTATCACCGCTTTCTAGGCACCAGTGGAGAAGAAACGGCGCAAGAAACCCCACTGTAGCATTTTACAGACGTCAATTTACAAAAAGCCAGCGTGGAGTCAGTGGGCCAACGTCTCCCAACATTGGGAGACGTCTATGTGAAAGCTCAAAAAATTCTAATATTTCCCACTAATAACTGTTATCACCGTTTTTGATGACATATATTTTTACATATTACAATAATTATAGCGGAAATAGCCTTGAAAGTGATGTTAGGAAATTGTATGCCAGAATTTTGATTGATAGTGTACTAAGAGTGACCGATGATAAGATTTGGGATGTGCCGGAGGGATATTCGGAGGGACTGATTTTATTGCATTATGTCGCTGAAAAATATCATAAAAAAGCCATATTTCTTTATGTATCAAGTTGTCTAATACCTACTAATTTTTTCAAGCTTATAAATTATTGTCTGTTTTTTTCAATTATGAAGCATGTTCTACCAGATCTACACATCAAAACTTTGTAAGAAGTCTATTATTTATTTATTTTTTCTTTTTTTTATAAAGAACACGTCAATTTGACTGCACCTCGCCTGATTTTAAGCTAAAGGCAAAGTCTCGGAAAGAGGGTCACCATCGTAAACATGAAGCATGTTAACAGTGGTGGCACTCAGCTGGACGGCCTCATCAGATGCCTTTTCACGCCCCGCTTAAAGGACCCGGGACTGTAGGAAGAAGGAAACACGTCTACCTATAGATTTTTTTTTGTATTTCAACCGGTCGTCAGTACGAAATAGCTACGTACTGGTACTGACGGAACTGTTAGACACCGAATTGATAACCTTTGGGTATGATCAAGTGGCTTGATCCTTTCGTAGAATAAACCTTTATCATTTTCTTAGGATTAAGTGCGACCTAGCCTATTTCCTTAGTATTGATTACACCTCGTTACCCCACACGGATACACCTACATCATTTTATTAGGCTGCGAATGCGACCGGTAGTCATCAAGTGGCCTAGTCCCTTCATGTTGATCACACCTTGCTAGCCCACACAAATATACCTACAAGAAGTGAGTGCCACCACTGTTAACAAGGTACATGTCTACGATGGTGACCCTCTTTCCGCGACTATGCCTTTAGCTTAACATCAGGCGAGGTGAAGTCAATTTGACGTGTTCTTTATAAAAAAAACCATCACGCTGAATTTCTCCCTCTTTTTCAAATCGAAATACTATCTCTTAGGGTTTCATTCTGAATTCATTGATAAAAATGTTTATGTAAAATTTGTTTCTAAAGGCGATGTCGAATATACGGTTGTTCGTGGATAGCTTTCATAGTATCGTAAAAAGATTTACTTGAATATATTACTTAGGTTACCCTTTCAGGGTTCAGAATTCATTAGTAAATATACCTACCTATGCTATGGCTACAAGATGAGTCATTCCTTGGTAGGTATGAACGACTGAATACGTAATTATATCTATGGACCTTTCTGTAAATTGTAAATGGAAGGATTAGCCTAGATATTGCATCCATACTAATATTATAAATGCGAAAGTAACTCTGTCTGTCTGTCTGTATGTATGTTACGCTTTCACGCCTGAACCATTGAACCGATTTTGATAAAATTTGGTATAATGGTAGATTAGATCTTCAGAAAGAACATAGGCTATGTTTGGTCGCGATAACCGACATCCACGCGGGCGGAGCCGTGGGCAAAAGCTAGTTGTATATATTTCTTAGAATTGTAGTTTCTGGGCGAGACTTCCTAAAGTATTCCCGGAAATTCCTGCTCGAGCAATCTCGTGTCTCGGGAAATAAATATATAAGAATGTTTTAAGAAAACCAAGACGGTTGTATAGGAGATTTTCGAATGTGCAAAACGTGACCATGTGGCTCAGTTGGTCAAAGCATTCCCCTTGTAGGGGATTGATCGCTGGTTCAAGCCCCGTCTTTGACGTTTACTGCTTTCAATCTAAATCTATAAGTAAGATAATTAGCTTATATCCATACTTTCATACTAAACTTATACTATAAATGCGAAAGTAACTCTGTCTGTCTGTTACGCTTTCACGCCAAAACCACTGAACCGATTGTAATGAAAGTTGGAATAGGGGTAGATTAGACTTTGAGAAAGGACATAGGCTATGTTTGGTCACGATAACCAACATCCACACGTGCGGAGCCGCGGGCAAAAGCTAGTAGAATATACACCTAAATTTATCTTAGAAAATACGCACTTACCTTGCCTGGAATAGATTATTATTACTATTTTATTCTTTGAACTCACTAAATAATGGTTACTGACTTTACTTATTAGGTACTTAGCGCTTCTAAGATGCTAAAACACCATCTAATATTATGCAGGATGGTTAAATTGATCGCTAGTACGCTCTCCAAGATAGGCCACACGACGAGGTCTCGTCGAGAGGCTCATTACTTAGTAGAAGGGTTAACGAAAGATGTTTTCGGGCTTTATGCAAGCTATTTAGGGTTAGTTTCATAAACCACGTCTGTGAATAAGTATGTACGTCCAATATGCTGTTATAAACACCTGTGTTTGGACGATATGGGATTTTAGAGCTTTTGCAAACCAATACGAATGTAAGCAGTGATATAGGTACACGGTATGAAGAAAATATTTTATGATCGAATCTCCTTTCCTTCCGTAGTTCCATGGAACGTTCCATTGATGGGACGATGGAAAAAAGTCATTTAACCGTAGTTCCACTTGCTGTGGAACCACCGAAAATAGTTTTTACTCCACTACAAGTTTTCTGTGACACCTAGGGTCCTTGCAGCAATACTTGGCGATAGTTAGCACGTTAGTTGTAAGGAAGTAATCAATAAATGATCTATTTCCATACGTACACTAGCTGTCCCGGCGAACTTCGTACCGCCAATTTTTTCCTACCCTCGTGGCGTTAGATCTCGTTCCCGCTGCACCATTTAGGGGGATGAAAAATAGATGTTGGCCGATTCTCATAGATACCGGATAAGCACAAAAAATTTCATCAAAATCGGTCAAGCTGTTTCGGAGGAGTATGGCAACGAAAACTGTGACACGAGAATTTTATATATTAGATTAGGTACACATATTTCCTGGTTTCTAAAATGGGAAGTCCAACGGAAGTTTTTGGATTTCCTTCCATTTATTTATTTCCTTCTTCATTTCAGCCTATATTTCATTCTAGACAAAAACCTACCGACAATTTATAATATAATATGCCATTAAAGACTATTAAAACCTCGCGACTTCTCGGGCTGAGTAGGTATTAGTAGCTGCTCTCTTCTTTCCTGATATAAAAATGCATATTTGTCCAATAAGGTGAAAACCAAAACAGAAATAAATGTTGAGCTAACGAAACACGAATATTTGGGCAAAATTCCAATCAGTAGACCACCTCATAGAACATTTTATGGGCCAAGACTCCCACACTAAGTCATACGTAAGACAGTGGCAAGTTTCACTCTAGGCATTTAAACGATCACTCATATGAATGAGCGCTATAGAGCATGCGCTTTACGTGCTATAAGTTTGATTTTTTTGATAACTAATTTTAAAGTTCGAACAACATCAGAAAAAATGAAATGCTCAAGTGAGACTTGAACTCACGACCTAACAGTGGGAATGCTCTTCCAACTGAGCTATTGAGCCACACCTGAATCACTTCAAATTTCCCCTCTCTTTATATCCGTCTTTAAGGGCGCCGGTGGAGCCATCTACCAATATTCTTACGAACTTATTTATATTTTATATAAATATAGGTAATTTATGTGTACATAAAGAAGAAAAAAAAATCTGTTGGAAACACTGAATGATTTTTCAAACTTATTTTTTAGAATCGTTGAATTTAGAATTTCGTGAATAATCAGTGAGTGGTAGGAACTGTAATACACTAGCTGGTGCTCGAGGCTGCACCTATGTTCACGCTCCTCTTTCTTTTCGACAGACGCTCTCTCCTCAGCTTCGCTCAAGCACCCCTTTAAATCATATAATGATGCTAATTCTGTTGTGTCAAAATTAACTAAAATACGCTAAAAATCTCTAAAATGGTATTATACACCAAGATGTTTTAGTCATAAAAAAGGCTAAAAACTCTAAAATGGTATTATACACCAAGATGTTTTAGTCATAAAAAAGGCTAAAAACTCTAAAATGGTATTATACACCAAGATGTTTTAGTCATAAAAACGCTAAAAATCTCTAAAATGGTATTATACACCAAGATGTTTTAGTCATAGAAAACTGTCAAAAAGATTTTGGACAGTTTCATATAGCTAAATCGTTAGGTTATGTGCATGGAGAAGGAAAAAAAATCTGCACTCCTTGGTTATGTAGGACTCGTACCGACTACAAGGGCTACTAAGAACAGAAAAACAATTTTCGACCTTAATAACATTTGCTTAATTACCTACATGTCATTTATTTTAGAGATTTTTTGTGCATTTTACTTAGTTTTGCCAACAGAATTAGCATCATTGTACCCATGGCAATCTGCCGGATCTATTTATAGGTAGGTTACATTTATAATTACTGCTCTGCTCCCTTTGGATAGTAGTAGAAAGTGATAGTTTGAAATAGGTACAGAAGTTTTAGAGCTTGTTCTATAAATACAAAAATATAAATATTTTCCCTTCACTGATAATACTAAGTATATTTTTTTATTTACTTACTCCCTTAAAGACGGATATAAAGAGAAGGGAAATGCAAAGTGATTTAGGTGTGGCTCATAGCTCAGTTAGAAGAGCATTCCCTCTGTAAGGGAAAGGTCGTGGGTTCAAGTCCCACTTGAGCGCTTCTTTTTCCCGATGTATTTCGAACTTAAAAAGTTAGCATTACAAATACTATAAAAATTTCACTCAAATACAATTGATATCTTAGAATTCATATAGATATGGATAAAATATCATGCGCTATGTTAGTTAAAAAGTCAGAATATCCAACAAAAGCGAAGAAAACTACATAATTATTGTGACTATCTATCGCTTGCATCTGAGCGCTTTGTTCCGGCCATCGGACCGTTGTGTATCGTGGGTATATTATTTAGTTTGAATGTACAAATTGTTGTCTAATGATTGTTTCTCCATAGCTGTCTTTAAACGAAGTTCAAGATATGAAAGTACTTTAATAGGTGACCGTAACGGTATTCTTGTAGCTATGTCATGCTTGGTGCCATAGTAAATCCATACTAATATTATAAATGCGAAAGTAACTCTGTCTGTCTGTCTGTCTGTATGTCTGTATGTTACGCTTTCACGCCTAAAGCACTGAATGAATTTTGATGAAATTTGGTATAGAGGTAGATTAGACCATGACAAAGGACATAGGCTATGTTTGGTCGCGATAACCGACATCCACGCGGGCGGAACTGCGGGCTAAAGCTAGTTGGCCTATAAGCGAATAGCACACATTTTTAAGTTTCAAATTTGAATGTGGTACCTATGATTGCATAGTAAAAACAAAGTCGCTGCCGCTGTCTGTCCTTCCCTATGTATGCTTAAATCTTTAAAACTACGCAACGGATTTTGAAGCTGTCTTTTCGCGCAACGACGTTATTAAAATGTGCTTAGGATTCCGAAGTTATTTAGTTAGCAGTCTGCACATGAGGACCCATATCTTATCTTAATATAAATAAATCTCGTGTCACAATGTTTGTCCTCAATGGACTCCTAAACCACTTAACCGATTATAATAAAATTCGCACACCATGTGCAGTTCGATCCAACTTGAGAGATAGGATAGTTTAAATCTTAATTTAACGATAAGTGACAACCACGCGGGCGGAGCCGCGGGCAACAGCTAGTTTACAGTAAATTACTCGCTATAGGTAATTGTAATTATAGCCGTTGGTCGTATTACCTCGTTTTGAGAGCACCCCCTTAACTGTCTCAGCCGATATTGGAATACTTGGCGTTGACATATCGAACGAAGTCCAGTTTCGCGGCTATTTAGAGGATTAAGCTAAATTAGCTAATTAGCTTGGCGTGCTCAATAGATCGAGACAGTATTTTACCCCGGCTCACCGCCAAGAACTTTATAAGGCGCAACTACGACCACGTTTGACTTTGACTTTCAATACGACCTTCAAACCAAAGAAAAGAGCGTACTCTCTATTGTAAGGAAGGCAACACATGTGACTCCTCTGGTGCTGCGGGTGTCGCTTACCATCAGGCGATCAATCTGCTCGTTTGCCTTCTTCTTCAATAAAAAAAAATACCACAATTTCACTTTCACAAATTTCTCATCTGTTTGGGAATGTTCACTAAATCCTAAGCATATTTTAATAGTAATCAACTAGTTGGGCTATCAGTCCATACACCAATATCTTTTAGAGTTGCACATTTCTTACTTACCTATGTTCCTTATTAGGAACTAATCAACGTAATAATTTCCTTTACAACAGGGTGCATCCAACAGGTGCAAGTAAGCGATCCACTTTCACATCATGTTCACTGCAAAAGATGTATCCGTTACACAACTTATACAAGTTACTTTATGTTGGCATCGAGGGGTTGGAACATAGACATAGTAAATATAAAGACGTGAAGCTACTACGAAATTCATTCATAAAATCATATGAGGAAAACGCCAATTCTCCATCTTGCTTTCCAACGTAGTGGGGATGTAGTAGCACCTGATTGGTCAACTAAAATTGCTAGTGATGCGGTGATAGAATTTTAATTATCGATATTTTCCCAAATATTTAAAGAACGAAGACCACATTCCATACATAGTGAATGACTTTTGAAATGCCGTTGACTTTTTATTATTCTATCGCATAATGGTACTGGTATTACTGATGAATAGATACTAAAGCATTTTTTACATCTATAAAACTACAAAATCAATATGATATAACTAGTTGAACAAGAATTTTAAAATTAAAAGTATGATTTATACAAAACTCCTTGATTTTGATTTAATTCCGAAACCCTCGCGCGACCTTTGTACGGTACAGTAAGAACATATGACTGAAATGGCGGATTACATAACTTTTCATTCGGGTACCTACTAGGCAAGTCGAGCACTTCTATTTTGAAGTAAATATCTTTTATAACAAAGGTAGTACAAATGTATATATATATACCTATATATATATGTCGGAGGGAGTGCGCCGCACTCAAGTTTATAACAGAAGAGACGAAACTATGGACTTGAAGACCTTTAATCATAATTTAATCTAATATGATTTCTTAAAATGTATCTAGTCCAAATGCAAGGTTCTTAATTATCATCATAAAATAGGAATTGGTTTGTATAACTAAACGAATCTATCCACTCGCAGTCATAAAAGTACTTTGTTTATGAAATTATCTAAGAACTAAGCTAAATTAACAATGAAAAGGTATTGTAAAATCATTATTCACTTTAAATTCATTTATCACATTTGAACATCACATCAAAATTGTTTATCATAATTAAAACGTAATTATATTGAGCCGAGAGAATAACTCCGGAGTGAGGTCGTGGACGCCATGTTAGAATTAGATTTGCGCGCTGGAAAAGCAGGACAGAGAAAAATGGGAGATCGAGGAAGGTTCGATCAATGTGAGGATAAGTCCTTTTTCTAAGGAGAAACGATAACGAATAAGTTGGAGTATGATGAGGTGATGGTAATCTTTGTGGAGTGCGCGAACTCACTACTCAAGATACGTTATGTTTAGTTTCATCATCTTTGTTCTATTATGTTGAAGACTCGAGTGTTTGCTAAAATTGTGAAACAAAAAGTAAATGTTTGAAGCAACAATCAATGGTTTTGTGTTGGCATTTCACCCTAATCGCCCACGATACGTAGGATCATCTCGAAGAAGGCTGATGATCTACTCCCTTCTCCGACATCAGAAGCTGGGAACGGTGCTGGCGCAAAACCAAGATACCTGATTAATAGCGGGAAAACTTCGGCATCATCCTTATACTGAAAAGTGCACAGTACCTACCTATCAATCCTATCATGCCTGTCGTCGCAAACAAGAATTGGGCCGCTCTTACTTGCCCAGCGGCTGGTGGAATGTAGATAGCTGGATAAAGATTATACAATACAGGGAAGACTGGAAGCCATTGTCATATATCAGTAGTAACAATGTTATTTTGCTTTAAAAAAAAACAGGTTCAACAGTATAACGAAACATTCATGTGGCACGTTTGCCAACATACCTACAGGGAAGTATATTAGTATCCCATTTTTTTTTACTTGTTATTGGTTATCCAAATTCAATCTAATGCCTATACACACAACTACTTAAAATTCTGTTATTGTTCTTACTCAGTGGCTGAGAACTGTAATGCATTAACAAGAGCAATTCCATATAATAGCCTGTGTCTGTTTAGTAGATATTAAACATATTCAGTCTGAGCTGTGTCTGTTTTACAATTAATGCAAAGTTGAAGTAAAAATACACACTACTTTTTCAGGAGTGTATTCATGGAATCTATTGTCTTACAAAGCTTTGACATGATTACCTATATTGAATTAATAATATTGATTTGTATTGAGATTAATATTGATCTTCGAAGGTAAATAAGGAAACTTAATGATTGTTTTTGTTGAACATAAGCACCTGCAAAAAAAAAAAAGTGGAAAAGCAAAGGTAGCTCATAATCATTAATTTCATTTTAAGCACAAGTACTTCCACAAATACATAGTCATACAGGAACAGTTTCAGTAATGCTGGCTCATATAAAAACTATCTGAACTATGACTAACAAAAAAAAAATACTATAAGTACCCGCAGTGAAGTTACATAGTGCTTAGAGACTACAATTTATTTTGAATGTTTCAGCAATAGAGAAGTTGCTTGGCTACATGGCAGAGGCTGTCATGAGGTGCTAGTGTGATGTATGCCTCTCAGTGCAGGGCAGCAGCCAAAGTGGACAAGAGATACAACGTGGTGACTGTTCACTGGAATCCATTTGCCTACATGGCAGAGGCTGTCAGGAGGTGCCAATGTGCTGTATGCCTCTCAGTGCAGCGGAGCAGCGTGACCGATCATTGGAATCCATTTGGTGAGCAGCTTTCATTTTGTTTGGTGATCTTTGTAGATCAGTTAAAGTAAGGTCACTGCCCCTTCTTGATCAGACAGGAAAACTGCTGTATGATATCAAGTTTTACCTAAAGTAGAACATCAAATTATTAACTAGGGTTCGATCTTAAGAATAGGACTTAAGGAGACAACACACATTTTTTACACCTCTGGCTTGCTTGGAATGATGCATGTTAATATCATGAACTATTCATGTGGTGCATTTGTGACCAAACCACTTGTTGATATTTTAAACTATTCATATAATAGGAAGTGATTGGAAATGTAAAGAACTGTTGGTTCTATGTATGTCTCGCCTAATTAATTCAACAATCAAACTGAAACATACTTTTAGATTTTACCTGTCAGCTTAGACAACATAAATTCATCAACAAATATCCACTTAACATAATTTCACTATATCATGTTAATGGTGATTAGTGCTAAGACCAACTAAAGTGCTAAGAAAAGAAGAAAATAAAACCGTATAAATCACCTAATACCTAATACAATAATAATGTGTACATAATATCACATAGTTAGAGATGGCTTCCTGAATTATTTCTTTGTAGTCAATAGATGAAGATTGTTGCCGGGAGTTGCAGAAGATAAACATATTTTTGAAACATATTTCCTTGCAATATAAGTAGTCTCATGACAAGAAGTCTAAGTCTGATAAGTCCTTTAGACATGATACCTGAGATTTTGAAATTGTGACATGTACAGCATATTATGTTCAATAGTTAAAGTTTGTTGACAATACAAAAATGTCATCTTGAAACTGGATCTCAAAAAAAAAAACAAAAAAAAAATGTTATTCATGTACTCTATTTACTGCATAAATAAATTAAGCATAATAATAATTACTATACCTTATAATGAATGCTATGGAAATCTGGCATAGGTACTGCATTTGAAATCTAATGCTACCTATTATCATATTGAATGTTAAAAAACTGATAATTAAGCATTCATATTATAGTTGACAGATGCACTAATTGTGTGTTTCTGATACTTAATTAATATTCCTAAGAATATATGAGTTATGAGTTTAATAATATACCTGCAGTGATTCAATAATATTGGATATAGGATTTAAATACAGTTAAATTAAAATATAGTGAAAAACAAGTTCAAATTCTTGTATTATCATGTCTTCATGGTATAATATAACTGATGGTCATTGTTATAATCAAATAACAGATGAGGGTTTAAATTTCCTATTGTAATCAATAATCATAGGCCATAATTCTATTTACATAAGGTTGGCAGGACGCAACATTGTTACATGCATAGGTGGGAAGTACTTCCAAATGTTTATAAAATTACATTTAGAAGTATGAATACACAGATTTGCACGTGGTTCGCGTCGCGGCCAAACATGGCCTATGTCTTTTCTCCAAATCTAATCTGCGCCTACGCCAGATTTAGTCGGGGTCGGTCTAGTGGTCTGGGCTTGAAGGTGTAACATACAGACAGACAGACAGCGTTTCGTTCGCGTTTATAACATTAGTATGGATCTCTAATACAAACAGTCAGATCGATTCGAGTCCCTTTTTGCTTCACTTCGAGGTGATTCATTACTTACAGAGTCTGAAACACCATTTAAGCGTATGCTAAGTACAAAACTTCTTGAGACGACCTGTCAGACTTTAGGTCGTAGTAGCTAAAACAATTGGTATTATAATCTCAATACAAGATTCTCAGACGTCAAAGATGGTAAGACTGGTCTGTAAAGTAAGTAATTTTTGTCTTTGAGTGACCGAGTGTGTGTTCAAGAGATGCAATGAACATAATGGTAATCAGTCTGAATGTAACGGTGTCAGTGGTCTGGACTATTTTTATTTATTTTATTTATGTAATTATTTATGTACATACATTCTGGACTGGACTGTGTGACTTGCCCAATAAGTATGGTGGCTCGGTGGAGCAAGATTATGGTGGCTCGGTGGAGCGAGATTATGGTGGCTCAGTGGAGCAAGATTATGGTGGCTCGGTGGAGCAAGATTATGGTGGCTCGGTGGAGCAAGATTATGGTGGCTCGGTGGAGCGAGATTATGGTGGCTCAGTGGAGCAAGATTATGGTGGCTCGGTGGAGCAAGATTATGGTGGCTCGGTGGAGCAAGATTATGGTGGCTCGGTGGAGCGAGATTATGGTGGCTCAGTGGAGCAAGATTATGGTGGCTCGGTGGAGCAAGATTATGGTGGCTCAGTGGAGCAAGATTATGGTGGCTCGGTGGAGCAAGATTATGGTGGCTCGGTGGAGCAAGATTATGGTGGCTCGGTGGAGCAAGATTATGGTAGCTCGGTGGAGCGAGATCATGGTGGCCGTCGTGGACGGCGTTGACATTAGGTGTTCAATAGGCAGGTGGCCTCTGGACCTCGTCAACTGGAAACTAACCGATAGACAGGGTAGTCTACGTTAGATCATATTATTGGGACAGGTTGTACTTGACTTGTGACTTACTTTTATTAATGAAAGAATGAATGATAATGATAATGTATCCGCACGAAATACGGTACATTATAGTTACAATGGTATTCAGTTCACAATAGGTAGCATATCGTATTTCACTAAAATTTACTGGGCTTTTTAGAGGAGTGTGCGTATCCTGTATCGTGAGTTGGCCGTTGCAGACGGCGTTGACACTCAGATTGGCGGGTGGCCTCTGAGCAGATCATGTTGTTGGGACATGCTGTCCTTGAGTTATGAGAAATGTGCGAGTTGAACGCAGACAGTTGTAATGAGTTGCCATGAGCTGTTGATGGCGTGCTTTGAAGGATGTGACGACCAATTTGACAGTACGGTTAATGGTGATATCGCTTAAAAGAGTTAATGATGATGAATATAGAGGTAGCTACTTAATAATACAGAACAAATTAAAGGTGCATGATGATTGTTTGTAAGGAAGCAACGATGTCCCTATTTATCGGTTATGGTCAGGAATGACCGAACGGTGTCATCCAAGATCTTTTTCTTTTTACAGATCACACGAGGACGTGTGAATGTCAGGAGGGCCGTGTCGGAGGGAGTGCGCCGCACTCAAGTTTATAACAGAAGAGACGAAACTATGGACTTGAAGACCTTTAATCATAATTTAATCTAATATGATTTCTTAAAATGTATCTAGTCCAAATGCAAGGTTCTTAATTATCATCATAAAATAGGAATTGGTTTGTATAACTAAACGAATCTATCCACTCGCAGTCATAAAAGTACTTTGTTTATGAAATTATCTAAGAACTAAGCTAAATTAACAATGAAAAGGTATTGTAAAATCATTATTCACTTTAAATTCATTTATCACATTTGAACATCACATCAAAATTGTTTATCATAATTAAAACGTAATTATATTGAGCCGAGAGAATAACTCCGGAGTGAGGTCGTGGACGCCATGTTAGAATTAGATTTGCGCGCTGGAAAAGCAGGACAGAGAAAAATGGGAGATCGAGGAAGGTTCGATCAATGTGAGGATAAGTCCTTTTTCTAAGGAGAAACGATAACGAATAAGTTGGAGTATGATGAGGTGATGGTAATCTTTGTGGAGTGCGCGAACTCACTACTCAAGATACGTTATGTTTAGTTTCATCATCTTTGTTCTATTATGTTGAAGACTCGAGTGTTTGCTAAAATTGTGAAACAAAAAGTAAATGTTTGAAGCAACAATCAATGGTTTTGTGTTGGCATTTCACCCTAATCGCCCACGATACGTAGGATCATCTCGAAGAAGGCTGATGATCTACTCCCTTCTCCGACATATATATATACCGGGTGTAAGGGGAACGCTCACGAAGCCAAAAACCCCTAGTAGTACTCCAGGTACATAACACATGGGCATAAAAATAAAATCGATAGGTATGGGCAAAAAAAATGCTTCGATTTTTTTGGATTCTTTTTATTTTTTATTTTGCATTACTTACTCTCCATCTTGTTAGTAAAGCTAAATAAAACAAAAGAGCACGCGCTTGGCGCTCTAGTTATTTTTTCTTTGCAGTGATGTTCTTTTTATGAATTTACCGTTGTATTTAGCTTTACTAACACGATGGAGTGCAAATAATGCAAAATAAAAAAAAACAAAAATATTAAATAAAAATTCGAAACAATTTTTTTTTGTCCAAATCGATTTTATTTTTATGCTAATGTGTTATGTACCTGGAGTACTACTAAATATATATATATAATATATATATCGTTACTCAAAGACTGTAAAGAATCTTTGTAGATTTTACGTCCTTTCTGGGCGAATTATTCGACACTCCGGCTATCACAAGGAAAGTCTGACAGAAAGCCCTAAGCACACTGCAACCTGAGAATACAAATAATCGGCATCCACTTAAGCTAACCACTTAATTTTTCCTTTCAAATGTATAAATTTTTAGTCTGTGCCCTTTTTATATCGATAAGTAGTTATCGACAGTTTACTGGATTCCCTACTAGGCCGCCATACTGCTTTCCATTCATTCATAAAATCCAAGTTTAGGTAGACAGTTTTTTTTTCGTAGGTATGGCAGCTCTTGATACTCTAAGGGTTGGAATAAGGCCAGTGACTGACATGCGACGACGCAATGCACTAAAACAGCTGTTAAAGTAATAAAAAGACAGGCAATAAAATTAAGTCCGTGAAATTTTTCATGTGGGTGGGCTGGTAATACGTCTGCGAAGTACGTATTAAATTTGTTTTATTTTACATTACATTGCGTTGCGTGTTGTGGTTGTCTTATTTTTGAGTGACGAAAAGCAGAGTATGTATGTGTTATTGAATTCCCATCAATTAAATCACACTTTTTTGCAGAAGTCCTTTCAATTTATCAGAAATTAAATTAGAGTTTACAATCGTAATCATGATGGCTCGTGCAAGAAGTGTAGTGCTATAAAATATATCTAATAGATACTTTTACTATTTCTTACTGTATTATAACAAAAGTAACCTCACACAAAGAGATCTTTTGAAACCTATCTGTCCCTGTCGCTGCGCACCGTCATCATATTCTTGCGGCCAGTAGACGACTATATTGAGATCTACCATATTTACCGATAGATTTACCATTTATGGCGGCAGATTTATCACTTTGCGTAACAACATTCGATGATAAAATATAAACTTAGATGCCAAAAAAATAATTTGCCTTAAACACTCAGTACTTAAGTCTGACATCAACTTTACATGCAACAAGTAAGTAGTTATATTGTTTATGGAAAGTCTTTTATTAGTCAAGACCTAGGTCTTAAGTGCTGCAATTGAAGTCTTAATTACTGTTCAAGCAGTCGCTTAGCAGCTGGGGTAATTATTAAATGTGTCACAGTGAGTTATGAACAAAGTGCCGACTTGTAACAATAGCAGGAAGCTAGGACTTGCCAGTAAGTACCAAATTACTGTTCTTGAGCTGTTCTTCTTTGCAGGACACATCTTTTTTTTTCAAAGAATATTAGAACCGAAGTTACTAATATTCCCTCTAACCCCTCCAGCTAAGCTAAATTGATTGTGTTAGGAGTGGGTCACGTCAGTAGTGTAATGGGCAGGATTCGAACCCGGGACCTCTCGATCGTAAGGCCGACTCCTTAACCACTAAGCTACCGACGCTTTGACCGACCGAAGATTGAGAGGAAGAGAGAGATATTATATTCAATCATAATAATGAAGATGTAGTATCATGTAAAGTGAATTCCCTTGTGTTTAGACGATTGAGTCTATCTTGACAACGAAGTCTCAAAATGATCTTAAAACTCTTGTATTAAGAACAAATCAAACTGTTTTATTGATTTAAATGGTAAACTGCCCATACTAAAGGTGTGCCAAATATCAGAACAGTCAGTCAACTGGAAGGGTGTAATAAACGAAATTAAGATCATTTTGAGTACTTTGTACGTCAACATCTTTCTGATGCTGGCTGTACATATTATAAGAATTAAAACACAGGATGACTCTACTACTAATCTCAGTAGTTAGTTGTGACATTTTCATGCGTTATTGAGCCAGCTCACGTGTTTCCTTCATCCTACAGTCCCGAGTCCTTTAAGCGGGGCGTGAAAAGGAAAAATGAGGCCGTCAAGCTGAGTGCCACCACTGTTAACATGGTAAATGTTTACGATGGTGACCCTCTTTCCGAGACTTTGCCTTTAGTAAGCTAAAAGGCGAGGTGAAGTCAAATTGACGTGTCCTGTATAAAAACAAAATTCGAAACCCTGACTCTTCACGTAACAGTCGAACATTCTAACCGATACTCCACAGCCGATTCTCCACCGACCCTTTGGGATAGAGGAACAGACAAGTACAAAAACATCCAACTCTCAAAATTAATCTCTAGTCCATACTAATATTATAAATGCGAAAGTAACTCTGTCTGTCTGTATGTTACGCTTTCACGCCTAAACCACAGAACCGATTTTGATGAAATTTGGTATAAGGGTAGATTAGACCTTGAGAAAGGAGATAGGCTATGTTATGTCGCGATAACCGACATCCACGCGGGTGGAGCCGCGGGCAAAAACTAGTTAAATATAAAGCTTAACGCGGGTAACCCCTCATCGTCGCACGCGCACGCGATCGCGCGTGACTGCCCCCGGGCGCGTCACACGCCATGCCGACCCGACAGGCCATAAGATTTGTTACTGTGGGTAGACAGACGACACATTGATCGTTTAATTAGGACCTTTTTATATGAATAAAGTGGTAAGTACGTTTTTAGGGATCCATAGCTAAAGAGTAAAAACTAAACCCTATTAGGTAACTATATCCTAAGACTCCGCTCTCTACCTGTCTGTTCGTAACTAGTATCACGTGACGAAATTTCTGTACGAACGAACTACACATACTAAAAACAGATAATGGAATGGAATCTGTGTGTTATTTCCGGAGATCTATGTATTATTTTGTGAAATGGCAGCATTTTGGCCATTAACTACGTCTTCAAAATGTACCTACTACAATTTTTAGAGCTCCGTACCCAAAGGGTAATATGTAATATCGGATCCGTATTACTAAGAATTCTTTGTCTGTCTGTAACTAGACTCGAACTAATGACAGACGAATTTCTGGTGCCACATACCAAATACATACTTAACTTAAAAACAGAATAAAATAAAAAATATTCTAGGGGGCTAATGTTTTAAAAATGTAAGAAAGAAGTAAGAAGAAATATTTTTTTTTTTATTTCGCTTGGCAATAATTAGACACAATATATTCTGTTCGTACGGAACCCTTCGTGCGCAAATACGTTTCGCACTTAGCTGGTTTTTACTGTTTGTAATTTTTTTTTATCTAGGACACGTCAATTTGACTTTACCTCGCCCGATGTTAAGCTAAAGGCAAAGTCTCTGAGAGAGGGTCACCATCGCAAAAATTTACCATGTTAACAGTGGTGGCACTCAGCTTGACTGCCTCATTATATGCCTTTTCACGCCCCGCTTAAAGGAACCGGGATTGTAGGAAGAAGGAAACACGTGAGCTGGCAGGGAGTTCCAGGTCTTAGTGGTGCGGCATAGGATTGAGTCACTGAAACGCTTGGTTCTAGCAGGTACCTACCTAGCAGGTAATTTATTGCTGCTCAATTCGAAACCAATAAAAAGTAATCCGTATAGAGTATAGTTCATATACTTGTACATATTTTATATATGTATACCTATCTATTCAATACCGTACCAACGTAGTTTATTCATCGGAGATATGTCAAATATTTCATGTCATTCTCTACCGTCGTCTAACGTGACAGGTCTAGTGACTTTATCAGATATTCCGTTACATGACGTGTGTTCTTAGAAACAGTGTTATGTTAGAGCAAGTTGTTGTTATAACTTTAACCTACGGCTCGTCAAATACATACATATATTCACGCTTGTAAATCGCCGAAGGAGTAGGCAGAGGTGAATTAAGATACACTTTTTGCTTACTATTATTTTCTGTCCCACGTAATACGGGGTCAGCCTCTTGCCGTCTAAATGGCACGTCTTAGGCTGGGCTCCTTTCCTTCACAGGACGACACGTGCAGGGCTAAGATGCCATCCATATACGATGCAGAGTATACCTATACCGTTACCGTTAGCCGGCAAGAGGCTGGCGCGGCGTGGTGCGGCATTCCTATGCCGCACCACTAAGATCTGGAACTCCCTGCCAGCTCACGTGTTTCCTTCTTTCTACAGTCCCGGATCATCTAATGAGGCCGTCAAGTTGAGTGCCACCACTGTTAACATTGTACATGTTTACGATGTTGACCCTCTATCCGAGACTTTGCCTTTGCTTAACATCAGGCGAGGTAAAGTCGAAATGACGTGACGTGAAATAAAAAAAAGTATGTTTACTGTCGGATGGAGAACAGCCCTATACCTTAGTCGAAAAAAAAAAATTACTCCACCGGTAATCAATACAGCAAAGAACGGTGGGTATTACGCTCATTAAATACTAAAACATGAAGGCAGCTCAAACACCACATAAGTACTAATTGTCGAAATAGGTATAAACATCTGACTATGCTTCTGACTTTATGCTACTAGTCACTTGCAGAGGTCAGAGCATTCCCCCTATAAGGTCACGGGTTAAAGTCCCGCCAGAGCGATTAACTTTACCCATTCCTAACCAATCCTTATAAGATTACTTTTTGCCCTCGGATCCGCCCCCGCGAATGTCGGTTACCGCGACCAAACATAGCCTATGTCCTTTCTCATAGTCTAATCTACCCCTATACCGAATTTCATCAAAATCGGTTCAGTGGTTTAGGCGTGAAAGCGGAACATACAGACAGACAGACAGTTACTTTTAAATATTAGTATGGATACTCGTAAATGCGAAAATTTTTGAAGATTTTTGGATATTTGTTATTTAACGTTCAAACGGCTCAACGGATCTAGCTGAAATTTGATACAGGGATAGATTTCAATATTGGGATAAGTTCCTATCGGTAGTAAAAACGGGATTAAAAGTCCACGCGCGTGGAACTGACGGCATCAGCTAGTACCCAAATAATGCGGCATTTCATTCTGATAGTAAATTTATTCTGCGCTACAAATATATCCAATTTCACATAATGTACAAGCCAGTAAGTTAAAAACACAACACTACATATTAAATTGCCAAATTCCCGATACGCACTAAAATAATATCCAATGAATTTCCACGAAAACATGTTCATATAGAATAGAATTTCAACCGAATAATTCGATGATACTTATAATGATATAACACTTAACGTATGTAGAATGGTAGTTCTGCCGTGATGGGAATACTAAATGGTAGAAATTAATTCACTTCGCGAGTGAATAGCGAAATTAGTCGGAAGGAACCGGGAACAGGAAACACGTATACAAAGTGAAAATGAAAATATGCGATATTTACAGGAATAATTCCGGCGAATTTAAATTGTCTCCCGTCTGGGAGGAATAAACGTAAAAATACTGCTATTTTGACATGGTGGACAATTTGATACAGTAGACATTTTGATTCTGATATAATAGCAGACATTATGGTACGGTGGGCATTTTGATACAGTGGACGACTTGATACAGAGGACATTCTGATAGAGTGGACGAGATCTTGGGAGGATGTAACGGACTAAACTATGATTATTAATTTCAGTCAGTAAAATTACTATTCCAGTGTTGCTGGTTTTTTGTCTCAAATAAATAGTGACGTAGTCAAAAAATAAAGAATGACTAAGTATATAATATCTAAGTCTATTGATTATCGAACATGACTATTGTAGCGGTTCAGCCGTTTTTGTATCAGTGACAGTTGCTCTTGTTATTTTACTGACTGAGATCAATAATCCTATTTTAGTGGGTTTTGAATACACCTAAAAAACGACGCAGCAAGACCATCTCAAGCCAACCTAACTTGCAATGTTCCTCTCGGGGTAGGGAATCAGCGACTACCACGATCTTTTAAAATTAATCGAGAGGAGAAAGCGTAGGAGAGTAGATCCTGGCCTCCAGAATGCAATCGGGATGGCCGCTGAAATGATCCCGGAGGAAAAAGTGCTTTAGGATCCCATCCGTTGGTCGGCAGGTTATGAGGACTTGCACCTAGAAAATCTTAGCATAGCTCCATGCACCCACTGAAATCACTCCGAATCATCAACATGCCTTAGTCTTAGACCCTGTCTCAGAGGGTCTGACTTCTCCGATTTGCAGTATCACGCCCCAATACACTAACGAAATCACTCCACAAATAAGTACAAATTCGGAATCAAAATTGAAACCACAAACTTCCACATAAACAAATACCACACGCCAGCTTGACCTCAAGCTCGTCTCGGATGCTCGCAAGTTAACTAAATCATACGAGCGATGTCCCAGTAAACCCTTCAGCAGTGTGGACATGACTAGTTCACGTAATTGGAGTACGGCGGAGTCACTTATGCTGTGACAAGTTGACAGTACGTGCCTTGCTCGCTGCCACTACAATTTACCTAGTTTGCTTAAGGAAGTTAGCCGTCTTCGGTTTTGAAGGAATATTTTTGTGGTTCAAAAAAGGGACATGATGTTTTGTCTGTAGGAGACTCAAGAACGAGGGTTTCAAATAACGCAAAGCAAATAAATAATTTAAAAAATCTTGCGTATAACTTCAATAGTGAATTATAACGATACGACTCATCCCCATTATTTTTTGGGCTGTGACTCATGTAATTTCGGTCACTGTGTTTTATTACGCAGAAAGCTTCTAAAAGTTTGCAGACAGGTCATTTTGCATCACCGTGTAAACCAAACAGGATTTTTTGACTTTTCTATGAAACAGAATTCAGCAATAATTACAAACGCAACTTGCAGATCAAAAAATACGCAAGTTTGGCTTCATTAAGACCTCGTTGTCAACTCTCGCTGAGTCTTTTCTTCATGATGTGGTTTACATTTTACTGAAGCGAATACCTCCGTTCGTTGATCAGCAGATGTAATAGGCGTACCGACTCGCAAATGAGGATGACTTGGACACCGAAGATATGCGTTTGCATACACCAAAACCCGTTCTTATTCGTTTCGTATTCGTAACCTCGTCTTAAGTAGTTTTTTTGTGTATTTAGTGTACTGCTTCTCAATAAATGAGTTTTCTTTTTTCTTTATACTAATGTACAAAATGTTAGCTACTAGCCTTTCTTGAAAGATGTGTGTGACTGCACTGTATATTTGCAGTGAAATGCAGAGCGAATAAGCTTTGACTGCGATATTTGCGTGTAAATCCGTCTATTTACGATTTCGTAATAAATTCCTTCATCTAGATTTATCCACAGCCAAAACATACGCAATAAAAGCAAACAGAAAATTACCCTCAATCAAAACTCAGTAAAACACTCAAAAATAACTCGAACAATGTTTCCAACATGTTTATCTTTTAGCTTGTTTGGATAAACACTTAGATACACAGTTAAATTATTTATTCCAGCAGCGATTAGGTGTCGTAAATAGAAGTAACAATGACAGTAAGGTAGGCTGCAACCTTTTGAACTTATAGTAACGTGGATCCTTATAGAACCGGGAACTTATTGTACCGTGTACCAGGATCAATGCTTTGACACAGCCTGAGTATCCTTTAACTTAGAATCTACCTCAGATCAGAGTAAAAAACTTGTGAGTAAAAGAAAGGACGGGTGATACCTGTCCTGTTTCATCTTTTATGGTAATGGTCATCATATTAGCGTTAGTACGGTCCCGCTTAAATATGATGTGACTTGGTTTTTTCAGCTATATTGGGAGCCACTGCCACCTGAGTTCCCAGCTTGAGTTCTGGTTAGTGGCCAATAACTGACAGAGTTGTGTTCAGGTCAAGGGAAGAGTATGGGATAAAAAGATAAGAGAAGAGTAACCTAAAAACCTGTCATATTTCTTTAGAAGGAAATAACTGCAAGTAAGTAAAGAACGAACGCAAAACGCGAATTTTTTATTTTTATTTATTTATCAAATTACATAATGCAGGCTTAAATCAAAGTATAGTAGTATTTATAAACCACTAAGGTTTGTGCTAATACTACTAGATCCATACTTACAATACGATTAGGTATTCAGTTGTTATTTTACATAATTAATATAATCTACAAGGTAGGTAGTACACAGATAAATAAGAATTAAGCGGAAACAATAACAATAATTTTACATAGTCTGCAGAAAGTGTGATTTTACTTTTACATTTATTGGCTGCTCAAAACATAAGATATACCAAAATTTCAAGTTTAGCAATGGCAGTTTAGGTTCTGCGTTGCAAAAGAGTTGACAAATCAGTCGGTAATCAAGTTTCGTAGCTTGAACAGCAACCGCCTAGTCTTGCCTGGATTATTTCCGGCATTCGAACTTATGATCCACAGTCAAATAGCCACCTTTTCTGCAAAGGGACCTTTTTGCATTAAATATTATATAAGTACGCAAAAAATAAATGAGGCAGTGGATAGCCCGGATACGGCTTATTCCCGTCCGCTCCACGATTTTGTTCCCAAGCGCTCCAAGACTAAAATTAAATATTATTATTAAGTATTTTATAAAATCGTTCTCAAGAGCTCCAAAAACTTATGTAAGCTTTTTCCTTCAAAACTTCTTATCTCTATACATCAATTCCCAGGAGCTCCAAATTATACTATTTTAAGTAAAAAAGACTCATAGAATACTGTGTTCCCAACAGCTCCAAAACAAAGTGTACGGTTAGCAGAATTAAAACATTTAATACTATAATACGACAATAGGAAGTCAATAGGTTAACAGGAAGTAGTGTCTATTAGCCAAGTCTTGAGTTAGGTATGAATTCGGTATTCAAGCGGTTTTACAGAGAAAGCAATGTTTGCACTGAAGTTATTTTTCTCTACGTTCAATATTTATATGTGAGGAACAAAGCATTTTTCTAGATTGTCACTTGTTTAGATTTATTAGCTTACGTGAGGGTCTGTATTGAGGAATAGCATTGTGAGGAGACAGGGATATGAAGTCTTCTGTATGCCAAGTAAGAAAACTAAGATGATGGTACAGTCGGACGAGTGTAACTGGTGACCAAGAGATCCTGGATTCGGTTCTCAGATCTGGCAAAAGTTTTATACCTACAGTCACACCTCTTTCAAAGTTCAAAAATTGTTATAGTTTTGAAAAGGTTTTCTACTTTACTACTTTATTTACTTACATTAAGACTGTTTAACTTTTCCTCGGACTTATTGAAGATTATTGTAGGTCTCTACTCTTAGACCAGGGCCTCGATTCTCCTAAAGTCAAACCACAGTGGAGCCACTACCACTGCAAAGGCCATTAAATAATAGACTTTAAAGCGATGCAGTTAAAGTTCAAAATTAAATGACTTTTTGCAGAGTAATTGAAAAAGTGTAATGAAACTGTTTTCATTTCAGTTTGGACTTTAGGTGTATAGAAATAAAGTCTAAAATTTAATGTCATTTTTGCAGTGACTGTGGTACCACAGTGGTTAAGCTTTAGTAGAATCGAGGGCCAGGTGCGCAGTAGTTACAAAAGTGGGAATATGGATAAAATTAGTCTCATTTATTAAAGATATACTTACACTAAAATATTAGGTCCTATATACAACTGGTTATGAAATATATACAAAACTGTGCTAACTAAATAATAAATATAAGAAAAAACAAAAAAAAAGTACAGAGACTGCAACGTTAGACATCGAAAACTTCCTCCCCATCGACCTCTACTGGCACCCATAAGGTTGGAAGCATTACCACGCTGAATAGCGATGCTGTAAACGAGGTAAAAGCCAGCCCTATGGTCACGGGAAGAGTCGTTTGTCAAAAGAGTCATGAAAAAGTGTCTTACTACGCAGGTAGCGAAAACAGCGAAACTTACGAGAATATATGTGTCAGTATACACGTAGGTATACTAAGTAAATACTATTCAATCAGGCATTCATAACACATCATATTAACTCCCCAACTAATTAGTCAAGGAGCTATTGGGAATTACGTTTCTCGTATTGGGATTATGAACCAATAATCCGTATACGATAAACGGATTCACACACAGACAATTCAATATTAGATATTTAACATCGAATTGAATTATCTCAGACATGTTGGAGACGCCTTCTCACGAAACTGTCAAATTGAAAGTTATTGACAAAAGAACTAGTTGGTAGAAGTGTCATCTACATAACGGAAAACAATAGATTCGATTGTTAGCAGTCAATAGATTGAATTAATTTGAATAGTTTTTAGATTCTGGTTGTAACTTTTTTTTATACCACTTAGGTGGCAGACAAGTACACGGCCCATCCGATGGAAATTGGTTACTGCGGCCTATGGAGGTATGCAACACCAGAGGCGTTACACTCGTGCTGCCTACCCTAAAGAAACCTTCTAATGCACTTCTTGAAGAACCCCATATTGTAGTCGCTTGGGAAAACTTTGGCAGGAAGTTCATTCCACAGCTTGAGCGTGCGTGGGATGAAGTTCCTTTCATACCGCACGGTGCGCACCGTTTTCGGATGCAATGTGTGGTGATGAATTCCCTGCCTATAGCGAGCGGTGCGATGATATAATGTAGCTGTGGTAACTACTCTCTATTAGAGAAATAGAATGCCACTGCATTACGAAGACACTCTTGTCGTCAGCTTGAAGACTGTTTTAATGCTGCGAGAGTATCGATTCATCTAGGAAGTGCAGACATGGTCGTAGCATTGCGTAGACCAACCCGCACCACAATACAAAGTGTGAATCTGCAGGCTATTTCCAATTAATCACTCCCGGCAGACGACCAAGGACAGCCTCACACCGAGCATCATATGCTTTTCATGTTGCGTTTCGATCGATCTGTTTCGTAGCAGCTGATTCGACATACTGTTACGGATTTGTCTACGCTTTTACAGATACTCTCTCTACGATTCGTCAGGCAAAAACTTAATATTGCTGTTAGAAAACTGTTTTACGACGAAGGAATTGTTGCTGCTAGTTTAACAAGAACGTTACCAGTGCGTCCTGTCATACTGTGTGTCATAAGTTACGATGCCAAAACATTTACAGTAATGTGAGGTTAGTCCCCAAACTTAACATCGCGCTGGACTGTGAACAGAGCTTCTTTGAAGAACACAATTCGAAATGAAGTCCCTGAAAAGAAATGTTGAAAATACACACTCTATCAAGATTACCACACATAAAGCACAAGAATACAACGAAACCATTGAAATCCTTTTTCATCTGAAACTCCTGTTACATCTCCGCGGAACGCATATTTCGTGATTATGCAAAACAGTCTTAATTGCGTTAGGAGACGCCGCGCGGCCATTACGCGCACAAAATGTGTTTGACGTGTAATTAAATAATTTTATTGCGCTACAATTCAATTATTTTATGGCGCACGACACGACACGTTATAAATTCGGTTACGTTCAAGTCTCACGCGAATTGCTCCAGTACTGCTAAATTGATTCGTTTAGGAATGTTTTGACTTTCGGTATTTGGAACAGTATAATATGACATGGTTTATTTTTTGTGTTGTATATTAGACTATTTTTTAATGCTGCAGAGAAAAAAATATTACGGAGTTCGTTTCATATACCATTACCCCTATCAAAACCAACGAATAGGTAATAGAGTCGAGATCGCTAATCGAAAAAGGAAGACAATGAAATGAAGAATTCGGTTCTATGGGGCACATCAGGAGAGGACATATACAGGAACGAACTGCAATAGACTAATATATAGGTATATATAATAGTAAGCTGATATCATAGTGATATTGACATTACAAACTTCCCTTTTCGTAATTAAACTTTTCAAATAGGCTCGCCAGTTTATGATTCGCTTTCTACCTCCCCTCTTTCAGAAGTTGTTGAGGTTTCAAGTTCGACTTCCTAGCTACTTTTTCAGTCCTTTAATCAGTAATATTTCCTAAACTACGTTATTATTACTGTAATAAACAACGAGAATCAACTCTAATACCACGCCAATTAAGTATCTTTTTCACTCTTACATTTCGACATTGTAGCTGTGTCCTCGAACCCTAACAAGCCCCAGGGCTCAGAACTCCCGAACCTTTTTACTACACTACATAGTCCGCATTACAACTCTCCCTGGGGAGAAAAAAAACAGTAGTTTCTTTACCGCACGGCAATGCTGTTAATGAGCTCAAACAGCTAAAACAGACGTGGTTTGAATTAGTTTTAGTTCAATCCCAGGGGAATGAGATCTGTTCGTTGTTATGGACAAAAAGGATTATTCTAATTTGTCTGTACAAGATTTTATCCACACTAATACCTACTATAAATGCGAAAGTAACTCTGTTTATTTGTTAAATTTGCACGCCTAAGTTACTGAACCGATTTTGGTAAAAAGTTGGACTAGAACTTGGGAGATGACTACGTTTGGTCAAGATAACCAAAATGAGAGTTGAGTCGTAGTAACAGCGAGGTGCTTTTATAACTGAGCCAAATTTTACGCCTACTTATAGATAGATAGATAGATAGATAATTCTTTATTGTACACCAATAGATTTACATTGGAACAAGTAGGTAGCATACATACAGTTTAATGTACAATGGGCGGCCTTATCGCTGGAAGCAATTTCTTCCAGGCAACCTTGGGATGGACAGTAATGTGCTAAAACAGGGGCAATACGGTGTAGTTAGCAAATAAGGTCAATAAGGACAATAAATAAATTATATAAAAAATAAGACGCATACAAATTCCGCTCAAGTCAGCTACCTATAAACACATAATAAATAACGAGACAAAAGTAGTCTCTGTTATTCTAGACTATAATCTATACCTTTACCAAAGTCCAGCTAGTTTTGTTCAGACATTACAGCGTAATTAAATAACAAACATATAAACACCTTCACAAACTTTCACATTTTTTGTAAGATAAATAGGCTTATCCTTTAATACAAGTTCTATGTCTAACCAATATTAGTCGTGGTTGTTTATACCTATTCGGGACTTTACGCGATAAATAATTTTCACTTACTTTTTGTCGACGTCGGCAAAAAGCCGATTTTATCGCGCGAAGTCCCGAATAGGCATAAATAACCATGAGTTTACACCGCGAGTTAAAAATAACAATAATAATCGATCATTCTCCGATCGTTACTTAAAAAACGTTAAATTGTGAGTCTTAGTGGCTATGCAGATACGAGGACATTAATTCTGGAGTGGTCCTCATACGACATGTGGGTCAAGTTGGATTACCATAATAGCTTCGGAAGAGCCTGCTCAGCTAAATATTATTTCCCTGATGTTAGCTGTAACGGCTTTGTAAGAACTTTCCAGTTCTTAGTTATTGTTTTATTTTTAAGCAATGTATCAGAATTATTTTTTGTTGGATTAAACCGTCATCCTTTTGCACAACTTGGAAATCACCACATCTATAATATAAAAATGAATCGCAAAATGTGTTGGTAAGCGCATAATTCACCAACGGCTGGACCGATTTCACTAATTCTTTTTTTGTTGTGTTTGTTATTATCGGGAGAAGGTTCTTACGAAAAAAAAAAATAAAACAGTTGTACAGAAAATTTCAAAAAGTAACTTTTCTTTTTCTCATACAAACTTTTTCTATTATGTGAGAGAAGTTTATGTTTACGTTACGGGATTAGTATTTAGTAGTAGTAGGTAGTAGTAGGAATGGGAATGGGAATGGGAATGGGAATGGGAATAGGAATAGGAATGGGAATAGTAATGGGAATGGGAACGGGAACAGGAATGGGAACGGAATTGCACGCGGGTGGAAAATATGGCGGTACGAAGTTCGCCGAGACAGCTAGTAGTAAATATAAGCAAAGTCACTTTCCGCTTCTGTCCGTCGCTATGTATTCTTATATCTTTAAAACTACGCTACTGATTTTGATGCGGTTTCTTTTAATAGATAGAGTAATTCAAGAGGAAGGTTTATATCTATAGGGTGCGGCGGGAACGGGATCTGACGCCACGCCGGCGGCAAAAAATTGGCGGTACGAAGTTCACCGGATCAGCTAGTTTACCAGTAAACTGGAATTACATTATAAGCCTAGATTTGGGTCTAGATATCTATGTTGTCTACCCTGGATTCCTTATTATTTAATTGTGACGAAATGATGAAATCCTTTTCTGATTCGGGACGGACATAAAAAATGAACACACCATTTATTTACATTAATTATAGATCCCTTGATTTGGATCGATGTACTTACATTAAAGGTATTATTAACAAAATCCATTGTCTTTATTTTGTCTGGTCACCACTGTCACCAGTCAATGCCGATATTTCAAGTAAATGGTAGGCGAAAAATCCCACAAGTCATTGTCAATATACTTACGACGAAATGTCGTTTTAAAAGTGCTTCTTTTGTTAGATGTAGGCCTCTTGTAAAATAGGTCACACAACAAGCACTCCTATTCTCGTTAATTCTCGAACCAAGATAAATGGTAGGGTACAATAGGTTCACCCAGCGTAGTTGGAGCTTGCAAATTTTTGATTGCAGATCCACAAAATTCTATTCTTAATGTAGCTTTTTAATTTTATATCTGTATGGCTGAAAATAAATAATGATGTCACCGTCCTTTAAATGTTGTCAAATCGTGCTAAATTGATGTACCATAAAATAGTCCCCTAAAATCCAACCACACGTCATGATCGACCACCTGAATGTGGAGGGAGACATATGGAAAAATATTTACTGACGAGGCTAACGTGGCTCTGGTAGAATTTCTGGAAAAATATGACATTGGCGTCTCGCCATTTATAATTTTACACACATACCTACATATAATCACGTCTTTATATATTATGTAGCTAGGCAGAGGCGAATTAACACCCACATTTCACCAGCCATTGCATTCGGTCCCACGTAATACGGAATGCCGTATTCTGGGACACTATTATGGACTTGAGCCATGCATTTGAGGCCGAGTCTGGGCTGTATATTTCTATCTGGTGGGAAACAGCCCTTACTTTAGCCACCTTGTACATCGCATGGGAAGAGATGGGGTAGCCTAAATTCTTCTCTGCTGGAAACCACGCGGCCACCGGGAACAACGCGGAATTTTATAATACACTAGCTGTCCCGGCGAACTTCGTACCGCCAATTTTTTCCCGCCCCGCGATCCGCGTCAGATCCCGTTCCCGCTGCACCATTTAGGGGGATGAAAAATAGATGTTGGCCGATTCTCATAGATACCGGATAAGCACAAAAAAATTCATCAAAATCGGTCAAGCCGTTTCGGAGGGGTATGGCAACGAAAACGGTGACACGAGAATTTTATATATTAGATTTTACTTGAAATAGGAAAAATTACCAACCACTATGAAACACCATCAAGAATGAGAAAATTCTATGGCACCCAATATACTCTTGTTGTATGTACCATAAAGCAGTATGCCTTTGACAGTGACAACCACAGTTCCGATATTAACTTTTTCACTGAATCGTTGAGTTCACTATACTAGACATTGACAAGTTTCTTAACTTTTTTAGGCAAAAGGATACAAGGATACATCCTAAATAGAATAGTAATAAAGTAACGTAATTAAATACATCACAGAGCGGCCATGGTGGTCTAGTGAGCGAAGTGTAACGTCAAAATAGTTTTATTTTTCTTCTCCCGCCTAAACGCCGCTGAGCTGAGGAAGTGGTTACTTTTATAGTTTTTTATAGAGTAATAAACTAAGTTGCTGTATATAAAACGATAGACTTTGTAGTTTCATGTGCAGTTAATGTATTGTCAATCGATCCAATTTGTTAATATGTTAATATGATAACGTACAATGTTCCATTTAGAAACTACCCTGCATTATTCTTAGTACCAGTCAGTTCTAGCTTTTTCCATAGTTCTAGTTTTTGTCCACAGTTCCAGCTTTTGTCCGCAGTTCCAGTTTTTGTCCACAGTTCCAGTTTTTATCCACAGTTCCAGGTTCCAGTTTTTGTCCACAGTTCCAGAAATGAAGAAATGATGATTTTACTATTTTTCAATACTCTGTTATGATATCCTAACTAATACATACCTCCCTTTTAAAAATCGGTTGACATTATAAGAGCAGTTAAGCATTTACTTTATCATCAGATAGATCAAAATGTTTGTTAACCAGATAAGCAGTATAAAACTCATTCTTTTACTTCAGAACCCTTGAGATACAAACATGAACCATCCAAGTTTTAAACGTATCGCCGATCGATCTTATTATTCAGTAAAAGTAACCTCAGCAAAAAGTAAAAAGAACAACATTTTAAATGCAAATATAATACAGAGTTTACGTTACTCCACGGGTCAAGTTCACAAGCTAAAACAAAAAATAACTTCCCAACAAGATTCCATAAAATTATTCAAAATATTTTGCCTTGAGTTTTTGCTCACTGAAATTCGTGATCTTTTTGCAAAAATGGGAAAGGAATATTTTAAAGTATAATGGTAAAAGGATTGTCAGTGTACTGATTGTATGTTATAGTCGTCAAGGGATTTTCTGGGGGTATACTAAAAGTGTGAACTATTATAGTAATGGTATTGGTCTGATCACTGTTTATAGGAGATATGATAACTTTCCTGAACCATATTCTTCGCAACCCACTCAGTTGCAGAGAATATTGTTATGGAAAGTTATTGAGACATAAATTTAACGCTCTCTTTCACACCTGGATTCCATCAATGAACGCACAGTCAAATTATATTCCATAAGTCAGATTTTACCATCTTATTAGAATACACAATGCACTATTGCAGTAGGTACAGATACGCACTTGCTTACAAGTGGAGGTGGAGATAGCTCAGATAGCGCTTGGGATAATCGTTTATTGCAAGTTTGTTATGTGTCAGTTTCCTATTTACAGACAGATTCGCAAGGCAATTAAAAAACGAGTAGGCAGTAAAAACTCCAGCCACATTTTTCTGGACTTTTTACATTGACAACTTTTATAGGCCCAACCGCTATCTATTAAATTCCAATAACGTAAATTTCTTAAAATAATGTGTCTAACATACGCATTCCTCAGCTTTATAATATCATATATAAATACAATATCCTATTAAGTTAAAACTACCCTCAATATCATCCAAAAAGCAACCTCAAAAGTTGAAAATATTCATATCGCGACGCTTTGACATGCAAATTTCTTCAGACATTAAAAATACATCATATTATACCGCTTTATTCCCTGGGAAGTTGTTTTTCTATGGGAAAATACACGTGTCGGAAAATCCATATTCCTGGATACATTTTTAAATAGGTAATGAATACGTTATTAAGTAATTATAGGGTAAGGGGATTGTATAGCGTGTATTTGCAAGCTCGATGTGTGTTTTCGATTTTAATTCGAAGAACTTCCTTTAAGAATTTCTGGGTTTATCCATCATAAATTATAGCTGGGGTCCTGGTAATTGTGATGGAATATACTGTTAAGTTTATGGCCGGGTATATTTCATAGACCCTTTAAAAAAATTCAAGGCGAGTGCAACTGTGCATGAGACATTTGATTCCCATGGTTGACTCCATGAGAGAATCAAATGGGTTTTTTATCAAAAAAATATTTGTATTATTATGGAATAATGTGGTACGGAAATAAATTAGTTCTAAAAGTGGCTTTGGCCCTAGTCAAACCTCAGGGCCAAAGCCAGCCATCTATTTACGTTTCAGTGTTTTCTTTTTTATATCACTTCGGTGAAAGACAATCAGAACCATGGTAATCACTGTCCAATACTATAGGTAGTTTATTAAACCCAACAATTCCGTGAAGTTGCTAAAATTAGAACTGCGGTTGCCATTGTCGGAATGCATACTGTTTATTGCAAATCAAAAGTAGTTTAGTTTGACAATATTGAAGTAACTGGCACCAACTTTTGTAGCACACTAACCGCCGTTCCCAATACCATACTGACAGTTAAAAATAGATCGCATCTACGGATAAAGTGCTCGGCTGTTTAAATTCAAAACATAGTAACTCCTATTTCACACCAATTTCGGAAAATAAAATTATACTTGGTCGTCAAGCGTCATTGCATTTAGCCAGTCTGTTTACTTAATGTTGCCAGATTTCAAAACTCATTCAGTTGAAAACATTCACAGAAAAAGGTTCAAATTCGTCAAGAAACGATTTTCCAGCACAAATAACTACCTCTGTCTTGAATGGCCCACCTCTCCGCCTCTCAATTATAAGTAACATGTGTTCTGAAGGTTTGTAATTTTCTGCCCGAGAGTCTTCAGCACATTATACGCCTTTGTAGATCTATTGATACTGTCTTAAGTCTGTGAAATCCATTACTATGCAACATTTTCCTTTGTTTCTAGATTTCGCATTATTTTCTGATTTAAAAGTAAAGAAATTTAAATTCTGTGATATTTTATTAGTTTAAGTAATAGGTTTATTTCAGTTATGGTGTTTTAAACGTAGTTTTTTCATATTTATTAGGTAATCACTAGTAGAATCTATTATCAGTACACGTGCTAAAGCAGACTTTCCTCTCAATGTCTAGAAAGACAAACGACAATCGCTCATACAAAAGGCAAAATTGGTAAGAGAAATTGGAAAGTCTTAGAAATAATCTTGCTTCAGTTGAGACTGAGGATTCGTGCGAAAATGATGATGACGCAATAAGAGATAGGTGATATCTAGCCTCTGCAGCCTTATTAAAAAGTAAAAGCCCCCTTGTACTTCTACATAAAATAAGGTGACTGATAGATATTTGTACAATATCCGGTATTGAAAAGCTTTTTCATAAATTGTTTTCGCGAGGAATGATCGATGTTGGAGTTTAAGCGGCCCATAAAGGAATCTTTACACGCCTAAGGGAGCACGTTAGCCTTCAGTTCCGGTTGTTATGTGAGCCCTTTTGGCGTTACGGCCGACGAGCCTTGAGTATACCACCATTTAACAAAACGCTTTTTTTTTCTATGTCTGTGGTTTGTTTATTGTACCTATTAGAATATTTGGAATTTTCGTAAAGAATTTTTTTATACCTCTTGTGGGAGACAAGCACATGGTCTTTATGGAAAGTGGTTACCGAGGCCTATGGAAGTGTGCCATCCCTGTAAGAATTTCTATTAAAGAACCAATTGTTGTCTTCCTATTAGGTATTATTTGGCACTATCTAGATCTACGAGTACACTAGGCATAGTTTGTAGCTCACTATACTCACCCGAGCCTTTAAAAAAAACAATTTCCCAGCTTCTAATGGTCTTACTGTGCAGTTAACCATCTCCAAGAACTGCACGTACAAAAACAAAAAAAAAACATCGTAGGCATATGTTGTTCCAATTCCAAAGATATAAAAAAACAAACGAACAATATTCAGTTTCATTATTACTACTTTTGATATTAAAAAACTAACATAGATTCCTGTCCTTTATTAAAAATCCAGCTACATTTTCTATTTCATTGGCATTTTATTTTCCGTGTGGATATAATATCTACGTGGAATGTGGAACACAAACAGACCGACATTGTTTCGTTCATTTATTAATAACACAGAAATTCTGAAGTAAAGCTTAGTTACTGTGAGTCTGTTATTTCAGGCGTTATTTGCTCACGGACACAAAGGCTAGATAGACACTTTTGGAAATAACATCTCTGACTATAATGCTAACGAAAATGTACATCGGATATTTAGTTGGGCTTGTAATAATGTCAAAATGCTTAATTATTCTAACTAGTTTCTGAGACGCGTTTCAAATTCTAATAAATAAAAATAAAAAAATCAAAAATTTATTTTCCCGCCTCAGTCAGGAGCGGTGACAGATTCTTTAATTTTAGTGTACCGTTTCAAATTCGAAATTCATAATTCATTCTAGCCTCAAGTACGATCCGTCGCACAATTTTTGGTTTCTGCGTCCCGTTCCATATTTGAAATTTAAAATTAATTCCCGCCTCATCCAGGAACTGTGACAAAGGTTTTATTCTAAACAGCTTGGCCGTAATACCTAGTAAGTAGTATACATAGAATTCCGAATACATCGTTTGTCTTCTCTTCTAGCACTCAACAATATTACATATCTTGGAGTAATCCTTCGAGAGACTGTTTGCAAACTGTATCTTGCCCCTGAGTCATCATACTCATCATTCACACATGAATGCACGCCAGAGTAAGGCTAGCTAGAACAGTTTGGCTAAGCTAATACTCGTTAAGAAATTGTACATGTACCTAAAATTTTCAAGTATGAATGTTTCACTTAGTATTTACTAGCTTTTACCCGCGGCTCCGCCCGCTTGGTGTCGGTTATTGCGACCAAATATAGCCTATGTTCTTTCTCAAGGTTTAATCTACCTCTATACCAAAATTTCATCAAAATCTGTTCAGTGGTTTAGGCGTGAAAGCGTAACATACAGACAGACAGACAGACAGAGTTACTTCCGCATTTGGGTATTTCTCTACTAACGGGAAAATCATGGTCCAAGGATTTTTTTTACTTTGGCTATAATAATGTATAGTTTTATTTAATGAAACACATAATATATAACCTATTATTTAAGGAGTCAAGCTTTAACAATAATTTAGAATCATAATCATTTCATAAATTAGGTCTAAAAGCCACTAAAAACAGTCCTCTGTTATGTCCTAATTCCGGATCGAGTATGATTCGGTTCAGTTTTTATTAGTTGTATTTAAAAATGTAAAATCTTATAACTCTATGAACATAAAGAATATTGAATGCATGTGAACAAGAAACAATTATAATTTTAGAGAATTTTTTAGTACTAAAAACTAGTGTTCGAATTTTGTCCGATACATTTTTAAACAGTCCTCTGTCACAATTTGAATATCGCGCCACAAAAAAAGGAAACACTATTGTGACGCCATTTCGCGTGAAACGGTACGTTAACAGTGTGAAGTTTACTCGGTCGACATGCTAAACAAGTCGCCGCCATTTTGCGCAGTGACAACTCCGCGTCTGTGTGGGAGCCACGTCTCTGTAGTGTTGAGTGAACATTCCTCTGGTAAGTCTATTTTACGGTGTTTTGTGTTATAAATATATTTATTTAACAAAAAAATTGCTCAGTGTGATAATTTATAGCTGGTTCTGTGTTATGAAGTAATATTTAAACTGATCCGTGGTATGACATTTTTTACGTAAAAATAACAGTCCTCTGTGCAACAGTCCTCTGGAAATTTATAACACAGAGGACTGTTCAATGTGACAGAGGACTGTTTTATTTGACGTCCGTGTATTTTATTAATATTCTTTATAGTCTGCACTAACCTACTGCTTGCCAATAGCCTCTTTCTTTCTTACATTGGCCTGTCACGCTTATTCAGGCCTTTTGTTTTCTATTATTATGGATTTTGGAATATAAAATAATACGTACCTGTAACAACCTGTTTTTAAACCCTTACGGTTTATTTTAAATATTGAAAGTATGTTTTATTATTTTAGTATTGCCGCAATGCCACCAAAGAAGAAACCTAAAACCAAAGAAGAAATAAAAGAGCAGAAACGAATTGCAGAAAGATTAAGATATCAACGGCTAAAAAATGACCATGTAAAAAGAGAGCAATTGAAGGAAAAAGAACGACGAGACTACCAAAGAAATAAGGAAAAAGGTACAAGAAAGTCAGTTAAAGATATGAGTCGACGTGAACACAAAGCTGTAACTAAAAAATGGAGAAAGCACTGTGCTACCTATCGCGCAAAAAAAAAGCTTTGAAAGAAATTACAAACAATTTTGTACGACAAAATACGCCCGAATCCGAGGGTTCACCTTCTGCTCAAAGTTCTGTCTCTCCATCAATACTACCTATGACCACTCCACGAAGTGATGCAAGTAATGCGAGAAAGTGTAATGCTAGAAAGAAACGTGATAAAATTTTAGAGGATAAAGACAAAAAGATCGAGTATTACAAAAAAAAATTCCGAGAAGTATAGGAAGAGATTAGAACGTTTGGAAAAAGCTAAGACAAAGGAAAATGTAGACACACCTAACACTAAACTTACCGTAATGTGTGATGCGCCAGAAACTCGCAGAGAAGTAGTCAAAAAGGCGCTATTCGGTGAAGTGTTGAAAACCCAGCTGAAAGAAAACTACGCTAATTTAAAAACCTGCAAAGAAAAAAAAATATTCGCAAAAGTGGTGACCGGTAAACTAATACACAAGTACAAGTTGTGGCGAAGCAAAGATAGTTTTATATCTTATAAAACAATTCAGAAGTCAGCGCGTCAATCAGGTTTAGTACCCAAGGTTCGGACTCGTAAAGACAAAATTTCATCTGATTGCATAAGCACTGTACGAACCTTCTATGAAAATGATGACAACAGCAGACTTGGCGCAGGAAAACGAGAATGCCTTACCAGAAAAGGGGTTAAAAAACAGAAAAGATGCTATTGGATAGCATCGCAAATTTATACAAATTTACACAAGTTTCAAGCTGGGCTCATAAAATAAGCTACACAACGTTTTGTCGTCTACGTCCTTTCTGGGTCATAACACCAAATGTAAACGAACGTGACACGTGCCTGTGCATAAAGCACGCGAACATCGATCTGAAACTGTCAGCATTGCACAGGCGAAGAATTTTGACTTACAATAGTCACACTTGCACTGCTTCAAAAGACATATTGTAATCGCTATGACGAGCTATGTTTGTCACGAACCTGCCAACGCTGTATTAACAAGAATCCTGACTACAGGGAGTTTGATGAGTGGAAAAAACAGTCCTCTGGGTGGCAAAACAGTCCTCTGCCGCATTTTTTCACAAAATTGCGTATACTTCGAAAAATAAGGGGAAATTACAATGGTTTCTTGTTTATATGTATTTATATTATAAATATCTATCGACTTAACATATAATATTTTTAATTTTCTAGAAAAATAGGGTTGGGACAACTGTCAATAGACAAGTTTCCAGTTAGTAGAGAAAGGCCCATTTATAATATTAGCATGGATCGAGAATGCTTTTTAAGTAGCTAAATTATTATCTACAGCAGCAAGCTTCAATAAGTTTCCTACTACAACAACCCGAATAGGCTTGGTTCCAGATGCCAATGTGGAACCAAAATTGTACGGGATCCGTGCCAATCGTTAGGTGTAAAGTTTCAGTAATTAACTAACAGAACGATCGCTACTCGTGCGTGAGGAAGACGTATTAGCGTCACAGAGGCTATATTTTATAGCAGTACTTTCTTGGTATTTATTGCTTAGTTTTACGATTTGGTGCCGTAGTTTCAAATAGACTGGTAACTGGTTGTTGTGACTATATGAAGACAGTTACAGAATTAAAGGATGTTGCGGATAGATACAGAAATTTATTACAGAAAGCACTTCTCGGAATAGGTGATAATTCAATCAAAGTAAAGTACCTGTATTTGTTTGTGATGATTGACTTCTATGTATCATATTACCTACTAAACACGTTGTTCAGAACTTAAAGTTGTCACGGTACCGGGGGTGGGGGGAGTGAACTAGAATACGCGGGAACTAGACAAACAAGTTAAATACATTTTGACACCTATCTATATAGACATATGGGGCATTTTGCAAGACCATCCTTAAGGTAGCTACAAAAAGTTAGTGGTCAGTTTTTGGTCTGAAATCGACACCAATTTTCTTTTTCTTTACGGACAGTCTATCAGTCCTATAGATAGACGTCATTATTCATGACTAGCTTTTACCTGCGGCTCCACTCGCGTGTATGTCGATTATTGCGACCAAACATAGCCTATGTCCTTTCTCATAATCTAATCTACCCCTATACCAAATTTCATCAAAATAGGTTCAGTGGTTTAGGCGTGAAAGCGTAACATACAGACAGACAGACAGACAGACAGACAGAGTTACTTTCGCATTTATAATATTAGTATGAATATAAAAAGTGATGGCAAAAATACGTCACAACTATCTATAAACCATAAACCATAAAGTACCTACTTCATATTCTGTACCTAACCTAATCATTAAGATATAAGAATCGAAAATACTTACCATTTTTAACATACATACATATGTAAATCACGCCTTTATCCCCGGGGCGTTAGGGAAAGGTGAATTAACCATTTTAAAATGATTAGGTACCTAAATAGATTCAGCGATTACCAACACAGCCATGACCACTTATCTTAACTTGCAACACCCCATTTCACCCATAACTCGTAATTCCTATTTCCCAAGTATCCACATCCACTAATAGAAACAAAACTTCATATAGATAAGCAAAACCATAAAGTCCAAACGTGAAAACAAATGTTATGTCAGGAAAGTGCTTGACATGCTTCGACAGTTGTCAAACAAGTTCACCAACAAATCCATTTGACTATGTCGGGCCCCAAAAACTGACGACCATTGAGATAAATAATCACGATAACTTAGACTAAGTTTCGATATTAGAAAATTAAAAAGATGTTGTAGGTATTCTAAGACTATATTTTGGTCGAAGATACACAGGAACATTACAGATATCTACCTACCTATTAGTTGTAGAACATTATTGATAAGTCTATCGATAAGTTGTCGATATAAAAGCGGTATGCTTAGCTCGTTATTTAAAATGAACAGTAATTATCACACCGTAGTATTCGTAATGTAAAGATTATTTAAAATATAAATATTGTCAGTTTTAGAGAAATTCCGTGAGATATGGAAGGTGTACTTTGAATGTTGAAGATAAAACGTGAAAACTTTAAAGATAAAGTGGTTTATGAAACAGATTAAACACGTTAAAAGTATGATAAGACATGTATATTAACTTAAAATAAATAGGCGGGCTTTTTAGATATTAAAATGCATCTAGTTTTAATATTGTACCTACTGATATCTGATAAGTAGATATAAATTAACAACAGCTCAACGTTTTTAAACCCCATGAGGGTTAATGTGAATGATCCTTAATTATTTATTGTAAAGCTACATAAGAATGGGGGTGCTTGGCGAGAACACCTTCGTGATACACCCTGAACAATGGAAGCGGTCCTAATCCTACCTACTTTTGGAAGGAAAATTAATTGTAGGTAATTATTTCAGTAAGTAGGTCTATCTTCTTTACATTTTTTTTTCATCGCAAATAAAATAGCGTGAAAAATCTGTTGTGTGTGTCCTAAGTTGACACTTAAAGAGAATTAATATCGAGTTTTTTAGAAGTGACTGAAGTGACCTTCCAGCCCCGAAAGCAAAGACTGTACCAGAGCTTCATCTGCTCTTTGTCGAGTTAGGTTATCTCACAATATAATTTAGACTTTTCTAGCAAAAAGACCAAAACATCTGTATGCTAGGTCTATAAAGCAAAAGTACTTTCCACGGAAAAAACAAAATGCTAAGAGCACACAGGTCAAAACGCATAAATATTAAAAATACTCGAGCATTAACGCAACAAAGAATGCCCATTGACTGCAGCAGAGAACATTCCTCGAGTAAATAACAGATAATGTCGGTAAAGATAAAAATACCGCGCCAGACTTTACAAATATCAATAAAACTTATGACTAATAGCGACGAGTATCGGGTCTTGGAACTCTTTAAGTGTATTTGGTATGTGATAAACTGTGTGAGCAAAGTTTAAATGTTTTACCCACTTTTAGGGAAATTTTTATGCTGCAGTAACAATTCTGTCAATATATATTCGGAACTCTGTACGTAACATTTTACTTTTTATTTATTGTTGTATTTTGCCGTATTGGTTCCCGGTGGAATAGAATAGGACCAGCAACAACACCCACGTGTCGCCAACTATGATTTTCGGTCCCACATAATGGGAGGCGAGCCTATTGCCGTCGAGCTGGCACTGTCATGAGCTGTGTGTTACTGTCGGATTGAAAACAGCCCTATCTCCCACCCCATAAATGTATGGGTAATTGGTGTTCATTTATTTGATGATTAAAAATCATTGAAGCGCCAAATTACTTACCCCAAAACCATAAATTACTTGTAGTTTATGTTCAAATTTCCACTCAAAAGTTGGTAAATTTTACCGATGATGTGGCAAGTGGCAACCCTTGCGGCTATTTAAAATAGATGGCCATAATAAAATATTCATATATTGATGTGCGGTGTACGAAGGGAAGGGACAGACAACAAAGAGTAGTTTAGCATAATTCTGCAGCAAAAGATATAATAGTCATTAATTCTGCAAGCGTCTTCAGAAGTAATTTGCCTGGCATACATGGCATAATATTGTTACCAGCTACCAGTGAGATAGGTGTAAGGATATGCGTAATGAAGTAAGCTGGTCGAATGTAATGGACTAAATGTAAGCACAAAACATTCTTTGGTATTCTCAATTGTAAATAAGGACCAAGAATATGGCGCGGCATATATTACACAAAATACTATCGTGGTTTGATTACTGATCATTGGTATGGAATACAGACTGTGTCTCTCGGTTTCATACATTTCGTTTTCGGTTTTAATGCCGCCTACCCGCGTTCCTCTCAACTTTTTTCTTGCTGCTCAGTTCCTCTGTCATGGTGCGATGTTATATACCTACGCCTCCCCGAAGATAGGCTATGACTTTTCATATAGCACTCATACATATAGTTGAATAGGGATCCAGGCTACAAGACCTTCGAAACCCAAGTCAACTTCACCTGTTAATCAGCCTACACCTGCAGAGTCGAGTCTCTCTCGTCGAGTCGAGATTTTCTTCTAAGGTTTGAGGGAGGGTCATACGGTGCTTTCGGATATGTCAAGATAAGCCAAATTAATAGACAGAACCGGACCTCAAGCTTTTAAACGCAAGCTTTAGATGCAATATACTAAATAAAATCGTTTCATTTCGTTCTTTCTTTAAATTGGAATTAACAGTTGAATGAAGCTGATACTAACGACAAAATCTCTGATAAAACTTCACTGTCCACTCATAGTCCAGCAGGTTATGCACTTGAGTCTTAACGAATCCACAGTAACAAGTAAAATTTATTGAAATATGTCTATTAGATCCAACAAAATCCTTAAAGTCTACTTGATGTACAAAATATCGTAAACATAACGTAAAAACCAAAAGCATAAAGTTACAACAAGTGCTTACACTCTCGACACATGTTTAAGCCACGTCACACCACACAAAAAAATGTCATTCCTCGACAAAAAATTCCCACAAATAAACATTTAGCTGTCAAGGGATACAGTTATGTTATATTTAGAAGCTTAGGGGATCCAAAGTAGATATTTTAATGGACCAAAGCCATTATTCAACGATGCAAGACGGATGCGTCAAATGGTGGATTAAAAAAACAAAATGAAAAAACAATCTTGTATCATAGATATTAACTCCTTGTATTAGCTGACTGAAAATGAACTTAATGATTCGTATAATGAACCGTCGAGTTTAAAAGTTTTCTTCTTTTATCTTGGTCATTGCGCTTGTTTTAGATTTTTTTTTTAATTTTGAAGCATTCGTAACTAGGGTTGCAAGTTGCAAAGATATTTGGGTAAAAATAGCATTTCCCAACATTAAAATAAGATGATAATAGCAACTAATTTATCGATACGGGATGTTTCCCGTGGCATCTTCCCGATCTTAATTTTTTACATTTATAATAGCGTTATCATCTCTTCCAGTGGATATTGCGTCTAACTAATGGGGCTGTTCTATATCCGATAGGAAACATAAAGCCCATGAGAAAATGCCCGTTTGACAGCAATAGACTCGCCCTGTTGCCCTGTCACCCTACATGGGAACATCATAGTTGAGGAAATACGGGTACCTATCACAGCAATTACACCTCTGAGGGGTTAGCCCTTTGAGGATTTACAGCGGCACCTGTAAATATAATATGAATGCATCTTATTTCCCAAAATATCGATATAACTTGTATCCATTTTTAATATAGGTAGAATAGGCGACGATATAAATATCGATATTAAAATAATTTGAAAACCCTATTCTTAACTCGGTGAAGTGTGCCAGTTGGTACTCATTCAGATTCAAGAGCAATGAAAGACACAATGTTAATTTTTTGCCCAAAAAAGGTAAAAAGGTAAAAACTTTGCCTTTAAAGAAATTAATATGTGTCATTGTGAATGTTGCGCAAAGGAGGCACAAAGGTCGGCCAAAGGAACAAGCTAATTGTTCATACAAACGGATGTGACAGCCGGAAAAAATGTAAGGAAATACTTTACAAAATGGCGGAAGCTTTAGAAATGCTTTTACTAGTATCGTTTTTTTATCATTATTATTACTTTGATCTAAAATTAAAATACAAGGCAAAGGAGATAAGTATACACCTATTCTTTTATTGCTTTATGTAACCGTGGGTAGTTGCAATTTCTAACACATTTTGTCACAGCTTCAGCTTCTATATTACAACAAAAAAGACCTATATCGCTGATATTGCGACACCAGTCTTCTTTAAAATAATACTAATTTTATTATCCCTCCACAATATTATTTTAAGCATTTTCCATGCTGACGTTACATATTTCATACAAATTTCGTATAAAATGAAGAAAAAAATCAATAGGACAAATCAATGAAGGAAAACTTTAATTATTTTTAATTTCGGTCATTCGTCATTTTGGGCCGAACCATTATAGGATGAAACACTGAACTTGTCTCTTTTAGTAAGACAGATGATTTAAAGCGTTCTGTTACGAATTCTACTCCGACTTAGTGCAAATATAATGTAATTGTAAGTAGGTACGTGTTAGTCTAGACATTTCTATGTTAGTAATGATTCTATCAAAATACATCTAAGTATTTCAGTATAATTGTATGTTCCAGAATAGTACAAGCTCTGCTTAATCAAGGTTAAGATAGCGCTCCGTAAACATGATTCATATTATTACAGTGTCTGAAGTATTCAAAACTCCATAAATTAGGTACAGCTTACAACGTCTCGTTTTTGTAGACGTTTCTTGCGAAAATATTTACCTACCCTCTAGTTTAGTTAAATTAATATCAAAGTTTGGCATAGAGATAGTAAGTACCTAATAGGTATTCGACTAGGTCGACTTCAAGTATTATTCAAAATTTGGCTGAATATTAGATTTTCCACAAGACGAAACTATCTGGCTGGACTAAAATTTTGTTCATATATTTGCTCTGCTGTTAATATTTTGGTCTCCTTTACGTACTGCCTATGGTACTCATGAATGATATCGTGAAATGGGATTGTGCTTTCTGAGACACAAAAGTGTGTGATTATTTTGCGACCTCATATTCTATGAAGAACCAAGCGGTTCGGTGATTCTTTTCTTTGCCACACCATGAACTCTTGGAAATCATTACCAGCATTCCTACGTGTTTCCTTCTTCACAGTCCCGAGTGCTTTGAGCGGGACGTGAAAATGCATCTATCAATTTATGAATCCGGAACAAAACCCGTCCTATCCAACAGCGGTCATTTCATCAGCGATCGATCTGATCTGCCGACCCTATCTAAGTACCTACCTGAATATCGTATAATTTTGGTTAACAATAAGATAGGTACACATAGTATTTATCTAGGTAAAAATAGCACACCTAAAATTTTTAATAAATTCAGATATTTGTTCATAGTCAGTAAGCAAATATGTTGCTCAACCAGATAAGAAGTATTCAGAAACAAACCTCGCTTGCTATTCAGGTCAGGAACCCCGGGTTTTAGAGGCAAACTCCAGCAATTGAGCTAACTAGGTCGCAATTTACTTATCTCTTGAGCATACTCTAGTTCTTGTCTTAATATGCACTGCTACATTTAATTTCCTTCCGAGTACACCGCATCACAAATTCCGCAGTTGCAGTGTTTCATAAACCTAAAATAAATTGCCACATTTTCAACTGTGGCGGATATATTTTAAGGCTCAAAGCAGGCAAACGATTTCGTTAACGTGAGGGGTTGAAATCATCAATCACATTCGGAAATAGGTCGAACTCGCATAGAGAGTTCTTTAAAATGTACTCAACAAAATGCGGTTAGTTAGAAACTAACGTGAAATTCCGCCTCCGTCATTGGAAAGTGAACCTTACTTTGAAATGTGTAAGAACTGTTATCGTGGAAGGTTTCTCGACGTACAACTTACGGTATCTGCTGGCCTATGACCCGAGATAACAGTGGTACAGATTAGGTAAGTACTTAGAACGGCACGCAGTACATCTGATGGTTTAGAGATAAAGGGCATCGTGTTCTAATAACTTCATGGATAACATCGGCATGTCAGTTCGAAAATGTTATTAAAGTTTGTGAAATTGAACAACAAACCAATCGCCCAGAAACTGATTTAAGAGATTACTCTGGTAAAAATTGCATAAGTGAGTAATGACGCATTTGGTAAAAATTGCATAAGTGAGTAATGTGACATTTGATAAAAATTGCATAATGTTGCATATGGGAATAATGGTTTCAGGTGCATGCAGGGGTACGGTTTTTAATATAGAAAATAGTGTTGACACGTTTTTTACGATACAATGAATAAAGAACAATTTATCGCCAACAATCTTAAATAGATAATTTACGGCCTCAACGCCAAAAGGGTTCAGCAGGAATTTAACAAACGGATTTCTATTCTTCCACCCTATTCATAAATGGCTCGTCGGCATACAAAAATAGAGTTACAAATTGCATTTTTCATTTGCTACGTGTATTTCACGCGTGTAAAATGTAATAAGCAACATAAATCTAGGAAGGTGAAACTTGAGAAATTGCGAGCACGATTTGGCGCCCAAAAAGCAAGGCAGCAGAGATTGTTTTAGTATGAATTATTTGTTCGCAATTGCTCGCCATATTATGAATAGAAACGACCCCTGCACAGTAGCAAGGGCTTGTGTGTTAGCAAATAACATGTTGAAGCCCCATTGCATACAATATTTATTGCAACGAATACTGGGATAGGAGATTATGAAAATTTTAGATGTTTGGATGGAGAATTCGACGCAATAAATTATGCAGTATTTACAAACTCTGACTTTGAAGATTTAATATATTCGCCGAGAAGGCATGAGTAATTAAGTAAGTTAGCGAAAACATCATGAATAATACTTCATTAAAGTTAGGAAAGCTTGTTCACATAATAAAGTTAATTATCCAATTTTGTGCCGAGATAAGTAGGATATAGAATCGTATTTTTCCTTATGATTGCTTGATTTAGACAGTGATTTCCTCATCAAGAAATCTTGTTAGACGTTAGCAATAGAACTTTTGATTTTATATATATTTGTGTTAATCTAAACAAATATTTCTTTAAACTGTTTATACTGTAGATTGATGGCGCTTGGTGGAATCTGCTACACATATTGAATAACCCACTTGTACTTTTCCACTGAATTTATTTATAGACCTGACCGGTTTCGCCTTACGGCATTCTCAAAAGTTTACCTTTCTTCATTGCCTTGCTTTTTAGCACAGGCTTCTTCAGGTTATAAAAAATATGATATTGCTTAATATTAAGTACCTACTTTATAGGGTCGAGATTGCAGAAGGGAAAATACCTGGACGTAATTCTGAACTGTCTCAATGTAAATGTTTTTAGGTGGATTAAAAACCAAAGTTACCAGCTCGTCAATTAAAAACAAGAAACTTTCATCTCCTATAAATCTTTTTGGAATTCATGTTTACATTAAAACGTGATATTGAATAAGCCGAAAGATATGGTGGCTTATTGGGCACGTTTTCGGGCGTCTGACTCAGAATAGTTTCAAATCGATTACCATAATAAGAGGTGTATTGACACGGCTTATGACATCACTAAGATATGTGCATGTTGATTCAAGTAACATACTATGACCGTCATTTAGATACGGTACATGTTTCAGTCATGGTTGATGAACTTTATAATCTACCTACAAACAGTCGCCGTTGGTATTAGCTTGAAAAACTTTACCGACCACTTTAGCTTAAGACTTTACATAAAATTAAGCATAAACAATTATTTTTGTTTTTATCAGAGATAATATAGTCAGTATTAGATCGATTTTGATTAAAAACTGAACATAAGATGACTTGTTTGTATACAATATAGTGAGATTCTGATATAATTTGTACAAATAAGAGCTTAACTCAAAGTTGAGTTGTTTACCAGCAAACCCGAAAGTGCATAGAGAAAGAAGAGATAATTTTTTTCACTCAATTTATGACTTTTTATACTAAGAAATCTCAATGTCCATGGTTCCGTGGCAAATAAATGAATAAAAAACATTACCCTGACTTGCGCAGTTGGCTAAAAAGAATAAAGAATAACACGGAAAAATTATATAGGTACTCGTATTACCGATGTTTCTCGATCAAGTCGTCGTTGGATTCAAAGTTACAAGTCGCAAGAAGAATAACTTTTGGTTATTCAGGATTACTCTGTCCAGTCACGATCCGCCCCTGTATTGGATTTTTCATGATGTGACTACTTGCAGACGTAACATTATAGTGTCGTTTGATATTTATTTTGATTTGTACGAAAATATTCCTTTGCAAGTAAGTAGCTTGAGTTTCATTTTGGCCAGCATGATCTTGTACTAAATTGTAGGAAAACATTATGTTTGTGATAGGCAACGGTCATAGGCGTTGTTTTTACTTCGATTTTTAATTAAAAGTTTAGTTGTGCAATTACATTTATGGAATATAGGTACCTACAATTAAGGTATCAATAGGTAGTGTTCAAAATAACATTTTAATAATTACAATATATTCGAATAATTTATCCATCGAAAGACTAGTGGTGAAAAACAATCTCAAAAGGACTTGGATTCGGCGGGAGGAGTTCTTACGCACGAAAAAAAAAGTGTAGGTATTGATCATCATACGTGGCGTTTTCAATTTCGGTCATAAATTTCCTTAACTACCCTACATTACATTCACAAAATATGTTGATTATTATGGCGTAGTTCAGAAATTCAAAATAGGAACTAGTTAAATAGCCAAGCAGAACAAGTACTAGATAAAGCCTGCAGGAAATAAAACATTCGTTGTCCGGTCCCTCAGTAGTTACAATATCATTTGCAATGTCATCCAGTCACATCGATAACGGCCATTACCGTCATTATACAGACCGAGTGGCTTGACATAATTACTTTTCATACACGACACGATGTCCACAACGAGCTCCGTTTTGTTCCATATTGTTATTTACGGGATATTGAAGACTATTCATTTATTTTACCAAGTATTATTCGTTCTGACTGTCGAATTTTGCAGCTGAAATGAAAAACTCCTTTATTGTTTAAGATACGGTTTGAACTTATTAAATAATGTCTGCGTGAAATACTGATTTTGTTCCATGCGTCCGGTCTTCATGTGCGACCCATATGGCCCTAGGTAGTGCGGGGACAAAAAGAAATCTATGTTATTTCAGACTGTAATCTAGTCTGTGCCAAATTTTGTTCCGATTCGTTTAGCCGTTCTGACGTGAGCGAGTCATCTATCTAGACTACGAATCCGTGAACAAAAGAAGGTATCTTCTAAAATGACTCCCCGTTAATTAAATAGGTACGTTTAGAAGGTTGCTACTATATCAGAAATTTACTTGTAAGCCTATCCCGTCGCTCTTGGGGGGCACAGATCGATCTTGATGCACAAAGTGCCCAAAATGATCTTAATTTCTTGGTTTTCCTCCCTTCCTGTTGAAGGATTATTGTGATGTTTGGTACACACCTTTGGCTCTTTAATACCTTAGTTTTAAGATTATTTTGAGACTGTAGTCAAGATATTTCTGACGCTGACTATTCATAATAAATGGTACAACGAAGACAGTGCCGGAAAAAGCCCGGCGCCGCCGTCTCCCATCCCATCTGCATATACCATACAACTTTTTTCATTACTTTAATTAACTTGACTGCTCAACAAAGTGGTTTTCACAAAAAATAAGGAATGGAGATTTCATTACATACCTTGACTCATTTAATTACATTCGATCAATGCTTTTTAAAAAGTTAGGTAAGTACGTACTCACATATTAGATGTTTAAGACCGTAAGGGAGGTTTAATATGCCTTTACAGTGGCTTTATATAAGGGCTCCAATGAAGCTTCCACTTGCTAAGACAACACTTCCTCTCCTGCATTTTATAAGCGATGTCCCCGCGGGTGTGGGAGTACATGCCTCACGCTACCTTACACATGAATCCATAGATCTAACCCAGTATATTCATCTCCAGGACACACAACTTCTGGTTCTATACCAGATTTTTTGTTTACACGTACTACTTCCACTCTGCAGGGAGTAACGGGAGAGCTACAATAGGTTGCAAGCATCTATGGTCCATTCTAACCACTTATATATTTCAAGCAGCTCACCTGGGCCACTCGTTTATAATAACTTATTAGGTAGTGATTAACTTAAAAAAGCCGGCCAAGTGCGAGTCGGACTCGCTCACCGAGCGTTCCGTAACTTAAGCTACATAAACCAAAATATATTTTGATTGCGTTGACTTAAAAGTTGCATTTTTGCACAACTTCAAGAAACACAAAAGAGAATAACAAGACTGAGTATATGGTATGAATTTCAACTAGATACCTCCACGCATTCCTGAGAAAAAGGACTTGACGGATAGACGGACAGACAGACGGATAAGGAAGTGTAGGGTTACCTTGGTATTTTTCTCTTGAGCTTTAAGTATGTAAGAGTGAATTACTTAGTTTTTTTACGGTGCCGTACACCCTAAAAACACTAAGATATTCACTCTTACATACTTCGAGCTTGATTTAGATGATTTTGTCAAATGATATGTCTTATAAGATGAAGCAATACATTTCAGTCTAGTATAACGTTTTTAAACCCCCTAAAAACCGATAAAACAAGTCCATAAAATCAATAACAAAATGTAAACTACACACGCCATAAACAACTCCTTATGGACAGCAAATAAAAGTCGTAGTTGACAAAATCAGTGTCTGAACAAACATCCCGGCGCTAGCGAGACATAAAGAGTGGTCTAATGACATAGCTGGTGCAAACAGTACTAAATGACCGAGAAGCAAATGTTGAACTAACTCGCAAACACGGCCTCAATGCACTGCATGTCTTCACACTGCTTTATTTAAACTTGCTGCTTAGATTGTTGGAGCTACTTCGTAAGTGCAAATAACTTGATATGTGTGGTCGTCGGGAGCTGTCTCTCTGAATAGTTTATGTTTCATATAGAATGCAAGGGTCCCATGTTGTTTTATTTGTTCTTGTGTTGAGGACACTTCATATTATACACACTTTTGACTCGTGTCATGAGTCATGAGATCACATACATGACATATATTAATGCCTGTAAATTCCTGAAGGAGTTCTTAAGCAGATGTGTATTAACATTTAACACCTACATTCCACCAAATAAAATTAATGGAAGGTGTGCCTATTACCGTCGAACTGTATGTTTACAGGTAGATGGAGAACGGTCCTATCTGTAGTGTATGCAATAGTGGCAACACTGTCTCGTGTGCTCATGGGCAATGTTGCTACGCTGCTGGTAACACCAGAGCCGTTGGCGGGAGTGAGCGTGGTGGCAGTTGTGGTGTGTGCATTGTCGAGCCGGTGATACGTAGAAAAGAGTAAATATTAATGAACCTTACACTATCCATTAGTCACCTTCTACAAAATCCACGAGAAGAGGGGATGGCCATATCCTACTCCACCGGTAATCACGGCATTGAGTTTTTTTGTATGTTACAAGGTAGTAAAATTTTCGGTCGCTTTTAACACAAGTTGTTACATAAAAAAAGGTAGAATTGTAGGGGCGAATGCAAAAATGAAGAGAAATAAGGCCTCCGGCGCCCTAGAGGCGGTAATCTATTAACTAAGGCATCGAATTTGTGATCAAAAGGATGCAGATCCAAGGACCCAACTCATTATCATCAACGTAAACTCACCCCTAAGAAATGCAATTTAGCTCATATAAATTTATTTTCATCAATAACACTGCATCTGCATCCCACGATATTTTTTTCGATACTCTTTTAATACTTACTTTGTCTATACCTATAATATTATAGTAGGGTAAGGAGTGACCAAAAATGATTTTGGAAATGGTTCATGTCATGTTCTTTCGCACTCAAATCCAAGAGAAGTTTTCGATTCCGATACTATTTATACTTAGTTAACAGATCAATACAGTAGAATATTATCTTATGTAATTCCAAATCCCGAATACGTTAATATTGGATGTATTATTTATACTTATACATAAATTGTATATGAATATGCCAGATAATTGCCTGTGCCATAACATGAATACGTCAGAGTACCTAATAAGTTACGTATTTTTCGATTACATTTGCCCTTTGCTTTCCCGTACATTATCATTCCGATCATATTCCAATATCGTCAGATAACATGGAATTAGTTTTTCGAGAACAACCTTGAAATGATTTAAGGATAAAACTCAGCATTTTCCTGGAGAAAACAGAACAGGAGAAAACGTTTCTGCGAAAAATTATGTATTATTGCTTTATTAGATAATTTAGGTAGGTAGGTACGTTAATTCATATGATAGGCTCAGCGAGCAGTTTTTACTGAGTCGGCGGCGTTGCTTAACAGAAAACTTAAATAAGATTATACATCTTTTCATATTCCTTTGTCGACTGTATAATAACAACCTAAGTACCTTTAGCGCAGTCCAGAAGTGTGAATTTCCAATTGATACCTAGGTAGTCATAAATCGCCATCGGTGCGGAAAGTCACCCGCTGCGTTTTCGGATGATTCGCACAAATGAATGTGGAATAAACGTGCGTAAGTTAACTTTAAATGTGATTCATTTTTTACTGTCGATTCGCACGAAGATCATTTTATTGGTTATGTCAAATGACGGTAACTATAGTTCTTTATGATATAAACTTACCGATTGTAAGAAATAAATAAATAAGTAAGGTAAACGTTATCAAAAATGTCTTAATTCCAGTATTTTGGTTAATAATTACATAACTTCTTGCTTTCGCTGAAGACAATAATTCTGAAAGGTTCGGTGCTAAAAACATACGAAATTTCGACTCTCAAGAGCGGAACTCTACAGAAAAACAGATTTTTAGATAAGAAATCAGATTCCCAGAGCAATTCCTTCAGTCTTCAAAAAAATCTGTTAAAATTTAATATGGTATATCTGCAAACATTAACGTTAGTGACCTTCAAAAACGTCAATTTACAATCAGCGAGTCTGGTGAATAGTAGGTATAGTAACACTGCCTTTGAAACTGCAACTAATTATAATCGTATCAAGAACAAAATACCAATTAGGAATCATTCATAACAAAACATAAATCGCCAGGAACTTACTTATTAAACATAATGAAGTCTTAAGTAAACTATAAAGTTAGATTTAATATCTTAAGTCTTCTTATACTTTGAAACAGAATTTATTATTAACTTCACTACGGCACGCCCCATCGGATCCTATTACATTATTTGAATATGACCCCAATCTGTTCAATCGTTCAGAAATTACCCGGTAGCTAACAGTCGCTGGAGTGGTTATAACATGGATAATAATGATTAAAGGGCTGTGTAAAAGCTACGTTCGGTTTCGGTCCATACTCTTATATGAATGCGACACGTGGTTTTTTTTTAAAATAAATCTATGATCGATTTCAAATTTCAGCATTTGAGATACTGATTTTACGGCAAATGTCAAAATTATTTCGTTTCACCTTCCTTCAAGACTTTAGAAAAGACAAACTGTAAAAGAGAGTTGATTTACACAGTGATACGAAGCAAGATCGCTTTTAAGGTAACATTTAAATAAAATTCCTCGAGGGTAGATTTCCGGGCAAATACAGCACGTCTTATACAGAAATGGCTGGAGAACATCAAGGGATGGACTGGGGCCGGTAGCATAATGTCTAAATTTCTTTATGAATTGCAAACACAGACGATGTAGTTTTATGAAGAAAATGGCTTTTCAATAATCTTGCTAGTCCATCTTACACCAAGACAAAATTCGTCCTACGTAAAATATTTGAAAGTCAAAGATACAAAGTGCGAAACATATTTACATAACGAAAGTCCCTTAGCTAACCAAACATGGTAGCGTTGTCGATTTATGGAAAATATTGTACACAATGTAAACATATTCAAATACCACTCAAGGTGTGCAAACAAGGCATACAAATATAATACGAATAAAAATCAGGAGTATCAAGGAACATCGTTAAGGAGGAAAACGTGGATGGTTAACGCCTTTAAAATATATATTTCTTGTTTTATTTGGGTAACGTCGCGAAATAAGGGCGCAATCAAGTGGGCAATAAAGCCATGAACGATGGGAATAAATGTTCCTCCCAGTCATTATTGTCGTTTTACCTTTTTGTAGCGAATTGTCGGTGTAATATTCGAATGAAAGGTAACGATATTTTTTAAATTTGGAGCGTAAAATATATTGAGTGAATTCATTTTCTCGAATATAGCGGCCGATTGTTGTTACAAAAATAAACTTCGTAGTTAGAGCACCATCGAATAATAATATATTCGTAAGCTTTTGTGCAAAGTATTCAACAATATTTAATTAAATAACTTCAGTCTTTAATCAACGGGGTTACATTCTAAAAACACGGTCTAAATTTTGTTCTGAATCAACCTTTTGTTATAAATTTCTAGGAATACACCGAACTAATTAGGAAACTTACAAAAGGTATTCTTAAAGTCTCAATTAGCAAACAATACACGTAACAGACACAAAAGATGACACAATTAATCAACTTAAACTCAATAAAATGGGGAAATTAATATTCCAATCTTGTCGACCATTTTTACACAACAAAGACAATTGTCACGGTACAGTTTTGCATAAAATTAACCAATCAATGGATGCAAGCATGCATGGTGAATTATTATGAAATGTACGTGGAATATTGATGGAAATGGAACTACGTTGCATGAGTGAACATGATGTTATTCACACGTACACTTTGTGGACAGGTAGAAGGGCCATCAATGCAAGCTGTTATCAATCGTACCATTTTCATAAAAGTACATTTTTAAATAAATTCATGGGCATCTCCCAATGTGCGCCATTTCATCTGATCCTCCACCTTCCGCATCCAGGTGGGTGGTGGGCTAATTGATTGATTGATTGATTGATTGACATAAATACATACGTTTACTGACGTCTTTAGATCCCCGAAGGGGTAGGCAGAGGTCTTTTAGTACCCACGTTACGCCAATTATGATTTTCGGTCCCAACGATATATTAAGGGGAGAGCCTATTGCCGTCTAGTGGGTTCTTTGTCTTGGGCTGTATATTTACTGTCGGATGGAGAACAGCCCTATCTCTTAGTCACCACACATAGTTTTACGACACCCACTGGAAGAGCTGAGCTGATCCTAGTCAACTCCACTGGAAACCATCACGGCACCATACAGGGCACGGTACATTTTTATTTTTTATTAATTCATCGGTCATATAATATGATCCAAAGGTCATATATACATAATATACCATAACCTACAATATAAAAAAACAATCAATTTACCCTTTCAAACCATCATGATTTTATTATAATAAAATTATTTTATCTGGATCTCCCTAAGAAATGTTTGATTATGGTAAAGTTAGGTTAGGTTAGGTTAGGTTAGGATGTCTACCCTAAAGCCTACCCTGAATATATTGTCAATTTCATGCCAAGGATATTATTGAGTAGTATTTCCGTGATATCATTCAAATGGAGTCGCTACGTGCCTGCAAATTGACCGATTATTTTGAGTGACTGTTGAAATTGCACTCACGTTTAGTTATTGTCGGGAGGGGCAGAATATACTTTATGATCTCTATATTTAGCGATCGTACAATGACAAAGACAAAGTATGCATACTTACGTATATACTGACGCCTCTAAATCCCCGAAGGGGTAGGCAGAGGTTTAGCAACACTCACGTTTCGCCAACTATAAGTTTCGGTCTCACATAATAGGGGGTGAACCTATTGCCGTCTAGCGGCTGTATGTTTACTGTCGGATGGAGAAGAATTCTATCCCTTAGTCGCCTTTTACGACACACACACAAAGAAATGGGGTGGTTCTAATCTTCTTAATTTCCGGAAACAGGTCAAATCAAGTGCTTCGAGGCCCTTAAGCGATTACATCATCTGTGCATAATAACAGTCCTAGAGTATTCCTAGGGCAACTACGCAAGTAACCAAATTCGGCACCTACCTGTCAAAAGAGGTTTGAGTTCGTTGCAAAACTTTATAATATAAACTTTATTTCTACACCGAATTACGGTAGAATATGTGAGACCTATAACTTGAAAAATACCTGTAAATACCATATTCTAAGAAATAAATGATTATTCTATTCTATTCTAAAAAAATAAATTACGATATCAATTTTAGCAAGCCTGTGGCACTTGTGTTAGTTGAAAGTCTAGGACATAGTGCACTATTTTTGTTTGTGCTTTTTAGATTAAGGTTAGGCGTTTAAATAGCGCCTATTTAAACGCCTAACCTTAATCTAAAAAGCTTGTAATGGATTCTCCAGCCGGGGTGCGAGGGATATGTCGATGACAATCTCACCTCCGGCCTAGCACCACGACCCACAGTCGGCGTGCGGTTTTACTTGGTTCGAGTCCGACATAACCTCCCCTTCCGGCTCCGGCAGGATCAGAGGGAATTTCCGCACGAAAAAAAAGTAATGGATTCTTGGATGCAGCTAAAAATATTTAGATGACAACCTAGTAACTCAAAATATTACAGAAGGAACATAGATAGGATGGTGTCGTGCGGTCCATGGCCCTATACGGGTGTCCCATGTGGGCGGACACCCTGGTGACCAGATTCATGCCCCTGTTGCGTGCACCGCAGCAGAGGATGGCCTCCAGGGCAATTAGGGGATACCGCACGATATCCTTTGAAGCGGCGAGTCTCCTAGCCGGATCGCCACCGTGGATCCTGGAAGCGAGATCCCTTGCAGCACTCTATCGGTTCCGTAAGGAGGCGCGGGAGCGGGGATACGATCCCGAGCCCGAAGACATTCGGGCCGAGAGATCCCGGCTCCACAGGATCATGGTGGCGGAGTGGGAGCGACGACTTGAGCAACCACGCGCAGGGCATGCCGTCATAGAGGCGGTAAGGCCCATCATGGGGGAATGGCTCGAGAGGCCACATGGCAGCCTCTCGTATCGACTGACGCAGATTATCACCGGGCACGGGTGCTTTGGGCGGTATCTGCGTCGGATCGAAAAGGAGCCAACGTCCGAGTGCCATCATTGCGACGCGAGCGAGGACTCAGAGCTGCACACGGTCACCGAGTGTCCGGCATGGGCCGGACCGAGACGGGAGCTAGTGGCGGCCCTGGGAGTGAGAGTTCTTACCCTTGCCTCCCTGCTCACAGCAATGGTCCGCTGTGCGGACGCGTGGGCGGCCGGCGACTCCTTCAGCGAGCAGGTAATGGTCGTGAAGGAGACGGCAGAACGGGAGAGGCAGCGCGAGCGAGCGAGACTCGCGAACCGCGCTGCCCGCGCGCGCAGGCAACTCGGGCATCGGAGGTCACTGACTGACCTCCGTCCCCCATGAGCGCGGGCCTGGGGGTGACGAGTGAAGCCGCCTGTCACCCCAGCAGAAGCAGGCCACGGCGACGGCGCGCTGAGAAGCGTGCCTCCCCATTCCGGGGGCGAGTCGGGGACACCGTTGTCCCCCCTCCCGAGGAGGGCTAGACCGTAAGGGATGGCCCTGGGTCAGCCGGGGTGCGTGGGATATGTCGATGACAACCTCACCTCCGGCCTAGCACCACGACCCATAGTCGGCGTGCGGTTTTAGTCGGTTCGAGTCCGACATAACCTCCCCTTCCGGCTCCGGATGGGGGGAATCCGAGGGGATTTCCGCACGGAAAAAAAAAAAAGAAAACATAGATAGGACTAACATTTCTCTTTAATTTCGCCGCAGTCGAGTATAAAAGAAATCTGATCAAGCCGAGAACAGTCCACTACAATAAATTCTTAATTAACGTATTGCTCGATGGTTATTTAACATAACCTAATTAAGGTCAATCAGTGAATGGTTTGGTTACAAATTTGTACTACAAACTACAATGTTCTTTCCGAGACTTTGCCTTTAGCTTAACATCAGGCGAGGTGAAGTGAAATTGACGTGTCCTGTATAAAAAAAAAAAAAACAATTTGTAGGAAATTTTCATGGTACAAATGAGTAACTTTGATTGTAAATGAACGATGATAATTTGTTAATACATATTACAACTTTTGTAATTGCAACGAAGTTTATGTAGCTTAGTGGTTAAGTTAACCTTACAATCGAGAAGTCTCGGATTCGAGTCCTGACTATTACAATACTGACGTAAACCAACTGTTACCACAAGCAATTTAACTTAGCTGGAGTTAGGCCAACCCTAATACGTTATAATTGGAAGATTTTACGAACTCCTCTTTTGTGAAATTGGTTCAAAAGGCAGTTCCTCACGTTCGCCTATTGACCTATCACCTACCATACAATTCTAATTTTTTAAATTATATTACGACAGCGAACGGAAGTGAACCGAATTCTTTGCCACAGGTAAGTAATTTACGTTACCAGTACCACAATTACGTGCAGTGTACCTACTTACCATGCTTTTTTGTATTACAGAATAATATCATGTAATGCGGTACCTATGAATCGTGTGATTATTTTTAAGAGATTGTTGGATATGTTACATTATGGCTAAATATCCTGCTATCATTTAAATAGGGAGATTACACTTTTGCAACACAGCTGGGGATAAGAAAGAAGCGGCCGAATTTAAAATTTACTGTGGTTCGACTGCCACCTGATTTCCACAATTTACTTAACTAGTGATATTGGAGTTTGGTAGTTAAAGACAGCCTCAAGAAAGTGGACTATCAGGAAAATGGACATTCAGGTTAATAGACTTAATAAATCGACTGGACCTTCCGGTAATAAGACCTAACATGCCGAGAGGTCTCTGTGGCGTAGCGGGAGCAAACGCGGCCGCTGTGCAGGAAACGCGTGTTCCATCGTTCAATGCAAATGTTGTTGTTTTGGCTGTGGTTGTGGAGGTCAGATAGCAGTCGCTTCACGGAAAATATCGAAGTTAAGCCCAATCCACATTTAAACTGGTAAAAGACTGCAAGTTGCAAGCTTCCGATGCGACTGGGATTTATGCTAGGATGAAGAAGACCTAGTTAGACCAGTTGTCAGAACGCCTACCACCTGGAACGGCTGTCATGTTTGTTTGGCGAACGAGACACGAGGCCGACAGCTTAACGTGCTGTCTGAGGCATTGAAAGTGTCTCTATGTGTTTAGAATGGTCACCCAGCCTTAGAATGTCTCCAGATGAGTCATTCTGAGGATGGTTAATACGTAATGCCATGAAACTTCAAGCTCGCATGAAGTAATAATGAAAAACCGTTCAGTTATCCATAAAGTTCGGATTTTCTTCTGTAGCTAGGGTTCTTCGAGAAGTAGGTAATCTGTTCTTCAGACTTCGTGAATACTACTAAGATTTATAAACTTATTAGTTAGTGTAGTTGCTACATTTTTCCGTCTCATCGTCTCTGTTAACACTCTAGATATTAAACAGTAATATTTAAAAGCATAGTTACAAGGATATATTTTGAAAGAACTTTAAATAGATAGATAAATATATAGACTGTCGATAAAGAAGATGCGTTTTCACCTTTACAACTATAATACAAGTTTATATGAAAAAAACTGCTACCGTATCTCCTTACTGTACCTACCTATACATACCCAAATTGCATGTTTTTGGGACCTATAGCTAGATTCACATATCTTGGATGTAAATTGTGGTCTATGTATAAGGGCGCTGGCACTACTGCGGTAGACGAGCTCAAATTAACGAAACATAGCCTTTTATATTTCGCAATTTAGGTCTAAGATGTATCAATCGAGCTACTATACCAATTTCTTCATCTGCAAGCTGGCACGGCACACCTAATCATTGTCGGACGAGGCTTTGGTGCAGGTTTCCCTTTCAAGGTTGCGAGGTCAGAAAGCAGTCGCTTGCTTAAAAGCCAAACAAGCCAATAAAAGGAGAGATAAAAGCAAGCCAAGCGCGACATTTGTAGGTATGCGGCTGGGATTTGTGATTGGATGAACTATTTCAGATTTTCTTATTAGTACCTACCTAAGATAAAAGTTCTAACTACACTTATTGGATTCCACAGAATCAGGCGAATGTGTGCTCCAAAGTCGGATTTCACCTATGAAAACCATTAAGTTCAACTAAATTGGGTTCTCAATGAATATAATTAAATAAAACATGAGAATTGGTAAACGCAGTTAAATTATATTTGATCGCGATCTATCATTGGTGATAGCCGCCTATGTTCACCTATACTTTGATACATCAAAAACAATAAGACTACCTACCACTAAAGAATTTTAAAAACTGTATCTACCTAGGTACTCATCAAAACTAATAATAGGTAATGATATGCCTTTACGAAAGTAAAGTGAAGCGATGACATAATATATTAGATGAATCGAAATTAAACTACCTTTACGAAGTATAGCTATCGTTTCTATTAAAAGTAGGTACCTACCAACCTACTTACCTACAATACATTAGTCAAGAAATAGAAAAAAAAATAAAAAGCTCTTGAATATCATAGACAGTGAGTACTTACTTAATTCAAATAGGAGGTACCAAATGCAGTGGAGGCTTTATAAGTGGCTTCTCAAGCCTCAGTTCAATGACCACAAAAAAAGTTCGTATGATGAAGATGAAGGCTGAATATGAATGTATCTAAATGAATTATTTACTTTAAGCTTACTGTTTGAAGTGCACAACTACTTTTTCTTATTAGAATGCTGGATGTCTTACTTAGTAGTGAAGAAATAAGACTTTAAGATTTGAAATTTTAACCAACTGTAAGTTTTCAACAGTAGGTAGGTATATTAAATTTCTAATAGTTTGAATAGGATTGTATGAAACGAAAGAATAAAAAGTTTTTAAAATAGGAACAAGAACTATTCTAACTTTAAAATGTGAACTAACGAAACGAACATGCGCGGTAGCGCTCTCAGATGTAAACAAACTAAAGTTTCTAAAAGTTATTGAAAGTACATAACACCTACCTTTAGGATTAGATGCGAGTGCACCACGTCCAAACTCCAATAATAAAAACACAATCCACTTAGATTCACAACATTCCTAAATACACAGCTTCAAAACTAGTTGCTTCACTCACATTACTTCTCAAGCCGCACTTTTTGACAGAAATATATTATTAAACACCGAAAAATCACATTTATTAACACATAAACAGTTAATTGTTTAACTTTTTCACTTATTCTGTAGTCTATTATAGGTATTTATAGCGTAAAAACTTTATTTATCGTCGTAAACATTCAGAGCAACACTCGGCACGCGACGGCCATCTTCCGCCAACGCAAAGTTTGAGGTTATTTTCACTAGAGGGGGCTATTATGAATAATAAGATTATTACGAACCTACATTGTTATCAACAAAATGTTAAGATGAATTTGAGATCATTACATATATAAGGAGATACAACATGTTCAGGATATTTTTTCGTTGAGTTATATAAATAAGAAAGGATTCTTTCTGTGTTTGTAAGTTTATAAATTAAAATTCTAATTCAATTTTTTTCTGGCAACTCAGTGCTCAGTAAATCCTTGCCATACTCGATATATTTACACATTAGTAGTTTTATGATAATACTTTCTATTATTTCTGTGTCGACTTGCATGTGTGTAGTTTATAGGTGAAAACATATATCTTGGACCTAAGATGTGCTCAAAATGTGCTCTATACGCGCAGTATACGTTTCTTGGATGTATTTTGAAGATAGCACGAGTTGCTACTGCGGTGGACGACCTCAAATTTACCAATTATAGATTAATTATTATACAAACCACACACGCAGGGCATTTTATATTTCACGATTTATGTCCAAGATATATGGTTTGACCTATACTTATGTTAATTTTTCCTGACTCATGTTATTTTTAAGACTTAATTAATTTTCTTCTCACACCACTTATAATAAACAAGAATGATAACTTTTACGATTCACGTTGGCCAACAGTAAAATAATAATATGATATTACTTAGCTATTGCCCCTTTTAAATACGTAATTGACTTGCTAATATACCTATATCCATACTAATAATAAGTATTAATTATAAACGAACCAACGATGCCATGAAATGGTTAAAATTGGACTGCGGTTGTTGAATACTTTATTTTCCTAAAATGACCTTAGTTTATTGTTGTGAACTAACAAATTTATTCTCAATTAGGTTTTGCCCGCGGCTCCGCCCGCATGGATAGCAGTTATCGCAACCAAAGCCCATGTGTCAATTCCAAATATCAGTTAACTCTTTACCTAATTTTTAAAAAAATCGCTTTGGCCGTTTCGACATGAAAGAATTACAAACATCCATCCATACTTACAAACTTTCGCGTTTAGAATATTAGTAGGCCTAATTTTTATACGCTGTCATCCAGCGTACGTTTCAAGTATGCCTGTGATGGTAGTTATTTGATAACGATTAGTCTGGCCAGCGAAAAATAATCCAAAAAATTGGTGCCAAATTTGAAAAATCAAGGGGTTGCAACACTGACTATACACCGAAATAATGGAGTTGATATTATGATTTTTTTGCCTTTTTCTTTGGTGTACAATAAAATCTGCCTTTAAGGTACTATAAATCATATACAACATTATAGACCCCCACATATATATATACCGGCTATATCTACCGATGGTACTAGTGTGTGCAAGAAGCACAGCACTAGGAGATTTTATCATCGAAAAGAATTTACGTGATTCTACTCATAAACGAACATCTTTTAATTTGCAATATAGGGTCACAGTAGTCGTTTGGCTTCTAGCGAGAACAGTCGCGTCACACACGCTATTGCACAAGTTCGCGCTCGTGTAAAAACTGTTGACGCAGCAGCGCACTCCGGCGCGTCTTGACGACACGGTCGCCGCGATGACCTACATACCGCCGTAAGTGAATCATGTTTAATTGGCAATACAAATGATAAGTTATAGTTTTTTTTAAATTATAACTTGTACGCAATTATGTCTTCACCAAATAAAATAGTTCTCAAAACTGAACTAGAGCATCAGTTGTACACCCGATACATGGAGGAACAGACTGAGCGCGTCGAACTACAAAAACTGGTAAAAGACCTCAGTAGTCAGATAGAATCACTTGAACAACAGCTGAAACTTATTCAGAAACAAAATGTTCCCTTAGAGAAGGAACAATCAACGAGCGACAAACCTCAAGAGGCAGTCGAATATGGGACTGACGATGAGGAACTTGCCCGCGAAACAGAGTGGGTACGACAAAAAAGTAGGAAGAAAAGGAAATTGAACACTTCGCTATCTCCTCCTTCTCAAGGAGGAAGCTTAGAGGAATCTCAGGCTGGCGCAAAAACCGAGAAACCAAAAGAAAAAAGGGTACCACAACCTCCACCTATCATAGTCGAAAATATCAGGAACTACCAACAGTTCTACGACCTTCTTTTGACTAGTTTAAGCGGGGATTCATTCATCGTAAAAATGATGAACGGGGAAACCGTTAAAATAAACGCCAAGGATGAAGACTCATATAGAGCGGTAAGAAATCTATTGTTGCAAAACAACTGTCTCTGGCACTCGTATGAGAATAAACAAGATAGACCGATAAGAGTTATGGTCAAAAACCTACACTCATCATGTCTACCGGACAGAATAATAGAAGACTTGCATGCTAAAGGATATAAAATTCAGGAAGCTGTAAATAAACTAAGCTGGAGGACTAAGGAACCTCTTAACATGTTTATGTTATCATTCCAAAAAGATGAAGACATAAACCGTATCTACGGAATTAAGGCCATATTAGGTTGTAAGGTCGATGTACAGCCTTTAAAAACATCTAAATTAATCCCACAATGCAAAAGGTGTCAAGCGTATGGCCATACCCAAAAATACTGTTCAAAGGAACCAAGGTGTGTGAAGTGCACTGGAAAACACCTCACCAAGGACTGTACAAAATCAATAGCTGCAAAACCTAAATGTGTTCACTGTGGTGAGCCTCACCCGGCTAATTATAGAGGGTGTCTTGTAGCTAAAGAACTACAACAATTGAAAAATAAAGCCTCCAAACGAAAAGTTGCTGCGCCTAAAATCCAAGCCTCTGACGTTGAGAGAAAACAACCACACCGCTCTACTCACAGAAATGTAACAAACAGCGTGTCTTTTGCGCAAATGACAAAAGCAACGCAGCCACGGTTACAGCCAACGGCGGCCCTGAACTCTGATCATACTACTACAGACGAAAACATTAGCAAAATTTTAAACATGTTGACTTCCTTTGACCAAAGGTTAAGGAATATAGAAACTAAACAATTACCTATTCATTCAATCCAAAAATGTCAACCACACTAAAAATTATGACGTGGAATGCAAACGGACTCCTTAAGCACCGAAACGAGTTACAGGCAGTCTTAACAACGGAGCAAATAGATATATGTCTCATATCAGAATCTCACTTTACGAGAGAATCTTTTATTCATATTAAAGGCTATATTGTATATCACGCACTGCATCCTAACAACACTGCGAGTGGTGGCAGTGCCGTGATTATTAAAGAGAACATCTATCATTACTTAAAACACAAATGCGAAGAACGATTTGCACAAACTGTAGCAGTTGTAGTTAGAACCAAACTTCATGATATTACCATATCAGCTGTGTATATTCCACCAAGGTATGAGTTGAAAAAAGAGCAGTACAGTAACCTGTTGAAAGCTCTAGGAAACACATTCATTTTTGGAGGTGATTTTAATGCGAAGAACACTCATTGGGGGTCTAGATTAACCAATACCAAAGGAAAGGAATTGCTATGTGCCATGAGAGAAATCAAGTGCAATGTAATTTCAACGGGGAAACCCACTTATTGGCCTACTGATATTGGAAGAAAACCAGATTTGATAGACTTCTTCATTCATAAGAACCTGTCACCTGCATACCTTAACATAGAAGAAGGATATGATATGCACTCCGATCATTCACCCATTATTTTAACTCTAAGCGAGACAGTAATACGAAAAGAAAGCAGTCCAACCTTAGTGAACAAAAACACTGACTGGGAAAGCTTTTAATTTGATTTAGATCACTGCATAGACCTCAAAGTACCTCTTAAAGACAAACAGCAAGTAGATGAAGAAGTTGCAAAACTTATTACTAACATCCAACGCTGCGCCTGGCAAAATACCCCTGACATGAAAAGAAAAGTTACAACTCAAAGATATCCTGCGGAAATTAGAAATCTTATAGCCATAAAGCGGATCCAGAGACAAAAGTGGCAACAACATAGATATCCACCTGATAAAACTCTGCTAAATAAACTCACAAAAAGATTAAGCAGAGCAATTCAGGAATTTCACGATGAGACAACAAATGATTACCTTCGTCAACTATCAAGTAATGGCACCTCTGATTACTCACTATGGAAAGCCACGAAAAGCTTAAAAAAGCCCATCATTCACGTTTCACCTATTCAAAAAATAGATGGCAAATGGGCTATAAACAATGAACAAAAAGCGACTGTGTTTGCAGAACACCTCGAGCAAATTTTTCAAATGAATATCGAGGAAAGCACTGAAAGTATAGTACTAGATGAATCTCAGCATGACCAGTTAGAAATAAAACTTGTTACCCCAAAAGAAGTTAATAACATGATCAGAAACTTGGCCAAAAGGAAATCACCGGGATACGACCTAATCACTGGAGAACTCCTGCAAAATCTCCCACGTAAAGCAATTGTGAAGCTTACCACCCTCATCAATGCCACATTTAGATTAAAATATGTGCCTAATATGTGGAAAGTTGCTGAAGTTATCATGATCCCTAAACCAGGAAAACCACCTCATGAAGTTACATCATACAGACCTATATCACTCTTACCAATCATAGCGAAATTGTTCGAAAAACTATTGCTTAGGCGACTAAAGCCTATTATCGAAGACAGAGAACTGATCCCTAACTACCAATTCGGTTTTAGAGAAAAACACTCCACAATTGACCAAATACACAGAATTACTAATGTAATTGAAAAAACATTAGAAGAGAAAAAAGTTTGTTCTACAGTATTTCTAGATGTAGCTCAGGCATTTGATAAAGTATGGCACAAAGGTCTTATATATAAATTAAGTAAAACGCTCCCGAAACAATTTGTGGACATTTTAGAATCCTACTTAACTGAGAGGACATTCAGAGTGAGACAAGAGGATGCTTACTCTGATATCAAACAAATAAAAGCTGGTGTACCACAAGGAAGTGTTCTTGGGCCTATCCTGTACCTATTGTACACCTGCGATATCCCTGAAACAAATAACAGCGTCATTGCCACTTTTGCAGATGACACCGCTATCATGGCCACAGGTGTCACTCACAAAGAAGCAGCAGAGAAGGTGCAAATTGCCGTCAATGCCATCACCGACTGGACTAAAAAATGGAAAATTAAATTAAATGAGTCAAAATCGACACATATTGATTTTACAAACCAAAGAGCAAATTATACACCAGTATATATTAAAAACCATGTAATACCATACGAAAATACGGCAAAATATTTGGGCATGACGCTAGATGCTAAACTTCGCTGGAAGGCTCATGTCAAAAAGAAACGACAGGCATTAGATTTACGCTATAAAAATAAGTACTGGCTACTTGGTAGACATTCTACCTTGTCAGTGTATAACAAAGTACTTTTATACAAGCAAGTACTCATGCCTGTATGGACATACGGCATCCAACTTTGGGGATGTACAAAACGGACTAACGTTCAAATCATACAAAGATTCCAAAATAAGGTACTTCGGACTATAGTAAATGCTCCCTGGTACGTCAGAAATGATGACATCCACCGAGACCTTGGAGTGGATCTTGTAACTGACGTTATACAAAAACACGCCGAAGCACACGAACAAAGGCTTCTTCATCATGTGAACGTCGAAGCTATCCAGCTACTAGACAACACGGACATAGTGAGAAGACTAAAAAGAACTAAACCTTTTGAGTTAGTTATGTAAATTAATGTAACAAAGTGCAGTGAGTGCTATGTTTAAAGAACACAAGATCAAAGTGTCTATCAATAACAATAGAGACTATAAGAAAAGTGCCAATGGACACATTCTTAACTTGTAAGTGTTAGCAAATTAAGTTAAATTTAAATTACTTATTAGCCTCAAGGTCTAGATTGTAATTGTCTGAGTATCCGTTTGATAACGAATACTTAAAAAAAAAAAAAAAAAAAAAAAAAAAACTTAGCTATTGCCCCTTTTAAATACGTAATTGACTTGCAAATATACCTATATCCATACTAATAATAAGTATTAATTATAAACGAACCAACGATGCCATGAAATGGTTAAAATTGGACTGCGGTTGTTGAATACTTTATTTTCCTAAAATGACCTTAGTTTATTGTTGTGAACTAACAAATTTATTCTCAATTAGGTTTTGCCCGCGGCTCCGCCCGCATGGATAGCAGTTATCGCAACCAAAGCCCATGTGTCAATTCCGAATATCAGTTAACTCTTTACCTAATTTTTAAAAAAATCGCTTTGGCCGTTTCGACATGAAAGAATTACAAACATCCATCCATACTTACAAACTTTCGCGTTTAGAATATTAGTAGGCCTAATTTTTATACGCTGTCATCCAGCGTACGTTTCAAGTATGCCTGTGATGGTAGTTATTTGATAACGATTAGTCTGGCCAGCGAAAAATAATCCAAAAAATTGGTGCCAAATTTGAAAAATCAAGGGGTTGCAACACTGACTATACACCGAAATAATGGAGTTGATATTATGATTTTTTTGCCTTTTTCTTTGGTGTACAATAAAATCTGCCTTTAAGGTACTATAAATCATATACAACATTATAGACCCCCACATATATATATACCGGCTATATCTACCGATGGTACTAGTGTGTGCAAGAAGCACAGCACTAGGAGATTTTATCATCGAAAAGAATTTACGTGATTCTACTCATAAACGAACATCTTTTAATTTGCAATATAGGGTGAGTAAATCTCAATATTTTTTAAATATTCATGAGGTCCAATATGACGACAGTTTTAGGGATAACTAATTAATTACAACAGTAAATAAGTAGGTACATCTTTAAATTTATCAATCATAGTGAATAAAAGCTTTCGTACATCACTCCTTACAGTTTCTTGGGCATTGTTTATAACGAACATTAAACAATATAATCCATACTAATATTATAAATGCGAAAGTAACTCTGTCTGTCTGTCTGTATGTTACGCTTTCACACCTGAACCACTGAACCGATTTTCATGAAATTTGGTATAGGGGTAGATTAGACCTTGAGAAAGGACATAGGCTATGTCTGGTCGCGATAACCGACGTCCACGTGGGCGGAGCCACGGGCAAAAGCTAGTATAGTATACGAATACAAAAACTAAGTCTCAAGACGTGTATATATGTATAAAGATTACCAACTGACAGGAAAAAAATGTTCCCATATAATACATACATAAAATCACGCCTGTTACCCATTTGGGTAGGCAGAGATCACGGATCTCCATTTGCTACGAGCCTGACATACTACTCTCGCTTCATTCACTCTTATTACATCCTTCATGCAAGCTCGTCGGTTTTGGGTACGTCTGACCTGCCCCTTTTCTAAAAATATAATATATAATGCCATATAAAAGTTTAAAAAAATCGATTTGTCATCTTTCGTTGGCCAGAGTCTAACAACAGTTAGGTACACTTATAAATTATTGTACTTAGAAATGATAATAATAACCTATTATTCAAGGACCATTTATTATTTATCCGGATCACTTTCATGCATACCTACAAATAATTTGCACTTATGAGGTGATCGATCATCCCCATCACATGACTTCTGAGTCTAACCCAAGCGTTCACCATTTTCCCGCTGCTTATGCCATTCACTACCATCTTAGCGTGTTTGCGGCTAGTTGCATCCCAAACTTACACTCTGAGTTCGCGGTTCGCCTACTTTTACTTCTTTCTGAATAGTTTAGCCCATAAAAATTTAGTAATTCTAATGTACAGAACTATGAAAAGATCAAACGTCATTAGTAGTATCTAGAATTCTAGCAATGGCAACATTGAAACTCTGTCAATATGACCTTGACACTTGACAGTGACAATTGATTATTGAATGTTATCAAAATAAACAAAAACAAAACAAAATTCGTTCGATGTTTTGTTTTGTTACGAACGATATGCTTCTGTTTGCAGTATATTTAAATTGTTATTTATTAAAATTTTAGACTGAGCAAGGTTTTGTAGTAACCGATTGATGTTATAAATTACTTAGAGCAGAAATGATAAGTTACTTTTTGTGGATATTGCTTACAAACCGGTACTTAAGACCACAGTAAGTTACAGTGTACGATCGTACATAATTTATTTATTAGCCGTGACCTTTATTTGACACACATGTGAAATACAAGTGATATGAACGATTTAAAAGCGCGTCAAAGCTAGTTATAGCTAATTGACAAATATATCGATAGATCAGAAAATTAGTACCTAAACTTTTACATAACATAACATAAACTCACGTTGTATTCCCCGAAGGGGTAGGCAAAGATGCTAGCACCCACATTTCGCCAGTTACATAGTTTTACATAACTATATTCTCTGCATCGCCCTAAGGTTGACTGGCAGAAAATGCCTACGGCATTAAGTCCGCCTTCGTACACATATTTTATATTTGTGCATAAAGAATAAATAAATAAATATATTACATAATCCTCCCTGCCCGTTAAAAAGCTGCCGGAGCTTTTTAAGAACAACTTTCACTACCAATAGCCCTCCCCAGCGAGCAAGAGGGCAAATGTGGAACAACAAACATCCAGCTCTGGCTGGTTTCATTAGACCTACAGAAAGCTTTTTCATCTCCCGTGGCCAACTTAGAAATCATTTAATCGCCTACGGACCCAAGTTGGCCGTTGTAAGACAAATTTTACAAAATAGGGCTAAATAGCACAGTCACAAGTACCCTGCGACTGTGGGGGGACTACCATCCCAGTCCATGCCACACTTGCGCTCTTGCCCACTGTGCCCTTCCACCTGTACCATCGGGGACCTGTGTCGGGCAATAGACAATGCTGTGCCGTGGCCAGGTATTGGGCCGACATAATTTAATAGATTAATGAGCCATTGACATGAAGAAGAAGTACCTAAACTATAAAAGACTAATTACATTATATTGGACACTGGGTAAACAAATATACCTATTTTTTAAATTCAAATTTCGGAGGATAGAAACACGATGGCTTTATCATTTGAAGTTATTTCTACAGGCAGGTAACTAGGCAGTAAGGCCAAAAAGGAATATGAATAATTGCTATGAATTTTGCAGTCGCAATACTCTCGAAACTAGACTAGTAATTGCAAAAAATTGTTTACACCAAAAATTATAAATACTAATAAAAGCCATTGTTTCTTTCTTTAAAGGCTCTACTCTTACCACACACATATTCAACTCAAAGCTCTTAATTCCAACTCCTGTACACACACCAGGATTCTTAGCAGTGACCCTCTAACCAGCTGGTGCTGATACTCGGGCAATCACAGGAAAAATTGAACAGTCAACTAAATAATGTATTTCTATTTTTTTATAAAGATTTGTATGTGTAAGCATTATTATCTCTCATTCCCATATCCCATTTTAATTTTTCATAATCTCTTGTTGGTCTGATGAAAGAAATTTCTTAAAATCAATTAGCCCACCGCAGTCCACCACATAGGCCTCTTCTAATATGCGCTATTTCACCAGATCCTCCGCCTTCTGCATCCAGTCTGTCCCAACCACCATTTTTTAGGTTGTCAGTCCATCTGGCTAGGGGTGTCCTTCCTACCATTTGCCTTCTTGCAGTCTCCACTCTAGGATTGGTCTGCTCCAACGGCCATAAGTCCTTATACAGACCTGGTCAGCCCATTGCCACTTGTGCATATAAGCAGTACTATTTTACCATTCTTTCCACTCTCCATGTTGTTTCTTTACAGTTATTTGGCTGCACACACTCAAATAAATGTAAAAATATTGGACCTATTATAAAATGAAAAAAAAAACAAATAAATTTTTGATATCAATTTTTTCATAGAACTTAAAATCTTTTTTTTTTATCTTTTTTTTTATTTCATTACAAATTATTACAATATTAGTTTTGAAAAAACATGCAGATTTTTCGAAATGGCAAAAATTATTTGACAAACTTTATTATTTCATAATTTATATTAAACAATAAAGTTTCCTAAAAAAATACCATCAATTATTAATTGAAACATTTAAACAAAAAATAGTTTTTTTATAAAATTAATGAAGTATGACCACGAAAAAAATTAAACCATTCTCTATTTCCAGGTAGCATAGAAAATAGAAAATAAACAAAAAAAGTTTTGATATCTAGTTCGAGCTCCACAAACTTTTAAAAGCAATATCTAAAGTTACTGCTCACTAGTATTGCAATTGGAAAATAACATTAAAACTAGAATGGACTTTGAAACCAGTTCGGAAGTGTGAAACCCTTGGGACTTCGCGCCGCGTTATTGGGCAACCCAACTAAAATTGTTTAGGAACACTGTTGTGATGGATTCAAGGTTGGTTTTACTGAAACTGGGGAATTTATGCCTCTTTCCCTTTGTCTCCTTCCCAAAAAGGGGTTAAAATGATTTGTGTACGCGCAGTATGCGTTTTTCGGGTGTCTTTTGGGGATTTTTTTTAAAGAATATAAAAATCGTAGTTACTAATATTCCCTATAACCCCTCCAACTAAGCTAAATTGCTTGTGCTAGGAGGGGGTTCACGTCGGTAGTGTAATGGCCAGGATCGAGCCCGGGACCTCTCGATCGTAAGGCCGACCTTAACCACTAAGCTACCGACGCTTTTCTTTTTCTTGTTGCTATGGCGGGCGGTGGACGAGCTCAAATCTATCAATCATAATTTATAATGATACAATTCGCGCGCGAGGACTCAGTTCTGTCGCGATTTAGGTCCAAGATAATGTGGCGCGGGTGATACCGTCCGACTTCATATATAGATATGACTACGTTTCGATTCCGACATTTAAAATTTCCACCGTCATCGTCGATTTGTCGCAAGATTTTGGAACATTGCGCTAGAAGTTGAAAAACTCTTAAGAAAATAGTGCCCACATTTTATTTATTTATGAATTCCCTACCTATATCACTTCCTTAAACAGTTGCTAGTCATCTTCTTAGGTGATTGTTAGTTACCCGACTGCCGAAGGAAGGAGGGTAATGTTTTTCGAGACTATTTATAGTATGTATACTATATACTTAGGTACCCAAAATGAAATTTATTTATTTAACTTCAATTATGTACATAATATAGGTACTTAATAATTAATATAAATAAAAGTATAAAACAAGATATGTGCAAAACTGCAGGTTCAGACGTCAAAGAATTCCTCCCCATCGACGTCAACCAGAAGGCTGACGGCATTGCCTCGTTGAATGGCAATGCCAATCCTTTGCGCAAGGAATAAACCAGCCCTCTGGTCACGGGTAGTGTTTATTAAACGTTTTTATATGTGTTTGAATAATAGACGTGCATTTGGACCCCATGATCCCAGCGTTTCGACTCCAAACGGCTCAAATATGTAATTATCACATAAACTACTATATATGCGCCGTTTGAGGGTCTCTGGTACCCATTTGCCTAGTATAAACCGAAAACAATTAATGAGTACCGCCTGCTATCAAACTTATTTCTATCTTTTCATTGGCAGTCGGGTTTTTACCCGACTGCGCGACGCAAAGGAGGGTAATGTGTTTATCAGTCTATGTATGTATGTGTCGGTCTATGGCCTCCGCCTAACCGGACTATGGCTCAGCTGACTACTGACCGAGTTTCAGCCCAGCTGATTTGTGGTCAGCTGTTGGTGGGGTCACTGACCCGTGAGGTAGGTACTGCCCTAATATCTGTGCCAGCTGGCTGATGCCCCTAGACCGGCCAGGTTCACTGCTGAACCGTTGTACCGTCGCTAGGGTGCTCTGACTACTTGGACCGGAGGGTTACCGTAGCCAAGGAAGAAAAGACAGAGCGAAGAGGAACTGTATTTATTTCAGAAAATGGGGCTAGTTATATTGCCAAAGGAGATACCCCATTTTGGGCCTGAGTGTACAGACATCAAACCTACCTCAAAATTTTCGTCTATTTTGTGTTATAATTTTGTTTAGACTTCATTACAATCAGCAATGGCCAAGTGCGACAGAAGTTTTAAAATGTGATTTTCATTAATCAACAAGCTTCGTAAACGTTGAATGTAATACTTAATCCGATCTTCGTAAATGCGCTATGATTATGCTTGCTTTATCGATTCGATTATGAAATCAAATCGATAACTAATAACTATGAATTTAAAATTCGTGGCTTTATTAAATGATTTCAAAATATCTATGTAGCATCTTTATTTTCGTTATTCAGTTCACTAATCAGAAAGACACCTGTATCTTTCATAATGAAATTCAAAATATCGATTCTAAATAATCGTAGTGTATTCAAAGTCTATGTAAATAATCGATCATATATAATTAATAATAATCTGTAACATCATAATATGTCATTTTCACTCCTGTCATTGAAAATGTCGCATTCCTTTCCTGAGATCATTGTGTTTTGCTTTTACTCTGGGAATTGTATATGATTTTCGAACTAATTGACTCTTGCTTGATTACCGGACACCGTTATTTGCTACATTTGTTGACCTTGGCCTTAAAACTGGACTAGACTTTACCACATCGACTAAAAGCTATCACAATGAGTCTCTGTGTGAATTGTGGAATTGCTATCGGTGCAATATACCTAATAGGCAGACATTTATTGAACGATGCAGCGATACTAGCTTGTATACGTGAATGGGTCGCACCACAAATAGTAAGTACCTATTCGTTATTTCTCGCTCTTTTGAAATTGTTATTATAATTAACGGTAACAAGCTGTGTGATAGCTGCTATAGAATAGAAATTACTACGAGTCTACCTAATTCCGTAGATAATTATGCGAACTTTTGTATATGACAATGTATTTTGACTGATATGTGTAATGTTCATGAAGTACTAGCCTATATGACTATGGAATATTCAGTGCTTAAAACATGATCTCTGTTTAAGGTGAATGCAAATGACATCATTTGCGAATCTTGCTGGATTCAAGCTCAATGTGCATGTTTGGATGAGAACAGACCAGCACAATCACCAGTGGGGCACAGACAGTGTGTATTCTGTATGTCATTGAAGTGTCCAGAGGTGTGGATACAGACCTCCTACAAGAACTGTCAATATCTCAAACGACTTGGTTGTTAAGAGGAAAAACTACTTACTTTTTTAAATATAATATTCTTTAAAATAATGTTGTTTTATTTTATTACCTACTTATATAATTATTTCTATATTACTACAGCAAACAAGAAAGCCTTGTGGAAAGTGGCAAAAGTGGCAAAAGGATGTCACTCAGATGTTGCCGTCTGAAGTGAGGGTAGGGAAGGATTGCTTTACCACCTTCAGAGTAAATGTCAGTTGCATATCATAAAACTATAAGGTTTAATATCGTGCAACAAAAAAGTAGCTAAAGCATGTCTTTACTTTGACATAATATATCAGTTTTATTATTTAGCATATAGTTGACCATTCCACATTAATGACTAAAAATATTAATGACCTGCCCTTTTCTATACTAATAAAACCTGCTAATCTACTTACAAATAAAAGCGATACGCGAATAACTTGTGTAGCTATCACACACAACACAACATAAGACGCTGTTTGACCGCATTATGTATTACAACATAACCTAAAAACCTATGAACAATGCTCGATTTAACAAACTTGGCCATTGTGAATCGTCGTGAAAATTAGGCAAACAAAATGTCCTTAGATGCTCTAAATATTGCCTAATTTTCAACCCTGTACATGCGGGCCCAAGATTGTTTGAGAGTCGGGGTTGTCCTTTATCGATAACCCGACATTATTTCATCGAGCTTATAAACTATGCTACACCAATCAGAAGAGGTTATTTATTTACATAAGAAATCCTTAAAGCTATTATATACAATATAGTTACAAATTCTGCCGTGTGGCGCTTGTGTCGCGGGTATATAACTGACACACACGTAAAAGGCGGCGGCTTCTGTGGGTGTGTCGCATTGATGGAAATTGTTCGCCGCGTGCAGACGTGTTTGCGGGGTCGCGCTGCTGTTGTACGTATTATGTCCCTACAGGTACCCCCCTCTAAGAGAAACGTACGTTTGGTTTTACCTTTCTTCCCGTACGAGTCATGTAAGGGTCTTGTTTGTTGTTGCTGGCAGAGCTGGCACTTGTAGTTTTTTTGGAATTTGTAGTCGTAGAGTATTTGGAATTGGGTGGACTCGATGACGTAGTAGGTTCGCGAAGTATATTTGTTGCTGGCCCCGTGCTCCGAGATTGCGGTTCGTCTGTTTCAGGGGTCTCGTTATATACATACGCTGGCTTCAGTCTGTCTATTGATACACATGTCTGACGATTTGGTAGTTGAATGGTGAAAAACTTGCCATTTTGACTTCGTTGGATAATCTTGTAAGGGCCGTCATATGGTGGGGTCAAAGGTTTTCGCACCGTGTCATTTCTCAGGAACACATGAGTACAAGTTTCGAGTTCTTTGTATACGAAGGGATGTTTTGATGAATGTACCTTTTGCTTTGGTGATAGTGACGTCATTGTTTCGGTGAGCTGGCGGACGAATTCTGCGTCATCAATGTTTGGCTTAGTAGGCACAAAGAAATCCGACGGAATTCGTAGTGTAGATCCGTAAGTCATAAGTGCGGGACTTACAGATGTATCTTTACATAGTGCGGTGCGTAGTCCTAGTAGTACTGTAGGTAGCTCTTCACTCCATTTAGTACCTGCACATCTGGCCATTAATGAAGCTTTCAAACACCGATGTCTTCTTTCTATGAATCCATTTGCTTGAGGATGGAACGGAGTCGTACGTATTCGATTAATACCAAGTCTCTGCATTAGTGTGCGAAATAGTGATGATTCGAACTGTCTACCTTGGTCTGTTGTGATTCGTAGGGGACATCCGAATCGTGATATCCACCCGTCGTAAACTGCCTTTGTCACTGTTTCAGCGGTGATGTCACGTGTAGGTACAGCTTCAATCCATTTTGTGCATCGATCTATCATAGTGACTATGTATCGGTATTCGTTTGATGTGCATAGAGGTCCGACGATGTCCAGATGTACGTGTTCGAAACGCGATGACTCTTGAAACTCACCGAGGGGACTGATAACGTGTCTTAGAATTTTTGCGCGCTGGCAGCCGATGCATGATTTTGCCCATGTAGTTACGTCCTTATTCATAGAAGGCCAGAAGAATTTGGATGTTATGAGTTTTCTAGTAGCGCGAATGCCCGGATGACTTAGATCGTGCTGTGCTTTGAAAGCTGCTTGCCGATAAGTCACTGGTAGGTATGGTCGAATGTTTGCAGTTGATACTTCGCACCATATGGGTAGGGGTTGATGACCGGGTAGACTCACACGGACGAATTTGAGGTTTGACTGTTGTTTACATGTTTCTAATTCTGTGTCTTTCTCTTGATCTATGGATAATTTGTTGTAGTCGATAGTGTTGTTTAGTATCTCAATCTCGGTAATTCGTGATAAGGCGTCAGCAGCTGTGTTGTATTCACCTTGAATGAACTTGATACTCGTACAGAACTGACTTATGTAGTGAAGTTGTCTTTCTCTTCTCGGCGTGTCACTGTTGTTGGCTGATCTTGTGAGTGCGAAGGTCAGAGGTTTGTGATCGGTATATATAGTGAGTTCATTGCCCTCTATCAGCCGTCGTAAGCTCTTAACAGCGGTATACATAGCTAGTAATTCGCGATCGTATACACTGTATCTTCGTTGTGTGTCGTTCATGTTTTTCGAATAGAATGCGAGTGGTTTCCATATGCCATCGACCTTCTGTTGTAGTACAGCGCCTATGCCAGTGTCTGAAGCGTCAGTGAGTAGGCACAATGGAGCGTTCGGTATCGGATGAGTTAATGTAGTTGCATCGAGAATACTTTGTTGACATTGTTGAAATGCTTTTTCGGCTTCGAGTGTCCATTGGATAGGTGATTTATCATTCTTCTTGGCGTTGTGTAGGTACCTATTGAGTAGGTACTGATGATTGGCTTGATTGGGTAGGCAGCTTCGATAGAAGTTGATCATACCCAAAAATCTTCGTAATTCTTGTACTGTACTTGGTTTGGGATATGTTAGTATGGCTTGAATGCGTTCGTCTGTGGGTTTGATTCCGTCTGATGAAACTTCGTAACCGAGGAATTGGATTTTTTTCTTGCCGAACTCGCACTTTTCGATGTTGAGTGTTACGCCATAGTGGTTTAAGCGTTCTAGAACTTTCTTTACGTTGTTTTTGTGTTCTTCTTCGTTTTCTCCCGAGTAAATGAGTAGGTCGTCGATGAAGCAGAAACAGATGTCGTCAATGCCGCGTAGTACTTCGTGCATGAATCTTTGAAATGAAGACGAACTATTCATTAGGCCAAACGTCATGACCTTGAAAAAAAATGCACCGAAGGGAGTGGTGATAGTTGTTTTTGCGGCGTCTTCTTTTTCGATAGGTATACTGTAGTATGCCATTTTCATATCGAGCTTCGAGAATAGTACTTTACCATGTAGTTGGTAGGTAAAATCTTGTATTCTGGGTATCGGATATCTGTCGGGAATTGTGACAGCATTTAGTCTTCTGTAGTCACCACATACACGTAAAGAACCATCTTTTTTCTTTACCACGTGCAGTGGACTGGCCCATGGGCTGTTAGCTGGTTCGCAGATGCCCATTTCCATTAGTTTTGCGAATTCTAACTTGGCAGCTTTGTACTTATCTGGTGGAAGTGGGCGTGGTCGGGAGTATATGGGCGGTCCTTTTGTTTCTATACGGTGAGTGACGTTGTGTTTTGCTGTTGATTTGATTGTCATGGGTCGTAAAATGTCTGGGAATTGCTTCAGAATGTCGTGATATGCGTGATTTTGGTTGATAATGTAGACTGATTCTTCTGTATTATGTATGCTAATAGTGTTCACGGTGAGATCTGTGACACTATCGATGAGTTTCTTCTGATGCAAGTCAACTAATAGCTTGTGTTTTGCTAGGAAATCTGCGCCTAATATTGAAGTCTTGACATCGGCAACAGTGAATGTCCACTTGTAGCTTCTACGTAAACCTAAGTTGAGTTCAAGTGTCCGCTCGCCATAGGTACGAATTTGGGTTCCGTTTGCAGCAAATAATTTGTAATTGCTTTCAGTAGACTGTGAATACTTTTTGTTTCTTGCGGCTAACACTGAAATATCAGCTCCAGTGTCGATGAGGAATTTTTCTTTATTGTTTCTGTCTATTATACATAGGCGGTGGCTTTGATTACCATCGACACCCGCCACTGTCGATGTATTATTTAGTTTTCCTGTTGTTTATTTGTGTTCGGTTTCGTATTGGAATTACTTTTGGCACATGGCTCTGCACATTTACGAGCATCATTGCCAAATCGTAGATGATAATAACATAGCCAGTCTGGGTCGCCCGGCTGCCGACGCGTGCGCGAACGTGAACGCGCCTGATAGCTTCGTCTGTCGTCAAAGCGCTCGTTGCCGCGTGGTTGGCAGTAGGCGCTTCGCGTCGTCGGTCGAAATTGATTCGAACGTAGGTCTGCTACTTCGAGGGATAATTTCTCTATTTGTTTCGTAATTAAGTCGAGTTGTAGTTTTTCGACCGTCGATGTAGCAACTGTTTCGTTTTGTCTTTGTGATGGGTTTGACACGGGTATCATTGTAGTTATGGCTGCGGCTGTGATGGGTTCGAAATGTTCTATCATTTTATCAGCCATGGCGGCTAGGGTTTCAAGTGATGATTCTGTATTTACTGATAATATGCCGCGTATTTGAGTCGGTAAATGGTTCAGCCATATGACGCGTAGTGCTTCATCTGTTAATAATTTTCCACTTAGTTCTCGCATTTTACGTAGCAGCTGACTCGGTTTTGAATCGCCTAGTTCAAGACCACTAAGTAATTTTTGCAGCTGGCGATGATCAGATTCAGATTTTTAGCACGGTGTACTTGCCGGTAGCAGGTGGGTTGAGAATTATGTCTGCAATCTGTTCTAAGTCGTTGCAACCCAGTTGTGGCATTACTAGATTGAATTTCTGCTCTTCCCCTATTTTGCTCGCCGCGATGGCCGCTTCGAATTGAGCAAACCATAATCGCGGGTTTTGCCGCCAGAAAGGTGGTAAGCGCGCCGGTAGTGATATCATAGCGACGTTGCTGTTGTTGCCAGGTGTGTTACTACCAGGTGTGATTTCTTCTTTAGACATGATGTACGTAGGTTGTTGCACTCGGTATTGTAATCAGCTGATGCGTGCGTGCAAAAGTGCGTATGATGCCGTAGGTATGTCGGTATCAGCTGTTCGGGTTCGTCAGGGGTCACCAATGTCGGTCTATGGCCTCCGCCTAACCGGACTATGGCTCAGCTGACTACTGACCGAGTTTCAGCCCAGCTGATTTGTGGTCAGCTGTTGGTGGGGTCACTGACCCGTGAGGTAGGTACTGCCCTAATATCTGTGCCAGCTGGCTGATGCCCCTAGACCGGCCAGGTTCACTGCTGAACCGTTGTACCGTCGCTAGGGGGCTCTGACTACTTGGACCGGAGGGTTACCGTAGCCAAGGAAGAAAAGACAGAGCGAAGAGGAACTGTACTTATTTCAGAAAATGGGGCTAGTTATATTGCCAAATTTATCGATAACCCGACATTATTTCATCGAGCTTATAAACTATGCTACACCAATCAGAAGAGGTTATTTATTTACATAAGAAATCCTTAAAGCTATTATATACCATATAGTTACAAATTCTGCCGTGTGGTGCTTGTGTCGCGGGTATATAACTGACACACACGTAAAAGACGGCGGCTTCTGTGGGTGTGTCGCATTGATGGAAATTGTTCGCCGCGTGCAGACGTGTTTGCGGGGTCGCGCTGCTGTTGTACGTATTATGTCCCTACATATGTATGTATGTATGTATGTATGTATGTTTGTTTCTATGTGGCGCTCTAGAGCCCAAATGCATAGGCCGATTTTGATAATTCTTACGTCAATCGATTCGTCTTAACCTTGCGAGTGTCACTTAAGACATGACAGTAATCAAAATTCACCACAGCGACAACCAGACGCCATTACACCAGTGCTGTTGCCCTAGTTGAGAGTAATATTAGTTCTTCTAAATTTAACTTCCAACATATTGCTCCTAATGACATATTAAAAGCATTTAAAAATCTCAAAATCAAAATGTCTAAAGATTACTGGAGCATGTCAGTTAGTTTAATTAGTCATGTAATTAATATCATTGCACCTGATTTAGCACTAATATTTAATGAAAGTGTAGATGAAGGGATCTAAGTCAGAACTTGGAAACTATCGCCCCATCTCTATTTTGCCGGCTCTGAGTAAGGTGTTTGAGAAAGTGATGCTCAATCAAATGCAACTATACTTCAATACCAACAATCTTTTCCATAGCCAACAATATGGCTTTACTGGTGGAAAATCTACCACTGATGCGGGAGTTAGCCTAGTTAGCCTAATCTACGACGCTTGGGAGGGATCACAGGATGCTATTGGGGTATTCTGTGATCTATCTAAAGCATTTCATTGCGTTGACCATCAGACACTTTTGCTCAAGTTACGTCGGTACGGTTTTGGCAACAAATCCATAGAACTATTAGAATCTTACTTAACAGATAGGCTGCAGACTGTTGATGTAATAACGTTAAGTCAAATGGGTCAAACGTCAAGATAGGCGTACCCCAAGGATCAATCTTAGGACCTTTTCTCTTTTTGGTTTATGTCAATGACCTACCTTATATGATCGAGGCACACGCCGGAATAGTATTGTTTGCAGATGATACATCGCTAATATTCAAAGTAGATCGATACAGATCGATACAGATGCGAATAATGTAAATAATATCTTAAACGTCATTTCAAATTGGTCTTCTGCAAACAACCTATTGCTGAATGCAATAAAAACCAAATGCATTAAGTTTACACTGCCTAATGTGAGGCAAGCTCAGGTTGATATCGTGCTGGGGGCGCAAAGGTTAGAATTTGTAAATAGCACTACTTTTCTGGGAATCACAATAGATTCGAAATTGCAATGGGATGACCACATCACTGCTTTGGACAATAAACTCAGCTCTGCTGCTTTTGCTGTCAGACGGATCAGGCAGTTGACTGACGTAGATACTGCTAGGCTGGTGTACTTTAGTTACTTTCATAGCTTGATGTCCTATGGAATACTACTTTGGGGGAATGCCGCAGATTTAGAAACTATCTTTATATTACAAAAAAGGGCAGTTCGTGCCATTTACTGTTTAGGTAAGAGAGATTCTCTTAGGGAACGGTTTAAAGATATTAATATTTTAACTGTAGCTTCCCAATATATACTCGAAAATATACTGTATGTCAGAAAAAATATATCTAATTTTACAAAAGTAAGTGACATTACAGACAGAAATCTGCGCAATAAAAATAAACTGCTCCTTCCATGCTATCGGCTTTGCAGAGTTAGTGATTCTTTTAGAGGGGATGGTATACGTTTTTATAATAAATTGCCTGAATCAGTCCTTGGTATGCCTGACAATAAATTTAAAATCTTTGTAAAGACCACCTTATGTAAAAAAGCATACTATAGGACAGATGATTACCTTAAAGACAAAAATGTCTGGCTTGAGCATGGTGCAGGTGCCTAAATGTTTAAATAGGAACGCGAACTTTATTCTTTATTTTTGTTAACTTAGGTTAATTATTTTATTATAAGTTTTTTTTTATATTCTTTAATTATCTTGATACGAGACATATGTACATTCGTCCATATTTAGTCTTAAGAACTTACTTTTTTGTAAATTGACGTCCATAAAATGCTACAGTGGAGTTTGTTGCGCCGTTTCTTCTCCACTGGTGCCTAGGAAGCGGTGGTAAACTTAGTTTTAAGCAGAATTTGACGTCAAAAAGCTGTAGTAGTGCTACACAATTTTGAATAAATACCTTGAGTTTGAGTTTGAGATTACGTCAAAATGAAAAAAAAAATGTCGATGAACTATGTCAAGTGGGGTGTCGTTGAATAGGTATTTTAAAATCATCTTTAGGTTTCTTTTATCATTTTTCATTTTAAATAATAGTTTATATAACGATTTAAAGTTGTTTAACAAAACAATCACTCTCGGTAATTTTCTTACTTATTGATTTAAGTTTTTATTTAAAGTATAAATGATATGAAGGAAATTACAAAACGATAAACATGTCATATCATAACTAAAAAGTATAAAATAAAACAAATGATTAAAAAATTAAAAACCCGACTGCCACTGAAAAGACCGAAATAAGTTTGATAGCAGGCGGTACCCATTTGCCAATCATAAACCGCAAGAAAATCAATGGGTACCGCCTGCTATCAAACTTATTTCGGTCTTTTCAGTGGCAGTCGGGTTTTTAATTTTTTTAACAAATTTTTCATTAGGAACCTTCATGTCAATATTGTCAATCATTTCGGTGGAATTTAATTCCTTAACAATGTAAGGTGGAACCGCTTCTCTGTGCCTATTGGAGCGAGCACGTTTCATGATAGACTTTCAGTCATTCATTAAGTCATTCAATCTGAAAGAGAAAGCTGTGCCAGTAAAGTATGTAGAGTTAATCCGTGCAACATTAATTTAATGTGGCTGTAGGCTTACACCAAGGGTCGGTTTTAAGCCCGTACCTCTTCCTGTTAGTAAGTACCTAGTGGATGTACAGACATCAGACATACAGGACGAGTCACTCTGGTGTATGCTTTTTGCCGATGACATTGTCCTTGTTGGTGAGGATGAAACCAAGGTCCAGAGTAGATTGGCAACGTGACAGTTGGCCTGAAAATTAGCAGAACCAAAACCGAATACATGTTCTGCGATTTCGGTGGTCTCTCTAGCCCTGCGGTCATAGCGCTTGATCGCGCCCCTATACCAACCTGCTTCGATTTTAGGTACCTCGTTTCACTACTGCAAAGCGGCGGACAATTAGATCGAGCCGTAAAGCACCGGATTAACGTTCATCCAGTACTAACCATCAAAAAAACATTAGCCAACTATACTACTGTTATGGTAAGAAGAATCCAACATCCCCGGCTATCTTTCCTTTGTCTCCACATCTACCACAGCAGCACACTCCACAACAGGAGTCGATGTACAGGATAACGTCTCGTACATTTAATGGTACAATATTATTAATTACACAAATTGTTATCTTTATTACACTAAGAAGAGCAGTCAGTCCGAGAATCTAGACCAAATTATTAGGTATTTAATTTTGGAATATAATAATAAAAACTAACATTTATTTACGTAAAATCTATTACGGTTCTCTCATTTTCATTGAATAAATCAATGATGAGCTTAGCTCGACACATTTTTATAAACGTTAATTCAAAAGATTGCCGCAAGCTGCAAATGAAACTCACCAACTAAGTACTGTGCTTTTCACTCCGTCTAGCTGGTCTAGCTACGGTTGCATAAAACTCACTAAACCGCGAGTGAATAATGCCTCCCTACAGTGTAACAATACGCGTTGAAGTTGTGGGAATAAGAATCAAATATTTTTACTCATTATTCGTAATAAATTTGTTGTACCAATCATAACAACTTACAACACTTCTTATAGAATCACTAAAACGAAGTTTGAAGTCGTTCAGAAATAGAGTCTGCCAAAACTTTTTGTGTGTAACGGGTGTAATATTATGTAAATGACTTTCCTTTTAACATTTTGATTGATATTCTCAACGTAAAAATCTTGATTATTTATCGCGGTAGGTACATTTCCCTCTAATTTCTCGCTTGGCGGGGTAAAATGATGAATTTTTCGGAAGGGTCGGTGGATAAAACAAGAGATTACTTTCAGTACGGCCATTAGGTGACTAAGCGATAATTTTAACGGTATTTGTTGAAAAATAATGTATTATGTAATTTAGTAAGTAGGTAATAGATTAAAGTACCTAAGTATCCTGCCTACAGTACCAGGCTCTTCGTTTGACAATACGTCATCAGCAATTTTTTTTTATGGTTTGGAAATCTTTAGGACTTCAACTACCCGCAACGACTGCTATAGATGTTCGTATGACAACCTGGGGTCGACGTACTCTCCGAGGCACGGATTTAAGGCAATCAGGATTGGCGCTGCAATAAAAGAGATTTATACAGGTGAAATGATGGGAGAGGCCTATGTCCAGCGGTGGACTGCGGGCTAATTGATTGAATATAGTATTGGCGAAATACTTAACCTCTCTTTTAAGCATCCCCGCAGTAGACTAAAGAAACTAACAATTTTGGGAATATTAAGAGAAACAAACTCAGTGTAATCTAAATTTTTGTCGTAAGAGCGGAGCAGTTCCCTGAGAACGCCTCCATCTTAATTAAGTATCCGTTCAGAAACATTTTTAAATATAATACATCTAAATAAAGTTCGTTTGGAAACATCCTGACAGAAACAATTTGCATATTTAATAGCTATAACAGAACCTGGACAGTACAGTCGGAACCTGGCAACTAGACTAACTGACGTGAAGTATTTAGCGAGCTGTTCAAGTTTTTAACTCTTCCTAATTGAAATGCGGCAGGCGGTCTCCGATTTTGAATTTTTTACTAACTCGTTCGCTCACCGGCAGAGCATTTTGAATACATTTATATTTGGTCACATAACTTTTCCGGCGTTGGGTTTTTTCGAGTTTTGTGCCAGACTATGGTTTTGATTCGGTCTGTTACCTTTTTGGGAACGTGAAGCGAACTCAGAGATTGGCTTATCGGGATAAGCTGAGTGTATTACCTATTTATTAGATTTATTTGGTACTTACCTACTAAGTAGGTAGGTAGATGGCTTTGGCTTCTAGCATAATTTTCATTCATGTTGTATACGGACTTTTGCAGCCCACTATACATATTGTTGATTAGCAGGGGCATAAGTTAACTGTACCTACCAGATTTTTTAGTTAGTTTTGCTTGATGTTAAACCCTCGATCATGGTGGTTGCATTAAGCGACCACAGATAACAATTATTAAGTGTAGTTTCCTTGTACGTCCTTTTATTTAATACTAACTTATATGTAATGTTTAGGGTGTGCGTTGTGTTTGTAAATAAAATAAATGTATTTTCTTTCTTTTTTTCTTTCAAGCGTGTGCTTGTTTTGATTTGGAACGGTGAAACCAGAGGCTTTTTTTTGGTGAGTAGCCAACTCACCGTCCTCAGGCCCCCTGTTATGGAGGCCGATGGTCTTCGGCGAAGACACGTCGGCGGCGCCCAAGCCGCCGACTGCGGAACTCGGGTGGGAGAATTTTCTCCCGCTCCCGCCCCGCCGCCTCTTTCACGAGCATGACCTGTTCACAGAAAGAGGCGGCGCAGTCCCACTTACTCCCGAGACCATAGCTCGCATCATGGTCTCGTGCGAGAGAGTGCCCGCGCCCAAACCCACCACGAGGACCTGGCGCTGTTGCGCCCACGCCGTGCACTCCACCAGCGTGTGGAGCGCTGTGTCATCGCTGCGGTCCTCGCAGTATTGACACTCGGCCGTGGTATCCCGGTGTCTTCGCCACAGATACCTACCGAAGCTACCATGCCCGGTAAGTATCTGTGACAACCAGTAGGAGAGAGCACCATGTCTCCTCTACAGCCACTCGTCCATGACCGGTCTGACGGCCGCGATTATGGCAAATCCCCCCTTTGGTTGCTCAAGTCGCACCTTCCATGTCTCCACGGTTTCCTGGTAGAGCTGGGACCGCTGGGCCTCGATTTCTCGAGATGCAGGCCATTGGCCCCGCTCCAGCGCCTCCTTGCGCCATATAAATAGAGACGCAAGGGCTCTCGCTTCCAGGTCCCATGGAGGGGTCCCGGCTAGGAGACATGCCACCTCACCTGAGATCGTGCGGTATCCCCTTATCACCCTGACGGCCATCGCTCTCTGTGGGCTCAACAATCTAGCCACATTACTGGCTGTCAGGTTCTCTGCCCATACGGGGGCTCCGTATAGGTCCATACTTCGCACGATCCCCAGGTACAGTCTTCTGCAGGGAGCGTTGGGTCCCCTGATGTTAGGCATCAGCCGCGCGAGTGTGGCTGACGCCCCCCTCAGTTTTGGGACCAAACTTCAGAAGTGATGTCCGAAGTTCCACCGGCCATCGAGTACGAGCCTCAGATACTTCTTCGAGAGCTCGATGCCGATGCTGACGCCCCCTACCTGTAGGCTGGATCCCGCAGGTGGCCCCATCCGAGGTCCGTGCAAGCACAGAGCCTCGGACTTGTGAAGGGCGACCTCGAGACCCAGCCGCCGTATCCGACCCACGACTTGAGCAACCCCTGCCGTGGCCTTTAGTGCTGCGTCTCGGTGCGTTGCTCCCCGCGCCGTAACGAGAGTGTTATCGGCGTAACACGTTACGTTGACCCCTCTGAGCAACGGACCACACAGCACCCAATCGTAGCCGATGTTCCACAGGAGCGGCCCTAATACCGATCCCTGTGGAACACCGCACGACACATCCCGCCGACCTGGTCCTAGCCAACTCGGGTAAATAATGGCCCTCTCGGAGAGATAGGCCCCGACAATTCGACGGAGGTAGGGAGGCACTCCATGGTAGATAAGCGCCTCCCTAATGCAACTCCAGGGCAAGGTGGTGCACCACCACCTCACCCTGTGAGACTGCTTCCTCCGTCAGGCCTCTACTGCACATGATCGCGTCTACGGTGGAGCGCCCCTGATGGAAGCCAAAATGACTATCCGACAGATCAGGCCCCACGCGTATGAGATGTTTGACGAGGCGTTGTGTAATAATACGCTCAAAAAGCTTGCACACCTCGTCGAGCAACACGATCGGCCGGTACCCTGATGGGGAATTAGCTGGCCGCCCCGCTTTTCTGATTAAGACCAATTTCCCCGTCTTCCAGACCTTGGGAAACTGGCCTTTTTCGAGGCATGCGCTAAAGAGCCCTATAAGTCGAGGCCCAAGTTCTTCGAGAGCCAGGACCCATGCTCGACCTGGAATGCCGTCGGGTCCAGGGGCGGTGTTTCTGCGGGATTTAAGCCGCAGTACAGCCGCCCCTAGCTCACCCTCCGGGACTACGGGTACGTCGTTCTCGCTGCCTTCCGCGTAAAAAAGTAAAAAAGATTAGTTACTCCGCAATACATCTGTTATTAAGTTTTCGCAAAGTTATCTTCAAAATCACTCCTAGATTGATTCCTCAACGAAGTTTTTCGTAAGTTTTGAAATCACACGTATTAAAAACGATTATCTGAAACTGAGAAGTTTCGAGTGCGTAATCCCGTTTTCGCTCGTCATGCCTGTTTAACCACATTTACACGGTGTTCCCACAAATAGCATATGTATCGTCATTAATTACATAGTTATTGCTCAAGACTGTAGCTACTAAGCACATAGGTACTCGTCGCTAGATGGAGAAGTACTTAGTTTCCAGTAGGTACAGGTGATTAATGATACCTAAGTTGGTACCCCTATAAAACTTATCAAAGTCCGATGTTCTAAGCGTCCGTAGCTTAGTAGTTAATGTCCTTACGATCGAGAAGTCCCGGGTTCGAATCCTGCCCATTACACTACCGACGTGAATCCACTCCTAGCACAAGCAATTTAGCTTAGTTGTAGAGGTTATAGTAACTTCGGTTCTAATATTCTTATTAAAAAAATACATGAAGTATGATTTGGCGACCTCTGCAGGTCTGTGGCGTGGCGTAGCCACAGTCCATGCGACTGCTAAGTCAGGGTCGCGGTTTCGATTCCCATTCGATACAAATAACCAAAATGTGTTTTTGTCTGGGTATTTCTATGTAAAAATTTTATATTTTTGATAATACCTATCGTCAAACTCACCTGAGGCAACAGCAGTTACAAGTAGTACTTATTTTAAAACTGGGTAAACGACTCGTATCGATTGCTCTTGCAAAGGATTTTCCTTATTGAAGTTAAAAGGAGGAAAAGTAATGTAGAAAATGTAAGACCCTCTTAACGACACTCAGTCAAATAGATTTTAATCATTTTTACGATTAAAATTAGACTTGATACTTGACGATAATTTTATCGCTATGCCTGTACACAATCTTTAACGCAGGCGTTATATAAAATGTAGAATGCTTGCTGTTCCACCGGTAATATTTGAAATCAATAGATTTTAGTCTATATTTTCGGATGGCTTTGCGGAAATTCTATTTCTGGATAGCTTAAATCTTAGTTAGACACTGTACCCTGACCTGGATAGATATGGTTGTTGCTTTTATAATCGCCATTTGTTTTTAGACAACATTTCATACATTGCACGCTGCGCAATCGGTATTTTGTATATTGCCTAGGCAAGTAGGCATTGTATAGAGTAAGTACCTACTGGATTTTCCATATTGCCGGTAACATATAAGTACTAATACAACTAATGCTCACAACACCGCTTGCGTGGAAGTCGGTTATCGCTACTTTTGGTCAAATAATCAATTGTAATCAAACAAACAATTTTACGCGCGTAAATACCCACGGGCTTTACCTGCCACAGCACTGTCATTGTTGAGGCTAGGGAAATATTATTAAAACAAAGATTATCATAACTATTCTTTATTCAGATGTTCGAGTTATCAATAACTTCTAAAGGATGTGTGAGGAAGGTGAACAATTTCCAAATGAGACCTTTCAACTGGGAATAGAAGTTGACAAAGAAATCAGACTGTCTTCTAACCACACTATAGTTTATTTAACACTTCATTGTCTTTCGGTTGACTGCCAAACACGAATGGTATCACATAAGCTTAGATCATTATACCTACATGGTATCTAATTAGTTTATATGTAGTCTATGGACATAAGTAAATATATAGGTACCTTTCTAGAAGCACGTTATTAGCAGTGCCTTGTGATTTGTCATGGAAAACCAAGCTCCTAACTCGTGTAGCGCTAAGCGAAATACTCTTCGAACTTTCTTCACGGTGAAGAGAGGAGCTCTTCTTCTGTTTCATGGCCACCAACTTTAAAGTCTTACTGTCTTAGACGGGTGGGTCATATCTAAGCATAAATTTAACAAAGATATTTCGGAAGGAGTAATCTACAAATTAAATGAAGACGTACCTACTTTTTATTAAGAGATGCCAAGCTTCCAAAGTCTTTTTTAATATTGAAACGCTTCCTATAATAATTTTTCCACACCGACAGATTATGTTTTACAATGAAAAAGTAAATATTTAGACCAAAATCTTGGAGGCGATATAGAATCATGAGTAGCCAGGCAATTAGTTTTCCATGTCTCCGATTTTGGAACAGCGGTGACAATGACATTAAAAGACCACACATTAAAAATATTATCGTCAACAAAATCACAGACCGGTATAGTGGCCTGTGAGTACAGGATGTGATATTACTTGAATTTACTCTTAACACAGTGCACACAATTATGAAATACAAGATAACATTAATTACCAATGGTAAATACATGTATGTGATTTGTATTCCCAAAGCAAAATCAGGAACAACGTTTGAAATGAATAGGAAACAAATAAAATTAAACGCGAGCAACACTAGAGGCAGAACCCACGAGAACAGAGTAGCTTTAAGGTACCGTCTTGTGATAGAATTGTTGAACACTTTTACTACATCTAAATAGAACACGTAACACATCACTAGCAACCAGTAGCTCAAAGTCGATTTAAAGTACAAGTAGAAATAACACATAATCATAGTTATTGTATCTGTGTACATCTCTCCAATGGATGCGATGAAAAGGTCCACATTCATGTACAGCGTTCTTATCACGGCGTTCATCATGTTGTTGAAGATGATACTGAGAAGAATGTAGTTCTTGAACCGTCTGAACTTCGTTCTGGCGATCCATGATGTGATGCCAATGATGATGGTGAAGATAGAGAACACGATGTATACGTAGTCTATGTATTCAGAGATATATAACGCCCGATATATGGTGCAAACTGTTATAATAATTTGCGGGTCCGTTGTGTTGTTAAACATGTTGTATAAACGTCCACTGCGATGCACGGTTCGAACTAAAGTCTCAATGCTGTTCATACGTTAGTCATAAATATCAGACGTCATTGTGAGTAGTATACCTACCTGTATGATGTACTGACTTGGTGATTTTGATGACGATGATTCACAAGTTATACTTGATATTAAGTATTATGGGTATTTCCTTTGTTTACATTAAACCGCGTGGGTGCCGGCAGAGTAGAATTAGGACCACGCTATGTCTTCTCGGTTCAAGGCGAATAAGAGATAGGGCAGTTTAACATCAGGCAGATACACAGGTATACAGCCCAGGCTCAGCCTCAGATGCATGGCTCGTATCAATAGTTCCCGGAATACGTGGGACCGAATACGTGGGACATAAGTAAAATGTGCCTCTTAATTCGTGCTTTAGGTATAACCCTCCGGAGATAAAGGTGTGATTATGTGTACCTATGTATGAATAATAAATAATTCTCGAGCCCCACATTCCCCTGGGCTGGTAGGGGTGAAGGGATGTAACCCCCACGCCTACTCTTAACGACCAGCCAATTCTTTGCCTACTGTTCACTATGCCCTCTGCCAGTTATAGGGATACATGGAAAGCCTCCGAGCAGCCCTCTACATATTTACTGTAGGCACCACCGTATCTCTTGTGACAGTGATGGAGAGAGGCGCTGCTGTTCCCGTTTGCCAGGGTACACTGCCTGAAGGTCACAGACCACGCACACTCAATCTACTGAACCTACTTGCTATAACGCAGTATTAGTAGTAGGTACCTATTATTATAATGCAGGTAATGTTTGGAAGAATGAAGGTCGTGAAACGCCTACGCAACAAGAAATAGCAAATTGCAAGATTATGTATTTTTAACTTTTCTATTATTCGCTTGTCTCCGTGTCTCATAATGTATCCGTTGATTATTTTATAATCAAACAATGTATCTTGGTTTCTAGGGGAGTGACTGTCTTTCACGGTCAGTGTACAAATTACAATATCGAATGTTAATGATAACAATATAATGGAAGATATTTCCGAACGAAAGGGTTAATGTTGTCAAAGAAAAGTCAGCTGTCAGTGTCAGATGTTTTTGTTTAATTTGAAGAATTTGACAGACGAGACGAAAACTGACGGATTGCAGAACAATTTGTTTATATTTATTACTGATTCAAAAACTGAAAAACAAGTTTTGTTATAACAATTGAATTGCGTCTTAACACACTGTGATTATTATTCGTTCGACCGGCGCTTGCAGTAAATAATACCGACTCGATCATTTTATCTAGAAATTGCAACGCTTGAGATCTATTTTTAAGTATACCAGTGTTTATGGTGTTTTGGTGTTTATTAGGCGAGGATTCCTTTTAACTACGTACACACTAGTAGCAATCAATAAAATTACTTACGAGTTTTGTTCTAATAGTGTGTTAAAATACCATAAGTTTAGTGAGAAATATACTTAGTACTAAATATACAATAATGTCAAATAACACTATAGACGTGAATATCATACCAGTGTGTGGAGTATATCCTTTAAGCATTTCAGCATATGCTGACATCACCATCTCTGTGCTCTGCATATTCACTATATTTATCGGTATAACAAAACTCAAAACTCAAAACTCAAGGTATTTATTCAAAATTGTGTAGCACTACTACAGCTTTTTGACGTCAAATTCTGCTTAAAACTAAGTTTACCACCGCTTCCTAGGCACCAGTGGAGAAGAAACGGCGCAACAAACTCCACTGTAGCATTTTCTGGACGTCAATTTACAAAAAAAAAAGTAAGTTCTTAAGACTAAATATGGACGAATGTACATATGTCTCGTGTCAAGATAATTAAAGTATATAAAAAAAAACTTATAATAAAATAATTAACCTAAGTTAACAAAAATAAATAAAAAAAGAAGTTCGCGTTCCTATTTAAACATTATGCCGTAGTTACAGCAAAGCAATTTAGGAGGGGCCTGCACCATGCTCAAGCCAGACATTTTTGTCTTTAAGGTAATCATCTGTCCTATAGTATGCTTTTTTACATAAGGTGGTCTTCACAAAGGTTTTAAATTTATTGTCAGGCATACCAAGGACTGATTCAGGCAATTTATTATAAAAACGTATACAATCCCCCCTAAAAGAATCACTAACTCTGCAAAGCCGATAGCATGGAAGGAGCAGTTTATTTTTATTGCGCAGATTTCTGTCTGTAATGTCACTTACTTTTGTAAAATTAGATATATTTTTTCTGACATACAGTATATTTTCGAGTATATATTGGGAAGCTACAGTTAAAATGTTAATATCTTTAAATCGTTCCCTAAGAGAATCTCTCTTACCTAAACAGTAAATGGCACGAACTGCCCATTTTTGTAATATAAAGATAGTTTCTAAGTCTGCGGCATTCCCCCAAAGTAGTATTCCATAGGACATCAAGCTATGAAAGTAACTAAAGTACACCAGCCTAGCAGTATCTACGTCAGTCAACTGCCTGATCCGTCTGACAGCAAAAGCAGCAGAGCTGAGTTTATTGGCCAAAGCAGTGATATGGTGATCCCATTGCAATTTCGAATCTATTGTGATTCCCAGAAAAGTAGTGCTATTTACAAATTCTAACCTTTGCGCCCCCAGCACGATATCAATCTGAGCTTGCCTCACATTAGGCAGTGTAAACTTTATGCATTTGGTTTTTTCTGTATTCAACAATAGGTTGTTTGCAGAAAACCAATTTGAAATTACGTTTAAGATATTATTTACATTATTCGCATCTGTACTATTACGATCTAATTTGAATATCAGCGATGTATCATCTGCAAACAATACTATTCCGGCGTGTGCCTCGATCATATAAGGTAGGTCATTGACATAAACCAAAAAGAGAAAAGGTCCTAAGATTGATCCTTGGGGTACGCCTATCTTGACGTTTGACCCATTTGACTTAACGTTATTTACATCAACAGTCTGCAGCCTATCTGTTAAGTAAGATTCTAATAGTTCTATAGATTTGTTGCCAAAACCGTACCGACGTAACTTGAGCAAAAGTGTCTGATGGTCAACGCAATCAAATGCTTTAGATAGATCACAGAATACCCCAATAGCATCCTGTGATCCCTCCCAAGCGTCGTAGATTAGGTTAACTAGGCTAACTCCCGCATCAGTGGTAGATTTTCCACCAGTAAAGCCATATTGTTGGCTATGGAAAAGATTGTTGGTATTGAAGTATAGTTGCATTTGATTGAGCATCACTTTCTCAAACACCTTACTCAGAGCCGGCAAAATAGAGATGGGGCGATAGTTTCCAAGTTCTGACTTAGATCCCTTCTTAAATAATGGTATAATTTTACTGTGTTTCATTAAGGTAGGAAACGTGCCTTCATCTACACATTCATTAAATATTAGTGCTAAATCAGGTGCAATGATATTAATTACATGACTAATTAAACTAACTGACATGCCCCAGTAATCTTTAGACATTTTGATTTTGAGATTTTTAAATGCTTTTAATATGTCATTAGGATCAATGTGTTGGAAGTTAAATTTAGAAGAACTAAACATCATGGGTCATCATTAAAAAGTTCAGGCAGTTCAAGAATTTTATTATACTGAGTATCATTTTCAATAACGCCATTAATGCTGTTTTAAGAAACGTAAACTGGGAGTGCGTCATCAAAATAGACATAAACAGTTCATGTGTCAATGCGTTGTATTTTCTGTATCATTACTTTGGCATTGCATTAAATTATTGGTTACTAGTGCTATGTTACAAATTTTATTTAGATCTGGTAAAAGTTTATAACAGTCATATTAATAAACGGTACTTAAAAGCTAACCTGTTTGCATGGGGACTACCGTTGCTGCTTGACACAATTTGTTTGGTTATTTTACCTTCAACGGTACAACATTCTTCAATATACGTGTTGCCGATACAGATGACATATGTATTTCTACCTTTAGTAATTAATATGATACTATATTTAATAATTATTTATACTTTGTTTACTATAAATTGTAACGAAAAACATCTATGCACGTCTAGACGGTCACTATATCGGTCATTCTTATTGCTAACAGTACTTTTCAGTACTACACTGGTGCGTTCCTTCGGTGCGAATATCTGGTACACGATATTAGGTCCGTTACAAGATATTGGTATGATTATATACTTCCTTACTATAAGCCTGAATATGACTGAATGGAGAGATTACTATAACAGATATTCAAACATTAATAATGATTTGAAAACATTACCAGTGTAGTAATCAAATTTTCATTAGAATAAAAAAAAGTTTTGGCTACGGACCACTCGTTTTATGTTTTTTTTTGGAAGCTTTTAATAATTTATTTATAGAAATATTTACAACCTATACCTACATTTATTATTGTATAAGTACTAATTTTACATATTTTGATGGTAAATTTTTAATGGAATGTAAATTTAGATCTGCCTTTCCTGTATTCATCTTGACATATTACCATTTTGACATATTTTTGTACAGTCAGCATCAAAAAGATTATTTATTTATTTAGAAGATGATGCACAGAGTGCTCAAAATGATCAATTCCTTGGTTTTCCCCCTTTCCTGTTGAAGAATTATTCTGATATTTGGTACACACCTTTAGTTCAGACAATAATACAATTTACTGAATTAAATTAAATGAAAAAATTAAATGAACTGAGAATATTTACTAAAAACAGATTTATTTTTTTATATTTGCTCATAATAACTTAGTTTTAAGATTATTTTGGGGCTTTGTAGTCAAGATATTTCTGACGCTGACTGTACCCTTAGCATTAGTCTGGATTGATTGAATTAGCCTGCTTATGCTTGTGCTTTCAATCCATGGAATATTGTAGGTACTCATTTCTGGAACAATTTTAATCTATGAGCAAGTCTAGATGTTGTAATCTTTGATGTCATTTTGCCTGTACCTGTGCCAAATGCCATCTAGATCTGTTTAGTAATTGGTGATAATATTTTTGTACTAAAATTTATTATGGGGTTTTATTATTAATTTTTATCTATCATAACTAAAGTATAGTCCAGTAAATATTGTTCTGGATAGAAAGTGAAATTTTAGGATTAATTGTGACATAATATAATCGTTCAATACACTCATTTAGATCGCTTATTTCACCGGCCAAAGAGTTATATAACATTAGTTTTATAACATTATTCATGCTTACAGATATATTTGCGTTTGAGTGGGATTCGAACTTGTGATCTCTGACTTATGACGAATTTACTTATAAAAGCTCTCTAAGCAATCTTTATACTTATAATAGTATTAATCAAATATGCTAAGCTTACATTGTAATTTAATGAATTTTTACAGCATTAAGTATGCTAACTATACAAATCGACTACATAGGCAAAAATAATCTTCTCGGGCGGGACTTGAATCCGCAGTCTTTCCCTTACAGGGGGTTTGCCTTGACCAATTCGGCTACCGAGATACGCCCGATGTGATTCAAATTTCCCATCTTACACGTCCGTAAGGCGGTCGCCGTCGGTACGAGTCCCGCCCGAGAAGATTCTTTTTCCCTATGTATTCTATTTATATTGTAATTACCTCTGCTCTGTGATTGTTCATGACTCAAATGTATGATGTATGCCTATATTTTTAATGAATGTTATTTTTTCTTTTTATAGAAAATTATATTTATAAATATATGCCTACTGTGATGTAACTGTTACATGTGTATTTATTTGAATCTCTTTTCCCTTTTGTAGTACAATAAGGGTCAGTCCTCAGGTCAATCAGGTCAAAGGGCAGCGGTATTTTGAGGAAAAGTATAACAAATCATTTTGAATCTTATCTACGCGAAAAAAAGAGCTTATTTTTATAAACCACCTCGCCTGATTGTAAGCTGAAGACAAAGTCTCGGAAAGAGGGTCACCATCGTAAACATGTATCATGTTAACAATGGTGGCCCTCAGCTTGACGGCCTCATCAGATGCCTTTTCACGCCCCGCTTAAAGGACCCTGGGACTGTAGGAAGAAGGAAATCATATTCATTTGCGCCAAGCGGCCGCACGCCCCTGTTCGCATTCATTTCTAGTACAAAAGTCGCTGCCGGCCGTTCATACCCTAATAGCTCATATAGGGTAAAGCCATATAAGATTCAGACAACGCTGCCATGAAAAGGCAAATAAAATAAGTCAACCTCGCGGTTTTTATATCCGTGAGCTGCCTTACAGCTGCTGTCCACGAGGTTACACGGACGCGGATGCGGATTTTTCACAGAAGGGCCCCTTTCCACGGTGCGTAGTCCGTGAAATCGAGGGTCGTGGAAAGGCAGCTTTACATTACTGTTGTATAGCTTAATTTCCCTGAAAGACAATTATAATAAACTAGCTTTTGCCCGCGGCTCCGCCCGCGCGGATGTTGGTTATCGCGACTGAACATAGTTATGTCATAGTTATGTTATGTCACATAGTTATGTCCTTTCTCAAGGTTTAATCTACCCTTATACCAAATTTCATCGAAATCGGTCCAGTGGTTTAGGCGTGAAAGCGTAACATACAGACAGACAGAGTAACATTCGCATTTATAATATTAAGTATGGAAGTATGGATGTACCTAACGGTAATTTTCTTATAGATGTACCTACCGGTATTGGCGTTTGGATAAATAAAGAGATACTGCCCGAAGTGATAGGTAGATATAGACGGGGGCAGTCGGTCCCACGTAATAGGGAGCGAGACTTTTGTCATCAATTGGCTGCCTAACTTGACTCAGTGATGTTACGCAGAATTTCCTAATAGTCACTAAATGACAAGGCATTTAAATATTGCTTCCATAGCAGAACTCTGGAAGCAATTGAAAAAACTGATAATTATAATTTAACACAATGGCATGTTACAGTAAGGTGTGTTGTGGCTACTTAGATATTTGTGGAAGAACACTTCACTGCACTTCGCACAATCTTGGGCGTCCAAGGTAGTGAGACCGTTTTCACGCATGTCACCCTCCACCACGCCAAGCCAGCACTTCTTGGGCCTACCCCTTCTACGTGGACCCGGTGGGGGAGTCATTGCCAGGCTTTTATTACCCACGCAGCTGGGCGGCTTCTGCAAGACGTGGCCGCACCAGCGGAGGCGGCTCTCTTGCATTTTATCTGCATTGTCACGGACATGAAGGCTGCCGCGGATGCGAGAGTTCCTCACGCGATCTTTACGCGTGACTCCACACATCCACCGCAGCATTTTCATCTCCGTGACACGCAGCATCTGTTTGTGTCGCTCCAACAGCGGCCACGCCTCATAGCCGTGTAAGAGGACAGGTCTAATGATCGTTTTATAGACCTGCCCCTTCAGCCTAACTGGCATTTTATCATCGCAGGTCGCAAGTGACACCAGTCATTTCCCGCCACTCTGCCCACGCGGTGGCAATGGATCCCAGATACTTAACCTGATCCGTGCGCTCGACCAAGTTGTCGCCTATGCGAACGGGTGTGTAAGTTTAACGCCAAGTATTCTGTTTTCGCTACATTTAGCGTCAAGAGTGCTGTACAAGAGTGAACACAGCTAATCTAGTCTAGTAGGTATACCTACATGGAAGTAGGTAATTGATTCATACCTAGAATAACTTAGTTCCCAGAGGAGTATCTAGTATTTATACATGTTTTTTCCCTAAATCCACTGACGCGCGTGCTGTGTATACGCAATGCGGTTGATATATTTTCTCGCTAACTATTCACAATGGCCAGTTATTGTTTAATAAATGAGTTAGTCATCATCATCTCAGCATCGAATCCCAGTTGCATGTGAGTCTGGGATCCCACCTTTTCACCCGTCCAAACTTCGGTCACGGGTTTCGATCCTGGCGTGGTTCCACGGCCCTCGATTCTACTAAAGCTATATCACTGTGGTGCCGCAGTCACTGCAAAAAATGACATTAAATTTTAGACGTTATTTCTATACAACTAAAGTTCAAAATGAAATGAACACCGCCGCCAGCTCTGTCGCTGATGTGGTACTACAGGCAGTGGCGTAGCTAGGGGGACAAGGGCCCTGGTGCATAGGGAAAGAATTGGGCCCTCCTCCCCTCTTTTCGCGTAGTTTGAACTTATATTGGCCTTCAAAATTATTGGTAGGAAAAAGAATAGGAGTGTCTTAAAAGAACAGTGAGTTAAACTTATCCCTGGTAGGCTAAATCCATACGTCGTCTCTATTAGAATCTCCATGTGTTTAATAGAAGAAAAAGGGAATAAATAAACAACAGCGCACGTGACAATATAGAGTATTTATTATACAGATGAGATTAATTAAGGAAAAAACTATTTTTAACAGAATTCCCCGTCCAATTCACAATCTCTTGCGCGCTTTAATTTTTGTGAATTCGTCTTTAATTTCACTCAAGTCTAAGTTTGATGCCGCCTCATTGTCTATTGCAATTAACGATAAATGTCGGAGGCGATCTTGTCGAATGCTGTTTCTTAAATAATTTTTTATAATCTTCAGTTTACTGAAAGATCTTTCTGCTGCCGCGGAAGTAACAGGAATTGTATGAAACAGTAGCATAGCTGTATACGCTTCCGGAAGGTCACATTCGAGCACGCCAAATTTCGTTTCGTTTCGGGAGAATCAGATGATATACGTTAAGAAATTGGAGCGAAAACTTGGGTTCAATTATATAGCAATATTTCTTTTGAAACTGATCACATTTCTTGAGTAAAATCGTTTCATTCCAGCTGGGCAAATTTCTGATTCACCGGTGAAATTCGATAAAAGGTCCCAGCGCTTAATGCTGTTTACAAAGAAGTTAAACAAGTCTTGAATTGTTGCAAAAAACTTCTAAATTTCGACGGAACCTCGAACGGCATCATTTACTGCCACTTTTTAAAATCAAGACCCTTTTCGAAGAACAACATGGTAACTTGATTTACCAAATCCGCGACGCTGTGTTTAGTGACTGCGTAGATACCTAGAAATACCTCTCTTACTGCAATATCGATTGGTTGTCCATATTCCGATCTTGATATCACTGCATATCTTACGACAATGCTTAGTTGATCCACTTTTGATGTGTCCTGCGTGGTATCCATGATGGTGGTGAAAAACGGTGACGCTTAATTTGATCCAATAAATGATTCTCGAGTTTGGTGCCCAAAACTCGATCATTTCATTTTGAATCGTTGCACTGGGGTATCTTGTTGATCCTAAAAACATGGGGGATATGAGAAAACATTAGATCACGATAATATAAATTATAAACTCAGTAAACGAGATAATTTCTTACCTTTGGGCATATCCAAAACTTGACGCAAGATGTGGTCGTATCTAGCAACGAGTTGGACAATTGAGAGAAAATTTCCGTGGTTTCCTCCCTCACTCAGATCCTATCGATGTCCTCTCAAAGCCAAAGAACTATTCGAAAGAGTAATTATGATATCGAAAAATCTCCGAAGAACTTGTCTCCAAAATGATGCTTCTTTGCGAATTTCATCTTCAAGTTCACTGTCGATGGTAGAACTTTTTTGCCACGCTTCATATACAGCGCACGCCTCGGTGTGTGCTTTCGAGGAACCATGTTGCTTAACTCTGTCTGATAAAGGCAAAAAAAACTATCAACTGGACCGTATTGTGACGTAGAAACGTAATACGTTTCTGAAAAGCTCCACTGTTGTCTTGGTGGGGATCCTACGGAAAAGGTCCCGGAGGTTTCAAAGGTCCCTTGTCAAGAATCAGCTATTTTTCGTTATCGTTCAATTTCTTGTTCATATACTTTCCCAAATCATTTGAAATTTCAAGAATTTTTGAAAATGTAGAAATGGATGATTCCTCTACTGTAGGTTGCACGGAAGCGTCGAGGTAGTTATTTTCAGCAGTGGCATTGATCGTAGTTATCGGATCCTGATCTGCTCGAGTCGCGTTATTAATTAACACAGCTGTGTCCACGCTATCAATAAATGAACACTTGTCACTTTTGACCGATATTTCGGCTATTGAAGGAACTGTAGCAGAAAGCGGTTTTGTAAAAAAGCTGTCTAGCTTTGTCAATTTTTTTTTACTTTCTTCCCTTTCTTGACGTTGTTTCCGCTTTGCAGCACCTCTACGTTCCTCTTTTCTTTCCATAATTGTCAAAAATCAACTATCGAAATTTTAGAAATTCGGAGTACTTACTGATATCTTCCCATATTGCTGGTCAATGTTTAGTAAAGATTACACGAAGCTCAACAAAAAAGAACCATTAAACAGCTGTTTAGTAGTAGTAAGACCAATAGCCATTACCTCCCTTTTCTCGAAGATAATGGAGTCCATTATCAACTGCCAGCTCCTTCGGTATCTGGAGGGTCATCAACTACTCAGTGACCAGCAGTACGGTTTCCGTAAGGGTCGGTCGGCTGGTGATCTTCTAGTATACCTGACGCATCGTTGGGCACAGGCGATCGAGACCAAGGGAGAAGCCATGGCGGTTAGTTTGGACATAGCAAAGGCCTTTGATCGGGTCTGGCACAAAGCGCTTTTATCAAAGCTTCCTTCTTATGGGCTTCCCGAGAAATTGTGCAAATGGATTGCTAGCTTTTTAACAGACAGAAGCATAAAAGTCGTAGTCGACGGTGAATGTTCTGACTCTATGTCTGTGAATGCTGGTGTCCCACAAGGTTGTGTGCTATCGCCCACTCTGTTTCTCCTCCATGTCAATGACATGCTGCAAATTAGCAGCATTCATTGTTATGCGGACGACAGTACGAGCGATGCCCTCTATACCGGCTGCGCGAACATTTCTCGGGAAAACGTCAACGAGAGCCGAAACAAACTTGTGTCTGAAATTGAAACCTCTCTAGATAAAGTTTCAATTTGGGGTAGACTTAATTTGGTCCGTTTCAACCCCACAAAGACACAAGTTTGTGCGTTCACCGCAAAAAAAACAGCCGTTGGTCGTATTCCCTCGTTTTGAGAGCACCCCCTTAACTGTCTCAGTCGATATTGGAATACTTGGTGTTGACAAATCGAGCGAAGTCCAGTTTCGCGGTCATTTAGAGGGTAAAGCTAAAATTGGCCTCGAAGAAGCTGGGTGTACTCAATAGATCGAGACAGTATTTCACTCCGGCTCACCGCCAACAACTTTATAAGGCGCAAGTACGGCCACATATGGAATACTCTTCTCATCTCTGGGCAGGAGCACCTCAATGCCAACTTCTCCCTCTGGACCGCATCCAACGGAGAGCGACTCGAATCGTCAACTGCCGGGATGTTTCAAATCAGCTATACTCTTTGGCACTGCGTAGAGATGTGGCTTCGCTTTGCATCTTCTATCGCCTATTCTATGGGGAGTGCTCCGAGGAATTGTTCGGATTGATCCCCGCCGCCTCTTTCCGCCATCGTTCCACGCGACAGCAGTTCCACACTCACCATCTGGACAGCTGGCGGTCCACAACTGTGCGTTTCTCGAGAAACTTTCTGCCTCGCACAACTAAACTGTGGAATGAACTGCCACCAGCGGTATTTCCGAACCATTACGACCTACAAACCTTCAAGAAAAGAGCGTACTCTCTTTTAAAAGGAAGAGCGTACTCTCTTTTAAAAGGAAGGCAACGCACTTGTGACTCCTCTGTTGTTGCGGGTGTCCATGGGCGGCGGTAATCGCTTACCATCAGGCGATCCGTCTGCTCGTTTGCCTCCCTAATCCATAAAAAAAAGAAAACATTTTCATTACACTTTTTTAATTACTTTTCAAAATCTTCACAACCGTGCTTGACTGTGTGTTTGACTTTAGCAGAATCGAGGCCCAGCAGGACTTGGGTAACCGTAGTGCCCGTAGTACCTACTAATAGTTTCAGTTACTTACTAACTAATTTACTTTCACAGGGAAACACTCGCCGGGATATTTACCATGTATAGGGATAGGGATATTTGCCAGGGATATTTGCCTTTGCCCGCGGCTCCGCCCGCGTGGATGTCGGTTATCGCTACCAAACATAGCCTATGTCCTTTCTCATGGTCTAATCTGCCCCTATACCAAATTTCATCAAAATCGGTTCAGTGGTTTAGGCGTGAAAGCGTAACATACAGACAGACAGACAGAGTTACTTTCGCATTTATAATATTAGTATGGAAGTATAGATTTTTCCGAGGATCTGATATTTCGGCGCTGCTTCAAGCGCCATGATCACGGTGCATCCGTGATCATGGCGTAAATATCCCGACGTGTCTTTTATTATGAATGTAAATGACCATGTCTCACCTCAAACTAATTTACTCTTTAAAACGTTTTGCACCAACTCTCGCTCGAGTAGCGCTATTCGGCTCGAAGGACCAGAGAGGTGGGTAATTATGTTTTTTTATTGATGGTCCATAATTTGTTTGGTTAGGTATTTAATTAAACTATCTTGCCACGTTACCTTCTATGACTTTTTACATCTGTCATAATGCTACGTTTTCCTGTAATTTTGAGGTTTTCCCTCAATTTCTTCAGGATCTCAGCATCAGATCCGGACTTCTGGGATATGGGACAGTATATCCTATACAACGCCAAATAATAAGAACCTCCTTTTTTTTGAAAAAATATAATTCTCAAAAACATTGTCATTTCGCAATATTTATATTTTTAATATTACATTAAATAATTGCACATAAAAGGTTTTTCCAACGAGTCATATTTACCTAGATACTACGACCATAAAATATATTATAAATTCTTTACTGCGAGACCAAACGAGTTTTCTGATTTGTATTCAGTAACTCTGATGACTATACCATCTTGAATAAATTAACATAGTTATACAAGCGGATTTTTTTTACAACTAGCAACACCATTTGGGTTTTCCCAAGTGGATGGGAAATCCTTATACTTACATTAAAAATAAATTAATTACTTACTTAGTATAAAATAAAATTACTATTCCGTATCCTATATATAGCTTATATACCGACATCTTTTGGTATTTTTGCGGTGTCAGCCTTACGATCGAGAGGTCCCTGGTTCGAATCCCGACCATTACTAAGGACCTTATCACACTAGCAATGGCGCCACGGGGACATCGCAGACGTGTGAATAGTGATGTCGCTGCCGTGCAACCACCGGGATCTGCTGCGCAACTGCGACGGATTCGCCGCGCAACAACGTCGTGAGTATCCGCTGCGCAACCGCGTTGTCTCCCCTGCGCATCTGCTCTGACCGACAACGGCTATTGTGATAAGGCCCTTACACTACGATGTGTCCTGATACCACCCCTAACACAAGCTATTTCCTTGGCTGAAGAGACTAGTAATAATTTGGCTTATGTGAAAAACAGGAAATTTGTAAAGTGCAATACCTCCGATATTGGATTAAATTATTCTGGAAATTGGATTAAACCATCTTGACACTAATGTTGCCATAATATAAAAACCATAATTCAAATAATAAAATCGACCTATACTAATATTTTTTTAAAAGCAATATATTTTCTAGATTAACTCAGTATCATCATCACCAAATCCCGGTAGCATTCAAATCCTGATGTCTGCTCTTTTACTCCCCTTCACCTTACGGTTTAAGGAACCCTGTCTGACCCCGAGAGGAAAGATTACTCCAAGTCTTGTTCGCCTTTCAGCAGGTACCTAAGGTTCGCACCGAGACGCAGCACTAAAGGCCACGGCAGGGGTTACTCAAGTCGTGGGTCGGATACGGCCGCTGGGTCTCGAGGTCGCCCTTCACAAGTCCGAGGCTCTGTGCTTCCACGGACCTCGGATGTGGCCACCTGCGGGATCCAGCCTACAGGGGCGTCAGCATCGGCATCGAGCCCTCGATGAAGTATCTGGGGTTCGTACTCGATGGCCGGTGGAACTTCGGACATCACTTCCGAAGTTTGGTCTCAAAACTGAGGGGGGCGTCAGCCGCACTCGCGCGGCTGATGCCCAATATCAGGGGACCCAACGCCCCCTGCAGGAGACTGTACCTGGGGATCGTTTCCACGCTAAGTTAAAATCCCTATGGCACAAATTAAATACTTACACAAAAATAAATGACAATCAAGCTTAGTAGTCAACATTGTAGCGCATCATGTTGCGCGACATTGTTGTACAACAACATCACACACAGACCCAACAAATGTCTATCCACACACATGATTAATAGGTGAACAAGTTAAAAAAAAGAGATTGATGCAGGTCTTGCAGTCACCTCCGCCAATCTCTCCTAACTAAAATCTATCAGTGTCCGCGCTGTCATATTCTGCGGATAATAGTCGACATATTTGGCAGCAAATCTACCATATTTGGCGGCAGATTTACCATTTAAGGCAGCATATTAATCAGGATGACAAAATAGAAACTTTGCTAACAAAAAATGTATTTTTCCGTATTTGATCATGGAGAGCCAAGTTTAACAAACACGTTTTTGGAACCTAGTTTATTTTTATAGCTTAGGTACCTCTTAAGAATACATTATTTAATTGAGGTACACTCTAGCCTTAAAGGATACTAAAATGACCAATGACCCATACATCAATAATAATTGTAAAAAGTAAACACAGTAAGGTTTTAAAAATTTATTGTAAAATCATTGAGAAAAATAAACATTTATGTATTTAATATCTTTCTTTACAATTCGTGTCAAGCTTAGCTAAAAATGGTACATAATAATGTTCCTAGCAGATTTTCGCTAAAGCTTAGTGGAGAGGAGATAATTATTTCCTATCTACTCTTCACCTAGCTCCTGAGTTCAGTATTCAAATGGGAAAAAAGGGGTTCTCTCACAAAAGAAAGTACAGCGCGACGACAGTATGTGCCCAATCCGGTCCACAAGCCGCAGCCTATCCCCTCTCTTCTCCGTTTTGATGGCAACCAGCCCTAAGTCCTTATATCTAAGACGTGTGGGTGCTACATGTCTAAATACAAATTGAACCAAGAGATTTTAGAAGAAGTTCTCTGTAAATAAATTGATGTCACTTTATTTAAGAGACGGCAGACTTCCTAACTCTTTCCTAGTATTGGAACGCTTTATATAATAATTCCTCCACACGGACACATTATGTTTTATAACGAAAAAGTATATATTCAGACTAAAATCTTGGAAACGATATAGTATCATTAGTAACCAGGACATAAAGTTTCCTTGTCTTAGGTTTTGAAACAGCGGTGTTGTCAACATAAAAACACCACACAAAATAAATGTTATAGTCAACAAAAGCACAAAGCGGTGTGGTCTCTGAGTACAAGATTTAACATCAGTAAAATTTACTTTGAAAACAGTGTATAGTATGATTAAATACATGATAATGTTAATTACTAATGGTAAATACATGTATGTGATTTGTATTCCCAAAGCAAAATCAGGAACGACGTCAGATATAGAAAAGAATACAATCATATTAAACGTGAGTAACAAGAGAGGCAGAATCCACGAGAACAGAGTAGCTTTAAGGTACCGTCTAGTGATGGAATTGTTAAACACTTTCACTAGATCTGAATAAAACACATAACACAGCACTAGCAACCAATAGTTCAATGTCGATGTAAAGTACAAATAGAAATAACACATGACCATGAGAATAGTATCTGTGTACATCTCTCCAATGGATGCGACGAGGTACTTCAAATTCATATATAGTGCTCGCATCACGGCGTTCATCGTGTTGTTAAAGATGATACTGAGGAGAATGTAGTTCTTGAACCATCTGAACTTTCTTCTTGCGATCCATGATGTGACACCAATGATGATCGTGAAGATAGAGAACACGATGTATACGTAGTCTACGTATACAGAGATTTGCGGAGAGCGATAGATTTTGCAAACTGTAAAATGCAGGGCTTCCGTGTTGTTATTCATAGTGGTGTATGGTATACGTCCTCTGCGATCGACGATTTTTAGTAGACTCTTGAATAAACCACTGCAGAGATGTTATTTATCAGTGTTATCTGTGTGTGGGTGTGGGTAGTAAAGATACCTATAGTTAGTGAAGATACCCAGTTTTTGCGCGACTCACAAATTATAATATTTATCAAGGGAATTTATGTTGTTTGCATACAAGCCATACCACAGGTGGGTCTGTCTGATGATGTAACCTATATTTTTTAACAAAGCACCATAAATAACGCTTAACTTAAACTCGCAGTGTACTATAGTATATAACATTTTCATGTAAAATAAAACCAAGAAGCAATATAAATAGCTTTTTCACGTCACGTCAATTTGACTTTACCTCGCCTGATGGTATGCTAAAGACAGTCTCCAGTAAGAGGGTCACCATAAACACGTACCGTATTAATAATGGCGGCACTCAACTTAACGGGCATTTTCACGCCCCACTGACCGCCCCGGGACTGTAGGAAGAAGGAAACATGTGAGCTGGCAGGGAGTTCTTGTAAAAGACTAGAAAAATAAGAGGAAACATATTTTATGGCAATTTCGCCCTAACCTAACACCTTTTAAATTTCATTATTGCGGGGGTCCCAGTCATTACTACCTATTAATTAAGAGTAAGTACTTATTGGCGTCCTATACTTAGGCACCCAAAAAATACTTGCACACACACATATTTGACTTTCAATGACTTCAAGAGGTACTCTTCGGTCAATGAGTACCTAAGTGACGTAATTTGGGTATATTTATATTTATAAAATTTGGTAATAAGACTGTAACAGTAATACATTTCAAACTTGACTGTTTTAAACGTATCTTACCCTATTGACATTATATTCTGAGAATTTGAACTTTCTAGAGACTTCCGTGTCCCCAGATGAAGAAATCATGTTCTGCAGCTATCGCTTGTCCAGTAAAATCGCAACACCATTAACCACTAGCTGACATTTAGGCATTTTGGTGTCTGATTAGCACATTGGTTGTATAACGTATTTCTTGCTTTGAGATAGACATAACCTTTTTGCCTTTCTTCGTTAGTCTCATTTCAATATTGTTAAATCAAATGTACAGTGCGTTTTATAAGTTTAACCGCATTCACTTTGGACACATCAGTAACTTTCTTCAAATAATCACAAGTTAGAAATATATCAAATTAGCAAACATCAAATATTAAAATAGCACAGAGAAGTGAAAAATAACTGAATACAAATTGTAAAGACACAAACGCACGTAAAACTTTTCTGTTGAGGTTTCTTCAATACATTCTATTTGCCAATTTTTTAACAATATTTTATTTTATTTTATTCTGGTCTTCTATTATAATTTGTTTTTTTTTTAACTATTATTCTATATATAATTCAGTTCAACCTGAAATAATAGTTAAATGACTTTTGTATACAATAAAAATTTCCACAACAATGTAATTTGTGAATCACCTGCACCTATCTTCGCCAACTATAGGTACCAACAGTATAGTCACTATAGTGACGATCCACATTGATGACTAACAAGTAAACAGCGACTTGAGTCTGGTGAGAACCATTCATCGCAGTGGACGTATACCAAACCAATCATGTCTAACATCACGACACACCTACATATTATAACAGTTTGCGAAATCCTTCGTCCATTACCTATCTCTGAATACGTAGACTACGTATACATCGCGTTCTCAATCTTCACTATCATCATTGGCATCACATCATGGATCGCCAGAAGGAAGTTCAGATGGTTCAAGAACTACATCCTCCTCTGTATCATCTTCAACAACACGATGAACGCCATGATAAGAACGCTGTACATGAATTTGGAGTCTATCGTCGCATCCATTGGAGAGATGTACTCAGATACAATACTCATGGTTATGTGTTACTTCTATTTGTACTTTAAATCGACTTTGAACTACTGGTTGCTAGTGCTGTGTTATGTGTTTTATTCAGATCTAGTGAAAGTGTTCAACAATTATATCACTAGACGGTACCTTAAAGCTACTCTGTTCTCGTGGATTCTGCCTCTGCTGTTACTGACGTTTAATATGGCTGTTTTCTTTTCTATCTCTGATATTCTTCCTGATTTTGCTTTGGGAATACAAGTCACATACATGTATGTACCATTGGTAATGAATATTATCATGTATTTAATAATAGTGTGCACTGTGTTCAGAGTAAATTCAACTGATATTAAATCGTATACTCATAGGAGTCACAAGCCACAATATCGCTCTGTACTATTCCTGACGATCATATTTACTTTGTGCGGCTTATTCATGTTGACACTACCCCTGTTCCAAAATCGGAAACATGAAACGACAATTGCATGGCTAATCATGATACTATATCGTCTCCAAGATTTTAGTCTGAATATATACTTTTTCATTGTCAAACATAATGTTTCGGTGTGGAGAAATTACTTTAATAAGCGTTCCGTTATGAGGAAAGACTTTGGAAGTTTGGCGTCTCTTAATTATTAGTAAATCAGTATTTAATTTGCTGAGAGCTCCTTCCGAAAGTTCTTTGTTCAATTTGTACTTAGACATGAAGGCACCCACGCGTCTTAGACATAAGACATAAGGACTCAGGGCCGGTTAGCTTGGGAGAAGAGAGGAGATTGTGGCATGTCAGTGATATAACAGGCAACGTGTTTCCATCAACATAGATGTTTCCTCTATACTTTTCACATTTCCTCTTCTCCTAGACGAGAGAGCTCTCGAACTCACCATGTCCGGAAACGACCAGGAAGGGCTTCAACATTGGAGAGCAGACATTTCACGTGACCGCTGCACAAGAAAACTCCCCCTTTTCCCACTTAAATGGTGTGCACAGGAGCAAGGTGGAGAGAAGGTATGGAAATAACTATACCGAAACCGGCTTAATTCGTGAAAATATTCCTTAGTAGACAATAGTACCTGGATGTAAGATGACGTAAACGATCGGAAAAATAAACGTCTGTTTTCCTGCAGTTGTGGTTATTTAGCGATTATTACTCATTGCAGGATGCTACACAATAATTATCTCTTGTATAATATTGTTTATTTATCAACTCATAACAAAACTATAGGAATTTATAGGTATGCCATTAGCATAATGTGTAAAGATAAAATGTTATGTGGGTAATTGTCATTTAAAGCGCAACATGTTTATTTTTAGGTGTGGCTCCAACTCATATTTTTCGCAACATTTTCACTAAAAACACGCAACAAAACATTGTAGAGATTTACATAAAATTTTGAATGAGCTGTAGCCACACTTTTACTTGAATATCATTAATAAGTTAGAAAGTAAGTATTTGTAAACTGTGTTTTAGACGGTTTCAACTTTTCGTCAGTCCTACCTATATATTATATAAAGTTGAAATCTAAATTAGTTTTACGATTTAAACTTAGAATCACTTTCCTAAGTAGAATGCGATTAAAACATCAGAAATATGGTTGTGGTTTAAAAAAATCCGCATTTTCTTCATTCCTAGAAAGTTCCAGTGAATATATCCCAACATGGTAGAGGCCTAGGTCTAGCATAGGACTGCGATAGGCTAATTGATTGATTGATATAGATTAGGTATTGTTTAAGTTACTTTACTTACTTGATATTTTAGGTTGATATTTTGCACCTATTCTTCTATGTAAAATAAGTAAATAATTAACTAGCACTTGAAAAATAAACAACACTAAATTATTGAATTGAACTGTCACCATAACTACCACTTTCCCGCCTTTTTGGTTTCATACTTTTTTCTATACTTGTAATTTTTTTTTAAATGATATCCGTGGCTGTGAAATAGATAGTGATACCGCCCATCCGCCAATATTATTAAATAAATTATTTCTATGGAAATTTATAAATTGACAGTACTCGTCTAGTAAATTCGAAATAATTATTTTAAGGATCTTTCTACGACTCAATTCTTTATTTCCTTAGATGTAAAACATTGTAGGTAGGCAGATAAAGAAAGTGCGAGACATATATCTTTCGAAAATTATTTGTAATGATAGTAAAACACTCACCGGGATATTTACAATGTTTCTTATAGTTTTCGAGGTCTGATATTTCGGCGCTGTTTCGGCGGATCCTCGAAAACTCTATGAAACATGGTAAATGTCCCGGCGAGTGTGTGAATAACCATGTCAATCTCCAATCATACAATGATTTGTAAATTAGATAAGTATTTTAGTCAAGTTAAATAAACAATTGTGCCCGCACCTTGTAGATTTATTACCCGATCACATTCGCTTTAGATTTAAAAGACCATCCTAAGACAAACTCTTGAACTAAAAGACATCAGGTGTGTGGAGCTCCACCAGGACACTAAGGCCTCATGAAAATCTTCGAGGCTCAACTGCTCAAGGCAACCTCACAGCAAGCAGGTACAGTCAGCATCAGAAAGTTTTTCATGAACAAAGTACTCAAAATGATTTTAATTTATTTTTTACCCCTTTCCAATTGACGGATTGTTTTAATATTTGGTACATACCTTTAGTACGGGCAATAATACTATTCATATGAGAGTTTTAAAACCATTTTGAGACTTCGAAATCAAGATATTTCTGACGCTCACTGTACCCCCGCGTCTATTTTTTTATAACTTGGTTTTTACTTTGTAAGAGCCTAGTTGATGCGATTTAGTAGATAGCCTATAACCATTCCTAAGAACTGGGCTATAGAATGCAAAAGAGAATTATTAAATTAACACACAGAATTTGCAGAGATTAGCGAGTGGGCACTTCGTCGATTCACACTACAAACTGTTCGGACCACGGTGTGAATCGCACTGACAAGGCCCCTTTTTGAATTCGTCGTTTCGGACCCGTGGTGTGAATCGAAGAATGTCTATTTTGTACTTCGTCGTTTCGCACCACGGCCACGGTACGATGTCCGATGTTATCGATTTGCACTAGCGACATTTTATTATTACTTATCAGTCGAGCACAAAATGCTTAAATTTTATTTTATTTTATTTTGTCATCAACAAACAAACATAAAACTATGTAGCTTAATTTATAAGTAACTATAGATCATTTATATTTTAAGAGGCACCTGTATTCCCATCCGGTTATTGGGTAAAACCCATCCGCACGTGCCACTATTTCTCTTAAGACATATTTTTTCTGTTACTGATTAATAGACTCCGGCCTACGAAAGATAAACAAATCGATTTTTCAAAACTTTTATATGGCAATATTTTTTTCCTGTCAGTTGGTATTTTTATACGTAGGTACATACACGTCTTGAGACTTAAATTTTGTAATTGTGTATTAGATTTAGATTATACTGTGTAGTGTTAGTTAAAAACAGTGCCCAAAAACTGTAAATATATAGATGATATACGAAAGCTTATATTTACTATGATTGATAAATTTAAAGATGTGCAAAAAGAACAATCGCAATTATGAACATAAAATACGAAAATCGGATTCCATAAAATTACTTCTAGGTGTATATTTCAGAATTTTAGGCAAAAATTTATAACTATATATACTTTATGATATAAAAGATTTTCTGTTATTTCTCAAAATGAATTAATTAAGTCTGTGATTACTTTTCCGAAAGTATTGTTGATGAGGAAACGAAACTCAAAGTACTTAGAGAATATATTAGATTCACTGAAAACTCTCAATAAATACAATGTATGGTACCATGTAGTGTAATACAATGTGTAAGTATAGTACCATGTAGGCTAATTTTATGTGCTTTTTTAATTTTTTTAAACCGTGCGAAAAATCCACCCAAACATACAAACTCCAACGGATACAAACCCCCACCGGAGCCGGTGGAGGTGGTTATGTCGGACTCGAACCGACTAAAATGCACGCTGTCTTTGGGTCGCTGGTTGCCGGAGGTGAGAATGCAGGAAACATATCTCTCGCACCCCGGCAGACCCAGGACCATCTCTTTCGAGATGGCCCCCTTCGGGTTGTGGGGACCATAGTGTCCCCATCTAGTCTCGGGTTCGAAAGCAGGAACGAAAGCTAGTGCAAAAAAATAAAAATACACTAAGTATACACCGAAATAACGGAGTTGATACTATGTGTTTCCTTCTTCCTAAAGTCCCGGGTTCTTTAAGCGGGGCGTGAAAAGGCATCTGATGACACCGTCAAGCTGAGTGCCACCACTGTTAACATGGTAGATGTTTACGATGGTGACCGTCTTTCGAAGACTTTCCCTTTAGCTTACCATCAGGCGAGGGGAAGTCAAATTAACGTGTCCTCAAAAAATGTTTTTTTTTTCCTATGAGGTATGCATGAAAACAAGCCTATTATGGTACTTGACCAGTCTTGACAGTGTTGCAAAAATATGTTTTAGGATTAAACTTAACAGTAAATTTTTGAATTATGTTATGCTAAAAACGGCGCCAAATTTGAAAAATCAACAGGTTACAACTTGCAATACTGACTGCAAGACCACGAGAAGGCAAACGGAAGGTGGGACGTCCCCTAGCCACATAGAATGATGACACAGAATAAATAATGAGTAGTACTAGTATAGACGACTATGTTGTGGTTTTTCGAACCAAAACACGGATTTTTATTTGATCACATTATTGGTACAACTGACCCGGAATTGGGGATATTTGTACCAATCTATCCTTTCCGTTTAAAACTAAAATATATATATGTGTGTTTTGTTTATACAGGTCTATGGGGCAGACTTATAGCCAAAGTAATATAACCGTCTATTGGTGTAGAGAATATACTCAAAGTATGCATGATATGTTCAGAAATTAACACTGAACCTAAAATGTTACAATTTTCCCCGGTCTACCCTACCTAATAGTGCTGACGACCTGAAAAAGAAGTCAGGAAAATTTGATGGATAATAGATGCGGAAGGCGTAGGTTAGGTCCTTAGGTCACACTCTAAAATGTCCACAAAAAAGATGACCAAACGGTCATCATTTTTTCCACCAGTAAGAGACGCGACAGAAAAAAAATTAATTACGTTTTTAACAATAAATTAGTACTAAGAATATTATTATTAATATAATTAATAATGTAATGCACATAAATTATATTAGATTATTGCATCGAGCACAAAGTAATTTATTATTGCACCGAGTGCCTGATTTAGATCTAATCTAACAGGCACGAGGGCAATATAAATTACTTAAGGCGAGGTGCATAATCTGCTTTTCTTTCAACTATTACCTATAGGAATAGTAGATAAAAGAAACTCATATCGAAATTAACAAAGTTCCCGCCAAATCACTTTTTTAAATTTCTTTCATTTTTAAATCAGAGTTAGCAGCAATCATTTTTTAAATTTGGAACAAGTAGGATGGACACGAATAATACGTACGTAAAAAAAAAACTGTGCAATAATGAAACATACATTTTTATTGCTCTAGAGCATTAAAGACTCGCTTTGTACTGAGTTTTTAGTTTGATTGTGATGAAATTAAAGCATAGTTGGAAGAAAATAATATTGACGTATTATTAGTAAGTAGCAATATTGTTTTATCCTTAGTTTTTGACAGCCATTTTTGACAGCCGCAATGTTCCTGAATGACGTATCTAAATAATATGTCACTGGGGAGAGGCATATATCCACCAGTGAACTACATTGACTAATTAAAGGTATCACTAGACTACACGGTAGGTAGAAAAACGCTTTAAGGAAAAATAATTAGTGGAACTATAATCTTAATACATGTAAATTGTGTTAGGTAAGCGATGCGATGTAGATTGTGTGGTTTTCCCCGTAGATACCTTTGGGCTTTACCTAATGAGGGGATATATATAGCGGGTCAAATGATAACAATAAATTAAAACATTGTTTTAAAATTATTTTTAATGGATTCTCCATCCATCCATATACTCACGTCTGTAAATCCAAAAGGCAGGGGTGTATTAGCACCCAATTTTTGCCAACTATGATTTTCGGTCCCATGACGTAATAGGGGGTGAGCCTATTGCCGTCGAGCGAGCCTTTGTATTTTTACTGTCAGATGGAGAACAGTCTTATGCCTTAGTCGCCATAGGAAGAGCTGGGGTGGTCCTATTTTACTCCACCGGGGAACCAACATGGCAGATTCTAATATAATTCTATTGGATTCTATTGACAGCCTCCGTGGCGTGTTCGATCCCCGCTCAGTGCAAATATTTGTATGCATAAATATGAGTATTTACATTGGTCTGGTTGTGGCTCGGAGAGCACGTTAAGCTGTCGGTCCCGGTTGCCATACGAAAGTCTATGATAGTCGTTATAGGGGAAATGGTTAAAATGGCCCCACATAGAAAGGGCTGATCACCCGCCCGGTTAAAATGGCGTCCCCAATGACAGTAGTAGTAGTAGTAGTAGTAATGGAATCTATTACGATTTATTTGATACTAGCTTTTGCCCGCAGCTCCGCCCGCGTGGATGTCGGTTATCGCGACCAAACATAGCCTATGTCCTTTCTCAATGTCCAATCTACCCTTGTACCAAATTTCATCAAAGTCGGTTAGATAGATTGACAGCCTTTGTGGCGTGGCGACGCGACTGCTACGCAGGAGGCGCGGGTTCGATTCCCGCTCAGTGCAAATATTTGTATGCATGAATATGGCTATTTGCATTGGTCTGGGTGTTTCCATGTATAATATGTATGTATTTACAAAAAAGAAAGTATCTAAGTATGTTTATCCGCATTCTAGATTCCATAACACAAGCTAATTAAGCTTACCAGGGGTCTAGATAGCGTTGTGTACAATGTTGTGGAATATTTATTTATTTATTTATTTATTTATTTATAGATAGATAGATAGATAGATAAATCTTTATTGTACACGAGTAATACAGTAAATGTATGGACAATACATGACATCATGTACAAATGGCGGCCTTATCGCTAAGAGCGATCTCTTACAGGCAACCTTTGGATGGACATGTTTTAAATATTAACAGTAATAACTATGGGTAGTTATTAGTGTAGTCATAAGTGGTTTAGTGATTTAGGCGTGCAAGCGTAACATACAGACAGACAGACAGAGTTACATTCGCATTTATAATATTAGTATTAATTCAAATATAAAGAGATTGGGCAGTTTCGATAGCCAAATCATCTGGAAGTATTAATTTGGCAATAGAAAAAAAAATTATAATATAATTATAATATAATCGGAATAATGTTCAGGTGAAAGGAAAAATGTATGGGGGTGTAAAGAAAAAAAAATTTCCTTCGCCAAATTAATACTTCCAGATGATTTTGCTTTCAAAACTGTGTCCAAATTATTTTTATCCGAAACTACTTTATGTAAAATCACCCAGTATAAACAACAATATAAATAATTTGCTGTGATTGTTTTTAACTTATGAGTTATGAGTTAAAAACAATCACAGCAAATTATTTATATTCTTGTTTATACTCATAACTTATGAGTAATGAGTTAAAAACAATCACAGCAAATTATTTATATTCTTGTTTATACTGGGTAATGAGTCATAACTCATTTATTCATAAGAATAATATTACAAGTCAAAACCTTCACTTTTTACAATACATTTTGTCTATTAGGTGATATACATATGTTTATTTTTTAGTTTATAATAATTAATTCAATAAAAGGATAATAATATGTACTTAATGATCAATTAATTAATCAATACCATACCGTATGTCACAATTAAAGAAGAAAAAAAAATGTCTTAAAATATCAAAAAGAGAATAAAAGAAAAACAATGTCAACAAATTATAAATACTAAATTAACCAGCGTCCAACAGTATCAGTCACTATTTAAAATGTCATATAAATAAGCATTACATAAAATAAAAATTATGAATTACGATGTCAACAGATTATTATTTACTATTTACTTATAGTGATTTGATTGCCACAAATTCTCCAAATGAGTAGAATGCTTGCTCAATAAGCCATCTCTTTAGCCTTATCTTGAAGGACCTAATGCCTAGAGCGGCAGTGACGTTATGTGGTAACTTGTTATACACTAACGGTCCCATGACATGAGTTTCCTTATTTTACCTATTTTTTTGTTTTTGCTTATTTTTTTTTGTATTTTTTTTGTATGTTTTTGTATTTTTTTGTATTGTACATTATCCTGTGCATTCCAAAATAAAATCTAAAATTAGAAGGAAAGAGTCGGAATTATAATTTAGTATAAGTTTTATTTCAGGCGTTTGCCTATTACAACACAAAAACGAATTCAGGAGGCAAATCTCTCAGTCAAAATTTGCTATAAAATCTATATCAGGGGATCATAATATTACTTAAATACATACAATCACGTCTTTATCCCCGGAGGGTTAGGCAGAGATGAATTAACACCCTCATTTCACCAATCATTGGATTCGATCCCAAGTAATAGGGGGTGAGCCTATTGCCGCATTTCAGGCACTATTGTTGACTCAAGCTTTGCATCCAATGCTGAGTCTGGGCTGTGTATATTCCTTAGTCGCCTTGTACAACACCGCATGGGAGGAGATGGGGTGTACCAAATTCTAATCTGCCGCGAAACACGTCATTTTATTACAAAAACAAAATCAGAGAGCAAGATTCAAGATCGTAATTTGGTATATTTAACACGTTTTTGGCACTTAACACACACACAATGCAGTAACTCTGTGTTTAAGAAATCCATCCATCCATAAACTCACGTCTGTTAATCCCCGAAAGGGTAGGCAGAGGTGTATTAGCACCCACGTATCCTCAATTATGATTTTCGGTCCCACGACGTAATATGGGGCGAGCCTATTGCCGTCCAGCGGGCTCTTTGTCTTGGGCTGTATCAAACTCAAACTCAAACTCAAGGTATTTATTCACAATTGTGTAGCACTACTACAGCTTATTGATGTCAAATTCTGCTTAAAACTAAGTTTACCACCGCTTCCTAGGCACCAGTGGAGAAGAAACGGCGCAGTATGTTTACTATTACACAAAAAAAGGATTAAAGTTAATTTATTAAACCTACAAGCGGTTTCCGGTCTCTTTCTGTAATAAATTTGGCAAAACTGCATCGCTATCTAAAAAAATAATAATATAAAAACATTCTTTGTAGCTGGTAGAAGTATAGAAATATATGGAAGAATGGAAGTATGGAAGTATGGAAGTATGGAAGTATGGAAGTATGGAAGTATGGAAGTATGGAAGTATGGAAGTATGGAAGTATGGAAGTATGGAAGTATGGAAGTATGGAAGTATGGAAGTATGGAAGTATGGAAGTATGGAAGTATGGAAGTATGGAAGTATGGAAGTATGGAAGTATGGAAGTATGGAAGTATGGAAGTATGGAAGTATGGAAGTATGGAAGTATGGAAGTATGGAAGTATGGAAGTATGGAAGTATGGAAGTATGGAAGTATGGAAGTATGGAAGTATGGAAGTATGGAAGTATGGAAGTATGGAAGTATGGAAGTATGGAAGTATGGAAGTATGGAAGTATGGAAGTATGGAAGTATGGAAGTATGGAAGTATGGAAGTATGGAAGTATGGAAGTATGGAAGTATGGAAGTATGGAAGTATGGAAGTATGGAAGTATGGAAGTATGGAAGTATGGAAGTATGGAAGTATGGAAGTATGGAAGTATGGAAGTATGGAAGTATGGAAGTATGGAAGTATGGAAGTATGGAAGTATGGAAGTATGGAAGTATGGAAGTATGGAAGTATGGAAGTATGGAAGTATGGAAGTATGGAAGTATGGAAGTATGGAAGTATGGAAGTATGGAAGTATGGAAGTATGGATAGTATGGATTATTCTTTCTATCATCTAATCTACCAATTCTAACAGGTTTCCACGACGTTCGAGTAACTACAAATTACGTGGCCTCCCTACCTGAAAGCGAAAATCACGAAACGTGACGAACAGAATATTCATTAGTCTTAGGGTCGGTACCTGGGTCAACCGGGGTGCGAGGGATATGTCGAAAACAACCTCACCTCCGTCGTAGTTCGAGTCCGACATAACCTCCCATTCCGGCTCCGGCGGGGGAGCATATCTGACGGAAGATACATCGAGCATCTCATCAGTTGCGTCTATGCGGTCATATTAGACTGCCACATAGTATGTGTCTAGTCATTTACCTACTGTCTGTTAAGCACCTATGGAACGAGTATGTTGTGATAATCAATTCTATTATAAAGCTCAGCCAAATAATAGCTAATTATTAGAGATAGGCTTTAGAACAAGATATTTATATTCAATATTAAATTTTAGTATCACTGTTAAGAGCTCCACCAATGATGAGGACCACGGAGGGGGCGGAGAGACGCGCAGGTAGCACAGTGGCCCTCGGCACCCGCTCCCCGCACACAGACACCTCGGCTAGACAACGGCTAGTGCGCCGCTCATTCAATTTATATTATTATATTAGTTTAAAATAAATCCTTTGCACCAGCATTTATAGTTTATTTGTGTAATCAACGCCAAACTTAACATTGGAGGCCCCGACGAGATATGACGGAGTGCTTTGCTGCAAGAAATATTCGTAACTACCACGACGTACCTACTACGTAAGTCCACAAGGCGCTGTCAAGGTGGTACGGAGGTCAAGCGGAAAACAGAACTGCGAGCAGTACCTTAGAGAAGATTTAAGTACACCCAATTTTAGTGACCTAGTGAATTAATACACCCAAATTATTAATATTTTGCCTTATTTGCCAAAATAGTGTCAGATATTCGTGACTTCTCAATCAATCGTGAGTCCGCAACCGTTTGCACCCGTGTTTTCTTCATATATTTCACGTAAGTAATTATTTCTTGCACTGCTGTCTATCTATAGACATAAGCTGCAAGTACTTTCATATATGCTGGTAGCATATTTCTGTGCTAAAAGCTCATTCTTTCACGCTTACATAGCCATAAATAAGTCGAGTAAATTACTACCTAATATAATAATTATAATCAAATTACCTAGTAACTACTCGTGAACTAATTGCGTAATAATGCTCTAAATGCACATCTCTGCTTAGTGTATGCTGGCCTATATCTATTAAACTTCTGTGATTCGCCCTTCGAGATTACATTATATTTTACTTGTAGTAGCACGCGTGAGTGCTGCCATCGTACACAATTTTATAGCAACATTTAAAAAGAAAAAAATGTTAGCTAACTTGGGGGTATCTCATACACGTTTTGTGTGGCGGCCATCGTGCACTTGTTTTTTCTTGTGTGTTAAATATATTATATTTATAGTGATAGTTTGTGTGATTTGTGCCGAAACAAGATGGGAAAGTGCGTAAACATTACAATGACGAAAAATCAAGAAGCTAAAACGCCAAAAGTCAAAGATTCGTCGCAGGCGCCGTCACCGCAGCTACAATTCGACTTCCAGTAATCTACAAAATCAACCGATTGGGATTATGGTGAGTACGATGACGATGTGTGGTGATGATGATATGGGACGAACATCCTTTGCAAGTGCGATAGCATATGGAACTGGAGTCTCCATTCCTCGCTAACATATTGTTACGAAAAAATCGCATTTCATATAAAGTCACAATAATGTTGTATAACTCCCTAGCTGAATCTTATATCCAATACGGATTAAGCAGCTACGGTCTGACATACAACACATATCTGCAAAGTATTTTTAATCTTTAGCGAAGAATTCTTCGCAAAATTGTATAAAAAAAAAAACATCAAACAGCAGTTCAATGATAATGACTATGGTCTGTTTAAATATTGCAAGAGTGCATACCCAAATCAAGCATTTCAAGTAGTTAAAAACTTTTTTAACCAAAATTTTCGGCACAATCTATGCCGTCCTGTATACACGCGGGCGGTGGCTCGAGGCGAGGCATGTTGTGCGAGCCGAGCGGCGTGAATAATGCCTGCCGCGAACGAACGACTGCTTACCTGCTGTGCAATTCACTAAGCAAGCACAACGATGCGACTCTCAACGTTGTGCTCGATAGAGATTGTCATTGGTCGATCTCCAGTGACGTGATACAATCCGACCAATGACAATCTCTATCGAGCACAACGTTGCGACTCACATCGTTGTGCTCGCTTAGTGAATTGCAGTGCTGGTTCCTCGACTTAATAACGCACTGCCCCCGGAATTGCGCAATGTAGATAATATTAAGCCTCATAGTGTCAAAAACGGACTCAAATCACATTATCTAAACTAACTTGTATAATGTTATTTAACACCCCAGGCATAGATAATAAACCGCATAGGTTTCTGTATTGTTTAAACGATAAATAAATATTAATAAAAGGTGAATTTACAAAATGTAGTAATGAAAAGTCGGTAGTCAATATACTCGTAATAACATCCATGTCTGGAGTACAGTCCACGAGGCTCGTACCATGACAAACTATAGAGTGTTTTGAGTCGGTAACCAATATACCTAATAACACCCACGTCTGGAGTACAGTCCGTGAGGCTGGTACCATGAATAACTTTGGAGTGTTTTGAGTCGATAATCAATATTATAACATCCTTGTCTGGAGTGCAGTCCGCGAGGCTGGTACTGTAACTAACGTTGCAGTGTTTTGAGTTGGTAATCAATATAATAACATCCATGTCTGGAGTACATTCCGTGAGGCTGGTACCATGACTAACTTTGGAGTGTTTGAGTCGGTAATCAATATAATAACATCCATGTCTGGAGTACAGTCCGCGAGGCTGGTACCGTGACTAACGTTGCAGTGTTTTGAGTTGGTAATCAATATAATAACATCCATGTCTGGAGTACAGTCCGTGAGGCTGGTACCGTGATTAACGTTGGAGTATTTTGAGTCGGTAATCAATATAATAACATTCATCTCTGGAGTCCAGTCCGTGAGGCTGGTGCCATGACAAATTTTTGGAGTGTTTTGAGTCGGTATTCAATATAATAACACCCATGTCTGGAGTACAGTCCGTGAGGCTAGTACTATGACTAATTTTTGGAGTGTTTTAAGTCAGTGATCAATATAATAACATCCATCTCTAGAGTCCAGTCCGTGAGGCTGGTACCATGACTACCTTTGGAGTGTTTTGAGTCGGTGATCAATATGATAACATCCATGTTTGGAGTCCAGTCCGTAAGGCTGGTACCGTGACTAATTTTTGGAGTGTTTTGAGTCAGTAATCAATATAATAACATCCATGTCTGGAGTCCAGTCCGTGACTAATTTTGGAATGTTTTGGGTCAGTGATCAATATAATAACATCCATGTCTGAAGACCAGTCCGTGAGGCGGGTGCCGTGACAAATTTTTTAAGTGTTTTGAGTCGGTGATCAATATAATAACACCCCGGTCTGGAGTACAGTCCGCGAGGCTGGTACTGTGACAACCTTTGGAGGGTTTTGAGTCAGTATTCAATATAATAACATCCATGTCTGGAGTACAGTCTGTGAGGCTAGTACCATGACAAATTTTTGGAGTGTTTTAAGTCGGCGATCAATATAATAACATCCATGTCTGGAGTCCAGTCCGTGAGGCTGGTACCATGACTAACTTTGAAGTTTTTTTGAGTCGGTGATCAATATTATAACATCCATATTTGGAGTCCAGTCCGTAAGGCTGGTACCGTGACTAATTTTTGGAGTGTTTTGAGTCAGTGATCAATATAATATCCATGTCTGGAGTCCTGTCCGTGAGGCTGGTCCCATGACTAATTTTGGAGTGTTTTGAGTCGGTAATCAATATAATAACATCCACGTCTGGAGTATAGTTCGTGAGGCTAATACTATGATTAATTAAAATAATAAATATAATTAACTTTGGAGTGTTTTTGAGTTATGTCAATCACGTCGGCTAGATTATACAAATACTCGTATATGTATATGTCTTATAATATAGACACGTTATTATAGAAATTCCACGCGGTAAGGATGGATTTGACGTGATCGGCACTATTGATGCCGATGACAGTCCTACTAACAGGGCCGCGTTACAGTCCATGGTCCTGCGACCCCCCAGTGTGGGGCCAACTGCCCCGCTGCCCGCGCCCGCAGCTATGTCCACGGCCGCGCCGGCGCTGACGCCCACTAGGCCAGGAATTTACTGCGGATTCGCTCGCGCCGCTGACTTCTACTTAGCTAAGTATCGAATTAGAGCTAGATATATTATTATGTTTATTGGGAGAAGAGCCCCCAAAGGAAAATAAATTTGGCCCTTGTATACATAAGCATGTTGCCTCTCGGTGGTCTGACATTTTGGTTAATGGCTTGAATGAAAGACGAGGTGAAAGGGGACAAGAATCAAAGAATCAAAGAATCAACTGGGTGCAACCCAGACGTACTGGGTTGCACCCTCTGCTTAACGACAGGAGGTCTCAGCTCTGCGCCTGTTCTTGTAATGGCTGTCATTGACTTTCTTGTAAATCCTTTCCAAAAAGTAAGTCCTCTCGCTTTAGATCAGACCATCAGAGCCTTCTACATCGAGGGTTTTTTAAATGGAGGGGCCAGCCACCGCCACCTCGCCGAGACCTAGCGAAGACGAGCTTGTTAGAATCATGTTAAAATATGGAGTGGCCAGCGATCAGGTGAGGTGTAGCTTGATGTATTATAGTGTATTTATATTACTATAAAGAATATTTTAAAGGATTTGTAAATAAGAAATTACTTTATACAATATTTTTATAAGTAGGTAGATGAAAATCATTCGATGCAATGCGACGTCTCAAATGTTATAAAAAGACGATGTCAGATGTCATTCGCACAGTCTATCCCGAGCCGTCGAAGTGTGAGGTACGATATACCTCTGTTATATTTATAATGTTATAATAATATGTACTTACAGGGTTATAAAAGTGAATGTAGTGAATGTAGTAACAACTACTGTTATAGTGAATAATATAATAGTGGATTGGTATTTAATAAGTAATTGAATTAGCAATTATAATTAAATACCCTCTTTGGGTGTTCTAAATATTGTGTAACTAAAATATACTTGTAATGTAACCGAATCAAAGTATTACTTGATGTATTTGCGATAATCCTTGGGGATAATAAACTATCATAATGTCTGTAAAAGTATGGCTATACCAATGATTATAAGGGCTGGTTCGATACCAGTGTGGTATCTAAGTTTTATGTACTACCTATGTATCGTAGTGTCGGCTATTAGTCTGTTTAACTGATATACCAGATGATTGAATATCATTATACCATATTAGTGACTGTGCAAGTATTGTCATACTGATAATTATGAGAAGTGGTTCGACTCCAATGTGGTTCCTATGTGATAAGTATCTGTGTTATAATTTTAGCCATTATAGTGTTGTACCTGGTCTGCAACCAGGGTTGCCTTATATTGTAATATTTGGATATAATTATGAGAAGTGGTTCGACTCCAATGTGGTTCCTATGTGATAAGTATCTGTGTTATAATTTTAGCCATTATAGTGTTGTACCTGGTCTGCAACCAGGGTTGCCTTATATTGTAATATTTGGCTTTAATTATGAGAAGTGGTTCGACTCCAATGTGGTTCTTATGTGATAAGTATCTGTGTTATAATTTTAGCCATTATAGTGTTGTACCTGGTCTGCAACCAGGGTTGCCTTATATTGTAATATTTGGATATAATTATGAGAAGTGGTTCGACTCCAATGTGGTTCCTATGTGATAAGTATCTGTGTTATAATTTTAGCCATTATAGTGTTGTACCTGGTCTGCAACCAGGGCTGCCTTATATTGTAATATTTGGCTATAATTATGAGAAGTGGTTCGACTCCAATGTGGTTCCTATGTGATAAGTATTTTTTATATTTTAGCTATTATACTGTTGTAACTGGTCTGCAACCAGGGTTGTCTTATATTGTAATATTTGGCTACGAGCCTGGTGTAACATGAAGTAAAATATTAATTATTTTGTGGTTAGAAGGCAGACAGGTTTTCTTGTCAGTTCTTTCCTGTCTACAACAGCTTTTGGAACTGACGTAGTATAACAGAATAAAAGAGTGATAAAACAGAATTGTATTTATTGTTTAATTTCCTTGGTTCAAGTACATAATTACAAATGGCATCCTGTTTATGGGTATATATAGTAAGTTATAGACATATATATAGTTACCCCAAATTTTACCCCCCTAAATCTAACATCAGAAGTGGGATACGCAAAAACCATTTTCTAATACATATTGTACAAGTTTCAGATTGTATCTGTATCTGGGAGGCTTGCCAAAAGCCTTCTGTAATATTTGCTACCCACTGGAGCAATGACTGACGGCTCAGCTATCTGCAAGGCAGTGAAATCCAGCATCAATTTGCAGCGGTACTGCGAAGCAGTGTATTTCCAAACCATCAACAAAAAAAGTGCACAAAAACGGTATTGTAGCTTTTGTGATTTATAAGGTTCAAGTTGGATAGTGTAACTTCTTGATAGTTCTAATTGCAAACCACCCGGGCTGATCACTAACGAATTATTTTAAAATTTCTGGCTATTATCGTTGATGTAATACTGGATTTCATATTTAATGAAAAAAAAGTAATGGTCAAACGTTTTATTTTCTTGAACAAAATATGTGGCTTGACTAATACTTAAAGCAAAGTTAATCTTTTTGGTGATCTGAAGTGGTTTGATCAGATTAAGTGGTGGTAATATTTTGTATTCTAAAATAGTTATTTTCGGTACCTGACAAGTAACCTATTAAGATATATCAGGTTGGCCGAACAGTTACTTATTTATGATTACTGTGTAAAGTAGATTTTATTTGTTATGAGAATTACTAAAAGGGTATGTATACACATACACCGTGATAAAAAGATTGAAAGACATTCTTAATTTATTTGGATTCATCTCTTTACAATTTAAGTTATTGATACAGATACTCATTAATGTGTGATGGTTACCAGGACTTTAAAATACGACCCATTTTTTTTTATTATTTAGTTGGACACATTCTAAAGTTAAAAGTCATGTAAAGCCAATAAAGTTAAAAGTCATGTAATGCTAATAAAGTTAAAAGTCATGTAAAGCCAATAAAGTTAAAAGTCATGTAATGCTAATAAAGTTAAAAGTCATGTAAAGCCAATAAAGTTAAAAGTCACGTAATGCTAATAAAGTTAAAAGTCATGTAAAGCCAATAAAGTTAAGTCATGTAAAGTCAATAAAGTTAAAAGTCGTGTAAAGCTAATAAAGTTAAAAGTCATGTAAAGCCAATAAAGTTAAAAGTCATGTAAAGCCAATAAAGTTAAAAGTCATGTAAAGTCAAAAGTCGTGTAAAGCCAATAAAGTCAAAAGTCGTGTAAAGGTAGTAAGGTTAAAAGTACAGTCGGTTCAATATTAAAGTTAAAAGTACAATAGATTCATATAAAAGTACCGTAGATTCAATATTAAAGATAAAAGTGCCGTCGATTCAATATTAAAGATAAAAGTGCCGTCGATTCAATAAGAAAATAAAAGTAAGGTCGATTTAATATTAAAGTAAATGTACAGTCAGTTCAATATTAAAGTAAATGTACAGTCGATTTATTATTAAAGTAAAAGTACAGTCGATTTATTATTAAAATAAAAGTACAGTCGATTTATTATTAAAATAAAAGTACAGTCGATTTATTATTAAAATAAAAGTACAGTCGATTTATTATTAAAGTAAAAGTACAGTCGATTTATTATTAAAGTAAAAGTACAGTCGATTTATTATTAAAGTAAAAGTACAGTCGATTTATTATTAAAGTAAAAGTACAGTCGATTTATTATTAAAGTAAAAATTCCGTCGATTTATTATTAAAGTAAAAGTACAGTCCATTCAATAATAAAGTAAAAGTACAGTCGATTTATTATTAAAGTAAAAGTACAGTCCATTCAATAATAAAGTAAAAGTACAGTCGGTTCAATATTTAGGTAAATGTACAGTCGGTTTAATATTAGAGTAAAATTACAGTCGATTCAATATTAGAGTAAAGGTACAATAGACTTAATATTAAAGCAAATGTACAGTCGGTTCAATATTAAAGTAAAAGTACAGTCGGTCCAATATTAAAGTTAATATTACACGAAAAGTACCTACCGTCGATTTAATATTAAATTCAAATTCTAACAAAATCGTTTATTCTGCTTGTAAAACGCCAATATAAAAAAATAAATATTAAATACTATTTAGCAAATGGACCACTGGTTTGAAACGTGGAGTACAGTGGATGCAATAGTAAAGTTTATTCAAATTAAGCTACAATAATAAAGTAAATTACAATCAAAGTAAAGTCAAGTACAGTTAAAACGAACAAAATTCGAATAAAAAAGAAAGTCAATAGCATTTACACTACGTATGTACAATGTACCTTAAGGACTACAATAGATATTATTTTATTATGGATTTACTAAACACTTTGAGATCAAAGTGTAGTTCAGAATGGCCGTGATGGATTAAAAACATTGCTATTTGTGTTACTATATATATAGTGTTATTGGCTTTTGGCATTAGTGGTGGTTGTAAGTAAAAAACAAAAGGGACGAGACTATGATGTCTCGGGTAAAAGGTGAGACTATGATGTCTCGGGTAAAAGGAGAGACTATGATGTCTCGGGTAAAAGGTGAGACTATGATATCTCGGGTAAAAGGCGAGACGGTTTTGTCTCATGGGGAAAAAAGGCGAGGCGGTTATATCTCGGTTAAAAAACAAGACTTATACCTCGTGTAAAATAAGAGACTTCATCTCGGGTATACAACTGTTATAATCAAATGCCGTGATACATAATTAATTTAATGGTAAATTTATAGATGGTGTTTGAAATGATAAAGTTTAGATTATTCCGTTAGATTCGGAGGTAATCAATATTCGTAGATAACTGAACAATAACAAGACATTTTATAAAAGTTCAGATTATTCCGTTGGATTCGGAGGTAATCAATATTCTTGGATAACCAAACAATAACAAAAGACATTTTATAAAAGTTCACATTAGTCCGTTGGATTCGGAGGTAATTAATGTTCTTAGATAACTGAATAATAACAGAAGGTAATATATATATATATATATATTTTACACACATTTTATAAAATGTTTTTGCCCTTCTACTATGCTAAGATTTCATAAAGATCGAAGACTAAATAATGTTTAAACTTAAGTTTGAGACAAAGTACCAAAATGTTGTTGAATATCTATATTTTTTGGTGTTGACTATTCTTTTTGGGGTAATTTTGATACTAAGGAAGTGTTTTTTCTTTAATGTATAAATTCTGTTTTGCAAAAAGTGGTGTAAAAGAAATATAATTATAATGACTAAGTTTAAGTATGTAATATGTGATCGCAATTTGCAATAAAATTCGTTGTATATACTTCGAGAGCGAAGTAATTGTCAGTATGGCCGTGTTAGAATCATGTTAAAATATGGAGTGGCCAGCGATCAGGTGAGGTGTAGCTTGATGTATTATAGTGTATTTATATTACTATAAAGAATATTTTAAAGGATTTGTAAATAAGAAATTACTTTATACAATATTTTTATAAGTAGGTAGATGAAAATCATTCGATGCAATGCGACGTCTCAAATGTTATAAAAAGACGATGTCAGATGTCATTCGCACAGTCTATCCCGAGCCGTCGAAGTGTGAGGTACGATATACCTCTGTTATATTTATAATGTTATAATAATATGTACTTACAGGGTTATAAAAGTGAATGTAGTGAATGTAGTAACAACTACTGTTATAGTGAATAATATAATAGTGGATTGGTATTTAATAAGTAATTGAATTAGCAATTATAATTAAATACCCTCTTTGGGTGTTCTAAATATTGTGTAACTAAAATATACTTGTAATGTAACCGAATCAAAGTATTACTTGATGTATTTGCGATAATCCTTGGGGATAATAAACTATCATAATGTCTGTAAAAGTATGGCTATACCAATGATTATAAGGGCTGGTTCGATACCAGTGTGGTATCTAAGTTTTATGTACTACCTATGTATCGTAGTGTCGGCTATTAGTCTGTTTAACTGATATACCAGATGATTGAATATCATTATACCATATTAGTGACTGTGCAAGTATTGTCATACTGATAATTATGAGAAGTGGTTCGACTCCAATGTGGTTCCTATGTGATAAGTATCTGTGTTATAATTTTAGCCATTATAGTGTTGTACCTGGTCTGCAACCAGGGTTGCCTTATATTGTAATATTTGGATATAATTATGAGAAGTGGTTCGACTCCAATGTGGTTCCTATGTGATAAGTATCTGTGTTATAATTTTAGCCATTATAGTGTTGTACCTGGTCTGCAACCAGGGTTGCCTTATATTGTAATATTTGGCTTTAATTATGAGAAGTGGTTCGACTCCAATGTGGTTCTTATGTGATAAGTATCTGTGTTATAATTTTAGCCATTATAGTGTTGTACCTGGTCTGCAACCAGGGTTGCCTTATATTGTAATATTTGGATATAATTATGAGAAGTGGTTCGACTCCAATGTGGTTCCTATGTGATAAGTATCTGTGTTATAATTTTAGCCATTATAGTGTTGTACCTGGTCTGCAACCAGGGTTGCCTTATATTGTAATATTTGGCTATAATTATGAGAAGTGGTTCGACTCCAATGTGGTTCCTATGTGATAAGTATTTTTTATATTTTAGCTATTATACTGTTGTAACTGGTCTGCAACCAGGGTTGTCTTATATTGTAATATTTGGCTACGAGCCTGGTGTAACATGAAGTAAAATATTAATTATTTTGTGGTTAGAAGGCAGACAGGTTTTCTTGTCAGTTCTTTCCTGTCTACAACAGCTTTTGGAACTGACGTAGTATAACAGAATAAAAGAGTGATAAAACAGAATTGTATTTATTGTTTAATTTCCTTGGTTCAAGTACATAATTACAAATGGCATCCTGTTTATGGGTATATATAGTAAGTTATAGACATATATATATAGTTACCCCAAATTTTACCCCCCTAAATCTAACAAGCTCAATGCGTGGTGGGCACAAGCGAACACTGCCACCCCGCCCGCAGAGCGACCGCCGAGACTCGGCAGCATACAGCCGGGGCTCGCGTCGCCAACGCCGGGCCCGGGTGACTACACCACATCGCCGCAGGCTTGTAGTCTTAAGTTTTTCTCTAAAAACGGTTAGAACAAGATGTTACCAAACATATACACTTTTTGGAGCTGACCGCTGCTTCTTGGTTCTAAAATTTTTGGCAAAAGATTGCAGGAATTGTAAGATTCATTTAAGGATCGACAATTCCACAGCAATCTCATACATCAACAGAATGCGAGGCATTCAATTCCCTCATTTAAGTAACTTAAGTAGACAAATCTGGCAGTGGTGCGAAGACCGTGGTCTGTTTATATATGCATCTTACATTAGCTCAAATATAACTACATGGCCGACGAAGCGTCTCGTCGAACGCATGCGGACATAGAATGGGAACTTGCAGACAGCGCATATTTTCGAATTAGCGATTCCTTTTCACACCCTGAGATTGACTTATTTGCGAACCGAATAAACAAAAGATGTCCCAAATTTGTGTTCTGGCATTGCGATCCTGACACGTTTAGGATCGACGCGTTCACAATAATATCATGGTCACAAATTTTTTTAAAGATCCAGACTTCTGGGATATGGGACAGTATATCCTGTAACCTTTTTGGGTGGAAAGGTCACCTCACCGGCTCACCCAGCGGGGAGACTCTCGAAACTCTTTTCCCAGGGCGCCTTTCCTAAACAGAGGTGTGTGCAGTTGTGGGAACGCCTTCAATGAAACACCAACACCTGAGTCCATACATATATTTGGCCAAGATATATATATAATAAATTATACAGAGATATCACAGTTGGTTAATATAATCACACAAGAAAAAAAAGAAGTCAACAAAAGTTCCAAATAGAAGTACACAGCTTGTACGGCTCTTCTGAGCTCACTCTCAATGATCACTAGCTTTGGCAAATAAGAGTCTTAGATATTAAAGAATATTGCACATGACCTGGTCTCCCGCCTGAGGCAGTGCAGGGTCGGGCTGCGTGGTGAACCGCAGGCTGCTCACGCCGGGTGCACCAAAGCCAATATCAATACGCCAAAGGTGGAAATCTCCACACAGGGTTCACAACAGCTCTCAGCGACTCAAAGTAGGTCTTGGCGGTACAATTGGACCCTGTATTACAATACGAAACACTAAATTCACTACCAGACCTAACAGCACAGATTTTACCTATAGGAATTGAATGATATTTCTTACCAGAATTACTGGGCGAACTTCACAACGATTTGCTCAGAGTTTCGTAAAGTAAATTATTAACACAGAGCGACAGTCTTCCACTACACACAAGCGTCTAAAATTTCTTCAAAGGTTTTCGGTGACAGCCGAAGCACCCGTATTTATATTAACTATTATCGAATATTCCAGCAAACACACAAACGGAAATCCTCTTTACAATCTAGCAATTTGCATTAGTCGACACTGGAATGGAAGGTGCTAGAAAATTCTATTAGATCACACTCGCGTATGATTTTTGTTCCCATAGAATGAATTCTTGACAGGAAGTCATAACAGATGTCCTAGAAAGGTCTATGCACAGATTATATATTAGATTATTACTCGATAAATATATTAAACCGCCATCTAGTGTCGGAAGGACAAAAAAATCAATTTCACTTCCCTATAAAATTGGATAGGTGTCGCTACTTGTTCCGAAACGGAATTAATAACGTTACACCACCCCCCCCTTAGAGTATTTCTTGCGGGCCTAATACGCAAGAAAGGTCCCAACAAAGAGAGCGAGCAAAGACTCAGTGAGAAAAAAATGCAAGGTGATACAACCTCATGGCACAGCACTCAGTTGCAAACAATCGGACTTTTCACCACGCTATCTTGAAAGACAATGAATCTATCACAGCACGTTTAAGTACCTTTATATAAGGTGAAAAAGTCGTGAGACAATAACCAAGCTAACTACATCTATTCGCCTGCTCTAGATAACGCAATGCCTCAACACTTGATGGCAGATCCAGAGTGTTGAGGCGCTGGTGAGAAAGGAGAACTCGATACGGCATCAGAGGGACGATGTCCATTTTTCAGGACACAGTCGTCTATAAACAAAAAAAATCTAAAACTACAGTTTATATCTCAGTGTAGCAAAGGTTTAAACAAAAGACATACTAGAGTACTAAGGGATCGAAACGGGACTGATGGCTGACCGAACAGACACCTTAGGTTGCTCCTCTCCACTATACTTCAGGATGTCCTTAATATGGTAGACTCCCAGCTGTGCAATTCACTAAGCGAGCACAACGATGCGAGTCGCAACGCTGTGCTCGATAGAGATTGTCATTGGTCGATCTCCAGTGACGTGATACAATCCGACCAATGACAACCTCTATCGAGCACAACGTTGCGACTCGCATCGTTGTGCTCGCTTAGTGAATTGCAGTGCAGGTCCTTACCGTTCAAGTCCGACAAACAATAAACCAAAGGGGAGCGTTTAGCGGTCACTATACACTTCATGAACTTAGGAGCTAATTTAGAAGTAAAATTCTTTTCCTTGTTAGACAAATAGAATGTACGCTTATAAACAATCTGTCCCACCTTGAGCTCTACATGCCTTTTCCTGAAATTATAATACTTCTCATTACGTCGGTGAGCAACATTCAAATGTTTCTTCACCTGATCGTAAATGCGTTGTATTCTTTTCAGTTTGTCTCCAAAGGCCGAGGGATCATCAAATAGAGACCGCATTAGGATGGCAAGCGATGTCTGATTGTCTATACAAAACCCCATCTCCAATGAATTCCCTACCATGCACCAAAAAGTAGGGGGTGAAACGAGTGGCTTCACTAACAGCAGTGTTCAGTGCACACTGTAATTCCACCAGGTGTTCGTCCCATCTCTTATGTTGTGACTTCACATAACAGGAGATAGCTTGAACCACATTGCGAATAGCTCGTTCAGCCTGGTTAGTTTGGGCATGATACCTAGGGTTATAATAAACGTTCGGTACATTATATTTGATCAACAGATCTTTAAATTGCTTGCTAACAAACTGAGGACCATTATCCATATAAATGGTTTTACATACTCCATGGACTAGAAACACGTTCTTTTCTATGAATCTCGCAACTGCAGCGCCTGTGGCGACCCTAATAGGGCACAACATGATATATTTGCTGAAATAGTCCGAGACCACAATCAAATGAACGTTTCTATTACCAGAGGTAGGGAAGGGACCAAGTAAATCACAAGAGATGGCTTCGAATGGCTTCGACACACGCTTTGGGTTGCCCATTAAGCCGGGACGAGAAGTGTTCACGGGTTTGTACTGCTTACATGTCTCGCAATTCCCGACATAACTTTTGACACTCTCGTACATTCTGGGCCAGTAATAGTTTAGCGCCAACCGTTTATGTGTCTTCCAAACACCACCATGGGCACTAAGCGTGTCGTCATGGTACTTGGCGAGGAGAGTTAGTCTATCTTCCTGAGGTACCACTAGTTTCCAATCGAAATCTGAGGTCAAAGAATACTTATTTTTCGAAAATCTATACAGTAAGTTGTCACGAATGTCAAAATTAGGGTAATGCCTAGGGTTTTTTCGCACACAGTTCATGGTGTGGATATACCAGGGATCCTTAGTGGAGCTTGTATCGAGGGAATCAATTTTGATTCGAGACAGAGCGTCCGGCACGACATGATCCTTGCCTTTACGATGCTCTATGTCGAAATCAAATTGACTCAGCCTCAGGCTCCAACGCGCTAAGCGGCCAGTAGGGTTCTTTAACTTATGGAACCACAGTAGTGAGGCATGGTCTGTAACTATAGTGCATTTCTGTCCCTCAACGTACTGTCTAAATTGCTCCAAAGCAAAGATCACGGCCAGAAGCTCTCTCTCGGTAGTGCTGTAGTTCACCTCGTTCTTGTTTAGAGACCGACTGCAATACGCGATCGGATGTTCTAATCCATCGTGCGTTTGGGTCAGCACAGCAGCAACTGAGAAAGCAGACGCGTCACTGAGAATTCGGAAAGGTAAAGTAAAGTCAGGCATTTTTAAAATAGGAGCAGAGACCAAAGCTGATTTGAGAAGGTTGAAGGCCTCCTCAGCTTCAGGGCTCCACGCAAAGGTTACATTCTTAGAGGTTAGTTTGCACAAAGGTTTACTAATTTTCGAGAAGTTATTAACAAAGCGACGATACCAACCGGCCATCCCTAGGAACCTTTTCACCTCCTTAGAATTGGAAGGTGTGGGATAGTTGAGTATGACCTCAACCTTACCCGGGTCTGTTCGCAGGCCATGTTTGTCCACATAGTAACCAAGGTACTTCAATTCACTTCGACAAAAGTGTGATTTCTTCATGTTTATCGTTAGGCCCGCTTCCTTGAGTCGCTGATGGATTCTATGTAAGAGATCCACATGCTCCTCAAAGGTGCTGGCCACACAGATTATGTCGTCTTGGAAAGAAAACACCCTGTTGTCGAATTCGGGGCCAAATAGGCGGTCCATGAGCCTCTGCATCGTAGCTGAAGCCCCAACCAAACCGAAGCACATGACATTGTACTGGAATAGCCCCCTCCTAGGAACTGTAAAGGCAGTTTTTTCGGCAGATAGGGGAGAATCGAAAGGAATCTGCCAATAAGCTGCACTCAAATCTATAGAGGTTAAATATTTAGCATTATTCAAATGGTCAAGAATTTGATTAATGTAAGGTAACGGATAGGCATCACTTTTTGACACAGAATTGAGCTTTCTAGAGTCCAAGCACAGTCTGAGGTCACCGTTCGCTTTCTCCACCATAACCACTGGTGAATTCCACGCGGATTGAGATGAAGATACCACTCCCATCTCCAACATCCGGTCCAACTCTTCTTCCAGGGCCTTCTGTTTAAGGGGAGAAAGCGGGTAATAACGTTGTTTGATTGGCTTGCTATCACCAGTGTCTATGACATGATGCACAAGCGTTGTCCTACCTAAGCCTACCTTATCCGTGTTCAAAGAATCAAATTTATCAATGATCTTGTTTATTACACACCTCTGATTATCAGTTAAGTTGTTATAATCTTCAAGACCATTATTAAGAGACAAAGACTCTATTGGGTTGGTATCGCTAAATTTATCTAAACTAATATTTTGTGAAATCAATTTATCACCCAACTGAAACTGTTGCCAAAAATCTACACCAAAAATCATGGATGTAGTTATTTCTGGAACCACATAAAACTTAATTACTCGGATAACCGAATTGTACTCAAGAGGCAAAGAGATACAACCCAAACACTTCAAGTACGAACTGTCTGCAGTTGTGATATGAAAATTTGGGTTGACGCTTTCCAGCTCAAACCCTAGTTCTAAAAAGTGGTGGTGCGCACCCTTTCCTAGCACTGAGCAGGAGGCACCAGAATCAAGAAGACCTAAAACATTCAGCTTCAAAATCTTAACAACTAAGTACGGTCTAACATCATTAAACCGTTTAGAAAACAGGACCTTATCAGAAGAGGACTCAGATACGGAGTTAATTTCAAATTTCCTAATAAGGCCCTGGCCTACGCGTTTTTTGACTTGGAAGAACATTGGGGGCATTCAGGTGACTTGACTCCTTTGAAACCACACCGGAAACACACCAACTCCTTAGATTGCGGACAGCCATATGCAGTGTGACCGCTCTCACCGCACCGGAAGCATTTCCGTTCGCTCGCGGCCAGCGAGCTGTCCACAGCAGAGACCTGCTTTGCAGGCTTCTGCACGGTCTTGCCTTTCTGCTGATGTAAGTCCGATGAGATCTCAAATTTGTCGAGTAATGGTTCATGGAACGCATCTGCCCTAGCACGTGCAAGCTCCAAACGCTTTCCCAACCGTTTCAGATCATCGATTGAGTTGACTTCATGAAGGGCTAATTCCTTCATGTAGTCAGGCCTTATGTTATGCATAAGAATGTCCAGTTGTTCTTCACTGGGCATTTTACAAGACAATCTAGAGAACATGGCCAACATAGTGGAAATATAACTCACTAGAGACTCGGAGCGGGCTTGTGTACGCTGTCTGATTTCATTGCGGAGACGGTAGTCATAGTCGGGTATGTCAAAAGTTTCCCGAAGCTCCTTGATTAAATCCTCATATGAGGTAAAGTTGGCTTTGTTAGTGCGGAACCAAAACAAAGCGGGTCCGTCTAACAGATCAGAAAACGCCAGAAGAACCTTAGACTTACTGACCTCCCGGGCAGTTCTAAGTTCCTCCAATCTCTCAATGAAGACGCGCACACAAGAAGAGCCATCATATCTTAAATTAAAAGAGTTCAAATTGATAGGGCGTTCCCTATAAACTATATTGTCACTAGCAGGATTAAGGTCATGTGAACTATTGCGTATCGAGCAATCCTTTCTCAATGCAGGTGAAGTATAACCTATCTGGTCACGGTTCACGGGGTCATCATTGTTATCTGACCCTTCAGATTCCGAGTCACTGTCGGGTTCAGATACAGACACTATCTTAACAAGCCTATTGCGAATTCCTATGAGTTCCGGACAGTCTAAGCCACAACGAGCCAACCTAGTTAGGAGATAATTTGCTCTTACAGCAGCCCTAGTGCGAACATTCTTATTAGAAACAAAATCACCTGAAGAGATTAATTCCTCCAACTCGAGGACTTTGGGCTCACAGATCGAAAGCTCAGCGGAAGCGACAGTGGGCGCTGCGATATTGGCCTTGATGCTACCCCTCCGGACGAGCCGGTGCGCCGTTCGCAGCTCACCACGCAGACCGACGACCGCAGCCTCTGGATCCGCTGTAATGCCCATATAAGAAAGCTCGTTACAAAGTTCATCTTTCCTCAAGTAATTAATATACTTCTGCATTCGTGCCATATTATAATTAAGTTAGAAGTTACTTTAGTACAAAGAGACAGTTTCATAAACTAAGTTCAACAAAAACAGTAAACATATATTTGTACTGAATAAAAAATATTCACAATATACTCCTTTCTAGTTATACTTAAACTGAGAATGAGTACAAAGTTCAACTAAGAAAGGTTAAAGATTCACAAGATTCACTATCAGATAACTTAACAAATTGTATGAAGTTATAACACAAAAGTGCTTGTTTGCCACCTAAGTGGTAGTAAAGATACTATGACCTACTATGGAATAGTACAAAATCACAATATATGAACATAGATATTTTACCAACTAGTTTTATGTTGTATGGTTTTACAAAACACAGTTATAGAATTAAAATTGTAAGGTAGGTATTATAACCGCCTTCTAAAAAATTACAATAACATAGGAATATCGAATTTCCTTATGTAATTACTTACACTTGCTCAATTGTCGCCAAATTATAGATTCTAACTCCGGAAGGGCTAACTAAAGTTACAAGGAACACAAATTAAGGAGAAGGATCGGAAAAAAAAAAGAAAGAAAAAGAAAAAAAAGTGGGTATGCCGAAAATAACTTACCAAAAGTATGCAGCTAATTAATTTAGAATTTTGAATGTGTATTTTCTTGCCGAGAAGGTGTTGATGGCTGAAAAAACACAAAAGGGAGTAAATTACGTGCCAGCTGCCTAACACAACCAATTTAACGTCCTGGGAAGTCTCAGATGAGGTGGAATTTTGTGCTCATTGAAGGTTCCCACGAATGCACACACAGTAGCACAAGAGCTTAGGTCTACTAAAATTTTTGAAAGCCCCACGTTGGGCGCCAATTTGTAACCTTTTTGGGTGGAAAGGTCACCTCACCGGCTCACCCAGCGGGGAGACTCTCGAAACTCTTTTCCCAGGGCGCCTTTCCTAAACAGAGGTGTGTGCAGTTGTGGGAACGCCTTCAATGAAACACCAACACCTGAGTCCATACATATATTTGGCCAAGATATATATATAATAAATTATACAGAGATATCACAGTTGGTTAATATAATCACACAAGAAAAAAAAGAAGTCAACAAAAGTTCCAAATAGAAGTACACAGCTTGTACGGCTCTTCTGAGCTCACTCTCAATGATCACTAGCTTTGGCAAATAAGAGTCTTAGATATAAAAGAATATTGCACATGACCTGGTCTCCCGCCTGAGGCAGTGCAGGGTCGGGCTGCGTGGTGAACCGCAGGCTGCTCACGCCGGGTGCACCAAAGCCAATATCAATACGCCAAAGGTGGAAATCTCCACACAGGGTTCGCAACAGCTCTCAGCGACTCAAAGTAGGTCTTGGCGGTACAATTGGACCCTGTATTACAATACGAAACACTAAATTCACTACCAGACCTAACAGCACAGATTTTACCTATAGGAATTGAATGATATTTCTTACCAGAATTACTGGGCGAACTTCACAACGATTTGCTCAGAGTTTCGTAAAGTAAATTATTAACACAGAGCGACAGTCTTCCACTACACACAAGCGTCTAAAATTTCTTCAAAGGTTTTCGGTGACAGCCGAAGCACCCGTATTTATATTAACTATTATCGAATATTCCAGCAAACACACAAACGGAAATCCTCTTTACAATCTAGCAATTTGCATTAGTCGACACTGGAATGGAAGGTGCTAGAAAATTCTATTAGATCACACTCGCGTATGATTTTTGTTCCCATAGAATGAATTCTTGACAGGAAGTCATAACAGATGTCCTAGAAAGGTCTATGCACAGATTATATATTAGATTATTACTCGATAAATATATTAAACCGCCATCTAGTGTCGGAAGGACAAAAAAATCAATTTCACTTCCCTATAAAATTGGACAGGTGTCGCTACTTGTTCCGAAACGGAATTAATAACGTTACAATCCTATACAACGCCAAATAATAAGAACCTCCTCCTTTTTTGAAAAAATATAATTCTCAAAAACATTGTCATTTCGCAATATTTATATTTTTAATATTACATTAAATAATTGCACATAAAAGGTTTTTCCAACGAGTCATATTTACCTAGATACTACGACCATAAAATATATTATAAATTCTTTACTGCGAGACCAAACGAGTTTTCTGATTTGTATTCAGTAACACTGATGACTATAAAATCTTGAATAAATTAACATAGTAATACAAGCGGATTTTTTTTACAACTGTCAACACCATTTGGGGTTTTACTAAGTGGATGGGAAAACCTAATATGTACCTACTTACATTAAAAATAAAATAAGTACCTAGTATAAAATAAAATTACTATTCCGTATCCTTTAAATAGCTTATATACCGACATCGTTTGGTATTTTTGCGGTGTCAGCCTTACGATCGAGAGGTCCCTGGTTCGAATCCCGACCATTACTAAGGACCTTATCACACTAGCGATGGCGCCACGGGGACATCGCAGACGTGTGGCAAATAGTGATGTCGCTGCCGTGCAACCACCGGGATCTGCTGCGCAACTGCGACGGATTCGCCGCGCAACAACGTCGTGAGTATCCGCTGCGCAACCGCGTTGTCTCCCCTGCGCATCTGCTCTGACCGACAACGGCTATTGTGATAAGGCCCTTACACTACGATGTGTCCTGATACCACCCCTAAAACAAGCTATTTCCTTGGCTGAAGAGACTAGTAATAATTTGGCTTATGTACAAGACTCTCATGGCAAATTAAAAAACAGGAAATTTGTAAAGTGCAATACCTCCTGGGATATTGGATTAAATTATTCTGGAAATTGGATTAAACCATCTTGACACTAATGTTGCCATAATATAAAAACCATAATTAAAATAATAAAATCGACCTATACTAATATTTTTTTTAAGCAATATATTTTCTAGATTAACTCAGTATCATCATCACCAAATCCCGGTAGCATTCAAATCCTGATGTCTGCTCTTTTACTTCCCTTCGCCTTACGGTTTAAGGAACCCTGTCTGACCCCGAGAGGAAAGATTACTCCAAGTCTTGTTCGCCTTTCAGCAGGTACCTAAGGTTGACTTGTATCATTTATTTTAATATTTAAATACATACAATACATACACTGATCTCAAAATTTCGGTAATGAATCAAAATAACACCAAAACACGACAAATAAATCGCAAAATAACACATAACAAATAAATCGCCATTAAAAAGGTATTCTCACAAAGAGAAGAAGAATTTTCTTACAAAAAATGATTCGTTATAATGATCAAAATTTCGCGCGATACCGGAAATTCTAATTATGTAAAAAATCCCTATTATTCAATCAAACTAGCTTAATGCAAAGCTAGCTACTAGCTTTTGGACAAAGATCTCTCGAAACGCAGGGTGTCTTTGGCCTACTGTTTCCACGCTAAGTTAAAATCCCTATGGCACAAATTAAATACTTACACAAAAATAAATGACAATCAAGCTTAGTAGTCAACATTGTAACGCATCATGTTGCGCGATATTGTTGTGCAACAACATCACACACAGACCCAACAATATCTATCCACGCACATGATTAATGGTTGAACAAGTGAAAAAAAAGGATTGATGGAGTTCTCGCAGTCACCTCCGTCAATCTCTCCTAACCAATATCTATCAGCGTCCGCGCTGTCATATTCTGCGGATAATAGTCGACATATTTGGCAGCAAATCTACCATATTTGGCGGCAGATTTACCATTTAAGGCAGCATATTAATCAGGATGACAAAATAGAAACTTTGCTAACAAAAATGTATTTTTCCGTATTTGATCATGGTGAGCCAAGTTTCTAACAAACACGTTTTTGGAACCTAGTTTATTTTTATAGCTTAGTTACCTCTTAAGAATACATTATTTAATTGAGGTACACTCTAGCCTTAAAGGACGTAATACTAAAATGACCAATGACCCATACATCAATAATAATTGTAAAAAAGTAAACACAGTAAGGTTTTAAAAATTTATTGTAAAATCATTGAGAAAAATAAACATTTATGTATTTAATATTTTTCTTTACACTTCATGTCAAGCTTAGCTAAAAATGGTACATAATAATGTTCCTAGCAGATTTTCACTAAAGCTTAGTGGAGAGGAGATAATTATTTCCTATCTACTCTTCACCTAGCTCCTGAGTTCAGCATTCAAATGGGATAAAAGGGGTTCTCTCATATAAGAAAGTACAGCGCGACGACAGTGTGTGCCCAATCCGGTCCACAAGCCGCAGCCTATCCCCTCTCTTCTCCGTTTTGATGGCAACCAGCCCTAAGTCCTTATATCTAAGACGTGTGGGTGCTACATGTCTAAATACAAATTGAACCAAGAGTTTTTAGAAGAAGTTCTCTGTAAATAAATTGATGTCACTTTATTTAAGAGACGGCAGACTTCCCAAGTCTTTCCTAGTATTGGAACGCTTTATATAATAATTCCTCCACACGGACACATTATGTTTTATAACGAAAAAGTATATATTTAGACTAAAATCTTGGAAACGATATAGTATCATTAGTAACCAGGACATAAAGTTTCCTTGTCTTAGGTTTTGAAACAGCGGTGTTGTCAACATAAAAACACCACACAAAATAAATGTTATAGTCAACAAAAGCACAAAGCGGTGTGGTCTCTGAGTACAAGATTTAACATCAGTAAAATTTACTTTGAAAACAGTGTATAGTATGATTAAATACATAATAATGTTAATTACTAATGGTAAATACATGTATGTGATTTGTATTCCCAAAGCAAAATCAGGAACGACGTCAGATATAGAAAAGAATACAATCATATTAAACGTGAGTAACAAGAGAGGCAGAATCCACGAGAACAGAGTAGCTTTAAGGTACCGTCTAGTGATGGAATTGTTAAACACTTTCACTAGATCTGAATAAAACACATAACACAGCACTAGCAACCAATAGTTCAATGTCGATTTAAAGTACAAATAGAAATAACACATGACCATGAGAATTGTATCTGTGTACATCTCTCCAATGGATGCGACGAGGTACTTCAAATTCATATATAGTGCTCGCATCACGGCGTTCATCGTGTTGTTAAAGATGATACTGAGGAGGATGTAGTTCTTGAACCATCTGAACTTTCTTCTTGCGATCCATGATGTGACACCAATGATGATCGTGAAGATAGAGAACACGATGTATACGTAGTCTACGTATACAGAGATTTGCGGAGAGCGATAGATTTTGCAAACTGTAAAATGCAAGGCTTGCGTGTTGTTATTCATGGTAGTGTATGGTATACGTCCTCTGCGATCGACGATTTTTAGTAGACTCTTGAATAAACCGCTACAGAGATGTTATTTATCAGTGTTATCTGTGAGTGGGTAGTAAAGATACCTATAGTTAGTGAAGATACCCAGTTTTTGCGCGACTTACAAATTATAATATTTATCAAGGGAATTTATGTTGTTTGCATACAAGCCATACCACAGGTGGGTCTGTCTGATGATGTAACCTATATTTTTTAACAAAGCACCATAAATAACGCTAACTCAAACTCGCAGTGTACTATAGTATATAACATTTTCATGTAAAATAAAACCAAGACACAATATAAATAGCTTTTTCACGTCACGTCAATTTGACTTTACCTCGCCTGATGGTATGCTAAAGACAGTCTCAGCAAGAGGGTCACCATTATAAACACGTACCGTATTAATAATGGCGGCACTCAACTTAACGGGCATTTTCACGCCACACTGACCGCCCCGGGACTGTAGGAAGAAGGAAACATGTGAGCTGGCAAGGAGTTCTTGTAAAAGGCTAGACAAATAAGAGGAAACATATATTTTATGGCAACTTTGCCTAACCTAACACCTTTCACTAAAGGTCACGGCAGGGGTTGCTCAAGTCGTGGGTCGGATAGGGCGGCTGGGTCTCGAGGTCGCCCTTCACAAGTTCGAGGCTCTGTGCTTCCACGGACCTCGGATGGGGCCACCTGCGGGATCCAGCCTACAGGTAGGGGGCGTCAGCATCGGCATCGAGCCCTCGATGAAGGCTCGTACTCGATGGCCGGTGGAACTTCGGACATCACTTCCGAAGTTTGGTCCCAAAACTGAGGGGGGTGTCAGCTGCACTCGCACGGCTGATGCCCAACATCAGGGGACCCAACGCTCCCTGCAGGAGACTGTACCTGGGGATCGTGCGAAGTATGGCCCTATACGGGGCCCCCGTATGGGCGGAGACCCTGACGGCCAGTAATGTGGCTAGATTGCTGAGCCCACAGAGGGCGATGGCCGTCAGGGTGATAAGGGGATACCGCACGATCTCAGGTGAGGCGGCATGTCTCCTAGCCGGGACTCCTCCATGGGACCTGGAAGCGAGAGCCCTTGCGTCTCTATTTAAATGGCGCAAGGAGGCGCTGGAGCGGGACCAATGGCTGCGTCTCGAGAAATCGAGGCCCAGCGGTCCCAGCTCCACCAGGAAACCGTGGAGACATGGAAGGTGCGACTTGAGCACGGCAGCGTGACGTGACGGACTCACGCACGCCTCCTCCCTCCTAAGAAGCGGGATGATACTCGAAAACCCCCCATAGACGCGGGATAGCACCCGAACCACCCCCTAGACGAGGCCGCATTAAAGCCGTGGGTCTGTTGGGAGCCCTGGGACATCCTTCCGAGGGCTTACCCGGGGCTCCCAACTATAGGCTGCTGGGCGATACCGTGGGGGTTTTAGTCGGTAGGAGTCCGGCATAACATCCATGAAGGATTTCCCCCAGGGTCAAAAAAAAAAACCTAACACCTTTTAAATTTCATTATTGCGGGGGTCCCAGTCATTACTACCTATTAATTAAGAGTACTTATTGGCGTCCTATACTTAGGCACCCAAAAATTACTTGCAACAGATTTCTTAAATCTGTGTCTGTATGCTAATTCTGGCTACCACACACATATTTGACTTTCAATGACTTCAAGAGGTAGGTACTCTCCGGTCAATGAGTACCTAAGTGACGTAATTTGGGTATTTTACGTTTTGGTAATAAAAGTGTAACAGTTATACATTTCAAACTTGACTGTTTTAAACGTATCTTATGCTATTGACATTATATTTTTTTTTTATTCCGAGAATTTAAACTTCCTAGCACTGTACATTCGAGAAAACTTCGCCTTCGCGGGGGCACTTCCGTGTCCCTAGATCAAAAAATCAGGCCCTGCAGCTATCGCTTGTTTAGTAAAATCGCAACACTATTTACCACTAATTGACATTTAGGCATTTTCGTGTCTGATCAGCACATTGCCTGTATAATGTATTTTCTGCTTTGAGATAGACTTGACAAACATTTAACCAATTAAGAACACAAGTGCAGTGATATACACGTATCAGCTCGTAGAGCTGCTAGTGTATCAAATCAAATCAAAAAAATCAAACACATCGAGAATAAAAACAGCACAACAAAATAATAATAATATGGCAACCCTACAACACCGAAGTCAAATTTATTTTTGCTCCATTTTAATTTCTTTAAATTTAATTTTTAGGCAATTTTTTTAAAGTGATTTCACCCACCAGCTGGCAAAAGGAAAACCCTAAGCCCCACTAAGCCCGAAATTTCTGGTAATAAGTGTAATCCAATAAGTAAAATACACAAATACTAGAAAAATGCCGACCCGTGATGACAGCTGTCACCAACAAAATTTAACAAATAAAATTAAATGTTGAGCAAATGCTGACTCGTGCACAAGCCAAGAGACACAGGAATGCACCAACAACATCTCCGGACTCGTCGCTAAGCTCCGCCGCGCAACCTCCAGCAGTGGAACCAGCGGCGTCGAGCTCCTCTTCGAGCGACGAGTTCTTCTCCCCGCCGACGTCGCCAACACCTGTACGTCGGCCGGGGAGAGGCCGGCCACCGACCTGCTTGGGACCCCGACGCCCTCCGGCTTCGAGTGGGGCCCCCGCTATCGGTGGTGATGTGCACCGCATGCGATGGACTACTTCCATAAATGTAAACGTCATGCGGGCATATTTTGCGGCTACAGAGGGGGGAACTAACCTCAGTGCGTACCGTACTCGGATGCTTCCTCTGTTTCAGGCGCTTGAACCTTCCATCAACACGTCGGCACAACGACTATCGGACCAAGTGCGGGTCATTCAACGCAATCGCATGTTGAATGAAACCGTACTTGAGACTCTACGGCTAGAATGCTTGCGAAATATCTGTGTCACCCCCGCCCCGGCTCCTGCTCCTGCTTCTACAGCAGAAAGAAATGATGATACTTGTGTTGCGCCGGATGACACACCTATTCCAATAAGTATTCAGTACAATGAAGAGGTATTCAGGCTTTGGAATGTGCGTTGCGGGAATATCGATCAATGCCCGTACATGTCAGGCCACGTCTCCCGCGGTTGCCCATACATAGACGTAATATAGCGCTGGTGAGTGCCCTTGATTCATTATTACCTAGATATCTAGAAAATAGTGAAAACCTCGGTGACACCCACTCAATTCTGTATTGTACTGCTGTGGCGGCATGTCGTATGGTAGGTGCTAAATTTTCCATTAAAGATCCTGCCATACGACCTAAGTTTACCATACCAGCATGGCAATGCAGAATTGAACGACGTGTGGCCGAGGCAAGGGTGCTCATCGGTAAACTAATCTGCTTCAGGTCGGGCAATACTCGCCCAAGAGTGATGCGCTATGTGACCCGAGCGTTTGCGGGAACTGATATTAGTCCCCAGGATTATACGTCTCGGGTCACAGAGCGTATTGACTTCCTGAAGCAGAAAGTCTGTGCATGGGCAAACCGTATTCGGAGATATAAAAAACGAGTTGATCGATATACCGTCAACCGTATGTTCCAAAGAGACCAAAGGTGGGTATATAGAAGCTGGGAGCGAACAGATGAGAGTGTGGATGACGTGTGGCGGCCGGATGCTGAAGCCACAAATGCTTTCTGGCGCAGCATTTGGTCGGTGCCCGTTAGCCACACTGAAGGCGATTGGATGCGTGAGGTCGAAAGAGCATGCGAAACCATTCCAGAAATGGAAGAAATCTACATTGATGCCACTGATGTAGATTGTGCAGTCCGTTCGCTGTCTAACTGGAAATCTCCGGGACCGGATGGATTGCACAATTTCTGGCTAAAGTGGCTACGGAGTTCGCATGTTGTTTTGGCCTCACAATTTCAATCCGCTATAGAATCTGGGACGCTACCAGCTTTTATGACGACAGGAGTTACTCACCTGCTCCATAAAACTGGTAGTACCCTGGAGCCCAATAATTATAGACCGATTACATGTCTCCCAACGGTCTATAAACTTCTTACATCCATCCTGAGAGCTAAGATTAACAATCACATAAACAATAATTCTATTATGTGTGCCTCTCAGAATGGATGTAGAATGGGGCCCGGGGTACTAAGGAGCTCCTCCTGATTGATATGGCTATTAGCCAACAAGCTCGCCGCAATCGTAAAGATCTGACAGCATGCTGGATCGATTACAAGAAAGCGTTTGACTCCGTGCCACATACATGGCTTTTGAGGGTGCTGGAGTTGTATAAAGTGAATACAACTCTATGTACCTTCTTAAGGTCGTGTATGCGGCAATGGAAGACGGTTCTTTTCTATCCAGGGTGTCGTCAGGCTTTGGGTGGCGGCGTGCCGATAACAATAGAGCGGGGTATTTTTCAGGGGGATAGTCTGAGTCCCCTTTGGTTCTGCTTAGCCCTGAATCCACTTAGTGCTTTACTAGTGAATTCAGGGTTAGGTTATAGGCTACGAAGAGAGGGTCAGATGGTATCCCACCTCTTTTACATGGATGACTTAAAGCTATTTGCCCACACCAATCCTCAATTAATAGCTTTACTGAAGGTAACAGAAACATTCAGTAATTCTATTAAAATGGCGTTTGGTGTGGACAAATGTGCAGTCATTCATGTAAAGCGAGGGCGGGTGGTGGAGTCGGACGGTATACAGCTCTCTGATTCCACTAACCTAAGATCACTCCTCGTAACCGAGACCTATAAATACTTGGGTATGTCACAGGCGTTATGCATCAATGAGGTCGACATGAAACAACTGTTACAGGAACGTTTCTTTGGCCGCCTGAGAAAGGTACTTAACAGTCTTTTGTCAGGTGGTAACAAGGTGCGTGCCTGTAACAGTTGGGTCATGCCACTCTTGATGTACTCTTTTGGCATACTCAAGTGGTCTCAGACTTAACTCGATACCATCGATAGGAAAGTCCGAACTCGGTTGACTGCATTTCGAATGCACCACCCACGGTCGTCGGTCATGAGATTGTACGTCCCGCGGAAATGTGGGGGTCGAGGTTTTTTAAATGCTAAGACCCTTCATAATCGCGAGGTGTGCAATCTCAGAGACTACTTTCTTAAGTCGAACGTGGACATGCATCGTGATGTAGTCAACGTAGATACCGGGCTCACCCCGCTCGGTTTGGCTAAAGAGAACTGGCGCAGGCCTACAATAGTTAGCACTGACAGCCGCAGGGAGGTATGGCAGAGTAAGGAGCTACATGGTAGGTTCTATCGGGCCCTGCACAGGCCCGAAGTAGATCTACTGGCATCCGTATCCTGGCTACGTTTCAGTGACCTTTTTGGGGAAACTGAAGGTTTTGTCTGTGCAATTGCAGATGAAGTTATTAAGACGAATAACTACCGGAAGTATATCATGAGGGATGGCACGATTGACATCTGTCGAGCGTGTCACCAACCTGGTGAATCCCTCAGGCATATTACTTCCGGTTGTTCTCGTCTTGCTAACGGCGAGTACTTGCACAGACATAATCAAGTAGCCAGGATAATCCATCAGCGACTTGCTCTGAAATACAACCTTGTGGAAGTTGAGGTGCCGTACTATAGGTATGTTCCTGAGCCAGTTCTAGAAAATAACCATATCACATTGTACTGGGATCGATCTATCATCACTGATAGGACTGTTATAGCTAACAAGCCTGACATTGTGGTGATAGACCGATCCGAACGCCGAGCATTGATTGTTGATGTCACCATTCCTCATGACGAGAATCTCGTGAAAGCTGAGAAAGATAAACAAGTTAAATACTTGGACTTGGCCCACGAGGTTGTCGACATGTGGAATGTTGACTCAGCAATCATTGTACCGATAGTCGTATCAGTCAACGGATTGATAGCAAAGAGCCTCGACCAACATCTGAAGAGGCTCGGGTTGGATGGTTGGGTCAAGGGCCAGATGCAGAAGGCAGTACTCCTTGATACGGCGCGCATCGTGAGGAAGTTCCTCTCTCTGGAGCCCTGACCACCGGTAGCTTGGACCCTGTACTCGATGCCGGTGGGATACTATTTTTTATATTTTTAAATATATGTTATTTTTATATGTATTTAAAAATATAATTTATAAGTTTTTTAAAATGAATAAAGAGGATAATAATAATAATAATAATAACTGAATACAAATAGTAAAGACACAAACGCACGTAAAACTTTTCTGTTGAAGTTTCTTCAATACATTGAATTTGTCTTCATTGTCATTGTCATTGAAATCCACAACTTGACTATGCTGATGCCAGCTATCTTGATCTCACCGAGGAGCAACTTGATAAGCTTGAGCGTCTTCAAAATTTCTGTATTAGATTTATATTTGGTCTTCGCAAATATGATCACGTATCACAATTCCGCAACCTGCTCAAGTGGCTCCCAATTCGACTTCGACGGAACGTAACTATCTCAAATATTAAACAGAGTTGGTATAGGTACCTATGTATAGTTCTGTAGTACTAAAAGCAAAATGTTTAAAAAACAAATTCAGACTGCAAAAACTATAATCGTAATCTAAGTAAGTACCTACTTACATAATGATAATATTATTTTCAGGTGCTTATCATACCTACTTTAGTGGAGGGTGACTTGCGTGCAAACGGTCTCGCTACCTTGGACGCACAAGATCGTGCGAAGTGGAGGAGGAAGAGCCGGAAGGCGGACCCTGAGCTCCGAGGGCACCGAGGCCTCGGATGCAATCAGGACTAAAGTTTTTATGTGGATGATGATGATCATACCTACTTTATAGCAAAGTACTCTTGTACTTACTGTGGTAACCTGTTAAAACGTTAGTAAAACAAAATATTCACATACTAAGTAATTTTATAGTCGTTTCAAATATAAAGAGTTTGGGCAAATCATCTGGAAGTATTAATTTGGCAATAGAAAAAAAAAAATATAATCGGAATAATGTTCAGGTGAAAGGAAAAATGTATGGGGGAGTAAAGAAAAAAATTTTTCCTTCGCCAAATTAATACTTCCAGATGATTTTGCTTTCAAAACTGTGTGCAAATTCTTTTTATCCGAAACTACTTTATGTAAAATCACCCAGTATAAGCAAGAATATAAATAATTTGCTGTGATTGTTTTTAACTCATAACTCATAACTTATGAGTTATGAGTTAAAAACAATCACAGCAAATTATTTATGAGTTATGAGTTAAAAACAATCAAAGCAAATTATTTATATTCTTGTTTATACTCATAACTTATGAGTTATGAGTTAAAAACAATCACAGCAAATTATTTATATTCTTGTTTATACTGGGTGTTGAGTCATAACTCATTTATTCATAAGAATAATATTACAAGTCAAAACCTTCACTTTTTACAATACATTTTGTCTATTTGGTATATATGTATGTTTATTTTTTAGTTTATAATAATTAATTCAATAAAAGGATAATAATATGTACTTAATGATCAATTAATTAATCAATACCATACCGTATGTCACAATTAAAGAAGAAAAAAAATGTCTTGAAATGTCAAAAAGAGAATAAAATAAAAACAATGTCAACAAATTATAAATACTAAATTAACCAGCGTCCAACAGTATCAGTCCCTATTTAAAATGTCATTTATATATGCATTACATAAAATAAAAATTATAAATTACGATGTCAACAGATTATTATTTACTATTTACTTTTTTTTTTTTTTTTTTTTTATACAGGACACGTCAATTTGACTTCACCTCGCCTGATGTTAAGCTAAAGGCAAAGTCTCGGAAAGAGGGTCACCATCGTAAACATTTACCATGTTAACAGTGGTGGCACTCAGCTTGACGGCCTCATTAGATGCCTTTTCACGCCCCGCTTAAAGGACCCAGGACTGTAGGAAGAAGGAAACACGTGAACTGGCAGGGAATTCCAGGCCTTAGTGGTGCGGCATAGGAATGAATCACTGAAACGCTTGGTTCTAGCAGGTATACTCTGCACCGTAAATGGATGACATCTTAGCCCTGCACGTGTCGTCCTGTGAAGGAAAGGGGAGGGTGGGACTAATTGGAAGAGCTCGTCAGAACATTCACCATGGTAGAGACGGTAGAAAACTGCCAAAGACGCAACATCTCTACGCATCTGCAAAGGCTCGAGGGTGTTCGTGACCTCAGGATCCCCAATAATGCGGACCGCACGTCGCTGCAACCTGTCGAGAGCATCTAATAAGTACTTTGCGGAGCCGTCCCAGAGATGTGAGCAGTATTCCACGCAGGAACGAATTTGGGTCTTATATAGAAAACACCGCTGCTCCGGCGTGAAAAAACGTCTCACTCTGTTCAGGACTCCGAGTTTACGCGAGGCTGATTTGATGATACTCTCGATATAGTTTTTGTTATTCAGTTTGCAGCGAACATCCATACCGAGGATAGTGAGGTGATCCTGCAGTGGCAGTGGTGTGCTCTGAAGAGTGGGAAGGGGAAGGAAAGGAGATACCTTTGCTGTAAACGCACATGCCTGGGTCTTCTTGGCATTGAACTCGACCAGGTTCCTAGCGCCCCATTGAGAAATGTGGTCCAGGATCCGGTCCAGGTCAGTGACAAGAAGCTGCCTTTTTTCCGCGATATCAGACTGCTTGGCCGCAGGATGTGCGTAATAACTCCCGTGTAAGGTGCTGTCGTCTGCATAGCAGTGAATGTTTCCGTTACAGAGCATGTCATTGATATGCAGAAGAAAGAGAGTGGGAGATAAGACGGAACCCTGCGGCACGCCAGCATTTACCTGCAAGAACTCCGAAGCTCGTCCATCACAAAGGACGCGAATACGGCGCCTCTGCAGGAAGCTTGCAACCCAGTTACACAGTCTAGGAGGCAGGCCGAAGGCTGGTAGCTTGGAAAGAAGCGATTTGTGCCATACCCTATCGAAAGCTTTGGCGATGTCAAGACTAATTGCCAGTGACTCACCGTGCTTCTCCATAGCCTCACCCCAAAGGTGGGTCATGTACGCCAGAAGATCACCCGTTGACAGTTTCGGTCTGAAACCGTATTGCCGGTCACTAAGCAAGGAGTGATCCTCTAGGTGGCGCATGAGCTGTGTGTTAATTATGTGCTCGAACACCTTGCACAGCACTGAGGTGACGGCTATGGGTCGATAGTTGGCTGGGTCCGAGCGATCCCCCTTCTTGGGGATCGGCTGGACATTCGCCTCCTTCCAAGCCGAAGGCACTGTACCCGAACTGTAGGACAGTCGGTACAGTCGCGTTAGCATAGGAGATAACTCCGCTGCACATTTTTTAAGTACGACCGCTGGAATACCATCAGGACCACTGGCTTTCCGGACATCGAGTGATTGCAGTACTGCACGGACATCGCGTTGCCTGATACGTATATCAGGCATTGCGTGGTCACCAGTGGGCATTGTCCGTGGTTGCATACCACAATCATCGACTCGGGAGTTGGCCGCGAAGAGATTGACCAGCAAATTTGCTTTCTCTTGCGGCTCATGGGCCAGAGATCCATCGGGATTGCTCAGCGGGGGCAGCGAGGGCTGGCAGAAGTTGGCTTGCACGGCTTTGGCCAGTTGCCAGTAGCCACGGCTACCCGTGGGATGCGCCACTAGCTCTTGGCCCAGCCGTGCTATGCGCTGGGCATCCGCCCTGATGCATGCTCTCTTGCAGACCTTTGTGGCTCTGTTGTACGCCGCCTTGAAGTGACCCACGTTGGGATCGCGCGTGGCGCGCGCCCGCACCCAGGCGCGGTACGCAAACTGTTTATGCTCAACAGCCTCCGCGCACTCGCGCCCGAACCACGGACGCGCTCCGCGGACTCCGGTGACATCGGTGTATGGGATATAGTATTCCATACCTAGACCGATCTCACCGGCGACGGCAGTAGCGCTCCCAGATGGGTTCTTACCCTCAAAGCAGCGTTCAACCCACGGGATGGACGCATAATAGTCGCGCAATCCATCCCAGTCCGCTGACGAGTAGTGCCATAGACGCCTCTTCCCCTGCACGGGTCGTGGGGGCGCTACAATGGGCACGGTGGAGCGGACCAGACAGTGGTCGGAGTTACCTAAAGCAGCACTCACCGAGACACTGTACTGGTCCGGGCGACTCGTCAACAGAAGGTCTAGCAGAGAGGGCTCTAGGCCGGACTCTCTTGGTATCCTCGTGACCTTGTGCACCAATTGAGTCAAGTCATGCGCCAGGGCAAATGCGTGAGTGGCTCTTCCCGCATGGTTTGTTATGGCGGAGCCCAACCAGATCTTGTGGTGGGCGTTAAAGTCCCCCAAAAACACCAATTCGGCGTTCGGAAACCGCTCCTGCGCATCATCTGCCGCCTGACTCAGGTATTCAAAGAGTCGAGTTACCTCTGCATCTCCCGTATGGGAGCGGTAAAGGCACACATAGATCTGACTCGCGGAGCCATGGTCTACGTGTACCCACAGGATGGAGAAGGATGGGTCCTCTAGACAGCGCAAACGGCGACAGCAAATATCCGCCCTAACAAACACGCACACCCCGGCTTTTGCTCGGAAATTTTCCTCGATAACATAGCCGGGGTAAAGCAGGTAGGTCGTGTCGTCAGGGCGGCGTATTTGTGTCTCCGTCAGAAACAGCATTGCTGGTTTCGCCGTCTCCAGGTGATGGTGGACGGCGTTGAGGTTTGTATGGAGCCCACAGATGTTCGTGGACTCCACCTCAAATAGTCGTGTTGTGGGAGACTCCTTAGCCGCTGTTATGACTATCTTTTTGGTGCGCTGTCATGGTAAATGGAAAGGAATGGATGGGAAGGCGTGAAAAAGAGGTGATTGTCGCCGCAGCACCGTGTGACAATACATGGGACATTAGTTTTGTCTATGATTGTGACGGCATGACGAGAGCCGACGCGCCGAACGGAAGGGCCCCCGTACCCCCCCGAATATGGTCGCCGGGCTCCCATCCGGTCGCCAACCGGCACGACGAGCCATATCGGGATTATGCGCGACCTGGTGGGGCAGCCTTCCAGGGTGGTTAGTCCCAGTTGGGCCCCTGTACTATGCCGCGGGCGGCCAGCGGCACCACCGTTTCTACAGGTCTCCCTATTCGGCGCGGCGCCCCGCGTCACACCCCACTAGACTACGCCAAAACCCACCGGTCCCACTAGTGCTGCGACTACCATCACCTCGGCCCGGCTATGCACTTGCTGATCCCTGAACGCAATCCAACCGAAATTGGATTACTATGGAGGGTTTTTCGCACTTGTGCACGGTGGTACCAACCCGGTCGAAATTAGTGACAAATTTGTGCCATCAAATTTCTACCACCAGTACTATACAGTATACAGTACATTACTTATAGTGATTTGATTGCCACAAATTCTCCAAATGAGTAGAATGCTTGCTCAATAAGCCATCTCTTTAGCCTTATCTTGAAGGACCTAATGCCTAAAGCGGCAGTGACGTTAGGTGGTAACTTGTTATACACTAACGGTCCCATGACATGAGTTTCCTTATTTTACCTATTTTTTTGTTTTTTCTTGTTTTTTTTTGTATTTTTTTTGTATGTTTTTGTATTTTTTTGTATTGTACATTATCCTGTGCATTATAAAATAAAATCTAAAATTAGAAGGAAAGAGTCGGAATTATAATTTAGTATAAGTTTTATTTCAGACGTTTACCTATTACAACACAATAACGAATTCAGGAGGCAAATCTCACAATCATAATTTGCTATGAATTCTATATCAGGGGGTCATTATATTACATACATACATACAATCACGCCTCTATCCCCGGAGGGTTAGGCAGAGATGAATTAACACCCTCATTTCACCAATCATTGGATTCGATCCCAAGTAATAGGGGGTGAGCCTATTGCCGCATTTCAGGCATTATTGTTGACTCAAGCCGTGCATCCAAGGCTGAGTCTGGGCTGTGTATAGGTATTCCTTAGTCGCCTTGTACAACACCGCATGGGAGGAGATGGGGTGTACCAAATTCTAATCTGGGTTCGGTCGTGCGTGCGTGCGTGCGTGCGTGCGTGCGTGCGTGCGTGCGTGCGTGCGTGCGTGCGTGCGTGCGTGCGTGCGTGTGTGTGTGTATGTGTGTGTGTGTGTGTGTGTGTGTGTGTGTGTGTGTGTGTGTGTGTGTGTGTGTGTGTTTGTGTGTGTGTGTGTCTGTGTGTCTGTGTGTCTTGTTCTTTGGGCTCGCTCAACTTTTATTATAGCTGTTTTACTGGCTCCTCCCCAGGTTGTAATACAATAGTTTAGTAAGGACTGACATAATGCAAAATAGACAGTTTTTAGGGTTGTATTATCTACAACATGTCTTAAGTTTTTAAAAATGTAAATAAGTTTTCTTATTCTTTTAGACAGAAGGTCAACGTGTGAATGGAAGTTCAGGTTTTTGTCGATGATAATGCCCAGGTACTTTATTGTGTCTACTTTTTGGAGTTGAGGGCATGTACATGAATTGGAGGAGTAATTGTTGCATGTGTGTGCAGTTATGTTTAATGAATGGCTTTGTGTGTGTGCGTGGTTGCTTAGGGAAAACTGCATGTATTTGGTTTTGTCCGTATTTAGTGTGAGGGAGTTGTTTGTTAGCCAGCTTAAAACCATAGAGAAGCCAGTTTGAGCAAAGTTATAGACTTCCTCCCAGTTGTCTCCATAGAAGAGGAGCGCTGTGTCATCCGCAAATGTAATAATTTTTCCATTTGTCATGTTCAACTGGCAGAGGTCGTTGATACATATCAAAAATAAAGTAGGGCCCAAAATACTACCCTGAGGTACCCCAGTGCTAACCTCGAGGTCATCACTCAACCATTCTTCCACCTTCACTCGTTGGAATCTGTTTTCTAGATAGCTGTGAAATAAATTTAACTGTGTATCACGAATTCCCATTCTCTCCATCTTCTCCAACAGGAGTGGCGCAGAGACCGTGTCAAAAGCTTTCGCCAAATCAAGAAATATTGTTAAGACCTTCTTTTTTTCATCGAGTTTTGTAACTATAGTGTCGGTAAGATGAAGTACCGCGTCGTTTGTTGATTTACCGATTCTGAATCCAAATTGATTTTCCGAAAGTAGTTTCTTTGTTTGTAGGTATTTAATAAGTTGCTTGTTAATCACTTTTTCTAATATTTTTGACAATGTAGGTAGAATTGATATTGGACGGTAGTTACCGACACGATCTCTGCTACCACTCTTATGGATTGGATGGATGAGGGACTTTTTGAAATCTTTTGGAAAAGCCCCAGAAGAAAGGCTGACATTACAAATATATGTAATAAGGTCTACTAGTATACTAGTGTACTTTTTTATCAGGTAACCAGAGATATTGTCACGTCCTGTTGCACAGTTGGTTTTGAGAGAGGATATAATGGCTTTTATCTCATAGACATCGGTTGGCAATAGAACAAATGAGTATAAACAAGGCAGCACTTGGGTAGAGAGTTCAGTAGGTATGGTATCTAGCCGTGCGGTGGACTTAGCCAGTGATCTACCTATGCTTACAAAGAAGTGATTAATATCATTAACGGATTTTATTGGGTCTTTCAAATCAATTAGATCCGTAGATGGACTGGTTTCTGTTTTAGTGATTGCTTTAATTTTATCCCACATTTTCTTGGTGTTGCCCTGCATTCATCAAAATCAGCCCGATCAAAGTCCTGTTTAGCTTTTCTGAGTATTGCATTGCAGAAGTTGCGATATCGGGTATAGGTTAATTTGATAATATCATTATTAGGATATTTTTTACACTTGAGATGTAACTGGTCTCGATTTCGCATGCATCTTAATAAACCGGGCGTTATCCACCGTTTCATTACTCTCCTGCGTCTGGGGCTGTAACGACTTTAGTACAACTTAATAATGTGGTGGTAAGAGTATGAAGAAAGAAAGTTAATGCTTCATCCGGAGTTTCTAAAGTATAAATTTTGCTGAAGTCTAGTATTTGAAATTTGTTTTCGAGTAATGTGTAGTCTATTAATTTAATTGTTTTATTTAGTTGGCGAGGGGAAGGCATATTAGAGAGACTTATTATTTGACTATAGTGGTTCGTGAGGGTTGTGAGTGCCACTAGACTTTTAATAGGTAATTTTGTTTTGACCATTACATGGTCAAGACACGTTTTGTGATGAGTGGGTACATAGTACGTGGGCAACATACCATGCGAGGCCAAGATATCTAGATAGGTAACGACATGTTTGTCTAAGGGGGCTTTGACTATATCTAGGTTTATATCACCCGTGAGGAATATGTTTTTGTAGGATGATAGTGTTCGTAAAACTTGGTTCAACGACTCCAGACACGCGGGTATGTCTGTTTCACCTGGAGGGCGATATATACCCAGCAAAACAGTATTGACATCAATTTTAACTAACAAGCAGTTTGCACCTATTAATACTGGCTCATACACGTTATATGTGTGTGTATTTTTATAATATACCACAACTCCTTCGTTTTGTGTGTTGACAAAGTTCGTACCTGTGGACCGGTAACCACTCATATTCGGTATGAAGGGGTTCTCGTAAAGCCAACATTCAGTCAATATTAACAAATCCCAATCGATGCCTGTTCTTGCAATCATCGAGCTCAGTCCTGTGAAATTGCAATTTACGCTTCTTATATTTTGGATAAATATATTCACTGAGGAGTTATCGATATACATTAAATTGCGACAACTATCTATGTCACATGTACTGAACTCGGCCACAGTTAGATTATCCAAGTCATCATTTAAAGTTGAGTGTGCATTAAGATCGAATTTTAGTTGTTAGTCTATATGTTACTTGTGTATGTCTCCGGGATGCATCTGATTTGAAAATAGTGTGAGATATATAGCATAAATAGTCAATTGTTGGCGTGCATAGACTTTTGCAGGGTAAGGCTGAATGTTGGGTGTATACTCGTAGTTTGTGTGAGAGTTCCGGAAGTGTATTTGTTGTAGTGTTCGTAATTGTATGTGAGTGATATATGACTTCGTAAGGCTGTGTGAATAATGTTTGGTTTAGATTATATATCATAAAATTGCAGTGTTTGGTGAGGGTTGTGTATAGTGTAATAGTTTTTGAGTAGGTATAAGTATAAATATTAGGTGTTAAGCCCACATGCAGAGTTGAACACAAACTTAAAACAAAATAGGCAATAATTAGTGCAGAAAACAAAGTAAAATAATTTATATAACATAGTCATTTAGCATTCTTAAGGTTATCTATGTCAATTTCTGAAGATATTCGTATATGAGTTGAATCTGTATTTTTCTTCAAATATATAATTCCATTTGCAGTCCAACAGAACATGTATCCATGGCTCTTTTGATATGCTCTTGCTAAGTAATAAAGTCTGTTGGCCCTTTGAGTCAGAGATTCTGATACATATATCGGCTTATGTGGATATTGAGGATTGAGAATAGTAGTGTTTAACTTTTCCATTTTATTTCGGCCTTTGTTAAATACTTTCGTGCCTCTGATAAAGCTATCTCTCTGAAACGTAGTAGAAAAGTCCACTATGATAGGTCCTGTATTGTCCTTAGAATGAATTCTGGAGATGTCACGTATTTCTGATTCATTTAGTTTGAGTTCCAACGTCCTACCCAGGTTCATGACCATACCACGCAGTACTTCCTTTGTTTCACCGCTTGTCAAAGGCACGTTCCTGATTTCAAGTCCCGATGAGCGGGACTTACGCTCCAGTGCCTCAAGCCTGTCTTCCAGCCGCTTAATTGTCTTCCTGTCCTCTACACGTTCAGATTCCAGAATAGTAATTTTTTGTAGGAATTCATCGTATTTGTCGGACATCATAATGACGCTTTCTTTTAGTTCAATATTTTGGTCCGAAAGTTTGCTGATGGTGGATTGTAGTTCGTGGAAACGCCTTTCCTGATCGCGAGAAAAGGTCAAGAACATCTCCTCTATCATGTCAGAGATGTTGTTATCTTCCACATCACATTTCCTCTTTTTTCGCTCCATAGCACAAGCCGAAAGAGCGTGAAGATTCGGCGTCGATTCGCTGTGTTGCATTGTGGCAGTTTTTGCAGCAATAGTCCGAATCGAGTTATTTTGTTTATAATTATCAAGCGCTGGCGCCGGGCCTGCTGGCTCGGTAGGTGTTGTTGTAGTAGTTTTCTTTAGTGGCATTATAGTAGTATTTTCTTATCACAACACCAAAATTAGTTCACAATAATTTCAGGAAGTTTGTAAAAATTATAAATAAACTTCAAAAAGCCATAAAAATTATAAATAAACTTCAAAAAGTCAAAAGCAAAAATATCGTGACCGCTGAGTCTCGAACCTGCGACTTAAAAAACAGCAACCGAGACCGTAACCGACCACGCCACTCAGACGTTATTTGAAGTTGTGAAATATATGTGTCTTATCTTCTTGTCGGTTAACTTCTGTTGATTGAGGTTTGTGTTCGAATTCTAATAATATTCTTTCAACAATAAACACAGTCACTGGTTTATTCTTTGAATACAGGTAGACGTAGATGTTTACAACGAATCCATTCAGTTAAATCCAAATTATTTAAGCAAAACACACGAAAACACTGCACTTAGAGTACGCGTCTATATCTTTAGCTAGGTACTTATTTATTTTCGTGTAGACTAAGCGGTAAACCACTACAATACAATTATTATAATCACATATATCGATTTAAAATCTCAGAGCACTTTTTGACACGACCGTACGCTACAACGGCGGCGGGGGGGTTCGGGGGGGGGGGGGGGAGATTACACAAAAAAAGGATTAAAGTTAATTTATTAAACCTACAAGCGGTTCCCGGTCTCTTTCTGTAATAAATTTGGCAAAACTGCATCGCTATCTAAAAAAAAAAAATTATAAAAGCATTCTTTGTAGCTGGTAGAAGTATAGAAATATATGGAAGAATGGAAGTATGGAAGTATGGAAGTATGGAAGTATGGAAGTATGGAAGTATGGAAGTATGGAAGTATGGAAGTATGGAAGTATGGAAGTATGGAAGTATGGAAGTATGGAAGTATGGAAGTATGGAAGTATGGAAGTATGGAAGTATGGAAGTATGGAAGTATGGAAGTATGGATAGTATGGATTATTCTTTCTATCATCTAATCTACCAATTCTAACAGGTTTCCACGACGTTCGAGTAACTACAAATTACGTGGCCTCCCTACCTGAAAGCGAAAATCACGAAACGTGACGAACAGAATATTCATTAGTCTTAGGGTCGGTACCTGGGTCAACCGGGATGCGAGGGATATGTCGAAAACAACCTCACCTCCGTCGTAGTTCGAGTCCGACATAACCTCCCATTCCGGCTCCGGCGGGGGAGCATATCTGACGGAAGATACATCGAGCATCTCATCAGTTGCGTCTATGCGGTCATATTAGACTGCCATTAGTATGTGTCTAGTCATTTACCTACTGTCTGTTAAGCACCTATGGAACGAGTATGTTGTGATAATCAATTCTATTATAAAGCTCAGCCAAATAATAGCTAATTATTAGAGATAGGCTTTAGAACAAGATATTTATATTCAATATTAAATTTTAGTATCACCACCGGGATTTTAATCTTGCAGGCCTTGCAGCATAACCATTTCGTGTTCTCCAATTAAAAACAAGTGTATCGAATGATATACATAATTACATATTATCCGGTATCAGACTCAAGTTAGTGTTATTATAATAGTAGTACTTACTTAGTAATAACACAGCCAATAATAGCACGCAATAAATAATAATATACTGACGTCAATGTGGTTAAGATATGACTTTTTGTAAAATATGTGGACTGTATTTTTATTTCTGGATAAGTATGTGTTGTAGTCCTCCCAGGTTATTGTTGCATGTAGACAGACTTAAAATAAACTATTGTTAAGATTTAGTCACAAAATATCAATATAAATAATGGATATCTTTATGTGTGAAGGCCACGCGTACGCTGCCTCTTTAAACTAAAATACAGTGTACTTACTTACTATAAGATTATTATATTTTACTTAACAGTCACAAGTATTGAAATCGATGGGATATTTGGGTACTTCTTGTTGCCACCCATTCATTAATTAGGTACAGTATTATATCTAAATGTATGTACAATATATACAAAATTAAGAAAAAAAAAACAGGGGCGGAAGAGACTGTAACTTTAGGCATCGTAGAATTCCTCCCCATCGACATCTACCGGTACCGTGCCCAAAAGGCTGGCGGCGTTAAACAAAAACCCATAACCGATTCTACAAATATTTGGTCGAAACTGTGTCCACATCACGAGTAACATGATACTCATTATTGGCTGGTACTCTTGGTCGCAAAAATCATCCATGGTTTAATGTATTAGTAGTTTCTATATAAACGCTATAATCGTTAGTGAATACTCTGATCTTAAAAAGAAAGGCTACTTAACAACCATCAAGACAGCAGCAGGAGTTTTTGGGCCACTTATATGTCATGCTTTAACTCTGACTAGCATTTGCCCGCGGCTCCGCCCGCGTGGATGTCGGTTACCGCGACCAAACATAGCCTATGTCCTTTCTCAACGTCTATTCACCCTTATACCAAATTTCATCAAAATCGGTTCAGTGGTTTAGGCGTAAAAGCGTAACATACAGACAGACAGACAGACTTACTTTCGCATTTATAATATTAAGTATGGATTTGGAATTGGCGGCAAAAAGCCATATTCGCCATTACTCTTCCAACATTATCTACAGTTATCACTATTCTGGCCAGAAGAAAGTCCTAATAACTTAGCCATGGTTCGAAGAAAGTGATAAGTCGTTCCTATGACTTCATGGTATTTCCAAACAGAATGAACAATCACAACTACAATGGGTAAAGGTTCAGTATACAGAAAAATGGTACACATTTCTGATGAAAAATGATTTTTTGAAACCCTTTTTGATATCATCTCTTTGTACACTGATTCTAGAATTAAGTGGAAGATCTTACATGATGGTTTTCGTCATAAATATGATGATAGAATTAGTAAAAGATAAGTCTTTAGCAATATATATCTCTATATGTGCAAATGCCTTAATGGGTATCGTTTTGTTGTCCTCTTGTTTCATAGTTAGTAACTTCAAAAGACGAACTGTTTTATTATTATTTGGTGTTGTAACAGTTGGCTTAATTTTTAGATTATTTGGTTATAGTTTTTTTTAAGTAACCGTCTGTGAAGTGGCTGGCACCCTTGTTAATTGTTCTCATTGTATTGTAGTAAATATTAGTATTGTACCTATATTTTTACATTGATGGGAGACTTTTTTCCTTTGAAACATAAAGGTTGGGGTTCTTGTTTAACTGGTATGGTATACACATTTGCTTACTCGTTATTGTTGAAATTACCGCCTGATTCAGTAGATTTTACTGGTGTAGTACTTAGGTGTTTATGCAATATATGAAATAGCAATCTGCGGTAGCCTAGTGGTATGGGTAATGGACTGCTGAGACGAGGTCTCGGGTTCGATCCCAGGTTTACCATGGCACACACCATTGACTTTTCGATGATTTTCGAAGTTATGTGTGTATTTTTCGCAGGTTTATAAGTGCCCGGTTAATGGCAATAGGCTCGCCACCTATTACATTGGGACCTAAACATAAACTGGCGAAATGTGGGTGCTAGCACCTCTGCCTACAATTCGGGGAATATAGGCGTGAGTTATATGTTATGGAATAGCAATAATAATGTATTATATTTTACTTTGTCAGAATCTAAGGGAAAAACGTTGCAGGAAATTGAAAACAAATTCAATAATGTCAAATTATAATGAAGCACTACAGGGATAAAATATTTACCGATCGATGTTAATAAACTGATAAAAAGTCTCACTGGATTGCTATTCCTGAGTGCACTCCAGGGTTTCCTGGAAGAGAACTCAACCTTGAGTTAGGCTCGCTTTGTATGTTTGAATTCCATACAAGTGTACAATAAAGTATAAAATAAATAAATAAGTATTACAATTAAGTATTTAAATTATAAAGATGGATCAACCTAGGTCAACCCATCTTTGTCACCAATATTTGTTATACCAACTAATGATAATTAAACCATAGCAGTAACCAATTCGTGTTCTCAGACATTGACAAAGAACTAGCAAATGTCACGACACGTGACGAATGTTCTTTTGTTTTAAAAGTTTGTATATTTACGAGCGCCCTCTATTTAACTACTATATATTTCCCGCGACTACGTTCGCGCTGAATGCAAATTCTTGGGGCTGTATTCTAGAATGACACTCAGCCTGAATCGCGATTTATCTGAAGACAGATTGTAGAGGCCATTATGTCAAACTATCAATCTGTCTATACAATTTGTCATCCGATAAATCGTGATTCAGTCTGAGTGTCATTCTTGAATTCGGGCCAAACTCATAACTCATTAACATTTATTTAACTTGCAGGCTTTAAAACCATGTGGGTATTGTTTCAAGTATTAGGTAGTTACCATTCACTTCGAAGAGTAACTACACGAACATACATATTGTATTATTTGACAAAAGAACCCCAAAAGAATTTCACACTTTAACGTTTTTGTTTTTTACTGAATATTAGACCAGTAATAAGTAAATTATGGTTGTAAATAGACATACTTCACGATTTTCCATAGTAGTTATATATTTTTGGTATTGGTTTTTGTTGGTAATAACTTGAATCTTCAGAATATCTGAACTCATAAATCAAACAAAATTGCGTACACATAGTGGGACAAAAATGTTTTTTCCCAAAAAAATGGGAGATCTATATTTTTGGAGACAGGTATGTTTAATTTTTTATCAGTTTTTAAACATGAGTCAGCGCATCACGATGTCTCCAGTATCTTGATCGACTGAAAATACCAGTATACCAGCTCTCCTTGCAAAAGGTCCATTTGTGCAATTGCAACAACAATCTTTTATCTCTTACCAGTTAGCTCAGCTCGTTTCTTTCTGAAAGGGACTTCAAATTCCGTTCTGGGCTGCAATTAAACAAAACTACTATCATCTCATGTTTAAGACTTTAAAGCAATGCCATTAAAGTCTAAAATTAAATGGCTTTTTGCAGAGTGAATGGTAAAGTGAAAATCTTTTCATTTAATTTTGGACTTAATGCTCATATCAATAAGGTCTAAAATTTAATGCCATTTATTGCAGTGTCTGCCTTATGACAGTGGTTTTGCTTTAGTAGAATCGAGGGCCTGATTTTTTTCGATATGTAGGACAGGTTATGGACATAATACGATATGGACTATCCATCCTAATATTATAAATGCGAAAGTAACTCTGTCTGTCTGTCTGTCTGTATGTTACGCTTTCACGCCTAAGCCATTATGCAGATTTTGATGAAATTTGATATAAGGGTAAATTAGACCTCGAGAAAGGACATAGGCTATATTTGGTAGCGATAACCGACATCCACGCGGGCGAAGCAGCTGGCAGAAGCTGGTCTATATAGGACAAGTTAGCAGCCGCACACCACATTATTAATCTATTTTTTTTTTCTAGATCTTTATTCTGACTACAACTATGTTATACTCCGCAAGCACTGGTATATGTATTACGTTTCCTTCTGTATTAAGTCCTGCCCTCTTGTCAAAAAATACTACTGACATAGAAGCTACAAGGGATCAGGTATCTTGGATAGGTGAGTACGATAATGAATATTTAAACATCATTCTTCCAGTGACACTATTCCTTAATTATTTTAAATGTATGCTGCACTTTCCTTGAACACTTGAACATTTTTATTATCTTTGGAGCATCTTTATTCGACACATGACTTCGCGTGAGAATAATCGCTAGAAAAGTCACTAAAACGATTAAATTTATTTTAGTGTAATTTACATTCAGCGTCAGAAAATTCTTGACGAGAAGGTCTCAATATGATCTTAAAACTCTCGTATTAAGAGCAAGTCAAACTATTTTATTGTATTCAATTATATTGTTGTCCAAACCATAGGTTTGTACCAAATATCACAACAATTGGTCAGCTGTAGAGGGTAAAGAAAGAAATTAGGATCATTTTGAGTACTACGAGTACAATCGTCAAGATCTTTCTGATGCTGACTTTACCTAACATTCGCATGAATACCAAAAACAAGTGAATGCTCACGTTTATAAGCATCTTTTATATCTTTATGTTTTACTTTACAGTCACAAGCAATGGAATCGCTGGTATATTTGGATACTTCATGTTGCCACCCATTCTACAAATATTTGGTCGAAAATGTGTCCAAATTACAAGTAACATGTTACTCATTATTGGCTGGGTTATTTTCGCATTTGCTCAGAATATTCCAGCACTCTTGGCAGCAAGAATAATTCATGGTTTGGCTATAGGTGGTTTCTATATAAACGCTATAATTATTAGTGAATATTCTGATCCTGAAAGAAGAGCGTACTTCACGACTCTCAAGAAAGCAGCAGTAGCTGTCGGTGCACTTATGTGTCATGCTTTATCGCTAATCTGGAACTGGCGGCAAATAGCCATTTTTTCTATTACGCTTCCAACATTATCTACAGTTATGGTGCTATTCTGGCCAGAAAGTCCTTCCTATTTAGCTATGAAAGGTCAGTTCAAAGAAAGTGAAAAATCGTTCCTATGGCTTCATGGTAGTTCCAAACAGGAAGAACTGCACGATTTGCATTCGTCACAATCACAACTACAAAGCGTAAAGGCTCAATGTACAGAGAAATGGTACACATTTCTGTTTAAAAAAGATTTTTTGAAACCGTTTTTAATATTATCTCTTTGTACACTAATTCTAGAATTAAGTGGCAAATATTACTTTATTGTTTTCGTCATTCAAATGATGATAGAATTAGTAAAAGATAAGTCTTTAGCAATATATATCTCTATATGTGCAGATGCCTTAATGGTTATCGCATTATTGTTCTCTTGTTTCATCGTTAGTAACTTCAAAAGACGAACTATTTTATTTTTATTTGGTTATTTAACTGTTGGTTTGATGTTAATTATCTGTTTGGTTATAGTTTTAAAGTTACCGTCGGTAAACTGGCTGGCACCTTTGTTAATTGTGCTCCATAATATTTTAGTAAATATTAGTGTTATACCTTTATGTTGTGCATTGATGGGAGAAATATTTCCTTTGGAACATAGAGGTTGGGGTTCTTGTTTAACTGGTATGGTGTTTACACTTAGTTACACGCTTTTGTTGGAATTCACTCCGGTTTTAATAGACGTTACTGGGGTGGGAGGTGTTTATGCAATATATGGTATATCAATAGCTTTATGTTTGCTGGTATTATATTTTACATTGCCAGAAACTAAGGATAAAACGTTGCAGGAAATTGAAAATGAATTCAAAAATGTCACCCTAACTCATTGATATATATTGTTACTTAAGTCCTAACTGTAATGTAACCTAACCTAAAGACGATTAGTGAACTAATAAAAAGGAACACCTTTTCGGTATCGATAAGACTAATAAAATAGTAAAACATAATAATGTTAATAGTCTTACCAATCCACGGATTATTTTTGTTAAGTTACGCTTGTTAAGTTGGGCTTAGAGAGCTTGTTGTACATGGCAGTTTTCTGATCCTTTCATACTCGGAGTGGGTTTGTGTCTCTTGAGCTAACCATCCGTAGTTTGGCCCTTCTATCCGGCGTTGGTAGCAACGGAAGAGAGTAAGCACCTTTAATATTTCAAGTAATTTTGGTATTTTATTAGATGTAGGAATTTAACGAGTATATCCGTGGTACGTTCAAAGTTGCCCTGATACAAGACAAACTACGCGAAAACCTACGGGCACGTGATGAGACGGGATGATGACCACATTACCAAGAAAAGAAAAAAAGAGGCCGAGGACGACCACCAACGAATTGACTACAAACCTTAAAAAGTTTAAACCTTACTAACAGAAAGGAATAGGCAACCGCACGGTGTGGCGCAGAAGTGCTAGGAGAGCTGACCCCAACTAAAATGGGATAATAGCTAGGAGAAAGAAGAAGACGAATTTAAAAATCATTTATTTTATTGTTTTTTTCCTGAAATAGCTAGAATAAAATTCCGAAGTAACTACTGATAGTTTTAAGGGTTCTATAAACAGTGTGGTATCCGAATTAAATATTTATTGATAACTGAATAAAATAGCTTTTCTCGTTTTTAAAATACTCAACTTTAAATTTCATTTTTACTGTCTCGTTTGTAAAAAATCTCTTGAAGGGTTGTTTTAAAAATTTAGTTTAGCTGCTGCCATTTTAAATTTTAAGTGCATATTGGAATGTCTCAAACTCTGTAATTAGCTTAAGAATGTAAAGGCTTTGTCATGACACCATGTCAAATGTAAAGAAACTGTTGAATATCTAAATAAATGAACATTAGGAAATCGAGCATTTATTTTTGATTTTAAGGTCTATTTACATAATGTGAGCTGATACAATTACTGATCGAAGGACGAGGTGTAGACTTTCCTTTGGAGTTTGGAGGTCAGACCGCAGTAGTCCCCGAAAGACAAGCACCTCAAATTCTGGATAGGAGAAGTAGAAAAGCGACCTCGGAATTCAAAGTCTAAGAAAACATGCAACGGGATTCGTACTCGGGCATAAAAGTTGTACAATATCTTTATTTCTGGCAATTAGTCTACTTTACTTCACTTTATAATAACTATCACCATAATCTTCAAGCAAAATATCTCTCCACACCCTTTCATGGTGTATAAGCGTGAGTATATAAAAATAAATATGGTTCGATACAATGCAATTTATTCATTGACTATAACATTGTATTTGATATTAAAATACAAAAAGGTAAAATATAAAATTAAACAAAAATGATATTTAATATTGGATGACATTGAACGCGTATTCACTTCCTCAGTATATTCTTGTTGTCATCTAAACTTATTGTTTACAATAACCGTCTTGATGATATTTATCTAAATTCGTCGTTTCAATTTTATTACAATAACTCACTATTTTTTTTACATTTACAGAATAATATTTTATCATCTTATACTTAAACACTTATTACCTATTTACATAAAAAAATACCATTCCAGTTAACTATTATGTAATATAGACTCCGCAGTAGTTTCGTCCTCTTACTTCTACGTCTTTACGTCTTACGTCTTTTCCTAAATCTGCTGGGATTGACTTCCAGTCAAACTTCGTAACGATTAAATTTCAATATTTCCCATGAAGCGATTGCCATTTAATTTCCTCAACCACATACATCAAACATAAACCAAGAAAACATCTACGCAAATTAAATCAAGACTTGCTTTCATTACGGGCTTCCAAATCTCCAAGATCTTTTCTAATATTTCTATATCTTTTATAGTAATCTTTCCACACAGATACGTTCTGGTTTACACAAAAGAAATATACATTTGGACTATAGCACTGTAACACAGAGAATAATTTATATAACCACGTAAATCTGTCTATAAATAAAGGTATTGTCAGCATAGATATACCACTTAGAAAGAAAATTATTGTTAACAACAGTAGACTGCGATATTTGGAAATTGGCGGTCCATTGCAAACGTACACATTATTATTACTAAAATTCATCTTGTACAGAGTGTACGCACATAACAAATAAATGACGAAATTAATAACCAATGGTAATAATGCTATTGTAATTATCATGGGCACAGTGTATCCAGTAACATTTGGCACAATAAATGGCATAACAACACCAGTAAACACGACTAACAACAAAGGTAGACCCCATGCCAATAGTGTAGTTTTGAGATACCGTTTAGTAATATAACTATTGTAAACTTTTACTAGATCAGAATAAAATACGTAACTCAATATCAGTAACCAATAGTTCAAAGTAATTATAAAGTATATATTCGAAAACTTATAAATGATACTGACGTTTCGTTTGTATGTCTCACTTTCGTTTTTCAATATGCACTGCAAATTGATATTCTTTATCACAATATTGATTGAGTTGTTGAAGATGACGTTTAGGAGTACGTAGTTCTTGAACCACCTGAATCTTCTTATCACGATCCATGATGTGATGCCAATGATGATGGTAATTATGGAGAATATGATGTAGATGATATCAGAAAACGTAGATACGCAGAGAATACGCAAAGGAAAAATAGGTCCACACATTGAAGTAATATTTACTTCGCCATTGTCAAGATAGTCACCAGTATTGTTAGACATGGCGGTCTACAACACGTCCAATGTGATGCACGATTTGTATAGTACTCCCAATTATAGTCGACGTACTATTTAAATTAATTTAATTTGTAAATTCCATTGATGGTTGCGGTCAATATTTAAGGAAAATCGTCATATTTTTTGAGGTTGGTCAAAGTTGTAACAAAAAAATGAGTTGCCTTTATGCATTTACACGTGTTGCGAAAGAGAGAGGTAAAAATTTTTGATGGAATTTTATCTGATGGCCAGCATCTAATCTTGCGACTACAGGCAACGGGCTTGTCACTTATCACCCATTTAGTCCTTAATTCTGGTGTCTACAAAGTTGATAACCACAAGTATTCTTGCTTTTGAATGGGATTACTATTAAATTTAACCTTATGAGGATTACGACTAACGACGAGATACGCATAAATTTTTATCAGCGTACTGGCGGTATGAGACCCGGCTTCTCTTGGGAATCAATTCGTAAAAAATCCTATACATTCCATACAACCGTTGCTTGGTAGCTTAATTTAACCTTTTAATAATGAAGTTTGAAAAAAAAATTACGATGAAATACATTTGTTTCTGACCAGATTTGAAAATCATACTTGTCTCTTCAATATTGACGAATTTTCCATTGCTTTCATTACCTCTGCATTAGAATCTGCGGTAGCCTAGTGGTATGGGTAATGGACTGCTGAGACGAGGTCTCGGGTTCGATCCCAGGTTTACCATGGCACACACCAATGACTTTTCGATGCTTTTCGAAGTTATGTGTATATTTATCGCAAGTTTATAAGTGCCCGGTTAATGGCAATAGGCATAACCTGGTGAAATGAGGGTGCTAGCACCTCGGCCTACCCCTTCGGGGAATACAGGCGTGAGTTTATGTTATGTTATGTTTCATTACCTATTTTCCCCTTTTCAAAATTTTAAGTTTGTATGTCCAGTGGTTTAAGATCTGCGTTGATGAATCAATCAGTCGGGTCAAGTAAAGCTTATTGTATAGATACATCATGATCAGATTTATGAAATACCCTAAGTTATAAATTCAGAATTTCAGATAGGTACATTACATTGATTTGATTCATTAGTGAGACATTACTTAAGCCCTATTTAGGGCATAAACTGCGTTACATACGCAGTTTGGGATTCCCTGACAATTGTTATCGCGTGATTCACATGTGATTTCGATGGATACAATTCTATTTAGTATTCTTTATATTTTATTGTTTATAGATCCTCAAATATATGTTTTTCTTTTAACATTGTAAATTAAGATGAAACTAATACTTTATTGAAGATTAATCGAACATAATGTCAAGTGTAACTAAAAAAATATCCGTTCTAGTTGGTTATAGGGAATTGAAGATTTTAAAATTATTGTGGATTCATTATTATACCTTATCTCTGATCAAAAAGCCTAAGAACTTTAAAAAAAATATTTCTACCGCCTGCCTGGTCTCATACGAGTCTTTCACCTTGGATCCTGGAGTTAGCTTTCCGGCTTTCTGTTCTTCACTTCGTCCGGTCTTCCGCAACAGGTTTGAAGTGTTCTCCTATATATCCAATCCTAGATACATACTGCAAATGGAAACCCCACATCGACAGACTGCTCAATAAAGTTGATTGTTTTATATATGCCATTTAAAAAATTAAAGAAACAATTAATTTGAAAACAGCTCTTTTAGCTTCTCATGGTTATGTCTCATCCATATTGAGATATGGCATTATCATTTGGGGCAATTCTGTAGCGGTGGATGAAGCGTTCAGGGCACAAAAAAAGTGCACCCGAGCATTAAGTGGAGCTGGTCCTCTGGACAGTTGCAAACCACTCTTCAGGAAATATAATATTCTACCCTTGCCTTGCTTATATATATTAGAGATAAGTATTTTAGTTAAAAGACACTCTGACATTTTTACACCATTTAATAAGACATCTAGAAACAAAAATAAATTTAAACTTCCCTCCATCAGATTGGAATTATTCAAAGGTAATGCTCATTGTATGGCAATTTCAATTTATAATCATCTTCCACGATCGTTACAGGAATTACCACAAAGTGTAAAAAACGACTACATGACTTTTTGCTGTACAAAATGTATTATAGTGTAAAAAAATACCTAGATGATAAGAATCCATAGATTTGACATTATTATATTGAAGATTTGACATTATTTTAAAATTATACTGGGGGCCAACCACAACCTCTTAAAGCAGTATTATTTCAATCTTACTTCGTGTTTTGGTACCACGACCTCTTAAAGCAATATTACAATAATGTTGTTTAAATTAGCAGTTTTGGGACGTCACCCATAGTTTTCGTTCTTTTTGTTCGTTCAGCGTCAAATATGACATTCTTTATAAAGTCAATAGTTACAAACAACGATAAAAAACAATATTCGAGGAGTTTATCAGCTTCTAAAAGCTATGCTAATATTGCTTATTCACGAAATCGTCATCGAATGCAGTCGCGATAAAAATGAGACCCTTTCCATTACCTAAGTATATGAAATTGGTTCAATAAGCGAAAGAGACTCCCACAGAGTGATGAATAGAGTCCACACTGTTGAAAATCCCTATCTACAGAGTTCTCTGTAAAGACTAAGGTAAGCCCATATTTATATTGAATTAAGTACACGTTAATGTATTGTAATGTGTGATTGATGTTCTTAACATAGTTGTTTTTTTCTAGGTGTTCATTGCATTACCATTTTATAGGCAACTGATGCGAGAGCCATAGGATAAGCTGAGTGAACAACTACGCACAAATAATAACATGCATGATGGCTATTTCAAGAGTTCAACGGTTGCTCGAAAGGCCGCATTAAGATCCAGTTATAATAATAACTATTTTACAAATATAATTGCTTTTATAAATTATTCCATGTAATACCTACTAAATAAATAATATGGTGTCTATATTAATCGAATAACCATCTTTGTACGCTTGCTTCCACCATCACACTTGCCGCGTTTCGAAGCTGGATTGCGATGGCCAGAATCAGCACCAAAAACGATCCGGAGCAAGAGTCGATTGTAATGATGTCAATGAGGTGATGACCGCTAAGTGTAAATATCTATCAAGCTGCGAGTATCAAGCATTATTTAATTAGAATTTGAGCTATTAGAGCGGGTGGCGCGGAGATCTCGATAATAGAAGCCAACTAAAAGACAAAAGGATGTGCAGTGTGCATTTTACAAAAATGTACTCTTTGTTGTGACAAAGCCTTTTTTATAGTGTGGAAAATCCCCACGGATTCCATTCCCACGGAGCCGGTGGAGGCGGTTATGTCGGACTCGAACCGACCAAAACGCACGCCGTCTTGGGTCCTTGGTTGCCGGAGGTGAGATTGCCAAAAGCATATCTCTCGCACCCCGGCAGACCCAGGACCATTTCTTTCGAGATGGCCCCCTTCGAGTTGTGGGGACCCTAGTGTCCCCATCTAGCCCCGGATACGGGGAGGGCACTTTGCGCCTTTGGGCACTTTGTTGTGACAGAGCATCAATGCGCATGTCCATTTTAATGTCATCAAGTGACATCGGTTAGGTTCTCATAGCAAATCTTATTATAATAACAACATAGCTGCACGCCTTGGCTTCGCCCCGGTGCTATGAATTACCTAGGTATATACTTTTAGATACAAATCTTTCACACAAACCTTGTCCTAAGAATACCTACCTACTGAATAGGTATAACCAAAATAAATGGGTAGGTAATGAAAATCTGTCCCATTGTGGAATGCACTAAAAAGCTCTATCTAACCTTGGGACTCGAGAGCCTTGAATGTCGTCAAGTTCAAAAGCAGTATTCTTAATTCGGGTGCCACTCCGTCATACGTATCGCACTCGAAACGGTGCTATCGATGTGCTGAAATAAAACTTGCCCCTAGGACCCGTTGCCTCGCACCCCTTGCACCTGTTATAATTGTATGATGTAATCATGAATGCTCAGACAATTAAAAACATATAAAATTATTACGGCTTTATATTTGCGGTAGAAAATATTTTTTTACATAAGTAGGTTCCTACAATACAAAATTCACGATTGTTATGAAGACATTGAATATGAATGACTTGTATTTTGTTCTTAAGTTTGCATGCTTGTCACAAAGAGGGTTCAAAACAACACTCCTCCTGCGTTTACTTAGGTTTAGATGTTGAGGCATTTGAAGATTCTTTGTATCGCACACTAATTATATTCTTCATTCAGCATAAAGCAGTTGACATAGTAGATGCTCGTTGCTTCGGACTCCCAGCTTACAAGTTACAACCCCGCTCTACTACCACTTTAAATAGTACATATAAAATATAAATAGATAATATTTGCATGGTTTGATCAAAATGCCCAGGCAATTTAAACTATAAAATTATTAATGGCTTTACACACTGGCTTTACAAGGCTTTACATATTATTTGCGGTGTAGGTGTAAAATAAAATGTCATAATAAAATTATTTTAATGTCAGATGACAGATAGTTTTCTTTTTTTTCTTTCAATATTCTGCCAGTTACATAAAAGAGTATTTATATCAAAAACGTTTTACAAATTACGTGAATGTCGCTCCGTTTTGTGTGAGAAAGAGATGGCGCTACACAGTATGACAGAACGTACAGCGATCTCTCTTTTCCTTGTTTGCAGGCTTGTTGCAGGCACAAAAATAACCTTACTCAAATTCGTACCATGAGCGTACAATACTGTTTTATTTTATTCCTGCTTATTGACGGAAATGAATGAACTATTTAGAAAGAGTTATGTATTCCTTACAATAATTCATTCACATTAGGGCTGTACTCCGGAGACAAAAAGACCGGAGCACCTCTGGACATTTTTGCGAACAACCGGTTATCTTTCTCAAAAACTCCGGAAATTTTATATAGAGTTAAATATTCGCCTTTTTTCATGAACACTATTTTACTATATATTTTTGATTATATGATTCGATTCCATAGCGACACGATTTTATCGAAGTATATGATGTATAGATGTTCGTGCATTTATTAAAAAGTAGGTAATATATACCTATAATCACGCCTATATCCCCGGAGTGTTTTATCAACACCCACATTTCATCAATCATTGCATTCGGTCGGTCCACCTATTGCCGTATTCCGGGCACAAATTCGGTAATAAGTTGATTTCATTAGTGTACAAATTGGACGTTTTCATAATGTTTTAATAAGAGGATTATGATAATAATAGTAATACAATGTCTCAAGTGGGTAGGTACTTAAAAAAATTACGAAACTGACTAAATATACTTCCGCGTAATCGAAGTATGTCCGGAGGCTTTTCGAAGATTTATTAAACTTAGAGAAAAATCACCGGATACTGAAATCTTCCCTGGAGTCAAGCCCTACGCCTAATGTCAGTGATTTCTTTTTTAGAAGACCATAGAGTTTTTTTTATTCAAAAAGGATTTTTAAAAAGAAGTTTTTACTTTGAAGTAAAATACTTGTAATTTTTAGAATTGTATTTGTTTGCTTAATATCTAAGCAATTTCTATGCATTCTTCAATACAATTTATACTTGTAATTATAGGCGTTTCCCGGGATGCGAGTCTTCTCACGGGCACCATGCTAGCTAAAAACCGGAGAAGACTGAGCGTGGGTGACGAAAATGCCTTATTGATCCACCTAATTGAAACTGCGTGCGGTTTTAGTCGGTTTGAGTTAGATATAATGGCCGTGTTGACCAAACAGGGAGGTATCCGTGGAACACAATAAAAAGTACTTTTAAACCGTTATAATAGTCAGCTTGACCATTTCTTGTTTAAGGTAATGTATATAAATACGGTTTACTTGCTTTTTGGGTTACGAAAATGATTTTTTGAGCAGTATTTTGCAAAACAATAATAAAAAACTTTTTTAAAACGGCTAAATTTGACATAAAAACAATAATGTTAAATACAATACTGCTCTGAAATCTCGTCATGGTACGAATTGAATGAACTAAAATTAATTTGACGTCACAAAAGCACTAAGCAGGAATACATGACATGCACAATGTACGGTTGTGGTACGAATATAAGCAAGATTACTTTAAGCTTGACACAAAACTCTCCTGCAATAAGACTGTTTTGTAAACGGTTGTGGTAGGCCCCCTGATACAATTCGTTATGTACCTATTAGTTCTGACAATATTTATTGATTTATTGACATTAAAGTTTGCACGCTCTACGGACCAGAATATATGCTGTACCCGCTAGTTTTTAAGACCTACAAATGAAACCATATTCGAGGCAAATAAAGATTTTGATTTGATTTGATATAAAACGTTTACCAGAATCTGGAGATCCTGTCAGTTTCGTGTTCGTTGTAATGAAACCTCTCATCATCATCTGATCTCCTTTGTATCGTATTGATGACCCGTAACGAATGCCACAGTTGTTTCTGTGATCATCAGGATGGATTATCGTCCCCTCTGAGACATTCCAATGCCGCACCACTAAGACCTGGAACTAGCTGCCAGCTCACGTGTTTCCTTCTTCCTACAGTCCCGGGTCCTTTAAGCGTGGCGTGAAAAGGTATCCGATAAGGCCGTCAAGCTGAGTGCCACCACTGTTAACATGGTACATGTTTACGATGGTGACCCTCTTTTCGAGACTTTGCCTTTAGCTTAACATCAGGCGAGGTGAAGTCAAATTGAAGTGTCCGTTATAAAAAAAAACTGCGTACGTGATGTATATATCACTACACAAATTCCATGTACCTAGACACTGTGCCGTATCTGTAAGCCTCAGACTTTCCTTATGAATTACGAGTTTGTGGTCGACCACAATTATTTCACATACGTATTATACTATACTTTGTTAATGAAACATAATTAGTTACTTTGTTAGTCCATATCAATAAGGTGCAAAGTCTCGCTGCATGTAGGTACCTATACACGTGTATGTAAAATACCTTGTTATCGTGAAGAAATCCTCACGACAAAACAGTACCTTTTTTTTTTTTTTTTCTTTTTTCGTGCGGACATCCCCTCGGATACCCCCCCTGCCGGAGCCGGAAGGGGAGGTTATGTCGGACTCGAACCGACTAAAACCGCACGCCGACTGTGGGTCTTGGTGCTAGGCCGGAGGTGAGGTTGTCAAAGACATATCCCTCGCACCCCGGCTGACCCAGGGCCATCCCTTACGGTCTGGCCCTCCTCAGGAGGGGGGACATCGGTGTCCCCAACTCGCCCCCGGAATGGGGAGGCGCGCTGTTCAGCGCGCCGCCGCCGTGGCCTGCTTCTGCTGGGGTGACAGGCGGCTCCACCCGTTACCCCCAGGCCCGCGCTCATGGGGGACGGAGGTCAGTCAGTGCCCTCCGACGCCCGAGTTGCCTGCGCGCGCGGGCGGCGCGATCCGCGAGTCTTTCTCGCTCGCGCCGCCTCTCCCGCTCCGCCGTCTCCTTCACGACCATTACCTGCTCGCTGAAGGAGACGCCGGCCGCCCACGCGTCCGCGCAGCGGAACATTGCTGTGAGCAGGGTGGCGAGGGTGAGAACTCTCACTCCCAGGGCCGCCACTAGCTCCCGCCTCGGTTCAGCCCATGCCGGGCACTCGGTGAGCGTGTGCAGCCCCGTGTCCTCGCTCGCGTCGCAGTGATGGCACTCGGACGTTGGCTCCTTTTCGATCCGACACAGATATCTCCCGAAGCACCCGTGCCCGGTGATAATCTGCGTCAGTCGATACGAGAGGCTGCCATGTGGCCTCTCGAGCCATTCCCCCATGATGGGCCTTACCGCCTCTATGACGGCATGCCCTGCGCGTCGTTGCTCAAGTCGTCGCTCCCACTCCTCCACCATGATCCCGTGGAGCCGGGACCTCTCGGCCCGAATGTCTTCGGGCTCGGGATCGTATCCCCGCTCCCGCGCCTCCTTACGGAACCGATACAGTGCCGCAAGGGATCTCGCTTCCAGGATCCACGGTGGCGATCCGGCTAGGAGACTCGCCGCTTCAAAGGATATCGTGCGGTACCCCCTAATGGCCCTGCAGGCCATCGTCTGCTGCGGCGCATGCAGCAGTTGCACGAACCTGGCCCGCAGGGCGTCCGCCCACACGGGGACCGACAAAACAGTACCTGTGCTAAATAGGCATAAGTCGGTATTTATTAAGCTATTTGCAAATTAAGTATTGAGAAATCCCGGCTCCACAGGATCATGGTGGAGGAGTGGGAGCGACAACTTAAGCAACTCTCGTATCGACTGACGCAGATTATCACCGGGCACGGGTTTTTTTTATCGTGCGACAAATCCCCACGGATACCAACCCCACGGAGCCGGCGGAGGTGGTTATGTCGGACTCGAACTGACTAAAACGCACGCCGTCTTGTGTCCTTGGTTGCCGGAGGTGAGATTGCCAAAAGCATATCTCACGCACCCCGGCAGACCCAGGACCATCTCTTTCGAGATGGCCCCCTTCGGGTTGTGGGGACCACAGGGTCCCCATCTAGCCCCGGTTACGGGGAGGCGCACTTGGCGCCGCCGCCGCGGCCTGCTTCTGCTAGGGTGACAGGCGGCTCCACCGGTCACCCCCAGGCCAGCGCTCATGGAGGACGGACCTCCGACGTCCGGTTCGCCTTCGCTCTGCGCGGGCTTCCCGGGCCCGAAGTCTAGTCCGGACCCGACCGGCCGCCTCCTTCTCGAGCATTACTTGCTCGCAGAAGGAGGCGGCCGCACCCCAAGCGTTCGCGCATCGTACCATCGCTGTGAGCAATGTGGCGAGTGTGAGGACTCCCACCCCCAGAGCCGCCACTAGGACCCGCCTCGGCGTGTCCCACGCCGGGCACTCGGTCAGCGTGTGCAGCTCTGTGTCCTCGCTGGCATCACAGTGATGGCACTCGGACGTTGGCTCCTTCCGGATCCGACGCAGGTAACTCCCGAAACACCCGTGTCCGGTAATCACCTGCGTCAGCCGGTACGAGGGGCTGCCGTGTGGCCTCTCTAGCCACTCCTCCATGATGGGTCTTACCGCCGCTATAACGGCGTGCCCTGCGCTTAGTCGCCCAAGTCGTAGCTCCCATTCTGATACCATGTTCCTGTGGAGCTGAGACCTCACGGCCCGAATTTCTTCGGGCTCGGGTTCCCCTCCCTGCTCCCGCGCCTCCTTTCGGTACAAATATAGCATCGAAAGGGCCCTCGCATCCAGGTTCCACGGTAGGGATCCGGCAAGGAGACTCACCGCCTCCAGGGATATCGTGCGGTACCCCCTGCTGGCCATTGCACGCTGCGGACCATGCAGCAGACGTGCATTATGGACCGTCAGGGTCTCCGCCCATATTGGGCACCCATATAGGGCCATGGACCGCACGACACCCGCGTAGAGTCTCCTACAGGAGTCATCCGGCCCCTTCATGTTGGACAGCAGCCGCCCCAGAGCGGCAGCTGTGTCCTTCAATTTGGGGGCCAGTCTTCGGAGATGCTCCCCGAAGTTCCACCGGCCATCGAGCACGAGCCCCAGATATTTTATCTGGGGCTTATTGCCGATGGAAATGTCTCCCACTATGAGGCTGGAATCCTCCGGTGGCACGCGCCGAGGCCCATGAAAGAACATGGCCTCGGTTTTATGCAGAGCCACCTCGAGACCCAGCCGCCGGATCCGCTCCACGACTTGGGCAACCGCGGTCGTGGCCTTCAGGGTCGCTTCGCGGTATGTAGCCCCGCACGCCGTCACCAGCGTGTCGTCCGCATAACACGTGATGGTAGCACCGTCCGCGAGCTCACCGCGAAGCACCCAGTCGTAACCGATGTTCCACAGTAGCGGTCCCAGGACCGATCCCTGTGGCACACCGCACGACATCTCTCGCCGACCGAGCCCGGTCGCACTTGGGTAGACGACTGTTCTCTCTGACAGATACGCCCCGACTATGCGGCGAAGGTAGAGAGGCACTTCGTGATACACGAGCGCCTCCCTAATGCAGCTCCAGCGCAGGGTGTTAAACGCGTTGGCGATGTCCAGTGACACCGCCAACACCACCTCGCCCCGAGCGACGGCGTCCTTCGCCAGAGCCCTCACGCGCATGATGGCATCCACGGTGGAGCGCCTCCGGCGGAAGCCATACTGGCCATCCGCCAGGTCAGGCCCCACCCTGGATAGGTGCTCGACGAGGCGCTCACCGGGCACGGGTGCTTCGGCCGGTCCTGGGAGTTAGAGATTTCACCCTCGCCACATTGCTCACAGCAATGGTCCACTGTGCGGACGCGTGGGCGGCCAACGACGTCTCGTTCTGAGAGCTCCCATTACGCCGCCTCCTTCACGACCATTACATTTACGTTACATGGTCGTGAAAGAGGTGGCGGAACGGGAGCGGCGGCGTGAGCAAGAGAGACTCCCGGATCGCGCCACCTGCGCAGGCGCGCAGGCAACTCGGGCGTCGGAGGGCACAGACTGACCCCCGTCCCCCATGAGCGCGGGCCTGCGGATGATAGGTGGAGCCCACGCCGGGTACAAACTGATAACATGTTAAAATGTATAAAGTATCAGATAGCACGAGTGTCAAAATGAACAAACGTAAAATAGTTTCAAATCGTCAAAGTGTAGTTGTAACGATCAAGTGTAGGAATGCAGTGATGCTAGAAATTACAAATGTAATAAAGAATATATGGGCAAATGTTTACATCAAATAGATAATGAATTTACTTGTAGCAGGGTGGAATGAGATCACTAACCTAATTGTAGATAATACTCCGGCGATCGTAAGTTTCAAAAAATATTTTATTAAGCAATGGCAATCAAACTAGCTTCTTGCAAAAATCGGCTGTTCAGACCAAAGAAACAGAATTAATAACAGTCTAGAGGTCTGGCACAGCCGTATTAATAAAAGAATGCGCTCTTCTGTAAACTTATTTACATTGGTGCATTTGTTGAGGAAAGAAGCAAGATATCAAAATGGGCGTATAAAAACTCACACACACACACACACACAAACCAAAAAAGAAGGCGAGTGGATGTGTTTTTCGACAGAAAGTTGAAAGTCTTGCTGAGTAAACTAATCAGTGAAGACATACCAATTATTCCCTTTTTATATTGCATTGTGCAACATAAGAAAGCAATGTAAAATATAAAATAAAATATAAAATAAAACAACAATAATAAGTAAATTATTGTAAGTTTTGTGGATTTTAATTTGAATTTAGTTTTAAGACAAGAAAAGTACATACTGTCAATTGAACATTTCAGCAACTGTATATTTTGACCATTGCTCATTTGGTCATAAATACATATTGTCGATTAAACATTTTAGCATTAGTACATTCTGACAAAAGGATATTTTGTCATAAATATATTGTACATTTTGACACTCGTGCTATCTGATACTTTATACATTTTAACATGTTGTCAGTTTGTACCCGGCGTGGTGAAGCCGCCTATCATCCCAGCAGAAGCAGACCACGGCGGTGGCGCGCTGGGAAGCGCGTCACCCCATTCCGGGGATTAGTCGGGGACACCGTTGTCCCCCCTCCCCAGCAGAGCCAGACCGTAAGGATGGCCCTGGGTCAGCCGGGGTGCGAGGGATATGTCGAAGAATAACAGGAGATCGCCCTCCCCACCTCCAAAACCAAGCTTGTTATCTCGAAGAACCCCTTCATGTCATGCAATCTTCATTTAGTACCTAATATGGCTATATTATGAGGCAAAATGTTAAAACCCTATTTTCCTGATCATTGTTTTGTTTGACGCCAGTTTATAGGCGATTATAGGCAAGTAAGCAGACAGACATATTACTCGTATTCTGTGAGGATTGTTATAATATGCATAATTAATCATACCCCGTACTCAATTTATGTGCTTATAATCAGGTAGGTACACACTTCTCCCTGTTTACGGCAGCACCTATTGGTAGGACGTGTAAGATAGTCCTACCATGTGGTGTGTTTGCACACAAAGCGTAAAGAACCTACTATGACCTGGCGTTTGGTTGTAAGAAAGGAAATACTCATGTAATCGCTTCTATGAATGAAAACGTAAGAAAATCGGCACTGACCTGTGTTCCACCTCGTGAGGATTCAGCTGCAGACAGGCGTGGTTCCTGGCACGTGTTGGTGGGTAGGTATATTTCGACCGGTCGGTTATTTTCTTGAATTTGTCGTTTTCTTCCGATACACTTCACTTATACTGACTTGAGAATGTGGCCAAAGGAACTTATAGAATTACACAGAAAGAAACGAGGAGTTGAATTAATCAAACTTCCGTTTTTGTGCGGTAGCGGAGTCAAAGACACCTTTCGGCGCTGGGGCGTTTTAGTGACTGATTAAAAAATGCGAGCGGGTAGATGATCCGCCGTGGTGCTTGAGAGTCTCGCTCGTAGAAACTTCATTCTCAAAATATAGTTCGAAAAATCCGTGCGCAGCGCCATCCATTGGCCTTCTTCAACACTGAGTGGTCAACAAATGAGCGCCAATATTCAAACATTATTCCCTCACAGAAGCGGTTCTTTTAAATTACAAAATTGAAATACAATTAAATTATGTGGGAAATAATTAAGAAAATACATAAGCGCTCCACCATGCACCCGGCTTTGGAACGTCGCAAGACGTTACGAAACAAACAAGCGAACACTGGCTGATTAGAGCCCATAGTGAATTTGTATAACATAATAATACACATAGCGAAAATAACAACTTAGACTAACAATATTCTATCTAAAGTATGTTTAAAGTTTGAGTTAAAAATTAAAGTTTAAGATTCTATTTAGCGTTATAAGTTATTGCGTTGGGATAGGATACAATTTGGTTACAGCGCGTTTGTAAGTACCAGTACGCGTTTTATATATTATGATAGACATGAGGAATCCAGGTCCAGTATGACAATTGACAACGTGAAAATACTGAATTATTAGATCAACAACGTGATCGCGTTTAGGGAGAAGGACAGGATGTAATCCTGATACAGAATGAGGTTTGATCTTAAATTTAAATCGTGCGAATTTTAAAACGTATGTAATGATACGTAGTAGTTTCTGCCAAGAAGAAACACGTTGTGCTAATGTACATAACAATGGCGACTCTGTGTGTTTTGTTGTCACACTCAACACATTTGCCTCATGCTCAGGTAAGTCAGAACAGTTGGCGGGAGAGAATGACTTAATAGGCCATTCATCAGGGGGGCCGCGGATCCATGCTGGACCGTTCCACCACAAATCATAAGCCAAAAGTTGCGAGGGGAGCATACCGCGTGATAGACAATCACTCGGGTTAATGTCTCCGGCGACGTGATAAAAATGTTCAGCGTTCAAGTTTTCTTGACACTGAGCGACCCGGTTGCTAACAAAAATCGACCACCGATGTGGTGACGAGTGAACCCATGATAAGGCAATCGTGGAATCAGAAAAGGCGTAAATGTCAGTAACGGGAATGCGTAATGCATACGAATCACGTACAGTTCTTATTAACTTTGACATAAGCAAAATAGCACATAACTCTAATCGAGCAAGCGTAGTAATCTTTGTCGGAGTGACCTTTGATTTCGCACACAAAATGCGAGTTTGAATGCCAGATGGGTAGGTACAATGTGCATAAATAACACATCCCATGCCATTCAGGCTGGCATCACAAAATGCGACAAGACGTAATTCGCAATCAACTTCGACACCTATATATCGCGGAATTTTTAATGTGTCAAGCAATTTTAATTCTTGAACGAGAGCGGAAAAGCGTGAGCGTATATGCTCTGGAGCAGGGTCATCCCATTCACTCTTACTAAGCCAAAGTTCCTTAATTAACAACTTGGCGTAGAGTATCACAGGTGTCACCAACCCGAGCACGTCAAATAGTCGTGCAACTATGGGGAGTATATTTCTCTTAGTGCACTTCTCATCTACCAAGGTGGATGTGAAATAAAAATTATCTCCACACGGCTCCCACGAGAGACCTAAAACCTTTGCGACATGACTGCCAACATCAAACTCAAGCGATTTGCGGTGAGTATTTATGTCAGCGTTCATTGCGATAGGAAATAACCTAAAATTTAATAATAATAAAAACAGGTCTGCCTGTAAATTGGGACCAATATGTAAAATATCATTGAGCGAAAGACAAGTGTGGGTTTTAGCGCTCGCGTCTAACACAATACGCGGCATCGGTTTGTCATGTCGAACTACTGCGTGGTGTGGTATGTAATAACCATCCATAGATAACTTAGAGTCATCAACAAGACCAAGACAACCGTTATCCAAACAATCCCGAATAACCTTATTATAATTTTCGCGTACGGTTGGTGATTGACGAAGTTTACGCTCGAGCGACAAAAACCGGGGGTGAGCGACGCCGCGCGAGTTCCCTAGTTCAGAGGGATCCTTGCAGGACGGCAGCGCAACGGTATAACGACCTACGTCATCGCGAGTCACAGTAGATGTGAAAATATTCTCGCACTTGGTTTCTTCTGGAGACAATAGGCGTTTCACAGGAACTTCCTCAAGTTCCCAAAAATTTTGCACTAAATCATTTAGTGCTAGCGCAGAAAAGGATGCGGTTGTAGGCACAACAACTTTACGTGGGTAATCACCCATAAGTACATACCCAAACGCGGTTGATAGTACACAAGGGGCACTGGGACCACACTCGACTCTATTTCCTAAGTAGATATACGGGAAGAGCTGTGCACCTAATATTATATCAATGTTTCCTGGAATGTTCCAGCTTAAGTCAGCAAGCGGTAAATCGCGAAGATTTAACTCGCTATCACACTTAATTAATTGCGAGGGCAATTGATCCGTAAGGCTATTCATAACTAACGCATGTATAGTATACTTATGATCTGCATAAATACGAGATTCAATGTCCAAATACACATAGCCTATTATCGTGTGCGAAATGGAGCCAACACCTTTGACAACAGAATTACTCATTGGTATTATTGGTAAATTTAATAAACGACAACAGGACAATGTTATTAAGTTATTCTGTGAGCCATTATCAATTAGACATCTGACTACAGATTTATTTCCAGTGCTACCTTTAGGGCGAGCATACACCTGAGCGGTTGCCAAGAGAATATCACCCTTATGGCTAGAGGCATACGAATGCACAGTGCTTGAAGCGAGCGATGACTCAGGAGTGGGACCGTCAAGGTCGCACTGGGGCGGCGGGGATGCGGCAACAGTCGTCGCATGCGAGTGCGAATTATTAATATTATTCTCAAAATGCAATAATTTATGATGTTTTTTCTGACAGAAACAAACTGACGTACTTTTACATCGCGGGAGATTATGTAATGTGCTTAGACAATTCACGCAACCACGCTTAGATTTAATAAACTCATATCTAGCCTTTGCATTTTGCATATTTTTAAACTGAGCGCAGTTATACAGGTGTCGGTGGTCGCGGCCGCCACATAAACAACATGACGCATCAACTACGGCGGGCGCATTCGACTTATTATTAATCGGCACACTGACAACAAACGACTTAGAATTACGCTGTACACGCCTATCATTAGACTGTGGTGTCCCAGCAGTGGACGACTTCGCATATGACGAAGACCGCGGGTTTGACCGTTCAATCATCTTAGCATAATCTTGTACAAAGTCGATCAGCTGTTGCGTTGTAGGTATTTCGACACCTCGAACAGAAAGTTCGAAGGCTTGGATGGTTAGCGTGTCCATTTTCCTCAAGGCACATTGTAGAAACACGAAGTCCGTTAAATCATTTATACCTAACTCTTTAAGCGCGGCGATAGATGAGGAATATATAACTATAAAGGAATCAAGTGAGTTCACACTAGGTGAACAATTCTTTAAGTCTAATATATTATTTAGATAATATGAACCTAATGAGCGTTTATCTTGGTATTTCTTGACCAAGGCGTCCCACACTATACTGTAGGTCTCACTTAATGCGTCTTTGGTTAATTTTGAGAATAGGTATTGCACACGTTGCGAATCAGACAATTGTGTGTTCGAATGAATATTGGCCTTAAAGGACTGATAAAATGTATTCCAATTTTCAGGGCGTCCGTCAAAACTCGGAATAACAAGCATTTCCAATTTCACTACAGACGCGCTTGAATTACTCGGCCCGTGTGATGCGACCTCCTTGACCTTGAGCGTAGATAATTTATTTCTAATGCGTTTTATTCTCGAATACAATTCATCGAATGAGTCAAGGCAAGAATAGTCGGGCTCCACAGGGGGTTCTAATGATAAATTTAAGCTATTTATTTGATCTACAATCGACTCGAACTTATCGCGAACGACATCGATGTTCTCGGTCTCAGACAGAAAATCTTCATTCGCTCGCGTTGTTATGTCAAAACACACAACTGATTTCGACGATTTATACCAACGATTAATGCGTGCAAACAATAATTCCTTTTTTTGATTCAACAGAATAAGCTTCGTCTCGAGATCTGACGACATGTTTGCAAATTAACGATAGGTAGGACCTACCTATTGAAATATAACAAGAAGATTATCTGTAAGGTACCTACTATAATATAATAGTAATTCAACACAAACAGTTTAGATATACCTACTTTTTATTGAAAATTGTACTACGGCTTATTATATAATAGCGCAAGTAGCACGGCGGAGCGTATAATAATAGTAATGTAACTATGTACTTACGTACCTAGATAGGTACCTACCTACAAAGTTACGCGTATGCGAATAGAATGATGATTATTTACCAATTAATACGTAAATCACCAACTATTATAAATATCTACCAATTATTACGTAGATTTAGCGTTTTAAATGCAGAATTTACCAAATAATTTACGTAAATCTGTTAGCGAAAGAAAGTAATGAAACTAAGATGGCGGAAAGAATTCACCAAAATTACGTGAATCTTTTAATTAAATGAATAGGAAAGAAATATTATTCACCAATAATTACGTGAATATGTTATTTACTGGCCTATCCGACTCGTAAGGACCATAAATTATGGTGGTAGGACGTGTATATAGTCCTACCACGTGGTGTGTTTGCACACAAAGCGTAAAGAACCTACTATGACCTGGCGTTTGGTTGTAAGAAAGGAAATACTCATGTAATCGCTTCTATGAATGAAAACGTAAGAAAATCGGCACTGACCTGTGTTCCACCTCGTGAGGATTCAGCTGCAGACAGGCGTGGTTCCTGGCACGTGTTGGTGGGTAGGTATATTTCGACCGGTCGGTTATTTTCTTGAATTTGTCGTTTTCTTCCGATACACTTCACTTATACTGACTTGAGAATGTGGCCAAAGGAACTTATAGAATTACACAGAAAGAAACGAGGAGTTGAATTAATCAAACTTCCGTTTTTGTGCGGTAGCGGAGTCAAAGACACCTTTCGGCGCTGGGGCGTTTTAGTGACTGATTAAAAAATGCGAGCGGGTAGATGATCCGCCGTGGTGCTTGAGAGTCTCGCTCGTAGAAACTTCATTCTCAAAATATAGTTCGAAAAATCCGTGCGCAGCGCCATCCATTGGCCTTCTTCAACACTGAGTGGTCAACAAATGAGCGCCAATATTCAAACATTATTCCCTCACAGAAGCGGTTCTTTTAAATTACAAAATTGAAATACAATTAAATTATGTGGGAAATAATTAAGAAAATACATAAGCGCTCCACCACCTATACCGGGTGTAAGGAGAACGCTCCAGAAGCCGAAAACCCCTAGTAGTACTTACCTATTGGCATTAAAAAAATCGATTGGGGAAAAATTTTTTTTTTTTATTTTGCATTATTTACTCTCGATGGTTTTAATAAAGCTACATGAAACAGCAATTTCATAAAAAAAAACATTACTTCTAAAAAAAAACAACTAGCGCCAAGCGCGTGCTCTTTTGTAGTAGTGAAATTTTCATGAAATTATCGTTTCATTTAGCGGAAGGCGTAGGATCGGGTGAAATGGCGCACATTGGGGGACGTCCAGCAGTGGACTGCAGTGGGCTAATTGATTGATTGATTGATTGATAGCTTTAATAACACGATGGATAGTAAATAATGCAACATTAAAAATTAAAAAAAAAATCCAAACCGATTTTTATGCCAAACTACCAACGAAAAGTACTACTTGTGGTGTATACAAGTATACATTGAAGTCTATGGAATATATTCTAGTTATAAATAGTAGTAGTCTAATGATGTCACTACGAACAGAGACTTAAATTACTTGATTAATTTGAGTCTCTGTTCGTAGTGACATCGTTAACTCAATACCTTTTAAGTAAAGACAAACACATTCCTCCACATTATTGTAAGATTTTTAAGGGTCAGCACCCTTGTGACGACCTTGTCGTCAAGCTAAACCGTCTGTATTTATGTATCGGTCGCACTTGAGTATTTCACTCTTACAATATGTACCTTTCATATTTCAAAACATATCGATGGCAGAAAACGTTATTGCTGTAAATAGCCAAAATGGCATATCTGTCTGCGATTGGCAATAGGCTCGCCACCTGTTACATTGGGATCTAAAAACATAAACTGGCGAAATGCGGGTGCTAGCACCTCTGCCTACCCCTTCGGGGAATACAGGCGTGAGTTTATGTTTATGTTATGTCTGCGATTTAAAGTTTGAGTTTTTTCTTTTCGATCTTTTCAAAGATTTTCGGCTCTTCTGAAAACTTTTACTTGTGCTACTTGCATCAATTACGTTTTCTGCCATCGATGTAATTATCAATGTCTTAACGTTGTTGCAATTGTCCTTATTACATTTTATGTCATTCATAAACATTATGTAAATCTCATGCATTGATTAATCTACTCTTTTCTGTTCTACAAACGTTGTACCAGTTGTATACAGGGACTGGGTAGTGGTATCATGGAGGCCCTCAGTTCGGAGCCTGAGCACTGTTGCTTGCTACCTCTGTATAAACGTTAGTTTTATCGTCATCATCTAATCATTTTCCTTTCCTTGTCCCAATAATTGCATTATGACATTATCTTTCAAGAAACCTTTCAGATTTAGGACATTGTTGTCAGTTACTATCATTTCTGCCGCAATCCATCCATCTTCTTTGGGTCCTAAAGCCCTTTACATTCATTCTTTGAGCTGTTAAACTGTATTGATATATTATTCATCGTATATATGTGTATGATAAACCTGAGCATTCACCTGCATTATTGTGAATTACAAAATAATAAACGAAAGTTTTTTCGTGAGAATTTTATCAAACGTTCTGGCGAGCATTCTCGCGAGAGTGTAATGAGATTTTTATTTAACGAAGCGCTCTGTACTTCGCCATAGTGTAACTCATGCCTAATGTTTTAAACAAAAACAAAACAGACCTGTCTCCATAGATAAGTGTCGCCCATATTTCTTGCTTGTCCTTTAATCCCAGGGAAAAGTGTACCTACCTTAAATTTTGTTTCAATTTTGAGTTCGAAAACTTGTATTTCATATATCTTATTATCATCAAAAGTCACATTAAAATAAATATAGCATTTTATATGCACGTTCGTTTCCCACCATATTTTACTAATAACTGCTTATCCATACTAATATTATAAATGCGAAAGTAACTCTGTCTGTCTGTCTGTCTGTATGTTACGCTTTCACGCCTTAACCACTCAACCCATTTTGATGAAATTTGGTATAGGGGTAGATTAGACCTTGAGAAAGGACATAGGCTATGTTTGGTTGTGATAACCACGCAGGCGGAGCCGCGGGCAAAAGCTAGTTTATTATAAAACACTTTTCAATATGTAATGTTATCCTTATATGTGAAATAATATAAAACTTAATATAACATTTTGACTAAATACACGAACTTTTAAGACTAAGGCAAAGATGATGATGATGTTGATACTGTAAATTAACTCCCCATTAGGCTCTCAAAACAACTACGTTAAGAATCAATGTATGAACGAATAAGACTATGGAAACTATGTTAGAAAGATGAGTAAAAAAGGTAAGGTACCTACATAAGTAAAGTATTTATTCTGAACAAATAAACTACAATTATCTAGTTTAGATTAGACAACACATAGTACATATACATACATTAAGTTGTACTGTTAGGTTAACTACTTATTCATCTTCAGAATGACGTGACGGTAAGAGATTGAAGAATAAGCTCACTTCTAAAAAGATGCTTGAGAACTATCACGGCAATTTAATACCTTTGAATTGATTTTCTATTTCTTGCAACGTCAAATCCTTAGTTTCCGGCAGTATAAAATATAACACAAGCAAACATACAGCTATAGCTATACCGTATATTGCATAAACACCTCCTACACCACTTATATCTATCAAAACGGGCGTAAATTCCAACAAAAGAGTGTAAGCAAGTGCAAATATAATTCCGGTTAAACAAGAACCCCAACCTCTATGCTCTAAAGGAAAAATTTCTCCCATCAATGTACATGTTAAAGGTATAATACTAATATTCACTACAACATTCTGTAGAACAATTATCAATGGTGCTAGCCACGGTACAGATGATAACTTTAAAGCTATAACCAAACAGATAAACAACATCAAGGCAACTGTTACAGCACCAAATAAAAACAAAATTGTTCGCCTTTTCCAGTTAGTAATGATGAAACAAGAGAACAATAATGCGGTTATTATCAAGACATCTGCGCATATAGAGATATATATTGCTAATGACTTATCTTCTACTAATTCCAACATCATTTGTATGACGAAAACCACGAAGTAATGTTTTCCACTTAATTCTAGAATCACTGTACAAATAGATACTATCAAAAACGGCTTCAAGAAATCTTTTTTTGATATAAATGTGTACCATTTTTCTGTACACTGAGTCTTCACTCTTTGTTGTTGCGACGAATGCATATCGTACAGCTCTTGTAGTTTGGAGCTACCATGAAGCCAGATAAAAGACTTTTCACTTTCCTTGAAGCGGCCCTTCATAGCTAAGTAGGAAGGACTTTCTGGCCAGAATAGCGTCATAACTGCAGCCAGTATTGGAAGGGTAATAGCAAAAATGGCTATTTGCCGCCAGTTCCAAATCAGAGTTAAAGCATGGCATAAAAGTGCTCCTATGGCTATAGCTAATTTCTTGATGGTTGTGAAGTAGCCTCTTCTTTTGACATCAGAGTATTCACCCACAATCATAACATTTATATAGAAACCACCAAAAGCTAATCCATGAAGAATTCTTGCGGCCAAAAGTGCTGTGACGTTGTGAGCTAGTATGAATGTAGTCCAACCAATAATATGTAAGGAATTAACAGTCATTTGGACACATTTTCGACCAAATATTTGTAATAAAGGTGGCAATATGAAGAACCCAATCATTCCAGCGATTCCATTGCTTGTGGCTGTAAAACAAAATTTAAATATGTAAGTTTTCGTACATTTCTATTACAAAGAGAGATACTTTTAGACAGAAGAAGAATAGAGTATGCCGAACTAATTGGTCTTGATTGGAATTTGTTGCACCTTATAAGATTGACACCTTAGTCCTGAATGTTGTTCTAAAATTCAGAACAACATTCTTAAAGAATCTGAATAGGATAGGAGAGGGTAAGACTTCCTACCCCCTTTCCCTCCCACAGCGCCGCAAGAGAACCGGGGCTCGGAGGAGGCGGTACCACCAACCCCTCCCCCCCTAACCGGGCCGGGCAGTAGACGCGGGGGCGTCTGCTGCCCTTACATAGGCCTCGAGGTTGAAGGCGCACGTCGTGTCGCGTGTGCCCTGCCTAGGCGGGTGGCAGAAGGACTCCTCTTCTGCCGCACCAGAGATGGGCCTGCCGTAGATCAGCGGCGGGCGACCCACACGACGATGGCGGAAGATGTTGTTCCCGCCATCGTCGATATGTGGTGACGACGGACACCGTGGTGGTTTAGTGGGTAGTCTGGCCTCCTTCGAGGCTAGGAGTCCCACACGAAGCCCGCTCCCTGCCCCCGTGGGGGGTGAGCGAAGTGCTTCTTCAAGCATTAAAAATAGTTCGGCAGTTTCTAATATTACAGACATTGGGCAGCAGTTTCTCTGTAATTATTAATGTATATCATACTTACCCACCCAAGATATTTGGTTCTTCGTCGCTTCTATGTCAGTAGTGTTTTTTGACAAGAGAGCAGGGCTTAGTACGGAGGGCAATGAAATCCCCATACCAACACTTATGGAGTATATCACAGTTGTCATCAGTACGAATACCTAGAAAATTTAGATTTTGAAATAATGCTGTAATATCCATTTTAATTCTTATAGAAATGAGGGGATAGTGAAGATTTATGTTGTTATAATCACCACTATCTTGAGGATAGTGATTGGACCACCATATCTGGCACTAGAGCATAGACTTCATAATATGATGGCTTCCAAGTTATCATCATCAACATCATTTTCCTGATTGCATCCGAGACTCAGGTGAACGTGGAGTTCGGTATCCGCGTTCCTGCTCTTCCTCCTCCACTTCGTACGATCGTGTCCATGGTAGTGAGACCATGGGCACACTTTCACGTTACTTGTAGGTAGGTAGGTGGGTAAAGGTTGCCGCAAGACGTGGCCGCACCAGCGAAGGCGGCTCTCTTGGATTTTGTCTGCGTTGTCACGGATATGACGGCTGTTGCGAAAAATTCTCACGCGATCCTTACGCGTGACTCCGCACATCCACCGCTACGCGAAGTTTGTGCCTGAGTGCCCAGTAAGCTTCTGCGCTTCTGGGCGGAGCTACGCTGGCTAATTTAGCCAGTACTCTTCACGTACAATGGCCCAAGAGAGAGACTAAGTGTGGATGAAAAGAGTCCCCTATCCTATCCTATCCACCACGGCGTTTTCATCTCCATGTTACGCAGATTCTGCTTGCGATGCGCTGACTCCTAAGTAACTATTAAAAATAAAAATGGCATACCTGTCTCCATAAGTATGGATCGCACATACTTTTGACCCAAAACATCTTTGTGACTATGTGAAGTGTGCGTCATGTAATCTTGTTGAATCTATGAGTTCAGTTTCTTATAACTACGAGTACTTAGAAATTTTAAGTTGCCACTGACAAATATATAAAAAAAAAACAAAACTATGGCATTAAGAAAACTATGTCTATTTACAACCATATTTTTCTCATTACTGCTCATTATTCTATAAGAAAAGCAAACCTTAGAAGTATGAAATTTTTTTGGGGTTCCCTTGTAAGTAATAGAATCCATTTAAACAATATATATATGACTATAGGTGCTTTTTGAACATTTAGCGTTTTTTCTCTCTCCCTGAATGATTTTGCCAGAATATCTTAAACACTTAGGGGTGGTCTCACGTTTGCTGTTACTATAACAGTTGAGGTACATACCGACCCTTACCGACCCGTTTCAAAGCCTACACCTATAGTAATACAAAACCATTCTAGTAATGATCTCTCACATTAATCCTAATAGATTTGATACAACATGAGATATTACATAAATAATTTGAAGTTGAAGTTTTGATCTAAATTGAAAAGGAAATAATTAGAGTGTGCAGCGGGAACGAGATCAGAAATAGGTATACTATGAAATGTTGATGAAACATACTAAAATGTCAAAAAATACAATGTCAGATTAATAAAAAAGTATCAGGTAGCTGACGAATCTTTTGTTAGCTAAATAACCCGGGTCGTATCTGGTGCAAAGGAGCCCAGGACACTGGCCGCTTTTCCGCGCTGGATCGCAATAGCTAATCTTAGCAAACATACTTGGTAGTTATAAAAAAAAATAACCACGAAAGCTAATGCGGGAGTTAATTATACACGTTGCCGGTAACATATTATATGTATGTATATGCCGAGGAGGGCAAGACCGTAAGGGATGGCCCTGGGTCAGCCGGGGTGCGAGGGATATGTCGAAGACATCCTCACCTCCGGCCTAGACCACGACCCTCAGTCGGCGTGCAGTTTTAGTCGGTTCGAGTCCGACATAACCTCCCCTTTCGGCTCCGGTAGGGGAGGTTTCCGGGGGGTCTAAATTCTCAAGTACGGAACCTTATTGGGTTAAGCAAAAGAATGCTTTATAATCACGTTTCCTGAAGTTTGTTAGTTCTTTGTCAATGAGGCTCTTTGTCACCGAGAACGTGAATTGGTCACTGCTATGGTTTACTTCCCATTAGTTTATGTCGTATTCATAATATACTGTTCAATGAAATGTAACAATAACACAAGCTCTTTATAACCTGCTGTAAATGAGAGAGGTTACTTAGGTCTTTGTTGTTCCGTTGGCATAAACATCATAATGTTCTAGTATTTTTTTTATCTAGGACACGTCAATTTGACTTCACCTCGCCTGATGTTAAGCTAAAGGCAAAGTCTCGGAGAGAGGGTCACCATCGCATACATGTACCATGTTAACAGTGGTGGCACTCAGCTTGACGGCTTCATTAGATGCCTTTTCACGCCCCGATTAAAGGACCCGGGATTATAGGAAGAAGGAAACACGTGAGCTGGCAGGGAGTTCCATGTCTTGAATAAGGTACTGAAACGCTTGGTTCTAGCAGGTATACTCTGCACCGTATATGGATGGCATCTTAGTCCTGCACGTGTCGTCCTGTGAAGGAAACGAGAGGGTGGGACTAATTGAAGTAGTAGTAGTATACCTGCTAGAACCAAGCGTTTCAGTACCTTACTGAAACGCTTGGTTCTAGCAGGTATACTCTGCACCGTATATGGATGGCATCTTAGTCCTGCACGTGTCGTCCTGTGAAGGAAACGAGAGGGTGGGACTAATTGAATAGCATAATGTGCTACGTACATATTGGACCAATAAACGTCAACAAATGGTATATTAAAATTTCACTATAATAATCTCTATTTACACCAAATTGCCACAAATCCCTTCAGGTCTTACTCCATCCTATGGTTGCCTGTAAGAGAGTGCGATAAGGCCGCCAATTGTGTACCATATAAATTGTACCATTTTATTTATTGTCGATGTCCTTGGTGAACAATAAAGATTTTTTTATTTTATTTATTATTTATTTTATATTCAGCAGAATATTCACTAACAGTTATAATAAGTGCCATTAAAACACTTAAAAGTTATTTTATAGAGCAAAAATCAACTCACATTCTCCCCCTCTTCTTCGTCGCAGCCAGCGGAACGAGACTTTATCGGACTGGAACCTCCCAACTCCCAGTTGGAAATCTGTGCTTGCATGACATGACAGCCTCCGTGGCATGGTGGTAGTGAACGAGACTGCCACGCAGGAGGCGCGGTTTCGATTCCCGCTCAGCGCAAATATTTGTATGCATGAATATGGCCATTTGCATTTGTCTGGGCGTTTCTGTGTTTATTATGTATGTAGGTATTTACAAAAAAAAGTATCTAAGTATGTCTATCCGCATTCTAGATTCCATAACACAAGCGAGTTAGGCTTACCATGGGTCTAGATAGCGTTGTGTAGAATGTTGTGGAATATTTAGTTTTTTATTATATTTTTTTTTCGCGATGGACACAAAATTTATTGAACAGATTTTGATGAAGCTCTTTATTGCAAATGTAAGACATATAATTAGCTGCATTGATTGCGATTGTTTGAGAGAACCGGAAATATGGGTAAAATTCGCGATAACCGACATCGCCGGGCGGAGCTACGTGTTTAACCTAGCTTTATTATAATAGTCTTTTCACCAAGATTAAGTATAAATAGATATTACAATAGTTCAAGTAACTCATCCTCATAAACAATGCGACTATTATAGCAGAGGGCAAGCTGAGAAGTGGACACAGAGCTACTTTAGATAACAAAATTAACGACGCTAGTCGTTCAGTCAAAGTACAGGATAAATTGTGTTCCGCACAATTAATTATATGTAGATATAGTTACATACTAGCTGTTGCCTGTGACTTCATCCGCGTTAAGTTCGGAATAGCTCAAACCTATGTATTAAGTTAATTCATCGTTATATTTTCAATTATTATTTCTGAAGAAATTCTTGTTTGAGTGACTTAGAAATAACAGGGCTAAACTACTGAAAACTGACTGAAAACATTGTGAGAGGGTTTGGGAAAAGTTAACCAAAACATAATCATGTATCGACATCTTGTTACGTTCATCATACATACATACATAAATAAAATCACGCCTGTTTCCCATAGCGGTAGGCAGAGATCACGGATCTCCATTTACTACGATCCTGACATACTACTCTCGCTACATTCACTCTCATTACTTTCTTTATGCATGCTCGTCGGTTTAGGGTACTCCTGACCTGCCCCTTTTCTAACACTTCCCTGATTTAATCCAGGTATGTGCGCCTAGGTCTTCCCCTTTCGACAGTACCATCCACACTCGCCTCATACACCTATTTTGTTAGTCTTCTTTCATTTATTCTCTCAACATGACCGAACCATCTTAACATTCCTTTCTCAATTCTCGTCACTACATCTTCTGTCACTCCACATCGCTCTCTTATTACGCTATTTCTCACTCTATCTCTCAAGGTCAATGCAAACATACTTCGCAACGCACGCATTTCTACTGCATTCACTCTACTCTGATGTTCATCAATTTTCGAAAAACATTGGAAAAAATGAAATGCTCAGTGAGACTCGAACTCGCAACCTTTCCCTTACAGGGGGACTGCTCTTCCAGTCCAGTCCAGTGGAAGAGCAGTCCCCCTGTAAGGGAAAGGTCGTGACTTCGAGTCCCACTTGAGCATTTCATTTTTTCCAATGTTTTTCGAACTTAAAAGTTAGCATAATAAATGCTATAAGAAATTCACTCAAATTCATCAATTTTATTATCATTATTAATAGTGTGTTCTAAGGAGTTGCCACTTACGAACTGAAAAATTAAGACTACGTCAAGAGCATCATGAACATAGCTTCACGTAAACCTGGACTCCAACATAAAGACGGTTGTTTTCACGCCGGACCAGTCCCACTCTTTGCCGAGTCAATTACTGATTGATTCGGTTTTATGTTGGATTTTATCGACCACTGCCACATCATAGTACGTTGCCTTACACTTAGGTGAAGGGCTATAGTGGGCAAAAGAGCAAATGCAGCATTGACTGAGATGGGACCCGTTAGTGGCAAGTAACTTGAGACTGGTCAATATAGCCTGATTTTGCTATGTATCGCCTTGCAGTGGTCAACTTATATGACAGCCTCCGTGGCGTAGCGGTAGTGAACGCGGCCGCTACGCAGGAGGCGCCGGTTCGATCCCCGCTCAAAGCAAATATTTGTATGCATGGAATATGCGTATTTGCATTGGTCTGGTCGTGCCTTGGTGAGTACGCCGGTTGCCATACGAACATCTATGGCAGCCGTTACGGGTAGTTGAAGCTCTCAAAAGTTCAACAACTGACTGCAATGCTTCGATATCTCCTTTGTGTTGTGAAGGTCAGATGGCAATCGCTTCACCACAAATATCGAAGTTTAGCCAAAAAAGGTTCGGATGCGACTGTGATTAACGCTAAGATGAAGAAGAAGTGGTCAACTTAAGTCCGCAGCTTGCAGCTTGCTCGCAGTCGTGACAGCAATCATGTCACTAAATGTAGTTAGGTACTCTATGTGTGATACGGTGACAGAGTAGGTCAAATCCACCTATCATAGGTTATACCAACCCAATCCACGCATGCTAAGGTCTCGTTCATTTCACGATTTGGAGTCAAGATATAGACAAGCTGCTCAGAACAAAAATATGTCTCCATAAGCGGATGAGGGAAGAATGACTTTCGAATTTGGAACGGTACGCAGAAACTAGATAAACGAGTTAATGAATTTTCACATCTATCAGTATAGAAATAGAGGGCCTTTTTGGTATGTAATCTGTATGACAGCTATAGTAGATATGTAAGTGGTCAGATTTGGTCACTAATCGATACCAATTTTTTTGTTCCAAACAGCCCTACATAGAATTCATTGGTTCCGCAGGGTAGTATGTTGGGACCATAAAAATATAAAATGTTATACAACATTCTACACAGCGTTAACTAGAACCCGAGTTTAATTAGCGAATAAGTACGCTTAGATATTTTTTTGTAAATAAATATGCATACAAATATTTGCACAGAACGGAAATCGAACTCACGACCTCTGATTTACCTTACACCACACATCTACATACACGACATTCCAAATATCTACTAATACAAAATAAACGTGTACTTTTGTGTTATCATTTCAGACAAACATGTTTATATTGTACTATTAAAGTCAACTATACTATCTTTGACTGATTGGTTAAATAAAATTTAATCTTACCATAAACTTAAGCACAAGCTACAGTACACGTATTTTTTTCACAACTTTATAGAAATGAAAGAAATAGACAAATACATAATAACGAATATAGTGCTTACAGATCTTGTTGCAATAAAACTGATCGACATATATCATTAAATGATTGATAGGTAGACAGATACGTATGTACCGCAAGAGAAAGCAGTGCAAATTTTCCAAAGGACAGACGACGGCCGGTGGAATAAACGAGTCCTGGAGTCCAGACTGCGAATCCGCAAGTGGAAGGTGGGACGTATCAAGGTACACGGATGCCCTGAAAAAGATGGCTGGAATAGAAAGAAAGTAAGAAATATTCACATCAATTTATAAAGGAAAAAAAAGTGGGATTTGATCCCGCAATCCTTCTCTTACAGGGTCTAATGCTTTGCCTACTAAGCTAAATTTACCCTCTTTGTATATCCGTTTTTGAGGCCTTCCCTTCCCTTCCTTTTAAATCTATTTGAATAATTAACATACTACATGCTCAAATACATCGGGAAAAATGAAATGCTCAAGTGGGACCCACGATCTTTCCCTTACAGGGGGAATGCTTTTCCAACTGAGCTATTGAGCCACACCTGAATTACTTAAATTTCCGTTCTCTTTATATCCGGTTAAGGTTAAGGGCGACGGTATAGCCATCTACTTACTTTCTTACGAACTGTTGGCACCAATGAATGATTTTTCAACCATTTTTAAACATTGATTTTTGATGACTCCGCCCAAATATTTGAATAAATTATTTATACCATTTATTTTGCTAATTTTAAAATTCGAATACATCGGGAAAAATGAAATGCTCTAGTGGGACTTGAACCCACGACCTTCCCGTTACAAGAAGAATACTCTTCCAACTGAGCATTCCCGATATTTTTGAATTTTAAAAGCATAATAAATGCTATAAAAAAATCATTAAAAATAAAGAAATAGTTTAATCAGTCGGGACACAGGTATGAAAAAGTTAACAGAACTCTAAACAAAATCAAAATCTCTAAAATCTACAACAGCGTTTATTATCTCTGGTTATGCAAGGTGGAGGATTGGGAGAGGTCTTAATCTAGCAGTAGATAGGCTAATTGAATAATGTATTTTCTAGTAAGAGGCTTTCAAATAGGTACGTACGGCTTCCAATGGATTGAGTATTTAATAAAGGAACCCTAATAAATATGCTAACAGATAAGTAATACTACATTAAAGATCAGTGACAAGTATAATATCAATTACAAACACATTGTGAAGATATTTTTTAGTGTTAATAACAAATTGAAAATACAAGTATCTCATATAAAAGATTTTTTATTCAATGTGACAAAAGGGTGTCTAGAAAATATGGGTGATATATATTTATGGAGGCAGGTGTGTGTTCTTTTTGATATTTTTAATCCGCGAAGATGTGATCAAGATAGATAATAATGTTTAGATGTTTTTTTGGAGATAAGAGAGGATGGACAAAAGAGATTGGTGAAATTGATTTATGATGCTAGAAAAGCAACTTAGGCGTACGTTTACCCCACCGTGAAAGACTAGTTCAACAACAAAATGTCAGGATCGTAGAAAATGAAAAGATGTTATCTCGACTCACGTCTATCCTAAGTGAAAAAGACGTGACTATATTGCGACTATATCGTTTAATATATATGAACATATCTAAATGATCAGACTATCTTAGACCATCTACTACGCGGCCTGAGAAACTTTGTAAATCACCTATAGCTGAGATTTTTATACAGTGAATCGTCACCTAAGCCAATCTACTTGCCTCTGTGTCTCTGTGGCGTGGCGTGGCGGTAGTGAACACGACTGCCATGCTGGAGTCGCGGGTTCCTCTGTCTAAATATTTGTATGAATATGGCTATTTGCATTGGTCTAGGTGTTTCTATGTATAATATGTATGTATTTACAAAAGAGATTATTGAGACCATTGTATGATTAGTGAGACCATTGGCATGCATGCCATCTTCTATGATATTAAGTCAGCGCTTTTTAAGTCTACCTCACCTGCCAGGACCCACTGGAGGAGAGGCTAGATAAGCAGTCCCACCTAACGAGACCGCACCAGCAAAGGCGACTCTCCTACATTTCATCTGCGGTAGTCATCTTTTAATAATCCTACTACTTATAATATAAAAAACGCCAAAGTTTGTAAGTATGGATGGATGGATGTTTGTTACTCTTTCACGTCGAAACGGCTGGAGCGATTTTAATAAAATTTGGTATGGAGTTAGGTGTCACCCTGAATTAACACTTAGGCTATGTTTGGTTGCGATAACCGACATCCACGCGGGCAAAAGCTAGTCATCGATAATAACATTAATCTATTCTTTGAACTCAATATTATATATCTTTTAGCAAAGTGTGATCAACGAACCTTTTCAGGTCTTCATTTTGTCGACAACTGTATTAATCTCCATAAACACGGGTCTCATGGTTTCATTTCCCTCTGTATTGATGCCAGACCTCTTGTCAAACAACTCTACAGACGTACACGCGACCACAGATCAGGTTTCTTGGATAGGTGAGTATGAAAACGAACATCTTACAGAGATTTCTTTGATTTTTTTCTACTTTCTGTGACAGTATAGGGACTGGACTTTTCACTTTTTACTTTTGGTAACAGAAAACTTTTATAGGTGGTGACAATATTATTAAATAGCCACTACATATTATAATATATATTCAGCTCATAAATTATTGTAATATAGCCAAGCCTATTAAGTAAGTATACAGTGCTGAATCTGAATATTATTGATCTCATGTCCCTAATTCGGAATACGAGTCCCAAAGCGAGGTAATAGTGTTATCGGGTTAAACCTAGCTGATATTTTATTACGGCAACTCCTGCTACTCGATTATTTTAGGTCTAATTAAGTACAAAATATTGTATTACCTTGTAAAGTTAAGTGTTCGTATTAATAAAGCAATAAAATGATATTGAATAACACACTTGTCCCTTTTCCACTGAGTTTAATTTTATTTCTGAACCTGACCGGTTTCGCTTTACGGCCTTCTCAAAGGTTTACATTGATGTTTTAAATATTCCAATTCTCAAACATTGAAAATGCCGTAAGGCGAAACTGGTCAGGTTCAGAAATAAAATTAAACTCAGTGGAAAAGTACAAGTGTGTTATTCAATATGTGTAGTAGATTCTATAAAATGTCATCAATCTCCAGTATAAACAGTAAAATGATTTTATTTATTGCAGAAATATTATGTTCACATTTCATTTTCATTTCACAGCCACTAGCAATGGCATCGCTGGTATCTTCGGGTTCTTCATACAGTCACCTATCCTACAAATATTTGGTCGAAGAATCGCCCATATCGCTGGCTGCTTGTTCCTCGTTATCGGCTGGACTATATTTGCACTGGCTCACAACGTCACAGCACTTGTGGCTGCAAGAATCTTTCAGGGGTTTGCCATTGGCGGTGTCTATATACACGTTATTATCATCAGTGAATACGCTGATCCTAAACGAAGAGGTTACTTCACGACCATGAAAAAAGCATCAAATGTTGTGGGTACAGTTATGTGCCATGCTTTATCTCTGATTTGGAACTGGCGTCAAATAGCTATTTTTTCTATCACCCTTCCAGCACTAGCCACGGTGTTGACGTTATTCTGGCCGGAAAGTCCTTCTTACTTAGCTATGAAAGGTCGTTTTAAGGAAAGTGAAAAGACTTTCATCTGGCTCCATGGTACTGCTAACATGAAAGATCTTCACCTTTTACATTCTTCCCAGCTAAAGGAGATAAAGAATCCACGTACAGCAAAATGGCACCAGTTTTTGTTCAAAAAAGACTTTTTAAAACCGTTTGCAATTGTATCCCTTTTAACAGTAATTCTAGAATTAAGTGGCAAACATTTTTTTGCTATTTATGTCATACAAATGATGATGGATTTAATTGAAGATAAGTCGTTAGCAATTTATTTCTCAATTGGAGCAGATTTGTTTACGCTCCTTGCGTTATTATCATCTGCCTTCATCATTGGTAGCTTTAAAAGACGAACAATTTTGTTTGTATTTGGTTTTGTAACAGTTACCTTGATGTTTATAATCTGTTTAGCTACTTCTTTCAAGTCTGTATCTGTATCGTGGCTGGCACCTTTGTTAATTGCTATCCATAGCTTTGTTACTAATTTCAGTATTATACCTATATGTTTTACATTATTTGGGGAAATGTTTCCTTTAGAACATAAAGGTTGGGGATCTTGCTTTAATGGAGTAATATTTACATCTTTATATACAGTACTTTTGAAAATTACGCCATTGTTAATAGATAATACTGGTGTGGGAGGTGTTTACGCAGTATACGGTATAACTATAGCTGTAAGTTTACTTGTACTATATTTTATAATGCCAGAAACTAAAGATAAAAATTTGCAAGAAATTGAAAATAAGTTCAAAGGTATCAATATGTTAGATTGTGATAAAATATTGCTGGCAAAATTAGACACTTGACTGGAACCTAAAAATATTTTGAAATTTGATTACTTTATTCTTAACTATGATACTTTGGCTAATATACCGTTAGTAATGTGTGTGTGTGTGTGTGTGTGTTTTCCAGTAATAACTACCTCTAGATACTCCTGATTTAGGGAGCGGGGGCTTATTACTGTAACTTTTACTCTCTATATATAATTTGTTATGTAGGATTGGAATGTAATTTTCAAACATTTAGTATGCTAACTATACAAATCGATTACATCAGGAAAAAGCGAATCACTCAGGCGGGACTCGAACCTGCGACCTTTGGCTTACAGGGAGAATGCTCTAACCAAAAAGCCACTGAGCATCGTCTGAAGCAATTTAAATTTTTCTTTCTATATATATCCGTCTTTAAGGCGCCGATAGAGTCATCTACTGACGTCCTTACGAACTGTCAGAACCAATGAATGATTTTTCAATAATTTTTAACATTGCATTCAAGTCCCTCCTGTGCGATTTACTTTTTCCTGATGCGATAATTTGTTTTGTAGGATATTTGTTGGATGCTCAAACGGTGGAAATTTGGTACAGGGATAGATTTATTATCTGGAATACCACAAGGTATGATTACCTGGAATAGATTCCCATAGGTTCCAGGTACGGGATCAAATGTACATGGTTTTTTTCGTGCGGATATCCCCGCCGGAACCGGAGGGAGAGGTTATGTCGGACTCAAACCGACCGCACGCCGACTAAGGGTCGTGGTGAATGTACCTACATTGATTGCGGAGTCGCGGCGACCGACATTTAGGTAGCGCGATAATTTAAAAAGTAAAGTAAAATATTCTTTATTGTACACCTTACGTCAAAATCACAGTTTGTCTAGTCATTGCACTGTCAAGTTCTCTTATGGTCAAATTACACTTTATGACAAGTTCTCTAATGGTCAAATTACATTTTATGACAAATTCTCTTTTCGTCAAGTCTTTCGTTCGTCCAATTTCATTTACGTCAACGCCTAGTAGAGTTGTCAAAATAATTTCATATACTTTTCATATAGGTACCTTACCTGTTAATTATTTATAACTAGCTGTTGCCTGCAGCTCCAAAAAAAAGAAAAAAGGTGTACCCTTTTTTCTTTTATTTCCGTGCGGAAATCCCCTCGGATACCCCCTTGCCGGAGCCGGTAGGGGAGGTTATGTAGGACTCGAACCGACTAAACCGCATGCCGACTGTGGGTCGTGGTGCTAGGCCGGAGGTGAGGTTGTCATCGACATATCCCTCGCACCCCGGCTGACCCAGGGCCATCCCTTACGGTTTGGCCCTCCTTGTCTTTATTGTACACCAAAATACACAAATTAAAAAAAAATCATACATAAAAATACTGTGCCCTATTGTATACAACAATTTCTTGCAGGCAAACTTTACAAACTTTCATAATCATATTTTTATTTTTTTTATGACGTAAACTTTATAAAATATAGCCAATTTTCTTTGTTGTTGTTTTATTCTTTTTTATTTATGTTAGTAAATAACTTATATTGTGGGTCGTTGCACAAAGCAAGCGGTTCGGACCACGGTATAAATTACCCCAGAGCTCTTTATGAATGGATTATTTTGGCACTATGTGGCTAGAGTGGGTCGTATGATTCCGTGTATCTTTTGGTCAATAGTTCTGTTACTACCCTTATTGAGAAAATAGAAACAAACTTTTGGGTTGGGAACGACGATGTCTCCATCTTGCCCGGAATGATGAAGCGTCTGATCGGAATGTTAATGATTATACAAAAAAATAGAACTGTTGTTTGCTTTGCCGAAGTAACAATATAGCACAGTGTTATCGCACAAAGAATGCGTTGCAATTGATAGTAGGGCACGCGTAGAGGGAAATTTGGTAGTAACTCGAGCGCGTCAGATTGAGCTAGGAGAGGCTAGTTACATATTGACGAATTCTTCCAGCCAGTAGGCAGCCTTCAAAACGGGCGGGTGCGCAAAAAAAAATAGTTCTACGATTTTATCCTACACGTCAGGTTAGTTACTAGCTAATAAGTGTCTATTTTGAAAATCTTGCGATTTAGGCGTAACCTCAGGGTGTGGGAAGCTGGCAAAGAGATGTCTGTATTTACTCGAACGCAGTATTTTTTATATTATTTATTTTAGAGTTAAAAACACCAACATAACTGGAAAACATTAAATAAGACCAAATTAATACAAAACGTTAATTAATATGGATGAAATAATATGTATTTATTAATTATTATGTTATATGTAATATACGCTTCTCCCACTACGAAAAGTGGAAACTTTATATAACATCATTCTTTCTTGAATGATTTTTTTTACAGCATCAGGTAGATAAGGTAAGGGAAAGACTGCGGGTTCGAGTCCCGCCCGAGAAGATTCTTTTCCCTATGTATTTGATCATTCTTCCTATCATCTAATCTACCAATTCTAATAGGTTTCCGCGACGCTCGAGTGACTACAAATTTAGCTACGTGTCCTCCCTACCTATGACTGTTGCATTGCGTTAGCGCATGTCATTAAACTAGTCCTAATTTTATTTCATTGGTAACACGGTACACCTATTTTATTATTGCTAGATACTGGAGCAGAGTATGACTGGAGTGCAAAAAAGTACGCGGGTTTGATGACTGGTGGTACAGTCAGCATCAAAAAGATCTTGATGAACAAAGTGCTCAAAATGATCTTAATTCCTTGATTTTGCCCCGTTCCTGTTGACTAACTGTTTTGATATTTGGTACACACCTTTAGGTCTGACAATTATACAATTTAAAACAATAAAACAGCTTGATTTACTCTTAATACCTTAGTTTTAAGATTATTTTGAGAATTGAAGGAATTTTTACAGCATTAAGTATGCTAACTATACAAATCGTTATATCTTATATAGTTCGTAAGAAAATCGGTAGATGACGCCACGTCGCCTTAAAGACGTATAAGATGGGAAATTTGAATCATATCGGGCGTGTCTCGGTAGCCGAATTGGTCAGGCATTCCCCCTGTAAGGGAAAGACTGCGGGTTCGAGTCCCGCCCGAGAAGATTCTTTTTCCCTATGTATTCGATTTATTTTGAGAATTTGTAGTCATGATATTTCTGAGCTGACTGTACCTATGAGTCAAAAATGTCAAAATCCCCTACTATTATTGAGTCCCTACCTCTTACTAATATTCACTATGAATATGAAAGTTTGTTATATAGTCGTTTATTTTATTCACGGCTCAAATTATTTGAACGGATGTGGATGTTGGCACAGGTATTGATTATAGTCTGGAATAACACATATAAAGACGGATATAAAGAGAAGGGAAACTTGAAGTGATTCAGGTGTGGCTCAATAGCTCAGTTAGAAAAACATTCCCTCTGTAAGGGAAAGGTCCTGGGTTCAGTCTGGTCCCATTTGAGTCCTTCTTTGTACCGATGTATTTCGAACATATATACTATTTTTTTATTTTATTTATTCTTTATGTACACATAAATTATATTTATATGAAATAGTGAGACGAGATGTACAAAGGCGAGCTTAACTCAAAGCTGAGTTTTCTTCCAGCAAACCTGGGAGTGCACAGAGGAATTGCTATATGAGTGGCAAAGTCTAGTGTACAAGAAGCATCGAATTTGATTTAGGAGGTATACGAGAGGTATACCCCAGGTAAAAGGCATAAATATACATAGATACAACATATACATACATGCAACATGCACATATACTTACATACATACATAAACACATACATAAACACATACATAAACACATACATACATACATACATAAATACATACATACATAAATACATACCTACATACATACATAAGTACATACATACATAAATAAATACACACATACATACCTACACCTACGTACATATGTCTGCTATAGTTGCGAGAGAAAGTAGTCTCTTGTTCGTTTTTTAAAAATGTTCGAAGATGGACTATCGCGTATGGTGTGAGGAAGAGAATTCCAAAGACGCACTGCAGAAACTGTAAAAGAATTGTCGTAGCAGGAAGAACTATGACAAGGAGTTCGAAGTAGAAGAGAGGAGGAAGTACGACAGGGTTTACCCCTGGGCACAAGGAATTCAAAGCACTCACGAAGATATGAAGGAGAATGAGGATTATGAAGAATAGAGAAGAGAAGGGAAAGAATATGAACATCTCGACGCCGCCGAATTGGTAACCACTTTAGTTGCTTTCGGAACTCGGAAACGTGATCGTATTTGCGGAGACCGAAAATAAAACGAATGCATAAGTTTTGCAGTCGCTCCATCTTGTTCCACAGTTCTTCAGTTGCATCCAAAAAGGTGACGTCGGCATAGTCTAGAAGAGGAAGGAGAAGAGATTGAGCAAGACAGATTCTGGTCTTAAAAGGAAGGAAATTCTGAAGAAGCTTAAGAGAGTGAAAAGTGCTAAAAACCCTCCTGCTCACCTCGTTGACATGACTATTCCATGACAAGTTGCAATCGAAGATAATACCAAGGTTTTTGGCAACCGAGGTAAAAGGTATCAAGGTGTTGTTATAGTAAATAGGAGGCAGAGAGGCATGGTCAAGATTATTGTAAAAATATCTGCTCCCTATAATGACTGCTTGCGATTTAGCTGGATTGACAAGCAAACCAAAAGATTTTGCCCATGCACTAATGCCTCTGAGATCACTATTGACGGCCGCAATTGCCCCACCTACCTCGTCAGCCCCAAAATGACGGTAAATCTGCAAATCGTCTGCGTAGAGATGATAATTGGAAGATATAACTTTGTTGATAGCATTAATAAAAATGGAGAAAAGAAGGGGAGAGAGGACGGCACCTTGCGGTACACCCGCAGCAAGGTCACACCAGTCCGAGAACGCCTCATCAGAGCGAACCCGCTGCGAGCGACCCCGAAGATAGGAGTTGAACCAAGCGATTACAGAGGACGATATATTTAACGATGAAAGGATACTCAAGAGGATGTCGAAATCAACAGAATTGAAGGCACTACTGAAGTCCAGTAAAACCAAAACTGTTAAGAGTTTGTTCTCCATGGCCAGTCTTATATCATCTGATATTTTGACTAGTGCCGTGACTGTACTATGGCCTGAGCGGAAACCAGATTGGTATGGACTCAGTAGACCATTAGAGGAGAGGTAACTGGTTAATTGATTACGCACCACGTTCTCGAGCACTTTGGAAAGGATCGGTAGGATTGAAATGGGCCGAAACTGGGATAATAAGGCGGGATTGGAGGTTTTGGGTAAAGGGATGACAAGTGCTTTCTTCCAGGCCAGTGGAAAGGAGCTATGCTCAAGCGAAAAGTTAATGAGGTGAGTAATGGCTGGCAGGATATCATTTAGAATAGGTAGTAACATTTGTTGTTGAATACCATCATTACCTATTGCTTTCGTTGATATTGATAGGATTTGTTTTTTTATATCGCTCTCTGTAACCGGGTTGAATATAAACGAAGCACATTCAGGCAGGGGAAGACTGGAAATATAACTTAACGTGGATGCCTTATCTACGTCATCTAACAAAGTCGGAGGCATGGAGAAATGAGTATTCAGCGCATTGAGGTCAATATTCTGCGTGATGTCATCGATTTTATCGGTTTTACCGATACCAAGAGATCTTAAAAATTGCCATACCTGAGATGTGTTGGAATTATTGATGGAGTCGTGGATATGGCGCCTTTTTGCATCCCTACACAGACGACTGCAGCGATTCCGAATAGTTTTATAAGAAGCCCAATTGTTGTCAGTTGGATTGCGATTGTAGCATCTTTTGGCTTTATCGCGCTTAGACATGGCCAGTTTAATATTTTCGGAGAGCCAAGGTGCAGGCTGATGCCTTACCTTAACCTTCCTCAGTGGAGCATGTTTATCAAAGAGACACATGAGGATTTTGTTAAAATTGTCTACCTTTGTGTCAATGTCCCCGGAATTGTAAACAGGAGAGAAATCAGCTTCTCTCACATCGGCTCTCAAAGTTTCCAAATCGATTTTTTTGAAACTTCGAAGAAAGAAGAATTTAGGATTAGGTTTTGGCGTACGAATTTTATAGGAGAGGTAAATGAGATCATGATAAGAGAAAGGAGCAGGAAGTTGACCATGAGTAGCAACCTTATCACGGTCAGACACAATAATGAGATCTAAGAGAGAAGGAACAGAGTGAGGGGCGCGATGTGTTACATTTGATGATAGGATATGCATGTTTACTGAAGAGACCAGGGACTGCAGGGACTGCACCCAGGATTAGGCAGTGCTGGTATATAGACGAAAGGTTTTCTAGCAAAGATTCGAAGGAAGAGAAATAATCAATTTTTAGGGAAGGGCTGTAATAAACACCCAAAAGGCATTTAGTATGGCAAAAGTCAACCTCAACAAAAATATATTCAGTAAAACCACAATAAACATGAGGAGACTGGTCTATTACTTTAAATTTTATATCGTTGCGAAGGTAAATGCCGACCCCGCCATACCCTTTCCTAATCCGGGAATAGGTTCTCGTGGGCAGCGGGAACGGAATCAAAATTGTATGTAATGTAATTTGTGCAAAAGTGGACGTTTACTTACATCAATATCGTCATCTTCATCATCTTATGCCCAGTTGCATTCAAGTTGCCCAGGGTTTTATGGGGCGACTGCCATCTGACAATAAGTATTATTCGGAGTAGGTAGTAGGATCTCAATAATAATAGTGAATTCTGTAAATTTTTGACTCAATATGTACCCGTTATCTCTCGTTACTACTCCAGTATCTGCAAAACATAGCTATATCGTATTTCCAGTTAAAAACATTTTCGAACTAGTTTAATGAGATGCGCTAGCGCAATGCAACGGTCAATGACAGCGCATTCTTTGTGCGATAACATTGTGGTATATTGTCACTTCGCAAAACAACAGTTTTTTTTCCTAACGATAAAGCCCGCGCCAGCCCCATCAATCAATATGTGAAGCGGCTTTCAGATGAGGCAGGCATACCACGGAAACACCCCATTCATACCCTGAGAGGTTAGCCGATGATCCCCTAGACAGCGGCAGAATCGTAAGTAGAATCCCGTCCTACTTTCAACAGTCCCGGGTCCTTTAAGCTGGCCGTGACAAAGCATCTGATGAGGCCGTCAAGCAAAGAGTCACCATTGGAACAAATGCCGTCCTACTTCCAACAGTCCGGTCCTTTAAGCGGGCCGTGACAAAGCATCTGATGAGGCCGTCAAGCTAAGAGTCACCATTGTAACAAATTCCGTCCTACTTCCAACAGTCCCGGGTCCTTTAAGCGGGCCGTGACAAAGCATCTAATGAGGCCGTCAAGCTAAGAGTCACTATTGTAAAAAATTTCGTCCTACTTCCTACAGTCCCGGGTCCTTTAAGCGGGCCGTGACAAAGCATCTGATGAGGCCGTCAAGCTAAGAGTCACCATTGTAACAAATTTCGTCCTACTTCCTACAGTCCCGGGTCCTTTAAGCGGGCCGTGACAAAGCATCTGATGAGGCCGTCAAGCTAAGAGTCACCATTGTAACAAATTCCGTCCTACTTCCAACAGTCCCGGGTACATTAAGCGGGCCGTGACAAAGCATCTGATGAGGCCGTCAAGCTAAAAGTCACCATTGTAACAAATTCCGTCCTACTTCCAACAGTCCCGGGTACATTAAGCGGGCCGTGACAAAGCATCTGATGAGGCCGTTAAGCTAAGAGTCACCATTGTAACATATTCCGTCCTACTTCCAACAGTCCTGGATACATTAAGCGGGCCGTGACAAAGCATCTGATGAGGCCGTCAAGCTAAGAGTCACCATTGTAACAAATTCCGTCCTACTTCCAACAGTCCCGGGTCCTTTAAGCGGGCCGTGACAAAGCATCTGATGAGGCCGTCAAGCTAAGAGTCACCATTGTAACAAATTCCGTCCTACTTCCAACAGTCCCGGGTCCGTGACAAAGTATCTGATGACGCCATCAAGGTGAAAGCCACCAGTGTAACATGCTACGTGTCTGTCAGGGTGACCCTCTTTCCTAAGACTTTGAAGAATAGTTTTGAGGGGGAGCTGTCTGAGGGGTTGCTTACCCCACCAACAAAATCACAGATAACGAAACCACGAAAATTCATAATTTAACCTCCTTAACCATTGTTAAGCGAACTGAAGTTTCGCCCGGGAGGAAGTCAATGACCAAATTTAATCCTGGCTCGGGTACTATATATTCTATTCTACTACTAAAGTTCCACTTTCTACAGGGGTAGCTGAATTCATACTATTTCTAGTATTTCCTATGAAAAAAAATTAAGTATTTGAGAAAATAATGTTAATATGATAATATATCATTTATTTAACTTCAATTATGTATATAATATACTTAATAATAAATAAAAATATAAAACTAGGTATGTGCAAAACAGGAAAAAAGAAAGGTTCAGGCGTTAAAGAATTCCTCCCCATCGACGTCAACCGGGAGGGTGGCCAGTAGGCTGGCGGCATTGCCTCGTTGAATGACAATGCCAATCCTTTGCGCAAGGCATAAACCAGCCCTCTGGTCACGGGTAGTGTGTATTATGTTAATATTATTTTTATCTTGAGTCATGAGAAAATCCTGTACCACCAATGGTCAATCTCCTTTGTTTAGAAACGGAATGCTGTATAATAAACTGATAACTATATAAAAGACAAATAATGTAATATATTAACATTTTGTATCTACATAAATATTTATAAAATGGGTTCTGTATATTTGAACCATTTTAGAAAAATTAAGATAGAAATTTATAATAAGAACTAGCTTTTGCCCGCGGCTCCGCCCGCGTGGATGTCGGTTATCGATCAAACATAGCCTATGTCTTTTCTCAAGATCTAATCTACCTGTATACCAAAGTTCATCAATAAAAGCATAACACACAGACAGATAGACAGAGTTACTTTCGCATTTTTAATGTTAGTGTGAAAGAGGCTACCGTGATATGCAAATAATCGCCATAATTTCTACAACGCGTAGGTGTAGCCGCCTAATTTATTGACATATCTCGGTAAATTACAGTGTAACTACACCACTTCACGCAGTAATTTCGATAATAAATTTAATGCCATAATTATTGTGGTAACAGTCCGGTAGACGGTAAGGTGGTGTTAATTTTTATCGTGCGAAAAATCCCCACGGAGCCGGTGGAGGAGGTTATGTCGGACTCGAACCGACTAAAACACACGCCGTCTTGGGTCCTTGGTTGCCGGAGGTGAGATTGCCAAAAGCATATCTCTCGCACCCCGGCAGTAAGGTGGTGTAACCGTAGAATTAATACGAATATTGTTTAGTTGGGTAAGGCTATTGGCACTCTGCCTCGTATCAGGCAGCCAGCGTAGTGAAGGAGTTGCTAAGGTTTTAAAATGCAAAAATGCAAATGAATGTAACGTGACACGATCGGTATCAGCTCAGCATAAATGCTACGCTGCATAAATGTTCGGGTTTGCCCGAACACATTGAAATAAATCATTAAATAAATGGATGTTGTATACTTTTTACCCGACTGCCGAAGGAAGGAGAGTAATGTTTTTCGAGACTATGTATGTATGTATGTATGTCCATTTATTTGGCACGGCCTACAGCCTGAACGGCTTGACGGATTGAAATATGTGAGGTATCATTTTATTTGCCGTGATTGTGTGAGTAACACCAGGTATATTAAAATTTCGAGAAAATCAAACTGGCGGATTTTTGGCGCCAAAACGTATATTGTCAAAATATTTTTGACTCAAAATTATCGAGTAGGGTATCAAAATGAAGGAAATTAGAAGGAGATTACAAAAATATATACATGTCATATCATAACTAAAAAGTATAAAATAAAACAAATGTTTAAGTAATAAAAAAACCCGACTGCCACTGAAAAGATTGAAATAAGTTTGATAGCAGGCGGTACCCATTAATTTTATTTCGGTTTGTACTTGGCAAATGGGTACCGCCTGCTATCAAACTTATTTCGATCTTTTCAGTGGCTGTCGGGTTTTTTTATTCTTTAATTTATTTCTATAAATTTCACGGGACTAAGACATTTTTTTTTTCATTTTTATATAAAATTTTCAAACTATATGTAATCAAGGGTATATCGACGTAGTTCTAAGCAAGGCTTTTATCAGTGGCTAGAGAGCCCTATAAACCGATTCATGCCGGCTTCCCAGTGGGTCGCTTGGTGCATAATAAACTAGAACGAGTATATTTTCCTCCCGGCTTCCCTTTCAAAAAAAATCGCTTTCAACAACTGCTATTTATAATACTGTCGACTGATGGCAATTGGGGGAAAACCATCATTTGAAGTATTTAGAAATGCCGTGAGCCGAAACCAGGGAGGATAATTAATAAAATAGTAAAAAAAATACACGTGATTTATTTACTACTAGCTTTTGCCCGCGGCTCCGCCCGCGTGGATGCCGGTTATCGCGAACAAACATAGCCTATGTCCTTTATTAAGGTCTAATTTACACTTATGCCAAATTTCATCTAAATCGGTTCAGTGGTTTAGGCGTGAAAGCGTAACATACAGACAGACTTTCGCATTTATAATATTAGTATGGATACAACAAAAGGCCATGGATTGTTCTTTTTGACGAAGGAACCCTAATAAACTAGGGCCTGATAAGCATTTCTGAAACATCTATGAGCAGTAACAATTCAAATACGGTTACAAGTAGTAGTTTGAACCATTCTTTTTCTATTTTCAAGTGTAATATAAGTATTTTAACTCAAATATTAATACAATTTGTTACAAAGTTTACTCAGTGGAACAAAGCCACGAAATATGGGTGATATTTACTTCTGGAGACAGGTTTGTTGATTTGTTTTTAACAGCTGGTCACGCAATCAAGCTTTCTTGAGCGTCGAGGATTGCGCGGGCGGTATGATTTCTGCAAAGGCCCATTTTGAGAAGTGAGCCCAATGCGAAATGCTCGTTTTTGTCGATTGCACATATTGCGAAGTGCACATTCTGCGTCAAACCCAATATGCCTACGTATAATCGTGGATGTTTATTTTTTGAGTCAACGTGACGTACGAGATCGTATTTATAGCAAATCAAACTGTTTTAAGTTTGATTTGCTCTCAATACGATCTCGCATTAAAAAAAATTGAGAATTCGTCGTCAAGATATTTATGACGCAGTACCTAGGCCATTAAATTAGGTCTATTGCTATAGAATTCTGTAAAGCATTCAGCGTCAAACGCTGCGCTGACTTCGATAGAATATGCCATTGGTCGATCTCCAGTGACGTCACTCAGTCCGACCAAAGAGACACTGCGCTCAATACTGAATACTTAGAAAATTGCACAGTGAGCGCCTGGAGAATAACATGTGGCAAGCGCGTCGAAGAACTGAAATTGTAGATTGTCATACAGGGGTGAAAAGTATTCTACATATGAAGGAGTTCGAGGGCCTAATTAGGTGATAATCACCGAGGTGAACGGTGGTGCTTAAGATGAAAACACTGATTTTTATTTCAAATTGTAAAGAAAGTATTTACCCTGATTGATTTCGAAACCCTGATTGACTAACCCAAAATTAAAGAAATAAATCTAAAGTACTTACCTAGATCCGTTATCAAAAACTTTTATCTCGTTTTACTATTCCATGGTACTTTGCATTATTAGCTGTCTGTCTCTTTTCTCTCTCCCCATTCTATGCACGAAAAATTTCATATTTTACCCACTTAGGGGTCAAATTAATCAAAATTGTAATTTGGATATTTACGACACAAAAAACAACTGCATGTAGTAAGAAAATGGACGTAAAAATTTTGATATATAGTATTTAAGGTTTTTTTAGAAAGGTTTTTACGGTGTTTTAATGCTTAAAATATAAAACTACTTTCCTTCCCCCTGTAAGGGAAAGGTCGTGGGTTCAAGTCCCATTTGAGCCCTTAATTTTTTCCGTTGTATTTCAAATTCAAAAATTAACATATTATAGGCTATAAAAATTTCATTAAAAAAAATTACTAACTTCAGCAGACATTTTATATATCCTTGTTGTAAAACTTTTCAGGTCTTCATTTTGACAGCAGTTGTACTCAACTGCATTTGTAGTGGTATCATGATAGCATTTCCGTCAGTATTGATCCCTGCCACTTTGTCAACAAACAATACTGATGTGGATACTGACATAGAAGTATCAACAGATCAGATATCCTGGATAAGTGAGTATGGAAATCTTCTAGATAACCATTCCTTCGATTTCTTTATACTTTTACATGCACTCCTCAAGTGCTCGGGGACCCAAGGAATGATGGCCAATCCTCCAGTAATAGATTTTATATCGGAAACATCATGTAGCTTTTAATTGTTTTATTCCGAAATGCACTCGGATAAAAGGGAAATTCAATTCAATTCAAATACTAGATAATATCTACCTGCCTACTCTGTTTTATCCGTACTAATATTATAAATGCGAAAGTAACTCTGTCTGCCTGTCTGTCTGTATGTTACACTTTCACGCCTAAACCACTGAACCGATTTTGATGAAATTTGGTATAGGAGTAGATTAGACCATGAGGAAGGACATAGGCTATGTTTGGTCGCGATGACCGACATCCACGCAGGCGGAGCCGCGGGCAAAAGCTAGTATTCTATATATTGTAAATTTGCAACAAATAAGTAACGAATCACCAAAACTAAGGCAAACCTTTATCGGCGGCCAGAGTGCGGAAGATATGTTTCTGCTTATCTCACCTCCAGCGATCAACGACCCAAAGACAGCGTGCGTTTTAGTCGGTTCGAGTCCGACATAACCTCACATTACATTGCAAAATACATCTAGACAAATTACTATAATAAATATATTTATTTATATTTCCATTTTGCAGCAACAAGCAACGGTATCGCCGGAATCTTCGGGTTCATCGTGCTGTCACCTTTGATGCAAATATTTGGACGGAAAATCGTTCATATTACTGACAACTTATTCCTCTTAGTCGGTTGGATCGTATTTGCCCTAGCTCACGGCGCCAACACACTTATAGCAGCAAGAATCATCCATGGTTTCGACGCTGGCAGTTTCTACATATCCGTTATGATTGTCAGTGAATACACTGATCCTAAAAGAAGAGGCTATTCAATGGCTATCATGAAAGTAGCTGTAGCTTTTGGTACACTTGTTTGTCATGCTCTCTCATTGATATGGAACTGGCGGCAAATAGCCGCTTTTACCATTATCTTTCCAACAATAGCAATATTTTTAACGCTATTCTGGCCAGAAAGTCCCTCTTACTTGGCCATGAAGGGTCGTTCTAAGGAAAGTGAAAAATCGTTCATCTGGCTTCACGGTGGCTCCAACTTACAGGAGCTGCACCTTTTGCAATCGTCCCAACTACAGAAGGTAAAAAATACGAATAAAGAGAAATGGTATAAATTCCTGTTCAAAAGAGATTTTATAAAACCGTTTTTGATAGTATCTCTTTTAACAATAGTTTTAGAATTAAGTGGTAAACATTATTTTGCTATTTACGTTATACAAATGATGATGGAATTAGTAGAAGATAAGTCGTTGGCAATATATTTCTCTCTAGGTGCAGATTTATTCACAATTGTTGCATTAATGTCTTCTTTTATCATTATTCGCCCGTTCAGAAGGCGTACAATTTTATTTTCATTTGGTTCTGTAACTGTTGCATTGATGTTAATGCTGTGTTTTGTTATAGATTTAAAGTCATCAACTATGTCATGGCTGGCACCTTTGTTAATTGTTATACATAGTTTTATAGTAAATATTAGTATAATACCTGTATGTTCTACACTATTCAGTGAAATTTTTCCTTTAGAATATAAAGGGTGGGGCTCTTGCCTAAATGGATTTGTATTCACGTTTTTATACACATTGTTGTTGAAACTCACACCAGTGTTAATGCAAAGCACCGGAGTAGGAGGTGTTTATGCAACGTATGGAGCAACTATAGCAATATGTTTGATTGTACTATATTTCATATTGCCGGAAACTAAGGATAAAAATTTGCAAGAAATTGAAAATGAAATGAAATGTATCCGTACAGTTGCGAATAACTAATAGATAATGTTCTAATTGCCACAATTTCTTTTTATAAAGCACAAAAAATAAAATTGTCATAGAAACAGGGTTTTTATGTGTGAGGTGTAAATAACAATGTGAACTGCACGCTGCCGCTGCAATCTCAAGCGAGTCTAATGCTCAATATTCTTCATTTCTGAATAATATAATATGCCATTGTTATGTAATTGGCGTCAGATGAATATGGATGAATTGGTCTCGTCTCAACAATTATAATAAATATGTATTGCTTTTTTTTATTTATTTAACAATAATTTTATATACTTATATTCTTCAATATAAATACTCGCCATGCTATTACGCTTGTTGGCGAGAAGCGCTCTGCACACGTTTGTTACAATATTATATCCATACTTCGGCCGAGCCACGGGCAAAAGCCAGTGTTAAAATAAAACCTAATCCTAGCATTCTAAATATCCTCACGATATATACAACATTCTTGAGATACCCAGACGTAGAGTACGTAATCAATTATAAAGTGCAAATTATATATGTAAATAGTCCACAGAAAACAGCTCTTTTATAGATAGGGCTATCTTTTGAGTTTATTATAACCATTGAGAGAAACAATGTACATCAATGTCTATAACTAAATATCGAGCAGATATCGTCAACCAGTTTAGAAATTTTGTAAGCAATTATCATTTGGATGGCTATGCATTAATATGATACCATGGAGCCGTTCTGATGATGAAGTAGGAAGGTGACAGGAGGAGCGAAGGAGGCACTTTTCTTCCCACAACTCATAATTACGAGTACTCTGAGGTTCATAAGTTTTTTTTAAGATTAAAGACAGGCAGCCCTAGAGTAGAGTAATACCACAGAATCCATACTTCCATACTAATTATTATAAATGCGAAAGTAACTCTGTCTGTCTGTCTGTCTGTATGTTACGCTTTCACGTCTAAACCACTTAACCGATTTTGATGAAATTTGGTATAGGGGTAGATTAGACCATGAGAAAGGACATGGACTATTTTCGGGCACGATACCCGACATCCACGCGGGCCGAGCCGCGGACAAAAGCTAGTATTATAAATGCGAAAGTAACTCTGTCTGTCTGTCTATCTGTCTGTATGTTACGCTTTCACGCCTAAACCACTGAACCGATTTTGATGAAATTTGGTATAGGGGTAGATTAGACCATGAGAAAGGACATAGGCAATGTTTACTCGCGATAACCGACATCCACGCGGGCGGAGAAGCGGGTAAAAGCTAGTAATATTATAAATGGGAAAGTAACTCTGTCTGTCCGTATGTTACGCTTTCACACCTAAACTACTGCACCGATTTTGATGAAATTTGGTATAGGGGTCGATTAGACCATGAGAAAGGACATAGGCTATGTTTAGTCGCGATAACCGACATCCACGCGGGCGCAGCTGCGGGCAAAAGCTAGTAGATAATAAGTAATACATTAAATAAATATTTTAATTCACCCATAACAACTAAGTGCTAATTATCGAATACATGGGGAATGCCTTGACCAACTCGGCTACCGAGATACGCCCGATGTGATTAAAATTTCCCTTCTATTTTAATCCGCCTTTAAGACGACGCGACGGTGGAGTCATCTACCGATGTTCTTACGGACTATCGGAACCAATGAATGATATTACAATCATTTTTAAACATTGATTTTTGATAACTCCGCCCAAATCCTTGAATGAATAATGCTGCCGCGGCTACAAGAGTCCCTCACTCGATCGCACATCTACCGCATTTTCATCTCCGTGACGGCAACGCTACGTAGCCATATAAAAGGACAAACTTAAGGATGATTTCATAGACATGCCTTTTTACCCACAACGGAACGGAGACGTTATATAAGCGTTTGGGGTGACAGGTTGTTTGTGTGTTTGTTTGTTTGTAGTGCAAATCCATATTGCCATTTTCTCCGAAACTTACCAACCTAATTTTGATTTAATTTTCAGTTATGGGTTTGGCTTTAATTGGAGCATGTTCTTAGATAGGTGTTACAATGATAACTCAACAGGGGGCGCTACAGAAAGCATTTTTAATGCAAATCCATGTTGCCAATTTTCTCCAAAACTACTAGACCAATTTTGATGCCATTTTCAATTATTGGTTTGGGTTTGATTGGAGCATGTTCTTAGATAGGTGTTACGGTGAATACCCACTAGGGGGTGCTGCAGTGCCACAAAGCGTGTCTAGATGTAGAAGTCAATAGCACCAGTCGCGTGGAGAACAGATCTTGATAACCAGGTCTGTGCACTCGGCCAAGACATCGCCTATGCGAGTGTAATCATTTGACGATAATATTACTGAATACATGGCACTATTTTGATATTTTTGTAATTCATATAATGTATAGATAGGTACAGTGAAACAAGCATAATCAAATCGGTAGATCGTAGTTCATAAAAATCAAATCAGTCATTTAGTTGCTGCAAGAAACTTTCGAGGAGAACCGAAAACATAACGATGGATACGATTTTGTTGTTGAGGAATTTCGAAAAGAGGCCATAGATTTTAGAAGCATGTAAGTACTATCTATGTACCTGTGTATCCGTGTACCTGTGTACCTGTGTACCTGTGTATCTGTGTATCTGTGTACCTGTGTACCTGTGATAGGTACAATGTTTTATTACATTACTAGCTGTTACCCGCGACTTCGTCCGCGCTTAGTTCGGAATAGCTCAAACTCATTATTAAACATGGTGGAAGATTTTCATCCCAACTGGAACGGAAGTAGGTACTCGAAATACTGGAAATAGTGAATTTTACGCAAAGGAAACTTTTATTTATTTTAAAAAAGAAATCATTTCGAAAACTCGCTTGACATCTTCCACCTTGTATTTTTAAATTAAATTTTATGCCGACAGTCTTGACCCTCTTTTGAGTGACTGACCTATAAATACAGGGCTAAGCTACTGAAAACTACGAAAATTGACAGACTTCTTCTATGGGCTTGGCAAATATTGCGGAAGGATTTTGAAAAATTCAACATTTTGCTGGACTTGGTAATGTTCACCATTTTTAATGGTTTAAATATTCTTCCTTCCTCAAAAATTCTTAAAACATGCTGCCACCACTTACGAACTGAACAAATTAAAATAAGTACATCAAGTATCACACAAAATAGTTTGAAGAAAACCCGGTGCCTTGCACGCCCTGAGCAGTGAGCAGTGGTTCTCTTCTTTGCCGAGCCAATGGTGGGTAGTTCCAGTTTTATGATAAATTTCATCGACCACAGTCACATCGTTGTTCATTGCTTTACACACAGGTAGAGAAGAGGGGCGCAGTGGGCAAGAGAGCAAATACAGCATTGACTGGGATGGGGTCATATCATATAGCCTCATCTATATATATATAAAAATCAATGCCTATTTTCGTTGTAATGTTATAACTCAACAACGCCTTTACCGATTTGGCTAATTTTGGTCTTGAATTATTTGTGAAAGTCCAGGGAAGGTTTGTACGTAGAGAAAAATTCTAATAATTGCCGGGAATCGACATCTACGCGAGCGGAGCCGCGGGCAAAAGCTAGTTTTGCTATATATTCCTTGTATTGGTAAGCTTGTTTCCAGCAGATGATGTAGATACTTCCAAATTGATACTGGAGTTGATGTCCACGTGGCGGATTTTTTTGGTCTGATGAAATTTACCGGAACTGAGTGGTTCTCTGCCCACATTCAGTCTCTTTTATATAATAGGAGCAGCGGTATCCATACTATAATATTATAAATGCGAAAGTAACTCTGTCTGTCTGTCTGTCTGTCTGTATGTTACGCTTTCACGCCTCAAGCACTGAACCGATTTTGATGAAATTTGGTGTAGGGGTAGATTAGACCATGAGAAAGGACATAGGCTATTTTTTGTGGCGATAACCGACATCCACGCGGTAGGAGCCACGGGCAAAAGCTAGTTTTTTATAAACCTAAGTAATACATAGATTGGCTTCTCCTGGCGTACTGTTATCATTTTTGGGATAGATTTACGTATTTACTATTAGATACCTACTTATTAGACGGCATCGATAATATCGCAGCGGCGTGCGTTGGTAGTCATCAGGGGGCCTAGACAACATGCCATCGTTCCGGGACGATTCCACTACGACATTCGCTACCGCTCTGACGATAACGAACCTCAATTGGTAGACAATGTTAATCACATTTCGTGTTCTTTTAAGCGATTCGTAGGGTCGACTTTGTCTATGATCTTTCGTTTTTATGTGGACGATTCCTACGGTCTGTCGATCATCACTGTCAAGAGTGACAAATGTCAAGTCTTATTTCGAAGCGGGAGGCTCAAAATCTATAAATTTAAAGTTTTTTAAAATTAGTTATAGAGCTTTGGAAGTGAGATTAAGTAAGTGTTATTCTATTAATATTACAAATATGAAAGTTTGTGAATATGTGTTATACCTAAATAAACATATCCCATAGGAAGAATTTAATCTTTCCTTCATTTTCAGAAATTCTATTGGAGTTTATGGAAAGGTGCAGTAATCAGAGAAATATACAATATTACTTGAAATAAAGGGCATCTAAAGGTAGACCAGCTATGGCAAGACTTGGCAACCACCTGGAATTCGGTTGGTAGTGATGTTAATAAGCCGCCACAAAGTGGAAAAAGGTATGTACCATACTGAAACTAGGCCACATACAACTTGTTTTGATGTATCCTATTATGTATTAACTTATAATGTAGGCTTGTTTATGAATGCTTCTAAGAATAATCACAATGTTATTTAAAATTTTCAGTATAATATTGTACAGTTCCATATATTTATCATTTTAAGGTGTGACTGGAAGTCGAAGACAATAAAAAAGCTTTGACCATACGTCAGCATGCTGGTGGCACTGGTGGTGGGCCTCACAGCAGTAATACTCTAACAAGACTCGAGACGAGGGTGCTGGCACTAATGGGCACGCTAGCCGTAGCGGGCCACTCCGACATCCAGGAACAGGGATTTAATGTGAGTTGTTTTATTATTTTCCATTTATAATTTACATACTAATTATTTGCACGGTGTAATAATGATTATGATGATAGAAGATTCTACCGTGAAGTGATTTTTTCAGTCAAACTAAAATATTTGAAATATGGACAGAACATAACATAACATAAACTCACGCCTGTATTCCTTATAAACCTGCGATAAATACACACAACTTCGAAAAGCATCAAATAGTCATTGGTGTATGCCATGGTAAACCTGGGATCGAACCCGAGACCTCGTCTCAGCAGTCCATTACCCATACCACTAGGCTACCGCAGATGAAATATGAAACTATTATATAATGTCACTTGGTCATTTGGGTCACCCCATCTCTTCCCATGTGGTGATATTATATATTACAAGGCGATTTAGGGTTAGGGCTGTTTAACATCAGCCCGATATATACGGCCCAGACTCAGCCTCAAATGCAGGGCTCAAGTCAACAAATGCTTAGGCTCAGACACTATTACGTGGAACCAAATACCAACTTTGAAATGGTGAAATATGGGTGTTAAGTCACCTCTGCCTAACCCTCCATTGCGTGATTGTATGTTTGTATGTTATGCAAACAATAATAAAAAAATGTGCACTATCATTGTCTGCCAGCAATTTTTTTTAAGTAGGTATAAGTTGAATCATATATCTTGGACATGAAAGGTTTCTTAGATGTATTTTGAAGATAACACGATAGTTGACAAATGTATGGAAGTGACATTGGCTTTCGAACTGTCACGTGATCCACAGATAACGAACACAAATTTGCTAGACAATGTTTTATTCACACGATTCCATGATTCGAAACAGCATTCGATCGTCGTTATCTATACTTTTTGGTCGCTACTTCTATTAAAATGCGTAGCCAAGTCACACATTTTGACTGGTCCTATCGCTCGTTTTCGAATTTCTTGATGTCTACCGCAGCGAAAGCCAGACCCCTGTCGCCAGCGATATAAAATGTCGATGTGTGTCATATGTGTAGCAAGTAGGTAAGTGTGAGTGCCGAGATATTATGAGACCATCATTACCCGACTGCCGTAGGAAGGAGGGTAATGTATTTTTATTCAGTTATTTTGAGTATTGAAATTGAAATCATTATTAATTATATAATTACATAGAAAATGCATACGCTGCGCTTACTATGGGCAGCGCGTAATGAAAATGTTTGGCAGAGACGCCAAAGAAGATATATTTCCCGGCGGGACTTGGAAAAAGTTTAGGAGATGCCGGTAACATTATTTATAGAGTATGTTCGACTACATAAGTCAACGTTTATAGACCTTTGTGCAGAATTAAGAGTTTCTAGTGCATTAAGGGGATCTCGGGAGAAACCTTGGAAATAAAGGTAAGACAGTGACGAATTGTACAATATCACTTGTTAAGTTTTATTGTTTTGCTTTATACTTAATTATCTTATTTCAGGTGCTATGTGCCCTTAGTTTTTTTGCCACCGGCTCGTACCAAAGGATCGTGGGTGTTACGTAGCACATGACGCAAAGAACTACGAGTCGGTGCATTAAACAAGTGGTTGAGGCTCTTAATCAAAACTCCATCATGGGGAAAATGTATAGTTTTCCTTCTTATTCAAGTTTATATTGTCCTGCAAATGAATTATATTTCTTTAATTTACAGATTTGCAACCACAAATTTGAAATCCTTATTGTTAACTCTAAGTTTGGCGGAGCCACCCATGATTCCTATAGGTATATATGGCCCACAAGCAAGGTCGAGCCATACATGAGGAGTCTGTGTGAGTGGAGAATGTGTCTGGTTACTGGGTAAAACAAGACATTAAATTTGTTTTTAAACTTGTTAGGCTCAATACTATTACCCTGTTTGTGAAAGCCAGTACAATATTTATCCTAAGCTAAGTGGTTGTTTCAGGTGACTCCGGGTATCCACAGCGGCCATGGCTGATGATCCCGACATTAGATGCTGCAACCGGGTCTTAAGCAGCCATGTATCTATACATCGAGCCATGTGCAGGCTCGTAACATCATAGAGCGATGCTTTGGCTTGGCTGACGTTGGAGATGCCTATTGAAACACAGAGTACTGCATTATCATCCCGAACAGTCTATAGCAGGATAACGCTTGCATGCTGTGTATTGCACAACATTGCTATTAAGGCTGCATTACCAGCCATAAGCGATATCCAAGCTGTGGCTGTGAATGATAATAATTCAGATTATTACTCAGAACCTGCACCCTCCGATGGAAGCCAGAATGAGCTAATTCAAGGAAGAGCAATGCTCGATCATTTGATTAGCAGGCTTTAATTCAAGTAAATAATATAATGTTATGTTATCCATTTCATTTGCATACTCGTTTAGCAATGTTATACTATGTTGCGAAATAAAAAAACATTAATTAAAGTGAAAAACACGATTTATTTTACAAATAACCATACACAAAATCAGACTCGACGTTGCTCGACGGTCACAAACTCGCTTGTTGCCCTTTCGAAAGGACTTGCTTGTGTCTGTCTTCGCCGCGCACCCCGAGGCCTGCGCTGCGGCATGGAAACTGGGGACATAAGTGGCCTTTTTTTTTCTCGCCCAGCTGGAGTAGTCACAGGTGTGGTCAGTCGTGGTGGAGGTAGTACTGCTATCGGTTGTTGACTAGTGGACGGGCGATATAAAATTGATGGCATTGGTGTTGGCGAAGGTGTTGGTGATGGCACTGATGGCAGACGCTGTGGTTCTGTCGTTATTATGTCTGCAAACAAAAATAGCAATAAGTATTGGTTTTTGTTTTACTCGTAGTGGCTTTATTGAAATCAATAAGTGATATTTAAGTATTTATTTTACACTAGCTTTTGCCCACGGCTCCGCCCGCGTGGATGTCGGTTATCGTGACCAAACATAGCCTATGTCCTTTCTCATGGTCTAATCTACCCCTATACCAAATTTCATTAAAATCGGTTCAGTGGCTTAGGCGTGAAAGCGTAACATACAGACAGACAGACAGACAGACAGAGTTACTTTCGCATTTATAATATTAGTATGGATATGGATATGGAAGTATGGATATGGATATGAGCAAAAATGTTCTGATCTGCAACATGAGATGGTGCAGCTGATGGTATCTGAAAGAATAAAAAGATAGATAAAAATACTACAAAATAATATTATGAAAAGTACCTATGTATTGTTAAATTCCTATTATAGAAACTATTACTTAGATTTATATTCATCTTTTAACCTCCTCCGCCGGAGTCGGAGAGGTTATGTCGGACTCGAACCAACTAAAACTGCACGCCGTCTGTGGGTCGCAGTGCTAGGCCGGAGGTGAGGTCCACCCCGTGTTATCTTCAAAATACATCTAAGAAACCTTTCATGTCCAAGATATATGATTCAACTTATACCTACTTAAAAAAAATTGCTGGCAGACAATGATAGTGCACATTTTTTTATTATTGTTTGCATAACATACAAACATACAATCACGCAATGGAGGGTTAGGCAGAGGTGACTTAACACCCATATTTCACCATTTCAAAGTTGGTATTTGGTTCCACGTAATAGTGTCTGAGCCTAAGCATTTGTTGACTTGAGCCCTGCATTTGAGGCTGAGTCTGGGCCGTATATATCGGGCTGATGTTAAACAGCCCTAACCCTAAATCGCCTTGTAATATATAATATCACCACATGGGAAGAGATGGGGTGACCCAAATGACCAAGTGACATTATATAATAGTTTCATATTTCATCTGCGGTAGCCTAGTGGTATGGGTAATGGACTGCTGAGACGAGGTCTCGGGTTCGATCCCAGGTTTACCATGGCATACACCAATGACTATTTGATGCTTTTCGAAGTTGTGTGTATTTATCGCAGGTTTATAAGGAATACAGGCGTGAGTTTATGTTATGTTATGTTCTGTCCATATTTCAAATATTTTAGTTTGACTGAAAAAATCACTTCACGGTAGAATCTTCTATCATCATAATCATTATTACACCGTGCAAATAATTAGTATGTAAATTATAAATGGAAAATAATAAAACAACTCACATTAAATCCCTGTTCCTGGATGTCGGAGTGGCCCGCTACGGCTAGCGTGCCCATTAGTGCCAGCACCCTCGTCTCGAGTCTTGTTAGAGTATTACTGCTGTGAGGCCCACCACCAGTGCCACCAGCATGCTGACGTATGGTCAAAGCTTTTTTATTGTCTTCGACTTCCAGTCACACCTTAAAATGATAAATATATGGAACTGTACAATATTATACTGAAAATTTTAAATAACATTGTGATTATTCTTAGAAGCATTCATAAACAAGCCTACATTATAAGTTAATACATAATAGGATACATCAAAACAAGTTGTATGTGGCCTAGTTTCAGTATGGTACATACCTTTTTCCACTTTGTGGCGGCTTATTAACATCACTACCAACCGAATTCCAGGTGGTTGCCAAGTCTTGCCATAGCTGGTCTACCTTTAGATGCCCTTTATTTCAAGTAATATTGTATATTTCTCTGATTACTGCACCTTTCCATAAACTCCAATAGAATTTCTGAAAATGAAGGAAAGATTAAATTCTTCCTATGGGATATGTTTATTTAGGTATAACACATATTCACAAACTTTCATATTTGTAATATTAATAGAATAACACTTACTTAATCTCACTTCCAAAGCTCTATAACTAATTTTAAAAAACTTTAAATTTATAGATTTTGAGCCTCCCGCTTCGAAATAAGACTTGACATTTGTCACTCTTGACAGTGATGATCGACAGACCGTAGGAATCGTCCACATAAAAACGAAAGATCATAGACAAAGTCGACCCTACGAATCGCTTAAAAGAACACGAAATGTGATTAACATTGTCTACCAATTGAGGTTCGTTATCGTCAGAGCGGTAGCGAATGTCGTAGTGGAATCGTCCCGGAACGATGGCATGTTGTCTAGGCCCCCTGCTTTTGAATCTATTAAAAGTACGGTGTACCGTCATCGAAATAAAGCCGCTAAAGTTTCCAAACTTTTTCACGAAAACCCTATTGATTTTGAAGTGCCTGACGAATTTCGAGATTTCATATTGGCCGATTTTATTGATCAGGAAATGCGTATAATTATTTTTTGTACGCCGCAATCAAAAGGATATTTAAAACATATAAACCATTTTTTTTTGTGACGGAACATTTAAAAGCGTTGCCTTTACATCATTTTCGCAGTTATATAGCATCCATGGTGATATCGGAAGTAGCATTGACTCCACTAACATTATACCACTAATATATGTATTGTGTGGATGTGTATGTGTATACCCATAATGTGTGGAAGCAAGCAAAAAAATTTAAATTGACAAAATCAAGATAAACAAAACGCATAATTGCACTTTCGGGAATTTTGCCATTGCTACCGCCACATTTAGTGGACGAAGGTTGGCAGTATATAATTAATGATGCTCCCGATTCAGCTGACATAAAACGATTTATAAAATATTTTGAAAAGCAGTGGCTTAGAGAAGTCTAATTTTAAACAAATTTGGTCTGTGTTTGGGCAGAGGCACAGAACCACAAACTCTTTGGAAAGTTGGCATAAAGAGTTAAATAAAAAAATAACAAGAAAAGGACCCGGAATTATCAACTTACTGCGGATTTTACTGGAAAATGATTTTAGTAAAATCACAAAATAAACGGACGAAAAAAAATATAGTGAGAGACGAATTCATAATGGATTCACAAATGAAGTTAACTAATGGAGAATTAAACGTTGGTCATTTTTTAGAACGCTTAAGATAAAATTGTAATTATTATATTATTTAACTTTGCCAAAGTCTAAACTGTATTTCATTGTACTTTTTTCTACGTCTTTTCCAGTTGTCAAATAAATCTGTCCAGCGGGAAAAAAATTCCCGTTGGTCAGACTAATCTGACCATCAATCTAACCAATGGGAAAAACCCAAAAAATAGACCAATACGACGTGGTTTACGCACACAAATAAATCAGCACACTTAAATCACGAGTTTGCTATTAGCTGTCACACTAATGCAAATACTGCACTGGACGTGTACTCACACACGCACAAAAGCAATAAAAAATTCTCATACATGTTACGGTGACCAACGGTCGATTTTCGATATCGATAAAACTTCCGTAATTTTGATACTATCTGAAGTTTTGGTACACAAGTCGCGTACTTTATAGAGTAAGCTCATTCTGCGTTAATAGTAACATCAACTAATGACATTCCCGGTCAGTGCAAATATTTGTACCTATGCATGAATATGGGTAATTGCATTGATCTGGTCGTGCCTCGGACGCTATGCCGTCGGTCCTGATTGCCATACGAAAACCTATGGCAGTTATTACGGGTAGTCAGGAGCCCTAAAATGTCCAACAACTCTGTCTGTAAGATTGCAATGCTTCGATATCGCCAATAAGTTGTGAAGGTCAGAGGGCAGTCGCTTCACTGAAAATATCGAAGTTCAGCCAACCCACATTTTTTTAATATCTGGATTTGTTGGAAACCTAAAATTAAATTATAAACGTGTTTTCAATATAAACGGCTGACATCAAACAAAATTTAACAATTATTATTGACTGTAATAAGCAAATGTATTTTGATTAAAATATTACTGATAATAACAATTTGTGTTCGTACTTAATATCGACACTGTTTATAACTGATCATTTTGTCCAACACTATCGATACGCATGGATATCGTGGCATTGAAAGCGTTGGCTCGGCACACGCGACTATCGCAAAGAACGCAATACACTGCGCGATCGCTCACGTAGTACACGATGGCACTCATGTATTGCAAGCAATGTATAATTTTGTATCGGTTTGCGATTATGTCGTTTTTGTCTACAAACTACATAATACTTTTGTAATAATTACAAATATTACTTGTATTTTAAGGTTTTTGGCCTTACCGATGAAAAGAAATCCCTTCTCGGGCTACACTACATACTTGGCTTCCTTTCCGACACGTCATTATAGCGCAAGACGGCATAATTCTTTTTTTTCGAGGAGCTTCTTACGTTGTCACAATAATAGCGCGACTGTGTTTAAATTTTGGTGGAATATGAGCATTGCTCATATGTGCGGCGCGCCTTCCCCGCCCACAAGGCCCTTCTAACCTCCTTTAACTGTTCTGTGATCAGGTCACTAACATTTTATAATGTCTGCAGTTGCATAAAGACGTTGACTCTCTGGCTGTATTTTACCATTTCTACCGCACCACGGCGAGTGAAAGAGCCTATTAGGAGTCTTTCAACTAATCTCTCCTTCCTTCCGTCAGTCACATACGGTAGAAATAATGCCACCTCGAACCAAGCTGTTCGGAGCTTCATTTCTTTATCAGGCGGTTAAGAACTGTATTGCTCTGGCCACACATGTGTTTTCTTCTTTTTAAGATCCGGAGTTTTTATATATAGGACACGTCAATTTAACTTCACCTCGACTGATGTTAAGTTAAAGGCAAAGACTCGGAAATAGGGTCACCATTATAAACGTGTACCATCTTAACAATGGTGGCACTCATGCCATCACGCCCCCCTTAAAGGACCCGGGACTGTAGGAAGAAGTAAACCGTGAGCTGGCAGGGATTTCAGGTCTTAATGGTGCGACATAGGAATGGGTCACCAAACCGCTTGGTTCTTGATGGAATATTCTGATCCGTATGTGGATGACATCCTGAGCCTTGCATGTGTTGTCCTGTGTAGGAAAGGAGAGGGTGGAACTAATTGGAATAGCTCATCAGAACATTCACCATGGTAGAGATGGTAATACGATAGGGACAACTATCTCCCAGAATACGTAATGTGCTTCAGAGAAGGTGCAACGATTTACTTCCTCCATGAGCGCGGCTTTGATGGTGACAGCTTAGGCTACCCATCACCCTAGCCGAAGCAATCCCTGCTCTTCACGTTGAGGCCGCCTATTTATGATAGGTAACCAAGGCAGGTATACTGGGGTACCTAACCCCAGAATACCCCCAATGCCCCATTCCTCTATTAAATTTTAATCGGTTTGATTCCAATATTGCGCTTGCCCCGATGTGGTAGAATCGGTATCAATGGGGGATATCAGTTTCAGTTTTATGACTTCTCAGGCGGGTGGGACCACTATTTCATTCTCCGAAATGAAGAATTTTGTATAGATCTAAGAATATTATATAATAAGTTCTACTATTACTGTCACACAGCCTAGTTTTATGTACTACCTATAGAATACTAAGCATAGAATTTATATTTTTTTTTTTTTTTTTTTTTTTACTTTACTTTACTTTACAAAAAAAAAAGTATTTAAGTATGTTTATCCGCATTCTAGATTCCATAACACAAGCTATAAAAGCTTATCATGGGTCGAGATAGCGTTGTGTAGAATGTTGTGGAATATTTATTAATTATTATTATTATTAAAATAAAACTATAAATACAATAAAATACAACAAATACACAATAAAATAAAAAAGTTAAACAAAAGTAAATAAAAAACCATAAAAAAGGAAAATTACATTTTAGATGGATTCGAACGCGACTCTGCTAAGTTATAAGCCCACCGCAGGCGTATTGAGCCACAGTTACCATGAAATCATAGAGTGAAATAGACGTTTACATATTATGTCATAAAAACATTTTGTCCCATTCCTTATTATAATAGCGGAGAGATCGGAAGAGCCCATAATATATTAATTATGAAAGCCAGGAGTCTTTTTACCGAACCAGCTGCTTACTAATTTGTTGGATTCGAGAGAAAATTGTTCGAGAACAATGTGAATTCTATCGAAACACTTGCTGTGCCGAAGATTCTGCAGTAACCTGACCTGACTTGGCTGAGATGTAGAACTCTGGCCTCTCGAAGTTCTTCAGATTCCTATGACCGAAATAATATCTTCTTGTAAGCATTGTTGCTTCTTTATTGGTTCGATCTATTCACACAATCACAAATTGTTAGCCGTGATATGCTATTATTGACATAACTTTTTTATTGATGAACCGATTTCAATAAAACAAACACTAAATGTTAAGTGAAGCCTACCACAATATATTAGTGAAAACCGCAACCAAATCCGTTCAGCCGATTCTGAGATTAGCGTGCACAAACTCACAGACAAACAGAGAAACAGATAAACAGACAAACAGACAAAAATTCCAAAAAACGTTGATTTGGCTTCTATTACGTTTATATAGTCCCCCTATAACAATTTTTCTCATTTCCTTTCCATGTACAGACATCGATCGTTTACAGATTTATTATATGTATAGATTACAGGTGCCAATGTTTCACCTTAGAATATTTCCTCTGTTCTGTAATATTGTTAATGTGAAAACGCTGTACCTACTCATTTTTGGTAAAAATAAATAATTGAATTATTATTATTGATTAAGTAACTTTAAAAACATTATACTTACCTACTTATTATCGTTTATGAAAGTTTAAAGACCAGTAATAAGTAATATATGGTGGCAAACACACGTACCTTATACCTATCATTTGTGTTTGTCAAGTATATTTGTAGTGTTAATATTGTTTAGTGCTTTTTTTAATTTATTTTAATCAGCAACCATGGTTAGGCCCCACAGGCAGACATAAGCTGGTGAATGTCTTGTAGTTTGAAGTGTATGTCATCCCAAATTAAGACTACATCTAATCATATTAACGCGGAATGAAACATTTCAAGCAAAGTCAATAATAAAATAGCATCGAAGAAATCGCTATAAAATCCTTTAATAGTTTTATTACAACATTTTTTCAGTGTTAGTCAAGTTTTCGAACAAAAGGATTTTTGTACAGCGTAACAAAAAGAATTAAAAAAAAAATGGGTGATCTGTACTTATGGAGACAGGTACGTTTAATGAGAACTTTTGTTTGACTACGAAAAAGGAGATTTAATACAGTTAATTTGTGTTTTCAATTTGATAATACACAGCAAAAACACCTGACGACAGACGCCTGCTGTATTTACATAACATAAAATAAATAATGTCAAAGTAAAAAAGCGAAAAATAAATAAGGAGTTGGTAAGGTTATGCGGAAACATACCTATAACTATTATCTTTTTCAGGTTTTCATTTTAACTGCAACTCTATTCACCACTTTAAGCACTGGTTTCATGGTTGCGTTCCCCTCCCTGTTAATCCCAGCCCTTTTGTCACCCAACTCTACTGATATAGAAGTGACGACTGATCAAGTATCTTTGATAAGTGAGTATGAAAACAAATACTTTTATATATTACCAAAGTTACCAATGCCATATGTATAATGAAAACTAACTATTAGTCTTTACACATATGCCAATGCCATCAGCCTACAAACACACTACCAGAGACGGGTGAAAACCTAGCCAGATTATAATTTATTTTATTTTTTCTTTTACAGTCACAAGTAATGGCATTGCAGGCATATTTGGGTTCTTTATATTGTCCCCAATGCTACAAATATTTGGCAGAAAGTTTGTCCAAATTACTAACAACATTCTCCTCTTAACCGGCTTCGTCATATTTGCGCTCGCTAACAGCATCACAGCACTTTTGGCCGCAAGAATCATCCAAGGTGTTTCCATGGGTGGATTTTTTATACAACTCATGATTGTGAGTGAATACTCTGATCCAAGAAGAAGAGGCTACTTTATGACCTGCAAGAAAATCGCAATAGCTCTGGCCGTAGTTATGTGTCATGCTTTATCTTTGATTTGGAACTGGAGACAAATAGCCACCCTTGCTATTATCTTTCCTGCAGTAGCGACTGACGCTATTCTGGCCAGAGAGTCCTTTTTTCTTAGCTAAGAAAGGTCGCTTCCAAGAATGTGAAAAATCGTTTGTTTGGCTGCATGGTGCATCCAACCTACAAGAATTGCACTTGTTACGTGTATCGCAACTACAGAAGACTAAGAATTTGCGCTCAGAAAAATGGTACACGTTTCTTTGCAAAAAATATTTTATAAAGCCATTAGTGATCGTATTTTTTGTAATAGTGATTCTGGAATCAGCTGGTAAACATTATTTTGTGGTTTACGTCATAGAAATGATGACGGATTTAGTAGGAGATAAGTCAATAGCAATATATTGTTCCACTGGATCAGATTTATTGACAATTGTCGCATTAATGTTTTCTTTTTTGATAATTGGCAGCTTCAAAAGGAGAACTATATTATTTTGTTTTGGTATTCCTATAGTTGCTTTGATGTTGATAATATGTTTAGTTATAGTTTTGAAGTTGCATGTTGCGGCATGGCTGGCACCTGTGTTACTTGTTGTTCATAGTTTTATAGTGAACATTAGTGTAATACCTGTATGTTCTACATATATGGGTGAACTTTTTTCTTTAGAACATAAAGGTTGGAGTTCATGCCTAACAGGTGTTATATTTACGTCTTTATATACGATAATGTTAAAAGTTACACCTATTTTAATGAAGACAACTGGTGTAGGAGGTGTTTATGCTACGTATGGAATCGCTATAGCTTTAAGTTTGATAGTTTTGTATTATATAGTGCCAGAAACTAAGGATAGAACTTTGCAAGAAATTGAAAATGAATTCAAAGGTATCGAATTAGTAGATTGTGAGATAGAACTACAAGAAAATAAAACACTCGAGTCGATGTTTACTTTACTATAATGTTCTAATTCTGGTTTTAATATTCATAATCATAGGACATTCCACATAGCGCCGTCTAGGCTCAAAGTAAGCATATTTTTGAACTAGCTTGTGATTGTGACTACACTTTTGATTTACCAAACAAACATTTTACATGTATAAGTTTCAGTTATTACTTACTACTATTATTATACTATCCTACTACTACATAATTATTATGAATGTGCAAGATAATGAAGATGTTTTTATTCGATCTTTTGAAATTTCAGTCAGTTTGCAGTGTGATTGAGTAAAACCTCAATCACACTGCAAACTGACTAAAATTTGGTACAGGAATAAATTTATAGTCTAGTTTAAGATATAGTTATTAATTGAAAATTAAATATGTACCTAATTAATACTTTTCACAGATGTTAACGATGACATTTAATTGTTGGAAGGTCAAATTGTCTACGCAGCATACGACGGAACAAAATAAATAATATGGTTCACATTACTTTAATAATATACCTTTTTTTTCTACTTCGTATGATGATTTTGTAAAATATTAAAAACTAGCTGTTGCCCGCGGCTCCGTCCGCGTGGATGTCAGTTATCGCGACCAAACATAGCCTATATCCTTTCTCGAGGTCTATTCAGCGTTGTGTAGAATGTTGTGGAATATATATATAAATATTTAACCCTTATTCCAAATTTCATCAAAATCGGTTCAGTCGTTTAGCTGTGAAAGCGTAACATACAGACAGACAGACAGACAGAAAGACAGACAGACAGGTTACTTTCGCATTTATAATATTAGTATGGATGCTGGTACAGGACTCATTGATGTCGTAGAAGGCGACAAAGTAAACAGCCCATGGCAATGTGCCCGCTTGGTGGCAATAGGCACGCCCTCTTTTACATGGAACGGAAAATCACAGTGAGATAATTGCGATTTTGATACTTTTTTATCTGCGGTATCGTGCATGTATGCTGCATCCCTAGCACCTACTGATAAGTGTGGTGCCAGATACGCAAGTCTTGACGTATTTGTCGCGGAATTACGAGCGAATTTAAAGACAAGATGCACAAGCTGCTAGTTGCAAAATGTTACTACAATATTAATGAATTTTTAGAAGACCAATCATTTGAATAATATTGATAAAAATGACTGTAAATAATAATATATGATATGACATGACTGGTATAAATGATATAAGTGTAATTTATATAGTAGTAGTAGTAAGTAGCGAATAATGTAATTTAAATTTAATGTATGATAATTTGTAATTAATTATTAATAATTTTGTCACAAAATATTGTATGCCAATATGGCTGAACATAGCTGATCAAATTATGTAAAAGACCATCTTTGTACCTACCTATGTTTCACAATAAAGCATTTGAATTTGAATTTGAATTTGAGTGATGGGGTTGGGTTCAAAAGGCCCGATAATATTTTGGGAGACCTCGCACCCGATTAAGGAAAAACAACAGATAGATGTCTTGACATTCGTATTAATGACGGTGGTGTGGTCCAAGGCGGACATTTATAATATAGTTTGGAATAGCTCACGATTGGCAATAATGATGTAAATCGTGACCAGGTAAACCGTTATATTATAAAAAAAGTGTTCGACGATTCCAAGACTTTTTTTGCATGTTCGTTCTTCATAAATATTTCTGTATAATTTCAAATATTGTAATAATTTCTGTACCATTTTTGTACTACACTAGCTTTTGCCCGCGGCTCCGCCCGCGTGGATGTTGGTTCCCGGCAATTATTCGAATTTTTCTAAAAAATCCTTCCCTGGACTTCCACGAATAATTCAAGACCAAAATTAGCCAAATCGGTAAAGGCGTTCTGGAGTTATATCGTCAGGAAGGAAAACCCGACTTATTTTTAATAGTAGATAAGTGACAGACAAGCACATGGCCTTATGGAAAGTGAATACCGTGGCTTATATAGGTATGTACGATAGAGGGTTACACACACAAAAACTCTCAGTGAGATTTCGAAACATAACTAAAATTATCTCGTATAAGTATTTCATTGATGTATTTCGACAAACCTAAATCATTGTGTTAATTCACAAAGGAACTCTAATAAATAAAACAGTAAACTAAAAAGTATATCCTAAAAAAGCACTAAGAAATTAGCAAAATATTCGATAAGTTTTCATAAGATACGTCAGATAATTTTTTTCAGAATGTTTGACAGCGTTTACCATTATGCAGAGCTCTAAAACTCATTTCCTACAGCTGTGACACGGTTCACGACTATACACTATGTTAGTATTTACACAATCTTAGAAGTGACAAAAACAGTTTTCTTTATAATAGATACAAATATACTAGTAAGGTTTTCAACTCACATATTAAAAAAGAAAAAAAATTCTAACCAGTGTCCAAGTCCTTGACTTGGAAAAATTATGGGTGATATTTATTTATGGAGACAGGTATGTTTGCTTTTGAATATTAATTATTTTTATAAGCAAGTAATTACACGATAACGTAGTAAATTAAAAACAAATGTACGAAAGTTATACACTTATATAGTCCATGCAATCAATGCATCTATTGAAGCATGAAGAAATCAGCTGGACAAAGCTGGCAACAAATTAAGACTACCTCTCGAGTATTGAATTATTCCCAGCCAAGAAAATATCCAAATTCTTGATAGTGTAGTCTATGCTTGCAATGCAAGGACTGGTGGCTACGATGGATGATGAAGAATTTCAAACCCCAGCGCTTGCAATAGCTGCGTTTATATTGCAGAAGCAGTGGCGGCAAACGATTGATCGGAGTTGGTTCAACATTTACGAAATTCTCCATCATTGTTATTAGTTCTTTATGATACACGTAGCAATTCCCACAGAATTCTGAATAATTATCATCCAGAAGAATGATATGTGCCAAAATCGATAGTTCGTGAGACTTGTTAGATGACCTAAAAGACGATTGCCTATTATTTCGAGTATTCTAGACGTGTTCCATGTTGCTTAGTTGATGATGTAAGGGACTGGTCACGGGTTCAAGTCCCGTCTGGGACGTTCACTAAATGGCTAGAAAATCTGCTACATGAACGATGGTTAACCAGTAGCAGCAGTTTTCCTAAATATGAGTGAAGCGTTTGATTTTATAGATAAGACATAAGTTGGAGAAGATGAATGGTATCAGAGATAAGCGAAAGACTAGTTAGGACCTTACTCTTAAGGCCAGGTAGGCCGTATTTTGAGTTTTTTAAAAGCATTTGAATCATAGGAAAAATCGTTTTAAATTTCGAAAAAAAGATATATATTAGTTAAGGATCCAGTCTAGTCAAATTCGCATTCAGTTACCAGATCTGATGAACTTCACTTGATAGAAAAAAATCCCAAAGTTACCCCTTTTCGTTATTTTTTTTTTAATATTATGACTAAATTACTTATGCTTTCTATAAAATTTTTGTACTAAACTAAAGCCACTACATATGTCTAGACATTTTCGCAGATTTTGACTATATTATGAAATAATTTTTAAAGTTATATTTAAATACCTACTAAATTCGCGAGTGCTCGCGCCGCTGAGGCCCGAAAAGATGCGCCCAGTCGCGCGCTGGCGCTTACCGAAGTAGGACCTGTGTCAGTTTTTGCGCGACAGTTTCGTGCACCAATCAATCGGTTTTACGTATTTATAATAAATTGTTGCAAGTCATTCAATATGGGCAATAAACAACGCAAGCTAAAGAAGTCGTGCAAAGCCATAAACTAAATTTCTAACTCCGATTGGTAATTTTAAAAATTATCATACCTAAATATTACGCTCATAGCACCATAGTATAAGAATATCAGTATTACTACTGAAGATGCTACTTACGATTTTCTATAATTCATATTTTATCTATATCAGTACAGGGGTACCTAGTACCTACAATATTCGTACATTGTATATAATTTGTGTGTGTGTGTAAATAAATATAAATTTAGTTTTAGTTTAGGATAGAATAATTTTAATATTTAGGTAGGTTAGTTTAATTATTGGCCTTTTTTATCGTGCGCAAAATCCTCGTGGATACCACCCCCACGGAGCCGGTGGAGGCGGTTATGTCGGACTCAAACCGACTAAAACGCACGCCGTCTTGGGTCCTTGGTTGCCGGAGGTGAGATTGCCGAAAGCATATCTCTCGCACCCCAGCAGACCCAGGAGAATTACTGGCCTTGGGTCAGCCGGGGTGCGAGGGATATTTCGATGACAACCTCACCTCAGGCCTAGCACCACGACCCACTAAACTAAAAAGTCGGTTCGAGTCCGACATAAACTCCCCTTCCGGTTCCGGCAGGGGAGGTATTCGAGGGGATTTCCGCACGAAAAAAAGAAGGTACAGTGTAAATTTATATAAATACTTCATAAAAACTAGCACCACGACCCACAGTCGGACTCGAACCGACTAAAAAGTCGGTTCGAGTCCGACATAACCTCCCCTTCCGGCTCCGGCAGGGGAAGTATTCGAGGGGATTTCCGCACGAAAAAAGAAGGTACAGTGTAAATTTATATAAATACTTCAAAAAAACTAGCACCACGACCCACAGTCGGCGTGCCCACAGTCGGACTCGAACCGACTAAAAAGTCGGTTGGAGTCCGACATAACCTCCCCTTCCGGCTCCGGCAGGGGGGTATCCGAGGGGATTCCCGCACGAAAAAAGTTGTTAATCTCGTTAACTTTAGGTATTTAACTGCCCTGTCGACGACGAACGGTGCGATTATATAAAGTAACCGTTAGCATCAATTCAAACAAATGTTTGTAAAATTACAAGCATTATTATTATTATAATGTAAGTTTTTTTCGCCCAAGCAACTAAACACATAGAACAAACAGTTCTCAAACTCATACAGTTTTTTTCATTTCGTATTTATTTATATATATATATATATATATATATATATATATATATATATATATATATATATATAAAATATATATATATATATATATATATATATATTTATATATATAATCATATAACTAAATAAAGTTAAAAAAACTGCATTTAATTTTTTAAGTCAAATCAAGTTTTCCTACTGCATATTTCTATACTGTGACGCTGGTGGGGTCTTCGCCGAGTTCACCGTCACTGCGTTCGCGCGTAATATTTTACGAGCGGCCGGGATCGCTATAAATGCCTACTTTTGCAGGAATAGAGGGCCTTAAGTGATGTCCTAACCAGTCGTTCGATAGAATATTCGCTAGAAATCCAGATTATTAGAATACTAGCTTTTGCCCGCGGCTCTGCCTGTTTGGATGTTGGTTATCGCGAACAGACAAGCCTATGTGTTAATCTAGGGTGTCAGCTAACTCCATTCCAAATTTCATTGAAAGCCAAGGTGATATGAATACATTTTGACACATTAAAACTCATCGTTCTTCTTGAGGTTGTGTTAATCCAGGGTGTGAGCTAACGCCATACCCAAATTTCATTAAAATCCATTCAGTTATTTTTACATGAAAGAGTAACAAACTTCCACGTTTACAATTTGGGGTGCCACAGGGTAGTGTTTTGGTGCCACCTGAAACGGCTAGTATGATAAGGCCCTTAGGAAACAAGATCCAACCAAGTTAGTAGATGCCACGTACGATGGTACCCACATTTTTAATAATTCATGATGAAATAGATTCAAATGCGTCAACAATGGAGTCTTTTTGGAAGAATAATTCCATGCTTTTAAAATATAATTTGTTTGAAACTAAAATAGCCATGCCAATGCAGAATGTCAATTTTATGAAAAAAGAGACTTAATGTTAAACACAACTTAATAAATATTTTTTTCCAGGTCTTCATCCTGTTCACCAATATGCTCTTTTCAATGAGTATTGGTCATATGCATGTGCTACCCTCTTTATTAATACCTGATCTCTTATCAACGAACGGTACTCAGACAGAAGCAACATTGTATCAGATATCTTGGATAGGTGAGTCCGCAAAATGAACAAGTACTTTCATAACATTAATCCAATAAAGAAGACTTATTCTATATACATATTCCGCGGCTTCATTCTATTGCACACAATGTCGTGTACAGCGCTGCAACTGACCTTGACATTGTCTTTGGTCGATCTCTTGTTGAACGCCACAAAGTTGACCAATGAGACAAACCTTAGAGTTTTTTTTTTTTTTTTTTTTTTAGATAGTACCGCTCCCAAGACCCATCACAACCTATTCCAGATACAAATTTAAATTATGGGCTAACCTGTCTATAAACTACCCCTTTAAAATATTTCAGCCAGATTCGTTCAGTCGCTAGAGCGTGATTGCGTAAAAAACGGCCAAATTAGTGGGATAAATTTGAGTGCAACCACGGGTATTATAGAGCATATTCATGTTTTGGGTTATATTTGTAATTTATTTATTTTTTCACTTTTCAGTGCATTCTTGCTCTAGAAGTCAGTTAATTTTTTTGTAAAAAATATGAACTACAATTGTATATTTTAAAATTTCTTTATCGTTTATTTCCACTTTACAGCACCAAGCAATGGCATCGGCAAAACCATCGGGTTCTTCGTGTTTCCCGCTATCCTACAGATTTTTGGCCGAAAAGTCGTCCACATCATAGACTGCCTCTTCCTCCTCATCGGCTGGATTATATTCGCACTAACTCAGAACATCTCAGCACTTTTAGCCGCAAGAGTTATCCAAGGATTAGCTACTGGTGCTGTATTTGTACACGTTATTATTATCAGTGAATATTCTGCTCCTTGCAGAAGAGGTTACTTCGTAACTATGATCAAAATATCAACAGCTGGCGGTGTAGTTATGTGCCATTCTTTATCTCTGATATGGAACTGGCAGCAGATGGCTACGTTTGCCATTATCTTTCCAACATTATCAATACTCTTGACATTTTTATGGCCAGAGAGTCCTTCATTCTTAGCTATGAAAAGTCGTTTCAAAGAAAGTGAAAAGTCATTTATTTGGCTCCATGGTAATTTAAACTTACATGAACTGCACCTTTTGCATTCTTCGCAACAACAAAAGGCAAATAACGTGAATACAGAAAAATGGTTTAGGCGTCTATTCAAAAGAGATTTCATCAAGCCTTTTGTGATAATATGTTTTTTGACAGCGATTATAGAGCTGAGCGGTAGACATTATCTTGTGGTTTATGTCTTGCAAATGATGAGGGAATTGGTAGAAGATCCGTTATTGGCAATATATTTCACTATAGGTGCTGATTTATTCATGACTCTCGCCTTAATTTTCTCTTGTTACTTCATCAGTAGCTTCAAGAGACGAACAGTTTTATTTTCAGGCGGTGTTACTATAGTTTCCTTGATGTTGACTATCTGTGTCGTTGTATTTTTGAAATTACCAACTGTGCCGTGGCTGGTACCATCGTTAATTGTTCTTCATAATTTTATAATAAACACCAGTATTGTACCTGTATGTTATACATTATTTGGTGAACTTATGCCTTTAGAACATAAAGGTTGGGGTTCTTGTTTGTCTGGAATTGTATTCTCGTTTTTTTACACGTTGTTGTTGAAAATTACTCCGAGTATAATGCAGAGCACTGGTGTAGGAGGTGTTTATGCAAGTTACGGAATAGCTATAGCTGTATGTTTCCTTGTATTATATTTTATATTACCAGAAACGAAAGATAAAACTTTGGTAGAAATTGAAAATGAATTCAAAACTGTTGTGCCATCAACGTTTGAGGAAAACAAACGCCTGCAAATGATTGATTAATTTGTATTTGTAAATAAAAACATGTGTGGAATCGAAATTCTTTGTTAAAGAAATAAATAAAATGTAAAATTGTTATATATATGGTACACAAAGTAAGATCACATTACAATATATTTCATAGTATACACAGTTTCGTAGTATACAGACAAATGGCGGCCTTAATGCACAAGGTAATATCTTCCAGGCAACCAAGAGATGGAGTGAGTCAAAGAGAATATCACCACGACACACAGTAACAAGTTGAGTCAGGTTAAAAAATAAGGGGATAGTTTCTTAACAATTATTTTTTTTTAAAAACATCGGAAAAAATGAAATGCTCAAGTGAGACTCGAACTCACGATCTTTCCCTTAAAGGGGGAATACTCTTCCAACTGAGCTATTGAGCCACACCTGATTTATTTCAAATTGTCCTTCTCTTTACATCCGTCTTTAGTTCATTTTTTCCGATGTTTTTCGAACTTTAAAATAAATAAAAAATTCATTCAAATTATTTTTTTATTATGATCCTCACTTAGTTAGTTATATTACCTATATAATAGATATTTGTAGATAGATACATGACTTACTATCAAATATATACTATATAGATGATTCCTATTTCATAGTGGAACAGTACCTATCATCAGGTACATGATATACATAAACTTACATAATTTGACGTCAAAAAGCTGTAGTAGTGCTACACATCATTTTGAGCAATTTATTTCATAAACCAATTTCTTAAATGTTTAAATGATTTTTTTTATTTAAAAAAGTTCAAAATTTTACCTGACCTATGAGTTTCGAGTTGATTTATCATATTTCCGTACGAAATGTATGGGAAACGTTTTTGGCGATTTCTGTCTTTTCTAGTACTGAAAGCTAAAATGGTCCCATGGAGTTTTTTGATCCCCACATGAAATAGAATCGATTGGCATAAAAAAATATTTTGAACTTTTTGCATTTTTTTTGCTAACTGTAAGTTTTTTACAAAATCTGTGAATGCAGTTCAAAATGTCCCAAAAAGTTAGGGAAGGTCTTTTAAGAACGTTTTGCTGTAACTGCAACGGTTAAGGTACTTGCCCTTATTGCCCCGTTTCAAAAATACACCCTGTATAAATCAATTTCTGTTCGTTAGTCTCGCTAAAACTCGAGAACGGCTGAACGGATTTGCGTAAAGTGGATGAATTCTGTACATGGACAGATGGAATGAAAACAAAACCTAGCAAATGCTACTGTCTATGTCTGGGTAGGCGGGGTACCAGATATACCTCATATGATCCAGGGCTTAGTATAGGCGGGGAAAACGTTTCGACAATATCCGAAACTGTGCCTTTTAAATTTCTCGGAAGCAAAATAGATAACAGAGGTTGCACTCCAGCTTTAGAAGAAGTAATTAATAACTTCATTATCGATATAAAAAAGGTAGACCAACAGCCACTAAGTAATGTAAAAAAAACGTGGATTTACGACAACTATTTAACCTCGCGTCTTAACTGGCCGTTTCTTGTTTATGATATAAGCCAGAGCCTCCTCAAAAAACTAGATGCGAATGTTACGAAGACATTGAAGTCGTGGCTGGGGCTGGCTCAGTCGGCAGACCCATCGACATTATATAGAGCCTCAAATAACTTTAGAATGACGTTCAAGAAACCATCGGAACTCTATAAACATCTAAGAGTAACCAAAATGCATGTCCTAGCGAAATCAAAAGACGAAATCGTGCAAGCTCTTCCAAAAGACCAAAGTACTAAAGAGCTCGAGTCGCGCCTCCAATTCCATAAAAAATTCATGATAGGCTCGCAGACTGGTAGGGTAGGTTTGGGTAATACTAGGAGGCAGTCAGACAAAGACATAACAAAATCTTTTCTTCAAGTAGATGAAAATAATATCTACAAAGTGCACGCAATGAACCTAGAAGTACAAAACGAATGGTTAACACTAGGTGAATTTTGTATTCCCATAGCCTTAAAATGGCGTACCTTAATACACGACTGGTCACCGGCTCTCCTTAAATTCTATCTCAATGTATTCCAGTTGACCCTCCCCGACCAAAGCAATCTTGTCAGATGGGGAAAAGCCACAGATAAAACATGTAACTCATGTGGTGAAGCAATTGGTACTGCTAGGCACCTACTGGTGGGTTGTAGGACGCTATTAGACCGGGGTCATTACTCGCGCCGACATGATAAGGTATTAGAAATCGTACGTGAGGCGGTAAGTTTGGCGGTAGCTAGAGCGAAAAAGGGTTTAACCACAAACCAAAGAAATGACGTCGCGTTTGTAAAGGAAGGCTGCTCAAAAAAGACAAATCAAAAGCCGTACTCAATTTTGATAGCAGCCGCTGACTGGACATTACTCGCAGATTCATATGAGAAACACTATAAAATACCGAAGGATGTTTGTGCCTCGTCATCCAGACCCGATTATTCCTATTTTCAAAACAGCAAAAGCGTGCAGTACTAGTAGAACTCACATACCTAAAGACCACGCTATAAAAATAAATAAATACTTTGACCTGACCAACGAGTTAACCAAAAATGGCTATGTGGTTAAACTCTACGCCCGTGGAAGTAGGAGCAAGGGGAATTCCAGCTAAATCCCTGTATAACTTATTTAAAGACCTCGGATTGCCAAGAGCATCAGTAAGCTCTTTACTCAAACGAATATCTAAAACGGCGTTGATAGGATCTTACCAAATTTGGATAGGTAGAGGGGGGAACACGACTGATGGTGAGCGCTGATGCATCACAAGGTGGCCACCCTAAACCTACACCTGGGTCGCAAGTCCCAGGCGCCGTCACAGTGTTCCTCTCTGTACCACGCCATGGACCCGGCGACCGCACGGTGAATCCATGGAATGCTAAGAACCGGATCTCTTATCTTGGTCTTGAAATGTTCGTGGAGGTCTAGGGAAGGTTTCAAAGGTGAGAAAAATTCGAATAATTGCCGGGAACCGACATCCACGCGGGCGGAGCCGCGGGCAAAAGCTAGTTTTGAATAAATACCTTGAGTTTGAGTTTGAGTTTATATAAAATATTAAAAAAAACGAAGACATGAATGACGGAGAAAAAGAAGGTGAAAGACAGTGGCCATCGCTCTTACAAGTTGTAGGCCGTAACCATTTTTTTGAAGAATGGCAGAATTGCGCCCTTGTGGTAACAGGTAAAGCACTCCACAATCGGCCAATAGCTTGGACAAGAATCTCATGGAGGGCGCTGGCATCCCCAGCCTTAGGTTCTCTGACGATCTCAAGACCCTGAAAGTAGCAAAGGAATTCGAAGCGATATTTTAGGTATATGGGAGTGAGAGGATGAAATAGAACATTATATAGTAGATAAAGGAAGTGAGCATTCTGGCGAAGGCGTTTAGCGCGATATTCAGAGATGGGCTAATATTTGCGTCTCAATATAAACGGTAACTACCTATGCAAAGATTTTGGAGTCTCTCAAGTTTATTAAGTTAGTCTTCGGTAAGATCTGGGTAACTACCATCGGCATATTGAAGGATAGGGAAGAGATGATGATTCCCAGCCGATTTCGGCTACGGCGACTGACGCTGGACTGGTGAATTTCTTCGTTCATGCGCCCGGATATGGCTGGTGTATCCCAGTTTGTTGCTAAAGGTGCGGTTGCAGGTAGTACATGTCAGGACATTGTTGACGTAGTTGTACGTGTATAATCTACGCGGCCTGGTCTTACGAGCCTCTCTCGCCCTGTCCAGACTAAGAGTCCTAGCTGCCTCGAATTCCTGGACGCCATTTTTGATCGATTTTCGCCACTCACTACGATCATCGGCCTGTTGCTCCCATGTTTCGACGTCAATTTTGAAGTTCTTCAGGTGGCGCTTATGCACGTCTTTGAAGCGTAAGAACTGGCCTCCTTGCCTGCGTTTACCCTGTGCAAGTTCCGCGTACAGCAGGCGTTTGGGGAGACGTTGATCTGGCATGCGTCTGATATGTCCCGTCCACCCCACCTGTCTTCGCACCAAGTAGGCCTCTATGCCATAAACTTTACACCGCCGCAATATTTCGGTATTGCACACTCTATCCCGCCATCCTATGTTCGAGATTTCTCGTAGGCAGCGTAGGTGGAACTGATCCAAAATGCGTATATGCCTTCTGTAAACGCACCATGTTTCAGAGCTGTATAACAGCGCCGATAGAACCACAGCACGATACACGGCAACCTTGGTTTCGAGCCTCAGGTCATGTGATAGGAAAACCCTCTCTCGAAGTCTGCCATACGAGGCTGAGGCCGTCGCAACTCTGTTACTGACTTCGGCATCGAGGTCGTTTGATGCCGTGACGAAACTACCCAAGTACTTAAATCTCTTCGTATCTCTGAGAGTCTGTCCACCTATATGTATGTTAGTAGGTGGTTGAGTAGTTGTGCCCATGTTGATGTTCATCACTTCCGTTTTAGCAACATTGATCTTCAGACCGTACCTGCTGCAGTTTTCATGCAAACTTGTCATAAGGCGTTGTAACCCTTGTGCAGTATCAGCGGCAAAGCAGAGATCGTCAGCGTACATTATCGCAGTGACCAGCACCTCACAGGTCTTAGCGCGCGCTCGAAGCCTACCGAGATTAAAGAGTTTGCCGTCAGTCCGAAACCGTACATTTACACCTTCTTGGCAGGATTTAATGGCTTCCTCTACCACAACTGCAAAGTATAAAGCGAATAAGGTAGGTGCCAGAACGCAGCCCTGCTTCACTCCACAATTCACAGAGAAGCATGGGGACTCCTCACCGTCCACAGAGACGCAGCAGGACATCCCGTCGTGTAGAAGGCGGATAAGACGCACAAATTTTTCAGTGATGCCCAGCCTGCGCAGGACGAGCCACAGCGCCTCGCGTGGAACACAGTCAAATGCCTTCTCAAGGTCCACGAAGCAGAGATGTAGAGGTCGTTGTTGTTCTATGCTTTTTTCCTGTAACTGTCGAACTGAGAACACGGCATCGCATGTACCTCGCCCTCGTCGGAAGCCGTATTGGGACTCAGGTAGTATCTCTTCCGCTAAAGGAATTAATCGGTTCAGGAGGACCCGCGCAAAGACCTTGCTGGCCGCGCTGAGAAGTGAGATACCTCGATAAGAGTCGCACTCCGACTTATTACCCTTGTTTTTATACAGAACGCAGATCTTTGACTGTATGAAACTACTTGGGACAGTCTCATTTTCCCAGATACCCAGCACCAGTTTCCACAGAACATCGTGTACAGCAGGACCACCGTGTTTAAGGATATCACCCGGCAGGCCATCGATACCAGCGGCTTTGCTGTTCGCCTGCTGCTTCAGTGCCCTTATCACCTCCTCAAGAGTCGGAGCGTCATCTAGGTGATGTTGTTCTTCACATTGTGGTATCTTGGAAATATGCTCGAGATCCACTGTACGTTCTACGTTTAACAGGGAGTTGAAATGCTCGGCCCACCGCTGCAGCACAGCCCCCGCGGAAGACAACAAGTGCGCGCCATCCGATGACCTTATCGGTACTTTCTTTGGTGCTTTTGTCCCAACCAGATCTTTTATCTCTGAGAAGAAAGCTCCTTGTTGTTGGGCATCCAGTAGGCATTGGATCTTTTCCGCTTTATTCAGCCACCATTCGTCCTTTAATCGACGCGTTAACCTCCGAAGTTCACGCGAGCTCTGTTTCATCTCGCTTCCGTTGATGTTATCAGCCTTTAATAGCAAACGGTGTTTCCCCAGCGCTGCACACAACTCCTCATCGTTATCATCGAACCAGTCTTCGCGTTTGCGCACCTTCTTTCCCAGACATAGTTTTGCGCTTGTAAATAATGTACTAGACAACATTTCCCAGTTTCGTTCGATATCGTCAGACCAGTCGCATGACTTCACAGCCTCAGTGGCAGTCGCGACAAACATTTCACGTTGGTCTGCATCTCGTAATCGTCCCACGTTCAACACAGCTGGCCTCACTTGCAGCGATCGTCTGGGAGGACAAAGACGAAGCCTAAGCTTGGTGATAAGCAGCCTGTGGTCAGTCCAACAATTTGCCCCGCGCATTGCCCTTGTGATACAAACTTGGGAGATGTTCCTGCGCCTTACGATAGCATAGTCCAGCAGGTGCCAATGCTTGGACCTGGGGTGCATCCATGTGGTTTTATGTTTGGCAGGTAGTCGAAACCATGTATTAGTTACTGCGAGATCCAACTGAGCACAAAAACTCAATAGCATCTGTCCATTAGGGTTCATCTTGCCTATTCCATGCCGTCCAATTATACCCGGCCATGCCTCATAATCATCACCGACACGAGCGTTCATATCTCCCAGCAGCAGCACCTGCTCGCGCTCAGGAATGCGTCCGACAACTCGCATCAGGTCCTCATAAAAAGCTTCCTTGACATCATCAGCATTGGTCATAGTGGGTGCGTACACGCTAAATATATTAAGGTAGTTGTTATTGGCTAGATGAAGTCGCATCGTCATTATTCGATCAGAGATGCCATATGGAAACTCAACCAGATTCCTTATAATCGTTGTCTTGATGGCAAACCCAACTCCTGATGTTCTTGATTCGGTGACTTCCCTACCCTTCCAGAAAAAGGTGTATCCACCGCCCTGTTCAGCGAGCTGTCCCTCTCCCGGTAACCGAGTCTCACTCAAGGCAGCCACGTCAACTCCGTACCTAGCAAGCTCTCTCGCCACTACAGCTGTTTTTCGCTCTGGACAGCTGTTATTGTCATTGTCTTGTAAAGTGCGAACATTCCATGCTCCAAAGATTAACTGCTTTTTTAACATTTTCTTGCCACCGCTTGGAGTTAGATTGCAAAGGCAGCCGCGGTAACTACCTCCATTAGTTTTTAGGGCGAACGTTTTTTAGGGCACCTTTTCTAGCCCCCTCCCCGGCTGAGCGGGGGGAGCAGTGTCCCCCTAAATAGGGCTGCTCCGTCACACAGGGTGCTGCCCAACCCACGCTGTCACCCCGATGCAGCGCGTGAACGACCACTCTCCCGGTGTCGCCCGTGTGCAGATCTCAGACAAAACCCAGCACGCAACATTGCTGGATCTCTCTACCTCGGTCCATCGCCACGGGTCTTGACAGTCTCAGTGTCCATTTTCGTAAGCCAGTCATATACGCGTGATATATTTTAGTGCACAAATATTTGCGTAGATATGGGTGCACTCTCTCTTCCTCGCCCTCCTGGTTCCGATGGAACGGAAAACCGCTACGATCAGAGGAGGGTTTGGCTGTAGTGTCTGGCCGATAGCTGCGTTTGATCTCTACTATCGCCCTGGGCCTTCCACAATGCCTTGCTTGTCCGCCGTATCTGCCAATTCCAGTTGCTTATCAGCCTTGGTTTGCCTTCAACACCGAACCAGTCTTCATGCACTACGCAGGAGATATCTGCGAATAAGCTCGTCCACCGAAGTGTGCGAGCCCCCCTACACCGGGTTTGGCCCACGAGCCGACGTGGTTTACCGGGATGTGGCCGTTGCGTGCATTACAACTACTTGGAGCCACCGGTGAGAGTTTGCAGGTCGCCTGTGGACCAGTTTAGTGTGTCATCCCCTGGTGAAGATCGACTGACAACACTTGAAAGGTACTACCACTAGGTCTCCCACTACACCCCTATAGCAAGGGCAAGGCAAGGGCAGTTTTCGTGGCAATGGGAAGAAAATTTTGAAACCTACGCAGGGACCCTGCGCTGGCAAACATTTTGCAGCTGATTTCTTCCAGTTGAGGGCTCCAAGACAAGCAGCTATCCATAATATCCCCAAATTTTTACCTTGTTGCTATAAGTCTTCGTAAGGACCCTGCTGAAGCCAACAATTTGCGACTAATCGCCCTCAATTGTGTGTATCGCCAAATTTTTCACATTATCACTTATAGGTAGCGGCGAACATCGTTACAAACGTTACAACAATTTACAAACGTACTCTCCTAGGCAAGGTGGAGTCTCAATATCTTAAGTGGTTACCTATCCTAAGAATGACCCAGCATATCAATAATGAATAAAATGTTAATCTTAGTGATTAAAATAGAGACAAACTAGTTCATAATATGATCGTTTTATTTTCATTTCTTTCAGTTCCTTTCTTGTTCTGGATGAACCCTAACGTACCTATGGCACAATAATGTTGAGGAATTTCCTTAATTTGACTGTTTTAGTTCTTTTTATATGTTTTATCTTGTGTTCCGTTAATTTCACCGCGCAATGAGGCATTTTAATTATATTGTTTAGATGATGATTATACCCCACGTTCTTTGTGAAAGGTCTTCTTCATCTTCTTCATCCTAGCGTTAATCTCAGTCGCATTAGAAGCTTTCAACTTGGAGTCTGGGGTTCGCGTCACCACTGTGTACTGCGCTTTAACTGCAAAATTTGGCTGAACTTCGATATTTACTGTGAAACGACTGCCATCAGACCTCCACAACCCAAATGTCATATCAAAGCATTGCCAGACCAGTTGTAGGATTTTTATCAGAACTCACACTACCCGTAACAACTGCCATGTTCCTATGGCAACCGGGACCGACGGCTTAAGGTGCTCGCGAACCACGATCGGAACAATGCAAATATCCATATTCATGCATACAAATATTTGTGTAGTGGCTGCGTTCACTACCTTTACGCCACAGAGGCAGTCTGTTTTATGCGAAAGGTATTTAATGGAGCTATTTGCCAACGTATGTTAACAGTGACATCATTTAAAAAATGTTGTTGCAAAATGTTTTTCTGTCTTCTCTCTCATAACAGTAGTTAATGAAACTTGTCCTCGGCTTGACAGCGTTTATTCATCGTGCTGAGCTCGTAAAATTTCATTTACTTGCCGTTTCTTGACTTATCCCTCGTCCCATGCTATTTTAGTATTTACATTATCTTTGAAGTGATAAAGACATGTTTTATTTATAACAATTTTATATAAATATACTGATAGGTTTGTCAACTCCCAACATTAAAAAAAATATATTCAGAGTCAAGGACTGAAAAAATATGGGTGATGTTTATTTATGGAGACAGGTATGTTTACTTTTGAATATTAATTAACCTCATGAAAGATTGGTAGAATTATCACACGACACAGTAGTTAAATTATAATCAACTACAATAGAGTTATACATTTCTATAGTCCATGCACTCAATGCAAAATTCACATTAAGCCAATCTAGACGGGAAGTAACAAATTTTTCAAAAGCACTTTAAACTGTCTCACGGATGCTGAATTATTACTTGCAGCGAAAGTTATCCAATTCCTGGAATAAGAAAAAGTCTGTAAGTTGAAGGTCTGGTGAATACGGTTGATGATGCAGAGCTTTTAATCCCAGCGCTTGCATTAGTAGCTGGTTAGAGATTTACGCTTCTCCATTATTATTTTCAATTCCTCATAGTCCACATCGCACGCAGGAATGTTCATCTCGTTAGGTAAAAAGATGCAAAGAACTATACTAATGCCAGTATGCCAGACAATAAGTTTAAAACTAAATTCAAATCTGTAAACATTTGATTCTTTTTTGAAGAAGAATTCCATATTTTTAAAATATAATAATTTTGAAATTAGAATTCCCAGCCAAATTTATTTTTGTGCATGTGCATGCAATGGCAGAATAAGGTACATTTATAGGCAAAAACTTAATGTTTAAAACTATGTATACTGTTGATTGATGGCACTTAGTGGAACTTATTATTACACATAATTGAAAATTCACTTGTACTTATCCACGTTATTTAAATAAGAATCTAACCGGTTTCGCCTTACGACATAAAAACCATCAATGTAAACCTTTTAGAATGCCGTAAGGCGAAACCAGTAAGGTTCGTAAATAAATAACGTGGAAAAGAACAAGTGAATTTTCATTTATGTGTCTAATGTTTACCCCATAAAATATCTTATCTTCTTTAAAATGAAAAATTGTCTTTTGCAGGTCATCGTCCTGTTTACCAATATGCTCTTTGCTATGAGCATTGGTCATATGCTTGCGTTTCCCTCTATATTAATACCAGACCTCTTATCTACGAACGGTACTCAGATAGAAGCAACGTCGAATCAGATATCTTGGATAGGTGAGTCCGCAAAACGAATATCTGTAATATCCAAATTAGTAGGTTAAAGTGCAAACTTTCCATAAATGGTGTAGGCCAGTTAGAGCACCGAGCTAAATAACGGCTGTGTTAGCATCACCATACTGGCAGAGGTGAAATTAACACCCACATTTCACCAATCATCGTATTCGGTCCCACGCACTTTTGTTGACTCGAGCCATGCATCTGAGTCTGAGCCTGGGCTTTATATGTATATCTGTCTGATGTCAAACATTCCTATCCCTTAGTCACCACAAGGGAAACGGGGAGGCCCAAATTCTACTCTGCCGGGAACCATGCGGCTTTTGCCGGCTTATGGAATATGCCTTATGGAATATAATAAAAACTATTATCAGCGGATTCTATCAATGGCGTTATAATTGTGGCATATACAATATGAACCCCTACGACTTAAATGTGAATATAAAATAACAGGAAGGTTAACTTCCTAGATTTATCTCGTAAAAAACTGCACTAACTATAAATTACAATTGTTTCTTTACCATTTATTTTCACTTTACAGCACCAAGTAATGGCGTCGGCACCATCTTCGGGTTCTTCGTATTTTCACCTATCCTACAGATATTTGGTAGAAAACTGGTCCACATCATTGACTGCCTGTTCCTCCTCATCGGCTGGATTATATTCGCACTTACTCAAAGTGTCTCAGCAATTTTAGCCGCAAGAGTAATCCAAGGATTTGCTGCTGGTAGTGTCTTTGTACACGTCATTATTGTTAGTGAATATTCTACACCTAACAGAAGAGGGTACTTCGTAACTATGTTTAAGGTATCTTCAGCTAGCGGTATACTTATGTGCCATTCTTTATCTATAATATGGAACTGGCAGCAAATAGCCATAATTGCCATTATTTTAACAACACTTTCAATATTTTTGACGCTATTATGGCCTGAAAGTTATTTATTCTTAGCTATGAAAGGTCGCTTCAAAGAAAGTGAAAAGTCATTCATTTGGCTCCATGGTGATTCAAACTTGCATGAGCTGCACCAACTACATTCTTCGCAACAACAAAAGGTAAAGAAACTGAGTACAAAAAAATGGCATAACTTTCTATTTAAAAGAGACTTTATGAAGCCGTTAGTAATCATATGTTTTTTGTCGGTTATTATAGAATTTAGTGGTAAACATTTTCTTGTAGTTTACATCATAGAAATGCTTATAGGATTGGTAGGAGATAAGTCGTTAGCAATATATTTTACTATAGGTGCTGATTTATTCATAGTTTTCGCCTTACTGTTCTCTTGTTTTATCATCAGCAGCTTCAAGAGACGAACAGTTTTATTTTCTGGCGGTGTTACTATAGTTTCCTTGATGTTGATTATTTGTGCCGTTGTATTTTTGAAGTTACAAACTATGACCTGGTTAGCACCGTCATTAATTATTCTAGATAGTTTTATAGTAAACATAACTATTATACCTGTATGTTATACATTATTCAGTGAATTAATACCTTTAGAATATAAAGGTTGGGGATCCTGTTTGTCTGGAATTGTATTGTCGTCTTTGTACACACTGTTATTGAAAATTACCCCGAGTGTAATGGAGGGCGCTGGTGTGGGTGATTTATATGCAATTTACGGAATAACTATAGCTGTAAGTTTACTTGTATTGCATTTTATATTACCAGAAACGAAAAATAGAACTTTAGCAGAAATTGAAAATGACTTCAAAGGTTCAGAGCCGTCAACCTGTGAGGAAAATAAACGGCTGCAAATGATTGATTAATTTGTACTACTGAAGAACTTAGATTTAAAATATTCTATGCATTATTTCCGACTATAATTTCTCCCTGTGCTAATTTTCAGTCAGGTCCAAAAAACCTCTAGAGCGTGACAGAATAACAAACCTTCAAACATATGTATATAAGCATCCAACAACCAAACAAATGTACATTAATAATCTTAGTAGAAAGAAGGATAGGATAGTAAGATTATGTTTTTCTTTTTTGTGCCACTGAACGTGACAGAGGTACAAAAAGGAAGGTATTTTCCTTTTTGTGCCACCAGTGGCACAGAGTGGAATATATCTTATCTTTGGGTTTAAGGTTGGCTTCTCAGTTTAAGTACAACGTGAAGTAAACTTCGATATTTTCCGTCAAGCTACTGCTATATGACCTCCTCAAGCTACCAATGAATTTGATAAGTCGTCGGCCTTTTTAGAGCTCCAACTAACCGTTATGACTGCTACAAATGTTTTTACACCGGGGATCTGAATATTTTAAAAGGTCACCTATCCTAAGATTGACCTAGATTGTTAAGCCTAACGTAGGTCTAATAACATGCTGTTATCTATACAAATAAATAAAATTGGAGTGTCTGTTTGTAATATTAAAATAACCGCTTTCTACTACATGCATATGAATGTATATACGGTACACATACCAAAATATATATTTTTAAATTTTTTGTCTGTCTGTCTGTCTGTCTGTTTGTTTTGGCTAATCTCTGGAACGGCTGGACCGATTTGGACGGGACTTTCACTGGCAGATAGCTTATGTAATAAGGAGTAACTTAGGCTAAAAAAACTGTTTTTTTTTATTAAGTACATTCCATGCGGACGAAGTCGCGGGCACAGCTAGTTATTTAATAAAATATTAAAATTGGTGATTAAATGATAAGCAAGTTTAAATGCCCTTTTTATTTTCATGCAAGAGTTCCAATCTCGTTCTGTTCCTCGCGATAATAATGGACAATATTCCACATTTCATACAACGCTATCTAGACCCATGGTAAGCATAGCATAACTAGCTTGTGATATGGAATCTAGAATGCGGATAAACATACTTAGATACTTTTTTTTGTAAATACATACCTACATACTATACATATAAACACCCAGACCAATGCAAATAGCCATTTATACATGCATACAAATATTTCCACTGACCGGGAATCGAAATAGCTGAGGAATGTCTCAAAAGTGTGAAAAGTTCCTTATCAGAGGTGGCAAAATAGGATATCGACATGTATCTCACATCCTCTGTGGCGTGACAGTAGTGAACGCGACTGCTAGGCAGCAGGCGCGAGTTCGATCCTCGCTTAGTGCAATTATTTGTATGCATGTGTTAGATAAACATAATATAAACATAAATATAGTCCTAATCTAACAGAAATATGTTAGATTAACATAGATGTGAAAGTAGTAAAGTGAATCTAACAGTGTATCTCAATTTGTCAATCTAACTATGTATATACGTATTTCTAATATAGATAGAAATCTGTATTGAAACATAGATATATAACAATATTATATGTCAGGATCTTGCGTAGCAACCACAAATACTTTATAGTGCTAGAGGTTCACTATGGTCCACTTATATATCCCAGTAACCAAGTTTAACTATTGATCTGTACTAGGGAAATACAAAGGGGAATACTTAGTTGTGTCATACGATTAATAAAACAACAATCATGACTATATCGTTCTCTTTTATTCTTTTACACTACGTTAGTTCCCAAAAGGCTTTTATAGACAGGAAAGAACTAACAAGAAAACCTGTCTGCCTTCCAACCATGATATAGTCTTTCTATAACAATTCATAAATTACAATCTAGGCTTATAACCAAACATTACTATAATAGTTACACAATATAACAACATTTATAGATTAAGTAAGTACATCTTACATACCCAACACGATATGGTCAAATAGTTACAGCACAATAATATTACACAGTAAACAGTATAAACGTATCAGAATTATATCGTACCTTACACTTCGACGCCTCGGGATAAACTGTCCCGATTTCATTCGGTGTCTCCTTTTTATATCATTTGATACGTCACATCACATTGCATCGAATGATTTTCACCTACCCACTTATAAAAATAGTTTATAAAATGTGGTGGTATGGTTCTAAAATTATTCAATAACATTTCATCGTAATATATTATCTATAAATTGGTCACATAATCTATACATTATAATTAATATATCTATCACATGAATATGGCAATTTGCATTGGTCTGGATTTTTCTATGTATAATATGTATTGTATGTATTTAAAAATAAAAGTTTCTAACAGTATGTTTATCCGCATTCTGGATTCCATAACAAAAGCTAGTTGAGCTTACCATGGGTCTAGATAGCGTTATGTAGAATGTTGTGGAATACTTATCCATACTAATATTATAAATGCGAAAGTAACTCTGTCTGTCTGTCTGTATGTTACGAACCGATTTTGATGAAATTTGGATTAGGGGTAGATTAGACCTTGAGAAAGGACATAGGCTATGTTTAGTCGTGATAACCGACATTCTCGGGCGGAACCGCGGGCAAAAGCTAGTTTATTTATATTATCTCACTTTTACATGAGGCATCTTCTAAATCCTTGGCCGAGATATTTACAGTCAGTAAATGAGAATCCTCAGTTAGAACAAAGCATGTAAGCGCATGTTGTTCGTGTTTTTCAGCACTATTTTAAAATATATATGATTATCTACACTATTTCAGAGTACATAAAGGAGAAATTCGTTTTTTACCTATATGTAACAGGTATTATAAAATTTGTGACCTTAAAATTTTTGAACGCGTCAGATACAGGCGGTTTAACCTGATGTTCTTGTCGTGCATACCTTTTTTTTATATAGGACATGTCAATTTGACTTCATCTCGCCTGATGTTAAGCAAAGGCAAAGTCTCGGCAAGAGGGTCACCATCGTAAACATGTACCTACCATGTTAACAGTGGTGGCACTCAGCTTGACGGCCTCATTAGATGCCTTTTCACGCCCCGCTTAAAGGACCCGGGACTGTAGGAAGAAGGAAACACGTGAGCTGGCAGGGACCTATAATAAACCTAATCCCTAATCTGACTTTAATTCTTTTTACATACTCTTCATCCTGCGTTCCATTGCGGTTTACCGCATAACGAGACATTTTGTTTATATTCTTATGTTAATTATTTTACCACGTTAAAGGTGAAAGGTATTTCAAGGATATATTTATAGTAACATTAGTCTAATATAATGAAATATGTCCTCTATTTGACAGCGTTCCGTCATCATGCTAAGCTCCAAAATTTTCATTTGCTTGCAGTTTCACGAATTATCTTCACCAGTCCATATGCTATTTTAGTAAATCAGTTTTTACGTAATTTCTGAATTATTATAGACATGTTTTCTTTATAATAATAGATCTATATAGATAATTGCTAGGTTGTCAACTCTCATATAAACAGCATTAAAATTATATTCAGTGTCAAGGACTTCAAAAAAATATTATGGGTGATATTTATTTATGGAGACAGGTAGGTATATTTACTTCTGAATATTAATTAACCTTATGATCGTGTCATTACACGACAGCAAAGTTAAATTAAAATTAAGTGTTATACAGGGTGAATTTATAGTCGTTACTGATAAAAAGAATCTGGGCTCAGTTTCGAAAGCAAAATCATCTGGAAGTATTAATTTAGCGACCGGAAAAAGAAATTTACAACCCCCATACATTTTCCCTTTCACCTGAACATTGTTCCCATACATTATCAAAAAATAAAATTCTTTCGCCAAATTAACAGTAGATGATTTTGCTGCCGAAACTGTGCTCAAATTCTTTTTATCCGATAGGTCTATAAAATCACCCAGTATAGTTGTGCATGTATATAGTTCACTGTACTACTGAAGTAGTGTATGTTCACCTGTAGGAGCAGTGGAGATGAACGATAGACCATAGCTGGTTGAAGATTATGCAAGCATTAGTTCTTCACAGTACACTTTTCAGGAATGCTCAATATGCTCATCCTGTTAAGTAAAACTTTATATAGACCTTCAAACCGTGACCAACATTTTTATAAAAGGAAGTTTTCTTTTAGTGCATGGTTTGGGTGCCGTCTATTCGGTAGAAACTTGATACTCCGAAACCTATTTGGGATAACTCACTTCGCAGAAACTTCTTTAATCGATCATTTATTAGGCATTAAAAATATTTGACATAAATATTTTTAGGCATAATATGCTTATGACCGAATTTAGAATGGCATACATTTAAGGTAGTAGAATTTTTTTTGGCATAATTACCTTTGGCATAGTTAAAATTTTGTATAACTTCATTTAGCATAACGTTCATTTAGAGTACAGATTATTTGGCATAATTTGACTAGGCATACTATAAAGAGCATAGAATTTCAATTAGAATAAAATAGATTGGGTTACTTTCTTCTTTAAAAATGGGTAGGTTAGGTTAGGTTAGAACTGTGACCTCTTATGCCAGAATAGATAGTTGTTTACACCCCGACACAGAGTACCCCGACTCGGATAGGTTAGGTTAGGTTAGAACTGTGACCCCAACAGCGCGAGCCGAGCGAGCGAAGCGAGCGTGCCGCGGTAGCGGCCGGCGAAGCGCCAGAATAGATAGTTGTTTACACCCCGACACAGAGTACCCCGACTCGGATAGGTTAGGTTAGGTTAGAACTGTGACCAGAAACGAGCATGCTCTCATAGGCAAGGATATAAAAACCAAATAATTATCATTAAATCAACTTTTATTTATTACATATTACAAAAAAAAACAATTAAATTAATCAGAAAACAAAATTAAACTAATCTTATATTAGCTCCTATTGCTTTCAGATACCCAAAATGATGGTTCTACTTTTAAATAGTTATGGATAAGAAATATATACCAAAAGATGAATCTGGTTTTGAACTTTCTGCGATGTGATGGTTATACATTGTGATTATTATGGATACAAAAATTATGCGTACAGATGATTCTGACTTACAAAATTATGGGTTTAAATTTATGCAAAATGAGTTTATGCCAAACGATATTCTGCGAAAAGAGGTTTATGCTATTAGTTGTTATGCAATATAAAATTATTACTTAAAAAGTTCTACTATATGAGGTGTACCCGCATGGTTTAGGTGCAGAGACAGATTCAAACTACTTGCTTAGTGCTTGCTACCAGGGCGAATCTATACTTCATAACTGTTTAAATTTTTAACGTGCCCATGATCATGAAAAATATTCAAATGCGATGAAAACAAGAATAATAAAAAAAACATTGACCTTCTTTTGAAGACCTTCATCAACTCGCAGGCGACCACGAGTTGACAACTTTCAATTTTTGATTATTTTCTTGTCGTCAACTCGCGTGATTGTCAAAATTGACATATTTGTGTACAGTTAGTTACGAAAACTTGGTAACAAATTTAATATAGTTTGGTACCTATTTTTATAAAATTACCTACTTACAAAAAAAAATACAATTACTTTGAAATATGAATTCGTTGGCTAGGAATCCTAATTTCAAAGTAATTATTATAGTCAATTTTATAGGCAAAGATCTAATGTTAAACACAATAACATAGGTAAGTCTATGCGCTTTAATTAATAAAATATTAACCTCATTTTCAACCCTTTCATTTTATACAATTATTTCTACTTACATGATGTCACTAAATATTAAATTAAAACTAAAATAATGATAAAATTAAAACTAACATGTTATTAAACATGATAATAATAAAGTACAATATTTACAAGTATATAAAGCAAGTCGAAGCAGGGGGAGCGGGGGGGGGGCAGTTCAGGTGTCGAAAAAATTCTCCCCGTCGATGTCGACTGGTAACGTGCCCAAAAGGCTGGCGGCATTGCCCCGTTGGATGGCAATGCCAATCCGTTGTGCAAAAAAGTAGCCAGCCCTTTGGTCACCTTTCATTAGTGAAATATCTTATCTCTTATAAAAGACTGTATTACTGAACATCGAAGTTTAAAAGCGCGAAGCACTGTATCCATAAAGTTTAAAATATCGAATTACGTCAGTCAGAATAGTCGTAATCGCGACATACGGAACGCCGAATGCTTTCTATGTCGAAATACTTTATTGAGAATGTTCCGCATCTCGATGTACGGAACGCCGAATGCTTTCTATGACACAATACTTTATAGATAATGTTCTAAATTGCCACTAATGCATTTAGGATGTTTGATCTCGATATACTTACATTGATCTGCGGTACTATTTATATTATGTACCTAATACTTGCTGTCGCCCGAAGCTCCGCTCGCATTTACCCGAGATAATACGTCTATACAGCACTTACGGCTAATGTACTTATCTTTCTAAAAATTAAATAATTTTCAACAGATGACAGCGTGGTTCGCCCACTTATCAGTAGGATCCGGAGAACCGGATGTGGTGATTACCCCGAACATACAAACAAACTCACAAACTTTACATCTTTATAGTATTAGTATACCTAGGTATAGAAAGTAAAACATTTATTGTGTAAATGGAATATAGATTATATTATTAAAAAAACATTATGTAAATAGAATATACATTAAGTATATTACACAATAAGATACATTAAAGTAAGATCAGTTTGAAAGTTTTCTTTTCTCTTTCCGATTAACGTGTAGTTGGCAAATAAACAATTGTACTTATACGAAAGTTTTTAAGATTACATTATTAACTACAATTTACTAGGCGCAATAATATCGCCTGGCTACTACATACCATAAATAGTACCGCAGATCAATGTAAGTATATCGAGATCAAACATCCTAAATGCATTAGTGGCGATTTAGAACATTATCTATAAAGTATTGTGTCATAGAAAGCATTCGGCGTTCCGTACATCGAAATGCGGAACATTCTCAATAAAGTATTTCGACATAGAAAGCATTCGGCGTTCCGTATGTCGCGATTACGACTATTCTGACTGACGTAATTCGATATTTTAAACTTTATGGATACAGTGCTTCGCGCTTTTAAACTTCGATGTTCAGTAATACAGTCCTTATAAATTGCAATAAGTTAAATACAAAAAAATTATGTTTCAGGTTTTCATCCTGTTTACCAATATGCTCTTTTCTATAAGCGTTGGTCAAATGCTTGCATTTCCCTCTATATTAATACCTGACCTCTTATCAAGAAACAGCTCTCAGACAGAAGCAACGTCGAATCAAGTATCTTGGATAGGTGAGTCTGCAAAATCTACTTACAGTTTTTAATCACCAAACCAATAGACTACAGTCATTCAATGCTATTCTGGTTCCATTCCTGCAATCCATGAATTACACTGAGCCTACTTTATATCCGGAGTAGGTTATAATTCCAGATAAAAAAAAAATCTGATTTGTTGTCCTGTCCTGTTTGTTGATTTGACCCCTGTTCCAGATTTCAGACAGGTCCATTCAGCTGTCACATTGTGTTTGCATAAGAAACAATTTGAATACTAATAGAGGAATATATAATCAAATGTATAAATGGTGGTAACATACAGTCAGAGTAAATAGCATACCTAAGCTAGTATTATCTTACTGACAAGAATAATATTATAAATACAAATGAAAGAAAACAATTATTTTACTTTTTTTTCACGTAACATTGTAATTGTTTCTTCTTTAGCTTTTATTCCTTTTATTTTCACTTTACAGCACCAAGCAATGGCATCGGCACCATCTTCGGGTTCTTCGTGTTTTCTCCAATCCTGCAGATATTTGGTCGAAAAATCGTCCACATCATAGACTGCCTGTTCCTCCTCATCGGTTGGATTATATTCTCAATAACTCAAAATATTACAGCAATTTTAGCCGCAAGAGTAATTCAAGGTCTTGCTGCTGGTAGCGTCTTTGTACAAGTTATTATTCTTAGTGAATATTCTGCTCCTAGCAGAAGAGGTTACTTCGTTACTATTTCGAAGGTATCAATAGCTTGCGGTATACTTATGTGCCATTCTCTGTCTCTGATATGGAGCTGGCCGCAAATAGCTACGTTTGCCATTACCTTTCCAACATTAGCAATATTTCTGACGCTATTATGGCCGGAAAGTTATTCATTCTTAGCTATGCAAGGTCGCTTCAAAGAAAGTGAAAAGTCATTCATTTGGCTCCATGGTGATGCAAATTTGCATGAGCTGCACCAATTGCATTCTTCACACCAACAAAGGAAAAGAAACCTGAATACAGAAAAATGGTTTAAATTTCTATTTAAAAGAGACTTCATGAAGCCTTTTATAATGTTATGTTTCTTGTCGGTGATTATAGAATTAAGTGGCAAACATTATCTTGTAGTTTACGTCATAGAAATGCTGATGGAATTGGTAGGAGATAAGTCGTTATCAATATTCTACACTATAGGTGCTGATTTATTTATAGTATTCGCCTTAATGCTTTCCTGTTTTATCATCAGTAGCTTCAAGAGACGAACTGTTTTATTTTCAGGCGGTGTTACTATAGTTTCTGTGATGTTGACTATCTGTGTCGTTGTATTTTTAAAGTTACCAACTGTGCCGTGGCTGGCACCATCCTTAATTGTTCTACATGGTTTTATAGTAAACATCAGTATTGTACCTGTTTGTTATACACTATTTGGTGAACTTATTCCTTTAGAACATAAAGGTTGGGGTTCCCTTTTAGCAGGAATTGTATTGTCATCTTTATACACGGTGTTGTTGAAAATGACTCCGAGTATAATGCAGAACACTGGGGTAGGAGGTGTTTATGCAACTTACGGAATAACTGTAGCTGTATGTTTCCTTGTATTATATTTTATATTACCAGAAACGAAAGACAGAACTTTGGCAGAAATTGAAAATGAGTTCAAAGCTGTTGAGCCAATAACGTGTGAGGAAAACAAACGACTACAAATGATCGATTAATTTGCACTAAGTACTGAAAAAATAAAACCTTGTCAACAGCCCGCTAGCGACATCGAAGTTCTATAGTTAGATCAGTCGTCCGACTTTTTAAAGCCTCAACCAGCCGTATCATGTACCATAGGTGTTTGTATATGGCAACTGAAATTGGCAGTGTAACGAAATATCGTAGGTATGGAGAGGTCTCCTAATGTTAAGAGATATAAGAATGACTTAGATTGTAAAGCGTTATGTAGGTTTAATAACATGTTAACTACATATTAATATTGGTGAATAAATAAAGGCAAGCAAGTTTATAATGACCTTTTTATTTTCATGCATGAGTTTATAGCTGTGGATGATTCCTAACGTACTTAACGCAAAACTCACAAAGGATCCTCACAGAGTAAGTAAAAATTTCCTCACCAGAAGTGACAAAATACACAGTTTCGTATCTCATATCTCACCTCAGCGTGAGATTGAGCGTGTGATTTCATTCACTGTAGGAGAATGAGAATCCTCAGTTAGGATGATGTAAGCGCATATTATTCGTGTCTTTCAACACTATATTTCTCGATTTGTAAAAGTCGTAAGACGTATTATTATACTTACCTAGAGTGCTGTCCCTATTGTTTAATTTATGCGTGACTCATTCTTACTTGCCCACTGACCTGATGAGAACTATTGTGATCCCTATAGTAAAGAGCAAGACGGCTGACCTGTCTGACAAGGGAAATTATAGACCTATTTCCCTAGCATCCGTAGTTGCAAAGGTGCTGGACGGGCTGCTTGAGACACAACTAAATAAACATATACAGCTGCATGACAACCAGTTTGGTTTTCGTGCTGGGTTATCCACTGAAACCGCGGTGCTGTGTCTCAAGCATACCGTCAAGTACTACACTACGAGAAATACACCCGTCTACGCATGTTTTCTTGATATGTCTAGACTGTCTAGAGCTTTTGACTTGGTCTCCTATGATGTGCTATGGGGAAAGCTCAAAGAATTTATTAGCATTTTTAGGTACTGGTATGGAAGTCAGGTTAACCAGGTAAGATGGGCGGGCGTGCTGTCAGAGCCGTATAGTTTGAAGTGTGGTGTTAGACAAGGAGGGCTAACGTCTCCTTCCCTTTTCAATCTATACATTAATGCACTGACCGAGGCGCTCAGCAGGCAGCACATTGGTTGCCATATCGATGGCGTTAGTGTAAATAATCTGAGTTACGCAGATGATATGGTCTTGCTGAGCGCGTCGGTCAGTGGTATTAGGTCTATGCTGGGGCTCAATTCACTAACTTACGTACTTAGTTGCGTAAATTTACTTATGATTTTACTGACGTAAATATACGCAACGTGCAGTTTCGGTGAGTAACCTATGTCAGTTTCCGGTACAGAATACCACGTAAATATACGCGACATATTATGTCATATGACATATGACATTTATGAAAATAATGCCAGACTAAAATATAACTTGAATTGCCAATTTTTTTTCAATAAATTCTTATTATTAATTTTTTCAATTTCATACATAAATCTTATGTATGGAATAGTTTTGAACTATGATTTAATTAATATTAGTCTTCTTCTTTTCGTGTCAACGATTCACTTTTATGAATAATTACACTATTCGGGAATAGAATTATGCTATCTTAATCGCGCTGTCATAATATTAGTAGGTACTTATAACTATTATTATTATTTATGTGCTTCAAAAAAATCTATTTATGTTGAGATGAATATAGGATATATTTTTTATCATCATTGCACTACAGTTTAATAAGATACAATTATTGTAATGCATAAGTCATTTGTATTTTTATTTGACATAAGAAATAAGTTATACAACTATACACAGCAGGCTGCTAGAATGGCAACATTATAATACTAACTGATCGAATAGTGATATATCCAAGAAGAAATAAGAAAACCTTAAAAAAACGAAGTTGTTTTGTGGTCTATGGTACCTATGATAAACAATTTTCTTACGTTCTGAACGTTCATTAAAAACTTTTTATAGCGGAGCGGTATTGCATTTCTACCAACATAGCATCTATTTAAAGGATACCAAATATTCCTATTGTTGTACATATTAGTAATCCTCGAAACAAATTTTGGTTGTACTATTTGTTCGGCTTTTTCTACAATATATATATTATATAATATGTAATATGTAATTCAGTCAAGAAACTCGTGTTGATTGAGGGTGGCGCTGCGGTGCGCTCGACAGTTACGCAGATGGCGGGTTAGGCCCGTTATGGAACATAATAAAAAAAAGAAGAACCAAAGAGTGAATTTCCTTTATTCAGTTCAGGCACTTACAGAGCACATTTGAATGTCTTTTTTTTCTTCGTTTTTTTCGTGCGGAAATCCCCACGGATACCCGCCGGAGCCGGAGGGGGAGGTTATGTCGGACTCAAACCGACTAAAATCACACGCCGTCTGTGGGTTGGAGTGTTAGGCCGAAGGTGAAGTTGTCATCGATAGCCCTTGTACCTCGGCTGACCCAGGGTCTCCTCTAGAAGGAGGGACGACGCGCGGTGTCCCTAACTCGCCCCCGGTATGTGAAGCCACGCTTCTTAGCGCCCCGCCGCCTTGGCCTGCTTTTGTTAGGGTGACAAGCAGCTCCACCCGTCACCCCAGGCCCGCGCTTATGGGGGACGGAGGTCGGTTTGTGCATCCGAAGTCCATGTTGCCTTCGCCCGTGGGTAGCGCGGTTTGCGAGTCTATCTCGGTCACGCCGCCACTCCCTTTCCGCCGTCTCCTTCTCGAGCATTACTTGCTCCCAGGAGGCGCCGGCCTCACATGCATCCGCGCAGCGGAACATCGCCGCGAGTAGGGTGGCGAGCGTGAGAACTCTCACTCCCAGGGCCGCCACCAGCTCCCGTCTCGGCGTCTCCCACGCCGAATACTCGGGGAGCGTGGGCAGCCCTGAGTCCTCGCTTGCGTCGCAGTGATAGCACCCGGATGATGGTTCCTTAACGATCAGACGCAGATACCACCCGAAGCACCCGTGCCCGGTGATAATCTGCGTCAGTCGATACGAGGGGCTGCCATGTGTCCTCTCTAGTCTCTCCCCCCATGATTGGTATGGCCACTACGACAGCGTGCTCTGCGCATAATTACTTAAGTCGTCGCTCCCACTCCGCCACCATATCCCTGTGAGGCCCGAATATATTCAGGCTCGGGATTGTATCCCCGCTTCCGCGCCTCCTTTCGGAACCGATATAGCACTGAAAGGGCCCTCGATTGTAGGATCCACGAGACTCGCCACAACGAAGGGTATCGTGCAGTACCTAATGGCCCTGGTAGCCATCGTCTGCTGCGGCGTGCGCAGCAGGGGCATGAACCTGTCCTCCAGGTTTCCAGTTTATGGTTTGCAAATGGGTACCACATGCTATCAAAGTTGTTTCGATATTTTCAGCATATTTTTTTAAATATGATTGAGTTTATAATATTTTTACTTCTCTCATATTCGATGAGTAGGTTCTTAATACCTCCAAATGAGAAAAGCCCAAGGGCGGTAAGTAATTTAAAAAAAACACTTATTTCCTTAAAAAAGTTCGCGTACATCTAACCATCATACTGGCAATAGACATCATGCATTCAGCCCAAAGACCAAAGAGGTCGCTTTGCTATTCAGCCTTGTCTTCGTGTGCGTATAATAGTCATCTATTTTAAATATCAAAAAAGCGAAACTCAATTTCATTCTTGAAAAAAAATTTTAAAAGTTCTTTACTTGATTCTTTTTAATGAAAAAAGGCGGGAATAGAAAACTTTTACTTTAAATATTGTTTGTTTTTGGAATATTTTTTTGAAACCTCTCAAACTATTAATATACCAAAAAACACCTGTCCTTAAAGGAGGACGGCCAGAGTCGGCTTTCTGCTGTGCAGCTTTTTCGTGGCAAAATGAAAATGGTTATAATCTTCTTTTATTGTGAAATAATATTGGGCACAATATTGTAGTATCAAGCGAACCCACATTGAAAAAATATTTGGAAGTATTTAATATGATTGAGCACAATCATGAATCTGTATACTAACTGGATTGCGTACTGTAAAATACAATAATTACAAATTTACACCCAACTGTAATGACATAAGGTACATTTTTCATCGTCTCGGTGAAAGTAGAAAAATCGAGCCGAGCGAGACAGCCAAAAAGTAGTAGTCTGTCCCTGTCTAATAACTTGCCATAGTAAATGTAAATTCTTTTTGGTTGTAAATGGTATTTTTTTTTTGTGTTAGTTATGTTTTTGTGATGAAACTTTGCATAAAAATACTTAAATTATAAAATATACAATGGTTTGACCATCTTTTATGAATTTGTACAAAGTATTATGAAGTTGTACAAAGTAATACTTTTATTTCAAATGTTATGAGAGTGACATTGGTAGCATTTCAAAATTCTTATGCGGCAACATTGTTTGTAATGAAGACCAATAAAAACATGATAAAAACTATTAGAAAGAGACGCACTACTACTTTGGAACCTCTCTTTCGGCTCGTTTTTCTGTTCATAGTGCGCAGTCCAGTTAGTATAAAGGTTCATGAGCACAATATGTTGTACATTCGTTATCAAAAAGTCAGTTAATGTTGCACACATAAAAATCTGTAGAAAGAATAAAATAAAACCTCCGACTAATAAAGAAAAATATAATTATCAAGATATTGTCAAAGACTGTAACACCCGTAAGTTATGATTATTTTTCATTCACTATCTAAATATTTTTTATTTGAGACCTAAATGTATACCTAAAAATTAATTAAATTGAAAAATTATAAAGGGCATTGGTAGGTATTTTATTTTCTTACTCTAATAACACTCGACTACTGTTATGTCATTCGCTTGACGTGTGCGGCTGTTTTATTTCTCATTATTATTTGAATATTTCTTTTACAAAATGGATTGCGATAACTCTTACGACGACTTGGCTTGCTTTTGGACCCTGTATCTTCTTTAGACGTTGACCCTGGCAATTCTTTGGATACTGCACCCGCTTTACACGAAGACTTACGCTTGAACATGGACAACCCGATTTCTACAGTCTGGATGTGGAATTTATACATTGCTTTAATTGTGGTGCTGATGTGACCCATAGTAGAAAACATATTCTAAACCTAGATGAAGTGCGACATATAATTCTAGAATGCATTGTATCCCAAATAATATACAATAAGGAATATTATTGTAAATGCATTGTTGGCCTAAGGACAGTGGATTGTTGCTCTCATATTATGTCTGTAATCTAGTACTTGGGTTGCCCAAGGTATGAAGTTGTAACTCCGCTAGCTAAGTAACTCGGTAGTATTTTATTGGTGTACGAAAGTGATGAAGAACATTAAATAAAAATATTCACGTAAAATCACATTTTTTTTCTTTTTTTGAATTAGGTTCGTACTAAACCATTTATATTATCGGTTTATACATAGCTTCAGTTACCAAATAGCAGTTTTTTTTTATTAAAAATAAAAAAATGCACACGCTTGAGCCGGAGCTCCATACAACGTGGCCGTCCTCCTTTGAAAATTGTTCTCATTTCACTATAAACATTCACGCGCAGACTTATCGTGCGAGCACTCTATGTGAAAAGATTATGGTTGACGTACTGATGACACCGGTGATCTCCGCAAAACGACGTTTGGGGGATCACCCGTTTCTGGTACAGAAGGACCCCGACTGAGTGCTATTACTGTGATGCGACCGAGGACTCAGGCGGCGCACGGCGTAACATAGGAGGTAGCTCAATGACCTCTGTCCTGCAGGACCGTAGACTCGGTGTGTGATAATGGTAGCCGCCTGTCACCATAGCAGAAAAGCGGCCCAGGGATGCCAATGCGATGCGTACAGATCGACCTTGAGTAGCGAAGTACTCAAAATGATCTCATTATTGCTTGAGACATTATATCTGGGACCTAAAATGTGCTCTGTACACGCAGTACACGATTTTTGACGATAGCACGGGGTGCTGCTGCGGTAGATGAGCTTCAGTTCACTAAGACAATTATATATTACTAGCTGTCCCGGCGAACTTCGTACCGCCAATTTTTCCCTGCACCCGTGGCGTCAGATCCCGTTCCCGCTGCACCATTTAGGGGGATGAAAAATAGATTTTGGCCGATTCTCATAGATACCGGATAAGCACAAAAAAAATCATCACAATCGGTCAAGCCGTTTCGGAGGAGTATGGCAACAAAAACTGTGACACGAGAATTTTATATATTAGATTACAAAATAATCCGCACGCCCCAGGGCCTTTTATATCTCACGATTTGAGTCACTGGCAATTAGTATTGACATCGCCACAGCTTAGGGTTCAATAGGGTATGGCACACATCGCTGCGTTCCAAGCTACCAACCTTTGGCCTGCCTCCCAGATCGTGCAACTGGGTTGCAAGCGTCCTGCAGGAGCACCGTATTCGCGTCTTTTGTGATGGACGAGCTTCGGAGTTCTTGCAGGTGAATGCTGGCGCGCCGCAGGGTTCCGTCTTATCGCCCACTCTCTTTGTTCTGCATATCAATGACATGCTTTCTAACGGTAGAATTAATTACTATGGAAACGACAGCACCTTACACGGGAGTTATCACGCACATCCTGCGGCCAAGCAGTGTGAAAGCGCGGAAAAAAGGCATCAAAACAGCCTAGCGTAAGCTCGGAGCTCGGAGCAGCGGCGTCTTCATACAAGACTCAAATTCGTTGCTACGTGGAATACTGCTTGCATCTCTGGGATGGCTACGCAAAGTACTTACTAGATGCTCTCGACAGGTCGCTGCAACGTGCGGTCCGCATCATTGGGAATCCTGAGGTCACGAACTTCCTCGAGCTTTTGCAGATGCGTAGAGATGTTGCGTCTTTGGCAGTATTCTACCGTCTCTACCATGGTGAATATTCTGATGAGCTCTTCTAATCAGTCCCACCCTCTCCTTTCCTTCACAGGATCCTTCAGTCCCGGGGCCTTTAAGCGGGGCGTGAAAAGGCATCTGACAAGGCCGTCAAGCTGAGTGCCACCACTGTTAACATGGTACATGTTTACGATGGTGACCCCCTTTCCGAGACTTTGCTTTTACTTACCATCAGGCGACGTGAAGTGAAATTGACGTGTCCTTAATATAAAAAAATAGGTCCAAGATATATGGCCCGAGCTATACCTTGATATTATGGCCATTTTGTGCACCTTGCATGCTCACTGTACATACATGGTGGTATTGATTTACGGCGGCGGCGCGCTGGAAAGCGCGCCTCCCCACTCCGGGGGACCTGGGTCAGCCGTGGTGCGAGGAATATGTCGATGGCAACCTCACCTCCGGCCTAGCACCGCGACCCTCAGTCGGCGTGCGGTTTTAGTCGGTTTGAGTCCCACATAACCCCTTCCGGCTGAGGGTTCCGACGGAGGAGGTATCCGAGGTTTTCGCAGGCCAAAAAAAAAGGTGGGATTGATTTATGAGAAAAAGTTAAATACTATGTTTATCAGCATTCTAAATCACGAAACACAAGTTAGTTAATCCCTGTTTTATTTAGGTCTGGATAGCGCAATGAAGATTATCGTATAATATTTATCGTGAGCTAGCTTTTGCTCGCGGCTCCGCCCGCGTGGATGTCGGTTATCGCGACCAAACATAGCCTATGTCCTTTCTCAAGGTTTAATCTACCCTCATACCAAATTTCATCAAAATCGGTTCAGTGGTTTAGGCGTGAAAGCTAACATACAGACAGACAGGCAGACAGAGTTACTTTCGCATTTATAATATTAGTATGGATTTATTCAACGACAAAGTTTAGCAATCATTGTAATTCAAATGTAAATAAATACTTACCGAATGATTTTCCTATGATAAAAAACATTTAAACTTTTATAATTTTTGTGAACGTATCTACGTATACAAATCGAGCAGAACATTGTCATCGAGTTTAGAACCATGATTTAACGCCTAAACCATAATTTTGACTTTGACAGATGTTACTGAATACCAGGTTATGAAGTTATCGATTTCCATAATCACAAGTATGCGATACGTGGTGTTAGTATATTATGACGTTTGAGCCATTTGTATGGGTGACGTCAGTTGTCAAAATGATAAAAACCTAAGTATCTGTAAACTTATGCTTTGACAGATCGTACAGAATACCAGGTTATCGAAACGAAACTCACAAACTCACAAATACGTGATACGTGGCGATAGTGAATCGAGCCCCTGGCTACATGTGAGCAGTATGCTTGTCAACATGGATTGATCTATAATGTAAAAAAGAGCATGTACATGGTCTTTGAGGGTGGAGGTGGGAAATGTCCAGAGGTACCAGCCATACAATTACAAGGCGTTCCGCTTGAACGAGTTACGCAATTTAAATACTTAGGACATATTGTCACCTCTGACCTTAACGACAATGCGGACATCGCAAGGGAACGGAGGGCTCTGGCGGTGCGAGCGAATATGATAGCCCACCGATTTAAGCGCTGTACAATACCGGTAAAGGTAACGCTCTTCAGAGCATTTTGTACGTCCTTTTATACGTGTAGCTTGTGGGCGGATTATAAGCAAGCATCGTATGGAGCTCTCCGTGTACAATACAATAATGCCTTTAGGAAATTAATGGGCCTGCCCTGGCGCTGTAGTGCATCGGGCATGTTTGCGGCGGCGCGAGTAGACTGTTTTTACACCATAATGCGTAAGGGAGCCGCATCGCTTTTGCGCCGCGTCAGGGCAAGTAATAATGTGGTCTTACACATGATTGCAGACAGATTGGATTGTGTATATATGAATCACTGCTGTAGGCTGCATATTGTAAAGTAATTTCATCAATTTCATATTTTTAATCAATTTAATAGTAATTTTATTTTTATTTATTTTAATTTTATTAGTTGAACATTAATTTAATTATATAGGTAATTAATTCATAATTTTCACTGTTTAAACTCTGATTTTAATTTTATTATTTGGGACAGTGTAATCAATCTTAATTTATTCTGATGACATTATTTTAATTTTGACTCATATAATTGATTTAAGTTAGGAATTTGATGAATATTTTATTTTATTTAATTGTGTGTTAAGTTTGATTTTAATTGTTATTTTATATTTAATTTAATATAGCTAGCGACATACCTATGATCAAATGCACACTGTTACTAACATGGCTTTCAAGTGTGTTGTATTACTAACAGTTACCTATATGGACATTGTTCCGAAATAAAGTTTCATTTTTATTTTTATTATTATTATAAAATTTGCGACCTTGAAATAATAGAATACTGATGGATCCTTAATCTGACGGTTATATTTTTATATTATTTCGTACATTCCATCCATTTACAATGATCAGCAGCAAAGTGTGTTTCTCTTTCTGTAGGCAACACTTCATGACAATATTCAATTTTATCCTATGATCTAACTGCACTGGTTGGATTTTCGAGCGTAGACATGCAATGGATGGCTCTGGCTGGACAGAATTATGATAAAATTAATATAGCTCTTTATTGATATAGTGTTCAGGTGCTTAAGTAAAGCCTTAGCCAAACCAACGCGATTACTTGCGTCCGCGGTAGCGTGTGCGGTGACCATCAGTTGTTTTGTTCGACTAGTGCTGAGCACAATTTGGGCCGTTTAAGAAATGAGGTGGTATCAGACAACTTTTGAACTTCTGAAGCAAGTCACAAATATCTTCCTAGCAGTTACTAGTACGTGAATTTCGCAACGTATGTCTGAGGAATAATTTAGAAAACGCTCTTGTGAACTGGATAGTAGTGGGGTCTATGCAGTTGCCTTCCTGTAGCCGACAGATCCAAAGAACTTTTCCAGGCAGTCTTGTTTTAAACGTCGTGAAAATATAAATTTTATTCCCTTTTCATGTAAATCTGTGCTTAACATTGTTAAAGATCTGATAGTAATTTGTATGTGTTCCAAACTTTGAATTTGGTTCGTTTTATTTCTTCCTGTCCTTTTGGGCCCTAGCCCTAGGCTATAATTTATTATAGACGATGTTATCGTCGGGTTCGGCGGCGCGTGCGGCAGCTCTGTGTCAGTTATATCGTCAACGATATGCCGATCGGTAGGCATATAGCGCGTGGCCTTGAGCATGTGACGGAGGCCTGAATAAAGGCCGTAAACCGGTATACTTACCCTACAACCCTAACGCATTCTTACGATGACGTCACAGTGATGTATCTGTTACGTAGCAACAATTTATTAATCTGTGGTTTAGACATGCAAATATTGAAAAAGCAAGTAAGATATTCATGTACAAAAAATTACAATAGATCAAGTCACAATATGTTACAATGTCATCTACAATTGAGTAAATTGAAAATAAAAATAAATATAAATTCTATGCATAATTTCAGTTGAATATCAACTTGTCAGTTATGAAATCCGATACAGACTATTAGCACTTATCTAGTAGCATTAGAGTTACAATTCTTTTTAAACATTCTTAAGGGCTGCTCTCTGATAATCTTCTTGTAAATAATTGGAGCCATAGCAAAAACACTTTTTTGAAGTAATGTGATATTAGAGTCTATGCCGTGCATATTGAGATCTCAAAGGTACAGTTCTTATCCTAGTTTCACTGACAGTTCTAAACAGGTTAGGGTTGTTTTTAAGAGCAATTTCCAAAATATACATTACAGGAACGGAAATGTCAATAATAGCCCACTAGCCTTGAAAATTGGCACACAACTGTCTGTTGTTTTTAAGTTTAAATATTGACTTAATGCAGTGCTTTTGACACTTAAATATGGTTTCCTTCTGGTTACAGTAAGCAGGATGCCATCGGTATCGTCTGTGATCTATCAAAAGCTTTTGATTGTGTTGATCATGAGACTTTGTTACTAAAATTAGGTTATTATGGTGTTTCGAACGGCTCACTTGGCTTACTTAAATCTTACCTCACTGGTAGAGTACAAAAAGTAAACATTAATGGCACCAATTCATCTGAAGCCCCTTTAGTCATGGGAGTACCCCAGGGCTCAATATTAGGACCCCTTTTGTTCTTGATATATGTAAATGATCTTCCTTACTTCAGTAAAGATCTTTGTGAAATAGTATTATTTGCTGATGACATATCATTAATTTTTAAACGTGATAGACAAACAGTAGTACTTGACGATGTAAATAATACTTTCTAAACATTTGCATTGTTTTACAAGTAACAACTTGCTGCTCAATGCTAAGAAAACTAAATGTGTAAAGTTTACTATGCTTGATACTAGTATTACAATGAACAATGAATGTGTTCAAATAGCAAAGTTTTTCCTGGAATAACTATTGATAGTAAACTGCTATGGGGTTCTCATATCACAGCCTTGGCATGAAGACTTAGCTCAGCTGCCTATGCGGTTACAAAAATAAGAACACTAACTGATGAGGAAACGGCACGATTAGTTTATTTTAGCTACTTTCATAGCGTTATGTCATATGGTCTGTTGCTGTGGGGCTCGGCTGCCGATATTGAGACTATTTTCATATTACATAAACGCGTGATACTAGCAATCTATAGCCTCAGACCCCGTGACTCACTGAGAGAAGTTTTTAAGGAAATTAATATTTTAACAGTTGCTTCTCAATACATTTATGATAATATCTTATATGTACGTAAGAATCTAGATCTCTTCAAAAAAAAACTCTGACCAACACAATTATAATACTAGAAACAAAAATAAACTTGCAGTGCCAAAACTCAGGCTTCTTATGGTTGGTAATTCGTTTGTAGGCAGTTGTATAAAATTGTTTAATAAAATGCTTCAGGATTTGATAGACATGCCACTTAATAAATTTAAAATTCAAGTGAAAAATTGCATAATAAAAAAAGGTTATTATAAATTAGACGAATACTTAAATGATAAAGACGCATGGTCATCCTAATCTCATCTCTTGCTCGCACTGTAAAAATCCATATCCATACTTCCATATCCATATCCATTCTAATATTATAAATGCGAAAGTAACTCTGTCTGTCTGTCTGTCTGTATGTTACGCTTTCACGCCTAAACCACTGAACCGATTTTGATCAAATTTGGTATAGGGGTAGACTAGATCATGAGAAAGGACATAGGCTATGTTTGGTCGCGATAACCGGCACCCACGCGCGCGGAGCCGCGGGCAAAAGCTAGTTTGCTATAAATAAAACCATTTTAAAAAAAAAAGAAGGATAATAGAGTTCACTGAATTTCTTGCCGGTCTCTTCTCAGTAGAATCACCTACCGAACCAGCGAAAGAATCATTTTCCAATGATTAATTTTATTTATTTTTTCGGTGATTGACATTACTTGTAAAATTCTGACTTTCATAATGTGCTCTCTAAGTGCTTAAAACGGAATAAATGAAATTGATTCTTTGATTCTTTGACAGTTACCCCAAAATATAATGCCAAACCATAAAACGCCGAGGCCATGATATGCTGCCAGTACTGTTTTGATATTTACGTTTTTTTTTTCTTTTTACACGCTATTCACACTGCGTCAGATTGTATTCAATCGCATAACGAGATATTTTATATATCTTTGTTAATGACTTTACCACGTTATAGGTGAAAGGTATTTGAAGGATATATTTAGAGTAACATTAGCTGTAAAGAAATGTGTCCTCTATTTGATAGCGTTCCGTCGTCATAACAATCTCCAAAATTTTCATTTGCTTGCCGTTTCACGACTTATCTTTACACGTCGCTATTTAAGTAAATTAGTTTTTACTTATTTCTGAATTATAGACATGTTTTCTTTAAAATAATAGATCCATATAGATAAATATATTACTAGGTTTTCAACTATCATATACAACAGTATTAAAATTATATTCAGTGTCAAGGACTTCAAAAGGAATTATGGGGGATATTTATTTATGGAGACAGGTATGTTATTTTTGAATATTAATTAACATCATGAACGTGTCATCACACGACCGCGTAGTTAAATTAAAATGGAATGTTATAAACTTAAAGTTATGGTCAATGGTTCATGCACTCGGTGCATTAGAGACTGCCAATATGATTTTCCACATGAAGAAATCCGCTACGAAAAAAAACATTGGAATTATTTTCAAAATATAACTAATTAGGGACTTTTAATTTAAATGCCTAACTAAACAGAAAATATTTTGAATTGATATGGATAGACCTGTTAAACGTTATGTATATTGTCTCTTAGAAATGCCATAAATTAAGTTAATTTCAAAAATTGTATTTTCTAGGTCTTGGTTGTGTTTACCAATTTGCTGTATTACATGAGCTGTGGTCACATGCATGCGTATCCCTCTGTATTAATACCTGATCTCATATCAACGAACAGTACTCAGATAGAAGCAACGTCGAATCATATATCTTGGATAGGTGAGTCCGCAAATCAATATTTCATTTAATGTCTCAAATATTTAAGTAGGACTTAAAATGTTGACATTGTTTGAATGAATGCGTGGGTTATGTTGAATTTACAATAAATTGTGGTATTCGTTTACACGATATAGGTGCAGAAATAGGAAAAAGTAAATAGAGGTAACTAAGAAATTCGGAGCAGAGCTCGTATCAATGAACAACATGGACTTTACTCTAAATATTTTTTTAAATTTCCTAACCTTTTATTCTCACTTTGCAGCTCCAAGTAATGGTATCGGCGCCTTCTTCGGGTTCTTCGTGTCTCCACCAATTTTGCAGACATGTGGTCGAAAAGTCGTCCACATCATTAATTGCCTGTTTCTTCTCATCGGCTGGATTATATTCGCACTAACTCAGCGTGTCTCAGCACTTTTAGCCGCAAGAGCCATCCAAGGATTTGCTATGGGTGGTATCTTTGTACACGTTATTATTATCAGTGAGTATTGTGCTCCTAGCAGAAGAGGTTACTTCATAACTATGACGAAAGCATCAATATCTTGCGGTGTACTTATGTGTCATTCTTTATCTCTGATATGGAACTCGCAGCAAATAGCTACGTTTGCTATTACCATTCCAATATTATCAATACTTATGACACTGTTATGGCCAGAAAGTCCTTCATTCTTAGCTATGAAAGGTCGCTTCAAAGAAAGTGAAAAGTCATTCATGTGGCTCCGTGGTGATTCTAACTTGCATGAGCTGCACCTTCTGCATTCTTCACAAAAACCAAAGGCTAAGAACCGGGATGCACAAAAATGGTTTTCGTTTCTATTCAAAAAAGATTTTAGGAAGCCGTTTGTAATAATATGTTTACTGACAATAATTGTTGAATTTTGTGGTAGACATTATCTTGTGGTTTATGTCATAAAAATGATGATAGAATTGGTAGAAGATAAGTCGTTGGCAATATATTTTAGTATAGGTGCTGATTTATTCACAGTTTTCGCCTTAATGTCCTCTTGTTTTATCATTAGCAGCTTCAAGAGACGAACAGTTTTCTTTTCAAGCGGTGTTACTATGATTTCCTTGATGTTGACTATCTGTGTCGTTGTATTTTTGAAATTAGCAACTGTGCCGTGGCTCGCACCATCGTTAATTGTTCTACATAGTTTTATAATTAACATCAGCATCACACCTATATGTAGTATACTATTTGGTGAACTTATTCCTTTAGAACATAAAGGTTGGGGTTCCTGTTTAGCAGGAATTGTATTCTCATCTTTATACACGTTGTTGTTAAAAATTACTCCGAGTATAATGCAGAGCACTGGTGTAGGAGGTGTTTTTGCAACCTACGGAATAACTGTAGCTGTATGTTTTCTTGTATTATATTTTATATTACCAGAAACGAAAGACAGAACTTTGGCAGAAATTGAAAATGAGTTCAAAGCTGTTGAGCCAATAACGTGTGAGGAAAACAAACGGCTGCAAATGATCGATTAATTTGCACTAAGTACTGAAAAAATAAAACCTTGTCAACAGCCCGCTAGCGACATCGAAGTTCTATAGTTAGATCAGTCGTCCGACTTTTTAAAGCCTCAACCAGCCGTATCATGTGCCATAGGTGTTTGTATATGGCAACTGAAATTGACAGTGTATCGAAATATCGTAGGTTTAGAGAGGTCTTATAATGTAAGAGGTATAAGAATGACTAAGATTTTAATAACATGTTAACTACATATTAATATCGGTGAATAAATAAAGGCAAGCAAGTTCATAATGATCTTTTTATTTTCATGCATGAGTTTATAACTGTGGATGATTCCTAACGTACTTGACGCAAAACTCACAAAGGATGCTCACAGAGTAAGTAAAAAGTTCCTCACCAGAAATGGCAAAATACACAGATTCGTATCTCATATCTCACCTCAGCGTGGTGTTGGCTCTGGCTGGACGGACAGCGTTATGTTTTCAAAAGGTAGAATTCGGTTAGTTTTATTTCTTCCTTTGTTTGAATGAATTTTTTATAGCATTTATTATGCTAACTGTTAATCATTTTTTCCAATGTTTTTCGATCTTCCTTTGTTTTTGTCTACGGCTCTAATTTTCTGAAACATTGCTGCAGCTTCTTCTAAAAATCCAATCTGATAATATGTCATCGAAAATGTTGTTTGATATTTGTTAGGACATGAAACTTTGCTAGAGTTTAAAACATCAAATATGTTATTTGATTTTTTCTATAAGGTTTGCGGCATATTGAGCCTCTTCTGGTAAGCTATGATTGCTGACAAGGCGGCGGCCCTGTGTCAGTTATATCGTACACGATATGCCGAGTGATACGCATATAGCGCGTGGCCTTCAGCGAGGGACGGGGACCTGCTTAAAGGCCGTAAACCGGCCTACTGACCCTACAACCCTAGCGCATACTTATGATGACGTCAGTGATGTATCTGTTATATAGTAAGTATTTATTTATCTGTGGTTTAGGCATGCAAATATTGAAAAAGCAAATTATTCATGCAAACAAATTACAATTGATCAAGATAAATATAAATTCAATGCATAATAATTTTCGTTGGATATCTCTCCATGAGCGCTGGCCTGGGGGTGATCGGTGGAGCCGCCTGTCACCCTAGCAGAAGCAAGCCGTGGCGGCGGCGGCACCCGGTGTACCTCCCCGTACCCGGGGCTAGATGGGGACACTATGGTCCCCACAACCCGAAGGGGGCCATCTGGTCACATGGTCCTGAGTCTGCCGGGATGCGAGAGATATATGTTTTCTGCAATCTCACCCCCGGCAACCAAAGACGCATAGACGGCGTGCGTTTTAGTCGATTCGAGTCCGACATAACCACCTCCACTGGCTCCGGGGGGGTGGTAACTGTGGGGATTTTTCACATGTAAAAAAACTTGTCAGCTATGAAGTCCGATACAGAGTAATATCACTTATCAAGTAGCATTAGAGTTAAATTCTTTTTAAACATTCCTAGGGTCTGCACTCTGATAATGCTAGGTATCTTGTTGTAAATAACAGTAGCCATACCAAAAACACTTTTTTGATTTAATGTGGTATGAAAGTCTCCTGTGCATATAGACACCTCAAAGGTACAGTTTTTATCCTAGTTTCACTGGCAGTCCTAAATAGATTAGGGTTGTTTTTAGGGTTCTGTAGCCAAATAGCAAAAACGGAACCCTTATAGATTCGTCAAGGTCTATTTTGTTGAAACTAACTTGGTCAGTAGATGTATTCTGTGAACCGCATTAAGAATTTCACACAAAAATAGAAAAAAGCAATAAATTTTGGGGGTCCCATACTTTTTTTTGGTCCCTATCCTTACAACTGAAACTCAAAAAATATTTTTTCATCAAACCCATACGTGTGGGGTAGGATAGATAGGTCTCCAAAAATGCTATTGAGGTTTCTAACATATTTTTTTTCTAAGAGGAAAAGTGTGTCTCCCCCCCTAACTTCTAAAATAAGAGATGCTATGCAAACTATGAAAATTGGTTTGAACGATATCTAGTAAGTATATTTTTTTTAATACGTCATAAACATTTTTTACGAATAGAGTAATTTCCAAAATATACAGGAACGAAAAAGTCAACAGCCCACTAGCCTTGAAAACTGGCACACAACTGTCTGTAGTTTTTAAGTTAAATATTGACATAATGCAGCGCTTTTGATACTTAAATATGGTTTCCCTCTGGTTACAGTTACCCCAAAATATAACTAATGCCAAACCATGAAACGCAGAGGCCATGATATGCTACCAGTATTGTTTTGATATTTACTTTTTTGACAGATTTGTCAGTACATAGGCAGATTTGCTTAGTTTCTGGCACTCGTCCTCAGCTTCGGCTCGCCAGGTCAAATGAGAGTAAATTTTTACTGAAAGGAAATTCCTTAATTCATTTTCAACGCTATTCATACTGCGTTACATTGCATTTTACTGCATAACGAGACATTTTATACATATTGTTTTGTTGATGACTTTACCACGTTAAAGGTGAAAGGTATTTGAAGGATATATTTAGAGTAACATTAGTTATAACGAAATGTGTCCTCTATTTGATAGCGTTCCGTCGTCATGACAAGCTCCAAAATTTTCATTTGCTTGCCGTTTCACGACTTATCTTTACACGTCCTGACGCTATTTTAGTAAATTAGTTATTACATAATTTCTGGATTAATAAAGGCATGTTTTGTTTATAATAATAGATCAATATAGATATATTACCAGGTTTTCAACTCTCATATAAACAGTATTAAAATTAAATTCAGTGTCAAGGACTTGGTATTATGGGTGACATTTATTTATGGAGACAGGTATGTTATTTTTGAATATTAATTATCATCATGAACGTGTCATCACACGACCGTGTAGTTAAATTAAAATGGAATGTTATACACTTAAAGTTATGGTCCATCATGGTCCATGCACTCGGTGCATTATAGACTGGGATCCAATATGATTATAATTGAAGAAATCAGCTAGACGAAAAAAAACGTTGGAATTGTTTTCAAAATACAGCTAATTAGGGACTTTTAATATGGAATTCCTGACTAAACAGAAAATATTTTAAATTAAAATGGATAGTACTGCACTCTGTCAATTTTATATCCAAGACCTAATGTTAATTTCAAAAATTGTCTTTTTAGGTCTTCGTTCTCTTTACCAATATGCTTTATTACATGAGCATTGGTAATATGCATGCCTATCCATCTGTATTATTACCTGATCTCATATCAACGAACAGTACTCAGATAGAAGCAACGTCGAATCAGATATCTTGGATAGGTGAGTCCGCAAATCAATTTTTCCGCAATCAAATTTAATTTAGGACTTAACTGTTGACATTATTTGAATAAATGCGTGGATTATGTTGAATTTGCAACGATTTGTGGTATTCGTTTACACGATATAAGCTGCGCTGAAATAGGTTAAATTAAATATAGTTAACTAAGAAAATCGCAGCAGAGCTTGTATCACTCAACAATATGGACTTCACCTTAAATACATTTTTAAATTTCCTAACCTTTTATTTTCACTTTGCAGCTCCAAGCAATGGTATCGGCGCCTTCATCGGGTTCTTCGTGTCTCCACCAATCTTGCAGACACTCGGTCGAAAAGTCGTCCACATCATGGATTGCCTGTTTCTCCTCATCGGCTGGATTATATTCGCACTAACTCAGCGTGTGTCAGCACTTTTAGCCGCAAGGGTCATCCAAGGATTTGCTATTGGTGGAGTCTTTGTACACGTTATTATTATCAGTGAATATTGTGCTCCTAGCAGAAGAGGTTACTTTATAACTCTGATGAAAGCATCAATATCTTGCGGTGTACTCATATGTCATTCTTTATCTCTGATATGGAGCTGGCAGCAAATAGCTACGTTTGCCATTACCTTTCCAATATTATCAATACTTATGACGCTGTTATGGCCAGAAAGTCCTTCATTCTTAGCTATAAAAGGTCGCTTCAAAGAAAGTGAAAAGTCATTCATTTGGCTCCATGGTGATTCTAACTTGCAGGAGCTGCACCTTCTGCATTCTTCACAAGAACCAAAGGTTAAGAACCGAAATGCACAAAAATGGTTTTCGTTTCTATTCAAAAAAGACTTTATGAAACCGTTTGTAATAATATGTTTATTGACGATAATTGTTGAACTATGCGGTAGACATTATCTTGTAGTTTATGTCATACAAATGATGATAGAATTGGTAGAAGATAAGTCATTGGCTATATATTTTAGTATAGGTGCTGATTTATTCACAGTTTTCGCCTTAATGTCCTCTTGTTTTATCATCAGTAGCTTTAAGAGACGAACAGTTTTATTTTCAAGCGGTGTTACTATGATTTCCTTGATGTTGACTATCTGTGTCGTTGTATTTTTGAAATTAGCAACTGTGCCGTGGCTGGCACCTTCGTTAATTGTTCTACATAGTTTTATAATAAACATCAGCATCACACCTGTATGTAATATACTATTTGGTGAACTTATTCCTTTAGAATATAAAGGTTGGGGTTCCTTTTTAGCAGGAATTGTATTCTCAACTTTATATACGGTGTTGTTAAAAATTACTCCGAGTATAATGCAGAGCACTGGTGTAGGAGGGGTTTTTGCAACTTACGGAATAACTGTAGCTGTATGTTTTCTTGTATTATATTTTATATTACCAGAAACGAAAGACAGAACTTTGGCAGAAATTGAAAATGAGTTCAAAGCTGTTGAGCCAATAATGTGTGAGGAAAACAAACGACTACAAATGATCGATTAATTTGCACTAAGTCCTGAAAAAATAAAATCTTATCTACAGCCGACTAGTGATATCGCAGTTCTATAGTTAGATCAGTCGTCCGACTTTTTAAGGCCTCAACCAGTCGTATCATGTGCCATAGGTGTTTGTAAATGGCAACTGAAATTGACAGTGTAACGAAATATCGTAGGTATAGAGAGGTGTCAGTAAGTTAAGAGGTCATCCATCCTAACAATGACCTAGATTGTATAGCGTAATATATGTTTAATAACATGTTAACTATTAATATTGGTGAATAAATTAAGACAAGCAAGTTCATAATGACCTTTTTATTTTCATGCATGCTAAGGATGAATCCTAACTTACTTGACGCAAAACTCACAAAGCATCATCGGATTTCTTTGTCATTAAATTTTATAATTGAAAATATCCTAAATCGCGTAAATAATTTTAATAAATAATCGTACGGAAAACAGAAGAAAAGCGAAGGAAAATCAATGGTTTTTAACTTTTGTAATACTGTGCTACCAGGCCGATTCATTATCATTTTGTCAAAATTATATAAAAATACTTTTTCTAATTCTTTAATAATGTTTCAGATGAGACTTATAGCCCGCCATAAAAAGTTGTATCTTTGTTATAGGCTTTAAAATAAGTGTATAATGTAGTTTCGTCAACATTAGGTTTCTCCTGTAACAAAGTATTATAGCTAGTACAATTATGTTTCTTTCTACACTTATATAACAAATACCCTGATACATAGGTCAACGCATTTTTCACAGGCCAATCAAATCGGAAATCGGTTTCGCCGTTTAAGGTGAGGTAGGTAAGGTGAATTTAGCAACGTATTTCTAAGGAATAATTTACATACGCTCTTGTGAACTGGATAGGAGTGGGGTCTCTGCAGTTGCCTGCCTGTTGTCTGACAGATCCAAAGAAGTTGTCCAGGTAGTGTAAATATAAATTTTATTCCCTTTTCCTGTAAATCTCTGCTTAATATTGTTACAGATCTAATAGTTAATAGTTAATAAAAGTTCAATGCATAATTTGAGTTGGATATCAACTTGTCAGCTTTGAAGTCCGATACAGAGTAATAGCACTTATCTAGTAGCATTAGAGTTATAATTCTTTTTAAACATTCTTAGGGGCTGCTCCCTGATAATCTTCTTGTAAATAACTGGCTCCATACCAAAAACAATTTTTTGAAGTAATGTGGTATTAGAGTCTCTCCTGTGCATATTGAGATCACAAAGGTACAGTTCATATCCTAGTTTCACTGGCTGTCCTAAATAGGTTAGAGTTTGTTTTACGAATAGAGCAATTTCCAAAATATACAGGAACGGAAAAGTCAACAGCCCACTAGCCTTGACAATTGGCACACAACTGTCTGTAGTTTTTAAGTTAAATATAGACTTAAAGCAGCGCTTTTGACACTTAAATATGGTTTCCCCAAAATACAGTTACCCCAAAATATAATGCCAAACCTTGAATTGACGAGGCCATGATATGCTACCAGTACTGTTTTGATATTTACGTTTTTTGTCAGATTGTAAAGTACATAGGCAGATTTGCTTAGTTTCTGGCACTTGTCCTCAGCTTCGGCCGGCCAGGTCAAATGAGAGTAAATTTTTCCTGAGAGGAAATTCCTTAATCTGGCTTTGTTTTTACACGCTATTCATACTACGTTACATTGTATTTTACCGCATAGCGAGACATTTTATACATATTGTTTTGTTGATTTACCACGTTATAGGTGAAAGGTATTCGAAGGATATATTTAGAGTAACATTAGTTATAACGAAATGTGTCCTCTATTTAATAGCGTTCCGTCGTCATGACAAGCTCCAAAAATTTCATTTGCTTGCCATTTCACGACTTATCCTCACACGTCCATAAGCTATTTTAGTAAATTAGTTATTACATAATTTCTGAATTAATAAAGGCATGTTTTCTTTATAATAATAGATCTATATAGATATATTACTAGGTTTTCAACTCTCATATAAACAGTATTAAAATTATATTCAGTGTCAAGGACTTCAAAAAATTATTATGGGTGATATTTATTTATGGAGACAGGTATGTTATTTTTGAATATTAATTATCATCCATCATGAACGTGTCATCACACGACCGCGTAGTTAAATTAAAATGGAATGTTATACACTTATAGTTATGGTCCATGGTCTATGCACTCGGTGCATTATAGACTGGGATCGATGCCAATATGATTATCCATAATTGAAGAAATCCGCTAGACGAAAAAAAACATTGGAATTGTTTTCAAAATATAACTAATTAGGGACTTTTTATTTAGAATTCCTGACTATATAGAAAATATTTTGATTTAATTAAAAATTTCAAAAACCCCCGTCACAAAAATATAATTTTTTTATAAGTTTTTAGTGACGGGGGTTTTTGAAATTTTTCATTTAATTTTTATTTTTTACTTTTTATTTTGATCTACTAGTCAATCCCTTTCATTTAATACCCATATTGAAATTATTATTTACTCTTTATTTTGTAGCGACGGCCATCTTGGATCGATATTTTTCAAACATAGCTAAGAACACTCCCGACTAAAATACCTTTCAAACAAAAAACTAAATCCAAATCGGTTCATCCGTCTAGGAGCTACGATGCCACAGACAGACACACACTCACAGACACGTCAAACTTATAACACCCCGCCGGTTTTGCGTCGGGGGTTACAAATGGATAGTACTGCACTATGTCAATTTTATTGAGGACGCTTGACAAGACGCTTTGACACACAACACAATTAAATTATGTACATTGTCACTTAGAAATGCCATAAGTTAATTTCAAACATTTCTTTCTAGGTCTTCGTGGTGTTAACCAATATGCTTTATTACATCAGCGTTGGTCATATGCATGCCTATCCCTCTGTATTAATACCTGATCTCATATCAACGAACAGTACTCAGATAGAAGCAACGTCGAATCAGATATCTTGGATAGGTGAGTCCGCAAATCAATTTTTAATTTAAGTGTGTCAAATGTTTAAGTAGGACTTAACTGTTGACATTATTTAAATGAATGCGTGGGTTATGTTGAATTTACAATAATTTGTGGTATTCGTTTACACGATATAGGCGCAGAAATAAGTTAAAATAAATATAGGTAACTAAGAAAATCGGAGCAGAGCTTGTATCACTCAAAAATATGGACTTCACTCTAAATACATTTTTAAATTTCCTAACCTATTATTCTCACTTTGCAGCTCCAAGCAATGGTATCGGCGCCATCCTCGGATTCTTCGTGTCTCCACCAATCTTGCAGACATTTGGTCGAAAAGTCGTCCACATCATTGATTGCCTGTTTCTCCTCATCGGCTGGATTATATTCGCACTAACTCAGCGTGTATCAGCACTTTTAGCCGCAAGAGTCATCCAAGGATTTGCTATTGGTGGTGTCTTTGTACACGTTATAATTATCAGTGAATATTGTGCTCCTAGCAGAAGAGGTTACTTCATAACAATAACGAAAGCATCAATAGCTTGCGGTGTACTTATATGTCATTCTTTATCTCTGATATGGAGCTGGCAGCAAATAGCTACGTTTGCCATTACCTTTCCAATATTATCAATACTTATGACGCTGTTATGGCCAGAAAGTCCTTCATTCTTAGCTATGAGAGGTCGCTTCAAAGAAAGTGAAAAGTCATTTATTTGGCTCCATGGTGATTCTAACTTGCATGAGCTGCACCTTCTGCATACTTCACAAGAACCAAAGACAAAGAACCGGAATGCACAAAAATGGTTTACGTTTCTATTCAAAAGAGATTTCATCAAGCCTTTTATGATAGTATGTTTACTGACGATAATTGTTGAATTTTGCGGTAGACATTTTCTTGTGGTTTATGTCATACAAATGATGATAGAATTGGTAGAAGATAAGTCGTTGGCAATATATTTTACTATAGGTGCTGATTTATTCACAGTTCTCGCCTTAATGTCCTCTTGTTTTATCATCAGCAGATTCAAGAGACGAACAGTTTTATTTTCATGCGGTGTTACTATGATTTCCTTGATGTTGACTATCTGTGTCGTTGTATTTTTGAAATTAGCAACTGTGCCGTGGCTCGCACCATCGTTAATTATTCTACATAGTTTTATAATAAACATCAGCATCACACCTGTATGTAATATACTATTTGGTGAACTTATTCCTTTAGAACATAAAGGTTGGGGTTCATTTTTAGCAGGAATTGTTTTCTCATCTTTATACACGGTGTTGTTAAAAATTACTCCAAGTATAATGCAGAGCACTGGTGTAGGAGGTGTTTTTGGAACTTACGGAATAACTGTAGCTGTATGTTTTCTTGTATTATATTTTATATTACCAGAAACGAAAGACAGAACTTTGGCAGAAATTGAAAATGAGTTCAAAGCTGTTGAACCAATAACGTGTGAGGAAAACAAACGGCTGCAAATGATCGATTAATTTGCACTAAGTACTGAAAAAATAAAACCTTGTCTACAGCCCACTAGCGACATCGAAGTTCTATAGTTAGATCAGTCGTCCGACTTTTTAAGACCTCAACCAGCCGTATTATGTGCCATAGGTGTTTGTATATGGCAACTGAAATTGACAATCTTACGAAATATTGTAGATATATGTAGAGGTCTCAGTAAGTTAAGAAGTCATCTATCCTAACAATGACCTAGATTGTATAGCATATTGTAAGTTTAATAACATTTTAACTATTATTATTGGTGAATAAATTAAGACAAGCAAGTTCACAATGACCTTTTTATTTTCATGCATGAGTTCATAGCTAAGTATGAATCTAAACGTACTTGACTCAAAACTCACAGAGTAAGTAAAAAGTTCTTCACCAGAAATGGCAAACTAATACACAGATTCGTATCTCACATCGTGACGTGGGATCCCTTAGTAGAGATTTCATTCACTGTAGGAGAATGAGAATCCTCAGTCGGGGCGCGCAGAAGTCTATTTGGAACCGTTTCGGCGTTACACCTTCGAAATTAGTAATTAAATTGGAGCTTTAAATAAAAGCAAATCATTGGATCAAACGTTTATTGTCTAAAGATTGTTTGCTGTAATAAATCATTTGATTAAAAATCAAATGCCATTTTGATATATTATTATCCTTGGTAATATTCTGCTAAATAAAAATTTGACGAAATGAAAAAGTGCGTACTTAAATTTTTCCAAATATTGTATTGGCATAATAAAATATCTTAAAATGTGTTTGTGTAGTGAAATTTTGCCAAAATCTTTTCGGAAAAACGGCAGGCCCCTTAATTTTCACTACTGCTTAAATAAAATCTTGTCTGAAACGAAACTCTTCTTCTTCTTCCTCTTCGTGTCAGTGGCAACAATTTAAATACGCCCAGCCCAAAACTCGGTGACTTTGACCGCACCTTCCGTAGCTTCATTTAGGGCGGCAATCATGCACGTGTAACTGGACACGACAAGAGGTGGTCCATCGATTGTAGAGGTGCACCACCGTCGCAGCCACCACCCCCTGCGTCCAGTTAACCCCACTTTACCCGGTTCGCCCTACAGCAGCCGACCTGAGACCTCAACCTATTTAAGGATATCCAGGTGGCCCATATTGTTTCATGCCCGGGTGGTAGGCTCTCGGCGGGCTGGATGCTATCTGGAGAGGGTGTATTATTATCCGTGAGGCATTTCTGGTACCGAGCGCTTTCGGGTAGGCCCATCTCAGCAGCAGTACATTGTAGGAAGCTCCGTCTGCTTTTTTTTATATTATTACTGCTTAAGGTCAAAGTCTAACTACGAGTCGGCTAAACTTCGATATTTTTCCGTGACGCGACTGCTACCTGATTCAGAAACCACAGATAAAATTTAAGTTCTATAGTTAGACCAGTTGTCGGACTGTTTAAGGCTCCAACGACTGCCATAAATGTTCGTATAACAAATCATATTATATTAAATATTACTACTTTAGTGGTGTTTAAAAGCGAGTGCTAAATGCATTGATTGAATAATATTATAACTTTTCCCAAAAACGACACGAGTAATATGCATGATGAGCCGCCGCCTTATATCGGCGGTCGTCTGCCTCGCACAACTAAACTGTGGAATGAACTGTCCCCAGCGGTATTTCCAAACCAAAACGACCTTCAAGAAAAGAGCGTCCTCTCTTTTAAAAGGAAGGCAACGCACTTGGGACTCCTCTGATGTTGCGGGTGTCCATAGACGGTGGTGATCGCTTACCATCAGGCGATCCCTCTGCTCGTTTGCGTTCCATTTCCATAAAAAAAACTAGCAGATCCTAGAACCTACAGCTGTTGCTCAATCATATACGATTGAGCACATTTTTCTACTAAAGTAGGTACAGGAATATCTGTTATATTGTATATTCTATTACGTTACTAATTATAGTATAGGTAAGTAAGTGTGTAAGTTTTGAAAGCCTTTATTGTGTTCATTGTCTTGCGATTATGCCTGACAACCGTCACCAGACGTAGGTATTCAGATATTTTTGCCACTTATTGTCCATAACGAATATCGAAAACAATTGCCACTACAATACTTACAATTTTAAACAAAATTAGTTCCACAATTACATTCCTCTCCACCTGGTACCAGCGAGAGCTGTTGCCTTCATAATTATTCATAATTCATAATTCATTTATTTAGTCCTAAAATACTGATTCAAGCTGTGCGTTTTTATTATGGGTGATATTTATTTATGGCGACAGGTATGTTATTATTGAATATTAATTAACATCATGCACGTGTCATCACACGACCGCGTAGTTAAATTAAAATGGAAAGTTAAACACTTAAAGTTATGGTCAATGGTTCATGCACTCGGTGCATTATAGACCGGGATCAATGCTTATATGATTATCCATACTTGAAGAAATCTGCTAGACGAAAAAGAACATTGAAATTATTTTCAAAGTATCTACCTGTACCTAGCTAATTAGGGACTTTTAATTCAGAATTCCTAACTAAACAGAAAATTTTAATGAATTTTTTATAGCATTTACTATGCTAAATTTTAAGTTCGAAAAACATTGGAAAAAATGAAATGCTCAAGTGAGACTCGAACTCACGACCTTTCCCTTACAGGGGGACTGCTCTTCCAACCGAGCTATTGAGCCTCCTCTCTTTTTTACACAACAGAAAATATTTTGAATTAAAATGAATAGTACTGCACTATGTCAATTTTATAGACAAGACCTAATGTGTACCTATATTGTCTCTTAGAAATGCCGAAGAAAGTTAATTTCAATTTTTTTTATCTTCTAGGTCTTCGTTGTGTTTACCAATATGCTTTATTACATGAGCGTTGGTCATATGCATGCGTATCCCTCTGTATTAATACCTGATCTCATATCAACGAACAGTACTCAGATAGAAGCAACGTCGAATCAGATATCTTGGATAGGTGAGTCCGTAAATCAATTTTTAATTTAAGTGTGTCAAATGTTTAAGTAGGACTTACTGTTGACATTATTTAAATGAATGCGTGGGTTATGTTGAATTTACAATAATTTATGGTATTCGTTTACACGATATAGGCGCAGAAATAGGTTAAATTAAATATAGGTAACTAAGAAAATCGGAGCAGAGCTTGTATCACTCAAAAATATGGACTTCACTCTAAATACATTTTTAAATTTCCTAACCTTTTATTTTTACTTTGCAGCTCCAAGCAACGGTATCGGCGCCTTCCTCGGGTTCTTCGTGTCTCCACCAATTTTGCAGACATTTGGTCGGAAAGTCGTCCACATCATTGACTGCCTGTTTCTCCTCGTCGGCTGGATTATATTCGCACTAACTCAGCATGTGTCAGCACTTTTAGCCGCAAGAGTCATCCAAGGATTTGCTATTGGTGGTGTCTTTGTACACGTTATTATTATCAGTGAATATTTTGCTCCTAGCAGAAGAGGTTACTTCATAACAATAACGAAAGCATCAATAGCTTGCGGTGTACTTATATGTCATTCTTTATCTCTGATATGGAGCTGGCAGCAAATAGCTACGTTTGCCATTACCTTTCTAATATTATCAATACTTATGACGCTGTTATGGCCAGAAAGTCCTTCATTCTTAGCTATGAGAGGTCGCTTCAAAGAAAGTGAAAAGTCATTCATTTGGCTCCATGGTGATTCTAACTTGCATGAGCTGCACCTTCTGCATACTTCACAAGAACCAAAGACAAAGAACCGGAATGCACAAAAATGGTTTACGTTTCTATTCAAAAGAGATTTCATCAAGCCTTTTATGATAGTATGTTTACTGACGATAATTGTTGAATTTTGCGGTAGACATTTTCTTGTGGTTTATGTCATACAAATGATGATAGAATTGGTAGAAGATAAGTCGTTGGCTATATATTTTACTATAGGTGCTGATTTATTCACAGTTCTCGCCTTAATGTCCTCTTGTTTTATCATCAGCAGATTCAAGAGACGAACAGTTTTATTTTCATGCGGTGTTACTATGATTTCCTTGATGTTGACTATCTGTGTCGTTGTATTTTTGAAATTAGCAACTGTGCCGTGGCTCGCACCATCGTTAATTGTTCTACATAGTTTTATAATAAACATCAGCATCACACCTGTATGTAATATACTATTTGGTGAACTTATTCCTTTAGAACATAAAGGTTGGGGTTCATTTTTAGCAGGAATTGTTTTCTCATCTTTATACACGGTGTTGTTAAAAATTACTCCAAGTATAATGCAGAGCACTGGTGTAGGAGGTGTTTTTGGAACTTAGGGAATAACTGTAGCTGTATGTTTTCTTGTATTATATTTTATATTACCAGAAACGAAAGACAGAACTTTGGCAGAAATTGAAAATGAGTTCAAAGCTGTTGAACCAATAACGTGTGAGGAAAACAAACGGCTGCAAATGATCGATTAATTTGCACTAAGTACTGAAAAAATAAAACCTTGTCTACAGCCCACTAGCGACATCGAAGTTCTATAGTTAGATCAGTCGTCCGACTTTTTAAGACCTCAACCAGCCGTATTATGTGCCATAGGTGTTTGTATATGGCAACTGAAATTGACAATCTTACGAAATATTGTAGATATGTAGAGGTCTCAGTAAGTTAAGAAGTCATCTATCCTAACAATGACCTAGATTGTATAGCATATTGTAGGTTTAATAACATGTTAACTATTATTATTGGTGAATAAATTAAGACAAGCAAGTTCACAATGACCTTTTTATTTTCATGCATGAGTTCATAGCTAAGTATGAATCTAAACGTACTTGACTCAAAACTCACAGAGTAAGTAAAAAGTTCTTCACCAGAAATGGCAAACTAATACACAGATTCGTATCTCACATCGTGACGTGGGATCCCTTAGTAGAGATTTCATTCACTGTAGGAGAATGAGAATCCTCAGTCGGGGCGCGCAGAAGTCTATTTGGAACCGTTTCGGCGTTACACCTTCGAAATTAGTAATTAAATTGGAGCTTTAAATAAAAGCAAATCATTCGATCAAACGTTTAGTGTCTAAAGATTGTTTGCTGTAATAAATCATTTGATTAAAAATCAAATGCCATGTTGATATATTATTATCCTTGGTAATATTCTGCTAAATAAAAATTTTACGAAATGAAAAAGTGCGTACTTAAATTTGGCATAATAAAATATCTTAAAATGTGTTTGTGTAGTGAAATTTTGCCAAAATCTTTTCGGAAAAACGGCAGGCCCCTTAATTTCCACTACTGCTTAAATAAAATCTTGTCTGAAACGAAACTCTTCTTCTTCTTCCTCTTCGTGTCAGTGGCAACAATTTAAATACGCCCAGCCCAAAACTCGGTGACTTTGACCGCACCTTCCGTAGCTTCATTTAGGGCGGCAATCATGCACGTGTAACTGGACACGACAAGAGGTGGTCCATCGATTGTAGAGGTGCACCACAGTCGCAGCCACCACCCCCTGCGTCCAGTTAACCCCACTTTACCCGGTTCGCCCTACAGCAGCCGACCTGAGACCTCAACCTATTTAAGGATATCCAGGTGGCCCATATTGTTTCATGCCCGGGTGGTAGGCTCTCGGCGGGCTGGATGCTATCTGGAGAGGGTGTATTATTATCCGTGAGGCATTTCTGGTACCGAGCGCTTTCGGGTAGGCCCATCTCAGCAGCAGTACATTGTAGGAAGCTCCGTCTGCTTTTTTTAATATTATTACTGCTTAAGGTCAAAGTCTAACTACGAGTCGGCTAAACTTCGATATTTTTCCGTGACGCGACTGCTACCTGATTCAGAAACCACAGATAAAATTTAAGTTCTATAGTTAGACCAGTTGTCGGACTATTTAGGGCTCCAACGACTGCCATAAATATTCGTATAACAAATCATATTATATTAAATATACTTACTTTAGTGGTGTTTAAAAGCGAGTACTAAATGCATTGATTGAATAATATTATAAGTTTTCCCAAAAACGACACGAGTAATATGCATGATGAGCCGCCGCCTTATATCGGCGGTCGTCTGCCTCGCACAACTAAACTGTGGAATGAACTGTCCCCAGCGGTATTTCCGAACCAAAACGACCTTCAAACCTTCAAGAAAAGAGCGTCCTCTCTTTTAAAAGGAAGGCAACGCACTTGTGACTCCTCTGATGTTGCGGGTGTCCATAGACGGTGGTGATCGCTTACCATCAGGCGATCCCTCTGCTCGTTTGCGTTCCATTTCCATAAAAAAAACTAGCAGATCCTAGAACCTACATCTGTTGCTCAGTCATATACGATTGAGCACATTTTTCTACTAAAGTAGGTACAGGAATATCTGTTATATTGTATATTCTATTACGTTACTAATTATAGTATAGGTAAGTAAGTGTGTAAGTTTTGAAAGCCTTTATGGTGTTCATTGTCTTGCGATTATGCCTGACAACCGTCACCAGACGTAGGTATTCAGATATTTTTGCCACTTATTGTCCATAACGAATATCGAAAACAATTGCCACTACAATACTTACAATTTTAAACAAAATTAGTTCCACAATTACATTCCTCTCCACCTGGTACCAGCGAGAGCTGGTGCCTTCATAATTATTATTATAATTCATAATTCATTTATTTAGTCCTAAAATACTGATTCAAGCTGTGCGTTTTTATTATGGGTGATATTTATTTATGGAGACAGGTATGTTATTATTGAATATTAATTAACATCATGCACGTGTCATCACACGACCGCGTAGTTAAATTAAAATGGAAAGTTAAACACTTAAAGTTATGGTCAATGGTTCATGCACTCGGTGCATTATAGACCGGGATCAATGCTAATATGATTATCCATACTTGAAGAAATCCGCTAGACGAAAAAGAACATTGGAATTATTTTCAAAGTACCTATACCTAGCTAATTAGGGACTTTTAATTCAGAATTCCTAACTAAACAGAAAATTTGAATGAATTTTTTATAGCATTTACTATGCTAACTTTTAAGTTCGAAAAACATTGGAAAAAATGAAATGCTCAAGTGAGACTCGAACTCACGACCTTTCCCTTACAGGGGGACTGCTCTTCCAACTGAGCTATTGAGCCTCCTCTCTTTTTTACACAACAGAAAATATTTTGAATTAAAATGAATAGTACTGCACTATGTCAATTTTATAGACAAGACCTAATGTTAAACGTTATGTACCTATATTGTCTCTTAGAAATGCCGAAGAAAGTTAATTTCAAATTTTTTTATCTTCTAGGTCTTCGTTGTGTTTACCAATATGCTTTATTACATGAGCGTTGGTCATATGCATGCGTATCCCTCTGTATTAATACCTGATCTCATATCAACGAACAGTACTCAGATAGAAGCAACGTCGAATCAGATATCTTGGATAGGTGAGTCCGCAAATCAATTTTTAATTTAAGTGTGTCAAATGTTTAAGTAGGACTTACTGTTGACATTATTTAAATGAATGCGTGGGTTATGTTGAATTTACAATAATTTATGGTATTCGTTTACACGATATAGGCGCAGAAATAGGTTAAATTAAATATAGGTAACTAAGAAAATCGGAGCAGAGCTTGTATCACTCAAAAATATGGACTTCACTCTAAATACATTTTTAAATTTCCTAACCTTTTATTTTTACTTTGCAGCTCCAAGCAACGGTATCGGCGCCTTCCTCGGGTTCTTCGTGTCTCCACCAATCTTGCAGACATTTGGTCGGAAAGTCGTCCACATCATTGACTGCCTGTTTCTCCTCGTCGGCTGGATTATATTCGCACTAACTCGGCATGTGTCAGCCCTTTTAGCCGCAAGAGTCATCCAAGGATTTGCTATTGGTGGTATCTTTGTACACGTTATTATTATCAGTGAATATTGTACTCCTGGTAGAAGAGGTTATTTCATAACTATCACGAAAGCATCAATATCTTGCGGTGTACTTATATGTCATTCTTTATCTCTGATATGGAGCTGGCAGCAAATAGCTACATTTGCCATTACCTTTCCAATATTATCAATACTTATGACGCTGTTATGGCCAGAAAGTCCTTCATTCTTAGCTATGAAAGGTCGCTTCAAAGATAGTGAAAAGTCATTCATTTGGCTCCATGGTGATTCTAACTTGCATGAGCTGCACCTTCTGCATTCTTCACAGGCACCAAAGGCAAAGAACCGGAATGCACAAAAATGGTTTACGTTTCTATTCAAAAAAGACTTCAGGAAGCCGTTTGTAATCATATGTTTATTGACGATAATTGTTGAATTTTGCGGTAGACATTTCCTTGTGGTTTATGTCATAAAAATGATGATAGAATTGGTTAGAGATAAGTCGTTGGCAATATATTTTAGTATAGGTGCTGATTTATTCACAGTTCTCGCCTTAATATCCTCTTGTTTTATCATCAGCAGCTTCAAGAGACGAACAGTGTTATTTTCAAGCGGTGTTACTATGATTTCCTTAATGTTGACTATCTCTGTCGTTGTATTTTTGAAATTAGCAACTGTGCCGTGGCTGGCACCATCGTTAATTGTTCTACATAGTTTTATAATTAACATCAGCATCACACCTGTATGTAATATACTATTTGGTGAACTTATTCCTTTAGAACATAAAGGTTGGGGTTCCTTTTTAGCAGGAATTTTATTCTCAACTTTGTACACGGTGTTGTTAAAAATTACTCCGAGTATAATGCAGAGCACTGGTGTAGGAGGTGTTTTTGCAACTTACGGAGTAACTGTAGCTGTATGTTTTCTTGTATTATATTTTATATTACCAGAAACGAAAGACAGAACTTTGGCAGAAATTGAAAATGAGTTCAAAGCTATTGAACCAATAACGTGTGAGGAAAACAAACGACTACAAATGATCGATTAATTAGCATTAAGTACTGAAAAAATAAAATCTTGTCTACAGCCCACTGGCGACATCGAAGTTCTATAGTTAGATCAGTCGTCCGACTTTTTAAGGCCTCAACCAGCCGTATCATGTGCCATAGGTGTTTGTAAATGGCAACTGCAATTGAAAGTGTAACGAAATATCGTAGCTAAGTAGAGGTCTCAGTTAGTTAAGAGGTCACCCATCCTAACAGCGTGCTAGATTGTGAAAAATAAATAGTTAAAACTGTATCACAAGATGCAGGGTCTCCCGTCCAGAATATGCGTTGCTTAATAAAAGTACAGGTAATACAACAATAATAGACAAATTATGGCAATAACTTATGTAGAAATAATTTACATTATTTTTATGGGTGCGCTTTAGGAGGTGTATGCGTGTGCGTTGTGTGTTTTGTAAATGTGTGTTTTAGGTGTGTAGTGAGTGTATAAGGTGAATGAATTTGAGGTGAAGGGTGAGTGTAGGAGTAACGTATAAAACGTATTGTGACTGTTGTGGGATTATATACTCAGGGTAGCTGCTTTGTAGTTGAGAGTTTATAGTGTTGGAATAGGAATTATATGATCTGTGTAAGTAGTTTCTCTGTGTCATCGTAGGATTGAGTTAGGAGCCAGTCTTTATGTGAGCGTAAGCACCCGACATATGACAGTAGGTGCAGAGTGTAAATTATTATTATGTTTGCATGCTAATCTGTATAAACGAGGACCGAGAACGAAAAAGTGTCGACTCGCTAACGCAGTTCTATGGGGCACAGCAGGAGACACATTGTGTTTTCTTCGCTTGTCTCTCAGTTTTTCAGGAAGATATTCTGTAGATGCATGTTGTCGTAAGATTACCTGGGAGACAAACATATGCTGGACCGATAGAACCCCAATGTCGGCATATAAGACTTCAGTAGGGTACGTTCGTGGCTTTTTGATCATGACCTTTAGTATCGCTCTTTGTGCCCTTTCGGCTCCGAGTATTAGAGTCTTAAAGGCACCACCCCAGACAGTGATGCAATAGGAGAAAAGAGATTGGACCAGGGCGTAATGTACAGTTATAAGAGATTTCCGCGTTAATGTTGATCTTAGCCGTTTAAAAACGAAGATGAGTTTTCTAACTCATCCCACTAGTATCTTAAGGTGCGGTTGCCAGGTTAGGGTAGAATCAACGTGATTACCCAGATATTTTATATTTTCGGAACGTTCTATAGGTTCGCAAGAGCATGCGGAATTCCTTGGGCTAGTGCAGACGTGAGCTTGAATGGAGAAGGAGTCAGGCTTTGGTAGGAATTGGATACCAGCCGCAAAAGCAACGTACCTGGTCTTACAGAGATTGAGTGTCAGAAAATTGTTGTTTAGCCATATCATAACAAATTTTAGGGCATTTTCAGCATTAAGTTGAACATCATGTCAAGTCCTTCCCTGAATTAGTAAGGCAGTGTCATCAACGTAAGAAAATATTTGGCAATTTGGTATATTTAACTGACAAAGCTCATTGACGTAAATGAGAAAGAGTGTGGGGCCAAGAACACTACCCTGCGGCACGCCAAAGTCACCAAGAGGGGCCTCATCACTGATCAAAGATTTCATTTTTACACGTTGACTGCGATCCGTCAAATAATATTTGAAAAGTTCTAGAGCCACTCCTCTTATTCCTATGTTCTCCATCTTTCCTATCAGAGCGATAACAGAAACAGTGTCAAAGGCACGAGAAAGATCAAGAAAAATGGCTAGGCATTTGGTTTTGTCATCTAGGGCTTTCACTACGCCATTTGTAAGCTCCAATACTGCGTCTTCTGTAGATTTCAAATTGACAGTGTAACGAAATATTGTAGGTATATAGAGGTTTCAGTAAGTTAAGAGGTCACCCATCCTAACAATGACCTAGATTGTATAGCGTAATGTAGGTTTAATAACATGTTAACTATGAATATTGGTGAATAACTAAAGACAAGCAAGTTCATAATGACCTTTTTATTTTCATGCATGAGTTTATAGCTAAGTATGAATCTGAACGTACTTGACTCAAAACTTATAGAGTACCTAAGTAAAAAATTCCTCTCCAGAAATGGCAAACACAGATTCTTATCTCACATCGTGATGTGAGATCCCTTAGTAGAGATTTTATTCACTGTAGGAGAATGAGAATCCTCAGTTAGGATGACGTAAGCGCATGTTATACGTGTCTTTAAATACTATACTTTCTCGATATGTAAAAGTCTGTTTAATACTGTGCCGTGGCTGCCACCATCTTTAATAATTCTCTGCATAGTTTTATAATTAACAACAGCATTGTACCTATACGTTATACACTATTTACGTCTAAGTGAACTTATTCGTTAAGAATATAAAGGTTGGGGTTCCTTTTTAGCAGGAATTTAATTTTCATTTTTATTCTATTGTTGTTGAAAAGTACTCCGAGTATAATGCAGAGCACTGGTGTAGGAGGTGTTTATGTAACTTACGAAATATATACTGTATGTACTGTATGTTTCCTTATATAATATTTTATATTACCAGAAACGAAAAGTAGAACTTTCAATTCAAAGCTGTCAACTTGTGATGAAAACAAACGACGGCAAATGATTGATTAATTTGCACTGAAATTCTTCATTATGATGTCATTTAGGATCTCAGCTTTTGAGTCTAACAACGAAGCGACTTAACTTCCATAATTATATTAATATGAGATATGTTACAGTGACTGCTACTGACTTCCAAAACCCACTATCAATATCGAAGTTCTAAAGTTTTTTAGAGTTCCAACTATCTGTTACAAGTGCCATAGTGTGAGAACTGGGGCCGTTTGTGTTATGAGTTTACCTGTCCTAAGAATACCCGAGTAGGTTTATTGCCATGTTTAATTTTTTTGAAATTAATTCTATAATTTAACAAACATTAACATTGGTGATTAAATAAAGAGAAACAAGTTTATCGGACTTGTTTGTACTTTTCTTCTTTTACTTGCCCTGTTGTTTTTTTTCTCGTGATCGTAATAAAGATTTACCCAACCCGTCCTTGTCGTAAAATTCACTAAGAACCTTTGACTGAATTTTTTATAGCATTTTTAATGCTAAATTTTTCCGATGTTTTTCGAACTTTAAGGTTAGCATTTAAAATGCTATAAAAAATTCAGTCGAATATTCGGGCGGTGTCATCAAAATTCAATGTTTAAAAATGGTTGAAAAATCATTCATTGTTTCCAACAGTTCGTAAGAATGTTGGTAGATGGCACCACCGTCGCCCTTAAAGACGGATATAAAGAGAAGGAAAATTTGAAATGTTTCAGGTGTGGCTCAATATGTCAGTTGGAAGAGCATTCCCCCTGTGAGGGACAGGTCGTGAGTTCAAGTCTCACTTGAGCATTTTTCCGATGTTTTTGGAATCACTAAGAACTATGAGAAAAAGTTTTTTACCAGAAGTGGGATACCAATGCATCGATTCGTATCTCATATCTAACCTCTGCATGAGGCATCTAGACCGCTGCACTGGGCTGAGATATTATTCACTGCCGAAGAAATAAAGTATTTATGATTCAATGAATTTTACAGCATAAAGCTAACTATACAAATCGAACACATAGGGAAAATGAAAATTCTCGGGCGGAACTCGAACCCGCGATCTTTCCCTTACAGGGGAATGCCTTGACCAACTCGGCTCCCCTTAAAGACGGATAAAAATAGAAGGGAAAATTGAATCACATCGGGCTTGTCTCGGTAGCCGAGTTGGTCAAGGCATTCCCCCTGTAAGGGATTCATTTTTCCCTATGTATTCGATTAATAGTCTTATCGTGCTGATCGAAGTTGAATTGTTGTTGAAGTTTGAGAAATTTCCTTAATCTGACGGTTATATTTTTTACATGCTTTCGTGTTCATTGTCCATCCATATCAGTCCACGTTTTCTTTACAGTTTGTTTACTAAACTACTTCTTCTTCTTCTTCTTCTGCCGTGCCTTTTCCCATTTCATTTGGGGTCGGCCCTCCTCGTTCTAAGTCGCCAAGACTGTCTATCTTGGATTGTCTGGTTGTCAATTTGAGCCCGTTCCAAGTCCTTGGAGAAGGTTGTCCACCACGTGGCCTGCGGGCGTCCTCTGCCTCTCTTATTTTCAGGGATAGCTAGGGCTTTCCTCACTACGTGCTCTTCGTCCCGCCTCATCACATGTCCATACCAGCGCAGACGACTTTCCACCAGCTTATCAGCTATTGGCGCTACCTTAAAGGAGCCTCTGATGTACTCGTTCCGTACTTTATCAAGCCTTGTAACTCCGGCTGACCATCGTAACATTTTCATTTCGGTGGTATGCAGTTTCTGTTCATGTTGTTTTTTGGTGGCCCAGCACTCAGCACCGTAAATCATTGCCGGTCTAACTGCAGTTTTGTAGATCTTCCCCTTGAGTCTTATCGGCATTTTGGGGTCACACAGCACACCAGAAAGGGTTCTCCATTTGAGCCATGCCGCATTTACTCTATGGGTCACATCGGCATCTACGTTTGCATCTGCTGACACCACCGATCCCAGGTACTTGAAATCCCTTACTTTGGGCAATGACTGGCCACCAATGGTTATGTCTGTGTCGGATGTTAGACCAGAGAAGCTGCATTTCAAGTATTCGGTCTTGGTCCTACTTATACGAAGGCCGTTGTTTTCGAGGGCCTGTGTCCACTTGCTGAGAGTGTCCTGCATGTGCTCCGGTTCCCTCTCTATGAGTACTATATCATCCGCGTATAGCAGACACCATGGGAGGCTAGACTGGATGTCTTTAGTGATATAGTCCATACACAGGTTGAAGAGAAGTGGACTCAGTGCTGATCCCTGATGTACTCCGACCTCTACCTCGAATGATTTGGAGAATCCGGCCTGGGTTCTTACTTGCGTACTGATGCGGTTATACATATCTTGTACTAGCATGACGTACTGTTCCGGTACTTTTTGTGCTTTCAGTGCTTGCCATACTAGTTTGCGCGGTACTCTGTCGAAGGCTTTTTCGAGGTCTATAAACACAAGATGGAGATCTTCTTTATTTACTCTGTGTTTTTCCATTAGTATTCTTACCGTTTGTATCGCATCCGTAGCAGATTTTCCCGGCAGGAAACCGCATTGATTTTCTGAATTGGTGGTTATTTGGCTCAGACGATCTCCCAGGATACGTTCCCACATTTTCAGCGTGTGCGAGGTAAGTTTAATACCTCTGTAATTACCGCAATCACTGACATCTCCCTTGTTTTTGTAGAAAGGTACTATGTGACTGTGGCGCCAGGACTCCGGGATTTTCATGGATGTTAGGATTTTGTTAAAGAGCTTTGTGAGCCATTCCACAGCAATAGGTCCCATCGCCTTCCACAGGTCCGCTGGTATATTGTCAGGTCCAACAGCTTTATGGTTCTTCATTTTTCTGAGCGCCTTTCTAACTTCTTCAATGTCTATGCTATGGACTGGTCCGGCTGTTTTTGGCAGGTCTTGTAGTGGCTGGCTGGGGAATTCTTCATTAAGTAGCTGTTGGTAGTATTGACCCCAGCGGGCGTTTATTTCCTCATCGTTTGTTAGTAAATGCCCATTCTTATCTTTGATATATTTATTGATCTTGATGTCCAAGCCAGTTTTATGCCGTTGTTTTGCAATTTTAAATATCTCTTTGTCATTAGTAGCGTTCTCAAGCTTTGTGTAAAAATTTACTTGCGATTCTGCTTTATTCTGTGCTACTTTACATCTGGCTGTCTTTTTTGCGGTTTTGTATCTCATGCGGTCTTCGTCGAGAGCTGAGTTCTGCCAGACCTTGAAGTTCTCTTTTTTGATCTGTAAAGCGTCTTTAACCTCTTGGTCCCACCACGTGGGGTCTTTGTTGTTGCTCAGCCCAACCTTAGATATACCAAGTGTTAATTCTGCATCTTGTCTGCAGATTTTTTCGAATTTAGACCACATGTATTCGGCTGTGATGGGTGCAATATTAGCCATATCATCTGTCATCACCTGTTGGAGTTTATTTACTAAACTACATTCTATGTAAATGGGCTTTCTAGCCTCTAGTGTTCTAGCGTTAACACCTGATAATACCTGTTTCAAATCAGCAGCTGTAATATGTATTTCTTTCTCTTCTTTCTCTCTCCACTGTAACAGTGGTTAACAAAACGTGTCCTCTGTTTGACAGCGTTCATTAGTCATGCTGAGCTCTAAAACTTTCATTTACTTCTCATTTCACGATTTATCCTTACGCGTCCTGAGTCCTGACGTCATAAGTTAAAGAGTAGGTATTAAAATAATTTTTGAAGTGATAAACATATTTATTATGTATATTTTGTTTCTTATTATCAGATGATGTACATATAGTATAACATATCTTCACTTATGCATTATTACTACACATATTTTGTAATGTTAAGTTTGTGTGTGTACTTATCTTTCTAATTTAATTTAATTTTTTATGTCTAATTTAATTCAATTTTACTGTCTAATTTATTTTAATTTTAATTTTATTTTATTTTATTTCATTTAATTTAGTTTGCTGGCAGTATTTGTTTTATCAATTTAATTTGGTTTTTATTATTAACTTTATTAATCAACATAACTCAAATTGTTTGTTTTGTTTGTACCTATTAATTTATATTTATAATTATCATTTAAAGTTATTTTTTTGCTACCAATAAGTTGTGTATGTCTGTAATAGGGATGCATATTAGAAGTAGTACCCTAAATATTATTGCAAATAGTGTCTATTATGTATCCTGTAGATGTACCTTAACTAAATAAAAAAAGAACTGTTAAATCTCTCTTTACCATATACACATTCACACCTCTTTTCATTTTCTTCACGATCTCCTCTCGCCGGTCTGCTGAAAGATTTCTTGTAGAAATAAGCAGTACCAATAGACCAATTTTTTTATCCAGTTTATGTTATGTTTGTTTTGTGTGTGCATAAATCTTAAATAAATAATAATATTCATTAGTGTAGTGTAGTTTCAATACGTACCTACCAGATTATTGCCGTACCAAAATGCAGCTCTCGCGTCCCGATTATTGACAAACATGCTTCTATAAAGTCCATTTTTCACTATTAGAAGACTTTTTACCAAAAAATCTTGGATAATATAATTAACACGAATTTTCTCAGCTCACACTAAGAATGCCATAAAGATATTCGCATCAAAGTCGAAATTTGTAGGTAAAAACTATTTTTATTTACTTTTCAGCCAATCCTACCTCTTCCTACCCAAAACAAGAAATTTAATCATTGTAGAAATTTAATTTTCTTGCTGAAAAAACTTTTTGGACTTTTAGCATTTTACTTGCTGACTGTACGATTTTTCCAAAGTCTCTGAATGCAGTTCAAAATCTCTCAAAATGTTAGGGAAGGTCTCCTAAGAACATTTCACTGTAACTACAACGGATAAGGAGTAAGCTGTCTTTACTGCCCCGATTCAAAAATACACCCTGTATACTACCTTTTACAAGTATGAGTTTTAAGCGGCTGTCATTCGTGACGTCAAAATATATTTCTCGTGCGAGTTAACATGGCACCTGACCTTATAAGCAACCCTCCTTCCACTTCTCCGCACTATGCCCCGCTTTCGTCCTGCAGTAGCGTCCGCATCGCAGTGACCGTTGTACATTTTAATTTCGTAGTTTTTAGTATACATTTTTTGTTAAGTTTTGTTATTGTTACGTTTGAAACATTTTGTTTTCTTTTTTTGAGTTTTTGTCATAATCCTTTATAACACACAGATTTACTGTATTCTGCAATTATAATATTAGTATGGATTTCTTGGATTTTTTGAATTGAATTGATTGGATTATGAAGGATTCCTTTTTTATTTTATGTCCCTATCTCTGCCAAATTTCATTCAGATTCGTTCCATCGTTGTGTGGCTTGATTGAGTACCTATTAAACATGCATCCACGCTTTCAATAAATCTCATCTATATATATAAAAACCGGCCAAGTGCAGAACGGGATCACCCATGAAGGGCCGTAGCAGCAAGTAATTGAATGAAAGGAGAAAATTGTGGTTTATGACGTATTAAAAAAAACTACTTACTCGTTCTCTCCCGTTCCCTCTCAGTCAAACCAATTTTCGGTGGAAGTTTGCATGGCAATGTACATCATATATTTTTTTTAGATTTATCATTCTCTAATTTTAGAAGTTAGAGGGGGAGTTTGGAAGTGTCCCTCGGGCAAACTACTCAATTTAGAAAAAAATGATGTTAGAAACCTCAATAGCATTTTTAAAGAATTATCTATAGATACCGCACACGTATGGGTTCGATGAAAAAAAAATTTTGACTTTCAGTCATACTTAAGTATGGGGACCCCCAAAATTTATTGATTTTTTTCCAATTTTTGTGTGAAATTCTTAATGCCGTTCACAGAATACATCTACTTACCAAGTTTCAACAGAAGGCCTTATAGTGTCGGAGAAAAGTGGCTGTGACATACGGACGGACAGACAGATATACCTACATGATGAATCTAGGGAGTTTTTTAGCCATTTGGCTACGGAACCCTAAAAATGAACCCCTATTTCCGTTGGTCACGAGACGGTGCCTGAACGGCTGGACCGATTTTGCTAATTCTTTGTTTGTTGTGTTCGTTATTGTTCGGAGAAGATTCTTATGAAAGGAAAAATGAAGAAAATTGCATGGAAAATTATAAACTTTAAGAACACCGCCATATAAAATAGCTGACCCGACATACGCCATGTCATATTTCTAAGATTCTAATTTCTAAGGTGAAATAAAAATTTCCGGGTCCTAATTCTTTATCAATATAGAATCTTATTACAATGGCGGTAATTATCACCATAGTAAATACTACTCTTCCATCAATATAATATTATAAAAAACAAATGATTAAAAAATAAAAATAACCCGACTGCCACTGAAAAGATCGAAAGAAGTTTGATAGCAGGCGGTACACATTTGCCAATCATCAACCGAAAAAATAAATTGGTACCGCCTGCTATCAAACTTATTTCGATCTTTTCAGTGGCAGTCGGGTTATTTTTTTATTTTTTAATCATAAGTTAGTTTTATTTTATGCTTTTTAGTTATGATATGACATGTATATCTTTTTGTAATCTCCTTCTAATGTCCTTCATTTTGATACCCTACTCGATAAGTTTGAGTCAGAAATATTTTTGACAACATACGTTTTGGCGCCAAAAATCCACCATTTTGATTTTCTAGAAATTTTGATGTACCTGGTGGCATTCACACAATCACGACAAATCAAATGACACCTCAAATATCCAAATCCGTCAAACCATTCAGGCTGTAGGCCGTGCCAAATAAGTGGACAGACATACATACATACATACATACATACATACATACATACATACATACATACATACATACATACATGCATACATATGTACATACATAGTCTCGAAAACATTACCCTCCTTCCTTCGGCATTCGGGTAAAAATAATGTATATGACTTTTTCCCTCTTGGTATGCACGTGCACAATCATAATTCAGGCAGCTTAAGGAGCTGACGACAGTAAAAATATTATGTCTTCTTTCCGATATTTACACTAAATGGGGATCGAACCCGTACCTCCTTCGTAGCGGCACAGATTACCTAAACAGTTGGAACAGATGTCTCACTGCCTAGAAAAAATATGTTCCAACATAATTCGATAAATATTTGTCCACGTGATCAACCGTTGCGCGCAAATATCGTAACAGTCAGCCATACGGTTATTATTACTTTGCAGCCGCTTGAGTTTATAGTTACGTACTATTATAGCAAACGATATGGTGCTCAGGTTACCTGATATAGGTAGTTAAGTCCTAGGTCAGATGATCATGAAGGCAATCGAGTAACGAGCCTTACATACATCAAAAAGACTAATTTGGTCTGTGACGTCACCAATGAGTTCTAGCGAAACGTCCGGCGTCCTTGCGCTGTTGTCATTTTTGGTCAAAAGTTCAAAGATAAAAATAGCTCTAACTTGGTTTAAGAATAAGATGTGCGTTACAAGGATGCAAGGATGTGTAAATTGTGGAGATTAACAATCAAACATTTTATTGGGATAACATTTTAACAATATATTTATTTAGAAAAAAAAAACTCTAAAAGTTTAGTTTCACCAATAGTGTTTTATTAATTTATACCTGTAATATTTTATGCTTTCAGCTTTACAAAATGTACAATACAAACTTATTATAAGAAAAACATAGCATAAATATTGTTTGTTTTTGAATCTTACGTTTAGAAGGCTTATTCGCGTGCGCTCCAAATCTATTGTTCTCTAAAATTCATATTTTCATACATTGATTACCAGGAGCTCCACGGATGTTTGTATTAAAATAATAAACAAAGCCACATTTACCAATTTCATTTCCTAGAGCTCCAAAATATTGTTTAGGTACTTTGACATATTATTCCCAGCAGCTAAATCTATTTAATTACGATAATCAATATTAAAGAGTTTAAGAAATTTATCTAATAAAATATGACGATCTCGAATATTCAAATTTTCTTTTGCAGTCAGTACTTTTATCATCGCTAGTTTGAGCCAGGTGCCATCTTAACTCGCACGAGTTTATAATAACCAGCGAGCAGATGCAATACGTGTTTCTCTCGTTCCTCTCCACAGTAACAGTGGTTAACAAAAGGTGTCCTCTCTTTGACAGTGTTTATTCGTCATGCCGAGTTCTAACACTTTCATTTGCTTGCCGTGACACCACTTATCCTAACACGGCTTTACGCTATAATAGTTAACGAGTATTTATATAATCTATAATGCGATAAAACTTTATTCTTTTTAATACATATAAATACAAAACGTTTTTCAAGTGTCAAGGAAAAAAATATGGGTGATATTTATCTATGGAGACAGGTATGTTTACTTTTGAATATTAATTAACTTCATGAACAAGTAACACACGACCAAGTAGTTAAATTGAAATAGAATGTAATAAAGTTTCACACTTAAGTGGTCCAAGCACTCGATGCATCTATTCATCTACTTGAAGAAATCAGCTGGACAGGAGGAACAAACTCTTCAAAAGCATTTTGTACTTCCTCTCTAGTATTTTATTCTCTTATTATTCGTCAAAATGTTCAAAACTTTCATTAATGAAATATCTTATCTCTTATAAAATGCGATAAGTTAATTTCGAAAATTATCATTTCCAGGTCTTCGTCCTGTTTACCATTTTGCTCTATTTACTAAGCATTGGTCATATGCTTACGTTTCCCTCTATATTAGTACCAGACCTTTTATCAAAAAACAGTACTCAGACAGCAGCAACATTGGATCAGATATCTTGGATAGGTGAGTCCGCAAAACGAATCTCTACTGAAACAGTTTTCCTACTAATATTCTATTTCCTACAAAATGTATTATGAAGAAGTTTTATGTTTGTTAATCAAAATGGCTGACATTTGGTACAGAAATAGAATCTGGAAAAGCACATAGGTTACTGTTTATATCGAGAAAAGGTTTCCATGGGTAGCGGAAACTGGATCAAAATTTCAGTTTATAATATAATATTAGTGGGATAAACTTGAGTTCAAACAATATGGAGTTAGAGCACCTAGCCTTATAAGTTATAGCAGCTAATAGCACCAAACTTAGTTCACGAGAGAAATGGCCATACTGACATTCATATAATATGGATATAATGTTTTCAGGGTCAACTAAAAAATATTATTATGAGTGTGACAATATACCTTCGAAGTGCCTTCGACTTAATTATCTGTATGTATTTATACTGGACGTGTATACACATTTGAAATATTTAAAAAAATGTTGGCTATGTTGTATGAACGATTTTGAACAAAAATATATAAATGGAAATCTTGTTTGTTTATTCGCGATGGACGTAAAAACTACTGAACGGATTTAAATATAGTTTTTTTGTTAGGCCCAAAATCTTTTGTAAGTTTGATCTCAAGCCATTGAGTAGAACCGGAGATATGATTAAACGTATTGATAAACCACATAGGCTGCAGTAACTACAAATAACTAAGAACTACTAAGAAGGTGAGAGCAGAGCTCGTATCACTCGACAGTATGGACACTCACATGATATCTTAATAATCTTTTTTGGCCTACAATTGTACATTTTAAAATATCTATAATATTATATTTTCTATTTACAGCTCCAAGTAATGGTATCGGTGGGTTGCTCGGGTTCTTGCTTTCTCCCCCCATCCTACAAATATTTGGTCGAAAAGTCGTCCACATCGTTGACAGCTCGTGTCTCCTCATCGGCTGGATTATATTCGCACTGACTCAGAACATCTTAGCACTTTTAGCCGCAAGGGTCATCCAAGGATTTGCTACTGGGGGTGTCTTTGTACACCTTATTATTATCAGTGAATATTGTGCTCCTAGCAGAAGAGGTTACTTCGTAACTATGACGAAACTATCAACAGCTTGCGGTGTGATTATGTTTCATTCTTTACCTATGTTATGGAACTGGCAGCAAATAGCTGCGTTTGCCATTACCTTTCCAATATTATCAATACTTATGACACTATTTTGGCCAGAGAGTCCTTCATTTCTAGCTATGAAAGGTCGCTTCAAAGAAAGTGAAAAGTCATTCATTTGGCTCCATGGCGATTTAAACTTGCATGAGTTGCACCAACTGCATTCTTCGCAACAAAACAAGGCAAAAAACCTGAATGCAAAAAAAAGGTTTCAGTTTCTATTCAAAAGAGATTTTATTAAGCCATTTGTAATAATATGTATTATGGCGATGATTGTGGAATTCTGTGGTAGACATTATTTTATGGTTTACATCATACAAATGATGATAAAATTGGTAGAAGATAAATCGTTGGCAATATATTTTACCATAGGGTCTGATTTATTCATAGTTCTCGCCACTTTTTCTTCTTGTTTTATCATCAGTTGCTTTAAGAGACGAACAGTTTTATTTTCAGGCGGTGTCACTACAGTTTCCTTGATGTTGACTATCGGTGTGGTTGCATTTTTGAAGTTACCAACTATGCCGTGGTTAGCTCCATCATTAATCATTCTACATAGTTTTATAATAAACATCAGTGTTATACCTGTATGTTACACACTATTTGGTGAACTTATTCCTTTAGAACATAAAGGTTGGGGTTCCCTTTTAGCAGGAATTGTAATGTCGTCTTTTTACACGTTGTTGTTGAAAATTACTCCAAGTGTAATGCAGAGCACTGGTGTAGAAGGTCTTTATATAACTTACGGAATGATCATAGCTATATGTTTCCTTATATTATATTTTATAGTACCAGAAACGAAAGATAGAACTTTGGCAGAAATTGAAAATGAATTCAAAACTGCTGAGCCGTCAACGTTTGAGGAAAACAAACGGCTGCAAATGATTGATTAATTTTTTTGTAAATCACCGCGGTCAATCTAAACATTATTTCGCACCCGGCTGAACCATCATAAACGAACTCTGAAAAGTCCTTATAAATCCAATGCCTGGTCTTTTTTTAATCCAAATTTAGACATCACTACAGCAGGTTTCACGCGATCTACAGCCAAACGGTACGACTGACCATACAAATATCTTGGACAAAATTGAAGCTCAGATAGTTCAGTACTTTTTTCCTAAGAGTCACCGTTTCAGAGATAACAATTCGAAAAAGTTGAAGAACTTGTACTCAGAAGTGTTAGAACTGATAAAAGATTTTTTCTCCTTCTTTTTGTTTTTTCTCAGCATCAAGACGTCCCAGTCCTGAGTATTTCGTATGAATTTCAACTTGATTGATCACTAGAACTTGAACATACTCATTATGTGATCTACAGATTTACGAGGACTTTTTAGAGTTAATTTATGATGATGTTTTGAATAATCCTACCAATTTTAAGTCAAGTACGAATTATTGTACGCTCACTCATATAATGTTTTAGTTTGATCGGATCAAATAAAGAGTAAATGCAATCCTGTCTGGAATTGAAATTCTATTATGTTACGTTATGGTTTAGGGTTAGATTTTCGGTCTAACAACGAAGCTACCATACTTGGTAATTTTTACGTGAAACGGTTGCCAGTGACCTCCACAACTCATTGGCGATAGATTCAGTTTTATAATTATTAAAGTAAAGCCAACGAAGCGAGAGAAAAAAGGTAAATAAAGTTTCAGCGGTTCCAAATATTTATCACTTCAAGCGCATTCCAGACAGGAATGAGATGGCTCATAAGATGGCGAATCTGACAGTTTAGAACCACTGTGCTGACAGCTTTCCTGTACTACGAAACACGTAACGACAGCTGTCGCTCGGTCATTGTCGCGTACGTGTGGCATGTGCGACAAAGACAGAGAAAATAATCGCCAGTTATCGCAACGTAACTCAGTAATGGTCGCTTTGTTTACCTTTTTTTCTCTCGCCTTTAAACCAGTTGTTTAACTTATTAGGATAATTAGGGTAATGGCTGACGTAGTTAATGTTAACTATTATTGAATAAAATATTAATATTGGTAATTATATAAAAACAAGGAAGTTTATCTGTTTTTTTTTATTTAAACTGTTGATTGATGGCACTTGGTGGAATCCGTTATTACACATAATTGAGAACACTAGTACTTTTTCCATAGTATTTATTATATTGAACCTGACCGGTTTCACCTTACGACATTCTCATAGGTTTACATTTAGCAAAGGTTTTGTATGTTCTAATTCAGGTTCAATTTAATAGGTACTGAGGAAAAAGTACAAGTATCCTCAATATGTGTTATATGGCTTTTTATTTTCATCCATGAGTTCCTCTCTAGTTCTGTTAGTAATAGCTAATGATGAACCCTACAGGTACTGTTACAAATTCACAAAAAACTCCCTGCCGTGGTTTTCCAGGCGACTACAATATGGGGTTTTTCAAAAAGGGCGTTAGAAGGTTTCTTCAGGGTAGGCAGCACGAGTGTAACGCCCCTGGTGTTGCATACGTCCATAGGCCGCGGTAACCACTTTCCATCAGGTGGCCATGTGCTTGTCTGCCCAAAATGTGGTATAAAAAAAGTAACAAGTTTCTCACCACATTTCAGCTTTGCATGAGGCATCCTCTAGACACCTTGGCAGATATATTATTTATTGTCAGAGAATGAGAATGACTGCCTTCAACATTATTTTAGACTATATTATTAAGATTATGTCAGGAGTGTGTTTCTTGATTGCTCAAACGCCTCAGGTAAGTATACAGATGGTTTAACTTGATGCTTTTGTTTGGTTGTCTGGAAGAGATCGGAGAACGCGATAAGGTCGCGCATTCTACAACTTTATATCACGTACGTATCCTCATATGTATATATCCTATGTTTGGTGTGCAATAATAGTTATTTGTTATACAAGACTGCAAAGTTGCTTTTTAACCGAGTGTTCAATTTTGATGACCGAGCAAGCGAAGGATTCTAAAATTGAATCACGAGCGCAGCGAGTGATTCAAAATTAGAATCCTGAGCGTTAGCGAGGGAATCAAAAGAGCACGAGGTGAAAAATCTTTGCACTCGAGTGCAACACGTAACTTTTCATTCCACCTCAGCGAGGAAATGACTAAATGCAAAAAAAAAAACGTTTACAATCACAAGATAGGTACACTTTTATTTCAGTTTAGGTATTAATTACTACATTATGACAGGTAAGTATTACAGAATAATCTTTAAATTATAACAAAATAATACTAAGGTATAATTAAGAAAAATTTAAAGTAACGTTGCTACAGTTATTTAAATTGAGTGTAATACTTTTGTTTGGTACTGTAATATTGGTGTTAGTCACTTGTGTACTGTTTTTCGGTAAACTATCTGTCATACTTAATAGTTGTACCGATTCATCGGATTCCCTTGGCGTGAATGTTGGAGAGAGAGGGAGATGGTTAGGTGTTTCATAACGGCTTATTTTTGATGTAGAAGGGCCAGTCCAAGGATCCGATTGAGGCTCTTTCAGTGTAATGGCTCCTAAGATGCCTTCACATATTTTAGACTTATTTTGGATGGAATCCTCTATGTATCCCTCTACAACTGCATTGGACTTGCAGCCTCCGTGGCGCTTAAGGGACAGGAGATGAGCTCCGCAATCAGCCAAAAGTGTGGCTGAAGTTCGTCGGAAACAATGACCCGTGTACAACAGGGGTTCTGGAAGTTCAAGAAATGTTGCTATTTCTCGTGGGATACTGCCAATTTTATTAGTACCCATAGGCTGTCTAACACACTTTCCATTGCGATACTGTAGAAAAAATCGATTGATTGGAGTGTTAGGCGGGCGTAAGGCTTGATATTTCTCAACAATCGTTACATATTCCTTGCGAATGACGAAGTTGCGGTCTCTTATTGTCTTTGTATTAGGTAAATTAATTAATAGTAAGTCATCTGAATGTTTCTCAATGTTTTTGACATTAAGTTGTGTTAGTTCATTAGTTCGACATGCTCCGTTTATTCCAATAGTAAGAACAACCTGTAACGTAAAGAGTATTGTAGTAGATAAATGAATAAAATTGATATGAACGCATAATTATGCCTATCAACATCTACTAAGTATACTATTTATCTCTATCTACTTAAGTAGATACTGAATGTGCAACTGACTTACTTTTGCCGCCAAATATACGGAATCGGGTGCTTCGTTAAGAAACTTTTCAATATCAGATTCTGTGAAAACCTTCGATTTTTTCGGTTGATGACCAGATGAGGCTCTTTTTAAAAATGCCACTAGTTTAGGATAGGTATCGATATGTATGTCTTTTTTCATCTTTATTGTTGCTTTAAGCATCGAATACGTACTCCATAGAGTGCTTGCTTTCTTGTTCTCAGATAATTCTATAAAATATGCCAGCAAAACGTTTTCTGAGAAAGTTTTGGCTCCTTTTGCTAGTCGCCACGTGTTGAACATATCGTACTGTTTTAAATACTTCTCGCGTGATTGTTGAGGGTGAAAGCTCATTTGCGCATTATTAACAGTTTCAGTTAATTCTGTTGGCGTCAAACAAACTTCCTCGTCGGTCAGAAACGGGGTGTTATAAGTTTGACGTGCGTGCGTGCGTGCGTGCGTGCGTGCCTGCGTGCGTGCGTGCGTGCGTGCGTGCGTGCGTGCGTGCGTATGTGTGTGTGTGTCCCTCAATATGGGTATCAAATGAAAGAGCTTGACTAGTAGATAAATTTAAAATGTATAAAATAAAAATTAAATTAAAAATTTAAAAAACCCCCTTCACAAAAACACCTCCAGAAAGTTGAAAATAAATTTTAATTCAACGGTTACCATGTCGGGGGACCTTACGATATAAAGGAGCACCTAACCAGTTAAGGTCCCCCGACATGGCAACCGTTGAATTAAAATTTATTTTCAACTTTTTGGAGGTGTTTTTGTGAAGGGGGTTTTTTAAATTTTTAATTTAATTTTTTAATATAAGGTTTAACATAGACGTGAAAAAATGCCGCGTAAAGAACCGCGTACAAAGCAAATTGAAAAAAGAACACCAAGAAGGTTCCGAGTCTGAGGTTTTAACAAATAAAAAAAAAGTTGTATGATATATTCGGCACCATAGAGGTAGCAGTAAATAGGTTTAATGTTTTTTTTAATTCGCAAACGTAGTGCACACGATGTTCTAAATTCAATTTACTTTATCCTCTAGAGCAGTGGTTCTCAAACTTTTTAAATGACGGAACCCTTTTGGGAAGCAAAATACTTGATGGAACCCTACAATAAAACAATTATTTTTATAAGTGTATTTTTTATTAATCAGCATAATAAAAGTACAATGTATCAGTTACTAATTATTATTTACTTCACCACTTGGTAAGGACAATAATAGAAAACATTAAAAAAGAAAAAATCTAACTAGTGGGAGGTATGAAACTGTTTTTTATTTTTCATCAATTGATTGATATCAGGTTTGATGGAAGAAAGTTGGAGTCTCATATCAGCTTCGGCGTCCAGTCTATTGCGATATTTTGTTTTCGTGGCTGCGTAGGTAGAGAATCCTGTTTCGCACAAATATGTAGTTGGGAACGGGAGAAGAATATCCAGAGCCATTTGGCCAAGCATTGCATATTCATCTTGGATTCTGCACCAAAAATCATTAAGAGGCGTCGTTTTGAACAATGACTCCATACTTGTGTCTGATGACATTTCTAAAAGAGATTCATATATCTCATTTGACATGTTTTCAGGCTTTTCCAAGTTGGGTAAAAAAGGATTATGAATCCAGGAGTTCACTTTAATTTTTGTATTGTGTTCTTCGGGAAAATACTTTTCAAAAGATGCGCGCATCGAACTGAGATATTGGACCAATTCTTCAAACACATTATCTTCAAACATTTCTGAGTCGTTTTCGCTAACAAACTCACTGAGTAACGTAAAACTTTCTATTTCTTTCTTACCAATGCAAATGATCCAAAAATCTAATTTTCTTTTAAAAGCAGTTATTTTATTATAGGCCTGAAACACTGTTGTCTGTTTACCTTGCAACGATAAATTTAATTCGTTAAGTTTTTGAAAGATATCCGCCATAAAAGACAATCGGAACAACCAAGTTTTATCATACAAACGGTCCTTCAAATTAAAAGAAGTATCTGCTGAAAGAAACATTTGTAACTCGGCTCTAAGTTCAAATAGCCTTGTTAAAGTTTTTCCCCGAGACAGCCATCGCACTTCTGTATGGAGCAGCAGTGTTTTATGTTTGCTGCCATAATCTTCACACAATAATGAGAACAATCGGGATTGTAGTGGTCGTGATTTGATAAAATTAATTATTTTTACCGCTTCATCCATAACTAATTTTAGATTAGACGGCATTTGCTTCATCGCAAGTGCTTGTCTATGCAGAATACAATGACTGGAACTACAATTAGGCGCTTTATTTTTCATTCGTGACACTGCTCCTGCTGTTTTACCTGTCATCGCCTTGGCCCCATCTGTACAAATGTCAATGCAATTGTTCCAACTGAGATTATGTTCTTCAAAAAATATATTTATTTTATTAAAAATTTCTTCCCCGGTAGTGTTTGTAAGCAGCGATGAACACATAAGCATGTCTTCTTCAAAAGAACTTTTATATGGATATCTCACAATAACCAGCAGGATAGCCAAACCAGCGACATCAGTCGACTCGTCCATTTGCAAAGCGAATCGTGTATTTTGTAGACGTGTAACTAGTTCTTGTTTGACGTAGCTTGCCAGATCATGGATTCGTCGTGAAACAGTATCGTTTGATAGCGGAACAGTAGAAAGATGCTTTGCAGATTTTACATCAAGCATACATTTTGTTATGTCTAATACACATGGTTTTATTAATTTCTCAGCGATAGTGTGCGCTTCACCTGCTTGTGCAATGCGATAGCTAACTAAATATGATGCCTCCGTGGCCTTTTCGTTGGTAGTTTGTGTTACATGCATCATATTTTTTTGACTTTCTAATAACTGATCTTTTTTGCGAACAAAAAATTCTTTATTCTTGTCTTTAGTCTCGGGGTGTACGGTTTCTAAATGTCGACGCAATTTGGCAGGTGCCATGGAACTATTAGGAAGCAGTTTACTACAGAGCATGCAGAGAGGTGAGCCGTTGGAATCAACAAATCCGAAACTGATATAAGATTCATCATACTTCCTTTTTTTCGTCTTTGAAACCGTCGAGCTTGACGTCGTGGCACTCGTGGCATCATCTTCTGGATCGGTGATTGCTAAATTCTCCGCACGCATTGCTTTTGAACATTCAGCGTCATTAGAAGATGTTGTTGGAACACGTTTAACACCTTTAAGCCAACGTTCCATTCTTCTTTATTTATAATGTTACAAGTCAGGATAGTGGGGTTTAAATAATGCACAATCGTTACTGCGTATAAGAGACTAAATTTAGAACCTACAGGGAAGAAATGTATAAAACTGAGAACAGAATACAGCAGGCAGTAAAACAATGAACACTAGTTTCTCGCTAGCGAGCTTGTAAGTAGGTAGTAACTTATCGCTCCGAACGCTAATCATCAACTGACGACGCCAACGCGCGATCGCCGCTTTTATACTTAGTCCTAGACTCGATCTCAAATATTCTCGAAAATACTCGAGTCGGCACCTTTGATAAACAAAAAGCAAAAATAAAAACAGACATTTAAAAATAGCGTTGTAAACAATATCGACTTTATCCTTTGAAGTTAGAGACGAAAGTCGCTTGTTGACAACTATAGCGTCTAATTCATGGGCGGCTTTTATCAAAGAGACTGAGCGCTTACAAGTATACTACCCGCTCGTTTTAAGTTTGCCGCTGGCGATAGGTATGAGTGTATGACGTTCGAATTTTTTTATTTAATTGTAACAATAAAAATTGTGTACGTTAGATATTTGGGTAAAACTATGACACATTATAAGTTTTGTTGTCACGTGGGGGAGGGTACGCGCATTCCACAGACCGGCAAACTTAGAGCGAACGCGTTGTACAAGTATAAAATTGTTGAGACCAAACTTATGAGATATTGTACCAGCTAATGTAACACAAGCTTATACAAATACAAATAAATAAATAAATAACATTCATAGCGTTTTGTCTCCGCGCGGCTGCGGAGTCCGCACAGCCGCGGAGCGACCAGAGAGAGGTGTTTTGATTTTTTTATTTCTAAATTCTTGCGGAACCCCGACAGAGGTATCACGGAACCCTAGGGTTCCGCGGAACACACTTAGAGTATAGCTGCTCTAGAGAATAAAAACGGCTTTTCCACTCAGATATTGACGATTAAAAATACTCTTTCCGAGATGGTGAGATGAAAAGAGTATTTACCCAACTACCGAAGGAAGGAGGGTAATATTTTTGTAGTCTATGTATGTATGTATGTATGTATGTCCATTTATTTGGCACGGCCTACAGCCTGTACGGCTTGACGGATATGGACATGTGAGGTGTCATTTGATTCGCCGTGATTGTGTGAGTAACCACCTGCTATCACACTTATTTCAATCTTTTCAGTAGCATTTGGGTTTTTTTAATTTTCAATCATTTGTTTTATTTTATCCTTATCTTTTTTACCTTTGCTGACCTGTAATTGTAATAAGTTTAGCAAATAAATAAATAAACAAAAAAATATCTTCTAATGATGTAATAATCATGGGTTTGCACTACTTGTCAACTCGTAATGTAATAATAGATTTATGTCTGACGCGAGCTATGTTATGCAATAATATGCGGGTGGTGACAGCGTCGGGGCATGGTATGTGGGTATGCGAGAGATAATTGCGTAGGTATAACTTTTACTTTTACGCACAAAGTTTTTGTACTACTTACTTACCTTCGTATAGTAATATCGTATAATACCATGTTGCATCCACAGAATTGCTCCTTTTAATTCCGCTTTGCCCTGACGATGACGGTGCGAATTGCTATGGAGTTTTTACTATATACTTATAGATATATACCAATATATACCCATTATATGCCTATGTATGGACATGTTTATGAACAAAATAATAATGAATAAATGTAAATAAAATATGTTGTACCTACCCACCTGTGTGGCAATCAACAGCGACGTAAACGTGGGTCGTAACTCCTTTATGCTGCTAGTTCCTATATTTTCGGGAAATTTTAAGGGAAATTTAAAGTTCTAAAAAATAAATCTAAAATTTAAACCCTAGCTTCTGGAGAATTCACAACGAAGTGGAAGGTGGCAAAGTTGATTTCTGTACATAAAACTGAGAGTAAGTTATATCTAATTACAGGCCTATATCAATTTTGACAATCTTTGCAGAAATTTTCGAATCACTAATATGTCCTTATTTTCAAAACCACCTAAAAACTATACTTAAGCGATCATGAGCATGGATTTGTGGCACGTGATCTACGAGAATCAAAATTAGTGCATTTCACGGAACTATTGATAAAAGCTATAGATTCTGGTCATCAGACTGATGTGATTTACACGGACTTTAGCAAAGCATTTGATCGGGTCCCTCATCATCATCATATCAGCCATACATAGTCCACTGCTGAACATAGACCTCTCCCATAGACTTCCAGAATGACCGATCTAAAGCAGCCCGCATCCAGCGCTTCCCGGCGACCTTGATGAGGTCGTCCCTCATAGTATATTAATTTTCAAACTGCGTGCGTATGGCATCACTGGTTCTCTGCTATAGTGGCTCAACTCACACCTTCATGATAGGCATTTTTATGTGGTGGTTAACGGTTTCGAATCGGGTTTATAAAATTAACATCTGGTGTTCCCCAGGGATCACATCTGGGACCAGTTTTGTTTAACTACTTCATCAATAATATCCTGAACTGTTTTTTCAACTCCGATGTTTTTATGTTTGCCGATGATTTAAAATTTGCTAGAGTTATAAAATCACAAGAGGATTCCGTACTTCTGCAAGATGACTTCGATAGACTCAGCCGGTATGCAGTTGGACCGGTATTCCAGCCGGTACCAAGTTCTGGGGAGACAACCACACAATTAGGCACTGGTGCGTGAACCCAATGCAACAGCGCCGGGCCCCAACGTATAATTTTCTATATGGGCCCTAAGGTCGGCGGCGCTGTACAATGGTAGGTACACATAACACATAAAATAAACAATAAAACAAAGAAATAAAACTGGATTGTTCCGGAATTCATAATCGTAAGTATTTATCGTAAGCACGTCTGTAATCCCGTTAACCACGGTTCAATCAACCATAAACAAATGATTCAGTAATAATTAAGATCTAATACTAATATATGCTGAACCGTGGATTTAAAACGAGATTAAAATTCGACAATTTAACATATTCTCAAAATGTGGGTATCCGTAGAAAATTATGGCGAGATATACACCGTGTTGATTTTTCTCTTAGAATACGAACAATCAAACATTACAATTAATTGAATAGTTCTTAAGCAATTACTATATTCGGCTGTCTGTCGACATGTATACTCGCGACATATATTATGGACACACTTCATACAATAACTTTCTTACAACATTTTAACGATTACGATGTTAATCACAGTTTACTTTAAATTTAATTTAATTACATTTACACAAAGGATAAACTACAACTAGGTAACTACCGAACTCACGACCGCAGGTAGGCAGGTACTAAAAAATGAGCTAGCATCACGCTTAGCTTCTAGGGGCTAAGCAGGAATGTCACACGCGAATGACGATGTTATTTTACTTTATTATTTACGTGACTATCGTTTAATACTCGCGCACTGTTTATTAAGGACACTAAACTTACCCCTTATGTTGGGAAACTGATTATATTTAATTTCTAATACTACTACGTATATTAGACTAGTTCGTATATACACTAATATAATATAATATAATAGTAACTAGCAGAATCTAGATTACTATCTAGTTACGCGTTAGGATTACGATTGCACGTTCCGCTGCGGAGTCTCGCGATCGAATGAGGTCTGCCGTCTACCTCGGCGCGAGCGCGGGGCGTGTTTTTTTTTTGTTGTCGTTTAGTGTTGGGCCATCAGCTGATTCTCCGGTTGACGGAATGCGCTGATTGGTTATCAATTCGTGTGACTCATTTTATATGTGCGTTAGAACGATGCATTACCTTAAAAGGTAATGACCGCGTTCACTACCCAGTGATGGGGTACGCGCCGCAATCGCGAGATACCGGTATTTACCGTTTATAACTGCTATGTTCAAATGTTTTCATTTTTTATTACCGGAACCAGTGTTCACGTAACAATGGTTTGGTCAAGAAAATACGTTCTTATAAAAACAGTCTGAAGTATTTCCAATTGAAAACCTTGGCTGGTCGTAGACTTCTGAAAGTTTTCGGCATGAAAATTGACTGTCCCCATCTGCTTGCTCTATTCTGGTTGTGTGGCTCTAAGGCTCCTTTGCTCCGTCATCACACCACTTCATTTCCCACTTAGAAGGACTGTACTAGGTGCTAATTCCCCATGTGCAAGATTGTGTAAAACGATAGACAGTTGCAGTGATCAAATTGATATTCACTTTGATTCTTTGAGTAAAATTAAGTCGATTCTCATGAGTTTAACTGAGTTCGAATGATAGTTTAGTTTGCTTTTAGTTTAATTAGCTTTTGGTTACATCTGCTTTAGGTTTAGGATACGGCATTGGCTTTTAGACTTCTTTTTTGTTTCATATAAATCAGATTATATTTGTAAAATGTGTCCCAGTAAGAGTGCACTTTTTAAAATTCTGATTTTTTTTTTCATGCACGTGGTGATTCTGAATGAATTAAAATTTCAAGAAAATTATAATTGGCGGCTTTTTGGCGCCAAAATTAAAACCTTGAATTTTTTTCTTTTACGGTCTATAGTCTGAACGGCTTGATGGATTTTGACATGTGAGGTGTCTTTTGATTTGTCATGATTCTGTGTGTGACACCAGTGGTCCAGGTATATTAAAATTTCGAGAAAATCAAAATGGCGAATTTTTGGCGCCAAAATTGTTTGACCGCGTTGGTTGCAAAAACTACTGAACGCTGAACGGATTTCGATGCAATTTTATTTGTATAAAAGGTCTTAATTAGACTTAAAATTTGACGTTTGTTTGATTGCAATCGCTTAACTAAAACCAAAGATATGAGCAAAATATAATAATTATGATTGAATTTCGGCGATGTCACTTCACTACACGAAAATTACTAACTCCTTGAATTTTATTTCATAATTGATTGTTTACCTTATGAATAATGGGTCCCACGTTTGATTAAAAATCAAATGTCATTTTGATGTTATTCTTATATTCTGCCAAATAAAAATTTTACGAAATGAAAAAGTGCGTAAGTTATTCCAAATATTGCATTGCCATATTATGATGTCTCCAAAATGTGTTTGCGTAGTAAAATTTTGCCAAAATCTTTTCAGTAAAACGACAGGCGCAGAAATAAAATCTTGTCTGAAATAAAAATTATTTATTACTAGCTTTTGCCCGCGGCTCCGCCCGCGTGGATGTCGGTTCCCGGCAATTATTAGAATTTTTCTCGCCGTAAAAACCATCCTTGAACGTCAACGAGCATTAAAAAAAAAGAATTGGCCAAATTGGTCCAGGCGTTGTTGAGTTATGCGCTTACCAACACATTTAGCGATTCATTTTTATATTATAGATTATTATTATAGTTTAAGGTCAGAGTCTAACTACGAATCAGCCAAACTTCGATATATTTCCGTGACGCGACTGCTACCTGATCCTTGAGCTGTTGCTCAATCATATACGATTGAGCACATTTTTCTACTAACGTAGGTACAGGAATATCTGTTATATTGTTTATTCTATTACGTTACATAATATATTATGGGTAAGTAAGTGTGAAAGTTTTGCAAAGCCTTTGTTGTGTTCATTGTCTTGCGATTATGCCTGACAACCGTCACCAGACGTAGGTATTCAGATATTTTTGCCACTTATTGTCCATAACGAATATCGAACGCAATTGCCATTTAATTTTACAATACTTACAATTTTTAACAAAATTAGTTCCACAATTACATTCCTTTTACACCTAGTACCAGCGAGAGCTGGTGCCTTCAAGCTGTGCGTTTATATTATGGGTGATATTTATTTATGGAGACAGGTATGTTATTATTGAATATTAATTAACGTTATGCACGTGTCATCACACGACCGCGTGATTAAATTAAAATGGAATGTTAAACACTTAAAGTTATGGTCAATGGTTCATGCACTCGGTGCATTATAGACTGGGATCAATGCTTATATCGATACCTCCTACGTAAGTTGTTGTATCTCTAAAACTGCAATTTTACAGGCGAGCGAATTAAAGATTCAAATTGGCCTAAAAACTGCATTTATTTACGTAGCTTTGTAAAACTTGGTATATGAATGTATTGTATGGTATTCTTGACTATGTTGAATGATAATTAAGAAAATATTATGAACTTTTTGAGATTTGGTGCTTACAACACTTTACTGCGGAATACAGACTGTGCCAGCTGTTGTATTTCATACTTACAACATTATACTGCGCAGTCTAGATTTCTTCAGTTGTTGTATCTCATACTTACAATATTATACTGTGGAGTTTACATTACGTTCGTTGTTGTATATGATAGTTACAACAATATACACTGGAATTTTTTATTTTAGTCCAATTGTATGTGACATTAACAATATACATTGAACACAATTTTGTATATTAGGCGGTAGATTATTGATAAGCCTAGGGACAATATAGCCGGTAGTGCGCTCGCCATACGTATTATTGGCACGCTACAAATACAATTTGTTTGACCTTTGCCTCGTATAATGAGACTCAACTGGCTGTAAACTCTTGATACGGTCACACACACTGTTTTTAAGACTACCAGTTAGCTTTACTGGATGGTATGAGTGTTTTCCTCTTTGATCTGGAACTTATACTCCCGTTGTCTTGTCCATCTTTTCTAAAGACTTATTAATAACCTAATCACTGACGGACAAAGTGCTTATAAAATGTTTTAATGCCATCTTCATTATATCCCACTGGTAACTAATATTGTAATGTATACTTACGTCTTGAAATGCTATCAGTATACACTCTACGTTTATTTTGCTTCTTTACTATGTAAGCCACATACATCCACTGCTTTTCTCGATTGCCTAAATTCCAAAAACTGTCAAAAATCTTTCTTCACTTAATTTATCGGAACATTTTTTCCGGCAGGAACATGGCGGGCCCATCTTTCTACTTGGTGGCATTGAACCTTTTCGTGACACAAATTCTTTTCATAAATTACGCAAGAACTTTCTCTTGGTATCCATTCATTAAAATGTATTTTTCTTACATTACCTTTATCTTTCCTTAATTAACGACGGTGGTTGGCGGTTGACGTGCTTGGACTATTTGAAATATTTGATAGTGGACTATTGTTCACTGTTGTACACGTTGAGCAGCTAGAAAGCACTGGTGAGGATTGAGGTGAAATGTCAAACGCCGATATATTTTCCTTTTGTATATAATATGGGCAAAAATCATTATCACAGTCGTAATCTAAATGATTGAGACTACAAGAAGGTGAAGGGTGCGGGGTCTCATTATTTTTTGTATTAGACTCTGTTTCTTCTTCTGATATATTATCAAAGATTTCACTATCTATCATATTTGCTAAAGCATTCATTTCCGATTCATTGAAACTTATTGGAAGTGGAGAAAACTAAACGAAAAATAAATTTTACTGTTAGTAAACAAGCAAGCATTTCTAGTTAGTAAGCGAGCAAAGTAGTGCTCCGTTTAGGGCTCTATGTCAGTCAGATAGGTAGACAAGAGCGCTTTAAATAGTTTCACATATAATAATAAATAAATAATAATAAATATTTTCCAACATTCTACACAACGCTATCTAGACCCATGGTAAGGATAGCTTATCTAGCTTGTGTTATGGAATCTAGAATGCTGATAAACATACTTAAATACATTTTTTTTTGTAAATACATACATATTATACATATAAATATAGTAGTATATAACAACATTAAAAAAATGCTCTGTGTTAAGCATTGAGATAAAGCAAGAAAAAAGTAATAGGTACAAAAATATAGGAAGTCCCGGTACTCGAAAGCTGAGTTTTGAATAACGACTTCTGAAGTAAAATGTTATTTTTACTACATGCCACATTTATTTTAGTTTTTATTCCAACGTAAAATATTGTATGTTTTATCTACAACATTTTATAATGCACGCTCACCAACGTAAAATATTGTAAGTACGACATACAACATTTTGTAATACACGTTGAACTACGTAAAATGTTTTATGTATTACATACAACCTTTTTGAATGTTAACTTAACAGCGTATACAGTTGTAAGTAATCTTTACAACATTTTAGGTTGTAGTCGGCAAAAATAAGATATTATACTCAATAATGTATAAGAAATAATATAATAAAGTACCTCACCAGTGATATTTCGACATGCGTGCGTTCGTCTCAATGTCCAGCGTGTTCTGTTGTATGTAGCCGATACAACTCGCGAGCGCGTGATCCTCCCTGCCCTGCACCCAGCGTAAACTATTGCCAAGAACTATACAACGTTTAAGTCCGTTCTCGTACAAAAGTTACAACGATTTACGTCTATAAAATGCTTGATAAAACAACATTTTTGTTATTTTTTCACTTTGAATACGTAAATTACAGCAAAATAAAGCTCTTTTTTAGTAAAAACGCTAAATGACATTTTGTGGGATACAACAACTTACGTGGGAGGTATCGATATGATTATCCATACTTGAAGAAATTCGCTAGACGAAATAAAACATTGGAATTATTTTCAAAGAATAGCTAATTAGGGACTTTTAATTCAGAATTCCTAACTAAACAGAAAATATTTTGAATTAAAATGGATAGTACTGCACTATGCCAATTTTATAGACAAGACCTAATGATAACGTTATGTACCTATATTGTCACTTAGAAATGCCGAAGAAAGTTAATTTCAAAAATTGTATTTTCTAGGTCTTCGTTGTGTTTACCAATATGCTTTATTACATGAGCGTTGGTCATATGCATGCCTATCCCTCTGTATTATTACCTGATCTCATATCAACGAACAGTACTCAGATAGAAGCGACGTCGAATCAGATATCTTGGATATTATGGATAATTTAAATGTGTCAAATGTTTATAATTTCAAATTGTTAATGTCAAATTTGAATGAATGCGGGGGTTATGTTGAATTTACAATAATTTATGGTATTCGTTTACACGATATAGGCGCAGAAATAGCTTAAATTAAATATAGGAAACTAAGAAAATCGGAGCAGAGCTTTTATCACTCATTAATATTTTTTATTTTTAAATTTCCTAACCTTTTCACTTTGCAGCTCCAAGCATTGGTATCGGCGCCTTCCTCGGGTTCTTCGTGTCTCCACCAATCTTGCAGTCATTCGGTCGAAAAGTCGTCCACATTTTTTTTTAATTTTTTATTTTATTTATTTAACTTATTAAAAAAATACATATAAATACATGGCATTAAGCGCGTGCATCAAAAAAACCACTGAGGTTTGTGAAAAATGCAACACATTCTAGTGCATATACGTATGCATTACATTCAAAAATAGCTCGATCCGTACATCCTGGACCCAGCTTGTGCTCAAAAGTACTCTTTACGTGCAGTACACGTTTCTTGGTTATACTTTGAAGATAACACGGGGTGCTACACTGTGGTGGACGAGATCAAATTCACGAAACATAGGTTCGCGATTTAGGTCCAAGATACACGGCCCGACCCATACTTACATTCAATCATACATTTTGATAGAATTTATCATTGTGTAGGTAGTTGAACACAGTAATCTAGGTGTACGGGCGCAGAGCGGCGAAAAGAACAAGCACAGGCGGTGGGGAGGGATTACATAGAAAAAAATCACGTAAGCCTATCCCGCCATGCCTGCCAAAAAGAATCCCTTCAAAATATGTTTGATATTTTTGTCATGTAATCTTTCCTTGATATCGGGGGGTAGTTTATTAATTAGGCGCGGTAGAATGTATCGCGTTGTCCTCTCACCAAATATGTTAGCAGCGCGTACCGTTAGTAACCGGTTCTGTGAGACGGCTCGTGTGCATACGGGACAACTGCCTGTTTCTCCTCATCGGCTGGATTATATTCGCACGAACTCAGCGTGTGTCAGCACTTTTAGCCGCAAGAGTCATCCAAGGATTTGCTATTGATGGTATCTTTGTACACGTTATTATTATCAGTGAATATTGTGCTCCTAGTAGAAGAGGTTATTTCATAACTATCACGAAAGCATCAATATCTTGCGGTGTATTTATATGTCATTCTTTATCTCTGATATGGAGCTGACAGCAACATTCACCGTTACTAAGAAAATGTCCATAAGGTCCAAAGTCGCTTGCAGTCGCTGTTTTAGACCCTGTGTGAAAGTTGTAGTTGGTTCGAGTCCACATAACATCCCCACTTGCTTAATTAGCTTCTGGGGTAGTCTATGTACCTACCTACGTAGACATCTAAGTACATACGAATTGTGTACGATGCAAATTCAGACACGTTCAGAGGTTACAATATGGTTTCCCTTTGGTTACAGTTACCCAAAAATATAATGCCAAACCTTGAATTGACGATATGCTATATGGCAGTCATGATCAGGTGACGTGATTTCTATAAGGAAATAAATTCAGTTCTTATTGACACAAATAAGAAATCACGTCCTCTGCCATAACAACAAAAGTGCAACAATGCACAAACCTATGTACGTGACACTTGTTGCCAGCCCCCACTCTATAGCTATAAAATAGTATAGTATATAAGATCTAAAAATGTGAATAATAACAAGTAGGAATAAACAAGTAAACCAACTGTGGTGTCTTACTTCCACCTCCGCAATATTGGTAACCCCGACGTGATCTTCGAATATTCCCTAGTGCTGATGTAATTGCAGGCCGACTGCAGCCCTGAAAAGGTTTTCAGCAGCAAATCTAGGGAATAATCGAGGCAGCCGACGGATCCTAGGAACGACGGACCTGGTATCTTGCCTGCCGGTCTCAACTGATCACTGTGGAGCCATATTTGGGAAAATTCACCCAATAGCCCACCAGCCTACCGACCACCACCACCAGCGAACAAGCACATTTCAGTTGGCTTCCCACAAGCTAACCAGCTGAAATTTCAAGAGGCTTAACCACAAAAAAGGAAAACAAGGACATGGCACCAATGATCCCACCCGGGACAACGGCCAAAAACCCCGTTACATCAGCTGAGTCAGCCAGTGATGGCCAGGTGGTGGCATCAATATCCATTGCGGAGCGCATACCACAGTTTTGGACCGACTCACCGCGACTGTTTGCACAATTTGAGGCTATCATTGCCCCACAAAAGCAAGGTGACGAATACAAGTACAACAGTGTAATCGCAAAGCTGTCAAAAGACGTCATACATCAGGTCAGCGATATACTCAACTGCCCGCCAGACACCGACAAATACACTGCAATAAAAAATCGGCTAATCCAGTGTTACGAAGAAAGCGAACACCGACGCTTCCACAAACTGTTATCCGAAATGGACCTAGGAGACTCGACCCCATCCCAACTCCTAAGAAGGATGAACGAGGCTAGTTGCGGAAAAATGAACGACGACACTATACGATTACTATCACTTCTATTTTAGCAGTCTCTGATAACTTGGATTTGGCAAAATTATGCGAGATGGCAGACCGAATATATGACAGCATGCGTTACACTTACACAACAAACCACTCGTCATCGGAATCTGCTAACGTAAGCTTGATAACAACGCTCACGTCACAAATTGCAGCGATGCAAATAGAAATCAACGAGCTTCGTATAAACAATAGACGATCTTCGCAACGCAGCAAATTCCGCAGAAGGTCGCATTCACGATCACGGTCACGACCGCGTTATGATGTAACACATAAACACTGTTACTATCATAGAAAATTTAAAGAAAACGCTTACAAATGTCAACAACCGTGTTCCTGGCAGAGGGGTACGGCAAGCGAGAGGTCGGGAAACGACCAATAGCGCAGAATGAGACGGGACTCTGTGCCATACACCCCGCCAACCGTCTGACTATAACTGACTCAAACAGTGGTTATAGATTTTTAATAGACACAGGGGCCAATATTTCGGTATTACAAAACGCACAGGGCAAGAAAAACCCAAACAACTACAAATTGTATGCTGCAAACGGGTCAATAATAGAAACATACGGCGAACGCACGTTAACATTGGACCTGGGTAACGCACACCTTTTACCTGGACGTTCATAATCGCAGATGTCAAAATGCCTATTTTAGGAGCTGACTTTCTGGAGCACCACAAACTACTAGCGGATTTGTACGGGAAACGATTGATCGACGAAGAAACAAAATTAAAAACGCCTGTCAAAAACGTAAGAGCAAAAGTACTTTCAGTCAGATCGATCGATGCGAACTTACCAGAACGTATAAAGCGCCTGTAAGAAAAATACGAAAGTATAACACGAATGACTTCGTTTAAAAACCCCCAGAACACGGTGTGCAGCATCACATCATCACCAAAGGTCCTCCTGTATACGCACGCGCCCGCCCTCTACCACCCGACAAATATAAGGCAGCCAAAAAGGAATTTCAAGAGCTAATAAACTTAGGAATACTAGAACCGTCAAGTAGTCCATGGGCATCTCCGCTACACATGGTGAAGAAAAAACATGGAGAATGGAGGCCATGCGGAGATTATCGCGCATTAAACAAAATTACAGTTCCCGACAGATACCCCTTACCAAGACTATTAGATTTTACATACGTCGCAAGTGGAAAAACAGTCTTTAGCAAAATTGACATAAAAAAGGCTTTCCACCAAATCAGGGTTGCGGAACCAGAAAAGACAGCAATAATCACACCCCTAGGGCTGTTCCAGTGGAAGACCATGCCATTTGGGCTCTCAAAAAGTGGGCAAACGTTCCAGAGGTTTATGGACTCCCTGTTCCGAGATCTGGACTACACATATGTATTTGTAGACGACATACTCATCGCCAGCCAAAATGCCGAAACACATTACGCCCATTTAGAAGAAGTATTCGCCCGTTTAAGCAAAAACGGACTTTCAATAAATACAAGCAAGTGCGGATTCGTAAAGACTGAGATAGACTTCCTAGGTTATCATATAACGAGCCAAGGAATCACTCCTACGTCTGAGAAAGTACGAGCAATAAGCGAATACCCTAAACCAAAGGTAGTAAAGGAGCTACGCCGATTTTTGGGAATGATGAACTTCTACAGAAATAGCATCCCACACGCAGCAAGACACCAAGCTACGCTCAACAAATACCTAATAAACTCCAAGAAGAACGACAATACTCCAATCGAGTGGAATATCGAAGCTAACCAAGCATTTGAAACCTGTAAACAGGACATAAGAGATGTCACAATCCTCGCGTTCCCGGAAATGGACGCACCGCTAGCCATCATGACAGATGCTAGTTTAAAATGCGTAGGCAAGAAGAAGGCATCAGTGGACGAGTCCCCTAGAAGAATAAGATATTTAGAATACATCGCACAATTTTGCACAGACATACAGCACGTAACAGGCAGCAAAAACGTCGTGGCCGACGCACAATCACGAGTAATTGAAACTATAGACCTACCTCAAACCCTCAACTGGCAAGAAGTTAGAAAACATCAAGACAGTGACCCAGAGTTAGCAAAACTGAGACAAAACAGGTCATTAAGAATGGTACTGGTAGCAGTACAAAACAATAATGTAAAAATTTATTGTGATAGATCTACCGGTACAACAAGGCCATACCTGCCATTTCAGTTCAGAAAAACAATTTTTGATAGCTTTGACAACATGAGTCACCCTGGGAAAAATACTACAAAAAAGCTAATTGCGTCACATTACGTATGGACAAACATGCACAAGGACATTTACGAAATGTGTAAAACCTGTCTACAGTGCCAGCAATCAAAGGTTCATCGCCACACAGTCTCACCACTAGGAAAAATTATGCTACACTACTGAATCACTACCAAGTACGCCCAATACAAGAGCAAACATACAAGCAACATTGGAAACAGTGCAACTCATGAAAAGGAGCAGCTAAGTATGGTGCAAAATAACATCCAGCCAAGCACCGAAAAACAACATGCCCATCTTACATCAGAACTAGAGAGCATCAAGATGTGGATCACCATACTTGTGGCAATCATCGTGACAACGACCATTGTGATAACTATCACTGCCTTGGTAAGAAAGGCGTCTAAAACGATGAAAGAGAGGATTACCAAGGCAATAAGGGACGTGAATAACGTGTGATACAATCAAATCAGCGCATCATACGAAGAGATACCGTCACATCGAAGAAGAAACGCACGCACCGCAGCACTACAGCACGCAATACAGCACCACAGCACCACAGCACATAGAAATTATTTAAGAGGGGGTTATATGGCAGTCATGATCAGGTGACGTGATTTCTATAAGGAAATAAATTCAGTTCTTATTGACACAAATAAGAAATCACGTCCTCTGCAGATGCGTAGAGATGTTGCGTCTTTGGCAGTTTTCTACCGTCTCTACCATGGTGAATGTTCTGACGAGCTCTTCCAATTAGTCCCACCCTCCCCTTTCCTTCACAGGACGACACGTGCAGGGCTAAGATGTCATCCATTTACGGTGCAGAGTATACCTGCTAGAACCAAGCGTTTCAGTGATTCATTCCTATGCCGCACCACTAAGGCCTGGAATTCCCTGCCAGTTCACGTGTTTCCTTCTTCCTACAGTCCTGGGTCCTTTAAGCGGGGCGTGAAAAAGCATCTAATGAGGCCGTCAAGCAGAGTGCCACCACTGTTAACATGGTAAATGTTTACGATGGTGACCCTCTTTCCGAGACTTTGCCTTTAGCTTAACATCAGGCGAGGTGAAGTCAAATTGACGTGTCCTATATAAAAAAAAAAAAAAAAAAAAACAATGCACAAACCTATGTACGTGACACTTGTTGCCAGCCCCCACTCTATAGCTATAAAATAGTATAGTATATAAGATCTAAAAATGTAAATAATAACAAGTAGGAATAAACAAGTTAACCAACTGTGGTGTCTTACTTCCACCTCCGCAATATGCTACCAGTACTGTTTTGATATTTACGCTTTTAGTCAGATTGTAAAGTACATAGGCAGATTTGCTTAGTTTCTGGCACTTGTCCTCAGCTTCGGCCGGCCAGGTCAAATGAGAGTAAATTTTTACTGAGAGGAAATTCCTTAATCTGACTTTCTATTCATACTACGTTACATTGTATTTTACCGCGTAGCGAGACATTTTATACATATTGTTTTGTTGATTTACCACGTTATAGGTGAAAGGTATTCGAAGGATATATTTAGAGTAACATTAGTTATAACGAAATGTGTCCTCTATTTAATAGCGTTCCGTCGTCATGACAAGCTCCAAAATTTTCATTTGCTTGCCATTTCACGACTAATCTTCACACGTATTTTAGTAAATTAGTTATTACATTATTTCTGAATTAATGAAGACATGTTTTCTTTATAATAATAGATCTATATAGATATATTACTAGGTTTTCAACTCTCATATAAACAGTATTAAAATTATATTCAGTGTCAAGGACTTGAAAAATTATTATGGGTGATATTTATTTATGGAGACAGGTATGTTATTTTTTAATATTAATTATCATCAAGAACATGACGTCATCACAAGACCGCGTATTGCATTATAGACTGGGGTCGATGCGAATATTATTATCCATACTTGAAGAAATCCGCTAGACGAAAAAAAAACATTGGAATTGTTTTCAAAATACAACTAATTAGGGACTTTTTATTTAGAATTCCTGACTGTATGGAAAATATTTTGATTTAATTAAAAATTTCAAAAACCCCCGTCACAAAAACATGTTTTTATTTTGATAAGTTTTTTGTGACGGGGGTTTTTGAAATTTTTCGTTTAATTTTTATTTTTTACTTTATATATTGATCTACTAGTCAATCCCTTACATTTGATACCCATATTGAAATTATTATTTAGTCTTTATTTTGTAGCGACGGCCATCTTGGATCGATATTTTTCAAACATCGCTAAGAAATATTAAACTACCTTTCCCGACTAAAATACCTTTCAAACAAAAAAACTAAATTCAAATCAGTTAATCCGTTTAGGAGCTACGATGCCACAGACAGACACACACACACAGACACGTCAAACTTATAACACCCGCCGGTTTTAAGTCGGGGGTTACAAATGGATAGTACTGCACTATGTCAATTTTATTGACAAGACCTAATGTTAAACATTATAAATGATTAAATTATGTATATTGTCACTTAGAAATGCCATAAGTTAATTTCAAACATTATCTTTCTAGGTCTTCGTGGTGTTAACCAATATGCTTTATTACATGAGCGTTGGTCATATGCATGCCTATCCCTCTGTATTATTACCTGATCTCATATCAACGAACAGTACTCAGATAGAAGCAACGTCGAATCAGATATCTTGGATAGGTGAGTCCGCAAATCAATTTTTAATAGAATAGAATAGAATAGAATAGAATACTCTTTATTGCACACCAAACATAGAACATATACAGAGGAAACATGCATGATAGAAAGTTGTACAATGGGCGGCCTTATCGCGATCTGCGATTTCTTCCAGACAACCAGTTTGGATGGACTGAACTGCAAGAACAGGTAGTTTGTGGTGTACACTAAAATTATTACTTATTTAAATACTTAAGTACTTATTTAAATACCAGAAAGAAGGAAGAAAGTATATATTTCATTATATAATTTCCTACATACAAATACATACATACAGCCATATACATACATGCATACATACATACATACATATATACATACAAACATACATACACATATACATACATACATGCATACATACATACATACACACATACATACATAGATACATACATGAATACATACCTACATACATACATAAAACATACTTTATATACATACTACGCGCAATTAAAATTGCTTATCATATAATATTGTCCCAGAAACAATACAGAGTTCTTTTGTCATAAAAACTTATAACGTTAGGTAGTGCTCCCTTACCTGTCTTTGAAATGTAGACAGCGACTGTGCTCGTCTTATCTTTACAGGCAACGCGTTCCAAAGTCGTGCAGCTTGTACTGTAAAGGACTTGTCGTAGAAGCTGGTAGAATGCGTCACCATTGCCAGGGTCAAGTTTTCCGTGGATCTTAGATGTCTTGTATTTTTCTCGTGCAGAAATTGAAAACGCTTTTTCAGATAAAGAGGAGTAGTTGGGTTAAACAATATATTAAAAAGAAGAGAGAGTATATGAGTATTCCGGCGAAGGCGGATGGGTAACCACTTGAGCTTTTTACGAAATTCGGAAACATGATCATATTTGCGCAAGCCAAAAATGAATCGTATACAGAAGTTTTGGAGTCGCTCAAGTTTATCAAGTTGGTCCTCATTAAGATCGAGATAGCTGACATCGGCATAATCCAGAATAGGGAGGAGTATCGATTGCGCTAGCGCAATTTTGGTTTCGGTTGGGAGGAAATTACGTAATCTCCTCAAAGTACCACCGGTGGCGAATATTTTGCGGCTGATGTTTTTCACCTGAGCTGACCATGACATGGTCTTGTCAAGGTATATGCCCAAGTTTTTGACTGTATCACTTATGGGAATGATAGTACCTTCAAAGTGAATTTGAGGTAGAGCCGACCAGTCAACCTTTGGTAAGAGTCTTGAGCTACCAATTACAGTTACTTGAGTCTTACTGGGGTTAATCTTGAGCCCATACATAGCAGTCCAAGTACTAAGATACGCCAGATCGGTGTTAATAGTGGCAATACCCTGAGACAGTCCATCCACATCTGTCTGGCAGTAGATTTGTAAATCATCTGCATACAGGTGGTAGGAAGAGAGAAGTTGACTAGATATAGAGTTAATAAATAATGAGAAGAGTAAGGGAGATAAAACGCCACCCTGCGGCACACCCGCAGCGGTATTAGACCATGATGAATAGGTATCATCCAGTCGGACCCGCTGCCGGCGACCAGACAGGTAACTACGAAAAAAGTCAATAGCCGATGGAGATATGTTGAGAGAGCTTAATATGGCTAGCAGGACATCGAAATCCACAGTATTGAATGCGTTGCTAAAATCAAGTAGGCAGAGTATTGTGAGATTTCCATTCTCCATACCGAGCCGTATGTCGTCAGTAATGTTGATAAGGGACGTTGTGGTGCTATGCCCCGGGCGGAATCCGGATTGTAACGGGTTTAGTAAATCGTTTTTGCGGATGAATGTATTAAGTTGGTTTTGGATGAGGCGTTCGAGGACTTTAGATAGGAAAGGTAGGATAGAGATAGGACGGTAATCGGTAAAGGATGTAGGTTTAGGGTTTTTGGGTAACGGGATGATTTGAGCATCTTTCCACGTTGTAGGAAATGTACCTTTGGCGATGGAGTGGTTCATTATGTGAGTTATAATGGGTACTATGTCGCCAAGGATGGGGAGCACCATCTTGCGACTGATGGAATCAGAGCCAACTGCATTCGATGATATAGATAGAATACCCTTCTCAACATCACAAACGGACAATTGATTGAAACCAAATGGAGAGTAGTCAGGAGTTGGAAGCGATGAGAGATGATTTATTGTGGTAATTTTAGCTGTCCCGCTGAAATTAGACGAAGCTGAGAAATGCTGGTTAAGGGCATTAATATCCAGACGTGTTGGAAGTAGTTCCTGCCGTTGCTTACCAACCCCTAGTGACCTCAGGAATTTCCAGACTTTAGCTGGGTCACTGTTTTGTACAGAATTATGGACATGTTGGCGTTGTGCATTCCTACACACCTTGTTACAGTGATTACGTATTGACAAATAGTTATTTTTATTGCGGTCTGTAGGTCGCATCTTGTACTTAAACTTAGCTGCACCCTTTTTGGCGATCAGATTTCTTATGTCATCGGTGAGCCACGGTGCGGGAGGATGTTTTAGCTTTACAGCTCGAATGGGCGCGTGTATGTCATATAGCGCGATTAGATTATTATTTAAGATATCAACCTTCTCGTCTACGGACTCTGTGGTTAGTAAGGGTGCCCAATCGATCTCTCTTGCATCTTGTCGGAGTAGGTCAACATTCATGGCTCCAAAATTACGCTGCATCAGTATTTTTGGCTTTGCCTTTGGTGGGCGGATTTTATAGGTGAGATAGAGAAGATGATGATAGGAGAAAATATCCGCAGACAATTGCCCATGTTTAGCGACATGGTCTGATGATGAGACGAGCAAGAGATCAAGAAGAGATGGTGCACAGTCTGGGAAAAAATGAGTAGCATTAAGAGGGAGAACATGGAGATTGGTAGATTCGACAATAGAAAGGAGAGAAGACGAGCGAGAATCTTTTTTTAGTAAACACGTGTTAAAGTCACCCATAATAATAGTGTGCTTGTAAGAAGGGATGTGGTTGTGTAAGAGATTCTCGAAGGATGAAAAAAAGTTTACAAGTAACGAAGGAGAGTAATAAACACCCAGCAAAATTTTTGAGTGATGCAGCTCGACCTCCAGAAACAAATGCTCGCCAGCATTCGATGCGGGTGACTGTGCTGATATATCGACTATCGAGTAGGGAATATAGCAGCGAAGATATATGGCAACACCCCCGCAATTCTTACCCGTACGGTCGTTGCGGATAAGTGTGAAACCAGGTAGAGAGTAAGAAACTGAGGGTAGACATGGCTTTAGCCATGACTCGCTAACTAATATAGCGTGTATGTTATTATTTTTACCGAAAACTGTCAGCATCTCAGGGAAGTGGCCAGGAATACTCTGAGCGTTAATATGTACCACATTAAAATTTCTAGGAACATCGGAAAATTGAGCCTGAAGTGCTTCAGCCAGTGCAGGTGCACCCGTGTTACCGCTACTATTACGACTGTCGCTGTCATCATCACTAAGCGAGTAGTATAATAAATCACTGTCACTATCACTACTGCCCGTCATAAACTCAATAAATATAATTTGTAGGTACAATAAATATATATATAAGAATAACGATTAAGAAATATATAATAAATATATATAAATATAAATAAATATAGATAATTTATATGTTATATACAAAATCAATTTCACTCAGATAGCTGTAGGTACTTCCAAGCAGTACAGTCCACCCGCCAGTTGAGCAGTGTCGTGAAAAGTTACACAGAGCAAAGCAAACATTTAAACACAATTTGAATAAGCGAACATAAAAACAAAGGTACAAAAAGCAAACACAAAAATAACAGAAGAGAAAAAGCATATTCTGCAGTAACTACCTATAAGCAACATATTAATTAATTACATAGATTAGGTACACAAAGCAAACATAATACCTATAGGTACAGAACTAGAAAAAGAACGTATAAGAAAGAAAGCGGTATCTACATGAACAAAATAATATACTACTATAGAAGGTGCGAGAAGTGCAAGAATGCGGTATCTACACAAAAAAAATAAAATACAATACATTTATCTACAGACAGACTACACACAGAAATGAACTTTAACTCTTTCACTAGTGACTACTGGTATGTGACATATGCGAGAATGTCAGTCTATGTACCGCACTGCACATCGCCACCTTTTCTCCGACAGAGATCACGATACGAGAATATCGGGGTACGATTTGACAGACATGTCACTGCCAGACAAATCAAACCTGTCAGATTGACTTGACAGTGACACATCAAATCAATTTTTTAATTGTGATTGAAGTTGAAAAATAAAAAATTAAAAGTTTGTGACTAAAAATTAATAGATATCTAATGAGATCGTGACGTCGTACCACAGATAAATTGGATACCCTCGATAATAATATATGCAGTGCGGTACTTACACCGAATGCCCGGGTATAGAACCGCACAACAACAACACAAATAATAACACAAAATGAGGTTACTTCCTGGTAGTTCTCTTGGACTTCGTGGGCCCAAACCTGGATGCAGTGGCTGCGGGTGGATCCACAGGTCTGACTTCCTGGGCCGCCGCTTCAGGGATATGCTGTAAATCGGCTCCAGTGTTAATTTTCCTACGTTGCCCGTTTTCGCCGAGTACATAAATAATCCCGTCTCGAGTCCAACATTTCGCGACACCATACTTCTCCCGAGCAGCCAAGAACAGTTCATGACGAGGTTTGGTCAGGAATTCAGACAACGTAATGCCTGTACCCTTAAGCTTCGTTTTTAAAAACCAAACCTGATCCCGTACGGACGTCTGCTGAAACTTTACCAGGATAGGCCGATGTCTGTGAGGCGTAGCAGGCCTTCCCATACGATGGCAACGCTTAATGGCACTTACCGTGAAGCCATCCACCTTGAGTGTAGACTTAACCACACCGGCCACTACTTGTGCAAGGTCTTCATTTTTTTCTTCGACAACTCCATGGAACAGAAGTATTTTCCGCCTTCCCTGCATCTCCAAATTGTCAACACTGCGTGCTAAAGACTCCACCTGTTGCTGGAGGCCCTTCACTGCCTCGAGTATAAAAGCCCGAAATGCAGTGAACTCACCAACTAGTTCCGCAGTGCTTGATGGGGGGCTTGTACTGTTCTGGAGATCAGCTTGGAACTGGTCCATCCGCTTGTGAAACACACTTGTCAAGCTCTCTATTGTGTTCTGTAGTGATTCCATTTTATTTGTGTTTGTATAGTGAAATTGAAGGAGATAACGCTCACTGGCAGGTAGTGTACTTAGGTTAACTCTAATATAGCATTAAATATGGCTTTGAATAATAATTTGTTATTTAATTAATTAAAAACTTAAGAGGCTAACATTTTCAGTGTATTACACTCAACTACCCACATGTAAGTCCAGTGCAGTTTTAATTTAAATGTATCAAATATTTAAGTAGGACTTAAACTGTTTTTTGTGCTGTTTCGGCATTATTTGAATGGATGCGTGGGTTATGTTGAATTTGCAACAATTTGTGGTATTCGTTTACACGATATATGCTGCGCTGAAATAGGTTAAAGTAAATATAGGTAACTAAGAAAATCGGAGCAGAGCTTGTATCACTCAACAATATGGACTTCACTCTAAATACATTTTTAAATTTCCTAACCTTTTATTTTCACTTTGCAGCTCCAAGCAATGGTATCGGCGCCATCCTCGGGTTCTTCGTGTCTCCACCAATCTTGCAGACATTTGGTCGAAAAGTCGTCCACATCATTGATTGCCTGTTTCTCCTCATCGGCTGGATTATATTCGCACTAACTCAGCGTGTGTCAGCACTTTTAGCCGCAAGAGTCATCCAAGGATTTGCTATTGGTGGTGTCTTTGTACACGTTATTATTATCAGTGAATATTGTGCTCCTAGCAGAAGAGGTTACTTCATAACAATAACAAAAGCATCAATAGCTTGCGGTGTACTTATATGTCATTCTTTATCTCTGATATGGAGCTGGCAGCAAATAGCTACGTTTGCCATTACCTTTCTAATATTATCAATACTTATGACGCTGTTATAGCCAGAAAGTCCTTCATTCTTAGCTATGAGAGGTCGCTTCAAAGAAAGTGAAAAGTCATTCATTTGGCTCCATGGTGATTCTAACTTGCATGAGCTGCACGGCACCTTCTGCATACTTCACAAGAACCAAAGACAAAGAACCGGAATGCACAAAAATGGTTTACGTTTCTATTCAAAAGAGATTTCATCAAGCCTTTTATAATAGTATGTTTACTGACGATAATTGTTGAATTTTGCGGTAGACATTTTCTTGTGGTTTATGTCATACAAATGATGATAGAATTGGTAGAAGATAAGTCGTTGGCTATATATTTTACTATAGGTGCTGATTTATTCACAGTTCTCGCCTTAATGTCCTCTTGTTTTATCATCAGCAGATTCAAGAGACGAACAGTTTTATTTTCATGCGGTGTTACTATGATTTCCTTGATGTTGACTATCTGTGTCGTTGTATTTTTGAAATTAGCAACTGTGCCGTGGCTCGCACCATCGTTAATTGTTCTACATAGTTTTATAATAAACATCAGCATCACACCTGTATGTAATATACTATTTGGTGAACTTATTCCTTTAGAACATAAAGGTTGGGGTTCCTTTCTAGCAGGAATTGTTTTCTCATCTTTATACACGGTGTTGTTAAAAATTACTCCGAGTATTTTTTTTTTTTTTTTTTTTTTAACCGTGGGGGAAAATCCTTCATGGATGTTATGCCGGACTCCTACCGACTAAAAACCCCCACGGTAACGCCCAGAAGCCTATGGATGGGAGCCCCGGGTAAGCCCTCGGAAGGATGTCCCAGGACTCCCATCAGACCTACGGCTACAATTGCGGCCTCGTCTCGGGGGTGGTTCGGGTGCTATCCCGCGTCTATGGGGGGGTTATCGGGTGTTATCCCGCTTCTTAGTTGCGTGCGTGAATCCCTCACGTCACGCTGCCGTCATGGGCCTGCTTCTGTAAAGACGGTGAGCAGCCAACTCACCGTCCTCAGGCCCCCGGTCATGGAGGCCGATGGTCTTCGGCGAAGACACGTCGGCGGTGCCCAAGCCGCCGACTGCGGAACTCGGGTGGGAGAGTTTTCTCCCGCTCCCGCCCCGCCGCCTCTTTCACGAGCATGACCTGCTCACAGAAGGAGGCGGCGCAGTCCCACTTACTCCCGCTGGAGACCATGGCTCGCACCATAGTCTCGAGCGAGAGGGTGCCCACGCCCAGACCCACCACGAGGACCTGGCGCTGTTGCGCCCACGCCGTGCACTCCACCAGCGTGTGGAGCGCTGTGTCATCGCTGCGGTCCTCGCAGTGCTGACACTCGGCCGTGGTTTCCCGGTGTCTTCGCCACAGATACCTACCGAAGCTACCATGCCCGGTAAGTATCTGTGACAACCGGTAGGAGAGAGCACCGTGTCTCCTCTCCAGCCACTCGTCCATGACCGGTCTGACGGCCGCAATTGTGGCGAATCCCCCCTTTGGTTGCTCAAGTCGCATCTTCCATGTCTCCACGGTTTTCTGGTAGAGCTGGGACCGCTGGGCCTCGATTTCTCGAGACGCAGGCCATTGGCCCCGCTCCAGCGCCTCCTTGCGCCATACAAATAGAGACGCAAGGGCTCTCGCTTCCAGGTCCCATGGAGGGGTCCCGGCTAGGAGGCATGCCGCCTCACCAGAGATCGTGCGGTATCCCCTTATCACCCTGACGGCCATCGCCCTCTGTGGGCTCAGTAATCTAGCCACATTACTGGCCGTCAGGTTCTCCGCCCATACGGGGGCCCCGTATAGGGCCATACTTCGCACGATCCCCAGGTACAGTCTCCTGCAGGGGGCGTTGGGTCCCCTGATATTGGGCATCAGCCACGCGAGTGCGGCTGACGCCCCCCTCAGTTTTGGGACCAAACTTCGGAAGTGATGTCCGAAGTTCCACCGGCCATCGAGCACGAGTCCCAGATACTTCATCGAGGGCTCGATGCCGATGCTGACGCCCCCTACCTGTAGGCTGGATCCCGCAGGTGGCCCCATCCGAGGTCCGTGGAAGCACAGAGCCTCGGACTTGTGAAGGGCGACCTCGAGACCCAGCCGCCGTATCCGACCCACGACTTGAGCAACCCCTGCCGTGGCCTTTAGTGCTGCATCTCGGTGCGTTGCTCCCCGCGCCGTAACGAGGGTGTCATCGGCGTAACACGTTACGGTGACCCCTCTGAGCAACGGACCACGCAGCACCCAATCGTAGCCGATGTTCCACAGGAGTGGCCCTAATACCGATCCCTGTGGAACACCGCACGACACATCCCGCCGACCCGGCCCTAGCCAACTCGGGTAAGTAATGGCCCTCTCAGAGAGATAGGCCCCGACAATTCGACGGAGGTAGGGAGGCACTCCATGGTAGATAAGCGCCTCCCTAATGCAACTCCAGGGCAGGGTGTTGAAGGCGTTGGCGATGTCAAGAGACACCGCCACCACCACCTCACCCTGTGAGACTGCTTCCTCCGTCAGGCCTCTAATGCGCATGATCGCGTCTACGGTGGAGCGCCCCTGACGGAAGCCAAACTGGCTATCCGACAGATCAGGCCCCACGCGTATGAGATGCTTGACGAGGCGTTGTGCAATAATGCGCTCAAAGAGCTTGCACACCTCGTCGAGCAACACGATCGGCCGGTACCCTGATGGGGAATTTGCCGGCCGCCCCGCCTTTCGGATTAAGACCAGTTTCCCTGTCTTCCAGACCTTGGGGAACTGGCCTTTTTCGAGGCATGCGCTAAAGAGCCCTATAATTCGAGGCCCAAGTTCTTCGAGAGCCAGGACCCATGCTCGGCCCGGAATGCCGTCGGGTCCAGGGGCGGTGTTTCTGCGGGATTTAAGCCGCAGTAGAGCCGCCCCTAGCTCACCCTCTGTGACTACGGGCACGTCGTTCTCGCTGCCTTCCGCGTTGGGCGCCTGAGACGGAGCCATGCGCGGAGGAATGTGTTCCTCCGCTCTTGATGGGAACAAGGAGTCCAGGACCCCCTCTAGCCGCTCCGGCTGGAGACTCTGGGTCAGTGGGGGCGCCTTGGGGCGTAATTTGCCCCTTACCATAAGGTACGGACGCCCCCACGGGTTCCGCTCCAAGGTCTCCATCAGCTCCTCGCGGCCCACTTTTTGGACCGCTTGATGGCCGTCTGGAGGGCCCTCTTGGCACCCTTGTACCCATCATAGAGCTCCGTCTCACGGGCTGCCGCATCGTCTGGGCGGCGACGCCTCCGGCGGAATCTGGTGTACCGGCGGCGCGCGGCAACGCACTCCGCGCGCAACTGCGCGATTTCCGGCGTCCACCAGTACACCTGTCTTCTCGCCGGTCTGGGCCTAGCCCTGGGCATCGCCGCATCGCAGATATGCGACATGGCTCTCCCGAACCACTCCACCTCGGCATCAATATTGGCAGGTCTGTCCGCTATCGGGATCCAGGCCTGCACTATGGCCGCCTCCAGGAGAGCCTCCGGATCCAGGCGATTGAGTGCCCAACGCGGTCCCGGGGGATTCGCAATAGCTGGCGGCAGGTTTGGTGGAGGGGAGACGTCGAACCGAATATATCGGTGATCTGATGACGTCTCCTCCTCCTCCACCACACGCCATCCCTGGACACGGCGGGCGAGCTCAGGGGTCGCAAACGAAACGTCTATGACCGAGCTGAGCCCCCGCCGCGTCCAGGTTGCGACATTCCCCCGGTTCAGGATGACTAGGCCACGTGTAGCGACCCAGTCCTGAAGTATCCTCCCCCTGTCTCTGGTTTCCCGGGAGCCCCAAGCCTGCGACCAGGCATTGAAATCTCCCAGGATCAGGACAGGGCGAGGCCGGCATGCAGCGAGAACGACGTCCAGCTCAGGGAGCCATAGCTCAAACTGATGCTGGTCGAGGTTTGGCGAGATGTAAACGGCCACGACAGCCACCCCCTCATATTCCGCCGCGACACAACCCGGGCCCCTAGCGATAAGCGCTAGGCGCGAGTCGTCCGCGGCGGTCCCCCCAAAGACAGTCGCCAGGCCGTGCAGATCCACTGGGCTTCCCGGGTGAACCCAGTACGGCTCGGCGACAACCACCACGTTAACGGACCACTGCCTGATGCTCTGGTACAGAAGGTCCTGAGCACCAGCGCAGTGGTTCAGGTTCACCTGCAAGATGCGGACATGGGTGCCCATTAATGGACGTCCATTTCCGCACCCTGCCGCGAGAGTGCACCGTCACCTCCCCGTGTGGACGGACGGGGCTTTGGCCTTGAGGCAGTACAGGCCTTACTGCCCACCCAGTGGTCGGCCTCCTTGTCTTCCGCCACGCATTTAAAGCAGCGTGGCGGAGCGTCACAGGCAAGGGCCACGTGACCGGGCTGACTACAGCGGAAGCACCGGTCTCCCACGGTGACTTCCGCCGTACACTGCACTCCCACATGCCCCACGACCAGGCACCTAAAGCACCTGGCTTCGCGTGGCTGCAGGAGATGCGCCTGTGCCCTCAGGAAGCCCCCGATAAGGAGGCTTCGTCCGTCCGCCACTTTTTGGGCCGCCGCGACGGGGCAGCTCACGACTGCCGACCCGTGACCGTACAGGCCAAAGCGGATTTCGCTTGACCTCACCTGATCACGAGGGCAGCCGCTCGCCTCCACGACGGCGGAGATTATCTCCTCCGCCGTGGCCGCGTCATCCAGACCCGAAATGCGCAGACTCGCGCATTTGTTGGGTCTGGTGACGCGGACGTCACCCGTGTCCAGCGACTCCCTTAGCTTTGCCGCTAGGGCATCTGCTTTGGAGCCACTGGTGGCGCCAGAGATCTCAAGGAGGCGTGCTCCGGTCCGCGTCATCTTGGACCGGAGACCTTCCTCTATTTCGAGGGCTTTAAGGTCCACCGCGGCCCTCGCCTGTCTCAGGACCTCGGTATACCCCACGCCCCTCGCCCTGCCCTCTGTCGTCACCGTAATGACGACGGCAGAGGAACGGGGAACGCGAAGCCTCTTTGGCGCCTTCACCGCGGCGGCCTTTGCCGCTTTTGCGGCGGTTTTTGCCGCCTTCTTGGCGGCCTTCGCCGCCTTTTTGGTGGCATTAGTCGCCTTCTTCTTTGCTCCCACCACCTCCCAGACCCCCTCACTGGAGAGATTCTGGGATGCAACGGGAGCATTGGCTGTACTGCTTGGGGAGGCGGGGTTGCCACCTCTTCTAGGTGCCGTCTTCTTAGGTGCGGAGGGGGCGGAGGCCCTCGGCTTGGGACCAGGAGCCCCACTGGGTGCAGCAGCCTTCGTCGCATATGACGCGACGACGGGTGCCGCCAACGGCGGGCGGTATGCCCGGTTCTCGAGGACGCCGAGTCGTCGCTCGATGGCCTCCAGCAGCTGGACCACCGTAGGCGTCACCTTAGATGGGGCACGGGGAGCGGGCGTTTTCGCACCCCGAGCCTCCCCGGCCCCCTGGACCAGCTGCGTCAGCTGATCGATCTCCTCCCGCATCAACTGTTGTTGCTTGCGGGAGTCGGCAAGCTCCGTCTCCAGGCTCGCAACCCGAGCCCGGAGTTTCTCCTCCTCGCTGGAGACGCTCCTTTCCAGGAGCTCCTCCAGCGCTTTGGCGGCACCCGTTACCGCATCTGCCACGACCCTCTTCTTTCCCGCAATATTTTTCTGGCCTTTTACGGCGCCAGAAATGCGGGAAAGTGCCGCCAGGATGTTCTGCGCCGCTGGCACCTCCGTGACCTTCCCGCTTGGTAGCGGGGGCACAATCGCTAGCGGCTCTGCTACCCTCCCTTTCGCTCTGTAGAGGTCGGCTTTCCGGCCTCTACCCGCGGTGGTAGCCACAATCTTCCTCTTACTAGGAAGGTCCTCCTCGCTGTTAGATGACACAGACCCAGGCCGACGGAACAGGCCCTTGCCTGGTTCGCTCGACCTGGGTCTCTTCCTACCTACGTCGGCATGGATACCGAGACCGAGGGTATCCTCGGTCCCGCCACCCACGCCGGCGGCCGACTCCATCTCCGAGCCAGCACGAGTCGACACGTCTTCCGCGTCGCCGTTTTGGGTGGTTTTGAGGCACACCCATGGGCCTGTGGGACTGTGGTGACCCCTCCCATATACCATCCGGGATGAACCCGGGCGGGGGTCGCCATGGCTGGTCGCCGAATGGGTGTCCATTCGACCACCAATCACAGCAAGGGATTCCCCGGACGGAGTCCGGGTACCCTCATGGGTAGTTTTATTCTTCGTAGTTTCCATAGCCATTTTGTATTTACGGTTAATGTCCGCCGACGTTGAGGTGGAAGGAGAGAGGTTGGGAGTGTATGTGAGGATGGGAAGGTGGGTAGGTGGGAGTGAGTGACGCCCTAGGCACTGAGTTCCCCCCAGTGATGCATCCCATTGCCAGGCGTCAGAGCGTGGGGTTCGGGGTGATTTTTTATAGAGGTTTTCTTCCTCGCAACTCCTAAGAGCCACCATGCCCGTCTGTTGCCAGATGGGGGTACGGCTCGGCCGATCGATGGTCCCCATGGGACCGTGTACTTCACCACTGATCGCTCAGTGGCAAAGTACTCGTCGCCCTGACAGTTCTCCGCTAGGTACGCTCTGCTTAGCAGAGCGCATGCGGAGAACTCGAAACCGGCCATAAAGGCCCCCCCCTCCTTGGTGGACTATTTGCCATGGGCGACGACGTGCGCCTCGCGCAAAGCCCACATCGTCGCCCACGTTACCAGGGTGCACCACGCGGAGGTTGTCCTACCCAGCACCCCATTACTCCGAGTATAATGCAGAGCACTGGTGTAGGAGGTGTTTTTGGAACTTACGGAATAACTGTAGCTGTATGTTTTCTTGTATTATATTTTATATTACCAGAAACGAAAGACAGAACTTTGGCAGAAATTGAAAATGAGTTCAAAGCTGTTGAACCAATAGCGTGTGAGGAAAACAAACGACTACAAATGATCGGTTAATTAGCACTAAGTACTGAAAAAATAAAATCTTGTCTACAGCCCACTGGCGACATCGAAGTTCTATAGTTAGATCAGTCGTCCGACTTTTTAAGACCTCAACCAGCCGTATTATGTGCCATAGGTGTTTGTATATGGCAACTGAAATTGACAATGTTTCGAAATATTGTAGATATGTAGAGTTCTCAGTAAGTTAAGAAGTCACCCATCCTAACAATGACCTAGATTGTATAGCATATTGTAGGTTTAATAACATGTTAACTATTAATATTGGTGAATAAATTAAGACAAGCAAGTTCACAATGACCTTTTTATTTTCATGCATGAGTTCATAGCTAAGTATGAATCTAAACGTACTTGACTCAAAACTCACAGAGTAAGTAAAAAGTTCTTCACCAGAAATGGCAAACTAATACACAGATTCGTATCTCACATCGTGACGTGGGATCCCTTAGTAGAGATTTCATTTACTGTAGGAGAATGATAATCCTCAGTTAGGATGATGTAAGCGTATGTTATTCGTGTCTTTAAATACTATATTTTCTTGATATGTAAAAGTCTGTATATACTGTGCCGTGGCTTCCACCATCTTTTTTAACTGTTGTACATAGTTTTATAATTAACACCAGCATTGTACTTATATGTTATACACTATTTGGTGAACTTTTCGTTTGAACATAAAGGTTGATGTTCCTTTTTAGCAGGAATTTTATTATCATCTTACTACACGTTGTTGTTGAAAATAACTCCGAGTATAATGCAGAGCACTGGTGTAGGAGGTGTTTATGGAACTTATGGAATAACTGTAGCTGTATGTTTACTTATATTATATTTTATATTATGATACACGAAAGATAGAGCTTTGACAGAAATGAAAATAAATTCAAAACTTCCGAGCGGTCAGCCTTTAAGGAAAACAAGCGACTGTAAATGATTGATTAATTTTTGGGTTACTCTTGTTGAACTGAAAAGAAATTGCCAAATTGATCACTTCCCAAAAAAATTTCGCATAATGTCATTAGCCAAATTACTTAGCAAAAAATCTGTTCACATATAATTCACATCACACCACAAAATGAAAGCACAAAACATTTTTGAATTACCATTACAGTTATTTATAACATAGTTATAAAAAAATAACCACGAAGGGCGAGAGCTCCAGTCCCGCATTAACCTTCTAACCTAACCTATTCTTGTCGGGGTGCGCAGAATTCTATATGGAACCGTTTCGGCGTTACACCTTCGAAATTAGTAGTTAAATTGGAGCTTTAAATAAAAGCAAATCATTCGATCAAACGTTTAGTGTCTAAAGATTGTTTGCTGTAATAAATCATTTGATTAAAAATCAAATGCCATGTTGATATATTATTATCCTTGGTAATATTCTGCTAAATAAAATATTGACGAAATGAAAAAGTGCATACTTAAATTATTCCAAATATTGTATTGGCATAATAAAATGTCTTTAAAATGTGTTTGCGTAGTGAAATTTTGCCAAAATCTTTCCGACAAAACGGCAGGCTCCCTTAATTTTCACTACTGCGTAAATAAAATCTTGTCTCACTGAGCCAGCGGCCGCCGTTCGGTTCACGCGTGTTATCGCATTCCGTAAATGCGCCGCGAGTTTATTACCTACCTACAAGTTATTATTGTGACGGAAGTTTAGCCGTATCAAATAATCACCAAAAAGGGTGCTCCTGGCCACAGGAGCACCTCATACCACCATGGAAAACCTTACCCCCAATGTAAGTTACGCCAATGTTACCTCTAAAAGTACACACCCAAAGAAGGATCAAGCTATAGTTATAGATTCTATAGATGGACTCGTTATACGAGATTATCTATTATCCCTCTCCACAGTCACCAAACCGTCATCAATTCGTTTTATTTCACGCATAGCCAATTCAAGAATATGTGTCTACATGGATTCCAAACAAACAGCTGATGAACTTACTGATACCGTTAAAAAGATCAAAGTCAAAGACCATCTACTGGAAATCCGACCATTAATTTCAAGAAACAAACGAATTGTTTTATCCAACGTCTGTCCCATTATTCCAAACGACGTTATTGAATAAAAATTTAACCAGATGAATGTGAAGATTTTATCGTCAATTACGTTCATGAAAGTGGGAGTTCCTGACCCTGGCTTTTCACATATCATGAGTTTCCGACGCCAATTATACGTGTCGCCAGAGGATGAAAAAATACTACCAGAATCGATGCAAATTAATTACGATGACACGAATTATTGGATTTACATTACAAACGAATCAATGAAATGTTTTGTATGCAATGGAATGGGTCATTCTGCTAAATATTGCCCCCAAAATAGACTCCTAACTTCTACACCGTCACTAAACAATACACAAGTAAATAAAGATATTTCAAACTACCCTACAATTGAATTCGAAAAACCACAAGCTCATAACATCAACCCTGCCCGCAATAAATTAGAACACAATAAAGGCATTAAACGATTTCTCTCAAGCACCACATCCGACCAATCTAAACAAGATCAAAATCGAACTGATCTTGTTGTAAATGAAAGCCCACCAGTAAGTGATTACATAGAGGACTCCGATAACTATTCCACAGAAGAAGAGCCGTCTAAAATTAAGTCCATAAAAAAAAAGTCCAAAACCATGGATAGTAGATCGGAGGAACAGGTTTGGAACGATATTAGGATGGAGGTAGGAGAGTCCCAGCATATTTTTCCTTTAACATTAGACCAGTTTATCAGCCTCCTAGATAAAGCCCGCAACAAGCAAAACATTCAGGACGTGATCAGCGAATACACGGAAAACATCGATGAGTTGATTAATATGTGCCTACTTCTTCATCCCAAGATGAACAAAAATCTCAAGAGTAGATGTGCTAGAATAGCCAGGAAACTTCAAGGTATAAAAACCGGAAATAACAATTAAATTAGGTAACTTTTCCCTCTCTATCCATAATATATAACAACTTATTTAGTTATATTATAATCTGCTATTATGAAAATTATTCAATGGAATGTCAATGGATTTCACACAAGATTTGAATATATACAACTATTACTAAATGAGATTGACCCCTTATGTTTTTGTATACAAGAAACTAACTTTAAAAATAATTACTGTGCCAAATTAAAAAATTACGACAACTTCTATAAAAACCGCACGCATAGCAGTATAGCTAGTGGCGGTGTAGCCACTTATGTTAAGTCCCACACATTGCCTGAATTAATTACTATTAATAGTCCATTAGAAGTAATTGCGATTAGAATAAAATTCCCTCTGGCTATCACATTATGTAACATATATTTACCTAACAGTTGTTCCTTTAGTGAAAATGATTTGAATTGTTTACTGAGTCAACTCCCAACGCCTTTTATTATAATGGGAGATCTAAACGGACACCACTTTTATTGGGGTTCTAATCATTGCGATCTTAGAGGTAAAGTAATTGCTAATTGGTTGGACAGTGACGATAATATAATCCTACTTAATTCTCAACAACCTACACATTTTAATAATAGAAACGGTCTCACCAGCAATATCGATTTGTCTTTTGCTTCGCGAAGTATATCAACCTATTTCGACTGGAATGCACTAGAAGATCTGTATGATAGCGACCACTTTCCTATTATTATTACATCACAAATAGCTTTTAGTTCAACTGATCACAATACCGCACGATATTGGAAATATCAGAATGCAAATTGGCCCAACTTTCAACTTTACATAGAATGTGAGATTAAACAATTAGATAAACTAAACATACCCAGTAGAATAAAAATTAACGATATATTAGACGAATTTAACCGAATAATAATCAGTTCAGCCGAAAAAAGTATACCAAAAACCTCTGGAAAAATAAAAAAGAAACAAGTCCCATGGTGGAACGATGAATGTGCTAAATCACTAAAAGAAACTAAAAAAGCATATAGAAAGTATATGAAAGAAAAAAGAAAAACCCACACCGATGAACATCCTAATCAAGAACTAGAATTACTGAAAATAGAATATCGAAAAAAAAGAGCCAAAACTAGAAGATTATTCAAAGAAAACAAAAAAACAAGTTGGGAAAATTTCATTACATCAATAAATAGCTATACTCCGTTAAGGACTATATGGCAAAAAATTAATTCTATAAAGGGACATAGAAGATACAAACAAACAATAATTTTGAACAATAATGAAGGAGTTTTAAGCTGTAATCCTAAGATCAACGCCGATTTATTAGCGAAAACTTTTGCCGCAAACTCTAGTTCCAGCAATTACAATCTGGATTTTTTAGGATACAAAAATCAAATAGAAAGGGCTAATGATGTAATTAATCATCTACAAGACAACAGTAATTCCATTAACGAAAATATTACCCTAGATGAACTTAAGCTAGTTATACACCAACTAGGTTCATCAAGTCCTGGTCCTGACAATATATCCAATATCATGATCAAAAAATTACCTCCTTTAGCTCTTGAACGTCTCATGGACATCTATAACTACATCTGGTCGAATCAGGTTTTCCCTGATCAGTGGAGGGAGGCTATTGTTATTCCTATCTTAAAGCAGGGCAAACCTGCTACCTCGCCATCAAACTATAGACCTATATCTCTTACTTGTAACCTATGCAAATTGTTAGAAAAAATTATAAGCAATAGATTGAGATGGTATTTAGAATATAACCAGTTAATATCAACATTTCAGTTCGGATTTAGGCAGTTCAGGTCAACCTTAGATCATTTATCTTATTTAGAAAACGAAATACAAACTTCTTTTGCAAATAAAAATAAGGTCATAGTTGTTGCTCTGGATTTGGAGAAAGCGTATGAAATGGTGTGGAAACACAGAATTATTTTACTTCTAAAACACTATAACTTAAAAGGCAATCTCCTTGCTTTTGTCATAAACTTCCTAGCAAATAGAACTATACGGGTCCAGATTGAGAACATCTTATCTGACCCACTTCAAACAGAAAACGGACTACCACAAGGGTCAGTCTTGAGTGTTATCCTCTTTCTAGTATCGATTAACAATATTCTGGAAGTTATGGAAAGACCGGTGAAGGGATATTTATTCGCTGATGATTTGACTATATTATGTAGCGGTAATAATATTAAACTTACTGAAAAACTCCTACAAAACACCTTGGATCAATTATGCGAATGGTGTAGACATACTGGATTTAAATTTTCAGAAACAAAAACTGAGACTATGGTACTAGCTAATAGAAAAAATAAAGAACCAATTAACTTAACTATTAATAATCATAAAATCAAAGAAGTACATACACTTAAAATTCTAGGTTTAACCTTTGATTCGAAAATGAACTGGGTGGCACACATAAAGAAATTGAAATCCGAATGTTATAATAGAATGAATGTCATTAAAATCTTATCATCCACTAATTGGGGCTCAGACAGTAAATGTATTAAAAACACTTACAAAGCACTAATTTTACAAAAAATAGATTACGGGGCTATTATATATGACTCGGCTTCTCCTACTATTTTAAAACTTTTGAAAAGTATTCATAATACCTGCTTAAGACTAAGTTTAGGGGCCTTCAAAACTAGCCCAATAAACAGCATCCTTGCCGAAGCTAACGAAATGCCTCTAATGTTAAGAAGAAAAGAATTATGCCTATCATACGCCATCAAACATATAGCTAACAACAAGGACTCATTCATCTTAAAATCCCCGGGACCGTCTGATATTGAATACCAACTTAGACCTACCCTTTCCCTACCTCTAAGACTAAGAGTTAATAAATATTTAAGGGAAATTAAATTGAAACTCCCTCCTGTTTTTGAACGTAAGTACCCCCAAACCCCACCATGGAATAAAACAGAATCCCAAATTAACTTGGATCTAGCTTATAACAACCCCCGAGACACTACCCCTGATTATATTTATAGAAACCTTTTTTATGAAATCACGGAAAAATATTCAGACTTCAGACATTATTATACAGACGGATCTGTTCTTGATGGTAAAACTGGATGTGCCATTGTGTCTAAAAATAACAGCTATAAATTCAGGCTACAGGACTATGCGTCGATATTCACATGTGAAGCTATTGCTATCCTGAAATGTCTAGAAATAATTAGTAAAGACTCAAGTACAAAACAACATATTATTTTTTCTGACTCAATGTCCTCTCTCGAGGCAGTTTCAAATGCGCTCAACAAAGATCCACTAACAAATTTAATAAAAGAAGAGTTAATTAACTTAATCACCAAAAATTACATTATAAAATTATTTTGGATTCCTAGCCATCAAGGTATTCTCGGGAACGAAAAAGCGGATGCCGAAGCTAAAGAATCTACGAAAGGTGAACAGATCGATTACATTGTCGCCAACATTCAAGACCTCAAAAAATACCTTAAATTTAATATAAAAAGACTTTGGAACAACTGTTGGGTAACAAACAATACTAGTAAATTATATGAGATAAGGCAGTCAGTTTTTGAGAAAAATAAAAATACCTGTAATAATAGGAAAGATCAAATTGTATTAAACAGACTAAGAATAGGACATTGCAATGTAACCCACATCCACCTTATCACTAAGGAGAGTAAAAAGAAATGTACAAGGTGCAACAATGATTTATCTGTGAAACATTTACTTATTGAATGTCCAATGTACAATACTGAAAGATTGCATGTTGACCTTCCTAAATCGTTGAAAGACTGTTTAAACAATACAGAAGCAACTATAGAATACCTTAAACTAATTAGTTATTATAAGTTGATATAATGTATACATACAGAGGTCGCTAATGACCTAGATGTTTCAGCGACCTAAAATAAATAAATTAAAAAAAAAAAAAAAAAATCTTGTCTGAAATGAAAATCTTCGTCTTCTTCGTGCCAGTGGCCACAATTTAAATATTTAGATATGCCCAGCCCAAAACTCGGTGACTTTGACCGCGCCTTCTGTAGCTTCATTTAGGTCGGCAATCGTGCAAGTGTAGGGGCACAGTGGACACGACAAGAGGTGGTCCATCGACTGTAGAGGTGCACCACAGTCGCAGCCACCACCCCTTGCGTCCAGGTAACCCCATTTTACCCGGTTCGCCTAACAGCAGCCGACCTGAGACCTCAACCTATTTAAGAATATCCAGGTGGCCCATTTTGTTTCATGCCCAGGTGGTAGGCTCTCGGCGGGCTGGATGCTATCTGCGGGCTTACTCTTGAAACCAATTTCAATCTATTGACATTGGAATTGAGCGTTTTTTACTCTTGAACACCACACTAGCGCCATATTGGCTCAATATTGTGTGAATTTTAAATGCATTAAATGATATTGTATTGGAACATCAAATGTTGTAAACGGTACTCTTGACGCATTTTGACAGCACAATATTGTGTTTTGTATTGTTTGATTATATTGGCTTTGACTCAAAATAATAACTTCATTACACTGGGATCTAATTCTTGTACAATTCTCTAATTTCAATACAATGTTGACGAAATTGATGTCGAGAGTAGGACTTTGACAGTGACACATATTGAGATTGGAATCGGATTGAACTTGTTTTAATATTGACATTGGTTTCAAGAGTAAGCCTACTGGAGAGGGTGTATTATTATCCGTGAGCCACTTCTGGTACCGGCCGCTTTCGGATTGGCCCATCTCAGCAGCAGTTCATCGAAGGAAGCTCCGTCTGCTTTTTTTAAATATTATTACTGCCTTAGGTCAGAGTCTAACTACGAATCGGCTAAACTTCGATATTTTTCCGTGACGCGACTGCTACCTGATTCAGAAACCACAGATAAAATTTAGGTTCTATAGTTAGACCAGTTGTCGGACTATTTAGGGCTCCAACGACTGCCATAAATGTTCGTATAACAAATCATTTTATATTAAATATTACTACTTTAGTGGTGTTTAAAAGCGAGTACTAAATGCATTGATTGAATAATATTATAACTTTTCCCAAAAACGACACGAGTAATATGCATGATGAGCCGCCGCCTTATATCGGCGGTCGTCTGCCTCGCACAACTAAACTGTGGAATGAACTGTCCCCAGCGGTATTTCCGAACCAAAACGACCTTCAAGAAAAGAGCGTCCTCTCTTTTAAAAGGAAGGCAACGCACTTGGGACTCCTCTGATGTTGCGGGTGTCCATAGACGGTGGTGATCGCTTACCATCAGGCGATCCCTCTGCTCGTTTGCGTTCCATTTCCATAAAAAAAACTAGCAGATCCTAGAACCTACAGCTGTTGCTCAATCATATACGATTGAGCACATTTTTCTACTAAAGTAGGTACAGGAATATCTGTTATATTGTATATTCTATTACGTTACTAATTATAGTATAGGTAAGTAAGTGTGTAAGTTTTGAAAGCCTTTATTGTGTTCATTGTCTTGCGATTATGCCTGACAACCGTCACCAGACGTAGGTATTCAGATATTTTTGCCACTTATTGTCCATAACGAATATCGAAAACAATTGCCACTACAATACTTACAATTTTAAACAAAATTAGTTCCACAATTACATTCCTCTCCACCTGGTACCAGCGAGAGCTGGTGCCTTCATAATTATTCATAATTCATAATTCATTTATTTAGTCCTAAAATACTGATTCAAGCTGTGCGTTTTTATTATGGGTGATATTTATTTATGGAGACAGGTATGTTATTATTGAATATTAATTAACATCATGCACGTGTCATCACACGACCGCGTAGTTAAATTAAAATGGAAAGTTAAACACTTAAAGTTATGGTCAATGGTTCATGCACTCGGTGCATTATAGACCGGGATTTTTTTCAAAAAAATTATTTTCAAAGTATCTACCTATACCTAGCTAATTAGGGATTTTTAATTCAGAATTCCTAACTAAACAGAAAATTTGAATGAATTTTTTATAGCATTTACTATGCTAACTTTTAAGTTCGAAAAACATTGGAAAAAATGAAATGCTCAAGTGAGACTCGAACTCACGACCTTTCCCTTACAGGGGGACTGCTCTTCCAACCGAGCTATTGAGCCTCCTCTCTTTTTTACACAACAGAAAATATTTTGAATTAAAATGAATAGTACTGCACTATGTCAATTTTATAGACAAGACCTAATGTTAAACGTTATGTACCTATATTGTCTCTTAGAAATGCCGAAGAAAGTTAATTTCAATTTTTTTTATCTTCTAGGTCTTCGTTGTGTTTACCAATATGCTTTATTACATGAGCGTATCCCTCTGTATTAATACCTGATCTCATATCAACGAACAGTACTCAGATAGAAGCAACGTCGAATCAGATATCTTGGATAGGTGAGTCCGTAAATCAATTTTTAATTTAAGTGTGTCAAATGTTTAAGTAGGACTTACTGTTGACATTATTTAAATGAATGCGTGGGTTATGTTGAATTTACAATAATTTATGGTATTCGTTTACACGATATAGGCGCAGAAATAGGTTAAATTAAATATAGGTAACTAAGAAAATCGGAGCAGAGCTTGTATCACTCAAAAATATGGACTTCACTCTAAATACATTTTTAAATTTCCTAACCTTTTATTTTTACTTTGCAGCTCCAAGCAACGGTATCGGCGCCTTCCTCGGGTTCTTCGTGTCTCCACCAATTTTGCAGACATTTGGTCGGAAAGTCGTCCACATCATTGACTGCCTGTTTCTCCTCGTCGGCTGGATTATATTCGCACTAACTCAGCATGTGTCAGCACTTTTAGCCGCAAGAGTCATCCAAGGATTTGCTATTGGTGGTATCTTTGTACACGTTATTATTATCAGTGAATATTGTACTCCTGGTAGAAGAGGTTATTTCATAACTATCACGAAAGCATCAATATCTTGCGGTGTACTTATATGTCATTCTTTATCTCTGATATGGAGCTGGCAGCAAATAGCTACATTTGCCATTACCTTTCCAATATTATCAATACTTATGACGCTGTTATGGCCAGAAAGTCCTTCATTCTTAGCTATGAAAGGTCGCTTCAAAGATAGTGAAAAGTCATTCATTTGGCTCCATGGTGATTCTAACTTGCATGAGCTGCACCTTCTGCATTCTTCACAGGCACCAAAGGCAAAGAACCGGAATGCACAAAAATGGTTTACGTTTCTATTCAAAAAAGACTTCAGGAAGCCGTTTGTAATAATATGTTTATTGACGATAATTGTTGAATTTTGCGGTAGACATTTCCTTGTGGTTTATGTCATAAAAATGATGATAGAATTGGTTAGAGATAAGTCGTTGGCAATATATTTTACTATAGGTGCTGATTTATTCACAGTTCTCGCCTTAATGTCCTCTTGTTTTATCATCAGCAGATTCAAGAGACGAACAGTTTTATTTTCATGCGGTGTTACTATGATTTCCTTGATGTTGACTATCTGTGTCGTTGTATTTTTGAAATTAGCAACTGTGCCGTGGCTCGCACCATCGTTAATTGTTCTACATAGTTTTATAATAAACATCAGCATCACACCTGTATGTAATATACTATTTGGTGAACTTATTCCTTTAGAACATAAAGGTTGGGGTTCCTTTTTGGCAGGAATTTTATTCTCAACTTTGTACACGGTGTTGTTAAAAATTACTCCGAGTATAATGCAGAGCACTGGTGTAGGAGGTGTTTTTGCAACTTACGGAGTGACTGTAGCTGTATGTTTTCTTGTATTATATTTTATATTACCAGAAACGAAAGACAGAACTTTGGCAGATATAGAAAATGAGTTCAAAGCTGTTGAGCCTATAACGTGTGAGGAAAACAAACGACTACAAATGATCGATTAATTAGCACTAAGTACTGAAAAAATAAAATCTTGTCTACAGCCCACTAGCGACATCGAAGTTCCATAGTTAGATCAGTCGTCCGACTTTTTAAGGCCCCGACCAGTTGTATCATGTAAACAGTTACCTTAAGACATGCATGCAATAATAGAAAAAGTAAAAGAAAAAACAAGAACTAAACTACAGGTGGTCAATTAAATTAATTGCCAAGTGATGATTAAAAGGGCCAAATGACGCGGACGGCTGCGAAGTTACACAAAATAAAACATTACATGATTCTAAATCAGACTCTTTTTAAAAGTACTGTAGCTATCGAAAAAAATGTCTACTTTTGTACAAACTTTGTTGTATTGATTACACATTTGGAGATATTATTTTTACACAAAGGTATAGTGACTAGCTGTGGAATGCGTATAGACCGGGTGGGTACCTTAAAGTTCAGGTAGGAGAACAGATTACAGTCAAGTAAGCCATTTGCAATTCTGTACAGAGTGCATAAGTCGCCCACCTCCCTCCTCTTTCCCAAACTCAAAAAAACGAAGCGTTTTTGGACCGCTTCTATTTTATCAACATGCACCGCATATATTGGAGCCCAGACGGAAGCGCAGTATTCAGAAATGCTCCTCACCAACGCGCAATACAACGTGATCTAGGAATCTGGATGCTTGAAAGGTTTTGAATTACGTAGAACAACAAGTTTTCAGGAAGATATTCTGTAGATGCATGTTGTCGTAAGATTACCTGGGAGACAAACATTTGCCGGACCGATAGAATCCCAATGGCGGCATATAAGACTTCAGTAGGGTCCCTTGGCTTTTTGATCAAGACCTTTAGTATCGCCCTTTCGGCTCCAAATATTAGAGTCTTAAAGGCACCACCCCAGACAGTGATGCAATAGGAGAAAAGAGATTGGACCAGGGAGTAATATACAGTTATAAGATATTTGCGCGTTAATGTTGATCTTAGTCGTTTAAAAACGAAGATGAGTTTTCTAACTCATCCCACTAGTATCTTAACGTGAACACCCAGATATTTTACATTTTCGGAACGTTCTATAGGTTCACAAGAGCATGCGGAATTCCTTGGGCTAGTGCAGACGTGAGCTTGAATGGAGAAAGAGTCAGGCTTAAATTTAATTGGATACCTGCCGCAAAAGCAACGTATAGTATAGTAGTATAGTATATCTTTATTGTGCACACCAAGGATATAAACAATAAACATGTGTTATTTAGTCGTACATCGTGGGTATTAACAATAGGCGGCCTTATCACCTAGTGGCAATCTCTTACAGGCAACCTTTGGATGGAGAAGAGTGTTCGAGTCGTAGCTGGTCTTACAGAGATTGAGTGTCAGTAAATTGTTATTTAGCCATATCATAACAATTTTTAGGGCATTTTTAGCATTAAGTTGAATATCATGTCAAGTCCTTCCCTGAATTAGTAAGGCAGTGTCATCAGCGTAAGAAAATATTTGGCAATTTGGTATATTCAACTGACAAAGCTCATTGACGTAAATGAGAAAGTGTGTAGGGCCAAGAACGCTACCCTGCGGCACGCCAAAGTCACCAAGAGGAGCCTCGTCACTGATTAAGATTTTATTTTTACACGTTGAGTGCGATCCGTCAAAAATCATCTTTGAAAAGTTCTAGAGCCACTCCTCTTATTCCTATTCCATCTTTCCTATCAGAGCGGTAACAGAAACAGTGTCAAAGGCACGTCAAAGATCAAGAAAAATGGCTAGGCATTTGATTTTGTCATCTAGGGCTTTCACTACGCCATTTGTAAGCTCCAATACCGCGTCTTCTGCAGATTTCAAATTGACAGTGTAACGAAATATTGTGGGTATGTAGAGGTCTCAGTAAGTTAAGAGGTCACTCATCCCAACAATAACCTAGATTGTATAGCGTAATATAGGTTTAATAACATGTTAACTATTAATATTGGTGAATAAATAAAGACAAGCAAGTTCATAATGACCTTTTTATTTTCATGCATGAGTTTATAGCTAAGTATGAATCTGAACGTACTTGACTCAAAACTTATAGAGTAAGTAAAAAATTCCTCACCAGAAATGGCAAACTAATACACAGATTCTTATCTCACATCGTGATGTGAGATCCCTTAGTAGAGATTTTATTCACTGTAGGAGAATGAGAATCCTCAGTTAGGATGACGTAAGCGCATGTTATACGTGTCTTTAAATACTATACTTTCTCGATATGTAAAAGTCTGTTTAATACTGTGCCGTGGCTGCCACCATCTTTAATAATTCTCTGCATAGTTTTAAATTAACACCAGCATTGTACCTATACGTTATACACTATTTACACTTTATTAACCTTTATGTTCTTAACAAATAAGTGAACTTATTCGTTAAGAACATAAAGGTTGGGGTTCCTTTTTAGCAGGAATTTAATTTTCATTTTTATTCTATTGTTGTTGAAAAGTACTCCGAGTATAATGCAGAGCACTGGTGTAGGAGGTGTTTATGTTTTTTATGTTGTTTTTTGAAATTAATTCTATAATTTAACAAACATTAACATTGGTGATTAAATAAAGACAAACAAGTTTATCGGACTTGTTTTCTACTTTTCTTCTTTTACTTGCCCTGTTGTTTTTTTCTCGTGATCGTAATAAAGATTTATCCAACCCGTCCTTGTCGTAAAATTCACCAAGAACTAGGAGAAAAAGTTTTTTACCAGAAGTGGGATACCAATGAATCGATTCGTATTTCATATCTTGCCTCTGCATGAGGCATCTAGACCGCTGCACTGGGCTATTCACTGCCGAAGAAATAAAATATTTATGATTCAATGAATTTTACAGCATTAAGTATGCTAACTATACAAACCGAACACATAGGGAAAATGAAAATTCTCGGGCGGGACTCGAACCCGCGATCTTTCCCTTACAGGGGGAATGCCTTGACCAACTCGGCTCCCCTTAAAGACGGATAAAAATAGAAGGGAAAATTTAATCACATCGGGCTTGTCTCGGTAGCCGAGTTGGTCAAGGCATTCCCCCTGTAAGGGATTCATTTTTCCCTATGTATTCGATTAATAGTCTTATCGTGCTGATCTAAGTTGAATTGTTGTTGAAGTTTGAGAAATTTCCTTAATCTGACGGTTATATTTTTTACATGCTTTCGTGTTCATTGTCTATCCATATCAGTCCACATTTTCTATACAGTTTGTTTACTAAACTACATTCTATGTAAATGGGCTTTCTAGCCTCTAGTGTTCTAGCGTTAACACCTGATAATACCTGTTTCAAATCAGCAGCTGTAATATGTATTTCTTTCTCTTCTTTCTCTCTCCACTGTAACAGTGGTTAACAAAACGTGTTCTCTGTTTGACAGCGTTCATTAGTCATGCTGAGCTCTAAAACTTTCATTTACTTCTCATTTCACGATTTATCCTTACGCGTCCTGAGTCCTGACGTCATAAGTTAAAGAGTAGGTATTAAAATAATTTTTGAAGTGATAAACATATTTATTACTAGCTGTTACCCGCGACTTCGTCCGCGTTTAGTTCGGAATAGCTCAAACTCATTATTAAACATGGTGGAAGATTTTCATCCCAACTGGAACGAAAGTACTGGAGATAGTGAATTTTACGCAAAGGAAACATTTGTTTATTTAAAAAAAGAAACAAACTGTATTCAAATCATTTCGAAAACTCGCTTGACATCATCCACCTTGTATTTTTAAATTAAATATTATGAAGACAGGCTTTTGAGTGACTGACTTATAAAAACAGGGCTCAACTACTGAAAACTACGAAAATTGACAGACTTCTTCTATGGGCTTGGCAAATATTGCGGAAGGATTTTGAAAAATTCAACATTTTGCTGACGACAACACATAGGTTGGCTTCTCCTGGCGTACTGTTATCATTTCTGGGATAGATTTACGTATTTACTATTAGATACCTACTTATTAGACGGAATAGATAATATCGCAGCGGCGTGCGTTGGTAGTCATCAGGTCACTAACATTGTATAATGTCTGCAGTTGCATAAAGACGTTGTCTCTCAGGCTGTATTTTACCATTTCTACCGCACCACGGCGAGTGAAAGAGCCTATTAAGAGCCTTTCAACTAATCTCTCCTTCCTTCCGTCAGTCACATACGGTAGAAATAATGCCACCTCGAACCAAGCTGTTCGGAACTTCATTTCTTTATCTTGCGGTTAAGAAATGTATTGCTCTGCCCACACATGTGTTTTCTTCTTTTTAAGATCCGGAGTTTTTTTTATATAGGACACGTCAATTTAACTTCACCTCGACTGATGTTAAGCTACAGACAAAGACTCGGAAATAGGGTCACCATTATAAACGTGTACCATCTTAACAATGGTGGCACTCATCTTTTCATTGGCACACCAGGTGTCTCGATAGAATTCATATTGTTCTCGAACGATTTTCTCTCGAATCCAACAAATAAGTAAGCAGCTGGTTCGGTAAAAATACTCCTGGCTTTCATAATTATTATATCATCACGCTATTATAATAAGGAATGGGGCAGAATGTTTTTATGACATAATATGTAAACGTCTATTTCACACTACGATTTCATGGTAACTGAAAGAAGAAAGAAAGAAAGAAAAAAGATTTATTCGCTGACGTTTAAGGTACACTGTATAAAATAATAGATAGGCACTTAATAGAGCATGCATTGCGTTATTTGTGCACCTCACACGCCAGCCGAAAAGGTTCAGGTTCAGCATGTGCTAGACATCTGTCTAGCGCTGATTTTCAACCAGACCCAAATTGGTGAAGCACGGGTGCAAACCAGCCACACATAAAAAAAAATAATTAAAATAATTAAAACCCATGCTTAAATTAAAAAACCTTAAACTCTAAAATGGCCTGTACCACGCCATCACCCACACAACAACCTTGCACAGGCATAAAATGTGATTGAGAGGTCCTGCCAACCCACCGCAGCCACAATATTATTGAATAAATATATTACATAATAAGATAGATAAAGTGATATAGATAGATAGATAACTGTGGCTCAATACGTCTGCGGTGGACTTATAACTTAGCTGAGTCGCGTTCGAATCCATCTAAAATGTAATTTTTCTTTTTTATGGTTTTTTATTTACTTTTGTTTAATTTTTTTATTTTATTGTGTATTTGTTGTATTTTATTATATTTATAGTTTTATTTGAAGTAAAATATAAATTCTATGCTTAGTATTCTATAGGTAATACATAAAATTAGGCTGTGTGACAGTAATAGTAGAACTTATTATATAATATTCTTAGCTCTATACAAAATTCTTCAATTTGGAGAATGAAAATGTGGTCCCCACCCGCCTGAGAAGTCATAAAACTGAAACTGGTATCCCCCATCGATACCGATGCCACCACATCGGGGCAAGCGCAATATTGGAATCAAACCGATTAAAATTTAACAGAGGAATAGGGCATTGGGGGTATTCTGGGGTTAGATACTCCAGTATACCTGCCTTGGTTACCTATCATAAATAGGCGGTCTCAACGTGAAGAGCAGGGATTGCTTCGGCTAGCCTAAGCTATCACCATCAAAGCCGCGCTCATGGAGGAAGTAAATCGTTGCATCTTCTATGAAGCACATTAAGTATTCTGGGAGATAGTTGTCCCTATCGTATTACCGTCTCTACCATGGTGAATGTTCTGATGAGCTATTGCAATTAGTTCCACCCTCTCCTTTCCTACACAGGACAACGCATGCAAGGCTCAGATGTCATCCGCATACGGATCAGAATATTCCATCAAGAACCAAGCGGTTTGGTGACACATTCCTATGTCGCCCCATTAAGACCTGAAATCCCTGCCAGCTCACGGTTTACTTCTTCCTACAGTCCCGGGTCCTTAAAGGGGGGCGTGAAAAGGCTTCTGATGATCCCACAAAGATGAGTGCCACCATTGTTAAGATGGTACACGTTTATAATGGTGACCCTATTTCCGAGTCTTTGTCTGTAGCTTAACATCAGTCGAGTTGAAGTTAAATTGACGTGTCCTATATAAAAAAAACTCCGGATCTTAAAAAGAAGAAAACACATGTGTGGGCAGAGCAATACATTTCTTAACCGCAAGATAAAGAAATGAAGTTCCGAACAGCTTGGTTCGAGGTGGCATTATTTCTACCGTATGTGACTGACGGAAGGAAGGAGAGATTAGTTGAAAGGCTCTTAATAGGCTCTTTCACTCGCCGTGGTGCGGTAGAAATGGTAAAATACAGCCTGAGAGACAACGTCTTTATGCAACTGCAGACATTATACAATGCTAGTGACCTGATGACTACCAACGCACGCCGCTGCGATATTATCTATTCCGTCTAATAAGTAGGTATCTAATAGTAAATACGTAAATCTATCCCAGAAATGATAACAGTACGCCAGGAGAAGCCAACCTATGTGTTAGGTATATAAAAGATACCGCTGCGCCTATTATATAAAAGAGACTGAATGTGTGCAGAGAAACACACAGTTCCGGTAAATTTCATCAGACCAAAAAATCGGCCACGTGGACATCAACTCCAGTATCAATTTGGAAGTATCTACATCATCTGCTGGAAACAAGCTTACCAATACAAGTAATATATAGCAAAATCAGGCTATATGACACCATCCCAGTCAATGCTGTATTTGCTCTCTTGCCCACTGCGCCCCTCTTCTCTACCTGTGACAGTGGTCGATGGAATTTATCATAAAACTGGAACTACCCACCATTGGCTCGACAAAAAAGAGAACGACTGCTCACTGCTCAGGGCGTGCAAGGCACCGGGTTTTCTTGAAACTATTTTGTGTGATACTTGATGTACTTATTTTAATTTGTTCAGTTCGTAAGTGGAGGCAGCATGTTTTAAGAATTTGGGAGGAAGAAAGAATATTCAAACCATTAAAAATGGTGAACATTACCAAGTCCACATATAACAATGTTCATCACATACTTGATAATGATTTCGTCAGCAAAATGTTGAATTTTTCAAAATCCTTCCGCAATATTTGCCAAGCCCATAGAAGAAGTCTGTCAATTTTCGTAGTTTTCAGTAGTTGAGCCCTGTATTTATAAGTCAGTCACTCAAAAGACTGTCTTCATAATATTTAATTTAAAAATACAAGGTGGATGATGTCAAGCGAGTTTTCGAAATGATTTGAATACAGTTTGTTTCTTTTTTTAAATAAACAAATGTTTCCTTTGCGTAAAATTCACTATCTCCAGTACTTTCGTTCCAGTTGGGATGAAAATCTTCCACCATGTTTAATAATGAGTTTGAGCTATTCCGAACTAAACGCGGACGAAGTCGCGGGTAACAGCTAGTCTTAAATAAATAATAATATTCATTAGTGTAGTGTTTAGTTTCAATACGTACCTACCAGATTATTGCGGTACCAAAATGCAGCTCTCGCGTCCCGATTATTGACAAACATGCTTCTATAAAGTCCATTTTTCACTATTAGAAGACTTTTTACCAAAAAATCTTGAATAATATAATTAACACGAATTTTCTCAGCTCACACTAAGAATGCCATAAAGATATTCGCATCAAAGTCGAAATTTGTAGGTAAAAACTATTTTTATTTACTTTTCAGCCAATCCTACCTCTTCCTACCCAAAACAAGAAATTTAATCATTGTAGAAATTTAATTTTCTTGCTGAAAAAACTTTTTGGACTTTTAGCATTTTACTTGCTGACTGTACGATTTTTCCAAAGACTCTGAATGCAGTTTAAAATCTCTCAAAATGTTAGGGAAGGTCTCCTAAGAACATTTCACTGTAACTACAACGGATAAGGAGTAAGCTGTCTTTACTGCCCCGATTCAAAAATACACCCTGTACACTACCTTTTACAAGTATGAGTTTTAAGCGGCTGTCAGTCGTGACGTTAAAATATATTTCTCGTGCGAGTTAACATAGCACCTGACCTTATAAGCAATCCTCCTTCCACTTCTCCGCACTATGCCCCGCTTTCGTCCTGCAGTAGCGTCCGCATCGCAGTGACCGTTGTACATTTTAATTTCGTAGTTTTTAGTATACATTTTTTGTTAAGTTTTGTTATTGTTACGTTTGAAACATTTTGTTTTCTTTTTTTTGAGTTTTTGTCATAATCCTTTATAACACACAGATTTACTATATTCTGCAATTATAATACTAGTATGGATTTCTTGGATTTTTTGAATTGAATTGATTGGATTATGAAGGATTCCTTTTTTATTTTAGTAAGATTTACGGATAATAATCGGTAGGAGCAATGAAACCTCGATAGCCGGTAAGACAGACTGGTTTATTTCCAAATACCTTAGACTAGTACAATATATTAAATAACCAAATACCCTACACCTCCCCCTTTAAATTTCTATATAATATGTGAAAATAAACATAAGTATACAAATGCAACAGAATGTTACTTCTACATAATAGGTACCGTAGCGGATCTACAAAATATTATTTTCTCAATTAACTATTTTTTATTATTTTTTTACAAACTAGGCATGCCACATTTATTGACAAAGTACAAGTTTGGTTACACAATTTAACCTCCGTAATTTAAAAGTCTTTAACACTTGGGGTATTTACCCTGGAAAATACATTTACGTTTAGGTCGTTCTTTGCAGATCAGGGATGGTTCCGGATTCGTATTTTGTTCATAACTAATTACATGACCTTTAGACTCGCTTGTACTTATGTCTAGAGTGTCAGCAACGTTAGGCTCGGTACACGTTTCACTGGCGGAGGGCACATCATCAGAGGTTTCTGGTAACTCCGTATCAGTGATTGCTGTATTAGCTAACGAATATCGCGAAACCCGTTTCTTAAGTGGTAGCAGCTGATCAATATGGCGCTTCCACTCACAACCGTTGGACAGTCGTACTTTATACGAGAGGGGCGCATCTCGTCCGACCACGGTGGCCGGTGCCCACTTGTCAGCGCGTTTACTATAATCCCGAGCCAGGACTTGGTCACCGAGATCTGCATGCCGTTCAGTGCCAGGCCGAGAGCGGCCTGCGCGCTCTGCTGATGCTTCTACCGCACGCTCGGTAGAAGGTTTAAGGATATCTAGGCGACCACGAAGTCGCCTACCAAACATAGCTACGGCAGGGGCCACGCCTGTAGTGGCATGTTCGCAATTTCTATATTGGAATAGAAATTTGGAGATAGCCGCCTGGACGTCTACACCTTCATGCAATGCTTTTTTCATAGCTCGTTTGACTAATTTAACGGCATTTTCGGCGGCGCCATTACCCGCTGCCCTATAGGGACTGGTTATTGTATGGTTGACTAAATTTTTATTTAAATAACTACTAAATTCAGATGAGTTGAATGGAGGGCCACCGTCACTTACAATGTGTGATGGAATGCCGAAACGAGCAAAAAGTTCACGAAGTTTCAATATAGTCGAGTTAGCGTTAGTACTAGACATACGCTGAACCTCGATCCATTTACTATGCGCATCAATCGTAATTAAATAATACGTATTTTGGAATACCGCGAAATCTATATTCAATCGTTGCCACGGTCTGCTCGGGAAGGCCCACGGATGCAGCTGGGCGCGCGGCGGTGCGTCACGCTGCTGTAAGCAAGCGCTGCACTCGCGACACAGCGCTTCAATTGCTGCGTCTAGTTGGGGCCAATATACGTAGCTGCGTGAAAGGTTCTTCATTTTTACAATACCCAAGTGGCCCTCATGCAACTCATTAAGAACTCGTTGTCTTAACAACTTCGGTATAACAACCCTATGGTTATATAATATACATCCTCTATCTATAGAAAGGCACTCCTTCCGATAAAAATATGGTTTCTCATCATTATTTGTTACCGATGTGGGCCATCCGCTAATGACGTATTCATAAATATTTTTTAGAATAATATCTTTTTGTGTATTTTCCGCTACATCTTTAGCGCTAATTGGAAAAGATTCCTCAACATAATTAATATACGAAACCGCATCCATCCCCGTTTGTTTGCGTTCGTACGGCAGTGGTAGACGTGACAAAGCGTCAACATTCCCGTTATCCCTCGACTTTACGAATTCAATAGTGAAATCGTACGCAGCCAGTTTCGTTGCATATCTCTGCAACCGACTTGCGGCCGTTTGTGGCAACCCTAACTTAGGCCCGAATATAAAGGTTAAGGGCTTATGGTCAGTTTTAATTATAAAATGACGACCATAAAGGTATTGATGGTGTTTTATTACGCCACTAATTATGGCCAGCGCTTCTTTATCTAGCTGACTGTACGAGCGCTCAGCTGAATTCAATGTACGCGATGCGAAACAAATAGGCCGTTCGTCTTTATTGGGGTAACGGTGAGAGAGCACACTACCAAGGCCGTACGAGCTGCTATCCACTGCTAACACCAAAGGTAGCTCTGGGTTATAATGCACTAAAATTTTGCTATCTAAAATAGCCGCCTTAACTTGTTGAAAACTAGAATCACAATCATCAGACCACTCCCAAACAGAATTTTTACGCAGCAATTTATGTAAAGGATACAACATAGTACTCAAATTAGAAATAAACTTAGCATAATAATTTACCATCCCTAGAAAAGATTTAAGTTGCGTGACGTCACTAGGTCGCGGCGCGTCGACAATCGCTTTAACTTTGTTATGGTCTGGGTGTAACCCATGCTTATCGATAACAAACCCAACATAAGTAATACTGTCTTGTAAAAATTCACATTTATTTAATTTAATTCTAAGACCAACCTCACGCAACCGACATAATAGGGCTTTCAAATTAGCGATATGGTCCGCCCGCGTGGGGCCCGTGCATGCGATATCATCAAAGAAGACAGCCACTCCCTTGAGCCCTTTGACTGTTTCTTCCATGAATTTTTGAAATTTTTCTGGAACGCAACAGAGACCAAATGGGGTCCTAGTATATAAATAGGTACCTACGTGCGTTGTGATGGCAGTACATGCCTGAGAGTCTTCTTCTAACATCAATTGTTGGTACGCGTTGGTGAGATCGATTTTAGAGAACTGTTCTCCACCACTTAATGCCGCGAACAGTTCCTCGATTCGCGGCAGAGGGTACGGTTCGCGCATGAGTTTGGGATTGACCGTAACCTTGTAGTCACCGCATATTCGTATTTCACCATTCTTCTTGATGACAGGTACAATGGGCGTCCCATAATCCGAATAGTCAACCTTGCGAATGGTACCCTCGGCCTCGAGCCGCTGCAGCTCGCGCTCCACAGGTTTACGTAACGCTAGCGGCAACGATCGCGCTTTAATAAACACGGGATTTTTATCCATTAATTTCAGAGACAATTTTTTTATGCATGTTCCTAATCCCGGGGCGAACACAGTCGGAAATTCACGTCGTAAAATATCTACTAAATTGTTGTCGCTAATGTTAAATAAAAAATCATTAATGTTTATCTTGCTAATACGTAACTTTGTAAGCCAAGATCTACCTAACAGTGGTGGCCCACCGTCTTTAATGATAAATAATTTTAACTTTTCCGCCGTGTGTTCCCCGAGGACAACATTCACATAGATATATCCTACCGGTTGTATCACAGTGCCGACATAGGAATATAAAGTAACGTTATTGCTAATAACGGACATATCTGAAAAATACTTATTAAAATAATTTAAACTGATAGTCGACAACTTACTGCCAGTGTCCAGTTCAAAGTTTACCTCTCGACGGTTCACCAGGGCCGTAACTATATACGGTTTATCGTTTTTCCCGCACACGTTCAGGTTATAGAAGTCGCACTCCGATTCATCGCTATGACTATTGTCTAGAAAGTTATTCATACGTTTTTGTGTCGAAACCGCCTTATTATTGTCGCGCGTCACACTTTTACACATCACCTTAATATGGCCCTTTTGCCCACACGCATCACACGAATAGTTTTTAAAACGGCACATCTCCTGCCGATGCTCTCTGCCACACCGCCAACAACTTCGTGCGCCCGCGCCGGCCGATGACGTCTCGTTAGACGAGCGACCGCCGCTCGCGGAGCGGCCAGGCGCGCGCGGGCGGGCCGGCCGCGCTGGCGCCGCCGTACCTACTCGATGCAACGCCTCGGGCGCGCGGTGCGCGCCGCCTGTCGCCAGCGACGGTTCGCCCGCTGCGTTCGCAACGCTAGTCTGTGCATGTCGTTCGGCCGCTTCCAGCGCTAACGCCAATTCTACCGCCTTCTTGTATGTTACTGTTGGTTCCGCAAAAATACGCGATCTCATTTCGTCGTTAACCAGGCCTGAAACGAACTGATCGCGGAGATTTTCTTCAAGCACGGTACTGAAATTACACGTTGATGCTAAATGTTTAAGTGCCTGTAAATATTCACTCAAAGATTCTCCAATATTTTGCCGCCTCTGACGGAATACGTGGCGCTCTGCGATTTCCGACCGTTTGGGTTCAAGATGGTCGCCGACAATTTTTACAAGCTCACTAAATGTTTTTGTCTCCGGGTGGTTAGGGGCACATAAATCACACATCAAATCATATGTCGCTGGCCCCACTAGAGTCACCAAAGTGGCTACACGCAGTTCCGTCTTAATATCATTTAAAGACATAAACTGCTCCACGCGTCTAATATACGCCAACCACTTTTTACTCGCTAGGTCAAACTGTTCGATCTTTCCGATTGGCATTTTAACTATTCACTATTATTACACTATTTACTAAAAAATACTGCACAATTGCACTAATTTCCTCGTCGCCAGTAAGATTTACGGATAATAATCGGTAGGAGCAATGAAACCTCGATAGCCGGTAAGACAGACTGGTTTATTTCCAAATACCTTAGACTAGTACAATATATTAAATAACCAAATACCCTACAATTTTATTTCCCTATCTCTGCCAAATTTCATTCAGATTCGTTCCATCGTTGTGTGGCTTGATTGAGTACCTATTAAACATGCATCCACGCTTTCAATAAATCTCATCTATATATATAAAAACCGGCCAAGTGCAGAACGGGATCACCCATGAAGGGCCGTAGCAGCAAGTAATTGAATGAAAGGAGAAAATTGTGGTTTATGACTTATTAAAAAAAACTACTTACTCGTTCTCTCCCGTTCCCTCTCAGTCAAACCAATTTTCGGTGGAAGTTTGCATGGCAATGTACATCATATATTTTTTTTAGATTTATCATTCTCTAATTTTAGAAGTTAGAGGGGGGGGGGGGGGGACACATTTTCCCACCTTGGAAGTGTCCCTCGCGCAAACTACTCAATTTAGAAAAAAATGATGTTAGAAACCTCAATAGCATTTTTAAAGAATTATCTATAGATACCGCACACGTATGGGTTCTATGAAAAAAAAATTTTGACTTTCAGTTCTAAGAATGGGGACCCCCAAAATTTATTGATTTTTTTCCAATTTTTGTGTGAAATTCTTAATGCCGTTCACAGAATACACCTACCTAACAAGTTTCAACAGAAGGCCTTATAGTGTCGGAGAAAAGTGGCTGTGACATACGGACGGACATACAGATAGACATGATTGGTGGAGCGCTTATGTACTTTCTTAATTATTTCCCACATAATTTAATTGTATTTCAATTTTTGTAATTTAAAAAAACCGCTTCTGTGAACGAATAATGTTTGAGTATTGGCGCTCATTTGTTGACCACTTAGTGTTGAAGAAGGCCAATAGATGGCGCTGTGCACAGATTTTTCGAACTATATTTTGAGACTGAAGTTCCTACGAGCGACACTCTCAAGCTTCACGGCGGACGATCTCCCCGCACATTTTTACTTGTCAACCCGCTGCCGCTCTGAACGGAAGTTGAGTACTTCAACTCCTCGTTTCTTTTTCTGTGTAATTCTATAAGTTCCTTTGGCCACATTCTCAAGTCAGTATAAGTGAAGTGTATCGGAAGAAAACGACTCACTCAAGAAAGTCACCGGCCGGTCAACACCTACCTACCCACCAGCACGTGCCAGGAACCACACCTGTCTGCAGCTGAATCCTCACGAGGTGGAACTCAGGTCAGTGCCGGTTCTCTTGCGTTTTCTTTCATAGAAGCGGTCACATGTGTATTTTCTTTCTATTACAACCAAACTTCAGGTCACAGGTTCTTATACGCTCTGTGTGCAAACACACCAGTGGTCGGACTATTTACACGTCCTACCATAATTTATGGTCCTTACGAGTCGGATAGGCCAGTAAATAACATATTCACGTAATTATTGGTGAATAATATTTCTTTCCTATTCATTGAATTAAAAGATTCACGTAATTTTGGTGAATTCTTTCCGCCATCTTAGTTTCATTACTTTCATTCGCTAACAGATTTACGTAAATTATTTGGTAAATTCTGCATTTAAAACGCTAAATCTACGTAATAATTGGTAGATATTTATAATAGTTGGTGATTTACGTATTAATTGGTAAATACTCATCATTCTATTCACATACGCGTAACTTTGTAGGTACCTATCTAGGTACGTAGGTAGTTACATTCCCGCTCCGCCGTGCTACTTGCGCTATTATATAATAAGCCGTAGTACAATTTTCAATAAAAAGTATATCTAAACTGTTTGTGTTAGATAATCTTCTTGTTATATTTCAATAGGTAGGTCCTACCTATCGTTAATTTGCAAACATGTCGTCAGATCTCAAAACGAAGCTTATTATGTTGAATCAAAAAAAGGAATTATTGTTTGCACGCATTACTCGTTGGTATAAATCGTCGAAATCCATTGTTTGTTTTGACATAACGACGCCATCTAATGAGGATTTTTTGGCTGAGACCGAGACCATCGATGATGTTCGCGATAAGTTCGAGTCGATTGTAGATCAAATAAATAGCTCAAATTTATCATTAGAATCCCCTGTGGAATCCGACTATTCTTGCCTTGACTCATTTGATGAATTGTATTCGAGAATAAAACGCATTAGAAATAAATTATCTACTCCCAAGGTCAAGGAGGTCGCCTCACACGGGTCGAGTAATTCGAACGCGTCTGTAGTGAAATTGGAAATGCTTGTTATTCCGAGTTTTGACGGACGCCCTGAAAACTGGAATACATTTTATCAGTCCTTTAAGGCCAATATTCATTCAAACAAACAATTGTCTGATTCGCAACGTGTGCAATACCTATTCTCAAAACTAACCAATGACGCATTAAAGTTCACTGCCGGTATTGTTCCGTCAAGTGAGACCTACAGTATAGTTTGGGACGCCTTGGTCAAGAAATACCAAGATAAACGTTCATTAGGTTCATATTATCTTAATAATATATTAGACTTAAAGAATTGTTCACCTAGTGTGAACTCACTTGATTCATTTATAGGTATATATTCCTCCTCTATCGCCGCGCTTAAAGAGTTAGGTATAAATGATTTAACGGACTTCATGTTTCTACAATGTGCCTTGAGGAAAATGGACACTCTAACCATCCAAGCCTTCGAACTTTCTGTTCGAGGTGTCGATATACCTACGACGCAACAGCTGATCGACTTTGTACAAGATTATGCTAAGATGATTGAACGGTCAAACCCGCGGTCTTCGTCATATGCGAAGTCGTCCACTGCTGGGACGCCACAGTCTAGTGATAGGCGTGTACAGCGTAATTCTAAGTCGTTTGTTGTCAGTGAGCCGATTAATAATAAGTCGAATGCGCCCGCCGCAGTTAACGCGTCCTGTTGTTTATGTGGCGGCAGCGACCAACGACACCTGTATGACTGCGCTCAGTTTAAAAATATGCAAAATGCAAAGGCTAGATATGAGTTTATTAAATCTAAGCGTGGTTGCGTGAATTGTCTAAGCACATTACATAATCTCCCGCAATGTAAAAGTACGTCAGTTTGCTTCTGTCAGAAAAAACATCATAAATTATTGCATTTTGATAATAATGTTAATAATTCGCACTCGCATGCGACGACTGTTGTCGCTTCCCCGCCGCCCCAGTGCGACCATGTTAGTCTCACTCCTGAGTCACCGCTCGCTTCAAGCACTGTGCATTCGTATGCCTCTAGCCATAAGTGTGATATTCTCTTGGCAACCGCTCAGGTGTATGCTCGCCCTAAAGGTAGCACTGGAAATAAATCTGTAGTCAGATGTCTAATTGATAATGGCTCACAGAATAACTTAATAACATTGTCCTGTTGTCGTTTATTAAATTTACCAATAATACCAATGAGTAATTCTGTTGTCAAAGGTGTTGGTTCCACTTCGCACCCGATAGTAGGCTATGTGTATTTGGACATTGAATCTCGTATTTATGCAGATCATAATTATACTATACATGCGTTAGTTATGAATAGCCTTACGGATCAATTGCCCTCGCAATTAATTAAGTGTGATCGCGAGTTAAATCTTCGCGATTTACCGCTTGCTGACTTAAGCTGGAACATTCCAGGAAACATTGATATAGTATTAGGTGCACAGCTCTTCCCGTATATCTACTTAGGAAATAGAGTCGAGTGTGGTCCCAGTGCCCCTTGTGTACTATCAACCGCGTTTGGGTATGTACTTATGGGTTATTACCCACGTAAAGATGTTGTGCCTACAACCGCATCCTTTTCTGCGCTAGCACTAAATGATTTAGTGCAAAAATTTTGGGAACTTGAGGAAGTTCCTGTGAAGCGCCTATTGTCTCCAGAAGAAACCGAGTGCGAGAATATTTTCACATCTACTGTGACTCGCGATGACGTAGGTCGTTATACTGTTGCGCTGCCGTTCTGCAAGGATCCCTCTGAACTAAGGAACTCGCGCGGCGTCGCTCACCGCCGGTTTTTGTCGCTCGAGCGTAAACTTCGTCAATCACCAACCGTACGCGAAAATTACAATAAGGTTATTCAGGATTATTTAGATAACGGTTATCTTAGTCTCGTTGATGACTCTAATTTGTCTATGGATGGTTATTACATACCACATCACGCAGTAGTTCGACATGACAAACCGATGCCACGTATTGTGTTAGACGCGAGCGCTAAAACCCACACTGGTCTTTCACTCAATGATATTTTACATATTGGTCCCAATTTACAGGCAGACCTGTTTTTATTATTATTAAATTTTAGGCTGTTTCCTATCGCAATGAACGCTGACATAAAACAACATTATTTACGTATTGGCGTACCTGTTGACCATCGTAAATAACTGCGCATCTTATTCAGGTTCAAGGAATCGGATGAAATTCAGACCTATGTGTTTAATCGACAGGCGTTTGGTCTGAAGTCAAGTCCGTATATAGCTATACGTACTGTGCGTCAGCTGGCTACTGACATGAGTCCGCACTTCCCTGACGCCGCGAAAGTGGCAGAGACCTGTCTGTATACTGACGATTTAGTTCATTCCGCACCTGATGAGGACACTGCTGTACACTTAGCTCGCAACTTGATAAAACTGTTCAAGGCTGGCGACTTTGACTTAGTGAAGTGGTCTAGCAATTCTTCTGTGCTGCTAGACTCACTTCCTGATACTCACCGCAAATCGCTTGAGTTTGATGTTGGCAGTCATGTCGCAAAGGTTTTAGGTCTCTCGTGGGAGCCGTGTGGAGATAATTTTTATTTCACATCCACCTTGGTAGATGAGAAGTGCACTAAGAGAAATATACTCTCTATAGTTGCGCGACTATTTGACGTGCTCGGGTTGGTGGCACCTGTGATACTCTACGCCAAGTTGTTAATTAAGGAACTTTGGCTTAGTAAGAGTGATTGGGATGACCCTGCTCCAGAGCATATACGCTCACGCTTTTCCGCTCTCGTTCAAGAATTAAAATTGCTTGACACATTAAAAATTCCGCGATATATAGGTGTCGAAGTTGATTGCGAATTACGTCTTGTCGCATTTTGTGATGCCAGCCTGAATGGCATGGGATGTGTTATTTATGCACATTGTACCTACCCATCTAGCATTCAAACTCGCATTTTGTGTGCAAAATCAAAGGTCACTCCGACAAAGATTACTACGCTTGCTCGATTAGAGTTATGTGCTATTTTGCTTATGTCAAAGTTAATAAGAACTGTACGTGATTCGTATGCATTACGCATTCCCGTTACTGACATTTACGCCTTTTCTGATTCCACGATTGCCTTATCATGGGTTCACTCGTCACCACATCGGTGGTCGATTTTTGTTAGCAACCGGGTCGCTCAGTGTCAAGAAAACTTGAACGCTAAACATTTTTATCACGTCGCCGGAGCCATTAACCCGAGTGATTGTCTATCACGCGGCATGCTCCCCTCGCAACTTTTGACTCATGATTTGTGGTGGAACGGTCCAGCATGGATCCGCGGCCCCCCTGATGAATGGCCTATTAAGTCACTCTCTCCCGCCAACTGTTCTGACTTACCTGAGCATAAGGCAAATGTGTTAAGTGTGACAACAAAACACACAGAGTCGCCATTGTTATGTACATTAGCACAACGTGTTTCTTCTTGGCAGAAACTACTACGCATCATTGCATACGTTTTAAAATTCGCACGATTTAAATCTAAGATCGAACCTCATTCTGTATCAGGATTGTCAATCGCTGAGACGGCATTGATTCTCGCCGTTCAATCAGTTCACTTTGCTGAACATATAAAATTGATAAAGGCTGAGAAGTCACCCTCGAAGAAGCTGCTGAGTCTTGCAGTCTTCTTAGATGAAGAAGGCATTTTGCGCATAGGTGGCAGACTTTTTAAATCGATGCTTCCATTTGAAGCTATACATCCTGTCCTTCTCCCTAAACGCGATCACGTTGTTGATCTAATAATTCAGTATTTTCACGTTGTCAATTGTCATACTGGACCTGGACTCCTCATGTCTATCATACGCCAACGCTTCTGGATATTAGACGCTAGAACTGTTATCAGATCTAAGTTACGAAAGTGTAACATTTGCTTTAAATGCAATCCAACGCACCCTACACCAATAATGGCTGATCTGCCCAATTATCGTGTATCAGAAGCCAAAGCCTTTTGTCATACTGGGGTTGATTACGCTGGTCCAATAAAGACCATACTTTCTCGTCGTAGAGGTCAGCATTCTCAAAAGGCATACATTATATTGTTTATCTGCATGGCCACACGTGGCCTTCATATCGAATTGAGCAGTGATTTAACCACTGATTGGTACTTACAAACGCGCTGTAACCAAATTGTATCCTATCCCAACGCAATAACTTACAACGCTAAATAGAATCTTAAACTTTAATTTTTAACTCAAACCTTAAACATACTTTAGATAGAATATTGTTAGTCTAAGTTGTTATTTTAGCTATGTGTATTATTATGTTATACAAATTCACTATGGGCTCTAATCAGCCAGTGTTTGCTTGTTTGTTTCGTAACATCTTGCGACGTTCCATAGCCGGGTGCATGGTGGAGCGCTTATGTACTTTCTTAATTATTTCCCACATAATTTAATTGTATTTCAATTTTTGTAATTTAAAAAAACCGCTTCTGTGAACGAATAATGTTTGAGTATTGGCGCTCATTTGTTGAACACTTAGTGTTGAAGAAGGCCAATAGATGGCGCTGTGCACAGATTTTTCGAACTATATTTTGAGACTGAAGTTCCTACGAGCGACACTCTCAAGCTTCACGGCGGACGATCTCCCCGCACATTTTTACTTGTCAACCCGCTGCCGCTCTGAACGGAAGTTGAGTACTTCAACTCCTCGTTTCTTTTTCTGTGTAATTCTATAAGTTCCTTTGGCCACATTCTCAAGTCAGTATAAGTGAAGTGTATCGGAAGAAAACGACTCACTCAAGAAAGTCACCGGCCGGTCAACACCTACCTACCCACCAGCACGTGCCAGGAACCACGCCTGTCTGCAGCTGAATCCTCACGAGGTGGAACTCAGGTCAGTGCCGGTTCTCTTGCGTTTTCTTTCATAGAAGCGGTCACATGTGTATTTTCTTTCTATTACAACCAAACTTCAGGTCACAGGTTCTTATACGCTCTGTGTGCAAACACACCAGTGGTCGGACTATTTACACGTCCTACCAATGATGAATCTAGGGGCTTTTTAGCCATTGGCTACGGAACCCTAAAAATTTATAACCAGCGAGCAGATCCAATACGTGTTTCTCTCGGTCCTCTCCACAGTAACAGTGGTTAACAAAAGGTGTCCTCTCTTTGACAGTGCTTATTCGTCATGCCGAGTTCTAACACTTTCATTTGCTTGCCGTGACACCACTTATCCTAACACGGCTTTACGCTATAATAATTAACGAGTATTTATATAATCTATAATGCGCTAAAACTTTATTCTTTTTAATAAATATAAATACAAAACGTTTTTCAAGTGTCGAGGAAAAAATTATGGGCGATATTTATTTATGGAGACAGGTATGTTTACTTTTGAATATTAATTAACTTCATGAACAAGTAATACACGACCAAGTAGTTAAATTGAAATAAAATGTAATAAAGTTTTACACATAAATGGTCCAAGCACTCGATGCATCTATTCATCTACTTGAAGAAATCAGCTGGACGGGAGGCAACAAATTCTTCAAAAGCATTTTGTACTTCCTCTCTAGTATTTTATTCTCTTATTATTCGTCAAAATGTTCAAAACTTTCATTAATGAAATATCCTTATCTCTTATAAAATGCAATAACTTAATTTCGAAAATCGTATTTTCCAGGTCTTCGTCCTGTTTACCATTTTGCTCTATTTACTAAGCATGGGTCATATGCTTACGTTTCCCTCTATATTAGTACCAGACCTTTTATCAAAAAACAGTACTCAGACAGCAGCAACATTGAATCAGATATCTTGGATAGGTGAGTCCGCAAAACGAATCTCTACTGAAATAGTTTTCCTACTAATATTCTATTTCCTACAAAATGTATTATGAAGAAGTTTTATGTTTGTTAATCAAAATGGCTGACATTTGGTACTCTGGTATTCTGGAAAAGCACATAGGTTACTGTTTATATCGAGAAAAGGTTTCCATGGGTAGCGGAAACTGGATCAAAATTTCAGTTTATAATATAATATTAGTGGGATAAACTTGAGTTCAAACTATATGGATCCAGTTGGAGCACCTAGCCTTATAGCAGCTAATAGCACCAAACTTAGTTCACGAGAGGAATGGCCATACTGACATTCATATATGGATATAATGTTTTGAGGTCAACTAAAAAATATTATTATGAGTGTGACAATATACTTAAGCGCCTTCGACTTAATTATCTGTATGTATTTATACTGGACGTGTATATACATTTGAAATATTTAAAAAAAATTTGGCTATGTTGTATGAATGATTTTGAACAAGAATATATTTTTTTGGAAATATTGTTTGTTTATTCGCGATGGATGTATAAACTACTGAACGGATTTAAATATAGTTTTTTGTTAGGCCCAAAATCTTTTGTAAGTTTGATCTCAAGCCATTGAGTAGGGCCGGAGATATGATTAAACGTATTGATAAACCACATAAGCTGCAGTAACTACAAATAACTAAGAATTACTAAGAAGGTGAGAGCAGAGCTCGTGTCACTCGACAGTATGGACACTCACATGATATCTTAATAATCTTTTTTGGCCTACAATTGTACATTTTAAAATATCTATAATATTATATTTTCTATTTACAGCTCCAAGTAATGGTATCGGTGGGTTGCTCGGGTTCTTGCTTTCTCCCCCCATCCTACAAATATTTGGTCGAAAAGTCGTCCACATCGTTGACAGCTCGTGTCTCCTCATCGGCTGGATTATATTCGCACTGACTCAGAACATCTTAGCACTTTTAGCCGCAAGGGTCATCCAAGGATTTGCTACTGGGGGTGTCTTTGTACACCTTATTATTATCAGTGAATATTGTGCTCCTAGCAGAAGAGGTTACTTCGTAACTATGACGAAACTATCAACAGCTTGCGGTGTGATTATGTTTCATTCTTTACCTATGTTATGGAACTGGCAGCAAATAGCTGCGTTTGCCATTACCTTTCCAATATTATCAATACTTATGACACTATTTTGGCCAGAGAGTCCTTCATTTCTAGCTATGAAAGGTCGCTTCAAAGAAAGTGAAAAGTCATTCATTTGGCTCCATGGCGATTTAAACTTGCATGAGTTGCACCAACTGCATTCTTCGCAACAAAACAAGGCAAAAAACCTGAATGCAAAAAAAAGGTTTCAGTTTCTATTCAAAAGAGATTTTATTAAGCCATTTGTAATAATATGTATTATGGCGATGATTGTGGAATTCTGTGGTAGACATTATTTTATGGTTTACATCATACAAATGATGATAAAATTGGTAGAAGATAAATCGTTGGCAATATATTTTACCATAGGGGCTGATTTATTCATAGTTCTCGCCACTTTTTCTTCTTGTTTTATCATCAGTTGCTTTAAGAGACGAACAGTTTTATTTTCAGGCGGTGTCACTACAGTTTCCTTGATGTTGACTATCGGTGTGGTTGCATTTTTGAAGTTACCAACTATGCCGTGGTTAGCTCCATCATTAATCATTCTACATAGTTTTATAATAAACATCAGTGTTATACCTGTATGTTACACACTATTTGGTGAACTTATTCCTTTAGAACATAAAGGTTGGGGTTCCCTTTTAGCAGGAATTGTAATGTCGTCTTTTTACACGTTGTTGTTGAAAATTACTCCAAGTGTAATGCAGAGCACTGGTGTAGAAGGTCTTTATATAACTTACGGAATGATCATAGCTATATGTTTCCTTATATTATATTTTATAGTACCAGAAACGAAAGATAGAACTTTGGCAGAAATTGAAAATGAATTCAAAACTGCTGAGCCGTCAACGTTTGAGGAAAACAAACGGCTGCAAATGATTGATTAATTTTTTTGTAAATCACCGCGGTCAATCTAAACATTATTTCGCACCCGGCTGAACCATCATAAACGAACTCTGAAAAGTCCTTATAAATCCAATGCCTGGTCTTTTTTTAATCCAAATTTAGACATCACTACAGCAAGTTTTACGCGATTTACAGCCAAACGGTACGTCTGATCATACAAATATCTTGGACAAAATTGAAGCTCCAGATAATTATAATAAATGTTCAGTACTTTTTTCCTAAGAGTCACCGTTTCAGAGATAACATTTCGAAAAAGTTGAAGAAGTTGTACTGAGAAGGGTTAGAACTGATAAAAGACTTTTTCTCCTTCTTTTTGTTTTTTTCTCAGCATCAAGACGTTACAGTGCTGAGTATATCGTATGAATTTCAACTTGATTGATCACTAGAACTTGAACACATTCATTATGTGATCTACGGATTTACAACGACTTTTTAGAGTTAATTTATGATGATGTTTTGAACAATCCTACCAATTTTTAGTCGGGTACGAATTATTGTAAGTTCACTCATATAATGTTTTAGTTTGATCGGATCAAATAAAGAGTAAATGCAATCCTGTCTGGAATTGAAATTCTATAATGTTACGTTATGGTTTAGGGTTAGATTTTTGGTCTAACAACGAAGCTACCACACTTGGTAATTTTTACGTGAAACGGTTGCCAGTGACCTCCACAACTCATTGGCGATAGATTCAGTTTTATAATTATTAAAGTAAAGCCAACGAAGCGAGAGAAAAAAGGTAAAGAAAGTTTCAGCTGTTCCAAATATTTATCACTTCAAGCGCATTCCAGACAGGAATGAGATGGCTCATAAGATGGCGAATCTGATAGTTTAGAACCACTGTGCTGACAGCTTTCCTGTACTACGAAACACGTAACGACAGCTGTCGCTCGGTCATTGTCGCGTACGTGTGGCATGTGCGACAAGGATAGAGAAAATAATCGCTAGTTATCGCAACGTAACTCAGTAATGGTCGCTCTGCTTACCTTTTTTCTCTCGCCTCGTTAGCTTTACTTTAGAGTTTAGACCAGTCGTTTAACTTATTAGGATAATTAGGGTAATGGCTAACGTAGTTAATGTTAACTATTATTGAATAAAATATTAATATTGGTAATTATATAAAAACAAGGAAGTTTATCTGTTTTTTTTATTTATACTGTTGATTGATGGCACTTGGTGGTATCCGTTATTACACATATAGAGAACACTTGTACTTTTTCCACAGTATTTATTATATTGAACCTGACCAGTTTCACCTTACGGCGTTCTCATAGGTTTACATTTAGCAAATGTTTTGTATGTTCTAATTCAGGTTCAATATAAAAGTACTGTGGAAAAAGTAAAAGTGTTCTCAATAATATGTGTTATATGTTTTTTTTTATTTTCATCCATGAGTTCCTCTCTAGTTCTGTTAGTAATAGCTAATGATGAACCCTAAAGTACCTGTTACAAGTTCACAAAAACTACCTGCCGTGGTTTTCCAGGCGACTACAATATGGGGTTTTTCAAGAAGGACGTTGGAAGGTTTCTTCAGGGTAGACAGCACGAGTGTAACGCCCCTGGTGTTGCATACGTCCATAGGCCGCGGTAACCACTTTGTGCTTGTCTGCCACCTAAGTCGTATTATAAAAAAAGTTACAAGTTTCTCACCAGAGGTGGCGACATTAAATATGTCACATTTTACCTTTGCATGAGGCATCTTCTAGACACCTTAGCAGATATAATTTACTGTCGGAGAATGAGAATGAGTGCCTTTCAACATTATTTTAGACTATATTATTAAGAATATGTCATGAGTGTGTTTCTTGATTACTCGAATGCCACAGGTATACAGACGGTTTTGTTTAAAAAGAATATTAGAACCGAAGTTACTAATATTATTCCCTCTAACCCGTCCAGCTAAGCCATAGAGCTTGAATAAAATATTTTTTATTTTTTTCTTTCTTTCTTTCTAACAGCAACTTTTGTTGAATGGTCTTATTCTGACGGTTATAATTATTTTCTTATGTGCTTTCCTACACTCCGGATTCCACCACACAATATTTTAATTAGGTACATTTCGATATTCTATATCACGCTCTACAATTGCGGGTTTTCTAACGGCTGTTAGTCGTGACAACAATAAACTACACTGGCGATAACTAGTGAGCAGCTGAAAAGTATGTTTCTCTATCCTCTCCACTGTAACAGTTAACGAAACGTGTCCTCTGTTTGACAAACTTACAATTATCTGAATTTTAATATAAAAAATAATAATTTCTCTATCCAGTGTTAAGGAATTCCAAAAAATATGGGTGATATTCATTTATGGAGACAGGTAAGATTATTTTTTTTAACATTAAATTAAATAAATTTATTTAAGGAACAATTCCACGACATAGTTAAATTGAAATCAAAATGTGATAAAATTACACAATAGGTGTTTATTTTATGGAATAGGGAGGCAAACGAGCAGAGGGATCGTCTGATGGTAATCGATGTTATTTTGTGCCACTTTCGAGTATGTCTGTGCATGTTTGTGCAAATAATAAATATTTTCTTACTTTATGAGACTGTGTTGCCACTAGCGATGCGCGAATTAGCTGCACAGTAAGGGGATATCTAGGGAGACTGTGCGCCGGTGTTTAGTTTCTACCGGCGCGGCGGCAGTGGTGTGCTGGGACGCTGAGCGATGTGAGGTTTCTTAGTGATGAAATGACGGAGGCTCCACATTAGTGCCGTGAATTCACTTGCGAATCCAAGGAACAAAAAGTGCCAACTACATTCACGGGATGCTCTCAGTCGTTCGTGAAACCTGCCGCGAAATGGATGTTGAAACTGCTGCTGCAATAACTTTGTTTACTGTGACAACATCCTGGGGCCATGAAAATGGATGACTACGCGTGAACGCCGCGCGAAGGAGGTGCGATCCCTTTGTCACGGGACAAAATATCGATATCCAACGGGGAATAGGTGTGAATGCACGTGAACCCCGCGAAAACCGTCCACATTCACGATATGGTTCCTCACGGCGCTAATGTGGAGTCGCCATAAAACGTTGAGAAGATGAGCAGTGCGGAGATGTGCGGTGGGTTCGTTTCTAATACGAGCGGGGCGAACTGTGGTGGGAGCGAAGCGTGTGTTTTCGTATTTTGTTCCGTCATTTAAGTGCCGTAAGTTAAATTTAAAAATGATCTCTTACAGGTTTTCATCTTGTTTACCAATATGCTCTTTGCAATAAGCATTGGTCATATGCTCGCGTTTCCCTCCATATTAATGCCTGACCTCTTATCAACGAATAGTACGATAGAAGCAACGTCGAATCAGGTATCTTGGATCGGTGAGTCCGCAAATAAATACCTACGTATCTACTAAAACAAATATACTAACCCTCACCTTTCACGTTTTTAGTAAGATCGTAATATCTATAGGTAATCTTAAGTGTAGGTCTTTGTAGAATGCACACTATAAATTACTATACTGGCATACAATATGAAAACAAAGGATAATATTCAAAGTCAACTAAAAATGATACAACATTAACGGATACTAATATCTGGCTTAAGCATGGTGCTCAGGCTCCTCGTAAAATGCTAATAGCATGGTATTTTAAATTAGGTACGTGACTTCTTTTTAGCATTAAGTGACTTTAGTTTAATTCTTTATTATAAAGTGTTTTATTGACTTTATTGTTTAATCAGCCGCAAAATTTACATTCGTCCACATTTAGTCTTAAGAAAATAATTATTGTAAATTGACGAATTATAGAAGTTGGAGCCGGAGGATGCAAAAAGAAACCAATTACTTATAAAAATTAAATATAATTAAGTTAAAATTACAGTGGAGTGATAATTGGTCGATGGTTGTACCAAGAATGATCCCTAAAATTAATTTAGTCATAAGATTGAATGCATATTATTGCGACATATCGTGGCGTGATGTTCATGTCGTTCGATTTAGCGCGAAGCGTTGCCCAATTTTGATGACTCGGCTCCTCGCGGTTTCCATGCGCTGTAAAGGTTGGATGCATCGTCGCGGTGTAAGGGCTGAGATACATCGGCACGTAACATCTCCCTCCGAAGAACAGCAACTATTGGTTAGACGAAGTCGACAAAGTTGCTGATAGACTCTTAGTGTCTATTTTCACTTCTTCCGGTTTAATGGGCTTTGTCTGAGCTGCTCCTGATGGCCTGGCATCGACAGTTCTCTTCTTTGCACAATATCTTCGATATATTACAGCAATGCTAACTGCACCTGCACTTAATAGTATGAGGTATACAGGTATAGTAGTATGGTAGATGCCCTCATCGTTAATCCGTGAGTGCCTTGCTAACGGCTGTATTGAGAATTTTTGATAACTGTTGTGTAGATTTTCAAGGTTAATCGAGTTCAGTTGAATTGGTGATTCATCTTTCTTCGGTAGAACGTTCAAATGTGTAGGTGACTGAATTATCTTCATTGTATGACCTTTGAGGCGATTGTTAGAGTTAGATATCTTAAAATCCGGAGTTTTGATAAAACAGCCTTGTGGTATTGTAGCTAAGTAGCTTCCTTGAACAGTTTTGTATAATTCTTGTCCACAGGATAATTGGACCTTGGTTGGCATCGGGAAACTGAGAGTATATTGTCTTTCATCTAACTGTTCTACTGCTTCTTTATTCAGGTTGACCGGTGTAAGTGTACAGGAGCTAGCATTCTGCTGCGTTATTAGTTGTTGGATGCAATCTGGTTTATCTTCAAGTTTATAGTTGACTTTTTCCTCGCAGAGGTACCATTTATTGATCTTCGGACATTCTGTCTCTATGTACATAGAATATGATCCCTGAATTACTATATAAGGTGAGGTAGGTATAAGGGCTAGGTTATTACTATTAGGTACTATGGAAAGTTTATATAAGGTGTAGGTACTGGGTAAGGCAATCGGAAACCTTATGACTATAACTATTCTATTATCGCTATAATACGAACCTACTCTTAAAATATTATAGTACTCTCTCAGATCGATGTCGATGATCTCGTCTGCAGAGTATAATAGTTTTAATTTGCTTAACATATTTTTAAGATTAATTAAGCTTACAGTAGAATGCATCGTACTCGATGCGTGTATAAAGGCTAACGTTAGTTCTATCCTATGTAATTCATCAGATAACGTTTCGATGTTATCATTCAAGATGAATAGATACTGGGCTAAATGTGCATAGCTAATTAAGTCGGCTTCTCTAGTGTTATCCCGGCTTAGCAAGAAATTAATCTTAGTCTCCATAAGCTTTTGATTTTCATTTATCTTATTTAATATATTAGAATAATGCGTCATCCATTCCTTAGTTAAGCTAACGTGATTTAACAATTCTGATTGGAGCTTATCCTCGTTTCCTTGTAAAATTTGAATGGCATTGTTATATCTCATAGCGTCTGTGTAATCCAGATTCCCCGAAATACTTTTTATTACTGAACCTAGTCCGTCTATGAGACCACGTTTAGTGCGACTTGGTTCAAAACTTTCTAATTGTAAGGATATTGTATTCAATTTATTCGTGAGATAATTCATATGTGGCTCAAATAGTGAGGATGTTTTATTATTGATCAAAGGGCTAAGTTCATTTAACTGGAATTTTACTGTGTTCATTTTTGATTGAATGTCTTCCAGATTAATATAGAGTAGGAATGAATGGTAATGGGATGTAATTTTCGTTATTCCCAACTTGAAGGGTACAAGTCCAGGGCCATTGTCAAGAGGATCAAGTAATATGTCCTCTGCTTGAATCAGATGGACCAGGAACCCCAGTCGCAGTAGCGTCATGAACATGGTTTAATTGGTACTTTCTGCCGTATCGATGTCTGGATACACCTCAGCTCTGCTTCCGTAGATTCTGGATACTCGTCGTAGTGATAGAAACCACCCGGGTGGATCGCGTTTCGCGGATTCAAGGTTGAATCTATTAGCTACTGTTCGCGAACCGGCCCGCGAGTATCCTACCGACTGCGCCAATTATAGAAGTTGGAGCCGGAGGATGCAAAAAGAAACCAATTACTTATAAAAATTAAATATAATTAAGTTAAAATTACAGTGGAGTGATAATTGGTCGATGGTTGTACCAAGAATGATCCCTAAAATTAATTTAGTCATAAGATTGAATGCATATTATTGCGACATATCGTGGCGTGATGTTCATGTCGTTCGATTTAGCGCGAAGCGTTGCCCAATTTTGATGACTCGGCTCCTCGCGGTTTCCATGCGCTGTAAAGGTTGGATGCATCGTCGCGGTGTAAGGGCTGAGATACATCGGCACGTAACAGACGTCTAAACAATGCCGCAGTGGAGTTTGTTGCGCCGTTTCTTCTCCACCAGCGCCTTGGAAGCAGTGGTAAACTTGGATTAAGTAGAATTAAAATTGACGTCAATAAGAAACAATTTTATTGTTCAAGATTGAGAATAAATTACTTGGCCTTGGACTTTGACTTTGATAGTTATTTAGTATTTGACTTATACAATAAGAACATCTTCAATTAAAATAACTGTGTAAACTTAAATTACCTAAGGTGAGAGAAGATCTCGAGTTAAGTTAATGTAACTTAACTAAATTAAAAAAAAAAAAACTCGTAATGTCTTTTTTGCAATATCTTTATGCAATTCTTCCAAATTGAAATTATGAAATTTATTACCTTTATTGTTACTTTACAGCTCCAAGCAATGGTATCGGCGCCTTCGTTGGATTCTTCGTGTCTCCGCCAATCCTTCAGACATTTGGTCGAAAAGTCGTCCACATCATTGACTGCCTGTTTCTCCTCATTGGCTGGATTATATTCGCTCTAACTCAAAACGTCTCATCACTTTTAGCCGCAAGAGTCATCCAAGGACTCACTGTTGGTGGTATCTTTGTACACGTTATTATTGTCAGTGAATATTCTGCTCCTAGCAGAAGAGGTTACTTCATAACTATGAAAAGGCATCAACAGCCTGCGGTATACTTATGTGTCATTCTTTATCACTGATATGGAACTGGCAGCAAATAGCTATGTTTGCCATAATCTTTCCAACACTATCTATACTCTTGACGCCGTTATGGCCAGAAAGTCCTTCATTCTTGGCTATGAAAGGTCGCATCAAGGAAAGTGAAAGGTCATTCATTTGGCTCCATGGTGATTCAAACTTGCATGAGCTGCATAAACTGCATTCTTCACAACAACAAAAGGCCAAGACCGTGAATACAGAAAAATGGTTTGAATTGCTATTGAAAAGAGATTTTATGAAGCCGTTTGCGATAGTATGTTTTTTGACGGTGATTGTAGAATTAAGCGGAAAACATTATCTTGTAGTTTACGTCATACAAATGATGATGGAATTGGTAAAAGATAAGTTAACAGCAATATATTTTACAATAGCTACTGATTTATTGACAATTCTCGCCTTAACGTTCTCTTGTTTTATCATCAGATGCTTCTAGAGACGAACAGTTTTATTTTCAGGCGGTGTTACTATAGTTTCCTGGATGTTGACTATCTGTGTCGTTGCATTTTTAAAATTACCAACTATTCCATGGCTGGCACCGTTGTTAATTGTTATACATGTTTTTATAGTGAACCTTAGTATTATACCTGTATGTTTTACATTAATTGGCGAACTTATACCTTTAGAATACAAGGGTTGGGGTTCCTTTTCAGCTGGAATTGTATTAACGTCTTTGTACACACTATTGACGAAAATTACTCCAAGTATAATGCAGAGCACTGGTGTAGGAGGCGTTTATGTAATTTACGGCTTTACTATAGCGGTGTGTTTCCCAATATTATATTTTATAGTACCAGAAACGAAAGATAGAACTTTGGCAGAAATTGAAAATGAATTCAAAGCAGCTGAGCCGTCAACGTTTGAGGAAAACAAACGACTGCAAATGATTGACTAGTTTGCACTGCTGAACAAATAAAACCTTGCCCTGGGTCCAAATCGAAATTCTTTATTCTTTGTTATATTTTAAGGTTAGCTTCGACCAAACCTTGATATTCTACGTGAAGCGACTGCCACTTATATTTCGATGAATCAATCGGGTGAACCGGTAATCGTGGTTCGATTATGGAGTCGAACTACGTGGTTCTAAGGTTTAGTAGTTCGCCTGGCAAGATTGTAAAATCGAACTACGTGGCCAGAGACATCTCCACAATCTACTGCTGATATCGAAGTTCTGTTGTTAGATCAGTTCTCCGACTTTCTAAGGCTCGACGACGGCGTAACGTGTTCTCCGAGGCACAGAGTGGTCTAATTATGTTAAGAGGTCATCCATCAAAAAAATACCTAGATAGTAATACCTAACGCAGGTTTAATAACATCTTAACTATAATTGAACAAAAAGTTAACTTGGTAATAAAAACAATAGTTATTAGTACTAGTAAAAAGACAAGTAAGTTATATGGTTTTTTTATTTTAATGCATGTGTTCTCCTCTCGCTCTGTTCCTCGCGTTAGTAATTAATAAGGATGAATCCTAATATAACACATATTCACAAAAGAAACTCTCAAATTATCACAGATGTGTGTGGAAAGACAAGTCGACGGTTTTATGCTGTATTGCGAGACATATGTGTATCGCTCTGGTACGCGAGCCAGCTCCTCTTCTAACGATTTAAATTGTATCTATTAGTTTATGGGTACCAACCCGTATAAACATTTGAATATGAGGAAACCCCAGTGACAATACGTACACAAAGAAACTTTATCTATGTTTGGTGACATAAATATTGAGGCCATACGTTAGCGTACTATGCTCCCTTAATAATGTTTGATGTACGAATAACTGTCTTACTGTTAGGACCTCTGTTTCCTTATAAAGATTTTCAGTCGGGTATGTAGGTAAAGTTATTTTTATATAAACCTTGAGAACAGCTCTTTAGGCTCCTTAAAATAGTAAAAGATTAGCTTTTGTTATTTATCCCCATAAGGTGTTTCAACAACACAAGAATCATTGACAAAGTGATCTAATGCTTGTGGGTCTGCAGCATTACGAAGGAGTTTAAAAACATTAATAAGTTTTGCGGTTCAATATGGTGTGCTATATTGTCATCCCATTTTAAGACTTGATTGATATTAATGCCAAGGTATTCATACTAGGGACTTATATACAATCACAGGTAAGATAGTAACGCAATCTGTGCATTTGAGAGCTCTAATAGAAAAGGTGTTTGTTGGTAGAAGCGTTGAGTTTTGGGAAGCAAAGTATACCTAATTTGGTTTTTGTATATTGAGCATCAATAGATTTTGTGACAGCCATGTCATAACTTTAGTCATAGCACGGTCATAGTCTAGTAATCACTACATAGTATAAAACAAAGTCGCTGTCGCTGTCTGTCCGTCTCTATGTATGCTTTAATCTTTAAAACTAGGCAACGGATTTTGAAGCGGTTTTTTTTTAATAGATAGAGTGATTTAAGAGGAAGGTTTATATGTAAAATACATGCTTAATATAGTAGAGGTTGCAGCGGGAACGTGATCTGACATCACGCGGGCGAAAAATATTTGGTGATACGAGGTTCGCCGGGTCAGCTAGTATACAAGGTGTATTTTTGAAACAAAACGTTTTTACGAGACCTTCCCTAACTTTTTGAGATATTTTGAACTGCGTTCACAGATTTTGCAAAAATCTTACAGTTAGCAAACAAAATGCAAAAAGCCCAAAGTTTTTTTGTGCCAATCGATTCTATTTCAGTTGGGAATCAAAAGACTATGGGACTATTTTAGCTTTTGAGCACTAGGAAAGACAGAAATCGCCAAAAACTTTTCTCATACATTTCGGTAAGAGAATCAAATTTCTACAATGGTCAAACTTTTTGTCATGGGCGGGAAGTAGGTAGGATTGACAATAAAGTAACTAAAAAGAATTTTTACCCACAAATTTCGAAATTGCTTCGAATATCTATATGTCATTCTTAGTTTCGACTGAGAAAATGCGTGAACTTATTCGTGACTTATCGCTAAATGTCTTCTAATCGTGAAAAAAATGAATTGAATTGAATTGCATTTTTTTTTCTAACTATAACATTTTTGCAAAATCTGTGAATGCAGTTCAAAATATCTCAAAAAGTTAGGGAAGGTCTCCTAAGAACGTTTTGCAGTAACTGCAACGGTTAAGGAACTTGCCCCTCCTGCCCCGTTTCCAAAATACACCCTGTATAATAAAAGGTGTCCTCTGTTTGACAGCGTTAAGTCGTCATGTATTTCACTCCGGCTCACCGCCAAAAACTTTATAAGGTACAAGTAAGGCTACATATGGAATACTGTTCTCATATCTGGGCAGGAAAACCTCGGTGCCAACTTCTCCCTCTTCTACTTCCGCATCCAATGGAGAGCGACTCGAATCGTCAACTGCCAGGATATTTCAAATCGGCTAGACTCTTTGGCACTGCGTAGAGATGTGGCTTCGCTCTTCATCTTCTATCGCCTTTAATATAGGGAGTGCTTCGAGAAATAGTTCGGATTGACCCCCGCCGCCTCTTTCCGCCATCGTTCCACGTGACAGCAGTTCTAGACTCACCATCTGGACGGTTGGTGGTCCACAACTGTGCGTTTTTCGAGAAACTTTCTGCCTTCGCACAACTAAACTGTGGAATGAACTGTCACCAGCGGTATATCCGAACCAATACGACCTTCAAACCTTCAAGAAAAGAGCGTACTCTCTTTTAAAAGGAAGGCAACTGTGACTCCTTTGGTGTTGCGGGTATCCATGGGCGGCGGTGATCACTTACCATCAGGCGATTCATTTGCTCTTTTGCCTCCCTATTCCATAAAAAAAACTAGCAAATCCTTGAGCTGCTGCTCAATCATATACGATTGAGCACATTTTTCTACTAAAGTAGGTACAGGAATATCTGTTTTATTGTATATTCTATTACATTACTTATTATAGTATAGGTAAGTAAGTGTGTAAGTTTTGCAAAGCCTTTGTTGTGTTCATTGTCTTGCGCCGTGATGTTGCGATTGTGCCTGACAACTGTCACCAGACGTAGGTATTCAGATATTTTTGCCACTTATTGTCCATAACGATTATCGAACACAATTGCCATTTAATTTTACAATACTTGCAATTTTTTACAAACTTAGTTCCACACTTGCATTCCTTTCCACCTGGTAACACCGAGTGGCGGTGCCTAGAAGCTGTGCGATTTTACGTGAATGTTGGAGCAGAACAGGATGACGCATAGGGAAAGTATACCACCTACTGCGGAAACCGGGTTAATCTCTGGCCGGACCTGAAAGTCATCATGATCTCTGCGTTGTTTCATCCGAGACTTTCAGATTGCAGTGTGAGATTCGCTTCCTTGTCCTTCTCTTGATTTGGCTTCTAAGTCTTTCGGACCTGTTAGAACTTCCAAATCCGAGAAGAAGCCTCGTTTAGTAGTGATTTTGAACTCTTTTTGCAGTTCAATGATAAATTCATCAATCACTTTCTGATTTGACCCAGCCAATAATCCATCATCTACATATAAAGCCAGTATAAGTTTTTCACCATTCGTCTTTGTCTTAATAAAAAGACGGGTCCGCCTCACTTCTCTTGAAACCAAGTTTCAACAGGACATCTGTGATACGCTTGTTCCAGCACCTAGGTGCTTGCTTAAGGTCGTATAGACTCCTTCGAAGTTTACATACCCGTCCTGAGTTATCATTATAACCTTCAGGCTGTTTCATGAATAATTCTTCATCCAGAAAACCATATAGGAATGCGGTTGACACATCAAATTGCAAGAGTGTTAGTTTTTCATTTGCAGCTACACTCAACAGTGCTCTAATAGTGTTCATTTTAGCTACAGGGCTAAATGTTTGATCGTAGTCAACATCCTTTTTCTGTGAGAAACCTTTCTCAACAAGTCCAGCTTTGTATTTTTCAACGGAGCCGTCTGGGTTCTGTTTAACTTAATAAACCCGTTTACACGGAATCGCTTTCCTATTTTTAGGCAAAGTTACTAACTCCCACGTCTTATTCTCTCTAAGTGAGTTTAGCTCACTCTGCATAGCTTCCTCCCAAAGATGACGTTCCGGGCTTAGTATCACCTCTTTATAGCTCTGAGGCTCTATAGCAGTTGAGCATACCATTATGAAATCTCTGAATTTTTCAGGAGGTCTTATAAGCGACCGGTCTCGGAGGCTCCTTTGAGGCACATCTTCGATATCCTCAGTCACTTCCTCATGACGATCTTCCTCCTCCAATTCAGTATTTTCACTATGTACAGAAATCGCATCATCGAACATTTCATCCTCAAGTGCTTGTTCCGTCACATAATTTTCTGTCATCCCAACAGTAGTTAAATCTCTGCCGTCTGACTGCTCAGCTCTCTGCTCACTATTTGTGTTCGCTTGACAATCATATCGAGGTATGACGAAATCAAATAGGGTGTCGGCGCTTTTATCAACTGTTTTGATCTGTGTGGCAATAGGTTCTTCACTGTGTTCAAAGTTACCAAGTAGAGGATTTTCATCAAAGGTGACGTCTCTAGAACGAATCAATTTGAAAGAGTTACTGTCCCAAATACGATAGCCATGATCAATGTCATAGCCGATCAGTATGCGCTTTTGTGCCTTCTTATCCAACTTCTTTCGTCGTTGTTTCGGAATATGTGGATAACAATGAGACCCAATTATTCTCAAATGATTCAACCTGGGCATTTGAAACTGATTGGTCATCATCAATCAGTTTCAAATGTCCATCTATTTTGAGAGTGCATCTCATTGTGGTAGACTCAAAAACAGTAGCAAGTACTGAATATAAATTTCTGCTGATGCTGGGCACATACCAGACATCCTTAAGCAGTATCGGCACTAGTTTGCCATTGATTTCAGCCTCGGCCAGAATATTTCCAATACCTAGAGCTTCCATACATTGGCCATTTGCACTAGTTACAGTATGTTGGCTTTTAAAGTATTTGAAGGTCTGGAACAGGTCACTTCTATTGGTCACGTAGCGGGAGGCGGGAGGCGGGAGGCGGGAGGCGGGATGCGGAAGGCGGGAGGCGGGAGGCGGGAGGTGGGAGTCCGGGTTCGCTAAAATATTGTTACGAAAGTGATGTAACATGTCACAGCATCCGAACGATAAATTCGAACTCATTGTCAATAGCAGCTGTGACTGAGCGGTTTAGACAACGCCTGCCAAAACGATGGTCGACGGATCGAATCCTGGTGTTACGATATGTGGTTTTGTGTTTTTCTAATTTATGTAAAACTTTATTTGGTAAAGGTAACAGAAGATTCTATATTTAAATTCTTCTAGTTATTAGCAGAACATTTTGGAAGAATAAAAATGAGAAACGAAATGAAGATCAAAATATAGTTAAGCTCTTCTAGTAGAGCATAGAAAGTTCTAGAGAAATAATAAAATGAATATCGGAAAGACGATCGAAATTAAGGGTATAAAAGGAGCTGTCAGAGCGGTGAAAGGACAGTTAAGTTTGGGACTTCAAAGTGAACAGAAGAAGAAGAAGAAGGAAAAAGGAAGAAAAGTGGGAAAAGAGTGAAGTACAGTAAAGTGCAGTGTTAGTACAGTCGCGCTATGAGTTTCGTGTAAGCGCAGTGACCTCCTACTGCATCGTGCGGTACAGTCGCGCCGTGAGTGTCGTGTTCAAGATTTGGCTGTTGGGGTGTGTAAATAAAGCGGTCTCACATACGAAGCTGTTTATTTCCAATCCCGTTACCCGTCTTCCGTAACAATATAAAAACATTAAACACAAGTGCAGTGATGTACACGCATCAGCTCTAAGCTGCTAGTGTATCGAACATTAATAATAATAATAATAAAGATTAATAATAAGCTTTAATTAATTAGCTTTAAGCTTTATTGCATTCCTTTTAATAATAAGCTGGCAACTCTACATCGCCTAAGTCAAAATTTTTCTCCGACTTTAATTTAATTTTAATTTTCTTAAAAAATATTTTAACTTTAATAAAGTGAAATAATAAATAATAACTCAATAAATAACCCATAGATTTTAGATTTTGGCAGTCAAATACCTTTTAAATACTACATACAAAAAATGCCGTCCCGTGGTGACAGCTGTCATCGAACAAATTACACTACAATCTACAAAATTTTGAGAAAATGCTGACTCGGGCACAAGCCAAAAGAAACAGAAGTGCACCCATAACATCTCCGGACTCGTCGCTAAGCTCCGCCGCGCAACCTCCAGCAGTGGAACCAGCGGCGTCGAGCTCCTCCTCGTTAGTTAAGTTTAAATTTTTGTAACTTTAGTTAAGTTTAAATGTGTCGGACGGATGTGTCGTCCATTAAGCGTCCTTGGCGTCACCAAGGCGTCACTGCCATAGATTAATAGAATACTTTTTTTTTTTTTTTTTTTTTTGCGTTTCTGACATGGTAGTGTGTTGGTGTTGCCAGCATTGGCGGGCAAGGACAAAAATGATTTTTATTTATTGTGTTTTTCTTTTCTTTTTTGCTGTATTTTTTATTTTATTATGTATTTTTTTTTTTATTTTGTTTTTGTTAATTTTCTTTTTCTGTGTTTGCATATATTTTTTTGGCTTATACTGTTTGTTTGTTTGTTCGTTTTGTTTGAAATTCACACGTGCAATTTAAATACCTTGTTTTATTAACGGCCATGTTTATTTATTATTATTATTTTTATTGATTTACTTTAATGTCATACTCGCGGCCGCCTCTGAAAACCAGCGCTGTCCGCCTGCACTACTACGCGGACAGCATTTACGCTGAGAGGCGGCCATTATTATGCACAGTTGTGTTTATTTATTTTATAGTTACTTTATTGTCAAACTATCTTTGTGTGCATAATAAAAAATATTTTCTTTCTTTCTTTCTTTCTCTCCGCCGACGTCGCCAACACCTGTACGTCGGCCGGGGAGAGGCCGGCCACCGACCTGCTTGGGACCCCGACGCCCTCCGGCTTCGAATGGGGCCCCCGCTACCGGTGGTGATGTGCACCGCATGCGATGGACTAATTCTATCAACGAAAACGTCATGCGGGCATATTTTGCGGCTACAGAGGGGGGAACTAACCTCAGTGCGTACCGTACTCGGATGCTTCCTCTGTTTCAGGCGCTTGAACCTTCCATCAACGTATCGGCACAACGACTATCGGACCAAGTGCGGGTCATTCAACGCAATCGCATGTTGAATGAAACCGTACTTGAGACTCTACGGCTAGAATGCTTGCGAAATATCTGTGTCACCCCCGCCCCGGTTCCTGTTCCTGCTTCTACAGTAGAACTAAATGATGATACTTGTGTTGCACCGGATGACACACCTATTCCTGTAAGTATTCAGTACAATGAAGAGATTAAGGAGGCTTTGGAATGTGCCTTGCGGGAATATCGATCAATGCCCGTACATGTCAGGCCACGTCTCCCGCGGTTGCCCATACATAGGCGTAATATAGCGCTGGTGAGTGCCCTTGATTCATTATTACCTAGATATCTAGAAAATAGTGAAAACCTCGGTGACACCCACTCAATTCTGTATTGTACTGCTGTGGCGGCATGTCGTATGGCAGGAGCTAAATTTCCCATTAAAGATCCTGCCATACGACCTAAGTCTGCCATACCAGCATGGCAATGCAGAGTTGAACGACGTGTGACCGAGGCAAGGGTGCTCATCGGTAAACTAATCTGCTTCAGGTCGGGCAATACTCGCCCAAGTGTGATGCGCTATGTGACCCGAGCGTTTGCGGGAACTGATATTAGTCCCCAAGATTATACGTCTCGGGTCACAGAGCGTATTGACTTCCTGAAGCAGAAAGTCTATGCATGGGCAAACCGTATTCGGAGATATAAAAAACGAGTTGATCGATATACCGTCAACCGTATGTTCCAAAGAGACCAAAGGTGGGTATATAGAAGCTGGGAGCGAACAGAAGAAAGTGTGGATGACGTGCGACGGCCGGATGCTGAAGTCACAAATGCGTTCTGGCGCAGCATCTGGTCGGTGCCCGTTAGCCACACTGAAGGGGATTGGATGCATGAGGTCGAAAGAGCATGCGAAACCATTCCAGAAATGGAAGAAATTAACATTGATGCCATTGATGTAGATTGTGCGGTCCGTTCGCTGTCTAATTGGAAATCTCCGGGACCGGATGGACTGCACAATTTCTGGCTAAAATGGCTACGGAGTTCGCATGTTGTTTTGGCCTCACAATTTCAATCCGCTGTAGAATCTGGGACGCTACCAGCTTTTATGACGACAGGAGTTACTCACCTGCTCCATAAAACTGGTAGTACTCTGGAGCCCAATAATTATAGACCGATTGCATGTCTCCCAACGGTCTATAAACTTCTTACATCCATCCTGAGAGCTAAGATTAACAATCATATAAACAATAATTCTATTATGTGTGCCTCTCAGAATGGATTTAGGAATGGGGCCCGGGGTACTAAGGAGCTCCTCCTGATTGATATGGCTATTAGCCAACAAGCTCGCCGCAATCGTAAGGATCTGACGGCATGCTGGATAGATTACAAGAAAGCGTTTGACTCCGTGCCACATACGTGGCTTTTGAGGGTGCTGGAGTTGTATAAAGTCAATACAACTCTATGTACCTTCTTAAGGTCATGTATGGGGCAATGGAGGACGGTTCTTTTCTATCCAGGGTGTCGTCAGGCTTTGGGTGGTGGCGTGCCGATAACAATAGAGCGGGGTATTTTCCAGGGGGATAGTCTGAGTCCCCTTTGGTTCTGCTTAGCCCTGAATCCACTTAGTACTTTACTAGTGAATTCAGGGTTAGGTTATAGGCTACGAAGAGAGGGTCAGATGATATCCCACCTCTTTTACATGGATGATTTAAAGCTATTCGCCCACACTAACCCTCAATTAATAACTTTACTGAAGATTACTGAAACATTCAGTAATTCTATTAAAATGGCGTTTGGTGTGGACAAATGTGCAGTCATTCATGTAAAACGAGGGCGGGTGGTGGAGTCGGAGGGTATACAACTCTCTGATTCCACTAACCTAAGATCACTCCTCGTAACTGAGACCTATAAATACTTGGGTATGTCACAGGCGTTATGCATCAATGAGGTCGACATGAAACAAATGTTACAGGAACGTTTCTTTGGCCGCCTGAAAAAGGTACCCACGGTCGTCAGTCATGAGATTGTACATCCCGCGGAAATGTGGGGGTCGAGGTTTTTTAAATGCCAAGACCCTTCATAATCGCGAGGTGTGCAATCTCAGAGACTACTTTCTTAAGTCGAACGTGGACATGCATCGTGATGTAGTCAACGTAGATACCGGGCTCACCCCGCTCGGTTTGGCTAAAGAGAACTGGCGCAGGCCTACAATAGTTAGCACTGACAGCCGCAGGGAGGTATGGCAGAGTAAGGAGCTACATGGCAGGTTCTATCGGGCCCTACACAGGCCCGAAGTAGATCTATTGGCGTCCGTGTCCTGGCTACGTTTCAGTGACCTTTTTGGGGAAACTGAAGGTTTTGTCTGTGCAATTGCAGACGAAGTTATTAAGACGAATAACTACCGGAAGTATATAATGAGGGATGGCACAATTGACATTTGTCGAGCGTGTCACCAACTTGGTGAATCCCTCAGGCATATTACTTCCGGTTGTTCTCGTCTTGCTAACGGCGAGTACTTGCACAGACATAATCAAGTAGCCAGGATAATCCATCAGCGACTTGCTCTGAAATACAACCTTGTGGAATTTGAGGTGCCGTACTATAGGTATGTTCCTGAGCCAGTTCTAGAAAATACCCATATCACATTGTACTGGGATCGATCTATCATCACTGATAGGACTGTTGTAGCTAACAAGCCTGACATTGTGGTGATAGACCGATCCGAACGCCGAGCATTGATTGTTGATGTCACCATTCCTCATGACGAGAATCTCGTGAAGGCTGAGAAAGATAAACAAGTTAAATACTTGGACTTGGCCCACGAGGTTGTCGACATGTGGAATGTTGACTCAGCAATCATTGTACCGGTAGTCGTATCAGTCAACGGACTGATAGCAAAGAGCCTCGACCAACATCTGAAGAGGCTCGGGTTGGATGGTTGGGTCAAGGGCCAGATGCAGAAGGCAGTACTCCTTGATACGGCGCGCATCGTGAGGAAGTTCCTTTCTCTGGAGCCCTAACCACCGGTAGCTTGGTCCCTGTACTCGATGCCGGTGGGATACTATTTTTTTATATTTTTAAATATATTTTGTATTTTTTTTTACGATATATTTATAAATGTAATTGATAAGTTTTATGATTGAATAAAGATAATAATAATAATAATATATTCTTAAAATTCACGATCAGTCCGCCTGCAGTTTCAGATCGTATCGGGCGGTCTGCAGTCTTAGGCTGCCATTCCCTGCTATCAGTTTTGCGACTACACACGATCAGTTGGGAGTCGACAGTTTCTCATCGTACGATTGCCTGCCGGCAATTGATCGACGGTTCGAATCCTGCTGTTACGATATGTGGTTTTTGTGTTTTTCTAATTTATGTAAATCTTTATTTGGTAAAGTTAACCGAAGATTCTATATTTAAATTCTTCTAGTTATTAGCAGAACATTCTGGAAGAATAATAAAAATGAGAAACGAAATGAAGATCAAAATATAGTTAAGCTCTTCTAGTAGATCATAGAAAATTCTAGAGAAATAATAAAATGAATATCGAAAAGATGATCGAAATTAAGGGTATAAAAGGAGCTGCCAGAGCTGTGAAAGGACAGTTAAGTTTGGGAGTTCAAAGTGAACAGAAGAAGGAAAAGAAGGAAAGAGGAAGAAAAGTGGGAAAAGAGTGAAGTGCGAGTAAAGTGCAGTAATAGTGCAGTCGCGCTGTGAGTGTCGCGAATAAAACTGTGAGCGCAGTTACCTCCTACTGCATCGTGCGGTACAGCCGCGCTGTGAGTGTCGCGAATAAGACTGTAAGTGCAGTAGTGCATCGTGCGGTACAGTCACGCCGTGAGTGTCGTGTTCAAGATTTGGCAGTTGGGGTGTGTAAATAAAGCGGTCTCACATACGAAGCTGTTTATTTCCAATCCCATTACCTGTCTTCCGTAACAATATTATATATCTCTACGCTAAAGGGCGTTAACACTACCATGAACCATACATTTGTCGTCCACAGAGTTCACGGCTCAAGCAAGTCTGCAAATCCTTTCCATCGTTTGCTTTACGCGAACAAATGGCATTTCATTTTTAGAAAATTCAGAGGAACGTCTAATAATCATCCTCTGACGATATTTTTGCAGCACGCATTCTGTCAATTCTATGTCAAACATCAGCTTACATAGAAGAATATCGTAAAGAAGTATTCTGTACTAGAACAATAATGTTTACATCTATCCCAAAAACTATTACGAATATAAAAAAATCATCACGAGTTGGATAAAAACACATTCATATCATGATATTGCAAATGTTGTGTTTTCAGTATTTACATTTTTTTATCGAATTCCGAATACGGGTCGGGTCAGGTATTTTATATGGTGGTTAAGTAATCTTAAAATTTGTAATTATCCTGACAATAACGAACAGAACAAAAATTAAATTAAAAATTTAAAAAACCCCCGTCACAAAAACACCTCCAAAAAGTTGAAAATAAATGAATAAATTTTAATTCAACCGTTGCCATGTCGGGGGACCTTAACTGGTTAAGTACTCCTTTATATCGTAAGGTCCCCCGACATGGCAATGGTTGAATTAAAATTTATTCATTTATTTTCAACTTTTTGGAGGTGTTTTTGTGACGGGGGTTTTTTAAATTTTTAATTTAATTTTCATTTTATACTTTTTAAATTGATCTACTAGTCAAGCTCTTTCATTTGATACCCATATTGAGGGAGTTATAAAGAAATATGGATTCCAACATGTTGTGGCGGCGGCCATCTTGGACCGATTTTTTTCAAACATAGCTAAGAACACTCCCGACTAATATAAATTTCAAACAAAAAAAACTAAATCCAAATCGGTTCATCCGTTTGGGTGCTACGATGCCACAGACAGACACACACACACACACACACACAGACACGTCAAACTTATAACACCCCGTCGTTTTTGCGTCGGGGGTTCAAAAAAAAGAATTAGCAAAATTGGTCCAGCCGTTCACAGGTCATTAAGTGACCAAGGGAAATAGGGATTATTTTTTATAAACGTTGCTAATTAAGCAAAGCTGTTTTGATCATATTAATTGATTGAATTAAGGTAATATCATAAAAATACATAGTAACTAAGGAAATTGTTAATGTTTAAATTTTATTTTGTATGTAACTAGTGAACAATAAATAAATAATAAATATTCCACAACATTCCACACAACGCTGTCTAGACCCATGGTAAGCATAGCTTAACTAGCTTGTGTTATGGAATCTAGAATGCGAATAAACATACTTATTTACTTTTTTGTAAATCTATGCATATCATTCATACAAATATTTGCACTGAGCGGAGATCGAACTTGCGCCTCCTGTGCAGCGGCCGCGTTCACTACCGTCACGCCACAGAGGCTGTCGTAGTATACTTATAATATAATATATAATAATAACAGCTGTTGCCCGCGGCTACGCCCGCGTGGATGTCATTTATCGCTAAATTAAGATGTAAGCTATCCTATCTTTCCAGTTGGATCAAACTGCACACGGTGCGAAAATTTGATTCAAACCGGTTCTGGAGATGTCCATCGCGAACAAACAACATGTCTCGTAATTTATATATAAAATATTAGGATTATTTTAACATCTTTCTACATACCCCTGATAAAAAAAGACTTGCTTGTCGAATCTCACAATATATTTAATACAGTGAATCGACACCGAATAATCACAATTAAAGCCCGCTGCATAAGTGACGGCTATTTTTGAGGACCGGCGGGAAGTTTTGGAAGTATCGTTTTATACTAAATGTTTTTTTTTATAAAGGACACGTAAATTTGACTCCACCTCGCCTGATGGTAAGCTAAAGACAAAGTCTCTGAAAGAGGTTCACCATCGTAAACATGTACCATATTAACAGTGGTGGCACTCAGCTTGACGGCCTCATCAGATGTCTTTTCACGCCATGAAGGAGACACACATGTAGCATGAAGGAGACACGTGAGCTGGCAGGGAGTTCCAGGTTTTAATGGTGCGGAGTAAATGTATGCGGGAGTGCATATGTCACGGGGACATGGACGGGACGGGAACGTGTTACGTGCGGTACGGAAAAATCTCGTTGCCGACGGTGATTAAGATTATTAGCTAATTCTTGAAATGAAAAATTCATCTTAAAAACGTTATATCCGAATCACTATCATGGTTTGTTTGCCTTAACACCACTTTCAACTACGTGCCCGTCACGTCAACGTTCCGTTCAGGGTTTTTTTCCACCTTTCCCACTTAGCCATCCCATCTGGGTGGAAAGAATAATCCACATTTCCCTCCCAGGTGGGAGTTTGGCGCAGAATGTGCACTTTGCAAAACTCGTGCATTTCGCATTTGGTACACTTCTCATAATTAGCACTTCTCATAACGGGCACTTTGCAGAATGTGCACTTCGCAGAATGGGCACTTCGCAGAATGTGCACTTCACAGAATGGGGACTTCGCAGAATGGGCAATTCACAGAATGTGCACTTTTGAGATATTATCCAGGTAACGGCATAGACAGCCTCCGTGGTGTGGCGGTAGTGAACGCGACTACTACGCAGGAGGCGCGGGTTCGATCCCCACTCAGTGCGAATATTTGTATGCATGTATATGGCCATTTGCATTGGTCTGGGTGTTTCTGTGTATAAAATGTATCCTATTTACAAAAAAAGTACCTATCTAAGTATGTTTATCCGCATTCTAGATTACATAACACAATATAGTTACACTATGATGCTACTTTTCTAGGGCATTTATTGTTCTATGATACTGCCCTGAAGTTTCAAATGACTCATTTTTATAGATACCATTGATTTTTTTGAATACCGATAAAACGCCTCATTTCTTCAAATTGAGGAGCTACCCAAAAAATAAACCTTCACGGAGCAGGTATTTCATTAGCTGATAATAGTTTATTTTGTACTAGGTTTTGCCCGCGGCTCCGCCCGCGTGGATGTCGGTTATCGTGACTAAATATAGTCTATGTCTTTTCTCAAGGTTTAATCTACCCCTATACCAAATTTCATCAAAATCGGTTCAGTAGTTTAGGCGTGAAAGCGTAACATACAGACAGACAGACAGACGGACAGACAGAGTTACTTTCGCATTTATAATATTAAGTAGAGATTCTGTGGGCTGATTTAGAGTTTCCTGGGTTCGGGCAGTGGTTGTATCTGTTGTGCACCTCTGCAGTCGATGGATTACCTCCTGTTACTTATGTCATACTAGCTTTTGCCCCCGGCTCCGCCCGCGTGGATGTCGGTTATCGCACCCAAAAATAGCCTATGTCCTTTCTCAAGGTCTAATCTACCCCTATGCCAAATTTCATCAAAATCGGTTCAGTAGTTTAGGCGTGAAAGCGTAACATACAGACAGACAGACATACAGACAGACAGACAGACAGACAGACAGACAGACAGAGTTACTTTCGCATTTATAATATTAGTATGGATGTCCTCTTGCTGACCGGAACGAAGCGACTAAAGGAACGAACAATATTTTCGAGTTTGGAGCTGGAAGCATCTTCTTCATTTTGAAAGTTACCATTGACACGACGAAGAATAATATCAACATTTATAGTTTGGCAGTCAACAATCGAAGATTACATTCATAAACTAACCATACTCCACTGATCAATACAGCATTCAGCATCAAATCCAAATATTGCGAAGAAGGCATCATCAAAAGGTCACCTCGATAAAAATATTCAATAAATCAAAGCAAATGGAGTAAATATGCAAATGGATATTAGAACAATGTTTTTAATATTAGGTATATTGTGACTTGTGGTATAACATCATTTACGAAAGAACCTCAGATGCATTTGCTCTTGAGCATTTATTTTTTTTAAAGAAAAATGTTTTTTATTTAGACAAGCTGCAGCACACAAAAAATCTATCATGCCTAAATTACAATGATATTTTTTAAACACTCCATCTGTAGGTGCTTAAAACTAATTAATATTCTAAAAAGCTTCTGCCCGCGGCTCCGCCCGCATGGATGTCGGTTATCGCGATCAAACATACCCTATGTTCTTTCTCAACGTCTAATCTACCCTTATACCAAATTTCATTAAAATCGGTCCGGTAGTTCAGGCGTGAAAGCGTAACATACAGACAGATAGAGCTACTTTCGCATTTATAATATTATACTAGCTTTTGCCCGCGGCTCCGCCCGCGTGGATGTCGGTTATCGCGACCAGACATAGCCTATGTCGTTTCTCAACGTCTAATCTACCCTTATACCAAATTTCAACAAAATTGGTTCAGTGGTTGAGGCGTGAAAGCGTAACATACAGACAGACACAGACAGACAGAGTTACTTTCGTATTTATTACCCGACTACGGCGAAGCCAAAAGGAGGGTTATGATTTTGACAGGCTATGTATGTATGTATGTATGTATGTATGTATGTATGTATGTATGTTCATTTGTTCCCTCATAGCTCTTCAACTACTTATTAGAACTGGACAAATGAGGTATCGTTACAAGCGGCTTTATCGTCCAATGGTTATAGGCTATATGATGTGTCACTCAATCTTGTGTGGCGCCCTCTAGCGCTCATAAGGTACTGTGTTAAAAAATAAATTTGAGATAAATATGCCGTTTGGTATCAAATGAAAGGACTTAAGAAGCACATTTCAAATATGTATAAATTATTAGCTTATACCTTGCCCCAAAATAATATAAATAAAAAATAAAGTTTAAAACTAAAACCCGACTACCGAAAAATCACGCTTTAAAAAGTAACAAACAAGAAAATATCAAGGATAGCCGTGGTCGTATGCCACTTACTCTAACAAAACAATATATTCTAGGCAAAAGTGGCATACGACCACGGCTATCCTTGATATTTTCTTGTTTGTTACTTTTTAAAGCGTGATTTTTCGGTAGTCGGGTTTTAGTTTTAAACTTTATTTTAATATTAGTATGGATACTAGCTTTTGCCCGCGGCTTCGCCCGCGTGGATTTCGGTTATCACGACCAGACATAACCTATGTCCTTTCTCAACGTCTAATCTACCCTTATACCAAATTTCAACAAAATCGGTTCAGTGACCTAACATTTATAATATTAGTAAGGATCAATTTTATTATATTAGACATAAACTGGATAATCTTATAAATTTTCTGAGCTTCTGTAATCACTGATCTGATCACCTTCCGAAAAAAATCAGCGCAGAGGTTATACTACCCATCAGTCGGTTGAACTGATAAAGCATTACCTGTAGTTCTTGAACTGCTAAAGCTTAGCTGTTTGCATCTCATTCTTTTTGGCATCTCAAGGTAGTGTCTTATTTTATCCACCAGCACTACTCTTAGTTTTTTTTTGTTTACGACAGTACAATGCCTGGGCCTCGATTCTACTAAAGCAAAACTATTGTCAAACCACAGAGATTGCAAAAAGCGGCATTAAAGTTTAGACTTTATTTCTATAAGCTAAGGTCCAAAATTAAATGACAAAAGTTTCATTACACTCTTTTATTCACTCTGCTAACAGTTATTTAATATTGAACTTTAAATGCATCTCTTTAAAGTCTATAATGTATTGCCGCTTTTTGAAATCTCTGGGGTTTGACAATAGTTTTGCTTTAGTAGAATCAAGGCCCTGATCTCTCCATTCCACAAATATCACACAAAAATTCATTTCCATTTAAAATGTTACATGATTATCACATAATAAATAAATAAAATAAAAAATTGTTTATTGACACAAGAAATCTGGTTATACATTTAGTGGTCTTAAAACTAAGGCATAAATTGATTTTCACGCTTAAGTACTACGCTGGTTTCCAAACTAAGCCGAAGCTTGTATTTTGGGAGTCAGTGGTCTTACGTTGTATTGTGTACAATCATAATTATGGCCTTCGTGAATTGTGTTTTACTGTTATTAGAACGGGTAAGATATTCCAACGAATTTGTAATATTATTTACGAATAAAGTTTTAAAAGACTCCACATAGAGAATATTTTTCACATAGCATATAAAAGCTAGAAATGAAAAAGTTCAAGAATTAGGCAAGACACCTTTATATGGTAGGTAGAGTCGACAAAGGAAATACGGTTGCATCTTTACATACAAATTTATATGAAAATGTGCGACCGTAATACCTTTTTCGACTGTACAACACACTAAATACTAACATATCCTCACGTCTGTAATCCCCGAAGGAGTAGGCAGAGGATTATTTAGGATAGTTTATTAATATCGATAAATAAAATTGTAGAATGCCTTCAAATGAAATTGGCTCAAATACAGTTGCCTAGAATAACAAATATTGAACTTTAATATAAATATATATAAAATAAATTCGAGATACTCCATGTTATAATGGATGACACTCTTGACAAGGAACCCCAAAAAAAGAATATTAATACGCGCATATAAAGGTAAAAAACCAGTTTGCTCTGAATATAATTCCAAAGCCTGCATGTTTTTCAATAAGGCAGTACGTAAAATGTTGTAGCACTTTTTAGTGTTAAAGAAAAATTTTGAAAAATACGTACTTATTTAAGCTCAAATATTTTAAAAAATTAGACAAACCAGTGTGACACAAAGACTTCAAAAAATATGGGTGATATATATTTATGGAGACAGGTACTTACCAATGTTTATTTTATATTTTATAGTTTTACACTCGAGTCGTCCAATGATGTTTTCTGTTTTGTATTGCTTTAATTAACTCCTTTTCAATGTGTCCTATCGCACCGATTTAATTCAAAGATTTCTCAACCTAGCCTACCTAATTTTATCATTTTCATCCTAACGGTGATCATGGATCACGTCAGGGTCACCATTTTTGCGGAGGTGAAAAGATCTACCACAGTCTGGTTGTAATAATTTATTATAGGCTAGGCTTATATACTATGATTTATCCACCATTTGTGGAGTGGGAGTGTTGCTTGTAGTCACGTTCTATCATCTCGTTGACTTGCATATTTTGTGTTATGGCAGAGGACATGATTTCTTAGGTTACCTCATTATTCTTCGTGTATTCTAATTTCCTTATAGAAATCACGTTCCTGTCTGCCATAGCTATCATTACGCAGTTCGGGTCCGCTAATACCTGGTGTATTTTAGAAAATGTGACAATGTATATATATTATTGCTCCTGACTGTACCTGTTTGGTTACTTTGGACCTCGAAGGCAAAAAGATCAATAACCGCAGGGTATATTGATACCCCGCTATTGTATTGTATGCTGTATTTCATTATTTTTTGGTGTGCCATCTTTTTTTGGGTACCACACTTACTGTGGCAGGCAAGCACATGTTCCACCTGATGGGAAGTGGTTACCGCGGCCTATGGACATGTGCAGAGGTATCAAATTCGTGCTACCCTATTGGCAACCTAATTTGTATTTTTGATATATCGTTACAGCATTTTAGTAGTTCTAGATGGACCGCGGTAGCCTAGTGGTATGGGTAATGGACTGCTGAGACGAGGTCTCGGGTTCGATCCCAGGTTTACCATGGCACACACCAATGACTTTTCGATGCTTTTCGAAGTTATGTGTGTATTTATCGCAGGTTTAAAAGTGCCCGGTTAATGGCAATAGGCTCGCCACCTATAACATTGGGACCTAAACATAAACTGGCGAAATGTGGGTGCTAGCACCTCTGCCTACCCCTTCGGGGAATACGGGCGTGAGTTTATGTTATGTTATGTAGATTATTCCATTCCTTTGGGAAGGAATACAGTCTTATAATTACTTTTAAAAGTTAAAAAGTTTAAAGTTATCTATTGGTAAATCAGAATAATTTTATTATATCATTTATGACCATTATGTGGGCTAATTAATTGAATTGAATTATTTTATTTAAAAAATGGAGTCAAGATTTTGGAATAAAATTAATAACACGTGTCATTTTGTCAACGGCACGTGTTTATCCAAATTATATGCAAAGTGTCAAACCATTACTTTTAAGTGCCGTTTGAACTTCAATAATTCGGTAATCTATTGGTAAAATTGAATCAGAAATGAGATGATATCTATTATTTTATTTGAATTTGAATGATATGTGTAATATTTCACCTATTTTTATATTTCTTAATTCTTACGCTCATAAAATTCCTTTTTTTTCAGGTCTTCGTTCTGCTAACAAATATGTTATTTTCCGTAAACATTGCTAACATGATGGCATTCCCATCCGTCTTAATGCCTGCCCTCAAGTTAAAGAACAATACGGACATAGAGGCTACACCGGATCAGGTAACTTGGATAGGTGAGTACGGCAAACAAATACCGTTTATTCCGAACCTGACCCGGTCGCGGGTTAGGTTAGAAACTTGAAAAATTGGTTCCGAACGTAACCCTCTTCTTAACCTGACCCGACATCTCGTTCCTAGACATCTCATGCTTGATGAAAAAGACATTTAAAAGAAAATTGAGTGGATTCCTCCTGGACACGTTCCAAGAATATATCTCATCAAATGGAACGTAATTATAATTTGTACCAACGCTATACCCCGATACCTACTATTTATGCTATAACAAAATAGATAACAGTAGGTACGTCCTGCGTTAAGTATTTAAATGTTGATAGATAGATGTGGTTCGAACTTTAGCAAAATGTCTGGAATATCCTATTACAATTTTGCAATTTAACATAAGTACCTAAATGTATAAAAAATATATAAAACCTAATATACTAAAGATAGATGCATACATTATATATATTTTAAATGTAAGTAAGAACAACAATATGAAATTTAAAGGAAAAGTGTGTTGTTAATTGTAACTAGGGAGCTTTATCTGCCAACAAACTGTTGTACAGTTTGGCAGAGGTATTCACTATGTAAAATGCATTTTTCTAAATGAATATTTTTTTTATCATAACGCGAATTGCGCAGATTTCTGTTGCGGTTAATAACTGCTAGTATGATGTTTTCAGAATATGATATTATCATGTCTTTTGAAAATATGATTTACAGCGATTAAAGGGACTAAATACGACCCGATATGGTATCGCTAGTTACGGAAGTTAATTCATAGAAATACAAAGTGGTATTAGTCAAATTGACGTGTCCTTTATAAAAAAAATACCTAAATAAAAAACGAATTTGTATCATAAAAACGACCTCAACGTACACTTAATAAGTGATGGATGAATGTATGTAGTCGCTTCGTTCACACTGTATGTCGTAGTTTTAGCTAGTAAAAATAAGTTTACCTAATTACCAAGATGAGAGCATAGCTAGCGCCATATCCTGTTTTTTTAAAGGGGGCTGTGTTATTCTATACTATTATCTTCATTGGTCAGTGATTTCTTAGCGTTAACGATTAAACCTTGTTAAAACAAAAGAACTTCCTTGGATAAACATAAAGAATGTCATTTAAAAAACAACTGAAAGCGTAGGTATTAAAATTGAAATTATTTCATTTTACAGCCACGAGTAACGGTGTTGCCGGCGTCTTGGGATACTTCTTTCTATCACCGGTCCTGCAAATATTTGGTCGTAAAGTCGCCCATATAAGTTGTTGCTCGTGCCTACTCATCGGCTGGATTATATTCACATTGGCTCAGAGTGTCACGGCACTTTTGGCCGCAAGAATCATCCAAGGTTTTGCCCTCGGCGGTCTTTATATACACGCCGTGATTCTTAGTGAGTACTCTGCTCCAAGCAGAAGAGGCAAATTCATGACCATGAAGAAAGTAACATTTGCTCTTGGTATACTTAAGTGTCATTCTTTATCTCTGATTTGGAACTGGAGGCAAATAGCCACTTTTGCTATTATTTTTCCAATATTATCATCAGTCATGGCACTATTCTGGCCGGAGAGTCCTTCATACTTAGCTATGAAAGGTCGATTCAAGGAGAGTGAAGAGTCATTCATTTGGCTCCATGGTGATTCAAGTCTGAAAGAGTTGCATCTTATACATTCATTGCAACTACAAAAAGCAAAAAACCCAAATATAGAAAAATGGTATCAGTTTCTATTCAAAAAAGATTTTATTAAACCATTTTTTATAGTATGTCTTTTAACAGTGATTTTAGAATCATGTGGTATACATTATGTTGTAGTTTACCTTATGCGAATAATGATGGAATTAGTAGAAGATAAGTCGTTAGCAATATACTTCACTTTAAGTGCGGATTTATTTATGGTTTTCGCTTCAATATTTTCTTGTTTCATCATCAGTTACTTCAAAAGACGAACAGTTTTATTTTCATTTGGCATAGCAGTAGTTTCCTTGATGTTGATTATCTATATCGTCACAATTTCGAATTTGTCAACAATAATGTGGCTAACGCCATTTTTAATCGTTTTACATTGGTTCATTGTGAGCATTAGTATTGTATCTGTGTGTTTTACGATATCCAGTGAAATTTTTGCCTTGGAATATAAAGGCTGGAGTGCATGCTTCTCTGGAATTGTATTCACGTCTTTATATACACTGATGTTGAAAATTGCGCCTGTTTTAATAGATTGCACAGGTGTAGGAGGTTTTTACGCAATATATGGAATAATTATAGCTGTATGTTTGATTGTGCTATATTTTATAATGCCAGAAACGAAGGATAGAACTTTGGTTGAAATTGAAAATGATTTCAAAGGTGCTCAGCTATCAACGTGTGAAGAAAATAAACGGTTACACATAATTGATTAAGTCGCAGTAAGTAGTAAATAAACAAATTTTATGTAATGTAGTTTTTTTTGTTGATTTAAACTTCGAAATGACATAAATAATTACAATACCAGTTTCTACAGTGGTATTAAAATATTCCGACGAAGTTTGTTTTGTAAAAAACAATTTTATTGCACTTTTATCAGGTGTCCAGACATTAAATATGGGTAATAAAAGCATAATATAATAAAACACTTAGAAGATATAATGCATTCACTTATGAAAATAGATCATTTACATATTGTTGGATTCATATTTTTTTTCCGTGAGGGAAAATCCTTCATGGATTCCGGACTACTGACTAAAAACCCTCACGGTAACGCCCAACAGCCCACGGTTAGGAGCTCCGGGTAAGCCCGCGGAAGGATGTCCCAGGACTACTCATCAACTCGTTATCAGCTGCCGGAGGTAACATAGCCACGTACAGCATACACACGTTTTGCCAACTAAGTGTGATTTTTGGTCCCTCGTAATAGAATGCGAGCCAGCCACTTTGTCTTGAGCTGTATTTTCACTGACAGATTATATTACACAATTCAATTTATCTTTGTGGGCGTTTACAGCTAAAGTTACCTCAAAACTAGTGTGTGCCTCATCAGCTTAGTGTGTTGCGAACCATGGCTTTGTTAACTTACATATTAGCACTAGGATTTTATCACGTTGTTCTAGGAAACAAGTGTGTAATAACTACCCCACAAGAGGGTTACGAAAGACAGCTAAGAAAAGACCTTTTTGAATGTCCCGAAAATTTAATTGAACCACACTCCCAACGTATTACAGTAACCGTTCAGTTTGAGCTGAAATACTTCCACTTAAAGAGCGACGTAAAAGAGTTAAACTTGCAATCATGGATGTTTCTCACATGGATAGACAATCGGTTGAAATGGGATACTGATAAATACGGAGGACTTGAAGCTATTGAGGTAAAAAGCCACAAAATATGGACACCAACGTTCCGAATATATAATAGTGCCAATTCTTATGACAATGAGAACTATCACATTAGTTGTACTATAAAACATACTGGATTCGTACTTTGTGTGCCAATGATGAACCACGTCGTTTATTGCAATATCAAGCTCGCCGATTTTCCATACGACACACAAGAATGTAAATTTATATTCGGTCCAGTGGATCATAACAATAGATTTAATGTGAGCTTTGGTTTTCAAGCCATGAGCATGGAGGCAGCTGATAATGGCTCTAGTTGGTTTATATCTGATTATAGAGAGCAGTTCCAAGTGCCCGATAAAATATTAAATGTTACAATGTTATTTGAACGTGAAGCACAAAGTTTAGCTGCTGTTATATTGTATCCGGCTCTGATTCTATCCAGTCTTAGTATAGCTTGTTTATTTTTGGATGTAAGGGTAAATGAACGTTTGATGTTTGCATTTTTTAGTATACTCTGTCATTACTATTGGTTAACTCAAATTAGCGAAACTCTGCCAAAACTTAACGCTGATCCACCAAGGATTTTGTTGTATTACCGTGGTTCATTTATTTTAACTGTGTTTATCCTTTTGATTACGTTATTTTTGACTGTGATATGTAGAAAAGCGACTACTCCTCATATTATTGTTATTTTTTTAAATAATCTTGTGTACGGAAGCAACCTTAAATCTTTTGTATACCCTTCGTGTGTGGTTTCTGATAACAGATTCAACAAGGATTGGACAAGGTTTGTTAATAGCGTGAACAGTTTATGTATAATTGCGGTCGTTTTCTCGTATTTTTGTTTGTATATTATCTATATGCCTAAATGAATTCATTATAATTACTTAGTGTTAATAGTTATAACTTTAATTTTTTTTTTCTTCTTCCTTTAAAAGAATATTAGAACCTAAGTTACTAATATTCCCTCTAACCCCTTCAACTAAGCTAAATTGCTTGTGTTAGGAGTGGGTTCACGTCAGTAGTGTAATGGCCAGGATCGAACCCGGGACCTCTCGATCGTAAGGCCGACTCCTTTACCACTAAGCTACCGACGCTTAATATCTTAATGTCTTTCTAGTTCTAATTAAGGTATCAATAAAATACACATACAATTTTTAATCTATGTCAAAATTAAGATTATAATATAATGGAAACTAGGAAACAGTAATAAAATAACAATTATTAGTTAGTTATTTTTATTAGGTAATTGATGTATGTAAAAGAAATTGTAAATAACGATATGAATTCATTCGATTCGTTTTATAAACTAAATTAAGATTTAGTTATATATTAATTAAATTTTGATTACATTTGATTCTGATTTGTGTTTTATTACTTACTGGCTTTTGCCCGCGGCTCCGCCTGCGTGGATGTCGGTTCCCGGCAATTATTCGAATTTTTCTCACCTTTTAAACCTTCCCTAGACCGCCATGAAAATTTCAAGACCAAGGTGAGATAAATCTGTTCAGCCGTTCCCGAGTTTTAGCGAGACTAACGAACAGCAATTGATTTTTATATTATACTAGCTGTCCCGGCGAACTTCGTACCGCCAATTTTTTAGATCCCGTTCCCGCTGCACCACTTAGGGGGATGAAAAATAGATGTTGGCCGATTCTCAGACCTACTCAATATGCTCACAAAATTTCATGAGAATCGGTCAAGCCGTTTCGGAGGAGTATGGCAACGAAAACTGTGACACGAGAATTTTATATATTAGATAGACTAGAGTACGCATTTTTATGAACTAACTAGCTGTCCCGGCGAACTTCGTACCGCCAATTTTTTCCTGCCCTCGTGGCGTCAGATCCCGTTCCCGCTGCACCATTTAGGGGGATGAAAAATAGATGTTGGCCGATTCTCAGACCGACTCAATATGCTCACAAAATTTCAAACTAATTAAATGACGATTGATCAGTTTTCGACCGGAGAGGAAAAATGATTAAATTACTAAAATGGCTATTAAAAAATAATAATTCGATTCGTATCGTACCTGCAGTACCTACTTGCTTAATTATAGAATCGAACTGTATTGTTAACTGTACCTATAAAAGGATGCGTGGCGTCAGCGCTTCCTAGTGGCCCCATCTGAAAACCAGCGCTGTGCATACTCAACGCAAGGGTGTGCGCAGCATTAAATGCTGAGATGGGGCCCTATTTAGGTTCGCACGGTGTCTTAAGTCTAAATATATAAAAGTTTAAAACTAAAACCCGACTACCGAAAAATCACGCTTTTTTTTTTTTTTTTTTTATAACCGTGGGGGAAAATCCTTCATGGATGTTATGCCGGACTCCTACCGACTAAAAACCCTCACGGTAACGCCCAGAAGCCTATGGATGGAAGCCCCGGGTAAGCCCTCGGAAGGCTGTCCCAGGACTCCCATCAGACCTACGGCTACAATTGCGGCCTCGCCTTGGGGGTGGTTCGGGTGCTATCCCGCGTCTATGGGGGGGTTTTCGGGTGTTATCCCGCTTCTTAAGGGGGGGGGGTGGGCGTGCGTGAATCCCTCACGTCACGCTGCCGTCATGGGCCTGCTTCTGTAAAGACGGTGAGCAACGCACCGTCCTCAGGCCCCCGGTCATGGAGGCCGATGGTCTTCGGCGAAGACACGTCGGCGGCGCCCAAGCCGCCGACTGCGGAACTCGGGTGGGAGAGTTTTCTCCCGCTCTCGCCCCGCCGCCTCTTTCACGAGCATGACCTGCTCACAGAAAGAGGCGGCGCAGTCCCACTTACTCCCGCTGGAGACCATGGCTCGCACCATGGTATCGAGCGAGAGAGTGCCCACGCCCAGACCCACCACGAGGACCTGGCGCTGTTGCGCCCACGCCGTGCACTCCACCAGCGTGTGGAGCGCTGTGTCGTCGCTGCGCTCCTCGCAGTGCTGACACTCGGCCGTGGTTTCCCGGTGTCTTTTCACGCTTCACGCTTTAAAAAGTATGGTAAGTAAGGGCCTCGATTCTACTAAAGCAAAACTATTGTCAAACCCCAGAGATTTCAAAAAGCGGCAATACATTATAGACTTTAAAGAGATGCATTTAAAGTTCAATATTAAATAACTGTTAGCAGAGTGAATAAAAGAGTGTAATGAAACTTTTGTCATTTAATTTTGGACCTTAGTGTGTAGAAATAAAGTCTAAACTTTAATGCCGCTTTTTGCAATCTCTGTGGTTTGACAATAGTTTTGCTTTAGTAGAATCGAGGCCCAGGCATTGTACTGTCGTAAACAAAAAAAACTAAGAGTAGTGCTGGTGGATAAAATAAGACACTACCTTGAGATGCCAAAAAGAATGAGATGCAAACAGCTAAGCTTTAGCAGTTCAAGAACTACAGGTAATGCTTTATCAGTTCAACCGACTGATGGGTAGTATAACCACTGCGCTGATTTTTTTCGGAAGGTGATCAGATCAGTGATTACAGAAGCTCAGAAAATTTATAAGATTATCCAGTTTATGTCTAATATAATAAAATTGATCCTTACTAATATTATAAATGTTAGGTCACTGAACCGATTTTGTTGAAATTTGGTATAAGGGTAGATTAGACGTTGAGAAAGGACATAGGTTATGTCTGGTCGTGATAACCGAAATCCACGCGGGCGGAGCCGCGGGCAAAAGCTAGTATCCATACTAATATTAAAATAAAGTTTAAAACTAAAACCCGACTACCGAAAAATCACGCTTTAAAAAGTAACAAACAAGAAAATATCAAGGATAGCCGTGGTCGTATGCCACTTTTGCCTAGAATATATTGTTTTGTTAGAGTAAGTGGCATACGACCACGGCTATCCTTGATATTTTCTTGTTTGTTACTTTTTAAAGCGTGATTTTTCGGTAGTCGGGTTTTAGTTTTAAACTTTATTTTTTATTTATATTATTTTGGGGCAAGGTAAAGCTAATAATTTATACATATTTGAAATGTGCTTCTTAAGTCCTTTCATTTGATACCAAACACGGCATATTTATCTCAAATTTATTTTTTAACACAGTACCTTATGAGCGCTAGAGGGCGCCACACAAGATTGAGTGACACGTCATATAGCCTATAACCATCGGACAATCAAGCCGCTTGTAACGATACCTCATTTGTCCAGTTCTAATTAGTAGTTGAGGAGTTATGAGGGAACAAATGAACATACATACATACATACATACATACATACATACATACATAGCCTGTCAAAATCATAACCCTCCTTTTTGCTTCGCCGTAGTCGGGTAAAAATAAACTAGCTGTCCCGGCAAACTTCGTTTCGCCTTAGAAATTATAATCAATTAGCTGTATCATATTCTCTTAATTATTTTGAGAACGGAAAGCATTTCGATTCGGGCCCCATACGCCCACGGAGCTCCCAAAACTAATAGGTCAGCGGGGCCCATACAACCATATACCTCTACGCTCAAGGGCGTTCATACTACCATAAACCATCAATTTTTCGACCTAAATAAAAAAATAGCCACCATACATATTTTCGCGGCCCAAGCAACGGGCATTTTATTAATTCAGAAGAATGTCTACTAATCAGTAATCACCCTCTGACGATATTTGCACGCATTATGTCAATTCTATATCAAACGTCAGATGATAACATAGAAGAATATCATACAACAGTATTAGAATAATAAACACATTTTTTTCCAATTATTCGTATTCCAAATTCAAAATTTAGACATGGCGTATGTCGGATCAGCTATTTTATATGGTGGTTATGTATTCTTAAATTTTCCGCGCAATTTTCTTCATTTTTTCTTTCATAAGAACTTCTCCTAACAATAACGAACACAACAAAAAAAGTATTAGCGAAATCGGTTCAGCCGTTCAGGCGTGATGTCGTGACCAAGGGAAATAGGGGTTCATTTTTATATATATAGATATAGTATTTGTACATTATACATAAGTAATTTTAATAATATTATTTGTAATTGTACGCTGTGAGGACCGAAAATAAAATATTTTTCTTTCTTTCTTTCTTTCTTTCTTTCTTTATCCCCGGAGGGTTAGGTAGAGATGATGACCCTCTTTTCACAATCATTGGATTCGGTTCGCACGTAATAGTGGGTGAACCTATTCCCGCATCCCGGGCACTATTCAGATAGGTAGTATAATTTAAAAAAAAAAGCCGGTCAAGTGCGAGTCGGACTCGCGCACCGAGGGTTCCATAACTTAAGCTTTTTTTTTTTTTTCGTGTGGAAGTCCCCTCGGATACCCCCCCCCCCCCTGACGGAGCCGGAAGGGGAGGTTATGTCGGACTCGAACCGACTAAAACCGCACGCCGACTGTGGGTCGCGGTGCTAGGCCGGAGGTGAGGTTGTCATCGACATATCCCTCGCACCCCGGCTGACCCAGGGACCTTACGGTCTGGCCCTCCTCAGTCCGTAACTTAAGCTACATAAACCGCAATATATTTTTATTACTTTGACTTAGAAGTTTCATTTTGCACAGTTTCAAGACGTTCTAGACCTGAGTATCTGGGATGAATTTCTACTTGATACCTCCCTCCACGCATTCCGAGAAAAAGATCTTGATAGGCAGACGGACAAACAGACAGACAACGAGGAGTTCCTTTTAGGGTACGGAACCCATAAATACTTTAAACGGCCGTTGTCAATCAATCTATCATGTATCTGCGGTAGCCTAGTGGTATGGGTAATGGACTGCTGAGACGAGGTCTCGGGTTCGATCCCAGGTTTACCATGGCACACATCAATGACTTGTCGATGCTTTTCGAAATTATGTGTGTATTTATCGCAGGTTTATAAGTGCCCGGTTAATGGCAATAGGCTCGCCACCCATTGGGACCTAAACATAAACTGGCGAAATGTGGGTGCTAAACATAAACTGGCGAAATGTGGGTGCTAGCACCTCTGCCTACCCCTTCGGGGTATACAGGCGTGAGTTTATGTTATGTTATGTTATGTCAATAACATACTTACAGTTGAAGATAGATCACAGCAGCCAAATTTGACGTTTCGGCTGTTTAAATTGAAAACATGGTAACTGATTTATTGCGGGAAAGCGCATCGCGGTATAATTTTATTTTGCACTCTATGGATGTGAGACATGGATAATGACAAAGGGGGACAGAGACAGGCTGGAAGCGTTCGAAATGTGGTGCTGGAGAAGAATGGAGGGGATAAGCTGGACAGAAAAGATGACGAACGAAAGAGTACTAAATAGGGTGCAAGAGGGAAGGTCTTTATTGAGAATAATCGAGAACCGAAGAGGAAAGATGATTGGCCACCTGATAAGACATGACTTGTTCATAAGAAACATCACAGAGGGGAAGGTAGAAGGAAAGAGAGGAAGAGGTAGGCCAAGAGGAACCTTTATGGCACAGATAAAGGAAAAGATACAAGTCACATCGTATCAGGAGGTGAAAGGATTGGCGGAGCAGAGACAAGAGTGGCGATTACTCCACCGACAAGAGCGTAGCTCTTAAGTCCAGAGAGAGGTGTGAAATAGGAGTTACTATGTTTTGAATTTAAACAGCCGAGCACTATCTATCCGTAGATGCGATCTATCTTTAACTGTCAGTATGGTATTGGGATCGGCCGAGACGATTATGAAAGTCCAAAAGGTACGGTTTAGTTTTGAGTTCGTCGGGAAGAAGAGTGGGTGTTTCGGTTAAGATCGGCTTACTTCGGTTTTGTAGAGCGTTCTCTTTGTCGCGCATTAGCTTGACAACTTGATATAAAGGCACAGAATAGCTAAACTATCATATTGATACCTTGTCTTACCGAGAAGTTTTTTTTTACCAATACACGTCAATTTGACTTCACCTCGCCTGATGTTAAGCTCGGCAAAATCTCGGAAAGAGGGTCACCATCGTAAACATGTACCGTGTTAACAGTGGTAGCACTCAGCTTGACGACCTCATTAGATGCCTTTTCACGCCCCGCTTAAGGGACCCGGGACTGTAGGAAAAAGGAAACACGTGAGCTGCCAGGGAGTGCCAGGTCATAGGAATGAGTCACTGAAACGCTTGGTTCTAGCAGGTATATTCTGCGCCGTATACGGATGGCATCTTAGCTCTGCACGTATCGTCCTGTGAAGGAAAGGAGAGGATGGGACTAGAAGTAGTCCTGAAGCTTCTAACCCCTACTAGCGTATCAAACTCCTGTGTATAAAATCAAATAGTTAGCATGAGTAAATGTTCCACAATCGACTAACCAACATTTGAATAACAGAATTATTGAGTGTTTCCGCTGCCGGAAATGCGCGGGAAATTGTGGCAACTTCCTGTACTTATTGAAATTTTAAAGTGCAATCAAATACGGCTAACTTTGGTTTTGGAGTCCACAGAAATTAAGTAAGAAAGAAGAAGAAAGATAAAAAGAAAGAAATAATTATTTCATGCAAAGTAACAACAAAAATATCGTAATGCCATCAGTTACATAACAAAAACAATATTAATAACATTTGAAGTATTAACCCACTAATGCACCAAATGGGTGACCAGTTCAGCATGTGTCAGGTAAATCTGGCGCTGGTTTTCAACTGGACCCAGGCAGTGACACACGGACGCCGAACCGTCATCGATGCTGAGTGTGAAACAGTGCTCGTGATGATGTAGGTATGTAGAAGCGATGCACAGGAATGACAATATATTATATAGACAACCAGTACTACCCACACACAATTGTATGTATATAAATACTGCATTTTAAAATTCTCGAAAACTCACTTGACACGCCCAGTAATCGAACCGACTAAAGCCCGAAAAAACAGGTTTTGTGGTTTCAATCGATAGTGGCAAGCATAAGGATCAAATCTCTCTAACAAACATAGTAAATGAAATGAAAGGAACTTTTTTTTAATATAGGACACGTCAATTTGGCTTCACCTCGCCTGATGTTAAGCAAAGGCAAAGTCTCGAAAAGAGAGTCACCATCGGAAACATGTACCATGTTAACAGTGGTGGTACTCAGCTTGACGGCCTCGTTAGATGCCTTTTCACGCCCCGCTTAAAGGACCCGGGACTGTAGGAAGAAGGAAACACGTGAGCTGGCAGGGAGTTCCAGGTCTTAATGGTGCGGCATAGGAATGAGTCACTGAACTCCCTAAAATCTAAACCTACCTACAAATATGTGACCTAACTTCGCAAACCACATTACCTTGGAATGCGTAGACAATCAACAATGGTAAAGACTAATTAGTATTGGAACGTGTCATGGGATGAATCACTAGCCTTAGAGATTAATTCTCTAAGTCTAGTGATTCATTCCATGGCAACTTATCATTATACGCAGCTCGAATTTCGATACGCCTATTGGAGGATTGAAATTCGAATAGCGTATCACATGTCAACATTAAGTATAGTATAATATTGTCAGTTACATAATCGTAAAATTAAAAAGTCAAAAAACCCCCGAAACTAGCCATTTCCATTTAAACCCCCACAACTTTTAAACGGTCAGAACACTCGCACGTAAGTGACCTATAATCCAAAAAAAATAAATTTAAATCGCTTCACCCGTTCGGGAGCTACGATGCAACAGACAGACAGACACGTCAAACTTATAAGATCCCTCTCTTTGCATAGGGGGTTAAAAACTAACAATTTTGTGAACTGAAAGAGGCCACCACTCTCCCTTATTTTCAAATCGTGCTAATTTTCTTTGATTTGCAATATGCATTTGACAATGACAACCGTAATTCCTATTTTAGCCACTTCACGATAGGTCTGAAAGCGAATGGGGGCGCTGGCGTAGGTAGGTACTTAATGTTTTTGTAATTGTAAATTGTTTTATAGAAGCATGCATCTCTTGTCCTTAATTTGCTTTTAAAAATCTAATTATTTTATAAATTATATTCGATTTGTAATAGGCTATTTGATTATTCTTTCGAAAAATGACCATATTGACCATATTTTATAATTAACTGTAAAAATAAAATGTTCATACGACGAATAGTTTTCAAGATATTTGATTTTAATCTAATTAAACAAGATATTTTCTAAAGTTTACGCGAATGTCACTCATTGAAATAAATCCACTTTTCACGGATTCGATCGCGATATATTTGTTTTTATTACTTTTTAAACCGACGACGTTTCGTATTCGTATTGAAATTAAAAAACACCCAAATTTTAATAGAGAGGATGGATGGAGCGTACCGCCAGCTTGGGACCCAGTCATCCACTTAATCAAACCCAGTAAGCAGCAAAATCCAGCAAGACTTAACAACACAGTGAGCTCATTCGGCGTAAATAATAGGAACACCAATAATTCACCATGATTCGGGTATTTTGAGATAACTTATACTCCAAACTATGTGACAACTACCATCGTGAGTCACACCGCGAACATGGCTGCTTCAAAGCAGCCGAAACGTCGGGCTAAAAAGTAATAATAACAAATATATCTCGATAGAATCCGTGAAAAGTGGTTCTCATTAAACAACCTTATCCCTTAGTCGCCTTGTACGATATCACATAGGCAGAGATGGAGTTGCCTGAATTCTACTTTGCCGGGAATGCCACGCGGCCATTGATGTTAATGATTTCTATTTTGTTATATTTTTAACTTTATTAATTCGATGACATCAGTACCGCCTGCGCGTTTCATTTTTCCTGATGTAATAGGATACTTGTTACTGTTAGATATTTAATATTTTGTAAAAGCCATATGAATGTGTTTCATTATATGAGTTAGAAATACTTAATGTTTATTACCTTTCGTGTCGTGAGATATAGTTTTTTATTTGCAAATCGTGACTGCTAGATATCTAAACCACACTACTACCTATCTATATTAAGACTATGTCTCTAAACTAAATGCTAAGGTGTACATTTAGTTTAGGTCCATACCGATATCATAAATGTGCAATCTATGACCGGTATTCTAGAATGACACTCAGCCTGAATCTCGATTTATCTGAGGATAGATTGTATAGGCCATTTGACAAACTATCAATCTGTCTTTATAATCTGTCATCAGACAAATCGTGATTCAGGTTGAGTGTCAATATAGAATACGGGCCTAAAAGGTAAAATATCGAGTTATTTTCGTTGAATACCAGTTTTGAATGCCTATTTATTTTTCGCGCGGAAATCCCCTCGTATACCCCCCCTGCCGGAGCCGGAAGGGGAGGTTATGTCGGACTCGAACCGACTAAAACCGCACGCCGACTGTGGGTCTTGGTGCTAGGCCGGAGGTGAGGTTGTCATAGACATATCCCTCGCACCCCGGCTGACCCAGGGCCATCCCTTACGGTCTGGCCCTCCTCAGGAGGGGGGACACCATTGTCCCCCCTCCTGAGGAGGGCCCAACTCGCCCCCGGAATGGGGAGGCGCGCTATTGAGCGCGCCACCGCCGTGGCCTGCTTCTGCTGGGGTGACAGGCGGCTCCCCCGAGACTTTCTCGCTCGCGCCGTCTCTCCCGTTCCGCCGTCTCCTTCACGACCATTACCTGCTCGCTGAAGGAGACGCCGGCCGCCCACGCGTCCGCGCAGCGGACCATTGCTGTGAGCAGGGTGGCGAGAGTGAGAACTCTCACTCCCAGGGCCGCCACTAGCTCCCGCCTCGGACCGACCCATGCCGGGCACTCGGCGAGCGTGTGCAGCCCTGTGTCCTCGCTCGCGTCGCAATGATGGCACTCAGGCGTTGGCTCCTTTTCAATCTGACACAGATACCGCCCGAAGCACCCGTGCCCGGTGATAATCTGCGTCAGTCGATACGAGAGGCCGCCATGTGGCCTCTCTAGCCATTCCCCCATGATGGGCCTTACCGCCTCTATGACGGCATGCCCTGCGCGTGGTTGCTCAAGTCGTCGCTCCCACTCCACCACCATGATCCTGTGGAGCCGGGATCTCTCGGCCCGAATGTCTTCGGGCTCGGGATCGTATCCCCGCTCCCGCGCCGCCTTACGGAACCGATACAGTGCCGCAAGGGACCTCGCCTCCAGGATCCACGGTGGCGATCCGGCTAGGAGACTCGTCGCTTCGAAGGATATCGTGCAGTACCCCCTAATGGCCCTGGAGGCCATCCTCTGCTGCAGTTTTGAATGCCAGTGGTTGCCTTTTCGGCCTTATGACATCCGAAGTAGCCACTATTTGTTTTATTTTTAGTTCAGACCATTCGTAATGATAGTTTCATTATCATTATATTGCATCTAGAGAGCTACCTATTCGTGCTATTATTAAAGAAAATATTCATCTTTGACTGCGGACACTCCGCAGCCACACGCTTTTATCTTTCAATTTCAAAAAGAAAATACCTAGCAACAATATTCTTTCTCTGTTCATTATATCTAGTTCTTATTGCCTCTTAGACTTTATCTAGAAGCAAATACTAGCGAGATCAAGCCGCATTCTGCTGCAAGATTCACAAGATCGTATTAATAAGCTAAGTGCATTTCTGTGTAGTATCTACTTAGATGTCTAGAACCAAAGCTTATTGTCTATGAGACTTGTGGTACAGTTCGCAATATCTATATAATCTTATTTCTATAGGGTAGCCCTCTTGGCTTTTGTTATAGGTATATGCTTCTCGGATATACGATACTAGTGGCTGAGTTACGGCTTTGTCCGGTATAATAAGTATGTACACAAATTATATAACCTGATTGCAGCGACATAGGTAAATTATTTATTTTTATCGTGTGAAAAATCCCCAAGGATACCACCCCGATCGGAGCCGGTGGAGGTGGTTATGTCGGACTCGAACCGACTAAAACGCACGCCGTCTTTGGGTTTTTGGTTGCCGGAGGTCAGAATGTAGGAAACATATCTCTCGCACCCCGGCAGACCACGGACCATCTCTTTCGAGATGGCCCCCTTCGGGTTGTGGGGACCATGTATCTTAGAAAAAATGCTGTTTTAGAAATGATATCCTTGGGATGTAAAAGGAAGACAGGATTACGATGGTGCTGATCATCAAGTTTGTAGCACAAACTGGACAGAAAAGAACAAGGACCACACGATCCCAGCGTCTAGCCTCTTAGAAAAAGCCCTTAGCTAAAGCCTAAACCCCCAAAAATTGTCACCTTAAAGACGTATAAGATGGGAAATTTGAATCACATCGGGCGTGTCTCGGTAGCCGAATTGGTCAGGCATTCCCCCTGTAAGGGAAAGACTGCGGGTTCGAGTCCCGCCCGAGAAGATTCTTTTTCCCTATGTATGATGTTTACTGTCGGATGGATAACAATCCTATCCCTCAATCGCCTTCTATGATACCCACAAGAAGAGACGGAGTGCCTAGAATAGGGCACCTTATCTCTTCCTCCACCAGAAACGTTTTTTTGATCTCCAATCTACAAACGGCTTCTTAGAGTCACAAAATTGGGCAATTATATCAAAATTATTCATCTACAAGAAAATTCATAACTGAAGTAGAATTTATTGTCAAATTTGAACTAATAAATCTGCCGATCCCTCTTGACACCGGCATTACTCATCGGAATGAGCAATGATTACCAACAATGGATTTTGTCTGACGCTATTATTAATCATTATATACTTACCTACTTACAATATGGCCTGTATTGATTGTAATTCGTTAATTTAGGTACAGCGATGACTAGCAAAGGAGATACCCTACTCAAAATGGTCTTAATGACCCCCCCCCCCCCCCCTTCATGTTGACTTGTTGTTCAGACATTTAGTACATACCTTGAATTCGAACAAATATACAATTTAAATCAATAAAACAGTTTAATTTGCTCTTAATACATTGGTATTAAGAGCAATAATGAGACAATAATGAGAACGGCAGTAGTGCATGCGACTGCCACGCAGGAGGCGCGGGTTCGATTCCCGCTCGGTACAAATATTTGTATGCATGAATATGGCTATTTGCATTGGTCTGGGTGTTTCTATGTATAATATGTATGTGTTTACAAAAAAGGTATATAAGTATGTTTATCCGCATTCTAGATTCCATAACACAAGCTATAAAAGCTTACCATGGGTCTAGATAGCGTTGTGTGGTCTAGCGGGAGAGGCGGCGCGAGCGAGAAAGACTCGCGGATCGCGCCGCCCGCGCGCGCAGGCACCTCGGGCGTCGGAGGGCACTGACTGACCTCCGTCCCTCATGAGCGCGGGCCTGGGGTTGACGGGTGGAGCCACCTGTCACCCCAGCAGAAGCAGGCCACGGCGGCGGCGCGCTGTATAGCGCGCCTCACCATTCCGGGGGCGAGTTGGGGACATCGTTGTCCCCCCTCCTGAGGAGGGCCAGATCGTAAGGGATCAGCCGGGGTGCGAGGGATATGTCTTTGACAACCTCACCTCCGGCCTAGCACCAAGACCCACAGTCGGCGTGCGGTTTTAGTCGGTTCGAGTCCGACATAACCTCCCTTTCCGGCTCCGGCAGGGGGGGTATCCGAGGGGATTTCCGCACGAAAAAAAAAAAAAAAAAAAAAAGATAGCGTTGTGTGGAATGTTGTGGAATATTTATTATATTTATTATTATTTGCACTTCGTTCTGACTCTGACTGTATATAAAATCAGATGGTTTTATTTTCAAGACAAGCACACGGCTCACCTTATGGGAAACAAGTACCATGACCCATGGACTTGTACAAAATAATGTAGGTACAATAAAATTGTTTTCTGACTGAGAATTTTTTTGTAAACGAACAAAAAAAGTAGCGCGCTAAGTTTCTTGACGTTGTATGTCGGTGTTTGGGATCTTTTCAGGCTAGGGCTGCTATGCGTTGGTCAATTTGCTTTGTGTGTCTTTAATTATTTATTTTTTAAATTTAACGTTCTGTAAGTTCCGTTTTAATGGTCTTACCACCACCACTCGGAACCAACACTGCAGGAATAAACCATTCATCTAAAAACTACACAAAGCGATGTCACTTGAGCATTTCATTTTTCTCGATGTATTTGAATTCTCTCAGAATAAAACTGCGGCGCCGATTGAAACACCCAATCTATTTTTTGTTCTATTATGTTACCGAATGGTTTTATTAAAAACTGCAAGCTTTGTGCGCAGTTGTTCGATTGTAGAGTTCCGTTTAGATAGATTCGCTCCAGATATTTTGGCGATAGATATATTATTTTGCAGACAAAACCTGTTATTTTGATGGCAGCTTTTTTGAAACTAGGTTCCGTTCAATATAATGTACGTGTATAGATAATACCACCGCGGGTTTCATCATGTCAATAGCAAATGGTTTTAAAATAAATAACAGACCAGGGAACTGTTGAAAAACACTAAATCTTTTGAGTAGACGAACGGGGTTTAGGACTTTAGGTTACACCCAATCAGGTGTAACCTCCCCGCTGGTGAAATGTTTGGTAGGAAGGTTACACCTGATTGGGTGTAACCTTTCTACTGGTTGGTAGATTACACCTGATTGGGTGTAACCTTCCCACTGGTGGTGCTTAGAAGTAACACAAGTCCATCCTCCTATAGTCGCTTTGTCTCTGGGAGGTGGATTGAGTAGGTTCTCTGACTGTATCTGAAATTTCGAATTGTGACTGTAACTTCGGGCAAGCACTAAATATGTATATGCGAAAACTCATAAATGGTTTTAAGTTAACCAATCAGTTGTCAGCTTAGTTATAAGATACTGTTTGTTTTCCAAATAAAATAAATAAATAAGGTTGGTCCGAGAGGCTTATTTTAGGGGAACAGTGGGTTCATCTTCATTGCCATGTAAACTCGTCCTTGCCAACTTTTTATGCTTCGGGAATCGGATGTGGTTTGGAAAGGTTGGCATAGCCCATTCACCTATACTATCAAATGATATATAATATAAATTATTTTAGTCACCATTTAGCCTCAGATTAAAAGAATTTAAGGCTCGTATTCTAGAATGACACTCAGCCAGAATCGCGATTTGTCTGAGGACAGATTGCATAGACAGGTTGATAGTTTGACATATGGCCTACACAATCAGATAAATCGCGATTCAGGCTGAGTGTCATTCTAGAAATACGGGCCTCAGTCTGAGCAGAGCTACGACTCGGACTTGCCTGGATTTTGATTTCGTTCGATATTTTTCTAGTATTTTTCATAGTATACGTACGTGTCGTGTCCGCCAGTTGCTCGGAGTTTAGAAAAACATCCGCGTTTTTATTAAAAAAAAGCACGCAGAATGTTTGGGGACATCGTATGTGCACCAAACTGAGTCGTACCTATTTCTATTTTGTACAGTTTCTGTTTGGTATTCGGTAATGTACTTAATGTGGTGAATGTGTCATTCTTAAGGTTTCAAAATATAATGGCGTTGATGTCAGTTCATAATGATTATGATTATGATAATGATGATCTTGACGACAAAGTCTCAAAATGATCTTGAAACCAAGGTAATAAGAGCAAGTCAACTTGTTTTATTGATTAATCAAATATGTGGCGTGGTGGCAGTGAACGCGACTGTTACACAGGAGCCGCGAGTTCGATACCCGCAAATATTTGTGTGCATGAATATGGCTATTTGCATTGGTCTGGGCGTTTCTATGTATAATATTGACAAAAATAGTATCTAAGTATGTTTATCCGCATTCTAGATACAGACCTAAGCTAGTTAAGCTAGATAGCTAATGTCAGACAGTTGTGTAGAATGTTGTGAAATATGTATTTTATTTATTTATTATGTAAATTATATTATTGTCCGAATTAAAGGTGTGTAACAATTATCAGAATAATCAGTCAACAAGAAGGGGAAAAAAATGAATTAAGACTGTTATGTTTCAAGTCAATTTGCATTATATGAATCTTTTAGTTTTTGTATTTTGCCACTAGATGATGCTAGTAGTCATTTTAGAATTCGATGTCAAGAGTCTCCATAAGCTTTTTATAGTAATCCATTAGTTCTGTCTTTCACAACTAGATGTCGCTAGTGGTAAAATTAGAAGTCGGTGTTAAGACTCTCCGCAAAGGTTTCGTTATAGCTCCGTAAATTATGTACTGGGTTCGTTCTTTCTTCATTAGTACAGTGAAAATAAAAAGTGAAATCAAGTGTGAGTGTTTCAATAAACCATTTGGACCTTCGATCTCGGATTAACTGTGAGTAAAATACAAGTGTGAAAGACTTAGTGTAAAATCAGTGTCAAGGAACTTAGAAAAATTTCGTTAAAAAAAGACTTAGAAAAATTTCGTTTAAAAAGGACTTAAAAAAAGTTCTTACTAAAAACACTTAGAAAATTTTTGAGACTTGGAATAATTTCATCGGGTTTTAACTAAGTATAATGGCGGATAAGAAAGTCAAAAGTTACATCACACAGTTGATTCAGAATTCAACTAAAATTGAAAAGTTGTTGATTAATTCGAAAAAATGTGCTAAGGATAAGCGAACTAGAGGGTTCTTGAATACACGTTTGGAGACATTGCAAGAGTATTGGACTAGCTATACAAAACCTTATGATAGCCTTTCTGAAGTGGAATCTTTGGATTCTGAATACAATATTGACTTAGAGAAAAACTTTGAACAAACTGAAGAGTGTTATTTGGAGCTAATGTCATGGCTTAAGGATAGGTTATATGAGCTAAATTCTGATCAAAGTGGAACGCCAAACCCTGATGCTCAATTGACACAATCGAAGTTGAGGCCTAAACTTCCACCAATTGCAATACCGCAATTTTCTGGTGATTATAATCAGTGGAAGAAGCTGAGCAACTACAATATTTTTCACGTAGCATGGGTACGGTGACGTTTGGGATTTGAAGTTAAGTACTAGAGATGTAGTCAAGATAAAATCGCATGAAATAAAATCGATTATATATCTTATCGAAATCATTTATTAATGAAGAAGAAATCGATTCTATTAACTAATAATTTTGAAGAAAAAAAGTAAAACAAAATTGATAACCTGTTTAATTATTTATTAAAAATCAAACATGTTCATCATCTTCATCATCATCATCATCATCATCATCGTCATCTGACTCGTCGACGTGAATAATTATTTGGGAATCAATTATGCAGTCTATTCTAATGTCTCGCTCCCAGTCATGTAAGATTAGATTTTTGGTTTTCTCAACTACTTTCTTCCAGTCATCGCCAGTGACATTTTTGCATCCCTCTTTCAATAACCCCATCATTTTTGTGGCTGTAAAAGGCGGAGCTGTATTTTTTCGTGCAGCGTATCCTGAAACAAGATAAAAAACAAATTGAGTCATAGAATTCAAGTAATAAACATAATCATATTTTTGTCAGTATGTAAATAGACTATGGTTAAACAAGTTACCTTTGATTTGGGCCCAAATTAATTCAATGGCATTGTACTGACAGTGGTACGGTGGAAGCCTCAGGACTTCGTGACCATATTCGTTTGCCATCATATCTAATTTGTATGTCGTTTGGGGCTTGTGCATTTTTACGAGCTTCACTAGCTCCACCTTTAATTTCGTCTCATCGGCTTCCACATTATTGGCTTGGAGCCACTCGATCAACTCGCTCTTCTTATTGGAAGAAGTCGGCGGTTTGTTCAATTGCACGGAGTGATATGGGGCAATCCATAATAATTGTGCTGGGTTCTTCTAAATTGCTAAGCATATTTTGAAACCACTCCGTGAATACTTTAGCATTCATATCTTCGTGATATTCTCCCGTCTTTTTCGATTTAAAAGCAAGTAGCCCATTTTCTACAAATCCTTTCGATGTGCCTGCGTGACAAATAATCAATCTCTCCCCTTTTCCTTCTGGCACTTTGGTCGAGGCATGAGGTGTATCGTCAGTCCACATTTTACCGACCGTATGATTGGCATTCAGCCAAGTTTCATCCAGGAAGACGACATTGCTCCAATCGGTAATCGCTTTAGCCTTTTTCAAAAAGGTAACCCGCGCAAGTGCTATATCGCCCCTCTCCATGACAATTTTTCTTTTGTTTACTTTTTTGAATTGGAAACCAATGTCCTTCAATACGCGCCACAAGGATGTAGGACTTCCAGTAAACAAATCAGCATCTTTTAAAGACTTGACCAGCTTTAGAAGCGTCGGTAATTCTTTATTCTGGTAATAGTTATAAATGTGGCTCCGTATAGCATCGGCCGCAAAACTGTCTACATCTGTTACAGATGCCTTTTTGGTTCGCTTTTTATTAGGGGTGGACAACTTATTTTCTTCTGTATCGTGAGCACCATATTTTTCTCGAGTGATTCGAGAAACCGTGTTCCGCCCAATGTCTAACGCATCTGCCACTCGATCCAAAACGTTGGACACAGGCAATAGCGTTCCGCCATTCTCATGTTCCCGCTCAAAGTAATCCCGCAATCGAACTACAAATTCACGGGCTTGACTACCAAGCACAGTCTTTTTCGTTCTTTTTGGCATTTTGCCAAAAAAAAACAACAAAACAAAAGTCAATAACAAAAAACGGTAACGAAAACAACAAAGCACAACGATAGTCAATAACAAAAACAAGTAACAAAAACACCACGCAAGCTCAAAACAAAGAAAACAGACCGCATACAAGGCAGACGCACTCGTACTGAGTTGATATAACAAGATGGCTGCCAGCTCATGCTTAAGCAGTGTTGCTATATTATAATAAAGCTCCACAAAGACAAAAATGCTTTGTTTAAAGTTTATTATTACATAATTATATTTTATAATCGTATTTTAGGTAAAAATACAACTAACGATTTATGATACTTTATTCGACAATTTATCGATTATAACGATTTTACTATGTCAATCTCTAACGCAACCTGTTCCGATTCACGCATCAAGAATTATGTATTTGGAATGTTTATATTTAAAGTTTAAATAATTACGGAGAAATAAAAATAGTTTTAAGTTAAAAATGCAAAATAAAACAGTTTTCTTTTTATCTTCGTATTAAGTGTTGTTTCCTGTATTCCGCGTTAGGTAAATTGTTTCGAAATGAATCATGCATGAAATGGAATTAGTCAAATGTCACCGTACCCATGCTACGTGAAAAATATTATACTCAAAAACTACTTGCTAACAGAAGCTAACTATGATGATGCCTGGAAAAAGCTTGTGGTTGTTGTGTATAGGCTGGGTGTAGGCAGCAAATAATAATGAACAACACACGGTTTCACTGAGTTTATATTATTATGATGAAACACATTACACCTTACAGTCAGAAAGAAGGAAAGAAAGTCACAGAAGAGTTCACAAGCACAAGCAGATAGATAGGCGAAGTACGAAAACAAGTTAGCATATATTATTACGAGATTAAATAGAAATAGGTAGCTAGATGCGCAAGCGCTCAGTATTAGCGGTAGACTGTCTATCTCAGGTACGCGGCGCCCGACGGCCGGTGGCTGTGACGTAGGCTATTGTTCACTCGCCGACCGAGGATCAATGCAGCCTTTATACCGTACGATACGATATGACTGCGTTCCGACTTTTGTCTAGCGTTAATTGTTTTTTACTATTAAATAATTAAGTCTATAAACAGGTAAGTCTGCCACAGTTCTCCCCCCCAGAGACCGCCTAGGACGGGCGATAGTAATCTGGAAATTGGACCTTCCTTCCAGAACGTGTTTTAGTTAAGGTAAGTTTTACATTTTCCTGCATGTTTTTAGGTACTATTGAGTCAGTCTTCGTGGTTTGAGCATCAGAGGTAAGTGAATACGCTGGTTTCAGTCGTTCTATAGTTACTGTCTGTTCCTTTCCCTTTATTAGTAACTTATAGACTTTGTCACCTCTTTGCAGGATCTTATGAGGTCCAGAATATGCTGGCTGCAGAGGTCTCTTAACGCTGTCATCTCTGACGTAAACGTGAGTTGCGAGAGGTAAGTCTTTGAAGATAAATATATTTCTCCCACAGTGTCTAGACGCCGGCTGAGGTCTAATGTCATTCATCGTGGAGCGAAGTCGGGCGATAAAGTCAGTTATGTCCGTAGTTTGGGTTGTTCTACAGGATTGCAGGAAATCACCAGGTAATCTCAGCGTCTCACCATATACAAGCTCGGCAGGTGATGCTTGAATATCTGGTTTGAAAGCAACTCTCATTCCGAGCAGGACCAAAGGTAAGCTTTCTGTCCAATTTTGGCTTCCGTGACATTTTATTGCCGTTTTTAATTGTCTGTGCATCCGTTCCACCATACCGTTACTTGCAGGATGATAAGCAGTTGTCCTGTTGCGTTGAAATCCAGCTAGTTCAGCAAGCTGTTTCATCAAAGCTGATTCAAACTGTTTTCCGCGGTCTGTAATTACTTCAACAGGGCATCCATATCTGGCGATCCAGCTACTGATGAACGCTTTGGCAACTGTTTCAGCGGAGATATCTGTCAGTGGTATTGCCTCAGGCCATCTCGTGAATCGATCAACTGCTGTAAGGCAATATCGAAAGCCATCCGATGGTGGTAGTGGGCCAACTAAGTCGATATGAATGTGTTGGAATCTGGCACTTGGCAGTTCAAAAGAGCCAAACGATGGTGTGACATGCCGCGTGATTTTGGTTGACTGACAAGCGTGACATGACTTTGCCCACTCGCGACAGTCTTTATTGATGCTGGGCCAAACATAGCGATCCGTAATTAATTTTGTCGTAGCATTGATGCCTGGATGACTGAGTGAGTGCAGGCTGTTGAATACGCGTAGTCTGAATTCAACAGGTACATACGGGCGAGGTGTCTGCTTTGAAGTGTCACAGTTTATACTGTGACACTTATGAGTATCCAGGAGTTATCTCCGTCCGTGTTCCAGGTATTATTATTTTGACCAGTTTAAGTGAGGTGTGGCCTTCTACGATTTGCGTCAGCTCTTTGTCAGAAATCTGTGACAGTGCTACTTTTTCCAGGTCAACGGGTTGTACCAGCTCCTCTATTCTTGAGAGTGCATCTGCTACTACATTGTCTTTCCCAGATATATGTTGCAGGTCTGTGGTGAATTGCGATATAAAATCAAGATGACGAAATTGTCGAGGTGAGCATTTGTCTTTTCTTTGTCGAAATGCGAAACAGATCGGTTTATGGTCCGTATAAACAGTGAAATGGCGTGCCTCAACTAGATGTCGAAAATGCTTTATGGCCTCATATATGGCCAACAGCTCTCGGTCGTATGGAGAATACTTTTTTTGGGCTGGATTTAGTTTGCGACTGAAGAAAGCCAGAGGTTGCCATTCTTCGTTAACATATTGCTGCAGTACCGCGCCAATTGTAGTATCAGAAGCGTCAGTGACCAAGGCTAATTTTGCGTTCATATTTGGATGAGCGAGCAGTGTAGCGTCGCATAAACTTTGTTTGCAGGCTTCAAAGGCAGTCAGTGTATCACCTGCAAGTGTTACAGGATGAGAGCCTTTGACTGTCCCAGTAAGTAGGTCATGGAGCAGAGCTTGTGACTTAGCAGCATCTTTGAGAAATCGGCGATAAAAATTTATCATCCCCAAAAATCTTCTTAGCTCCCTGACATTTTTCGGGATGGGGTATTGCCTGATCGCTTCAACTTTACTCCCCATAGGTTTGATGCCAGCCGATGATACTGTGCAACCCAGGAAAGTGACTTCTTCTTCTCCGAACACGCACTTGGATGGGTTTATAACCATGCCGAACTCCTTCAGTCGAGTAAATAGCTTCTGTAGGTGCTGGTAATGGCTTGCTTGGTCCGGAGAAAAAATCAAAAAATCATCCAGGTAACTGTAGCAGAATTCCAGGTTCCTAGTCATCTCATCCACGAAGCGCTGGAACGTCTGACCTGCATTTCTGAGCCCGAAATTCATGTACGGGAACTCATACATTCCGAATGGAGTACAGATGGCAGTCTTCGGGATATCCTCAGGATTCACCGGTATTTGGTTGAATGCTTTAACCAGGTCAATTTTCGAGAAAATTTTGCAGTCTGAGATGTTTTGCGTGAAGTCCTGGATGTGGCGGATTGGATACCTGTCCGGTATTGTGCGTGCATTCAGTGCACGGTAGTCACCGCAAGGTCGCCAGCCGTCATCTTTTTTAGGGACTAGATGCAGAGGTGACGACCATGGGCTCTCCGATGGTCTAGCTATTCCAGCTTTTATCATATCATTAAACTCTTGTTTGGCGATCTTCAACTTCTCCGGTGATAGTCGTCTTGGTGTGCCATGCACAGGAGGCCCAGGTGTGGTCCGTATATAGTGGACTGTACTGTGATTTATTACACGATGAGTACCTGGGGGTCGAGTAACCTCTGGGAATCCTCGAAGAAGTTCCATGTACTTAGACTGACCAACAGTCGTTTTGACGGAGGAGATGGCGTCTGATGATGAAGCTGGCGCTGCAGTTGTCGACAACGAAGTGTTGTTGTCAATGAGGCGGCGGTTCCGACAATCGACAATCAAGCCGTAATGTGACAGAAAGTCGGCGCCAATAATAGCCTTGCTGACATCAGCTACGATGAAACGCCATGAGAAAGCTCGTCGAAGGCCGAGGTTGAGTTCAAGTTGTAAGAACCCGAAAGTGGCAATAGATGAACCATTAGCCGCGAAGAGTTCGTAAGAAGTTCTTGGTCGTCTGGATTTCGTGGCCGTGTGGGGGAAAACACAGAGGTCGCTGCCGGTGTCGACTAAGAACTGGGTTTTCGTTTTGCGGTCCGATACGAATAGGCGACCTGAAGAATTGAGGCAATCACTTGTCGCCATTAGCGACTGCCGCTGGCTTTTCCCGCCTGATAATCGCAGGGTTTGATGCAGGTGCGCGCTTTGTCCCCATATTTGTGGTGATAAAAGCAGTTCGGGAACTTGCGGTAACTTGAGTTAGAGCGGGTTTGACTCTTGTCACGATGACCACCAGGTTGTCTCGAGCGTGATCTTCCCGATTTGTCCATCGATAGATGTTTGACTTGGCGGCTGAGTTCTGCAATTTCTCGGGAGAGCTTCTCCAGCAGTGAACCAGGGACAGTGTCGGCAGATGCAACTTGGGGTGTTGAAGGCACCATATCATGCACCTTATCTGCCAGATCTGAGAGGGCTTCTAAAGTAGAAGTTGGTTGAGACGCGATAACAGTCTGCAGGCTGGTTGGTAGGCGACTGGTCCAAATTGTACGTATAAAGTCGTCTGGGATATTTTTTCCAGCCAAGTGACGCAGATGACGCAGAAACTGCGATGGTCGCCTGTCTCCAAGCTCCTCGTGCATTAAAAGTTGAGTCACCTCTTTTTCTCTACTCGCTGATAACCTCTTGATTAATTCCGCTTTCAGAGTTTCATACTTGTTATTTGCAGGTGGATTGACCAGGATATCTTTGACTTCAGCCGCGTATCGATGTTCCAGGTGACTAGTGACATAATAATATTTGGTCTCGTCTTCCTTAATTTTCGATAGGGCGAAGCTGCCTTCAATCTGAGCAAACCACACGGCAGGTTCTTCCGGCCAAAACGGGGGCAATCGGACTCCGACACGACATAAATCGTATGGTGTAATTGTCTTGTCGCCATCTTTGGCTTGTTTACTAGAAGTAGATGCATCGCCTGGTACCGACATTTATAATATTGTGAGGTTAGATTATCGTAAGTACCTTTCTTCTGGATGATCCGTGTAGGGGAACTAGGGGCATGATGGGGTAGCGAGGTAAGACGGGGACACGCAAACATAGCAGAACTAAAAGCAATCGCGAGGTGGCAGTTTAGCCAATGAGAGGCCGCTTTGGAACAATACTCAGTGCGGCCATGACAGTCGGCGAAAGTGCGTGCGTTCTTTGTTTACAATCAAATTTTTGTTAACGTGCATGTTTGATGTAATATTTTGTGTTTCTTAACAACTTCAGAAACAGGTAAGAAATAGTATTGAAATGATGATTTATTTTTGATTTGTATTACGTTTTCCTTACAGTGGATAGGCATAATTCAAAAGTGTGATGGTTCTAACCGTGTATTTTTGAAATATTATTTTCTTTAAAAGCAGTGACTGGGGCAAGATGGTGTAAATCCTACGGGGCATAACGGGGTACCACATTATGCCCCACACAATGCTCTATTGTCAATAGTTTCCGCAGATTCACCATCATTTTAGCATGTATCCCGGCTGTGCTCTCACGTGTGAGAACCCGGGGTCCGCTTTGACCATGATCCAAGGTTTGGCAGATCAGGTAATTACAGTGGAGCGACTGCCACCCGACCTTCGTGACCCTGCTAGCAGGGGAACCTGACCAGATTGGATCATGTTTACACATTAAGTCTCCTGAATGTGCAGGTTTCCTCACGATGTTTTCCCACACCGTAAGAGCAATGGTTAGATGTACATAACTCATTGGTCATACTTAACCAAATAAGTCATTGGTACATGGCAATGATACAAACCACACTTACCTTAAATCTACCGAAAATTGGGTACAATGTCAGCTTTGTGGGCGATGGGCACATACTGCATGCGCAGGGGTGGCTGATGGAAACTTAGAAGAAGTGCTCATATGCATTTTCTGTGAAGATAAATGAGAATCCTATCTTGCCCCTTAACCCCATCATGCCCCATTTATCATTCCCCATCTTACCCCACATACGGGGCAAGACGGTTTTTTTATGTATACTTAAAAAAATATTATTATTAGAAATTTGTGATAACATTTTTGTCCAAAGACTATGCCAATTAGTAGTTGATTAAGTTACTATAGTGCCATAAATAAATGAAAACATTATGTTGATTTTTCATGTAGTTTTTTATAATTTTCCCTTAGCGTCCCCGTCATGCCCCTAGTTCCCCTAGGTGTTCTTCAAGAAGGTGTCCAATGTCGGGGGTCACCAATGTGGTTGTTGTGTATAGGCTGGGTGTAGGCAGCAAATAATAATGAACAACACACGGTTTCACTGAGTTTATATTATTATGATGAAACACATTACACCTTACAGTCAGAAAGAAGGAAAGAAAGTCACAGAAGAGTTCACAAGCACAAGCAGATAGATAGGCGAAGTACGAAAACAAGTTAGCATATATTATTACGAGATTAAATAGAAATAGGTAGCTAGATGCGCAAGCGCTCAGTATTAGCGGTAGACTGTCTATCTCAGGTACGCGGCGCCCGACGGCCGGTGGCTGTGACGTAGGCTATTGTTCACTCGCCGACCGAGGATCAATGCAGCCTTTATACCGTACGATACGATATGACTGCGTTCCGACTTTTGTCTAGCGTTAATTGTTTTTTACTATTAAATAATTAAGTCTATAAACAGGTAAGTCTGCCACAAGCTCAATGAAAGGTATGAAAACAAAAGAATTATTGTCAATAGCATCTTAAATAAGTTTTTAAGACAAAAGACCTTAGCCTCTGGATCTGCAAAGGGGATCAAGGATCTTCTAGATACTTCAAGTCAATGTCTCACATCGCTAACAAACTTGCAGATTGACTCCTGGAATGCAATAGTTGTGCACATTTTAGTCTTAAAGTTGGATATTGAATCACACAAACTCTGGGAACAATCTTTACAAGATTCTACAAGCATTCCTACATATGAAGATCTAAATAGTTTTCTCGAGAAAAGATTTCGAGCCATGGAAATGGTCAATCTTTCCCAACCGGCACTAAAGAATACTGTGAAGACATCTCAACAACCTTCTAAATCAACAAATAATGTCAAAAGTTTTGCTACCGAAATCGAAAGCACTTGTACCTACTACTCACAAAACCATTATGTTTGCCACTGTAAAGATTTTGCATCACTCTCTGTCACGGAGCGTCAAGATTTCATCAAGAGAAATAACATATGTTTTAATTGCCTAGTTAAGGGTCATTCAGTCTCTCATTGTAGGCAAAGTACGGTGTGCAAAAAATGTCGACGTCGTCATCATACCTTACTACACTTTACCTCTCCAAAGGATGAGAAGCCTGTTGAAATCTCTAAGGAGAAAGACAACCCGCAAGATAAAACCACTGTACCTAACTCTTCTTGCAACATCAGCGTTAACCTGAAAACTGAAACAGAAGATGAATTGGTTATATTGGCGACTGCTGTAATAAATGTAAAGTCACGAAACAAGGGTTCTTACGCATTAAGAGCTCTCGTTGACCAGGGCTCGCATGGTTCCTTCATCTCCGAAGCAGCTGCACAGTTGTTGAATCTTCCTCGCACTCCAGTGACTGGCAAAATCTCCGGAATCTCTAGTTCATCAGTGGTCACGACCAAATCTATGGTCACACTTACAGTCCACTCTAAAGAAGATCATGCATCAACCTTTAAGGTTAATGCTTACATATTAAAGAAACTCACTTCATTGCTGCCTTCAAGTGAATTCCCTCAAGAGACTTGGCCTTCATCTATGCAGTTGGATCTTGCGGATCCACACTTTCACAAGCCAGGTTCGATTGATGTTCTACTTGGTGCCGACGTGCATGCTTACATATTACTGCAAGGTTTACACAAGTATAAATCTCTAATTGCACTCAACTCTCGTCTTGGTTGGTTAATATCAGGCAGGGTTCAACAAACTGGGTCACTAGCACAGGAGCATAATATGGTTGTTATGCAAACTAATATTGAAACGGACCAGTTACTCCGACAATTTTGGGAGATAGAAGAGAAGTTATCGCACAAAAAACCAATGACTAATTTAGAAATACAATGTGAAGAACACTTCAAAAATACTCACACTCGTAATGAAGACGGACGTTATGTGGTGCGCTTACCATTCCATAACGATCCACCCACAAGCCTTGGTGATACAAGATTCCTTGCCACAAGTCGCTAACTACAAATGGAGAAACGTTTCATACGTAAGCCTGACATTTAAGAAGAATATCACAAGTTTTTGAATCAATATGAGTCACAAGGTCATATGATGATGGTCCCTGAAAACGAATTAGTGTCACACAAAGTTTATTACTTACCTCACCATGCTGTCCTTAGGCCGACGAGTCTAAGCACAAAACTCCGAGTAGTCTTCGACGGAAGTGCTGCATCTGAGAATGAAAAGTCATTAAATGATGAACTCTTGATTGGATGTTCTCTTCAACAGGATATCAGAGCTACTAAGTAATTATTTAATGCTGTTTTTTGCATCTGTGCGGTATTTGGATCTGCGGTAGCCTAGTGGTGTGGGTAATGGACTGCTGAGACGAGGTCTCGGGTTCGATCCCAGGTTTACCATGGCCACAGATAACATAATACTTACTAAAGTAATCATGGCACACACACACCAATGACTTTTCGATGCTTTTCGAAGTTACGGGGAATACAGGCGTGAGTTTATGTTATGTTATGTTTTTTGCATTGGCGGTAGGTATTGGTATTTTGGTAGATATTGCTCGGACCATAATTATCTTGGACCAAAGTCGCAAGATATAAAAAAAATGTATAATTGTATTGTAAATTAGTTTGACGCTTTTTAATTTCATTTTATTTTAATTTTATTAATTATTTCATTTATTTTATTTTTATTTGATTTTTTTGTCTTCTTTTATCGTGGCGATGGCGCCTCGGCCCTCAAATTATCTTCTCCCAGTGTGCTGCCACCTGTATGGCGTTCTCGGAGGCGCTGATGATGCGCAGTGCTGACTTTAGGTGTGGACTATCAGAGTGGCAGGATTGGTTTTATTTATTCACCTCAAAACCTCAAAAAAATATTTTTTGTATGTAAAATTTACTTTTGTAGTATAATATAAATTTTGACGCTAATTGCATTGAATACTACTACTACACTAGTTCTAAGTTATATTGTTACTAACCAGATATGAATCTTATAATTTGCGGTAAATACCTAAATGAATTAAAAAAAGGCCCTGGCGCGCGCGGATTGTTTAGTAATAATCTATGCTTGGTGAATGTGAGCTCATCCACCGCCATAGCACCCCGTGCTATACTCAAAGACATCCAAGAAACGGGTACTGCGCGAATAGAGCACATTTTAGGTCCAAGATTTTCTCAAGCCATACACGAATAAGTAAATCAAATCACTTACCTCGCGCTGCTTTCTTGAACCTCGATGGTATCGATATGGTTTTGATAAGAAATCAATAGCACTATTAGAGTCGTACTTAACGGATAGGCTTCAGACTGTTAATGTGAATAACGTAAAGTCAAATGGGTCAAATGTCAAAATAGGTGTACCCCAAGGATCAATCCTAGGACCCTTTCTGTTCCTGGTATATGTCAATGACTTGCCTTATATGGTCGAGGCACAAGCTGGCATAGTACTGTTTGCAGATGATACATCGTTAATATTCAAAGCAAATATGTATAGTACAGATGCAAATAATGTTAATAATATTCTGAATGCCATGTCAAATTGGTTTTCTGCAAACAACCTATTGTTGAATGCAGAAAAGACCAAATGTATGAAGTTTACACTACCCAATGTGAGGCAAATAGACGTTGATGTTGTGCTGGGGGGGAAGGGGTTAGAATTCGTAAACACCACTACCTTTCTAGGAATCACAATAGATTCTAAATTACAATGGGGTGACCATATCACTATTCTGGCCAATAAACTTAGCTCTGCTGCTTATGCTGTGAGATGGATTAGGCAGTTGACCGATGTAGCTACTGCTAGGCTCGTATACTTTAGTTACTTCCATAGCTTGATGTCCTATGGAATACTACTTTGGGGAAATGCAGCAGATTTAGAAACTATATTTATATTGCAAAAGAGGGCAGTTCGTGCCATTTATTGCTTAGGCCAGAGAGACTCCCTCAGGGAAAGATTTAAGGATATTGACATTTTAACCGTAGCTTCCCAATATGTATTTGAAAACATGATGTATGTCAGGAAAAATATATCTCATTACACAAAAGTAAGTGACATTACAGACAGAAATCTGCGTAACAAACATAGACTTCTACTTCCATGTTATCGGCTTAGCAGGGTTAGTGATTCTTTTAAGGGGGATGGTATACGTTTTATAACAAACTGCCAGAATCGATCCTTGGTATGCCTGACGATAAATTCGAAACCTTTGTAAAGACCACCTTATCCAAAAAGGCATGCTATAGGATAGATGATTACTTAAAAGATAAAAATGTCTGGCTTGAGCATGGTGCAGGCCCCTCGTAAAATGCTATAATTACAGCATGGTACTGTATTAGTTACGTGACTTATTTGTTACATTATGTAACTTTGTTTTAATTCTTAATTATAAAGAGTTTTATATACTTGTTGACATTTGGCTTTAAGAAAATAAATATTGTAAATTGACGTCCAAAAAATGCCGCAGTGGAGTTTGTTGCGCCGTTTCTTCTCCACCAGCGCCTTGGAAGCGGTGGTAAACTTAGATTGAGTAGATAGAACACTGCACTACAATATTTGCATGAAAAAATGCAAATATTGTAGTGTTTCCGAATTATAATTTTTAAAACATCAATGTGAACCTTTGAGAATGCCGTAAGGCGAAACCGGTCAGGTCTAGAAATAAAGTCAGTGGGAAAGTACAAGTGTGTTATTCAATATGTGTAGCAGATTCCACCAAGCGCCATCAATCTACAGTTTAAACAGTTAGATTAAGTAGAATTAAAATTGACGTCAATAAGAAACAATTTTATTGTTCTATATTGAAAAATAAATGACTATGACTATGACTATGATGCTAGTGGCCACCATCTGCTCCAGGTGTCAGGAACTCAGGACACATACCTAATCTATATTCACTAGCAGTAATTGCTCATGCGCGGCAAACTGCTATTAAAATTAGATCGAGACTGGTTTTTACGAGAAGTAACGCGCGCGCACGGCCAATCTCCCGTGATCGAACTACCCACATATCATGTTATTACAGGTACCCCCAATTTCACTTAAATTCCGATAGTAAATTCTGTTTTAATTATCACGTAATCTTTATTTATTACATTATCTACGAGTTTTATATGTTTACATGCTTACATTATCATGTTTTTAAGTTCTGAAATAATTTACGTGAATAAACAAAGAAATAATAGTTTCTATTTCCTAAATAATACTACTAGTGCCATCTATTACCTAGCTTAAGAGTTATACGAAGATATTTTCTTCCTGTTCGTATCCCGTGCCTTATAGTAGGTATATTTGCTCTGTATAAATAGATAAATATTTTCACAACATTCTACACAACCCTATCTAGATCCATGGTAAGCATAGCTTATCTAGCTTGTGGTATGGAATCTAGAATGTGGATAAACATACTTTACATACTTTTTTTTGTAAATACATACTTACTTATTATACATAGAAACCCCAGACCAATGCAAATGACTATATTCATGCATACAAATATTTACACTAAGCGGGGATCGAATCCACACCTCCTGCGTAGCAGTCGCGTTCAATACCGCCACGCCACAGAGGCTGTCGAGTATGTGTGACCTATTTCTATTTTCTCATAACTCACACCACACACCACGTCCAAACGGACGCGGGAAAATAGTTCGCAAACGTAGCGGGCGAATAGAGAAAACTGGCATAAATGAATTAAGATTTTAACTCCAGAGCGACCAGTTGAATTAGCCTCGTTCTCCCGATGCACCCGGGCTCGCACGATGCTCTGTTCCAGCGTTTCCAAAACTTTATTAAGCCCTCCCCCTTTTATTTTAATGTTTCCCAATGGTGTATGGAATTTAAAGTAGCTCATGTCACGTTTACATCCTCCCAGCATTGTCCATTGGCTCGGTTGGCAGTTAAACAACTAAATGGATGAACTTGGATACCTATTGCCCGGGAAGCGAGTGATAACTTCCAGCTAGAGTGGAAGCTTCAATCCACTCACTTGATTGTCATGTTGTGCAACAAAAAGACAACAATATTGTCTCTTCACGCATCGTCGAACAAACAAACCCCACGTGATGTTGCACGCCACCCAGCATCCTCGTGCATGTTGCGCAGCGTTGCATCCTTAGTCGTTACGAGGTTTTATGGTGCTAACTACCCATAACTAACGCCACGGATTAACGTGTATTTTGAGGCACGGAGAGGTTTTGTGTGGTCTGTATTTGGAATGGTCAGCCATCTAAGACTCAGAGGCGGCGGAGTCTATGGGTGGACTGGGCGACCGCCCACGGCCTCGAGGTGCTGAGGACCTTATCTCATAGCCAAAATCGCGAGCGGGGTTAAGTTAAGGTGGATTTGACCAAAGGAACATAGAGCTAGAGCTAGAACAAGAGCATCTTCTTGTGTAAACAAAACCTCGTTTTGGTGTAAATGTTACCGCTATTACAATGCCTAGGTGGAGCACTCGCATTAACCTTCTAACCTAATCTATCCAAGTCAAATTGTGCTATGTGGACATTGCGCGCTCCAACCTGGACTGATATCGGTTAGAAGGCTAAGGCGCATTAGCCTCCGTGGTTATTTTTTTTATATAACCACTAAGTATGTTTTTAAATAACATTTCATACATTGCACACTCGGTATCTAGGCAAAATATAAAATAAATATACAATTTTGTACAATTTTGACGTTCATATCTCCTCAGTTTTTAAGAATAACGAACTAAGCATTATCTCAATAGGTTTTTTGTTCTGTAGCAGACAGGCCCGGTCATGACATGAGTCATAATAAATCAATATCTTATATTGAATAACGCGAATTGGGCTATATCAAATTAAATCCTGGGGGCGGATTGGCGTGTCAACTACTGATATAGTGACTCTTATATCAATAGCTCCAAGGTGCGAGGGCCTCCGAATAAGTAAGAACGCTCTAAATGTTTACATGAAGGGAGCGAGCATTCTTAGAATATTCCATAGAATCTATGCGAGCTTTTTCTTCTTCGTGGTGTCAGTCAGTGTCTAGTGCTAATAGGTCGGAGCCCAGGTAGTTGCCCTCCACAAGTACGTAGACAAGTTCGTTAGCGACTGATCGGATATGTGGCACAATCTTCAGTGAACTGAGAGCTGAAGGCTGTTAAAGCAAGCGAGGGTATGTTAGATGCGCCCTGCCCAAAACTCAGTGACTTTGACCGCACCTTCCGTCGTTTGATGCAGGTCGGCAATCGTGCAGATGTAGGGGTACAGTGGGCACGACAAGAGGTCGTCCATCGACTGCAGAGGTGCACCACAGTCACAGCCACCACCTCCCGCGTCCAGGTAACTCGATTTTACCCAGTTCGCCCTACAGCAGCCGACCTGAGACCTCAACCTATTAAAGACTTCCAGGTGGTCCATTTTGTTTCATGCCCGGGTGGTAGGCTTTCATCGAGCTGGATGTTCGTTGCCATTGTGATGAGAGGATTAGTCACTTAGACTAGCTAAGAAAAAACAACGAAGGATAGTTCTGTCTCTATTTACACTAATAGAATTTGACGGATACTGGATAGATTAAGTTTTCACACGTCTGATGAAAATCGGCCTTTTTCTTGTATCGTCAGTGGGCCTCGCGTCCGTCACATTGCCGGATCTTCCCTGTATTCTCACCTCCGACAACCAAAGACCCAAACACGGCGTGCGTTTTAGTCGGTTCGAGTCCGACATAACCACCTCCACCGGCTCCGTGGGGGTGGTATCCGTGGGGATTTTTGGCACGATAAAAAAAATTAGGTTTCTTCAGGGTAGGCAGCGCGAGTGTAACGCCCCTGGTGTTGCATACGTGCATAGGCCGCGGTAACCACTTTCCATCAGTTGGGCCGTGTGCTTGTCTGCCACCTAAGTGATAAAAAGAAATGGGAGGGCACATTTAACGCGGCTACTGCCCAACATGAGAAGGCTGGCCGTACTCCTGCAGGAAACTACGCGGGAGTCATGCGGTCCTATGGCATTAACATAGCATGGCATAGCTAACGGGCATAGTGAGGTTGGCTTGGGAACTTGGTGGGCTTCCATCTCGTGAGAAACGCTGCTTTTTTCCCTGTTAAATATTACTAAGTACCGAATATATCGAATTGTTTGTTGGCTGCAACCCAAGGGTGATGGAATTTCATGGCTTCATGATAGATAGCTTCCATTTTTTTTTAAGTAAATATTCTACAACATTCTACACAACGCTATCTAGACCCATGGTAAGCTTAATTAGCTTGTGTTATGGAATTTAGAATGCGGATAAACATACTTAGATACTTTTTTTGTAAATATATACATAGAAACACCCAGACCAATGCAAATAGCCATATTCATGCATACAAATATTTGCACTGAGCGGGAATCGAACCCGCGCCTCTTGCGTGGCAGTCGCGTGCACTACCGCCACGCCACAGAGGCTGTGTAAACTATTTAAACATTTATTTAGAAATTTGATTCAATTTTAGTAAAATGGAGAAGGTGAGTGCTTTTATGAGTCTCTTGGTATAAGTTTGAGCAAATTCTTAGGTTTAATCGTGCAGTAGGTTCAATTATCGGACCATTCTGGCAAAATTTCCAGTAGGTAATAGTATAATTCTGATAAGCGGTTATCGTGATTTCTGATTTTATTAATGAATGAATGGAAGATGAAAAAGAAGAAGGAGACTGGGAAAGAGGAACGGAACGACTATTCATTACCTACACTTAGGGATCCCGGGATCCCGAAGACCGGGATCCCGGGATCCCGATCATATTTTAGTCCCGAAATTTTCACTTTCTATTTCCAATACAATCCCGGGACTATCCCGGGATCCCGGTATTCCCACTGTTGATAATCCCGAATCCCGGGACTAGAAAAATCGACCGGGATCGAATCCTCTACCTACACTACAGTACTGGAAGGGTAGGTATTTGTTTGAGATTACGATAAATATACGAAAACACTAGTTATAAACATATAAGTATCTTTATTATCGGTTTCTGTTTAAACTTCGACGTAAGTAGCCATATTTGTGACTCCGCACCGATTGAAACCTCTTCGTATCCTACAACAAAAATAACTTAATGTGATTTACTTATACAACGGCAATATAATACACACTACATAATGTCTGAAGTGTCTGCCCCGATTTGGACGTGATTTTCACAAACATATAGCTAATTTATAAGGCATAACTTAGGCTACTTTGAAAAAAAAAAAGGGTTAAGGTACTGTGCAAAAAAATAAAACCCAGGTTTGATTAATTTCTGATTTTCGCTCCCACGTAATAGGAGGCGAGCCTCTTAGTCAAAGGCTGAAGTTTACTGTCGGATGGAGCACAGCCCTATCCCTTAATCGCCTTCTACGACACCCACAGGAAGAGCTGGGGTGGTCCTATTCTACTCCACCGGGAACTAACAGTGCAACTATTAACGCATCATTACTGTAACATAACATAACATAACATAACATAACATAACATAACATAACATAACATAACATAACATAACATAACATAACATAACATAACATAACATAACATAACATAACATAACATAACATAAACTCACGCCCGTATTCCCCGAAGGGGTAGGCAGAGGTGCTAGCACCCACGTTTCGCCAGTTTATGTTTAGGTCCCAATGTAATAGGTGGAGAGCCTATTGCCATTAACCGGGCACTTATAAACCTGCGATAAATACACACATAACTTCGAAAAGCATCGAAAAGTCATTGGTGTGTGCCATGGTAAACCTGGGATCGAACCCGAGACCTCGTCTCAGCAGTCCGTTACCAATACCACTAGGCTACCGCGGTTTGTAATTCATATAATTTAACAATACCTGATGTATCCGTCTTCCCCCCAATCCCTGCCCCACCAATTGAGAAGGATCCAATATTCTGGCGTGTATCCCACTAGTAGCATAGCATGGTTGAGGTGCCATGAAGTACAGAACCAGTCATCATATATGCCACTCCTGAAAATAAAATATAGTTTTCTTAAGCTAGACTCCTGGTGCCACTTCCAGACTTCCTTTTCAACGTATAACGTGTAACGTATCGCCTGATGGTAAGCGATCACCGCCACCCATGGACACCCGCAACACCAGAGGAGTCACAATACTATCCATACTAATATTTTATATGCGAAAGTAACTCTGTCTGTCTGTCTGTATGTTACGCTTTCACGCCTAAACCGATGAATCGATTTTGATGAAATTTGGTAGGTACATGGGTAGGTAAGACCTTAGGAAAGGACATAGGCTATGTTTGATCGCGATAACCGACATCCACGCGAGGGGAGCCACGGGCTAAAGCTAGTATTCTATAAGATAGCCTAAAATATCTTATAAGTACTAAACTTTATTAAATTTGTTACAAAGCTGTCGTGACTGACTGTACACAAATAATTTGTACACAAATACGTCCATTTTGACAATCACGCGAGTTGACGACAAGAAAATAATCAAAAATTAAAAGGTGTCAACTCGCGGACGCCCGCGAGTTTGACGCCCGCGAATTGATGAATGACAATACTAATGTTTATTTTTATTAGATTCACGAGTAGTCTTTACCTACTCAGATGGGTCAACTACAAAAGGGCCTATCTTCGATATTTCTCGTAAAGCGACTCCCACCTGACCTCTACCACCTATTGGTGATATTGAAGTACTGCAGTTAGACCAGTGTTGTTAGACGTTCGTATGACAACCGGATTTTTTTTTATTATCTTTGTAAAGGACACGTCAATTTGACTTCACCTCGCCTGATGGTAAGCTAAAGGCATAGCCTCGGAAAGATGGTCACCATCGTAAACATGTACCATGTTAACAGTGGTGGCACTCAGCTCCACGGCCTCATTCACCCTTTTCACGCCCCGCTTAAAGGACCTGGGACTGTAGGAAGAAGTAAACACGTGAGCTGGCAGGGAGTTCCAGGTCTTAATGGTGCGGCATAGGAATGAGTCACTGAAACGCTTGGTCCGACGGCTTAACGTTCTCTCCGAGGCACGAGAATACCAAGACACTCTGGCATGTATACCTAGGTGTACATGCATTCAAATAAATACCTGAACGAGAATCAAACCTGCACCTCCTGCTTAGCAGTAGCACTACCGACACAGAGGCTGTCGCTGAGCGTAGCTTTCATACAATCTAATAAGTAATGTATCCAGATTTCAAAGAAACTTCAGTTTTCAATTGAGTTTCGTTAACTTTTAGAAAATGTTCGGAACGAAAACTCTACTTGAATGAATTTCTACGTGATTAGAACTTTCAATGGTCCTAATTGAATTAAGTATTTACGTAGTGTAAACTTGATTATTTAAAAACTACGATAGAGAATTTAGCCCGACGAAATTGTAACCTTATTATTTTGGACTTCGGACTTTATTTATCCTTACCACCTTCACAATCATCATATCAATTTCAAAAATCAATGTTTTAATATGATTGTATAAGCATTAGCATGCATTTGTTCCGGTAGGTCGTAAGAACATCATTGGATGACTTCACCGTCGCCTTAAAGATGGATAAAAATAATAGGGAAATTTGAATCACATCGGGCGTGTCTCGGTGGTTTCGGACTGACCTCTCCCCTAGCTGGTTCCCCTGGGGGGGACGCAAGGATTTTCTAGTACTAGCATCTCCACTCAGTGAGGGGAGATAATAAAACTCCTTTTTATTGTTTTCCTTTCGGCCTGAAGTCTCCCTTATCTGGTTCCCCGGGGAGACGTTAGGATTCTTAAGTACCAGCGTCTCCCTAGACTAAGGGGAGGCCACCATTAGGGCGACGTTACGTTAGGGGAACCAGCTAGGGGAGAGGTCAGTCCGAAACCGTCTCGGTGGTCTAGTTGGTCAAGGCATTTCCCCTGTTAGGAAAATATCGCGTGTTCGAGACTCGTCCGAGCGATTCAATTTTTACTGATGTATTCGATTTGTAGCTGAGGTTAACATAGACCCCAAATATTTTTGGGGGACCCCGTATACCAGATTTAATAAGTCATCGCCGAAACCGTCGTTCGCTGACGTTTTTTTATCGTGCGATAAACCCCCACGGATACCACCCCCACGGAGCCGGTGGAGGTGGTTATGTCGGACTCGAACCGACTAAAACGCACGCCGTCTTGGGTCCTTGGTTGCCGGAGGTGAGATTGATAAAAGCATATCTCTCGCACCCCGGCAGACCCAGGAGCATCTCGAGATGGCCCCCCTTCGGGTTGTGGGCTGACGTTAAGGTGAACCCGAACGAGGATGGATGATCCCGGGTCCATCCTCGGTCCCGGGTTCCAATCTTGGCTAGTACAGTCAGCGTCAGATTGATCTTGATGAAAAAAGTGCTCAAAATGATTCTTAATTCCTTGGTTTTCCTCCCTTCCCGTTGCCGGATTGTTCTGATATTTGGTACACACCTTTAGTTTGGAGATCAATACAATTTAAATGAATAAAATATGTATTCCACAACATTCTACACAACGCCATCCAGAAAATCAAAATCATAATCAAAAATAGTTTGTTCTGCATAGACCATTAAATCGGACCTTACAAAACGTCAATATAAAGTAAATATTAAATACTAACTAAAACTAGCAAATGGACCACCACCGGTTCGAAACGCGGCCCAGACTTGAGAAGACTCCGGCAAGAAACTCAGCGGCCATTTTTTTTGGTCTATTTACAAAACTAGATACAATGTTTTGCTTGAGTAGCATAGCTGAGCGAACAGCTCATTTCTAAGCTTGTTTATTATTTAAATATTCTTGGATTTTATAATAGCCTGTCTGGCACAGTTTGCTCTTTACTGTATTTTTAAAAACAGGTAAATCTCTTATTTCATTAGGAAGCTTGTTAAAAAAGCGTATACAGTTGCCCTGGAATGAAATTTGATACATACAAAACACCCAGACCAGTTGTTTCAGCGCCTACGCAATTAGCGTGAGCAAATCCACGCGACATTGTACTTCATTAGCTTTAAGTTTTTTTGTACTACTATCTGTCATCGGTGATATTCATAAAAGTCCTTCATCATTGCACACGTCTCAATCTCGATGTAGAATAAAACTTTAGAAGTTTAATATCAAAAAGTCGTTTTATTCAAGAAAACCTCCGCATCGCACCCAACACCAGTGCAAATAGCCATATTCATGCATACAAATATTTGCACTGAGCGGGAATCGCAACCGCGCCTCCTACGTAGCAGTCGCATTCACTACCGCCACAGCCACAGAGGCTATAGAGCTAAACAACACTTTAGCTTACCAGAAGTGGTTGAAATATCTTCTACTTACTTGTAAAGTTGAAATGTGAAAGGCGCAGCATTAAGCGCTATGGCTAACGGGCCGATGGTGACCAGCGCCCTCTCTATGGCCGCCTCGTCGTGGAGTGGCAGTGTTGCCCACCTTCGAGCACGAACTCGCACTTTGCCCCTGCTGTACTTGCAGCGACCTTTCTGAAAGTTATAGAACGAAGGACCACCTTCGTTGGTTACAACCTTGAAACGAATATGTTGAAGCTAAAACTAGAAAATATTTAAAAAAGGAAACAATAGTACAAGGTAATGGACTGCTGAGACGAGGTCTCGGGTTCGATCCCAGGTTTGACTTGTCGATGCTTTTCGAAGTTATGTGTGTATTTATCGCAGGTTTATATATATTAGTGCCCGGTTAATGGCAATAGGCTCGCCACCTATTACATTGGGACCTAAACATAAACTGGCGAAATGTAGGTGCTAGCACCTCTGCCTGCCTCTTCGGGGAATACAGGCGTGAGTTTATGTTATGTTATGGTAACATAATAGTACAGTCAGTGTCAGAAATATCTTGACTGCAAAGTCTCAAAATGACTTTAAAACTAAAGTATTAAGTTGTAATGTTTAAAAATGGTTGTTTATCATTCATTTGTTCCAACAGTTCGTAAGTGATTCAGGTGTGGCTCAATAGCTAAGTTGGAAGAGCATTCCCCCTGTAAGGAATAGGTCGTGGGTTCAAATCCCACTTGAGCGCTGCATTTTTCCCGATGTATTTCGAATAGTTTTATTGATTTAAATTGTATTATTGTCTGAAATAAAGGAGTGAACCAAATACCACAAAAATCCGTCAACGGGAAGGCGGTAAAACCAAACAATTAAGAGCATTTCGAGCAGTTTATTTATCAATATCTTTCTGATGCTGACTGTACTTATAAGCTGAACATAAAATAAACGAATGGTTTTGTTTTTACTCGGCTGCACCAGCGGAGGTAATCTTGACAAGCTATAAACCTCGTCTGCGACGGGACAATGCTCGACCCCTTTCCGGGGTTCAATATGGACATGGTGCTTCCCACGCCAAGTCGAAGATGACCTATGGTCAGCCAAGGTCACGACGATGGCGGAAGATCGTTCCCGCTATCGTCGATATATGGTGACGACGGACACCGTGGTGGTTTAGTGGGTAGTCTGGCCTCCTTCGGAGGCTAGGAGTCCCTCACGAAGCCCGCCCCCTGCCCCCGTAGGGAGTGAGCGTATTGCTTAAAAGCATTCCAACACGTAATAAAAAAGGGTCAGCCAAGGTGTGAGGGATATGCCTTTAGCAGTTTTACACCCCGTTATCATCTGAAGAAAAAACACGGCGTGCAGTTCTAGTCGATTTGATCCCCATGACTGACGTCGTACGTAGGTATTTCTATCAAAAAATAGGTACTGTACTAGTTTACCTTGCCAATGTAAGGGTACTGCGACTCCTTGATCAGTCCCTCCCTAGCTGCGTACCTCAAGGCAGCCTTCAGAGATCCTCCGTTACAACCCATGTTCCCGTCTTTGTAGCTGCAGTCCACTATTTGCTGGGGACTGATAAATAAAATTGCGATAGACTCGACTTCTGTGCCTACTAGACGAGCTGAATAAAATAAAATGGTATTACGATTCCTGGGTGAGGTGGAAAATAATTTGAAACAGAACGCCGAAATTAGATAAATGAGTGAATGAATTATTTTGTCTTTCAATCCCGTTCAATTAAGTAAAAAAATAATAAAATTGTCGTTTTCGTAACCAACTTTCATTACCAGCTATGAAAATTATTATTTCCATTTGTTAACTGATTATTACGTATTAGGAAAATTTTGGCCGTTTACGTAGCTGTCTTTGTGAGCAGTTATGAAAAGGAAGGAGAAAAAAAACAAGACAAGATATATTCATATCATATCTGGTTATCAAAGATCAGTTACGAACTTAGATGAAAGAGAATTTTGACACCTAGCTGTATCTAGACATAGGTAGCCTTCTAACTGGTAATGTTGGCATGACTGGGCCCACACATGTGAATACTTTTCAGCTACTGTTTCTGCTTATCTTCTATAGCAATGCGATAAATCCAGACTACCAGTTGGTCCATGCACTAGCGAGCAACTAAATATCCTCTAACTTTTAAACTCTCGCGTTCCATGATACAGTCAGCCTGTGACCACGGCCGGTGTAACCTGATCGAAACGTCAGACAAATCAAAGGTATGTATGTACCTATACCATGATCGCGTCAATTCCTGTTAGTGTTATTGTATAAATATCCTCTATCTGTAGGTACCTCAACTCTCCCCAGAAGCCGTGTTTCTTGTAAAGTTGGCCTTGCACCGCATGCGCGACCGTGAAGGCGTAACAGGCTCCACAATGGTGTTGCTCCTCATGCCGGGGACGAAAGCCCTTAGATCGCCAGTCGAACTGGAAACAAATCCATTTCTTGAGTAAATTGTTTCATTCACGTTTTCAGAATATAATACATTGATATGTATGGGAATTGTGATTAACATAAACATCAAAATACGTATCAATCCTATGCGTGTAGGTATCATTCTATTGCACTGTTAGGCAAGCATGCAGATTTTGCAGATGCTATTTAAATGCAATTTCTGATAATCTAGTTACGACGGTTAGTAGGGATGCTACAGTTTTTCGGGATAGGAATAGAAATATCTAGTTTTAGTAATTGTTCGAAACACTTGTCACTTTAGGATGGTTTACTGTGTGCCACCTTAGATGGAAAACTAAACTACTCATTTCTCCAAAGCTGGACACACCAGTGAATAAAAAGGAATAGGCACTAACTACCAGACTAACTGACAGCCTCCGTGGCGTAGCGGTAGTGATCGCGGCCGCTACGCAGGAGGCACGGGTTCGATCCCCGCTCAATGCAAATATTTGTATGCATGAATATTCATATCGGTATTTGCATTGGTCTGGTCGTGCCTCGGAGAGCATATTAAGCCTTCAGTCCCGGTTGCCATACGAACATCTATGGCAGTCGTTACGGGTAGATAGAGCCCTCAAAAGTCCAACAATTTGGTCTAGCTGCAAAGCTTCGATATCGCCTATTGGTTGTAAAGGTCCAATCGCTTCACAGAAAATATCGAAGTTTAGCCAAATCCGCAGTTAGTCTGGTAAAGCGGACCCCAGACTCCAAACTGAAAGCTTCAGACGCGACTGGGATTAACGCTAAGATGAAGAAGAAGGTACTAATTGCCCTAAGGAAGTTATATGGAAACGGCCAAAGTCTTCTAGGGAGAGGCCTAAGTACTGCGATAGCTTTAACATGGCCTTGGGTGGCCCTATACTCCTGCGTGGGTCGACGCCCTGACGGTAGGTATACAACATCGCCCTCTTGCGACGACCGCAGAGGGTGATGGCCGTCGGGGCGGTAAGAGGATATTGCACGACGATGGCGGAAGATGTTGTTCCCGCCATTGTCGATATGTGGTGACGACGGACACCGTGGTGGTTTAGTGGGTAGTCTGGCCTCCTTCGGAGGCTAGGAGTCCCACACGAAGCCCGCCCCCTGCCACCGTGGGGGGTGAGCGAAGTGCATTCAACCAGGTCAAAAAAAAAGTTGAGCATGGCCTGATTGAAAAAGTAAAAAAGTCTTACCTGAGTAGGTATTTTGTGTCGAGCTTGCTTTCTGTATGTTGTCCTACGATGGTCTTCGGCCGGATCGAATAGTGGAACTGTGTGTATTAGCTTCAGAAATTTGTTAAAGTACCCTTGTATATCCTGTAAGGTTGAAGTTTCATTGGTTGGTATAAAACAAATAAGTTTTCTAGAATTTAAAAGTACAGGGGCACTTCCCTTTATTGTATTTTTAATCTTTGTGCACAAAATATAATTATGCACGAAGGTGGACTTCATGCCGTGGGCATTTTCTACCAGTCAACCTTGGGTTAATCCCGTTTGCCACCCCAACATTGCCACCACTGGTGGCAACTGGGACATTTTCTGAAAATAATATCCCATACGCCACCGGGGATGACGCAGCTTTGCCTCCCAGGTGGCGAGTGGGATTTTCGTTTTGGAAGAATCTCGGACGTCACCGGCGGCCGTGGCGAACCGGTGATAATTGGGACATAATATAATTATTCAGTCACCACTGGGACTTAATAGTATTTTTTCATAACTTTGGGTGATACAGAGATTTGTCAAGGTAGGTGCTCGAAGTACCTATTGATCTAGTAGGTACCTACTTACGGTATAAATAATAAACATACAAACAGTAAATATGTTGGTAAATATATAAGTAGGTATATACAATAATACATAAGCAAGAATACAAGTAGGTATCACCACTCCATCTCATTTGAAGGGCGAGAGAGAATAAGAAGCGACTAACGGAAAAATACGCAGCAGATATCACTGCTGAAGGAAAATTCCAAATAAAACTCTGTACCAACCCGTGGAAGAGGCCTCTGTCCAACAGTGGTCTACGTGCGATAGGTTATTGATTACTCTATACAGCAATAAATATTTCTCTCTCTCTCTCTATCTAACCCTAACCTGTGTTTTACTTTCTGAAACTTTTAGAATGCTGTTTTAATAACTAAATTCTGTTTTATTGTAAACAGACCTTTATTAAACATAGAAATACCCAGACCAATACATACCTAATGCATAAAAATATTTGCACTGAGCGGCAATTGAACCCGCGACATAGGACTAAGCCTTGTGCCTCTCTTTTCTGCTGACAGTAGCAAAAGTCACTTATTGGTAAGTAGGTATTCGTTTAGAATATTTATATCCATGATTCTCGAATCACAAAATGAATGCTTAGGTAGGTACTATTGGAGATACCGGAATACTTATTTACCATGCCTTGCTTCGAGTGTCCGATTCGGCGCTGTTGCAAGCACAATGATCACGGGGGAATCCCACGGGAAAATTTTGAATTTCATCGGTTTAAGTCTAAAATTTAATGCCGTTTTTTGCAATGCCTGTACTTTTGCTTTAGTCGGTCCTGGGTGTATGGACCCCCAGGAAGATCTGTGGGATCCATATCAACCCCACTTGAAAGCTGGTACACCTGCAGATTGATAGACAAGGCCCTGGGTACATATTTTCTTGCTATGATGGAAGGTTCGATGGCAGTGTCTTCCATAAACGCCATATAGGTTAGTTAAACCTAAAGGGGACGGAGTAAGCGGACCCCGGTGAAAGCTCCGAATGAAGTCAAGAAGACATATCCTAACGATGATCATGTGTGCCATTTCGTCAGATCCTCCGCCTTCCGCATCCAGTCTGTCCCAGCCAACTTTTTCAGGTCGTCAGTCCATCTGGCTTGGGGTGTCATACCTTCCGTTTGCCTTCTCGCGGTCTCCACTCTAGAACTCGTTGCTCCGGCGGCCATCGGTCCTTCGACACACGAAATGGCGCACATTGGGAAAGACCTATGTCCAGCAGTGAACTGCGGTGGGCTAATTAATTGATAGGTAATGATGATGATATACAAACCAAGTCTCCAAAACGGTTTAAATGAAGCGAGTAAGATTGCTTGCCGCTCAAAAACTCGCGATTGTGTTGCGCAACTCTCGCCAGATTGTCGCGCCACTTCGACATCGCTGTCAACTCTTGTTGCGGTGTTTCGTATGCCTTTTTGTGTACAAACTAAAATAGAATGAAAAGAAACTGAATTTGGAAACCTTAGTTTTGACCCCAAAACCAACTTTGAGGGTGACCAACAATGACCTAAGTATATAGATTTGCTGGCAGTTACTGTGAAAAAAACCTCGTTAATAGGTATTCGAATATAATATATACCTACTACCCTTTTTTCATCGGTATCGAAGCCAAATCAATAATTAGATAAAATAATAAATACTAACATCTGCGGTAGCCTAGTGGTATGTGTAATGGACTGCTGAGACGAGGTCTCGGGTTCGATCCCAGGTTTACCATGGCACACACCAATGACTTTTCGATGCTTTTCGAACTTGTGTGTATTTATCGCAGGTTTATAAGTGCCCGGTTAATGGCAATAGGCTCGCCGCCTATTACATTGGGACCAAAACAAACTGGCGAAATGTAGGTGCTAGCACCTCTGCCTACCCCTTCGGGGAATACAGGCGTGAGTTTATGTTATGTTATGTATTTAAAAAAAATATGATATTAGGTATGCTTATCATTACAATCGATTAAAATTTTGGGTCAGTAGCTCTCAGTGCCTTCGTTCTCAGAATAGTGGTCCCCCTGCAAGTAAGGGACTGGTCACATGGGAGTCCCGTCTGAGCATTACACTTTCAATCTACAATTCTTAATATTAATCGATTTAAAAAATGTTCAAACAAATATGTAAAGCCAGCATTGGCGAAGGGTGAAAATTTTCAAAGGAAAGCCGGTGGAAAATAGTTCTTGCCGCGATCTATGTCGTATCTACCATCTCTGCAAAACTAGGACTTCTCACCTACCTTATATTCATGCCAATGTTTCACCGGTAGATCGTCTCGAACAATCAACCCATTTATAATATGCTTCTTGGTATATTCACTTGAGCTGTTCACTATACACTGGCTGACGTCCAAAGTGTTCAAGAAATCTCCAAAACCTTTGCTCCTTTCAATCAATTTCAGTGTTTTACGTATAAAATTATCCATTTTCTCTGTGTTTATGTACTTTGGTACTAAAATTGAGTTTATTTTCGCAGAAATTTCGCTAAAATTGGAATTAATTAGAGTGATGTTAATAATAAGGATTATTATTTGTGTTTTCATGTTTAAACGCGGACATTTCACTTTATAAAGCCAATTTTTTACACTGAACTCTCATACGTAAGATTTAAAGTAACCAGTTTTTTACTGTAGTGATTTTCTTTCGTATTGTATTAGAAACTGAACATTTCGCTGACCATGCATCATTGTTGTACCTACCTTATGTATGGTAGGTACAGACATATTTATTATTGGTCAATACCTACACTACAATACATATAATGACGCAACAGATTTAAAAATCTTGCTCATCAAATTTTTTGTCAATATGTATTCGAAGCAGCTGTAGTACTTATTAGCACATGTATAGACACTTTAATTGATATGAATGATAGACATAAACAAGGGATATTCAATGAAATTATTACAGCAATTAATATGTAGGTAAACTATTTCGAGATAGTGGACTTCCAGTCCCTGATAAGGTGAATGCTCTGACCAACTCATCGAAATCGATAGGAAGTGATATTCACTTTAGCGAACCTAAACTGTTTAGTCACTCGGTATTATGATGCACATACTATCGAGCGGACAATAAAAAATTACTCGTGGTCCTACCACAGTTTAGTAGGACCACTGCCCATACAAAATGTTTTTGTTACAGTCCTAACAATTGGACAAAAAAAATGCCCGTGGTCCTACCAGCAGGACCAGGTAGTAGGACCGCGGGCAACGAATAGGTTTTTTTACTAGGATCCCAACTAGGAGTGCTCTCTAGTGCATTCTTCCAGCAAAGCCGGTTACCGAATACATTGAAGACGGTGATAGTGATGGCCCTCATTCGCATTGACCTCAAGGACCTTAAAGTCTTGCACTGAAGAAGATGATTCTCAACGCCGAGTCCAAACTTTTTAACTGGATTACACCCAACCACTGCGCAGAGCACCTTAAACTAGGTTGATAACCATGATTCTGCAATATACAACGCTGGTGGACGCTATTAGACCGGGTTCATTCATAATCATCAATCAATCATAAATCAAATCATAGGTGAGGCGGTAAGTTTTGCGGTAGCTAGAGCAAAAAGGGTTTAACCACAAACTAAAGAAATGACGTCGCGTTTGTAAAGGAAGGCTGCTCAAAAAAGACAAATCAAAAGCCGTACTCCATTTTGATAGCAGCTTCTGATTGAACATTACTCGCAGATTCGTATGAGAAATACTACAAAATACCGGAGGATGGTGTGCTACGTCATCCAGACCCGATATATTCCTATTTTCGAAACTGCAAATGCGTGCAGTACTAGTAGGTATATATAATGTCTAAAACGGCGCTGATAGGATCTTACCAAATTTGGATAGGTAGAGGGGGGAACACGACTGACGGTGGAGGTGAGCGCTGATGCATCACAAGGTGGCCACCCTAAACCTACACCTGGGTCGCAAGTCCCAGGCGCCGTCACAGTGTTCCTCTCTGTACCACGCCATGGACCCGGCGACCGCACGGTGAATCCATGGAATGCTGAGAACCGGATCTCTCCAGGACCTTAAAACCTTGCACAGCCACGGCGCGCCTGCTAACTGAAGAAGACGATGCTTCTCAACGCGGAATCAAAGCTTTTTGACCGAACCAATGCACAGAGAACCTTAAAATAGGTACATGACCATGATTCTGCAATTATCAAACACTCTAATACCAGATAAAAAAAAGAAAAGAAGATACTGCAAAAAAATGCACATAAATTCTAGACTTTAATGTTATGCAGTGTTGTTTAGTGGTTCTGTTATACATTAAAATTAATTTCAGCGCTAATCCTTTCGCAAGCGAAGATGTCAGCTCACAGAGTTCCAATACTATAGCTTAATTATAACTTGAGGGTTCTTGAATAATAAGGTAATAGAATAAAACAAACAAATAAATGTTTTATATCTAGAGAACTCTTTTCTCTGTCACAACAATATACATTCACTGTTATTATCCATAATTTACAATATATCTTTTATACTATATGTATAATTCTCGTTGGACTCATAGCTTTTCTAAAACATTTTGTGATGAATTAAACTTTAAACATGTGTTGACGAAATACTGGTATTTCATCCATTTTTAGGTTGGTTTATACAAAAACAACTCATTCAAATCTGTCTAAGCTAAGATATTGATTAAAACTTATATAAACCCACCTTCAGTTTTCATAGAAATTAAAGGATCAAAGATTGCACACAATAAACAGCCTCAATTTCGGATCAAAAATGAAATTCATTCACACAACATAAATATAAACAAAACATCAAACATCATACTATTGTCCTACAACTAACAATTTACTAGAATGTTGTAGAAAAACCATGACTCCTGTTTCATTCTCAATATAAATTTACGGTCTAGGGGAAACTCGCGCGGGTGCCCGCTCGCGTCTATAAAGAAAAATAATATGAGAAGCGTTGTTCACGTTACATAAGAGGCCTTTGCCTCGAAGCGCAGGATTATCTCACTCATTTTTTCTTTTGGTTTGAGTTATACGGCTCTTTATAGGAGAGACTGCTGTACAGTTTAGCTCGTGTGCTTACATAATTGCAATGTTTTGCTGTGTCTCTTGACATTGTTATTGTAACTAGCAGTAAAACTTCTTTAAACAAGTGGCAATTCGTTGGTAGAATAGATTAATTAACGTATGTTTTTGACATACGTTTATGGCTGTCATAAACGTCAAAATACATTTCGGGCACCCGCAGTTGTCTCAACCTACGACCTTAACACTAAAAATAGGCGTGAAGGCTTCGAGTTAAATCTAAAGTGCTACTACTGAAAACTTTCTTAAATAAGTTAATTAACATCAATGGCTTAATAAACGAATTAAACATAATCTCGTCCACTATAACATTGGTATGACAAACAAATAGTGATACACAGTGACAAATAACGACACAGTGAACTCACTGTGTCAAAATTGAGAATTGAATAAGACGCGTTTGAATTTACTAATCCAAATATATAATAGTTTAAAAAACTAATTTACACGCTTTTAGCACGCACTTTCAAATAGCCTGTCCGCCATCTTGGACATCCGCCATATTGAATTTAAGTCACGTGACTATTTTTTTCGTATTCGTGACAGCAAACTCTTACATTTGATACCCATATCATGGGGGTGGATTTCAAACAGCCAGTCCGCCATCTTGGGGAGGCTGCCATATTGGATTTGTAATGACGTTTCTTAGCTAGTCATGTATTGTCATCAGAACTCAGAGCGTGTGCAAAATTTCATCCTAATCGAATACCGGGAAGTGGGTCAACTTAAGATTCCAAGATTTTATTTGGAAGTTTTTTGTACTGATTACGTACAAATCTATTAAAATGTTTTAGTGAACGAGATACCTTAAATGATGACTGAATGGTATAAGCATGCTTGAACCCTTTAAATACTGTTGTTTGGTACAGACCTCAATTGTCTATAAACTACTGCTTGTAATCAAAGGGTTAGTTTTATAAAATGCCCATATTTTCTTTTGAACATTGACTGGTTAAAATGGACGTTTTGTTATCATAGCCTGGATTGCCAGCCAATGTTAAGGCCGTTTTTCTACTGAAGATGTGTTATGCTATGTTGTATTAGATGCGTTTGATATTCCACCAATCGTATTCGTTGGTACACATTGCACTGGAGGAAAGGGATTTAGTTAAGCTATGTTTTATGTAAGGGGAAATCTCCCGAAGCCGAAAACCCCTAGTAGTACTCTAGGTACATAACACATTGGCATAAAAATAAAATCGATTTGGACAAAAATTTTTTTTTCGAATTTTTATTTTAATTTTTTAAATTTTTTATTTTGAATTATTTGCTCTCCATCGTGTTAGTAAAGCTAAATGAAACGGTAATTTCATAAAAAGAACATCACTACAAAGAAAAAACAACTAGCGCCAAGCGTGTGCTTTTTTGTAGTGGTGTTTTTTTATGAAATTACCGTTTCATTTAGCTTTACTAAAACGATGGAGAGCAAATAAAAAAAATTCGGAAAAAAAATTTTTTTTTGTCCAAATGGATTTTATTTTTATACCAATGTGTTATGTACCTGGAGTACTACTAGGGGGTTTCGGCTTCGGGAGCGTTCCCCTTACACCCGGTATAGAAAGATGCGGGCTGTGGATGCCTATGAGATTTTGTAGAAGAAATAGCTCGAGCTAAGCATCATCTTACTCGCTTAGCTACATAGCATAGCACAGTGGAAACGGTCATAAAGTGTCATAGTTTAGCTTTTACATCTTCGTAGCATAGCAACATAGCACATCTGAGGTGGAAAGGCAGCCTTATAATTACATAATATAACTAAATTGTATTTTTTAGTAATATACTATTGTATAACTTTTTAATGAGACGTTATAAAAAAATCCACATCATTGAATGCTTTTATAGTCAGGTACAAAGTTAGCCTACATGAAAATATGGACGTTTTAAAATAAATACGTAAAAGATTTTATTATTTAAAAAAATATTTTATGAAAAACACACCCTGTTTTTTTTTTGCAAATGAGAACAAGCTGTACATACAGATGCAAAATTATTTTGGGTGCAATAAAATAATATTAAAATACATATTTGTGAATAAATCATTTATTTACGTTTCATATTATAAGGAGTTTTGGTGATTGCATTGATATTACAGAAATGTTTGACATTTCACAAAATAATAAAAAGTTATGCCTGGTGAATATAAAGTTCTATATTTTCTATTTAGATTGCTATGCATTTTGATATAACTCTATTGCACTTGTTTCAGTAAAAATATAAATACATTTTGCATCTATATTTGAGTTACAACAAATATAACATTGAAAACACGTCCTTACATCTATTATCACTATAATAACAAAAGTCTATAAGTAGCTAAAGCGAAAAAAAAATTTTTTTTCTTACATTTTTTTTGTTTTTATTTACATATATTATTCGGTGGTAGGTTTTATAATTTATTTTCATGAAAAATTGTCTTTTTATTTTTTTTTACATTTCAAAAATTTTATGTCACTTTTATCAAAAACAAAATGTCGAGTTTTTTTACAAATTATGTATCGAAAGGTGTTAATTTAGAAAAATAACTAAGCCAGTAAAACTCATACCAAAAACGACAATTAGAAGCTTATTTTAATTTTTAATCAATAATCAAACAAATAAAAAATCAGATCATTACGTCGCAAAACGGCGTCAGTCCATGGGAAAATCTGTAGAAAATAATATTCGCAGAAATTGTATTCGTTACAGTAGATATATATTTCATTCACTCCATATCATATCATATCAACTACGAAATTGCCATTTGGAAATGTGTTTTTTTTTCAATACCATTTATTTTATAATAATAATGTTAAATGTCAAAATAAAACAATAATAAACTAAATAAATCATTTTTATTACCGCTTAAACCACGAGGGTTTTTCTACAGGTTTTACAGGTCTAGATTTTCAATACAATTATCTATGTGGTGCTAAAAATGGGTTATAAAACTTTTTATAAAGGGTTGCTTTGTTACATATTTTTGCACTATTTGTTCTGGTAAACTATTCAACTTTACGAGACATACTTGACGAGATGAACTTATTTACTTGTTAGTAAAATAAAAAAATATTATGTTTACAGACGAATTGAGAACCTCCTCCTTTTTCGAAGTCGGTTAAACATTGACATTATTACCCCTTACTTTAGTAGTTCATTTGTTTTTTTTTTTCGCTGAAATATGTACCACTTTGGTATTAATTCAGTTCTATATTAAATACATTAACTCAAATGCTACAATTATGATACCTCGGAATTGCGTGACGTTTCGACCACATCACAATAGTCGAGACATTAATTCAGTGTGGCATCGACTCCGTGAGGTAGAAGGTTCTTCACCTACCCGTACATTATCGATATTTATTAACTGCACGAGAGGAGCCTCCACGAGCGACGTCAATAAAGCGAACTTGATTCCCAACGTCGCGCACCCTGGACACCTAGTACTCGGTAACGCAGAGTCTAGGTGACTAATCCTCTCACCAAAATGGCAACAAACAGAAAACTTCCTTTTACATTAATTGCTGGAAGCTTACGCTCATATCAAACATTGAAAGAAATACATTTTTAATTGATTTTATGGCGATTTATTTCATTAGTTTTTTTATTAATTTTTATTTTATTTTCTAATCAATAAATTGAATGAACCAAACGGCAATTTCATAATTAAATTTCATTATTACTTCATTGATTTTATTATTATATCATTTATTACTAGTATTCATTATAGGCTCACCCCCTATTACATGGGACCGAATACATTGATTGATGAAATGTGGGTGTTAATTCAACTCTGCCCAACTCTCCGAGGATAAAGGCGTGATTGTATGTATGTATATTCGGTTGTATGAAGGCCTAATGATTTTCCCATGGACTAATAAAAACAAATCGGCCGTTATACCAAAACCTTAATGTTGGGAAAATAAACTCTATTTCTATTAAGTATTAAATCACATTTCAACTTGTGTGCACGTTTAGAGGTGCGTAGTTTTGGTAAAAATCCATTCATATATAAATACTTAAATACTAATATTAGAAATACGAAAGTAACTCTGTCTGTCTGTCTGTCTGTATGTTACGCTTTCACGCCTAAACCACTGAACTGATTTTGATGAAATTTGGTATAGGGATAGGTTAGACCTTGAGAAAGGACATAGGCTATGTTTGGTCGCGATAACCGACATCCATCCACGCGAGCGGAGCCACGGGCAAAAGCTAGTAAATAATAATATGTGTGATTACCCGGTGGTGTAGAAAAGGACCACTCCAGTTCTTCCTGGGGGTGTCGTAAAAGACGACTAAGGGATAGGGCTGTTCCCCATCCGACAGTAAACATACAGCCCAAGACATAGGGCCCGCTAGACAGCAATAGGCTAGCACACTATTAGGTCGTGGGGCTGAAAATCATAATTAGCGAAAGGTCGGTGCTTGTACAGCTCTGCCTACCCCTTTGGGGGATTTGAAGACGTGAGTATATAGGTATGCTGAATTGGGTATGAATAGGTACTAGACACGGAGGACAGAATATGATTAAGTAACGGAGATGCCCCATTGATATTTCTCCTAATAAAAACGCTTCGCCGAATGCGGGTGGGAAGAGAGACGCGCGGGGTGCCAAAGTCGAAGGACGTCATAGGTATAACGTTCCTACCGAATGAGTCCATTTGACGTTTGGATGGCACGCGACTCGATTGCCTTGCAACAACTCCGCTATCATTTCCTTCTCCATGGTACTAGAGGTATTTTGTCGTTTGAGCACGGCGGTTAAAAGCACGGAAAACGAAATAACAACACGGGTCCGAAATTTCGTATGTACAAAGGGCAAAGGAGATAAGTACACACCTTTTTCATATAAAATTGTATGTAAAGATGCATAATTATCTCTTTTGTCGTCAGTACGTTTCATGGCAGCTCATGTTTACAGCAATGTACAGTCGACAAAAGAGTTACGGTTGCTTTTACCAATAAAATTGTTTAATAGGTGCAACCATATCTTCTTTGTCGACTGTACCACCGATAGTTGCGGGGTATATTGTTGACTTCGTATTCCGTATTCGAGTACATCAGGAAAAATTAAATGTTCAAGTGGGACTTGAACCTATGATCTTTATTTAAAATGTTTAAAAAATGGTTGAAAAATCATTCATTGGTTCCAACAGTTCGTAAGAAAGTTGGTAGATGGCTCCATCGTCGCCCTTAAAGACGGATATAAAGAGAAGGGAAATTTGAAGTTGAAGGGACCACCATTTTACGTCCAATGGCACCGGGAATGGTGGTCTGTATCTTCTGGACTGCACTTCAGCTTTGCCATCTAGCGTGGTGCAGTCAATTGACGGACCAAATATAAAAAAAAATTAGGTGTGGCTTTGTAGCTCAGTTGGAAGAGCATTCCCCCTGTAAGGGAAGGTCGTGGGTTCAAGTCCCACTTGAGCATTTCATTTTTGTTTTTTTTTCCCTGATGTATTCAAATTTTAAAGTTAGCATAATAAATGCTATAAAAAACAATCATTCGTATTCCGTACTTGAAATCGACGCGGTTGGCTATAGTCATTGAATAAACTATTATACTGCGTCCATTATATTATTGTATTTTAGACAGTTCACTGACAGTAGTCGGTATAACTTTGTCCTAGCGTCAACACCTGAAAATCCTAACAAAAATTAGACGCCAATACGTCATTTTTCATTGACAACGTCACGTCAGCCAGAAAGCAATTTTAGGGGTGTAGTTAGTCTATCGACTTATTAATATTTTTTTTAACTTTGTCGATATTTTAAATTTTCATGCAATCACTACTTCCATCTGTCTAAAATACAATAATATGATGGACGGGGTATAGTTGTACTTTAATTCCCGTTAGTGTTATTGTATATCATGGAACGCGAGAGCTTAAAAGTTAGAGTAGTGGAACGTTCTCGAAATATGACATTTCATTCAAACTTGAGCCCAGCGGGCGAGGAAAAATAGTCACCGATACAGCAATAGACTCAACCTATTATGTGGGATCTAATACGTGCCAACGTATTTTTACACCTCTACCTTTTTTATATAAAGGACACGTCAATTTGACTTCACCTCGCCTGATGGTAAGCTAAAGGCAAAGTCTCGGAAAGAGGGTCACCATCGGAAACATGTACCATGTCAACAGTGGTGGCACTTAGCTTGACGGCCTCATCAGATGCCTTGTCACGCCCCGCTTAAAGGACCCGGAACTGTAGGAAGAAGGAAACACGTGAGCTGGCAGGGAGCTAACACGTGCGTGGGTATTTTTACACCTCTACCTAGCCCTTCAGAGATAACTGGCATTATTATACAGACTGTTAGGTTCATTTTTTTATACAGGATGTTAGGTTTATTATTTATTTTAAAGAAAATGTATAGCCAGTTTTAGTTTTGAAGTGTGTTTCCCTGACAACCTGTACTTATATATATGATTTTTTGGTATATATGAATGCATTTTTACTAACACACCTTTAATAGGCAGTTATAGCGTTCATCACTGGGCAGATAATTTAAATATTGAATGCATTAGGTGGAAATACTATAACAAAATAATGGAAGTCAAAAATAAGCTATTTTAGTTCATAAATATTTATTATATAAACATTGCACGTTTAATATTAAAAAACATCTAAAAATGTACTATAACTGCATGGCAGTCGGTTCAAAATGCGATTTTTTCCACCTAAGACATAATTCGATAGCTTAAACACATAACCCTACTTTGCTTCCGCACAGTTGGGTAAAAAGAGAAAGTTATGCCAGATGTTAGTATTCTATCCGTATTTTCTATACTGAAGGTGAAATTTAAGTCTAATTGTTGATATCGTCATCATCGCTAGCATTGTAAGAAATAGAATCCATACTAATATTATAATGCGAAAGTAATTCTGTCTGTCTGTCTGTCTGTCTGTCTGTTACGCTTTCAGACTTTTTCTACACTACTGAACTAATTTTGATTAAAATTTGGTACAGAGAGAGATTTGATGTTCGGAAAAGACATAGGCTATGTTTGGTCGCGATAACCGACATCCACGGGGGCGGAGCTGCGGGCAACATATAAGTTTTTAAGTTGCGTTATTTCTTTTTTAATTGATATTAAAGAAATGTGACATCATATTACAATTTTATTTCATACAAGTTACCGTTCGTCCGTGAAAATTACCGTTCTGACGGTAAATAAACTAAACGACGTCGCGTCCGAATCGTTGCCCCTAAAGACAGATATAAAGAGAAGGAAAATTTGAAATGATTCAGGTGTGGCTCAATAGTTCAGTTGGAAGAGCATTCCCCCTGTAAGGGAAAGGTCAAGTCTCACTTGAGCATTTCATTTTTTCCGATGTTTTTCGAACTTTAAAGTTAGCATTATAAATGCTATAAAATATTATTTATTTATTCAAATAAACTAAACGACTTAATAAAAAAACAACTTGACAGTTTGGGTAAAAAAAATAATACAATATATATTGTAAGTCGATTAAAATATAATAAAATTTTGGATTACAATTACATACTTGTAATTATTTTGCACTATTCATGGAAAAATTTTATTGTTGAATTAGTGTAATTGATCCATACTAATATTATAAATGCGAAAGTAACTCTGTCTGTCTGTCTGTATGTTACGCTCTCACGCCTCAACTACTGAACCGATTTTGATGAAATTTGGTATAGGGGAAGATTAGACCTTGAGAAAGGACATAGGCTAATGCCGCGATAACCGTCATTCACGCGGGCGGAGCCGCGGGCAAAAGCTAGTTTTTTATAAGTGTCCATTACTATAAATAGCCTATCGAGTTGTATTTATAGAAGTTAATATAGGTTTGTAAATTATACAGTACGTTTGGTTGTTAAGTCACTTCCAATCTCGAAAACACCACATAGAACACTAACATCTAACGTCCGTGTACTACAAATCACATAGAAAAACCCGGTCAAACGACAACACCCATTGGTCCGTGCTAATATACAATACATATATAAAATATACATCTACACGTACGTCCGTCTGTCACGCATCACCTAACAAACTACAGTTTAATATATCATTTTGTGTATCTTTAGAATTTTACCGAGACGCTGTTTCGCCGTCTTCATACCTTTCTTCAGTCTTGCATCTGAAAAGAATGAATTATTTATTAGTAATTACGTTAATTTTCTATCTAGTTCTAACGACTCCTAGGCCCATATTCTAGAATGACACTCAATCTGCATCTTGATTTATCTGAGGACAGATTATAGGCCATTCACTAATCTGTCACTCCATACTAATATCACAGTATAACGAGGGATCTTACAGTAGTTCATCGCGTTTGATGTTTGCGGAAATGCCGCCTTTTGCAGTTTTGTCAGGGTTGTCACTTCAGTTTTTATTTATCTATTATTATTATTTCTGTAACATTTTATTTACAACCCCTATTTTGATCTCTTTGTTTTGTCAAGGTTCATCAACTCACGCTAATATAAATTACTAGCTGATGCCCGCGGCTCCGCTCGCATGGATGTCGGCTATTGCGACTTTTGCTTATATCTCCGGTTCTACTCAACGAATTATGATCAAGCAAATGTAATATTTAACTCGTGAGTTTTTGGATTTCGATTTCGATTTCGGTTTCGGTTTTGATTTCGGTTTTGGTTTCGGTTTCGAATTCAATTTCAATTTCAATTTTTGATTCGGGTTCAGGTTCGGGTTCGGGTTCTAATTTCGATGAAATTTCGCTAATCGCCGGGATCGCTAAATTGATGATATATTCTTAAGGAGCCTATCCACGATCAGTCCGCCTGCAGTTTCAGAGCATATCGGGCGGCCTGCAGTCCTAAATTGAAAGCGCCCAAACACGAAAGCGATTTTGGCCTGCCGGCCATTCTCTGCTGTCAGTTTTGCGGCAACACACGATCAGTTGGAAGTCGACAGTTTCCCATCGAATGATTGCCTGTCGGCAATTGTCTGATATCGGAATTGACAACCATTTTAACGACGATCGAAGATTTTCGGGGTGACTAATAATAAAATCCAAGATGGCGGATTTGAAATTTCCCAAAAAAGTCCACATGGGTATCGTTTACGAGGTTTTCGGGGTTGCTAATTACGAATATATCATCCATCCAGTCATCTTGGATCGCTACATGAATAATATATTCGTAATCAGCAACCCGAGTACCTTGAAAACGATACACATATCGATTTTAGTGAAAATTTCGAGTCCGCCATCTTGGATCGCTAAATTGATGATAAATTCATAATCAGCGACCCGAAAAACCCTGAAGGCGATACCCATATCGATTTTGGTGAAAATTTTGAGTCCGCCATTTTGAATTGCTAAATTGATGATATATTCGTAATTAGCGACCCCAAAAACCCTAAAAAGGATACCCATATCGATTTTGGTGAAAATTTCGAGTCCGCCATCTTGGATCGCGAAATGGATGTTATATTCAAAATCAGCGACCCCAAAAACCCTGACAGCGATACCCATATCGATTTTGGTGAAAATTTCGAGTCCGCCATCTTGGATCGCGAAATGGATGATATATTCGTAATCTCGGCGACCCCTAAAACCCTGAAAACGATACCCATATCGATTTTTGTGAAAATGTTGTGTCCGTCATCTTGGATCGCTAAATATAGAAAACGAAAAAAAAAACATTTTAACAAACAAAACGATTCATGAAAAAAAAAATTTAACATGTGATTAGTGTGATTACAAATGAGACAGCCCTGAATCCTTAGTACCGAGTAAAATGTATGGGCGTACCGAGTAATACCCCGTCCCCCACCACTCCCCTGCCCCCGCACGATTGCTCTGTCTAGACGGCTTCGTTGACTGACTGTATGTAGTATGAGTCGTTAGACTGTGCTAATATGATAAATGCGAAAGTAACTCTGTCTGTCTGTATGTTACGCTTTGGCGCCTAAACTACTGAACCGATTTTGATGAAATTTGGTATAGGGGTAGATTAGACCATGAGAAAGGACATGGTCTATGTTTGGTCGCGATAACTGACATCCACGCGGGTGGAGCCGCGGGCAAAAGCTAGTTAAATCAATAAATAAATCGTGATTCAGGCTGAGTGTAATTCTACAATACGTGCCTTAAAGTGGAAACCACGAGATGACAAATAGAAGGCGGGAAGGAGTTTTTTTTTTTTTATATACAGGACACGTCAATTTGACTTCACCTCGCCTGATGTTAAGCTAAAGGCAAAGTCTCGGAAAGAGGGTCACCATCGTAAACATCGACGACCTCATTAGATGCCTTTTCACGCCCCGCTTAAAGGACCCGGGACTGTAGGAAGAAAGAAACACGTGAGCTGGCAGGGAGTTCCAGGTCTTAGTGGTGCGGCATAGGACTGAGTCACTGAAACGCTTGGTTCTAGCAGGTATACTCTGCACCGTATATGGATGGCATCTTAGCCCTGCACGTGTCGTCCTGTGAAGGAAAGGGGAGGGTGGGACTAATTGGAAGAGCTCGTCATTGGAAGAGACTTCTTCATCCTAGTGTTAATCTCTGGCGCATCTAAAGTTTTCCACTTGAAGTCTGGGGTCTGCTTTACTAATCTAACTACGGATTTGGCTGAACTTCAATATTTTCATGAAGCGATTGCCATATGACCTCGAAAGCCCAAAGGCGATATCGAAGCATTGCAGTTAGATCAGTTGTTGGACTTTTGAGGGCTCCAATTACACGTCACGGCTGCCATAGATGTTTGTATGGCAACCAGGACCGACGGCTTAACGTGCTCTCCGAGGCACGACCAGACCAATGGAAATAAATAAAAAATAAATATTCTACAACATTCTACACAACGCTATCTAGACCCATTATAGCTTTTATTATGGAATCTAGAATGCGGATAAACATACTTATATACTTTTTTTGTAAGCACATACATATTATACATAGAAACACCCAGACCAATTCAATTAGCCATATTCATGCATACAAATATATGCACTGAGCGGGAATCGAACCCGCGCCTCCTGCGAGGCAGTCGCTTGCACTACCGCCACGCCACAGATGTTGAAAGTTATAATAAGAGATTAGATACAAATCGTTTCCCTGGAGGAAGGCGTGAGCTTCATGACCTCACACCGGCAGCAATAGACTGGCTTCGCCAACTGGACGTCGATATATCGTCCCTTAGCTAACAACACCGCTCAAGTCGAAAGTTGGCGGTTTTTACATTTTATTGCCATTGGATGAAGCTGCGCATTGCGCGTCGAACCATTGGTCTCATGTAATAGATTTCAGCCAATCAGCAGCCGTAATTAAAAAAATAGTGACAGCGCTCAAGTCGGTTGGCGTCGCAACACCGCACAAGTCGTTAGTCTGTCATCTTTCGATACCTTAATCCCTAACATTTTCACAAACAACACCGCCTAAACCTAATAAAATATCAGTCAACACCGCTCAAGTCATAAAATAAAAGTTAAAGTAAATCGTTAAAATATGTATAATTAATTATTTCTTAACCGCTAACTAGAGTACGTATTAAGAAGCAATAGAAAAAAAAAACAGATTTTTTAAAATATAGTTTTTTTCGTCTCCTGTAAAGTTGGTAAAAATGACTTAAGCGGTGTTGTAAGCTAAGGGACGATATGAGGACTCGAGCAGGGGCCATACGAAATGATGATGAGATACAAAAATGTACGTACTCTGTTTATTTGGCGTGTTGTGCACAGGTGGCGGGGGCCGCCTGCTCTTCGTAGCTAGCACCGCCCGCTTCGCATTCTGCTGCGCGTGCGGCGCTTCCTTCTCCCTGTCCCTCTCGCGCTCCCTGTCGCGCTCCCTCTCGCGGTGCGTGTGCGCGTGCGCAGGCCGCACGGCGGCGGCGTGTAGGGCGGCGCGTACGCACTCGCGCCTCACTCCCGCTCGTGCAGTTCGTAGGCGCGGGACTAGGCGGCCTAGTCTAGCGCGAGGGGACCAGGACTCGTCTCTGAGGAACAATATAGGTAGTGAGTTTATACATACATAAATCGTTTCAGAAAAAAAGTATTTGGGCACAGTTTCGATAGCAAAATCATCTGGAAGTATTACTTTGGCGAAAGGAATTTTTTTTTTTTTTTTGATAATATATGGGAATAATGTTCAGGTGAAAGGATGATTGTATGGAAGTTGTAAACTTTTTTTTTTATTCACCAAATTAATACTTCCAGATGATTTTGCTATCGAAACTGTGCCCTAATTATTTTTTTCCGAAACTACTATAAAATCACCTATACAATCACACCTTTATCCCCGGAATATTAGGCAGATGTAACTTTCAATCAGCCTTACATTCAATATGAAAGTAAATTAAATATAAATAATAAAAATATAAATATAAAAATAAAAAAATATATATAAAAATATTTAAAAAAAAGAAAAAAATTGATTGAATTGAAATGGAGGGTAGGCACACAAAAAATGTTTCCTGCACACCGCGCGACGCTCGCAAACCAGTCAAGTCGTGACCACGGGAGCTGCAACGCACCCGAAACGTCGGCAAAAGTAAGTTTATCAAAAATATATCGCGTGAAGTCCCGAACATTATAAACTATGGGATATTAAGCAGAAGTGAATTTAACACCCTCATTTGACGATTCATTGGATTCGGCACGACGCAGTGATCCTATTGTCATTTTCCGAGTAGGTACTATTATTGATTCGAGCCATGTATCTGACACTGAGCCTGAGCTGTATACATCTGTCTGATGTTAAACAGCCCTTACTTACAACCATACTGTCACGCTTCATGCACATTTCCCCTCCCTGATTTTTTTTTCATAAACTACATCTTTTTTTTGTTTTTTTTTTCGCGCGGCAATCCCCTCGGATACCCCCCTGCCAGAGCCGGAAGGAGAGGTTATGTCGGACTCGAACCGACTAAAACGGCTCGCCGACTGCGGGTCATGGTGCTAGGCCAGAGGTGAGGTTGTCATCGACATATCCCTCGAACCCCGGCTGACCCAGGGCCATCCCTTACGGTCTGGGATAAACTACATTATAGATTGCACTCATTCATGCTTTATAACTTCACAAATCAAAATTTTACTCATACAATCACTTACTTTTCACCCTTTGACTTGGAATCTACCCTGTTCCGTGAGTTTCTCCGTCGTTTCGACGCCGTCCACTCTTCGTCTTCGTCAGAACTCATCTCTAGCGAAGGGTACACTGTGGAGAACAAGTACTTGTATGACTTTTGTTCAGCAGTCTTCACACCAGAATTCATAGATGACGGCAACAGATTGTCTCCTAAAGTCGTGTTAGCTATAAACGATGCAGAGTATACCTGCTAGAACCAAGTGTTTCAGTGACTCATTCCTATGCCACACCACTTAGGCCTGGAACTCCCTGCCAGCTCACGTGTTTCCTTCTTCCTACAGTCCCGGGTCCTTTAAGCGGGGCGTGAAAAGGCATCTGATGAGGCCGTCAAGCTGAGTGCCACCACTGTTAACATGGTACATATTTATGTTCTACAATCTTTCCGAGACTTTGCCTTTAGCTTAACATCAGTCAAGGTGAGGTCAAATTGACGTGTCCGGTATAAAAAAAAGAGATTAAAGTCTTACACGCAAATAAAAACTACGCTAAAATCGTGCTGATTTATATCAGGGCATAGATCTGTTGTCAACAGTTTTATTAAAACTATATTAGCTACTATCAAGGAATCAACCCACATGGAATCTTAATACCATTCTTGCAACCCAAAGGGACATATTTCAGGCATATATATATAAATAAATAAATATATCACAACATTCTACACAACGCTATCTAGACCCATGGTAAGCTTAATTAGCTTGTGTTATGGAATCTAGAATGTCGATAAACATACTTAGTTTTTTTGTAAATACATACATATTATACATAGAAACACTCAGACCAATGCAAATAACCATATTCATGCATACAAATATTTGCACTGAGCGGGGATCGAACCCGCGCCTCCTGCGTGGCAGTCGCATGCACTACCTCCACGCCACAGAGGCTTTCCCGTTATAATCAGATTAAGGAAATTTTAGACCGATTCGTTAAATACGTCATAATCTATATCTGTACCAAATTGCAACCAGATCTGTCCCAGCAGTTTAAGTACAGTCACAAAAATTCAAACACTTTCACAACTTTATAATAAATCTACTATATAAAATTCTCGTGTCACAGTTTTTGTTGCCATACTCCTCCGAAACGGCTTGACCGATTTTGATGGAATTTTGTGAGCATATTGAGTAGGTCTGAGAATCGGCCAACATCTATTTTTCATCCCCCTAAATGTTAGGGGTAAGTCCACCCCTAAATTTTTATTTTTTATTTTTTAGACAAAATTTTTAATTTCTATTTTTTTATGATACAACATACAAAAATACATACAATCCTCAATTTTCACCCTTCTACGATCAACCCTTATTTTTTAATAGCCATTTTAGTAATTCAATAATTTTTCCTCTCCGGTCGAAAACTGATCAATCGTCATTTAATTAGTTTGAAATTTTGTGAGCATATTGAGTCGGTCTGAGAATCGGCCAACATCTATTTTTCATCCCCCTTAATGGTGCAGCGGGAACGGGATCTGACGCCACGAGGATAGGAAAAAATTGGCGGTACGAAGTTCGCCGGGACAGCTAGTAACTTTATAAAAGTGGTCCATACCATACTCCTCGTCTCGATGCACCTCCTTAATAACATCCTCCTCATCCGCCAGGTCGTCGTCAGGCGGAGGCGCCTTCCGTCTCTTGCCGTCCCTGGCGGGGCTGGCGGGGCTGGCGGGGCTGGCCGTCGCCACGCCGAACGTTCGCGGTTGAGGCGCCGCGAACCGTTCGCTTATGCTTAACATTCCTGCTACTGCTGCGTCCTCGCTGGGGATTATATAGGATAATGTAAATTATTAAATTTACAAAAAAAAAACCTAAGATTTGAGACCCCACTCGAGTATATTTGCAGACATTCGATTATTCTTACCCACTTACACCCCCCCTAACTACTAAACGGGATCCATTTCGTTAACATAATATAATGTATTCCTAAAATGTTTTGGCACAATGAATTTGGCATACTTTTTTTGGCATAATTATACTTGGTCATAATTGATTTTTAGCAGCATATGTACTGTGGAATAATTATATTTAGGTTAGGTTAGGTTAGTATGCTAAATTTGTTATGGATAAAAATATTATGCATAAATATCATTAGTCTAAATTACCATATGCCAAAATATTTTATAGTATTATTTTTTTCAATTCAATCGTTTATTTGCTTCGGATATGGTTACAGAGATTGTGTCTTAGAACTAGTAGGTACAGCATAATCTGCTCCATGGAGCGTGCAACAAAAAACATTTTGCAAACGGATAGAAAAAAATCAATTCATGTATCTTCCTGAAGCATCAGGGCCGCCATTATGTATACGGCACCAATGCTCCAGAAAGACACCATCAGCACTTTCAGCTATTAACGGCTCCAACCGATTTTCATCAAACATGTCTAAGAACACTCGCATTATAAATTACTTTGTTTTTTTACAAACAACGTGATTCTTAGGCGCGCACCGGCCGCTTCCCCTCCAAGATACCAACCAAACGACATTAAAAAAAATGTCATCATTCATTCACGCATACTACACCCACCTTAACTGTACTTTTGTTATTTATATTAAGCCTGTTTCATCAAATATCTTATCGTCTATTTATCTAGACCCTTAACACACCTTATATAAAAAAAACTACACCATTCTAAAAGAAACATGAAAATAACTTCACAAATTTACTAATTTTATAATATTAGTAGGATAGGCGGTAGGATAGATGCAATATTTTTTGGCACAGGGCTTTCTTCTCGAGAGGTTAGACGTCAAGTCAAAAGTCGAAAATCAAAAATCATTTTTTCTACATAGACCATTTCGGAACTTACAAAACGTCAATATGAAATACTAGTTAAGCAAATGGACCACCGGTTCGAAACGCGGCCCAGACCAGAGAAGACTCCGGCAAGAAACTTAGCGGGCATTTTTTTTTGTCTATTTACAAACATTTACTAAGTCTAATACTCCCAACTATAGGCTGCTGGGCGATACCGTGGGGGTTTTAGTCGGTAGGAGTCCGGCATAACATCCATGAAGGATTTCCCCCACGGTAAAAAAAATGCTTTGCTTCTAAGCTTGTTTATGATCTAAATTTCTTGCAGTCTAAATGCAGTCTCTCCCGGAATAGTCGACATACCAATCAAAAAGCGTCGGTAGCTTAGTGTTTAAGGAGTCGGCCTTACGATCGAGAGGTCCCGGGTTCGATCCTGGCCATTACACTACTGACGTGAACCCACTCCTAGCACAAGCAATTTAGCTTAGTTGGAGGGGTTAGAGGGAATATTAGTAAACTCGGTTCTAATATTCTTTTTATAAAAAAAAAAGAACTTTGGAATCCAATGGAAAACCGCTTTGGATGATATACGTACGTGTCATTCACAGGTTCCTCCTCCTCGGCCAGTACGGAGGCCTGGATGAGTGACTCGATGCCGTTGGCGGGAGCGGGCCGCACTGCCAGGTTCGAACTCGCACTAGTACGGTAACTACTCACGTTGGACGACACTGAAGAGGAATACAATTTGGTGATATATAATGTATGGTAGATTGTTCAAATTGTATGATGGAAGTTGGGACTACTGTTTGTCTACAATATAAATAAATATTATATTATTACATCAATGGGCTATTTGACTATTTTTTTTTACTTCCGAAAAATTACCACTTTCTTATAATTATAATGAACTGTAAGAGTAAAATTTTCGTACGACAAAAACGCTCCATACAAAATCGTACGAAACTGTGACGTCACGCTTCTGTAGCGCGTAGTGCAAATGTATGGAGTGCAAGAGAATATCGCATTGATCTCGGTCTACGTTGCGTTTACACGTATATAGTTCATAATGAAAGTTATTTAAAATTGAATGAGGAATCTAAAAAGTTATATATTTGAATTGAATTTGATTGTTTATATTTTGACTTTTTTTGGGAATTTCAACTAATGAAAAGTCATAGTTTTAGTTTAGATATGCAATATTTTATTTTTCAAGGCTTATTTTTTCAGAACAAGCTATCATATTAAGCAGTATGTGGAAGAATCGACGACTTAGTCAAATAGCCTATTATAGTGCGCGCCCTACCGGATTGAAAACTAAATCCAATAAAACCCGACTACTTAAAAATCACGCTCTAAAAAGTATCAAACAATTAAATATCAAGGATAGCCATCAAAACAATACATTCTAGGGTAAAGTGGTAATACACTTTACCCTAGAATGTATTGTTTTGTTAGAATACATGGACTGTTAAAATCATAACCTTTATTTTTTTATGGAATAGGGAGGCAAACGAGCAGACGAATCGCCTGATGGTAAGCGATCACTGCTGCCCATGGACACCCGCAACACCAGAGGCTGTTGCCTTCCTTTCAAAATAGAGTACGCTCTTTTCTTGAAGGTTTGAAGGTCGTATTGGTTAGGAAATACCGCTGGTGACAGTTCATTCCACAGTATAGTTGTGCGAGGCAGAAAGTTTTTCAAGAAACGCACAGTTGTGGACGGCCAACCCTTCTTTGTCTTCGCCGTAGTCGCGTTAAAAGTAAGAACTACCATTTCAGATGCTATTACGAAATGCCCTAATATAGTAAAACCCAGGCTTACCACTACTCTGTCTATATGAAGAATGTTTATTATGCTTCGTTTTCCTCGGTCTGGGGGCCGGCGTATCATCGATGTAAAGGTCCGAGTCTTCATAATCGTACGTATTGGACACTCGCCGCCGGACCGGCCGTTCGGATCGTCGGACAGGAGTGGTTGGTTGGGGTTGGGATACCCCTGGTTTGGTGTCTTCGACAACCTGGAGTTAAAAAAGATGTTATGAAGATAGTTAACATTTATAGAGAGCCTCTGTTGCGTAGCGGTAGTGAACGTGGCCACTACACAGGAGGCACTGGTTCAACCCCCGCTCAGTACAAATATTTTTATGCATGAATATGGGTATTTACTACTACTACTGTATTTATATTTATGTATGTATGTATTTATATATATGTATTTACTGACAGCCTCTGTGCTGACAGCCTCTGTGGTGTGGTGGTAGTGCACGCGACTGCCACGCAGGAGGCGCGGGTTCGATTCCCGCTCAGTGCAAATATTTGTATGCATGAATATGGCTATTTGCATTGGTCTGGGTGTTTCTATGTATAATATGTATGTATTTAAAAAAAAAAAAGGTATATAAGTATGTTTATCCGCATTCTAGATTCCATAACACAAGCTATAAAAGCTTACCATGGGTCTAGATAGCGTTGTGTAAAATGTTGTGGAATATTTATTTATTATTTATTTATTTATTTATTTACTACTACTACTGCTAGTAGGAAAACCGTTTGACCGGGCGGGTGGATCAGCCAGCCACCCAATTCTCCTATAACGACTATCATACATATTCGTATGGCAACCGGGACCGACAGCTTAACGTGTTCTCCGAGGCACGACCAGACCAATGCAAATACTCGTATTCATGCATACAAATATTTGCACTGAGTGGGGATAGAACCCGCACCTCCTGCATAGAGGCCGCGTTCACTACCGCCACGCCACGGAGGCTGTCAATACGGGTATTTGCATTGCTTAATTGCCAAAATACAGGATGTCATTTTTTCGGGTTTTAGTCGATTCGATTACCGTGTGTCAAGCGAGTTTTTGAAAATCCTTGAATGTAGTTATGTTTCTTTTTAAAAATAAAGGAATGATTACTTTGAGTGAAATTCTCTATATCCAGTGTACCGGATTATGACTGTCGGTACTTGAAATTGTGCTGAACTATAAATATAGCATGGCGTGAACTGGATTTCGAATACTTCGGCATTTTCTTTGTTTTTATCGTTCGAAAATTACCCACGGGTACCACCGGATTCGGTGGAGGTGGTTATGTCGGACCCGAACCGGCTAAAACGCACGCCCTCTTGGGTCTTTGGTTGCCGGAGGTGAGATTGCCGAAAGGATACCTCTCGCACCCCGCAGACCCCCAGGCCTGCAGGGGATATGAAAATCTTCCACGCTGTATACTTGGAATATACTTACATAGTTAGTGGTAGCCGAGTATTGGTGAGCGATGGCTGCGTCGTACGACGGTAGATTGTGGTAGGTGCCGTTCACTGTTTCTTGTACAGGCACGTTACTATAGCTTGCCGCTTGCTGAAACAAAAATTTCATTTATGAAGTCATCATCTCGACGTAGTTACATGTTGTAAGCTTGGATCATAGACCTGACCTGAGGTCATTTGTTCTAAAGTAAAGCCAACGAGACGAGAGAAAAAAGGTAAACAAAGCGACCATTACTGAGTTACGTTGCGATAACTAGCGATTGTTGTCTCTGTCCTTGTCGCACATGTCATACGTACGCGACAATGGCCGAGCGACAGCTGTCGTTGCGTGTTTCATAGTACAGGAAAGCTGTCAGCACTGCGGTTCTAAACTGTCAGATCCGCCATCTTATGAGCAATTTCATTCCTGTCTGGAATAATTTACAAATAAAAATGTTTGGAACCGCTGAAACTTTGTTTACATTTTTCTCTCGCTTCGTTGGCTTATTTTACTCATGAATACTGGTAGTCTTGCTACGAGTATATGTCCTCCATAGTGCATATGCCTGGGGAATGTGTACTAAAGTAGTACCTGGTACACAGCGGTCGATGACACCTCCTTGACCGATTCCGAGTATTGTCCATCCATCCATATACTCACGTCTGTAAATCCCCAAAGGGGTAGGCAGAGATGTAGGGGTCGAGCCTATTGCTGTCTAGCGGGCCATTTGTCTTGCGCTGTATGTTTACTGTCGAATGGAGAACAGGCTTATCCCTTAGTCGCCTTTTACGACGCCCACAGGAAGAGCTGGGTTGGTTCTATTCTACTGCACCGGGACTGCACGGCAACTGGTATCCAATCCAAGTACCTACTAGTAATTTTTATGAAATTTTTATAGTATTTATTATGCTAACTTTTAAATTTAAATATTCGAAATATTTATCTTATTTTGAATTTAAAAGTTAGCATAATAAATGCTATAAACATTTCATTCAAATATTTAAATAATTATATTAATTTAAAAATGGTTGAAAAATCATTCATCGGTTCCAACAATTCGTAAAAAAGTTGGTACATGGCTCCACCGTCTAACTTAAAGAGAAGGGAAAGGGGCATGGCAAGTTATGGCCATTCACTGCCCAAGAATATGTTAAATAGCAAAAAAACCGTCGTTATTTTTAATTACAAATCAAGTTATTCGTTTACCAGCATAAGTCCGGAGCAATGTTCTAAAATATTAAAGAACCGTAACGATTTCATATATTTTTTTGCAAACTGCGTAATGGCGAACATGTTACCAGATTCTAAAATCGGCAACAAATTACTTATCGATTATTATTTTGATTAAAAATCGATACATATAAAATGGGAAAATAAAAATGTTTTTAGCAAGTACCATTTTCATTCGATTAACTGGGAAAAGTGCATGATATTGATTATTTTATCATGTAAGCTGCAAAATCCGGAGAGGTAAAAGAAATTCGAAAAGTAAACAAACTATCGATTATTTTTACATACCTAATGATTTGGAATTTGATTTATCGATTGAGTAACTAATAAATAGAATATAAAATAAAAATAAATGTTTTTTACAGTTACATATGCCTATTTTAAAGAATTTCTAATGAGTCGATTAATTGAGAAATGTATATTAAATCGATTTGCAAATAATTTATTTTATAAGTTGCAACATCGTCATGTAAAAAGTAATTAGAAAACAAACTGTCAGAAGATTTTCAAACTTCAAATACGGTGCGCTTGCTTTTCACTTTTGTTAATCTTTTAGTAACGAATAAGCATTGCAAATGGACCACGACGACACATCTAACTCTGACGACCACGGCTTTAACACGGACTCCGCTGCTTCTTCTCGCGATAACCCCGGCACGAATTTGGACTCGACATTATCTACTTTGAACGATGACCCTGCAAACTCCGACCCCGGCCGAAGTTCTTCACAATCTCCTGGAGCTACAGTGCCAAGAGGACATTTACGGTGCATTAATTGTGGATTAAATATAAGCCGTATACGTAGACATGTTTTGGAAATAGCTGAAGTTCGAGATGTCATACAACGACAACGGCCACAGGTAAGAAATTATGTTTCGATATATTTATTTATGACTCAGTCTAAAAGATATGCAGTTACTGATATCTGTTGGTAACTAATTACATATTTCTTTTTTAGGTACAGGTATCAAGCGACAGTTTGGTATGTCATTCATGTTGGACTACCGCATGGAATTACATACGTCATCGAACAAGTCAGGATATACCAATAACTGATCATGGGCATGTCTGCATCAGCTGTGGAAGATCAGTTTTGAGGATTAGAGCACACTCTCTCCAGTCTGAGTCTCCACAACTAAACCGGATAAGAGATACTGTAGCCCGTCAGATCTCACCACTTGAGGTATGACAATAATAAGAATTGAGTTTACACTTTGTATGTATTGTATTTGATTTAACTTGGTCTTTATTACAGGGAATGCTATCTGACATCCCAGCCTAAAGACTAAAGTCCACACCCTAGTCTCGAGTATCAATCACTAGGTTTACTTGCTTAGAGGTGATATTTACTTGATCTCAAAGGTCTTGATGGCGCCCCTTATACCCATACACTTTATACTGGTGTTACATAAATATGTATTCTAGTATAACACAAGCATATTGAACCACAAATTCACCTTTACTTATTCTTTTAGCTTCCACCGACGGCTCGTCTCTGTCATAATTGCTGGCGAAGGACTGACAGAGCTACATCAGATTCTACTGAACAGGAATCCATCTCAGTAAGTGCGCCTACAGAATCAGAAGATTCCTATACGCCACAAGAAAGACCTCCAGGTAGTCACAACTCTGACAGTATCTTGTTACCTAATTATTCCAGGGCAGCAATAACACAAAATCAATGTTTTGTACCTGGCTGTCATGAACCTAATCGGCTCTCTGTTCCAAATGTGTTGAGAGTAGATTTGTTTCGCAACTACAATTATTATGTACCACCAAATTGTAGGATTTGCCGTAGTCATATACGTACTAACAATTGGGACTTGATTTTGGAGCAAGATACTCCAATCAAGATGTTCAGCGCTGAACAAATTGAAGACTTTGCTTCCTTACTGAAGGACAATATGCAAATGTATTTAGATTTTGAAAATATTCACAATATGCCCGATCATATTGTACATTATTACCTTGGATTCACAAAGGAGCAATATGAAGAAATTCTAAATTCAACTCCTAGGCTTTTAAATAAGCATAGAGGTCCTTTTGCACTTGCAGCATACCTCATGAAATTGAGAACAGGTGATAGTGATGATCGGATCTCATCATTATTACAAGTGCCACGTACCACCTTGGAATTTTTAATGAAGATGGCTCGTGAATTGTTACATGAAGACTTTGTGCCTGTCAATCTGGGCATTAACCATTTATCCAGAGCTGAGATAACTCAACGAAACTTATTGATTCCTAATGGGCTGTTTGGAGGAGAAGGAAGGCCTATTATAATTGCTGATGGCACATATATATAAATTGAAAAAAGCTCAAACTATTTATATCAAAAAAAAACATATTCTTTACATAAGTATCGCAATCTTGTGAAGCCATTTCTATTTGTGTGTACTGATGGTTACATAATTGATATTTTAGGTCCTTATCCTGCAACAACATCAGATGCTGATATCATTAATAAAGAATTCCACGATGAAGCCAGTCCATGCAGGCAATATTTTCAAACCGGAGATGTTTTTATATTAGATAGAGGTTTCCGAGACTCATTATCACTGTTGCAAACTTGTGGTTATCATGTTCATGTGCCATTATCACCTGGACAGGGTGAAACACAATTATCCACATTGGATGCTAACAAATCAAGGACAGTGTCAATGTGTCGATGGGTTGTGGAAATTGTTAATGGCATTTTTAAAACAGCCTTCAAAATATTTAGACAGAATTATTTTAACCGGGCCTCCACACATTTAATTGTTGATTTTAAAATAGCAGGTGCTCTAATTAATAAGTTCCACACCAAAGTAAAGGACAGGGATGATGCAGCTCAAATCCTTCAAGTTGTTCATCGCAAGATGTACACTAACAATGATCTTGCAGAATATGTAAGGGTACGCAATTTAAATAGAGCAAGGGCAGACTTCACAAATATCAATGTTAACACCCAAAATATAATACAGTTTCCCATACTAACTGAGAGTGATTTAATATTAATTGCATGTGGAACATACCAAATAAAACAAGCCCGCTCCTATTATGGTGAGCACACTCGTGCTAATGGTAGTTACCAAATTGAAGTCTGCAATAATAATAGAAGTAGCATTATGGAAGGTTTAAGCTTCGGTCCTAACTGCTTATTAATTAGAGCAAGAATTGCTAGTCGTCATATAAGCAGTAAAATATATTTTGTATATATATTAATAAGTGATAATGAGACCGGACATACTGCTATCCAACAGTATTGTTGTAACTGCATTGTAGGGCGTAGAACAGTGGGATGCTGTGCCCATGTCATGACTGTTATATGGTATTTGGGGTGGGCACGGCATCAAATTAATATATCTTCTCCTGCAGGATTTTTAGACGATATATTGATTATATATGAATAATTATTCATATATAATTACAGTCCGTCAAATCTAAGAAGTACCGTTTGACAGTTCTGACAATTGAATGATAGGGATGGGATGAAAAAATCGATTACTATAATATCCGAACTTTAAGAGATCGATTACTATAATATCCGAATTTTAAGAAATCAATTGTTATAATTAAATAAAAGAAATGTTTAGGATATTTTTTTATTCACTACTAGTACTAGTATCGTCGTCTTCGTCATCATCGTCATTTAAATTAATGACCAGTTGATTGTCCATTACATTATCAAAGTGTACGTCTCTTTCGAAGTCGTCCATTATTATTTTCTTTGTTTTTTGTACTACTTTACTCCAATCTTCCTGTGTAACTTGGGCACATGCTTCCTTTAATAAACCTTCCATTTTCTTGACACTGAAGGGTGGTTTTGTGTTGTGTCTTGCTGCATAACCTGTAAAACAATAATGTAACTATTTGATAGCAGACGAAAACCATTGTTTAAATTATAAATGTTAGAAGTACTCGTGTTATTATTATAATATTATAAAATATTACCTTTAACTTGGGCCCAAATCAGTTCAATGGCATTATATTGGCAATGGTACGGAGGAAGTCGTATGACTTTGTGCCCGTGCTCTTCGGCCAATTGGTCAATTACATATCGACACCTCCATGCAATATCATTGTAATTCAGTTTTTTGACAAATTGACTTACAATGCTGCTGCTATGTAACTTTTTTTAAATTTTATTTATGTCTAATTATCGTAACTCTACGCCTTTTCGTTTTAAAATTATGGAAGTAACAAAAGCATTGTAACTCATAAAAAAAGAAAAAACGTCCTGAAAAATAATTGTAACTCTAAATACCATGACTAAAGAATGATGATAATTTTTTTAATGAAATAGAACAATATTGTAATTTTAATTACAATATTGGTACGGGACAACTTAACTAGTATGGAAGTGGAATTACATTGTAAATCGAATTACAATGTTTTTGCCTGATTTATTACAATATTTTGTGACAAGTCATGACCTGTATCTTACGTTACAATGTTATTGCACCGTGATTTGTGATAGTTTTTAACAAGTTATGACATGTATGATGCGTTACGATGTTGTCGCTCGAATTTTTTCTTATTAGTGCGTTCGTATTGTGCGTGATTCGTGCTGTTGCGAATTTAGTGAACAAAAATTTTAAAATAAAAAGCCGTCTTATTTAGTGATGATAGTAATAATAAAGTGTGTTGTGCCTATATACTGAATATTGTAATTGTGTGTGTAAACGTTTGAAATGAAACGTAATCAAAACATTTTAAATTTAGCTTTATCATTAAGCGGAATTTCAAATGGTAAGTTTTAATTTAACTCAATTATTAAATCAATTTACCAAAAAGTATTGAAATGGATGAAAGTTTAGTTTATGAGTAGAATGGGAAAGAACCTATTCAAGGAAGTAGTAGGTACATACATCAGTGAAGCAATATAATGTCCCGGGTTCGATTCCCTGATCGAGTAGGTATGTATTTAGTTAAAAATTTATTTATGTTTATTATACCTACCGACTTACGGTACTAAACTGTGCTTTGTTACTAATCATTACTTTCAATTTCAGACCAAGAGGAAGCGTCGACTTCCTATAGACCGGAACAAGAACATGCCGTTCAACGAATTATTCCACCACCAGATAGTAGTCATTTTCTCGACCATGGTAAGTTTAAAAGGCTATAATATTTTTATTGTTATTGGTTGCACACCTCACCATAGTAAGTACTTAATCCCCATGCTCACTAACAATATACAGATTAAAATCGTAGTTACAAACTTACCACGTAAACACCACCGTAGGTAAACACCACCGTATTAGTAACTAACCTATTATAAAACGAAATTATTTTCTGATTACAGGTAAAGATTTACTTTCTTTCAAAAATAACTTACGAAACAGAGACGTACCAGTGAACTACTGTCTAGGTACTTCCAGCTGTTCTACCAACAAGGAACCGTTTTCACCAGATATTTCCGAATATATTCCCTCCGAACAGAACCCATGCTGTCTTCCCTCAGGTTAGTAACACTACATCAACTATACCTACTTACCTACTCAATGACGTAATTTCGATCTATTATTAATGTTATGCTTTTTTGTTTTGTTCCAGAGCAGTCCTATGAACATACACCGACCTATATAAACCTATTACCTGTACCCACTGGTACCGACATTAATGAAAATTTGCCTGTACCAACCGACATTAATGAAAATTTGCCTGTACCAACCGACACTGACGTTGATAATTTGCCTGTACCTATCGGTACCGACGTTGATGAGGATTTGCCTGTACCTATCGGTACCGACATTGATGAGAATTTACCTGTACCTATCGGTACCGACAAAGATGAGAATTTGCCTGTACCTATCGGTACCGACGTTGATGAGAATTTACCTGTACCTATCGCTACTGACATTCATGAGAATCTACCTGCTCCAGAAGGTATTTAAAATCATTAGAACTAGTAAATTTTGTTAATTTTCTTTTAAAGTACCAACTTAAAATTAAATATGAATAATTTGTGTATGCAATAAATGCACACATGAATAATAACATTGCCCGTATTTTCTAGCATTCGATTCGACGCGGTCTACTATTATAATGTAATTTAAATAATTTGGCGTAATTGATTTCAGGAACAACGAAAAAAGTAACAAAAAATGTTCCAAGGAAAACGAATCCAGGAAGAAAACGCGGATATAATAAAGAAAACTGGCAGCGTAGTATAAGTAAACGAAAGAAAAATTCAGGAGAAGAATACATAAACAGAAAAGGAGTTCTAGTCCCGAAAAAAACTATGAGAAGTGGTTGTAACAATTCTTGCATTAGAAAGTGTAAGGAAAGGATATCAGAAACAACAAGACTGGGAATCTTTAAAGACTTTTGGGGTTTGGGTGACCACTCAAGGCAGGTAGATTTTGTCTGTAGATTTGTAGATAGATTACAACGAAAACAAATCACAACATCAGTCAGTGGTCAATCACGGCGACATTGGTCCTTTAATTATTATTTATATGCAGATGGTGAAAAAAAAAGAGTCTGCAAAAAAATGTTTTTCGACACTTTATGTGTTACCGATATGTGGTTACAAACTATTTACAAGAAAATAGATAATAAGGGCACAGGGTTAGTAGTAGAAGATTTGAGGGGACTTCATAATAATAGGCCGAACCGGATTCCAGATCAAGTAAAAGATTCTGTCAGAACTCATATTTCAATAATACCTAGAGTGGAATCGCATTATGTGAGGAAAAGGACGTCAAAATTATATTTTGAAGAGACCTTAACATATTCCAAGTTATACAGACTTTATGTTGATTGGATGAAAGTTAACCATGGAACTGAACAAGTGGCAAATTCTAGACAGTATAAGGATATATTTTACAAGGAATACAATATAGAATTCCATAAGCCAAAAAAAGACCTATGTATTCTTTGTGACATCAACAAAAGAGAATCTGGCATTGAAAATCACGGCGATAGACTAGAATATACCTTACATATCGCGAACAAAACAGTTGTAAGGCAATTGAAAGAGATGAATAAGTTTCAGTCTAAAAGATCTGACGTTATGGTTACAGCCTCCTATGATTTACAAAAGGTGTTGGCTACACCCCAATCGGAAGTGTCGCTATTTTATTACAAAAGGAAGTTTTCTGTATACAATTTTACTATTTTCGATATAGGAAAGGCCAAAGGTTATTCTTACGTTTGGGATGAGACAATAGGCAAAAAAGGATCATGTGAAATTAGTAGCGCTGTTTTTCTTTTTATTAAAGAAAAATATGACGAAGGATTTCGCATATTCAATTTTTTTTCTGATTGCTGTGGAGGACAGAACCGGAACCGTATAATTATGAGTATGTATTCCTATGCTAGTAAAATATTTGGTATTACAATTATGCACAACTACTTCGAAGTTGGACATTCGCAAAATGAAGGGGATGCTATGCACGCATTAATAGAGCGAAGAAAGAAAAACCAAATTATTTATGTACCAGAGCAATGGATTACTTTGATTAGATGCGCTAAAACAACGGGTGATCCTTACGTTGTCACTGAATTGAATCAAAATCTAATTCTAGATTACAAATGCCTCCTAAAGAAAAAGTCAAACTGGGATTGGGACACTTCAGGAAAAAAAGTATTGTGGTCTAAAATTAAACACATTAATATAGAAAAGGAAAACCCTGATATCATATATTTCCAGTATGATTATTTGAGTGATCAGTACTTAAAATTGAACCTTACTGTGAAACCGACTACACGCGTTACCCGAACAAAGAGAACAAAAGAGATAATAGAGTCTGAGTCTGATAATAGAGACGGTGATATAGAAAATATTCCTCAACTGTACAAAAATTTACTCCCCATTTCAACAGCTAAATATAAAGATCTTGTGAGTTTGTGCAAGTGTAACGCGATTCCAGAAATGTATCACAATTTTTTTTTAAACCTTCCACATTCTACACAACTAGCTGAAGATAACAACAGTGATGATGAAAATTAGAAGCTTTTCATTTTCATCATTATACTGCCAACAAACTATTATTGCTACATTTTATTGATTATTTCGTTGTCTTAGGTTTACATTGTCTTCTCTGGTCAGTAGTTCCTTGATTGAAATTTGTGATCTCATTAGATTTAACTATGTTTTAGGATGGCTAGGACACGCTTAGTTATACCTACAGATTTTTAATAAATTGATTATCCATAACTGCATTTTTATTCTTACAATGAAATAAAAGCATTAATATTAGACTACCATGGTTACTAAAAGAGAGTTCTCGATAGGTTTCATGTCATTTGGGTTAAAATACTTGAAGTTTACATTGAGAAACATTGCTAACTAGGACATGCAATATAATTGTAATTCGTAGTTACAATTATCTGTCAAGTCAAAATCAAAATGTTACGTAAAAAGTTAATTGTAACTCAGAGATACAATTTTAGTCATTGTTATTTATGTTTTTTTATTATGCATAGTTTTACACGTAAGTCATAAAACCCCTGAACCCCCTGCCCCCTTTAGGGTTTCAAAATACATACAAATAGTGCACCCAAAATGCAATAGAAAGCAATACTTAGGAATATTGTAGTGATCAAACTTGAGATGATATAATCGATCAAACCTTATTTTTGCTCTCACCAAAAAGTAAGAAAAATTAGTTACAATGTTATTGCATGGGAGTGTCGATATGTCGGTTTTGGTGGTTTATGCAATTTCACTAACTGTAATAATTCAGCTTTTAATAGTGACATGTCGGCATCCACTCCTTTTCTTTGCAGCCATGCCACCAAATCTGCTTTCTTATTGGCTGACGTAGGTGCTTTATCAATTTGCACAGAGTGGTATGGGGCATTATCCATTATAATTGTGCTGTTAGGAGGGATATTCTGTAATAAATTTAAGAACCACTCTCGGAACCTTACTGCGTCCATTTCTTCATGATACTCTTTAGTGCTTTTGGATTGGAAAGCTAATAAAGAGTTTTCCACGAAGCCTGTAGACGCTGACCCAGCATGGCATATTATGAGGCGTCCACCTTTTCCTATCGGCACCTTCGAGCACGAAGCTTCAGAATCATCAGTCCATGTTTTCGGCACAGAATGGTTGGAATTTAGCCAAGTTTCGTCCAAAAATATTACATTATCCCAGTTTATAATTTGTTTAACTTCGCGCAGGAATGTTAGTCGCTGCATAATTATGTCATGTCGCTCCATAACAATTTTTCGTTTGTCAACTTTTTTGTATCTGAAGCCAATTCCTGTTCCTGTCCAGTTCTCAACGACTCTATGCTTCCCTTATACAGCCCGGCATCTTTTAAAGTTGCACATAACTTTGCCAATGTTGGAAATTCGCCTCTTGTAAAATACCCGTATATATGGTTTCTAATAGCATGACTATCGAATTCATCGATGCCTGTCACAGGTTTATTTCTTTTTCGTTTTTTCGGTGTGTGAAGTACGTTACTGTCACTCCCCGAAGGCCCATATTTTTCACTTAATATTTTGCCAACGGTGCGGCTACCAATACCGAGAGCTTCACCGACGCGATCCCGAACTTGTGTAACTGGCAGTAGAAGTCCACCATTTTGAGATTCACGCTCAAAATACTCGTGTAATTTCACCACCAATTCACGAGCCTGGCTGTTCAAAGTACGTCCTCTTTTCGACATTATTAATAAACACTTGCTTAGTTCGGAGTCCAGTATAAATATTGCCAAGGTAAACGGATAAAGAATGATCAGTCCAGAAAAGTAATAGCCAAGTCACAAATTGTAAAACACAAACGAGAAAGCAAGTACGCGCACAGTCAGCTTCCAAGATGGCGAGAGACTGCTGACGCCGAACCGACCGAGCGGACCGCGTGCGCTTGTAGTTGGCAGTGTTGCCAGAAAAAAAAAATTGTAGGGACTTGGACACCTGCGATTTTGCCTATTGACCTAAAAATAATTAAATTAATTTATTTTAGGGTATCTGTGTATTCAGTGCATTATGCGGTCGCGCAGTAACGTCGTTAATTTATAACATCAGGCAACAACATTTTTGTGAATGGGTTCTACATACCTTATTTTTATTAGTTTTAGACGTAGAAATAAGACTAAGAGGAAAAAATTGTAATTGTAAAATCAATGGATGTGCTTGTTAAAAATTTGTTTATTTCTCTGTAATATGCAAACCCATACTATCATACACAAAAATAAATGTAAAAAACACTATCCCTGACTCCATTTACTATTTCGACAGCGTTAGCGCGAGAAACCCCGACTTATTTGGGCGCGAAAATCAAAAATCGACAAATCGCTTTCGACAACTTTTTAAAGAAGCAAATATATTTGATTTATAAATACGTATTTTTGGTGAATGGGTTTTATCTCATATTTTACGATTACATAACTATTTAGTTATGTAATCGTAATATGTGAGATAAATCCCATTCACATGAAAAAATATTTGTTTGGTTGTCAAGTGTAATTTGTAAATAATACATTCGATTTTTCGTATATGTAAACGATTTTTTTGCATACAAGTGTATCCGAAGAGTCGCAACACTACGTGCAGTGACCTAACTACGTAACTTTGTAATGAGGTCAAGAATATAACTATTAGAAATTATTTACTGTGTAAATATGTGTTATTTTGCTTTGTTTGAAAGTTTTCAATTACATTTAGATATTAAGAATTGTACATTTTTAGATACAATAATGAAATCTTTCTAAATTCATGGTTTTATGAAAAAGGTTATCGAAACTGAATAATGTACGTATGAACAAAGTTGTTTCGGTTTGAAAAATATGAAACGTCAAACGGTACCTCTTAGATTTGATGGACTGTAAAATAGCGTCGAAAAACTTATAAAAGTAAGTGGTTAAGGGGTCGGCCTTACGATCGAGAGGTCCCGGGTTCGAATCGCCATTACACTACTGACGTGAACCCACTCCTAGCACAAGCAATTTAGCTTAGTTAGAGGGCTTAGAGGGAATATTAGTAATTTCGATCATTTTGGTATATTTTGAAAAAAAAAAATTCAATAATAATATAAAAGGAAAACTAAAATATCATATTTGGTACCATCATTAACATTATGTGTTTTGAGTATGTAGTTTGAGTTTTAAAATCATGTTCAACAGCAGTTAAAATGGATTGTACACATGTATTTATGTGAAAATTAAAAACTGTATTATTTTCTATACCCGGAATTTTATTTACAATATTACGTTAGTTATTCAATGGTGGTAGAGTATACTACCCTTTTCATATAATTTTTACTGTGGGCACCTCATGGCCAAAGTGCCTATGGACAGTGGTCATCCCCCTTTGAAGTGATTCAGGTGTGGCACAATAGTTCAGTTGGAAGAGCATTACCCCTGTAAGGGAAAGGTCGTGGGTTCAAGTCCCACTTATGCGCTTCTTTTCCCGATTTATTTCGTAGTAATTGTCCTCCACAGAGTACATACCTGTGGAGTGTGTACTATAAGTAGTACCTAATGCACAGCGGTCGGCAACATCTTTTTGGCCTACTCCGAGTACTGGTAGTCTTGTCGTATGTCCTTTGTAGAGCACATGCCTGTGGAGTGTGTACTATAAGTAGTACCTGGTGCACAGCGGTGGGTAGGACCTCCTCGTACCGCTGGTAGTTGTCGGCGACGCCGTACGCGATGTCCTGAGGCGGCTGGTAGCCGTACACGGCCGGCTGGTACGAGCCCGGCTTGGCAGACTCCGAGTACTGGTAGTCTTGTTGTATGTCCTCTGCAGAGTACATACCTGGAGAAGATATTTACTTGTTTCACTACGGTTTTTTAAGTATTTTTTGTTGGTACGTTAGTGATGTAATTACGTGGATGTTTGTAAAATAAACATGTTACATGTTTAGAACCAGAAGTATTTTTACTGTAAATTATAACGGTTTACAATATAGCTAAGCAAACTAGACAAAAGCAGAAGACAGGCAGGCATACACCCTTGACTTGTGTTTGAATAAAAACAGACAAAATAGGTTGAGTTCACATATTTCAACTAAAACTTCATCCCTATTCATGGCATAAGTCTAAAGAATGAAAACACCAATAGGTGCTAGATCCAGACTTCTCATTCACAAGTTGCAACTGTGTACAACCCTGAAAGTGGCGGAACAGAGGATTTGTGATAATTTTATACCTGTTTGTCGCAAAAACTAAATATATGCAGATATTATTCCGGGGACAGGTGTGCATGCGTCTCCATGCAAAATCTTTGTTTTCTTTATCGAATAAAAGCAGAATAAGTGTGATTAGTCCTGTAAGCCTGTTTGTAAATTTATTGGAAGTGTAAACTTTATATTTTACTTCAAACGAATCTAGGAAGCCATTACAAATAGAAAAAGCCTATCTGATGAAGCCACAATTTGAACCATAAATATCCATACTAATCACTACATATTATAAAACAAAGTCACTGTCACTGTCTGTCTGTCCCTATGTATGCTTAAATCTTCAAAAGTACGCAACGGATTTTGAAGCGGTTTTTTTTAATAGATAGAGTGATTCAAGAGGAAGGTTTATATGTATAATACATGCATAATATTGTAGAGCAACACTGCTAAATTTAGAGGTTTCTAATGTCATGTCGTAAAAAAGCACATTTTTTTGCGCTTACATTGCAAACGCTGGCTGAACCCCAAGAGATAAATCAAAATGATGTACTATAGTATTGTACACCTCAAAAAGGCCTACATAAAAGTCCGCGATAGCATATGTCTATCTATTATGGGTAGCCCACAGTAACCATTTTTATCTTTTACAAATTATAATTTTTTTATGTGTCATTTTGGAAGCTATTTTTAACAATATATTGTTATTCCTTATCCAATTAAATACTTTAGATACGTTGTACATTTAATGTAGATCAAAATTGCCATTCACACTATATAATTATAATGCATACTTTGGAAGCTATCGCAATATACAATTAACGCACGGCAAAATAAATTCAAGCAGAAATCCCGATTGACATTAGAAACCTCTAAATTTAGCAGTGTTTCTCTACAATATTATGCATGTATTATACATATAAACCTTCCTCTTGAATCACTCTATATATTAAAAAAACCGCTTCAAAATCCGTTGCGTACTTTTGAAGATTTCAGCATACATAGGGACAGACAGCGACAGCGACTTATGATGAAGTGATCCAGCAGTGGTCTGCAATAGGCTCGCTGTCTGTTCGTCCTATGTATGCCTAAATCTTTAAAACTACGCAACGGATTTTAAAGCGGGTTCTTTTAATAGATAGAGTAATTCAAGGAGAAGGTTTACATGTATAATACATGCTTAATATAGTAGAGGGTGTAGCGGGTACAGGATCTGATGCCACGCGGGCGAATAAAAATTGGCGGTACGAAGTTCGCCGGGTCAGCTAGTATTATATATGTAAAAGTAACTCTGTCTAATATATACTAATATAATACTCTGACGATGGTGTGCTCCTGGTCACAGGAAAAGTCCTCAGCGTCATATGTAACATTATGAACAGAGGGCTAAAAGTAGCACTAGAATGGTGCAGGAGTAAAGGCCTAAACCTAAACCCTGACAAAACCAAAGTAGTCCTATTCACCCAAACAAGGAAAATTGGATGGTCTGAACCAATCAAACTAGATAACCAAAACCTCGAAGTGGTGAAGGAGGTCAAATATCTAGGAGTAATATTGGACAGCAAACTGACCTTCAAAACACACATAAGAAATGCATGCTCAAGAGCAAAAATGGCCATGATGCAATGCAAAAGAGCCATAGGCAGAAGCTGGGGAATGAAACCAGCCATGGTGCTGTGGATATATAAGGCAATTATTCTGCCAAGGATACTCCACGGATCCCTAGTATGGTGGCACACAACCCATACAGGGAAAAACAAACAAGAACTGCACAAAGTTCCCTAAATCCGCTAGACCTTGAAATAAAAAGGAAAGCAATAGAACAATGCTTCAAACTGAGAAGCACAGGTCAATGGACAAGCAATATCTTTGACAAGAAATACAGAGTACATATTGGACAGAGGAAGAATTGGAAGATGGATGCAGGAGGCACTATCTGCTACACGGATGGCACCAGAAAAGAATCCACCAAACTCTCTGGTTCTGGAATACACATAAAACGTGGAAACGGAACAGTAATAAATAGGACATTCTCCCTGGGCAGATATTCAAGTGTCTTCCAATCAGAAATCTATGCCATAATGGAATGCGCGGAAATGGTGAGCCGCCTTAAAGATGAAGGAAAGGTAACCATCTATAGCGATAGACAGGCGGCACTGAAGGCACTAGACAGAACAGAAACAACATCAGCACTTGTCAAGGAATGCAAGAAATTATTGGAAAGACTGACCAGGCAGCTAGACGTAACACTTGCCTCTGTACCCGGACACGAGGGTAATACGGGCAACGAAATCGCTGACGAACTGGCCAGAAAAGGAGCTGACGTGAACCAGGTGGGCCCTGAGCCAAGATTGCCCATAGCCCACAAAATCACGAAGGGAGTGATAGGCCACAGCATAGTCGCCGAAACAAATCGAAGATGGAAGTCCTCGCCTGTCATGAGACAGTCGAAGATCTTCATAAAAAGCATGGTCACGAAGAAATCAAGCCAACTGTTGAAACTCTCCAGGGGAAACATGAGGCTGGTTATAGAAGTAATAACAGGACACTGTCGACTAAACAGGCACCTGACACTTATAGGAGTGAAAACCGACCCCAAATGCCCAGAGTGCATGGAGGCCGAGGAGACCAGCCTCCACCTGCTTGCCAAATGCCCCATGTACTCAAGAGCAAGATGGGAAAACATGGGGACGGCCACATTAGAAACACCAGATCTTGAGGATCTGAAGGTGGAACAGATCGTAAGATTCTGCAAAGAAACAGGTAGGTTCAACGGAGCGCCGTGATTGCCGGACGCCCCCTTGGCCTCCCCAGGGGAGGCACAGGGGATTTGGGTGAAATGGCCCACAAAGAGAGCAGATCACCCGTCCGGTCGACGGCGTCCCCCGCTGGAAGTAAGTAAGTAACTCTGTCTAATACTCTTTCACGCCTAAACCACTGAACCGATTTTGATGAAATTTGGTATAGGGGTAGATTAGACCTTGAGAAAAGACATAGGCTATGTTTAGACGCGATAACCGACATTCACGCAGGCGGATCCGCCACAGCTAGTTAAGTAAAGCCAACGAAGCGACACAAAAAGTTTCAGCGGTTCCAAATATTTTTATGTGAAAATTATTACGTATCACTTCAAACTCATTCCAGACTGGAATGAAATTGCTCATAAGATGGCGGATCTGACAGTTTCAAACCGCTGTGCTGACAGCTTTCCTATACTACGAAACAAGCAGCGACAGCTGTCGCTCGGCCATTGTCGCGTACGTGTGACATGTGCGACAAGGATAGATAAATCTAATCGCTAGTTATCGCAACGCAACTCAGTAATGGTCGCTTTGTTTACCTTTTTTCTCTCGTCTCGTTGGCTTTACTTTACAATTCTACTCACCAGGTCCATAATTCAGTTCCTGCCCGTCAATACGCAAACTGCCTTGTACATTTTCATTAGTGAATAGTATCTGTTCCTCATGATAATCCCCTATGTCTTTCTTCGATATCGTCCACTGGTGTATCGGCTTCAATGTAGGACGCTGTTCTGAACGTATCAAGTGAGATTTGAGGATTGAATGCTCGGGGAGTGAATACGGTGGAGGCGCTTCGTCTCTTGATGATGATGGTGAATTGCTGAAAAGAGACGTGGCGTTTAGAAAAGACAAGTTGATTTTGTACTCTGTTTGCACAATAGCTATACCACAATCATCGTTCAAATTAAAAAAAATCTTTTATTCCATAAAAAGTAGAAATTGTTTGGCATTGTCGTTAATCTATGTATGGGGGCCTCACCAAGAACTAGATTGCTCAAGCCAATCTCACATACTAGCCGGTACACATGCCTATCAACGGACCAAGGCTCTGGTGCAGCCTTTTCTCTCGAGGGTTGGGGTCAGACTGTACATGCTCTCAAAAGATAAAGCATATCTGGAGGAGAAAGTGCAGCCCCTCGTTTACACCAAATTATAAAACATGTATTTGAATTTTTTTACGAGCATAACCATTGAGAGAAGATCCCTATAGTAATAGGATGGTCCTTGATATTTTCTAAAGTTTACGCGAATGTCGCTCATTGAAATAAAACCACTTTTTACGACTCATGAGTCACACCGCGATCATGGCTGCTGCAAAGCGGCCGAAACGTCGGTTTAGAAAGTAAATAATAACAAATATATCGCGATAGAATCCGTAAAAAGTGGTTTTATTTCAAAGGACGGTCCTTCTTATGTTTCTTTACTAAAAAAAACACGTGTTGCGTGGTTGCACTACTTACTTCATCTTAATCTTAAGCGCAGAATTCTTTTTGTCAACTCTCTCCGCCACATAACCGTTACCATCTTGATATGGAACCTCTTCGTACGTCTGATATGCATATTTCTCTTGCAACACTACGTCTTTATTATCTATAACATATTTCGTGTCTGGCAACCCGTTTGTACGTATTACTTCCTGTGGTGCGTATCGCTCTTGGAATATTACTTCCTGAAATAGAATGATTAAATAATAAAATAAATAGAGTAGACCCATGGTAAGCTTAATTAACTTGTGTTATAGAATCTAGAACGCGGATAAACATACTAAGATACTTTTTTTTGTAAATACATGTATATTATATCTAAAAACACCCAGACCAATGCTAATAGACATATTCATGCATACAAATTGCACCGAGCGGGAATCGAACCCGCGCCTCCTGCGTGGCAGTCGCGTTCACTACCGCCACGCCACAGAGACTGTCATTTAAATTGAATGCAATAAATAGAACAAGATTACAAGGCGCTAATAGGGCTGACAAGAGTCCTCCCTGATCATATCTAGAGAAGAAGCCTTCCTTCTAACCCCACCAACTAAGCTAAATTGCTTGTGTTGGGAGTGAGTTCACGTCGCGTCGTTAATGTAAAGGTCAGGAATCGAACCCGGGACCTTTTAATCCTAAGGCCAACTCCGTAACCACTAAGCTACAGACGCTTTAATGCTTGTAAATAAGCAAATCATAACACTTATACAAGCTAACTTAACTTAATCTAAAATTATAATGTGTACAAGTACTTTACTGCATGCTATTATGAGTATTTCACGATAAAACGACCAAACATAATATAATAAGTTCAGCAATACATTTATTATCTACATTAATGTCACTGTAACTACAAGCGCTTTCACTTACATCCGAGTCTGACTGCATGAAAATATGTAATATAATATTGTAGTTTAAGATTAATAATGGTTACCACACGAATCTATTAATCATCAATCAATGCTATTCGTTTAATGTAGACTTCGGTTAATTGAAGGATACCGTTAGATATCGACCTAGCGTATTTCATGTTGTAAAATGTATTCACAAAAGGACGCGACATTATTGGCCGGTTCAAGTTTGTTACTTCTACTATCAATCGACGACCGCATTTTGTGAAGATTGATTGGTGTGGTAAAAATTATTGATCGATGTCGTCATTCTATCATACATCGATGATACTGATTGACGATCGCTTGATGGCGTCTATTAACGACGATCGATGAAATCGATTGACTTTTACGGCCGTTCCCAATACCATACCGACAGTTAAAGATAGATCGCATCTACGGATTCAAAACATAGTAACTACTATTTCACACCAATTTCGGAAAATAAAATTATACCGCGATGCGCTTTCCCGCAAAAAATCAGTTACCATGTTTTTAATTTAAATAGCCGATACGTCAAATTTGACTGTTGCGATCTATCTTCAACTGTAAGTATGTTATTGGGAACGGCCGTTAGTGTAATAACATCCTAAGACTAATTTGTTGAATGGTTCAATTTCAACCGCCAGAACCGCCACTACCCTTCAAGCAATTACACGGTATCCACTGTACATGACGGGACTATAAACCGACCAAGACTGCTTTACCGTGCCCTAGGTACCCGCGGCTTGGTGGGAGATGAGGTAAAGAAAGAAAAAGAAAGAGCAGAGTCGAAAGCGAGAGCGAGTTGGCGGCGGACTGACACGATCTGATATCGATTGGTCGATACACCTCTCGTCCTACCGCGCACAAACCTAACGCGCGGTACAGCGCTTACGGTTGATCTATAGTACAAGTTAATTACTCATACTACTCGTGGATAAATCTAGCAACAATCGACGACTGATCTATTTGTGTCATAGAAAATATTGATCGACGTCGATTGATTATAAGATCGATTGATAGCACCGCTTGCCTATCGATGGAGTCGATTGACTATTAGTATAATAACACCCTAAAGAAGTAATTTAATAAATGGCTCACACTCAACCACCTTTTTTTCCCCACGGATATCTCCGCCGCCGGAGTCGGAAGGGGAGGTTATGTCGGACTCGAACCGACTAAAACCGCACGTGATGCTAAGCCGGAGGTGAGGGTGTCTTCGACATATCCAGGTCCATCCTTACCATCCTTACGGTCTGGCCCTCCTCGAGACTTGAATTCAATTGCCCACTGAACATGATAACACGTCACTAGCACTAATATTCTAAGGCCGCAGTCAACGCTTATTCCAAAAGATCAATAAGTAACTGTAATTTACCTTATTATCTATGAAGAATTTATCGGCATACACTTTCTCCTCCACAAACTCTCCGTTTTGCGTCATGTGCATTATGGGCTTCGGTAGAGTCAGCTTCAAGGATTTCTTTGCGTTATTCGCCTGTTTCTTGGAGTGCGATTTGGTTGGTGATGTGTGTTTGATTTTGTAATCCTGTGAAATATAATTATTTATATTTACTTAAAATAATTTATTGAATTTTGTGTGTATTTATCGCAGGTTTTTATGTGCCCGGTTAATGGCAATAGGCTCGCCACCTATTACATTGGAACCTAAACATAAACTGGCGAAATGTGGGTGCTAGCACCTCTGCCTACCCCTTCGCGGAATACAGGCGTGAGTTTATGTTATGTTAATTTATTGATCATTAAACTGGCCGACTTCACGAATGTGTTATCCGACCACGTTTTGCGCCGACCGATCGCAGGTGCAGATTAATCAATGCAAATATTTGCGTTAGTCTGGTCAAGAAGAGCACGTTAAGCCGTCGGTCCCGGTTGCCATCCATACTTCTATACTAATATTATAAATGCGAAAGTAACTCTGTCTGTCTGTCTATATGTTACGCTTTCACGCCTAAACGACACAACCGATTTTGATAAAATTTGGTATAAGGGTAGATTAGACCATGAGAAAGGACATAGGCTATGTTTGGTCGCGATAACCAACATCCACGCGGGCGGGGCCGCGGGCAAAAGCTAGTACGAGCATTATATGATTTATCTACACCTATATAGGGGAAATGAGTGAAATGGCCCCACAAAGAAGGGCAGAACACTCGTCTGGTCAACGGCGTCCCCACTGGCTGTAGTAATAGGGCTCTTTAGTGGTTAATACCGTCAGCAGCAAAGATACATTCTTCTTCTTCATCTTAGCGTTAATCCCAGTCGAGGGAGTGCGAGGGATATGTCGATGACAACCTCACCTCCAGCCTAGCTCCACGACCCACAGTCGGCGTGCGGTTTTAGTCGGTTCGAGTCCGACATAACCTCCCCTTCCGGCTCCGGTAGGGGAGGTATCCGAGGGGATTTTCGCAAGAAAAAAAAAAGGGTACGCTTTACCAAACTAACGGCGGATTTGGCTAAACTTCGATATTTTCTGTGAAGCGATTGCCATCTGACCTCCACAACCCATAGGCGATATCGAAGCATTGCAGCTAGACCAGTTGTTGGACTTTTGAGGGCTCCAAGTACCCGTAACGACTGCCATAGATGTTCGTATGGTATTATTTATGGTATGGTGCAATGATCCGAAGAACATGTTGAAAAGATTGGAATATACTAAATGTAGAAATAAGTGCACTAAATTGATATGTAAACGTAGTAATGATTACGATAGGCAGTGTATAATTGATTGCAATAAGAATATAAAAAAGATATGGGACAGAATAAATGTATTATTGGGAAAAAAAAGCAGACTGTAGATGAACATATACTGACTAACATGTGTAAGCTAGGAGACACTCAATATTTAACTAATCGTTTTGCGGCTACTTTTGATGCGGATATACAACAGATAAAGCATGTATGCGACGTCAAACTGTTAAAAAGGGACGACTATGTGAACAATATTGGTAGATGCATGAGGTGGCAACCGATTACCGTCAAACAGGTAAGTAAAATAATTAAAATCATGAACGCGAAGAAATCACCCGGTAGCGATGGGATACGTATGTCAGACATCAAACTAATAAGCGATAAAATTAGCCCTGTATTAGCCCAGTTGATTAACCTATCAGTTAACTTAAAGACCATCATTTTCCGGACCAACTTAAAGAGGCAGTCATACGTCCCATTTACAAAAAAGGCGATAGAAAGTCATTCTCCAATTACAGGCCAATAGCAATATTATCTAGTATTGACAAAATAGTCGAAAAAGGTATAGTGAATCAACTGAGCGACTACTTGCAAACTAATAGTATATTAACTGAATCCCAACCCAACACGGTTTTCAAAGAGGAAAAAGTACCAATACGTTACTTGCAAAATTTACCGATGAAATAAATACATACTTAAATGATAAAAAAATTGTTATTGCCATCTTTTTCGACTATAAATAGCATTCGACACTTTAGAAATAAATACATTATTGCAGGCAATAAAGGAATGTGGAGTAGAGAAGCCACTGAACGAATGGTTCAGTGACTATCTCACTTCACGCTCCTACCGAGTAAAGGTCGGAAGCACGCTCAGTGATGACAGGCAGGTGCGGTGCGGCGTTCCGCAAGGCTCCGGATGTGGAGCTGTGTGCTATTTAATGCATGTAAATAGCTTATGCAGAACATTGCAGTATTGCACAGCGCATATGTTCGCAGACGACCTATGCGTGCTACGCGCGGGCACCGACTTGGCCGATACGTGTCGACTAGTTCAACGGGACGTAGATGCAGTTGTAAAGTGGTCACACGATAATGGCATAGTGCTTAATACGGACAAAACAAAACTAATGATCATACATTCGCCCTATCTACCAGTAACAGACTTCCCTTATTCACTGATCACTCATTCATATGAATGCTTTCACAATAATCTGGTCAACTGTGGCTGCAAACCGATAGAGAGAGTAAATTGTGTAACCTATTTGGGGGTGAAAATTGACGAACACTTCTCCTGGACAGAGCATGTACACTTCATATGTGACAAGCTCAGAGCTGTGTTGGTCAAGTTCCATCACCTAAGTTACAAAGTTACTCGTGGTACTCTAAAACTCCTCTATAGTAGTTTGGTGGAGTCTATCCTGGATTATGCGCTAAACTGCTATGGGCTTACATATAAGACACACATAGATAAATTAGAAAACATGCAATTAAGATTTATTAAACTATTAGTTGATAAAAAAATCAAAGATAATTACCAAAACGATTACTTTAAATTATTTAAAATATGTAAAATATTACCGGTCGGTGTTAAACATAAATACCTACTTGCAACCATCAACCACGGCAGTCGAGAGCATAATCCAACGCAGACTTGTCATGTAGATAACAGGTACAACACACGAGCAATGACGGCGGGCAAATTTGTAGTGCCCAGGGTCAATAATATATATGGCGATAGGACGCTAAATAAAAGAATACCTTACATACTAAATAGCTTACCCGAAGAAATAAGAAAGGAAAACAGGAAAAATATGTTTAAAATTAAATTAAAAAAGCACTTATTGGACTCACTACCATAATTTTACACTATATCTATGTACTGAATTAATTTGATGTAGTATCTAGTTGTAACTCTTCATGATCCTACAGTCAAACCGTTTGTACGGTTTTGTGGGACAATGTATTAGCTCATAAGATAACAATGTACTTAAATAAATAAATAAAAAATAAAAAAACCGGGACCGACGGCTTAACGTGCTTTCCGAGGCACGACCAAACCAATGCAAATACCCATTTCATGCATATAAATATTTGCATTGAGCGGGGATCGAACCCGCGCCTCCTGTGTAGCGGCCGCATACATTACACTGTAGTATTCTTCTGACATGTCAGTGTATACATACCTTATCTTTGCTTGCAGTGCTTGTGGAACGTTTCTCCAAAGTCCTCAGCTCCTTGCAAAGTTCTCGTACCAGCTGTCCAGAGTTCAGGCATTTTGGTACGTTGTCTCGCTTTGATGTGTCCGTCTTGTAACAAAATATGTTGGGTATTGAGATTAATGTTGAAATATTTACCAATGGAGAAATATGAAGCGTCGGTAGCTTAGTGGTTAAGGAGTCGGCCTTACGATCGAGAGGTCCCGAGTTCGATCCTGGCCATTACACTACCGACGTGAACCCACTCCTAGCACAAGCAATTTAGCTTAGTTGGAGGGGTTAGAGGGAACATTAGTAACTATGGTTCTAATATTCTTTTTAAACAAAAAAAATAAAAAAAACTAGGGACTTTAGTTTAGTAGTCAAGCAATCCATAATCAAAATTCCTCTTAATACCTCTAGCTAATCTTAATTGCTTGTTTCATTAATTGGTTAATATTCTTATGAAGGACACTAGTCTCTTTCAAATAGCAAGCGTAAAATGGTAAGTATAAAAATAAAATAGCAAATAGTAATTTGAATTAAATTTTTATAGCATTTATTATGCTAACTTTATAAAGTTCGAAATACATCGGGAAAAAGAAGCGCTCAAGTGGGACTTTCCCTTACAGGGGGAATACTCTTCCAACTGCGCTATTGAGCCACACCTGAACACTTCAAATTTCTCTTTATATCCGTCTTTAAGGGCGACGGTGGAGCCATCTTCCAACTTTCTTACTAACTGTTGGAACCAATGAATGATTTTTCAACCATTTTTAAACATTGATTTTTGATGACTCCATCCAAATATTTGAATGAAATTGTATAGCATTTTTTATGCTAACTTTTAAAGTTCGAAATACATCGAGAAAACAAGTCTGTTCAAGTCCCACTTAAGCGTTTCTTTTTCTCGATGTATAGCAAATAGTAAGTGTAAAATGGAAGATTTTTGTTATGTAGCATTTCTGTGAGAAGCAAACCCGAAATAATTTCACACTGCGGCCTATCTAATTAGCTCCTCTACTTATATGTCACTAGCTGCCCCGGCGAACTTCGTACCGCCAATTTTTTCCTGCCCTCGTGGCGTCAGATCCCGTTCCCGCTGCACCATTTAGGGGGATGAAAAATAGATGTTGGCCGATTCTCAGACCTACTCAATATGCTTACAAAATTTCATGAGAATCGGTCAAGCCGTTTCGGAGGAATACGGGAACGAACATTGTGACACGAGAATTTTATATATTAGATATACCAATGTGAAAAAGTATACTTACAGCCTTCAGTGCGTGCCACTCTTTGAGCGCGTTAGACAATATCTTGATACCACGCAACAACAATGGCGGCAACGCCGGCAGAGCCGACACGCTTTCACTAAGGGTGAACTCTTCATCCTACAACATACAAAATATATAAAAATTATTATAAAGATAATTATAGCTCTATTCTCCATTTGAAACTAAATGCACAAAGAATAGAAATAGAGTTCACTAGGCAATGGTTAGTAATACACCTCTGTCTAACCCTTCATCCTAGATGCCAATGGATGTTTGAGACACACATCATTCCTATGCCTCACCATTAAGACCTGGAACTCCCTGCCAGCTCACGTGTTTCCTTCTTCCTACAGTCCCGGGTCCTTTAAGCGGGGCGTGAAAAGGCATCTGATGAGGCCGTCAAGCAGAGTGCCACCACTGTTAACATGGTACATGTTTCCGATGGTGACCCTCTTTCCGAGACTTCGCCTTTAGCTTAACATCAGGCGACGTGAAGTCAAATTGACGTGTCCTATATAAAAAAAAAAAAAAATACTCTGTTGAATTCTCCCAATGCCCCTTCCTACTTAAAATCCCATCTCCACCTTCTCGGTTCGAACCATACTAAAAATCTACGCTCATCTAACAATCTTCTTCACTGTCCCACTCATACTTCAAGCCTTGTACACTCCTCCTTCTCTGTACAATCCATTCTCCACTGGAATGCGCTACCGTTGGAAGTCAGGACCTTCTTTCCGAGACTTTGCCTTTATCGAATACATAGGGAAAAAGAAGAATCATCTCGGGCGGGACTCGAACCCGCAGTCTTTCCCTTACAGGGGGAATGCCTTGACCATTCGGCTACCGAGACACGCCCGATGTGATTTGATGGTATCCCTACTCCGAACGTTGATGGTTACTCCTTTTTGTCGCTTTGATTTGGCTTCTTCATTTTTGTGTTAGCCCCAGTTACGTCTGATGCTTTCAGCTTGGAGTCTGGGGTCTGCATTACCAGTCCAACTGCGGATGCGGAACAGTTCTGCCAAAACTTCGATATTTTCCGTGTAGCGACTGCCATATGACCTCCACAAACCGAAGGCGATAGCGAAGTATTGCATTTAAAACAGTTGTTGGACTTTTTAAGGTTCCAACTACCCATAAAGACTGCCATAAGATGTTCGTAAGGCAATTAGGATGGGAAGATGACTTATTTAACTATTTTTAAGACAGACCAATCTACCTACCAGTTGGAAGGTTTTTCCAGATTTGCTTCAGTGGGAAGGCTACTTCTGAGTTTACGCCTGATTAGATGTAACCTTCCTACTGGTGACCTGATTCGCATCAGTGGGAAGGCTACTCCTGATTAGGAATAACTTTCCTACTGGTGGAAATGCTTGGTAGGTTGGGCCGATTCGGATAGCTTATCGTGCTCTCCGAGGCACGACCAGAGTAATGCAAACACCCATATTTATACACACAAATAAGTATTTGCACCGAGCGGCGATCGAACTCGCGCCTCCTGCGTAGCGGTCGCGTTCTCTACCGCTACGCCACGAAGGCTGCTTTGGCTTATACAGTTTTTTATGGGCGACTGACCCAAAATCCCAAGAGAAACTCCTGCACCAGACCTTCATCCATTATTCAATAAGTGCCGGTTTGTGTCTCAGACCCCAAGTAATGCTCGAGAAGGAGGCGGCCGGTCGGGTCCGGACTATACTCCGGGCCCGGGAAGCCCGCGCAGGGCGAAGGCGAACCGGACGTCGGAGGTCGCAGAACGACCTCCGTCCTCCATGAGCGCTGGCCTGGGGGTGACCGGTGGAGCCGCCTGTCACCCTAGCAGAAGCAGGCCGCGGCGGCGGCGCAATGTGCGCCTCCCCGTACCCCATCTCGACAGAGATGGTCCTGGGTCTGCCGGGGTGCGAGAGATATTATGTTTTCTGCATTCTCACCTCCGGCAACCAAAGACGGCGTGCTTATTATTCAGTTGAGTCTGACATAAACAAGATAAAAAAAAGGATTTACTGTATCGTATATGCATATGCATGCATGTATGCACCGACCTGAGTCTCCTCATTATGTCTCCGCAGCATGGTGAGTAGATGCGCGCCCGCATACCAGTGCATGGCCTCGAACAGCGGGTAACGGAACATCGTCGGCGTCTCCACGCGACGTTCTATCTCATAGATCCTGTAATACAGCGATATGGTATGTCAGTATACAAATTATTATAAAGTGAAACTTCAATATGATTTATTATTGAAGGATTTGAATGATGTTTTTATAGCATTTATTATGCTAACTTTTAAATTCGAAATACATCGAGGGAAAATGAAGTGGGACGCTCAAGTGGGACTTGAACCCACGACCTTTCCCTTACAGGGGGAATACTCTTCCAACTGAGCTATTGAGCCACACCTAAATCACTTCACATTTTCCTTCTCTTTATATCCGTCTTTAAGGTTATGGTGGAGCCATCTCCCAACTTTCTTACGAACTGTTGGAACCGATGAATGATTTTTCATCCATTTTCAAACATTGATTTTTGATGACTCTGGCATCCCCCTGTAAGGGAAAGGAACATTGATTTTTGATGACTCCGGCATCCTCCTGTAAGGGAAAGGTCGTGGGTTCAAGTCCCACTTGACCGCTTCATTTTCCCGATGTATTTCGAATTATTGAAGGATATTACAAAGGAACCTTTGTACCCCAAAGGGTACGCTAATCCGTCGTTATCGGTTCCGGATATGCGGCTTTTATTTACTCCGTCAATTGACTGCACCCTGAGAGATGGAGAAAAGCTGAGATGAAGTCCAGAAAATGCGGATTACCATTCCAGATGCTGCTATTAATCTTGATCTTAAAATGGTGGTTCCTAATTGACTGCCTCGATAGTTTTACGCCCCAGTTAAAAAAACCGCGATTGTAAGGTCTAACAACAGAACTTTCATTCACCAGTGGGTTGTGAAGGTCAGATGGCAGTTACTTCCTAAAAAATACCGAGGTGCGGCCCTAAGTGGTCTATTAGTAATTATATAGTGAATGATTATTTAAAAGCAAAACAGTATTTGACATTCACTCTTCAGACGACTATCTGGTGACTTCCGAGACTTTGCCTTTAGCTTACCATCAGGCGAGGTGAAGTCAAGAATTGATGTGTGCTTCATAAAAAAAACTACCGTAATAAAATTTCAATGAAAATTTTATAGCATTTTATTATGCTAACTTTAAGTTAGTAGATGTCTCCACCGTCGCCCTTAAAGACAGATATAAAGAAAAAGGAAATTTGAAGTGATTCAGGTGTGGCTCAGTAGCTCAGTTTGAAGAGCATTCACCCTATAAGGGAAAGGTCGTGGGTTCAAGTCCCACTTTAGCGCTTCTTTTTCCCGATGTATTTCGTACCGTACAATACAGTACAGTACCTACAGAATTCACAGTCAAGAAAAACAAAAAGAAACTCACTGCAACTGCATCTCAATAGCATAAGAATGTAGGAAGTTCCCTCCAAAGACCAGCGAGTCGCAAGGTGTGAGTACCGCATGTATCCAGCCGCTCGGTATGAAGAGAGTGTGGCCGGCGGTGACTTCGGCGGTCCCGTACCACTCCACTACATCGCCGAAGAATCGCTCGTTTTGATTATTGGCTGCACACCACTGTTGGTATAGCGCTAGGTTCGTTGATGTGGGGGGGATTAGGTAGAATATCTGAAAGGAAAAATTTTTTTGACGTGACAACGTCTTATAAATCGATAGAGCCGGCTGCACGTACGAAAAAACATGATGTCATGCGGCGTTACCTAGCTCTGAGGCGTTCCACATTGTAAAAAAATAAAAATTAAAATTGACATAATTGTATTTATGCATACAAATAAATGTAACTTGATCAATTCAATTGCGATTTCCATTTACCCCCTTCTCCATATTCATACAAAATATCTATCAATCTTTCACGCCTAAAGAACTGAACCGATTTTGATGAAATTTGGTACATGGGTATATTAGACCACGAGAAAGGACATAGGCTATGTTTGGTCGCGATAACCGACATCCATGTGGGCGGAGCCGCGGGCAAAAGCTAGTAATCTATACTTGGTGAATCTGAGCTCCTCCACCGCAGTATCATCCCGTACTATCTTCAAAATACATCCAAGAAACGTGTACTGTGCGCACAGAGAACATTTTAGGTTCAAGATATGTGAATCAAGCTAAACGTCTTATCGACAGACCAACCTTTAGGCCCATATTTTTATACTATCTAGCCGTGCCTCAGAAAAATCTGTGACATTCGTTACGGGTAGTTCAAAAATCAGATGGCAATAGCGGCAATAGCTTCACGGAATATATCGAAATTAGTCCGTTTCATAGTTACTTAGATTGAAAGTTAACCCCAACTAAATTGTCAAAAAGGCACATTTAAAGATTACAGTCCTCCATATTTTAAGAAATTCATTCATAATCCTTAACAATGTGTATCCAATTTCGTCTAATAATTTCTTTGTATTATTATTGTATTTACATCGCCACGCATCGTGAAACAAATACAGGTGTTTTGTGTTTACCTCTTATGTACAGTTTGTTACGCTTAAATACTCATACGGTTTAATACCTTATGTTCTAGAGTGCTAGAAATACGTTTGGGGCTAAACCAACGTCATCTGCAAGCTAGTACACCTTCTGATTGATAGACCAGACATTCCTTTCGGTAAGAGATCTGAAAGTAGCTTCAATAACAGCTTTATATATCCTAACTAGCTTTTGCCCGCGGCTCCGCCCGCGTGGATGTCGGTTATCGGAACCAAACATAGCCTATGTTCTTTCTCAAGGTCTAATCTACCGATATACCAAATTTCATCAAAATCGGTTCAGCGGTTTAGGCGTGAAAGCGTAACATACAGACAGAGGTACTTTCGCATTTATAATATTAAGTATGGAAGTATGGATTTAAAAGAACTAGGAGTATTGATATCGTTACAAATCGTATCGGATCGTTAAATATGTGTAACTGCGGATACGTATCCGAATACGTGTACGCGTATCTTGAGACGCGGATATTGTACAAAACATTTGGACTTAATCGGTGTCGATGCGCTTGACCTTGAATAGATAATTAACTTCACTTTACGATTTACGTGACGAACAAATAACTTGGAAAAAAAATTAATAGCTTTTCATTGCTACCTTAGCAGGTATAATAAAATTAGATACATTTACATATTTAAAATTAATATAGTACAAGATCCGTCAAAACGATATGGATACAAATATGGATCTTATTCCTTAGATATTGGGGAATACGGGTATAATTTTGGATATTTTTTCAGATAATCGCAATAATATAGTGTGTGCATAAATCTTAAATAAAAAAATAAAAATAAAAAATATCCGCGGATATGGATCTTTATTCTTCGTCCGATATCCGCGAATACATAATATACCTACTGATTTAGATCTTTCTTTCGCAAATATCAGCGTACAGATCATTCTTCTGCGAATATCCGCGGATACGGATATTTTTCCCTGGCGGATATTTTTTCCCTATCGGATATTTCTTAGTCCTTTTAGTTTTTTATTTTTTCTATGTCGTAAATAAAATAAAATTAAAATAATCTTATTGACTACGTCGCGTTGCAGATTAATGTACAATGATGTGTCCCTACATAGTTTTTGTTTAAAAAGAATATTAGCAACCGAAATTATTAATATCCCCGTTAACCCCCTCCAACTAAGCTAAATTGCTTGTGCTAGGAGTGGGTTTACGTCGGTAGTGTAATGTCGGACCTCTCGATCGTGAGGCCGACTCCTTAACCACTAAGCTACCGTCGCTTTCTTTCTATATCCGCGGCCAGTGGCACTAACCTTGCGTCCGTGCAGCACGTGGTACCACACGGTGGTGCCGCCGAAGTCGACGTGGAAGTCTGTGTAGGCGCCGGCTGGCGACATGAGGCAGTACTTCCGCACGGCGGGCGCGGCCGGCGGCTCGCGGGCGCCCCCCCACACGCTGCCCGCCCAGTCCAGCCGCCGGGCCACGGCCGGAGGCTCCACGCAGCGGGACATACTGCGGATATACGAGGCTATAGTTAGCGGTAATTAGGTGACAGGTACGGCCGCCCCCTAAAGCCTTCTATTTTATCGTGCGAAAAATCGCCACGGAAACCACCCCCACGGAGCCGGTGGAGGTGGTTATATCGGGCTCGAACCGACTAAAACGTACGATTGGATCTTTGGTTGCCGGAGGTGAGATTGCCGAAAGCATATCTCTCGCATCCCGGCAGACCCAGGACCATCTAGCCCCGAGTACGGGGAGGCGCACTTTGCGCCGTCACCGCGGCCTGCTTCTGCTAGCTCCTCTGCTAGCCAGAGCTCATGGGAGATGCCCCCTAAAGCCTAGCGTCCACCTATCCGCACCGCACGCACCGTATTATGATGCTTTGTATAGAAAAGTGCGGTCCATACGATGCGGGTAGGTGGACGCACTTGTTCGACTTTCTATACGAAGTCTAATAATGCGGTGCGTGCGGTGCGAGTAGGTGGACGCTTAGCTTAATCCAGAAGAGAATGGCTTCCGGAGCCGGCGGGGGTGGTTATGTCGGACTTAAACCGACTAAAACGCACGCCGTCTGTGGGTCATAAGTTGCCGGAGGTGAGATTTGCAGTGACAATAACCGTCGCACGAAGTGGCGGTGGGTAGGACACGTAACAAGATGTACAGACAAAAGATGGACATTAGTAACAACGATATGGGAAGGACCAAGAGGAAAAAGAAAAAGAGGGCACCCTATAAAAAGGTGGATAGAAGATATAAAAGCTATAGCAGGAAGTGTATGGAGGAAGAAAGCTATGGACAGAGAGGTTTGGAAAAAGCTGGAGGAGGCTTTTACTCGAGAAGTGATTCCGATCAACGGTAACGAAGAAAATTATGATAGTGAATAAAAGAAAATAAAAGAAACTAGCCATTTACCTATTAGTAATAAGTACATATTTTAAGACGCATATAATAACTTTTGTAGATTGGAAATAAAGGGGCTTAATTATTATTATTTTAATATCTGTCGCACCCCCGGCCGAGCAGAAGGAAGCAAGTATGGAATATTATTCAATAGTATTGAAGTCAACATTAGGTAACCTACCTTCAAACTTTTGATGAAGACGAGGTTCAGGACTTTAGTAAATTTATTCCATTTTATCTCCCAACGAGGGATGACTAGTTGGAACAAGTTTAATAAAAGGGGGCTAGAATATTTAATGTTTGTTGCAATTTTTTTTATACCACTTAGGTAGCAGACAAACAAACGGCCCACCTGATGGAAAGTGGTTACCGCGGCCTATGGACGTATGCAACACCAGGGGCGTTACACTCGTGCTGCCTAGAAGAAACCTTCTAATGCCCTTCTTGAAGAACCCCATATTGTAATCGTTTGGGAAAATCACGGCAGTGAGTTCATTTCACAGCTTGAGCGAATCATTATTAGAACTCAGGGTTCTATCAGCTGACGCTAAATTTACTTTATAGCAGGAAAAAATTGGAAATTCAAAGACATTGTTAGACAACAAAAGAAACAATTACATTGTATCATTGTGCGTACGTACATATACCCTCCATATTATGAGTTGAGATTTATTTTTCTATGTACCTGGTTATATATAGAATGTAAATTGGACTTTTTTGTAAAGCGTTATCAGTACATGTTCATGAATAGTGTAGAATACATTTATATTTTTGATTTTCACAACATCACTGACATCTCAAAGTACTATAAGCAAAGCCATCAATGTGTTTTTAGATTTCTATACTACTAATGAGGTAAACAAGCACTTACACACCTAATATTAGTGTTTACTACAGTCCATCAAATCTAAGAGGTACCGTTTGACGTTTCATATTTTTCAAACCGAAACAACTTTGTTCATACGTACATTATTCAGTTTCGATAACCTTTTTCATAAAACCATGAATTTAGAAAGATTTCATTATTGTATCTAAAAATGTACAATTCTTAATATCTAAATGTAATTGAAAACTTTCAAACAAAGCAAAATAACACATATTTACACAGTAAATAATTTCTAATAGTTATATTCTTGACCTCATTACAAAGTTACGTAGTTAGGTCACTGCACGTAGTGTTGCGACTCTTCGGATACACTTGTATGCAAAAAAATCGTTTACATATACGAAAAATCGAATGTATTATTTACAAATTACACTTGACAACCAAACAAATATTTTTTCATGTGAATGGGATTTATCTCACATATTACGATTACATAACTAAATAGTTATGTAATCGTAAAATATGAGATAAAACCCATTCACCAAAAATACGTATTTATAAATCAAATATATTTGCTTCTTTAAAAAGTTGTCGAAAGCGATTTGTCGATTTTTGATTTTCGCGCCCAAATAAGTCGGGGTTTCTCGCGCTAACGCTGTCGAAATAGTAAATGGAGTCAGGGATAGTGTTTTTTACATTTATTTTTGTGTATGATAGTATGGGTTTGCATATTACAGAGAAATAAACAAATTTTTAACAAGCACATCCATTGATTTTACAATTACAATTTTTTCTTCTAAGTCTTATTTCTACGTCTAAAACTAATAAAAATAAGGTATGTAGAACCCATTCACAAAAATGTTGTTGCCTGATGTTATAAATTAACGACGTTACTGCGCGACCGCATAATGCACTGAATACACAGATACCCTAAAATAAATTAATTTAATTATTTTTAGGTCAATAGGCAAAATCGCAGGTGTCCAAGTCTCTACAATTTTTTTTTTCTGGCAACACTGCCAACTACAAGCGCACGCGGTCCGCTCGGTCGGTTCGGCGTCAGCAGTCTCTCGCCATCTTGGAAGCTGACTGTGCGCGTACTTGCTTTCTCGTTTGTGTTTTACAATTTGTGACTTGGCTATTACTTTTCTGGACTGATCATTCTTTATCCGTTTACCTTGGCAATATTTATACTGGACTCCGAACTAAGCAAGTGTTTATTAATAATGTCGAAAAGAGGACGTACTTTGAACAGCCAGGCTCGTGAATTGGTGGTGAAATTACACGAGTATTTTGAGCGTGAATCTCAAAATGGTGGACTTCTACTGCCAGTTACACAAGTTCGGGATCGCGTCGGTGAAGCTCTCGGTATTGGTAGCCGCACCGTTGGCAAAATATTAAGTGAAAAATATGGGCCTTCGGGGAGTGACAGTAACGTACTTCACACACCGAAAAAACGAAAAAGAAATAAACCTGTGACAGGCATCGATGAATTCGATAGTCATGCTATTAGAAACCATATATACGGGTATTTTACAAGAGGCGAATTTCCAACATTGGCAAAGTTATGTGCAACTTTAAAAGATGCCGGGCTGTATAAGGGAAGCATAGAGTCGTTGAGAACGGTAATAACAGGAATTGGCTTCAGATACAAAAAAGTTGACAAACGAAAAATTGTTATGGAGCGACATGACATAATTATGCAGCGACTAACATTCCTGCGCGAAGTTAAACAAATTATAAACTGGGATAATGTAATATTTTTGGACGAAACTTGGCTAAATTCCAACCATTCTGTGCCGAAAACATGGACTGATGATTCTGAAGCTTCGTGCTCGAAGGTGCCGATAGGAAAAGGTGGACGCCTCATAATATGCCATGCTGGGTCAGCGTCTACAGGCTTCGTGGAAAACTCTTTATTAGCTTTCCAATCCAAAAGCACTAAAGAGTATCATGAAGAAATGGACGCAGTAAGGTTCCGAGAGTGGTTCTTAAATTTATTACAGAATATCCCTCCTAACAGCACAATTATAATGGATAATGCCCCATACCACTCTGTGCAAATTGATAAAGCACCTACGTCAGCCAATAAGAAAGCAGATTTGGTGGCATGGCTGCAAAGAAAAGGAGTGGATGCCGACATGTCACTATTAAAAGCTGAATTATTACAGTTAGTGAAATTGCATAAACCACCAAAACCGACATATGTAATTGACCAATTGGCCGAAGAGCACGGGCACAAAGTCATACGACTTCCTCCGTACCATTGCCAATATAATGCCATTGAACTGATTTGGGCCCAAGTTAAAGGTAATATTTTATAATATTATAATAATAACACGAGTACTTCTAACATTTATAATTTAAACAATGGTTTTCGTCTGCTATCAAATAGTTACATTATTGTTTTACAGGTTATGCAGCAAGACACAACACAAAACCACCCTTCAGTGTCAAGAAAATGGAAGGTTTATTAAAGGAAGCATGTGCCCAAGTTACACAGGAAGATTGGAGTAAAGTAGTACAAAAAACAAAGAAAATAATAATGGACGACTTCGAAAGAGACGTACACTTTGATAATGTAATGGACAATCAACTGGTCATTAATTTAAATGACGATGATGACGAAGACGACGATACTAGTACTAGTAGTGAATAAAAAAATATCCTAAACATTTCTTTATTTAATTATAACAATTGATTTCTTAAAATTCGGATATTATAGTAATCGATCTCTTAAAGTTCGGATATTATAGTAATCGATTTTTTCATCCCATCCCTATCATTCAATTGTCAGAACTGTCAAACGGTACTTCTTAGATTTGACGGACTGTATGGCTTATTACAACCTCTCTGGCAGTAGGGAACGAGACTGGGTTCGACTCCCCTACGGTTCCCATACGAACATGTATGACAGTCATTACATGAGGAAAATGGGTGAAATGGCCCACACAGAAGGGCCCATAGCCCATACCCATCGATTCTGTTATAGTGAAACCATTGTGTTACTTCCGCCACTGCAAGAAACGGCATTAAATAATAGACTTTAAAGCAGTGCCGTTAAAGTCCAAAATTAAATGACTTTTGAAAAAGTGTAATGAAACTGTTTCCATTTTATTTTGGACTTTAGGCGTATAGAAATAAAGTCTAAAATATAAAAATCAATGCCACTTTTCGTTGTAATGTTATAACTCAACAACGCCTTTACCGATTTGGCTAATTTTGGTCTTGAATTATTCGTGGAAGTCCAGGGAAGGTTTTTACGGCGAGAAAAATTCGAATAATTGCTGGGAACCGACATCCACGCGGGCGGAGCCGCGGGCAAAAGCTAGTAAAGTCTAAAATTTAATGTAATTTTTTGCAGTGACTGCAGCAACACAGTGGTTTAGTTTTAGTAGAATCGAGGGCCTTATCAATGATGTCCCCACTGGCAGTAATAGTACTATATCTTATCCAAACTTGCAATTAGCCGCCTTTTCTCTGGAGGACTGCTTTTTTTTTCGTGCGGAAATCCCCTCGGATACCTCCCCTACCGGAGCCGGAAGGGGAGGTTATGCCGACTGTGGTTCGTGGTGGTAGGTCGGAGGTGAGGTTGTCATCGACATATCCCTCGCACCCCGGCTGACCCAGGGCCATTCCTTACGGTCTGGCCCATCTTGAGGATTGCAGATATTACTGATCAGAAAAATCAATCATGAGACATCAAGAAGAGATACTCACTTAGTGTCACTGAACTCCAAACTGAGCACATTGAGGACCTTTTCATCGCGGTGTTCAGGTGGGGTTTCGAAGTAGTCCACGAAATCGCCAAGCGGCATACGCAGAGTGGCCTGTTTCCGAACGTCTATCACTTCAACCTGAGGAGGAAAACATTTTATGAAGCTTGCTAAACAAGGCTGTGTGGGATCGAATTTTTTGTGTTATATATACACTAATGCCTGTATTTCTAAGAGATAAGGTAAAGTAAAGCCAACAAGACGAGAGAAAAAAGGTAAACAAAGTGACCATTACTGAGTTACGTTGCGATAACTAGCGATTATTGTCTCTGTCTTTGTCGCACATGTCACACGTACCCGACAATGGCCGAGCGACAGCTGTCGATGCGTGTTTCGTAGTACAGGAAAGCTGTCAGCAACTGCCAGATCCGTCATCATATGAGCAATTTCATTCCTGTCTGGAATCCGTTTGAAGTGATACGTAATAATTTTCGAATAAAAATGTTTGGAACCACTGAAACTTTGTTTACCATTTTTCTCTCGCTTCGTTGGCTTTACTTTAGACATACTTTACATTTATATTTGTTCACATTCTATATCAAGCTTTAGGCCTAAATTATATGGTAAAGACGACACGACAAACAAATGTGGGACATTGTAGTACAAATTTAGAGACTTTGCTTTCATTATGCCTTGTAAGGAGGTAGAGGTATGTGACCACTAGATGTTGATATTCATTTCCCTTTCACTTTTTAGGGATCCTTACCTCAAGAGGAATAAACGGAACCCTTATAGGATCACTTCATTGTCTGTATGTCTGTCCCTCAAGACCACTTCCACAGGAATGCATGGAGGTATCAACTTGAAATCCATAACCACTTACTCGTGAAACTGTGCGAAAATCATATTTCTAAGTCAACGCAATCAAAATATATTGCGGTTTATGTAGCTAATGTTACGGAACCCTTCGCTGACTGGCTTTTTTCAACTCAATTTCAAGTTTGACAAACTTACCTCAAGTTGTGCACCACAAAACCGCAGAACGGATCTTACTGTGAATGTCGCCGGATTTGGTACCTTCATGTCCAGCCCTTCTGTGATGACGAAGGTAACTGGCTTTGTGAAACCTGCACAGATAAATAAATCATTTATCAATACAGGTCATCTGTTACATGGCTAATAGGGGACTGACTGGACCTTATCTGATTTATCGACTGTATGTACTGTCCTTGCACAGGCTCAATTACGGAGGATGGAGCCAATCCTATGCAACCTGTTCCAAAAGTGGGGCAATTCTAAGGAATATCATTCAACTCCTTGGCCAAAAGCTTATTGTCTGTCAAGTTTTCCTAAGGACCTTTGGTTCCATAGATGCGATAAGATTTAACTTGTAACAGTGTAATATTGTACAACTAGTTCTGTTGTTCGGACAAGTCGCCCACCTTTACTCATCAGTTAATTTTTATCTTCGTATAGTGAGCCTAACCCATATTTTTTTAAGTGTTCACATCACACTATAAACAGCCATTTCCCAACAAACCTACTGGTGAATCATTCACGAATTTTTTTTTCGTGCGGAAATCCCCTCGTATACCTCCCCTGCCGGAGCCGGAAGGGGAGGTTATGTCGGATTCGAACCGACTAAAACCGCACGCAGACTGTGGGTCTTGGTGCTAGGCCGGAGGTGAGGTAGTCTTCGACATATCCCTCGCACCCCGGCTGACCCAGGGTCATCCCTTACGGTCTGGCCCTCCTCGGGGATATTTTTCCTTCAGAGTAGTCAGAAGCCGGATCGGACTACACTGAAGGACAATTAACCCACAACATATACGAGTGACTTCATCATCCTTATCTCTATTCAAGAAGGTAAAAACGTCTGTGACGTACCATTGTCTCTGATGAAGTCCTCGGTGAACTGGTGCGGACTGAGCCTCAGTAGCGCGGCGGGCGCGGGGCGGGGCGGTCGTGCGGCCAGCGCTCGCACCCACGCCGGAGTGCCCGTCTGGGACGGCCGCGCCTCTGCACCTAACTCGTAGCGGTCTGCACGGTGGTTGTTGGTCGGCACTTTCACTGCAGCAATACGTTATAGCTACACTTCAATTTCCGCCAACATTTTTAATGCCATTCCCAATAAGGTGTCTCCTGTCAGTTTCGAGATACTAAAGATAGAAAACATTTTTTTTTATACAGGACACGTCCATTTGACTTCAGCTCGTCTGATGTTAAGCTAAAGGCAAAGTCTCGGAAAGTACCATGTCAACAGTGGTGGCACTCACCTTGACGGCCTCATTACATGCCTTTTCACTATTCCAATATTTCTACCATTGATCTGTAATCTGACTGCCTGTTTATTATAGGGCCTATCCCATTAAATAAATAGAGATTTGTAATTTTAATATTGGTACAGCTGCAGTCACAGACACTTCGAGCTTGACTGTTTATCTGGAGGTGCGATTCACAGTTAACTGTAGGTTATGTTATGAGGACGGCAATTAGGGGTAAATGTATTTAGAGTTTTGGGTTCAGATTTTCCTATAGGTTAGGAGGTCATACTAGCCAGTAGCTCCTATGCTATAATAATAATAATAATAAAGCCTTTTATTTCCACATTTACAGTAATTTTTTACTTTGTTAGTTTTGTTAGTATTATAATTCCGTATATAGTAGTATTAGTAATGTTAATTCACTTATGTTTCATTTTATAATGTTGTGGACCCCACTTTGGGTGAAGGCCTCCTCCAATATTTTCCACTTCTCTCTGTTGTTTGCTGTTGACATCCATTGTTTTCCTGCTGTCTCAACAATATCGTCGACCCATCGCTCCTATGCTAAACTAATCAAATATAGAATGGAGGAGTATACAGGGTGTAATCGTTGAGTGGCCAGGCGAATATTCTGTAACTATTTATACTTTTCCTATGGGGATTTATCAAAGACAAAGTGTACGCTGAGAGAATGCACAGCCTAGAAGGGTTACAGAATCGTGTAAGTCGTGCAATTTAATTACATTAATTACTCCGCAAATGTTCAGGAAAGTGATAAAACTATCTTTTAATTATTCAATTAAAAGATAGTTTTATTACTCTGTTAGGTTAATAAACAGTTTCCTTTAATATCAGTACTAAGCTATAATATTCTTTTAAAATAAGGACACTAAAACTTTTCTACTAATCTAATACTAAATGTATGGGAGTGTTTAATGTCAAAATGTTAGATACCTCTCGTTTGATTTTAAAAAAGTTAATGATGTCATTTTACTCATTAGGTAACGTACTTTCGATATCAGTTTAAAGAAAGAAAGAAAGAAATCATTTATTGCTCGAAACACGGTATGTTACAATGGTGTCAATTTAATTAATCAAAGTCCGACATGTTTCGCAGATTCTCTGCATGCAAAGTTTTTGATATCTGTAATAGTTACGGAATAATCGCCTGGACACACTTAACGATTACACCCTGTATAGAATAGAGGATGGTTTAAATGAAGAATGCAATGATTATCAGGAAGTGGACAAAGAAAAAGTACACTGTTTCGGAAGCAACTGGGATATATACATTTGAATGAAGAATCCATCCAGATACATCTGTAAATGCCCGAAGGGGTAGGCAGAGGTGTATTAGCACCCATGTATCGCCAATTATGATAGAGGCAAGCTTATTGTCGTCTTGCAGGCTCTTTGTCTTGGGCTGTATGTTTACTGTCGGATGGAGAACAACCCTATCCCTTAGTCACCTTTTACGACACCCACAGGAAGAGCTGGAGTGGTCCTATTCTACTGCACCGTGAACCAGCATAAATGAAGAAATGTCACAAATTTGTCTTACCAGTAGATACACACGCTATATCAGGCTTAATTATTATATTCAGATTGCCATGCAAAATATTGTAGTTACGAAATAAAAAATATTGTAGTGAGCACATGTGTGTATGTCATGTCACACACATGTGCCTTAAAGGTAGGCAGAGACAATTAGCTCACCATTTGCCTATATCCTTCCATATTATTATTCATACTATCATAGTATTTTATTTACATATTCTTCTTCCTGCACCAATTTATATTATTATGCATAATGTATGTTAACTAGCTGATCCAGAGAACTTCTTTCCGCCAATTTTTTTCCGCCCGCGTGGCGTCTGATCCTGTTCCCGCGGCACCCTCCACTATATTAGGCATCCATACTAATATTGTAAATGCGAAAGTAACTCTGTCTGTCTGTCTGTCCGTCTGTCTGTATGTTACGCTTTCATGCACTGAACCGATTTTGATGAAATTTGGAATAGGGATAGGTTAGACCTTGAGAAAGGACATAGGCTATGTTTGGTCGCGATAACCGACATCCACGCGGGCGGAGCCGCGGGCAAAGGCTAGTGTATTATACATATAAACCTTACTATATCTATTAAAAAAAATGGATCTAAATCCATAGCGTAGAGATATAAGCATACATAGGGATGGACAGATGCAGAAAGCGACTTTGCTTTATACTATGTAATGATAATGTGCAGGTTTATAAGTGCCCGGTTAATGGCAATAGGCTCGCCACCTATTACATGGGACCTAAACATAAACTGGCGAAACTTGGGTGCTAGCACCTCTGCCTACCCCTTCGGGGAATACAGGCGTGAGGTTATGTTATGATGATGATGGTGACTTATTTACCAAAGTTGCATATCACAATAGAAAATCTATACAAAATAATACTTACATACTGAAGGGCCGTATGTCTGTGCACATTTTGGGCAGTGGTACTTATCTATATCATCTGAATGATATATTTTAACATCAACACAGCTGAAATAAAAGAAAATATTAGAAAAAAAAAGGTTTTTTTTTATTTGTCTACATCACCCTTTAAATTTCCACAAGCAATTTTTACCAGTCATGCATGACTAAGTTTTTATTAAAAAAAAAATCTTATACACACATAAATTAATGATTACTTATATTTTAGAAGTCAAATCCAAGTAGAGTTTGATACCTTTGTATCAATTATTACCAAAATAAAAGTTAAAATATGTTGTCAAATTATATTAATGTAATGAAGTTAGTTATCAATATCTATGCAATTACTGTTGCCTAAATTATACAGAAACACAATAAAAACAAAACATTGTTTTTCTTCATAATTTGATGTTTTACCGATTGGACACATATAAGATTACATTTTTCTAATCTTTATTATTAGTTTTTATTTATATTCACAATTCACATTGTAAATTCCCACACTTATTGTGTAATATCTGTTTACCTGTTAATCACAAAGATGATTATATCATCATTATGTGTTGTAATGTGCATTTAATTACTGAATTGTGTTTACATATGTAGAATTTTTATTTGTTTATTTGTTTTGTTATTATAAAATAAAGACAATTTTATGACAAATTTATTTCTTTACAAGTAGTGACAATGGTAAGTGTAGTGTTCATGCATAATGGTTTATTTTATACACATTGCAACCATGTGTTTCAAAGTTAGAATTGTACATGTTATTGATCTGTCTATAGCTTGATTTGTACAAAAGTTCATAGTTTTTGTACACAACACAAATGTACATCCTGTCAAGTGTACAAACATTACCTTAGCTAGTGTATAAAAACCTAACTGGTCAAAGTTCTTTCGGCGTATTCTGGTTTCTATAAATTCCTATTTGAAACATGAATTAGAATATTTTGTGGAATGTCATCAAGAAGTAGTGTTGTAAACTTACTTTCCTGATATATCTCAGTAACAAAAAACATGATAAACAAACAAAATGCAATATTATTGTAGTATTTTCCCACTTATTACTGGACTAACTAGAATTTAAGTACACAAAGAATGCACAACAGAATAGCGCATTCTGATAAACCCATGACGACCGCAGATGTAAACAAACAAGTACTCCGGTAAAACATCAGAAAATGGTACAATATGCAAGTTTATACAATTTTAGGCTCAGTAATTCCCGAAAGTCTAGCGTATCAAGTAGAAATAAGGAAATATAGTGTAAAACAATCGCACACACTAGTGATGGCCGAAGGGGCTTACACTGTCAAACTTCACATAATTTTTTTTAACACACAACGTAACTTTTATGGTGAAATTTATATATTTTCCACATTACCTGCCATGAAACCATTCACGACAGCAGTCACATTCTATCATAAATTGTCCAATATTATATGGTTGACCACACAAACAATAGGTTTCCTTCGATGACGCCATTTTAATGGCGAATATTCTTTTTTCTCCACGTCGCTTCAGGGTGGCCATACTAAAAAGGGTCGAAACAATTTAGTGCATATATCAAAGGCCTACATTATTAATAAAATAAATAGAATCAAGTAAAAAAGACAAATTATTTTTACAATGTAGTAATTTTAAATTGCACTTCATTTTTTTTTTACATTTACAAAATGTTTTAACGCCTGAAATAAATTGATAGCAACGTGTTCTAAATTTGAACAGAACCTAATGACAACATTGCCATTATAGTGATAATGTGCTTGGTGGTGCTAAACGTGTCGTGCCCGAGTGCCCGTACTTTGGTCCATATCCGTGCATGACCCGTACACACTGCCTCGAACCACAGATGTAATAACTAATAAGAGAAACTCTAACAATGAAATAAAGCACATTTCAAAAGAATTTCTATACCTTTAAGTGTCTACTTAGTATTTTAGGATCATTCCAAAGCTGTTTATTACCTTGTACATACCTACCTATATGTTGCATATATCCAACCAGGATCATTCACAATGTTTTGGCTTCACTCCCAACGCCCACGTAATAATATAGGTCGGTAATTGTATCTCGTGCAATAATACAAGATGACTGGTTTTATAATCGCTTTCTAAACCATCCACGAGAAGAAATCGAGTGGGGCCAAAAATATTTACAGCAGTAGGTTGGTCAAGGATCAGCGACTACACCCACCACGGATGCCCTCAGCGTCATCACATATTCATACCACGTAGGTGGCAGACAAGTAGGTAGTCCCGCGGTCTATCGACGTTTGCAACACCAGAGTCGTCACAACCGTGCTACCCACCCCGTAAGAACCTTGTCCTTTTTGGAGAACCTTATAAGCCACTTGGAAAACCACAGCTCAGAGAGAGCATTCCACAGTTGGGTGTGGGAGAAATGATGTTTGTTCGTTTTTTTATAGGCTATTGACAACGCATACTCAATTGATGTTTAAGGTTTTGGAAGCGTTCCTAGGTATAGGTTCCATGGTAATCACTTACCACTTGTGGGTGTGTTTGTTTCTGACCTTGGAGTATTTTTTTAAACTACTCTTTAAAACGTATGATTTCAAAACTATGGGAAAGTTGTAAAATCTTCATAATAATCGAATTGAAATCACGCGTTTTGAAAACGTTAGATGGTGTTACTGAATTACTCTCCTGAGGTGATATAAAAAAAACAACCGTGCAATTAACGACACAGAACATATTTTTATTACAATAGTTACAGATCACAAAAATGCATCTTTAAACTATAGCCCTCTGGGGACGGGCAGTGCCTAACTAATGTTTACACTTACATTAAATGTGAGTGATTACTTCACATTACAAAATACTTTTATTTTTATTTTAGTGAAGTATTTTGAATTTTTTTAATACTTCACCAAAATTACTTTAAAATTATAAATAAATAAGAGGGTGACCAGACAACACTCGGTTATATGTGTTACCACGTAATAAAAAAGAGGATCCTTAGACCACATTTATGAGGCCAAAATAGTGACATTCAATGCAGGACTTCCTCTTGTCTTTTTACGTGATTAGTTCTAATTACAAAAATCACAGAATTTTAGGGATGCAGCAATGGCGAAGGGTGAACATTTTCAAAACGGAACCCGTAGGTTCCTTCCTTGATCTAGTTTGTCAAATTGAAACAACTTTAACATTTCTACATAGGGAAGCGGGCAGGAAGCAGGTTATAGGCACCCTCCCACTGGCGATGCAGTACAGGTTGATGGAGTAAAGCAAATGCGATTACGATGACGACATGTGACCACGATTTATAGTCTAGAAATAAGCCAATTGGCGAGTGTGAATATTAATTATAAAATCCCCGGTAAGATGTAGATAGTGTTATTAAGTTTTTGTTAGAAAGTATTGCTTTTTGATTTTCACCTCTATTACAGCGGACTACAATCATGATTGACTTATGTTTGTTTTTTAAGCTACCGGCGGTGTAAATCGTGACCACGGGTGCAGCATCGCACCCGAAACGTCGGCAAAAGTAAGTGAAAATATTTTTATCGCGTGAAGTCCCGAATAGGCATAAATAACCCATGATTGGCTCAGTCCGTTAGTTACTGTTGTTATTACTGTTGTTTTTTTGTATACAATTTTTTTCTCGTGACAACATTGCCCGTTCCACGGAACAGATATATAGGCTTTTGAAAATATTTCACGTATACTTTCATAGAATATTTCTTATATTAAGCATGGCAAATATATTATTAAAAAAAATATTGTTACAACATCGACATTGCCATTTGGCAAAGTTGTCAGTGTTGTGTGCAGATTGCTTGTTGACTGTGTTACCGAAGACTGACTGAAAGCGATACATAATTATTTGATTAGTTTAATTTTGTTGTTTATTATATATCAGTCAGCAGTGATTGTTTTTTTTTATCATAAAACAAATACATGTTTTTTTTTAATTTGATACATTTTGGTATTTAAGGCCGTTGTTACCTAATTTATATTGGATTTATTAGACTGGGCTATTAAATATCTTGAGATCTATGTTATTGGTTCATTGGTATTATTTTAAGGAGTTGTTTCTACACATTTCATTGGTGAAGTCTGCAGTCGTCTGGTCGCAATAAAACCTTAAGTGCCAATCCAAATAGTAGCTGTAATTGGAATATTTATTACAAGATTAGAAAGTTTTGATATTTTCATTAATCTATACTAATAGAAAGCTGAAAAGTTTATTTGTTTGTTTGTTTAAACGCGCTAATCTCGGGAACTACTGGTCCGAATTGAAAAAATCTTTTGTGTTGAGTAGCCTGTTGATTGAGGAAGGTTATAGGCTAAATATCTTCGCGCTACTACTCTAACCGAGCAGAGCAGTAACCATGACTGTCAACAATTCGCCAAATTCCCATACGAGTAGATTTTGCAGGCATTTAGTATAACCACGGGCGAAGCCGAGGCGAATCAGCTCCTAGCTGGTAGAAATAATATATTCTTGAGGACGGATGTACAAGATATGTCATTTACAACCATTTTAGTATTTCATACAGAAATGAAAAAAATAATATTATAAAATTATATTTATGTGGGTAAGCGTTACGAACACATACCTAAAATTAAAACAGGCCAAATATATGGCACTATTTACAAATATTATACGATTGTTATTCCAGTATACATAGATGGCACAAACAGCCTAGGCTTGTATTCAATCCTTTTATGTTCATTCAATCCTTTTATATTAACGCTTGATTAATAAGACAACATTGTTATATTACGAGGAAAAAAAAATTACAAACAGTTAAAATAAGGTTCAACTCATGTTTCGACTGTTATGTAATTCACATTAATATTATAAATCTAGAATTAAGAAAATCCGGTTCAGAACAGAATGTACCAATTGTACCTCGTTATATTTAATCTACTATTGTACCTACATGCGTCTACAGAAAACCTCGCCAATGAAGTGGCATTTAAAAACCACAAATAATAATTATGCCTAGGATTCAATCCATAAAATAGCCGTACCTATGTCACTGTGATAGACCTATCATATTATCAAGAGTAATATCTTTATCACCTGACTGATAAAATTTTAGTTAAACGGGTATTTACTCTAATAGAAATGAGAATTTAACTCTTACCAAATGTTCTGCCCGGAAAATGTTAACACGAAGAATATCTATCAAATACAAGCCCAGCCTTAGAGTTAGGTGTGACTGGACACGAGCATATTAGACTCCTATAGAAGTTATATCTAACAATTAAATCTTAAAACCTAGGAAACAACACTTTTGGAATTCATTGTTGAATGTTCACAAGCCTTGGGATAATTTGGCTATATCTACAGTCATATAAATATCCTCAAATAATAAAATAAAACATTATGTATTCATTTAAAAATTTATGCCAATAGTAAACTTGAAATAGAACAAAATATTATTGAATTATCATATTTATCACAGTTGATTGCTGCAATAATATACCGGGTGTAAGGAACGCTCCCGAAGCCGAAAGCCCCTGGTAGTACTCCAGGCAAGTACATAACAAATAAAAACATCACTACAAAAAAGCACGCGCTTGGCGCTAGTTGTATTTTTTTTTTGTAGTGATTTTTTTAAATGAAATTACTGTTTCATTTAATTTTTACTAACACGATTTCAAAACAAATTATTTTTTTGTCTGAAGGCTTGCCAAAAGAAACGCGTAAGGAATTTATCGAGTATTCCTTTATACCGAGCAATTGCAGGTTGCTTGGTGCTCTCATGCTGAATTTAGAGCTCAAGGCCACATTGATAGAGGCAGTCATCAAACGAGACAAGGTTAAGGAAACGGCGACGAAGTCAGCCTCCACGAGGCTGCCGCGTGCCAACTTCTCCAGGCCACCGTCAAGTGCTCTTTTTTTATGCCAATATGTTATGTACCTGGAGTACTACTAGGGGCTTTCGGCTTCGGGTCCTTTCGGGCCTTACACCCGGTATATCAATCAACGAGCCCGGTATACAATAGACTAGTTATAGCTTTACTTTGGCTTAGCGACTCAGCGCTGTTACATTTCCAAATACGTTTCTAAATATCAGTCTAGAAAAATGGATTTCACCAAAACACTGTTATTATGAAATTACTTTCTAGGTATCAAATGAGAAAAATAAGACCAAACATATTAGAGGCTCTAACAATTTCTTTTGAAACAAAGTGTTTTCAGAATACATATACAGTAATTTGTATATGAGTTCTATTTTTTTTATTAAGGAGATATCCACACAGTGTTCTCTTTTATTATTTAGAAAATATAAGGTATAATTGGAATTGTAACCTTAGACAGTAATGACAGCAATTTTTCTTAGTGTTATTGCTAGAATAAAACGTATCAACAAAAATGCATTCATAAAATATTATGTCACGCACTACGCAGCCTCACAGACTAGGCCATTAGCCTTGCCCAATATATGTTAATTCACTTGAAAAAACAAAGAACTTTTTATTGTAATTTGGTACTGCTAACGTAATGCCCGACCTCGGATAGTTCGCGTAGATGAGTTCGGACATAATAAATACATTAAATATTACATACAACATTCATTAGATAAAATATATTTTACTTACAATACACGCATTAGTGACAAAAGCACAAATATCAAAGTTCAAACCATACACTACTAATCTCTTGTTGGAAGCACCTTCAATGAAAAAATATCTATCAAAAATACATTTACTTAATAATAAAGAAAAATTACGTAATTGTGACGATTTTAAATTTATTGATTTACGTAATAATATAAAAATCATATTTATTCGTCTTTGTACGACATGTCTTAAATTATGCGAAGTATTTTTTTAATTGGGATTTTTCTAGGATTGGTGTAAAAGTCAAATTGGGCAACTTCCCATCATAATTTACTAATCTTTGGACTCAATACGAATTTCAATAAATATATTAATCTCGACTTTCAGTCAATCACAGATAACTACACAGCAATATTCAGGCCTTTAAATCAAGGAACTTATACATATCGACGGGTGACAGTAGACATCGAATTTTTAAAGGAAATAGGCCCTAAACAAAATCATAAATACTTAAATTAAATGCCGAAGTCGCTTGCACCCATTGGGCTTTTAACTTGCGCTAGTAATTATTTCGCCCTCTATTCTCCTGTAGTATAATAACATAGCCTTACAACAGATTTATTAACTTAATAACTAATCGAACAAAGTTCTTAAAGAACTCTTAATGGGAAACTGCCCAATTCAAGTTTGTTTATAGGAATATTTCCCAATCATGAATCACGGGGTCAGTTTGATTTATCAAACCATTTAAAGCCTTATTGGCATCACGAATAGCGCACATTCTTCTTTAACTACAAGGGCAACTGTATAATATATAATTTAAATAAAATCAGGTATTCAGTTACAACAACAAAATTATCAACTGAGAGTTGTAAAGATAGGCAAAGTTGCTCAGAACGATATATAGAAAGAAATTTGCCTCTCAGCTCATTTATAGTAAACTAAACGTAATTGTCAAACTTTTTGATTTAGATGGCGCCACTTGTACATAAAACGGCAATGTTGACACAAAACTCACACACTCCATTTGGTTAGGTTAGCATCAGATCTGTCTTGACAAACAAAGTACTTAAAAAGATCTTAATGGCTTCGTTTCCCCCACAGAAATATATTATGACAGAACGGCGCATAGGCAGTGTTCGCCTGCATGTTAAGCGTGCCAACTTTTTCACTATAAATAATAGTCGCGAGATATAAGCAATGCCTTTATTTTTATTATACTCCTCCAATTTTATTCTAGAGTTGAACATAGCACAAAAAGGCAATGACGGTATTTTTAACAATGTTATTATAAGCTACTCTTAATAGAACCGAGTAACCGCCGTTCCCAATACCATACTGACAGTTAAAGATAGATCGCATCTACGGATAAAGTGCTCGGCTGTTTAAATTCAAAACATAGTAACTCCTATTCCTCACCAATTTCGGAAAATAAAATTATACCGCGATGCGCTTTCCCGCAAAAAAATCAGTTAAGTACCATGTTTTCAATTTAAACAGCCAATACGTCAAATTTGATTGTTGCGATCTATCTTCAACTGGGCCTCGATTCTACTAAAGCAAAACTATTGTCAAACCACAGAGATTGCAAAAAGCGGCAATACATTATAGACTTTAAAGCGATGCGTTTAAAGTTCAATATTAAATAACTGTTAGCAGAGTGAATAAAAGAGTGTAATGAAACTTTTGTCATTTAATTTTGGACCTTAGTGTATAGAAATAAAGTCTAAACTTTAATGCCGCTTTTTGCAATCTCTGTGGTTTGACAATAGTTTTGCTTTAGTAGAATCAAGGCCCTGTAAGTATGTTATTGGGAACGGCCGTTAATAGTACTGAGTAAGCGAAAGTTCCTGTCTCATAAGACCGGAATTGTTTTAAAAGATGGCACGCGTTTCCAGATCACGTGGCCGTCCTATCCTAATAATATTTCTGGGGTTTTCCCCCTTCCTATCAACAGATTTTTCTGATATTTGGTACACACCTTTAGTTAATACGGACATTAATACAATTTAAATTAATAAAACAGTTTAATTTGCTCAAATACTGGTATGGTGGTACTGGTATTAACATCATTTTGAGACTTTGCAGTCAAGAGAGTTCTGACGCTGACTGTACTTAACCAAACGTCAAATGGAGTATAAAGGCCGGCGCCCATTATCGGCATCGGCGAGCTCTAGAATTTTTTGGCCAAGCATAATAGATCTTATCACTATCATCATAAGATTGAAATTTCAATGATGATCGTCGGCATAGACCGGCATTCTGCCGCGGTATAGTCAGCAATTAAAGTTCAATCTTATATCTATAACCGTACGATCTATTGTTATTCGACAAATACAAATCCTGATGCTTGCCTTGGCCTAAGTTTTTGTTATTCATATTCTCCCTATAATATTTATTCTGTACCAGAAAGTCTATGAATCGTTCATTTTTCTTTTTCCGTAGTAGTCGTAAGTTTGGCAGTCTCGCTGTCGGAAGGTGGCGCTGGCTCAGTGGTGATAATCTTGATAGTGGTGGGCGATGGCATGGTCGGGGGTTCGGGTCTGGTGGCTAGAGTCAGCGCTCCTGAGTTTACGTCTTCAATCGCTTTGCGGAGCTAAATAAGAAAAAAAATCTTCTTAACATTTGCTAATAGTGAAAGACAACATAGACACGTTACGCTATCGGTGTGATTTCACGGAAAATATCGAAGTTCGTTCGGTAAAGCGGAGACCAGGTTCTCATGTGAAAGCTACACAATATAAATTTCGTGTTCGTGAAAAGTCATCTGATGAGGCCGTCAAGCTGAGTGCCACCACTGTTAACATGGTACATGTTTACGATGGTGACCCTCTTTCCGAGACTTTGTCTTTAGCTTAACATCAGGCGAGGAGAAGTCAAATTGACGTGTCCTTTATATAAAAAAAAAGTTGTACACTAAACTATGGTCAAAAAAAGATAATCTAGTTCTAATATAGTTCACTGAGTTTCTTGATGGTATCTTCTCAGTAGAACCAACATATCGAACCAGCGAAAGAATCATTTTCCAATGATTTATCGTAATTAATATTTTTATATTCCACAACATTCTACACAACGCTATCGAGACCCATGGTATGCTTTTATAGCTTCTTTTATGGAATCTAGAATGCGGATAAACATACCTATATACTTTATTTTTTGTAAATACATACATATTATACATAGAAACACCCAGACCAATGCAAATAGCCATACTCATGCATACTAATATTTGCACTGAGCGGGAATCGAACCCGCGCCTCCTGCGTGGCAGTCGCGTGCACTACCACCATACCACAGAGGCTGACATAAGTAAATGACATCGATGTAAAATTTTGACATTCATATATTTATGTGCTCTTTATGTGCCTAAACTGAATAAATGAAATTGATTCCTTGATTCTTCGGTTGTGCCTGGGATTATAGCTAGGATGAAGAAGCAATGTGACTTATTATGTTACTTTACATGAAAATACACAAACCTCTTTGAGGGAAACGACACCAATAAGTCTACCGATGGCGGTCACGTATGCTCTGCTCACCCCCAATGTCGAAAACAGCGAGTGGACCTGAGAAACATCATTAAAATGTTTGTAAAAGTTGGTCAAATGCAGCTAAGATGTTGATATTATACGTAGAGAGAGTAGTAAAAGTTATTTAATGTGTAAGAAAAATAATGATATATCTACATAACATAACATAAACTCACGCCTGTATTCCCCGAAGGGGTAGGCAGAGGTGCTAGCACCCACATGTTAAGGTTCCAATGTAATAGGTGGCGAGCCTATTGCCATTAACTGCGATAAATACACACATAACTTCGAAAAGCATCGAAAAGTCATTGGTGTGTGCCATGGTAAACCTGGGATCAAACCCGAGACCTCGTCTCAGCAGTCCATTACCCATACCATTAGGCTACCGCAGATTCTATATCTAATATAATATATCTAATGTTTTACAAACGGCAGCACTCCAACCGTTTCAGTTACAATTGTTTTTTTTTTGTACGAATCCCTTCAGATAACCCTCTCAGGCGGAGATCGGAGTCGAACCGACTAAAACCGCACGCCTTCTCGGGTCTTTAGATACCGGTGTTTAAGGTTGCTCATAAAAAAATCTCTCGCATCTTGGCTGACCCAAGGCCATCTCCGGTTTCGAGATGACCCTCTCGGGTGTGCCCCCTCATGTTACCCCCGGAAAAGTCATATGCCATAATGTCAAACATACCTTGAGTAACGAGGTTCTCTCAACCAGCTGGAACGGTGCAGGGTCGATGTGGCAGATGTACAGGTTTTCATCTTCATATTCGGGGTCATCTGGATGCTGTAATATAGATGTAGTAAATTAGGTACTAGCGGAAAGGAAGATTCAATCAGTGGTATGATTGACCCTTTAAGCCTCAAACACATAGACGTGTTACTATTAGATGATAAGACTACATTGTAATGCAATGACAGCCTCCGTGGCGTGGTGGTAGTGCACGCGACTGCCACGCAGGAGGCGCGGGTTCGATTCCCGCTCAGTGCAAATATTTGTATGCATGAATATGGCTATTTGCATTGGTCTGGGTGTTTCTATGTATAGTATGTATATATTTACAAAAAAAAAAAGTATCTAAGTATGTTTATCCGCATTCTAGATTCCATAACACAAGCTAGTTAAGCTATGCTTACCATGGGTCTAGAAAGCGTTGTGTGGAATGTTGTGGAAGATTTATTTATTATATTTATTATTTATTATATAGTGAAAAAAAAAATTAGGCACGTTGGACAGCTTTCATAGATCTTTTCGGATGAACTGGAATCACGGAACTCCCTTCCCGCCCGTCAGAATTAACGAACTATTTACGTGCACTTTTTTGTGAAGTTAATATGTACTAAGTACCTAAAGAGGACAGTCTGTTTTATTTTAGAAAAAGTTTTACAGATCTAATTACGCGCAGACGAATTCGCGGGCACAGCTAATATAAATCGAATACATAGGGAAAAACCGGCCAAGTGCGAGTCGGACTCGCCCATGAAGGGTTCCGTAGCAGCAAGTAACATAATATAAAAGTTCTTGTATTATTTTTGAGTTAATCGAATGGAAGGGGAAATTTGCGGTTTATGACGTATTAAAAATACTACTTGCTAGATCTCGTTCAAACCAATTTTCGTTGGTAGTTTGCATGGCAATGTACATCATATATTTTTTTAGATTTATCATTCTCTAATTTTTGTAGTTAGGGGGGGGGGGGGGACATATTATTCCACTTTGGAAGTTTCTCTCGCGCAAACTATTCGGTTTAGAAACAAAATTGTTAGAAACCTCAAAAGCATTTTTGAAGACCTATCTATAGATACATTAGATACCCCACCAGTATGGGTTTGATGAAAAACAATTTTTGACTTTCAGTTCTAAGTATGGGGACCTCCAAAATTTATAGCTCTTTTCCTATTTTTATGTAAAATTCTTCATGCGGTTCACAGAATACATATACTTACCAAATTTCAACACAATAGGGCTTATAGTTTCGGAGAAAAGTGGCTGTGACATACGGACGGACAGACAGACATGACGAATCTATAAGGGTTTCGTTTTTTGCCATTTGGCTACGGAACCCTAAAAATTTAACTTCTCGAGTGGGACTCGAACCTGCGATCTTTCCTTTACAGGGGGAATGCTTTGCCGCCACGCGGATGGAAAATAATTGGCGGTACGAAGTTCGCCGGGTCAGCTAGTAAGATAATATATCACAGTATCTTCACCGTGTGTGACGCCCTGGAGCGTCGTACTGACCATGTCTCTTTTCCTGGCGATTTGCAGCATCCTGTCGAAGTCGATCTCTTTGGCCATCTCAAGCTGCTCCCACGCCTTCTGGTCTTCCGGAGACATATCACAGACACGTTCGCGGGGCTGTAACCAGAAGATAAATGTAAAGGAGATGAAGAATAACTTGGAATAAAATAATCATACATACATATGTACATACTACATAGTACATACCGGGTGAATTTATAGTCGTTGCGTATAAAACGAGTTTACTATGCCCAAAGTTTAGAGTAAACTATGCCCAAAATATTTCGTTCCAAAACGACTCTAAAATGGGACTTCGGACGTCTATGGAAGCATAATACAAATTTTATTTGAAGGTAAAAATTTTATAATCATGCGTTCCTATTAACGTCCGAAGTCCATTATGAGAGAGTGTTTGTTATCTCCTGGTGGCTTGTATTTTTTGGTAAAATTATACATATAAAAGTCTCACGTATACATACAAAAGTACAGTCATGACTAGCGTTTTTTAAGTCCGTTACAAAACAACAAACATACCAGTTGAACTTTCTTATTGATGGACGGGCTTCTCGGCAACGAGGATGGACTGAGCTGGTCCGGTAGCCCACCTTCGACGTCTTGCAGTAAAGAAGAACGCTTGAATATCGCTTCGAAGGCGGCGCGAATCCTGTGAAAATAGTAATTTGTTAGATTTCTGCTAATCCAATCAATGAAAGATAATACTGCTTGTGTTTTGGCGCTAGACTGCAGCACTAAACAGCAGTAAAAAAGTTTTTTGACAGGTTTAAAGCGCAAATCGCGGCCATTTTTACCAATGTAAACGGAATAAACATTGCCTTGTCATTTAATTAAAATGAGAAGACACAGTTGGTTTATTCATTTTACTGTAAAATAAAATATCGGAAACTCAAAACAATACAACATGGTAAATATCCCGATATATTATATCTAATAATAATGATTTCATCGGAAAAAAATAAATGCTCAAGTGGGAGCCCACTACATTTCCCTTACAGGGGGAATGCTCTTCCAACTAAGCTATTGAGCCACACTTGAATCACTTTAAATTTCCCTTCTCTTTATATCCGTCTTTAAGGAGCCATCTACCAACTTTCTTACGAACTGTTGGAACCAATTAATGATTTATAAACATTGATTTTTTATGACTCCGCCCAAATATTTGAATGAATTTTTTATAGCATTTATTATAAGGCTAACTTTTAATAGTCGTTATTCTCCGAAATGATGATGGGGAGCTTATAATGTACAAAGAGTATCTTCTAACCTCGTCTCCGCACCAGTGACGGTAGTATACACCGAAGGTTGAGGAGTGATAGGTGTCTGAGGAGCGGACCCACCAGACCCTAGGCCCCGCGTCAGTGTGAACGAGTTCGTCTTCTTCAAGATTGACTTCGGACGGAACAGCTGACCTGGTGCTGGAAGAAAATCATTCTTATTACAAAGAGATAGAGTAGATTATGAAATATCAATTAGCTTATTGCAGTCCATTGCTGGAAATAGGCCTCTCATAATGTTAGGAGGCTTTGGCCTATTGTTTCTACTCTGGCCAGACGGGTTGGTACAGGTATAAGAAGTATACTGGGTGATTTCGATAGCAAAAGCAAAAGGAAGTATTAATCTGGCGAAAAAAATTTTTGATAATGTGTGGGAATAATGTTCCGATGAAAAGAAAAATGTATGGGGGTTTTAAAAAAAATATTTCGCCAAATTAATACTTCCAGATGATATTGCTTTCGAAATTGTGCCCAAATTCTTTTTATCCTATAAAATCTTATACCTGTACCACGTATCTTGACTACATATCTTCTTTCTTCTGCATATCAATGACATGCTCTGTAACGGAAACATTCACTGCTATGCAGACGACAGCACCTTACACGGGAGTTATTACGCACATCCTGCGGCCAAGCAGTCTGATATCGCGGAAAAAAGGCAGCTTCTTGTCACAGAGTTGGACCGGATCCTGGACCACATTTCTCAATGGGGCGCTAGGAACCTGGTCGAGTTCAATGCCAAGAAGACCCAGGCATGTGCGTTTACAGCAAAGGTATCTCCTTTCCTGCCCCTTCCCACTCTTCAGAGCACACCACTGCCACTGCAGGATCACCTCACTATCCTCGGTATGGATGTTCGCTGCAAACTGAATAACAAAAACTATATCGAGAGTATCATCAAATCAGCCTCGCGTAAACTCGGAGTCCTGAACAGAGTGAGACGTTTTTTCACGCCGGAGCAGCGGTGTCTTCTATACAAGACCCAAATTCGTTCCTGCGTGGAATACTGCTCACATCTCTGGGACGGCTCCGCAAAGTACTTATTAGATGCTCTCGACAGGTTGCAGCGACGTGCGGTCCGCATTATTGGGGATCCTGAGGTCACGAACACCCTCGAGCCTTTGCAGACGCGTAGAGATGTTGCGTCTTTGGCAGTTTTCTACCGTCTCTACCATGGTGAATGTTCTGACGAGCTCTTCCAATTAGTCCCACCCTCCCCTTTCCTTCACAGGACGACACGTGCAGGGCTAAGATGTCATCCATTTACGGTGCGGAGTATACCTGCTAGAACCAAGCGTTTCAGTGATTCATTCCTATGCCGCACCACTAAGACCTGGAATTCCCTGTCAGCTCACGTGTTTCCTTCTTCCTACAGTCCCGGGTCCTTTAAGCGGGGCGTGAAAAAGCATCTAATGAGGCCGTCAAGCTGAGTGCCACCACTGTTAACATGGTAAATGTTTACGATGGTGACCCTCTTTCCGAGACTTTGCCTTTAGCTTAACATCAGGCGAGGTGAAGTCAAATTGACGTGTCCTGTATAAAAAAAAAAACATGGCGTTGAATTTACGATTCATACTAAGATAACGGAAAGGAGGATGGGCATTTTGGGCTCACGTCTGGTCAAGATGAGTCATATATCATTGAATGACTCTACTCAAGGGGGCAAAAAATCCTATGACGACTAAATCTAAATATTTTTCCATTTTTAAACAAATTTAAAGTAATACACTAGTTAATTAACGTTGAAATTACAACAACATAGAAACATATATCATACTCGTACTATAATAATGTAAAATGATACTAAAAAATTGTGACACTGCTACGAATTGATACGACGATAATGTTTATAATCAAACTACTAGACTGAACTACTAAAAAACATTAAAATCGACGTACTATTTAAATATTCAAACCAAGGGAACTTAAAAAGTATGTTCTGAAATTGCCACGCGACTGTCAGAGTACGTCCTCCTATACCTATTGAAACATAATGGATATTAAACATCTGGAAAAGGACACATGTCTTAGAGTAATTCCAATACAGCTCACTTTACTGCTAATATTGTTGCACAACGTTGTACAAGAAAGTCGAGCAGCAATGCGGAACAACGCTTTCAATCTACGCATGAGCAATTGTCGAACATACATCCAGCTGTGACACATGTTGCGCGACATCTGGCAACATCACGCGTGTTGCACAACGTTGCCGAACTTCAACATGAATGTGTAAGTTTGTCAAGAGGGTGTTCTTATTTGTTATATCTCGGGACACATATCTTGAACCTAAATTGTGATATAAATGCGGCACTGACGTGCACGATTGTTTTGTATATCATGCATAGCTGTCAAAGACATGTCATGCAGTGCCGGTTGGAAAGGCAACTATAGGTTGACAAGAATCCCTAATGTTTTATTGACTGATACCTAAGGTTTTTAATGAGTAATGACTGACGGATCGTCTATTCCATATATCTATAATCTTTTTATTTATTTGACCGTAACTAAATATCATATTAATTATTGTAATTTAATTATCCTATTTGTTTTCTTATAAAACCAAATTTTAAATAATTAATTTAATGACATTAAAAAAAACAATTAGATCTGAGAGTTCAATACCAAGTTTCAATATAGTTCTATATTAATATGGGTTTTGTGATACCTGAAATAAATGAATTTTAATTTAATAACCTACGCTTTGGTTATTTGAGCTCGTCCACCGTAGTAGCACTCCGTGTTGTCCTCAAAAGACACCCAAAAAACGTTTACTGCGCGTATATAACACTAGCTTTTGCCCGCGGCGCCACCCGCGTGGATGTCGGTTATCGCGACCAAACATAGCCTATGTCCTTTCTCATGGTCTAATCTACCCCTATCCCAAATTTCATCAAAATCGGTTCAGTGGTTGAGGCGTGAAAGCGTAACATACAGACAGACAGACAGACAGCCAGACAGACAGACAGACAAACAGAGTTACTTTCGCATTTATAATATTAGTATGGATTTTAGGTCCAAGATATATGCCACGAGCAATACCTTAGTAGCACAGAAGCAATACATACCCGGTATCAGTCCACCCTGGTCTTTGGTTGTGAGTGACGATCCTCTCGTCATGCCGGTGCCCGGGACTTGGAGCATATCAGGGGCTGGCGTCACCTGCACATTAAACGATATTACTGATTATGAGCGTGTGTATCCTAGAGGGGGTAGGCAGAGGTATATTTTTCACATGAAATAATGTTTCTGGTGCTTTAAAGGTGTACTCACTTAGAACCCCACTAAGAACTTTGAGGCCAATCTAACTTCAGAGATTACGTTTTAACAGCAATTGAGCAGGTCGACTGGGGAAGTATCTGCCCTGCAGAATACCGCTGCCATAGTGACCCCCAAGCAGGGGCAGAGCGTAAGGGATGGCCCTGGGTCAGCCGGGGTGCGAGGGATATGTCGAAGACAACCTCACCTCCGGCCAAGCACCAAGACCCTCAGTCGGAGTGCGGTTTTAGTCGGTTCGAGTCCGACATAACCTTTATATTTCCGCACGAAAAATAAAGCCATATTAACCTCGTGTTGTGTTACCAACAGTGAGTAGGGTAGCCAGAGCTCACTGGAGAGTTTTTTTACTGTGAATAAGAAGACCAAAGGCTGCCCTATTGCACTGATGGCACAGAAACTCTCTGTTCTTACAGAGTCACCAGCACAAAAGTGACTCCCCTGGAGTAAGACACGTCCATAGGTTACGGTAACCACCTTCAATCAGATCAGCTGGGTGCTTATCTGCCACTTCACCAGGTCCTTTAAACGGAGCGTGAAAATGCATCTGATGAGGCCGTCAAGCTGAGTGCCACCACTGTTAACATGGTACATGTTTACAATGGTGACCCTCTTTCCGAGACTTTAGCTTACCATCAGGCGAGGTGAAGTCAAATTGACGTGTCCTTTATAAAAAAAAACCTAATTGGTATAAAAAATAGGATCTAGAATCTCACCTCAAATCTCGAAGGTCTTCTAACTCTCTTCTTAGCTTCTTCATCTCTTCTCCTCATCTCCGCTTCTTTGTGCCAAAGCGCTGCGATCTGCAACCTCCTATCTCTGCCTACCTGCTTCTCAATGACTTTCACCAGTTCCCATCGATGTATGGATCCAAGGAGGACCATGGATGTAGGGCTATCTACTAGCGGGAAGCTCTTTATAGCCTGTTAAATGACCAATATAATTTAAGTTAGTGGTTTTAATTGAATTGTATCCATACTAATATTATAAATGCGAAAGTAACTCTGTCTGTCTGTCTGTCTGTCTGTATGTTACGCTTTCACGCCTAAACCACTGAACCGATTTTGATGAAATTTGGTAGGTATAGGGATAGATTGGACCTTGAGAAAGGACATAGGCTATGTTTGGTCGCGATAACCGACTTCCACGCGGGCGGAGCCGCGGGCAAAAGCTAGTGTATTTATAAGAAACTAGCTGTTGGCCGCGGCTCCGCCCGCGTGGATATCGGTTATCGTAACCAAATATAGCCTATGTCCTTTCTCATGGTCTAATCTACCCCTATACCAAATTTCATCAAAATCGGTTCAATGGTTTGGGCGTGAAAGCGTAACATACAGACAGATAGAGTTACTTTCGCATTTATAATATTAGTATGGAAGTATAGACAAGCTGTTGCCCGCGGCTCCGCTCGCGTGGAAGTTATCGTTAAATTAAGATGTAATCTATCCTATCTTTCAAGATAAATCAAACTGCATACGGTGTGCAAATTTGATTAATATCGGTTAAGTAGTATAGGAGTCCATCTCGGACAAACAAGGTGTCACGTAATTTATATATATTACGAAGATATAGTGAATAAATCTTGAACGGAGAGCTTCTAAAATATATATAAAGTAGTTCTCCGCTATTTGGAGGTTACCAGAAAAAAATGATGAAAACGGGAAGGCATATTATGCTTTTTATCTTACAGGTAGCTGTTTTAATATACAATCCAAATGAGTATAGTGGAATGCAGTTCGGATTTAATAAAAAAATTGAAAATGCTGCTTAAAATAAAGGAGAGAACTATTTTAGGTTATTGATTTATAAATCGAATAATTAATTCTTGTAATTATACACATTTAGATATGTCAATAAGAGGATAGAGAGTAAGCGGACCCTGTGCTCTGAAGTGAAAGAACAACGCTAAGATGAGTTGATATAGTATGTAAAACCGGCCAAGTGCGAGTCGGACTCGCCCATGAAGGGTTCCGTAGCAGCAAGTAACATTATAAAAGTAGACACATTTTTCCACTTTGGAAGTGTCTCTCGCGCAAACTATTCAGTTTAGAAAAAAATTATGTTAGAAACCTCAATAGCATGGTAGACGTATGAGTTAGATGGAAAAAAAACATTTACACTTTCATATATATTGCTTTTTTTCTATTTTTGTGTGTACATCTACTTACCAAGTTTCAACAGAATAGGCCATATAGTTTCGAAGAAAAGTGGCTGTGACATACGGACGGAAGGACAGACAGACAGACATGACGAATCTATAAGGGTTCCTTTTTTTGCCATTTGGCTATGGAACCCTAAAAAGTACCCATACCTTGTTTTCTTTAAGCAAGTTCTTGAGTTGTTGGAAGGTCATCTTATTCCAGATGTATTTGACGTCTCGCACCATGAAGTCTTCCACGCAAATGTCGTACATACCTGCAGAGAGATATGCGAATACATATAAAGGTTCTGTACGTGTGACTGTCACTGAACTCCTAAACATCCATTTTCATTCGAAAAACATTGGAAAAAATGAAATGCTCAAGTGAGACTCTAACTCACGACCTTTCGCTTACAGGGTGACTGCTCTGCCAACTGAGCTATTGAGCACCAATGTTTTTCGAACTTAACAGTTAGCATAATAAATGCTATAAAAAATTCATTCATCCATTTTCATTTTGAAGAACACAAAAACTCTGGATACATTCCTAGTTAAGAATAAAGACCAAGATCAGCTCACGTGTTTCCTTCTACCTACACTCCCGGGTCCTTTAAGCGGAGCGTGAAAAGGCATCTGATGAGGCCGTCAAGCTGAGTGTCACCACTGTTAACATGGTACATGTTTACGATGGTGACCCTCTTTCCGAGACTTTGCCTTTAGCTTAACATCAGGCGAGGTGAAGTCAAAGTGACGTGTACTTTATATAAAAAAAAGATTCTTTTGAGTATTTTTCGCTATTCCTCATACTTTCAAAATTTCATCTATGCCCATTTTAACCTTCAAAATTCATCCTACTAATATTATAAACGTATGGATGGATGTGTGGGGACATAGCCTTATGTGCGGTGAAGACACAGCTCTATATTAGAGTAAGCAAAATTGTAATCCATACGAGAACACCAGTCACGGGTTTGTCGGGCTGTGTGTCGGTCATACACACTAGTAAAATAAATAATTAATTCGATTCGTAACTTAGTCTTTCCTTCTCTACCCAATTCTTAGAGCTCGACCCCGTGCCTCCACATTGGTGACCCCGACGACCGACGACCGACGACCGACGACCGACGATCCAAGTGAACACAAACAGTTTTGGACATTTAGTGGAAAATATTAGTGGAAAATATCACAGTAATTAGATATCACAGTAATTGAGAAAAAAGGTGGAGAGAATGTCAAACGACTCGGAAACTGCAGGACCATCTTCAGCCAGTGTCAAAGGCGAGCCCGAAGAAAATACCATGTCTCAAATTACGGTATCGTCAAGAATTCCAGAATTTTGGAGAGACGCACCACGCTTATGGTTTGTGCAATACGAAGCAGTTCTAGCGAATCAGAAGCTATCGGAAGAGTGCAAATACTATCTCACTATAGCGAAGCTGAGCAAAGAGAACATAGAACAGGTGAGCGATATTGTGTTGAATCCGCCACCTGCTAACAAGTACAAAACGCTGAAGGATAGGCTTTTGGCAGTATATGAGGAATCCGAGATACGGCAGGTGCAAAAACTTCTAAAGGAGCAGGAGTTGGGTGACCAAAAACCTTCCCAGCTTCTTAGAAAAATGCGTGAACTGGCGAGAAATAAGTTCAAGGATGAAACACTACGTATGCTGTGGGTAGGGCACTTACCATCCGCAGTACGAGCCGTCCTGACCGCTAGTGAGGTGGTGAATATGGAAAAACTAGCAGAATTAGCTGATAGAATCATGGAAGCCACGCGTGCCAGTGAAATAGCGGAAGTAGCCGAGACTAGAACCAGCGGGAACAATGACCTACGTGACCAAATCAATCAGTTGACGAAACGCTTACAACAAATGGAAAGGTCAAGGACAAGATCATCGCATAAGGGAAATCAAGGCGGGAGATCGCAATCCAGGAAGAGGAATAACCCCAATTGGCAGTGTTTTTACCATTTTCGCTATAAGGAGAAGGCTACCAAATGTATAGAACTGTGTGCGTACAAGAAACGGCAATCTAAGGAAGAAACAAAAAACTAGAGATCGTGCAGACAGCGACGGATGTCTGCACAATATCACCTGCAAACCGTCTGTGCATCACTGACTGTAATAGTGGTATGCGATTTTTGGTGGATACTGGTGCAAACATCTCTGTAATACCTGTATCTAAGGTGAAGTGTAAAGTGTGCAGTGATAGCGAATACAAACTCTATGCGGCGAATGGTACGGAAATTCGAACTTTCGGAGTTAAAACGCTGAAATTGAATTTAAATTTACGTAGACCATACACATGGACATTTGTGATAGCGGACATTAAACAACCAATATTAGGCGCAGATTTTTTGGCTCATCACGGAATTATCGTGGACCTGGCCTCACGTAAGTTAATTGATAGTTTAACTAAGATGAATTCTATAGCCTCTATTGTTAACTCATGTCAACCTACTGTGAAAACAGTGAATGATAACCATCCTTATCAAGAATTATTATGTAAATATAAGGACCTTACAAAACTTATATCTTATAACGATGTACCAAATCATGGTGTTTTTCACCACATTGAAACATTTGGACCTCCGGTATATGCCCGGGCTAGACCATTAGCACCGGATAGGTATAGGAAGGTTAGGGATGAATTTGATATGATGCAGGAACTTGGCATATGCAGACCGTCCAAAAGTCCATGGGCCAGTCCTCTACATGTCGTTCCCAAAAAGAACGGCGAGATACGTCCATGCGGAGACTACAGGAAATTGAACGCTGTAACCAAGCCAGACAGGTACCCAATCCCTCGAGTGACTGACTTCACGTATAATCTGGCAGGTAAGAAAGTATTTTCTAGGATAGACATTAACAAAGCTTATTTCTGTATTCCTGTGCATCCTGATGATGTTGAAAAGACTGCAATAATAACAAGTTTTGGGCTATGGGAATTTCCTCGAATGTCCATGGGTTTGCGGAATTCATCGGCGACTTTTTCCAGATTCATGCAACACACAATATTGCAAGGCTTAGATGACGATTGCAGGAATAGTATATTTAGTTTTGTAGATGACGTCATAATTGCAAGTGTAGACGATGTAAGTCATCGTAGACACCTCGAAGCATTATTCCAGCAGTTTAGTAAATATAGCATAACCATTAATATATCTAAATGTTTGTTCGGTGAACAAGAGATAGACTTTTTAGGTTATCATGTCACATCAGAAGGGATTCATCCTCTGGAAGACAAGGTGGAAGCGATAGTTAACTTTCCGAAACCCCAAACAATCGAGCAATTAAGACGATTCTTGGGCATGGTAAACTTTTATCGTTCACACATTCCTAACGCAACTAGTTCACAGTCAATCTTAAATAGTTATCTACATAACTCGAAAAAGAAGGACAAAACACCTATAGTCTGGAACTCGGACGCTGACGAAGCTTTCGAGAAATGTAAGTTGAGCTTGCGCAACGCAGCGACGCTTGCCCACCCAGTACCGGATGCAGAGATTGCATTAATGACGGACGCGTCGGATACGTGTGTTGGTGCAGTTTTGCAACAATGTATAAACAACACGTGGACACCATTAGGCTATTTTTCCAAAGGTCTGTCAAAAACCGAGCGCAAATATAGTACATATGATCGTGAATTATTGGCAATCTATTTAGCAATCCGTCATTTTAAATATATGGTAGAAGGCCGGCAATTAATTGTATACTCTGACCATAAACCTTTAGCCTTTGCATATTCTAAAGGTACCAATGAAAATGAGACGCCCAGGAGAACACGGCAATTAGTTTATATCAGTGAATTCACAACCGACATAAGACACATCAGCGGAAAAGATAACATTGTTGCTGACACCTTATCCCGCGTTGCGACCGTAGAATGTCCCACGGTTATAAATTACGAGGAACTCGCCCACGCGCAAGAGGTAGATCCCTATATTTTGCAACTATCGAACTCTAATGATGACAAGGTTAGGCTTAAGAAAATTTTGATTCCCGGTTATCAAAAATCAATATACTGTAACATTACTGATAATAAGATAAGACCGTATTTAACTGAGAGTTTTAGACGTAAAGCATTCAACTCTATCCATAGTTTAAGCCATCCAGGCATAAGAACCTCACGGAAATTAGTGCAGGATCGTTTTTATTGGCCTAGCATGAACCGCGATGTAGGACAATGGGCAAAAACGTGCATACAATGTCAACGAGCTAAGGTTAGTCTTCATACAACGTCCGCATTAAGCTCTTTTCCATCGTGTGATCGATTTGAACAAATTCATGTAGATTTAATTGGTCCTTTACGGACGTCGGAAGAAGGGTTTAGATATTGCGTAACCATTATTGATAGAGGCACACGTTGGCCTGAGTGTTTTCCTACGATAGATATGACCGCTGAAACTGTAGCTAAAGTCATTTATGAAGGTTGGATATCTCGTTTCGGTTGCCCGAAAAGGCTAACCAGTGATCAAGGACGCCAATTTGAAAGCCAACTATTTTCTTCATTAATGAAACTACTAGGGATAGACAAAATACGTACGACTCCTTATCGACCACAAAGCAACGGTATAGTAGAACGTTGGCATAGATGCTTGAAAGCAGCATTAACCGCTCGCTTATGTAATACCACAGCACACTCATGGGTACACGAGTTACCGACCGTACTACTAGGTCTCAGAACAGCGATCAGGAGCGATAGTGGCATAAGCGCAGCGGAAATGACGTACGGAACTACTCTACGTCTACCAGCTGATTTTTATAGCAGCCCAAAGCAATCTGACATTGATGACTCTTGTGAATACGTAAATAATTTGAGAAAAAACATACAAGATTTTCAGAAATCTATATTTCATCATAACAGTAATATAAGAATATTTGTTCATCCAGATTTAGAAACTTGTGAGTATGTATTTGTCAGACATGACGCAATTCGTAAGCCTTTACAACCAACTTACGACGGTCCATTTCGCGTGTTGGATAGAAAAAATAAGGTATACAAAATTCAAATGTTAGATCGTAAGGTTAATATTTCCGTAGATCGATTAAAACCAGCATATTGTTTTAGTGAGAATAACGACCTTACTACTCGGACTAATAAGGAAGTTCCAAATCGCGAACCTCTTAACGCTCGCACCACACGCTGTGGGAGAAGCGTTAAACAGCCTGTCCGTTTCATGACGTAAAATTATAACACTAACATTATTTTGTGACTTTGCTCGTCAATAGACAAGACATGCAATGATACCTACAAACAATTTTTTTAGAGTAATATATAACTCTATATACCAATTTTATATAATTTTAAGTACCTACCTACTTATATGAATTGTGTAACTGTTGTGAAATTTGTGAATTATTTGTTACATGTAATTGTGTCAATTATTTTCAAATATCTGTATTTGATAATGAACAATATATATAACGTGTCTAAGTTTAATTTTGTGTATTTTCAATGTATTGGTGTTAAGCTAAAATATAATGTGTCAAAGTTTAAATTTGTGTATTTTCAATGTATTACTGTTTTAAGCTGACATAAAATTGTGTATGAAATCCAGTGCAGCTGTATAGTAACATTTTGCTACAATAGTAGTAGACAGTGTAATATAGATTATTTTAGTCTCTAACAATACATTATGCGACTGTGTACTTCACCAAAAGCGTAGCGTCAGCACATTCCTTTGACTGCATATCAAAAGTGCAACTACAATGTATGATATTATAAATAAAGTAATGATAGGGTGACCATAATTTTTTCAGGACAAATTGTAAAATTATTGTAACTGAATAGGGTGACCATGGTTTTTGGAGTTTGTAATTAAAACACAGTGAAATATTTATGAAATGTTTAATTAGACCTAATAATATTTTTTACCTTTATAATGTAAAAAAATTTTTTAAGGGGGGAATACTGTGGGGACATAGCCTTATGTGCGGTGAAGACACAGCTCTATATTAGAGTAAGCAAAATTGTAATCCATACGAGAACACCAGTCACGGGTTTGTCGGGCTGTGTGTCGGTCATACACACTAGTAAAATAAATAATTAATTCGATTCGTAACTTAGTCTTTCCTTCTCTACCCAATTCTTAGAGCTCGACCCCGTGCCTCCACAGATGTTTGTAACTCTTTCACGTAAAAACTACTGAATGGATTTTCATGAAACTTTACAATAATACAGCTTATACATTAGAATAACACATAGGCTATAATATATTGTCACGCTACTACTCAAGTGAACGGAGCAGTGTTCATTAATGTCAACAAATTCCGGGATTGGCATACACGCAGAAGTGACAATGTGGCTATTTCTTTTGCTGTTTAGATAACTATATCATTGTTTAAGAAGGCGCAACGGGAACAGGATTGGACGCCACGCGGGTGGAAAATAATTGGCGGTACGAAGTTCGCCGGATCAGCTAGTTATGTATAAAAGTAAAATAGAAATATGTAAGAAATCATTCTTATTTAACAAATGAAAGTATCCCTACAACACTCACATAGGTTTTATTAATATTTTATCTTAGATATTATATAGTACTTCTTCTATTTTTTTCTGCACGTTTATCACTGAGCTATTTTAGCTCCCAAAAAGTGTCCGACGAGGATGGGATTCGAACCCACGCGTGCAGAGCACATTGGATTAGCAGTCCAACGCCTTAACCACTCGGCCACCTCGTCACACAAATATCTTAATGAAATATACCATTACATTTCAAATTGCGCAATGTTGATGTCTAGCAATTCATGGTTCTTGTTTTTTAATTTTAGTGTTGTGGCCTTGTATCTCAGGTTGCTACATTTTAATCCTATGAAATTTATCGATACTCGTTACTTTTCTGTGTTCGATGTTATTATGTCGATTATAATATAAGCGAAAGTAGCACACAAAGTGAAAAAATATTAAATTGTAATAATATACGAAAACCCCTAGTAGTGCTCCAGGTACATAATACATAACACATTGGCATAAAAATAAAATCGATTTGGACAAAAAAAAGGATGGAGAGTAAATAATGCAAAATAAAAATCAAAAAAAATCAAAAAAACATTCGACAATTTTTTTTTGTCTAAATTGATTTAATTTTTATGCCAATGTGTTATGTAGTCTGTAGTATTACTAGGGGTATTCAGCTTCGGGAGCGTTCCCCTTACACCCGGTAGAATATTTATTTGTACGACATGTATACTCACGGCTTGCAGAGGAGAGTAGATCTGGCAGATAAGGTAGTTTCTTAATAAGAATAATACTGTCGAAACACGACGGCTGTAGGAGCGAAGCGGTCGCATTAGCTGCTAAGACTGCTGCCATTATTGGAAGGAGATGAGTGACCTGGAAATTTAAGAAATCGATCAATCAAATATCAATCAAATCATGATACATTGACAGCCTCTGTAGCGTGGCGGCAGTGCACACGACTGCCACCCAGGAGGCACGGGTTCGATTCCCGCTCAGTGCAAATATTTGTATGCATAAAATATGTATGTGAATTTACAAAAAAAAAGAATGTAAGTAATGTTTATCCGCATTCTAGATTCCATAATACAAGCTATAAAAGTTTACCATGGGTCTAGATAGCGTTGTGTAGAATGTTGTGGAATATTTATTTATTTATATGCATAGGTTAGGCATAGGTGATTACTTTGCGTTGTCTTTATCTATGTTATTAATAGATCAGCGCACATAGAAATATCAGGGAATAGATTAATAACAGCATGAGAACTGTTGGACATAAAAGGAAATATGGTCAAAACACTGGTAAATATAAATTAAACTCGCTATGAAGTAAGGGGGTGAAATGGTGTGCATTTTAAGCGTGAAGAAGGGTGTTCCGCGATTTTCAGCCACACTAAACCTCCTATCGAAAAAATATAAACTCATAAAATTATATTATAATCATAGCGAATTTAATTTATTTTTCTAAGTGTTTTAACCATATTTCCTTTCATTTTCAGCAGGTCTCATGCTGTTATTAATTTTATTAATTCCCATTTTCTTCATTTTTGACGTTAACTGTACTGGCGTATTTTAAAAGTCACTTTCGTGTCACTTTCAAAATAAGTTTTTTTTTATACCGGACACGTCAATTTGACTTCACCTCACCTGATGTTAAGCTAAAGGCAAAGTCTCGGAAAGAGGGTCACCATAGTAAACATATACCATGTTAACAGTGGTGGCACTCAGCTTGACACCCTCATTAGATGCCTTTTCACGCCCCGCTTAAAGGACCCGGGATTGTAGGAAGAAGGAAACACGTGTCGCTTTTGAAATCAGAAGTGTCATTTGCGACCCATTTTGAAAATTAGAAGCGTCATTTGCGCGTGTCTTCTTTTAAAGACACGCGCAAATGACGCTTCTAATTTTTGCGACATTAATTTGAGAGTGAATATATGATTTAGAGAAAGAGATTGAGAGAGAGAGAGAGAGAGAGAGAGAGAGAGAGAGAGAGAGAGAGAGAGAGAAAATGAGGGAGGGAGAGAGAAATGACACTGACATGCTCGGATGATTTAATCTTAGTAAAATACAGTACCTGTCCGGTCATCTCACTGACGATGACGATGGTGGACACGGTGTGCGTGACGGCGCCAGTAAAGGCTGCAGCGCCCACCACCGCGTACCCGCCTGCAGACAACGAGTAATTGGTCAAAGTTCTTATATTTATACACAATGAATAACAAAAAGTATTAATAAGTGCCTTAGGAACCTTAGTTAGGCCTTAGGCGTTGTGAATTATAAACAAACTTCGCATATCATGTTACTATTGACAGCCTCTGTGGCGTGGCGGTAGTGCATGCGACTGCCACGCAGGAGGCGCGGGTTCGATCCCCGCTCAGTGCAAATATTTGTATGCATGAATATGGCTATTTGCATTGGTCTGGGTGTTTCTATGTATAATATGTATGTATTTACAAAAAAAAAAAGTATATAAGTATGTTTATCCGCATTCTAGATTCCATAACACAAGCTATAAAAGCTTACTATGGGTCTAGATAGCGTTGTGTAGAATGTTGTGGAATATTTTATAACGGCAACACTGCCCACCAATACCTCCTTCAGCCTATAGATTAGGACTGTGTTTTTTTTAATGCCTGAGTTTGATTTGAAGTGTAAAGCCCCTGGTGTTGCACGCGTCCATGAACTACAGTAACCACTTTCCATCAGGTGGGCCGTATGCTTGTCTGCCACCTACATGGTCTGAGGAGGGCCAGACCGTAAGGGATGGCCCTGGGTCAGCCGGGGTGCGAGGGATATGTCTATGACAACCTCACCTCCGGCCTAGCACCAAGACCCACAGTCGGCGTGCGGTTTTAGTCGGTTCGAGTCCGACATAACCTCCCCTTCCGGCTCCGGCAGGGGGGGTATCCGAGGGGATTTCCGCAAGAAAAAAAAAAAAAAAACAAAGTCACCTACATGGTATAAAGATTCCATACATACATACGATCCTGATATCTCTAATACTAACGGCCGTTCCCAATAACATACTTACAGTTAAAGATAGATCGCAGCAGTCAAATTTGAGTTTAAATTCAAAACATGGTAACTGATTTTTTTGCGGAAAAGCGCATCGCGGTATAATTTTATTTTTCGAAATTGGTTTGAAATAGGAGTTACTATGTTTTGAATTTACAGCCGAGCAATTTATCTGCATATTCGATCTATCTTTACCTGTAAGTATGTTATTGGGAACGGCGGTAAGTGACAATGATAGTTTAAATATCTATATTCGCATTTTACGTGTGCTCACGTCAAACACATACAAAAAAAATGTATACTGTTTTACTGTTTCGACAGCCTCTGTGGCGTGGCGGTAGTGAACGCGACACGCAGGAGGCGCGGTTCGATCCCCGCTCAGTGCAAATATTTGTATGCATGAATATGGCTATTTGCATTGGTCTGGGTGTTTCTATGTATAATATGTATGTATGTAAATAAAAACAAAAAGGAAAAAGGATATATATGTGTGTTTATCCACATTCTAGATTCCATTCCAACACAAGCTATAAAAGCTTACCATGGGTCTAGATAGCGTTGTGTAGAATGTTGTGGAATATTTATTTATTTATTTACTGTATCAGACATCTTAACCATTGGCTAACCCGCGCGAAACTAATCAATCAAACATACCAGGCAAAATCTTCTGTATATGTCCTCCATAAGCGACGCCGAGTGGACAGAAGTAGTGCATTAGTTCTCCAGTGAGTCTTCCTAGAGACGCTCCCATCTTGAAGGCGGGCACGAAGATACCGGCCGGGACCGGCAGGGTACAGGACACCATGCTTAGGAAATACTGGAGAGAAAAGTTTAGACAGATAAATTGACGAGGTATATACACATACATTCAGTCGCAGATCAAACATATCGTGTCAGTATAATTTAAACAAATACACACATACATACATGACATATACTCAAAGACACGCATGTAATATAGTATTTTTTTTATTATACCATAATTAGTTTGTATAATTTGGATAACGATACTGGATCGCGATATTGGGTCTCAACAGTTATGGAATGTTAGAATGGATAGAAGGAGGTTTGTTACTTAATCTAAATATAATAGAACTCAAAGGTGACTGACTGACTGACATAGTGATCTATCAACGCACAGCCCTAACCACTGGACGGATCAGGCTGAAATTTGGCATGCAGGTAGTTATGACGTAGGCATCCGCTAAGGAAGGATTTTGCAAAATTCAGCTACTAAAGGGGTAAAATAAGGGATGGAAGTTTGTATGAAAGTCCTTCATTTTCAGAGCTAGATGCACTAAATTTCATAAAACTGTCTTTTAAGAAATGAATGATCACGTATATCAGCGTTTTTCAAAATTTAACTACTAAAAGGGTAAAATAGGTGATAAACTTTTGTATGGAAAGTTCGTCATTTTCAAAGCATGTAACTTCGTACACCTACGTCTTTTGAGGAATGTTTTGTCGCAAAAACTGACATCCACGCGGGCGAAGCCGCGAGCAAAAGCTAGTAACTTCATAAAAGCTAAACGGATCAGGATGAAACTCGATAAATTAGCCACGAAAATAATCGGTTTCACAACTAAATGACAAAGACGAGAAGATCGAGATAAGTTAATATTAGGATTAGATAAGGCTTCCCTTTTGAAAATGTTCACCCTTACACCGGGAATAGGTTTTTATGAGTAACTAGCTGACCCGCCCCGGTTTCGCTCGGGAAGATTTCGTATACCATATTTGATAGTGACCTAAATAACGAACTTTCCATAAAAAATAGGTGATAAACGCTTATCACCTATTTTACCCTCTTAGTAGTAAAATTTTGAAAAGCTCTGATACACGTGTTCTTTTATTTCTTAAAAGCCAAAGGTTTATGAAATTTAGTGCATTTAGCTCTGAAAATGACAGACTTTCATACAAACTTCCATCCTTTATTTTACCCCTTTAGTAGCAGAATTTGCAACAATCCTTTCTTAGTGGATGATTACATCATAAAATGCATCTACTGTAAAAATTTCAAGTTTGTAGGTCCAGCGGTTTAGGCTCTGCCTTGATGAATCAATCATTCAATCAGTCAGTCAGTCGGGACAAGTAATTTTATATGTATAGATAGGAACTGGATACTATGAGTTACAGATTTAATTCATAGATCAAATTACATGGCGACATTATATTAAATACTAGCTTTTGCCCGCGACTTCGTCCGCGTTAAGTTCGGAATAGAAATGTTTAGGACACACTGCTCCTGTTCCCGCGACCCAGATAAAGTCCTTTAAAATTTATGTGAGCCTGGTACTTCATGCAAATGTACCAGGGTCCCGTGACCGCAATCCACAGCAACCTATACGATTTACGGTTCTACTCAACTGATTACAATCAAAGAAACGTAAAATTGTAAGTCTGATCAAGGCCTTTCTAATCGAAGAAACCGCATCAAAATCAGTTCAGTAGTTTTTGCGTCCATCGCGAACAAACATTTCCAATGTACAATTATATAATAGTAATAAAGAATAAAGACTTAACATCCTCCAATTTTTGTCCAACTGATTTCTGTTTGAACAAGTGTGGCTATACACTATACAGCGTTGTATAATCAAAATTAACAATGATAAGAGTGTGACGAGGTGGCCGAGTGGTTAAGGCGTTGGACTGCTAATCCAATGTGCTCTGCACGCGTGGGTTCGAATCCCATCCTCGTCGGACACTTTTTGATATTTATTTGAAGTATTTTTTATTTGTTTATTATGTCCCAGATTTGATTGAAGTAGTTCTGTATGAAAGTTTTGTTTTTTTAGTAAGCAGGTGTAAAATGGCTTACCTATCTGTTACATACTACTATGGTAGCAAACAATGAAATTTTCAAATAATCCTAAGCGGTTGTTCTAGCTATAGATATTTGCAATACTATTAAATATAATAAAAGTATTTTATTAATACAAGTTCGATAGATTGAATCTGGATTATTATTGTAGTTTTTTAATTCACTAACTGTTATTATTTTAATCCTACAAAATCTATCTACATACATAAAAATGTTAAGTGTTTGTATATTTAAGTACGAAGCGATGTCAGACAAATGTCAAAAAGTTCAGGCATTTGAATAATTCATAATAATTGGTATTGGTATAATTGGTTATAATTCGTGAGTTTTGGCGGGAAAGCGTAGAGGATGCATCGCAGTATTATTTTATTTTCCGAAATTGGTATGAATTCGAGTTTTTATGTACTTATAAAAATGATGGATTTTTAGACATAACGTCTTGGACAACTCACACGCATGTAGGAAAGTGGCATATTACTGTGAAATGTGACTCTACGTGTTCAATTCAAATCTCCCAAGGGAGCTTTTAGTAAAGTCCCCACAACTTTTCTGAGGCAGTAATCATCTCATTCATCGTCATTATCATCATCATCACCCTCATTAACCCACTACCTATCATCATCGTCATCAATCATTTCAACTAAAGTTATAATATTATACTTGACATTGGCTAAATGCGCAGTAAGAAGCCAGAAACAAAACAAAAAAAAAGTTATAATGCGTCATAACAAATACATAACCGGGTTTTTTGGCGGGAAAGCGTTGAGGACGCATCGCGGTGTTATTTTATTTTCCGAAATTGGTGGGAATTCGAGATTTTAAGTGTACAATGGTGGATTTTTAGCCATAACATCTTAGACAACGCACACACGTGTAGGAAAGTGGCATATTACAGTGAATTGTGACTCTAAGTGTTCAATCCTAACATAGATTACACTAGGTTTTTTTGGCAATGGTGTAAAAATACGTTCATATCATCATTGAAAAATCGAAATAAACATATACTTACAATAGAAAAGAAGAATATGATGAGGCATCCAAAATGGTCGACTTCTGGTGTGTGCCAGTGAGACACAATCGACGCTTGTTCAGCTGTGAGTTCGTCAGTCCACGTGAAGTTTGAGAATAGGGACAACACCTGTAAAATATATATCATATCATATTATTATAATAATTGTTTAGAATATATAGAAAACCTGTTTTAACAGAAAGAATTTAGAAATGTTGGTAGGTATATCAATTAGGTACTGTCTATCATCTTATAAATTTTATAAGGTACTAGCTTTTGCCCGCGGCTCCGCCTGCGTGGATGTCGGTTCCCGGCAATTATTCGAATTTTTCTCACCTTTTAAACCTTCCCTAGACCTCCATGAACATTTCAAGACCAAGATAAGATAAATCCGTTCAGCCGTTCTCGAGTTTTAGCGAGACTATCGAACAGCAATTGATTTTTATATATATAGATAAGCTTTTGATCGCGGCTCCGCCCGCGTGGATGTCGATTATCGCGACCAAACATAGCCTATGTCCTTTCTCGAGGTCTAATCTATGGATTTTACCATTCAGGCAACTTTGAATTCGAACGTGCCGTTACATACTGTCTCAGAAAAACCATCCTCCTTCTACCTTTTTATTATCCATATACTCACGTCTGTAAATCCCCGAAAGGGGTAGGCAGAGGTGTACTAGCACCCATGTTTTGCCAATTATGATTTTCGGTCCCATGACGTAATATTAATAAGCAAGCCTATTACGGTCTAACAGGCCCTTTACCTTGGGCTGTATGTTTACTGTCGGATGGAGAACAGCCCTATCCCTTAGTCGCCTTTTACGATACCCACAGGAAGAGCTGGGGTGGTCATATTCTATTCCACCTGGAACCAATTTGGCATTTTATAACTTATCTTTATTAAGGTTCGGTACCCCAAAAAGAGTAAGAATGGAAACATTACCAATATTATTACTAAGACTCTGTCGTCTGTCTGTCTGTTATGAGCCGTGATGGCAGACAGGTGAAATTTTGCCCTGGGTCAGCCGGGGTGCGAGGGATATGTCGATGACAACCTCACCTCCGGCCTAGCACCGCGACCCACAGTCGGCGTGCGGTTTTAGTCGGTTCGAGTCCGACATAACCTCCCCTTCCGGCTCCGGCAGAGGAGGTATCCGAGGGGATCTCCGCACGGAAAAGAAAAAAAAAAGACAGTTGAAATTTTCACAGATGATGTATTTTTCTATTGCGGCAACAAATAGGTACTAAAATCAGAATAATGTTGTATAGATAACTAGCTTTTACCCCTTGGCTCCGCTCGCGTGGATGTCATTATCGCGACGAAACATAGCCAATGTATTAATCCAGGGTGTCAGCTTACTCCATACCATATTTAATTAAAATCGCTTCAGTCATTTACGGCCGTTCCCAATAACATACTTACAGTTAAAGATAGATCGCAACAGTCAATTTTGACGTATCGACTGTTTAAATTCAAAACATGGTAACAAATTTTTTGCGGGAAAGCGCATCGCGGTATAATTTTATTTTCCGAAATTGGTGTGAAATAGGAGTTACTATGTTTTGAATTTAAACAGCCGAGCACTTTATCCGTAGATGCGATCTACCTCTAACTGTCAGTATGGTATTGGGAACGGCGGTTAGACAACAGAGCAAAGAGAAACAAACATCTATCTATCGATACTTACAAACTTTTGCGTTTATAATATTAGTACGTAACACTTCATGAATAAGTTCAACTCCACACTTGGCCAGTTTTATTTGACTAAATAATAGTCTACATTACATAAAAATACGCCTACATTGAGAGAAATAAAACTGCTTTGAAACGAAAAAGAACAAATAAATAAATACAGATTAAAAAGATGTTTTGTTTGACTTCCTTGGTTGTTTTAATAAAATTTTATAGCATTTATTATGCTAGGCGTACAATTTTTAAAGATCTATGTTTAAAAATGGTTGAAAAATCATTTATCGATTCCAACAGTTCGTAAGAGTGTTGCTAGATGACTCCACCGTCGTCTTAAATACAGATGTAATAGAGAAGGGAAATTTGATTAGGTGTGGCTCAGTTGCTCAATTGGAAGAGTATTCCCCCGTAAGGTCGTGGGTTCCAGCCCCACCTGAGTAATTAATTTTTCCTGATGTAATCCAATTCCTTGGTTGTCTCAAAAGTAATGTGAAAGAGATAGAAAGATAATTATTTCTACTTCCCTTTATTCGTTGTAAAATATCTTCTGTCAAGATGGCGCCACTTGATGCTCGATATTGGAAAATATCTTTTAAGTTAATAAATAACATGCTTGACATGCAAAATTCTAATATACAACCAATAGTATAATACGAAAATAGAGGATAAGTAGGATCGAAATAGTCACGCATAAGACTTAGAATAAATACTTAGTGCACACACTAAAGATAAATGTTCATAAATATAGTCATAATTAGGATCAATTCAGATCAGGTAGAAAAATGCTTGAGCACTTTTTAAATCACGCAGAAAAATGCTTGAGCGCTTTTTAAATCACGCAGAAAAATGCTTGTGCGCTTTTTAAATCACGCAGAAAAATGCTTGAGCACTTTTTAAATCACGCAGAAAAATGCTTGAGCGCTTTTTAAATCACGCAGAAAAATGCTTGAGCACTTTTTAAATCACGCAGAAAAATGCTTGAGCGCTTTTTAAGTGTTAACCGTGGATCCGTTTTACTAATATTCGCATAAATTCTAATACTAAGATTGTACATAATGTATACGTCACAACCTTAAGGTCATAACCAGCTTAATCAAGCCGTTCAATTAACCGCCTAGAAACTTTAATACAGGACGCTTTTCAATGCTTAAAATTCCGCCATTTCATCAAACAGCTAGGCAAATGACTTGGATCGAAGATTACTTACCTAGCCATTTAATCAAAGAGCTAGGCAACTCACTCGTTTCTGCATGGTTGTAAAAAAAACACGTTGGCTAATATGCCTTCTAACCTAACCTATCCAAATCGGATTGAGTTATTTTTCTAATTAAACCTACCTAGCTTTCTGTCTAATTTCTAGGTAGTAATCCATCGTACGAATGGCCTAAGCATTAGCCAGTCAGTTTACTAAATGTTGTTATACCAAACCCTACGGCTGAACAACATTCAGCATTCATTCCTCCTTGTTCCTACAGTCCCAGGTCGTTTAAGCGGGGCATGAAAAGGCATCTGATAAGGCCGTCAAGCTGAGTGCCACCACTGTTAACATGGTACATGTTTATGATGGTGACCCTCTTTCCGAGACTTTGCCTTTAGCTTACCATCAGGCGAGGTGAAGTCAAATTGTCCTTTATAAAAATAATCAGGCCGTTAATTGAACATCTGATTAAACCTCTTGACTGCGACATACACATAGTCAGAATCGTGTTATTTTAGAATTAATGAAGGATACAATACCAGTTGATGGTTTTATGTATGGGTTCCTCAACGATCTTTACTATGCCATCTGGGTGTTAGTTTGTCTACGTAATAGGGTCAGCGCAGACAGAGCGGTAAACTGCTCGAGCAGTTTTTAAGTGTAAGTTTTTTTTTGTAGTGTAAGTTGTTTTCCCTCTAACCCCTCCAACTAAGCTTAATTGCTTGTGCTAGGAGTGGGTTCACGTCGGTAGTGTAATGGCCAGGATTCGAACTCGGGACCTCTCGATCGTAAGGCCGACTCCTTAACCACTAAGCTACCGACGCTTCAATTTCATTTATCATCATTTTCATTTATCAGTTAAATATCAACCTTATACCATTTGCCCGAGGGTGCTCGAAAACGCAAGTGACTGTTTGAACATGTTCGACAAAGCGTGCCGTCACCGCAGCTTTGTATAAATGAAATAAGGTTGATATTTAATTAATGCTTAAAAACTGCTCGAGCTGTTTGCCGCTTGTTCTGCGCTGAACCATATTCAGATATTAAAAACAACAAGAGTCTAGCACAACGAGTAACTCTAGACTACGAAACATAGTCAATTTAAAATTGAAAATTAAATAATAGTAGGTATATACAAAGATTAAATCAAAGGAGTTCAAGTACTAGTTTATACAGAATAAATTCAAGCATCAAACGAAGATATAAAAATAAGAGATAATACAATAAACTGAGAGATTCTAGAAATTACTATACGCAAAAACGGATGCGTCTACTTACCGTCGCACTTTGCTGTAAAGTTAAAAGCAAAACGATATAAACTTTGAATCAATTCATACTAAGACATTAATAAAATGACAAATAATTTATTCTTATTAAAAAAACCATCACCAGAAATAGAGGCATCATGCTTATGAACACGTGTTCACGAGCATGACGCCAGAAACAACTATACTCTCCTTCAGCGTACAAGATGGAACGAGAGGACCCGGTCCAAAATAGTAAAAATTAAATCCTAAGTAGTAGATTTCTACTTATACTAGTTAAGAAATATTAGTACGAACTCTAGTAAAATGGTATAATACCTGTTCCAAGTTGCCAAGGTCTGCAGCCATGTACTTGCCGATGCCAGGAGGGAAGAGGATAGACATTACCACCAGAGTCACGAAGCCTGGGTAAATGAAGCGGCTGTAAACATTTTGTATTTATTAAAAAATAAATAAAATATAAAATAACACTTTAAATTTGAAATGTAATAATTTTTAGAGCGAGCATGACGGCATGACGATCACATCGATTGGTGTCATGCTCAAGGTGCGTCAATACTTGTTTCATATCAACATATTTTACAGACATTTTTTTATAATAGTCCGTCATGCTTCCGGAATGGGTACAGTCTGCTACAAAAGTATTTTAAAAAAGTCTCTTTTTTTCTCTGCATTATTTACTTATTTTAAAGGTATCAGCACTATCTATTGCAATTCGTTAATATTTATAATATCAAGTTATTGCTATCATACGGACAAATAAACCAAGGGTACATACAACCCATATTTTGTTATAGTTGTACAATACAAAATAAAGTGCATAAGACTTACTTCTTTTGTAGAAAATTGCTTAACGTCTTGGTATTTCTGATGAACAACACGTACTGACGATGCAACCACACCCACAACGCAGCCAGCAGACCGCATATTATGCTGAAAGTACAATCGGGCACAAATTACAAAACATTTCACTAACATGCGTTCGTGATGGGGTCAAGAAGTGGATTAAAAAGAAATTTATTTTTTCAAGATTGACAGGTTATGAGTACATATTTTTTTATATACTACACGATGATTATCGCAGGTTTATAAGTGCCCGGTTAATGGCAATAGGCTGCCACCTATTACATTGGGACCTAAACATAAACTGGCGAAATGTGGGTGCTAGCACCTCTGCCTACCCCTTCGGGGAATACAGGCGTGAGTTTATGTTATGTTATGTTATGTTACACGATGATGAACAGTAAGCTTCAGAGAAAAGGAACCCCCCTTGATAATGGTTTTATCCTCAAGGGGGGTTCCTTTTCTCTGAAGCTTACTGTACTAAAATATTAAAGAATAACAGGTCCCTAGATAGTCACTATAGCGACAGACAGCCTCTGTGGCGTGGTGGTAGTGAACGCAACTGCCACACAGGAGGCGCGGGTTCGATCCCCGCTCAGTGCAAATATTTGTATACATGAATATTGCTATTTGTATTAGTCTGGGTGTTTCTATGTATAACATGTATGTATTTACAAAAAAAAGTATCTTAGTATGTTTATCCGCATTCTAGATTTCATAACACAAGCTATCAAAGTTTACCATGGGTCTAGATAGCGTTGTGTAGAATGTTGTGGAATATTTACTTGAAACAGGCGGGCTTGCAAGAAAGATTAAAGCCTACTGTTCAACAGCTAATATTATTGCGCGCGATGTAGCGCAGCTTTGCTGTACAATTTTGAGAAACAAACACGCGCAGTAAAGCGGAACAATATCATCTGTCTACACATAATCAATCCTCGAACAAAAAACCAGCCGCGCATCATGTACGGGTCTACTGGCAACATAGCGAATGTTGCGCAACGTTGCCAAACATGTTGAGCGTCATGTGTTGTGCGTCAAATGTTCCCCAGAAGATACGAGGTTTTAATAAACACAGAAAAACGACCGTTAGAGGCAGCTCGTGTTTAAGGTCATTTACAGATCACTGTTTTTAGTAGTTATCTTAAGTAAAGCCAACGAAGCGAGAGAAAAAAGGTAAATTTCAGCGGTTTCAAACTATTATCCCTCCAAGCGCATTTCAGACAGGAATGAAATTGCTCATATGATGGCGGATCTAACAGTTTAGAACCGCTGTGCTGTCAGCTTTCCTGTACTACGAAACACGCAACGACAGCTGTCGCTCTGCCATTGTCACGTACGTATGATATGTGCGACAAGGACAGAGACAACAATCGCTAGTTATCGCAACGTAACTCAGTAATGGTAGCTTTGTTTACCTTTTTTCTCTCGTCTCGTTGGCTTTACTTTAGCTAGCCCATAGAGAGAAAGGTATACAGTATCTTACCCGAGTAACACAAACACAGCAAACTCCTGAGGATCGAAGGGGAAATCCTGCGGTAAGTTAGTGGGGAAGAGAGGCTTGACTGTGGGCATGGCGCCCGACCACACTGATAGAAGCCGGAACATCTGGAATGAACAAGTTTATAATATTAAAATATCAAGATTATTTATGTACGCTATAAAAACTGTAACTGTAAAACGTCCCATATCGATTGAGCACGTGAGCTCAATCGATATGGGATGTATTATACTACAGTTTTTATTTATTTTAACCGCTTCAAAAATGTGTTTATCCATTTTTCACGTCAGTTCGCGATGAAAAACTATTCCGTGTCAGTATTTTTCCCACATCCATGCATTCTTCCTTAACATTTTAATGATAACCGTTAAATTTAAACAAAAAAGGCCACCGTTTTTTCCCACCTCTATGGGCTTTCGTCAAAATTTCAACTGTCAAAATTAAACAAAATAAATTGTCTATTTGTGCATTTATTTCCTCAAAACTTTAATAATGTTTATAGTTAAATTTCAACCAATTTTCTTTTAAGAATATTAGAACCAGTTACTCCCTTTCCCTCTAACACCTCCAACTAAGCTAAATTGCTTGTGCTAGGAGCGGGTTCAGGTCGGTAGTGTAATGGCCAGGATCGAACCCGGGACCTCTCGATCGTAAGGCCGACTCCTTAACCACTAAGCTACCGACGCTTTATCTACTCCTGTCAACTGTCTGTAACTGTCAAAATTAAACAAAATAAATTGTCAATTTATGACATGTATATAGACAAGTACTAGTATTTATAACGTTCTCCCAATACTGGTACTACTAGAACTTTCCAGACTAATCAGCCGTGCCCGTCCAATGTATTCATGCTCATCAAGAATAATAAATTAATACTGGACAGTCTTTTATTGACGAATTAGACTAACGTCTCGTTGATTAACGATGGGTCTATTTTAGTATGTAAGGCATAATGTACATCGCTTGTTACATTTTCTTTTTGAAGTGTGGTACAACTTTAAAAAAGGAGCCATGGAGTCGCTGGAGCCGGGGGGATTTCTGCGATTATGTCGGACTCGAACCGACTAAATCTAAGAACCAGGAGTTCTAAGATACATCCCCACCAATTTTCAGCCAAATCGGTACAGCCGTTCTTGAGTTATAAATAGTGTAACTAACTCGACTTTCTTTTATATAGATTTACTGGCGGGACCCGCAAGTTTACTTGTATGTATGTGCAGCATACTTACAATAGCACTGCAGCAGGCCGCGAAGAATCCTCGCCAGTAGTTACGTACGGCGAAGTACGTTGACGTTACCTCGATTGAGAACAGGACACCTGGAATCCGTATTTTTTGATTAGTTATTGACGAAATAATGTTCGTAGGTATGCTTGGAACATACTTGACTCCTCATATCCTTACTAATATTATATATACGAAAGTAACTTTGTCAGTTACGCTTTTACGCCTATACCACAGAACCGATTTTGATGAAATTTGGTACAGGTGTAGATTAGAGTATGAGAAAGGACATAGGCTATGTTTGGTCGCGATAACCGACGTCCACGCGGGCGGAGGCGCGGGCAAAAGCTAGTATCTAAATAAAATCGCGAGGATTTGCCCGTAAATTGCTATCGCCAGTATGCCAAAATTATTTTAAAGATGTTTAACATGATTGTTCCCGCATACTTCACATGCTTTTACCTCCAAGGAACCCTGTGTCCGCATAGTTTTTCACCTTCATTTGATGACAAATTGAGTTTAACAGTAAGTGAAACAAATATTTATGAGGTGATTTAGCTCAGTCATACGTAGGATACAACCTTGACGCTTTGGAAGTGAAACCCTAACAATTTATACATAAAAAGAAAAGTGATTTTTGACTTTGACTATGCGATACATTGGCACATAACATTTACACACCACTTAACATTTGCTCTTAGTACCTCCAACTGGTGCAGCGAAACAAGAAGCAACACCCACAGCACAGGCTGCCGCCAACATCTCAGTAGTCCGAGATTCATTCTCGTAGATCCCTTGGAAGGTCGTCACCAATTTCGATAGAAGAGTAGCTACCATTGAAGCTATGTGGACTGAAGGACCCTGAGGAAAAATACAAATTCAAACAAACAATATGCTGATTATGATGGATGTTTTTTTCTTTTTTATAAAAGAATATTAGAACCGCAGTTACTAATATTCCCTCTAACCCCTCCAACTAAGCTAAATTGCTTGTGCTAGGAGTGGGTTCACGTAGGTACTGTAATGGCCAGGATTCGAACCCGGGACCTCCCGACCGTAAGGCCCACTCCTTAACCACTAAGCTACCGATGCTTTGGATTGAAAGAAAGGTACAGATTATTCAGGTGCAGGTAATTTTTTTTGATGCTAGGTACAATTCGATTCGTTGAGGCACACGTACACCAGATATATTCACTCACAGTGAAAGAAGAGATGGTAAGGTAAAAATCGGCGGTAGCTTAATGGTTAGGGAATCGGCCTTACGATCCAGAGGTCCCGGGTTCGAATCCTGGCCATTAGACTACCAACGTGAACCCACTTATAGCACAAGCAATTTAGCTTAGTTGGAGGGGTTAGAGGGAATATTAGTAACTTCGGTTCTAATATTCTTAAAAAAAAAAACAAGTAAGATGTGACAGGAAAGTATAGACGAATATGTTGCGCCGACACTAATAATTTTAGATCACAGCTTTTTTTTTCATTGCGTAAATGCTTTCTCCCCCACCGGTGCCGGAGGTGGAAGTTGTCAGACTCGAACCGACTAAAACTGCACGCCGTCTGTGAGTCGTCGCGCTAGGCTGAAGGTGAGGTTGTCTTCGACATATCCCTTGCAACTAGGCTGACCCAGGGCCATCCCTGTCGGTCTGGCCCTCCTCGGGAATTTGGAGCACAGTTGCCAGATGATAATGATGGTAGAGACGGTTTTATGCTACTTAATTGTAATGAATGTCTATGTGTTATGTGCTACATTGCTGCAAATGCATGAAATATTAGCTATGAAATGTCGAGGCTTTTCAGAAAGAAAACATTATTTTCGGGAGATAGCATCTGGAATCCTTTACAATTTGGATTTCACCGTTGCTCACCAGAAATCGAGATGCAGTTAAATTGATAGAGAAGAGAATAGAAAAAACTATTTCGTTCGGTGTTACAGTTTATTTCAACATGTAAAGTATCACTTACTTCTTTACCCAGCGGCAAACCAGATCCTAGTGTGGCTGTTAGACCAATAAGCTTTGATATCAAAGCTCTGTAAGTTAAATATTCTTTTAGGTGAACGCCTCGAAGAATCGTTTTCATTTCTGGTATACCAGAACCTGAAAAAAGATAACGATTAGTTTTGCGATATAAATACCCACTTTAGAATTAAAAGCAGTTAGAATATTGCGTATTCGACGGCGTCAGGACTCGTACATCGACGTTTTGAAATTGCTACCTAGAAAGGGAAATGTAAAAAAAAATGTCCTGGGTCCTGGGTGATGGTCCTGGGTCTACCGGGGTGCGAGAGATATGCTTTCGGCAATCTGACCTCCGGCAACCAAGGACCCAAGACGGCGTGCGTTTTGGTCTGTTCGAGTCCGACATAACCACCTCCACCGGGTCGGTGGAGATTTTTCGCACGATAAAAAAAAATGTGGGTACTTGCTAGAAAGGGAAAGAAAAATTGAAAAGAAGAATCTTTTCAGTTTTTCTTTCCCTTTCTAGCAAGTACCCACATTTTTTTTTATCGCACGCCGTCTTGGGTCCTTGGTTGCCGGAGGTCAGATTGCCGAAAGCATATCTCTCGCACCCCGGTAGACCCAGGACCATCTCTTTCGAGATGGCCCCCTTCGGGAGCAAGTACCTACATAGCTTTTTCATATCTCTTTAAGTGGCAGATAAGCACACGGATCACCTGAAGAAAAGTGTTTACCGTGGCCTATTGGACTTGCAATACTAGGGGCGTCACACTCGCGCTGCCGATACCGTAGGAAACTTCTAATGCCCTTCTTGGAAAAACCGTATATTGTAGTCGCTTGGAAATATTCATGGTTGATTCCACAGCTTAAGCATGCGGGGGATAAAGTTCAGTGTCAGTTTAACCACAGTCACGGCCGTGATTGATGATTAAGGGCCGGCATCGGCAAACTTCAGGATTTTTTGGCCAAGCATAATAGATCTTATCATTATCATCATAACATTGAAATTTCAATGACGATCGTCGACTATCGTCGGCATAGATCGGCATTCTGCAGTGGTGTGATTAGCAATTAAAGTTCAATCTTATATCTATAACAATACGATCTATTGTTATTCGACAAATATAAATCCTGGTGCTTGCCGATGCCGGCACTGGGCGCCGGCCGGCCCTAAGTGTGAGGCCTCACTTTTGCTTTGCGCTGCGTCGTCGCAACGGATCAGGGCCATTCTTAGAAATTTGTAATCAATTAAAATTGTACCAATGAGACTAAAATCCTTTACATGTCTAAGAATGGCTTTGCTCCGTTGCGACGAAGCAGCGCAACGCACAAGTGGGACCTCGCTCTAACCTATCGTCTAATACGGTCACTGATGGTTGCATGAAGTATTTTAATTATAACCATCATTAAAACTTACCTATGGTATGGTATGGTATCACGGGCTGTTGTCCGCAACTCCACGACAAGGCGCGGTTTTTGCGTGAGGAAAAAAATTAAAACTTACCTAATTCATGACTGATGCATGAATGACGCTTGCCTGAGCATGTAATGGATGCCTACGGTTTGGACGGGCAAGCTTTAGTTCGTCAGAATGAAATAACAGCGATAGTTGCCTTACCTATACTCTGCGCGGCGACTATGTGTACGAATCCAGCTGCGAAGAGAATGAGGCATATTGGTAGGGACACCCACGCTACGTATTGACTGAACGTCGATGTCGCTAGATCGTTGTACATCCACATACGTGCTGGAATAAAGTATTACTATTCATGAGTATTGATATTAAAATAATAAAATGATATTAAAAACAGCTGGCATGATCTGGATTCGAGTAGCCCAATCTAGGACTGTCTACTCGTAGTTTTGGAGAAGGCAGGGGGGGTCTTGCAGAATGAATCCATACTAATATTATAAATGCGAAAGTAACTCTGTCTGTCTGTCTGTATCTAAAGCTAGTATGAAATAAGGGTTCAAAATCGAAACTAACAACTAAACTTAGATATAACAATATTTTCATTTTATTTATAAATACTAACATAGAAATAAGAAAATTTTGTAATCTGCAATAATGACTAGGTTTTCCTGTCTGCCTTCCGGGTTTTCCTTCTCCACTTCGCGCGATCTTAGACAATTTATTTAATGTAGATGAAAAATTTGAAGAAATGGTTAATACATTTTGGTGAAGTAGGTATTTCCGCAGTAGGATTGTTAAAGCGGTCATGGTTTATCAGAACTACTAGGTAATTCGTTGGACAGTTGTTCAGGTAATAAATTGTCTAACTACAAAATAATTAATGCAGCTAGAGTGCTTTACGGCAATTTTGCGTTGGTCTATATTTAAGTTTCAAATACTTACGTAGTGGAGCCTTCCCCGTTAGCATGAAAATACGTAAATATCTATACATCTATACATACTACAAATAAATAAAATTGGAGTGTCTGTTTGTAATATTAAAATAACCGCTTTCTACTACATGCATATGAATGTATATACGGTACACATACCAAAATATATATTTTTAAATTTTTTGTCTGTCTGTCTGTTTGTTTTGGCTAATCTCTGGAACGGCTGGACCGATTTGGACGGGACTTTCACTGGCAGATAGCTTATGTAATAAGGAGTAACTTAGGCTAAAAAAAAAAACTGTTTTTTTTTATTAAGTACATTCCACGCGGACGAAGTCGCGGGCACAGCTAGTATTGAATAAAAATAGTAGCACATCACGATCGCGAATATATCCAACCACACAGTAATCTTATAAAACAGTTCAGAATTTCACCAAAATAATAACATAGAGTCCACTCACCATTTTGACAAACTGCAATACCCCTGTCCATGGCAAAATTGAGAATAGCCATGATGATACCCAGCAGCGCCAGGAACACCCAGTCCTCCCCCAGCCGCGCAAACGTATGCCTCCATAGGTAACCTGTAACAATACTGTTTTTATAGTCAACTTTATAATGTACGATAAAGTTTAAAATCGATTGCTCCACCAAATCACATGTTCCCTTCTTCATCTAAATATAATATAACTCAAAGCTTGATCTATCAACGCGCAACCCAAACCACTGGACGGATCGGGCTAAAATTTGGCATGCAGGTAGATGTTATGACGTAGGCATCCGCTAAGAAAGGATGTTTGGAAATTCTGCTACTAAAGGGGTAAAATAAGGGATGGAAGATTGTATGTAAGTCCGTCATTTTCAGAGCTAGATGCACAAAATTTTATAAACCTATGTCTTTTAAGAAATAAATGAACACGTGTACCAGCGTTTTTCAAAATTTAACTACTAAGAGGGTAAAATAGGTGATAAATGTTTGTATGGAAAGTTCGTCATTTTCAAAGTTAGAAGCATGAAACTTTGTACACCTACGTCTTTTGAGAAATGTTTTGTCTGACTGACATACACGAGGGCGAAGCCGCGAACAAAAGCTAGTATTATTATAGTCTTGGGCTCTTTAGAAAGGTCATGAGCATTGGTCAAAGTAGGGACTAGCATTATCATCAACTTAGCGTCGTCTGCAGATATCTCTGAAATAGAAAGAAAGAAAGAAAGAAAGAAAAATATTTTATTTTCGGTCCCTATATAATGGTGGTCCCTACCTTAGGGCTTACCAAGAATATCTTTGGAGCTGATTCAATCACACATGCAAGAAAAGTATTGACTGATAAGGTATTGGCGCGGGGTTCCCTTTTAGGATACGTGCACTCTTAGGAAATGTGCAGTTCCCATAAAAGCCGTATAGTACCTACGCCAATAAAAGCTTTTGGACGTTAGTAAGTCGTTTTGTTACTCTAGACATTTTCATTCAATAGACGTTTAAACATGTGGAACTTCTGCAAACAATGACATTTTTCCCATATGGACCTTCTGCTTCGGAGGGTAATATGATGATGCTGGATCTTAAATATGTTAAGTTGATAGGAAGTATGTTTAAGCCGCGTGGTTCCCGACAGAGTAGAATTTGGGCCACCCCATCTCTTCCCATACGGTGTCGTACAAGGCGACTAAGGGATAGGGCTATTTAGCATCGAACGGATATATACACAGGCTGTACGTATATATCTGTCTGATGTTGAACAGCTGTATGGCCCAGACTCAGCCTCAGATATAGGCTCGAGTCAACAATAGTGCCCGGAACATTATGGTAATAGGCTCACCCCCTTTTACATGGGATCGATTACGATTATTGGTGGAATGTGGGTGTTAATTCACCTCTGTCTAATCCTCCGGGGATAAAGGTGTGTTTATATGTTTTTATGTATGTAGGATAGGAAGTTAAAATAGCTGATGAAACCACCACTAACCTAATACTTTAAAGAATTTTCCCCTAGGTCGATGTTTACCGCTAGCTTCAAGTTCCTTCTGTCGAAGTTTGTCGTCTTTTCTTCTCTTCTTCCGTAATCTTCTGAGTCTTCTTGCTTCTTCTCTTGCTGCTTCACTTAGGTCGCGTTGATAGCGACCATACATCTGGAAGAAGAAGAAATAGGTCAATATTGTTCAGTCATTCCAACAGATCAGTATGTTCATATATCGTTATTCAGAATCCATAGAAGTCTAACCAAAAGTGGGAGAAGGAGTAAGCGAGCACCAGGCTCTGAGGCGAGGCGGTGAGGGGTGAGGCGGATGCAACTGGGGAAAACAGTATGATGATGAGTAGCCTACTAATTCCTTACTATAATATCCGTGTGATGACGGAGAAAGAAGGGAATACAAGTATTATCACCCCATCTCATTGGAAGGGTGTCGTAAGAGGAGACAACGGAAAAACACGCGGACGACATCACTGCGAGAGAAGGAACACTCGAAAAAAACACTGTTCCAACCCGTGCCATGTATGTGCGTGTATGAGGTAGGCCAAGGCCTCCCAACATTGGGAGAGGCCTTTTTCCAGCAGTGGACTACGATAGGCTCGTACTTATAGTAAGCAATCAATCAATCATTTATTTATTGATTGCTTACCATGAGTACGAAAGTCTCTATGAAAGCTCTGCACAAGAAATTATATGTATGAATTTTCCAAAAAAAATTGAATTATACATATTCTTGGGATATGCTGGTCCCACTTTCGGTTAGACGAGCTATATGTTAATTAATAAGAGGAGTATTACAACAACGGATATTGTAGTATCCACAAGACCATTGCTGAAGGTCTCTACCTAACCAACTCTTACCACAACTCTTTTCCCCTTCTCAATAATATCGTCATCAGACTCCATCACCTCAAGGCCAAAATGAAACCAAAATTTTAATTACTACCAACTGCTATGGCCAAAGGAAGTTATGGTACTGAATGCCAAATTGTCTCAATATAGCCTTGAATCCAGGTTTTGTTTGCATTTATTATCAGATTAAGAACGTTTTGGGTTAGATAAGAAATTTGAAAATATTCAACAAATAGACTGTGTACATAACCTGATCCGGCTTATTTGGACAACTACTGTTTAACTTTTAATCCAGGGTAAGGAAAGTCAGGTCATCAGCTGACCGATAAATCTGGTTGCATATAAAGCTGGAATTACTCCTCAAGTATTGTTTCAGCTTATTAGCAAATTTATGGGTGCGAATAGCTGACTCCTAATAATCCTGAGTGGAAAGGCTGCGCCAGAGAGAGCCTCCGTGGCGTAGCGGTAGTGAACGCGGCCACTACGCAGGAGGCGCGGGTTAAATCCCCGCTCAATGCAATTGGTCTGATCATGCCTCCAATAGCAGAAGAGGCTTTACCAGCAGGTGAGGATGGATTGTCCTGAAGATTATGGCAGTGGCATGTTATTGTGTTTTTTATTCTCGATGTGGCACACATTAAAACCTTTGATTTGAGGTAATTGCTCGAAAAGGCTCAATTCAAAGGTCACATAGGATTGGAACTTCAAAATAACGTTTTTGTTCAGTCTACGGCTTATAATTCATTCCTCAGGTACGATTTGTAATCGTGCGCCGAAGTGCATCCAGGCCTAATACAGACAGGATGGATCTTTATCTCAAGGTATTCAAGAATTTTTACAATTAACTAACTGTGTAAGGTAAGGTTGCCACGGCGGTTTTGTAAGTAAGGTTTTCCGGTGGCTATCCTTACATTTTGGTCTTAAAGTTATATTGTATGAATAACTTATATTTTGTTAGGTTATTCGACTTTTGGAGAGGTTATAATAAGTGGCAGTATCCTACAAACTGGATTTTTGCTGACGGAGTAACGACCTGAAAAAGGTAGCTGGAATAGACTGTGAGGAATGCCAAGGATTAGGTTCTAGATATGGCACATATTGAAGACGTCTACTTATGTCCAGCACTGTTATAGGTTAATGACGTCATGTAGGGATCCCACTAATGCTCCCCCTCATTGATCCCACTTATGAATTACTTTTTATTCGAAGCTAAAGGTTAAAAAAACAGTTATTTCTGAAACCGTAATGGATGAAGGTAGCTGCAAGAAATATTTTAAATTCATCAATTTTTTTCGGCCATCTTTTACAAGCGTTCGAAGTCCTCAAATCAATAAACGCTCATATATGGTAAGTAGTTCCATAGTCTGCGACGCAGTACCAATCCAGGAATGATCAAGTGAAACCTGGTACGAGGAGGTCATTACTAAATAGATCTCTACATTACGTAGTACCACAATTAATACCACAATTAGACTCCAAGATGCGTAGGTAGTGCTATTTTTAGACGTTTGATCCCTATCTTTTTATATGACTGACATAGGTTCAATTCCTAGAAGTACATATTATAATACTAGCTGTGCTCTGCGGTTTTTCCCGCCGTACTTGGTTTTATTCCTGCCTTATGCGTCTATAATGCGTCGTAACACATGTCTGCTTGCCTTTGATTGTATTTTTTTTTTCATTTTCAGCTTCTAAAACTTCGAGTGTTAGAAATATCCCAAACGGGTTACGGGTTGATGCCGTAAACCTTGTCATCTTCTGCTATCGTTGCTTACACCTTTTCGCTTTTCAACTTTAGCCAGCGCGAAAACTTTCATTACGCGATGCAGGGACAGTAGTAACCTAGCTTTAGAACTTCACCTTGATAAAGCTAGATGGCGCTGGGCCCATCTAGATAACACACTTATATTTTAAGAATGAGATTTTATAGCTAAGAACATATTTACCAATCTTATCAGCTTAGCGTACTTGTTATACAAATATTGGTCCAACAGCTTAATTTTTGCTACCGTAAGCAAATACGTGTAACCCACAAACCAAATCCAGCCAATATTGGTACTCTATTACCAATGTTTGAGCAAACATACGTAAGTGAAAATCAGTGTTGTTTGCGAGATAATCCTAATCTCTGCAAACGCTACTCGAAGGTTACAGTTGACGTGATTATGTACAGAGATGATGTTATCAGAATCTGTAAGACCCTCTGTAAACAGAATGTTTGTAGTCTAAAATTTTATTGCAAACATTACAGGTATTTATGTTCGCACCTACTTAGTAATTATATTACGTTAACTCTATCTAATTTTATTCTGAAATATTATTTGCACATAATGAGAGATTTCCACGTTTAGATTTTCACTGCTCAATCACCTGATGAAGCCGCCTTGCCGAATTCTAGTCGCGATTTTCACCGCGCGGCAAAGTCCGTGCGGCTCTAGGCCGTTGTATAACGTTGTGAGAGTTTGGAAATATCGTTTCATACAAAATGTATGCGGCCATGCATATGTCGTGGACACACGGACGGGGCGGGAACGCAGCACGTCCGGTGCAGGAAAAATCTTATCGACGACAAAATTTAATTTCTTGAAATGAAAAATTCATCTTACCATGTTCACAGCACTAGCACGCTAGATCTGAATCACTGTCACGGTTCGTATGCATTAACACCCCATTCCCGTTGTTAACAGGGCAGCAACGTGCCCGTCCCGTCCACGTCCCGTCCCCGGGTTTGGTCCCATTACGTATGCCACGACCTTTAGTCACCTGTTACAGTCAAGGACTGAGTGGTTTCACACATTTCAATTCCACTGATTTTATTAGAATCCATCGCCACGGTCCACCAGTGGGGCTAACAGCATTGTGGGGGTTCAATGTGATCTACCATCGGTGGATCATCTGACACTTCAGTTTGTTCGCAATAGACGCAAAAACTACTGAATATATTTTGGCGTGTATTCAATCGTTCGTTGCATACCATATTCTTATGGTGGGTTTACACGAAACGAACGAATTCAAAATAAAATATCCCGATTTTCCGTCGCGTGGGATCCCACGTTATCATCACCACCTATGATCAATTATCATTGCGATTGCAAAGATACGTTCGAAGTTTTCACTTTGAACCCTGGGTTTCGGTGCTGGCTTTTCCGGGGGCGACATCCATCAGACCCAGCCAGTTGAATAAGAAACACAATTACATATAATAGTCTGAAATGTGATCAAGGAATCAAGCTCCATTTATCATTTAATGATCAATGCATTCCTCAACAACATATTTAGGTACAGTAAGCTTCAGAGAAAAGGAACCCCCCTTGAGAATAAAACCATTACCAAGGGGGGTTCCTTTTCTCTGAAGCTTACTGTACATAAAAAAGTACCTATAGATATAATATTGTTTCATTATTCATTGCATAATGTATCAAAACTTGTTGAACCAAGGTTTCCAAAAAGGGCAAATCTGCGCATACTCAAGTGACGCCATAAGTAGGGTTGCCAAATAATAAGATTTAACTATTGGAATTGTTCGATACGATTAATCTATATTATATAAAAATCAATGCCACTTTTCGTTGTAATGTTATAACTCAACAACGCCTTTACCGATTTGGGTAATTTTTGTCTTCAATTATTATTCGTGGAAGTCCAGGGAAGGTTTGTACGTAGAGATAAATTCGAATAATTGCCGGGAACCGACATCCACGCGGGCGGAGCCGCGGGCAAAAGCTAGTTACCTATAAATAAAATGTAATGATTTCAGTATTTCGTTTAGTTTATACTTTATAGCATTAATATCGAATAGGGACAGGGACCGGCGGTCCCGGATACCCCTTTTAAAATTGATTATTATTTTTGAGGAGTATTTCGAGACCGCAAAAAAAACAAAGTTTTTAGGTTAGTAAACAGTTAACATCTTTTAACACTGTTAAGTAAATCTAGGTAGGTATAATAAAATTAAAAAATGATCCATACCTATATGAAAGGAAAAACTGCACATCAGTCTCAGGCCCGTATACTAGAATGACACTCAGCCTGAATCTGGATTTGTCTGAGGAAAGATTGTATAGGTAATATGTCAAATCGATAAATCTGTCTATGCAATTTGTCATCAGATAAATCGCGATTCAGGCTGAATGTCATTCTAGAATACGGCCCTCAGACTAACTCTCTGAATGGAAGGTTCTTTTTAGGATTTCTTATTTTATAATATACATACATCTCTGTTTAACTGTTTAGAACACAGACGTGTGGTGAGTGGATGTAAGATGGCTGTCACTTCACGAAAATCTAGATCGTTTCGTACTTTAAAGGGAAAAGTCAACCCCAGGCTCACTGAGTAAATATTGTAATTCGGTTGAGGCTTCCGGCGACTGGGACCGCCATCAACTTGGACCGCGGTTCTAGTTGCCGGACTCATTTAAATGTAATATTTTTCTTCCGGCGACTGGGACCACCCATAAAAAGAACAAAAAGTTCAATTGTTAAATTCAAAAGCAGTACAGTCAAACAGACAAATTTTCAAGTCATAAAATTAAAGAATTGGCAACCCTAGCGACAAGACCTATCTCACGAATGTCAATGAACTTGGCCGTAAATCTTGCAGGATTGCTTTAACCGTGACCAAAATGCACAGGTTCCGTGTTATCATATAACAAGTTTTGATTATACTGCATTCATTTACATAATATCTTTATGATTTCCATTTTATATTATACGAGTATAATAATTATGTTTATAACTCGTAGAGATAAACGGTGGAGTCAATACTCTTTTTAACCCCTTTAATACTTGGAATAACTTTGATACCTCCCCCACCTTAGCCCCGGGGTCATGTCGGACTCGAAACGACTAAAACCGCACGCCATCTGTGGGTCGTCGTGCTAGGCCGAAGGTGAAGTTGTCTTTGACAATATCCCTCGCACCTCGGCTGACCCAGGGCAATACAAATGGAATAACCAACGCATGTGTTTGTCTGACTCTTTAAAGAGACATGAAAAAACTATGTGGTGACGAAGAAAATCTCCTCATGTTCTCCGGACAGTGTCGTAAGAGGCGACTAACGGAAAACACGCAGACGATATCACTGCGAGAGAAGGAAAACTCGAAATAAAACCATGTACAGTCAGCGTAATAAACATCTGGACGACGAAGTCTCAAAATGATCTTAAAACTCTCGTATCAAGAGCAAATCAAACTGAGTTAAAGGTGTATACCAAATATCAGAACAATCGGTCAAGTGGAAGAGGGTCATAAAACGAAATTAAGATCATTTTGAGTACTCTGTTCGTCAACATCTTTCTAATGCTGACTGTACCAACCCGTCTGGCCAGCGTGGAAGCGGTAGGCCACAGAATAACTATGGTCTTGTACTGTGGGTAGGCCAAAGCCTCTCAGCATTGTGCGAGGTATATGTTCAGCAGTGGATTGCGGTAGGTTAATTGCTTGATTGATTGACATTAAAAATGCCCTATCAAGGTCGCCATGAGTCTTATCCTCCGAGTCTTTTAATTTAATTATTACTGCTCTGTTGGCAATTACAACAATTAATTCCGTTACTACTTTATTAAACCGTAATTAAACATATTAAATCCTCATTCTAGAGGTGGATTAACGGAAATGCGATTGCAATCTTAGAGATAAGCACTAATTCTATTACTGTTTATAGTTCTCATATGGTTATATAAGCATGGCGTGTAGGAATCATGGTTCATGGTGGAAATACAAAAAAAACCTTATCAGAGAATACATTTTTAAGCCAAGTCAGAGCTGTCATCGTGGGTTTTCTTCTGCTTGGGCTTTTATTTTTGATGATACATACATATAATCCCGCTTTTGCCGCCATGGAGGGTTAGGCAGAGGTGAATTAACATCCGCTTCTCATTACTCATTGTATTCGGTCCCACGTAATAGAGGGTAAGGTAAGCCTACTCCGTATTCCGGTATTCCCTCGAGCCATGTTTCTGAGGTTGTCTTTTTTTTATCGTGCGATAAATCCCCGAGGCTGTGTATGTCTGTCTGATTTTAAACACGCATTGTACGACACCGTATGGGAAGAGATGGAGTAGCCCAAAATACGGACGTATTAGGCAGTTGGTCGGATTCTGCCATGTAGGTGGACGTCATACTAGTTTTTGTTTATCATGCATTAAATAAACAATTACTGCAGAAGTGTTGTGGAATTAATCGAACAGTCACGACTTTATAATTTGATATACCTAATAAGAGCGTTACTATAGCTGTGTAGAGTAGTTTTTCTGACAAACAGGAAAAGTATGTTAAAAACTGGACAATTCCGATTTATAAAACAAAAGACGGACGAAGATCGAAAAGGTATTCCTTTACAACAAAATAGTTTAAAAAACTAAAAAACACGCTATTAGCACGCACCAAAAATTACAAAATATTTCGGACATTTTGTTTGATGGCTCAAGAATTTTCCCTTTGCCAAAAAAGAAAGCATGGAGCATTTATGTAATCTCGCTCCACGCTTTCTTTTTTATAGGTAGGATATATATATTTTATTATACTAGCTTATACCCCTGACTCCACCAACGCTGTTGCTAATAAGTATCTGCAGTTCTACTCAACTGATCTAAGAAAGGTAAAATTTTAAGTAAGACGAAGACAATAATATCTGTTCAGTAGTTTTTGTATCCATCGCGAACCCAGAAAAAAATAGCAAACCCAACGTTTTTTATAAGTAACTCCGGCTCTATCGACCGCCTTACTATTATAATAATGGCATAGATACACCATTTTATACCCTTTTAAAGAGGGAACATGGCAACTCAGCCTAATGTTGGGTTGCACATGCACTCAACGCTCATTTCAGTTGCAACACGCGCAACTCACGAGCGCTATGCGCAACTATGACGGCAAATAGAGAAAAAAAATCTACATACAATGACCATTTTTTCTATATTACTTAAGTAACTTAGCAATATATAATTGTAGAACCATTCATATTGTAATAGTAATGATGTCCGCGGTTTCACAAGCGATTTCGCACGTAAATAGGTAAATAGTTGATTGATTAATTGCTAAGTTAGAAACGGAAGTTTTAAAAGAGACTGAAGCCGGTGTTTTATTATAGTGCGGGAATTCCCACGCATACTCCTAGGGATATATTATAATCCATACTAATATTATAAATGCGAAAGTAACTCTGTCTGTCTGTCTGTATGTTACGCTGTAATGCCTAAACCACTGAACCGATTTTGATGAAATTTGGTATAGAGGTAGCTTAGACCATGAGAAAGGACATAGGCTATGTTTGGTCGCGATAACCGACATCCACGCGGGCGGAGCCGCGGGCAAAAGCTAGTAATGAATATATAAATGACACTGGGTCATCGGCTATCTAGATAACCGATGACCGATGACCCAGGGCCATTTCTGGTTTAGAAATTTCTGGTTTTAAAATGAGGGAACCTCGGTATCCGCATCTTGCCCCCGGTTAGAGATCGGGAGAGCAGGCCCCATGAAAACTCTTAGAACACTTCTGTTTATATACAGTCTCTATCTATTCTATGCTACAGTCATGCACATTGGTACATTACAAATGATCAGTTACACAAAGACCTTAAAGTTGATACGGTTGAACATCAAATAAGAACATCAACAGCGTTTTATGCGAAACGTTTAGAAAAACCAAACAACCTCGCCTCAAAACTTAATAAAGGCAGATACTGGATTCGTGAGACTTAAAAGGAAAACGACAAAATAACTAATCAGTTAAGAAGAAACGGGCGCTAGACCGAGATGGCCCCACAAGATTCCCCCTATATTTTTGAGCACGTGCTGAATGTCTACGAGACAGTATTGCATTAAAGAGGAAGAGAGAAAAAAAATACAGTCATTCTACAGGTCTTGAGGCTGTGTATTGAAAGCGCAAACTGGGAGAGATTGTTTATTACATCCACTTTTTGCCAACTATGATTTTCGGTCCCACGTAACAGATTAGCTTATTCGCGTCAAGCGGATATTTTATCATGGACAGTATGTTTACTGTTGGATGCAGAATAGCCCTATCCTTTAGTTACCTTCTAAGACATACACGGGAAGAAATTGCATGACCAATTGTACTCCACGAGGAACCTATTCTTTTTTTCGTGCGGAAATCCCCCGCCGGAGTCGGAAAGGGAGGTTATGTCGGACTCGAACCGAATAAAACCGCACGCCGACTGAGGGTCATGGTGCTAGGCCGGAGGTGAGGTTGTCTTCGACATATCCCTCGCATCCCGGCTGACCCAGAGCCATCCCTTACGGTCTGACCCGCCTCGCGAATCCACCGGGAACTAACACAGTAGTACAAGAGCAAACTTATAAGACTGATTAATCTATTAAAGCCTTTATCTACTCTCAATACGAATCTAACCGAAAAGCTAGAATCAGTCTATCTAGTTCACACATTAATTTACTTTTTAAACTGTTAACCCAATATCACTCATTACAACGCGGTTCATTTTACCGGACGCAGTCATTCCACCGGCGATTCCTTAGCTTCGGGTTGCAACGTTACTCTACACCTGAAGTCAGCTATTACACAATAAAAATGTTCCCGTTCCCGTGGGAGGAAAGGAAATACTGTCTGATGAGGTAAACTTGGCAATTGGCACGCGTGAATTACTCCAGATCTTGACTGGGATAGTCGTTAGTGTTGAGTTTCTAACACGTATTATTTTGTGGGAAGACCTTCGCGGTTGTGTTGTCAAAACAGATAATTTTGTTGATATGTTGAACTACGATGTAATACGTTAAGCGTCGGTAGTTTAGTGGTTAAGGAGTCGGCCTTATGATCGAAAGGTCCGGGTTTGAATCCTGGCCATTACACTACCGACGTGAACCCGGAAGCTGGAGGGCTTTGAGGGAATATTAGTAATTTCGGTTATAATAGTCTATAAAGAAAATACGGTAATAGTTGAGTGGAAAATAATGTTTCTTTGAAAAGTATCCACAACTTGTCTGAGTAGCTCAGCTGATCAAAGCATTCTCCCTATGAGACCGCAGGGTCAAGTCCCGCCTTGGACGTTCAACATTGACTAAGTTATGAAGTAGGTATTGTAATTGTTTTGTCGTAGACGATAATTAAAGGATAGGGCTTTTCTCAAATAAATGATTATTCAAATTACGTCCGAAAAATGATTATTTTTTTTATTTACTTATTACTTATTGTACACTTCCATGGTATTCATAAAATTAAGTGAAATATTATGTACAAAGGCGAGATTCACTCAAAATTGAGCTCTCTTCCAGAAAAATGGGTAGGCATTGAATGATAATTGATAATTTTAGCATTGTTTGATACGATCCCCTAAAGGATTAGCGGAACGAAATGGTAAAGCGATTCCTTTTCGATCCTGTGAGGGATCGAAATAGGGAATCCAAATGGAACACCCGTTTCTACCTTTTTTTTTATCGTGCGTGAAATCCCCACGGATACCACCCCCACGGAGCCGGTGGAGGCGGTTATGTCGGACTCGAACCGACCAAAACGCACGCCGTCTTGGGTCCTTGGTTGCCGGAGGTAAGATTGCCGAAAGCATATCTCTCGCACCCCGGCAGAATCCGTTTCGGCCTAGCCCTTTGGAGTTACATACGTACATGTAGGCGTAATGGGTATTAAATTCACTGTTTAAAAGAGAGCTTAGATTCCCATCCCTACAGTTGCAATGACAATGACCTTAGTCAAGCATCGCGTGCAAAAGTGCAGTTTCCATTCAATGGACACCTTCCTGTCTTGTGAGACTGTTGTTAGACACACTAGCCTTGGTTCCGCATTCCTAATCCCTTACGTCCATAACCAACATTAAAATTAAGGTAAAACGGAACAACTAGTGTGTATAAAATAACTAGCTTTTGCCCGCGGCTCCGCCCGCGTGGATGTCGGTTATCGCGACCAAACATAGCCTATGACCTTTCTCAAGGTCTAATCTACCGTCATACCAAATTTCATCAAAATCGGTTCAGTGGTTTAGGCGTGAAAGCGTAACATACAGACAGATAGACAGACAGAGTTACTTTCGCATTTATAATATTAGTATGGATAATAACGGGAATTAACGCGATCATGGTATAGTTAGTACCTTTGATTTGCCTGACGTTTCGACTAGGTTATACCGGCCGTGGTCACAGTTTAACTTATAACCGTTATAATTATTGTTTATCATGGAACGCGAGAGTTCAAAAACTAGGGTGAAAAAAAACTCGGCTGACTTAATAGATTTTTGAAAAAAAAAAAAAAATGTAATAGATTTTTTTTCTTTGTTATTGTTTAATAGCTTCAAAAGGCAAAAAGCAAAAAAAATTGGTATTCTGTCCCACAAAATAGAGGAATAGGGAAATAATTTGCACCAAAATCAATCAACTTCTTTACCAAGTTTCCTATAATACGTATTAAGTAGTAGGTATACCATACTTAATATGATGATGCGCTTCTGTGGCGTGGCGGTAGTGAACGCGACTGCTACGCAAAAGACGCGGGTTCGTTCCCCCCTCAGTGCAAATATTTGTATGCATGAATATGGCTATTTGCATTGGACTGGGTGTTTATATGTATAATATGTATGTATTTGCAAAAAAAAGTATCTAAGTATGTTTATCCGCATTCTAGATTCCATAACACAAGCTAGTTAAGCTTACCATGTGTTTGGATAGCGTTGTGTAGAATATTTATTTAATTACTAGCTGGGCCGCGTGGCGTCTGATCCCGTGCCCGCTCCACCCTCTACTATACTACCTACCTATACTAAGCGTGTATTATAGATATAAACCTTCCTCTTGAATTACTCTATCTATTAAAAAAACCGCTTCAAAATCCGTTGCGTAGTTTTAAAGATTTAAGCATACATAGGAACGGACAGAGAGCAACAGCGACTTTGTATTATATTATAATAGCTTTTGCCCACGGCTCCGCCCGCGTGGATGTCGGTTCCCGGCAATTATTCGAATTTTTCTCTACGTACAAACCTTCCCTGGACTTCCTCGAATAATTCAAGACCAAAATCAGCCAAATCGGTAAAGGCGTTGTTGAGTTATAACATTACAACGAAAAGAGGCATTGATTTTTATATCTATAGATGTAGTGTAAGTGATTTTATCATAGCATATCCCTTGACCATTATCCAACAGTCAGCCCTGAGCATCCAGCACACAGTTCACAATAGAAATGTGTGATCAGATAACAATACACACATATTGTGTGTACCTAGTACAAAAGTGCATAGGTACGCATTCACCCATATGATGAATATGAGGTTTCTCACGACATTACATGCAAGCTATAATTAACGCATCGGTCAGCTCCGTTGTACGATAATTAGTTCATGTCTATAAGTTGCAGCATTTCTATTAATGAATAATGAATCTTATAAGAAATCGTACAGTACGATTGTGTGTGTGTGTGTGTGTGTGTGTGTGTGTGTGTGTGTGTGTGTGTGTGAGTGTGTGTGTGAGTGTGTGTGTGTGTGAGTTAGTTTGGGTGCTACGATGCCTGTGGTGGCATGACGGATGAACCGATTTGGATGAAGTTTTTTTTTGTTTCAAAGATATATTTAACTTCAAAATCGACAATTGGCTGTGCCGGTTAGATGGCCGTCACTGACAATATCGAAGTAAGAATATATATATATATATATAAAATTTATTAATTTAGAAAAATGCATTTACATAGTGAATACCTCTGCCAAACTGTACAACAGTTTGTTGGCAGATGAAGCTCCCTAGTTACAATTAACAACACACTTTTCCCTTAAATTTCATATTGTTGTTCTTACTTACATTTAAAATATATAATGTATGCATCTATCTTCAGTATATTAGGTTTTATATATATATTATATATTTAGGTACTTATGTTAAATTGCAAAAAAGTTAAAGTTCAGCTGCAACACACTTCTGGAAACTGAACACCAGCGGATTTGGAAAAAGGAATGAGGATAGCGCGTGCTAGTGCACTGATAAATTTAAAAAGGAAGCCAATTAGAATCACTGCAGCACTGATATCACTGCTTTAATGTGTAATTAATACTTTCTCAAGACGATAACAGTCATATTTGTTGTTACCGCACGCTCTCGTCTTGTTATCTTCTTAGTAATGTGAATAAACTTATTATTTACTTGTAATATCACTGTCAATATTATTTTATTAAAACAGTTTGGGTGAACTCATATAATACATCAGTGGCGAAGTGCCCCTATAAACCGAATTCTAGAGTGCTTCCATTCCGTACCCACAAGCTAAAATATTCCAGCTTCTGCCTCCTGCAAAAGTTCTTTCCAAAGTCTACCCTGACGTATTGTAGCTAGACCGGCTTGCTAATGGGTCGCCTTCCACCGGGTTCCTTTTTGAACATGTTCACCTTTCGCCAGTGACTTGCATACGTTTTTTTTTTCATTAAAATGTTAGAAGTGTGAATCTAGCGATAAAGTCTATCTTACACATCTTTACTGCACAGAGCTTCCGCAGTAGGCTATAGAGGGGATTTCTTTAAAATATTTGAAATAAAAGAATAGTTTAAAAAACTAAAAAACACGCCTTTAGCACGCATTAATAATTACAAAGTTGAATTTAAGTTACGTGACTGTTTTTTTCGTATTCCTTTCAGACAGCAAATCCTTTCATTTGATACCCATAATATCATGGGGGTGGATTTCAAACAGCCAGTCCGCCATTTTGGGGAGGCCGCCATATTGGATTTGTAATGACGTTTCTTAGCTAGTCATGTATTAAGATTCCAAGATTTTCTTACATACATATTTACAAGTGAAGCTAATAAACGCGTGTTAAAAATTAAGGTGTAGTCTACAAGATTTGTTGGTTGATCTTCTTCAACCTAGCGTAGCGACTGCCATATGACCTCCACAACGCAAAGGCGATATCGGTTGATCAGTTCTTTTACGGTTTTTTTAAAGTAAACTTCCATACTACGACTTTTTTTTACAGAAGACTGCCGGTATCTGTACTAGCGGGTAGCCATCTTAGAAATGAGTATACCATCAGACAGGCTGTGTCTATATTTTACTTAGTAATACAAAAAAATATGCAGGAGGCGCGGGTTCAATTCCCGATTAGTGCAAATATTTGTATGCATGAATATGGGTATTTACATTGGTCTGGTCGTGCCTCGGAGAGCACGTTAAGACGTCGGTCCCGGTTGCCATACGATCATCTATGGCAGTCGTTACGGGTACTTGGAGCCCTCAAAAGTCCAACAACTGGTTTAACTACAACGCTTCGATATCGCCTTTGGGTTGTGGAAGTCAGATGGCAGTAGCTTCACAGAAAATATCAAGTTAGACTGGTAAAGCGGACCTCAGACTTTTATAAGACGTTTACGATGGTGACCCTCTGTCCGAGACTTTGCCTTTAGCTTAACATCAGGCGAGGTGAAGTCAAATTGACGTGTCCTGTATAAAAAAAAAAGATGAAAGCTTCGGATGCAACTGAGATTAACGCAAAAGATGAAGAAGAAGACGACAAAAACAACCTATGAGTCTTAGCAAAAAATGAGTAATACCATTAACATCATAAATTACGCACAAATACAGTAATGATATGAAATTTCAATGATCACATGATCGTTAGCTGATTACTGCTAAACAAATTAGTCGCTAATGAAATTGGTCTTGTAAACACTAATATGATTAGTGTCCAATCAAAAAAAAAAATTTTAGTACATTAGTGATATCCGTCACGTGCGTGCGCAGACGCATACCTGGGCTGGGCGCATATTTATTTGGCATCGGCAAGGAAAAGGCCGTACTGTTACGAATCACGAGGCAAAGGCTTAAAAAAAGTAGGGGTTTGGTTGGTTTAGGTTCAGAATCTCCAATTCCTAAAATGACCAGAGAATGTTCATGTACCAAAATGTCCAAATCCCAGAATGTCCATGGTTGACAGCCCTCTAGCGTAGATGTCGGGATAAGACTGGATTTTTTTTTTTTATCGTGCGAAAAATCCCCACGGATACCACCCCCACGGAGCCGGTGGAGGCGGTTATGTCGGACTCGAACCGACTAAAACGCACGCCGTCTTGGGTCCTTGGCTGCCGGAGGTGAGATTGCCAAAAGCATATCTCTCGCACCCCGGCAGACCCAGGACCATCTCTTTCGAGATGGCCCCCTTCGGGTTGTGGGGACCAAAATGTCCCCATCTAGCCCCGGTTACGGGGAGGCGCACTTTGCGCCGCCGCCGCGGCCTGCTTCTGCTAGGGTGACAGGCGGCTCCACCGGTCACCCCCAGGCCAGCGCTCATGGAGGACGGAGGTCGTTCTGCGACCTCCGACGTCCGGTTCGCCTTCGCTCTGCACGGGCTTCCCGGGCCCGGAGTCTGGTCCGGACCCGACCGGCCGCCTCCTTCTCGAGCATTACTTGCTCGCAGAAGGAGGCGGCCGCACCCCAAGCGTTTGCGCATCGTACCATCGCTGTGAGCAATGTGACGAGTGTGAGGACTCCCACCCCTAGAGCCGCCACTAGGACCCGCCTCGGCGTGTCCCACGCCGGGCACTTGGTCAGCGTGTGCAGCTCTGTGTCCTCGCTCGCATCACAGTGATGGCACTCGGACGTTGGCTCCTTCCGGATCCGACACAGGTAACTCCCGAAACACCCGTGTTCGGTAATCACCTGCGTCAGCCGGTACGAGAGGCTGCCGTGTGGCCTCTCTAGCCACTCCTCCATGATGGGTCTTACCGCTGCTATTACGGCGTGCCCTGCGCTTGGTCGCCCAAGTCGTAGCTCCCATTCCGCTACCATGTCCCTGTGGAGCTGAGACCTCACGGCCCGAATTTCTTCGGGCTCGGGTTCCCGTCCCTGCTCCCGCGCCTCCTTACGATACCGATATAGCATCGAAAGGGCTCTCGCATCCAGGTTCCACGGTAGGGATCCGGCAAGGAGACTCGCCGCCTCGAAGCATATCGTGCGGTACCCCCTAATGGCCCTGCTGGCCATTGCACGCTGCGGTCCACGCAGCAGACGCGCATTGTGGACCGTCAGGGTGTCCGCCCATATTGGGCACCCATATAGGGCCATGGACCGCACGACTCCCGCGTAGAGCGGGATAAGACTGGATGAAAATGGAAGGGCGTGACGTCAATAGCCGTCCTATTGACGTCACGCCCTTCCATTTTCATCAGTGCAGAGTATGCAAGGAGGGAATGCGTGGTGTGCCGGAGAGGATACAGGTGACAACCGTAACAGTACGGCATCTGTCGGCACTGCTGGAAACTACGTTTTGACATACTGCAACGTCCTTATAGATGATGCTGAAACTACGATCCTTTACTTAGTCGATGCCGATTGTATGTGCCTATGGGTGAATACAGAAAAGGCAAACTAGGAGCATGCAGAAGACATGCTATTGCAAATAAGACAGCCTGTATATGCAGGCGGAACATATCGAATACATAGGGAAAAATTTAGCTTCTCGGGCGGGACTCGAACACGCGATCTTTCCCTTACAGGATGCCTTGAGCAGCTCGGCTACCGAGACACACCCGATATGATTCAAATTTCCCTTCTATTTTTATTCGTGTCTATGGCGACGGTGGAGTCATCTACCGATATTCTTACGAGTTTCATTTTTCCTTATGTATTCGATTTGTATAGTTAGCATACTAAATGCTGTAAAATTCATTCAAGGCGTTCTATCTTTTCTTCCTTTCTATAGACCCCTCGCTTTAAGCTGTCCTTTGCTAAAATCACTTTATAGATATCTTGTGCCCACGACTCCGCCCGCGTGGGTACCAGTTATCGCGACCAAACATGCCTATGTCTTAATCCAGAGAGTCAGCTAAGTCCATACCAAATTTTATTAAAATATCTCTAGCCGTTTAGACCTGAAAGAGTAACAAACATCCATCCATACTTATAAACTTTCGCGTTTACAATGTTAGCAGGATACGGCCTTTACTGTATACCTCACGGCTCAGTTTGGCCTTTTTATTGAGCGTTACTACATACACAGCTCAGTCAATGGTACAATGGATAAATTGATCTGATCTGATCGATCGTGTGCGGGGCAGCTCCAACAGCCTCCTGCAGTGTGTTGCGGCAAGGCTTCACGTGGACAGTGCTATTATGCAGCATTGGACACAAGTTCACCTTGCCAAAGACACACACGTTAATTATGTCCATGTTTACGACTAAGTTTTGTTTCTGTTTTTGTACTAAGTTTACTAACATAGATCATAAGGCTTTCTGTAACTAACACTTATGGGCAATGCCTGAATTAAACAATTTTATTTTATTTTATTTATTTATTATAAAACGACTTCGATTCAAGGATCCGATCTGGATACTAGATACAATACCAATGGTGCAACGTATTACGTGTATTAGGTAGGTACGTCGTATTTATTTGTGAATTCTATGGATAAGATAGTCTGTCAAAAATAATGTTAATTTCGCAACGATAGGTCCGGTCTTTAGATAGGTCCCCTATAATGGCACCTTACCCAAAAATTATGGACGCAAAAAATGGTACGTACCTGCCAAAAGTTTTTGTATGTTTACGTAAATCCGTTCATAATAATATAATCAATCAAAAACTTACGGACACAATACAAGTTTGTTTTGATTTTTGACGTACCTTAAATACCCTTTTTCGATTTGTTTAGCCTTATTGAACAAAAAGGATTTTTTTAGTTACTTGGGTAGGTAGTTAATTTTTGAACAAAAGTAAACTCAAATGACTTAAGTCAAGGTGATTTCAAGTACTAATATTTAGGTAGTAGGTTAGGTTTTGATGAAAACATTACCCTTCCTTATCCCATAAATACTGTTATCTATTCTATGCTATTATTGTGTGCTTTGCCATTCATCTCTGGTTGCAGTCATCTCAACATTAACTCCAATCCAAGCCTTATCATCTCTCATGAACAATAAAGAACATAAGATACGTTTGGTCGTGACAACCATCATCCACGCAGGTGGAGCTAGTGTGGTATAAGGAAAAAGGTGACGGAGTGGTGGACAAAGTAGTGACGGAGATATATTCTTTTATAAAAAAAAAATAAAAAAAAAATAAAAAAAAAGTGACGGAGAAAGAATACAAGTATCACCACCCCATCTGGTCCGAGGGATGTCGTACGAGGCGATTCAGACAGAACTATGATGTTCAGACAGAACAATTAATTATGATTGAAGTAATAAAACAAATGATTAAAAAATAAAAAACCCGACTGCCACTGAAAAGACCAAAATAAGTTTGATAGCAGGCGGTACCCATTAATTTTCTTTCGGTATATGATTGGCAAATGGGTACCGCCTGCTATCAAACTTATTTTGGTCTTTTCAGTGGCAGTCGGGTTTTTTATTTTTTAATCATTTGTTTTATCTTATGCTTTTTAGTTATTATATGACATGTATATCTTTTTGTAATTTCTTTCATATCGTTTATATTTGAAATAAAAACTTAAATCAATAAGTAAGAAAATTAGCGAGAATGATCGTTTCGTTAAACAACTTTAAATTGTTATATATCCTAAACTATTGTTTAAAATGAAAAATGATAAAAGCAACCTAAAGATGATTTTAAAATACCTATTCAATGATACCCCACTTGACATAGTTCATCGACTTTTTTTTTTTTTCATTTTGACAATATGGCGTCTGGTTGTCGCTGTGGTGAATTTTGATTACTGTAATGTCTTTAGTGACACTCGCAAGGTTAAGACGAATCGATTGACGTAAGAATTATCAAAATCGGCCTACGCATTTGGTCTCTAGAACGCCACATAGAAACAAACATACATACATACATACATACATAGACTGATAAACACATTACCCTCCTTTGCGTCGCGCAGTCGGGTAAAAAGATACCATGCTATAAATGTTAAATTTTGTGCTTTCTATACTTACGCGTCATCGACTAGTGTTGTATGTAGAACCACACTCGACTCAATGTACAGGAAGAGCTTAAAAGGATTTGTTAGCATAATACGAAATATTAACGTGTGAAATGAACACAATACCATGTCAGGTTTCATAAATTAGTCAAATAGGCAAAAGACCGCTTGATTCAATTACTTTACACTGGTGACTTACTGCAGTGTATTTTTCGGTATAAAAGTAGCTTATGAGTCAATGAGATCCATGCAATTTTCCCTAGATAAAAGTGGTCTATGACTCAATGAGATCAATGCTATAAACGCGACCAATACTAATATGTATTATAAACGCGAAAGTTTGTGAGTATGGATGGATGTTTGTTACTCTTTCACGTAAAAACTACTGAATGGATTTTCATGAAACTTTACAATAATATAGCTTGTACATCAGAATAACACATAGGCTATTTATCATCACGTTACTACTCAAGGGAACAGAGCAGTGATCATTAATGTCAACAAATACGGCCGGCATCGGCATATACGCAGAAGTGACAGTGTGGTTATTTCTGTTGATGTTTAGATAACTATAGAATTGTATAAGAGGGTGCAGCGGGAACGCCGCTCGGGCACCAATCGGACACCACGCAGGTGGAAAATAATTACGGGATCAGACGCCACGCGGGTGGAAATAATTAGCGGTACGAACTTAGCCGGGTCAGTTAGTGTACCAGGTCAGTGTGTGTACTTAGTAGGTATATACTGCTCAGTCACTACCTGTTAATAAATTTAAAAATACAGTAAAGAGCAAACTGTGCCAGAAAGGCTATTATAAAATCCAAGAATATTTAAACGATAAACAAGCTTGGAAATGAGCTGTTCGCTCAGCTATACTACTCAAGCAAAACATTGTATCTAGACCATAAGTTTTAGGCTAAGTAAGTAAATGTTTTGTAAATAGACCAAAAAAAAAAATGCCCGCTGAGTTTCTTGCCGGAGTCTTCTCAGGTCTGGGCCGCGTTTCGAATCGGTGGTCCATTTACTAGTATTAGTTAGTATTTAATATTTACTTTATGTTGTCGTTTTGTAAGTGCCGATTTAATGGTCTATGCAGAATAAACTATTTTTGAATTTTGAATTTTTGAAAAGTACTCACCAAAGTGCTCAAGTAGCTGTGTCCTATCTCATCCTCGGAAGTCTCTCCCGACACCAGGGTCTGTCGTTTCCACTTCATCGTCACTTTTTATTACACATTGAGGATAATAGTCGTTTTGTATCTGTGCGCGGTACTTCGAAAGGGCTGGTGTTGAAATTATAATTAGATAATCTATTTAAATGAAAAATTTTGGTGCCCGGAATGAAATTAAATGAACTTTTTTGTGCGCGGTATTAGAAAACAAGTGTCGATGAAATTATAATGAAACGATTTTGTGCGCGGATTCAAAAGGATTATTTAAATGAAAACTTTTGATGCTCTAGTATGGAATCGATCGTTCAATTTTGAATATTTCATTTTACTTATACACGTTAGTCGTGATCTCTGTGATAAACTGGAACTAATATAAGTTTGGAAGTTTGCAGTGAAACCCTCATTATAACTAAATATTATTTACACAGTGATTTAGCTACTTAAAGATTAAGGAGAGTAATTACTGCAATTTGTATCATTCGAATTAGGACCAAAAACAGCACTACAGGGTGATAACAAGGAAGGCAACATTAAATTCTATAGATTTTGATCTTTAACTTAATGGACATATTCCTGTTTATTTAAAATAAATGAACTTTTATTAACAATATAAAATTACATAAAATATAGATGAAATCTTCGGTACCTACTCTATAATGGGAAGTCCTAAAGATGTATTCAATTGCATCTACTTTGATAATATCGCTAACAAGAGGCTATTAGACTAAAATTATCTTAAAGCCATGGATGATAGTGATAATGGTGATACATAATGACTGTTATCATTCAGAACACAGTCATAAGACCAATATTAATGCATCAATTACTATCACTTAAAAATAATTTCCACAAAGCCCAAAACACATCACATTGTTTTTATAACACCTTAATTTACAACACACAGAATTTAAAAGGTATAGTGTTTTTTTTTTTCAAAAATAATCCATTTTTGGTTCGTCCTTTACCGGTTACGACCGTTCGCTGTGTCCAGGTGAACTGAACTACTTAATAAGGTGTGATGCTCTTGCGCACGTCTGAAGCTGAAAACTAAGGCTGTGGACTGAGATGCGCGGTGCGGTGTTAGGATTAAATCAACAAAGTTTATTACTCGTGATGTTGGTTTTGTATTTCATGGTTTAGTTACAAGACTTACAAGGTAATTGGGTCAAGAATTGAGGCAATATTTGATGAGTTACCCTCTAAAACATGCCAAATATTGACTGGGTTTTATTGTCTTGTCAAATAGCAATTTTCAAAAAGAGATATAGTATCTATACCTAATCTCTTCATTGCTCAATATGTAGCAAGTGCAAGTTTGATCGTGCCTGAAGTACTGAGAGGCTACTACCATCTCTAGAAGCACTATCTTACTTTGTGACTTTCATAGTGTGAATCGGACCTTCAGCGTCCGTCATGATATGGTCAGGAAATATCATTCATTGGTTCCAACATTTCGTAAGAAAGTTGGTAGATGGTTCCGCCGTCGTCCTTAAAGACGGATATAAAGAGAAGGGAAATTTGAAGTGATTCAAGTGTGGCTCAATAGCTCAGTTGGAAAAGCATTCTCCCTGTAAGGGAAAGGTCGTGAGTTCAAGTCCCACTTGAGCATTTCCTTTTGTTCTGATGTACTCGAATAGCATTATACGGTGAAATTGGGTCAAACGTATCTCTTGCTATGTGTTTTATCAGATGCAATTCGGGGAGTGTGAGGTGGGTACATAACGTGATTCCTCCAACCCCTATGCATTATTGAATGCCCGGCCTGTGTTCCCGAAAAGCTATAACCAGGTTCCCAGATTGCTTGTAGGCAAACGTGAGTTAAGGAACCCCAAACTACTAACATTCGCTTCGTCAGCACACCCAAATCTGGGACATGCGTCACTACGCAAACCTCTTAGCCAAGCATTATTTCTAGTATATAAGACCACGATTTTTATAATTAGATGATTACCATTTTGTATTTTTTAAACATAAGTTGAGTCTGTAACAATTAATAAATATTTTTTTATTTAAAATCGAGTTTAGAATCTTAAATTGTGCTTCATCCTAGACGACATCATCAATTACCAACGAGTGAGTTAGAGGTTTAAAACCCATATTACAAGCTATGTCAATCACATGCTGTTCGTCCAGGGTTGGGGGTTGGGCGGTAGTTGTTGCCGTAAAAGCCAATACAAGCCAAATTATGGAAAGGAGGATTAGTAGAGTAAAATTTTGGATAGACTTGGATGAAGTGAGTTATATCTGCCCATCGCTCTACTCTGTCTATTGTATTGGGAAAACCCTGTAAAGATAGGCGTTTTCAAAAAAAAATCGGCTATCTAGACTCGACATATGGATGTTTATGTGCCGTGTAGTCATCATCCAATCTCATAGCTCATTGCCTACTTTAAAGCCAAATATAGGGGCTGTGATCCGTCTTGGTAAACCCAACAATAACACAAATTCTAGGCCATACCTACAGAAAGTTGTACTCAGTGATAAACAAGTTACCCGCATACGGTGTAGGATATACCTTCTAGAATTAAGCGGTTCAGTGAATCATTCCTAGATCTGGAACTCCCTGCCAGCTCACGTGTTTCCTTCTTCCTTTAAGCGGGGCGTGAAAAGGCATCTGATGAGGCCGTCAAGCTGAGTGCCACCACTGTTAACATGGTACATGTTTACGATGGTAACCCACTTTCCGAGACTTTGCCTTTAGCTTACCATTAGGCGAGGTGAAGTCAAATCGTTTTATAAAAACAGTATGTTACATCTTAAATCTTGAAGAATAAAAGCTCAATAGCTCAGTTGGCAGAGCAGTCCCCCTGTAAGGGAAAGGTCGTGAGTTCGAGTCTCACTTGAGCATTTCATTTTTTCCAATGTTTTTCGAACTTAAAAGTTAGCATAATAAATGCTATAAAAAATTCAGTCAAATATTTGGGCGCAGTCATCAAATTCAATGTTTAAAAATGGTTGAAAAATCATTCATTGTTTCCAACAGTTCGTAAGAATGTTGGTAGATGGCTGCACCGTCGCCCTTATAGACGGATATAAAAGAGAAGGAAAATTTGGAATGATTCAAGTGGTGCTCAATAGCTCAGTTGGCAGAGCAGTCCCCCTGTAAGGGAAAGGTCGTGAGTTCGAGTCTCACTTGAGCATTTTATTTTTTCCAATTTTTTTCGAACTTAAAAGTTAGCATAATAAATGCTATAAAAAATTCATTCGAATAAAAGTAAGTAAGCCGTTATTTTTTTTCTGATATGACTCCGTACCAGCGGGAGAAGATCAAAAAGTTACGTGAAGAACCGGCAGTCCGGCTTGAAAAGAGTGAGCAGAATATTACTATTAAGTTCATAAATAATATACCCAAAATAATTTGCAAAATAATTGACCGAGCTCTGCATACTTTAAACGAATTTGGCGTCCTCACTGGCAAAGTTTGATTTGTTTGTTGTTGAAGTTAATAACCACAGACCTGCATTTATCTTCATAACTGAAACTCATCTTCATGCTGCATATACTTAATAGTAGATCAAGCAATGGTTATTGTCGCTGAATGCATCAAAATGCACCGTTTTACACGTAGACGTGAATAATCCCTCCATACCGTACTATCTAAATAACCAGCAATTATAACCAGTTACCTCTCAGAGAGATTTGGGTATTGTCATAAGTAATGACTTTAAGTGGGAAATGCACCTCACATGTCATTTTCAGGAGAGCAAATTCAATACTTTACTTAATAAGGAACGCATTTAGATGTCTCACACCAAAAACATTTATCACAACTTCGACTATTGCTGGAACCATGATTATGTGCTGTGGGAACCATACTTCAAGAAAGATATAGCACTTTTAGAGAACGTCCACAGAAGGGCAACTAAGATGGTTGGTTGGAGTGCTAGGGGATATACCCTATGACCTGAAAGGACTGGGTCTCACTTTTTTTGAAAGACGCAGTCATCGAGCTAGTCTAATAGAAACATATAAGATACTCACCAACTACTACAATGTCTTAGGGATGAAGAATATTTTTCTAGAAAATGAGAATAAACATCTCCGTGGGCACTCATTAAAACATTTTCTTCCGAACCGAGTGGTCCCTGAGTGGAACAGCTTGACCGAACATGTCAATGAGGCCCCCATTGTGAACGCGTTCACGAGTCAGAGTCAGTGTCTTCAGATCGAAAGATACACACGCATGAGCTCACTAATATTACTATAGACTTCTGCCTACTTCTTCCAAGATACCGGCGTGATTATACGTTGTTATCAGTCAATATTTACGTGGTGTGTGAATTGAACCCTAGACCCTTAGAACTAAGATAAGCATTAGTCATTATTGGGGACGTCATACGACCGAACTGGAACAAATCCGTGTAGTGATACATATAACATACATATAATCACAGCTTATTCCCAGAGGATTAGGCAGAGGTGAAATTAACAACCACATTTTTTTATATAGGACACGTCAATTTGACTTCACCTCGCCTGATGTTAAGCAAAGGTTAGGTCTCGGAAAGAGGGTCACCATCGTAAACATGTACCATGTTAACAGTGGTGGCACCCAGCTTGACGGCCTCAATAGATGCCTTTTCACGCCCCGCTTAAAGGACCCGGGACTGTAGGAAGAAGGAAACACGTGAGCTGGCAGGGAGTTCCAGGTCTAAGTGGTGCGGCATAGGACTGAGTCATCCAATCAGTGTATTCGGTGAGTCTAATCCGGGCACTATTGTTGACTCGAGTTGATCCGAGACAGAATGGGAAGAGATGGGGTGGCCGGGAACCTTGCAGCTGTAGTGATATTATTTTTTAAATGACAACACTCATTATACGCTTAGCGATGCTCCTGATTGTGTCAGTTTTACTTCGGATCCTGGGGTCCGTGTATTTGCCATTTATATTGCTATTACGTGAGTTTGCGATTGCAACAAATACCACAAGTACGATGTATATAAGAATACAACATTCTACGCAACGCTATCTAGCCTCGTGGCAAGCATAGCTTAACTAGCTTGTGTTATTAAATTATTGAGCCTATTGCCGCATTCCGGGCACTATTGTTGACTCGAGCCTACATCTGAGACGGAGTGTGGGCTGTAAATATCTGTCTGATGTTAAACAGGCCCATCCCTTAGTCGCCTTGCACGACAACGCAAGGGAAGAGATGGGGTGGATAAATTTCTACTCTGTCGGGAACCACGCGGCTGAAAATATTGATCTGATATTTATAAACAAACTAGCTTTTGCCCGCGGCTCCACCCGCGTGGATGTCGGTTATCGCGACAAAACATAGCCTATGTCCTTCCTCAAGGTCTAATCCATCCCTATACCAAATTTCATCAAAATCGGTTCAGTGGTTTAGGCGTGAAAGCGTAACATACAGACAGACGGACAGACGGACAGACAGACAGACAGAGTTACTTTCGCATTTATAATATTAGTATGGATATAATATTAGTATGGATTCTAATAAGTTATCTGCGATTGCCGGCGATACTTGTATTAATGGTTTATCGTTGGTGTTTTGTGGGGGTAGAGGTGTAAAACATCCAATTTTGACCCTGAGTGTTGCCTGAGGCTCTTGTGTGTGAGGCAATTAAGGTTGAGTGGATTTCCCAAGTAAGGATAATATTATGGGTCCGTCGGTGCCCCCGTACCGGATTGCCCCCGGCCGGTATGCCGCCAAAGTGAAAAATTTGTTATTCCGGTTTGGCCCCGGCCACGTTGCCCCCATAGTTTGCGTTTCAGTTCATAGACATAGAGTAAAACGAAATAACACAGTTCTGTTCCTACTAACACCTATAGTTATTGTTGACATCCGACCTATGGTATAGGATTGCTCCGATAGTAAACAGTTTTTCAGGTAGGTGAAAAGAGTCCAAATCTCATTTGTCACCAGGCAGTGGTGGCGTAGACAGTGGGGGCAACTGGGAATAACCGCAGTAGAAGACAGATAGAATTGCCCAACTAGGTAATATCTACATAGAACTGAAATATAGTTGATGAAATGAGAATGATAAAACATAGCTGTCTACACCTTTGAAAACATAAAGACATAGCTATTTATGTAGCCTGGAGTAGACAACGTCATTTCCAGTTTCAAGAAAACCGGTAGTAAAACAATAATAAAATGCATGTCATAATAGTTTTTTATAGTTTTCATACACCTATGCACTATGCCTACCGCTTCGGGGATTTGCAAGCGTCAATCTAACTCGTACATAAAAAATTACTTGTCCGGACTGACTGACGATTCATCAACGCAGAGCCTAAAACGCTGGACCTACAAACTTTAAATTTTCACAGCAGATGCATTTTATGATCTAAGCATCCACTAAGAAAGGATTTTTGGAAATTCTACCACTAAAGGGGTATAATAAGGGATGGAAGTTTGTTTGAAAGTCCGTAATTTTCAGAGCTAGATGCACAAAATTTCAGAAAACTGTGTCTTTTACGTATATCAGAGTTTTTTTTAAGTGATAAACTTTTGTATGAAAAGTTCGTCATTTAGGTCACTATCAAACATGAAATCGAAATTTTCCCGGGCGAGACGGCGGGACGGTCGCCCATACAGCAGATTTCAGAAAGAAAAATCTCTCGATTACATCCAAGTCCCCACCCTTAGAATCATCATCATTACCTCATATGATTAGCACCGTTTTTTACACTTAGCGCGACCTCCATCAATCGATATACTAATGACTCGATAAACGAACTAAACGCCAATAATATTCTATAATTTCACGTGATTTTGCTACTAGCTGTTGCTGAGTCAAAAGCCTTAAGGTATGGTTCCGAAGGTAAGAGCATACAACAAATGCAGACGCCGCACACAGCAGATCCGCGTAATACATTGCGGCTTCTCAACGGTCCCCTTTATCCATATCGAAGTTTAATAAATATTCTACCGTCTCTACCACAGTGAATGTTCTGATGAGCTCTTCCAATTACTCCTACCCTCTCCTTTCCTACACAGCACAATACGTACAGGGCTAGGATGCCATCCGTATACGGTGCAGAGTATACCTGCTAGAACCAAGCATTACAGTGACTCATTCCTATGTCGCACCACTAAGACCTGGAACTCCCTGCCAGCTCACGTGTTTCCTTCTTCCTACAGTCCTGGATCCTTTAAGCGGGGCGTGAAAAGGCATCTAATGAGGCCGTCAAGCTGAGTGCCACCACTGTTAACATGGTACATGTTTACGATGGTGACCCTCTTTCCGAGACTTTGCCTTTACCTTAACATCAGGCGAGGTGAAGCGAAGAAGTGAACCGGTATAAAAAAAATATGTGTTGCATGCGTCGGTAGTTGTTGTATGCAGTCGGTTTTAGAATGATACCTTTAAGGAGTGCTTCCACGAGAAGGTTTCTACACGGGGCCAAAGTCTACCTCAAGTTCAAAGAACCCTGGTGCATGGTTTACGAAGGATCAGTTAGTAGTAAGTTTAGTAAATATAAGAGAAAGGTTAGGATAGTAGACTCTGAGCACGAAAATGGAAGCTTTTATAAATAATGAATATAAATATTCCACAAAATTCTACACAACGCTGTCTAGACCCATGGTAAGCTTTTGTAATGAAATCTAGAATGCATATAAACATACTTATATACTTTGTTTTGTAAATACATACATAATATACATAGAAACACCCCGACCAATGAAAATAACCATATTCATGCATACACATAATTTGCACTCAGCGGGAATCGAAACCGCGCCTCCTGCGAGGCAGTCGCGTGCACTACCGCCACGCCACAGAGGCCCTGGACCGTGAAACGTGCATAGTAGTAATAACACGTAAATTAACTCGTTATGGGACTTCACCGCGTAAGTTGTAAAACCACAAATTACGGCATAGATAAAATAAAATTGCAAAAGGAAACTGGTTAGTGTTGCCGACAATTGTATCAGAGGCAAAAGGCGGATTTCCACGGTTCGTGATCAAACGCGGACGAACGCGGATTAGTACGCACGGCGAGATGCGATTCACCGCGGAAATAGTGTCATCTATCGGCATTTGCTGCGCACACAGCAAATTGCCAAGATAAATGTTTGTTGACAAGAGATGTCAAGAAAAATGCTTTTGCTTCCTTAAGTTCGAAAAACATCGTGAAAATGAAATGCTCAAGCGGGACTTGAACCTACGACCTTTCTTTCCCTTACAGGGGGAAATGCTCCTTCAACAGAGCTACTGAGCCGCACCTGAATCACTTCAAATTTCCATTCTCTTAAAAAAATTATTACTTCCTAAATGTAAATGACCAGAGCAGCATTATTGTGTGCGCAGTAAATGCTTCAGTATGTCCCCCTTATTGAAGCGCGGTGCGTGGCTACCCGTGGTGGCTCGTCCTGTGTGATGAAAACCGGAGTCACAAGCTGTGGGCAGCCGCCTTAATATAACATTTTTATCGATTTCCTACAATTTAAACAGTCATGTAGTATTATCTTTTATGTCTTGGGAGGCATGTTTTGAAGTCACAAAGCTTAGGCACATTTGGAGGCAATAATAAATCCATACTAATATTATAAATGCGAAAGTAACTGTCTGTCTGTCTGTCTGTATGTTACGCTTTCACGCCTAAACCACTGAACCGATTTTGATGAAATTTGGTATAGGGGTAGATTAGACCTTGAGAAAGGACATAGGCTATGTTTCGGCGCGATAACCGACATCCACGCGGGCGGAGCCGCGGGCAAAAGCTAGTAAAATAATAAGTATACTATTCTATAGAAGTAGAAAGAAAGATTGATTCATAGACCGTAAAGTCGAATCCTCACCCACTAAGCTACTGCTTTTGTATACGGTAGATGGGTTTTTGACTGCCATAGTAGCGAGACCGCGATTTTATTTCAGTGGTCTTTGAAAATATCAAGGTTTAATTAAAAGTAAATAATAAAATAAAAAAAATGTATCACGATAGAATCCGTAAAAAGTGTCCGTTTTATTTCAATGAGTGACATTCGCGTAAAGTTTGGAAAATATCAAATCAAAGACCAGCTTAAACCCGCAAGCGGATCCCAGACTCTGATGTGAAAGCTTCAGATTCCACTGAGTTTAACGCTAGGAGGAAGAAGATGGCGCTGCAATTAGTTTAAATTTGAATCAAGGGATAATGTTACATTCGTACACGGCAACGTCTATCAACTACCTATACTATCTATAAGAACAAACACAAACAGTACCTATTAATCAGCCGCCAAGAAGTCTGAGCGAATACCCCGCCGCATTATCAGCCAAACGAGGGAAACTGTTGCATGAATTGTTTGGGTCACGCAATGCATTCCATAGACCTTCACACACTGCCCGGTCGCTTGTTAGTGGAGGGTCACTAAGGCCTAGCGCATATTTTTGTCGAGTGTCATAAGTGTATAGGAATATATTGAAGCGCGCATACTATCAATTCAATAGTTGCTCGACAAAAAAGTCGATCGTGCATCGATCGTATGTGCATCTCCATCAACCAAACGGTTTAGTTGTGTGGAAATCGCGAGAAGTACACAACTCGACAAAACAGTTGAGTCGATGTAAAAATTGTTTAGATGCGGTAGGCCTAACCAGATTAACCGGTACCCATCTTTGTGATTTAACTGATAACTTTTATTGTCCGTTCTTCAAAATAAAGGAACATCCATAAATTAATAAATATGATACTTTTGAAGGAATTTTGACAGCATTAAGTATGCTAACTATACAAATCGAATACATAGGGAAAAAGAATCTTCTCGGGCGCCACTCGAACCCGCAGTCTTTCCCTTACAGGGGGAATGCCTGACTAATTCGGCTACCGAGACACGCCCGATATGATTCAAATTTCCCATCCTATACGTCTTTAAGGCGACGTGGCGTCATCTACCGATTTTCTTACGTATGATACTGTCGGAAATTTACACGAAATATTTTCCCGCGGCTCCACCCGCGTGGATGTCGGTTATCACGAGCAATCATAGCCTATGTCCTTTCTCAACGTCTTATGTACCCCTATACCAAATTTCATCAAAATCTGTTCAGTTGTTTAAGCGTGAAAGCTTCACAGACCCAGTTATTTTCGCATTTATAATACCTATATAGTATGGATTAAAATAAAATATTTTTTAACGGACCCCTGCGACTATGGCTGCTGGAAACTAGCCGAAACGTCAGGCTAAAATGTAAAGTATACCAAATAAATCGCAATAGAATATATTAATTAAAAAGTGTTAAGCTTTCTTTCAAGATTTATTTTAGTTCTATTTCAAACTAGCTTTTGCCCGCGGCTCCGCCCGCGTGGATGTCGGTTATCGCGACCAAACATAGCCTATGTCTTTTCTCATGGTCTAATTTACCCCTATACCAAACTTCATCAAAATCGGTTCAGTGTTTTAGGTGTGAAAGCGTAACATACAGACAGACAGACAGACAGACAGTTACTTTCGCATTTATAATATATGTATGGAAATATAGATAAAGATTTTTAGATTAACCCAAATGCGGTATATTTGGTTTGAAAGGTCTTGGTTAAACTTAAAATTTTATGTTTGTTTGATTGCAACCGATTGAGTAGAACCGGAGATATAACCAAAGCTCGCGATAACGGACATCAACGCAGGCGATGCCGCGGACATAGGCTAGTCCAGTTCATAAAATTTCAGTTTCAGAAAATGAATGAAATATCTTTCTCTTTCTTGGCAACAGATGGCGTTGTAATATGAATTTATTTTACATACCGGTTGTATTTCTCTTTGTATAGATGGCGCTACCATCCTCAATAACAAAATTATAGCGTCATTGTATAGATGGCGCTACCATCCTCAATAACAAAATTATAGCGTCATAGAAATTCAGGCGCTTTGATTGTATAATTTATAATTTACACTGTGAACATTGCGCTTGAGAAGGGGTTTTTAGGTTCCAACAAGATCTTCCAGGGCAAAGGCAACCTCGTCAGCTGATTTACAAACGAGACTTTTCTTTTAGGGTTAGGAGGTCAGCGACAGTCGCTCCCATAAAAACCAACCCAAAATAAAAAGTGGCGTAAGAGGACCTCGGGCTCCAAGCTAAAAGCATTGGACTCAACCAGGAATAAAGTTTATATTTATATTTTTTGTAATGTATTAGAACCGAACCGTTAATGTGGGTGCTAGCACCTCTGCCTACCCCTTCGGGGAATACAGGCATGAGTTTATGTTATGTTTATGTTATTAGAACCGAAATTACTAATACCTATTCCCTCTTACCCTCCAACTAAGCTAAATTGCTTGTGCTAGGAGTGGGTTCACGTCGGTAGTGACCTAAGTTAAAGTGACAATGATGATAGTTTAAAAATATTTGCACTGAGCAGGTACCAAACCCGCGACCTCTGCCCTACCAGTTGAACGCTCTCCTCCACGTAATTTACAGGATGACAATTAAGATCCCAAATACGTAAGGGCCATAAACCACAATATTAACAAGTGACATTTCAAGTTCGTCGCAGGCGCCGCCAGAGGATGTCCTTTGCGCATTTTTTTTGATAAAGTAATCCAGGAGGTCCCTTAATATACGACTTCCGCAAGTTACCGTGAATCATTATAGTAGTCGTTATTTTACATCGTATTGGCTGCGCCCGTGACTTCGTCTGCGACTGTTACCTCTTTTTGGGAAGAGCCGTAATAGTCCATCCATACTAGGTGATTTTATAGTCGTTCCGATAAAAAGAATTTGCGCACATTTTCTATAGCAAAATCATTTGGAATAATGAAAAAAAATTATATTTTCTGAAGTTTACGCGAATGTCACTCATTGAAATATTACAAATTTAAAAAACCTTCGTCACAAAAAACACCAAAAAGTTGAAAATAAATGAATAAATTTTAATTCAACGGTTGCCATGTCGGGGGACCGTAACTGGTTAAGTACTCCTTTATATCGTAAGGTCCCCCGACATGGCAACCGTTGAATTAAAATTTATTCATTTATTTTCAACTTTTTGGTGTTTTTTGTGACGGGGGTTTTTTAAATTTGTAATTTAATTTTATTTAATGCTTTTTAAATTGATCTACTAGTAAAGCTCTTTCATTTGATACCCATATTGAGGGAATTATAAAGAAATATGTATTCCAACATGTTGTAGCGGCGGCCATCTTGGACCGTTTTTTTTCAAACATAGCTAAGAACACTCCCGACTAATATACCTTTCAAACAAAAAAAGCTAAATCCAAATCGGTTCATCCGTTTGGGTGGTACGATGCCACAGACAGACACACACACACACACACACACACACACACACACACACACACACACACACACACACACACACACACACACACACACACACACACACACACACACACACACACACACACACACACACACACACACACACACACACACACACACACACACACACACACACACACACACACACACACACACACACACACACACACACACACACACACACACACACACACACACACACACACACACACACACACACACACACACACACACACACACACACACACACACACACACACACACACACACACACACACACACACACACACACACACACACACACACACACACACACACACACACACACACACACACACACACACACACACACACACACACACACACACACACACACACACACACACACACACACACACACACACACACACACACACACACACACACACACACACACACACACACACACACACACACACACACACACACACACACACACACACACACACACACACACACACACACACACACACACACACACACACACACACACACACACACACACACACACACACACACACACACACACACACACACACACACACACACACACACACACACACACACACACACACACACACACACACACACACACACACACACACACACACACACACACACACACACACACACACACACACACACACACACACACACACACACACACACACACACACACACACACACACACACACACACACACACACACACACACACACACACACACACACACACACACACACACACACACACACACACACACACACACACACACACACACACACACACACACACACACACACACACACACACACACACACACACACACACACACACACACACACACACACACACACACACACACACACACACACACACACACACACACACACACACACACACACACACACACACACACACACACACACACACACACACACACACACACACACACACACACACACGCGTCAAACTTATAACACCCCGTCGTTTTTGCGTCGGGGGTTAAAAACCACATGTTTCGGCTGCTTTGCAGCAGCCATTTTCGCGGTGTGACTCACGATGGTAGTTGTCACATAGTTTGAAGTATAAGTTATCTCAAAATACCCGAATCATGGTGAATTATTTGTGTTCGTATTTACGCAGAATCACCTCACTGTGTTGTTAAGTCTTGCTGGATTTTGCTGCTTACTGGGTTTGATTAAGTGGATGACTGGGTCCCAAGCTGGTGGTACGGTCCATCCATCCTCTCTATTAAAATTTGGGTGTTTTTTAATTTCAATAGCCCCGCGGATCATTCTAGGAATATATCGGTGTTCTTTCCGTATAGTATCCGTATAGAATCCGTAAAAAGTGTTTTTATTTCAATGAATAAAAAAATTTTTTTTTTTTTATTATGTATGGGCATAAAATTCAGGTGAAAGGAAAAATGTATGGGGGTTGAGAAGTTTTTTTTAATCTTTAATTAATACTTCCAGATGATTTTGCTTTCGAAACTGTGCCCAAAATTCTTTTTATCCAAAACGACTATAAAATCACCCTGTATACTCAAGTCTGTATATCCCCGAAGGAGTAGGCAGAGGTGTATTAGCTACCACATTTCGCCAGTGTTAATTTTCAATGCCACGACGTAATAGGGGGAGAGCCTATTGTCGTCTAGTGGGCTCTTTGTCTTGGGCTGTATGTTTACTGTCGGATGGAGAACAGTCCTATCCCTTAGTCGCCGTTTACGACACCCACAGGAAGAGCTGGGGTGGTCCTATTCTACTCCACCGATAACCAATACGGCAATTTAAATATATCCCGTACTGATGACTATTACAATTTTTTTTATATATATTTAAGGTGACTTACGTGTTTTTTTTTCTTTTTTTTATCGTGCGATAAATCCCCACGGATACCACCCCCACGGAGCCGGTGAAGGCGGTTATGTCGGACTCGAACCGACTAAAACGCACGCCGTCTTGGTTCCTTGGTTGCCGGAGGTGAGATTGCCAAAAGCATATCTCTCGCAGACCCAGGACCATCTCTTTCGAGATGGCCCCTTCGGGTTGTGGGGACCACAGGGTCCCCATCTAGCCCCGGTTATGGGGAGGCGCACTTTGCGCCGCCCGCCGCGGCCTGCTTCTGCTAGGGTGACAGGCGGCTCCACCGGTCACCCCCAGGCCAGCGCTCATGGAGGACGGAGGTCGTTCTGTGACCTCCGACGTAAGGTGACTTACGTGTGAGTGTTCATAGACATGTTTGATGAAAATCGGTTGAGCCGTTTAAAAGTTATGGGGGTAAAAGTGGGAATGAGTAACTGAATGTCTACAAATATACTCGAGAGGGGTCTCAAATGAAAGCGCTTTAAGTGCACATCACAAAATAACATGTTTATTTTTCATGTCGGGGGTTTTTAAATTTATAATTTAGTTTATCTGCGGTAGCCCAGTGGTATGGGTAATGCACTGCTGAGACGAGGTCTCGGGTTCGATCCCAGGTTTACCATGGCACACACCAATGACTTTACGATGCTTTTCCAAGTTATGTGTGTATTTATCGCAGGTTTATAAGTGCCCGGTTAATGGCAATAGGCTCGCCACCTATTACATTGGGACCTAAACATAAACTGGCAAAATGTGGGTGCTAGCACCTCTGCCTACCCCTTCGGGGAATACAGGCGTGAGTTTATGTTATGTTATGTTATGTTAATTTAATTTATCATCAAATAATATAATACAAGGGAAGGTAGATGGAAAGAGAAGAAGAGGTAGACCAAGAGGAACGTTTATGGCATAAAAGGAAAAGATATAAGTCGCGTCGTATCACGAGGTCTAAGGATTGGCGGAGAAGCAAGAAAAAAGGCGATTACGTACTCCACTGACAAGAGCGCAGCTCGTAAATTTAGAGAGAGTGTATATTCACGCCTGAATGTTGGTTGGTCAATATACTTTCTTGCGACCTTTCTTGTTCACGAAGTTTGCCGTCACCTTCCTTAATGAAATAGGAAACTCTCCTCTCTCCAATACTATAGAATAGTTTGAATGTTTTTTTTTTATAGTATTTATCATGCTAACTTTTTAAGTTCGTAATACTTCAGGAAAAAGAAGCGTTCAAGTGGGACTTGAACCCACGTCCTTTCCCTTACAGGGAGAATGCTCTTCCAACTGAGCTATTGAGCCACACCTGAGTTACTTCAAATTTCCCTTCTCTTTATATTCGTCTATAAGGGCGACGCGACGGTGGAGTCATCTACCAACTTTCTTCATACGCAATAGCTCAGTTGGAAGAGCATTCGCTCTGTAAGGGAAAGGTCGTGGGTTCAAGTCCCACTTGAGCGTTTCTTTTTCGCGATGTATTTCGAATATAGAATAGCTTTTCAAGATTCATCGTTTCAATTTATTGCCATTCGAGGTCAGCTTCATGCTGTGGTTCAAATCTGTGGTTAAACTATTCCAAAATCCACTACCGTAATACAAGAGACACGCGGGATTCAGATTATTTCTACAATCGTCTCAGGAATTAGTTACAATGAGTCGCGGAAATACGGCTGGTTATGGCCGAGACTGCAGGGCACGTTCTCATTGTCATACGGTACGATAGGTTGCGAATTTCAGTTGCCTTGGATAAGTGATCCTTATTTTGTGAGTAGTACCTAGTAGTAATACTGGATGTCTTGTTTCTTTTTGATAAGCATTTGGCGTGAAAAGATCGTTTAGCAATAGTCAAGGGTACCTGTCACTGCCCGGATTTTGTTCCAAAATGCCATCTTTGGACGCAACTGGGAACCCACTATAAGGGTAATGATAGTTAATACCGAATCCAAAACCTGATCAAGTTACGTATTAGCTACATAAATTGGTGAAACAATTAATATAGACAATTAATGAAGAGAAATACAGTGAGTACAAGGAAAGTGAGTGAGAGTTGAGGCGCCTTCGATTCGATAGAAGAAGAAGGAAACTGAAAAGCAAATACTCTTTCTTGTTTGACAAGAAAATGTAACAGAGGTGGCGAGGAAAATTTACTTTTACATGCTATGTCGTAAGGTGGTCTAAAACAATGCCCTGTTTCATACGACATTAGTGCCCTTTATCTATTCTTTCTCGAGGGAAACCGTAGGTATTCGCGTGTGAAAGCTTCCAGGATTAAACCGCGCTATTGTGGGAGAAAGAGAGGGAAAGATAGTGCCCTCAGCTGGCTCAGCAAGGTCTATACCGCGCGAAATATTGTTAACTAGCTTTTTCCCGCGGCTCCGCCCGCGTGGAAGTCGGTTATCGCAACCAAACATAGCGTATAGGACATACGCATTCTCAAGGTCTAACCTATCAATATACCAAATTTCATCAAAATCGGTTCAGTGGTTTAGGCGTGAAAGCGTAACATACAGACAAACAGACAGACAGACAGAGTTACTTTCACATTTATAATATTAGTATGGATTTTGAACTTCAAAAGATATTCCCGTACGATTATAAAGTACGTACGAGAATTTCGCCGCGCAATGTGGACAATCAACCTGTTCTATATAAGAATTTACTTGTGACGTCTCGAATGAAGCAATGGAAACATACGAAGTCTTCCCCTTACGAGTCCACAATTATCTATTATGCTTGATCCTTCGTGCGCGAGACGCGAACCATGCGAGCGTATGCGCAAATCCTACGTCTGCGTTGGTTTACTAACACGTTAGTAATAAGAGGCAATTGTAGCACGTTATAACAGTATGAAATAGTAAAATAAAATAGTGGATTTTCTTTTAAATCTGGTTGTACTTGTACTTGACTCGCCTCAGTCCTTTTAAACGATATTTCATTAGCGAAAATTCGTTTTGATCAATAAGTACTCACTGTTAGCAGTTATAGATTTAGATAGCATTATTTATTTGCGATTTTTATCCATAAGTATTATGAATGCTCTGTCTGTTAAATAAGCTTTCACTAAGCGTGAATTACTTAACCAATTTCGATGAAAATTGTTATAGATTAGAGCTTGGCCATTTGGTTGCGATAACCGCTATTTAGATGGGCAAAACCGCGGGCAACAGTTAGTAAGTAAGTAGGTAATAATCATGTTGTCAACCATTGAATGAACTTATAATTCGATTATAATTGCTGGAATAGTTAGCTAAATTAACATCAGAAGATTGTTAAAAAAAAGATCAATTCATGAATAAGTTCTGGTTCATGGACAATGTATTTACGACAAGATATTAATTTTTAAACTATCGCGGTGTAAACTCATGGTTTTCATGACATTTCCGGACTGCACGGGATAAAAAAATTACTTTCTTTTGCCGACGTTTCGGGTGCGATGCTGCATTGTCATAAGAAACCAAGGCTTATTCCACTTTTCCCCGTTGACAATCCCCGTTGATGGGGATTATTGAACTTTTTGTTCACTATTCCCCATTGATGCACAAAAATAAATTTAATGGGGATTAGTGAACTAATTAGGTACGTTAAAAATGAGGTAATTCAATTAGCAATAAAAATTCAATAATACCTATTAGGCACGTTAAAAATAAAATACTGTAAATGAATTATCTACTTTTTACCCGACTACGGCGAAGCCAAAAGGAGGGTTATGATTTTGACAGGCTATGTATGTATGTATGTATGTATGTATGTATGTATGTATGTATGTATGTTCATTTGTTCCCTCATAGCTCCTCAACTACTTATTAAAACTGGACAAATGAGGTATCGTTACAAGCGGCTTTATCGTCCGATGGTTATAGGCTATATGATGTGTCACTCAATCTTGTGTGGCGCCCTCTAGCGCTCATAAGGTACTGTGTTAAAAAATAAATTAGAGATAAATATGCCGTGTTTGGTATCAAATGAAAGGGCTTAAGAAGCACATTTCAAATATGTATAAATTATTAGCTTTACCTTGCCCCAAAATAATAGAAATAAAAAATGAAGTTTAAAACTAAAACCCGACTACCGAAAAATCACGCTTTAAAAAGTAACAAACAAGAAAATACCAAGGATAGCCGTGGTCGTATGCCACTTACTCTGACAAAACAATATATTCTAGGCAAAAGTGGCATACGACCACGGCTATCCTTGGTATTTTCTTGTTTGTTACTTTTTAAAGCGTGATTTTTCGGTAGTCGGGTTTTAGTTTTAAACTTCATTTTTTATAATTTTTTATAAGGTAAGGGCTGAATTAACCAATAATGATAACGAGAATTAACGCGATCATGGTATAGGTACATACGTACCTTTCATTAAAAAGGATTGATGAATCGTTACCTTAGGTTGGTTACGTTAGGTTTTTATAAAAATAATCATTAATTCAGCCCTTACATTATAAAAAATAAAAAGTAGATGATTCATTCATAGTATTTAATTTTTAACGTACTTATTGGGGATTAGTAAAGTTTTCAGGGGTTATTCCCGTGCGCTCCAAATCTATTGTTCTCTAAAATTCATATTTTCATACATTGATTACCAGGAGCTCCACGGATGTTTTTATTAAAATAATAAACAAAGCCAAATTTACCAATTTCATTCCCTAGAGCTCCAAAATATTGTTTAGGTACTTTGACATATTATTCCCAGCAGCTCCAATACAAAAGTCAATTCTTCAATATAAAAATCGTTCCCACCAGCTCCAAAAAATTAAAAGTAACGTCGGCAAAACCCGAACATACTAAAGAACGAAATCTGTCAGTGCGGCGGTGCGCCCACGCAGCGTTGTCGCGTCACCCCCACCCCGCACCTTTCCTTGCAATCTAACATTACCTAATGATATGCAAACAGTGGTCTCGAACCTACCGATTTTTCGGTATTTCTACCGATATGGGCTCTGTTCTACCTAAATATCGAAATATAAAGTTTTTCTACGATTCCAGAGTATATATGGAAATTCTCAATTGATACAGAGTGGCGCATTTTAAGAAATTGTGAATAAATCAAAACATTTTCTACTACTACTACTACTCTAGCAGGTATACTCTGCGCCGTATACGGATGGCCTCTTAGCCCTGCACGACTCCTGTGAACGAAAGGAGAGGGTGGGACTATTGGAATAGCTCATCCGAACATTCACCATGGTAGAGACGGTAGAATACTGCCAAAGACGCAACATCTCTACGGCTCTGCAAAGGCTCGAGGGTATTCGTGACCTCAGGATTCCCAATAAAGGGGACCGCACGTCGCTGCAACCTATCGAGAGTATCTAGTAAGTACTTTGCGGAGCCATCCCAGAGATGTGAGCAGTATTCCACGCAGGAACGAATTTGGGTCTTGTATAGAAGACACCGCTGCTCCAGCGTGAAAAAGGTCTCACTCTGTTCAGGACTCCAAGTTTACGCGAGGCTGATTTGATGATGAGTTATGATTTGATGAATATGTTTATTTGCGTTGGTCTGGATATTTTCATACCTCGGAGATCACGTTAAGCCGTGGGCCCCGGTTGTAATACGGACATCTATGGTAGCTATTGCAGGTATTTTGAGCCCTAAAAAGTTCAATAACTGCAATACTTCAATATTGCCAAGAGGTTTTGGAGGGCTCGTTTCGTGGAAAATATCAAAGTGCAAACACGCAGGGTGAAGTAGTACAAGGAACACTAAACAACATAATTCAGTAAATTCACTCAATATGCACGATAACTTTACAACAGATGGGCCTTGTGTTTGTCTGCCACTTAAAGTATAAAAAATTTACTACATACATATAATCACACCTTTATCCCCGGAGAGCAGGGGTGGTTAGGCAGAGGTGAATTAATTCTCACATTTCACCTATTATTGGCTTCGGTCCCACGTAATAGGGGGTGAGCCTATTGCCGCATTTCGGGCACTATTGTTGACTCAAGTCATGCATCTGAGGCTGAAAAAATTAAATCCTCATACATTTAACTATAGAGCGTATCATTGGTAGATCTTGTTATGTCAGTTGGGTGTTATTTCAATCTGCTACTACCGATAATACAATGTGGCTGCAATCTTATCGATTGCGTAAGTATCTAATAGTAAGATCCCAGAAATGATAACAGTATGCCAGGAGAAGCCAACCTATTTATTATTAGGTATTAAAGATACCGCTGCTCCTTTTATATAAAAGAGACCAAATGTGGGCAGAGAAACACTCAGTTCCGGTAAATTTTATCAGACCAAATAAATGCGGCCGCGTGAATATCAACTCCAGTACCTATCAATTTGGAAGTATCTACATCATCTGCTGTTACACAAGCTTGCCTATACAAGGAATACGAGTATATAGAAAAATGAGACTATATGACCCCATCCCAGTCAATGCTGTATTTGCTCTCTTGCCCACTGCGCCTCTCTCCTCTACCTGTGTGTAAGGCAACGAACAACGATGTCACTGTGGTCGATGGAATATATCATAAAACTGGAACTAACCACCATTGGCTCGTCAAAGCAGAGGACCAAGGCTCCGGGTTTTCTTGAAACTATTTTGTGTGATGCTTGATGTATTATAATGTATAACCGATTTCAAAAATGGAGAGGTTCTCAATTCGTTTCTCAATTCGTATTCATAATATTTTTTTTTATGTATGTTCACCGATATTTCCGCAAATTATAGACGGATTTCAAGTTTTTTTTCTTTGTTGGATAGAGTTCACTACGGAGGTGGTCCTATTTTTACCAGGTCAGGATCGGATGATGGGATCAAGGAGAAATCGAGGGTAACCACCGAAAATTGTATGCTCGTATGATGCTTTTGTTACGTAATCATGTTTTGCTCTGGTATATGCTTTAGGGTGTCAACATCTGATGCTGTTGTGCTGATGATGAAGCTACCGAACTCCTTAACGGTTAGGAGTTGGGGGATAGTACTGAAATTGGTCTATGATAACATTTAGTATTATGTAGGCCTAATGTGTTGCTTGTGAGGTATGCTTGTATCAACATCTGATACTGCTGTGCTGATAATGAAGCTACAGAACTCCTTAACGGTTGCGTATGGTGTTTTTGTTACGTAATAATTTCTTACCCAGGTATATGCTTCAGGGTGTCAACATCTGATGCTGCTGTTCTGATGATGAAGCTACTGAACTTCTTAACGGTTAGGAGTTGGGAGACAGTACTGTCATTGGTCGATGGAAACTATTTAGTAGTATGTAGGGCTAACGTGTTGCTTGTGAGGTATGCTTGAATCAACATCTGATACTGCTGTGCTGATAGTGAAGCTACAGAACTCATTAACGATTAGGAGTTAGGGGACAGTAAAGCAATTGGTCAATGGAAAATAGGTAGTAGTATGTAGGGCTAACGTGATACTTGTAAGGGTAGGTGCTACTTCTGAAAAAATCACGAAATTTCAGAGATATCGTAATAAAAATCTCAGTGAAACAGAGACAGTTCCTCAATTATTAAAAATAATAAGTATGCTTATAAATGGGGTTTATCTACTCCTGAGGTGGTCTTTTTTTATCGTGTTTATTTATCGTGCGCCGGAGCCGGAAGGAGAGGTTATGTTGAACTCGAACTGACTAAAACCATATGCCGACTGAGGGTCATAGTGCTAGGCCGGAGGTGAGGTTGTTTTCGACATATCCCTTGCACCCTGGCTGGCCTAGGGCCATCCCTTACGGTCTGGCCCTCCACGGGAGAGGGGACAACGATGTCAACGACTCGCCCCCGGAATGGCTCCCCATTCCGGGGGCGAGTTGTTGACACCGTTGTCCTACGCGCGTTGCCACCGTGACCTGCTTCTGCTGAGGTGATAGGCGGCTCCACACGTCACCCCCAGGCCTGCACTCATGGGGGACTCTCTAAATCCTGTTATTTTAAACATTTTTTCCTATTTGGTTTTGGAGTCGGTTCATTTTTTTTTAAATTATTTAAAATTTGTTCAGTTCGTAAGTTGTAGAAACATGATTTAAGAATTTAGGAAGAAGGAAGAAGAATATTTAAACCATTATAACTGATGAACATGTTTAGTCCACGTTTAGCAATGTTTATCCACATACTTGATAATGATTTTGTCAGCAAAATATTGAATTTTTCAAAATCCTTCCGCAGTATTTGCCAAGCCTATAGAAGAAGTCTGTCTATTTTCGTAGTTTTCAGTAGTTTAGCCCTGTATACATTAGTCAGTCACTCAAAAAAGACTGTCTTCATAATATGTAATTGAAAAATACAGTGTGGAAGATGTCAAGAAAAAATCTGAAAACATCTTTATTTCTTTTTTTAAATAAAGGAATGTTTTCTTTGTGTAAAATTCATTATTTCCAGTATTTCGACTACTTCCGTTCCATTTGGGATGAAAATCTTCCACCATAAATAATGATGAGTTTGAGCTATTCGAAACTTAACGCGCACGAAGTCGCGGGCAACAGCTAGTGACAAAATCTAATAATAGTAAAATAGAAATAAAAGCATTAACACTCACATTTCATTAAACAATATCATACCTAGTCAGTCCCACGTAATAGGGGGTAAGCATATTGCCATATTCCATGCACACTCGAGTCATGAATCTGAGGCTGAGTTAGCTGTATATTATATAATCTGTCTGATGTTAAACAGCCCAGTGATGTTATTATAACTTCAGTGCAAACATGCTTTCTCTGTAAAACCGCTTGAATACCAAATTCATACCTAACTCAAGACTTGGCTAATAGACACTACTTCCTGTTAACCTATTGACGTCCTATTATCGTATTATAGTATTAAATGTTTTTAATTCTGCTAACCGTACACTTTGTTTTGGAGCTGTTGGGAACACAGTATTTTTTTACTTAAAATATTATAATTTGGAGCTCCTGGGAATTGATGTATAGAGATAAGAAGTTTCGAACGAAAAAGCTTACATACGTTTTTGGAGCTCTTGAGAACGATTTTATAAAATAATATTAATATTTAATTTTAGTCTTGGAGCGCTTGGGAGCAAAATCGTGGAGCGGACGGGAATAACCCGTTTTCAGTTCAAGTGCAATAAGCCGAAACCAAGACATTAATTGCCTTGAATACATTTTGAATCTAAATAGAAGACACAGAAAAATTGCGTGGTAAGAGAGCGATGTGGAGTAATAGAAGATGTAGTGACGAGAATTGCGAAAGGAATGTTAAGATGGTTCGGTCATGTTGAGAGAATGAATGAAAGAAGACTAACGAAACAGGTGTATGAGGCGAGTGTGGAGGGTACTGTCGGTAGGGGAAGACCTAGGCGCACATACCTGGACCAAATCGGGGAAGTTTTAGAAAAGGGGCAGGTCAGGAGTACCCTAAACCGACGAGCATGCATGAAGAATGTAATGAGAGTGAATGAAGCAAGAGCAGTATGTCAGGATCTTAGCAAATGGAGATCCGTGATCTCTGCCTACCCCTGTGGGAAACAGGCGTGATTTTATGTATGTATGTATGTATGTAGAAGACACAGAATAGAAGAAATAAAAGAAAGAAAGCGCCCGGAATCTAGGAAATTTATACCCCGGGATCGGACAATCATAGTTGGCTACATGTAAGTGTTAATACACCTTTGCCTACCCCGTCGGAGATTAACAAGCGTAAGTAAATATTATATTATGTAGGTATGTAGTATCCTCCATCTTTCTCCCCATTTTTTACGTGCGGAAATCCCCTCGGATACCTCCCCTACCGGAGCCGGAAGGGGAGGTTATGTCGGACTCGAACCGACTAAAGCCGCACGCCGACTGTGGGTCGTGGTGCTAGGCCGGAGGTGAGGTTGTCATCGACATATCCCTCGCACCCCGGCTGACCCAGGGCCATCCCTTACGGTCTGGCCCTCCTCAGGACCATCTTTCTCCCCTGGAACATTGTTTAACTTAAATAATAACACCTTTGTTTCATTGAAATCGCGTTTAGTTATTTACAATTAAAGACGGATATAAAGAGAAGGGAAATTTGAAGGGATTCAGGTGTGGCACAATAGCTCAGTTGGAAGAGCATTCCCCCTGTAAGGGAAAGGTCGCGAGTTCAAGTCCCACTTAAGCGCTTTTACTCCCGAAGTATTTCGTATTTCGAGCTTAGTTACTTACGTCCTAATGTCTAGCCCATCTGCCAAAATTAACCTATTTTTACCTGACTGCCGAAGGAAGGAGGGTAATGATTTTTTAGTAATAGTTTATCAGGTAAGATTGTTGTTGATGCCTTAATTTATCTCATGTTCTCATAAAAAATAATAAAAACATTTCAAATACATAGGGAAAAAGAATCTTCTCGGGCGGGACTCGAACCCGCAGTCTTTCCCTTACAGGGGGAATGCCTGACCAGTTCGTAAGAAAATCGGTAGATGACGCCACGTCGCCTTGAAGACGTATAAGATGGGAAATTTGAATCATATCGGGCGTGCCGAATTGGTCAGGCATTCCCCCTGTAAGGGAAAGACTGCGGGTTCGAGTCCCGCCCGAGAAGATTCTTTTTCCCTATGTATTTGATTTGTATAGTTAGCATACTTAATGCTGTAAAAATTCATTCAAATAAAAACATTAACAAAACAAGGAAAAGTGTCAAGAACCTTCATTACCATCCAATTAAAACAGTCCAACAATTAAAAGATAATTGAACGCCAAAATATTCAAAGTCAAGATCCTATCATGGTGGTCTTTTTAGCAACTAATGATTATTTAGTCATAACAGGAGGTTATTAATGCAGTTTAAGTCTAACCTAGGTTGAAACAAGGCTGGAATCAGGGCCCTTATTAGGCTTGACCGACCGTAACGTCACTACGCGCGTCGCGTTCGTATTAGGGTCATAGCAGATATATCGACTCGGAAAGGGATCGTCGCTGTATTTGCCGTATCACCTTTCAGCTACGACGACGACTGGTTGACGTAACTATCACTAGCACCCCGAGTCTAGACTTTATTCGTATAGATTTGAAGTTCAAAATGAAATGAAATAGAGTTAATTACATATACGGCGGCGAGCCGTATGCGTTTGTTCATTTCTTTATTATTTTCATTTATTTTACTATACATATTCAACTACGACGATATGTTTACGATCTGTTTCCGAGTTGATATATCTACTATGGCCCTTAACCTGCATCTTTTATGCTAACCGATTGAAATCCACCGTCTACTCACGTTACGACAGCGTTGGATACTCATTGTCAAGCAAAATAATGCACCAGATCTGAATGCAGGACTCGTTTCATCCTCAATACTTTGAGGATAGCGTAGAGGTCGCAGAAAATATTGAATAATCATTATCAATGTCAATAGAATTCGTTCGCAGCATAAATCAAGGAAGTGTCATCGTGAATTTTAACAATGGATGCACATCGAATACATAGGGAAAAAGAATTTTCTCGGGCGGGACTTGAACTCGCAGTCTTTCCCTTACAGGGGGAATGCCTTGACCAATTCGGCTACCGAGACACGCCCGATGTGGGAAATTTTAATCACATCGGGCGTGTAAGACGGCGGCAGGTGGGCGCGACGGAGGGCGGGAAAGACTGCGGGTTCGAGTCCTGCCCGAGAAGATTCTTTTTCCCTATGTATTCGATTTGTATAGTTAGCATACTTAATGCTGTAAAAATTCATTCAATGGATGCACATTGCACATATTTGAGTATCAATAGGTATTAGGTAGTCTGGACTTCTTTGAGATTGAATTTCTGGTATCTTATCCTTCCGTTATGCCTTCAAATTATTGGCTGCAAGCCTGCGTACCTGTACAAGCATCGTGAATAGAATTGCAACTTGAATTACAACTAGTTACAAGGCATATAGCCAAAAATAGGCTAAATCAATATACATACAATTGCATTTGCAACCAGTGGTTCTTGCGGGACGGGAACAATTGCAGTTGCAACCATTTGTTGCAACTGCAATTGTATGTATATTGATTTAGCCTATTTTTGGCTATGTATTTGCTATTGTAACTAGTTGTGAAATTATTATACACTAGCTGTTGCTTGCGGCTCCGCCCGCGTGAAAGTAGTAGTAAGAAAGTAGTAGCCCGCGTTAGTACCATTCCCACTAACCATTTTTCACATCACACCCAGGGCCATCTCGAAAAAGATGGTCCTGGATCTGCCGGGGTGCGAGAGATATGCTTTTGGCAATCTCACCTCCGGCAACCAAGGACCCAAGACGGCGTGCGTTTTAGTCGGTTCGAGTCCGACATAACCGCCTCCACCGGCTCCTTGGGGGTGGTATCCGTGGGGATTTTTCGCACGATAAAAAAAAACCATTTTTCACATGAAATACTAGTAGAATAGGATAGGATAGGAGTAGGATGATTGATTTATCCATACTTTTTATCCATCCATATACTCACGTCTGTAAATCTCCGAAGGGGTAGGCAAAGGTCTGTTAGCACCCAATATGATTTTCGGTCCCACGACCTAATAGGGAGCGAGCCTATTGCGGTGTAACGGGCCCTTTGTCTAGGGCTGTATGTTTACTGTCGGATGGAGAACAGCCCTATCCCTTAGTCGCCTTTTGCGACACCCACAGGAAGAGCTGGGGTGGTCCTATTCTACTCCGCCGGGAAACAACACAGCATACTTTTTAGTAATGTAGTTTTTCTAAATTTTTAAACGTTGAGTGATGCTAGTTGAATTAATTGCTATCGGCGATTAGGTAATCTCTTAAATACTAGCTGTTGCCCCTGGTTTCGCTCACATGGAATGTTGATCCGATGATTTGACATTTGATTTGACAGCCTCTGTGGCGTGGCGGTAGTGCACTCGACTGCCACGCAGGAGGCGCGAGTTCGATTCCCGTTGGTCTGGGTGTTTCTATGTATATGTATGTATATGTAAGTATTTACAAAAAAAAAGTATATAAGTATGTTTACCCGCATTCTAGATTCCATAACACAAACTATAAAGGCTTACCATGGGTCTAGATAACGTTGTGTAGAATGTTGTGAAATATTATTTATTTATCCCATTCTCGCAAGTCATGGGAACCTATTTCCCGGAAAAACGTTCTGCACACACTCCTGGACGTTTCTATGAGCCTAGTATTTCATGCAAAAAGTACCAGCCTCACAGTACCATGCCCAACTGCTCCTGTTCCCGCGACCCAGATAAAGTTCCTTGAAGTTTCTGTGAGCCTGATACTTCATGCAAATGTACCAGGGTCACAGAAATACTGATCCCGTGACCGCGACCCACGGAACCTATATCCGGGATAAAAGATCGTACGGGTAGAAAAGTATCCTATGTTCGTCTCCTGGTTTTAAGCTACATCCCCACCAATTTTCAGCCGAATCGGTAGAGCCATTCTGGAGTTATGAATAGTGTAACTAACACGACTTTCTTTTATATTTAAAACTAGCTGTGCCCGCGACTTCGTCCGCGTGGAATGTACTTAATAAAAAAAATCAGTTTATTTTTTTTTGTTTTCGGCATATTTTTTTTTTTTTAGCCTAAGTTACTCCTTATTACATAAGCTATCTGCCAGTGAAAGTCCCGTCCAAATCGGTCCAGCCGTTCCAGAGATTAGCCAAAACAAACAGACAGACAGACAGACAGACAGACAGACAGACAAAAAATTTAAAAATATATATTTTGGTATGTGTACCGTATATACATTCATATGCATGTAGTAGAAAGCGGTTATTTTAATATTACAAACAGACACTCCAATTTTATTTATTTGTATAGATGTATAGATAAAAGTATATAGATTTTTTTGCTATTGGCCTAGCCATCTTATTGTGCATTGTTAAAGCATTTCATCATATAAATTATAATGTGCCAATAAAACGATACCACAGTCCATCTCCGTCCATCCATTTCTGGTTAATACTGAACAATAGAAATCTTTTCCGGTACTAATACGAGTATGAGCGGTATGCTACATAAATGGCACATGAACAGAATTGCTAAATGTATATTATATTGATACCGATAGCACTGATCGATATTTATTTATTTGTTTTGTTGACGAATCATGTCTCGCTTTGAGTTCATTATAATACTAGCTATAGCCCGCAGCTCCGCCCGCGTGGATGTTGGTTATCGCGACCAAACATAGCCTATGTCCTTTCTCAAGGTCTAATCTATCCCTATACCAAATTTCATCAAAATCGGTTCAGTGGTTTAGGCGTGAAAGCGAACGTACAGACAGACAGACAGAGTTACTTTCGCATTTTAATATTAGTATGGAAGTATGGATTGAGTCGTGTGTACACAAGACGTTTCGAACTTCGTACTCAAAATCGAACGGCTATGCTATTAAAAACCAGAAATCAATATTCCCTTTTTGGCCGTGTTATTACCAACCTTACGTAGTGGTAATGTTGGTAAAGTTAGTTAATAAAATAAATATTCCACAACATTCTACACAACGCTATCTAGACCCATGGTAAGTTTAACTAGCTTGTGTTATGGAATCTAGAATGCGGATAATACATACTTAGATACTTTTTTTTGTAAATACATACATATTATACATAGAAACATCCAGACCAATTCAAATAACCATATTCGTGCATAAAAATATTTGCACTGAGCGGGGATCGAACCCACACCTGCGTGGCAGTCGCGTTCACTACCGCCATGCCTCAGAGGCTGTCAACTTCTAGGCAGAGCTACTTATCTAGATCAAAAGTACAGCATAACTACATTGGACATTATAGATTCTAGAATGCGGATAAAAATACTACGATAATTGCTTTGTAAATTCATACATACTATTATACACACAGAGTAATCCATACTTAATATTATAAATGCGAAAGGAACTCCGTCTTTCTGTCTGTTACACTTTAACCATTGAATCGATTGTGATGACATTTAGTATAGGGATAGATTAGACCTTGAGAAAGGATATGGGCGGGGTGTGTGGTCGGGATAACCGACATCCACGCGGGCCTAGCCGCGGGCAAAAGCTAGTAATATTATAAATGCGAAAGTGACTCTATCTGTCTGTATGTTACGCTTTCATGACTAACCACTGAACCGAATTTGATGAAATTTGGTATAGGGGTAGATTATATCTTGAGAAAGGACATAGGCTATGTTTGGTCGCGACAACCGACATCCACGCGGCTCCCGCGGGCAAAAGCTAGTAATGCATATGTAGGTATATAAATTGTTACACTGAGCGGTAATCATACTCGCGACCTCAGAAAAACGGGTTCTTGGATTTTGCAGATTACTAGGCCATTAAGCGTCGACTACCATTGTTGAATTAATGAAACTGAATCCACACTAATCCATACCAATATTATAAATGCGAAAGTAACTCTGTCTGTCTGTCTGTATGTTACGCATTCACATCTAAACCAATGAACCGATTTTGATGAAATTTGGTAGTTTAGACCTTGAGAAAGGACATAGGCTATGTTTGGTCGCGATAACCGACATTCACGTGGGCGGAGCCACGGGCCAAAGCTAGTGAATGCATAAATGAGAATTCCGACAAATTGCTATGCAGTGTGGCAACTGATGATTATTGTTAAGTTGTATTAATTAAAAAGTAAGATAAAAAAAGAAAAAAAAAACAGTTCACTTGGACTTGATTTTGGTTCTTTCATGTCATCCGAGAGGTGTCGTACTAGGCGACTAACAGATAAATACGCAGACGATATCACTGCGAGAGAATGAAAATTCGAAATAAAACCCTGTACCAACACGTCTGGCCAGCATGGAAACAGTAGGGCAAAGCCTCCCAACCTATGTCCAGCAGTGGACTACGATAGGTTAAATTGATTGATTGATCTTGATTAAAATCGAATTTGATCAAATTGATCTTAAAATAAGTACATCGGGAAAAAGAAGCGCTCAAGTAGGACTCGAATCGACGACCTTTCCCTTACAGGGGGAATGCTCTTCCAACTGAGCTATTGAGTCACACCTGAATCACTTCAAATTTCCCTTCTCTTTAGATCCGTCTTTGCTATCGTTGTTGTTGGGTCGGTGTTAGTTGGTATTAGTTATAAGGTTCTATTAGATACCCATTGAGTACGGAACACTGGCAAATGGAAACTATAGTCATTGTACACTTACCCGAAAACCCCCCATAGACGCGGGATAGCAACCGAACCACCCCCTAGACGAAGCCGCATTGAAGCCGTGGGTCTGTTGGGAGCCCTGGGACATCCTTCCGAGGGCTTACCCGGGGCTCCCAACTATAGGCTGCTGGGCGATACCGTGGGGGTTTTTAGTCGGTAGGAGTCTGGCATAACATCCATGAAGGATTTCCCCCACGGTAAAAAAAAAGGTCATTGTACACATATTGAGAACACTTGTACTTTTTCCACAGTATTTATTTTATTGAACCTGACCGGTTTCACCTTACGGAATTCTCAATGGTTTAAAAAAGAAAGCATGTAGTCAAATTTGTACAACGTTTTAGTCCTAACTACTAGCCAAATTTTTCCGAGCTGCAGCTAAAAGTTGTGGAACTATCGGAATTACTATGTTATACTGTTGATTGATGGCACTTGGAGGAATTCATTGTTACACATATTGAGAACACTTAGTACTTTTCAAATACATAGGGAAAAAGAATCTTCTCGGGCGGGACTCGAACCCACAGTCTTTCCCTTACAGGGGGAATGCCTGGCCAATTCGGCTACCGAGACACGCCCGATATGATTCAAATTTCCCATCTTATACGTCTTTAAGGCGACGTGGCGTCATCTACCGATTTTCTTACGAACTTTTTCCTGTGAATTACTACTGTGGAAAAAGTACAAGTGTTCTCAATATGTGCATTTAACGGAACTTTAAATATCTACGTAAGATTGGTATCTTGACTTATAATATTTAAAATAAACCCGTATAAAAGGAAAAAACGTCATATATTTATCATTCTTATCGCATGTGCGCCCCTAGGGAAAAACCCTTATTCATTAACTACCTAGAACATAGGTTTTAAGAAGTCGGAACAGTTAAAAAGGTTGAGTAGGACGGAAAATACAAAGAATGCAGGCATACCGCATCGATAAATTGACTGAATGACTTCACCTCGTTTGGTGATATGCGAAAAGTAAATTCTCAGGAATAAAGGCCACCTTTGTAGATCCCATTAAGGTGATTTTCCACCAGAGTGGCTAGGCGAGGCGTGGCGAGGAGAGAATTGAAATATGTTTGGCAAATTTTCAATTCTCTCCCAGCGCATCTTTGGTGGAAACAGTGTGGATTGAAGAGAATATGCGAGTCGTGAATCGAAATATTTGTTTGTGTAAAAATGAACCGTATTTCTTACGATATAGAGTATAAATTAACTTTTCAACAGAAACACCCTTCTCGCGAGAGGCTTATTGTTGTTCGTTGCTACTTATTACGTTAATATTATAAATGCGAAAGTAACTCTGTCTGTCCGTCTGTTGTGTATATTACGCTTCCACGCCCAAACCGCTGAACCGATTTTGATGAAATTTGGTACATGGGTAGATTAGACCTTGAGAAAGGACATAGACCATGTTTGGTCGCGATAACCGACATCCACACGGACGGAAAAGCGGGCAAAAGCTATTGATATTATAAATGCGAAAGTAACTCCGTCTGTCTGTCTGTATGTTATGCTTTCACGCCTAAACCATTGAACCGATTTTGATGAAATTTGGTACATGTGGACATCCACGCGGGCGGAGCCACGGGCGAAAGCTAGTTTACTATAACAATATAATAATAATAATAGCAGTGTTGTCTGACCTCCTAACCCTGCGAGGAAAACCTACTCCAGAAACTCTAGCGTCATCAGGTGTACTTACTGGCTTGCTGCTACGGTTGGCTTGGACCCCTGAACACCGTAGACTACTTATCGTAGTGGGTATTCAAATATACCCACAAAGTTAATTGTAACGCTTTTGTGAAAAGGACCACATCAAGTAGAGTAACTTAAAATGTGCAGTCGGATAAGAAATAATCTATTATTTGCCTGACGATAGAATCAGAGAGTTAATGTCGATGATCAGTCAGTCACTAGAAAAGCAGATAAGTTTTTAATAGATATAAATTACCACCGTTAACCAGATACCATAAAAACTTAAAGAAGGAACAGGCCTTTTCTAAGTTTTTATGGTGGAAATTAAGAACCCATATAATCTATATCTTGAGAGTTAAAGATCACGGTCTTTAAAGATTTTAGGATTAGTATAAAATTCGAATTTTCTTAAAATAAAGGCCACCGTTGTGAATGTTAGACTCACTCACGAGAAAAAAATGTTTCCACGAAGAGCAACTGGCAAAATTAATTATGTGTGCTCTACCTGGACCAGGTTAGGTGCCATTTGGACGTGTGCCATAAGGACTACCTCAGTAATACAAAAAGATTTATTGTAAATGGAACAATGGCCAATCCGGGTTGTATCTAAAGCTTGCACAAAAGATTTACCGGATAAAGACCGGTGTGTAACAAAAATAGTTTTACAAACTATATTACCTCATTATCACAAAGTGGCACATAATTAAAATTTACATAACAATTATAAAGTGTTAACTAATAATCACTATTAGCACTAAAACCCTGACTTAGTAATTATTGTTATAGTTTTTACACAATGAAAACACCGCGCACAGAGTCACGACTAATGGAGCGAGAACAAATGATGGAACTAATTAACTTACTGCAACTAAATTATTGATATCTGTCGCCACGGTTCTCTGGAGAAAGATTTATTTACACACAAACAAATATATCATACGTGACGGATTGTTTATAAGTTACAAAATGAGCACACGATCCGATAGGGTTGTGGGATCGTAAGTTGGAGAAAATTTATTTAGTTTGGATTTAGCAAAGGCCTTCGATCGAGTATACCATAGCTTTCTTCTATTGAAAACCGCCAATTTATAAATTACCGACGGAGTTGCTAATTGTCTATACAACAAAAGCCTTTAGGCCAGGGTAGAAAGCACTTCCTGTCATTGCTTGGGTGAAAATATACTAAGTGTTCCGAACAAACATGCTGGAGTCCCGCAAGGTACTATAGCGTTCCTGTCAATTGTTAATATTGTACTCGTAACATTAACGATGTTGCCTATTGACAGTTATTTTATTGCAAAATTTCTTATCTGACATATATGATCATAATTAGAATCTTTTTTGTCTAAATCTGAAGGACGTATACTACTGCAGTTACTTAGTAGTGACAATGTTAATAGCACAGTAAAAACTCAACGTACTTAATAGTCGAAGTATTTAAAGAAGTTCGAAAATCTGGTTACCCTGCGTACGAAAGAGCAGAGAGCAGGACTGTAATCGCAGGGCGGGCAATACTCCTTGCTTTATGCGAATGATAATGCAATTGTATAGATTTATATAATTATATATTTACATTGCGATAAGAGATTCCATCCTGTCCTACCAGTAGTTTGATAATCGAACTGTTAGGACAATTTTTGTCCAAACTGTTAGACTGGCTTCGGTGGTCGAAGTGTTAGGACAAAAAAAACAAATAGTTAATTGAAGGTCCTCTTATTTTTTTTTCTATCGTGCGATAAATCCCCACGGATACCACCCCCACGGAGCCGGTGGAGGTGGTTATGTCGGACTCGAACCGGCTAAAACACACGCCGTCTTGGGTCCTTGGTTGCCGGAGGTGAGATTGCCAAAAGCATATCTCTCGCACCCCGGCAGACCCATGACCATCTCTTTCGAGATGGCCCCCTTCGGGTTGTGGGGACCACAGTGTCCCCATCTAGCCCCGGTTACGGGGAGGCGCACTTTGCGCCGCCACCGCCGCCGCGGCCTGCTTCTGCTTGGGTGACAGGCGGCTCCACCAGTCATCGTTCTGCGACCTCCGACATCCGGTTCGCCTTCGCTCTGCGTGGGCTTCCCGGGCCCGGAGTCTAGTCCGGACCCGACTGGCCGCCTCCTTCTCGAGCATTACTTGCACGCAGAAGTAGGTGGCCGCACCCCAAGCGTTCGCGCATCGTACCATCGCTGTGAGCAATGTGGCGAGTGTGAGGACTTCCACCCCCCGAGCCGCCACTAGGACCCTTCTCGGCGTGTCCCACGCCGGGCACTCGGTCAGCGTGTGCAGCTCTGTGTCCTCGCTCGCATCACAGTGATTGAAGGTCCTCTGCCGCAGATAGGTCTCTCCCTTTACCTTCCACAATCAGTCTTTTCGTGACAGCTATTGTAGGTCGTAAATCAAATTACATTTTTCCCAGTAACTGCTGACTTGATTTCACTTCATTATTGTTTTTGCCAGCACTTCGTGGTCAACTAAAGTCATAGTAAAGTCAACCCAAGGGTCCAGTTGACCCTTACCAGTCTTTCTATTCATTGTCATGACTCAATATTCAGCAACTCAGCCAGCTATAGCATTACTTTTATATTATTGATGTCTGTATTACCTATGTTACTGATGTACAGATGATAATGCGCTGCGTAGATAATTTTGGGGATAGGTGGTAGAGTCATGCCCCGGCTTACCTGGGAATATATCACGGATCTACTTCGTACAGTTTTGAAGATATTCAATGCTAAACTAAAATCAAAGCCCTCTGAGGCCCGCATTCTAGAATGACACTCAACCTGAATCGCGATTTATCTGAGGACAGATTGTGTAGACAGATTGATAGTTTGACATATTGCCTATACAATCATTCCTCAGAAAAATCGCGATTCAGGCTGAGTGTAATTCTAGAATGCCCGTATTCTAGAATGACACTCAGCCTGAATCGCGATTTTAGATTTTAGATCTTAGGTTAAGATTAAACCATTTAAATCTTAGCATGGAGCGTTCTATAAACGCTCCGTTCTGTTTGCAATCTTTTTGTAATGATATGACGTCACATACAACTCCTACGCTCAAACACTATACATCTATAGACGGACATATTGAACTAAAAAGGTGTTATTTAGCTCTATCACCTAAGCAAGGGCAGCGGTAAGACACGTCATGGAGGCACAACGGTAGTCTGTCTTACCGGTTGATGCAGGTGCAAACATAGGCCGGGAGTCAATACCCGAATGGTACCTCTGCCTCTCCAGCGCTCTTTTCTAGGACGCTTCACACACCGGTAGCGTGTCCTACATGGATGAAACGGCTGCGGCTCCTTGAACCAGCCGTCGGCGCCGAAAGTCATGGTTTTTTTTTTATGGTGCGATAAATCCCCACGGATACCACGCCCACGGAGACGGTGGAGGTGGTTATGTCAGCTCGAACCGACTAAAACGCACGCCGTCTTGGGTCCTTGGTTGCCGGAGGTGAGATTGCCAAAAGCATATCTCTCGCAACCCGGCAGACCCAGGGCCATCTCTTCCGAGATGGCCCCCTTCGGGTTGTGGGGATCGCAGGGTCCCCATCTAGCCCCGGTTAAGGGGAGGCCCACTTTGCGCCGCCGCCGAAAGTCATGGTTGGTAACGAGAGTGTGTAGAATACGCCTCTTTGTAGAAACCTATCCTCTTCTTCTTCATCAGCATTAATCCCAGACGCATCCGAAGCTTTTCCAACTTGGATCCCGGGGTCCTCTTCAATACGTCGAGATAATCAACGTTGGTGACCAAGACATCACTTGCACTTAGTACATAACTCGCTCATACGTACATATACACATGCCTATTTTTCTGTAGGATAGGAGACAACAGCCCGTTACTTGCTTCTACCCTTACATATTTCCTTTACGCTATGTATGTCTAATAGCAGTTCGCCTAGCTCACGTTATATCCATTTTCAACAGCTTTTAGACGTATACCTATAGTACTGTTTGCCAATTTCGCATAAGGACTTTTTCAAGAAATGCCTGAATCTTCCTTGATCTACCTACATCGCTTTATGCCTAACATTATACAGGTTGATATAGGAAGTAAAAACTTTTCAGTAGTTATAATCTGATCTGACCATTTCTCTCTCTACTGTCATTAAACTTTTCATAAAAGCCTGTCGCTCGTTCGTCATTTTATAATATGGTGTCAGAAAATTGCAAGGCTCAGTTATTTTAATCACGTAATTGATCAAATTAAAATACGTCAGAAAAAGTAACCTTTACGTTACGAGGCATCCTTCAAAAACCTGATTTTCCCAAAAAAAAGTTGTTCAGTAATTCTTTGGCAGCAATCTAGAATGGCTTGATTGTCTGATTTCTTTTTCTATATTTGGTCCGTCAATTGACTGCACCCCGCTAGATGGTAATAGAGCTGACGTGCAGTCCAGAAGATACATACCACCATTCTCGATGCTATTGGACGTAAAATGGTGGTCTCTAACTTGACGGCCTTGATAGATGCCTTTTCACGCCCCACTTGAAGAACCCGGGACTGTAAGAGTAGGGAAACACGTATGCGGGCAGAGCATTCCAGCTGTTTATCGTGCGGCAGAGGAAAGAGCGCTCAAACTGTTTAGTGCGGGATAGTGCGTGATAGGGAGGAGAAATATTATCAAAGGTTATGAACGAATACCTATTGTATTTTTAGAGTTTGTACTAGGGAAAGCTGGACCATCTTACTTTTTATTATTGTGAAATTTCCATGCAGTGAGTTATCTGTTCTAACTATTTAGCTTTATGTAATCTGTAAACTGGGCTCCAAATTCCATGCTTAGGATGAAAATGGGACAGGTGCCCGGATGAAGCTTTTACACGTAGATTATTTGAATTAAACATCGAATTAAATAAGGTAAAGTTAGGTTAGGTTAAATATACATCAATAAGATGTGACTATGTAAAATAAACATCTAAGAGTAACCAAAATGCACGTCCTAGCGAAATCAAAAGACGAAATCGTGCAAGCTCTTCCAAAAGACCAAAGTACTAAAGAGCTCGAGTCGCGCCTCCAATTCCATAAAAAAATCATGATAGGCTCGCAGACTGGTAGGGTAGGTTTGGGTAATACTAGGAGGCAGTCAGTCAAAGACATAACAAAATCTATTCTTCAAGTAGATGAAAATAATACCTACAAAGTGCACGCAATGAACCTAGAAATACAAAACGAATGGTTAACACTAGGTGAATTTTGTATTCCCATAGCCTTAAAATGGCGTACCTTAATATACGACTGGTCACCGGCTCTCCTTAAATTCTATCTCAATGCATTCCAGTTGACCCTCCCCGACCAAAGCAATCTTGTCAGATGGGGAAAAGCCACAGATAAAACATGTAACTCTTGTGGTGAAGCAATTGGTACTGCTAGGCACCTACTGGTGGGTTGTAGGACGCTATTAGACCGGGGTCATTACTCGCGCCGACATGATAAGGTATTAGAAATCGTACGTGAGGCGGTTAGTTTGGCGGTAGCCTGAGCGAAAAAGGGTTTAACCACAAACCAAAGAAATGACGTCGCGTTTGTAAAGGAAGGCTGCTCAAAAAAGACAAATCAAAAGCCGTACTCAATTTTGATAGCAGCCGCTGATTGGACATTACTCGCAGATTCGTATGAGAAACACTATAAAATACCGGAGGATGTTTGTGCCTCGTCATCCAGACCCGATATATTCCTATTTTCAAAACAGCAAAAGCGTGCAGTACTAGTAGAACTCACAGTACCGTGGGAAACTAACATACCTAAAGACCACGCTATAAAAATAAACAAATACTTTGACCTGACCAACGAGTTAACCAAAAATGGCTATGTGGTTAAACTCTACGCCGTGGAAGTAGGAGCAAAGGGAATTCCAGCTAAATCCCTGTATAACTTATTTAAAGACCTCGGATTGCCAAGAGCTTCAGTAAGCTCTTTACTCAAACGAATATCTAAAACGGCGTTGATAGGATCTTACCAAATTTGGATAGGTAGAGGGGGGAACACGACTGACGGTGGAGGTGAGCGCTGATGCATCACAAGGTGGCCACCCTAAACCTACACCTGGGTCGCAAGTCCCAGGCGCCGTCACAGTGTTCCTCTCTGTACCACGCCATGGACCCGGCGACCGCACGGTGAATCCATGGAATGCTAAGAACCGGATCTCCTCACTATATTGAAAAAAAAAGTGCAATTGAATTAAGTTAAATAACTTTTATGGCGCCAAGGTGGATTAGAATCCGCAAGAGTACCACCTCAGCTCTTCCTTCTGTGGGTGTCGTAAAAGGCGATTAAGGGATAGGGCTGTTCTACATCCGACAGTAAACATACAGCCCAAGACAATAGGCCATAGGCTCATCGCCTCCTATTACGTCGTGGGATCGAAAATCATTATTGGCGAAACGTGGGTGCTAATACACCTTTGGTTACCCCTTCGGGGATTTACAGACGTGAGTATAATTGTATGTATCAATGGAAAAAATGGAACCAGACTCCGAGGTGAAGGGATGCGACCAAGATTAACGCAAGAATAATCATGATTATGATAACATAGGTAGGAAACCTTCACTGGGAGGAGATGCAAGTTATGAATAGTATTTCTTAAAACATTACTTTTCAATAAGGTCATTGCTTCAAAGGTCGCCTGAAGTCGGTTAAACAAACATCACAGTTATAGATCCGACCTTCGTAAACTGTTATCACCGTTTAGTGAAGACGATAGCTATTACATATAGTATTTTAGGTATCTTGGGTAGATCTTGTGTTATACTACTACAGTAGCTAACAAGCATGTGACAAGTATGGTATCCATACTAATATTATAAATGCGAAAGTAACTCTGTCTGTATGTTACGCTTTCACGCCTAAACCACTGATTTTAATGAAATTTGCCAGCCACTAGTCAAGTAGTACCCGAGTAGGATAACCCGTTGCAAGGTCAAGCAATACCAGCCAGGTCAGCCTTAGGATAGGTGACCAATCTTAAAACATTGATAGATAGATAACTCTCTATTGTACAACAAGAGATTTACAGTAAAGTACCACGTGCTTCAGAGAATAGATTAATGAATAATAATTAATTACATACCTATGACAGGTATCTTCCCTTTCAATTACTTTGAGCGTAATTTGTCAGCAATGTAAGCGCGCAGTTTCATAATACGACTCATTGTATTAAAAATATTTATAATCAAATTAACAACTTGCCCAATGGACTAGGTATAGCCAGCATTAGATCGAACTTGACTAGTAAAGTATTCAAAATGATCTTAATACCTTGATATACCCTCCTTTCTGTTGACTGATTGTTCTGATATCTGATATTTATATTAACACAACCGCCGCGACTTCGTCTACGCAGGATTAGTACTGCACCGTTCCCTTGAGTAGTAATAGCGTGATAATATTTAGCCTATGTGATATTCTGATGTATAAGCTATGTTATTGTAAAGTTTTATGAAAATCCATTCAGTAGTTTTTATGTGAAAGGGTAACAAACATCCATCCATACTCACATACTTTTTGCGTTTATAATATTAGGCGTTTTATGAAATTGGCGTTTTGTATGGGAGGAACAAAAAGTCGAATATTTTTAAATATAATATATTTAATTAATCAAAGTATGAACCATTGTTTTCTATGCACTTTTGCCATCTCATAGGTAGTTCATTAATCCCTTTACTAAAAAAACCAGTCGGACGGGAATCAATAAAATCGGTGAAGGCGATTTGGACTGCCCCATCAGAGTTGAATTTTTTCCCTTGCAAGAAGTTGTCCAAATTTCGAAAAAAATGGTAATCTGTTGGAGCAAGGTCCGGGGAGTACGGAGGATGTCTTAGACATTCCAATTGAAGCTCTTCTAATTTGGTAGCCGTCTGTTGTGCGGTGTGTGGTCTAGCGTTGTCGTGAAGCAGCAGTGGCGTGAAGCGATTGACCAGCCTAGGTTGTTTAGCCGCTTGCTTTTCCATCTTTGTTTGCAATTGCTGACAATAGACATCAGCCGTAATAGTCTGGCCAGATTTGAGAAAACTGCAATGAACAATACCGGCACTAGTCCACCAAACTCTCACAAGTAACTTTTTTGGGGTTAATTTTCGCTTGGGGCAGGATTTGGCTGGCTGGCCAGGATCCAACCATTGCGCTGAGCGCTTCCGATTATCGTAAAGAATCCATTTTTCATCACAGGTAATGATTCGGTTTAAAATACCTTCATTATTGTGCCGGTTCAGTAATGTAACGCAGCAGTCGACGCGCGTTTGCCGGTTTGCTTCAGTCAATTCGTGAGGTACCCACCTTTCAAGCTTTTTAATCTTCCCAATTTGCTTCAAGTGAATTAAAACAGTTTTATCACTAACACCGCAGCCTGCAGCTAACTCGGACGTGGTTTGTGATGGATCCGCTTCCACAATAGCCTTCAATACTTAATTATCAACTTGGGTCTCAGGCCGTCCACGGGGCTTGTTCTGCAGGTCGAAATTTCCAGAACGAAAACGTTGGAACCAAAAACGAACTGTGTTTTCTTTTGCAACATGACCGCCATAAACATCATTCACCCTTCGAGTCGTTTCCGCAGCACTAGTGCCACGGCGGAACTCGTATTCGTAAATAATGCGATATTTTAAGTTTTCCATTTTGTAAAATGAGTGACGCAAACAGAAAAAAACAGAAGAAAAAAAACAAATGAATGACGGTCATCGAAGCACAAATACATGAGTAAATAGCTGTACAAATTTGAATTTGGAATTCCTTACCAAAGAGGAGAAAATCGTGATTAAAATGGCCAGTACGAAAAACGCCAATTTCATATGTAAGGGTTGAAGGAATTTTTACAGCATTAAGTATGCTAACTATACAAATCGAATACATAGGGAAAAAGAATCTTCTCGGGCGGGACCTAATATTAGTAGGATCTTATCCAGAATATCGAATTTGAGTTAAAAAAAATTAGCAGTCTTCAGATGATCAGCCTAAGTCAGAAGCCAGCTGGAAAGTTATGGATAAAAATTCAGGCATAATTGCCCATTTGATATAAGAGAATGACCCGGGCCCATACTCGATTCTAGAAGGGGACACTGCGATACCCACACCAGAATAGGGCCAGCTCGAAAGAGATGGCCCTGGGTCGGCCGGGGTGCTAAAGATATGTCTCTGCCAATCTCATCTGCGGCAACCTAAGACCCACAGACGGTATGCGTTATAGTCGGTTCGAGTTCGACATAAACACCCTGCCGGCTACAGTTTAAAAAAATAATGGCTGCACCTTAAGAAGGTAAGTACCGGAACCAAACTTAGGATGAAGAAGAAGGTCACAGGTACAAAAATATCACCAAGTCTTAAAAGACTTGCGTCAGTATACTATTTGGATAAGTGTTTTATGAATACCATCGTAAAGATACTTGCACTAAAACATGAATGAACACAGCTAATGACTATTTAAAGTGGTTGTAAATACCTGTAAGTGTTTAGCATTCATTGACACTATTGATAAAAAAAGCGTAGATAAACGTACTAATCCCCCCCATACCATTCACCACAAGGGACGTGACACCCCCAAAAATCGTGAAAGGTTTTCTAAAAAGTAATTTTCTGAAAGTATTACCGCAGTTTAAAAAAGTGAACACCCTCCCCAAATTTCCAGATGTGACCAAGTGACTCTCGAAACACGAGGCGGAAGAATATTCCTAGTCCAGGAGTCTTGGCAGACAAAGTGTGAGAAGTAATGATGAGAAAAAGTATTGCGAACAGCGTAGGACAAGTGAAACTTTTCCCAACTCAGGATATTAATATTGAACTAACGAATTTTTGGGACAGACTTGTCTGCCTCCTGTCGGTTTGGGTGGTCGGACGGCAGTTGCTGAAATAAAAGCAAAAGGAATGTTGAGTTCTTAAATGAAAAACCCGGATGCAACCGGGAACGAATCTTAAGCATTGATTGAAAATTCTTATTGGAAAAGATAATCTGCGGTAGCCTAGTGGTATGGGTAATGGACTGCTGAGACGAGGTCTCGGGTTCGATCCCAGGTTTACCATGGCACACACCAATGACTTTTCGATGCTTTTCGAAGTTATGTGTGTATTTATCGCAGGTTTATAAGTGCCCGGTTAATGGCAATAGGCTCGCCACCTATTACATTGGGACCTAAACATAAACTGGCGAAATGTGGGTGCTAGCACCTCTGCCTACCCCTTGAGGGAATATAGGCGTGAGATTATGTTATGTTATGGAAAAGACAACGTCTTTTAGGTCAGTTAGTTTGTATGGTCGTTGGTTTATTATAATAATACAAAAAAACACTTACATATCTTCAAGCATTTTTTTATATCGTCAGCTTCCGCAACAATCAAAGAAACAAGTCGGGCAGTAATCTTTCAATTTTATCATTACAATAATGATAAAATTATGGACAATTGGTTTGTTATTTACTATGTGCCAATTATCTTGTTAATGTCAAACTATTTAATAGTCCATTTTCAAATGCGGTAATATTTTATTATTTGTATTGCGTTTTATTTATCTTATGTACGCTCTACACAAAGTCACACACACCCTCGGCCGCCACACATCAAGAATCCCGGGGCTAGATGGGGACACTACGGTCCCCATAACCTGAAGGGGGCCATCTCGAAAGAGATGGTCCTAGGTCTGCCGGGTGCGAGAGATACTCGTATGCTTTCGACAATCTCACCTCCGGCAACAAAAGACCCAAGACGGCGTGCGTTTTAGTCGGTTCGAGTCCGACATAACCACCTCCACCGGCACCGGTTTCGCCAACGTGTACAGCGGACATAAATGCCGAGTATCATCTGGTACCATGAACTTAATTACTAAATCGGTATATAGGTTTACAAAAAAAACGTTTATAAGTATTCTGTCTAGTCATAGTCATTTATTTTTCAATATTGAACAATAAAATTGTCTCTTATTGACGTCAATTTTAAATTCTATTTAATCTAAGTTTACCACCGCTTCCAAGGCGCTGGTGGAGAAGAAACGGCGCAACAAACTCCACTGCGGCATTTTTTAGAATACAACTCTCTTACTCACACCTGGGTTTTTATATAAGCCAATGTATCTCACACTTCGTTCGTCTACATAAACTTAATATATACTAACGTACTGGTTCACTGAGAGCTAAACATGCGTTTTGTTGATTAGTCCCGAAAGTTCATGTATTTAATTCAACTCCAATAGATGTCGCTATCTTTAGGCAGTGTCAGCCGGTTTTGCAGAGCTTTCTCACTATTTGATTGAAACTGACGACCACGAAAAATTCTTAATGCAACTTTCAGACATATGAGTGACTAAATTTGTACCTAGCTCTTGGACTAATATGTGGTATTAGTCCCAGAGCTAGGTGATATCGAATCGAATCGAATAAATAGTTTGATACCTTTACTTAACATTAGCAAAAGTTGTCAGTTTTCTTATTTAAATTAAATACAGCAGGATGTCTAAGTGCTCTATCGCCACACCAACCAGGCCGTATAACTTTTGAATCCATATAATTATACTATCCATATTATATACTCATGTCTGTAAATCCCCCAAGGGGTAGGCAGAGGGTTATTCGCACCCACATTCCGCCAATTATGATTTTCGGTCCCATGACGTAATAGGGGCCGAATTTATTGCCGTCTAGCGGGCCCTTTATCTTGAGCTGTATGTCTACTGTCGGATGGTGAACAGCCCTATCCCTTAGACGCCTTTTACGACACCCACGGGAAGAGCTGGGGTGGTCCTATTCTAGTCCACCGTGAAACAACTCGGCTATTTTAATCCTTACCGAAAAATCTGATAACATTTCAGTAGTAGGTTTTTCCTAGCAAAGATTCACTCTTCAAGACTAATCTAATCAATTGACTTTCAACCAAATATTTGACTGATTAGGAGAATTGATTACGGACTTAGGCCTCGCGGAAATGTGTAGCTGCGATTATATCATAAGTCTTGAAAAGTGTTTCCTGGTACAGTTCTATAGACAACTTATCCCTTCCCGGTGTCTTACAAGGCGATTAAGGGCCGGTTCGACCAAACGCGAGTAATGTTTATTCCTAGAATAAACAGCCAATATGTGGGTGACATTGCCCGTTTTTAAATAAATAAAATAAATAAATATTCCACAACATTCTACACAACGCTATCTAGATCCATGGTAAGCTTTTATAGCTTGTGTTATATTTTTTTTGTAAATACATACATATTATACACTAGCAGCCCGTCCCGGCTTCGCACGGGGTAGACAATTATTTATAGTTTCGGCAGCGCATTCCACTAAAGACATTTTAAGACTCATTTTTGTACACCTTCGGTTACATTGTTCAAATTTTACCAAGGATCCCTAATTTTTTTCTAAATGAAATGTAGCCTATGTCAAATTGGAAGAATGTAGCATTCTATTGGTGAAAGAATTTTTTAAATCGGCCCAGTACTTTTTGAGCCTATTCATTACAAACATACAAAAATAGGTACAAATCTTTCCTCTTTATAATATTAGTGTAGATAGAAACACGCAGATCAATGCAAATAGTCATATTGCATACAAATATTTGCACTGAGCGGGAATCGAACCCGCGCGCCTCCTGCGTGGCAGTCGCGTGCACTACCGCCACGCCACAGAGGCTGTTAATTCTAGGAATAAACAGGCAATGTCACCTTTACTCGCGTTTGGTAGAATATACCAAAGGCATAGGACTTCAATAATTACAACCATATTCCCACAGTTGCAACTCCTGAAGAATCAACCATGTCTAAACATTACGTGTTTCACTTTTAAAATTACCTTTGACACGAGGTTTCAGGCGACTAGGACCACTACACAACTGGAACCGCGGTGTCAGTTGCCTGACGCAAACAAGCAGTGTGTCGATAGACTTACGACTTGTGACCTCACTACTGGTGGGGTCATGGGGATTTAATTTTTACCCTTGACACTACCAGTAGTGTCGTTGGGTAGTGCGACGCGGGGTATAGCTCGAACCATATATTTTGGACCTAAATAGTGAAATATATAAGGCCTTAGTGCGTGTATTGTTTTGTAATAATCTATGCTTGGTGAATTTGAGCTTGTCCACCGCTGTAGCACCCTGTGCTATCTTCAAAAGGAATGGTTCCCTTTATGTCGAGCCAAAAACCTTATCTAGTCGAGTGTACGTTTTCTGTCCCATTTCTATTCCCTTCATGTCGAGCTTCTGTACCACGCTTCTATTGCCTAAAGACACCCAAGGAACGTGTACTGCGCGTATAGATTTTAGATCCAAGATAAATATGGTTCGAGCTATAGTCACCTATCATATCGAGCAGCATAAAGAGGAATCATAGCATAAAGAGGAGAGAGAGAGTAGAGTTTGTCTATTACAGTCTTGGATCCTGCATCGAAATTAATCAAAGGTACTTATTTTTTCATGCGGAAACTCCACGGATACCACCTCCGCGGAAGCCGGAAAGGAGGTTATGTCGGACGCGAACCGGCTAAAACTGCACGCCGACTGAGGGTCGTGCTGCTAGCCGGCGGTGAGGTTGTCTTCGACATATCCCTCGCACTCCAGCTGACACAGGCACCCCGGCTGACCCAGGTAGCCCGACTGACGCAGGCACCCGGCTGACCCAGCCAGATCCTAATGGGAAATTAAGTACCACAGTCATAATCTGAGCGGGTCGACAGTAATTACATAATACAAAAGTTAAAGAAACCCTTATCTAAACAGTAAAAAATCGCTATCTCTGAATGGTAGTATCTGATAATATATAATATAATCTGGAGCGCTATCAATGTCAGTGTCACTTAAAGAGATTTCCTCATATTTTCGTACATTTCAAGTTTTCGTATCGCACGTTTTGAAAACTATTATACTGATTCGTGTCCCAGGTCAGAAAGTTTACTCAGGGTATGTTCAGAGAGTTCATTATTAGCAATATCTGCGCGCTCGTGTCCAATCTACTTCGAGACATATGGCCGGTTTCTGAAAAGTGTATGCTACAGAACAGCCAAAAATCAATCATTTGACTCATTCCTATGCCGCACCATTAAGACCTGGAACTCCCTGTCACCTCACGTGTTTCCTTCTTCCTACAGTCCCGGGTCCTTTAAGCGGGGCGTGAAAAGGCATCTGATGAGGCCGTCAAGCTGAGTGCCACCAATGTTAACATGGTACATGTTTACGATGGTGACCCTCTTTCGGAGACTTTACCTTTAGCTTACCATCAGGCGAGGTGAAGGCAAATGGACGTGTCCTTTTTAAAAAATAAAAAATAATTAGCCTATTGTAGCTTGTAGCCTACTGCTGGACATATCAAATCAAATCAAGTCAAAAATCGTTTATTCTGCATAGACCATTAAATCAGAACTTACAAAACGTCAATCCATACTAATATTATAAATGCGAAAGTAACTCTGTCTGTCTGTCTGTCTGTCTGTCTGTCTGTATGTTACGCTTTCACGCCTAAAGTACTGAACCGATTTTGATGAAATTTGGTATAGGGGTAGAGTAGACCTTGAGGAAGGATATAGGCTATATTGGTCGCGATAACCGACATCCACGCGGGCGGAGCCGCGGGCAAAAGCTAGTATAAAATAAATATTAAATACTAGTTTAGCAAATGGACCACCGGTTCGAAACGCGGCCCAGACCTGAAAAGACTCTGGCAAGAAACTCAGCGGGCATTTTTTGGTCTATTTACAAACATTTACTTAGCCTCCCAACACCTCCTCCACCTTGAGAATCCAGTATTTCTATCCCAGCTACCTTTTTCAGGTCATCCTTCAATCTTGCTGAAGGCGTCCTTCGCATTCACGATTCGCGCTTTTGAATATGCAAGTAGAAATTCTATTGCTACTCTAATCTACACATAAAGTATTACGCATACTGACACATAGATAGGCATGAATTAGAACGTAATTTATTGGCGCTATAAACATTGGTGATATCACGATAATCTTTTAGATTAAACATTTTAATTCCTTAAGATCTTTATTCTACTAGGCAAGCACAAAAGTGTCGGAAAAAATAAAAAACCCGACTGCCACTGAAAAGATCGAAATAATTTTAATAGCAGGCGGTACCCATTTGCCAATCATAAACCGAAAGAAAATTAATGGGTACCGCTTGCTATCAAACTTATTTCGATCTTTTCAGTGGCAGTCGGATTTTTTTTATTTTTAATAATTTGTTTTATTTTATACTTGTTAGTTATGATATTAAATGTATATTCTTTTTGTAATCTTCTAATTTCCTTCATTTGATACGATAAGTTTGAGTCAAAAATATTTTTGACAACATACGTTTTGGCGTCAAAAATCCATCATTTTAATTTCCTCGAAACTTTCCACTTATAACAATAACGACGAATCAAATGACACCTCACATATCCAAATCCGTCAAGCCGTTCAGGCTGTAGACGGTGCCAAATAATTGGACATACATACATAGTCTCGAAAAACATTACCCTCCTTCTTTCGGCAGTCGGGTAAAAAGGTCGCCTATGGAACCCTTAAAATCCTTCTCTGGCTATGCCTATGAACATCCTCATTAGTCATCATCCTCATATCGATACCCAGTTACAGTCATACCTACTATTGATGAATCGAGCCTATACCTGAGGCGGCTCGGCTGAAGCCGTTTTCGAGTTTGCGGTTAGCAAATATTTCACAACATTGTACACAACGCTATCTACACCCATGGTAAACATAGCTTAACTAGCTTATGTTATGGAATCTAGAATGCAGATAAACATTCTTAGATACTTTTTTGTACCTAAATACATCCATATTATACATAGAAACCCAGACCAATGCAAATAGCCATATTCATGCATACAAATATTTGCACTGAGTGGGGATCGAACCTACGCCTCCTGCGTGGCAGTCGCGTTCATTACCGTCACACCACAGAGCAGCTGTCGAAGTCTGGGCTGTACATATCTGCCTGATGTTAAACAGCCCCATCCCTTAGTTGCCTTGTACGACACCGCATGGGAAGAGATGGGGTGGCCTAAATTCTTCTCTGCCGGGAACCACGCGGCTTTTTATGACCCAGTTGCGTCTATAATTTTGTACTCTGGGAGTCTGAGGTTCACATACAGCTTTCGTTTGGTATTTCAGGATAGACGGCTCACTGTCACTCACGGTCTAGCCCCATAAAAAAATAAGTGCTCCGTCTCTCAATTTGATAATGTTAAGGCTTGTAGGTGAGTTTAGTTTGGCTTCAAATGTTTTGGTGGAGTTAGTTGGACACAGAAAGGCTCAAGGTATCAGCTATAAGGGTGGTTGAAAATATACTAAACTTGTCGGTATTTCTTTAAATATTCGATGTTACTTCCCCGGGTCCTTTAAGCGGGGCGTGAAAAGGCATCTAATGAGGCCGTCAAGCTGAGTGCCACCACTGTTAACATGGTAAATGTTTACGATGGTGACCCTCTTTCCGAGACTTTGCCTTTAGCTTAACATCAGGCGAGGTGAAGTCAAATTGACGTGTCCTATATAAAAAAAAAAAAAAAAAAAAAACTTGCACCGTTTTTGCATGTCAACCATTGATATTCTAATTCCTTTCTATTGTAGATTCTATCTAGATCTATTGTAGATCTAATAAAGATGTTAAAGTTTGTGGAGATGTATGGATGTTTGTTAATAAACCACGCTCTAACAGCTGAACGGATCTGGTTGTAATTTGGTATAGGGACGGAATACATTTTGGAATAAAATCAAAATTCCATACGGGCGGAGCCACAGGCATCAGCTAGTACTTTAATAAGTATATTAATGACTCGTCAATCGTATTTACAGTGAGTTTTGGTTTGATAACTAAATCGTATAGACAAAATAAGATTAGAACGGATGTTATTTTTACAAAATGTTATGAAATAATTTCCTGGTCATTGTTGAATAATAAATTAAATTTGACAATGGGAAACTATCAATCATCATTTGAACGAGTCTTAACTGTCTGATGATTGCCGTAGGCAGGTACTGGAGTGTCAAGACTTTATTTAGTGCACGTATTCAGTCAGCTATTCAAACGAAACCTAGTGCAAACGAACCTTGGACTCGTTCGTGGACAGCGATTACCACTGTACTAAGTAATTAACTAGCCAGCTGCAGTCCACTGCTGGACGTAGGCCTGTTCCAATGGGCGTCATTGCTCTCAATCTTCCGGCTTCTGCATCCAGTCTGTCCCAGCAACCCTTTTTATCGGTCGTCAGTCCATATCTGGTAGCGGGCGAGCCACCTTCTGTTTACCTCCTCGCGGTCTCCACAGTAGGACTCGTGTTTATTTTTTTTTATCGTGCTAAAAATCTCCACGGATACCACCCCCACGGAGCCGGTTATGTCGGACGCGAACCGACCAAAACGCACGCCGTGTTGGGTATTTGGTTGCCAGAGGTGAGATTGCCGAAAGCATATCTCTCGCACCCCGGCAGACCCAGGACCATCTCTTTCGAGATGGTCCCCTTCGGGTTGTGGGGACCTTGGTGTTCCCATCTAGCCCCGGGTACGGGGCGCACTTTGCGCCGCTGCCGCGGCCTGCTTCTGCTAGGGTGACAGGCGACTCCACCGGTCACCCCCAGGCCAGCGCTCATGGAGGATGGATGTCGACAGTAGGACTCGTGTGCTCCAACGGTCATCGGTCTTACGACAAACGACAGATGTGGACAGGCCAGTCCACACCCACTGCCAATTCACTTATTATACTTAAATGTGAAAGTTCGTGAAGGTGTCTGGATGTTAATTAGAAGTAGAACCTCTTCCTTTTAGAAGCCAGATTATAGCAAATTCGTCACGTGAAATTGTAGACACGTGGGAATTGGAAATGCACGTGAAAATACAATTTATGATGTATTGTTATACCAAGAAACTTCCCGCGTAAATGCAAATAGACATTATTATGTATGCAAATATATTGACCTATGGGCTATAACTATGACAGCTGTCGAATGTTCGTCCAACATACCTAACAGACCGTCAATTCTTGCACGTCTTACCCACAAATAAGAGGGTTTTTCCCTTTGACGAACATCGGGACAAAAAATTTAATGAATTTTTATAATATCAAGGCCTTTATTCTAGAATGGCACTCAGCCTGAATCTCGATTTGTACCGGCCATAATGTCAAACTATCAATTTGTCTATATAATCTGTCATCAGATAAATCGTGATACAGGCTGATTGTCATGCTGAGAATACGTATGCTAACTATACAAATCGAATACATCAGAGTAACTAAACTTCTCGGGCTATTAGTAGGGTAGCCCTGTAAGGGAAAGATGGCGGGTTCGAGTCCGGCCAGCCAGCAATAGAAGTTTTTTGAAATTACCCAACGTTTCACTACTAAACGAAACCGTAAAAAGTAGGTAAATAATCATATTCGCAATTTACAAGATTAATTTTTGAGTAAACTCTTAATGAATATGTTTTTTAACTACATAATGGGCTATATTATATTGCAATAGTTTTAAACTTTGATTACAATATACGAAACAATTGTTTTTCACTCTTTTTTGAATCTGTGTACTTTATCATCTTATTTTGCTGCTGACTGTACCATTGACAGTCATGTGATTACCTTACCCCCTTAATAGTACCGTGATGTAAGGAAATCTAGCTAAATAAGTGAATATTAGTAATATTATATTAATAGTATTTACTTATTCATATTTTTATACCCGTTTTATATTCTACAGGCAATAAAAAATAGTTAACCAGGTATTGTTGAATGCTATACGGTATTTTATAGACAATAAACTATAATAATTTTCACAAAGTAATTACTGTTTTTACATCTTTGGATTTTCCTCGTTTATGTTTATTTATTACTTTTATTTCAATACCTCAAATACATGTAACAATCTTTCGTTCGTTTCGTTTAGTCCGTCACATACGGAATGACATTTTTTCAACAGCCATCTATTATTTCTGCTCAGGCAAGATTTAATAAATGTAAATTTTTTTCTTCTTTATTACGTGCCCCTTTTTTTGGTGCGGAAATCCCCACAGATATCTCCCCCGCCGGAGAGCCGGAAGAGGTTATGTCGGACTCGAACCAACTAAAACCGCACGCCGTCTGTGGGTCTTAGTGCAAAGCCGAAGGTGAGGTTGTTGGACATATCCCTAACACCTCAGCGGACCCAGGGCCATCCCTATTGGGCTGAACCTCCTCTCCTCGGGGGCAGAATGACAGAAATCCTGATTCCTGATCAGCATTCGTTTTTTTTTATCGCGCGATAAATCCCCACGGATACCACCCCCACGGAGCCGGTGGAAGTGGTCATGTTAGACTCGAACCGTTCAAAACGCAAGCCGTCTTGGGTCCTTGGTTGCCGGAGGTGAATTTGCCGAAAGCATATCTCTCGCAACCCGGCAGACAACAGCATTATAGTTTGGCATTGAGGATAACACGGGGTGCTAAGGCGGGGAAGCAGCTCCAAAACGACGGTTATAGATTATATCAAACCAAAAATAATAGAGCAGTCGCCCTGTAAGAGAAAGGTCGTGAGTTCGAGTCTCACTTGAGCATTTCATTTTTTCCAATGTTTTTCGAACTTAACAGTTAGCATAATAAATGCTATAAAAAATTCATTCAAATAATAAATGGTTCAGGAATCGGCCTTAGGATCGAAAGGTCCTGGGTTCGAATCCTGGCCTCGGGCGGGACTCGAACCCGCGATCTTTCCCTTACAGGGGGAATGCCTTGACCAACTCGGATACCGAGACACGCCCGATGTGATTCAAATTTCCCTTCTATTTTTATCCGTCTTTGAGGCGACGACGGTGGAGTCATCTACCGATATTCTTACGAATTATCGGCACCAATGAATGATGTTACAATCATTTTTAAACATTGATTTTTGATAACTCCGCCCAAATGCTTGAATGAATTTTACAGCATTATGTATGCTAACTATACAAATCGAAAATGACTACACTACCGACGAATTACACGACCGACGTGAACCACTCCTAACACAAGCAATTTGGCTTAGCTGGATGGGTTAGAGGGAATATTAGTAATTTCGGTTCTAATATTCTATAAATAATAAATAAAAATACAGCATCATTAAAATGTACTCTATAAAGTGTTACTTAATGAAGTCATTCAGCAAAACGTGATAACGCTGTTTAGTTTTTATTGCTCTCGACTCATATTATAGTGAAATTCGATCTTAAGCCGGCAACTAAATACTAAATTAATTCGCGTCCATTGTATAAGTACAATCGCACACAAGCTGCCTTCGTGAACGTCGTATCCATACTAATCCAAACTAATATTATCAATGCGAAAGTAACTCTGTCTGTTTGTGTGTATGTTACGCTTTCACGCCTAAACCACTGAATTGATATTGATGAAATTTGGTATAGGGATAGGTTAGACCTTGAGAAAGGACATAGGCTATGTTTGGTCGCGATAACCGACATCCACGCGGGCGGAGCCGCGGGCAAAAGCTAGTCCATACTAATATTATAAATGCGAAAGTAACTCTGTCTGTCTGTCTGTCTGTCTATCTGTCTGTCTGTCTGTATGTTACGCTTTCACGCCTAAACCGCTGAATCGATTTTGATGAAATTTGGTATAGGGGTAGATTAGACAATGAGAAAGGACATAGGCTATGTTTGGTCGCGATAACCGACGCGGTCGAGCCGCGGGCAAAAGCTAGTAAAGATATAATTAGCGATATATTTTGGTTCCTTTCTAATCAAATATACTCGACAAATATTTGGCAATATGTCATGCAAATATACGTAAGTTACCTAACTGATAAAGAATCGTTATAGCATACTGATAAGCCATATCAATAATCATAACTTGTTTATTTAGATAAATAAAGGTTTACAATAGTTAGCTATCAGTATTATTGTAACAAAAACGTGCTTAGGTAGGTCGCTTCAAAAAGTATCTATAATACGCGAAAGTCCCGAGTAAGGAGTAACGAGCTATTACATTTCACAAATGGATAAATATATCAAGCCTCATTATGCCCAGTTCGGGTTTAGACCTAGCTTATCAACCGAGAACGCAATCGCCTGTCTTAAGCATATCGTCAGGTACTATGCTGATAGGAGGGCAGGACGCCTAAAAAATAACTGCGAATGTTACATTACAACTTAAGATCACAAGATTTTTAAGAAATCGAATATTTATGAGGGCATTTGAACTGTCATATTCACTAATATTAGGAACTATCAGAGATATCGGAATCTTTACTATGTATTGTTTGGGCTTACTGATATTTCAATGCTGTTGCAAGCGCCATGATTACGGAAAAACTGAAGTACTCAAAGTGAAGAAACTTAGCCTCAGGCCTCTGCCAAGGGTCAACCAGAATGGGACTCTAAGCAACTAGTGTGTGGACTATAGATTTAATCACAAAATCTAAATATAAATAATCATTCCACAATAATCAAATAAATAATTATTCCACAATATTCTACACAACGCTATCTAGACCCATGGTAAGCTTTTATAGCTTGTGTTATGGAATCTAGAATGCGGATAAACATACTTACTTATATACTTTTTTTTTGTAAATACATACATATTATACATAGAAACACCCAGACCAATGCAAATAGCAATATACATGAATACAAATATTTGCACTGAGCGGGAATCGGACCCGCGCCTCCTGCGTGGCAGTCGCGTGCACTATCGCCACGCCACAGAGGCTGTCGAAATATATATAACTCAAAGGTGACTGACTGACATGACATAGTGATCTATCAACGCACAGCCCTAACCACTGGACGGATCGGGCTGAAATTTGGCATGCAGGAAGATGTTATGACGTAGGCATCCGCTAAGATAGGATTTTTGGAAATTCTGCTACTAAAGGTAAAATAAGGGATGGAAGTTTGTATGAAAGTCAGTCATGTTCAAAGTTAGAAGCATGAAACTTCGTACACCTACGTCTTTTGAGAAATGTCTTGTCGCGATAACCAACATCCACGCGGGCGAAGCCACGAGCAAAAGCTAATCTATATATAAACCAGACAATGAGGTAAGCGCAGTGAGAGTTGCGTGTTACGTTATTAAAAAGAAAAGGCTATATTTAGAAGTATTGGCGCCAGACTTGACCCCTTCAAGTGGAGTCAATGTATTGTATTGACAATGTAAGCCGAATCATCATTCTAATATTCCTCTTTGAATTGGAACGTTTTCGCTCTCTTGCTCTATCAACCGAGCATCAACCTGAGTTGCATCTAAAGCCTTGATCATACGTACCGAGTGGAGGAGCGAGCGAGACAGTACCTACACTCGGCAGAGTGAACTGTCTCGCCACTCCACTCGGTGCATGTGTCCAAGGCTCCTAACTCCCTCCTGACCCATACATACTTTATTTATCTTCTCTTTTATAGGAGTGACCACCTTCTGAAAGAAACCAAACGCCGAGCAAGGCCCTCATGCATCAGCAGGTATACTGCAGTGAGTCACCAGTAGTGAGTTTAGTATACCGTGCAAGTTTTGGTGGTATCCCGTACCTACATATTCTTGATCAGTGAAAAATGAAGAAATAATTAGTATTGTTAATGCAAAATTAATTCAAACCAAAGGCAAAGTCTCCCCCTATTTCAAGAGGTTGACTAGAAGTAGCTATTGAAATATTCTACAATCCACATCTTGGCTCCTTTATCAGAGCAGCTCATGGTTTCAACGTCAAATTTGCGTATTAATAGTGTAACACTCACCGGGATATTTGTCATTCGGATGTCTTAGGGCTGCTTTCCATGTTTTTTTTTATGGAATAGGGAGGCAAACGAGCACACGGATCGTCTGATGGTAAGCGATCACTGCCGCCCATGAACACCCGCAACACTAGAGGAGTCACAAGTTGCCTTCCTATCAATAGAGAGTACGCTCTTTTCTTGAAGGTTCGAAGGTCGTATTGGTTCGTAAATACCGTTGGTGACAGTTAAATCCACAGTTTAGTTGTGCGACGCAGAAAGTTTCTCGAGAAACGCACAGTTGTCCAGTCCAGATGGCGAGTGTGGAACAGCTTTCGCGAGGTACTATAGCGGAAATAGGCGGCGGGGATCAACCCGAACAATTCCTCGGAGCACTACACATATATATAGTATAGGCGATTTTCCAGACGCGTGCGCAATTTCGCGGACTACGTCGAAAGAAGCTCGTCAAGGATACAGACAGCCCATCCTGCAGACTCGTTTGTCATCATAGTAAGTGCATCTGTGTCCGTGAAACCTCGCACTGTGGAAACCCCTAAACTTGCAAAGTATCAAATCGTTACGCAAATTTTAGAAGTCGTTTAAATTGAATTTCCAAGATTTGTTTACATAACATATTTAATTACAAGTGATAAAATCGCGTGTTTTTTGCTTGGTTTGTGTTTATTTACATCAATAGGGCCGCGAAGGCGTTTAACTATGAGGGTGATGAACCTTCTTCGGCTCGTGTGATGCTCAAGGTTGATTTAAAAACTTCCAAAGACAGACAGTTCAACAATAAACAAATACGAGTACCTATATACAGTCGTCACCAAAATTACTATGTACACGGAAGTTAGATTACAAACCATAGAACTAATAGATACTTATTAAAAGTTCTCTATTCTAAACAGGCATAAATATTAGTTCTGTATTCAATTGTGTTTTGGAAAATGGCATACCATTTTACAATGATTTTACAAGATTTTAAATTTTATATTCATTAGCTTGAGCTGTTAAGTTGTTAGTAAACTGGTATTTAAAGTTAAACACTTTGGATTTTTTTTAAACATCTATTGCGCTATTAGCTATTTTATTTGTGTCTACATTTTTGTTTATATACCTATAAGCTTTTCCGAACTTTTAGGCTGCGTTTTACCGCCGTTCACAATACCATACTGACAGTTAAAGATAGATTGCATCTACGGATAAAGTGCTCGGCTGTTTAAATTCAAAACATAGTAACTCCTATTTCACACCAATTTCGGAAAATAAAATTATACCGCGATGCGCTTTCCCGCAAAATAATCAGTTACCATGTTTTCAATTTAAACAGCCGATACTTCAAATTTGATTGTTGCGATCTATCTACAACTGTAAGTATGTTATTGGGAACGGCCGTTAGCAAGTATGACCCGGGCAATGTATTCCCAATTATTACGTAAACTTTTACCAAAATAATTTGGTGATGCTAAACCTTTAGTTGCCGACTGTACTTACAGCTGTGAGGTATAAAATCTTAATAGATAAGTTATCATCACTGTGTTGTCGGATATCACGGGGGCAGAGATGTAATGTCTCAAGGTATGGCTTCAAAATGTTGGTTATTTCTGGCTTAACTATATTCACACTAGCTTTCCTGTCCCGAAATTTTACATGTCTACTTAAACGCCTGTAAATCCCCAAAAGGGGTAGGCAGAGGTGTATTAACACCCACGTTTCGCCTACGATGATTCTCGGTGCCACTATGTTTACAGATTGTGAAGCGTCCCTCTAACTCGATTCCTGCCGGTACAGGCGTAATAATACAGCCATGGGCAGGATGACGTGAGGGATTCACGCAAGCCCCCCCCCCCCCCCCCCTAAGAAGCGGGATGACACCCAATAATCCCCCCATAGACGCGGAAAACCACCCCTTGGCGAGGCCGCAATTGTAGCCATAGGTGTATGGGAGTCCTGGGTCATCCTTCCGAGGGCTTACCCGGGGCTCCCAACCATAGGCTGCTGGGCGTTACCGTGAGGGTTTTTAGTCGGTAGGAGTCCGGCATAACATTCATGAAGGATTTTCCCTCACGGTAAAAAAATACGGCGTAATAATACCAATAATATTCTGAATCTGTCACTGACTCTGAACAAAATGTGTTAAGTGAGTTTGTGTGAAGTGTTAATTGGTAGACGTCACACATGTTTAGTTAGTCATACAGACATACATATTTATTCTAATCACGCTCCGCAACAAATAAAGACACAAAACAAATATGATGACAAATTATTGTCATTAAAGCCTACGTCGACTGCCGTTTTTAGGTCTGTGGCATAGTTTGACGTTTGTTTGCTTACGATCGTGGGGTTTTTGGTTCGAATCCTGTGTACAACAATATACCATTAGGTATTTCTTTTAGGAGCAGCAGTCTTGAAATTCGTCTGAATTTTCATTTAAAAAAAGAGGCCAAGTGTGAGTCGGACTCGCGCACCGAGGGTTCCATACAAAATTGGATTCAGGGACGAAGTAATGCAACAAACTGCAATATGTTTTGATTGCGTTGACTTACAATATTATTTTTTAACTGTTTCAAGACGTTACAGACCTGAGTATGTGGTATGAATTGCAACTTGATCCCTTTACGCATTCCAGGGAAAAAGATGTTGACAGCCAGACGGACAAATAGAAAGAAAGAAAAGAAGGAAAGAAAATATTTTTTATCATGCACACAAAAAAATTGGTTGACAATAAAAAAAACTAAAAAGTAAATAATAATAATAATAATCTTTATTGACATTTAACTGTTGTACAAATTATTAAGGATTCGCTGACTCCTGCGCTAGTCGAAACTGTGTTGCAGGAGGCAAAAATAAAACACAACTTTGCACAATAATGGTAGCCTCTCAGCGTAAATGCTGTCCGCTTATACTCCGTCCATTATATTATTGTATTTTAGACAGCTCACTGACAGTGGTCGGTATAACTTTGTTCTAGCGTCAACACCTGAAAATCCTAACAAAAATTAGGCGCCAATACGTCATTTTTCATTGACATCGTCACGTCAGCCAGAAAGCAATTTTAGGGATGTAGATAGTCATTCGACAGTGTTTTTATTATAATAACTTGAAAATGTCATAATTGATATCGACTACAGAAATTATTTTTTTTTTAATATTACATAACTGGCGATTTTTAACCGATTTCTAAACAACAAATCGGATGTTTATAATTATTTATATTTGTATGATTTTTAGGGAAAAATGTTTTTTGTAACTCCGTCATTTGTAGACGGATTGTCAAATTTTTTTTTTGTTTGTAAGGGGTTTATTCCAAAATGCTCCCATTTAAATTTTATAAAGATCTGATGATGGATTTCAGAGACAGGCCACGGAACTCTTCAATAAATACCAGGAAATCAGCATGTTGGAATATTCTTCTAGAAGTCAGTTGTTTTGTTGTGGAGATTAGCGTATGCGTTATGGCCCACAATCGTTTTCTATTACATTTGTAAACTGTACAGACACGAAATATTTAAGTACTACTTTATTATTATGTTTAGAAAGATATCAGATTATAGTTCAACATGAAATCATTTATAACATTTATCATAATATTTTCATATATAAATTTTTTTTATCGAGGTTTTTAACTTTGTCGATATTTTAAATTTTCATGCAATCACTACTTTCATCTGTATAAAATACAATAATATGATGGACGGGGTATAGTAGTGCAGGCGGACAGCGCTGGTTTTCAGAGGCGGCCGCGAGTATGACATAAAACAAAAAATAATCAATAAAAAAAATAAAAATAAACATAGCCGTTAATAAAAAGAAAGTATTTAAATTCCACGTATGAATTTCAAAAAAAAAACGAACAAACAAACAGTATAAGCAAAAAATAATATGCACACACAGAAAAAGAAAATTAACAAAAAAAGTATTTGAATGAATTTTTATAGCATTTATTATGCTAACTTTTAAGTTCGAAAAACATTGGAAAAAATGAAATGCTCAAGCGAGACCCGAACCCACGAAAAGGGGGACCGCTCCTCCAACCGAGCCATCGAGCCAGATAGACAACGAAGTGAACCTGTAAGGGTTCCGTTTTATTCCTTTTGAGGTACGGAACCTAAAAAAGACCAGAAGTTTGTTCGGACTAGCTAGAACTAGAGCTTGTAATCAGACTGGCGTTACCAGCGAAGTATACCAAAAGATCTTAATACTATGGTATTAATATCTTTGCCAGTCAAAATCGATTTGATACTGATTTGATCGACTGAACAGCTGAATTAGTTTAGTAGGTAGAAAAATGTGGTAATCTAAGTCTGTGGCGTGGTGGTAGTGAACGCGACTGCTACGCAGGAGGCGCGGGTTCGATCCCCGCACAGTGCAAATATTTGTATGCATGAATATGGCTATTTGCACTGGTCTGGGTGTTTCTATGTATAATATTTACGTATTTACAAAAAAAAGTATCTAATTAGGTTTATCCGCATTCGAGATTCCACAACACAAGCTAGTTAAGCTATGCTTAGCATGGGTCTAGATAGCATTGTGAAATATTTATTAAACATAACATAACATAAACTCACGCCTGTATTCCCCGAAGGGGTAGGCATTGGTGCTAGCACTTACATTTTGCCAGTTTATGTTTAGGTTCCAATGTAATACGTGGCGAGCCTATTGCCATTAACCGGGCACTTATAAACCTGCGATAAATACACACATAACTTCGAAAAGTCATTGGTGTGTGCCATGGGATCGAACCCGAGACCTCATCTCAGCAGTCCATTACCCATACCACTAGGCTACCGTATTTATTATTTATTATTATAGCCATCGGTCGTAAGTGTTGTCACTGTCGTCAGATGGGCACTACGAGCAGCCTGTCGTCGCCTAAATAACATATTTCCTGCATTTAACTGATAGGATTCGCGAGAAGATAAACACCTGACTTGTGTTGACTTCTACACGAAATTAGATAAGATTTCATTGTTTGATTGCTGTCTACTTACTTATATTTTGGTTTCCGTGCAGCGGTTCTTACTAAATTATTTAAATATTTAACTAACGCGTCAGTGGTGAACAATTGAAAATATTAAGGCAAATAACGTGTTTCTTCGTACAGTCCCGGGTCCTTTAAGCGGGACGTGAAAAGGCATCTGATGAGACCGTCAAGCTGAGTGCCACCACTGTTAAAATGGTACATGTTTACGATGGTTACTCTCTTTTCGAAACTTTGCATTTAGCTTACCATCAGGCGAGGCAAATTGACGTGTCCTTTATAAAAAAAAAAGTGGGCCGAATACGGATTTAACTGTGGACCTATAGTGTGAAAAGATTGTACAATAAATTAGCATATTGCAGTCCATTGCGGGACATGAATGAACTCCCTGCCATGTTTTTCCCAAGCGACTACAATATGGGGTTATTCAAGAGGGGCATTAGAAGGTTTCTTCAGGGTAGGCAGCGCGAGTGTAACGCCCCTGGTGTTGCATACGTCCATAGGCCGCGGTAACCACTTCCCATCAGGTGGACCGTGTGATTGTCTGCCACCTAAGTGGTTTATAAAAAAAAATCCGTGCAGTTGGTTGCGCCCTTTCTTCTCCACCAGCGCTTTGGAAGCGATGGTAAATTTATTGACGTCAATATAAAACAGTGGTATTGTTCTGTATCATCATCACTACATATTATAAAACAAAGTCACTGTCGCTGTCTGTCTGTCCCTATGTATGCTTAAATCTTCAAAACTACGCAACGGATTTTGAAGCGGTTTTTTTTAATAGATAGAGTGATTCAAGAGGAAGGTTTATATGTATAATACATGCATAATATAGTAGAGCAACACTGCTAAATTTAGAGGTTTCTAATGTCATGTCGTAAAAAAGCACATTTTTTTGCGCTTACATTGCAAACGCTGGCTGAACCCCAAGAGATAAATAAAAACGATGTACTATAGTATTGTACACCTCAAAAAGGCCTACATAAAAGTCCGCGATAGCATATGTCTATCTATTATGGGTAGCCCACAGTAACCATTTTTATCTTTTACAAATTATAATTTTTTTATGTGTCATTTTGGAAGCTATTTTAACAATATATTGTTATTCCTTAGCCAATTAAATACTTTAGATACGTTGTACATTTAATGTAGATCAAAATTGCCATTCACACTATATAATTATAATGCATACTTTGGAAGCTATCGCAATATACAATTAACGCACGGCAAAATAAATTCAAGCAGAAATCTCGATTGACATTAGAAACCTCTAAATTTAGCAGTGTTTCTCTACAATATTATGCATGTATTATACATATAAACCTTCTTCTTGAATCACTCTATCTATTAAAAAACCCGCTTCAAAATCCGTTGCGTACTTTTGAAGATTTCAGCATACATAGGGACAGACAGACAGCGACAGCGACTTATGATGAAGTGATCCAGCAGTGGTCTGCAATAGGCTCGCTGTCTGTTCGTCCCTATGTTTGCCTAAATCTTTAAAACTACGCAACGGATTTTGAAGCGGGTTCTTTTAATAGATAGAGTAATTCAAGGAGAGGGTTTACATACACAAGGCTTAATATAGTAGAGGGTGTAGCGGGTACAGGATCTGATGCCACGCGGGCGGATAAAAATTGGCGGTACGAAGTTCGCCGGGTCAGCTAGTTGAATATAAATATAAGTCTATGACCTTTAGCAACTATTAATTCTTCGCCTTCCGCATCCAGTCTGCCTAGCTACTTGTTTCAGATAGTCAGTCTATGTTGGGCTTATTCCTTCTTGTCCTACCAGTAGTTCGACAATAATCGAACTGTTAGGACAATTTATGTCCAAACTGTTAGGGCCGGCGGCGCCCAGTGCTGGCATCGGCAAGCATGAGGATTTGTATTTGTCGTATAACAATAGATCTTATTGTTATAGCTATAAGGTTGAACTTTAATTGCTAACTTTACCGCTGCAGAATGCCGATCTATGCCGACGGTAGTCGACGATCGTCATTGAAATTTAAATTTTATGATGATAGTGATAAGATCTATTGTTATACGACAAATACAAATCCTCATGCTTGCCGACGCCGGCATTGGGCGCCGGTCCTTAGACTGACTGGGGGTACCACATGTTTTATGCACCTACAGTAACCGGAGGACAGCAATTGGGTGTTGCGTATAGACATAGCAACAAAAAATCCATCCATATACTCAGGGGAACTACAGATAGATCCCCTGAGGGGTAGGCAGAGGTATTAGCACGTTTCGCCAATTATGATTTTCGGTCTTACGACGTAATAGAGGGCATACCTACCAATTGCCGTCTAGCGGGCTCGGCGTCTTAGGCTGTACCTATGTTTACTGTCGGAGATTAGCCCTATGCCTTAGTCGCTTTTTATGACACCCGCAGAGAGAGCTGGGGTGGTCCTATTCTACCCCACCGGGAACCAATTAAAAATATGGCTGCTGAATATAGATTCGAAACACACCCCTGCCTATCCCACTGAAGATACAAGCGTGAGTATAAACATGTCCATTGCGCAAGAGCAAGACAGTAATGAATGATTTTATACTGTGGTATTGTTTTCATTAGCAGTTCACACTCTCACGATAGCGTAATGAATGCGAAAGACTGTATTGATTGATTAATTTGCCTTTCCAAGGCAAAATCACTTACATACATACGTATAAATGTTCAGGCTTGTAAATCCTCGAACTACGACTGTGGGTCTCACTTGGAGGGCGAGCATTATGCACGTGGGCATTTTTTCACGGGCTGTATGCTCGCTGTTGGATGGAGTGTAGCCCTATCGTAGTAGCTCGATAAAAAACTATACCTAACTTAATCTGTACAGCTCCTCCAGACAAGCGGTAGTTCGCTGGCCGGAGCGTACGACGAATGTATGGAATTTGACGTATGTGACATTCGTTCTTTGACGACTGTTAAATAATATGTCAAACCACATACATTTCTCATTATATTCTACGACACGCCAGCCAGCGAATTGCCACTTGTCTAGAGAGGCTGTCAAGAAAACTAAATTTGAAATACATCGGGAAAAAGAAGCGCTCAAGTGGAACTTGAACCCACGACCTTTCCCTTACAGGGGGAATAATGCTCTACCAACTGAGCTACCTGAATCACTTCTTTCCCTTCTATTTATATCAGTCTTTAAAAAAAATACAGTTTATTTCAGTGGTTCTCAAACTTTTTAAATGACGGAACCCTTTTGGGAAGCAAAATACTTGATGGAACCCTACAATAAAACAATTATTTTTATAAGTGTATTCTTTATTAATCAGCATAATAAAAGTACAATGTATCAGTTACTAATTATTATTTACTTCACCACTTGGTAAGGACAATAATAGAAAACATTAAAAAAGAAAAAATCTAACTAGTGGGAGGTATGAAACTGTTTTTAATTTTTCATCAATTGCTTGATATCAGGTTTGATGGAAGAAAGTTGGAGTCTCATATCAGCTTCGGCGTCCAGTCTATTGCGATATTTTGTTTTCGTGGCTGCGTAGGTAGAGAATCCTGTTTCGCACAAATATGTAGTTGGGAACGGGAGAAGAATATCCAGAGCCATTTGGCCAAGCATTGCATATTCATCTTGGATTCTGCACCAAAAATCATTAAGAGGCGTCGTTTTGAACAATGACTCCATACTTGTGTCTGATGACATTTCTAAAAGAGATTCATATATCTCATTTGACATGTTTTCAGGCTTTTCCAAGTTGGGTAAAAAAGGATTATGAATCCAGGAGTTCACTTTAATTTTTGTATTGTGTTCTTCGGGAAAATACTTTTCAAAAGATGCGCGCATCGAACTGAGATATTGGACCAATTCTTCAAACACATTATCTTCAAACATTTCTGAGTCGTTTTCGCTAACAAACTCACTGAGTAACGTAAAACTTTCTATTTCTTTCTTACCAATGCAAATGATCCAAAAATCTAATTTTCTTTTAAAAGCAGTTATTTTATTATAGGCCTGAAACACTGTTGTCTGTTTACCTTGCAACGATAAATTTAATTCGTTAAGTTTTTGAAAGATATCCGCCATAAAAGACAATCGGAACAACCAAGTTTTATCATACAAACGGTCCTTCAAATTAAAAGAAGTATCTGCTGAAAGAAACATTTGTAACTCGGCTCTAAGTTCAAATAGCCTTGTTAAAGTTTTTCCCCGAGACAGCCATCGCACTTCTGTATGGAGTAGCAGTGTTTTATGTTTGCTGCCATAATCTTCACACAATAATGAGAACAATCGGGATTGTAGTGGTCGTGATTTGATAAAATTAATTATTTTTACCGCTTCATCCATAACTAATTTTAGATTAGACGGCATTTGCTTCATCGCAAGTGCTTGTCTATGCAGAATACAATGACTGGAACTACAATTAGGCGCTTTATTTTTCATTCGTGACACTGCTCCTGCTGTTTTACCTGTCATCGCCTTGGCCCCATCTGTACAAATGTCAATGCAATTGTTCCAACTGAGATTATGTTCTTCAAAAAATATATTTATTTTATTAAAAATTTCTTCCCCGGTAGTGTTTGTAAGCAGCGATGAACACATAAGCATGTCTTCTTCAAAAGAACTTTTATATGGATATCTCACAATAACCAGCAGGATAGCCAAACCAGCGACATCAGTCGACTCGTCCATTTGCAAAGCGAATCGTGTATTTTGTAGACGTGTAACTAGTTCTTGTTTGACGTAGCTTGCCAGATCATGGATTCGTCGTGAAACAGTATCGTTTGATAGCGGAACAGTAGAAAGATGCTTTGCAGATTTTTCATCAAGCATACATTTTGTTATGTCTAATACACATGGTTTTATTAATTTCTCAGCGCGCGCTAGTGTGCGCTTCACCTGCTTGTGCAATGCGATAGCCAACTAAATATGATGCCTCCGTGGCCTTTTCGTTGGTAGTTTGTGTTACATGCATCATATTTTTTTGACTTTCTAATAACTGATCTTTTTTGCGAACAAAAAATTCTTTATTCTTGTCTTTAGTCTCGGGGTGTACGGTTTCTAAATGTCGACGCAATTTGGCAGGTGCCATGGAACTATTAGGAAGCAGTTTACTACAGAGCATGCAGAGAGGTGAGCCGTTGGAATCAACAAATCCGAAACTGATATAAGATTCATCATACTTCCTTTTTTTCGTCTTTGAAACCGTCGAGCTTGACGTCGTGGCACTCGTGGCATCATCTTCTGGATCGGTGATTGCTAAATTCTCCGCGCGCATTGCTTTTGAACATTCAGCGTCATTAGAAGATGTTGTTGGAACACGTTTAACACCTTTAAGCCAACGTTCCATTCTTCTTTATTTATAATGTTACAATCGTTACTGCGTATAAGAGACTAAATTTAGAACCTACAGGGAAGAAATGTATAAAACTGAGACAACAGAATACAGCAGGCAGTAAAACAATGAACACTAGTTTCTCGCTAGCGAGCTTGTAAGTAGGTAGTAACTTATCGCTCCGAACGCTAATCATCAACTGACGACGCCAACGCGCGATCGCCGCTTTTATACTTAGTCCTAGACTCGATCTCAAATATTCTCGAAAATACTCGAGTCGGCACCTTTGATAAACAAAAAGCAAAAATAAAAACAGAAATTTAAAAATAGCGTTGTAAACAATATCGACTTTATCCTTTGAAGTTAGAGACGAAAGTCGCTTGTTGACAACTATAGCGTCTAATTCAGAGGCGGCTTTTATCAAAGAGACTGAGCGCTTACAAGTATACTACCCGCTCGTTTTAAGTTTGCCGCTGGCGATAGGTATGAGTGTATGACGTTCGAAATTTTTTATTTAATTGTAACAATAAAAATTGTGTACGTTAGATATTTGGGTAAAACTATGACACATTATAAGTTTTGTTGTCACTTGGGGGAGGGTACGCGCATTCCACAGACCGGCAAACTTAGAGCGAACGCGTTGTACAAGTATAAAATTGTTGAGACCAAACTTATGAGATATTGTACCAGCTAATGTAACACAAGCTTATACAAATACAAATAAATAAATAAATAACATTCATAGCGTTTTGTCTCCGCGCGGCCGCGGAGTCCGCACAGCCGCGGAGCGACCAGAGAGAGGTGTTTTGATTTTTTTATTTCTAAATTCTTGCGGAACCCCGACAGAGGTATCACGGAACCCTAGGGTTCCGCGGAACACACTTAGAGTATAGCTGGTTTATTTATTTACGATCGAGAGGTCCCGGGTTCGATCCTGGCCATTACACTACCACAAGCAATTTAGCTTAGTTGGAGGGGTTAGAGGGAATATTAGTAACTTCGGTTCTAATATTCTTTAAAAAAAAAAAAACTAATTTTAAGGTTCTATTTGAAGAAGAATCATCTGCAATTTATTAGTCTAGTTCTTAAGGTTATAGAGCATTAATACCACGCTATGACCCTAGCGGCTGAGCAGCAAGTGATATTCAATTTACGCATCATCGTTCTCTGTGCTGTTTGTTAACTGTCTTAAAGACTTCAAAGGCTATTATTTTGCGTGAAGCGACTGCCATCCGTGGAAATCTTTGCACGAAAAATACGTAGGTATATAAAAAAGTACCTTACAGGGGCGACGGGTCTTTCAAAAGGGAGGTTGTTTTTTTTTCATCGTGCGAAAAATCCCCACGGATACCACCCCCCCGGAGCCAGTGGAGGGGTACCGACTAAAACGCACGCCGTATTTGGGTCTTTGTTAGCCGGAGCTGAGAATGCAGGAAACATATCTCTCGCACAAAAGGGAGGCTGGTGGAAATATCTTACCTCTAATAGAACGACCCAAGTATCAATTAAATACCTCTGGCTTTCTATTGCAGAGCAAGCCAGTAGAAATCTGTTTATAGGGTAGGTACGCAAATTGTACAATAATATTAAATCACACAGTGTTATTTCCCGCATGAAGTCAGCTCCGTTTATCGCCTTGAGTAGGAGTAAGCGTGCAACATTTACCTTTTCTCTTCAGTACTAAACAACAAGTACAATATAGGTACATGTGCGTCCAAAGGCATTTTAATCGACAGCCAATAACCGTGACCGAGTATGACCAGTTATTTATACTTTATGCACACATACTTACAGCGATCGGAACCTATCTTTTTACCCGACTGCCGAAGGAAGGAGGGCAATGTTTTTCGAGACTACGTATGTATGTATGTATGTCCATTTCTTTGGCACGTCCTACAGCCTACAGCCGGTTTATGATTTGCAAATGGTTACCGCCTGCTATCAAACTTGTTCCGATATTTCCAGCATCAGTCGGGTTTAATAATTTTTAATAATTTCTTTTATTTGCTTTTTAGTTGAATGTTTACTTTGCAGTTGGGTTTTTTGTTTTTTTTTAACATAATCACTTTTTTAAATTACCTAATCCAGAGAGAAATATTTTTTTATGGACTTGACGTTGCATAATGGTGTCGATTTTGAAGATTTTCAAAACTCAACTGTTCAAAATTGTGTCTCGATCTAATGCCAATCAACCGAATGTCAAAAATGATTACGATTTCTTAAAAAATATTGTGTTACGAAAAAACAGTTTTTTGGAACTTTTGGGAGATTGACGTTAGATTGAGACTTAATTTTAAACAGATTTACAGAAAAACCGCGGTAGCCTAGTGGTATGGGTAATGGACTGCTGAGATGAAGTCTCGGGTTCGATCCCAGATTTACCATGGCACACACCAATGACTTTTCGATGCTTTTCGAAGTTATGTGTGTATTTATCGCAGGTTTATAAGTGCCCGGTTAATGGCAATAGGCTCGCCACCTATTACATTGGGACCTAAACATAAACTGGCGAAACGTGGGTGCTAGCACCTCTGCTTACCCCTGCGGGGAATACGGGCGTGAGTTTATGTTATGTTATGTTATGTTATGTAGATTTACATGTATTACGTTCTTGAGGCTCAACCACATTCCACATTGCAGATGTGGAATGTGGTTGAGCCTCAAGAACGTACGAGATGCACTAAACAACGGACGAGGGTTTCCTCTCAGGGTTCGGAGATCAGTAGTTGCTCCTATGTAATCAATAGAAAATCATAAGCAAACCCCGGGGTCCAAATTTGGTGAGCGCGGGCCTGGGGGTGACGGGTGGAGCCGCCTGTCACCCCAACAGAATGCCGCCGTCGCCGCCGTGGCCTGCACGTTCCGGGGGCGAGTTGGGGACACCGTTGTCCCCCTCCTGAGGAGGCCCAGACCGTAAGGGATGGCCCTGGGTCAGCCGGGGTGCGATGGTTATGTCGATGACAACCTCACCTCCGGCCTAGCACCACGACCCACAGTCGGCGTGCGGTTTTAGTCGGTTCGAGTCCGACATAACCTCCCCTTCCGGCTCCGGAAGGGGGCGTATCCGAGGGGATTTCCGCACGAAAAAAAAAGCGGGTCCAAATTTGGATGCAATTAGGAAATAGCTATGAGGGTGATGGGGCTTATTAAGCTGTTGCTCAACTCTTTCATCATCATCATCCTAGCGAGTGTCTCCGATTGCTACCCAAGCTAGCACTTTGCTAAATCAAGAGTGAAAGGTGGGTAGACCCAAGAAGACGTGCCTAGGCGTCGTAAAGGGTGATATGCGCGCCCCTGATCTCACTATCATGGAAGACCAAAAGACCGTGTAAATTGGAAAAGTAAAAGCAGGAAAGCGAACCCCAGACTCGGAGCCTCGGATGTGACCGAGACTCACGCAAGGAAAATGACGATGTGTGATGGGTTTTAACTCGTTTAATTTTCGTTTATTTTTTAAATGACGTCATATTTTTATCATATTATTTAGCAATAATATATTTCACACTCCAAGTAACGTCAGCAAATAATTCTCGAGACTTACCAAACAGGTAAAGATATCATTGCAGTCAGCAATCTTGTGTACACATTACACATAATTGTTGAGGTGTTGTCTTAATGTGGAACAAAACAATATTTGTGAGACCTACTTAGGAATAGCTCTACTTGCATTGTGTACTAGATTTTGCCGGCAGGGCAATGTCGCTCGCGTTAATGACACGAGAAAAAGTACTCATCTACATGTCTCATCAGGACACTTGATACTTTTTTACTTTTACTCTTTACATACTTAGATACTTTTTTTTGTAAATAAATAATACCTATTATACATAGAAACACCCAGACCGATGCAAATAGCCATATTCATGCATACAAATATTTCACTGAGCGGTGATCGAACTCGCGCCTCCTGCGTAGCAGTTGCGTTCACTACCGCTACGCCACAGAGGCCATCAGTTAGCTTAATATTACAATCAACTGCCTCCCATCCCCTCACAATGTGCGCTATTTTCCCAGAACCTTCCACATCCAGTCTGTACCAACCCAAAGTACAAGTAGGTAGTAATTATGCTGGGAGAGGGAGTCCTCTCGGCTGGAAGCGGAGTTCTCTCGCACCACGGCACCATGATTGCGGCTGTGATACGATACGGAGAGGGAGCCTGTGACCCATCGTCTCACCGCCTTCTTCTGGAAGCAAATTATTGGCGAGAAGGTGGCGGTGGAGCGGGTACGGGTGAGATACAGAACATGCCCGGGTGCAGGCGGCACAGAGGCTGGAGGTCGCACAACAACCTTCTTCACGAGCACAGGCCTTTTTTTCTTTTTTTTCCGAGCGTAAAATCCCCACGGATACCTCCCCAGCTGAGCCGGTGGAGATGGTTATGTCGAACTCGAAACACGCCGTCTTTGAGTCTTTGGTTGCCGGTTTGGTTGGAAAGAATGCAGGAAACATGTCTCTCGCACCGCGGCAGACCCAGTACCATCTCTTTCGAGTAGGCCCCCTTCGGGTTGTGGGGTATGGGGAGGCGCACTTTGCGCCGCCGCCGCGGCCTGCTTCTGCTGGGGTGACAGGCGGCTCCACCGATCAACCCAAGACCCGCTGATCACCCCCCGGCCCGCTCACGAGCGCAGGCCTTAGGATGGTAGGTGAGGCCGCCTGTCATCCCAGCAGAAATAGGCTGGAGCGACGGAGCGGCGTGTTTTTCCGAGGGCACGCTGAGAACACCGTGGTTCTTCACCCGAGTGGGACATCTCTAAACTGTATATAGCCGAGGATCAGTCAGGGTGAGAGGGCCCTTAATGGGTCTTTCACCCGGCTATATCATCCCGAGACCCGAGACGACGTAAATATTTTAGTCGATTCGCCACCCTCGCTAGCTGCCAGGGGTGAGGAGGGGGGCAGGGTTATAGCTATTTGGGGATACTGTATGAAACAAAAGCAGGTAGGTACTTGGGAGGCTTAATGCTGCACAAAGAAAAAAATTACCTAATTAAATTTTCTTTACCTGAACTGAACTAACAAAAAAAATAATTTCAGGTGTCTAAAGTTACACATTGAAGCAGGCCAATTACCTAAATATACAACTTCTATTTCATGCCAATTAGATTGTAGTTAAATCAGGATTATTGTGTTTAGTTAAACAGATTTTTTTATTGATAGATGTGGTCTCTGGCAATTCCTGATGTTCATTTTTTCTGTATGAATATTCCATGGGTAGTCCAGGAAAACTGGGATTTATTAATGAGTGGTTATCTAGAATAAATATGAAGAAATCAATCCCTTTTGTTGCTTAGAGCAAAACTTAAGAATGGCTCCTCCAGTTTAGATGATTTTACTAACCAACTTCATTTACAAGCCAGCCGAGCATGAACTACTCAATCCATGAACTACTTTGAAATAAATAGAATATTGTTACAATGTATGTTTTATTAGATTAAAGATGTACATACATATGTATGTTAATTGAATTGCATAATAATTATCAGAATAATGTTTATTAGACGATTGACACAGTTAAAGAAAGTAGCTGATTATGTTTTAGAGGTCAAATTACTTGTGCAATTATACTTGCATAGAAGGTGACTGAGGGATACGGGCTGGTACCCATCCAACAGTAAATATACAGCCCATAACAAAGTGCCTACTGGATAGCAATGGGCCATCCCTCCATTATGAGCGAAAAAAAAAATTTGTTAGCCAAATGTAGGTGTTAAAACACTTCTGTCCTACCCCTTTAATAATTTACAGGCATGAATATATGTATCTATATGTAACTATACTTGTATTAACTAGGTACTTATTTAATTATTTTTTAATATAAAGTTTTATTAATGAGGGCTAGTTTTATAAAAACTTGACTTAAATATCAATAATGGTAGATTGTTACAATGTGTACACCACTTTAGATATAGCAGTGTTTAGTTTATGATTAAATAATAACATAGCATAGACAAAAATATTGACATTGATGTCACTGAGTTTGGAGTTCAACATCTATTAATTATTTTTTAAATCACTTAGAAGCTAAATTTCTATTTTTTCATCTACATAATGTTTACTTATCAATTAATATCTAGTTTAATAGATACCTAGTTGTTATTATTTACACAACAAAATGTTTGTTTGGTTACAACAAATATGTTGTTAATTTTTTTTTAAGTTGAGCATAGGCTACTAACATTGCAGACCATACTTTTTGAATAACATTTAATTTAAAGATTAGATATTTTTGTATTTGGATCATACATAAACATTGTGAACAGAGCACCGTATAGCCTGTTTAACTGTACCAAAGTTTATTGCTTAGTAGCAAACAAGTATCTACATAAATACAATCAATAAAATAATAACAAAATCAGTCCTCCAATAAATTGTTGTCATAAACAGTTGGGAATAGACAACATTATTCAAAATTTATCTGATGTTAGATTTGCACTTTGATTTTATGTGACTATTTTATGATTTAAGATCAATAATATCATTTGCTATCAATATACAATTCACTCATAAATAATTTCCATTATCAATTTTATTATCAACAACATACAATGGCTGATAATGTGATTATATCACATCAGGTAACAGTTCTTTCTTTTACAATATTTTTTTTAAATCTACATAGACATTAATAAAAAGTATTTAAACACGACTGAAGTTTGTGAAACTTATCAATGTAAACAAAATAAGAAGAAGGCAAAAAATTGTAATTTATAAAAGAAATCTTGCATAAAATTCTGAAACGTAAACGGCGCGTACAGAGATAGCATATAGTTTCTTTTAATTTGCAAAACGACTTGGCAACATGCAATTTCTAGAAAAAGAAAGTGCACTTTATGTACTTACCAATGTATTCTGATATCCTAATCCCGACTCCTCATCTGAAGTCTCCTCTCTTCCGTGCGGTCCCTTCATATTTACTGCAGTTTTATACTTTTACACAGAAAACTGTTATATCAAAACAATCGCGAACTCTGCAACTCTGCCGCGTATTGCAACTTTTTTCTAAATACAACAGTTCCGAAGAATCACAGTAACTAGCGCTATTCGGCCATCTCCTCACTTCTCATACGAACGCCGTAGGAGTGTAATAAGATAGTGTGTAATTGAATAAACGCAATTTCATGCAAATTGTTCTCTCATACCGGCGGATAAATTACACACACGTTCAAACCGAACGTCATCGAACGACCGACTGACTTTAGAGACAAGTGTTGACAAAAACTTGACAAGTGACAGTGTACATTCAAAGACTCGAACAATGACCATGAACTTGAACTTAATCGTTATCTAATTGGAAGGGTGTCGAATTTGTAATAAGATTGTGTGTTTATATTTAGAAGTCCAAAGAATTCATTACCAATTCTTTTGCATTGTACAATTTATAAACAACGGGGCACAAAACACACGTACACATTATGATATTCCGAACGCAACTAAAGTTTGATTTATCAACGTTTCGTTCCGCATATGATTTGATGTTTACTTTAGCTTTCAAAACATTCATCATAGATTCGGTTTATCAGATTAATTTGCGAAAACATGTGACTCCATCAATATATTATTTATTTATCTGACAAATCATTGATAAATCTAGCGAATTTGCTATGGAATTATTTTTCTAACAGGCGTATGCGCAGGTAGCCTAAGAAGTGCGAAACCTACCAAGGTATTAACGTAATATTCTACATTTAAACCTATTTTACTTCTTCATCCTTCATCCTAGGATGAAGAATGAAAGAAAGTCAAGGCAAATACTAGCCTAAATATATCTAAGTAGATTTTTGAAAATGCCCAACTTGATCTTTACCTGCGTCGTGAAACCTATACAGCTACAGAGCTCTTCTACAGAGAAATCTTAACCTAAACAATGAGACAAATTACTATCTTCCGCTCATGACTAAATATGGGTCACTGGTCAATGGCCAGCGTAGATTCCTTATTGGGTTACTTACTTACATAGTGACCTGTTTGTGAAATCACTACGTGCAATGATAGGGTAGTGTAACGAATGGTTGAATACTATTATACCTAAGTATACTAACGCCTTTTTTTTTTCGTGCGGAAATCCCCTCGGATACCCCCCTGCCGGAGCCGGAAGGCGAGGTTATGTCGGACTCGAACCGACTAAAACCGCACGCCGACTGTGGGTCTTGGTGCTAGGCCGGAGGTGAGGTTGTCATAGACATATCCCTCGCACCCCGGCTGACCCAAAATATACTAACGCCTGTGTATCCCGACGGGATAAGCAGAAATGTGATGATATTTTTTTTTTTATACAGGACACGTCAATTTGACTTCACCTCGCCTCGCCTCGATATAATAAATAACCTTCACTTTTTTATTACCGTGTTGGTTAGTAGAATAGGACCACCCCAGCTCTTCCTGTGGGTTTCGTAAAAGGCGAATAAGAGATAGGACTGTTCTCCATCCGACAGTAAACATACAGCTCAAGACAAAGAGCCCGCTAGACGGCAATAGGCTCGCCCCTTATTACGTCATGGGATTGAAAATAACCATGGTCCGCTTTTTCTAGTTTCCACATTGCTCATCTTCGAAATTTCTCCTGAACCAACTGCAATCTGATATCCACAGGCCATTGGCGACAATATGTGAAATACTTTAGTTAGACCCCTTGTTGAACTTTATAACTACCCGTTACGACTGCCATAGATGTTCGTATGACAAGGAGGACTGAAGGCGATGGCTAAATATGCTCCCCGGGGCACGGAAACACAGAAATCAATATAAATGCAATATAGACATTAAGCGTACAAATATTGGCATTGAACGGGGACTGAACCTGCACCCCCATTGTATCAGTATGGCTAAATATGCTCCCCGAAGCAAGGTAACACAGAAACACAGATCAATGTAAATGCAATGTAGACATTAAGCATACAAATATTGGCATTGAGCGGGAATCGAACCTGCACTCCCTATGTACCTATAAGTTGAATGCCCTACCGCCAAGCCACAGAGTACCTATAGAGGCACTTGAAACAGTTGAAACGTTTTCTCAACTAGAAAGTCTAGAAACCAATAAATTGATTTAGTACCTAGTTAATCTGCGGTAGCCTAGTGGTATGGGTAATGGACTGCTGAGACGAGGTTTCGGGTTCGATTCCAAGTTGACCATGGCACACACCAATGACTTTTTGATGCTTTTCGAAGTTATGTGTGTATTTATCGCAGGTTATTAATGCCCGGTTAATGGCAATAGGCTCGCCACCTATTACATTGGGAGCTAAACATAAACTGGCGAAATGTGGGTGCTAGCACCTCTGCCTACCCCTTCGGGGAATACAGGCGTGAGTTTATGTTATGTTATGTTATGTTACCTAATTAATCTTGTAAAGGTACCTACTTACCTCAATTACATCACGGAGTTAAATAAATATTCCCACTACGTTTTTTGTTATAGTTTTTACTTGGTTCTTATAAATTATATTATGATAAATAATGAGCAAATCAGTGCGTTCATCTGCCAGCGGTTCCGCTTCGATGGTAATCCTAAATATGGAGTTTGACCTGCCGCGTGTCTAGTGGCAAAATACTTAATGGCGGATAATTCCCTAGTCGGTACGTTTAACGATCTTAAAATTATAATAAATCAGTAAATAACATAACACTCACGCCTTATTCCCTCCACGGTAGGCAGAGACAGCAGGCCACCATCTGATTCTATCCTTATCGCTCCAGATTCTTTTTTTTAATTTTCATGGGACAAAGTTAACACTATTAATTTCCTTTTTATTTTTTTTAAAGAATATTAGAACCGAAATTACTAATATCCTCTAACCCCTCCAGTTAATCTAAATTGTTCTGTTAGGAGTGGGTTCACTTCGGTAGTGTAATGGCCAGGGACCTTTCGATCGTAAGATCAACTTTTTTATATAAAAAAAAAAAAAAAAACTCTTTAACCCCTATGCTACCGACGCTGTGTATGTATGTTAAGTTTTGATGCTGAGGTGGTACACAACTATTATTCCATAGCGATGGCGACTGTAGGTCCTCTTCATACTATGCTATAGGTACCTTTAATAAAATTATTACAGTAGCAAAAATATATCACAATATAGCGACAGCCTCCGTGGTGTGGTGGTAGTGCACGCGACTGCTACGCAGGAGGCGCGGGTTCGATTCCCGCTCAGTGCAAATATTTGTATGCACGAATATGGCTATTTGCATTGGTCTGGGTGTTTCTATGTATAGTATGTACGTATTTACAAAAAAAAAAGTATCTAAGTATGTTTATCCGCATTCTAGATTCCATAACACAAGCTAGTTAAGCTATGCTTACCATGGGTCTAGAAAGCGTTGTGTGGAATGTTGTTTAGGGTTTATTCGTCGTTCGTCCTAAAGTTTTGTCCCAAATTCCAAAAAAATCGTAGTTTGTCCCACATCACTATTATATTCCTGCTTCGTCCCAAATTGCAAGTACTTAGAAGGTACAGACAACAAAATAACATAGTGTACTATATAGAGGTGTTTACCGTGGTTCTCAGTAACATCCGAGACATCCGTTTGCCATCATCTCCTTGCAACATGATGAAGAAATTTCATTATGTTTTGACTTCTTTAGCTTTGATAGCAATGGTAGAAGTAGAGGTCCAAGAGGAATCTCGTCCGTCAGTCAGCAGGTAGGTACACCAGCTTGCAGGGCATCCCCATACCGGGGGTAAGTTGAGGATACCGTTACCACCCATCCCGAGGAGGGCCAGACCATAGGGATGGCCCTGGGTCAGATGAGGTGGGGGGATATGTCGAAGACAATCTCACCTTCGGCCTAGCACGACGACCCAAGTAGTATTTCTGTTAAGTATTTTTTTTTATACAGGACACGTCAATTTGACTTCACCTCGCCTGATGTTAAGCTAAAGGCAAAGTCTCGGAAAGAGGGTCACCATCGTAAACATTTACCATGTTAACAGTGGTGGCACTCAGCTTGACGGCCTCATTAGATGCCTTTTCACGCCCCGCTTAAAGGACCCGGGACTGTAGGAAGAAGGAAACACGTGAGCTGGCAGGGAGTTCCAGGTCTTAGTGGTGCGGTATAGGAATGAGTCACTGAAACGCTTGGTTCTAGCAGGTATACTCTGCACCGTAAATGGATGGCATCTTAGCCCTGCACGTGTCATCCTGTGAAGGAAAGGGGAGGGTGGGACTAATTGGAAGAGCTCGTATGTGTGCCATCAGTGGCATAAACCGGAATATTTTTCCGTTTTGTGCCACCAGTTTCACATCCCAGTGGTACAAAGTGGAATATATATTATCATCTAAATAAAGAATAGACTGGAACGAATCATATTTTATTAATTCACATACAACATTAATTATACATGATAACATTGGTATTGCTAAGTATTGTTTGTACATATTTATGTCGGTAGCTTATTCTATTTACATAACCAAACATTCTCAAAGGACAGATAGCTACACTGGAAACGCAACCAGACGGCTGCACCAGCTAAGGCGATTCTCTTGTGTGCATTACCTTACTCACAATTATTAGGTATAATGTTTACATTTAAAAAGTAGGTGTCTAAAATGTAAGGGTATAATCTATATCTTCTTTCTTTCTTTCTTTTTTGAATTCTATCTGCGATTCACGGACATAAAGGCTGCCGTGGATACTCGTCCCCTAATATTCGTCCCCAACGCCCACTAGTCTCCTCAAATATTTTAGGCTCCCACTCATACCCTGATCTGTTATTTGTTTTAAAAACATTATCTGGTCCTGGTCATCGCTCTAGTCGTGTCATCCATACTAATATTATAAATGCGAAAGTAACTCTGTCTGTCTGTCTGTCTGTATGTTACGCTTTCACGCCTAAACCACTGAACCGATTTTGATGAAATTTGGTATAGGGATAGGTTAGACCTTGAGAAGAGACCTAGGCTATGTTTGGTTGCGATAACCGACATCCACGCGGGCGAGTAAACAATATTTTTGGATCTCATAGACTACAATTTCTTTCGAATTAATCTTCCCGAAACTGATAAGTGCCAGTGGGTTGGCCACTTCTACTAAGGACTAGCGGTCGTTAGAGCAGACGAGTCCTAGAGTGGAGATCGTGAGAAGACAAATGAAAGGTAGGACGCCCCTTAGACCTGATGGACAGACAGCCTGAAAAATATGTCTGGGGTAAACTGATTGCGGAAGGCGGAGGATCGAGAGAAATTGATCATATTGGGAGAGCCTATGTCCAGCTGTGGACTGCTAATAGGTTAAATAATTGATTGAACTTCCTGTTTATCACAGACTGTAGTTAAATTATTTATGAACACCAGTAGGTAGGTACAGCAGCACGTCATTAACATAGTAGGAACGTTTATTAAATGAACTTTTCATTAAAAAGGGTATTTTTAATCTGACGGTACTGATATTGTAAACTCGACATAAAGGTAATAGAAGCGTGGTGCAGAAACTCGACATGAAGGGAATAGAAATGGGACAGAAAACGTAGACTCGACATAGAGGTAATAGAAGCGAGATAAGGTTTTTGGCTCGACATAACGGGACTCGACTTATAGGGAATCATTCGAATAAATTAACTCAGTTTCGTTAGTTTTAGTATGTTTACCTCAAATTAATCAAGCCACGACTGTCAAATTGTCGTGAGCCGTTTATTGTACTTACGAACGATTGTTAATATAAATGTTAAACAAAACACAAATAGATTCATACAATCGTTACGAATACAAGGTCTAATACCTACTCCAGATTTTATCTAGTGAACTATTGGTTGATATACAATAAGTGGTACGACGAGGAATGACAATTCCTTCTCGCGCCACTGGTGGAACAAGTTGGTGGAACGAAGAGGAAGAAGGGTAATTATAACGGGAATTAACGCGATCATGGTATAGGTATATACCTTTGATTTACCTGACGTTTCGACCAGGTAGCACCGGCCGTGGTCACAGGCTGAACGCAGAAAAGCAGGTGGAACGCGAGAGTTTGAAAAGTTAGTATTGGTTGGTATTTTAGTTCAGATGCCCGATCCAGTAGATTTTAACTCGATTAGACAGAAAAACGATAAAAAATATTTTTGATATTTTTTCAGCATGACTTATGATGGGTCTATTATGGGAAGGACTGTCATCTCACCTTCTAAGGCCGAGACTGCCGAGAGGAACGCCGGAGCCAGATCTTCGTCCAGCAATCGAAAGATGTAAGAGAGATTGACTTGAAAGTGTTCTTTCTTCTTCTTTCTTTCTGTATCTTTCAAGTCTCTCGATACCCGAATATCCGAATTTGTCTCTTAAAAGGAGGAGCCTATTAAGATTGCTCTTACAGTCCAGCGTTCATGTATCTACTGCTTTGTTGTGGGTATACTGCCTGCTGTGGTTTTTCCAAGTCCTTTAGGGCCATCTCGTCCATTCTATCAGAATGTTCACTGTATCAAGTCGTCCACTGTATCACAATGCCCACCGTACCATAATGTCTACTATATCAGAATGTCCTCTGTATCAAGTCGTCCACTGTATCAAAATGCCCACCGTACTTATTACTATTTTAACAGAATGTTCACTGTATCAAGTCATCCACTGTATCAAAATGCCCACCGTACCATAATGTCTACTATATCAGAATGTCTTCAGTATCAAAATGTCTACTGTGTCAGAATGTCCACCATATCAAAATGTCTATGTATGAAATTGTCCACCGGGCATCTTATCCAAAAAATGTGTGTAAATAATCAAATAAGTCTAATCATTGTGTCTGTATGTACACTTCAAGATTAAAACCTCAGAATTATATTACTGGCCATTTCATTTTGATACAGTGGAAATCTGATAGAGTGGGCGAGAGGGCCCTAAAGCACCTAAAGGTCCCAAGTGACTACAATATTGGGTTCTTCAAGAATAAGAAGGTTCTTAAAGGGTCGGCAGCGCGAGTGTTACGCTGGTGTTACAAATGTCCATAGCCCACGGTAACTCGGCCCGCCCTGATGAGGAGCGTCTCATCAGGGCGGGCCGAGTACAGTCAGCATCAAAAAGAAGTTGACGAACAAAACGATCAAAATTATCTCAATTTAGATTTTTTTACCCCTTTCCAGTTGACCGATTGTTCTATACACAGCTTTAGTTCGGACAATAATCCATACTAATATTATAAATGCAAAAATAAGTCTGTCTGTCTGTCTGTATGTTACCGAATAATCGAATTTATTGAAATTTTGGTATAGGGGTAGATTAGACCTTGAGAAAGGACATAGGCTATGTTTGGTCGCGATAACAGACATCCACGCGGGCGGAGCCACGGGCAAAAGCTAGTATCATATAAAAAAAGACTTTGCCTTTAGCTTAACACCAGGCGAGGTGAAGGCAAATTGACGTGTCCCAGATAAAAAAAAAAAACAATAAAACAGTTTGATTTGTTCTTAATACAAGATTTTAAAGATCATTTTAAGACTTCGTCGTCAAGATATTTATGACGCTGACTGTACTCTGTCTGGTCTGCCACCTATTATAAAAAATCTAACATAGTTGTTGCTAGCACAGTGTATTTGCACCAAAGTCCACCTTTGAGAATGTTTTGACATACGTTGTTATTGTTGTAAGTAACTTAAATATACGGTGGTTTATAAATCTCTGGGCTCAATTGAATCTCACATTTTATTAAGTATACTTATGAATACATTCATCTCATAATCGTCGGTAGTGAGTCGACTTACGAACGAGAGGTCCCGGATTCGATTCCTGGCCATTACACTACCAACGTGAACCCACTCCTAGCACAAGCAATTTAGCTTAGTTAGAGGGGTTAGAGGAAATATTAGTAATTTCGGTTCTAATATTATTTATAAAAAAAATGAAATAAGTAGATATTTTTCGTGATCATAAATTAACACTCAATTAACTTACTCATAAAAAGTTAGTGTAAGTGTAACTTCACATACATACATTCACACTTGTAACTCCCCGAAGGGGTTGGCAGATATCAAAGGTCGCATTTTGCAATTCATCCTTCGGTCTCACGTCATAGGGTGCGAGCCTACTGCCGTGAATCGGACATTTTGTTATAGGCTGCATGTTTACTGTCAGATGGAGAACAACCCTGTCCTTAATCTGCCGGGGTGCGAGAGATATGCTTTCGGCAATCTCACCCCGGCAACCAAGGACCCAAGACGGCGTGCGTTTTAGTCGGTTCGAGTCCGACATAACCGCCTCCACCGGCTCCGTGGGGGTGGTATCCGTGGGGATTTTGCGCACCATAAGAAAAGCCCTGTCCTTAAGATACAAGGGTGAAAAAAATAAAGTTTAAAACTAAAACCCGACTACCGAAAAATCACGCTTTAAAAAGAAACAAACAAGAAAATTTCAAGGATAGCCGTGGTCGTATGCCACTTTTCCCTAGAATATATTGTTGTTTTAGAGTAAGTGGCATACGACCACGGCTATCCTTGAAATTTTCTTGTTTGTTTCTTTTTAAAGCGTGATTTTTCGGTAGTCGGGTTTTAGTTTTAAACTTTATTTTTTATTTAAATTATTTTGAGGCAAGGTAAACCTAATAATTTATACATATTTGAAATGTGCTCATTAAGCACTTTCATTTGATACCAAACACGGCATGTTTATCTCAAATTTATTTTTTAACACAGTACGTTATGAGCGCTAGAGGGCGCCACACAAGATTGAGTGACACGTCATATTGCCTATAACCATCGGACGATCAAGCCGCTTGTAACGATACCTCATTTGTCCAGTTCTAATTAGTAGATGAGTAGCTATGAGGGAACAAATGAACATTCATACATACATACATACATACATAGCCTGTCAAAATCATAACCCTCCTTTTGGCTTCGCCGTAGTCGGGTAAAAATGACAAATCCAATTGGCCCAAAGCTATATACCTAAGTATTAGTAGATCTATCTAGCTACTTTTCTAAGCACAATCACAATTATTGGCAATTTATATATTTTTATGTAAATTAAAAAATTATATTATAATAATTATTATTATTATTTTATTATTTTATTTTTATTTTATTTATATTTTAGTACAATTTGTAAATATGTATTTTAGTTTTACTTTATTTAGTTTTAGTTTTATTTTAATAATATATATATATTTAATTAACCTGTAAATAAAAAATAAAGTTTGTTAATTAAAAATATTTTATCTATATTATGTATGTATCACCTATTGTTTTATAATTAATGCGTACAGATTTATGAAGATTCCAAATAACGGACTGGATATTATGTAATGTTTCTTCGTATAACTAGAATGAATTTTATTTTTAAGAAGGTTTAAGATTATCGGTAGATGACTCCACCGTCGCCTTAAAGACGGATAAAAATAGAAGGGAAATTTGAATCACATTCCCCCTGTAAGGGAAAGATAGCGGTTTCGAGTCCCGCCCGAGAAGTTTCGTTTTTCCCTATGTATTCGATTCGTATAACTAGGTAGTAGTTCCGTGAACGGTAGACGTCGCGAGCCTTGCCACATATTTCTGGTACCCTTTATTAAATTTGGTATAAAAGAAGGTTTGTATTATTTGATATAGCCCTGGATATTTCATCAAAAACATAATGGCGATCCGCTCATAAATAACGCGACAGCAAACTGACCCCATTTCTTCCCAGTTTCTCTCCTATCAAAAAAAGCTCTTGAGAAAAGTTGAGTTTTAAATCAAGAAACATTTGTGTCAAGTTTGATGAAAATCGGTTAAGAAATGGGCCGTCTGAACCGGAACTGACAAAATGACATGACTTACTTGACTTAAGGTCCTTTGGCCCCTAGCTGGGTCAGAAGTTCCACTGTGAGTTTCCATCCCATACGGTCTTGAGCTTCGAGTTCGACAAACTGACATAGATACGGACATAAGCAAAATCGGCTACCTTGTCGAAACTGAGACACACGCTCGCTTGGCTCGCTCTGTCAGTAAAGCCTCTACGTTTAAAACAATAACTCGCTTGAGTATGTGAAGCCAATGCCTATTTATTTGATTATAAAAAATAAAGTTTAAAACTAAAACCCGACTACCGAAAAATCACGCTCTAAAAGTAACAAACAAGAAAATAGCCGTGGTCGTATGCCACTTTTCCCTAGAATATATTGTTTTGTCAGAGTAAGTGGCATACGACCACGGCTATTTTTTTGTTTGTTACTTTTAGAGCGTGATTTTTCGGTAGTCGGGTTTTAGTTTTAAACTTTATTTTTTATTTATATTATTTTGGGGCAAGGTAAAGCTAATAATTTATACATACCTATTTAAAATGTGCTTATTAAGCCCTTTCATTTGATACCAAACACGGCATATTTATCTCAAATTTATTTTTTAACATAGTACCTTATGAGCGCTAGAGGGCGCCACACAAGATTGAGTAACACGTCATATAGCCTATAACCATCGGACGATCAAGCCGCTTGTAACGATACCTCATATGTCCAGTTCTAATCAGTAGTTGAGGTGCTATGAGGGAACAAATGAACATACATACATACATACATACATAGCCTTTCAAAATCATAACCCTCCTTTTGGCTTCGCCGTAGTCGGGTAAAAAGGGGATCCATGTTGTGGAAGTTAGTACTTATTGTTTTATCAATATGATTTCCTAAATTTGGGTTAAGAGATTGTAGTGAAATATCAAGTGCCTACTTTCGATCTCCTGGATGATTGAACTAGTGGATCCTAATGACCCATAATCCCTAATAAATGGCACTACTTATACAATAATCTGAAATTAAAATAATCCATACTTATTATTATAAATGGGAAAGTAACTCTGTCTGTCTGTCCTTCTGTTGTTACTTATGCTTTCACGGCTAAACCACTGAACCGATTTTGATGAAATTTGGTATAGGTGACGATTAGACCATGAGAAAGGACACAGACTATGTTTGGTCGCGATAACCGACATCCACGCGAGCGTAGCAGCGGGCAAAAGCTAGTCCATAATAAATGGCACTATACAATAATCTGGAATTAAATTAATAGTAAGATATTGTTGATTGATTCAATTGCTTTTTGAGACATATTACACATAGTGACTTAATTACTTCTTTTTGGCTAATTTAGTAATGTTTAATACCTAAATTTCACCCACCTAGGGGCGCTTGATTTGTGCAACCTTGTTTCACCTCAAAAAAAATCTATACGTATATTATGCAATTCCCTGCAGAAAACCCCGTATATTGCACCTTATAACGAAGAGTATAGTTACCGGCATAAAATATTGTCATATTTTTTTGGCGGAGCTCAAATCCACAAATCATAGATTACCTAAATCGGTATACTGCCGTCTTATTGTAAAAAGGCATAACTAACAAAAACAAAAATGTAAGATAATCGAGTTTGATAATTTTCAAGGTTTTTTTAGCAAAAATAATCCTTTGTGTATTATTGGGAGAAACAAGTTATTAATTAAGGTACACAATCGAAATACTTATCCAACCATGTATAGGAATATATTTATTAAACTACTTGACCGTCACCGGAAGCTTTACTATCGAGAGAGCACATCCGTTTCCGTCGATTTCCTACCAGTTTTAGTACTTTTATTGACTTGCGCAGTGGTGACACCTGGCGGGACGGCCGACCTTTTAGTTTCGTAAAATGTGTCGGGCGATTTTTATGTCATTGGCGTTTCGTATTCCGTCGAAGCAACATCGTCTTAGTTGGAGCTACGCTCGTCAACTAGCCGATATTTTTTAATTTAAATTAAATTTATTTATATTCAGAATAATTTACCCTCAAGTGAGTAAATAATAATATTGCTTTTAAAATTGTTTGAAATTTCAAACAGATTTGTGAGTAGGGAAGCCGTAAGTATTATCTACTTACCCTCCTTATTTATATTGACAAATAATTTGTATGTGATTAAATTGTTTATCGGATTTTTCCGTTCGAATCACCACAAACTTTAATTAACCAGTTTAAATAGTACTCAGTGTGGTTTTTAGCTAACGCTAATAACTTTTCTTTAGGATTACTGTGCTTGGATTTTAATAAGATTTATTTTACAGAGATGAGTGATGGAAATATTTCAAATAGTGAAGCTCGGGCTGTGGCTTGGATCTTGTTCAAAGAAAAGAGGCAAGTAATCGCATCATTCACGCCGCAAGAAAGGTAAACGTGCCCGAAATTCCAGCCGGACGATGGATAAACTTATTAAGGAGGTAGGTGAACTGCGCAATCTTTTTATGAATCAAGGTGTGAATAACCATGATGCGGTCTCAGTTTGTTCGGCGGTCAGTGGGGAATTATATACCAACCACGACGCCATTAGCGAACAACCTTTCGATGACCAGTCTCAATTTTGTTTGTCCGGAATTTACATTTAATATTGAAACTAAATTAAAGGAACCCGCGGTTCCAGAAACTTCTGAACCGTATATAAAGATGTTACTCGATGTTCAGGGTTAGGGGACATTCGGCCCACTATGAAACTGGCCCGAGGACCAGTTACCCCTCTCAAAATTTGTTAATGGATAACTGGGCCCACATCTGTTTTCTCGGATACCCCCCTGCCGGAGCCGGAAGGGGAGGTTATGTCGGACTCGAACCGACTAAAACCGCACGCTGATTCTGGGTCGTGGTGCTAGGCCAGAGGTGAGGTTGTCATCGACATATCCCTCGCACCTCGGCTGACCCTTTTTTTTTTTTTTTTTTTCGTGCCGAAATCCCCTCGGATACCCCCCCTGCCGGAGCCGGAAGGGAAGATTATATTTATATTAAGAAAAAATCCCGTCACTATCTGTAATTTAAAATAATACTTATTTTTATCAGAAAAAATACAAAATTATTATATTAAAGTAACCGAAGAAAGTAATTTTTCCCATAAATTAGGGAAAACTAGATGTGACACCACACTCTTCTTACCAAAAGTGCCGGTGGCGTCATCTAGCGCGTCTTTATGAAAGCTTTATATACCTACTAGAAAACTGCTCATTGAATCTCACATTTTGATATACTTACGAATACATTCATCTCATAATCATCGGTAGTGAGTCGAGAGGTCCCGGGTTCGAATCCTGGCCATTACACTACCGACGTGAACCCACTCCTAGCACAAGCAATTTAGCTTAGTAAGAGGGGTTAGAGGGAATATTAGTAATTTCGGTTCTAATATTATTTATAAAAAAAAAGAAATAGGTAGATATTTTTCGTGATCTTAAATTAACTTACTCATAAAAAGTTAGTGTAAGTGTAACTTCACATACCTACATATATTCACACTTGTAACTCCCCGAAGGGGTTGGCAGAGATCAAAGGTACATTGACGCTCACATTGTGCAAACTATAACTTTTGATCTCACGTAATAGGGAGCGAGCCTACTGCCGTGAATCGGACACTTTGTTATAGGCTGCATGTTTACTGTCAGATGGAGAACAACCCTGTCCTTAATCTGCCGGGGTGCGAGAGATATGCTTTCGGCAATCTCACCCCGGCAACCAAGGACCCAAGACGGCGTGCGTTTTAGTCGGTTCGAGTCCGACATAACCGCCTCCACCGGCTCCGTGGGGGTGGTATCCGTGGGGATTTTGCGCACCATAAGAAAAGCCCTGTCCTTAAGATACAAGGGTGAAAAAAATAAAGTTTAAAACTAAAACCCGACTACCGAAAAATCACGCTGCCAGCTGCAGCAAGCCGTGGTCGTATGCCACTTTTCCCTAGAATATATTGTTGTTTTAGAGTAAGTGGCATACGACCACGGCTATCCTTGAAATTTTCTTGTTTGTTTCTTTTTAAAGCGTGATTTTTCGGTAGTCGGGTTTTAGTTTTAAACTTTATTTTTTATTTAAATTATTTTGAGGCAAGGTAAACCTAATAATTTATACATATTTGAAATGTGCTCATTAAGCACTTTCATTTGATACCAAACACGGCATATTTATCTCAAATTTATTTTTTAACACAGTACGTTATGAGCGCTAGAGGGCGCCACACAAGATTGAGTGACACGTCATATTACCTATAACCATCGGACGATCAAGCCGCTTGTAACGATACCTCATTTGTCCAGTTCTAATTAGTAGATGAGTAGCTATGAGGGAACAAATGAACATACATACATACATACATACATACATAGCCTGTCAAAATCATAACCCTCCTTTTGGCTTCGCCGTAGTCGGGTAAAAATGACAAATCCAATTGGCCCAAAGCTATATACCTAAGTATTAGTAGATCTATCTAGCTACTTTTCTAAGCACAATCACAATTATTGGCAATTTATATATTTTTATGTAAATTAAAAAATTATATTATAATAATAATTATTATTATTTTATTATTTTATTTTTATTTTATTTATATTTTAGTACAATTTGTAAATATGTATTTTAGTTTTACTTTATTTAGTTTTAGTTTTATTTTAATAAATATATTTAATTAACCTGTAAATAAAAAATAAAGTTTGTTAATTAAAAATATTTTATCTATATTAAGTATGTATCACCTATTGGTTTATAATTAATGCGTACAGATTTATGAAGATTCCAAATAACGGACTGGATATTATGTAATGTTTCTTCGTATAACTAGAATGAATTTTATTTTTAAGAAGGTTTAAGATTATCGGTAGATGACTCCACCGTCGCCTTAAAGACGGATAAAAATAGAAGGGAAATTTGAATCACATTCCCCCTGTAAGGGAAAGATAGCGGTTTCGAGTCCCGCCCGAGAAGTTTCGTTTTTCCCTATGTATTCGATTCGTATAACTAGGTAGTAGTTCCGTGAACGGTAGACGTCGCGAGCCTTGCCACATATTTCTGGTACCCTTTATTAAATTTGGTATAAAAGAAGGTTTGTATTATTTGATATAGCCCTGGATATTTCATCAAAAACATAATGGCGATCCGCTCATAAATAACGCGACAGCAAACTGACCCCATTTCTTCCCAGTTTCTCTCCTATCAAAAAAAGCTCTTGAGAAAAGTTGAGTTTTAAATCAAGAAACATTTGTGTCAAGTTTGATGAAAATCGGTTAAGAAATGGGCCGTCTGAACCGGAACTGACAAAATGACATGACTTACTTGACTTAAGGTCCTTTGGCCCCTAGCTGGGTCAGAAGTTCCACTGTGAGTTTCCATCCCATACGGTCTTGAGCTTCGAGTTCGACAAACTGACATAGATACGGACATAAGCAAAATCGGCTACCTTGTCGAAACTGAGACACACGCTCGCTTGGCTCGCTCTGTCAGTAAAGCCTCTACGTTTAAAACAATAACTCGCTTGAGTATGTGAAGCCAATGCCTATTTATTTGATTATAAAAAATAAAGTTTAAAACTAAAACCCGACTACCGAAAAATCACGCTCTAAAAGTAACAAACAAGAAAATAGCCGTGGTCGTATGCCACTTTTCCCTAGAATATATTGTTTTGTCAGAGTAAGTGGCATACGACCACGGCTATTTTTTTGTTTGTTACTTTTAGAGCGTGATTTTTCGGTAGTCGGGTTTTAGTTTTAAACTTTATTTTTTATTTATATTATTTTGGGGCAAGGTAAAGCTAATAATTTATACATACCTATTTAAAATGTGCTTATTAAGCCCTTTCATTTGATACCAAACACGGCATATTTATCTCAAATTTATTTTTTAACATAGTACCTTATGAGCGCTAGAGGGCGCCACACAAGATTGAGTAACACGTCATATAGCCTATAACCATCGGACGATCAAGCCGCTTGTAACGATACCTCATATGTCCAGTTCTAATCAGTAGTTGAGGTGCTATGAGGGAACAAATGAACATACATACATACATACATACATAGCCTTTCAAAATCATAACCCTCCTTTTGGCTTCGCCGTAGTCGGGTAAAAAGGGGATCCATGTTGTGGAAGTTAGTACTTATTGTTTTATCAATATGATTTCCTAAATTTGGGTTAAGAGATTGTAGTGAAATATCAAGTGCCTACTTTCGATCTCCTGGATGATTGAACTAGTGGATCCTAATGACCCATAATCCCTAATAAATGGCACTACTTATACAATAATCTGAAATTAAAATAATCCATACTTATTATTATAAATGGGAAAGTAACTCTGTCTGTCTGTCCTTCTGTTGTTACTTATGCTTTCACGGCTAAACCACTGAACCGATTTTGATGAAATTTGGTATAGGTGACGATTAGACCATGAGAAAGGACACAGACTATGTTTGGTCGCGATAACCGACATCCACGCGAGCGTAGCAGCGGGCAAAAGCTAGTCCATAATAAATGGCACTATACAATAATCTGGAATTAAATTAATAGTAAGATATTGTTGATTGATTCAATTGCTTTTTGAGACATATTACACATAGTGACTTAATTACTTCTTTTTGGCTAATTTAGTAATGTTTAATACCTAAATTTCACCCACCTAGGGGCGCTTGATTTGTGCAACCTTGTTTCACCTCAAAAAAAATCTATACGTATATTATGCAATTCCCTGCAGAAAACCCCGTATATTGCACCTTATAACGAAGAGTATAGTTACCGGCATAAAATATTGTCATATTTTTTTGGCGGAGCTCAAATCCACAAATCATAGATTACCTAAATCGGTATACTGCCGTCTTATTGTAAAAAGGCATAACTAACAAAAACAAAAATGTAAGATAATCGAGTTTGATAATTTTCAAGGTTTTTTTAGCAAAAATAATCCTTTGTGTATTATTGGGAGAAACAAGTTATTAATTAAGGTACACAATCGAAATACTTATCCAACCATGTATAGGAATATATTTATTAAACTACTTGACCGTCACCGGAAGCTTTACTATCGAGAGAGCACATCCGTTTCCGTCGATTTCCTACCAGTTTTAGTACTTTTATTGACTTGCGCAGTGGTGACACCTGGCGGGACGGCCGACCTTTTAGTTTCGTAAAATGTGTCGGGCGATTTTTATGTCATTGGCGTGCAACGTGTCATGTCCGTCGAAGCAACATCGTCTTAGTTGGAGCTACGCTCGTCAACTAGCCGATATTTTTTAATTTAAATTAAATTTATTTATATTCAGAATAATTTACCCTCAAGTGAGTAAATAATAATATTGCTTTTAAAATTGTTTGAAATTTCAAACAGATTTGTGAGTAGGGAAGCCGTAAGTATTATCTACTTACCCTCCTTATTTATATTGACAAATAATTTGTATGTGATTAAATTGTTTATCGGATTTTTCCGTTCGAATCACCACAAACTTTAATTAACCAGTTTAAATAGTACTCAGTGTGGTTTTTAGCTAACGCTAATAACTTTTCTTTAGGATTACTGTGCTTGGATTTTAATAAGATTTATTTTACAGAGATGAGTGATGGAAATATTTCAAATAGTGAAGCTCGGGCTGTGGCTTGGATCTTGTTCAAAGAAAAGAGGCAAGTAATCGCATCATTCACGCCGCAAGAAAGGTAAACGTGCCCGAAATTCCAGCCGGACGATGGATAAACTTATTAAGGAGGTAGGTGAACTGCGCAATCTTTTTATGAATCAAGGTGTGAATAACCATGATGCGGTCTCAGTTTGTTCGGCGGTCAGTGGGGAATTATATACCAACCACGACGCCATTAGCGAACAACCTTTCGATGACCAGTCTCAATTTTGTTTGTCCGGAATTTACATTTAATATTGAAACTAAATTAAAGGAACCCGCGGTTCCAGAAACTTCTGAACCGTATATAAAGATGTTACTCGATGTTCAGGGTTAGGGGACATTCGGCCCACTATGAAACTGGCCCGAGGACCAGTTACCCCTCTCAAAATTTGTTAATGGATAACTGGGCCCACATCTGTTTTCTCGGATACCCCCCTGCCGGAGCCGGAAGGGGAGGTTATGTCGGACTCGAACCGACTAAAACCGCACGCTGATTCTGGGTCGTGGTGCTAGGCCAGAGGTGAGGTTGTCATCGACATATCCCTCGCACCTCGGCTGACCCTTTTTTTTTTTTTTTTTTCGTGCCGAAATCCCCTCGGATACCCCCCCTGCCGGAGCCGGAAGGGAAGATTATATTTATATTAAGAAAAAATCCCGTCACTATCTGTAATTTAAAATAATACTTATTTTTATCAGAAAAAATACAAAATTATTATATTAAAGTAACCGAAGAAAGTAATTTTTCCCATAAATTAGGGAAAACTAGATGTGACACCACACTCTTCTTACCAAAAGTGCCGGTGGCGTCATCTAGCGCGTCTTTATGAAAGCTTTATATACCTACTAGAAAACTGCTCATTGAATCTCACATTTTGATATACTTACGAATACATTCATCTCATAATCATCGGTAGTGAGTCGAGAGGTCCCGGGTTCGAATCCTGGCCATTACACTACCGACGTGAACCCACTCCTAGCACAAGCAATTTAGCTTAGTAAGAGGGGTTAGAGGGAATATTAGTAATTTCGGTTCTAATATTATTTATAAAAAAAAAGAAATAGGTAGATATTTTTCGTGATCTTAAATTAACTTACTCATAAAAAGTTAGTGTAAGTGTAACTTCACATACCTACATATATTCACACTTGTAACTCCCCGAAGGGGTTGGCAGAGATCAAAGGTACATTGACGCTCACATTGTGCAAACTATAACTTTTGATCTCACGTAATAGGGAGCGAGCCTACTGCCGTGAATCGGACACTTTGTTATAGGCTGCATGTTTACTGTCAGATGGAGAACAACCCTGTCCTTAATCTGCCGGGGTGCGAGAGATATGCTTTCGGCAATCTCACCCCGGCAACCAAGGACCCAAGACGGCGTGCGTTTTAGTCGGTTCGAGTCCGACATAACCGCCTCCACCGGCTCCGTGGGGGTGGTATCCGTGGGGATTTTGCGCACCATAAGAAAAGCCCTGTCCTTAAGATACAAGGGTGAAAAAAATAAAGTTTAAAACTAAAACCCGACTACCGAAAAATCACGCTGCCAGCTGCAGCAAGCCGTGGTCGTATGCCACTTTTCCCTAGAATATATTGTTGTTTTAGAGTAAGTGGCATACGACCACGGCTATCCTTGAAATTTTCTTGTTTGTTTCTTTTTAAAGCGTGATTTTTCGGTAGTCGGGTTTTAGTTTTAAACTTTATTTTTTATTTAAATTATTTTGAGGCAAGGTAAACCTAATAATTTATACATATTTGAAATGTGCTCATTAAGCACTTTCATTTGATACCAAACACGGCATATTTATCTCAAATTTATTTTTTAACACAGTACGTTATGAGCGCTAGAGGGCGCCACACAAGATTGAGTGACACGTCATATTACCTATAACCATCGGACGATCAAGCCGCTTGTAACGATACCTCATTTGTCCAGTTCTAATTAGTAGATAAGTAGCTATGAGGGAACAAATGAACATACATACATACATACATACATACATAGCCTGTCAAAATCATAACCCTCCTTTTGGCTTCGCCGTAGTCGGGTAAAAATGACAAATCCAATTGGCCCAAAGCTATATACCTAAGTATTAGTAGATCTATCTAGCTACTTTTCTAAGCACAATCACAATTATTGGCAATTTATATATTTTTATGTAAATTAAAAAATTATATTATAATAATAATTATTATTATTTTATTATTTTATTTTTATTTTATTTATATTTTAGTACAATTTGTAAATATGTATTTTAGTTTTACTTTATTTAGTTTTAGTTTTATTTTAATAAATATATTTAATTAACCTGTAAATAAAAAATAAAGTTTGTTAATTAAAAATATTTTATCTATATTAAGTATGTATCACCTATTGGTTTATAATTAATGCGTACAGATTTATGAAGATTCCAAATAACGGACTGGATATTATGTAATGTTTCTTCGTATAACTAGAATGAATTTTATTTTTAAGAAGGTTTAAGATTATCGGTAGATGACTCCACCGTCGCCTTAAAGACGGATAAAAATAGAAGGGAAATTTGAATCACATTCCCCCTGTAAGGGAAAGATAGCGGTTTCGAGTCCCGCCCGAGAAGTTTCGTTTTTCCCTATGTATTCGATTCGTATAACTAGGTAGTAGTTCCGTGAACGGTAGACGTCGCGAGCCTTGCCACATATTTCTGGTACCCTTTATTAAATTTGGTATAAAAGGTTTGTATTATTTGATATAGCCCTGGATATTTCATCAAAAACATAATGGCGATCCGCTCATAAATAACGCGACAGCAAACTGACCCCATTTCTTCCCAGTTTCTCTCCTATCAAAAAAAGCTCTTGAGAAAAGTTGAGTTTTAAATCAAGAAACATTTGTGTCAAGTTTGATGAAAATCGGTTAAGAAATGGGCCGTCTGAACCGGAACTGACAAAATGACATGACTTACTTGACTTAAGGTCCTTTGGCCCCTAGCTGGGTCAGAAGTTCCACTGTGAGTTTCCATCCCATACGGTCTTGAGCTTCGAGTTCGACAAACTGACATAGATACGGACATAAGCAAAATCGGCTACCTTGTCGAAACTGAGACACACGCTCGCTTGGCTCGCTCTGTCAGTAAAGCCTCTACGTTTAAAACAATAACTCGCTTGAGTATGTGAAGCCAATGCCTATTTATTTGATTATAAAAAATAAAGTTTAAAACTAAAACCCGACTACCGAAAAATCACGCTCTAAAAGTAACAAACAAGAAAATAGCCGTGGTCGTATGCCACTTTTCCCTAGAATATATTGTTTTGTCAGAGTAAGTGGCATACGACCACGGCTATTTTTTTGTTTGTTACTTTTAGAGCGTGATTTTTCGGTAGTCGGGTTTTAGTTTTAAACTTTATTTTTTATTTATATTATTTTGGGGCAAGGTAAAGCTAATAATTTATACATACCTATTTAAAATGTGCTTATTAAGCCCTTTCATTTGATACCAAACACGGCATATTTATCTCAAATTTATTTTTTAACATAGTACCTTATGAGCGCTAGAGGGCGCCACACAAGATTGAGTAACACGTCATATAGCCTATAACCATCGGACGATCAAGCCGCTTGTAACGATACCTCATATGTCCAGTTCTAATCAGTAGTTGAGGTGCTATGAGGGAACAAATGAACATACATACATACATACATACATAGCCTTTCAAAATCATAACCCTCCTTTTGGCTTCGCCGTAGTCGGGTAAAAAGGGGATCCATGTTGTGGAAGTTAGTACTTATTGTTTTATCAATATGATTTCCTAAATTTGGGTTAAGAGATTGTAGTGAAATATCAAGTGCCTACTTTCGATCTCCTGGATGATTGAACTAGTGGATCCTAATGACCCATAATCCCTAATAAATGGCACTACTTATACAATAATCTGAAATTAAAATAATCCATACTTATTATTATAAATGGGAAAGTAACTCTGTCTGTCTGTCCTTCTGTTGTTACTTATGCTTTCACGGCTAAACCACTGAACCGATTTTGATGAAATTTGGTATAGGTGACGATTAGACCATGAGAAAGGACACAGACTATGTTTGGTCGCGATAACCGACATCCACGCGAGCGTAGCAGCGGGCAAAAGCTAGTCCATAATAAATGGCACTATACAATAATCTGGAATTAAATTAATAGTAAGATATTGTTGATTGATTCAATTGCTTTTTGAGACATATTACACATAGTGACTTAATTACTTCTTTTTGGCTAATTTAGTAATGTTTAATACCTAAATTTCACCCACCTAGGGGCGCTTGATTTGTGCAACCTTGTTTCACCTCAAAAAAAATCTATACGTATATTATGCAATTCCCTGCAGAAAACCCCGTATATTGCACCTTATAACGAAGAGTATAGTTACCGGCATAAAATATTGTCATATTTTTTTGGCGGAGCTCAAATCCACAAATCATAGATTACCTAAATCGGTATACTGCCGTCTTATTGTAAAAAGGCATAACTAACAAAAACAAAAATGTAAGATAATCGAGTTTGATAATTTTCAAGGTTTTTTTAGCAAAAATAATCCTTTGTGTATTATTGGGAGAAACAAGTTATTAATTAAGGTACACAATCGAAATACTTATCCAACCATGTATAGGAATATATTTATTAAACTACTTGACCGTCACCTGAAGCTTTACTATCGAGAGAGCACATCCGTTTCCGTCGATTTCCTACCAGTTTTAGTACTTTTATTGACTTGCGCAGTGGTGACACCTGGCGGGACGGCCGACCTTTTAGTTTCGTAAAATGTGTCGGGCGATTTTTATGTCATTGGCGTTTCGTATTCCGTCGAAGCAACATCGTCTTAGTTGGAGCTACGCTCGTCAACTAGCCGATATTTTTTAATTTAAATTAAATTTATTTATATTCAGAATAATTTACCCTCAAGTGAGTAAATAATAATATTGCTTTTAAAATTGTTTGAAATTTCAAACAGATTTGTGAGTAGGGAAGCCGTAAGTATTATCTACTTACCCTCCTTATTTATATTGACAAATAATTTGTATGTGATTAAATTGTTTATCGGATTTTTCCGTTCGAATCACCACAAACTTTAATTAACCAGTTTAAATAGTACTCAGTGTGGTTTTTAGCTAACGCTAATAACTTTTCTTTAGGATTACTGTGCTTGGATTTTAATAAGATTTATTTTACAGAGATGAGTGATGGAAATATTTCAAATAGTGAAGCTCGGGCTGTGGCTTGGATCTTGTTCAAAGAAAAGAGGCAAGTAATCGCATCATTCACGCCGCAAGAAAGGTAAACGTGCCCGAAATTCCAGCCGGACGATGGATAAACTTATTAAGGAGGTAGGTGAACTGCGCAATCTTTTTATGAATCAAGGTGTGAATAACCATGATGCGGTCTCAGTTTGTTCGGCGGTCAGTGGGGAATTATATACCAACCACGACGCCATTAGCGAACAACCTTTCGATGACCAGTCTCAATTTTGTTTGTCCGGAATTTACATTTAATATTGAAACTAAATTAAAGGAACCCGCGGTTCCAGAAACTTCTGAACCGTATATAAAGATGTTACTCGATGTTCAGGGTTAGGGGACATTCGGCCCACTATGAAACTGGCCCGAGGACCAGTTACCCCTCTCAAAATTTGTTAATGGATAACTGGGCCCACATCTGTTTTCTCGGATACCCCCCTGCCGGAGCCGGAAGGGGAGGTTATGTCGGACTCGAACCGACTAAAACCGCACGCTGATTCTGGGTCGTGGTGCTAGGCCAGAGGTGAGGTTGTCATCGACATATCCCTCGCACCTCGGCTGACCCTTTTTTTTTTTTTTTTTTCGTGCCGAAATCCCCTCGGATACCCCCCCTGCCGGAGCCGGAAGGGAAGGTTATGTCGGACTCGAACCGACTAAAACCGCACGCCGACTGTGGGTCTTGGTGCTAGGCCGGAGGTGAGGTTGTCATAGACATATCCCTCGCACCCCGGCTGACCCAGGGCCATCCCTTACGGTCTGGCCCTCCTCAGGAGGGGGCACCTCGGCTGACCCAGGGCAATCCCTTACGGTCTAGCCCTCCTCGGGAGGGGGGACAACGGTGTCCCCGACTCGCCCCCAGAATAGGGAGGCGCGCTACTTAGCGCGCCGTCGCCGTGGCCTGCTTCTGCTGGGGTGACAGGCGGCTTCACCCGTCACCCCCAGGCTCGCGCTCATGGGGGACGGAGGTCAGTCAGTACCCTCCGACGCCCGAGGTTTTGGTTTCAACCAAGCGAAAGGTGGCTTAATATATATTATATTATTATAAAGTAGATAGTGTACACCTTTAAGCAATTATATCTAAAAAAAAATATTACATGGATATATATTAATACATACATATAAGTCGCCTGAAAGACGTATAAGATGGGAAATTTGAATCACATCAGGCGTGTCTCCGAGTCGAATTGGTCAAGGCATTCCCCCTGTAAGGGAAAGACTGCGGGTTCGAGTCCCGCCCGAGATGATTCTTCTTTTTACCTATGTATTCTATACAAATAAGTATATAGCCATGTAGAGAAACATGCATATTAAGTCAAATCAACAGTTTAGTAATCAACTTTAATTATTAATTACAAAATATAAAAAGAATACCTAACTTTAAAGTTCGAAAAAACATCGGAAAAATGAAACGCGAGACTTGAACTCATGTCCTTTCCCTTACAGGGGGAATGTTCTTCCAACTGAGCTATTGAACCACACCTGACACATTTCCAATTTTTCTTCTCTTTATATCCGTCTTTAAGGGCGACGGTGGTACCATGTACCAACATTCTTACGGACTGTTGGAAACAATGAATGATTTTTCAATCATTTTTAAACATTGAATTTTGATGACACACAGTTGGAAGAGCATTAGATATAAATGCTTAAACGTGTACACTATCTACTTTTTAATAATATTATATATATTAAGCCACCTTTCGCTTGGTTGAAACCAAAACCTCGGGCGTCGGAGGGCACTGACTGACCTCCGTCCCCCATGAGCGTGGGCCTGGGGGTGACGGGTGAAGCCGCCTGTCACCCCTAAGCTAAGTAGCGCGCCTCCCCATTCCGGGCTAGACCGTAAGGGATGGCCCTGGGTCAGCCGGGGTGCGAGGGATATGTCAATGACAACCTCACCCCTGGCCTAGCACCATGACCCACAGTCAGCGTGCAGTTTTAGTCGGTTCGAGTCCGACATAACCTCCCCTTCTGGCTCCGGCAGGGGGGTATCGGAGGGGATTTCCGCACGAAAAAAAAAAAAAGTTTGAAACCAAAACAGATGTGGGCCCAGTTATCCATTAACAAATTTTGAGAGGGGTAACTGGTCCTCGGGCCAGTTTCATAGTGGGCCGAATGTCCCCTAACCCGATGTTCAACGGTTGGGTACTTCAGCCTGGTCTGAGGTAAGATACGCCGAGACACAAAAATTATACAATCATTCGCCAGGGTTCGTTGAATTCGAGACTAATGACGAAATAAAAATGTATGATACATTACGTCATCTTGTATATGCTGATAAAACATTTGCGGCATTAACATATTGCATTCTAAAACAAAAAGAATCATTGCAAGATAGTATCCGTAATCTTCTTTGTTGGGCTAAAGATACCAATGTAAATGTAGATAATTTAAGTGAGAAGGTGACCGAGTTGTTTCAAAAGGGCGATTATAACAAAATATCTTCTAATTTGTTGCAAATGGTTTGCGGCCATAGAGCCGAAAGTATAGAAATGCGCCATGAGTCTATCACAAGCAAAATTAAAGAACCTTTAGTGAAAACTGCGCTCAACAAAATACCACCAACATCGGGTTATATTTTTGAGCCTGTCGCCTTCACAAATACGTTGGAAAAGGCAGGTGGTGTACGCAAGGCATTTTGGTCTATTAAAGCCGAAAATGTTACTGAAATAAAATTCAGAACATCTAACCGACGCTTCTCGCGGGAGCAAGGCCCACAACGAACATCGGTTCCATCGCGTGGAACTCGCTATAATTCTCATGAACCAGGTCCACCTGGGTTCGTGCACACCAAAAATAATCCACCCTCGCGGGGTGGTGATTACATGAATACCACTAATGATCACAATTATAGACGATCATTTCACAACCGAGGCTCGCGGCCCGACCGTGGAAGTAGCCGAGGGCGCTCGAACCCACAAAGAGGCTCTAAAGTTCACCAAACAGATAAGAGACACAAACAATGACTCTTACCATTTCCAGGCAGGTCAGTTAACGTACTTTCAGTCCCAATGGAAGGACATGGGCGCTCCCGATATAATAATGAAACTGATCCAAGGTTATTACATACCGTTCTTACGAAGGGTCCGGCCGTTATGCTCCCATTCCGGGTTGCCCCCGGCCGGTATGCCACCACATTGAAAAATTTGTTATTCCGTTTTGCCCCCGGCCGCGTTGCCCCCATAGTTTCTCCTTTTGTCATGATATTCGATTCAGTACGGTTGAGCAGACAAGTGCTAAAATAATAAATGGAAATTAAGAGTATAATCATGACTGATGTGAGTAGCTATAGCCCGTGCGAGTTAACATGGCACCTGGCCTTGCAAACAACCCTCCTTCCCGATTCTCCGCGCGATTCGCGGTGTAAACTCATTGTTATCTTGCAATGCAAGTTCGGGACTTCACGCGTGAAGTCCCGAACTTGCATAAAATAACAATAATAATAATTAATTGAAATATCCCTAGTCCATGTTGTGTGTATATTTATGTTTTTTGCTTTTGACATTTTGATATTTAGCTGACGTAAGAAAGGGACATTTTGAGAAAGGGACATTTCGGGAAGGGAGCATTTTGGGAAAGGGACGTTTCGGGAAAGGGACATTCTGGGAAATGAACATTGTGGGAAAGGGACATTAAGGGAAAGGGACTATTTGAAACCTAGGGACATTTTGGGAAAGGGACATTCTGAGCCTGAGCGCGTCGTAGTTTTTATTATCAGATTTAGTTGAGTTTTGTTATTGTTACGTTTGGAACATTTATATTAATTTATTGTCTTGAGTTTTTGTCATAATACTTTATAACATACAGATTTACTGTATTCTGCATTTATAATATTAGTATGGATTTCTTGGATTTTTTGAATTGAAATTATTAGATCGCTAAAATAACAACTTAGACTAACAATATTCTATCTAAAGTATGTTTAAAGTTTGAGTTAAAATTAAAGTTTAAGATTCTATTTAGCGTTGTAAGTTATTGCGTTGGGATAGGATACAATTTGTTTACAGCGAGTTTGTAAGTACCAGAACGCGTTTTATATATTATGATAGACATGAGGAGTCCAGGTCCAGTATGACAATTGACAACGTGAAAATGCTGAATTATTAGATCAACAACGTGATCGCGTTTAGGGAGAAGGACAGGATGTAATCCTGATACAGAATGAGGTTCGATCTTAAATTTAAATCGTGCGAATTTTAAAACGTATGTAATGATACGTAGTAGTTTCTGCCAAGAAGAAACACGTTGTGCTAATGTACATAACAATGGCGACTCTGTGTGTTTTGTTGTCACACTCAACACATTTGCCTTATGCTCAGGTAAGTCAGAACAGTTGGCGGGAGAGAATGACTTAATAGGCCATTCATCAGGGGGGCCGCGGATCCATGCTGGACCGTTCCACCACAAATCATAAGTCAAAAGTTGCGAGGGGAGCATGCCGCGTGATAGACAATCACTCGGGTTAATGTCTCCGGCGACGTGATAAAAATGTTTAGCGTTCAAGTTTTCTTGACACTGAGCGACCCGGTTGCTAACAAAAATCGACCACCGATGTGATGACGAGTGAACCCATGATAAGGCAATCGTGGAATCAGAAAAGGCGTAAATGTCAGTAATGGGAATGCGTAATGCATAAGAATCACGTACAGTTCTTATTAACTTTGACATAAGCAAAATAGCACATAACTCTAATCGAGCAAGCGTAGTAATCTTTGTCGGAGTGACCTTTGATTTCGCACACAAAATGCGAGTTTGAATGCCAGATGGGTAGGTACAATGTGCATAAATAACACATCCCATGCCATTCAGGCTGGCATCACAAAATGCGACAAGACGTAATTCGCAATCAACTTCGACACCTATATATCGCGGAATTTCCAATGTGTCAAGCAATTTTAATTCTTGAACGAGAGCGGAAAAGCGTGAGCGTATATGCTCTGGAGCAGGGTCATCCCAATCACTCTTACTAAGCCAAAGTTCCTTAATTAACAACTTGGCGTAGAGTATCACAGGTGCCACCAACCCGAGCACGTCAAATAGTCGCGCAACTATAGAGAGTATATTTCTCTTAGTGCACTTCTCATCTACCAAGGTGGATGTGAAATAAAAATTATCTCCACACGGCTCCCACGAGAGACCTAAAACCTTTGCGACATGACTGCCAACATCAAACTCAAGCGATTTGCGGTGAGTATCAGGAAGTGAGTCTAGCAGCACAGAAGAATTGCTAGACCACTTCACTAAGTCAAAGTCGCCAGCCTTGAACAGTTTTATCAAGTTGCGAGCTAAGTGTACAGCAGTGTCCTCATCAGGTGCGGAATGAACTAAATCGTCAGTATACAGACAGGTCTCTGCCACTTTCGCGGCATCAGGGAAGTGCGGACTCATGTCAGTAGCCAGCTGACGCACAGTACGTATAGCTATATACGGGCTTGACTTCAGACCAAACGCTTGTCGATTAAACACATAGGTCTGAATTTCATCCGTTTCCTTGAACCTGAATAAGATGCGCATGGTATTTACGATGGTCAACAGGTACGCCAATACGTAAATAATGTTGTTTTATGTCAGCGTTCATTGCGATAGGAAATAGCCTAAAATTTAATAATAATAAAAACAGGTCTGCCTGTAAATTGGGACCAATATGTAAAATATCATTGAGCGAAAGACCAGTGTGGGTTTTAGCGCTCGCGTCTAACACAATACGCGGCATCGGTTTGTCATGTCGAACTACTGCGTGATGTGGTATGTAATAACCATCCATAGACAAATTAGAGTCATCAACGAGACTAAGATAACCGTTATCTAAATAATCCTGAATAACCTTATTGTAATTTTCGCGTACGGTTGGTGATTGACGAAGTTTACGCTCGAGCGACAAAAACCGGCGGTGAGCGACGCCGCGCGAGTTCCCTAGTTCAGAGGGATCCTTGCAGAACGGCAGCGCAACAGTATAACGACCTACGTCATCGCGAGTCACAGTAGATGTGAAAATATTCTCGCACTCGGTTTCTTCTGGAGACAATAGGCGCTTCACAGGAACTTCCTCAAGTTCCCAAAATTTTTGCACTAAATCATTTAGTGCTAGCGCAGAAAAGGATGCGGTTGTAGGCACAACAACTTTACGTGGGTAATCACCCATAAGTACATACCCAAACGCGTTTGATAGTACACAAGGGGCACTGGGACCACACTCGACTCTATTTCCTAAGTAGATATACGGAAAGAGCTGTGCACCTAATACTATATCAATGTTTCCTGGAATGTTCCAGCTTAAGTCAGCAAGCGGTAAATCGCGAAGATTTAACTCGCGATCACACTTAATTAATTGCGAGGGCAATTGATCCGTAAGGCTATTCATAACTAACGCATGTATAGTATACTTATGATCTGCATAAATACGAGATTCAATGTCCAAATACACATAGCCTATTATCGTGTGCGAAGTGGAGCCAACACCTTTGACAACAGAATTACTCATTGGTATTATTGGTAAATTTAATAAACGACAACAGGACAATGTTATTAAGTTATTCTGTGAGCCATTATCAATTAGACATCTGACTACAGATTTATTTCCAGTGCTACCTTTAGGGCGAGCATACACCTGAGCGGTTGCCAAGAGAATATCACCCTTATGGCTAGAGGCATACGAATGCACAGTGCTTGAAGCGAGCGGTGACGCAGGAGTGGGGCTAACAAGGTCGCACTGGGGCGGCGGGGATGCGGCAACAGTCGTCGCATGCGAGTGCGAATTATTAACATTATTATAAAAATGCAATAATTTATGATGTTTTTTTTGACAGAAACAAACTGACGTACTTTTATTTACATTGCGGGAGATTATGTAATGTGCTTAGACAATTCACGCAACCACGCTTAGATTTAATAAACTCATATCTAGCCTTTGCATTTTGCATATTTTTAAACTGAGCGCAGTCATACAGGTGTCGGTGGTCACTGCCGCCACATAAACAACAGGGCGCGTTACCTGCGGCGGGCGCATTCGACTTATTATTAATCGGCTCACTGACAACAAACGACTTAGAATTACGCTGTACACGCCTATCATTAGACTGTGGCGTCCCAGCAGTGGACGACTTCGCATATGACGAAGACCGCGGGTTTGACCGTTCAATCATCTTAGCATGATCTTGTACAAAGTCGATCAGCTGTTGCGTCGTAGGTATATCGACACCTCGAACAGAAAGTTCGAAGGCTTGGATGGTTAGAGTGTCCATTTTCCTCAAGGCACATTGTAGAAACATAAGTCCGTTAAATCATTTATACCTAACTCTTTAAGCGCGGCGATAGAGGAGGAATATATACCTATAAATGAATCAAGTGAGTTCACACTAGGTGAACAATTCTTTAAGTCTAATATATTATTAAGATAATATGAACCTAATGAGCGTTTATCTTGGTATTTCTTGACCAAGGCGTCCCAAACTATACTGTAGGTCTCACTTGACGGAACAATACCGGCAGTGAACTTTAGTGCTTCATTGGTTAGTTTTGAGAATAGGTATTGCACACGTTGCGAATCAGACAATTGTTTGTTCGAATGAATATTGGCCTTAAAGGACTGATAAAATGTATTCCAGTTTTCAGGGCGTCCGTCAAAACTCGGAATAACAAGCATTTCCAATTTCACTACAGACGCGTTCGAATTACTCGCCCCGTGTGAGGCGACCTCCCTGACCTTGGGCGTAGATAATTTATTTCTAATGCGTTTTATTCTCGAATACAATTCATCAAATGAGTCAAGGCAAGAATAGTCGGACTCCACAGGGGGTTCCAATGACAAATTTAAGCTATTTATTTGATCTACAATCGACTCGAACTTATCGCGAACGACATCGATGTTCTCGGTCTCAGACAGAAAATCCTCATTCGCTCGCGTCGTTATATCAAAACACACAACTGATTTCGACGATTTATACCAACGATTAATGCGTGCAAACAATAATTCCTTTTTTTGATTCAACAGAATAAGCTTCGTCTCGAGATCTGACGACATGTTTGCAAATTAACGATAGGTAGGACCTACCTATTGAAATATAACAAGAAGATTATCTGTAAGGTACCTACTATAATATAATAGTAATTCAACACAGACAGTTTACATATACCTACTTTTTATTGAAAATTGTACTACGGCTTATTATATAATAGCGCAAGTAGCACAGCGGAGCGGGAATGTAACTAACTACGTACCTAGATAGGTACGTACCTAGATAGGTACCTACAAAGTTACGCGTATGCGAATAGAATGATGATTATTTACCAATTAATACGTAAATCACCAACTATTATAAATATCTACCAATTATTACGTAGATTTAGCGTTTTAAATGCAGAATTTACCAAATAATTTACGTAAATCTGTTAGCGAATGAAAGTAATGAAACTAAGATGGCGGAAAGAATTCACCAAAATTACGTGAATCTTTTAATTAAATGAATAGGAAAGAAATATTATTCACCAATAATTACGTGAATATGTTATTTACTGGCCTATCCGGCTCGAAGGACCATAAATTATGGTGGGACGTGTAAATAGTCCTGCCAATGGTGTGTTTGCACACAGAGCGTATAAGCTCCTATGACCAGCAGTTAGGTAGTAATGAAAAGAAAATACACATGTGACCGCTTCTATGAATGAAAACGTAAGAGAACCGGCACTGACCTGAGTTCCACCTCGTGAGGATTCAGCTGCAGACAGGCGTGGTTCCTGGCACATGTTGGTGGGTAGGTATATTTCGACCGGCCGGTGAGTTTCTTGAATTTGTCGTTTTCTTCCGATACACTTCACTTATACTGACTTGAGAATGTGGCCAAAGGAACTTATAGAATTACACAGAAAAAGAAACGAGGAGTTGAATTACTCAAACTTCCGTTTGGTGCGTTAGCGGGTTGAGAGGCACCGTTCAGTGCAGCGTTGAGTCATTGACTGATTAAAAAAATGAACGGGTTGAACGTCAGCCGTGAAGCTTGAGAGTCGCTCGTAGAAACTTCATTCTCAAAATATAGTTCGAAAAATCCGTGCGCAGCGCCATCCATTGGCCTTCTTCAACACTGAGTGGTCAACAAATGAGCGCCAATATTCAAACATTATTCGTTCATAAAAGCGGTTTCTTAAATTACAAAATTGAAACACAATTAAATTATGTGGGAAATAATTAAGAAAGTACATAAGCGCTCCACCAATGAAGGATTACTTTTTTTGAATTCTCTATCTCTGCTAATTTTCATCCAGATTCGTTCTACCGTTGTGTGGTTTAATTAAGTACCTAACAAACATACATCCACGATTTCAATAAATCTTATTATCAATATAGAATCTTATTACAACGGACCGCCGTTGTAATAAGATGATTACCGAATCATCACCGTAGTAAAAACTAAACTAATCCATAAATTTTATTAAAATAATGAATAGGACTTTTTCCCTCTTTGTGTGCAAGGATGTACCAATTGTAAAGATAAACAATCGAAAAATTTTAATGGGATAACATTTCATCATATATTTCCATGTTCAGAAAAAAATGTCTAAAAATGTAGATTCCCCTACAGTGTTTTTATTTAATATACCTACCTACTTACTTAATTCGTTATGATTTCAACTTTACAAAATGTATAACACAACACAAGCATATCATAACAAAGATTAGTTATCAAAAATCAATGTTTAAAAATGATTCATTCATTGATTCCGATAGTTCGTAAGAAAATTGGAAGATGACTCCACCGTCGCCTTAAAGACGTATAAGATGGGAAATTTTAATCACATCGGGCGGTGTCTCGGTAGCCGAATTGGTCAAGGCATTCCCCCTGTAAGGGAAAGACTGCGGGTTCGAGTCCCGCCCGAGATGATTCTTTCTTTTTCCCTATGTATTCGAAATAAGCTTATAATTACGCTGTAATCCTTGAGAGGAGGTAGGACACGACGGTATCTCCCGTCCCAAATTGAGCAGTCCAACTGGGGAAGTACCTCCGCCCTACAGAATACCGCGGCCATAATAACCTAGTGTTGTGTTCCCGGCGGTGAGTAGGGTAGCCAGAGCTCACTGGAGAGGTCCTGTGCTGTCAGTAGGAAGACCAAAGGCTCAAGTAGACGCCGCTTGCTGGTTGGGGCGTGAAATGTAGGCGCTGCGGTCAGGGAGACCCGGTGAAACGGTTATACGCTGGCCGCCCGCAGGCTGTACGGTTCCCAAACCTGGGGATCACGTAACTGTGGAAGCACCTCTTGGTACTTCGGACCACAGCCTCGTCCGGGCGAAAGTGACTCTTATGCGACCTGAGCCATCGCGCCCACCTCAGTGGCGGCATCTCTGGCACTACAGGTCAGCAGACTGGGACGGACTGCGGGAATTCTTCGAGTCGTACCCGTGGAGGCAGCTCTGCTTCACTTCAGATGATCCAAACTCCTGTGCAACAGCAGTCGCTGATGCGATCCTAGCGGGCATGGAGTGCTATATCCCCAACCGCTGGATCGCGACAGGAGCGAGCAAGCGTCCGTGGTTTAATAGGTCCTGCAGAGAAGCGAGAACTCGCAATCTGCTTACAAGGATTGGACCACGGCCCTCGCCAATAAGGATCCGAACATCGGTGAAGTGAAGCGGAAATTGAATGCTGCCTCGAGGTCCAGTAAGAAGGCAACGGCCAGGGCTAAGTTTGAGTTCATCGGCAGAATTGGTAAGCGGCTTGCAAGGTTCCCATCCGGTAGTCGCGCATTTTGGTCGCTCGCCAAAGCTGCCGAGGGAAACTTCGTCCATTCCTGTTTTCCGCCGCTATCAAAACCTGACAGTAGTCTGGCCCATGGCGACAAGGAGAAAGACGATCTTTTAGGTAACCTCTTTGCGTCAAACTCGACTATGAACGATGGGAATGCCGAACCACCTAGTATACTCTGGTGTGGAACTTCAATGGGTGAAGTAAAAATCACCCAGTGGAGGGTTCGGCGAGAACTAAAATCCCTAGATGTTCGAAAGTCGAGTGGGCCGGATGGCATACCGGCAATGGTGCTTAAGCACTGTGCTCCAGAGTGTGCCCTGTTCTTACACGACCCTTCGCGCTCTCGTTCTCCGCTGGACGAGTTCCGGCTTCGTGGAAGACCGCATAAGGTGCATCCTGTGCCTAAGAAAGGCGACAGGACAGACCCGTCCAACTACAGGCCCATCGCTATCACCTCCCTTCTCTCGAAGGTTATGGAGCGTGTTATTAATACACAGCTCCTGGGATACCTTGAGGGTAACGATCTACTGAGCGACCGACAGTACGGTTTCCGCCAGCGTCGCTCGACCGGTGACCTCCTTGTGTATCTCACAAACCGTTGGGCGGAAACCATCGAGAGCCAGGGTGAGGCACTAGCGGTCAGCCTAGATATAGCGAAGGCCTTCGATCGGGTATGGCACAGAGGTCTTCTTGCGAAGCTACCATCTTATGGACTCTCTGAGGGCTGTGTAATTGGATTTCCAGCTTTTTGTCCAACAGAAGCATCCAAGCCGTCGTGGACGGCAGTTGCTCGGACCGCATGGACATAAACGCTGGTGTCCCACAAGGTTCCGACCCTGTTTCTCCTGCATATTAATGACATGCTGTCGGATGACTCCATTCATTGTTATGCGGAGACGCATGTTACACGGGGCGTGCAAACATCCCCCAGTCCGAGGTGGAGGGGAGTCACGAACAACTTGTGTCAGAAATCGAGACTACTCTCTCGGGAGTATCCGATTGGGGTCGACTAAACCTGGTCCAGTTCAACCCCACCAAGACATACGTATGTGTATTCACCGCTAAGAAAACTCCTTTTATTGTAGCGCCGCAATTCCTGGGCACACGGCTTACCATTGCCCCGAGTATCGGGATCCTAGGCGTCAAGGTCAGGCTGGCATCAAAGAAGCTTGGAGTTCTTAACAGGGCGAAGCAGTACTTCACTGCGGGGCAGCGACACCTTCTTTATAAGGCACAGGTTCGGCCCCACATGGAGTACTGCTGTCATCTTTTTCCCGGAGCACCCGCACGCCAGCTTGACCCTTTCTACTCGGTGCAAAGACGTGCGTTGAGGCTCGTCGACAGTCCCATACTCGCAGGCGATGTGGAACCTCTCAGTTTCAGAAGGGATTTTGCCTCACTGTGTGTTTTCTACCGCCTATATAATGGTTTGTGCTCAGATGAATTATTTGACATGATGCCTACTGCTACATTCTATCATCGCATCGCTCGCAATAGACAGGGAATTCATCCCCACACATTGCATTCGAATACGGTGCGCGGTATGAAAGGAACTTCATACCACGTACGCTCAAGCTGTGGAATGAACTCCCTGCCACGGTTTTCCCAAGCGACTACAATATGGGGTTCTTCAAGAGGGGCATTAGAAGGTTTCTTCAGGGTAGGCAGCGCGAGTGTAACGCCCCTGGTGTTGCATACGTCCATAGGCCACGGTAACCACTTTCCATCAGGTGGGCCGTGTGCTTGTCTGCCACCTAAGTGGTATATAAAAAAAAAAGAAGAAGAAGGATCTTCACTCGACATTGTAAAACGACACACTGAGCGGTTAACCTATGTTATCACTTGCACATTTGTAATATACAAGCATGAGCGGAAGGGATGCACTTATCCATTGTTTCGGAAATTCATTTTTCAGGTAGAGCTGACAATGGGCACGCTACCCCTTTATTGTTTTCGGTCACCTATCTTCGACATTGTAATACGACACACTGACCGCTTAACCTATGTTATCACTTGCATATTTGCAATATTCAAGCATGAGTAAAAAGGATGCAATTATTTCGGATATTCGTTTTTCAGGTAGAAGCGGACAATTAATATTATTATATCCATTTATTTTGGAAAATTATCCATAGTGTTAGTAACAGTGATCCTTATAAACTAGGGTTAGTATACATTTATATTATTTTTATTTGGAAACGACCTACATGTGAATTTGTACCCATCTTCGCCACATAGGTGAATCCTTCCGATCCGTGAACACGCCAAGAATACTATTGGTGCGGCCGCGTACACGGGTTTGCATAGACCCACACCGCTTCCTCATAATTGCTTCGAAGCCATCCGTACGCGCTTCTGCAAACATACCTGATGCACTACAGTGCCACGGCAGCCCCACCAGAACCCTAAACGCGTTATTATATTGGACACGCAGAGCTCTGTATGCCCGCTGCGTATAGCTAACCCAAAGGCTGCACAGTATGCTTTAATGCGTTCTGGTAGGTAGTCAAAACTATGAACGAGCAACCTAAGAGTGTTAATTTTCGAAATCAGCATTATTTTAATTTAATTTAGTTCGCGTTTTTAAACCTTATAGAATATACTCAAAAACTATCCCTATTAATGTCTAAAACGTTGATACATAGTAAAAAATAAATATAAGTTGAATTCAAAAACACTTTTGTTCTCAACAGTATTTGCTCAAGAGTTTTGTTACAAAGAAAATGGGAGCAACACGGCCGGGGGCAATCCGGAATAACAAATTTTTCTATGTGGGGGGCATACCGGCCGGGGGCAACCCGGAATGGGAGCATAACGGCCGGACCCCTTACGAAAACCTCCTCTTGCTTTGCCAGATTTAATCAAAAGCCCATTTCAAACTCCAGTATCAAACGAAATGTCTGTCATTGTAGACAACATGAAAAAACAGGGCATTCTAACAGTGGTACAACATTCACCGAGTTTCATTTCCCCTCTATTTCTAGTACCAAAGCCCGACGGATCTGCGCGTCCAATATTCAATCTCAAAGCTCTGAACAATTATGTAAAAACCGAGCCGTTTCATTTAATAAACATGGTATCGCATACCAAGCTTCCTACAACCTCAGGACCGGCTATGCAAAGTGGACCTCTCACAAGCATATTTTCATTTAAAAATAGCAAAGTCACACAGACGCTTCCTGCGTCTAATATACCAACAGGAACTGCTAGAAATGACCTGCCTGCCATTCGGACTAAGCACAGCACCCAAAACCTTCTCTATACTGACAAATTGGGTAGCTCAAATACTGCGAGAACGGTGGCATTTAAGAATTGTAGTATATTTGGACGATTATTTAATAGCTCGCCAAAATCCACTTGTACTTCGAAACCCGCAGTAAAAATTCTACAGAATTTAGGGTGGTAAATAAATTTCGACAAGTCTGTTCTCCTACCTCAGAAAAACCTACAATATTTAGGAATAGTGTGGAACCCTTGGGACAATACAAAATCCCTACCGAAAGAAAGTCTCCCTAATAATAAAAAAGACAAAGGATGTTCTCGAGCGAAAGCAAATAACTCTAAAAGAATTACAAAAAATAATAGGGCTATTCAATTTTGCAAGCTTTGCTATTCCACGAGGTCGATTAAATCATCGGCAACTAATAATGTTCATGGGCTCGCTGCCGGTACTATCAACAAAAGTATTCCAGATACCTCAAAATTTTTGCAACGAATTAAATTGGTGGGTACAAAATTGTCAGACATCGATACCGCTACACTACCCGCCACCGGTGCACTTTCTGACGACAGATGCAACAGATCAGGCTTGGGGAGCCCAACTCGACAATGTCGCCATATCAGGCGCATGGTCTCCAGAGGAACAACCACTACATTGCAATCAAAAAGAGTTGCTAGCGATATTACATGCCCTCCAGGGCCAGACTCATATGCTTCGCAACAGCTCCATCCTTATACAATGCGACAACAGGACGGCTGTCACTTATCTTCGGAAGGAAGGAGGTACGAAATCCCTACCCTTAGTACAAATTACGTACCAAATACTACATTTACTAGATCAACATCAAATACACTTCAGCATACACCATATCCCAGGCAGATTCAACAATCATGCCGATCACTTGTCACGTTTTCGCACAAGCCCCAGAATGGCACTTGCGACCAGCCAGTGTGAAAATGGTGTTTGCAAAATGGGGCACACCGATGATAGACCTGTTTGCTTCCGACACAGCACATGTGGTTTACAACTATGTATCTCGAGACCTGAAAGACCAACAAGCCCTATTTCACGACGCATTCCGTATCCCATGGAACTATCCTCTCGCGTGGGTATTCCCACCGCCTTTCCTCATACCGAAAGTATTAACACATCTTAATCAGTCGACGGGCATATTTCTAATAGTAGTCCCCTGCCAAGAAGGTGTTTTGGCGCGCAGACCTCAAAGCCCGATCACTGACAGCGCCATTAACTCTGAAACATCTGCAAAAACATCTAGTCGACACCTCGACAGGATTACCTCCTCCACAGGTGGAAAATCTTGTCCTCGAGGTCTGGAAATGTGGGGGTGGACCGAGGCGATAGAAACATGGAGCACTGATCAACAATCGCTACTTAGAAATTCGTGGCGTAAAAGTACCTTGAAAACTTATGAGGTGGCTTGGAAGCGTTGGGTATCTTGGTCTAAATCTAAAAAAGTTGATACTAAAAATCCTACAGGTTCAGAATTAGCGAAATTTTTGTCAGACCTATGTTTGATTGATAATTTATTTTACAATACCATTCTGTTACATAAATCTGTGGTGTCTACATTGTGTAATCCTGAAACATCAAGTCTATTAAGTTCGCATGTTCTTGTAAAACATATATTAAAATCCATCGCCTTGAAAAAGCCAAATTCACCTAAGCCACATATTTGGGATGTTAATAAATTAACTACATACTTATCTAATTATCACATAGACTTGAATAATACCTGTCAAATATCACGCCATGCTGCCATTTTGCTTCTTCTTTGTTCCGGTAGAAGAATACACGATCTTACATTACTGCGTATAGACGGTAATCATTGTATAAAAACAGATGATAGTATAATATTTTGGCCCCATTTTGGTTCCAAAACAGATAACAGTGATTATAGGCAGTCTGGCTGGAAATTACTCCCTAACACATGTAACCGTAATCTAGATGCTATATTCTGGATAGATAAGACTATAACATTGTTAAATCAAAGACGTGTTACTGCAAAATTATTTAACTTATTTATTACAGTAAGAGGAGTACCGAAACCCGCTACAGTGATTGCAAATTGGATAAAAACTTTATTCAAGGAAGCTGGTATCGAAGCCCCCCTTGGAAGTATACGATCAGCTGTGGCATCTAAAAGTTGGTTGATGAACCATCCTCTGGCAGAAATTTTATCTAGGGGAAACTGGCGATCAGCCAATACATTCCAGAAGTTTTATAGACGAGAAGTATTACAAACTCAAGATTTTGATTCAAATGTCAGTTATTTAAGCCTATAAATTAATGCTGATTAAATATAAATAAATAAATGAATAAAGGAACTTTACCTGTATGTTCTACATTTCACTATTATGCGAGAAGAATACATTTAATTTAGATATTACAATAGTATTTTTCATTTATTATACCACATCACATTGGCGTATAAAGTGGCGACACCAGGCGATAACAAACAGACTCTCAATAGTAAAGCTTCCGGTGACGGTCAAGTAGTTTAATAGCAGCGTTTTACCTGAAATAAAACGTATATTAAAATACTTACCTCACCGGAAGCTTTATTTTTTACCTCTGCCTGGTGAAAATATTGAGCCAATGACATAAAAATCGCCCGACACATTTTACGAAACTAAAAGGTCGGCCGTCCCGCCAGGTGTCACCACTGCGCAAGTCAATAAAAGTACTAAAACTGGTAGGAAATCGACGGAAACGGATGTGCTCTCTCGATAGTAAAGCTTCCGGTGAGGTAAGTATTTTAATATGCGTTTTATTTCAGGTAAAACGCTGCTATTTATTCATTTTTTATACAGATAATCCCAATTTTCCCTTTCATCTTAACAAAATAATTACAAATAAAATATCTTTTTATCGTTTTAAAGGCACAACTAACCAGATAAGTCTTTTCTTTTTAAAAACAATTCAGTATTAAAATGAAAGGACACATAATTTATGTAATTATGTCTTTGTAACGTAATCATAAAGGTTCATTGCGAGTTTAAAAGAGTATAAATTTTACATAAAATTGTGACTTTTAAAATGATTGACTATTTCACTTTCTTTTTAATTATGAACATTGAACAAATAACAAAAAAATTGGTAATCAAAACTCTTCATTTCAAATAAAATGATAAATTTGACGTTACACTTTTTAAACCACCGTATTATCTCTGATTTTGGAACAAAATCTAATTCTACGGGGCCGGACTCACGCACGAAGTGTTTCAGTTCAATGATCTAGCTATAACGGTTCATGAAATAATAGCAAAACCTGGTGAAAGACAGATAGCGAATCTTAGTAATATACCTAGTCCCATTTTTACCCATTAGGTACGGCATCTTAATAATTTAAAGCAAACAAAATTTTAAAATTAAACTTATTAAAATGCTAAACAACTCCATTGTCAACAATTGTTTATTTCTTTGAGTTATAAATTTTTAATATAATATGACTTTTCGTCCATTGCGTTCAAATAGATTTAGAAACACAACTTCAGATATCCGGCACAAAAACTAGAGACTTTAGCTTTAGTGACTGTTAAGTACTATTTACTTATAATATACGTCGTAAGCGCGCGCGGGTAGGCACCTTACAAGGGCGTGCGTAGAGGGTAGGTTGAAAATTTTACTCAATTTTCCAAACATTGGATGACATGATTTAAAATATTATCATTTTTTTGTAAAGTTAATATTTTTAGCCTACCCTCTGTTCATACTACTGTTATATGTTTACCTATTTGAGTTATCAGAATGAATTTGAAAAGTTATGATTATCTAAGCAAAAACATCTGATTACATAATCATAACTTAATTTAAGATTATACAATGAAAGAAACAACATTGCTTACCAATAAATCAGCTTGCGTTTACCTTGAATTGAAAATATTGGCGCAATGATGAGCGCAAGGACACCCGCACAATCCTTACCTACCTTACTGGCGTCTTAAAGAAAAGGCACAACTGGTCACTTGTGACTTCTCTTTATAACACTTTCAAGTCATAAGTACGTATTTATGTTGTTTCTTCTTAATCGGTGTCAAATAAGTCTTTTCAATTTATTCAATAACAATTTAGCTGTTAGATGTGCCTTTCGGGCTTAATGTATTTCCGTAGATTCTAGAGATAAAATTACACAAAAAATTGGGTAGATGCGCCTTTTTCACCTGATTCCGAATATGTATATAACTCAATTTTGAAAAAAATGTTAGTTAAGCCTTTTCTCCGTAATACGGCAGTATAATCGTCGGTAGTTTAGTGGTTAAGGAGTCGGCCTACGATCGAGAGGTCCCGGGTTCGAATCCTGGCCATTACACTACCGACGTGAACCCACTCCTAGCACAAGCAATTTAGTTTAGTTGGTGGAGTTGGAGGGAATATTAGTAATTTCAGTCCGAATATTCTTCAAAAAAAAAGAAAAAACAAACCAATGCATGGGGCAGAGCCTCCATTCTCCCACTACTTCCTACAGTCCCGGGTCCTTTAAGCGGGGCGTGAAAAGGCCGTCAAGCTAAGTGCCACCACTGTTAAAATGGTAAATGTTTACGATGGTGACCCTCTTTCCGAGACTTTGCCTTTAGCTTAACATCAGGCGAGGTGAAGTCAAATTGACGTGTCCTGTATAAAAAAAAAAAACTTGGGGTCAATATATACGCCGGTAACTACACGAAGTAAGGTTGAACTAAATCTGTCCCGTTTTAAATATAAAAGACGAAAACAAAACATGCTGTATCAAGGTAAGGCCATCAGATGTACTGCGCGAAGTGTATCCAGTAGATGGCGTTCAGTACTGAGAACAGTGCGGGGAAGAACACGCGAGAGAAACGGTCGATGTTGATGGCTCGGACTTTGGCTGCAGCGGCCTCTGCTGCGTCCTGTTGAAGAAAAACATTATTGAACTCTTAGAGATATCGAGATATTTACCATGTATTGTGGCCAGTCAGTCAGATTCTTTAGTCTCAGTAATTCGATTACTAGTCCTAGCAACTATTCAATAGCAGTCATAAACTTAGTTTAGTAAGTAGACGAACAAAGTGTGCGAGTGAGATACATTGGCTTATATAAAAAAAAACTAGGTGTGAGAAAGAGACAGAGCACCTAGGCAATGAAACCATTTTTTATAAACTTTATACATTAGTATACTGGGTGTAACTAAAAAAAAAGCTTTCTTTTTTGTCCAAATCGATTTTATTTTTATGCCAATTTGTTATGTACTTGGGTTATTACTAGGGGTTTTCGGCTCCCTAAACGAGGCCGCGTTCCTAGACGAGGCCGCATTAAAGCCGTGGGTCTGTTGGGAGCCCTGGGACATCCTTCCGAGGGCTTACCCGGGGCTCCCAACTATAGGCTGCTGGGCGATACCGTGGGGGTTTTAGTCGGTAGGAGTCCGGCATAACATCCATGAAGGATTTCCCTTACGGTAAAAAAAAAAAAAAAAAAGGGGTTTTCGGCTTCGGGAGCGTTCCCCTTACACCCGGTATAATAAGTTCATGGTAACAGTAGTCCGGTTGTCAAACGGCCTCCAATTATTGCTACTTTTGACAGTCAATCAGTCTTCGTAAAGACAACGGGAACAAGCCAAAATAAAATCAAGAGTGGATATAGTTAGCATAGTATATATACCTAAACAAAAGTATTTTCTGTATGGCTCCCAGAATATATAATCATCTACCAAAGTTAATTCTTGAGGAACCTTGTATCCAAATTGTAAAAAACTTACTTAAAAAAATGTTACTTGAGAAATGCTACTACTCTGTGGATGATTATTTACAAGATAGTAATTTATACTAGCATGATTGTATAAGTTACAGTTGATTTGGTTGTTAGTTTGTTGTTGTTAATTATTGAAATTTCTTAGTTTTTAAGGTTAAAATATTGCACGCCGCAAGGCTAAATACAGTGTTACTTAATATGAGAACTTAACATCCAATGTATCTACCTGTATTTGCAATTTGTGATAATAAATAAATAAATAAATAAATAAATAAAGTATATAGTGAACGTTATCGAGTTCGAGTGTGAAACCAGTGGTAGTGTAGATATGCGCAGTAAAAGAACTCGAAAGAGGGTAGGTATATCGATATAATTATGTACCTACTCTTAAAAACTTTTTTCGCTATTTACCGCCAACACTCCAGTTCCTCCTTGATCTTGGTTCATGGACCCGTTGTCGATGATGAACTATTGCAGATAGACTTTTTAGGGCTCCAACTGTAACGACTGCCATAGATGTTTGTATGACAACCGGGATCGAGGGCTTAATGTGCTCTCCGAGGCACGACCAGATCAATGCAAATTTTTGTAGAGTAATTGTAAAATTGTAATTTAATTGTTTTCATTTCGTTTTAGACTTTAGCTCTATAGAAATAAAGTCTAAAATTGAATGAAATTTTTAGCAGTGACAGTGGTTAAGCTTTAGTAGAATCGAGGCCCGTGGTATATCAACGATTAAAAAACTGAAAACTTACCTTCGGTTTACCGGTGCCATCGCCCAACACAATGTTGACCAGACAATATTCCATTAGCGCCATAAACACGAATCTGTAATGTGGCAAAAATCTTCATTTCACTACCAACCTAGAATATATAATGTATCTAATGAATTCTTAACAAGATATTTAACCTCCCTCTCCATTCCTTCACAGGACGACACATGCAGGGCTAAGATGCTATCCGTATACGGTGCAGAGTATACCTGCTAGAACCAAACGTTTCAGTGACTCATTCCTATGCGGCACCATTAAGACCTGGAACTCCCTGCCAGCTCACGTGTTTCCTTCTTCCTACAGTCCCGGGTCCTTTAAGCGGGGCGTGACAAGCCATCTAATAAGGCCGTCAAGCTGAGTGCCACCACTGTTAACATGGTACAGTCAACGCCATAAGTTTATTAACACTGAAATATTTTACAAATCTTTCTTATAATGGAATGCATCTGTCTATAGTAAATGTAGTGTTATGATTCCCAGAAGACAAACTTAATTTACATATTCAATGTTTTTTTTTCACAATTTTATGTAAGGTTTAGGGGCCACAGTGTTCAATAAATTAGAATTTGTTAAGCTACTTTTGTAGTTGACTGTACATGTTTACGATGGTGACCCTCTTTCCGAGACTTTGCCTTTAGCTTAACATCAGGCGAGGTGAAGTCATATTGACGTGTCCTTTATAAAAAAAAGGAAAGGAAATGATTCATATTCTGTCCTCCGTGGCTTATGTCAAGAGAGAAAGGAGTGTGGGACGTTTGCACTATTCATCTTCTTAATATCATTACAAATTGTAACCCCCGACGCAAAAACGACGGAATGTTATAGTTTGACGTGACCTTGGATCGTTCCGGTAACATGATGAAGTGCTTTACCAGTAAGGGTCCCCCGACATAAAAAATTTCGACGGTCCAAGGTTGCTACTATGCCACACACACACACACACACACACACACACACACACACACACACACACACACACACACACACACACACACACACACACACACACACACACACACACACACACACACACACACACACACACACACACACACACACACACACACACACACACACACACACACACACACACACACACACGCACGCACACACACACAAATACACACGCACATACACGGACACGTCAAACATATAACGCCTTGTCGTTTTTGCGTCGTGGGTTAGCTAAGTCGCGAGGCAAACGATACCAAGCGCGGATGCTTGGTATCGTTTGCCTCGCGACTTAGGTACAAGATTCGTCTCCCGAGGTTGAAACCTTTAAAATATACTGATATACTTACACAGTACACACAGACATGAACGCATCAACTGCCTTTAGATAGGACACGGGAGGTAGTTGCGCCTGCGACTTGGCGTGCTGCGTCGACAGCGTGAGCAGTGACGTCACGCCTAAGGTCACCCGTGCGGGCGCCGCGTCCGGCTTGATCCAGAAGGATACCCACTGTGAAATGAATGGGATGTGTTTAGATTTGCAATAGATGAGTAATTTTCTTTCAATTTTAGACGCGTTACACTTCTTCCTTCCCTACTTCCTTCCCTTTCACACTAAAGAACTAAAATGAAGCCAGTGTCACTCAAGATCAGTGGTGGGCAAACTTTTTTCAAGGGGGCCCAGAAATCGCCCCTCCCCCTCTGGATGGATTATTGGACAACCTAAGGCCGGCACTAATTCCCATCTTGGTGACTCATGCGCGTTCTCGAGCAGTGCGAGGTAGAGGTGGCCCTCAAGCGGCTACTGTGACACCGGAATATATTTTATACTTCCGGCTCATCAAACTAAAATGAAGCCAGTGTCACTCAAGATCAGTGGTGGGCAAACTTTTTTCAAGGGGGCCCAGATATCCCCCCTCCCCCTCCGGATGTATTATTGGACAACCTAAGGCCAGCACTAATTCCCGTCTTGGTGACTCATGCGCGTTCTCGAGCAGTGCGAGGTAGAGGTGGCCCTCAAGCGGCTACTGTGACACCGGAATATATTTTATACTTCTGGCTCATCAAAACAAATTATCACGGGCCATATATGTACCATACATGTTGTAGGAGCGTCGGTAGGCCTGATTAGATGCTTTCGCAGGTCGTAGTATTACGGTTTAAATCTGTACAGGCAGGTTTGTTTTAAGGGCCCCAGCAAAATCCTCGGGGTACAAGCCAACCTCACTTGTAAGACGACATACCTGCCGATTGACGGACAGGCTTTCCTTTCAAGGTTGATAGGTGAGGTGGCAGTCACTCTTATAACAGCTACATAAGCCAAACCGAAAGAATAAAGAAATTTATAAGTTTGTAGATACTCACAGACATGATGACAATCAAACAAGTCGGTATGTAAGTGTTGAATAGGTGGTACCCAAGGCGACGCTTCAGCTTGAAGATCACTTCCAGACAGGTGAAGTTACCTGGAATAAATGAAATAATATAATTACAGGGTGGAAGTTGTTAATGCCCCCTGAAGGGAAAGAACTAGATATACTGGAGAGAGAGAATTTCACTCAAAGGAAACATTCCCTTATTCTTAAAAAGAAACAAAACTGCATTCAAATATTTTCGAAAATTCGCTTGAAAAAATTACATCCTCTATTTTTATTATGGCTTCAATCGATAGTGGACGACAAGCATCAAATCTCTCTAACCAGCATATAAATTAAATGAAAGGAAATCCCTGAAATCTAAACTGTATTAGGGTGGCTTGCTTATTAAGAACAGAAATTCGTTCCATCTAAAAGGAAAAACATGAGTGGGTAGAGCAACATTACTGCACGTTTGTAATAATTTTGAAAACGTAAAAAAATATTACAAGTTTAACATACAACCTTTTCTTGAATAGTCGGTATTCGACTGGTTAACATAGAATAACTGGCATAAAATTTATTATCCTCGTGGCGAATCATTTTAAAGCCTGGTGTCCATACTGGTATAAATGCCAACATTGTTGTGAGCGAATATCGTTTGAGCGCCCACCCCGAGGGGAAAGTCTGCGCCAGAGCGTCGGCCGTTGTTCAGCTGATACTAACATGTGATGGGTTTGGGTAGGGCCACAAAAAAGTGACTATCATCACTTCCCTATCACTACATAGTATAAAGCAAAGTCCCTTGCCGCATCTGTCAATCAAAACTACGCTACAGATTTTGCTGCAGTTTCTTTTAATAATTAGTAAGAGAGTAATTAAAGAGTATAAAAAGTATGAGTAATTCAAGAAGAAGGTTCATATGCTTAATATAGTAGAGGGTACAGCGGGGACGGGATCGGAGAAGAGATAAAGAATTAGTATAAGCCTAACACACATACAAAAATATTCGCACCTGTAAATACCCGAAGGGGTAGGCAAGTACATTCGCCAACAATGATTTGCGTACCCACGTTGTAAAGGCGAGCCTATAGCTGTGAAGTGGTCACTTTGCGATGGGTTGCATGTTTACTGTCGGATAAAGAACAACCCTATCTCTTTGTCGCCTTCCACGATATCCATGGGATGAGATGAGTTGGCCCTTTTTACCCACGATGAAACGGAGACGGTATATGCGTTTGGGTGAGAGGATGTTTGTGTGTTTGTTTGTGCAAATCCATGTTGCCATTTTCTCCGAAACTATCAATCCAATTTTGATGCAGTTTACAGTTATGGGTTCGGCTTTAATTGGGGCATGTTCTTAGATAGGTGTTACAATGATAATTCAACAGGGGGCGCTACAGCAAGCATTTTTAATGCAAATCAATGTTGCCAATTTTCTCCAAAAATATTAGTCCGATTTTGATGCAGTTTTCTTAATTCTTAATTCTTTATTGCACACATAATACAGAGATATAACATAAAAGGTAATTTAAAGAACATGTACAAAGGCGAGCTTAACTCATTATGAGTTCTCTACCAGCAAACCTTTGAGTCGCAGAGAAGAAGTTAGGTAATGAAGGGATGTGAAGTGTACAAAAAAAAAAAAGATTACTAAAAGGGTACCTAAACAGGTACATAAACATGCCTACATAGCAAACATATTTATTATATATATACATACACTTATATACATACAAATACATACTATACACATACATACATATATACACACATACACAAATATATACATATAGATACATATACAGACTACATTATTGTGACAGGAAATGTTCCCTAGTTCTTCTCCTGAAGATGTCCAGGGTATTACTATCGCGAATGGTGTGAGGTAGTGAGTTCCAAAGACGTACAGCTTGTATCGTGAAGGATCCATCATAGCATTTTCAATTATTGGTTTGGGTTTGATTGGTGCATGTTCTTAGATAGGTGTTACGGTGACAAACCAGTAGGAGGCGCTGCAGTTAACATTTTTTTAATTATTTTTTATACGTCGTGGGCTTTTACAAAAATTTTAATTTTGCCCTTTATCCTTGTCTACTCCACCAATTTAAATACGCTGATTATTGATTATTTTGTGACTGTACACTGTACAGTAATCATAATAAAAAAGTTTACTGAAGGTTATAAAACTACGGCCTCCAAAACCTAGTGAATGCTTTTGAAACCATTATTACGGGTATGTTGATAAGTCCATAAGTCAATACTCGCCATAATTAGGTTTGAGTTTTTCAGGTCAATAGTGTGTAATCAAATAGTTTACCGTAGCCGGGGTAATAAAATGAATAATGAAGTATTGATAGTGCTTAGGACTATTTGATTATGATTATTTTATTACAGCAACCTCCTTTTTCATCATCATGCCAATCCTGGTTGAATCTAAAGGTGGCACTTAGGAGCCTGGAAACCCGTTTTCTACTTTCTATAATTTGGTTTTAGCACAGTGTTTACTATCTGACTCTATCTGACTAACAAGAAAATGAGAAAATCTGTGCCCGACCCTCGCCTGTCGATCAGCAGGTAAGTATACCGGCTTACAGGTAACTGATATGAGGTTATCTAGCTAGACCATGAAAGTCTTGGTGGGTACCCACAAACTCCTTCCCGTCATGTGAATATACATACTGGTCAAGTCCCTTTCATGTTAAGTTAATAATCGAAGAACAGAATCAGTTAGAATGGAAACGGACGGACCCCAGACTTCGAGGTGAAAGCTTCGGCCGCAATCAGGAAAAATGAAATAATCAGGTGAACCCACGACCTTTCCCTTACAGGGGGAATGCTCTTCCAACTGAGCAACTGAGCCACACCTGCATCAGTTCAAATTTCCCTTCTCTTTATATCCGTCTTTAAGACGACGGTGGAGTCATCTACCAACTGCGAACTGAACGAAACCAATGAATGATTTTTCAACCATTTTTCACCCACCTGATTATTTTTAATTTTATAGTTAGCATAATCTAATACCTATATAAAATTCTCGTGGCACAGTTTTTGTTGCCATACTCCTCCGAAACGGCTTGACCGATTTTGATGAAATTTTGCGAGCATATTGAGTAGGTCTGAGAATCGGCCAACATCTATTTTTCATCCCCCTAAATGTTAGGGGTCCACCCCTAATTTTTTTATTTTTTAGACAAAATTTTTAATTTCTATTTTTTTATGATACAACATACAAAAATACATACAATCTTCAATTTTCACCGTTCTACGATCAACCCTTATTTTTTAATAGCCATTTTAGTAATTAAATCATTTTTTCTTTCCGGTAGAAAAATGATCAATCGTCATTTAATTATTATCTATTTTTCATCCCCCTAAATGGTGCAGCGGGAACGGGATCTGACGCCACGAGGGTAGGAAAAAATTGGCGGTACGAAGTTCGCCGGGACATCTAGTAAATGCTATAAAATTTCACTCAAATGAAGACGAGATGTTAAGATGAAGCAAAGTTGTAAGTAGGATTAGCAGGTGCATCTGTATGGGCAAAGTGGGACCGTAAGCCCTGGGTCAGCCGGGGTGCAAGAGATATGTTGAAGAAAACCTCAACTCCGGCCCAGCACTACAACCTTCAGTTGGCGTGCGGTTTTAGTCCGTTCGAGTCCGACATACCCTCCCCGTCCGGCTCCAGCGGGCTAGATATCCGAGGAGATTTCCGCACGAAAAAAAAAGTATGTGCAAAGTGGAGTCTATTTTGCGAATGAAACTCTATTATGGAGAGATTAGGAGTATCTCGACAATCCACTACTTAACCTAAATCTTCATGGCTAGTTTGAACGAGGTCATCACGACATGGTTTAGTGAATAAGCCTATGATAAAATTGCAGGCAATATTTTAGGTAAATAGGTGATAGTCCGTATACCTAATATAAGTTCACACTACACGTTACACTACTTTTGTTCTGAGTTCGATTCATGGTCGGTACATTCGACCAAATGCGAGTACAGTTTATTCCTAGAATAAACAGCCAATATGTGAGTGATATTGCCTGTTTATTCTAGGAATAAACTTTCGAACCGGCCCTCAGTTGAACAAAATAATATATAAAAATAATATCCATCAAGATCAAAAAAAAAAATTGCTTAGACGGTGCACTTGTGTGGCACGGTGTGACTTGAATCCGTGACCACTCTCTAACCGGGAGAACTCTATGACCACTTGACCACTGAGCTACAGAGACACGTCTTTAGTCAGTTAGAGTTGGTCAGAGCATTCTCCCTTAAAGGACTGGTCGCAGGTTCGGTCCCGTCCGTGTATTACACAAAATCAAACATATTTCGTTAAAATGTACAAATAGATTTAAAAAATTGCAATTAATCGAAAACCAGCATTAAATAAAAGTACTGCAATCAAATAGTGATTTTAAAGTTTTGAAATAAGTAGATTACATGACATTCTTACTTGGCACGGAACGGCGAAAATTACTTGATAAGATAGCCTAGACAGGCTGTGGCGTAGCGGTAGTGAACGCGGCCGCTACGTAGGAGGCGCGGGTTCGATCCCGGCTCAGTGCAAATATTTATATGCATGAATATGGGTATTTGTTACACGAACATCTATGGCAGTCGTTACGAGTAGTTGGAGCCCTCAAAAGTACAACAACTGGTCTAACTGCAATGCTTCGACATCGCCTTTGGGTTGTAGAGATCAGATAGCAGTCGCTTCACAGAAAATATCAACGTCCAGCCAAATCGACAATTAGACTGGTAAAGCGGACCCCAGACTCCAAGCTCAAAGCTTCGGATACGACTGGGATTAACGCTAAGAGGAAGAAGAAGAATCCATACTAATATTATAAATGCGAAAGTAACTCTGTCTGTCTGTCTGTATGTTACGCTTTCACACCTAAACCACTGAACCGATTTTGAGGAGATCGAAAATGGTGGGCCCAAATGTAATAAGTTGAGATATGATCTAAAAAATTAGTCATATTTTTCTATGTTAGAATATGAAAAATCACCTCAATTCTCAATCTGGATGCGGAGAAATATGAGAAAATAGTTTTCGTGAGATTTATCAATTGAGTAATCGATTACACTAAAACATTTGCAGTAAATGATTAATTCAAAGTAATTAAATGCACTATATATACTTACATGCATTATAGTGCATATAATTACAGTCATATTATTAAATCAAATATCAATTAATTACTGAAAAACCAATATTAATGATTATCGATTTCACATCGTATCAAATCTCTCTTATATTTGTAGTCTATGTCACTGACATGGCAGCTGACTAACATTGACACTAGACAGTTGCTGACTGTTTTTGTTTGCTCATCGTTTCGTGTTTTCCGATGCGTTTTGAGTGCTTTCCCGATTATTCGTCATTTTTTACGACAACTGGTTTGTATTTTACGGATTCTGACCCTGCCTACCTTGTACGACCCTTGCTTTCACCTTGGACACCGAAGATCGCTCACACGTTTGACTTGGAATTGTTATTTTGCATTTTACCGCCAGCTTGTGGATTGGATATTATTGAAACTATGGATCGCTGTGTGAATTGTGGTATATCCACTGGTCACTGCAATACACTGGGCCGACGGCCCTTACACGATGAAACAATTCTGTCAGTGATTCGGCAATGGCTTGCACCTCAGTCTGTAAGTAAATACCTGTAACCTCATCTAACCAGCTACCATCCTGGCAGGTTTAAAATGTAAAATGTGTTTAATAGAAGGTGATATATTCAATGATTTTTTATTTTATTTTAGACATCCTTTCCCTATCTCCTTACCTGTTACCTAACTATCGCTTGTAGTCGTTGACGTTCATTCATATGATTTTTCAAACATTTTCTAGTAAATATAATAACTATTAGTGCAAAAGAACACATTTTGCACTTCAGGAATCAGCTTTTAGATAAAGATTATAACATAACCTCTCTTTTACATAATCTCATAAATCTCTGTTCTCAGATTGACAAAATCCGCAGAATTTTCAGTGAAAGGTTGATAATATATAAGCTATTAATTGACACCACTTTCATCTTCTTACAACTAGGCCCAAGATTGTATGTAATCATTTCAGTCTCCTTTGGTATAGGGGTAGATTAGACCTTGAGAAAGGACATAGGCTATGTTTTGTCGCGATAACCGACAGCCACGCGAGCGGAGCCGCGGGCAAAAGCTAGTATATAATATACTAGCTTTTGCCCGTGGCTCCGCCCGCGTGAATGTGGTTTAGGTTCAGCGGTTTAGGCGTGAAAGCGTAACATACAGACAGAAAGACAGACAGAAAGACAGACAGACAGAGTTACTTTCGCATTTATAATATTAGTATGGATCCTAGGAAAACTTAAACTATTAAAGTTCTTACCTGTAGAATACACATGTGTGCAATCAGCTGTGGAGTTCTGCACCAGCTCCAGTTGTGGTAATTCGATGTTCTCGTCCACCTCCAACGGCAAATCAGTGTTCCACTGGAAGATCAGGTCGTCCGTTGTATGGGACACTGGAAATTTATATATTGCATATTAACACTAGTTCGCTACTAGAACGCTACCGCAAGAGGCATGCGATGCGGAGGAATTTCATGACGCATTTTAATAATATCCATATCCATACTAATATTATAAATGCGAAAGTAACTCTGTCTGTCTGTCTATCTGTCTGTCTGTCTGTATGTTACGCTTTCACGCCTCAACCACTGAACCGATTTTGATGAAATTTGGTATAGGGATAGATTAGACCATGAGAAAGGACATAGGCTATGTTTGGTCGCGATAACCGACATCCACGCGGGCGGAGCCGCGGGCAAAAGCTAGTTTTGCTATAATTTCTTTAATGGGTATTTTAGTTATCCTATCTCTATTCGAAAGTTAATAATCATAGGTGCGCTTCGAGGAATAAAAAGTTAATATTTTTAATTGTTATCGGGAGCGCTACTAAAAGGTGCGCTCCGAGGAATAATAAAGGTGCGGCTCATTAGGTGCGCCTCAAAACGGTAGCGCTTCGAGGAATACCTCTTATTTTAATTGTTCAAAGTTGCATGTACTTACCTACAGAATGTAGTACAGTCAGCGTCATAAAAATCTTGACGACGAAGTCTCAAAATGATCTTAAAATTCTCGTACTAAGAGGAAATCAAACTGTTTTATTGATTGATATGGTATTATTGTCTAAACTAATGGTGTGTACCAAATATTGGAACAATCGGTCAACTAAAAGGGGGTCAAAAAACTAAATTAAGATCATTTTGAGTACTTTGTTCGTCAACATCTTTCTGGTGCTGACTGTTATTATGTTATGTGTAAATAAAATTAAAAATTATTTCCTTTAAAAGTATCTTAATCCTATATTGGTATGGTGTGGTATCACGGGCTGTTGTCCGCAACTCCAAGACAAGGTGCGGTTTTTGCGTGAGGGTGAGATTTTATTCGATCCACAAATCCTATATTGCTCCCAATTCTGTTGTTACATCTCTAAACTTAAATTTCTCTAAAAAAATCTAATTGCATCTGTTTCTTTCATGATCAGATAGAAAAGGACAGGTGATTTTATTTAAGTTAAGACCTGTCAAATTGAGACAGAGTGCCTTGTTGGTGCATAGTAATTTAAGTCGCATGTTCGTAGATGTCGACTAAAATTGAAGGGTACAGTCAAGGCGCCGACTTAATCCCATCTGTAATGATAGTGTATTGTACGCTAAATAAATAAATGAATAAATAAATAAATAAATAAATAAATAAATAAATACTTAAATAAATTTGACAGGTGTTCACTAAAATAAATCATCTGTCCTGTTCTATCTGATAATGAAAGAAACAGATGCAATTAGAAAAATTTCGAGAATTTTAAGCTTAAAGATGTAACAACAGAATTAGCAGCATTATCTTATTAATATTATAAATGTGAAGATGTTTGCGTGTTTGTTCTTCAATCCAACTCTAAACGCTAATGGCTGAAATTTCGTGTAGGGATAGATTAGTCTGGAATAACACAAAAGCTTCTTTGCCACTAAGCCACCGAAACTTCAGTTTGCTTATTAGTTAATGTTCTTGAGCTACGCAGGCTTGTGCTTGTAAGCTTTGAAACAGTTAATCAGTGTAAAAGCGTGTGATATGTTCTCGTGGTTTTTTCATTACGGTTTGGTGAGCAAAGTGAGCAAAGGCCAAAAGCGGGTAAAGGGAGGAAATTCTCCAACATATAACAAATATACATTTCAAATAAACGAGGTTTAGTCCCCACTTCGTCCTAATTAATACACTTTTATTACCAGATGGGTCTGCTATAGTTTTCGAGTCGGTAAATAGCGCTGTAATCGTGTTAAAGGATTTAACTAACGAATATACTTAAAGGAAAACTGAAAAATCAATACTTATTAGGTAACTAGCTTTTGCCCGCGGCTCCGCCCGCGTGAATGTCGGTTATCGTGACCAAACATAGTCTATGTCCTTTCTCAAGGTCTAATTTACCTCTATACCAAATTTCATCAAAATCGATTCAGTGGTTTAGGCGTGAAAGCGTAACATACAGACAGACAGACAGAGTTACTTTCGCATTTATAATATTAGTATGGATGTTGGGCCGAGCCCGCGTATTATATCGGTTATAGCGAACAAACATGTCTCAAGTCCTTTCCAAAGAACAACAAAAAGGGTCTCATATACCCTACCTATACCAAATATCATCGAAATCGGTTGAGTATCTAGTTTATTCGTAATAGCGGATAGATAGAATTACATCGGCTGAATTACATTCGCATTTACTTGTATATGCAAGCACAGGGCCCACCTGATGGAAAGTGGTTTCCCTATGTCTGTTCAGCGTTATATTATTATAGGTCCTATAATATTAGTAAGTAGATACACAATTATACATAGATTCTGGTGTTCCGTGATCCAGATTGCAAAATGACGAGCATTCCTATGTTTTCATTAAAGTCACCATGGTTCTCTCCAAAACCTTTCAGAACCTTCCCTTTACCTAAGTACCCCACATCATACTCTCAAAATACCCCCAATATAAACATGAAAGCATTCATTCTAAGAGGTTTCTCAGGCAAAGTTTGCCGCGATACAGAAAATTATCGGTTCGAGTGCCTTTAGGATGTAGGGCAAGGGTGCTCGAGAGTGCGTACTCGAGCTCGTGAAGTCAGCTCGTTGTTATCGCCGATCAGGAGGGGGTTATAAATAGGTTCGATCGAGAAAACGATGCTTATCGGTGGAATGCATACAAGTAAGTAGGTATTTGCCTACTGGTAAAGTAAAGGTCGATAGTTATGAGGGTAGTTTTCGTACTCATATTGCGACAGAAACTGTCTGGCTATCTGCTACGTTGTCACAACTGGTAGAGGACTCTTTTGTCCCCACTAAGGCTAAGAACTCACGGAGCGGTTATTAATAGCGTCCGCCGCGGTTGCGGGCGATTCTCCAATTTTCTCGTGGTGCAGAAAATCTGAGAATCGCCTGCTACTGCGGCGGCCGAGGCGGTTAAAAACCACTCCGAATCTCTTACGCACACGCACAATGGCCCAAAAAAAGGAGGCTCAGTCCTTTTTTTGGGCCATTGTGCGTGAGTTTTCACGTCTGTTGACAAGTCTATTATCGCGATAAAGGGGAACTGCAGGTGGAAATAACACAGATGAAAATAAAAATAAGTGGCGACCCTCAGTTTGATGGCATTGTACCTACTAATCCATACTTCCATACTAATATTATAAATGCGAAAGTAACTCTGTCTGTCTGTCTGTCTGTCTGTATGTTACGCTTTCACGCCTCAACCACTGAACCGATTTTGATGAAATTTGGTTTATAGGTAGATTAGACTTTGAGAAAGGACATAGACTATCTTTTGTCGCGATAACCGACATCCACCCGGTAGGAGCCGCGGGCAAAAGCTAGTAGGTTAATAAAATAAATTTTTATATCTTACTTTCTTTCGAAACTCAATAAGTATGTCGCTGTCTGTCCGTCCCCATGTACGCTTCAATCTTTTTATCTGCGCAATGGATTTTGAAGCGGTTTTTTTTAAATAGATGGAGTGATTCAAGAGGAGTTTATTATGTATAATAAATACATGCTGAAATATAATAGAGGGTGAAGCGGGAACGGGATCAGACGCAACGCGGGTGCAAAAAAATTGGTGGTGTGAAGTTCGCCTGGTAAGCTAGTATAAATAGTGTTGCTCTATCTGTCGTAGCGCCTTTCAACGCTTCGAAGTTACCGGTATAAGCGTACAATGTTATCAGATTATTATCAGGCGCGCTGTATACTGCATACTTGTTATTAAATCCGCAGAATAGGTATTTTTTATACACCTTAGGTGGCAGACAAGCTCATGGCCCCCCGGTTTCCAGTGTCACCATGGTTACCGTGGCCTATGGAAGTGTGCAACACTAGGGTTGTCACGCGACCTTCTAGAAATCTTCTAATGCTATTATTGAACAACCCTATATCTACGGTATCCTGGTGGTATGGGTAATGGGCTGCTGAGACGAGGTCGATTCGATCCCAGGTTTACCATGGCACACACCAATGACTTTTCGATGCTTTTCGAAGTTATGTGTGTATTTATCGCAGGTTTATAAGTGCCCGGTTAATGGCAATAGGCTCGCCACTTATTACATTGGGACCTAAACATAAACTGGCGAAATGTGGGTGCTAGCACCTCTGCCTACCCCTTTGGGGAATACAGGCATGAGTTTATGTTATATGTTATGTCCTATATTTTAGTCGTTTGGAAAAACCACTGCGGGAGTTCATTCCACAGCTTGATCGTGCGTGGGATGAAGTTCTTTTCGTACGGCACATACGCCATTTCAGGTCATAGTACCTTTTTTATAGATAACAAAAAAACCTTACCATCTCACACCTAAAGCTGTGCTTAAAGTGTCAAAATCAAATTGTACCTAAGTATGTAAGACCATCATCCTGTTCCCTAAACGCACATATGTCCTATTTTATTTACTTTTGCTCCCAGCTTCTCAAATATAGACGTGTACCAACTGTTGTTTGGCAAGTTCCTAACTCCCCTAAAGAAAAATCGCTCACATGTTATGGTATTGTTCTGCAATGCATCAAAAGACAGACGAAAACAATTGTGTCCCTTGTTATGACACTATAAACTATCTTCGACTGCGCAATATTTTGTGTAAAATATTATAAAGTGAAGTTGTATTTTATAATAACGGGTGGTAGTGGGTATAAACAACCTATATTTTCTTTTAATATTATCGTATTTCTGTCATAACATTGTTCTTTAATTTTTAAACATAGACCAAACAAAAGACTTCTAACAAAAATTGTGTCAGTGTTCGGGTGATTTTAAGTTTTGAGTCAAGAGTCAAGGTCGACCCAACGCTGACAGTACGGAGTCAGCAGACAAACAGCCTCTATAGCGTGGGGGTAGTGAACGCGACAGCCACGCAGGAGGCGCGTGTTCGATCCCCGCTCGATGCAAATATTTGTTTGCCTGAATATGGCTATTTGCATTGGTCTGGCTGTTTCTATGTAAAATAAGTATGCATTTACAAAAAAAAGTCTCTAAGTATGTTTGTCCGCATTCTAGATAGTAATTAATATTACTAGTTGATATACATACATACATATACTCACGTCTGTAAATATAGGGAGGGGTAGACAGAGGTGTATTAGCACCCACGTTTCGCCAATTATGATTTTCGGTCCCAACGATTTAATAGGGGGCGAGCCCAGTCATTGTCTTGGGCTGTACTGGAAGAGTAAGAGCTGGGGCGGTCCTATTCTACTCCACCGGTAACCAACAAGGCAATTGTTGCAACAAAGAATCAAGGAATCAAAGAATCAATTTCATTTATTCAGTTTAGGCACATAAAGAGCACATATGTACGTCAGAATTTTACAAGTAATGTCAATCACAGAAAAAATAAATAAAATAAATCATTGGAAAATGATCCTTTCGCTGGTTCGGTTGGTGGTTCTACTGAGAAGAGACCAGCAAGAAACTCAGTGAACTCGATTATCCATTTTTTTTTAAATATGGTTTTATTTATAGTAAATTTTCACTTACGGATACCGTTACAAACACTTACGGATACCGTTTAAAAATTGAAATCACGCTTTAATCTATATTGTTATTACTTTTTCTGACGATGGTCATCATCCATGACATTAAAATAAAATATTAACTTTTTGTTACATTGTCGTGATACACGTTTGTAGTAATATAAATATTAATATTAATAACAAAGAGTTTCACAAACATTCGCATTTATATTAGTTGGATATTTATACAAAAATGAAAAGAAAAATACCTCCCTATTTCCGCTAGTTAAAAAAAAAATCTATAGATTATAAGCCAACCATAAAAATATGTCTGAAGGCTCTTCACCATCGAGCCAGCTCGTTACGTATTCATTGTGACTCGAGTGGGCTCAGGACGCGCCGACACAGCCTCTCCACCCTCTAATTATAGTCTATGTTTGACATTTTGTCTTCTGATATTTTCAGAAAAAAGTAAGTGGGGTATTTTTTGTCCGTGTTCCAATTTTAAGTTGTATTGGCCTTTGGTACGGCTTCCCTCATTAAAACGAGATGAAAAATCATTAAGCATTTTCTTAAATACACAAAACAGAATACCGCAGGTCTAAAAGGGCCACTTTATTGGAATCGTATAGGATAATATTTCGTCTTTTACACGATATTTACATGAAATTATAATTTGCTTAGTAATTGAATTGTTGTGATTCTGTAACTGAGTGAGTGGCCGTTTTACAAATTTCATCGCAATCTATTGAGATTTACTGGTAATTCAAACGACGACCACAGAACAGAAAAGTGTCGTCACTGGAGATGAACCAATGACATCACTTTTCTGTTCTGTGGACGTCAACCAGTCCGACCAATGAAAATCATTTTAATCAAAAACTTTTGGATTACCAGTAAATCTTTGGCCTCGATTCTACTAAAGCGAAACTATAGTCAAACCACAGAGATTGCAAAAAGCGGCAATACATTATAGACTTTAAAGAGATGCATTTAAAGTTCAATATTAAATAACTGTTAGCAGAGTGAATAAATGAGTGTAATGAAACTTTTATCATTTAATTTTGGACCTTACTGTATAGAAATAAAGTCTAAACTTTAATGCCGCTTTTTGCAATCTCTGTGGTTTGACAATAGTTTTGCTTTAGTAGAATCGAGGCCCAGGAAAGTGTCGTCACTGGAGATCCACCAATGACGTCACTTTTCTGTTCTGTGGACACAATTCTCTATCAAAGTTATCGCAGTACTGTGCTCGATACTGTATGCTCAGAGAATTCCACAACTGGACAGTGGACTTTACAGAATATCAATAAATCAAAGTCACATACTCACAGCTTTCCATCTGCAGTTTACATTCTTGAGTGTCATGCGGGTAGATTAAGAAATTCATAGCGCAAGACAGCCTCAGGGTCAGCTTCACCATATACAGGATCGCCTTCTCTTTTGACAGCCATACGTAATGATTGGGTATGGTCATAGTTTGAAACGTCACGGATTTGGCATTCTTGAAGAAGGAGTCTGGTCGCCACATGTGTTTGAGCCAGTCTACTTCCAATAGCCTGGAAAATAAAATATGATTAGTGGGATTACTTTTCACTTCACCATACTTCTTGTACTGTCTTAATGTTGAAGCTATCGACAGCTTAGTGGTTAAGGAGTCGGCCTTATGATCGAGAGGTCCCGGGTTCGTTCCTGGCCATTACACTACCGACGTGAACCCACTCTTAGCACAAACAATTTAGCTTAGTTGGAGAGGTTAGAGGGAATATTAGTAATTTCGGTTACTCATATTCTCTTTAAAAAAATGTGATACCGACAAGTCTGAAGTTACAAAATGTAGGTTTTTTGGTAGCACTACTATTATAAAAGTCAACGGGATATTTACTATCTTATAAATAAACATGTATTTGAATTTTTTTTTAATTTTTTTTTTATTATTCCCATATTGAGTATTGAGCTATACAACCCTCAGATTCTCTCGACAGAAAACCAAGCACTATGTCTACCCAGAACGGTAAAATAAACTATTAAAATGAAAAAGTAAAAACTTTGGAAGGGGTACTTTTTATCCATAGTTTATAATTTTCGGGACTTCACGCGATATATTTTTGATAAACTTACTTTTGCCGACGTATCAAAAATATATCGCGTGAAGTCCCGAAAATTATAAACTATGAGTAAACGCCGCGATAGTTTAAAAGGGTACTTTTTATGTTGGTGTAGAAATTAGGAATTGTACTAACTGCCCAGAAACAAAAATAAGGGGTGAGTGTAAAGAAAAACAGCGGAATATTGTGTGCCTAACCCGGAGTGAGTAAAGGTGTGAGTATACATACAATAGATATATACTTGTATACAATGGGTATGGCAATATCAGGTAGAAGTACTCAAAGCCGGCGCGGCGGGCTGGCATGATAGGGTTAAGGACATAAGAGGAAGCTCGTGAAATATGTTAGAGTAGAGAGCAAATGGCGGGTCGTTGTCTCTGCCTACCCCGTAGAGAAATAGGTCGACCATAATATGTATGCATTGAGATGAATTACTTTAGTACCAAAATTATACGAACCTGTATTCAGTAGTCATATTTTCCGGCAAGCGTAAGCGATGGTCTTTCCATGTTTGGGCGAAGAATATATCTGCTGCGTATGTCTAAAACAAAAAACCAGTCGCAAATATTTGTACTTGAGCAAAAATGGAACCTGCGATCTTAGTCCCAGAACTCGAATACTCCACCATCACACCACAACCGTGGTGAAGTTATGAATTTTCAAAGGGGACGCGGATGGAAAACATACCTATATCGATCTAATTTGTCATGCACCATGCGAACCATTGAGAACCTGCAAGAATTAGCTTACAGAGACCCCTCACCGCTGCGCCATACTGGGTATTTATTACCTGAATGTCTGCCCTTGTCTATTTAGGGTCAGTGCAACATGTGGGATCTATGGTATCCTGCGAAGACTTTCAAGGCCAAGCCGGTACACCTATTGATTGACGGATGACCTTCCGATACAAGTTTTATCCTCGATTTTGGAAGTTCTGACGGCAGTTGCTTCTAAGATCTTGGTTCTTGATGTTTACGACCCATACACCTTAAATCCCCCCCTCATACTTACAAAGTAACCAGCTCACCATAGAAGTTTCGTCGATAGAGTCCAGTCCCATTACTGTGACATGGAAGTCCACGATGGTAGGCTGATCGTTCACCTTAGGAGGCCTCATCTTGTCGTACATACGAGGGTCTTCTGGCAGCAGATCCTGGAGAGTGAGGAGTGTTGATCTGGACAAAGGAGAAATAAAAGTTTGGACAGATCTGTTTGTTAGGTAATCTGTAAAAATGGCACAGAATAGATAATAGTACTAGCTGTAGGAGTTGATTTTTCTTATTATATACCGTTGCTCAGTTCTTGAGGAAAGATAATACTAATTTTTTTTATACTTATCAAATATTACACACATCTAAGTATGTTCTTTTACTCTTTCATGCAAAATTACCTCAACGAATCTGAGTAAAATTTTCAACATACATACTTAGAATTTCTTATTTGGACTTACCGGACTTACACACAGTATATTTTTTACTTGGGTGGGCTATAATAAAATCGCCACAATATAATATTCTTGTGGGTAGCAGGACTAGCAGAATATTCCATTCTACCTTAATCTGACGAAGCCACTGGCCACCTGGCTACGATCGCAAAATCAAATATTTTTGTCATCATAATTAAGCCACTAAAGCCAGTGGCGTAGGTAGCCAGATGGCTACTGAAGAGTCCATTGATAATAATAAAATACATACACACAAAAGCTATAGAGAACCCGGAACAAGAAATTGTACAAGTATTTGTAAAGGGTATCCGTATCAAGCATCTGGTCCCATTCATGTGAGACCCATCAATGTTAATGTTGTCGAAGGGAGAAATGATAATATGGAGCACGAGGCAAAATTTCCATAAATCTACATTCATTAACAAATTTACAAACGATTTTTACATTATCGGCCTTTACATTGTCACGTAATCATGATTTCTTGAGAGCGTCAAAATTGCGCAGCGGAATTCTCTTACAAAGAATGCGCAAGATACGCTATTGAAATCAATCAATCAATAAATTAGCCTATTTTTCATTGCATTGAGATACCTCAATAAAATAATTATTTTTTTGACTATTCTTTTTTTTTCAATGTTGACATGGACCTAATTATTCTATACAAAGTTGTAGAGTTAAGTTCATTGGTAACTTCGAATGTTTTAAACCATAAATGCAACCGAATAAAGTATTTAACAAGCGGCTCCATCAATCACCCCCAGGCCAGCGCTCATGGAGTTCGAAGGTCGTTCTGCGACCTCCGACGTTCGGTTCGCCTTCGCTCTTCGCGGGCTTACCGGGCCCGGAGTCTAGTCCGGACCCGACCGGCCGCCTCCTTCTCGAGCACTACTTGCTCGCAGGCGGCCGCACTCCAAGCGTTCGCGCATCGTACCATCGCTGGCGAGTGTGAGGACTCCCACCCTCAGAGCCGCCACTAGGACGGGCCTCGGCGTGTCCCACGCCGGCCACTCAGTCAGCGTGTGCAGCTCTATGTCCTCGCTCGCATCACAGTGATGGTACTTGGACGTTGGCTCCTTCTGGATCTGACACAGGTACTTCCCGAAACAATCACCTGTGTCTGCTGGTACGAGAGGCTACCGTGTGGCCTCTTTTCCATCTGTCTGCCAAGACCTTTTTCTCGGGAATACGTGGAGGTATCAAGTTGTAACGCCCTCTGCTTACCCCTTCAAGTATGAACAGGTGGAACTGGTGTACAAAACAAAAATAGAAATTTCTCCTCTGTTATAATCAACCGATCGCAATAAAACTTTGTAGGTACAGGTGAGATTGACACTTGAGTAAGCCTGTTATTATCAATTAACATTCGTCTGCACTATAAAACCGCCTTCTTCATAATTTAACTACAGAATATAACAAAAATAAAAGGAATAATTTATGTGTATGCATGTCTAAGTACCTAAAGGTACCCTTTTAATAATCTGATTTTCTTTTTGTACACTCCACATCCCTTCATTACCTAACTACTTCTCTGCTAATCAAAGGTTTGCTGGAAGAGAACTCATATTGAGTTAAGCTCGCCTTTGTACATGTTCTTGAAATTATCATTTCAACTCAACTTCAACTTTCTGTACTAATTTGGTATACAATACAATTCTTCGGGACGGGTGTTTGTCTCGTAAATCCTCCTAATAAGCTTAACAGGTTAGGATGTTTTGAATGTATATTTCAATGGGCTCCCGGATGGTTTGGTAAAACAATTGAATTTTTATTTTATTTAGGACACGTCAATTTGACTTCACCTCGCCTGATGTTAAGCAAAGGCAATGTCTCGGAAAGAGGGTCACCATCGTAAACATGAACCATGTTAACAGTGGTGGCACTCAGCTTGACGGCCTCATTAGATGCCTTTTCACGCCCCGCTTAAAGGACCCGGGACTGTAGGAAGAAGGAAACACGTGAGCTGGCAGGGAGTTTTTATTTTATTTTTATATATTTGGGGAAACAAACAGTTACACAATGTTCTTAATCCAAGGTCTTAACCTTAACTTAGTTGTAATTATGTAACCTACAGCGTTATCCACAATGTTATTAGAGTAGTATTTTATAATTTACTAGCTTTTGCCCGCGGCTCCGCCCGCGTGGATGTCGGTTATCGCGATCAAATATAGCCTATGTCCTTTACCAGTACTGTTTATTAGCAGCAGACTAAAGCTACTATGTAAATGTTTAACATACAATAACGGTATGGAATCAAAACAACAAGATAAAGAGTACATAACATGCCCAATACGATAAAATACTGTCAATTGACATGATTGAATACTGATTAATTTTAAGTTCAAGTTTAAGATTAATATACGAATAATGAAGCACAAACTTTGCTCAGGCAGGCTTTGGAGAGAAGGAGCGTGACCTAAGAGGAGGACCCAGAACCAAGGAGGACCCAGACGAGCAGCCTTCTCCTGTATTTGGGCCCCTGTGTGGGTCGACGCCCTGACGGTACGCAACATCGCCCTCTTGCGACGTCCGCAGAGGGTGATGGCCGTCGGGGCGGTAAGAGGATACCGCACCATCTCACCCGAGGCGGCTTGCGCAATGGCGGGCTCTCCTCTGTGGGAGCTGAAGGCCGGGGTCCTAGCGTTAGTGTATCATTGGCGCGAGAAGGCCCGGAGCCGGGGCAAGTTCCCGGCACCTTCGGAGGTGGGGAGCGGAGGCTCCAGGTGAGACGGTCCATGCTCCGGGAGTGGGAGCGGCGGCTGGCCAATCCCACGGCTGGCAGAAGGACCGTCGAGGCGATCCGTCCGGTCCTCAGAGACTGGATGGACAGATCGCGGGGGTCGGTAACGTTCCGCATGGTGCAGGTCCTTTCGGGGCATGGATGCTTCGGAAGCTACCTGTGCCGGGTGGGACGAGAGCCGACCACTGGGTGCCACCACTGTGGCGGAGATGATGAAACGGCGCAGCACACCCTAGAGGAGTGCCCCGCGTGGGCTGGGCAGCGCCGTGCTCTTATCGCCGAAGTGGGGACGGACCTCTCGCTGTCTGCCGTAGTTCTGTCTATGGTCGACGGCGGCGATGAGGCGTGGGCAGCGGTTCAGACCTTCTGCGAGACGGTTATCTCGTAGAAGGAGGCGGCGGAGAGGGAGAGAGGGAATGTGACCCACTTTCCTTCCCACAGCGCCGCAAGAGAACCGGGGCTCGGAGGAGGCGGTACCACCAACTCCTCCCCCCCTAACCGGGCCTGGCAGTAGACGCGGGGCGTCTGCTGCCCTTACATAGGCCTCGAGGTTGAAGGCGCACGTCGTGTCGCGTGTGCCTTGCCTAGGCGGGTGGCAGAAAGACTCCTCTTCTGCCGCACCAGAGACGGGCCTGCCGCCGATAAAGTGAAGCCCGCCCCCTGCCCCTGTGAGAGGTGAGCAAAGTGCTTAAACGCGTGTGGCACAAGATGTATGGCAATAATATCCTTTTGCATAAGTTAGCAATTTATCTTAGAACTTATAGTATTCATAAGGGTGACCAGGTTTTCAGCTCGGTTTTCAGGTATATCACATAGTTCAATATGTGCAATGTCGGGCCTGCTGCTCAAGCATATCAATTTTGGACTCCAAGCCAGACATCACAGTATTGAGCCCCTCCGTGCTATTAGCCTGCTTGGTAAGAGTATCAACCCTCTTTTTCAGATCGTCTTGACATTCAGAAGAGTATTGCACGGAGGTTTGCAGAGCGGTCACGTCCTCTCGCAGAATCACCTGCTTGTGTTCGAGATCCGTAATATATTTCTCAAATCCTGCCGGCTCAGATCGTATAGAATTAAGTTCTATTTTTATGTCCGCAGTAGTTTGCGTGACGGTGACCAGGTCCAAATTAAGGTCCTCTAAGCCGCGTCCAAACCTAAACAAGCCGTCACAAATTCAAACGTGTGGATAGGGCGTTTGATTTGGTTTGTGTAGGTTTGCAAGCGCTTGTTGCCGATCCGCCAAGTGTCGGTTTTTTTGTCACAAATCAAAGGAATTTGCCGCAAGCGCTTGCGACTCGTCCACACGTTTGCGTACACTCAGTCTCGATTGTGTACTGGCGGCGTACAGACGTATGGGTCGTCTTGAGTACAAATATGAGTGACTGGCAAATGGTCAAATGAAAACATTTTGAACTTCCTGGAATGTTACCAGGCAGAACCATGCATTTGGGACCCGGGAAATACTGATCGCAAGGACAAAAAAAGTAGCTGATGCATGGTGTCGCCTTAGTGCAATCCATACTAATATCCATATCCATATCCATACTTAATATTATAAATGCGAAAGTAACTCTGTCTGTCTGTCTGTCTGCCTGTCTGTCTGTATGTTACGCTTTCACGCCTAAACCACTGCACCGATTTTGATGAAATTTGGTATAGAGGTAGATTAGATCATAAGAAAGGACATAGGCTATGTTTGTTCGCGATAACCGATATTCACGCGGGCGGAGCCGCGGGCAAAAGCTAGTATTTAATAAGCCAGTTCAGGAACTGAAAAGTAAGAAGGAAATTCTTGTGTTCACCTTTAGGAAGATTTTTTTTATTTTTCGTTTCCTTTCAAGAAAATACTTGTATTTATAATAAAAATAACTTCAGCCAAATTATATTGCCGCAATCTCAACGTCCGTCATGCTTGCTTCTTCAGAACACAATGTCTCACTCGCAAGCACTCGCAAGCGTGTGGTGGTCTGTCAAATCAAGCCAAACGTTTGTAGAGGTTTGGAGTTTGCGGCAAGCGGCAAGCGTGCGGACGGGGCATTACGTTTTCCGACAAGCCTATTATCGCACAGTCCAGCTAACCCCTAAGATCTTTAAATTTCTTATTCATTTCCTGAGTAAGAGCTAATATGGCATTTGTTAACTCACATTTCCGCTGTTTACGCTTTCTCCCTTCATTCCAGTTCTCATCAGGTCTTGCTTGAGTATCCGATAGATTTGGTGACGAAGATGACATAGGATTGTGTATCATTTTGTTTTACAAAAAGAAAGTTTGACAATTGGAATCAATAAAATGGATCAGATGTAAATAAAGAAGAGATGTTGCGTCTTTAGCAGTATTCTACCGTCTCTACCATGGTGAATGTTCTGACGAGCTCTTCCAATTAGTCCCACCATCTCCTTTCCTACACAGGACGACACGTGCAGGGCTAAGATGCCATCCATATACGGTGCAGAGTATACCAGCTAGAACCAAGCGTTTCAGCGACTCATTCCTATGCCGCACCATTAAGACCTGGAACTCCCTGCCAGCTCACGTGTTTCCTTCTTCCTACAGTCCCGGGTCCTTTAAGCGGGGCGTGAAAAGGCATCTAACGAGGCCGTCAAGCTGAGTGCCACCACTGTTAACATGGTACATGTTTCCGATGGTGACCCTCTTTCAGAGACTTTGCCTTTAGCTTAACATCAGGCGAGGTGAAGTCAAATTGACGTGTCCTATATAAAAAAAAAAAATGTCGAATTGCAGTCGGTAATCGGTAATGAATAACGCCAGCTATTGTGCTCACTCAAGCGTAAAACCGGTATTAGGTTTGTTATGCAAACTACTAATGTTTTAATGTAAAGGTCGCGTCGAAAACGTCGCAAGCGCCGTGCGGTACGCGTGACTTACGCGTTGTGATGATACGTGCAGAATAGATACAATGTCGGTGGTTTTATATTTTCTGTTCTTGATTATTCACTAATCACTCTGTCTAACTTCAATTGATGGATATCTTCATGGTAACAAGTCTAAATATTCATAATCTCACAAATTTTACCACAAACACTAACTTTAGACACTGATAATTATTAATCTTTTGGCGAGTAATGATAACAGATGTTAACTGTACGGTAGCTGGGCGAGTTCCAGGTCTTAGTGGTGCGGCATAGGAATGAGTTACTGAAACACTTGGTTCTATACTTGGAACTACTACGGATCTAACTGCAATGCTTCGATATCGCGATTGGGTTGTGGTGGTTAGATGGATCAGTTGCATCACGGCAAATGTCGAAGTTCAGCCAAATCTGCAGTTAAACTGGTAAAGCAGACTCCAGACTTCAAAGTGAAAGCTTCATATGCAACTGGGAGTAAAGCTAAGATGAAGAAGAAGGTAGTCATATGTATGTGCACGCAGTTTTCTATTAGAATGTTATTGTTACTTTTCAATTAGGGTTTTATTTGAATGAATTTGAATGAATTTTTTATAGCATTTATTATGCTAACTTTAAAGATCGAAAAATATCGGAAAAAATGAAATGCTCAAGTGAGACTTGAACTCACGATCTTTCCCTTACAGGGGGAATCCTCTTCCAACTGAACTATTGAGCCACACCTGAATCATTTCAAATTTTCCTTCTCTTTATATCCGTCTTCAAGGGCGACCGTGGAGCCATCTACCAACATTCTTACGAACTCCTGTGGCGAGGCCTCCTTAGGCTTATCTGTCCTGGGAGGTGCAGCACCGAGACCTTGTGACAATAGTTGGAGTCGATCTCTCACTGCCGGCCTTCCTTCGCTCCATGGCCTGCAGCGCAGCGAGAGAAGTTTTACCGCGATCGCATCCTTCTGCGAGGAAGTCATCTCGTGGAAGGAGGTAGTGGAACGGACCAGTGAGGCAGACATCCTCGCTGACTAGATTCATCGCCAGTGAAATGAGCGACGTGCCGCCCTAGTGAGGCCGCAAATGGATGGGTCGGAGTTAGTCCTCCACCCGCTGTAGAGGGCGATGTCCTGGTGTTTCTGGACATCACCCAATCAGGAGGGTATTTTATCTAGTAATAATGTCACGATTACAGACCGGCTCGTGGCTCTACCATTATTTTATATGATACAGGGAAGCATCAAAGATACTAAGTAGGATTAGTCTTTATTAATCAGAAGACATTGAAAACGTTATTTTTTACCCACGACGAAATGGAGACGGTATATGCGTTTTGGGTAAAAGGATGTTTGTGTGTTTGTTTGTTTGTGCAAATCCATGTTGCCATTTTCTTCGAAACTACCAATCCAATTTTGTAGCAGTTTTCAGTTATGGGTTCGGCTTTAATTGGAGCATGTTCTTACATAGGTGTTACAATGACAACCCAACAGGGGACGCTACAGCAAGCATTTTTAATGCAAATCAATGTTGCCAATTTTCTTATACGTCGTGGGTTTTTTCAAACTTTTTGTATTCTTGTATCCAATAGCTGTACCCACGACCGACGATCTAAGCTTTAATTTCTAGGCACACGACCCTAATATTTTTTCTAAATTAAAAATTGCCTATTACATGTTACAACATCAGTTATCTGCAGTAAAAATCCCGTCAATATCGACCCAGCCGTTTTGATGATACACACACAACATTTAAAAAATATTTTTGTTTTAGTTAATCTGTAAGTACACTTACAACAAAAATACATGAAAGATATATAGATAGATACATGTAATCATTAAAAAACAGTTATTTTAATGGTACAGCAGATACTTCAATTTTATTAAAGTAGATGTAATGATGTAATAAAGTAGATAATTATGCGTAATGACTCGAGTGTATTATTGCATATCTGACAAAAGGAACCCCAAAGACAATTCACATAGATACTTAAGTATATTTTAGTACATTACATAGATATATTATTTTAACATTGACAACCAGTTAATAAGTACGAAATGATTGCAAACACACGTGTTTCTTAACGCCAGATATTATTATTTATTATACCTACAACTAGAAAATTACAAACGAAATTCGAGACACTTAAATCGTGTGAAAAATATGGGTGATATATATTGTTGGAGGCAGGTATGTTTATTTTACTACTTTTTTTCTAAATCTGATTGATTTTTGCTTTCGAGAAACATGAACTTACCTTTCACTCTGTACAGATATACCTATATGTAAGAGGAACGTTATTTTGTACATACGTTATTCGATCGCAGTTGAGTAGGTAGCACTGGAGATATGACCTAATACGCGGGTGGAGCCATATCGAAGAACTGCAGCTAGTTTTGTTTCCTTTTAAAAATAAAGGAATGTTTCCTTTGAGTGAAATTCTCTAGAGATAGAGTGAGAAATTGCGTGGTAAGAGAGCGATGTGGAGTAATAGAAGATGTAGTGACGAGAATTGCGAAAGGAATGTTAAGATGGTTCGGTCATGTTGAGAGAATGAATGAAAGAAGACTAACGAAACAGATGTATGAGGCGAGTGTGGAGGGTACTGTCGGTAGGGGAAGACCTAGGCGCACATGCCTGGACTAAATTGGGGAAATTTTAGAAAAGGGGCAGGTCAGGAGTACCCTAAACCGACGAGCATGCATGAAGAATGTAATGAGAGTGAATGAAGAGAGAGAGAGTAGTATGTCAGGATCGTAGCAAATGGAGATCCGTGATCTCTGCCTACCCCTATGGGAAACAGGCGTGATTTTATGTATGTATGTATGTACGTATGAAATTCTCTATCTCCAGGATTTCGAGTACAGTCAGCGTAAGAAATATCTTGACAACGAAGTCTCAAAATGATCTTGAAACCTACTTAGATTTAGCTCTCAAATTCATACAGGACAGCAGGCCAGATCATGCTCTTATAGATATATATCTTTGTACTTACTTGTAAATTTTTAACTAGATTTTAATATAAGCTCACACCTTTTCCAGGTCTTTATTTTGGTGACATCATTACTCACCATTATAAGCGGCGGTATCATGATTACGTTTCCCTCGATATTACTTCCCACAATTTCATCGGAAAACAACACTGATATCAAAGTGACGACGGACCAAGCATATTGGATAAGTGAGTACGAAAATAAATATTTATGATCACAGATTTATGAATAATTTTTCAGTAAGTAATTTTAAAATAAATATATAATGGGTAATCTTGTGATCGGCAAAGTTGGTGACAATCTAACAATACCTACCTATATTGTATTAAAGGTGAATTATGTGGGAGTGTTCTTAGACATGTCTGATGAAAATCGATTGAACAGGGATGGGGAGTGTCGGGGGTTTTTAATTTATGCTAAATAGCATTAAAATTCAAAATTAAATGCAAATAGATCATTAGATGTTTATCACAAAGTTTGCCGATTACTAACCTTAGCTATATTTTTTATATACCAACTGAGTTTTCACCATAAGAAGTGGCCAAAATAACAGTATTACGCGTAGGTAGGTACTATTAGTTTACGTGCGTCTTTAATTGGAGAATACGAAATGGCAATGCTGCAAGGCTGAAAACCTGGTCGTGATACTAAAAACCAATTTTGAAAAAGCTAAAAAAATCTAATATATTAATTCTACCGAATTTCGTTTGGTTGAACGATCGTACTGGATACCTTTTTTTTTCTTTTTTTTTTCGAGTGGAAATCCCCTCGGATACCCCCCCTGCCGGAGCCGGAAGGGGAGTTATGTCGGACTCGAACCGACTAAAACCGCACGCCGACTGTGGGTCTTGGTGCTAGGCCGGAGGTGAGGTTGTTATAGACATATCCCTCGCACCCCGGCTGACCCAGGGCCATCCCTTACGGTCTGGCCCTTTTTTTTTTTTTTTTCCGTGCGGAAATCCCCTCGGATACCCCCCTGCCGGAGCCGGAAGGGGAGGTTATGTCGGACTCGAACCGCCTAAAACCGCACGCCGACTGTGGGTCGTGGTGCTAGGCCGGAGGTGAGGTTGTCATCGACATATCCCTCGCACCCCGGCGGAACGGTCTGGCCCTCCTCAGGATACCTAGTTTTAGGCGGCACTTCACAAGCTGCTGCCACTGACAAAGCCAGTTATAAAGGCTTGCAGCACTGCACTATCATATAGTCCTAACTCCCCTCTATTTCCATGTACAAACGAAATTCGGTAGAATTAATATATTAGACATCGATTTTTTTAACTTTTTCAAAATTGGTTTTTAGTATCACGACCAGGTTTTCAGCCTTGCAGCATAGCCATTTCGTGTTCTCCAATTAAACACGCGTCTAATGATACACATCTCATTCAGATAAGGGATGAGACTGGAGTTAATGTCATCATCTCTCATACTATAAGATATAAGGTTGGACTTTAATTGGTAACCATAACGCTGCAGAATGCCGATCGATGCCGACAATAGTCGACGATGGTGGATCTATAATGCTTGGCCAAAAAAAAGTCCTGAAGCTCACCGATGCCGATAATGGGCGCCGGCCCTTACTCGGTCTAACGTCTTGGAGTCGCTGGAACTTACTTTTTGTTACGTTAACCTGAATTAAATCAATTCAGGTTAACGTAACGTAATTGTTAAATACAAACGACTGATGCGCCATCAGTCGTTTATATTAGATTAACATCACTGATATCTTTATTTTCATTCACAGATACAAGTCATGGTATCGGCAGCATCTTGGGGTTCTTTGTGCTGCCACCTATTATGGAAATATTTGGTCGAAAAGCCGTTCATATGTTTAACGGCTTCATTCTCATCATCGGCTGGATTATATTCACACTGGCTCACAGCGTCACACCACTTATAGCTGCAAGAACCATTCAAGGTGTTGACATGGGTGGTTTCTATATACAATCTATACTTATCAGTGAATATACGAATCCTAAAAGAAGAGGTTACTTCATGATCTCCAAGAAAGCAGCAGTAACCATTGGTGTACTTTTGTGCCACACTTTATCTCTTATTTGGAACTGGCGGCAAATAGCCATATTTGCAATAATTCCTGCAACACTAGCAATCGTGTTGACGTTGTTCTGGCCAGAAAGTCCTTACTTTTTAGCTATGAAAGGTCGCTACACGGAAAGTGAAAAGTCATTCATCTGGCTCCATGGTGGTTTCAACATGCAAGAACTACACCTATTACATTATTCTCAGCTACAAAATGCAAAGAAACAGGGCACAGAAAAATGGTACAAGTGTCTGTTTAAAAAAGACTTCTTGAAACCCTTTGTGTCAATATCTCTTTTAACATTAATTATAGAATTTAGCGGCAAACATTATTTCCCGGTTTACGCAGTGCAAATGATAACTGAACTGGTAGAAGATAAGTCAATAGCAATATATGTCTCTATAGGTGCAGATTTATTCACTTTAGTGGCTTTCATAGTTTGTTCTTTCATTATGCGTTACTTCAAAAGACGAACAATTCTGTTTTCGTTTGGTGTAGTAACAGTTGCCTTGATGTTATCAATCTTTTTCGTTATAGTTTTTAAGTCTTCGACTGCGACATGGCTAGCGCCAATGTTAATTGTTGTACATAATTTTACAGTAAATAGTAGTATCATACCTGTATGTTATACATGTTTCGGTGAAATATTTCCATTGGAATACAAAGCATGGGGCAACACTATAACTGGGATGGTTTTCGTGATTTCATACACTCTGATGTTGAAACTTACGCCACTTTTAATGGATAGCACGGGTGTGGGAGGTGTTTATGCAATTTACGGTATAACTATAGCTAGCTGTTTGTTAGTGCTATATGGTACACTGCCAGAAACTAAAGATAAAACTTTGCTAGAAATTGAAAACGATATTAAAGGTGTCGTTTTGTCAAATCACGATGTATTATTAGCGAAAAACATGCCTGAAATGAAATGAAATATTTGTTATTTGTTAGTGTTGAAAAGTTACTTCACTATTCTAATAAATATAAAAGACTCTGTACATAGACTTATAGAATTAGAATCAAGAAAATATCTGTTCTTTTCTTTTAATTTTACAATGATTCAGGAATTTTGTAACTACCTAACTCTGCACTCTGGTTGGAAAATATTAAAGTTCATTTTAGTTTCATCAATAATATTGGATAATCAATATTTTACCTTTAAGCCTACCTTTCATACAGACCTAGCATGATATACGGTCGAGGTAAGAATAAGCTTGCCGACCTTAAATTCGACTTACAGTCGGCAATTGATCCAACGATTCCGTGATATGGGTAAATCGAAACTACGGTTATTACTGTCAATGTTTTTTTGGATTTATTGACAATTAAATAATTTAAACGTATCCACTACGTAACAATTGTACAAACACAACATGTAGCCGCCACAGCCACCAAGACTAGCCCTTCCCATCCTCGTGTTAGTAAAGTAACTGTCGGGTGGGTTAAGGATAATCCCAAATAGCGCGATTGTGTCATCGCATCGCTGCTTGAGGTGGATCTTCGATTTTCTGAGTTCCTATACTAGATTAGCCGTTAGATGTGAAATAGTTAACAAAAAAAAAACTTTTAAATGTTCAACTGTTGAAAATTAAATGTTATAAATAAGATGCATTTTCTTTCATTTTGAATACAATAATTGTAGAAGACTGGGCGTTGCTTGTGTGTCTCGGTCGTGGAATAAAGAGTCCGTATTTAGGAACTTAAGGTTTATTGCGACAATTATAATATTGATGTACTAATTTAATTTATAATTTAGTGACGGACCGCGCGGGAGCGAGAGACGCGCCGCACGCGCCGATGTTTGAAGGGCAAGTGGTCGGGCCGCGCGCGAACCCCGCAGCCCGGCAGCGATCTCGTCGGATGTGCGTGTGTGCGTCCGTGTTGAGCACACATGCTAGGCGTTAACAATAATGTTTAGGCGAACACAAAATCACAATCTTCCTTTCCTCTCAGGATTAATAAAATTAGAGTGCAACCAATATATCCTAAAGGATGGTAATGTTGATATATTTGACGGACAGGCCACTGGTTATTCTTCTTGCGAATGGCGAATATTAGAACAGGCTTAATCAAGTAGCTGGGACAATCCCATCAACAACTGGCCCTTAAGTATTTTATATAACCTTGCGGAAATAGTATATAGCAGGTATGTACCCGAATCAGTTTGATTGATTGATTGATTGATTTATTCTTTATTGTTATTACAGGTAGGTATACAATAGGTCTTATAGTTTAAATACAGAACTCTGTAATATACCGCATTAGCGGTGTACAATATTGGTCAAATATATATAATTAAATTTTTATTGATTAAAGGGTACTTTCACATGCATTAACATTACAACAGCTTTACAGATCATTGTCACACAAATAGTCTGATACACTATAGTAGGTTTTAGATTGTAGAATATGCTGTACCTTTTTCTTAAATGATACAATATTTTCTTCATCGCGTATACATTTGGGTAATTTGTTGTACAATTTAGGTCCCATACAGAAAATACTCTGGTGCATTAATTTAGTATTAGAAGGTACAACGCATAGCACATCTCTGTGACGTATTCCGGTTCTTTTACCAAATAGATGTAAATTCATTTTAACAAACACTACTGTTTCCAGGATATAGAGTGCAGGAACTGTGAGCAATTTTAAGGCCTGAAAATGTGGTTTACAACTATCTATGGATTTTATATGGCACATTGCTCTAATACATTTCTTTTGGGCCTTAAATGCTAAATCTTTGTCAGTAGAGTTGCCCCAAAAAATAATACCATATCTTAACGTTGATGATACATGTCCATGATACGCTGTAATTACAGTGTTACGATCAGCGATACTAGAGAGTTTGCGTAAGGCATAGCAAAATTGGTTAAGCTTAAGACATATCTGTTCTATATGCTGCTTCCAAGTCAATTTACTATCTAAAAGCAACCCCAGGAATTTTGTGCAGTCAGTTTGACCCATTGTCAGTCCATTATAATTTATATTTAAATTAGATACATTATTATTTCTTTGATTGAAATTCATTAATTTAGTTTTATCAATATTAATTTTTAAATTGTTATATGTCATCCATTCACTAATAAATTTGAATATGTCATGTTGATGTCATTTTCAAAATCGTCATAATTATTATTTCTTGTGAATAATATTGTACTGTCATCAGCAAACAATGTCATATGATATTTACATAGTCGTGGCAAATCGTTAATATAAATCAGAAATAGAAGTGGACCAAGCACACTTCCCTGAGGAACACCATAACGAGAGAATGCAGGTTCTGATTGGTATGTGCACTCTGATTTTGTTACGGGACAAAGCCTGTTAACCTGTGTTATTTGTTGTCTACCTGTTAAATATGATTCCATCAAGTTATGAATGTTACCTCTCACTCCATATGCGTACAGCTTGTTCAATAATTTTTTATGATCAACACTGTCAAATGCTTTGGAAATGTCCATAAATGTCGCAATCACCGGAATTCTCTTATCAATACAAGTCACTACCTTATTTAAAAAATCATAAATTGCCATATTTATTGTCTTACCCTTTCTGAATCCCATTTGTTGCTTTGTGAATAAGTTATTAGATTCGAAAAAATTATATAAGCCATCATATATTACACACTCAAATATTTTTGAAAATACTGGTAACAGTGCAATTGGTCTGTAACAACTGATATTTTCACGGTCCCCTTTTTTGAACAGAGGTTTGATAATAGATATTTTTAATTTTTCGGGAAATATACCCTGTTCTATACATTTATTTATTATGTAGCAAATAATTGGGGCAATTATGTAAGACGTCTTTTTCACTATATTGGTCATAATATCGTCATACCCGACGCTACGCTTATTTTTAAGTGATTTTATAATTTTATTTACGTCATCTACACTAACGGGTCTTAAAAACAGAGAATTGACATTACTTTCTATAGGGAACTTTGTCAAACAACTGTCACTTATACTATCTTGGTTGACAAAATAATTGTTGAATACAGACGCTATTTCTTTTGGGTGATTTATAGTAGTGTTGTCTACTTTTATACTTGTAATGTCATTCTTAGGATACTTTTCTTTCCCTCCGTTTATAATTTTCCAAGTAGCTCTTGTTTTGTTATCTGCCATTTTGATTGCGTAATTATTTTGAGCTTTTTGTGTTAATTTTATAATTTTAGCAAGTCGTCTAGAATATGTTTTGAAAATTGTTTTGTTATTAGAACTGGGTGACTTCCTATATTTCCAAAGAAGATCTCTTTTTCGTCGACAGCATATTTTGATACCTTTGGAAATCCATCTTTGACGCTTTTTTGTATTTATTTTTAGTTTAATTAATGGAAAACAAAGGCCATAAAATAAGATAAACGTATCATAGAAATCCTCAAATGCTTCATTAGCATTGTCAGTGTCGTAGACACTGCTGAAATGAATTTGGGAAAGATAGTCTTTAAACTTTTGAATGTTTTCACTTGAATAATCTCTCCTGTACGTGTACCAATGATTAATATTGCAGAATTTTTTCACTGGACACTTTAGAATCTGAGCAGTGTGATCGGATAGAGAAAATTCCTCCACTACACCCTCACAACCTCTAATGTTATACAAAATATTATCCAAACATGTTCCGCTGCTCAAACGAGTAGGTTGGTGGATGGAAAATCTGAAATTGTATTTCGTTATAATATTTAAAAATTCGGTAGAATGATTATATTTTTTTAAGGTGTTTATATTAAAATCACCTGTAATTATAGCCCTTTTGTTTTGAATTTTTGATAAAATAGCATTTAATTGATTAAAGAATATGTCTATATCAGATGTCTTTTTATGTGGAGGGCGGTAAATATTAACGATACATACATTTAAAAGAGGAAGCTCAATAGCAGAACATTCAACGATTGTTGATATGGATAGATTTACTAGGTCTGGAAGTGGTCTGAATGTATGATTATTTTTTACTAGAATACAAGAACCACCCCGTCTCGATTTTCGTGAAAATAATGACCCAAGCCTATAACCATTTAATGATACATGGTAAACATCACTTTGAAGCATGTTATGCTCAGTAATACACAATACATCTATGTGCTGACCCTTCTCACACAAATTATCTAAGTGCACCGCCAATAGATCTTGTTTAGTCACTAAGCCATCTATATTTTGGTGTAGTATATGTATGCATTTACTTACGAAATAAGTCACCTTTAATTACAGTTTTATCAAGAGTTGAGTTAAAAACTTCAGCTTGGTCACCATCAGTGATAGTCATCAATTCAATACAAGTTTGGGTACTCTTATTTACAGTTTTAACAGTCATGTTATCGGCATTGGTCCGACAATAATTTTGCCAACGAGTTCTATAATTGATATGTAAAATTTCTTTTAATAGACTACGACTAATATTAATTGCAAACCGAGATTTGTGTATTCTATAATAACTATAATTAATATCAAGAAATACAACATCATTGTACCGACTACATATAAATTTCAGCTCACTATTTAGTTTAAATTCATTCAGATAAGGATTATATGGTATTTCACTTACAATTACATTAGTGTTATTTACAGACTTTAGCCAGAAACTCATGTCAGATAGAAATTCAAACGGATTATTGTCATTAATACCACACAAAATAATTATATAGTCATTTTTCGTCATAGTTGAAATAAAGTCTTTGTTTGCATTATTAATAATATGACACGTCTTTGCATCTTTTTTCCATATACAGCTTACTTGATATTTGGGTCCTAGTAAAGTTTGCAACAATTTGCACACACTTTGTCCCTGTTGATCCGCCAATATAAGAACTTTACTAACTTGATTAAGGTCTCTTGTAGTTTGTAAAATGAGTTCTTGTTTAGCACTATTCGTTCTGGTTTGTGGTGTTGATGAAGTGCGTTTTTTGAAACTTAAGCGTGTGCGTACAGCATCAATATTAATAGAATTTGCATTATTACCATGTTGCTGTGGAGTATCTGTGATTCTAAATGATGGACTAGAGTTGCTACTCTTCGCAAGAGATGACATATTTTTCTTATTTTTACGTGTAGACCTCGTTGGGGTATTGTGCTTACTTAAGTTAGGATCGTAGACACCAATCTTCTTGTACAAATCTATTATTTTGTTTGCTTTATCTAAGTTTGTTTTGAGTTGTAAGTTTTCGTATGATAAATTATCTATTTCGCGATGTGCACATTCTAGATCAGTAGTTAACTTACTCATTTTTGTATTCATTTCATCTATAATTTCATTATCATGTATCGATGCATTCGGAAGACTCATTGTAGTGCTTTCAAACAGAGATGAGTTTGACGTATTTAACGAGACTGTCGTTTGATGATTTCTGAGTGTTACGTATTCGTCCATGATGAGTAGTGCCCTCTGTTTTGCCACTCTTTTTGCTCACACAATGAAACAATTTTGTACAATTCCAAAAAGATATTAGTAGGACCGGGGATCGATCCTCGGCACTCCGATTCCACAGTCGAGTGCACTATCCAACCCGTCACGGAGTCTTGTAAATATTGTTGCTAAAATAGTCGATCACTTTCAAATCCTTTTATAAATACGATGATTAGTGACTCATGCTGCAAAAATTTATTTTGATTCACTGATCATGTGATACCTAGTACCCTGACTTAGAAATTATCACTTTTACACTTTTCGAAATTGTTATTTTGGTTTATTTATATGGATAAATATGAGTGTATTGGAGTTTATTTTTAATCTTGGTGTCGTTAAGTTTTGTATTTGCACGTGTTTTTATTTATAAACATACACTTTTTGCCGTTTATATTTTGATGTCACTTGTTAGAAAGTTACGAGGATGCACTATGTCTGCAGTTATTTCACGATTTGAGCATAAATAATAATTACACAGTTTTCACCGGACTTGATTTACACTTTACTGTTTGTTTTTCCTGGATTATGCACTTCTATACATTAAAAAATCGATAAAAGTTACGAGCGCAGTCTTGACGTCTTTTTCATTTATTATTTTATTATATGTTTGGTATGGTATATGTTCTCGACATTAGGCATATCACGTTGTACTAGGAACGATTTATTTTCACTGACAGAACTATTGTTGCTAATTAGCCTGATATCAATCAATGAGCATATCGTAATCTTCTGCTGGACATAGACCTCTCATTGTTTGGAGGCTTTGGTACAGAGTTTTATTTCGAATTTTCTTTCTCTCGCAGTCATATTGTCTACTTATTTTGACGTTATCCGTCTCTTAGGAAGCCTGATATACCTAGTGATAACAGTGACCTAGTGATAACAGATCAATTAGAGCACCGTGCAATAATAGTTGATATCACTATCCTGTATGAGGCGAATATCGTGAAGGCAGAAGAAGTAAAACTAAGTAAGTATTTGGACTTGGCCCATGGGATTGTCGTCATGTGCGATGTGGATGCAGCTATTATTGTACTGATAGTCATTTCAGTTCGCGGACTCAATGCCAAGAGCCTCGATCGAAATCATAACAGGCTCTCGTTAGACACCTGGGTCAAGAACTTGATATTGGTGCAGAGGGCTGTTCTGCTGTAGACCACATGTATAGTGTGAAAGTTCCTCTACCTGGATCTCTAACCACCTGTAACTTGGTTCATGTAATTGATAGGTACATTAGATACAATTTTAAATAAATTAGATCTGTAGATATATTTAAAAATGTAATTTATTGGTATTAATAGTAGATTAGTAGCCAAGGGCTGTAAGGCATCAATTGTAGCCCGAGATATTTAGGCGCTATAGTTCGAGCGTGCAATTAGTGCTTACTGCTAACCTACACCCGAGCTAACTATTCTGCTTTACATCTCGATTGTGAGGTAAGTGGAAAAAAACCGGCATTACAATTAAAATTACCGGCGTTCGATATCTAAAATTGATGACTATTATACTCACACGAAGACCAAGGCTGAACAGCAAAGTGACCTCTTTGGTCATTGGGCTGAATGCATGATGTCTATTGCCAGTAAGATGGTTAGATGTACGCGAAATTTTTGTAAGAAAGAAGTGCTTTTTTAATTACATACCACCCTTGGGCTTTTCTAGCTACATTATTACCCTAGAGCGCTAATTAGTCATCTACAAGCCCCATTTGGAGGTAACAAGAACCTACTTATCGAACATGAGAGATGTAAAAGTAAATAAAGAGATATAATTGTAATAATAAACGTCGCCGTGAAGAGGCGTCGTCGGTCGTGACGTCGTAAAATTATATATTGCAATTCGAAAAATATTGTAATTATTTACGTGTTTCTTTGAAGTGAAAGCTTTTTTAGGCGCATTGAGCACTTTTTATATTGAAGTAGATACTTTTAAGGGCTCCGTACCCAAAGAGTAAAAAGATACCCTATTACTGAGCCTTCGCTGTCCGTCTATAAGTTATTTCATGAACCGCGATAGCTAGAAAGCTGAAATTTAACCGATGATGTATTTTTGTTGAAGAATAGAAGGGATGATATTTTATTATTCAGAATTAATTAGAAACGTTCGTGTTATCAAATAGCTGTTTTCTTTTTTATACGATTAAGATGGCAGACACGCACACGGCCCACCGGATCTTGGGCGACCAAGTGCAGGGCACGCCGTAATAGCGGCGATAAGACCCTTCATTGGGGACTGGCTAGAGAGGCCACACGGTAGCCTCTCGTACCGGGTGACACAGATGATTACCGGACACGAGTGTTTCGGGATGTACCTGTGTCAGATCCAGAAGGAACCAATGTCCGAGTGCCATCACTGTGATGCGAGCGAGGACACAAAGCTGCACATGCTGACCGAGTGCCCGGCGTGGGACACGCCGAGGCGGGTCCTAGTGGCGGCTCTGGGGGTGGGAGTCCTCACACTCACCACTTTGCTCACAGCGATGGTACGATGCGCGAACGCTTGGGGTGCGGCCGCCTCCTTCTGCGGGCAAGTAATGCTCGAGAAGGAGGCGGCCGGTTGGGTCCGGACTAGACTCCGGGCCCGGGAAGCCTGCGAAGAGCGAAGGCGAACCGGACGTCGGAGGTCACAGAACGACCTCCGTCCTCCATGAGCGCTGGCCTGGGGGTGATCGGTGGAGCTACCTGTCACCCTAGCAGAAGCAGGTCGCGGCGTGGCGGCGCAAAGTGCGCCTCCCCGTACACGGGGCTAGATGGGGACACTATGGTCCCCACAATCCGGAGGGTCTGCCGTGGTGCGAGAGATATACTTTCGGCAATCTCACGTCCGGCAACCAAAGACCTAAGACGGCGTGCGTTTTAGTCGGTTCGAGTCCGACATAATCACACTATAAAAAAAACACGGTCCAGCTGATGGAAAGTGGTTACCGTGGCCTATGGACGTGTGCAACACCAGGGGAATCACACTCATACTGGCGACCCTGTAAGCACAGAGAGACTCTGTGTCGTCAGTGAAGAAGACAAAGCAGGACAAGTCTTTGGTCTTCCCACTGACATGCACACCGACGAGAAACAAATACCCGCAACAGACGATCTGAGCACTTTTTGATGAAACTCCCAAAAGAAAAAGTTTTACATGTTACATCTTATTACATCAGGTATCACAGTAAAAATCCCGTCTAAATCGATCTAGTCTTTTCGGAAATAGACAGACAGACGGACACCAACTATAAAAGTGGAATTATGTTGTAAGTAATATACTTTCATATGCAATCCTAAAAAAGAGCTGTTATTTTACTGTTTCAAACAGACATATTGATTTTAATGCAGTATTATGTAGAGTTATAGACGTATACCTGTGATAAAGAGGAATTCCACAAAGAATTTACATAGATAGTTACTTAAATTTAACACATTACATAGTTGTCTACCAGTTAATAAGTACGAAATGGTTGCAAACATACGAGTTTTTTAACGCCAGATATTTTTGAATTATTGTACGACTAGGAAATTAAAAACAAAATTTAAGGCTCTTTTAAATTAAGGGAAAAATATGGGTGATACATATTTTTGGAGACAGGTATGTTTATATTTGGCTTTTTTCTAGTTAATATTGATTTTTTTTCTCATTGCTGTAACAACTTGATCGGATCGAAATGTTTTCTTCGATCCAATCTAAGTAAGAGGAAGATAACTTTTGCCCTGCGTGCCGTCCAATCCCGCTCCCGCTGCACCCTCTACTATATTTAGCATCTATTATACATATAAACCTTCTTCTTGAATTACTCTATCTATTAAAAGAAACCGCATCAAAATCTGTAGCGTCGTTTTGAAGATATACGCACACATAGGGACCTTTTGGGTGAGGCTATGGAAAAGCACGGCGAGTCCCTGGCAATTTAGTCTTGACATCGCCAAAGCTTTCGATAGGGTATGGCACAAATCGCTTCTTTCCAAGCTACCAGCCTTTAGCTGGTTTGGCTACCAAGCTTCCTGCAGGCGCGCCGTATACGCGTCCTTTGTGATGGACGAGCTTCGGAGTTCTTGCAGGTAAATGCTGGCGTGCCGAAGGGTTCCGTCTTATCTCCCACCCTCTTTCTTCTGCATATCAATGACATGCTCTCTCACGGAAACATTCACTGCTATGCAGACGACAGCACCTTACACGGGAATTATTGCGCACATCCTGCAGCCAAGCAGTCTTCGCGGAAAAAAGGCAGCTTCTTGTCACTGAGCTGCACCGGATCCTGGACCACATTTCTCAATCGGGCGCTAGTAACCTGGTCGAGTTCAATGCCAAGAAGACCCAGGCATGTGCTTTTACAGCAAAGGTATCTCCTTTCCTTCCCCTTCCCACTCTTCAGAGCTCACCACTGCCACTGCAAGATCACCTCAATATCCTCGGTGTGGATGTTCGCTGCAAACTGAATAACAAAAACTATATCGAGAGCATTATCAAATCAGCCTCGCGTAAACTCGCAGTCCTGAACAGAGTGAGACGTTTTTTCACGCCGGAGAAGCGGTGTCTTCTATACAAGACCCAAATTCGTTCCTGCGTGGAATACTGCTCACATCTCTGGGACGGCTCCGCAAAGTACTTACTAGATGCTCTCGACAGGTTACAGCGACGTGCGGTCCGCATTATTGGGAATCCCGAGGTCACGAACACCCTCGAACCTTTGCGTAGAGATGTTGCGTCTTTGCCAGTATTCTACCGTCTCTACCATGGTGAATGTTCTGTTCTGACGAGCTCTTCCAATTAGTCCCACCCTCTCCTTTCCTTCACAGGACGACACGTGCAGGGCTAAGATGCCATCCATATACGGTGCAGAGTATACCTGGTAGAACCAAGCGTTTCAGTGACTCATTCCTATGCCACACGACTAAGACCTGGAACTTCCTGCCAGCTCACGTGTTTCCTTCTTCCTACAGTCCCGGGTCCTTTAAGCGGGGCGTGAAAAGGCATCTAATGAGGCCGTCAAGCTGAGTGCCACCACTGTTAACATGGTACATGTTTGCGATGGTGACCCTCTCTTCAAGTCTTTGCCTTTAGCTTAAAATCAGGCGAGGTGAAGTCAAATTGACGTGCCCTAGATTAAAAAAAAACATAGGGACGCGGAAAGCAACTTTGCTTTATACTATGTAGTGACTCACTAACTACCTTTTCCAGGTGTTTATCCTGGGTGCAACTATACTCCACGTTATAAGCGCTGGTTTCATGCTTGCGTTTCCCTCGGTATTACTTCCCGCAGTTTCATCAAAAAACAACACTGATATAAAAGTGACGACGGACCAAGCCTCTTGGATAAGTGAGTACGAACTTATGGAAATGGTCACTGATTTGTGTTTTTTTTTTCTGTACGCAATGTCATAACTATCAATTTGCCTATTCTTAAGCGATAGGCGCAAATTAAAATACATTTTTTATCATTTCACTTTTTTGTTATTTTTATGGTGATGAATTTAATAAACATTGATTCCATATTTTGGATTAACCAAATTGTACAACTCAGTAGACAATAAAGTAATTGTCTGTTTTTGATTTATCATATCGAGGATCGGTAAATAGCTACCACAGATATTTATTGCATTGTGTTTTGCTTGTGGGTGCGTTTTAGGAAGATGAAACTATTTTACAAGCATCTAACGATTATCTTCTTGAAAGATTTGGTTACACAGAATAGCAGGGGAAACTCGATTTAAATAATTCGAGATTTGACGAATCACAAAAATAAGGTGCGAGTTATGTATAGATAGGTATCATACTTTATAATATCTTGCTTTGATTTCATTGTAAAATACATGATTGTGATACATTCGTCCTTGGTATTAAATTTAGAAAGAAAGAAAGAGAATGATTATTGTCTTTCTTTCATTCACAGATACAAGTAATGGCGTCGGCGGCATCTTGGGGTTCTTTGTACTGCCCCCTATTTTCCAAATATTTGGTCGGAAAGCCGTCCATATCGTTATTGGCTTCATTATAACTATCGGCTGGATTATATTTGCACTAGCTCAAGGCGTTACAGCACTTATGGCTGCAAGAACCATCCAAGGTCTTAACTTGGGTAGTTTCTACATACAATCTATACTTATCAGTGAATACACAGATCCTAAAAGAAGAGGCTACTTCATGAGCTCCACAAAAATATCCATAGCAGTTGGTATACTTTTATGCCACACTTTATCTCTTATTTGGAACTGGCGGCAAATAGCCATATTTGCAATAATTCCTGCAACACTAGCAATTGTGTTGACGTTGTTCTGGCCAGAAAGTCCTTACTTTTTAGCAATGAAAGGTCGCTATACGGAAAGTGAAAAGTCGTTTATCTGGCTCCATGGTGGTTTCAACATGCAAGAACTACACCTATTACATTATTCTCAGCTACAGAATGCAAAGAAACAGGGCACAGAAAAATGGTACAAGTGTCTGTTTAAAAAAGACTTCTTGAAACCGTTTGTGTCAATATCTCTTTTAACATTAATTATAGAATTTAGCGGCAAACATTATTTTCCGGTTTACGCAGTGCAAATGATAACGGAAGTAGTAGAAGATAAGTCAATAGCAATATATGTCTCCATAGGTGCAGATTTATTCACGTTAGTGGCATTAATATTCTCTTTTTTCATTGTGCGTTACTTCAACAGACGAACAATTCTGTTTTCGTTTGGTGTAACAACAGTTGCCTTGATGTTATTAATATGTTTGGTTATAGTTTTTAAGTCTTCGACTGCGACATGGGTAGCGCCAATGTTAATTGTTCTACATAATTTTACAGTAAATAGTAGTATCATACCTGTATGTTTTACATGTTTCGGCGAAATGTTTCCATTGGAATACAAAGGATGGGGTAACACTATAACTGGGATGGTTTTCGTGTTTTCATATACACTAATGTTGAAATTTACGCCAGTTATAATGGAGAATGCTGGTGTGGGAGGTGTTTATGCAATATATGGTACAATTGTAGCAGTATGTTTATTAGTACTATATGGTACACTGCCAGAAACTAAAGATAAAACTTTGCAGGAAATTGAAAACGATATTAAAGGGGTCGTTTTGTCAAATTATGATGTAATATTAGCAGAAAAAATACCTAAAACGAGTTGAAATATTTGTTGTTATATATTTATCCAGAACTTGATTCCAAAAAATTTCCGTTCTTTTGTTTTAATTATGATTCAGAAAATTTGTAACTACCAACTCGGCACTGGTTGGAAGATACATTTTTTTTTTCAATAGTTTTATTAAGGTAGTTTATCAATATTTAAATTTTATACATACGAGCGCTGTCTTGGCAAGGAAAGGCTCGCTATTTTAAAGTCAACATTTGCTTGAACCAAGGCAATTTTAGGTGATCCAACGAATCCGTTAAAATTACCGTGGACACTTTCAAATCCATACTGTTTTATTGCCAATCAGAGACAATTTCAGCAAGTTTTGAGAATATTGAGGGGACGGCATTGAGATATATGTGACTAAGAGCATATGATTTTATAAAATAATGAATTGAAAAAACCTGACTTAGGTTTTCGTAACACAAATATTACGGGTAACAAGTTACCTTATCAAAGCATTAACAAGAAAACTGATAAGCGTTCAACTGCTGAAAATAAAATGCTAAAAATAAAATGCTTTTATCTTCCCTTTTAAATACATTAAAGGATTAGGCGAACACAAAACCAGAATATAATGGTACTGTTGTATGCTAAAATCTAATGTTTCTTACTGTTTATACTGTTGATTGATGGCACTTGGTGGAATCTACTACACATATTGAGTTTGTTTGTTTGTTGTGACCTTTGAGAATTCCGTGAGGCGAAATTGGTCATGTGAAAATAAAGTTGAGTGGAAAAGTACAAAGTGTCTTCCTCATCTAATGTTTCTTCTTTATTTACATTTACTAGCCTTTGCCCGCGGCTCCGCCCGCGTGGATGTCGGTTATCGCGACCAAACATAACCTATGTCCTTCCTCACGGTCTAATCTATCTCTATTCCAAATTCCATCAAAATAGATTCAGTGTTTTAGGCGTGAAAGCGTAACATACAGACAGATAGTTACTTTCGAATTTATAATATTAGTATGGATTAGTGAGTTCAAACAGGGTTTTTTATACAACAATTTTCAAAGCATGTAGTGTGATAATTTTTCCTATAGATTTAGATCGGAAATGTGAATGTCTAAGGCGGGCTCTGACTCCGAACAACCTAAATGGGAAAAAAGAAGATAAAAACCTGAGCTATATACATAAGTATATAGGATACGTCAAGTATCTTTATTGTTTTGGGGGAGGACCGTTCATGAGAATATCGATAGATGGCTTGCAGATGAATGTAGGGGACTTCCGAACAAATTAATTTTAATTTTGACGATCAAAAACAAGACCTGTCCATGTTACTCAGAGCATTCAAGAGGATAATTATTTAGCTTTAAGGTGACATGACTTAAGTAAGTAATATTTATTACTGTTTCTTGATGTAATTTTACTTTTTACAACTAGTTCATATTTATTCATTTAGAGAACTTTAAAAGAAAAGCCTCTTATGTGATATATTCCTAGTTGATTTATTTGGTTGATATTTATAGATAAATAAATAAGTATTCCACAATTACACAACGCTATCTAAACCCATGGTAAGCCTATCTTGCTCGTGTTATGGAATCTAGAATGCTGATAAACATACTTAGATACTTTTTTTTGTAGATACATAAATTATACATAGAATATTGGTTGACTGGTAGAGAATGCCTATGGCATTAAGGACCGGGTCCGCGGAGCGCACTACTCAAAATATGTCAAAATACAGACGCAGCCGTGCACGCACACATCACCGAGATGCACAGTGGGCTGCAAGACGCTCTTTACCAGTCAAAATAATGGTGAAAATTGTCTTACCAATGATGAAAAGACTATTTTAAGCCTTGTGGTTAGGGTGCATTTTTGAGTAATATGATTTATTGTGACGTATTACGTCTGTCAATTACATTTCGTATCTCTTTTCTTCTTATACATTCATCCCTGTCATATTATGTTACGTGACGTCATTGGCATGTCTTTTGTTTCAGTGGCATACATAGCATGTTCAACTTTTCACAGAGATTATGAGATTTCGAACAAAATAAGGCTGGGGACATACCTACACCTAATTGTTGATATCTGAGGATACTGAAAATACTCATAAAATTAAAATGCCCACCGCGTAGACAGACCATACCTGCCAGTTACGTACAAAAGAAACGATATTTAAAAGCCCGAATTACAAAATTCCGAAGTTCAAACCTGTACGAAATATCAAACTACGAGATACCGAAGATCACATTAGTTTATATTTTATGTATAGAGCGCGCATATTAATCTAAATGTATAAGAGCCGAGCACGACAATTTGACTTCTCGTCGCCTGACGGTAAGATAAAGGCAAAGTGTTAAGAAAGGGCCACCATTACAAACACGTACTTAGTTAACAATGGTGGCACTCAGCTTGACGACCTTACTAGATGCCGATCCGATTGTCGTTTAGTGGTAGTGGCGTGCTCTGAAGAGTGGAATGATGTAAGAAAAGAAAATAGCTTTTTTTTATACAGGACACGTCAATTTGACTTCACCTCGCCTGATGTTAAGCTAAAGGCAAAGTCTCGGAAAGAGGGTCACCATCGTAAACATTTACAATGTTAACAGTGGTGGCACTCAGCTTGACAGCCTCATTAGATGCCTTTTCACGCCCCGCTTAAAGGACCCGGGACTGTAGGAAGAAGGAAACACGTGAGCTGGCAGGGAATTCCAGGTCTTAGTGGTGCGGCAGAGGAATGAATCACTGAAACGCTTGGTTCTAGCAGGTATACTCTGCACCGTAAATGGATGGCATCTTAGCTCTGCACGTGTCGTCCTGTGAAGGAAAGGGGAGGGTGGGACTAATTGGAAGAGCTCGTCAGAACATGGTAGAGACGGTAGAAAACTGCCAAAGACGCAACATCTCTACGCATCTGCAAAGGCTCGAGGGTGTTCGTGACCTCAGGATTCCCAATAATGCGGACCGCACGTCGCTGCAACCTGTCGAGAGCATCTAATAAGTACTTTGCGGAGCCGTCCCAGAGATGTGAGCAGTATTCCACGCAGGAACGAATTTGGGTCTTGTATAGAAGACACCGCTGCTCCGGCGTGAAAAAACGTCTCACTCTGTTCAGGACTCCGAGTTTACGCGAGGCTGATTTGATGATACTCTCGATATAGTTTTTGTTATTCAGTTTGCAGCGAACATCCATACCGAGGATAGTGAGGTGATCCTGCAGTGGCAGTGGTGTGCTCTGAAGAGTGGGAAGGGAAAGGAAAGGAGATACCTTTGCTGTAAACGCACATGCCTGGGTCATCTTGGCATTGAACTCGACCAGGTTCCTAGCGCCCCATTGAGAAATGTGGTCCAGGATCCGGTCCAGCTCAGTAACAAGAAGCTGCCTTTTTTCCGCGATATCAGACTGCTTGGCCGCAGGATATGCGTAATAACTCCCGTGTAAGGTGCTGTCGTCTGCATAGTAGTGAATGTTTCCGTTACAGAGCATGTCATTGATATGCAGAAGAAAGAGAGTGGGACATAAGACGGAACCCTGCGGCACGCCAGCATTTACCTTTGCTGTGCCTGCGTCTTCTTAGCATTGAACTCCATCAAGTTCTCAGAGCGCCATTGCAAAATGTGATCCACGATCCGGACAATCTCAGTGATAAGAAGCTACCCTTTTTCATCGATATCAGACTGTGTAGCCGCAGGATTTCCGTGATAACTCTCGTGTAAGGTGCTATCATCTGCATAGCAATGAAAGCTGAAGAAAGAGAGTGATGGGGAGAGAGGACACGAATACGGCGATCCTGCAGGCACCTAGCAACCCAATTGCACAGTTTCAGGGTCCGTCTTGCAGCTCTTCTTCCTACATTTCCTCCCCGGCTGGAGCCGGGTGGGAAGGTTATGTCGGACTTGAACCGACTAAAACCGCACGCCGACTGAGGGTCGTGGTGCTAGGCCGGAGGTGAGGTTGTCTTTGGCATATCCCTCGCACCCCGGCTAACCATCAGGGCCATCCTTTGCGGTCTGGCCCTCTTCGGGAGGAGGAAAACCAGGACTCGCCCTAGAGTGGGGAGGCGCGATTCTTAGCACGCCGCCGCCGTGGCCTACTTCTGCTGGGGTGACAGGCGGCTCTATCCGTCAGAGTTGCCTGCGCACGCGGGTGGTGTGATCTGTAAGTCTCTATCTCTCACGCCGCCACTCCCGTTCCGCCATCTCCTTCACGACCATTAGAAAGAAAAAAAAGGAGGACTTAGAAGGAGACGCTGGCCACCCACGCGTCCGCACAGCGGACCATCGCCGTGAGCGAGGTGGCGAGGATGAGAACTCTCACTCCCAGGGCCGCCACGAGCTCCCACCTTGCCGGCCACTCGATGAACGTGTGCAGTCCCGTGACGTCGCTCGCGTCGCAATGATGGCACTCGGACGTTCGCTCCTTATCGATCAGACGCAGATTGACGTGATCGTACCAACGAAGGCGGCTCTCTTGCGTATCTGCGACATTGCGATACATAAGGCTTCTAATCCAGTGCACCAGGTCTACTGGTGGTCGCACTAACTGATACCCGCGACTCCTGCGACTCTAGTGATGCTGCTAAATATGAATCAGTATCTTTAATATAACATAAGCCAACGAAACTTTTTTTATTACTAATATGTACGGAAACAGCTACTTTACAATATACATATGTATATACCTACTTACCTATACAATCATATAAAATAGACCATGAAGTTAGTATCTAATTATAATTTCATTACAACAGAACCTAAAAATATTGTTTCTACAAAAAATATTTTAACTAGGTATATCCCCAACTTTACAGTTCAAACCTTAAAGCAAGTATGTCAAAATCTGATACATTATGCTATAAATGTACCAACGAAAGTGTGAAATGGCTAAAATCGGAACTATGGCTGTCACTGTAAAATGCATACTATTTTATTGCCGTCCAAATGATTATGAAGATGGTGGCGCCATTTTTCATTTCATATGTTACTTGGTAGGCCTATTTGTGTATGCATGAACTGTCATCACGCGCCAAAGAGACGTGCTCCTGCTTCGAAGGCCCGTGGGCGACTGACGGGCGATGAGAATATATATATTTTACGCGTTTTTCAGTAACTTTGAATTGATTTTTTAGATTGATTACTAAATGTATTATCAAATAAGTTTTGTCTTCCCTATCAAGAAGTCTTTGACTTTCACATGTATACCGGTTCATTGCTAAAATCACTCATTTTCAATATGAATTTACTCAAAAACTGGAGCCTATTTCACTTAGCCTGTATGGAGAATTTACGTAAAACATATCTAGATTTTAGGGCTTTAAAAGAGGAAGTCCTTGTTTGTAAAGGTACAAAAAACGTACACGCTATATTTTATTGGTTTCTTCAGTGTTCAAAAAGTGTTTCTTTTTATCAATTTGTGTTGATTTATTGGGTTAAATCTGAAAAATACGAAGGCATGTTTTTGCATTTTTTCTCAATTTTGTGCGTTTGTTGACGTTTATTATATAACAACTATTAGGTTTTAAGAGTTTAATATAAGCATACCATAATTTTTGGTCTTTGATTGTAATATATACAAAGTATCATTGATATCAATCATATCTAAATAGGTTAAATATGAAAAATTGTAACACTCTTTTCGGTGATTTTCACGATCTGGCCCCTTAAGTCCGCCTATGTACTTATGCATGAAGTTTTATAAATAAATAAATAAATATTCTATGTTATTTAATTATACTCTTTTTGTTCATTAATTAATATTGTTTGGATGAAAAATGTGAATAATTGTGAATACTACTGTAACTATGGAATTCCAATTTTCTGAAATAAACGACAAAAAAGTTTTTTTTATTTTTTTATATAGGACACGTCAATTTGACTTCACCTCGCCTGATGTTAAGCTAAAGGCAAAGTCTCGGAAAGGGGGTCACCATCGGAATCATGTACCATGTTAACAGTGGTGGCACTCAGCTTGACGGCCTCGTTAGATGCCTTTTCACGCCCCGCTTAAGAGGGGGTATAAAGGAAAATTGCCGATCTTTGATTTGATTTTTATACCCGAAAGTGTGCCACATATGAGCTTGTTTTTTTAAATAGAAAATACGTTATATCTGAAAGGTACTCAATTTGGTGAAAACATAAAATAATAATATTTTCTCGATAAAATAAGATCACAAAGTTAGGCCTAATTTTTGATTAAAATTAATTTATTTTCAAGATTATTCATATAACTGAGTAAATTTTTATGTAAAAAGTATAAAATTATAAAACCTAGTGACTCAATTTTTCACTTTGTTAAAATTATCTGGAATTTACGAGTAATTAAAAAAAAACTAATTCGGCGCTTACGACGTTCTTATTCCGCGCATAACGGTATCTTGCTATCGCACCTGACGCGAGGTGCCGGCCATCTGTTGTTTCATCAATTAGTCGGGGTCGCCCCGTTGAGACGAGAGGACTGTTTTTCTGTTTATCGTCGAAAAAGTTCGTCGAAATTATGGGAAATAATAAAATCAAAAGATAAACTCTAAAGGAGAATATAAAAAACTAAGAATTCAACTCATGGCTAATTGTCGAAAGTAATATTTCTTTATTTTCTTTAATTTGTTACTAAGTACAATTTTTGTATCAACCGTTGCCAGGCATCCCGGGTATAGTATATGAAAATCAAATAGATGTCTTAGACCACCTCGCGTTTGAAGTATATAACTAATGTTATTCTTTATATTAGTAATATAATTATATTTTGCGAAAGTACTTATACATTGTATTATCAATTTTAATGCTTTTCAGAGTTGCTTCAGCTCGTAATATAACATAAGCTGATTAATCCGATCCAGATGCGACTGGTAAAAATGCGGATTGGACCGGTAAAAATGGAGGACCCGGGACTGTAGGAAGAAGGAAACACGTGAGGTGGCAGGGAGTTCCAGGTCTTAATGGTGCGGTATAGGAATGAGTCGCTGCAACGCTTGGTTCTAGCTGATATACTCTGCACCGTTTATGGATGGCATCTTAGCCCTGCACGTGTCGTCCTGTGTAGGAAAGGAGAGGGTGGGACTAATTGGAAGAGATCGTCAGAACATTCACCATGGTAGAGACGGTAGAAAACTGCCAAAGACGAAACATCTCTACGCATCAAGTAATATTAAACGTTAGTTTTTTTTTATATTCTATTCGACAAGCAGTATCATATTTGACAACTTGTAACAATTCACATGTGACACCTTCTTGCAGTGAACACTTTTTGAAGAGCATCGAGCACATATTTTGTTAAAGAAGACACTTCTTAGGGTTCTGTACCAAAAAGGTAAAAAGTTAACAAAGAGTTAACAGAAAAAAAAAACTGTTAAATGTTCAACTGTTGAAAAGTAAATGTTATAAATAAGCATTTTTCTTTCATTTTGAATACAATAATATTTAGGCGAACACAAAACCATAATAACTTCCTTCTTCCCTCCTTGTCCGGATAAATAAAAATTTGAGAGCAACCGTGAATATTTGAACAGGCATAACCAAGTAGCCGGGACAATCCCATCAGCAACTTGGTCTGAAGTATTTCATATAACCTTGTGGAAATAGTATATAACAGGTATGTAACCGAATCAGTTGTACTAGGAACGATTTATTTTCACTGACAGAACTATTGAACTAACGTAGTGAAGGACTGTAGGATGGTGTTAGTACAGCCTCTTCGGCACCTTTTTAATGTCTGCTTGAAGGAACGCTCGTATCCTAACGGTTGGAAGTTGACTAGGGTCACACCAGTGCCGAAAGGTACTGCAAGCTCAGATGTCAGTGGTTACAGACCTGTAGCGGTGTTGTCAACATTCGCAAAGGTTTTCGAGATCGCTTTATGCTCTATTATAACATCTCAAGTGAGTACGCAGTTTAGCGATACCCAACATGGTTTTAGAGCGGGCCGTAGCACTAACTCAAACCACATGAGCTTCATGAAGCAAGCGACTCAGGTGCTTGATTCAGAGGCAGGTGCTCAGCTCGATGTCGCCTATTTTGATTTCCAAAAGGCGTTCGACAGTGTTGATAATGATGTCCTTTTGATGAAATTTGCAATGGCTGGATTCACTCCGGACCTGCTAAAGTTTTTTGCAGACTACCTGAGCAACCGAAAGCAGTACGTAGAGTACGGGAGATGTGCATCAGACTCATACAACACCTACACTGGAGTGAGTCAAGGTAGTAATCTTGGACCACTGGAGTTTATCTTCATGATAAATGATCTTCCGGAAGTGGTCCAAGACGCAAGGTGTTTGTTATTTGCAGACGACATCAAATTATTGCACAGGGTGGTTGACGAGCAGGATTGCGTACGTCTCCAGCACGATATTGACCGGGTGGTAGAATGGAGCTTAAGGAACAAACTATGTTTTAACATTTCAAAGTGTAGTGTAATGTCATTTACACGCGCAGTGGTGCCATTGCACTACAATTATGAAATGGATGGGAAGACCATTCCACGTGTTTCATTAGTACGAGATCTAGGAGTACTATTTACAACAGATCTATCATTTAAAAATCACATCATTGACGTCTGCACCAAGGCCTTTAAGAACTTAGGTTTTATTATTCGCGAAACGAAAGATTTCCAGAATACCATTGCCGTGCAAGCGCTGTATAACGCATTAGTAAGGAGTAGGTTAGAGACGAGTGCTATAATCTGGAATCCTTATGAAACTAAATATAGTTCCATGGTGGAAAAGATGCAGAATAAATTTACCAGGTATCTTTATTTGAAGTTATATGGGGTATACCCGTTCTACCCACTTATGTATCCAACTCTCTTCGTAATAGGGATGGTTGGATACTATAAGCTGGAGGTGCGACGCAACTTGGCACTAGCTAAGTACGTCTTTTTAGTATTTCGAGGTAAATTAAACAACCCTCAGATATTGGAGTCGTTGATGCTGCTCGTTCCTGACACCAGACTGCGGCTAGCGCCAAGGGTCAAAACATTCGAAGTCCCAGTGGCTCGAATAAATATATTAAAGAACGCGCCTCACGTACGAGCATTGAACATTTTAAATATGATATCGCAAAAAATTGATATATTTTGTTGTACATTGGCGGAATTCGAAAGGGTGACAATTCATTGTCTAGAAATAAATAATTTTTAAGTAATAGTTATTATTATATTAGAGTACTACATTGTTGCATTGGACTTAGTCTGTAATAGCAATGTATGATTTGATAGAAATAAATAAATAAAAAAATAAATAAATATTGTGACCAATTAGCCTGATATCAATCAATGAGCATATCGTAATCTTCTGCTGGACATAGACCTCTCATTGTTTGGAGGTTTTGGTACAGAGTTTTATTTCGAATTTTCTTTCTCTCGCAGTGATATTGTCTACGTATTTTTCCGTTAGTGGCTTCTTACGAAGCCTGATATACCTAGTGACAACAGTGACCTAGTGACGAACTAGTGATAACAAATCAATTAGAGTGCCTTGCAATAATAGTTGATATCATTATCCTGCATGAGGTTAGTGGTTAAGGAGTCGGCCTTACGATCGAGAGATCCCGGGATCGATCCTGACCATTACACTACCGACGTGAACCCACTCCTAGCACAAGCAATTTAGCTTAGTTGGAGGGGTTAGAGGGAATATTTAGTAACTTAGGTTCTAATATTCTTTAAAATAAAAAGTATCGTGAAGGCAGAAGAAATCAAACAAAGTAAGTTCGTACAAAACATATACTGATAAAATATATAAACTGCAGTTAAGGTTGTTAAAAACTATTGTTCCACTAAATATAAAAAATAAATATAAAGATAATTATAACGAACTATTTAAATACTGTGAGGTGCTACCAATTCAATGTAAGGCCAAATTAGCCATCATGAAAGAAGAAATTTTAAATGTAAATCAGCTTAGAACATATACACGAAACAGTAATTTAAGGCAGCTGTCATATGTTAATAAGTATATTATGCCAAAATATAGTAATGTATACGGAACCAGAATTTGTCAATATATACTCTCCGAAATTTTGAAAGCTTACCAGAACAAATGGTGCAAAAATATGTAACAAAGCAACCCTTTATAAAAAGTTTAAAAACTTATTTTTTGAACCACATAGTTAATTGTATTGATTGAATGTACTTAAAATGTTGTAGTATACTTTAGGTATTATTTATGTATTCACATAGGTACTTCCTAATGTCAATAGGCGAACTCCCGCTCGCATAAAAACCCTCGAGGTTTAAGCGGGCGGTTCAAAATGTTTATTCCATATTTTGTTATATTTTGAACAATAAAAAAAAAAAAAGTATTTGGACTTGGTCCATGAGATTTTCTCGTGGAATGTGGATGCAGTAATTATTGTACTGAGAGTCATTTCAGTTCGCGGACTCAATGCCAAGAGCCTCGATCGAAATCATAACAGGCTCTCGTTAGACATCTGGGTCAAGAACTTGATATTGGTGCAGAGGGCTGTTCTGCTGTAGACCACATGTATAGTGAGAAAGTGCCTCTACCTGGATCTCTAACCACCTGTAATTTGGTCCCTGTAATTGATACATTAGATACATTTTTAAATAAATTAGATCTCTATTTTTAGATATATTTAAGAATGTAATTTATTGGTATTACTACTAAATAAAGAGATATAATAGTAATAATAAACGTTGCCGTGAAGAGGCGTCATGACGTCGTAAAATTATATTGCGGCCAGCAGTAACAAATTAACAAATATTGTAACTATTTACGTGTGGCGCCTCTTGGAAGTGAAAGCTTTTTTAGGCGCATTGAACATTTTTTTTAACTGAAGTAGATACTTTTTAGGGCTCCGTAGGTACCCAAAGGGTGAAAAAAGTACCTACCCTATTATTGAGCCTTCGCTGTTCTTCTATTAGTTATTTCATGAACCGCGATAGCTAGAAAGCTGAAATTTTAACAGATGATGTATTTTTGTTGAAAAATAATTAGAAGGAATGGTTTTTATTATTCAGAATTAATTAGAAACATTCTTGTTATCGTTATCACATAGCTGTTTTATACGACTAAGATGGCAGACACGCACGTGTACAACACCAGGGGAATCACACTGGTGACCCTGCAAAGTGCAAGCACAGAAAGACTCTGTGTCGTCAGTGAATAAGACAAAGCAGGACAAGACGAGAAACAAATACCCGCAACAGACGATCTGAGCACTTTTTGATGAAACTCCCAAAAGAAAAAGTTTCACATGTTACATCTTATTACATCAGGTATCACAGTAAAAATCCCGTTAAAATCGATCTAGTCTTTTCGGAAATAGACAGACAGACGGACACAAACTATAAAAGTGGAATTATGTTGTAAGTAATATACTTTCATATGCAATCATAAAAAAGAACTGTTATTTTACTGTTTCAAACAGACATATCGATTTTATTGCAGTATTATGTAGAGTTATAAACGTATTCCTGTGTTATTGAGGAATTCCAAAAAGAATTGCCATAGTACATTACCTATTTTGTCTACCAGTTAAGAAGTACGAAATGGTTGCAAACATACTAGTTTTTTAACGCTAGATATTTTGTAATTATTGTACGACTAGGAAATTAAAAACAAAATTTAAGGCTCTTATATATCAAGTGAAAAATATGGGTGATACATATTTTTGGAGACAGGTATATTTGGCTTTTTTCTAGTTAATATTGATTTTTTTCTCATTGCTATTACAACTCGATGGGATCGAAACGTTTTCTTCAATTCAATCTAAGTAAGAGGAAGATAATATTGAATAACACACTTGTACTTTTCCACTGACTTTATTTCTAGACCTGACCGGTTTCGCCTTACGGCATTCTCAAAGGTTCACATTGATGTTTTAAAAATTTTTAAAACATCAATGTGAACCTTTGAGAATGGTCAGGTCTAGAAATAAAGTCAGTGGAAAAGTACAAGTGTGTTATTCAATATGTGTAGCAGATTCCACCAAGCGCCATCAATCTACAGTATAAAAAATAAAGAGGAAGATAAGTTTATGCCCTTGCGTGCCGTCCAATCCCGCTCCCGCTGCACCCTCTGATACATTAAGCATCTATTATACCTACATAAAAACCGTCTTCTTTTGAATTACTCTGTCTCCGTCCTTTTAAAGAAGATGGAACTTCTTGGAATAAGGGGCACCCAACTGAAACTCTTTAGAGATTATCTTAGTGCTCGTGTACAGAGCGTTAAAATAGATGGGCACATTAGTACTGAGGAAAATGTTACGTATGGAGTGCCGCAAGGCAGTGTTATATCTCCGACTTTATTCCTTATCTATATTAAGAGGAATAAAAATGATAAATCTGTTTTTTAGGGGCATGTTTAGAGACTAACTCCTTTTTTATTAGTGGACGTATTTGAAAACTGTTTACACTGTTTTATTTGTTGGTTTCTTTTCTACATTTGGTACATTTTTAATTATTCTCACTTTTTAATTACTATATGAAAATCATTCCCAAAGCAAAAAGGTCACTGAAAAGAAAACTGGCAACTATTTTTAAACGGAAAAGAATTTTTACGTAATTTTTTGACTAAAAGAAAGACAAAGATCTGGAGTACAAGTGGTACATTTTCCGTTCAATACATTGACTTTTGAAGTCACAGGCCACGTTTTTGTTACGTTCTCGAGAGTTTGGCTTAGCGGGTGCCTATGCGGGGGCCGGGCGCCAGTGCCGTGATGGCTGTTGGACGGGGAGGTTGTGCTTCACGTTTTCGCAGCTTTGACAGCAACACAATTCGAGACTAATGCATAAGTGGACAGATAAGACACTTCTATGAGACGCCGAAAGTAAATTCGGTAAAAAAACTAACGCTTTAAACTCTCAAGAAATACATGAAAATGTTGTGTTGATTATTTTATTCGCACACTTTATTTGTTAACAGCTGTTGCCCATGGCTCCAGCCACGTAGATTTTGGATGCCGTTATGGATGGTGATCCTCACTCATAGTGTAATGATATAAAACCAACAAACTACGTCTGTATAATAATATATGTATATTAGAATACTATACATACCTATAGCTACATATATAAATATATAATATTATAAAATAATTATCACTACATATCATCACTAGTATAAAATAATTCACTTCCTGCTGTCTGTCTGTCTCTATGTATGCTTAGATCTTTAAAATTACGCGACGGATTTTGAAGCCGTTTTCTTTAATAGATAGTATCATTCAAGAAGTAGGTTTACATGTACAATACAATCTATATAATATAAAAATGAATCCCTATTTCCCAATATCAGATAGATTCATTTTTGGCTGGACTGGCTGAGGCTGGACCAATTTCCCTTTTTTCTTTTTTTGTTGTATTTGTTATTGTCTGGAGGTTTTTATGAAAGAAAAAGTAAAAAATATGCGCGGAAAATAGAAACATTTAAGAATACTTAACCATTATATAAAATATCTGACCCGAAAGACGTTGTTATGTCCTATTGGTGTCAGGATCTCCGTGGGCGTATGGAGTCCCTGTCGTAATGCTTTCTGTTCTCAAAATAATTAGGACTTAATACAGCCAATTGAGGTAAATTCTAATTTTTAAGGTGAAATGAAGTTTGTCGGGTCAGTTAGTGCATAATATAAGAGGTTTGAATGTGATGTCATTTAGATAAACACATTTTTAGGGCTTACGTTGCAAACGATGGCACTGTGAGAATGTGTGATGTATGTGAATTGTTATGCCTATAGCATACTTATAGCTTTCATATTCACCTACCTCAATGTATCTATGCAATAAACACCCTAACCAATGGAAATATATATTCATGTCTTAGATTATTAATAATCTAAGATTCATGTAATTATGAATATAAGTGCTGTGTGGGCATCAAACCCACAAAATTATTTTTATTTAAAAGGTTTTGGTAGAATGCTACCAGAGATAAAACCAAAGTTGCGATAATAGACGTCCATACGGGCGGTGCCGCCGACCTTAGCTGTATTAAAGAATCAAGAATCAATCAACATTGATGTCAAAAAAATACCAAATCAGTTAGGTACGTGAAATTAGGCAGAATATGATGTGTCCACTCTGTACCCTTTTTACCGACATCTTTTCCCATATTTTTATATTATAATCACTTTAGTGACATGAGTGCGGGGTGGTGCGGGGCTGCGATTATTACGTTCGTAGACTCCACCCATTTGCTCTAATGCATCGTCTCTAGTAAGGACCTTAACGATCTGTGCACGATAAATCTACCACAGGGCAATATATATACCTTTGCAGATGATACCGCCCTCAAATTTCATGCCGACTCATGGGAAAATGTCTATAGACATGCTCAGACGGGGCTGGACACTACAATGAAATGGCTAAGGAACAACTATCTAACACTGAACGCCGACAAAACTAAATATATACCTTTCGCTATTCAGAACAGCGCCCTCTTCTCTACGATCGCTCTGACCCTTGTAGCGCACACGTGTATACCCCCCCACAATACAATCTGCTCATGTACACGCCTCCAGAGGACTTCCTCCATCAAATATCTTGGTGTTCTGCTGGATCCCTTCTTAAATTTTCAGCTGCACATTGAAACTCTCACAACTAGAATTCGAAAACTAATATATATATTTAAAAACCTCAGACATGTAGCAGATGAAAAATTAAGAAGAACAGTTTACTTCTCCCTATGCCAATCCCTAATAACCTATTGTATCACAACCTGGGGTGGTGCACAAAAGACCACCATGATCCAAGTAGAGAGGGCACAGCGAGCGATACTTAAGGTGTCAAACTTCCTGCCCTACCGATACCCAACATCGGAGCTTTACGAGAAGTGCAAGGTGATGTCTGTACGCCAACTATTCATCTTTCATACCATAACCAAACAACACTCACTTCTAAATTACGATGCCACTCTTCTCGCTAACAAGAGGCGATTCAATCCAGTGGATCGCACCGCGGACTCACTCAAACACAAATTCACAAATCAATTTTTCTGTTTCCTTGGAGGCTACCTCTATAACACGATCAATAAAAAGTTATCCCTCTACGGGCTCACGAAAACAAAATGCAAACAAAATATCAAAGAATGGCTCATGACCTTAGACTATGACAGCACAGAAGATCTCCTAAAAGTAATCACTTAAGCTCTTAACAAATTATGAAGGCACGCATTGATACATACACGAAAACACACACACGCACGCAAACACACACACACACACACACACACACACACAAATCACACAACCGAGGACTAACCCTGACATTACCCAAAATGTTATTTATAATAATGTAGTTGCATTCAGCCGATCCAACTTTATAGATGTACTGACCTATTTACATAGAGGTTGCAGCGCATGGTTTGGTGGATGTTGCTTTTAGCAATATCTACTAAATCTTCCGCTATTGACCCTAGATGAGAATTGCACTGGTGACCTGAAATACAGGATTCTTCCTAGTTTGGGCACCAGTCTCCCACATGAAATGGTATATAATATTAAGTCAACTCGTATTCATGTAAACAATATTGTGGTGAGAAAATAAACAATTTTATTATTATTATTATATTATTATTATTAAAAGAAACCGCATCAAAATCTGTAGCGTTTTTTTTTTTTTTTATACAGGACACGTCAATTTGACTTTTGAAGATATAAGCATACATAGGGACAAAGGGACAAAGGGACGCGGAAAGTGACTTTGCTTTATACTATGTAGTGACTCACTACCTTTTCCAGGTGTTCATCCTGGGTGCAACTATACTCCACGTTATAAGCGCTGGTTTCATGCTTGCGTTTCCCTCGGTATTACTTCCCGCAGTTTCATCGAAAAACAACACGGATATAAAAGTGACGACGGACCAGGCCTCTTGGATAAGTGAGTACGAAAATAAGGATATGGTAACTGATTTGTGAATATTTATTCTGTAAGCAATGTCATAACTATCAATTTGCCTATTCATAAACGTTAGGCGCAAATTAAAGTACCTTTTTATCATTTCACTTTTTGTTATTTTTATGTGATGAATTTATTAAACATTGATTTCATATTTTGAATTGACCAAATTGTACAATTCAGTAGACAATAAGTAATTATTTGTTTTTGGTTTATCATATCGAGGATGAGTAAATAGGTCATATGGAGGATGTCATGATTCATAGATGCATTGTGTTTTACGGCGATGAAACTATTTTACAAGCATCTAACGATTATCTTCCGATTCAACATAATTTGAAAGATTTGGTAACACGGAATAGCAGGGAAAAACCCGATTTAAATGATTCGAGATTTGACGAATCACAAAAATAAGGTGCGAGTTAAGTATAGGCATTTTATAATGTCTTGCTTACCTTAATTGATTTCATTGTAAAATACATGTATTGTGGTACATCCGTCATTGGTATTAAATTTTGAAAGAAAGAAAGAAGAACATTTATTGTCTTTCTTTTCATTCACAGATACAAGTAATGGCGTCGGCGGCATATTGGGGTTCTTTGTGCTGCCCCCTATTTTCCAAATATTTGGTCGGAAAGCCGTCCATATCGTTATGGGCTTCATTATAATTATCGGCTGGATTATATTTTCATTAGCTAAAGGCGTCACAGCACTTATGGCTGCAAGAACAATCCAAGGTCTTGACTTGGGTAGTTTCTACATACAATCTATACTTATCAGTGAATACGCAAATCCTAAAAGAAGAGGTTACTTCATGAGCTCCAAAAAAGCAGCCGTAGCAGTTGGTATACTTTTGTGCCACACTTTATCTCTTATTGGGAACTGGCGGCAAATAGCCATATTTGCAATAATTCCTGCAACACTAGCAATTGTGTTGACGTTGTTCTGGCCAGAAAGCCCCTACTTTTTAGCTATGAAAGGTCGCTACACGGAAAGTGAAAAGTCGTTTATCTGGCTCCATGGCGGTTTCAACATGCAAGAACTGTACCTATTACATTATTCTCAGCTACAGAATGCAAAGAAACAGGGCACAGAAAAATGGTACAAGTGTCTGTTTAAAAAAGACTTCTTGAAACCGTTTGTGTCAATATCTCTTTTAACATTAATTATAGAATTTAGCGGCAAACATTATTTTCCGGTTTACGCAGTGCAAATGATAACGGAAGTAGTAGAAGATAAGTCAATAGCAATATATGTCTCCATAGGTGCAGATTTATTCACGTTAGTGGCATTAATATTCTCTTTTTTCATTATGCGTTACTTTAAAAGACGAACAATTCTGTTTTCGTTTGGTGTAACAACAGTTGCCTTGATGTTATTAATATGTTTGGTAATAGTTTTTAAGTCATCGTCTGCGACATGGTTGGCGCCAATGTTAATTGTTATGCATAATTTTACAGTAAATACTAGTATTATACCTGTATGTTATACATGTGTTGGCGAAATATTTCCATTGGAATATAAAGGCTGGGGTAACACTATAAGTGGGATGGTTTTCGTGTTTTCATATACACTGATGTTGAAATTTACGCCACTTTTAATGGAGAGTACTGGTGTGGGAGGTGTTTATGCAATATATGGTACAATTGTAGCAGTATGTTTATTAGTACTATATGGTACACTGCCAGAAACTAAAGACAAAACTTTGCTAGATATTGAAAACGATATTAAAGGTGTCGTTTTGTTAAACCACGATGTAATATTATCGAAAATTGTGTCAGAGAATAGTTGAAAAATTTGTTTTATTGTTTGTATTGTTTAAGTACAAATAATAATATATACTTAAGTATTGATTTACCTCACTTTCTAATAAACATCAAATTAATTTTATAGTAAGTTGCCTTAGACTTGATTCAAAAATTTGAATAAATTTTTTATAGCATTTATTATGCTAACTTTTAAGTTCGAAAACTTCATTCAAATATTTGGGCGGAGTCAAAATTCAATGTTTAAAAATAGTTGAAAAATCATTCATTGTTTCCAACAGTTCGTAAGAATGTTGGTAGATGGCTCCACCGTCACCCTTAAAGACGGATATAAAAGAGAAGGAAAATTTGAAATAATTCAGATGTGGCTCAATAGTTCCGTTGGAAGAGCATTCCCCCTGTAAGGGAAAGGTCATGAGTTCAAGTCTCACTTGAGTATTTCATTTTTTCCGATGTTTTCGAACTTGATTCAATTTTTTTTTCTTTTTAATTTAAATTTTATAGCATTTAGTATGTTAATCATTTAAATTTAAATGAGGAAAGGAAATATTTTGATTAGGACAGGCGTAAGCTTAGTGATCAAAGCATTGAACACTGTAAGATAAGGGTCGCGGTTTCAAATCCCGCCTGGACCGATCAACAAAGTCTATTGTTTTTAATGATTTATTATGCTAACTATACAATTTGATTAAATCAGGAAAAACTAATTACTTAGGTGGGGTTTGACCCCACGACCATTCCCTTACAGAAGGAATGCTCTTCCACATCAGTTGGGTGGAGTAATCAACAATCAGTGTTTAAAATTGGTTGAAGAATCATTCATTGGTTCCAACAGTTCGTAAGAATATTGGCAGATGTCTCCACTGTCGCCTTAAAGACGGATATATAGAGAAGGTAAATTTGAATTGATTCAGATGAGGCTTAGTAGCTCAGTTGAAAGAGCTTTCCCCCTGTAGGAGGGAAATGTCGTGTGTTCAAACTCCACCTGAGTAATTGATTTTTCCTGATGTAATCGAATTTATTGTTTCGTTTTAATTTTGATACAGGAATGTAACTATTTAGCTCTGCGCTTTAACTAACTACTTGCTTTCTGGTTGACTTGACCTTGAAATATGACGTATTGGCGCCTATGCTAGAACCAAGTTATATCGGCCACTATGTCTAAGCTGTCTTTTTATTAAAGTAGGATGTCAATATTTCAAATTTAAACATACATAATTATTTCCTATAGGTTCTTGCCTATCATCAATTTTATGTTACGTACGTTCAGGGGAAGAACAGTTCTGCCTACAGTCCCGGGCACGTCAATTTTACATCACCTCGCTTGATGGTAAGCTAAACGTAAAGTCTCGGAAAGAGGGTCACCATCGTAAACATGTACCATGTTAACAATGGTGGCACTCAGCTTGACAGCCTCATCAGATGCCTTTTCACGCCCCGCTTAAAAGACCCGGGACTGTAGGAAGAAGGAAACACGTGAGCTGACCCGGAGTTCTAGGTCTTAATCGTGCGGCATAGGAAGGGAACACTCTGTGTATAAATAAAAGCGTATAAAACCAACTAGGATTCGCAAAATTGCTAAATATAATAATTCCAAAAACATTTACCGTAGGTAAATCCAAAAAAAACCAAATGGTTTCTTTTGATTGCCATACATTGTAGACTGTCATACTGGGTCAAAATACGCGTAAATCATTCATTTATGATTCTACTAGCTTGTGCCCGCGGCTCCGCCCGCGTGGATGTCGGTTATCGCAACCAAACATAGCCTACGTCCTTTCTCAAGGTCTAATCTACCCCTATACCAAATTTCATGAAAATCGGTTCTATGGTTTAGGCGTGAAAGCGTAACATACAGACAGACAGACAGACAGACAGAGTTACTTTCTCGTTTATAATATTAGCAAGGATTCTGGTAGGACGTGTAAATAGTTCGACCACTGGTGTGTTTGCACACAGAGCGTGTAAGAACCTGTGACCTGAAGTTTGGTTGTAATAAAAAGAAAATACACGTGACCGCTTCTATGAATGAAAACGCAAGAGAACCGGCACTGACCTGAGTTCCACCTCGTGAGGATTCAGCTGCAGACGTGGTTCCTGGCACGTGCTGGTGGGTAGGTAGGTGTCGACCGGCTGGTGACTTTCTTGAGTGAGTCGTTTTCTTCCGATACACTTCACTTATACTGACTTGAGAATGTGGCCAAAGGAACTTATAGAATTACACAGAAAAAGAAACGAGGAGTTGAAGTACTCAACTTCCGTTCGGAGCGGCAGCGGGTTGAAGAAAACAAGTAAAAATGGGCGGGGAGATCGTCCGCCGTGAAGCTTGAGAGTGTTGCTCGTAGGAACTTCAGTCTCAAAGTATAGTTCGAAAAATCTGTGCACAGCGCCATCTATTGGCCTTCTTCAACACTAAGTGGTCAACAAATGAGCGCCAATACTCAAACATTATTCGATCAAAGAAGCGGTTTTTTTAAATTACAAAAATTGAAATACAATTAAATTATGTGGGAAATAATTAAGAAAGTACATAAGCGCTCCACCATGCACCCGGCTTTGGAACGTCGCAAGATGTTACGAAACAAACAAGCGAACACTGGCTGATTAGAGCCCATAGTGAATTTGTATAACATAATAATAAACATAGCTAAAATAACAACTTAGACTAACAATATTCTATCTAAAGTATGTTTAAAGTTTGAGTTAAAAATTAAAGTTTAAGATTCTATTTAGCGTTGTAAGTTATTGCGTTGGGATAGGATACAATTTGGTTACAGCGCGTTTGTAAGTACCAGTACGCGTTTTAACCATTGCTACGCGAACCACGTCATCAGAGCCTCTGAACACGTCAGTAATGACTCCTAACGGCCAATTCAACGGAGCAGAATTTTCCTGCTCTAGAAGAACAACGGTGCCGATTTCTACTGGTTTGTCGGGAGTAGCCCATTTTTGTCTAACTTGCAACGTGTGCAAATACTCTACGTGCCACTTTTTCCAAAAGGAGTGGATCATGTCGTCGAGTAATTTTTTTCGATCTACCAAACTAATTCGTTGATCTGATAGATCAGCCGAGGGTAAGTATTGCAACGGTGTAGTCATTAAGAAATGTGCGGGTGTTAACACCTCCGGATCAGGGTCAGAGGAGAGCAAGCCCAATGGGCGCGAGTTCAGAATGCATTCTATTTGAGTCAGTACCGTTTGCAATTCTTCGTATGTGAGTAATTGACTACCTATCACTCTGAACAAATGAGTTTTCATGCTTTTTATATTTCCTTCCCATATCCCACCAAAATTAGGTAATCTTGGGGGAATCATCTTCCATTCTATACGCCGAGATAGCAACTCCTTTGACAGCGCGGTTTTAAAATTGGAGTTCAATAGGAACGTGTATAACTCATCTAATTGTGCCTTCGCACCAATGAAAGTAGATCCGTTGTCAGAATAAAGACACGAAACGGGTCCGCGGCGGGAAATAAAGCGTTTAAAGGCGGCTAAAAAATTATCAGTGGTTAAATCACTGGTCAATTCGATATGAAGGCCACGTGTGGCCATGCAGATAAACAATATAATGTATGCCTTTTGAGAATGCTGACCTCTACGACGAGAAAGTATGGTCTTTATTGGACCAGCGTAATCAACCCCAGTATGACAAAAGGCTTTGGCTTCTGATACACGATAATTGGGCAGATCAGCCATTATCGGTGTAGGGTGCGTTGGATTGCATTTAAAGCAAATGTTACACTTTCGTAACTTAGATCTGATAACAGTTCTAGCGTCTAATATCCAGAAGCGTTGGCGTATGATAGACATGAGGAGTCCAGGTCCAGTATGACAATTGACAACGTGAAAATGCTGAATTATTAGATCAACAACGTGATCGCGTTTAGGGAGAAGGACAGGATGTTTAGCTTCAAATGGAAGCATCGATTTAGAAAGTCTGCCACCTATGCGCAAAATGCCTTCTTCATCTAAGAAGACTGCAAGACTCAGCAGCTTCTTCGAGGGTGACTTCTCAGCCTTTATCAATTTTATATCTTCAGCAAAGTGAACTGATTGAACGGCGAGAATCAATGCCGTCTCAGCGATTGACAATCCTGATACAGAATGAGGTTCGATCTTAGATTTAAATCGTGCGAATTTTAAAACGTATGCAATGATGCGTAGTAGTTTCTGCCAAGAAGAAACACGTTGTGCTAATGTACATAACAATGGCGACTCTGTGTGTTTTGTTGTCACACTTAACACATTTGCCTTATGCTCAGGTAAGTCAGAACAGTTGGCGGGAGAGAATGACTTAATAGGCCATTCATCAGGGGGGCCGCGGATCCATGCTGGACCGTTCCACCACAAATCATGAGTCAAAAGTTGCGAGGGGAGCATGCCGCGTGATAGACAATCACTCGGGTTAATGGCTCCGGCGACGTGATAAAAATGTTTAGCGTTCAAGTTTTCTTGACACTGAGCGACCCGGTTGCTAACAAAAATCGACCACCGATGTGGTGACGAGTGAACCCATGATAAGGCAATCGTGGAATCAGAAAAGGCGTAAATGTCAGTAACGGGAATGCGTAATGCATACGAATCACGTACAGTTCTTATTAACTTTGACATAAGCAAAATAGCACATAACTCTAATCGAGCAAGCGTAGTAATCTTTGTCGGAGTGACCTTTGATTTCGCACACAAAATGCTAGTTTGAATGCTAGATGGGTAGGTACAATGTGCATAAATAACACATCCCATGACATTCAGGCTGGCATCACAAAATGCGACAAGACGTAATTCGCAATCAACTTCGACACCTATATATCGCGGAATTTTTAATGTGTCAAGCAATTTTAATTCTTGAACGAGAGCGGAAAAGCGTGAGCGTATATTATTATGCTCTGGAGCAGGGTCATCCCAATCACTCTTACTAAGCTAAAGTTCCTTAATTAACAACTTGGCGTAGAGTATCACAGGTGCCACCAACCCGAGCACGTCAAATAGTCGCGCAACTATAGAGAGTATATTTCTCTTAGTGCACTTCTCATCTACCAAGGTGGATGTGAAATAAAAATTATCTCCACACGGCTCCCACGAGAGACCTAAAACCTTTGCGACATGACTGCCAACATCAAACACAAGCGATTTGCGGTGAGTATCAGGAAGTGAGTCTAGCAGCACAGAAGAATTGCTAGACCACTTCACTAAGTCAAAGTCGCCAGCCTTGAACAGTTTTATCAAGTTGCGAGCTAAGTGTACAGCAGTGTCCTCATCAGGTGCGGAATGAACTAAATCGTCAGTATACAGACAGGTCTCTGCCACTTTCGCGGCGTCAGGGAAGTGCGGACTCATGTCAGTAGCCAGCTGACGCACAGTACGTATAGCTATATACGGACTTGACTTCAGACCAAACGCCTGTCGATTAAACACATAGGTCTGAATTTCATCCGATTCCTTGAACCTGAATAAGATGCGCAGGTATTTACGATGGTCAACAGGTACGCCAATACCTAAATAATGTTGTTTTATGTCAGCGTTCATTGCGATAGGAAATAGCCTAAAATTTAATAATAATAAAAAGAGGTCTGCCTGTAAATTGGGACCAATATGTAAAATATCATTGAGCGAAAGACCAGTGTGGGTTTTAGCGCTCGCGTCTAACACAATACGCGGCATCGGTTTGTCATGTCGAACTACTGCGTGATGTGGTATGTAATAACCATCCATAGACAAATTAGAGTCATCAACGAGACTAAGATAACCGTTATCTAAATAATCCTGAATAACCTTATTGTAATTTTCACGTACGGTTGGTGATTAACGAAATTTACGCTCGAGCGAAAAAAACGGCGGTGAGCGACGCCGCGCGAGTTCCCTAGTTCAGAGGGATCCTTGCAGAACGGCAGCGAAACAGTATAACGACCTACGTCATCGCGAGTCATAGTAGATGTGAAAATATTCTCGCACTCGGTTTCTTCTGGAGACAATAGGCGCTTCATAGGAACTTCCTCAAGTTCCCAAAATTTTTGCACTAAATCATTTAGTGCTAGCGCAGAAAAGGATGCGGTTGTAGGCACAACATCTTTACGTGGGTAATCACCCATAAGTACATACCCAAACGCGGTTGATAGTACACAAGGGGCACTGGGACCACACTCGACTCTATTTCCTAAGTAGATATACGGGAAGAGCTGTGCACCTAATACTATATTAATGTTTCCTGGAATGTTCCAGCTTAAGTCAGCAAGCGGTAAATCGCGAAGATTTAACTCGCGATCACACTTAATTAATTGCGAGAGCAATTGATCCGTAAGGCTATTCATAACTAACGCATGTATAGTATACTTATGATCTGCATAAATACGAGATTCAATGTCCAAATACACATAGCCTACTATCGGGTGCGAAGTGGAACCAACACCTTTGACAACAGAATTACTCATTGGTATTATTGGTAAATTTAATAAACGACAACAGGACAATGTTATTAAGTTATTCTGTGAGCCATTATCAATTAGACATCTGACTACAGATTTATTTCCAGTGCTACCTTTAGGGCGAGCATACACCTGAGCGGTTGCCAAGAGAATATCACACTTATTGCTAGAGGCATACGAATGCACAGTGCTTGAAGCGAGCGGTGACTCAGGAGTGAGACTAACATGGTCGCACTGGGGCGGCGGGGAAGCGACAGCAGTCGTCGCATGCAAGTGCGAATTATTAACATTATTATAAAAATGCAATAATTTATGATGTTTTTTCTGACAGAAGCAAACTGACGTACTTTTACATTGCGGGAGATTATGTAATGTGCTTAGACAATTGACGCAACCACGCTTAGATTTAATAAACTCATATCTAGCCTTTGCATTTTGCATATTTTTAAACTGAGCGCAGTCATACAGGTGTCGGTGGTCGCTGCCGCCACATAAACAACAGGACGCGTTAACTGCGGCGGGCGCATTCGACTTATTATTAATCGGCTCACTGACAACTAACGACTTAGAATTACGCTGTACACGCCTATCATTAGACTGTGGCGTTCCAGCAGTGGACGACTTCGCATATGACGAAGACCGCGGGTTTGACCGTTCAATCATCTTAGCATGATCTTGTACAAAGTCGATCAGCTGTTGCGTCGTAGGTATATCGACACCTCGAACAGAAAGTTCGAAGGCTTGGATGGTTAGAGTGTCCATTTTCCTCAAGGCACATTGTAGAAACATGAAGTCCGTTAAATCATTTATACCTAACTCTTTAAGCGCGGCGATAGAGGAGGAATATATACCTATAAATGAATCAAGTGAGTTCACACTAGGTGAACAATTCTTTAAGTCTAATATATTATTAAGATAATACGAACCTAATGAACGTTTATCTTGGTATTTCTTGACCAAGGCGTCCCAAACTATACTGTAGGTCTCACTTGACGGAACAATACCGGCAGTGAACTTTAATGCGTCATTGGTTAGTTTTGAGAATAGGTATTGCACACGTTGCGAATCAGACAATTGTTTGTTTGAATGAATATTGGCCTTAAAGGACTGATAAAATGTATTCCAGTTTTCAGGGCGTCCGTCAAAACTCGGAAAAACAAGCATTTCCAATTTCACTACAGACGCGTTCGAATTACTCGACCCGTGTGAGGTGACCTCCTTGACCTTGGGAGTAGATAATTTATTTCTAATGCGTTTTATTCTCGAATACAATTCATCAAATGAGTCAAGGCAAGAATAGTCGGGTTCCACAGGGGATTCTAATGATAAATTTGAGCTATTTATTTGATCCACAATCGACTCGAACTTATCGCGAACATCATCGATGGTCTCGGTCTCAGCCAAAAAATCCTCACTAGATCGCGTCGTTATATCAAAACAAACAATTGATTTCGACGATTTATACCAACGAGTAATGCGTGCAAACAATAATTCCTTCTTTTGATTCAACATGATAAGCTTCGTTTCGAGATCTGACGACATGTTTGCAAATTAACGATAGGTAGGACCTACCTATTGAAATATAACAAGAAGATTATCTAACACAAACAGTTTAGATATACTTTTTATTGAAAATTGTACTACGGCTCATTATATAATAGCGCAAGTAGCACGGCGGAGCGGGAATGTAACTACCTACGTACCTAGATAGGTACCTACAAAGTTACGCGTATGTGAATAGAATGATGAGTATTTACCAATTAATACGTAAATCACCAACTATTATAAATATGTACCAATTATTACATAGATTTAGCGTTTTAAATGCAGAATTTACCAAATAATTTACGTAAATCTGTTAGCGAATGAAAGTAATGAAACTAAGATGGCGGAAAGAATTCACCAAAATTACGTGAATCTTTTAATTAAATGAATAGGAAAGAAATATTATTCACCAATAATTACGTGAATATGTTATTTACTGGCCTATCCGACTCGTAAGGACCATAAATTATGGTAGGACGTGTAAATAGTCCGACCACTGGTGTGTTTGCACACAGAGCGTGTAAGAACCTGTGACCTGAAGTTTGGTTGTAATAAAAAGAAAATACACGTGACCGCTTCTATGAATGAAAACGCAAGAGAACCGGCACTGACCTGAGTTCCACCTCGTGAGGATTCAGCTGCAGACAGGCGTGGTTCCTGGCACGTGCTGGTGGGTAGGTAGGTGTCGACCGGCCGGTGACTTTCTTGAGTGAGTCGTTTTCTTCCGATACACTTCACTTATACTGACTTGAGAATGTGGCCAAAGGAACTTATATAATTACACAGAAAAAGAAACGAGGAGTTGAAGTACTCAACTTCCGTTCGGAGCGGCAGCGGGTTGAAGAAAACAAGTAAAAATGGGCGGGGAGATCGTCCGCCGTGAAGCTTGAGAGTGTCGCTCGTAGGAACTTCAGTCTCAAAGTATAGTTCGAAAAATCTGTGCACAGCGCCATCTATTGGCTTTCTTCAACACTAAGTGGTCAACAAATGAGCGCCAATACTCAAACATTATTCGATCAAAGAAGCGGTTTTTTTAAATTACAAAAATTGAAATACAATTAAATTATGTGGGAAATAATTAAGAAAGTACATAAGCGCTCCACCAGATTCTATGTAGCTAAACAAGCGTTTAGGGGCAATTTACAGCGAGAACAGCCCCTCCATATAGTTGTAAATCCAAATAATACGATGTTGATTCTAGCTGTGACTTTTTATTTTAATAACAGGCATTTCGGAAAACTAGTTTAACTAGGGAAAACACGTTCGAATGATTTATAGGATTTTAATTCTAACATTATAAGCATAGGTACATTCCGTGTTGGGATCGCATAAATATGCCTAACATCATCAATCGTTTATAATAACCCGTTTATGTATAATAAAATAATTATAAGTTCTTACAGGGCAGTATCAAAGAAACTATAGTTTACGCAACACCTGTGTTTTCTAGTTACTTTAAGTCATTTTTGGTGTACAAATATCTTACAGAATTCAAATATCAAATTATAATTGCAATTAGTGGCGTGGCACTTTTGTTCAGTACATCAAAAAAGTGTCGAAAAATGGCGGATATATATTTATGGAGGCAGGCATGTATTTTGAATTATTCGTAAATTTTATACCAATGACCTAGTGGTATGGGTAATGGACTGCTGAGCCGAGGTCTCGGGTTCGATCACAGGTTTACCGTGGCACACACCAATGACGTTTCGATGCTTTTCGAAGTTATGTGTGTATTTATCGCTGGTTTATAAGTGCCCGGTTAATGGCAATAGGCTCGCCACGTATTACATTGGGACCTAAACATAAACTGGCGAAATCTGGGTGCTAGCACCACTGCCTACCCCTTCGGGGAATATAGGCGTGAGTTTATGATATGTTATTTTATATTATGTTATGTTATGACTTAAGTCATTAATACCGTGCAATATTTTTATGTTTGATATTCATGACACAAGCAAACATTATTAGCTGATGCCCACGGCTCCAACAGCGTGAATGTCTGATATTACATCTTTAGATGAATATTTACTTACCCAAAATTGTTGGATATTTCATTCTAAACATCTTTTGCAATTGCTAGTAAAAAATATAATAATAATTAAATTAAAATTTAAAAAACCCCCGTCACAAAAACACCTTCAAAAAGTTGAAAATAAATGAATAAATTTTAATTCAACGGTTGCCATGTCGGGGGACCTTAACTGGTTAAGTACTCCTTTGTATCGTAAGGTCCCCCGACATGGCAACCGTTGAATTAAAATTTATACATTTATTTTCAACTTTTTGAAGGTGTTTTTGTGACGGGGGTCTTTTAAATTTTAATTTAATTTTTATTTTATACTTTTTAAATTGATCTACTAGTCAAGCTCTTTCATTTGATACCCATATTGAGGGAATTATAAAGAAATACGTATTCCAACATGTTGTGGCGGCGGCCATCTTGGACCGATTTTTTTCAAACATGGCTAAGAACACTCCCGACTAATACCATGAATATACCTTCTCCATGAATATACCTTTCAAACAAAAAAAACTACATCCAAATCGGTTCATCCGTTTGGGTGCTACGATGCCACACACACACACACACACACACACACACACACACACACACACACACACACACACACACACACACACACACACACACAAACACACACACACACACACACACACACACACACACACACACACACACACACACACACACACACTAAAAATAATTTATTTCGGATTACAAATAAATCCATATTTTGTTATAACAGAGTTTTATCCGCCAATTTTTTACCGCCCGCGTGGCGTCCGATTCCGTTCCCGCTGCACCCTCTACTATATTAAGCATTTATTAAACTTAAAAACCTTCTTCTTGAATTACTCTATCTGTAAGCTAGCTATAGTATTTAAACATAACATAAAAACATAAACTCACGCCTGTATTCCCCGGAGGGGTAGGCAGAGGTGCTAGTACCCACATTTCGCCAGTTTATACATACTGCCATACTAATATTATAAATGCGAAAGTAACTCTGTCTGTCTGTCTGTATGTTACGCTTTCACGCCTAAACCACTGAACCGATTTTGATGAAATTTGGTATAGGGGTAGATTAGAACATGAGAAAGGACATAGGCTATGTTTGGTCGCGATAACCGAGATCCACGCGGGCGGAGCCACGGGCAAAAGCTAGTAAACTATAAATTAGATATTCATAAAATCCATATCCATACTTCCATACTAATATTATAAATGCGAAAGTAACTCTGTCTGTCTGTCTGTCTGTCTGTCTGTCTGTCTGTCTGTCTGTCTGTCTGTCTATCTGTCTGTCTGTCTGTATGTTACGCTTTCACGCCTAAACCACTGAACCGATTTTGATGAAATTTGGTATAGGGGTAGATTAAATCATGAGAAAGGACATAGGCTATGTTTGGTCGCGATAACCGACATCCACGCGGGCGGAGCCGCGGGCAAAAGCTAGTAATATTATAAATGCGAAAGTAACTCTTTCTGTCTGTCTGTCTGTCTGTCTGTATGTTACGCTTTCACGCCTAAACCACTGAACCGATTTTGATGAAATTTGGTATAGGGGTAGTTTAGACCTTGAGAAAGGACATAGGCTATGTTTCGTCGCGATAACCGACATCCATGCCGAGCGAGGACACAGAGCTGCACACGCTGACCGAGTGCCCGGCGTGGGACACGCCGAGGCGGGTCCTAGTGGCGGCTCTAGGGGTGGGAGTCCTCACACTCGTCACATTGCTCACAGCGATGGTACGATGCGCAAACGCTTGGGGTGCGGCCGCCTCCTTCTGCGAGCAAGTAATGCTCGAGAAGGAGGCGGCCGGTCGGGTCCGGACCAGACTCCGGGCCCGGGAAGCCCGTGCAGAGCGAAGGCGAACCGGACGTCGGAGGTCGCAGAACGACCTCCGTCCTCCATGAGCGCTGGCCTGGGGGTGACCGGTGGAGCCGCCTGTCACCCTAGCAGAAGCAGGCCGCGGCGGCGGCGCAAAGTGCGCCTCCCCGTAACCGGGGCTAGATGGGGACATTTTGGTCCCCACAACCCGAAGGGGGCTATCTCGAAAGAGATGGTCCTGGGTCTGCCGGGGTGCGAGAGATATGCTTTTGGCAATCTCACCTCCGGCAGCCAAGGACCCAAGACGGCGTGCGTTTTAGTCGGTTCGAGTCCGACATAACCGCCTCCACCGGCTCCGTGGGGGTGGTATCCGTGGGGATTTTTCGCACAATAAAAAAAAAAATAACCGACATCCATGCGGGCGGAGCCGCGGGCAAAGGCTAGTAATATTAAAAATGCGCAAGTAACTCTGCCTGACTGTCTGTCTGTCTGTAAGTTACGCTTTCACGCCTAAACCACTGAACCAATTTTGATGAAATTGGGCATAAGGGTAGATTAGACCTTGAGAAAGGACATAGGCTATGTTTTGTCGCGATAACCGACATCCACGCGGGCGTAGCCGCGGGCATAAGCTAGTATTATATAAAACTCGGCCGCCACTCAGTGAGCGGTGTCTAGTGTTAATGTCGCAATTCTGTCAATAGCTTTGATACCAATTATTAGCAAGGAACCGTTTAGCTACACAAATAGGGACGAGGAAAGCGTCTTTACTTTAAGTATACTCTCTAATATATAAAATTCTCGTGTCACAGTTTTCGTTGCCATACTCCTCCGAAACGGTTTGCCGATTTTGATGAATTTTTTTGTGCTTATCCGGTATCTATGAGAATCGGCCAACATCTATTTTTCATCCCCCTAAATGGTGCAGCGGGAACGGGATCTGACGCCACGGGTGCAGGGAAAAATTGGCGGTACCAAGTTCGCCGGGACAGCTAGTGTATATATAAACTGTTAGAACGCCTTTGTCCTCTCTATAATCAAACCATCATAATGGGCGACTTCAATACTTGTTTGCGGAGACAGGACTCCCGTTCTTCCATATTCCTCAATACTATCCAATCTTGCAATCTGTCTGTTCTTCCTTCCAATACTACACATCATGTTCCTGATCGTTATCCATCTCTTCTTGACCTTATCCTCGTTTCTTCAACCGATTTAGTCACTAAGAACGGTCAGTGTACCGCCAATCAATTCTCTTACCATGACTTAATCTTTCTGTCCTATAACCTTCGTCCACCCAAACTTAAAAATAAAATTCTTATGATGCGCAATTTTAGTGGCATGAACATAAATGAGCTTCGTGAGGATGCTGACAGTATAGATTGGAGCTCTCTTCTATCTACTGAGTCAGTTGAGGACAAAGTAAGCATACTCAGCAACAAGTTGATCGAGCTATACGATAAACATGCGCCAGTACGTGCTATAAAAGTAAAGCACTTGCCTGCCCCTTGGCTCACTGCTGAAATTAAGGCAATGTTATCCAAAAAAGCGGCAGCCAAGACTCGATTTAAGATACGGCCTACCCCTGCAAACCGAGAAAAATACATAGCGATACGAAATCTCTGCGGTAAGATGTGTAGGAAAGCACAACGCCAACATATCCATAATTCGGTCGAGAACGGAGACCCAGCCAAAATCTGGAAATTCCTCAGAACACTGGGAGTTGGAAAGTCACGGCAAGATACTATTTCTAATAAAATTGACATCAACATGCTAAATCAACATTTCTCAACCTCGTCTAAATGTGATCGGACTAACAACACCTGACTATCCCCCGTTCGTTTTTGATCAAGTAACTGATTGTGGTGTTAAAGAGTGTATAATGTCGATTAACTCAAATGCTGTTGGTGATGACTGCATAAGCCGAAACATGATTTTGCCTATTAAAAATTAAAACGAAGATCAAAACTCCGAGAGAAGGTCTCTCGCAAAGCAAACAAAAGAAAACAAAAAAGTAAACAATTTCGAGCAGAACTCGGTAGCCGAAATACTAAAACTTATAAATACTTATAAGCTTTTGAAGTTATAATTGCAAAAATATTAAACGGTCCATAGACAGTACTAGAGACCTGTGTTGCACCTGTGATCTAATCGCATTACAAGAACCGTGGTTCCTGCCTGAAGAGATACCGTATTTAAGCGCAATCGATAGTGGTTTCGGATACACGGGGACGTCAGCGGTGGACACGTCCGGTGGCATACTGCACGGACGACCGTATATGGAGAAGTAGTGTATTCCAGCAGGTGCAAGTGTTACGAACAAGTAGTACGCGTATATATGCGCAATCAAAATTGCAACTAGTGACAGGCCGTTGATAGTGATGAGTGTTTATATTCCAACTAACGTACGAGAACATTTGCCAGAGTTTACGGATTGTCTCAGCATTGTAAGTGCAGTTATCGACGAATACGGTTTGGAATCAGTATTTATGCTAGGTGATTATAACGCTGCACCCGGTGAGTTATTTTTTAAGGTACTGAAAAATAACCTATTACATTGGGACTAAACATAAACTGGCGAAATGTGGGTGCTAGTACCTCTGCCTACCCCTTCGGAGAATATAGGCGTGAGTTTATGTTATGCTATGTTATGTTATATGAAAAATTATTGTAATGATCAATATTGGTCGTGTGTAGATATCAATATGTTGGGGATATACTCGGATACCTTTGTTAGTGATGTTTACGGGATGTCGGATGTGTGATATATGTGTTAATAATATTAGTTATGCCGACGATATGGTGCTGCTGAGTGCGTTTGTCTGTGGGCTGAGGAAGCTTATAAAAGTCTGTGAGACATATGCGACGGAACACCGCTTAATTTATAATGTCCAAAAGATTCAGTGTATGGTCTTTGGGGTCGGCCTCAACTGTCCTTAAAGGGTACCCGAGGTATAACTTTTTTTTTTTTTTATTTATAGAATATTAGAACCGATGTTACTAATATTCCCTCTAACCCCTCCAACTAAGCTAAATTGCTTGTGCTAGGAGTGGGTTCACGTCGGTAGTGTAATGGCCAGGATCGAACCCGGGACCTCTCGATCGTAAGGCCGACATCTTAACCACTAAGCTACTGAGGCTTTAGAAAGGGTCAGTCAATTTAAGTACCTGGAACATAAGGTGACGGACGATATAAAGGACCATGCAGACATTGAACGGGAGAGAAGGGCGCTGTCCAGAAGAGCGAATATGATAGCTCGTAGGTTTGCACGCTGCTCAAGTGATGTTAAAATCACACTTTTTAAGGCGTATTGCACATCTTTATACACGTGCAGTCTATGGGCGGAGTATTCGCGAGCTAGCTGAAGCGACCCTCGAATACAATGTATTCAAGAGCAGAGCAGTGCGCGTACAGAGTAGTGTTGGGGCTGCCCCGCTTCTGCAGCGCTTCAGGCATGTTTGCGGAGGCGCACACCGACTGTTTCCACGCCACCATGCGCAAGCGGTGTGCGTCCTTAGTGCGCAGGGTGTGGGCCAGTTCAAACACTGTTTTGAGACTTATTGTAGCAAGGTTAGATTGTCTATTTATAAGGCACTGTTGCAATAGGCATGTGTAGGATTAATATTTTTTGTATTCTTTTTGTTTGCTCAATTTCAATATTCCTCACTATGGGTCATGTTTTTTTTCCTAAAATAAATGAATTTTAATTTTTTAATAATTTTTTAAAACTGCTAACAGCGGCGAGGGAGAGGAATGACTTTGATTTTGACATCCTTGTAGCCTGGGAGCACATCAGAAGTAAAAATGCAGCGCTCAGATTTCACCAGTCAATCGACGCCCTTTCTAAGTTATAAACGTCGCCGTGAAGAGGTGTCGTGACGCATTGGAACGAGACAATTCGCATACATCGTTTTTTTTTAAATTCCATATGTGCGGCAGTATCAATTTGACAAATTGTAACAATTTTTGTAACACCTCTTTGAAGAGAAAATTTTTTAGTCGCGTTGAACACTTTTTTTGTTGATGTAGATACTTTTTAGGTTTTGGTATTGGTTTAGGTACTTTGTACCCAAAGGGTAAAAACCTTAAAGTAGGTATACATTAAATATAGAGCGCGCCTTAATGGGTATTAACCAGTACGAGTATGAACAGCACCGATGATATCTGCTTAACCTCAAACAGTAGCCAAACAAACCCTGTAAAAGAGACTAGTTTGATATTTTATAGATACGAGCATTAATATTTTTCATTGTATATTTTGTAGTATCTATTGTTTTCGTAATCCAAAAAGTGAAACCATTTTTTTGCTTATAACTTTTTATAAACATGGCAAATGGACCAAAAATTATTAACATTATAGATACTAAATTCATTAGTATACCTATTGATATTTGTGGTAATGCATGAAACATCTCTATAGGTGTGGTAATACCATCACAAAGTATCTGCCTATGTTCTCATACATAAATCACAACTCTCTGGTAAAAACAGTTCCCTATTACTGAGACTTTGTTTTCATTAACCGCATTAGCTAGAAAGCTGATTTTTTACAGATGATATATTTTTGTTCAAAAATATTAAGGAGAAAGGGTGTTTATTATTCAGAAGTCAGTAAGAACGTTCTGTTTTTTTTAATAATTTTTTTATAGCATTTATTATACTTACTTTTTAATTTGGAACGTTCTTGTTAAATTGCTGTACCCGCGATAGACGATCTGATCATTATTTTAAAAATCACGTCAAAATCAACCCAGCCGTCGCGTCCCTTCGATAGACAAAACAGACACAAAATTTAAAAATTGTATTTTTGTTATAAGCATGACGCATTCATTGCATTATTGTAACGCTCATCCATATGATGAGCGTTACAATGTAATCATCAAAAAACTGTTATTGTAATACTACAAGCAAACTCATCGATTTTATTGCAGTTTATGTAGAGTTATAGAAGTATAATGACTTTAGTGTATTATTGAATGTGGGATAAAAAGCACCGCAAAAAGAATTCGCATAGAGACATAACTTTACCTAGGTATATAAATAGGTACACTATTGTAACATTGTCTATCAGTTCATAAGTACAAAAGTGGTACAAACGCACGTGTTTTTAACGCCAGATATTTTGTATTAAACAACTAGGAAATTACAAACAAAATTTGAGATACTTTTATATCGAGTGAATAAAATGGGTGATATATATTTTTGGAGACAGGTATGTCCATTTTTTTTGCTAACTTTGATTAGTTTTTTCTCCTTGTTCCAACAAATAGATGGAATCGGAACAAAAACCTTTGCTCCGATCTGAACTAGGTAAGAGGTACGTGAATTTTATCTCATGTTCCGACTGAGTTTATACTCAGAATATTTTATAGGTCAGAAGAACGCAATTTTACTCAAAAGAAACTATTTTATTTTTAAGAAGAAATTGACAGACTTTTGAAAACTTTGCCACTCTCGGTAATAAAACCGTCTTACATTCAGAAAAATAATAAATTTTACTTTAATGACCTTATTCGTAGAGGCAAGAAAAACCAAAGTCGAGCAACAATGTCTCTTTTGAAAAATATGAGCACGATGCCTTAGGTGTTTTCTGTGATATACCCTTAGGCTTATGATTCCGTAAACCATGACATGGTTTCATAAAATTAGATTATCCATACTAATATTATAAATGCGAAAGTAAAGCCGGGATCACCAAAGCGGAGAAGAGACGAGCGGAGAAGAGATGTTTTTTGAACAACCAATAGAAATGCGTTATTCATACGCCTCATCTCCGCTTAGCTTCAGTTGAGATCACTATGCGGAGATGTGGAATATTTGTATGGCGCAACGGAAGCGGAGATGTGAGCTACGCGTAGATGATGCGCAGCGCAGACGAGAGATGTGAGCGGCGTGCTGTGAGCGATGTCACCCTCCCCCCTCTCGCCCGCCAGCAACCCGTCTTCTTCTTCAAGTAAAAGAAGATACTTTTTAGCGACATCGACATCGTCTACCTTTCGTGTCAGAGTGCGTACTGAGCACTCAACATACCGCGCATCTCTTCTCTGGAGTCCCTCGAGCTTAAAAATATCTCTTCTCGCACAGCACGCAGCACACTGCACACATCTCCGCTTTGGTGGAGTCTCCCAAGCTCAAAAACATCTCTTCTTGGACAGCACATAGCACACTGCACACATCTCCGCTTTGGTGAAGTCCCGGCCTTACTCTGTCTGTCTGTTATGTTGTATTATATTGTTCATTCATTTAACTTCCTTAATTTTTAGTACAAGTAGCAGTTATCCGAATTAAATGGCTTAAAAAGTATATAAAATCATAAAAATGGGAAAAATATTATCAGTGAAAATTTATAAATCGCCTTCTAGTAACTGAAGTTTTTAGTGGTTCTTCTAAAATGATAAAATAATTACATTTTATTTTTTTCCTAGGTAAAGTTAGTAATCAACCTGTCAGACACGCGTGACCTCAAAAACACGGCTTTTATCATTTTGTTATTTATTATACCTTCACAAGTGTATTTTAAAATGAGCTAAGTAAATCAGCTATTTATTTACTAGTAGTTAGCTGTTTTTATTTTCCGACGGCCTAGAAGGGTTTTACTTGTAATCAATGCTCGTTTATCAGAAGAATATTTAGAATCATATAAGTATTTTCTATACAGGTACAAAATATTCCACTTTCGATGCACTCCATTAATTATTTTACAAGTTAAACCCTAACATGAATTCATAAAGATTGCTGAAATATAACAACTGGTACAGTTATTGCTCTTCCTCCAAGAAACCTTTTCCCCTCCCTTGCCAACAGATTCAATTTGAAATTCTTCCCATTTCATATGATGGGCGTCGTAATAGGAGAAGCGACTAAATATCACTACAAGTGAAGAAAAACGCGAAATAAAAGCCTGTACCAACCCGTCTGGCCAGCGAGCAGACAGTAGACTAAAGTCTGCCAACATTACTATGATTGTGCAGACTCTACTTTTTCCCTGCGGTATATCTGCGGTAGCCTAGTGGTATGGGTAATGGACTGCTGAGACGAGATCTCGGGTTCGATCCCAGGTTTACCATGGCACACACCAATGACTTTTCGATGCTTTTCGAAGTTATGTGTGTATTTATCGCAGGTTTCGCCACCTATTACATTCTCGACAAACTGGCAGAATCATCGAGACAATGAACTCAAATAAATCATACTTCTAAATATATGTATAGGTATAAGTATAGTATTTATGGTAGGGTATTTATATATATGTATATATATGGCGTATGTATGTGGAGGTATATTTACGTAAATGTGTAGCTATATTTATTTGTGTGCATGTATCTCATTATCATTACTTAAGGATATACTAACGTATTACGTAAGTTTATGATTGCTTCACGGCACTACACATGTATAGTGTTCATCTACTCGATGTCACTCTCTATAATGCACCTACTAATTTGTCTCTGCACCACCTTTGGTCGACTGGTAGAGAATGCCCACGGCATTAAGTCTGCCTGTTTACATGTGTGCATGAAGTTCAATAAATAAATAAATTAGGAGAGCAGTCCAGCAGTGAACTGCAATAGGTTAATTGATTGATTGATTTAATAATATATGAGAATCTAAAGCAAAGCCAACGAAGTGAGAGAAAAAACGTAAACAAAGTTTCAGCGGTTCCAAACATTTTTATTTGAAAATTATTACGTATCACTTCAAACTCATTCCAGATAGGAATGAAATTGCTCATAAGATGGCGGAGCTGACAGTTTAGAACCCACGGAGGACAGAATATGATTAAGTACCGCTGTTCTGAAGCTTTCCTGTACTACGAAACACGCAACGACAGCTTTCGCTTGGTTATCGCGTACGTGTGACCTGTGCGACAAGGACAAAGAAAATAATCGCTAGCTATCGCAAAATAACTCAGTAATGGCTTTGTTTACCTTTTTTCTTTCATCTCGTTGGCTTTACTTCAGTAATTTTGTAAAAACTTTACTTGATTATAATTATAATTTAAGCTCAAAAACTATATTTTCCAGGTGTTCATCCTGGGTGCATCTTTACTCAACGTTATAAGCGGCGGATTCATGCTCGCGTTTCCCTCGGTATTACTTCCCGCAGTATTGTCAGCAAACGACACTGATATAATAGTGACATCGGACCAAGCATCTTGGATAAGTGAGTATGAAAATAAATGTATGGTCACTGATTTGTGAATAAATTTCATTATAATTAATTAATTGTAATTTCTAATTAATTGATTATCATTACTAATTAATTTATTATAATTAATTATAATGATACCAAGAACGGTTGCACCACATACACATGCACAGATGCAATTATAAATTATAATTAATTAATTATACTATGTAATTTAATTAATTATAATAGTTTCACATCCGACTCACCTTATCGCACTGTATTTTGGAGATTTAGTCTAAGGGCGGGAGGGATGCTAATATCTTCGAGCGAATTCCTTCCAGTAATTATGATCGAACTTCACGTACAGGTAAGTTCGTTCGATCATTAATTACTTTCGGGAGTCGCTCTCGATATTAAACACATGTAGATGTTGAGAGTATCTAAGTCTGAAACTTGAAATGCCAGAGTAAATTAATTGTTTCGAAAGTAGAGAGGAATTAGAACATACCTAACTATATATAATATATTATATGGACATTACATTAGTAGGTTCTTTAAACTAATACGATTTAGAGATCTGTATTGTTCTTTAATTAGAGTGAATTAAATATGTCGGACTCGAACCGACTAAAACCGCACGCCGATTTTGGGTCGTGGTGCTAGGCCGGAGGTGAGGTTGTCATCGACATATCCCTCGCACCCCGGCTGACCCAGGGCCATCTCTTACGGTCTGGCCCTCTTCGGGAGGGGAGACAACGGTGTCCCCGACTCGCCCCCGGAGGCGCACATTTCAGCATGCAGCGCGCCGCCACCGTGGCTTACTTCTGCTGGGGTGACAGGCGGCTCCACCCGTCACCCTCAGGCCCGCGCTCATGGGGGACGGAGGTCAGTCCTCAGTGACCTCCGACGCCCGAGCTGCCGCCTCTCCCGTTCCGCCGTCGCATTGATTACCTGCTCGCTGAAGGAGACGCCGTCCGCCCACGCATCCGCACATCGGACCATTGCTATGAGCAGGGTGGCGAAGGTGAGAACTCTCACTCCCAGGGCCGTCACTAGCTCCCGCCTCGGTCCGGCCCATGCCAGCAGTCGGTGATCGTGTGCAGCCCGGATGGCACTCGGGCGTTGGCCCCTTTTCGATTCGACGCAGATACCGCCCGAAGCACCCGTGCAGATTTTCTTGACTCCACGTTTTTGTTCTTTGTCCTTATAATTATCTTGTTATTAGGTACTTGTTAAATGAGGAAACTGTACTGTAATTAATGTTTTATACAGCCGTCTTGTTGGTAGTCATATTGTCAATATTAAAGATCTTTTGCATAGATTGTTACTTTGTCTTTGTTTGCTTGACCAAGAAGGTGACCTATAATTCAAGGTAGTGAATATGAGTATGTGTATGTAGGAGGTGTTTATACTGAACCACTAGCGGCGTTGTCCTCCTATATTGATTATAATTAGACTTAAATTGATTATAATTAGATTTAGTAATTAGAAGATGTAAATACAGCGAATGTAGGGAATGGAATGTCTCGGAGAGCTGGGATTTGGATATTTATGGGACCCGAATCAGAGTGGGGATGTATACATGTTTGTGTTAGTGGGGTACAGGATAAAGGTCTATGCAATGGGAACAAAAAGGAGTATCAAGATAAAGTATGTTATGTTACGAGTATAACACTTATGGATAAGTAAAATTATGTTAAGTTATTATGATTATGGTTGAGTAACAATTGAGATAAAGAACTAATAAAGTATGCTAAGTTATTATGCTTATAGTTAAGTGACAAATAAGACAAAGTGTGTTAAGATAATTTATGCTTATAAATACGAGTATGTAACAGTTATGATAATAAACTATGGATATGCAACAATGAAGTATAAGGTATGCATATATAACACGTGTCGTTGAGGCATCTATGAATATTTCCAGTAAATAGCCGTCGGTTTTTATTTAGCTTAATAAATAAAATTGTCAATAACAGTCATGGATAGTAAAAATCATATTTGAGATTAGAGAGAGAAAGCACAGAGCCATTTAGCAAGAATTGAATTAATTGAGATTTAAATAGGTTTTTTTTTTCAAAATTGCTATATTAATAGCTAATCTTTAGTAGATAGGCATACTATTCAACAGCAGGACCGACAGATGTTAACAAATCATAAAATATACAAAACCTGCTATTTTTAAATGAATTACCATTTGAAAATCTCATTATTTCCTTTTTTTGTTAAATGTTGATAAATAAATCCATTGGGCTTAATATTCTTGCCATTGGTTTGACAATCTTTATTTATTTATTTATTTATTTACTTCTCCACGTCACTATCCTTACAGGCTAACCTAATACAATAGTGCGGATCTGTGTCAATACGTAAGGGGCTACGATTAAACCACCTTAGAAAAATAGAAATTTCTATTAAATTAAGAAGGTATTTTACGAAGATTTATTATTTTATTTAAACATAAAGCACCTCATACATAGTAACACTTAAATCAAATAAACAAAAGTTAGTTTAATAGGCATTCATTTTATGCTGTTAGTATGAGAGATGATGACATTAACTCCAGTCTCATCCCTTATCTGAATGAAATGAATATCATTAGACGCGTCTTTACACGAAATGGCTATGCTGCAAGGCCGAAAACCTGGTCGTGATACTAAAAACCAATTTTGAAAATGCTAAAAAAATCGATGTCTAATAAATTAATTCTCCCGAATTGAGTTTGTACAAGAAAATAGAGGTGAGTTAGGACTATAAGTATGATAGCGCAGTGCTGCAAGCCTTCATAACTGGCCTTGTCAGTGGCAGCAGCTTGTGAAGTGCCGCCTAAAACTAGGTATCCAGTACGATCGTCCAACCAAAAAAAAAACAGGCCCATCTGAAAGTTCATCAAATTCTGTGTATGAAAAACCTATGCGGCAATTCTTTGCCCCATAGGTTTTTCATACACAGAAAGGAACACTGGTTAAGGTGGTTGCTGCAGTGATTGAAGTTCGCGCGCGGTTCGATTTGGTGTTTCCATTTTATTATGTCAGAAGATCGTTATATAAAAAAAATATGGCTCATCTGAAAGATCATCAAATTCTGTGTATGAAAAACACTATCATAAATCCCCAATATGGGCAGTTCTTTCTCTTCCTACATTCAAAATAAATCTCAGGCTGTGGTTATTAACAATTACAGATCTAATTGGGTCTCAGTGTCCAGTGGCGTGCCTCAAAGCTCCCTGCTTGGACCTCTTCTGTTTGTGATCTATGTAAATGACATCGGCCGGTGCCTTCAATCATCAAGTTGTCGTTGATGTTTGGCAGTTGCTCCAATAAAGATAAGAAACCGGTTTCAATTCTTCTTTCTTTCTCACATCAACGACACTTCTGCTTCCAATATCTGTTTTCTCAGTGAGCTGCTTGCCGTATTGCATTCTCCAAGGCGTTCATAAGATCCTCCGTTCCATTTTGTGAATATAGTCTGGCAGTTATTTTATTATATGGTATAGATATGTAGGCTCAGCATATCGTTTGTGGTCCAAAAATATTGTGGTTAATTAACCACCAACAGAGGTTACATGTAAATACTTAATTATCTAAGTACTTACCCTGCCGGACCTTGCATGTCAATTTATCACTATTATTCAAATTAAATTTCCGTTCAGGCACCATTAAACTATAGAATAATCAATAATTATATTAAACGAAATATTATGAAAAGTACGATTTGGCGTGGCACTTAAATGTGAATAGAAGGATGCACCTACGGCCCGGCTGGCGTGACATAAGTACTTGAGTTTATTTGTTCATTTCTCCAATATACAGTGCGATAAAGCTAGCCTGATGTGAAACTACCATAATTAATTAATTATTTATAATTAATAATTAATTTGGGATTTAATTTACATCATTAATATCTTTCTTTTATTCACAGATACATGTAATGGCGTCGGCGGCATGTTGGGGTTCTTTCTACTGCCACCTATACTGCAAATATTTGGTCGAAAAGCTGTCCATATCGTTATCGGGTCCATTCTCATTATCGGCTGGATTATATTCGCACTGGCTCATAGCGTCACAGCATTTATGGCTGCAAGAACCATCCAAGGTCTTGAAATGGGTAGTTTCTATATACAATCTATACTTATCAGTGAATACACAAATCCTAAAAGAAGAGGTTACTTCATGAGCTCCAAAAAAGCATCCGTAGCAGTTGGTATACTTTTATGCCACACTTTATCTCTTATTTGGAACTGGCGGCAAATAGCCATATTTGCAATAATTCCTGCAACACTAGCAATTGTGTTGACGTTGTTCTGGCCAGAAAGTCCTTACTTTTTAGCTATGAAAGGTCGCTACACGGATAGTGAAAAGTCGTTTATCTGGCTCCATGGTGGTTGCAACATGCAAGAACTGCACCTATTACATTATTCTCAGCTACAGAATGCAAAGAAACAGGGCACAGAAAAATGGTACAAGTGTCTGTTTAAAAAAGACTTCTTGAAACCCTTTGTGTCAATATCTCTTTTAACATTCATTATAGAATTTAGCGGCAAACATTATTTTCCGGTATATGCAGTACAAATGATAACGGAACTAGTAGAAGATAAGTCAATAGCAATATATGTCTCTATAGGTGCAGATATATTCACGTTAGTGGCATTAATATCCTCATCTTTCATTGTGCGTTACTTCAACAGACGAACAATTCTGTTTTCGTTTGGTGTAACAACAGTTGCCTTGATGTTATCCATCTGTTTCGTTATAGTTTTTAAGTCTTCGACTGCGACATGGCTAGCGCCAATGTTAATTGTTCTACATAATTTTACAGTAAATAGTAGTATCATACCTGTATGTTATACATGTTTCGGCGAAATGTTTCCATTGGAATACAAAGGATGGGGTAACACTATAACTGGGATGGTTTTCGTGTTTTCATATACACTAATGTTGAAATTTACGCCAGTTATAATGGAGAATGCTGGTGTGGGAGGTGTTTATGCAATATATGGTACAATTGTAGCAGTATGTTTATTAGTACTATATGGTACACTGCCCGAAACTAAAGATAAAACTTTGCAGGAAATTGAAAACGATATTAAAGGGGTCGTTTTGCCAAATCATGATGTAATATTAGCAGAAAATATACCTGAAACGAGTTGAAATATTTGTTGTCCAGAAAATGCCCGTTCTTTTGTTTTAATTATGATTCAGAAAATTTGTAACTACCAACTCGGCACTGGTTGGTAGATATATATTTTAGTAATTTTGTTTTCAACAGTTTTATTAAGGTAGTTTATCAGTTTTTTCATTTTATACATACGAGCGCTGTCTTGGTAAGAAAAGGCTCGCTATTTTAAAGTCAACATTTGCTTGAACCAAGGCCATTTTAGGTGATCCAATGACGGATTCGTTGGTTAAAATTACCGTGGACACCTTCAAATCCATACTGTTTTATTGCCAATCAGAGACAATTTCAGCAAGTTTTGAGAATATTGAGGGGACGGCATTGAGATTTATGTTACTAAGAGCGTATGATTTTATAAAATAATGAATTGAGAAAACCTGACTGAGGTTTTCGTACCACAAATATTACGGGTAGGTACTTACAAGTTACTTTATCAAAGCATTAACAAGAAAACTGATGACAAGTTCGTTGTTTCGTCCTATAAAGATTCGGCCCAATGGGACGAATCACAGAAATTAAAAATAATTAAAATTATCGTTCACTGATTCGTCCCATTGATTTTTTGACACGTTCAACTGCTGAAAATTAAATGCTAAAAATAAAATGCTTTTATCTTCCCTTTTAAATACAATTAATTTCATTCTTCCTTTTTTCTCAAGAAAGTAAAATTATAGACCAACCGAAACAGGTTCTTCAGCCAATATATCAGCCAAAACCTTTGAGAATGCCGTAAAGGTGAAACCGGTCAGGTGAAAATTAAAGTTAAGTGGAAAAGTACAAAGTGTTTTACTTAACTAATGTTTCTTCTTCATGACACTTATTAGTGTGTTCAAACAGGGTTTTTTAAACAACAATTTTTAAAGCATGTAGCGTGATAACTTTTCCTATAGATTTAGGCGATTGGCACACTGCGACGCGCGACGCGGCGTCGAGCGTTGTTGCGTCGACGCGGCGTCGCGCTCGTCGCCTCTACGGAGCTCATTTTGTATAGAAAAACGCGGGGTCCCACACACTGACAACGCAATCACGCGCGTTGCTGCAGAATACTCGCGTACAAGCAGAAAACGCGAGGTATGGCACACTGAAATCTGCAATCACGCGCGTGATTTCTCTTCATCTCTAGCGTTCTTAATATAATGGTCGGATGGCTTTACTTTACTTTTCTCAAAATTTTAGATTATTTCACACACCTACCTACCAAAAAATTCTAATATCTCTCGGACTATACTAGCTGTCCCGCGTCGACGCGCGTCGACGAACGACGCCACGTCGAGCGTTGCAGTGTGCCAATCGCCTTAGATCGGAAATGTGAATGTCTAAGGCGGGCCTTGAACCTGAGACCAGTCCCTTACAGGGGGAATACTGTGACTCCGAATAACCTAAGTTTGGTGACGATGGAGGAATGTACGCGTGTGTGCTCGTAGATGGTCGAAAGTCAACACTTGACTCCAAATGTATGTTCCTTGTAATGCGAGAGCTAATTTCTTCTTTATTTCTTATCGAGTCATCTATGTATCCCTCGGCTACACTGCTCGACCGCCACCCTCCGTGGCGTTTTAGTGATGTAGCCGAGGACCTTCTGAAACTGTGCCCTAAATTGTGCGAAAGTGGCAATTTCTTTCAGCATTGCTCCAAATTTATTAATGCCAATGGGTTGCTTAGTGCATTTTCCATTTTGGTAATTTTGAAAAAAGCTGTTGGAATTAGCTTTTGTTGAACGAAGCGCTTCGTATTTCTTCACTACGTCGTAAAAAGGGCCCTGTATTGTGAACGACCTTGGAATTTTATTTTTTGTGTTTTTAACCTGGACAAGAAGAACTCGCCCATGGTTCTCGATATCATTAGTTGATGTTTGCCAACTCTTGACGTCTACATGCACCATTTATACCGAATATTAATGCAACCTGAAAAGAGATAAAAATAACGTATAAACAACTATATAGTAAAGAAATACGAAAATGAAAGAAATTAATCACAATTATTTAGTTTCAACTGACCTTTGTTCGTTGTGCAATCCGGAGCTTCTTTTAGGAACGTCTTGATATTGTCAGCCGAAAATACTTTCGACTTTTTACTCATATGGCCATCTGAGCGTCTTTTTAGAAATGCTAGCAAGTTGGAGTATGACTTGAGATCAATACCATGGTTTGTTTTCATAGTGATTTTTAGCATTGAATAGTAGCACCACAATGAGCTTGACTTATATTTATGAGAAAGTTCCATGAAATAGGCTAAAAACACATTTTCTGAAAATGAATTTGCATTTTGGCTTGTTTTCCATAAGATGAAATTTTGATAGGCTTGTAAGTATCTATCGGTCTATTTTTCAGGCAAGAGGCTTAGAGTAGCCTTTTTCGCCGCGTTTAAGACTTGTGGCGGTGTCAAATTAATAAATTCATCACTACTTGACGACATTTTCAAATAAAAACAATACAGCGAAAAGAAAAAGCGCGCGGAATTATTTTTACTTGTCCACAAATAAGCGATGCGCGCGCATCAACGTTTTTTTTTAGGCAAAGGTATAAAAACAGCCAGTATTACTAATAAAGTAAATTAATATTTTTGTGTTTTGTTACAGATAAATGGTTGTAATTTATTGTCAAAATTAATTAAATTATAGAATTAAATGTTTATTTGTTATATTTTATTTCCCAAAGTTAATTTTATTCATAAAATATTGACCACTTTCTTGACATAAAACTTCTTTGCTAAGATTTTTAAAAGTCTCGTTCATTTTTAGACGGAGTATCTTAAAACTTTATTAAAAAAAACACGTGCCTTTTACATTACATTATCGCACAAGTACGTAATGAGATACATTACGATATTGAAATTGGTGTAATTACAACCACTTTATGAGCAAATATGTTATAAAAATTCTTAAACTCACTTTTGCCGACTTACCGCCGTTCCAAATACCATACTGACAGTTAAAGAGAGATCGCATCTACGGATAAAGTGCTCGGCTGTTTAAATTCAAAACATAGTAACTTCTATTTCACACCAATTTCGGAAAATAAAATTATACCGCGATGCGCTTTCCCGCAAAAAAAACAGTTACCATGTTTTGAATTTAAACAGCCGATACGTCAAATTTGAACGTTGCGATCTATCTTTAACTGTAAGTATATTATTGGGAACGGCCGTTAGAATGTGGTATTACCTGGTAACAGACAAATGGACAGACGGACTGCGAAGTCTCAATAGTCGGTTCCGTTTTTACCTTTTTAGTACAGAACCCCAAGAAATATCTTCTTTAACAAAAAATGTGCTCGATGCTCTTCAAAAAGTGTTCACTGTATCACAAGTGAATTGTTACAATTTGTCAACTACCGCACCACTAAGACCTGGAACTCCCTGCCAGCTCACGTGTTTCCTTCTTCCTACAATCCCGGGTCCTTTAAGCGGGGCGTGAAAAGGCATCTTATGAGGCCGTCAAGCTGAGTGCCACCTCTGTTAACATGGTAAATGTTTACGATGGTGACCCTCTTTCCGAGACTTTGCCTTTAGCTTAACATCAGGCGAGGTGAAGTCAAATTGACGTGTCTTGTATAAAAAAAAACTTCTTGTCGTATGGAATATAAAAAAAAACTATGTAACTTGCGAATAGTATATTTACGATACGTCACGTTTGTTATTACTTTTTTATCGTTTATTTCAGAACATTGGAATTCCATAGTTACAGTGGCAGTCAAAATTTCTCACACTTTTCATCCAAACAATAATAATTAATGAACAAAAAGAGTAAAATAAAATAACATAGAATATTTATTTATTTATAAAACTTCAATTCTCTACCAGTTAACCAATATTCCTACCAGTTAACCAATATTCTATGTATAATTTAGGTATCTACAAAAAAAGTATCGAAGTATGTTTATCAGCATTCTTGATTCCATTATACAAGCTAGTTAAGCTTACCATGGGTCTAGATAGTGTTGTGTAGAATGTTGTGGAATATTTATTTATTTATCATTAATTTGTCAAATTACTCATATTTAAATATCAATCAAATAAATCAACTAGAAATAAATTACTTAAAAGTTTTTCTTGTAACGTTCTTTAAATGAATAAATTTAAATATGAACTAGTTGTAAAAAAATAAAAATTCAACAAGAAACAATGAATTAAATCTTAAATCATGTCACCTTAATGCTAAATAATTATCCTCTTGAATACTCTAAATCACATGGACACATTTGATTATTTTTGATCTTCAAAATTAATGATTTTGATTGTTCGGAAGTCTCCTCTACATTCATCTGCAAGCGACGATGAAGCTATCTATCGATATTCTTATTAACGGTCCTCCCCGAAGACTATTGTTTAAGGAGAATTATAAACATCCTTGACGTATCCTATTATACTTATGTATAGGGTATATTTTTTCTTCTTTTTTCCCACTTAGGTTATTCGGAGTCACAGTATTCCCCCTGTAAGGGACTGGTCTCAGGTTCAAGGCCCGCCTTAGACATTCACATTTCCGATCTAAGGCGATTGGCACACTGCAACGCTCGACGTGGCGTCGTTCGTCGACGCGCGTCGACGCGGGACAGCTAGTATAGTCCGAGAGATATTAGAATTTTTTGGTAGGTAGGTGTGTGAAATAATCTAAAATTTTGAGAAAAGTAAAGTAAAGCCATCCGACCATTATATTAAGAACGCTAGAGATGAAGAGAAATCACGCGCGTGATTGCAGATTTCAGTGTGCCATACCTCGCGTTTTCTGCTTGTACGCGAGTATTCTGCAGCAACGCGCGTGATTGCGTTGTCAGTGTGTGGGACCCCGCGTTTTTCTATACAAAATGAGCTCCGTAGAGGCGACGAGCGCGACGCCGCGTCGACGCAACAACGCTCGACGCCGCGTCGCGCGTCGCAGTGTGCCAATCGCCTAAATCTATAGGAAAAGTTATCACGCTACATGCTTTAAAAATTGTTGTTTAAAAAACCCTGTTTGAACACACTAATAAGTGTCATGAAGAAGAAACATTAGTTAAGTAAAACACTTTGTACTTTTCCACTTAACTTTAATTTTCACCTGACCGGTTTCACCTTTACGGCATTCTCAAAGGTTTTGGCTGATATATTGGCTGAAGAACCTGTTTCGGTTGGTCTATAATTTTACTTTCTTGAGAAAAAAGGAAGAATGAAATTAATTGTATTTAAAAGGGAAGATAAAAGCATTTTATTTTTAGCATTTAATTTTCAGCAGTTGAACGTGTCAAAAAATCAATGGGACGAATCAGTGAACGATAATTTTAATTATTTTTAATTTCTGTGATTCGTCCCATTGGGCCGAATCTTTATAGGACGAAACAACGAACTTGTCATCAGTTTTCTTGTTAATGCTTTGATAAAGTAACTTGTAAGTACCTACCCGTAATATTTGTGGTACGAAAACCTCAGTCAGGTTTTCTCAATTCATTATTTTATTTAAGTTTTATGTCAAGAAAGTGGTCAATATTTTATGAATAAAATTAACTTTGGGAAATAAAATATAACAAATAAACATTTAATTCTATAATTTAATTAATTTTGACAATAAATTACAACCATTTATCTGTAACAAAACACAAAAATATTAATTTACTTTATTAGTAATACTGGCTGTTTTTATACCTTTGCCTAAAAAAAAACGTTGATGCGCGCGCATCGCTTATTTGTGGACAAGTAAAAATAATTCCGCGCGCTTTTTCTTTTCGCTGTATTGTTTTTATTTGAAAATGTCGTCAAGTAGTGATGAATTTATTAATTTGACACCGCCACAAGTCTTAAACGCGGCGAAAAAGGCTACTCTAAGCCTCTTGCCTGAAAAATAGACCGATAGATACTTACAAGCCTATCAAAATTTCATCTTATGGAAAACAAGCCAAAATGCAAATTCATTTTCAGAAAATGTGTTTTTAGCCTATTTCATGGAACTTTCTCATAAATATAAGTCAAGCTCATTGTGGTGCTACTATTCAATGCTAAAAATCACTATGAAAACAAACCATGGTATTGATCTCAAGTCATACTCCAACTTGCTAGCATTTCTAAAAAGACGCTCAGATGGCCATATGAGTAAAAAGTCGAAAGTATTTTCGGCTGACAATATCAAGACGTTCCTAAAAGAAGCTCCGGATTGCACAACGAACAAAGGTCAGTTGAAACTAAATAATTGTGATTAATTTCTTTCATTTTCGTATTTCTTTACTATATAGTTGTTTATACGTTATTTTTATCTCTTTTCAGGTTGCATTAATATTCGGTATAAATGGTGCATGTAGACGTCAAGAGTTGGCAAACATCAACTAATGATATCGAGAACCATGGGCGAGTTCTTCTTGTCCAGGTTAAAAACACAAAAAATAAAATTCCAAGGTCGTTCACAATACAGGGCCCTTTTTACGACGTAGTGAAGAAATACGAAGCGCTTCGTTCAACAAAAGCTAATTCCAACAGCTTTTTTCAAAATTACCCAGGACCATCTCCAAGGAGATGGTCCTGGGTCTGCCGGGGTGCGAGAGATATGCTTTTGGCAAACTCACCTCCGGCAACCAAAGACCCAAGACGGCGTGCGTTTTAGTCGGTTCGAGTCCGACATAACCGCCTTCGCCGGCTCCTTGGGGGTGGTATCCGTGGGGATTTTTCGCACGATAAAAAAAAAAGGGCACGTATGTCATACGACGTTTTATAACATATTTACGAGGAAATTAATAAAACTCTGACTTTGTTAAACGAATAAATCTTTAATTAATTGTTAAAGCAGTTATAAAAATTTGAACAATTTTTAAAAGTGATTGTTACGTTGCCAGTTGGCACTTTTAATGTTCTCAAGTTATTATTATTAGTTACAATTTCCCAAGTTTCTCTCTCACTCTCTTGAGTGAAAGTAGGAGAAACGAGACCACAAAGTTCTGCAGTCGTCGGTGGCGGCGGCGGAGGCGGTTGCGGCTGCGGTGACGATGGAGGAATGTACGCGTGTGTGCTCGTAGATGGTCGAAAGTCAACACTTGACTCCAAATGTATGTTCCTTGTAATGCGAGAGCTAATTTCTTCTTTATTTCTTATCGAGTCATCTATGTATCCCTCGGCTACACTGCTCGACCGCCACCCTCCGTGGCGTTTTAGTGATGTAGCCGAGGACCTTCTGAAACTGTGCCCTAAATTGTGCGAAAGTGGCAATTTCTTTCAGCATTGCTCCAAATTTATTAATGCCAATGGGTTGCTTAGTGCATTTTCCATTTTGGTAATTTTGAAAAAAGCTGTTGGAATTAGCTTTTGTTGAACGAAGCGCTTCGTATTTCTTCACTACGTCGTAAAAAGGGCCCTGTATTGTGAACGACCTTGGAATTTTATTTTTTGTGTTTTTAACCTGGACAAGAAGAACTCGCCCATGGTTCTCGATATCATTAGTTGATGTTTGCCAACTCTTGACGTCTACATGCACCATTTATACCGAATATTAATGCAACCTGAAAAGAGATAAAAATAACGTATAAACAACTATATAGTAAAGAAATACGAAAATGAAAGAAATTAATCACAATTATTTAGTTTCAACTGACCTTTGTTCGTTGTGCAATCCGGAGCTTCTTTTAGGAACGTCTTGATATTGTCAGCCGAAAATACTTTCGACTTTTTACTCATATGGCCATCTGAGCGTCTTTTTAGAAATGCTAGCAAGTTGGAGTATGACTTGAGATCAATACCATGGTTTGTTTTCATAGTGCTTTTTAGCATTGAATAGTAGCACCACAATGAGCTTGACTTATATTTATGAGAAAGTTCCATGAAATAGGCTAAAAACACATTTTCTGAAAATGAATTTGCATTTTGGCTTGTTTTCCATAAGATGAAATTTTGATAGGCTTGTAAGTATCTATCGGTCGATTTTTCAGGCAAGAGGCTTAGAGTAGCCTTTTTCGCCGCGTTTAAGACTTGTGGCGGTGTCAAATTAATAAATTCATCACTACTTGACGACATTTTCAAATAAAAACAATACAGCGAAAAGAAAAAGCGCGCGGATTTATTTTTACTTGTCCACAAATAAGCGATGCGCGCGCATCAACGTTTTTTTTTTAGGCAAAGGTATAAAAACAGCCAGTATTACTAATAAAGTAAATTAATATTTTTGTGTTTTGTTACAGATAAATGGTTGTAATTTATTGTCAAAATTAATTAAATTATAGAATTAAATGTTTATTTGTTATATTTTATTTCCCAAAGTTAATTTTATTCATAAAATATTGACCACTTTCTTGACATAAAACTTCTTTGCTAAGATTTTTAAAAGTCTCGTTCATTTTTAGACGGAGTATCTTAAAACTTTATTAAAAAAAACACGTGCCTTTTACATTACATTATCGCACAAGTACGTAATGAGATACATTACGATATTGAAATTGGTGTAATTACAACCACTTTACGAGCAAATATGTTATAAAAATTCTTAAACTCACTTTTGCCGACTTACCGCCGTTCCAAATACCATACTGACAGTTAAAGAGAGATCGCATCTACGGATAAAGTGCTCGGCTGTTTAAATTCAAAACATAGTAACTTCTATTTCACACCAATTTCGGAAAATAAAATTATACCGCGATGCGCTTTCCCGCAAAAAAATCAGTTACCATGTTTTGAATTTAAATAGCCGATACGTCAAATTTGAACGTTGCGATCTATCTTTAACTGTAAGTATATTATTGGGAACGGCCGTTAGAATGTGGTATTACCTGGTAACAGACAAATGGACAGACGGACTGCGAAGACTCAATAGTCGGTTCCGTTTTTACCTTTTTAGTACGGAACCCCAAGAAATATCTTCTTTAACAAAAAATGTGCTCGATGCTCTTCAAATTGTGTTCACTGTATCACAAGTGAATTGTTACAATTTGTCAACTACCGCACCACTAAGACCTGGAACTCCCTGCCAGCTCACGTGTTTCCTTCTTCCTACAATCCCGGGTCCTTTAAGCGGGGCGTGAAAAGGCATCTAATGAGGCCGTCAAGCTGAGTGCCACCACTGTTAACATTGTAAATGTTTACGATGGTGACCCTCTTTCCGAGACTTTGCCTTTAGCTTAACATCAGGCGAGGTGAAGTCAAATTGACGTGTCTTGTATAAAAAAAAAACTGCTTGTCATATGGAATATTCACACTTTTCATCCAAACAATAATAATTTAATGAACAAAAAGAGTAAAATAAAATAACATAGAATATTTATTTATTTATAAAACTTCATGCACAAGTTAATAGGCGGACTTAATGCCATAGGCATTCTCTACCTCCAGTCAACCAATATTCTATGTATAATTTATGTATCTACAAAAAAAGTATCTAAGTATGTTTATCAGCATTCTTGATTCCATTATACAAGCTAGTTAAGCTTACCATGGGTCTAGATAGTGTTGTGTACCTCTGTCTCCTACTTTCACTCAAGAGAGTGAGAGAGAAACTTGGGAAATTGTAACTAATAATAATAACTTGAGAACATTAAAAGTGCCAACTGGCAACGTAACAATCACTTTTAAAAATTGTTCAAATTTTTATAACAGCTTTAACAATTAATTAAAGATTTATTCGTTTAACAAAGTCAGAGTTTTATTAATTTCCTCGTAAATATGTTATAAAACGTCGTATGACATACGTGCCCTTTTTTTTTTATCGTGCGAAAAATCCCCACGGATACCACCCCCAAGGAGCCGGCGAAGGCGGTTATGTCGGACTCGAACCGACTAAAACGCACGCCGTCTTGGGTCTTTGGTTGCCGGAGGTGAGATTGCCAAAAGCATATCTCTCGCACCCCGGCAGACCCAGGACCATCTCCTTGGAGATGGCCCCCTTCGGGTTGTGGGGACCACTGTGTCCCCATCTTGCCCCGGTTACGGGGAGGCGCATTTTGCGCCGCCGCCGCGGCCTGCTTCTGCTAGGGTGACAGGCGGCTCCACCGGTCACCCCCAGGCCAGCGCTCATGGAGGACGGAGGTCGTTCTGCGACCTCCGACGTCCGGTTCGCCTTCGCTCTGCGCGGGCTTCTCGGGCCCGGAGTCTAGTCCGGACCCGACCGGCCGCCTCCTTCTCGAGCATTACTTGCTCGCAGAAGGAGGCAGCCGCACCCCAAGCGCTCGCGCATCTTACCATCGCTGTGAGCAACGTGACGAGTGTGAGGACTCCCACCCCCAGAGCTGCCACTAGGACCCGCCTCGGCGTGTCCCACGCCGGGCACTCGGTCAGCGTGTGCAGCTCTGTGTCCTCGCTCGCATCACAGTGATGGCACTCGGACGTTGGCTCCTTCCGGATCCGACACAGGTAACTCCCGAAACGCCCGTGTCCGGTAATCACCTGCGTCAGCCGGTACGAGAGGCTGCCGTGTGGCCTCTCTAGCCACTCCTTCATGATGGGTCTTACCGCCGCTATTACGGCGTGCCCTGCGCTTGGTCGCCCAAGTCGTAGCTCCCATTCCGCTACCATGTCCCTGTGGAGCTGAGACCTCACGGCCCGAATTTCTTCGGGCTCGGGTTCCCGTCCCCGCTCCCGCGCCTCCTTTCGATACCGATATAGCATCGAAAGGGCTCTCGCATCCAGGTTCCACGGTAGGGATCCGGCAAGGAGACTCGCCGCCTCCAGGGATATCGTGCGGTACCCCCTAATGGCCCTGCTGGCCATTGCACGCTGCGGCCCACGCAGCAGACGCGCATTGTGGACCGTCAGGGTGTCCGCCCATATTGGGCACCCATATAGGGCCATGGACCGCACTACTCCCGCGTAGAGTCTCCTGCAGGAGTCATCAGGCCCCCTCATGTTGGGCAGCAGCCGCCCCAAAGCGGCAGCTGTGTCCTTCAATTTGGGGGCCAGTCTTCGGAGATGCTCCCCGAAGTTCCACCGGCCGTCTAACACGAGCCCCAGATATTTCATTTGGGGCTTGATACCGATGGAAATGTCTCCCACTATGAGGCTGGAACCACGCCGAGGCGCATAAAAGAACATGGCCCCGGTTTTATGCAGAGCCACCTCGAGACCCAGCCGCCGGATCCGCTCCACGACTTGGGCAACCGCGGTCGTGGCCTTCAGGGTCGCTTCGCGGTATGTAGCCCCGCACGCCGTCACCAGCGTGTCGTCCGCATAACACGTGACGACGACGGCACCGTCCACGAGCACACCGCGAAGCACCCAGTCGTAACCGATGTTCCACAGTAGCGGTCCCAGGACCGATCCCTGCGGAACACCGCACGACATCTCTCGCCGACCGAGCCCGGTTGCACTTGAGTAGACGACTGACATACGTGCCCTTTGAAAATTACAGCCTCTGCTTCCTTATAGCCCTCGCCGATGGCTCGGGCTAGTAATATCGCCTCGGCTGTAATTTTCAACTTACCGCACTTATATCATAATGTACTATTATCACGTGAAGTACCGAATTTACAAAAAAGAAACCATTAGTTTACACGACGGTAGTTTAAAAAATAACATAAAACACGTTCATCATCAAAAACTGTTATTGTAATGTTACAAGCAGCCTCATGGATTTTATTGTAGTACCTATATGTAGAGTTTTAGACGTTAATGACTTGAATGTATAATTAAATATTGGATAAAAGGGGCCCCAGGTATAAAAGGGATTTTGGAATCGCCTTCTGATTCTCTTCATTTTGATACCCTACTCGATAAGCTTGAGTATTTTTTTCGAATTGACTGCTTCAATTTATAAAGGAAGTATTCTTAGGTTCTCTAGAATAAAATTCGGATGAATTTATAATCAACTTTTGAAAATAGTAAACTCGTCCATGGATCATAATTATATTTTAGGTCAGACTTTGGCTAAAAAAATCATACGAAAAAAATGGGTAAATTTTTTTTCTGTGAAAATTTATAAATTGTCTTCTCTAACACTATGACTAACTAGCACATTGAACTTATTAGCTGTTCTCCTAAAATTATAAAATGGGTAATTTCATTAAAACCAAGGTCATGTTCAACGAGCACGTTGACCGGCAGCCGATTGCTGTGAACGGAACTCCCCTCGAGATTGTTTCGGAGTATGTATACCTAGGGCAGATGCTCCAACTAGGGAGAAACAACTTTGAGGGTGAGACTAAAAGAAGAATACAGTTGGGCTGGGCTGCATTTGGAAAGCTTCGTCAGGTATTCTCGTCGCCCATCCCACAATGTCTTAAGACAAAAGTCTATAACCAGTGCGTTCTACCTGTAATGACATACGGAGCCGAGACGTGGACACTTACGGTACGGTTGGTCCACCAATTCAAGGTCGCTCAGCGTGCTATGGAAAGAGCTATGCTCGGTATATCTCTGAGGGATCGAATCCGGAACGAAGTAATTCGGCAGAGAACTAAAGTTATCGACATAGCTCAACGTATTAGCAAGCTGAAGTGGCAGTGGGCTGGCCATATCTGCCGTAGGACCGATAACCGTTGGGGTAAACGAGTCCTTGAGTGGAGACCGCGAACCGGCAAACGTAGTGTGGGGCGCCCTGCGACTAGATAGAGCGACGATATACGCAGAGTGGCTGGTGGAGAGTGGAGGAGGACGGCCGAAGACCGGGCTAAGTGGCGTGTCATGGGAGAGGCCTATGTCCAGCAGTGGACTGCCGCGGGCTGATGATGAATTTCATTACATTGTGTATTCACAGATAATAATCCACCTGTCATCCACGCGTGCCCTCAAAGAAATTATTTTTATCATTGTGTTATTTATTATACCTACACAAGTGTATAAGAGGCACAGTCAGCATCAGAAAGATGTTGACTTACAAAGTACTCAAAATGATATTAATTTCGTTTTTTTACCCCCTTCCAGTTAACTTATAGTTCTGATATTTGGTAAACACCTTTAGTTTGGACAATAATGCCATTTAATCAATAAAACATTTGGCTCTTATTACGAGAATTTAAAGATTATTTAGTGACTTCGTCGTCAAGATATTTATGTCGGTGACTGTGCCTATGTGCCTATCTAATGCAGTTTCGTGAATTTTATTACCCGACTGAAGAGTTTTACCTGTAATTAGTGCTCGTTTATCAGAAGAATTATTTAGAACCATGTAAGAATTATCTATATAAGCACAAAGTAGTCCACTTTCAATGCACTACATTTATTTCACAAGTTAAACCCTAATTGTGTAGGTAACAACTGATAATGGTTAATGGAAAAGAAATGGAATTGAACATATGACCCTATTGATATTTTTTGCGTAACGAAACATTTGTTAAAAGACTATGAGTTCATGGTCAATTTCAAAAATCGCCAGGTGGCAAGCTCGTTCAGTAGAAAGAATTTCAATCGTGGAGGCACACTAATTATTATAATAATAATGTAAAAATTAAAGAGCTTATCGAATTACTCATTCAATAGAGAGGTCTATTGAGTGAGTTACTGAGATGGCTAGTATTGAGATTGAGCAGCTCATTGTATTAAGCGTATACAGTCCCCCGGACGCGCCCTATGCCAGATTCGAGGAGTCTGTGGAGACTTCAACGTAAAAAAATTAAATAACACCCTAGTGCCACTAGTGAAAAATAAAATGTTATATCTGTTCAAGTCCTTTAATCTTTATGTTTTTGAAATCCACTCGAAAATCATTATCTAAAAGTTTACCTACAATTATCGGACATACACACATCAAAAAAAGTTTGCGATCACTTTGAAAAACTGAAATCTTTTTTGTTACTGTAGATTATATTATGATTTTTTCTTTTTTTTAGATTCTATAATTAAAACTAAAGAATTAGAACACAAAACACTGACACCGTTCAATTGTTTTTTCTTACAAAAAGGCTTTCAGTCCTAGCTTACGCTCATTCAGAAATCTGATTTAGTGAATTATAACCGATTCAAGAAAATTTTCGCGGAAAGTAGTGATTGAAAAAATGCCAAGAGGATTATCAGAGGTTTTACGAGCTAAAATAGTAACTTTGAGGGAAGAAGGATACACCACGAGAGTAATAGCACGCAGACTTGCTATATCCCAATCCTGTGTCGTGGCTACGTTGCAGAGGTACCACGGAATGGAGAATTTAGCTGACCGACCCCGCAGCGGTCGCCCAACTGTTTTGACAGCTGCCCAAAAGCGCTATATTAGATTGCTGTCAGCCCGTGATCCCACAATCAACGCCACTAAAATAAAAGCAGAACTCAGGGCCGCCTCTGGGCTTGAAGTTAGCACGCAGACCGTTCGCAATTGCTTGCACCAGGCTGGATTACGAGCACGGAGGTCATGGCGAGCCCCGCTCAATTCCCGGCAACGTCAACAACGAAGATTGCAGTGGTCTAGACTTCACCAAAATGAAGAAGGTGAGGAAGAAAACATTTGGCAAAACTGTCTCTTCGTTGACGAATCTCGAATCTCCACTCATCCAGATAACCGACGTGTCCGTGTCTGGAGAAGACCAGGTGACCGTGAAAGACAAAGAACTGCCACTGGAACAGTTCAGCAAGGCGGAAAATCGGTATCTTTTTGGGGTGGCATTATGATTGGAGCTAGAACGCCTTTCGGGGCTTCATGACAGCAGACATGTACAAAGCAGTTGCTATTGATGATATCGTCAAACCATTCCAAGTAAACCATGGGCACCAATTTGTACTGGTCGATGATAATGCGCCCGCACATCGAGCTCAACGAGTCAATGCTGCTCTTCAAGAATACGACATCACACGATTAGACTGGCCTGCCGGCTCGCCCGACTTAAACCCAATAGAGCACGCGTGGGATGCTCTTAAACGAGCTGTATGGAACCGTGAGCCACATCCCCAGACAGTTCCAGAGCTCAGGGAAGCCGCTATTGAAGAATGGGATAGGTTACCCCAGGAAATGCTGAATAACATGATCCTCAGCATGCCCAGAAGGATCTCCGCATTTGTTCGAGCCAGGGGAGGAGCTATTTTATATTGAATTTACACCTTTTAATAATAAATTGTAGTTTAAGTTTAATTAAACAGTCTTTTTCTTTCTATGAAATTTCTATCACAATTGCATTATGATTAATGGCTCAATTTTTTTTAAATAAATAATAAAAAATTGTTTTATATTTTAAATTCAAACAGGGTATTCCTATTTAAAGAAAGCATACAACATAGATTTTTTCTTGATAAAGTTAAATTTAAAGAATTCTAGGAGCTTATGCCATAGATCGCAAACTTTTTTTGATGTGTGTACGTGACGTATCAAGGCAACCATCAAAGAAGCATAACCCTAATTCATCACTTACAGTGGAGCTGTCGAATACGTTAAATAAAAGTAACTTCCTGATTTCTGAGAGAAACTACAATAAACGCAACCACAACAACAAGTTGAACTCCACCTGCATGGGTATGGCTAAAAATACTCCTATTTTTGTCGCCGAATTGACGTCCACATCTAAACGCCTATTTAAATCAAAAACCAACTCTTACATGTACTGCTGGACATCTGGGGATCGAGTTCTGCTGAAGGAAAACGCGGATAGTCAACCTATCAACATAAAAAACAGAGTCACAGCTAAACCAACTGGTTAAGCCACACGACAAATGACTATTAGTTCTCCTTTCTATTTCATGGTCATAAATAATGCTGCAACCATTAAATTATTTTATGTTCTCCATTATAATATAAGTGTATATGTAATCCTAATTTTAACTACACATATTCACACATGCTATGCTACACTCCACACAAAAATAACTTACGCAAACAAATACACCTTAAAAAAATGACTTATTTTGTCCTTATCTAAGCCTACATTACTTAACGATAGTCACGACCTTTTATATTAATTGCCATAAACCAAGAGTGTCAACATACATTCATCTCAAAAATGCCAAATGGTATAAATGATACTATTGACTGTATTGTCAATTTTTCTGTATCGGACTGTTACGTATGCTCTCCAGAACAAAGTCGTTCATACATTGAAAACACTGAATATGAACTGAAGGTTTTTAAACAGAACATCAGGTCAGTAAATTATAACTTATCGGCGTTACATCTACTACTTCATAGTATTGATATTGAATGTGATGTCCTGGTTTAAACGGAGTGCTGGTTGGACTGTGTCACCAACAATTTGCTTCCTACCATGCAACATTATACTTCATATAACACTAAGGAACACTTTAAAAAAAAACGACGGCATCATGGTCTTTGTTAAATCTAATCTAGCGCCTACTTGTGAAGAGCCGAACTTCAATGGTTCAGCGTCAGGCTTGGTCGTTAAAGTGGATGCTAACACGGAAATACTTTGCTTAAGCCGCTCACCTTCAAACATGGAAATTCAACCGTTTCTCGCATCACTTGATAATATACTTCAGTCACTCACTCAATACAAAACAAATTAACATCGATATTGAACCTGAAACATTGGATAAACGGAGTGATATATATCTTAATTATCTTGCCTCTCGTGTTTTTTTACCAACTCATACGAATCCCACTAGGGATAATAATTGTTTGGATCACATAATGCTTCGTACGATGTCTTGACCCTTGTATTTGATTCGACCATAATTGATCATTCCTCTTCTTTGTTGTGCCCTAAGAGTAACGTTGTAAGTGTTGACTGTTAAAAAACTGTCAGTAAGATGAACTTTGTGGCCCTTGATTTAGTTATGGATCATATCGACTACATGCCCATTCTGCGCATGTTGGACCCGAACTCCGCGAAGGACTACTTCACTAAAATAGAAGATACAAAGTGCAAAAGCCAAAGTTGTAGAGAATTTATTTAGCTTTTATTATGTCCTATAACACAATTTCGTACAACCGTGACCTTCTTTGTGCCCTCCCCCCTCGGGCTCTCCTCGGAGGGGTTCTTAAGTCAAAGTTTCTGCTTTCGACTTTTCCATCCACACCCCCCTTGTGAGCATTCATTTACTAGATTATTAGTTTTCAAAAATTATAGTAATCATTGTAGCACTTCATTGTACCTACCAAAAAGTTATTAAAAATGGCTGATCTAATATTTATGGCGACAGGTTTGTTTGTACAAGCGACTTATGTTAGTTATTATTATCACCAAATTTGCATTAGCATCTGATTAAATTATCCAAAATCCTCAAGTGAGATGGTTAGGTCGATAGTTAACAAGCTTAATCAGCCATTCAATGAACCGCCTTTAGGCACCGTGTAACGAAATAAAGAGGTTTTGTGCTTGTGAATATTGAACTAAAACTAAGTTAACATCCATTGCTGTTGTGTAATTCCAACTAATTTTAGAATTCAGTGGTAAACATTTTTAACGGTTTAAATTATTACTATCATCACATTATCATCGCATTACTATCTTCTGTATTCATTATCCGTCGTTTCAAAAGACGAACAGTTCTGTTTTCATTTGGTACTATAACAGTTGCATTGAATTTAGTAATCTGTTTGGTTACAGCTTTCAAGTTACCAAATTTGACGTGGCTGGCACCAGCTTTAATCGTTCTATATAGTTTTATAGTCAACATTAGTCTTATACCTGTTTGTTATATATTGTTTGGCGAAATAATACCCTTACAATTTATAAGTTGGGGTTCCTTTTTAAGCGGTATTGTTATCGTGTCATCATACACATTGCTGTTGAAATTTACGCCAGCTTTAATATAGAATACTGGTGTAGAAGGTGTTTATGGAATATATGGTATAACTATAGCTGTATGTTTGGTTATACTGCCAGAAACTAAAGATAGAACTCTGCAAGAAATTGAGAACGATATTAAAGGTATTGATTTGTTAAATTGCGATGAAAGTTTACCAGATAATGGGATGATTAACAGCAGCTGAAACTATTTACAAATATTTTTACTACCTATTGGATTTTGAGAGTAGTGCCTAAACTTCTATATTGCGTATTTAATAGGAAAAATAAGAAAATGACATTACTCATATGCAAAATAACATATTTTGTAATTTGAAGTTGTATTAATGAAGTGGGAATGGCCCTTTTTAAGTTCTTTTCTCTGTAGGTAGCTAAATAAAAGAGGCCACGGTGAAGAAAGCTAAGGAGCAGGTTCATTGTCATATTTTGAACGGTCATACTCTTGCTTCGAAAATATCGCTAACTCAGCTTAACTCATGAATATAATACCTAAATTAACCGAGAAAACCAGTATTAGTATTACAAATGTCGTTTTGAAGTACCTAATTAGGTGTGCAGAGATGAATGTTACTTACATACGCATTTCTAATAGTAATTTTGCGTATTGTTACATTATGTTAATTAGGTACCTACAAGGTTAGGTACTTACCTATATTGTTGACGTTAAGATGCTATTGAAAAAATAATTCGGATCTAAGCTATAAATTTAATGAGACGGATGTTAAATTGTTTAATAGATTTTACTTCCTCAATTCGATGCTAACTGTAATATGGTGCTACCGTCTGCTGCTTCTGTCTCTGGTCGGATTCGAACTCGTGCCTTTATGTACTTAAGTACCCTACGTAATTTAATAGGAACTCCACGACACAACATTCCATAGGCGCATGTGTAGTAGGTATCTATCTATTTCTATATTATCCATTATTTATGATTATTGTGCAATAGTCGTGTCGTGCATATTAGAGATTAAAAAAAAACTTGTTTTTAACGATAAGGCTGAGGCCCCATTTGTGCGTTGCGTCGTGTTGCTTTGAGCAGGGTTATTCTTAGAAATTTAAAGGAATTGCTCTCATTGCCATAATTTTAATTGATTATTATTTCTACGAATGTCCTGCTCGACGCAACGCAACGCAGCACAACGCGCAAGTGGGGCATCAGCCTTAATGGTTCTAGAACTTTAATTTTTTTGGAGTTCTTATCTGTTTCTCTTTTTCGTAATGGATAAAAAACTATTGAATAAATTTTGATGGTTTTTTTTGTTAGAAAAGTCTTGGTCTGACATACATTTACGTTTGTTTGATTGCTATCGGTGGAGTTGAAATCTCCAGTCTATGGAGACCGACAGTGTGACCAAAACTCGTGGCCATCAGCTACGTGTATACACGCATATCGCTGAAACTATGAATTGGATAAGTATTCTCTTTTTATTTTTTCACATTTAGGTACTTCTAACACCTAACGTTTTCAAATGCCTCGCCTTAAGTTGATTTATACACGCGTAGAAGTCGAGCGGGTATGCCTGTTAATGGATTGTATTACTTGACAAAGGAATCTTATTATTGAGTTACCCATTGATGAATGTTTCGGAAAGTTTGACAGTAAAAAGGAAACCTTAGTTGCAAACACATGTGCTATTTAATTTCTGTCACTTAGTTATTTTTTTTTAAATATGTCCGATTTATATTTTTGGAGACAGGTGTGTTTTAAATACATTTTATTTTTATATTTACATACATACATAGCTCGCAGAATAAGTAAGCTGAAATGGCAGTGGGCTGGCCATACCTGCCGAAGGACCAACGGCCGTTGGAACAAACGAGTCCTAGAGTGGAGACCGCGAGAAGGTAAACGGAAGGTAGGACAGGACACCCCTAGCCAGATGGACTGACGACTTGGAAAAGGTGGCTGCGACCAATTGAATGCGGAAGGTGGAGGACCGGCAGAAATCGCGCACATTGGGAGAGGCCTATGTCCAGCAGTGGACTGCGATAAGCTAAATGATTGATTTATTTAGATACAAACGACATAAGTTCGTAATTATTATAATGCGGTAGCCTAGTTGTTACGTAAACACTGGTTCCGGTAATAAAAAATGAAAACATTTGAACATAGCAGTAATAAACGGTAAATACCGGTAGCTCGCGATTGCGGCGCGTACCCCCATCACTGGGTGGTGAACGCGGTCATTACCTTTTAAGGTAATGCATCGTGCTAACGCGCATATAAAATGAGTCACACGCATTGATAACCAATCAGCGCATTCCGCCAAACGGAGAATCGGCTGATGGGCCCAACACTAACCGACAACAAAGAAAAAAACACGCCCCGCGCTCGCGCCGAGGTAGACGGCAGACCTGATTCGATCGCGAGACTTCGCGGCGGTACGTGATAATCTGAACGTGAACGTCATAATCGTAAAACCTAGATAACATATAGTCTAGATTCTGCCAGTTACTATTAATATTGTATAGTATTAGTGTAGTCTACTAGTCTAACATTAATAGCTGTTCCCAATATAAGGGAACTTGGTACCGGCTGGAATACCGGTGTCCAACTGCATACCGGCTGTAATAGCAGCACCGCACCGTACCGGCCCGCCTCCAAACCAGCTGAGGTTGCCTGCCCGCTCCGTACCGTCTGGAAGACGGCCTTGCCGACGACCCCGCGGATCGAACTTGCAGCTGCGAAGCCTGGTGACCTTGAGGGGAAGACAACGTCACACTCGCACGGGGCCAGCCCGGAACCCCAAGTTGAGTACATTACTCAGCCAACCGTTTATAGTGACGTGTACGCGTACCCGAACCGACACTCGACCTTGACTTAGAGTATTTTTATTATTGTATAGCAGGACCTACGGATTAAAGTTGTAGATCTCGTACCAATCGTTTTCTTCATCCTTGACCCCGTAGGGCCCCGTATCATAGTGGTATGGGTAATGGACTGCTGAGACGAGGTCTCGGGTTCGATCCCAGGTTTACCATGGCACACACCAATGACTTTTCGATGCTTTTCGGAGTTATGTGTGTATTTATCGCAGGTTTATAAGTGCCCGGTTAATGGCAATAGGCCCGCCACCTATTACATTGGGACCTAAACATAAACTGGCGAAATGTGGGTGCTAGCACCTCTGCCTACCCCTTCGGGGAATACAGGCGTGAGTTTATGTTATGTTATGTTATGTTATGTTATGTTATGTACCAGGGTTTAACACAATTCGCTATTGGCTATTAGCTATTATCTCACGTGTACTTTTTAAGTTCGTTACTTACCGAATAGTCGTATCATGGTAATATGTGTGTGTTCTAGTTTTCTTTTCGATGCTTTTCGAAGTTATGTGTGTATTTATCGCAGGTTTATCAGAGCCTGGTTAATGGCAATAGCCACCTATTACATTGGGACCTAAACCTAGTGCTAGCACCTCTGCCTACCCCTTCGGGGAATATAGGCGTGAGTTTATGTTATGTTATGTTTATGTCTAGTTGATGTATTTTTCCATATGATGAACATTGACAAATTACATTTATTTCAAATACAAAATTTCTAACTACCCTTTCAGGTCTTTGTTCTGATCCCAGCTGTTCTCCTATGTCTAAGCGGTGGTATCATGATTGCATTTCCCTCCATATTACTTCCTGCAGTCATGTTGACAAATGACACTGATATAGAAGTGACGAAGGATCAAGCATCTTGGATAAGTAAGTATGAAAACGTAAACTACTTCTGAAGATGTTGTAAAGAACATCGTGTAACTAGAGAGACCATTCTCTTCAGCATTTAAAAGTTCAGAATAGGAACCAAACCCTATTGATTTTTTGCCGAAGTCTTCTCATTCATTTGCTAAACAAGTTTTAATGCTTTGTAGATTCCGTTTTAACTGTCTACTTAAGCAGATAAAATACTGAGTTTTGACCTGCCAAGTTGCGGTCGGAGAGGTATCTTACGAAGCTCAAACTATTTTACATGTGTCTAACGACTATCTTTCTATATTGTTGTTTTGTATCGATTGACACAAGATTTGACGAATCACAAAATATATGTGTACATGTTTAACACACAAAGTTCTATGCACAAAGCTGGTTATAAATATAAAAATATAAAATTTTAACAATTTTTCTTCTTCTTCTACAGCTACAAGTAATGGTTTTGCTGGTTTATTGGGATTCTTCACGCTGCCACCCATCCAGCAAGTGTATGGTCGAAAAACTGTCCATATCGTGATCGGTTTGATTTTCGTTATTGGCTGGGTTATATTTACACTAGCTCATAGCGTCACAGCATTAATCGCTGCAAGAATCGTCCATGGGTTTGACATGGGAGGTATCTATGTACATGCTATAATCATCAGTGAATACGTCGATCCTAAAAGAAGAGGGTACTTCATGATCTCCAGGAAAGTTGCTGTAGCCGTTGGTACACTTTTGTGCCATGCATTATCTCTGGTTTGGAACTGGCGGCAAATAGCAACTTTTGCCATAATTTTTCCGATAGTAGCTTTGGGCTTGACGTTGTTCTGGCCAGAAAGTCCTTTCTTCTTAGCGATGAAAGGTCGCTATAAGGAAAGTGAAAAGTCATTCATCTGGCTCCATGGTACTTCCAACATGCAAGAGCTGCATCTTTTACATTCATCCCAGTTACAGAACGCCAAGAAAACGAGTACAGAAAAATGGCATAAGTTTTTATTTAGAAAAGACTTTGTGAAACCGATTATAATAGTATCTCTCTTAACTTTCATTTTAGAATTTAGCGGTAAACACTATTTCGCTATTTACGCAATACAAATGATGACGAAATTATTTGAAGATAAATCAATAGCAATATATGTCTCTATAGGTGCAGATTTATTCACGTTCGTCGCACTCATATTATCTTTTTCTATTATACGTTACTTTAAAAGACGAAGCGTTCTATTTTCATTTGGTGTTACAACAGTTACCTTGATGTTATTAATATGTATCGTTATAGTTTTTATGTCATCAACATGGCTGGCATCGACTTTAATTGTCCTGCATAATTTCATAGTTCATAGTGGTATTGTTCCCGTTTGTTTTACATTATTTGGTGAAATATTTCCATTGGAACATAAAGGTTGGGGTAACTCTTTAACTGGGATTATGTTTGTATCGTCATACACATTACTGTTGAAACTAACACCAGATTTGATGGAGAGCACTGGAGTGGGAGGGCTTTATGCAATATACGGAATAATTACAGCTGTATGTTTGATTGTGCTATATGGTATAATGCCAGAAACCAAAGATAAGACTTTGCAAGAAATTGAAAATGATATGAAAGGTATCGATTTATCAAATCGTAATGTAATATTACCGAATGATATTATGCTTGAAAGAAATTGAAATGTTTTAGTCACCAACTTCAAATAAGATAGTTATTTTAGTATAAGTAGTTTACCTCTTCATTCTAATGTCAGTCAAATTAACATTAAATGTTAGTATCGGATTTGCCTCAATTCTGTAAAAAAAAAACAGAAATAGGTACTTTAATTTTTTATGAATCACGAATCCCCAATGATGCTTTATAAATAATGATACAGAATGAATCATCGTAACTAGACACATAACTTTAACTCTAAATTAGCTGGTAACATGGTGTGCTACAGGGGTCTGTATTGAGGCCACTCTTATTTGTAACCTACGTGAATTATGATCACCTTGCAGAATCTAAGAAATATTAGAGATATAAATGATTTCTTATACAAAGAATAAACTTACACTTGAATATTAACTGAATCCCTTTTCTGCATTTTTTTCACTAGCATAACTCATACTTAATAATGCTTTAGATGGTCACTGTAGAGTAGATACTACAAAAACGGGAATACCGAAATTATAAATTCAAGTTCAAACATAACATTGTAAGTTACTAATAAATATGTATAAATAATAGCCTGCAGGCTTTATCGTTTTATAAAATATTATTCTTATACTTCTAAGAATTACCTATATTATTTAAACAATTATGATGGAGTTTTATTTTGTATTAGTAGCAGGAAATGGTCTGGGTGTATCTATATATAATTATGTGTGTATTAAAAAAAGTATTTATGTATGTTTATCCGTTATTCTAGATTTCATAACACGAGCTAGTTAAACTATTCTTACCATGTGTCTAGATAGCGTTGTGTGGGATTTTGTGGTATGTTTAAAAAATATGAAGACCTTATAGGATATGGGTGGATTGTGGAATCATAGTGTTACTAAACATGTGCTTTTCAATATTTTTCTAACCGAATTCAAAAATTATAAGGCCTCGAAAAATGTAGACAAAAAAATCACACAAGCGAACTAAGCCGTGCCGTGCCGATTTAATGGTCTATGCAGAATTTTGAACGATTTTTGAATGTTGAATTAAGTTAGTCATTACTACAACAGAAAATTCTATATTTCATATTTAATAATATAATATGTGACGCGGCCAGTTGACTTAATTTACTAATTAATTGCATCATCCAAATCATCTAATATATCCAAACGATCTATACAAACGTGTCCACTAGTGTCACCCAATGACTTGGCTATAGTTTTATTTCAACGAATTGGTTTGATGAACGGCAGATTTACTTACTTAAATATGAAACATAATTTAGAGCCCTTATTTCGAGTATAACAGAGGTTACGATGATAAATATTTTTTTAAATTTGTTTTCATGCTGTCACATCGAATGATATATCAAATGAAAAAGGAGATAAGAAATTGCCGAAAAAACGGGATGCTTAAGTGTTCATATTGATACTTGTAATTTCCACAGAGTTCATTTTTATTATTGAAGACCGTTTTCACCTCACGGCATTTTATTCTCGAAGGTTTACACATAAGAATTTTTTTGTAAGTAAGTGTCAGATTCAAAAATAAAAATAAACTCTGTGGAAAAGTACAAATGAATTATTCATTATGTGTAGTTGATTTTACTAAGCGCCATGAATCTCCAGTATAAACAGTTGTATTGTTATTTTCTTTTTTCAGTAACTTAGCTCACCTCATGAATAAATTCGAAAAACCATTTCAATTAACTCTACATTTCGTTTGTAAGGATATATGCGCATTATTTCAATCGACCCAAAGTTGAATATTACTTACACATTTCTTAGTCTTGTGTATTGTTTTGTTATGTTGAGAAGCTAGGTACATGTCTGTTTTGTTGATGTTAAGATGCTATTCGATTTTTTTTCAGTTCTAATATTTACAAATCCGTCTGTCTTATGCTTGTAAAATACGAAGGAACATCGAAGTTATAATTATTCTTGTCAATTTACATCGATTTTTATACAAAAATAATTCTCAACTCGATACTTACATAGAGCGTGTTAAAGCCCAAACACCTACCTTACCCATGCAGAAAATTGATGGTGATATTTTCGGATTTGTTGATCAAGTAGTCATAATTTGTAATATCATGAGGCCTTCAAGTTAAAGACTACCATTGTGACATAAAGGTGACCATCTTTCCTGAGACTGCCTTCAGCTTACCATTAGGCTAGATAAAGTCATATTGGCGTGTCAATAGTGTAAATCATATTGTAAAAAACGAACGCGCAAGCGAGCGAATGTCTTGTTCTATACCTACAATATGCGCTAGTGCAGACACAGAGCGGACTCGGATTTATCACGCGATTATTCGACCGCAAGGTTCGCATATACAAAATGGAAGATTTTCATGTCGAAATACAAGAGATAGCAAATTTCAATCAAAGGTAACATTCCTTTATTTTTAAAACGAAGCAAACTCACCCGGTAATCGAACCGACTAAAACCTGATGAAATGACAGCCTGTATTTTTATGGCATCAATCGAAAGTGGCAATCATAAGAATCAGGAGACACCCGTGAAGAAAAACATACAAAATAGGTTGAGTTCCCACATTTCAACAAAAATATATTGTATTAGGTTTTCGAATGTCCTCGCCTTAAGCTGATTTAGACACGCGTAGAAATTGAGCGGGTATGCCTGTAAATGAATTGTGTTACTTGACAAAGGAACCTTATAATTTAATTACCCATTGATGAACGTTTCGGAAAGATTAAACTTAGACCATTGACCAGTAACAAGGAAGCCATAGTTGTAAACACACATGTGCTACTCATTTTATGTACTTTAAGATTTTTTTTTGAGATATGGGTGATCTATATTTCTGGAGACAGGTGTGTGTTCTCTTTGTTTTTTTTTAAATATTCAATCCGTCAACTGACTACAACCTGCTGGATAGTTAAAATCCCTGGCTTTTGGGCAAAATCCCGTTGATATCTACCACCAATGCCGACTATACCAAAATGGTGCTAACCTAACTTAGCAGCCTTGATAGAATATGCCTTTAAATTTATTTTGAGAGGAAGGAATTACTAGCAGAACATTCCAAAGAAACGAATGATTTCAAGTATATTTTTTTTATACAACTTAGGTGGCAGACAAGCACATGGCCTACCTGATGGAAAGTGGTTACCGTGGCCTATAGACGTGTGTAACACCAGGGGAGTCACACTCGTGCTTTTTTTTTATCGTGCGATAAATCCCCACGGATACCACCCCCACGGAGCCAGTGGAGGTGGTTATGTCGGACTCGAACCGAATAAAACGCACGCCGTCTTGGGTCCTTGGTTGCCGGAGGTGAGATTGCCAAAAGCATATCTCTCGCAACCTGGCAGACCCAGGACCATCTCTTTCGAGATGGCCCCCTTCGGGTTGTGGGGACCACAGGGTCCCCATCCAGCCCCGGTTAGTCCCACTCGTGCTGCTACCCCTGACAGAACAGAAAGTTTTTGTGCCGTCTTTTTATTTATATTCAAGCAAAAACGACTTAAATTTGTAATTATCATTTGTTACTTTTAAAAGATATCATGAAAAAAGAGGGTTATACGTTATTTCGAATAGAATGTCCATAGGCGATGTGGAGTACCGTATATACCGTATTAGTTGATTTTAGGGTAGTAGAAATCTTTCAATATGCTCAAACTATTGCCTAAATTTCAACCCTAGATTACCAGCCCCTCTAGACAAGTGGCAATTCGCTGCCCGGCGTTTGGTATAATAGATTGACGAATGTATGGGATTTGACCTTAATGACATGCAGTCGTTAACTGTCATATCATGTCATACACGTCAAATCCTAAATATTCGTCACTCTATTCTACCAAACGCTGGCAGCGAATTATCACTTGTTTAGAAGGGCAGGCCCTAGTTTATATAGAGACCCGTTTTTTCCTTTATTGAAGAAGTTACGAATTCACAAACTACCTTTTCCAGGTCTTCATTTTGACACCATCTGTTATCCTCTGTCTAAGCGGTGGTATCATGATTACATTTCCCTCTATATTACTCCCTGCAGTCATGTCAATAAACAACACTGACATAGAAGTGACGAAGAACCAAGCATCGTGGATAAGTGAGTATGAAAACTAATATTTGTAAAGAGCATCTTCTAACCAGGGAAATCAGAGTCATTTTCTTAAACATAAAAAGCTTTAAAAGTTTTGTTAGGTTGGGGCCGCGTTTCAAACGGCGCGGCGGCAGTTTATTTATTTTAACGTTTGGCAAGTTGCGTTTTAAAGATAGACAATATAAAAGATTGCTTATACTGGAGATTGTTGAGTTTATTTTAATTCTGAACCTGACCGGTTTCGCCTTACGGCATTTTCAAAGGCTTATATTTAAAGCATCAATGTAAACCTTTGAGAATGCCGTAAGGCAAAACCGATCAGGTTCAGAATAAAAATAAACTCAGTGGAAAAGTACAAGTGTGTTATTCAATAAATATAAAAGATATTTTACTTTACATTTCTAATTTTATATTTTATGTTCTTCTGCAGCTACGAGTAATGGTTTCGCCAGCATATTGGGGTTCTTTGCACTGCCACCTATCCAGCAAGTATATGGTCGAAAACCCGTCCAAATTGTTATCTGTTTGATTCTCGCCATCGGCTGGCTTATATTTGCACTGGCTCACAGTGTAACAGCATTTATCGCTGCAAGAATCATCCATGGGTTTGACATAGGCAGTGTCTATATACAAGCTATAATTATCAGTGAATACGTAGATCCTAGGAGAAGAGGCTACTTCATAATCTCAAGGAAAGTAGCAGCAGCCGTTGGCACACTGTTGTGCCATGCTTTATCTTTGATTTGGAACTGGCGGCAAATAGCCATTTTTGCCTTGCTTTTTCCAATAATAGCAGTGGGCTTGACATTATTTTGGCCAGAAAGTCCATTCTTCTTAGCGACAAAAGGTCGCTATAAGGAAAGTGAAAAGACATTTATCTGGCTCCATGGTGCTTCCAACATGCAAGAACTGCATGTTTTACATACGACCCAGCTACAGAACGCTAAGAAATCGAGTACAGAAAAATGGCATAAGTTTTTATTTAGAAGAGACTTTGTGAGACCGTTTATAGTTGTATCTCTTTTAACCTTCATTTTAGAATTTAGCGGTAAACACTATTTTGCTGTTTACGCAGTACGAATGATGACTGAATTATTTAACGATAAATCAATAGCAATATATGTCTCTATAGGTGCAGATTTATTTACGTTTGTCGCATTCTTATTATCTTTTTTTATTATACGTTACTTCAAACGACGAACAGTTTTATTTTCATTTGGTATAACAACAGTTACCTTGATGTTATTAACCTGTATTGCTGTAGTTTTTAAGTGACCAACATGGCTTTCATCGGCTTTAATTGTTCTGCATAATTTTATTGTAAATAGCAGTATTATACCTATATGCTATACATTATTTGGTGAAATGTTTCCATTGGAACATAGGGGTTGGGGCAACTCTTTAACTGGGATTATGTTTGTGTCTTCATATACATTGCTATTGAAGCTTACGCCAGTTATAATGGAGAGTATCGGTGTGGGAGGGCTTTATGCAATATACGGGATAATTATAGCTGTCTGTTTGTTTGGGCTATATAGTATACAGCCAGAAACGAAAGATAAAACTTTGCAAGAAATTGAAAATGATTTCAAAGGTATCAATTTATCAAGTCATTGTGTAATGCTTGAAAGAAGCTGAAATTTTTGTGGAGTTATCGGACTTCCCTCAGAGTGTAAAAAACAAGAAATGCCTAAATTGGTATGAATCATAAATCTCCAATGTTGTTTATTTAATAACTATCAGGAAGAATAGTAAGAAGTACATACTTAACTATTAAGTCTGCACTAATTGGTAACATGGCGTGCCGCAAGGTCCAAATTGGGGCCACTCTTATTTTTAATCTACTTGAATCCCGTTTTGAAGCTACACCATCGAAATTAATATTGGTGTTGTCTGGATATAAAAAGTGGTTTTATTTCAATATAATAACAACGTTTCGGAGTTACATTATCGAAATTGGTCATTAAATTGGAACCTTAAATAAATGGTTATTATTATAATAAAATTGTATTATTCATTATATAGTTCTTAAAAATTATTACCTTTGCCTTTACCTTTTTTGCTATAGCAAATCATTTGACCAAACAATTAGTGTCAAAAAAATTTATAATTTTTGATCAAATTATAAATAATATAATTTGTAAAAGTGTTAGTATTATTATTTATTGTTTTAATCTTCTTACTACCTGAAATATAATTGTAAATTTTTGATGCATGCGGTATTCGCCTGTAAATAGTTATGCAATTAATTATAAGCATCAAACCTGTAACTTGTAATTGAAGTGTATTATTGTATATAACTGTTGGTGAATCTAATAAATAAATAATAGTAGAATGTACAACAAGGGGATAAAGCACTGTGTATTATGTCACAGGCGCGATATTGAATCCTGAGCGTAACGAAGGACTCCAGTTTTAACTTCCGAGCGTAGCGAGGGGGTTTTGAGTTGATTCCCGAGCGAAGTGAGGGAATTAAAATGGAGTCCTGAGAGCAGTGAAGCATTTAAGCGCGCCCAAGGCAAAATCAGGTTATCCCTGAGGAGTATACTCAACTTTTCTCACCTTTTGCGAGACAATAAAAACCAGGGCTACTAGAAAAAGTATTTTAATTATTAAAATACTATTTCGTCACTCGACATTTTCTTACCGTCTTACTAATAAAAAATCCTTAAGCACTGTTTAATAGTTGTATAGTTAAACAGTGTATAAGCATTGATTAACGTTACACAGCCGTTACACAACTGCTTGACTAATAATCAATTTGCAACTTTATAAAATTTTCCTAAAATATTGATGTCAGTTTTAATGTATTTTCATGTGGTCATTTCATAAATCGTAAATTTTTTTTCTTAGCAGTTCTAGTTTTTGAGATATTTTAACTTTTCACATTTATTTACTTTTAGAGGGTTTCATACATTCACATTCATATTTTTATAAGTTTTATTTATCATATGTTAGTATTAATAACATGGCTACGAAGAGGAGACGTTCTATGAACGATCCAGATAGTTTTGTGTTATTTGTGGTGAATATACCTTTACATTCAACTGTTATGAAAGAAGAATATGCAAGTATTTCTCTAGTACTCGAAAAACTGAAGGGTAGTAGAACTTTTTAAGTAATAATTTTATATTGCATAACAACTAAGCCAAATAAAATTCTACTATCTTAAATGTATGCCATTCTAAATTCGGTCATAAGCACATTATGCCTAAAAATATTTATGTCAAATATTTTTAATGCCTAATAAATGATCGATTAAAGAAGTTTCTGCGAAGTGAGTTATCCCAAATAGGTTTCGGAGTATCAAGTTTCTACCAAATAGACGGCACCCAAAACTGAAGTATGGAGATCTTATCTGGGTTATTTGCGTAGATTTGAAAATGGTGAATTTCCTTTTAGGGCAACAAGCAGGTTATACGAAATATCCATGTTTAATGTTTGTGGGACAGCCACGATAAAAAGAACCACTGGACTCAAAAAGTGTGGCCATTGAGAGAGACACTAGTTGTTGGTAAGCAAAATGTAATAACTCCACCTTTAGTGAATCGAGATCGAATTATATTGCCACTGCTTCATATTAAATTCGGCATTATGAAACAATTTATTAAGGCCCTTTACAAAGATGGTGAATGTTTTGCTTACGTATCAAACAAATTTACAGAGCTAAGTGCAGAAAAGTTAAAACCAGGTATTTTTGATGGTCCACAAATTAGACGATTGATCAAAGATTCAAATTTTGTCAATTCTATGAATGAGCTCGAAAACAGAACATGGAAATCATTTGTTTTGGTAATTCAAAATTTTCTTGGCAATCATAAATCAGAAAACTATTTACAAGTAGTACCGGACATGTTGTCAAATTTGAGAGATCTTGGGTGTAACATGAGCATTAAAGTACATTATTTACATTCTCATTTGGATCGATTTCCTGAACATCTTGGAGACTTTAGTGAAGAGCAGGGTGAAAGATTTCACCAAGATATACGAGTAATGGAAGAACGATATCAAGGAAGATGGGACACCCATATGATGGCAGATTACTGCTGGAATCTTTGTCGGAATCTTGAGCTGGCGTCTCATTTAAGAAAGTCCTGTAAGAGACAATTTTATACACATTGAAATCAATTCTGTAAAATAAAGTGATTAAAAATATTATTTTTTGTGAAAATTTAAAACCTATGTGTAATTTAAAAACAAGAGCTGCTAAAAAAAATCTAGTGCTGTTTTCGTAATCAGCACCCTTAATTTAATCAAAAACGATTAAGAAAAGTCTGGAAAATTTTTCGGTGTTGACCAGTGTAATCAGTGTTGAACAACTGAATAGTTACTCAGCACATAAGCACAGTTTTTGATTTGAGGCTGGCAATTATTTTAAATATTCGATCAGAAACTAAAATTTCGAAACTTTGTTAAAAGTAAAAATTGATATTAATACCATTTGAAATTCAAAATATGTATGTTAATTTATTCAAATTGTATTGTTGTTCATAATAAATAATGTTTTTCCTTTATTGTTAAGTTTATTTCATATTTTCTTCCAAATACGTGTTCATCTTCATTCGTACAATACAATTTCTGTGGTAACTTCTGAACGTCTATACTCAGTCAAATTGTCAAACAAAACAATACGTCAAGCAGTCATAGGTAGTTGTCAACATTATACCGTTTTTATTATTTTGTACTCATTTTTTGTTGAAAATAGAGGTAAAAGGTGTTGAAATAAAGAAAAGGAAACGCGCTTCCCATTGGGATGCCCTGGAGTAAGCCCAGATCAATGATGTTTATTACGGAATTAAAAAACAAGGAAGCAAAAAATCAAATTGCATAAAATTTCGGACTGTATATTGTTATATAATAGTCCATAAGAGGAATCTTATATAGAAGGGAGAAATAAGAGAGTAACAAGAGTCCAGATGAATGAGTTAATGCTACCAGGACCCCGCTTTATAGAAGATTTACCTATTAGTTTTGAACAATACAGACAGCTGCAGGACCTCAAGATTATTTTACAAACTTGAAGCACAATTAAATATTATTATTGTATCCTAAGGGAAAATAAACTCTATCATAATTCTTTCTGTTTTTCATATATATATTTCATGACCTCTTGTTCATTTTACTATCTACAATCACCATAAGCAAAAGGAAAAACGGTGCTCTTTACATCTATCTGCCCTTTTTGCTTTTTGAACTTATTCATCCTAGCGCTAACCCCTGTCTGGGATCCACTTTTCCTAATAGTACCTATAGTAATAGTAATTGCAGGTTTGAGAGAACTTCGATATTTTCCTTATAGCGACATATGACCTCCAAAAACCATGGGCGATATCGTAGTATTGCAGTCGGACTAATTGTTGGATTTTTAGGGCTCCAACTACTTGTAACGACTAGAATAGAGTACGTATGCCATGCACAACCGGGACCGACGCCTTAACGTGTTCTCCGAGGCACGGAAATTAAATATTTTTTGTTTTCGTCATAACAACACATACTTAAACATAATAAAACAACGTGGGCACCCATGCAATTAAGGTGATAATGTTTGCCGATTTTTTGCTCGATATTATTAGAAGAAAAGTGAAATTAAAAAAAAAGTTATAATAAAGCGTCTAATCTCGTATAGATAATGGCACGGAGCCCTTCGGATGCAAGTCTGACTCGCACTTTTTCCGTTTTCTTTCTTACACAATCCTTAAACAATGGTTAAGGCCTGTTAAACATTGTTTATCTTTTCATAGTAGATTCGTTCTGTGTATAAGGAGCGTATACAAGGCTAATGTCAAAATGGTTTTTATTAGTAGACATCTTGCTATAACAGCGTTATACACCCTGCGTAAGATTTTATTAGTAAGACCGTAAATGTATAACAATAAGAAGTGAGAATCACATTACTGCCCGGCGGGTTATAATGAAATTCAGTACAACATTACACCCCGGCAAAAGACGAAGGGCTATAATGATTTACTTTGATATAATGAGGCATTGTCGAGCAGGTGGTGTGAAAATAAATAAATTAAGTTATGCACAATGTGTATAATGCCGGGATTGTATGAAATATTATGAAAAGTATTGTTAGTATATACTATACATCCCAGCACTAGCCTAAGTGCTCTTCGTGGACACTATTGTAAAAAAAAAATTAGTATCCACGAATAGCACCTGCCAAATATCTTGACAGGTGCTCTTATGGACATGGCTAGGTGTTATTCGCTCAGGTGCTATTCAGCTGGTTGCTCTAAATGGACTACACCTGAATTTCTGCCTTTCCGTGCATAGCATCGGTATTATGAAATTCGGTATTATACTACGTGATTTTGAGCTTCGGGATTTTGATACTTAACCATTTAAAATTATAAAATCATTGAAATAAAAACACCTTTTAGCATAGGTATTCTATCGCGATATACCTGCTTGTTATTACATATTTACATGCAGCCCGATGTTTTCCTCCTTCTTCTTCGCGTAAACTTCCGACACTATAAATTCAATAAATAACTATAAATTCAATGCCACAAGACACGATAAGACATTTTAATTTTTTTAATAACTATTCAAAGGTTCCACCTTATTATGTTTCACACGTATAAAGATCGACTAGCACTCGCAAAATCGTTTTAGAAAATAAACTCAGTATTATTATAAGCGACTTCGCATGATATAGCGTCAGAATTATTTATTTTATTAAGATAGGTAGGTACCTCCCACGCCGGAGCCGGATGGGGAAGCTATGTCGGACTCGAACCGACTAAAACTGCACGCCGTCTGTAAGTCGTCGTGTTAGGCTGGAGGTGAGGTTGTCTTCAACAAATTTCTCGCACCGCGGCTGACCCAGGGCCATCCATATCGGTCTGGCCCTCCTCTGGAGGCAGCACAACGGTGTCAGCAACTCGCCCCATGAATGGGGAAGCGCGCCAACGCGCGCCACCGCCGTGATAGACCAAGCATCTCGGATAAGTGAGTATGATAAATAATTCCTATTGAATACACATCTTTTGGTCTAGATAGCAATCTTTTTAGGATTTAATTCGAATAGCTAAAGTGTTCAAGCGCACTCCAGTTAAGATTACTGTGCTATTTAAGTAAGGCATTTTCTTGACGTGACGTCTTGGAAAAACTCTATAAATCTATCACATTAATATGCGCCCTCGTGCTAGCTCTGCACCAGCTCTATGGTAGACTGGCAGAGAATGCCTAAGGCATTAAGTCCGCCTATGTACAACGTGTAATAATATGTCTTCTAGAATAGTGCATAAAGTGTAAATAAATAAATAAATAAATAAAACATACTAGCCGTTTTCGAACAAGACACCACCAGGTAAAATATATGGCTATCGTGAATTTTCTTTTATAACACTTAGGTGACAGACAACACACGTCTCATCTGATGTGGTAGATAATATTCCCTTGAAAAAACAGTACACAACAATGATAATAGTACCATCATTGAGCGCGGAATGAAGTTCCTTTCATACCTAACCCTGGGCACCGTTTCGGGTAGCAACGTGTGAGGATAATTTCCCTGACTGTGGGGAGTGGTGCTATGATAGTATGTAGCCGTGGGCATCATGTTGAACAATTCTTCTGAACACACACCTTTTTTGCAGTAGGACACGCACGGTGAGGCAAAGGCACAGACAGCTTCTGTGATGGCGTGGCGGTAGTGAACGCGACTGCCACGCAGGAGGCGCGGGTTCGATTCCCGCTCAGTGCAAATATTTGTATGCATGAATATGGCTATTTGCATTGGTCTGGGTGTTTCTATGTATAATATGTATGTATTTACAAAAAAATATATATATAAGTATATTTATCCGCATTCTAGATTCCATAACACAAGCAATAATAAAAGCTTACCATGGGTCTAGATAGCGTTGTGTAGAATGTTGTGGAATATTTATTTATTTATTTATTTATTTACAAAAAAAAAGTATATAAGTTTGTTTATCCGCATTCTAGATTCCATAACACAAGCTAGTTAAGCTTACCATGGGTCTAGATATCGTTGTGAAGAATGTTGTGGACTATTTATTTAGAAATAACTCTCTTCTGAGGCTGAGCGGCTCCATACTGCCAGTGAGTATGAGATTTTCGATGATCCTCAGTTCCTGTTTTTGCACCGAATTGGAAGATAAGATGGTAAGCCAATACCCCAAAGTGCAGCAAACTTTTAGTTGGTGTTATTTTGTAATTACCGGCTGCGGAAGGAAGGAGGGTAATGTTTTTTTCACTAATCTTGACGTTTAGGTTAATTTTTAACAGTCACGGTCACGAAGACTAGTCGTGTTGTATTTTACATTTTCTTTGATTCAATTAAGTGAATGATTGGATCTTAACTCTCTATTAAAATTTAATATTTTTATCGTTTCAATAACCTCACGGATTAACAATTTAGCGCGTAGGTTTCTATTTTTAACAAATCTTACTATTATTATTTCACTGTGAAAAATAAACAGTATTTTAATGGTAAATAACTAATTTACAACTGGTTATCTAATAAATAAACGATTTATATGCATATTTAGGACATGTATGTAAAACATGAATTTGAATTTATTTAAATTTTAGTACAGTCAGAGAATCAATCCAAACCACCTTTAGAGTTAGTTAGAAACTATTATGAGGTTGATCTTGTGTTTATCAGATCAAATTCTGGGTTGATGAAGATAGATTTTTTTATCGTTCCAGGCGTTATTCGAAGCCGCAATCCTTCTCTTACAGGGAGAATGCTTTACCATTAAACTCCCGGACCCCGCCCGAACTAATCAATACCAATCCATTTATTTGTTACATTGTGTTTTATCTTACATTTTATGTAATGTTTAGGTATAAAGTTAGTGTAAGCTTAAATAAGTTTGTAGAAATAGAATAGAATAAAACTTTATTTGTACACTATTTACTTATAAATCTAAGAGTGAAATATATTTTTATGCAATTGTTATACAAAGGGCGGCCTTATCGCCATAATAGGCAATATCTTCCAGGCAACCTTTGGATGGACTAGAGTTACATGTAAGAACAGGTCTGGTGGTGGTTGGTGTGACTGGGAATGGCAAAAAATTATATATAAATGCACAAACATAGACATATATGCTTTGGGATTGAAATGGATGTTTGTAAAGAAACGTTAGAATATGAGTATTCCGGCGAAGGCGAATTGGAGGCCACTTGCGTTTTTTACAGTAGGTATTCTGAAACATGATCGTATTAGCGTAGGCCAAATTTGAATCTTTTACAGAAATTTTGAAATCGCTCAAGTTTATCTAATTGTGCTTCTGTAAGTTTTACATAGCTGACATTGGCATATTCAAGAATTGGTCGAAGGAGGGCCTGTGCAAGCGCAGTCTTTGTTGCCGTGGGCAGAAAGTTTTGAAACCTTCGTAAGGTTCCCCCTGAGGCAAATAGCTAGCGGCTTACCTCTTGCAGCTGGAGATCTCAGGACAACGTTTTGTCCAGGTATATCCTCAGATCTTTAACACAATCAGATATAGGCACCACTGTACCTTCAAATTGTATCTGTGGCATAGCAGACCAATCTATATTAGAGATCATTCTGGAACCACCGACAACAATTAGCTGAGTCTTTGATGGATTAATCTTTAGGCCGTAATTTTTACTCCACTAACTAAAATGCGCTAGATCCAGGTTCATTGTGTCTAGTGCCTCTGATAGCTGGATAAGTGGGGCCTGGCTTTATATCTGTAAATCATCTGCATACAAGTGGTAGGATCAAACTAGTTTCTGGGAAATAGAATGGATAAAAATCGTGAAGAGTAGTGGGGACAAAACGCCGCCCTGCGGTACACCAACTGTTGTATTGCACCATGAAGAGAATGACTTTTCTATGCATATACGTTGTCGACGACCAGAGAGGTAACTTTGAAACCAATCAACTTCCGTAGGAGATATGTTAATAGAGCGAAGTATACTCACCAGGACGTCGAAATCTACAGTGTTAAATGCATTACTCAAATCAAGGAACAAAAGAACCGTTACATGTCCTCGATCCATGGCTAGCCTCATGTTAAGCAGAAACAGTGCCGTGCCCAGGTCGGAAGCCGGATTGAAATGGATTTACTATGCTGGTTCTACTACGGAAGGAGCTAAGTTGGGCATGGATTAGGCGCTCAAAGACTTTGGTGAGGAATGGTAATAAAGAAATGGGTCAGTAATCAAAAAATGTGGAGCGCTTGGATTTTTTTGGGAGGGGAGTAATTTGCGCTTCTTTCCACGCAGATGGGAAATTGCCACAGGATATAGAGTGATTGAGTATATGACATAAGATGGGTAGGATTTGGTCGAGGATAGGGAGTATCATATTCCGACTGACACAGTCACTGTCTTCTTCTCAGGTGATTTGTATTCCAAGGTAATAACAAGATGTTATTGTTTGTATAATATACTTAAACTTTTAATAAACATGGACCTAGCTTGGAGTGTAAAACCTAAATCATGAACTGATTTCTAAAAACAATCATCTTTTGACGCCGACCAATAAAGCCCACATTTCACATTTCGCTCGCGGCTCTGCCCGCGTGGATGTCGGTTATCACGACTAAACATAGCCTATGTCCTTTCTCATAGTAATCTACCCCTATACCAAATTTCATCAAAATAGGTTCAATAGTTTAGGCGTGAAAGCGTAACATACAGACAGACAGACAGACAGAGTTACTTTCGCATTTATAATTTTAATACCTATGGGTAATTTGAATGAATATTTTATAGCATTTATTATGCTAACTGTTAAGTTCGAAAAACATTGGAAAAAATGAAATGCTCAAGTGAGACTCGAACGCTATAAAATATAAATAAAATATTCATTCAAATATTTGGGCGCAGTCATCAAAATTCAATGTTTAAAAATGGTTGAAAAATCATTCATTGTTTCCAACAGTTCGTAAGAATGTTGGTAGATGGCTGCACCGTCGCCCTTATAGACGGATATAAAGAGAAGGAAAATTTGGAATGATTCAAGTGGTGCTCAATAGCTCAGTTGGCAGAGCAGTCGCCCTGTAAGCGAAAGGTCGTGAGTTCGAGTCTCACTTGAGCATTTCATTTTTTCCAATGTTTTTCGAACTTAACAGTTAGCATAATAAATGCTATAAAATATTCATTCAAATATTTGGGCGCAGTCATCAAAATTCAATGTTTAAAAATGGTTGAAAAATCATTCATTGTTTCCAACAGTTCGTAAGAATGTTGGTAGATGGCTGCACCGTCGCCCTTATAGACGGATATAAAGAGAAGGAAAATTTGGAATGATTCAAGTGGTGCTCAATAGCTCAGTTGGCAGAGCAGTCGCCCTGTAAGCGAAAGGTCGTGAGTTCGAGTCTCACTTGAGCATTTCATCATTTTTTCCAATGTTTTTCGAACTTAACAGTTAGCATAATAAATGCTATAAAATATTCATTCAAATATTTGGGCGCAGTCATCAAAATTCAATGTTTAAAAATGGTTGAAAAATCATTCATTGTTTCCAACAGTTCGTAAGAATGTTGGTAGATGGCTGCACCGTCGCCCTTATAGACGGATATAAAGAGAAGGAAAATTTGGAATGATTCAAGTGGTGCTCAATAGCTCAGTTGGCAGAGCAGTCGCCCTGTAAGCGAAAGGTCGTGAGTTCGAGTCTCACTTGAGCATTTCATTTTTTCCAATGTTTTTCGAACCTATGGGTAACTTAGGTATAGAAGAGTGTGTTACATGATAATAATACATACATAGTATACCCTAATACAAATACATAATTATATAGTTAAAGAAATAAATAAAATGTGAATGTGAGGTGTTTCCAATGGCTACGCTATAGATAGATAATAATAGTATTCGCGGGGACTTTCCGTACGTAAAAAAGGCGCCATTTTTACTACACTCTACCGGACTTCTTGGATATGGGCAGGGGCGGATCCAGCTTTCCAGCCAGGGGGGGGGGGTCATAGTCGAGGTCAAAACTCCAATTCATTTAGGTACAATATGTACCTACTTAAATTAAAAAAAGTAATAATAAATAGGTAAAGTTCTATAATTAATATTCTGAAACGATACTGATTAAAAAAACTACGTATTTATTAGTTATATGTACAAGCAACATGCGGCCTGGGACCCGACTTCGCCCGGAATACATTCGTAAAGGGACTATAGGACTCTTTATAACAGCGCCATCTACAGATGCTCAACTAGGTTGTTTCAAGATTTGGGCACAATAAAAACACCATCAAACATGCGGCAGATTTTAAGGTCTTTCTAATAAAAAAAACTACTATATTAGCCATTACCTCCCCTTTCTCGAAGATAATGGAGTCCATTATCACCTGCCAGCTCCTTCGATATTTTGAGGGTTATCAGCTGCTCAGTGACCAGCAGTACGGTTTCCGTAGGGGTCGGTCAGCTGAAGATCTTTTAGTATACCTGACACATCATTGGGCACAGACGATCGAAACCAAGGGAGAAGCCATGGCGGTTAGTTTAGACATAGCGAAGGCCTTTGATTGGGTCTGACACAAAGCACTTTTATCAAAGCTTCCTTCCTATGGGCTATGGGTTTCCCCAGAAGTTGTGCGAATGGATTGCTAGCTTTTTAACAGACGGAAGCATAAAAGTCGCAGTCGACGGTGAATGCTCTGGCTCTATATCTGTTAACGCTGGTGTTCCTTCAAGGTTGTGTGCTATCGCCTACTCTGTTTCTCCTGCATGTCAATGACATGCTGAAAATTAGCAGCATCCATTGTTATGCCGATGACAGTACGAGCAATGCCCTGTATACGAGCTTGCTCTGCACGAGTTGGGGGGCCAAACTTTCCGTACTTCGAAAACCAGCAATAGCTCTCATGTACTCTGTGGCATTATACTGCGCGCCAGTGTGGTACCGAAACATGCACACCCACAAAATTGACAACCAATTACATGAAGCCATGCGCACCATAACAGGGATAACTAAATCTACTACCATGGCTTCCTGTTCTGGCGCACATCCCGCCTCCAGAACTACGGAAGTATCAAGCTGCGGTGAACTATTGGAAAAATGATGGCAAGTGACCAACGGAGAGCCGATGCCAGCACAAGTCCGGTTCAGGACTGGACACGGGAGATGCATGGTCATTTAGAGGGTAAAGCTAAATTAGCCTCTAAGAAGCTTGGCGTGCTCAATAGATCGAGACAGTATTTCACTCCGGCTCACCGCCAACAACTTTATAAGGCGCAAGTATGGCCACATATGGAATCCTGTTCTCATCTCTGGGCAGTAGCACCTCAGTGCCAACTTCTCCCTCTGGACCCCATCCAACGGAGAGCGACTCGAATCGTCAGCTGCCAGGATTTTTCAAACCGGCTAGACTCTTTGGCACTGCGTAGAGATGTAGCTTCGCTCTGCATCTTCTATCGCCTATACTATGGGAAGTGCTCCGAGGAATTGTTCGGATTGATCCCCGTCGCCTCTTTCCACCATTGTTCCACGCGACAGCAGTTCCACACTCACCATCTGGACGGTTGGCAGTCCACATCTGTGCGTTTCTCGAGAAACTTTCTGACTCGCACAACTAAACTGTGGAGTGAAGTGTCGCCAACGGTATTTCCGAACCAATACGACCCTCAAACCTTCAAGAAAAGAGCGCACTCTCTTTTGAAAGGAAGGCAACGCACTTGTGACTCCTCTGGAGTTGCGAGTGTCCTTGGGCGGGGGTGATCACTTACCATCAGGCGATCCGTCTGCTCGTTTGCCTCCCTATTCCATAATGAGGAGCAATGCATTGATCGGCTTGAAGGGCGGCCGGGGCCGCCGGGGTTGGTCGTTCGTGTGCGTTTCGCGGGTAGGTATTTCGTTCATTTTTTGAACAGAGTGAGCGACCAGTTCACGCGAGTGGCGCGGGCCGGATATGTGGGGAGTGAGATAGTCATAAGTAGGTAGTTATATCCATGTTTTACCTATATGGGATTAAGAAAATAATCAGAAGACGATCTGCCCAGGGGCGGGTCATGCATGACCCCGACCCCCCCCCCCCCCCTGGATCTGCGCTTGGATATGGGATCACTCTGAACGTATTCCAACTCTCAAAAATCAGAATCATAAAAAATTGTTCATAGCATTATGATCACGTAACAAACACAAAAAAATACCGATCGAATTGAGAATTTCCTCCTTTTTTGAAGTCGGTTAGCAATACACACAACATCTGGGTCCTTTCAAGGCTAGCGCCCCTGTACATGGCTTAAAAGGAGACATGACTACCAGCGGGTTACAAGAACCCCCCACAATAGTAATAAAATATTGTTTACTATTGTTGGAGTTCTTAAATAGAATAAGGTTGGTAAAAGTGATTAAAACATACGGGCGGTCGTCGTGACCACATGAACTTGAATTTAAATTGTCTGCCTCCTAGTATTACCGAAACCTACTCTACCAGTCTGCGAGCCTATTTGTACTTTTGTCTTATGGAAGAGCTTGCACGAATTCGTCTTTTGATTTCGACCGATAGCCCTCCCCACTTCCTCTCATGAATGGTAATACTCTATCTATTCAATAATATATTACTATATTGAAAACAATAAGTGACAGCAAGACAAAAATTCAATGGTTGCGTATGGCTATTCTTGGTATTTAAAACAAATATTAATTTATCGTAGTAGGAGGCTATTATTTCCCGAATGATCGACGGAAAGTTATACCATTTTAATGCAAACAACGTAAGCTGATGATGTACTGAGCCAAAGGCGTTTTCTAAATCTATCCAACAATTTGTGCCTGCGTCGCGAGAAATCGAGACCCAGCGGTCCCAGCTCTGCCAGGAAACCGTGGAGACATGGAAGGTGCAACTTGAGCAACCAAAGGGGGTATTCGCCACAATCGCGGCCGTCAGACCGGTCATGGACGAGTGGCTGGAGAGGAGACATGGTGCTCTCTCCTACCGGTTGTCACAGATACATACCGGGCATGGTACCTTCGGTAGGTATCTGTGGCGAAGACACCGGGAAACCACGGCCGAGTGTCAGCACTGCGAGGACCGCAGCGATGACACAGCGCTCCACAAGCTGGTGGAGTGCATGGCTTGGGCGCAAACAGCGCCAGGTCCTCGTGGTGGGTCTGGGCGTGGGCACTCTCTCGCTCGAGACCATAGTGCGAGCCATGGTCTCCAGCGGGAGTAAGTGGGACTGCGCCGCCTCTTTCTGTGAGCAGGTCATGCTCGTGAAAGAGGCGGCGGAGCGAGAGCGGAAGAAAACTCTCCCACCCAAGTTCCACAGTCGGCGGCTTGGGCGCCGCCGAAGCGTCTTCGCCGAAGACCATCGGCCTCCATGACCGGGGGCCTGAGGACGGTGAGTTGGCTGCTTACCGTCTTTACAGAAGCAAGCCCATGACGGCAGCGTGACGTGAGGGATTCACGCACGCCCCACCTAAGAAGCCCTACCGAAGGCTGCTGGAATTTCTTTACACGACCAGCTCCTATTGAATATGCTTAATTAATAATTCCGAAAAATATTGAATAACACACTTGTACTTTTCCACTGAATTTATTTATAGACCTGACCGGTTTCGCCTTACGGCATTCTCAAAGGTTCACATTGATGTTCTAAAAATTACAATTCGGAAACACTATAATATTTGCATTTTTTCATGTGTGGGTAGTTTTTAAAAAATTCGGTATACCAGTTAAAATTTTTTTCCCCCGAAATGTGGGAAATAATTATAAGTTTGGCCTCACAATTTCTAATGATCAATATAATATATAAAATTGCATTTGAATTATAATGTCAAGGAATAATTTTAAATGTCAAATGAAAATAATAATGTCGAATGGTAGAAATTGTGAGGCCAAACTTATAATTATTTCCCACATTTCGGGGGAAAAAATTTTTAACTGGTATACCGAATTTTTTAAAAACTACCCACACATGAAAAAATGCAAATATTATAGTGTTTCCGAATTGTAATTTTTAGAACATCAATGTGAACCTTTGAGAATGCCGTAAGGCGAAACCGGTCAGGTCTATAAATAAATTCAGTGGAAAAGTACAAGTGTGTTATTCAATATGTGTAGCAGATTCCACCAAGCGCCATCAATCTACAGTATAGACAATTCCGAAAAAATTTACCGTAATTTCTAAAAAAAATAATGGTTTCTTTTGATTGCCATACGTTGTAGACGTCATAAACTGTGGTTAAAATACGCGTAAATTATTCATTCATGATTCTATTCTATGTGGCTAAACAAGTGTTTAGGGCCTATTTAGAGCGAGAGCAGACCCTCCATTAGTGTTGTAAATCCAAATAACACGACATTGATTCTAGCTGTGACTTTCTAATTTTAACACAGGCAGTTTAACTAGAGAAATCACGTTCGAACGATATAAAGGATTTTAACTCTAACATTTTATGCATACATCACGTGTTGGGCTCGCATATAAAATAAAATAACCCGTTTTCGGATAGTAAAAAAAATATAAAGTCATTTAGGGCAGTATCGAAGAAGCTATAGTTTTAGCAACACCTGTGCTTTTGTAGTTGCTTTAAGTTATTTTTAATGTACAAATATCTTACTACATTCAAATATCAAACTATATTTAAATTAGTGGCGTGGCACTTTTGTTCAGTACACCAAAAAAGTGTCCAAAAATGGCGGATTTATATTTATGGAGACAGGCATGTTATTTTGAATTATTCGTAAATTTTGTACAAGCGACCTAAGTCATTCATTATCACCGTGGAATATTTTTATGTTCCATATTCATGATACATAGACATTATAAGCTGATGCCCACGGCTCTAACAACGTGAATGTCGGATATTACATCTTTTGATGAATATTTACTTACCCAAAATTGTTGGATATTTTATTCTTAACAAGTTTTGCAATCTACTAGATATAAAAAATAAGTCGGGTTTTCCTTCCTGACGATATAACTCCAGAACGCACGAACCGATTTGGCTAATTTTGGTCTTGAATTATTCGTGGAAGTCCAGGGAAGGTTTTTACGGCGAGAAAAGTTCGAATAATTACCGGGAACCGACATCCACGCGGGCGGAGCGCGGGCGGGTTTTGTTAGTAACAGCACAGTCTAACGATTCATACTACATACAGTCGGTCAACGAAGCCGTCTAGACAGAGCAATCGTGCGGGGGCAGGGGAGTGGTGGGGGACGGGGTATTACTCGGTACGCCCATACATTTTACTCGGTACTAAGGATTCAGGGCTGTCTCATTTTTGTAATCACACTAATCACATGATTTTTTTTCAAGGCTCGTTTTGTTTGTTAAAATTGTTTTTTTTTTCGTTTTCTATATTTAGCTATCCAAGATGGCGGACACGAAATTTTCTCAAAAATCGATATGAGTATCGTTTTCAGGGTTTTTGGGGTCGCTGATTGCGAATATAACATCCATTTCGCGATCCAAGATGGCGGACTCGAAATTTTTACCAAAATCGATATGGGTATCGTTTTCAGGGTTTTTGGGGTCGCTGATTGCGAATATAACATCCATTTGGTGATCCAAGATGGCGGACTCGAAATTTTCACTAAAATCGATATGGGTATCGTTTTCAGGGTTTTTGGGGTCGCTGATTGTGAATATAACATCCATTTGGTGATCCAAGATGGCGGATTCGAAACTTTTACTAAAATCGATACGGGTATCGTTTTCAAGGTTTTCGGGGTTGCTGATTACGAATATGTTATTCATGTAGCAATCCCAGATGACTGGATGGATGATATATTCGTAATTAGCAACTCTGAAAACTGGGTGAAATGTGGGTGCTAGCACCTCTGCCCACCCCTTCGGGGAACACAGGCGTGAGTTTATGTTATGTTATGTTATGAAAACCTCCAAAACGATGCTCATATTGACTTTGTGGGAAATTTCAAGTCCGCCATCTTGGATCGCTAAATGGATTTTATTATACGTAATTAGTCACCCCGAAAACCTCGATTTGTTTTTTTTTTTTTAATTTCAAGTCGCCATCTTCGATCGTCGGTAACATGGTCGTCAAGCCCGATAGCAGACAATTGCCGGCAGGCAATCATACGATGGGAAACTGTCGACTCCCAACTGATCGTGTGTAGCCGCAAAACTGACAGCAGGGCATGGCCACCACGCCAAAATCGCTTTCGTATGTGGGCGCTGTCGCCTTAAGGCCGCCCGATACGATTTGAAACTGCAGGCGAACTGATCGTGGATAGGCTCCTTAAGAATATATCATCAATTTAGCGACCCTGGCGATTAGCGAAATTCAAATTCGAATCCGAATCCAACCCCGAACCCGAATCAATATCCAAATTCAAGTCGGAATCGAAATAGAAATTCGAAATCGAAAACGAAATCGAATTTGAAACCGAAATCGAAATCGAAACCAAAATCCAAAATTGTATTTAAATTGTAAAAAAAAATTGTATTTATAATTTAATTAATAGAATAAATATTAAATTTAAAAAACATTATCAAAGTTTGAGAATTATAATATTAAATTTTAAATAATGTTGTTATAATAATTGCACTAATTTATCTGTGTCATTACATGTCATTACTCTTATTGTACCTATTTTATCGACGTGTTACAGCATGCAAACCTTCGTACCAACATATTACAGCGTACCATCAGCGCCCTGCGTTCCCTTTCAATCCCACACGTCAATTTGACATCACCTCGCCTGATGGTAAAATAAAGGCAAAGTCTCGGAAAGAGGGTCACTATCGTAAACAAGTACCATGTTAACAATGGCGGCACTCAGCTTGACGGCCTCATCAGATGATTTTCAAGCCCCGCTTATTTGTCCTTACCCGGGACTGTAGGAAGAAGGAAACACGTGAGTTGGCAGGGGGTGCCAGTATGCTTATATCTTCAAAACTACGCTACAGATTTTGATGCGGTTTCATTTCACATTCAAGAAGAAGGTTTAATACGTATAATACATTAATATAGTAGAGGGTGCAACGGGAACGGAATCGGACGCCACGCGGGCGGAAAATAATTGGCGGTACGAAGTTCGCCGGGTCAGCTAGTATGCTATAAATTTATGTTACAGCCACGTGTGACCCGAAAGTGATGAGATTGCTACACCGAATATAGGATAATTTACTACAAAAACAGTAACATGTACCTAAGTTAAAAGTGAATTGGTAATTAACACTATTTATGACATGTCCATATTCTCAATTATAGTCTCAAACCTACCTATAGTATGACCACAGTCTAACGATTCATACTACATACAGTCTGTCACCGAAACCGTCTAGACAGAGCAATCGTCCGGGGGGAGGGGAGCGGTGGGGGACGGGGTATTACTCGGTACGCCCAAACATTTTACTCGGTACTAAGGATTAAGGGTTGTCTATCTAATCACATTAATCACGTCGTTCGTTTTCTATATTTAACGATACAAGATGGCGGACTCGAAATTTTCACCAAAATCGATACGGGTTTCGCTTTCAGGGTTTTTGGGGTTGCTGTCGAAATTTTCACCAAAAGCCAAGTGTGGTGAAATTTTCACCAAAATCAATTTCAGGGTTTTTTGGCTTGCTGATTACGAATATATAATTAATTAATTGATCCAAGATGGCAGACTCGAAATTTTTATGAAAACCGTTTTCAGGGTACTCGGGGTTGCTGATTGCAAATGTATTATTCAAGTAGCGATCCAAGATGACTGGATGGATGATATATTCGTAATTAGCAACCCCAATAACCTCAAAAACTATACTCATGTTGACTTTGTAGGAAAGTCCACCATCTTTGATCGTCGCGCGTCGTTAAAATGGTCGTCAATCCCGGTATCAGACAATGGCCAGCAGGTAATCATACGATGGGAAACTGTCGACTCCCAACTGATCGTGTGTAGCAAAACTGACAGCAGGCTTGGCGGCCGGCAGGCCAAAATCACTTTCGTGTGTGGGAGCTGTCAATTTAGGACTGCAGGCGGACTGATCTTGGATAGGCTCCTTAAGAATATATCATCAATTTAGCGATCTCGGCGATTTGCGAAATTTCATCGAAATTAGAACTCGAATTCGAATCTGAATCCAACCCCGAACCCGAATCAAAAATCGAAATCGAAATCCAAAAACTCAAACTTAAAATATTACGTTTGCTTGATCATAATTGATTGAGTAGAACCGGAGATATAACCATAAGTCACAATAGCCGACTTTCATGCGAGCGGAGCTGCGGGCATCAGCTAGTAATTTATATTAGCGTGAGTTGATGTGCCTTGACAGAACAAAGAGATCTAATAAGAGTTATATATAAAATATTACAGAAAAATAAATTATAAATAAAACTGAAGTGACAACCCTGACAAAACTGCAAAAGGCGGCATTTCCGCTAACATCAAACGCGATGAACTACTGTAAGATCTCTTGTTATACTGTGGTATAACGGTGTCAATAGCAGTGGGTCGTCCTCAAACTCTCAGCACAGCTCAGTTTTCTTTTTCTCATCTCTCTCTATCAGTAGCGAAGGGTGAAAATTTTCGCCACTGCTCTCCATCAAATAATATCCCAGCAGCGTCAGGCCGTGAAGCCAAGCGAGGTTTACAAAATACCATTATTTAAAAAAATAAGTATATAAGTGGCCCTTTCAAGAACAGATAAGTATATAAGTGGTACACTTTTATCCTGTAACCTTTTTAATAGTGTACCCCTAATAATTCTGTAATCCTTATGAATGTGTTTCTAAGTCATTCGTAATGTCATATCATCTCCTAGCAGATAACTAGATATTTTAGAAGGTGGCAAGTTTAAGCTAAGTCCAACTAATTTCCAAACTATCTCTTTCAGATCTTTATCCTGACCTCAATAATACTCACGTGCATAAGCGGTGGTGTCATGATTGCGTTTCCCTCCGTGTTACTGCCTACAATCTTATCAGCAAACAGCACTGACATAGAAGTAACGAAAGATCAGGCATCTTGGATAAGTGAGTATGAAAAATACTTCCTACTGCTAACAAACACCTTATGGTCTGGAGAGATCATATTTTGGCATTTGATAGGGACAACTACACTTTTTAGGATTTCATATAATGTAAACCTTTGAGAATGCCGTAAAGTCCAATATAATAAATACACATTGTAAATACAGTGGAAAAAGTACAAGTGTGTTCTGAATAATTATGTGTAATTTCAAGAGTAATATTGATATTGTGTACTATCAGTACGTTCTAAGTGACATTTACTACAAGTTATAGAACTATAAACGACTTATATGCATATTTAGTACTTGCTTGGACAAATGTGAATTTTAAATTTATTTAAATTTTAGAGCAGTCACGGAACCAATCCCAACCAATAAACAAATGATGAACATAGAGGATGACCTTTGTTAAACAAAACCATTTCAGGGTTGCTTCCCAATTTGCTAACATCATCTGCTCTTACAAAAATGATATATTTCGGTAATTACTGGTCGTGATACCAGTAACAACAAATAAATAGCGATTAATTTCGTTAAAAATTGTTTAATTCATAAGTAAAATACAGGCAATACCGGTGTTGCGTCAGTCTGTGGTTACAAATTGACATTATTACGTATTTACTATTTTATTTCCTCCTACAGCGACAAGTAATGGCATCGCTGGCATGCTTGGGTTCATCGTGCTGCCACCTATCATGCAAATATTTGGTCGAAAAATCGTCCATATAATTATCAGCTTAATTCTCACCACTGGCTGGGTTATATTCGCACTGGCTCACAGCGTCACAGCACTTATGACCGCAAGAATCATTCAAGGTATTGTCGTAGGTAGTGTCTACGTAGAAGCGGTGATTATCGGTGAATACGTGGATCCTAAAATGAGAGGTTACTTCTCGATCTCCAAGAAAGCAGCAGTAGCCGTTGGTGTACTTTTGTGCCGCACTTTATCTCTTATTTGGAATTGGCGGCAAATTGCCACCTTTGCCCTAGTTCCTGGAATACTAGCAAGTGGCTTGACGTTATTCTGGCCAGAAAGTCCTTTCTACTTAGCTATGAAAGGTCGGTACAAGGAAAGTGAGAAATCGTTTGTCTGGCTCCATGGTGGCTCCAACATGAAAGAACTTCATCTTTTGCATTCATCCCAGCTACAGAACGCCAAGAAAATTAGTACAGAAAAATGGTACAAGTTTCTGTTCAAAAAAGACTTTTTGAAACCCTGTGTAATAGTGTCGTTATTGACATTTATAATAGAATTTAGCGGCAAACATTATTTCGCGGTTTACGTAATACAAATTATGATGGAATTATTAGACGATAAGTCAATAGCAAAATATGTCTCTATAGGCGCAGATTTATTTACGTTTGCCGCATTTGCATGCTCTTTTTTCATTGTACGTTGCTTCAAAACACGAACAGTTCTCTTTTCATTTGGTGTAACAACAGTTGCCTTGATGTTATTAATCTGTTTCGTTATAGTTTTTAAGTCATCAACGGTGGCGTGGCTGGCGCCTACTTTAATCGTTCTACATAATTTGATAATAAATAGCAGTATTATACCTGTATGCTTTACTATGTTTAGCGAAATGTTTCCATTGGAATATAAAGGTTGGGGTAACTCATTAACTGGGATTGTCTTCGTGTCAACATACACGCTAATGTTACACCTTACGCCAGTTTTAATGGAGAGCACTGGTGTCGGAGGTGTTTATGCAATATACGGAATAACTATAGCTGGATGTTTGTTTATATTATATGGCATACTACCAGAAACTAAAAACAAGACTTTGCAAGAAATTGAGAATGATCTCAAAGGTGTCGCTTTATCAGATCGTGATGTAATATTACCGACAAACATTATATCCGAGAGTCACTGAAGCTTTCATTCACTAACTTCAAAATAAAAAAAATAGAACACTAGTTCATTACCTACCATTATTGGTACTAATCAATGGTGCTACTGGGAAAGAGGACGTACATTCTTATTCAGTTATGTCGTTATCTGTATAGAAGATTTTCGAAGGCCGGAGGTGAGGTTGTCATCGACATATCCCTCGCACCCCGGCTGACCCACGCACCTCGGCTGGCCCAACCATAGGGCTAGCTATTACTTAACAATTTTCAATGTTTAAATTTTATGACTAATATGATAGCTCTGTCCTTATACATATAATTAAGAAAGTTGGTTACACATGTTTTAACTTATGTTCGTTTAATGTAATATTATAAATTTAGTGTGTTTAATAAAGTTTTAATAATAGAATATTATATAAGTACTATGTACCTCTACGCCGAACTCCTTGAAAGCCTGGTGTGCCTGCCTCAACCAATTGAACTGTGATCGATCTCACAAATCATGGTAAGTGTATGAAATATCATGAACTGGTTAGTCATAATAAAATCAAAAATTTGAAACAAACAAAAAAAAAATATCTTGTTTAATAAATACTAGGAAAATTCACAACTGTAATCTGACCTAGATAATTTGTAGTGGGCAGATGGTTGCATGTAGTAATCAGTTGGCGGAAAGTCAGGTGGCTCATGATGTTGGGAAAATTCGGCTTAAATCACATATCAAGCAATTACAGGAGGATTATGCAAGTTTATTCTCTAAATATGACCTCCAAAGAAAAAAGAATACTGAAAACATGTTGGCTTTGGAGAAATTGATTGATGACAGCATGCAAAATCAAGAATTACTGGATTCTATGACTCGACAGTGCAGCTTCGAGCAGATTAACTAACCCCCTGTCAATAACTCCATGCCTGTTCTCTCTACTTGTGCTCAATGTTGTCGAGAGAATCTCATTGCATGTGATTCTCCCGACAACATTGAGCCGCCTCTGAGTAATACTATGTAGTATGAATCTGTAGGAGTAGCTTGCCGTAGGTGTAGATGTTAGCAAGGTACTTCTAACGGTAGTCCAGAAGAATGAAGATCGAAAGGTTACGTGATGAGGTGAGATGAAATAAGCGGACGAACACAGAAGGCGGTGAAATGAAGAATATTATTATGAGATAGAACAGCTAAATATATTTCACTAAATTACACACTGTAAATACAATAACTATTTAAACTATAATTAAGCAAGCGACTACAATATGAGCAGATATTAAATGAAACAATTTAGAACGTACGCGCGTGAGTAGATAAAACTGAGTTGTGTCTCGAGTCGACTGTGGAGGAACGAGGTGTGATGTTCCTCCAAAACAAAGGGAGGATCCTCCGACCAGGCAAGGTGATCACGCCTGTCGGGCCGCGGCCCAACAATTATCGTTGGGATGTTGTACATATATTGTACCAGCGCGCGATCTTCACTTTCACGATGCAGGATTCGTAGTGACGTAGTAGTGGTGTAGTAGTTCGGCTTGCTGTCGCTAGATGGCGCTGGGTACACGTGGTATCACCACATCACTCCCCTCCAAGACCGGAGGTTGATTGCGATGAGTCTGCTGTCTTAGCTCTCTTGAGGAGCGAGCCAATGCCGGTCTTGAGTAGTTCCGTTTCGTCGGAGCTGGACGCCGCGTATTCCATTTGGCGGAACAGTCATCCTCGCTAGTCCCAGTGAGTCGGGATTACCGCTGGTCCCGAAGAAGCGGGGCAAGTGCGGTGCTGCGGTGCTTGCGGTCCTGCGTTGAAACGCCCAGTGAGTTGGGGCTTGAAGCGTCGAGATGAATGCTCGGCGAGCCGCCAGTGAGGCGAGGTGAATCCTTAGTGAGTTGAGATGAGTAGTCCTCGGTGAGTTGAAGTGAGTAGTCCTCGGTGAGCTGAGGTGAGTAGTCCTCGGTGAGTTGAGGTGAGTAGTCCTCGGTGAGTTGAGGTGAGTAGTCCTCGGTGAGTTGAGGTGAGTAGTCCTCAGTGAGTTGAGTGAGTAGTCCTCGGTAGTGAAGGGGTGAATCCTCGATGAGGCGAGGTAAGTCCCCCGTGTAGTGGGGCGAATGCTGCGTAATGGCGGAGTGCCTTAGATGCAGGCGTGGCCGAAGGGTAACCAGGCTGCAGTGGTCGCTGCATGCTATGGTATCCATGTAAGGGCCGAAAGGGCTGGATGGCGAAGACTTGATTACCGCTCATGCGGAAGAAGTGAATAGGATGTGACGATGAGGAAGCTGCTGATATGCACAGCGAAGGTTACGTGATCAGATCACATCGGGGTCACCACTGTAGGTACTGCTTCCCAGATGTACGGTTGTAGTAGTTGTTGCTTGCAAGTTTGCGTGATCAGATCACGTCGGGGTCACCACTGTGGAGGAACGAGGTGTGATGTTGCTCCAACACAAAGGGAGGATCCTCCGACCAGGCAAGGTGATCACGCCTGGCGGGCCGCGGCCCAACGATTGTCGTTGGGATGTTATACATATATTGTACCAGCGCGCGAACTTCACTTTCGCGATGCAGGATTCGTAGTGACGTAGTAGTGGCGTAGTAGTTCAGCTTGCTGTCGCTAGATGGCGCTGGTTTTTTTTTTTTTTTTTCGTTAGACTGTGGTAATACAATGGTACATATTTATTGACAGTGTGGGTCGCAATATAGGTTACATGTTAAATTAATATTTTAGTTATTCCCTGCCCAATGCAACTTACATTCAAATGATAAAAAAAATTGTGTCTTTCAAGTTTATTAGTAGTTTCACTATAAATTGTATTACTGTTAGGTGAGAGCAACAAAGGAGGCAAGAAAGAATTACTGTATTGTAAAACGCCTAAGTAAACCAGGAGTATGTAATAGTAGATTAGTAGCCGAGGGCTGTAAGGCATCAATTGCAGCCCGAGCGCAGCGCAGTTCGAGGGTGCAATTGTGCGAGGCTTACACCCGAGCAACTATTCTGCTTTACATCTCGATTGTGAGGTAAGTGGAAAATAACCGGCATTACAAGAATTTAACATTTTATTTGTTGAAATTTATAGTGAAAAGAGAACAATTTTCAAATTTTAAGGACCGCTATTTTTTGGGTATGTTAATAGTTTGAGATGTTTTTTTCTAATTAATTATAAAAAAATCCCAAAAACAAACAATATTTAAAGTAAAAGTTTTTTAGCCCCGCCTTTTTTCATAATAAAGAATGAAGTAAAGAACTTTTTATTTTTTATTTTCAAGAACGAAATTGAGCTTCGCACGGAACAGAGAAAAAATGTTCTGTGGAGCTCGATATTTAAAATTGATGACTTATACGAAGACAAGGCTGAATAGCTACCATTGAAAGTTGCCAACTCGCGGTTTCCCGCAAGTTTATTGCCCGCGAGTTGATGAATGACTCGACCAAACGCGAATAAAGTTTATTCCTAAATTAAACAGGCAATATCACCCACATATTAGCTGTTTATTTTAGGATTAAACTATACTCGCGTTCGGTTGAACCGGCCCTAATAATTTTATTAGTCATTATTGATTTAAGACAAAAGATAGTATAGTATAGCCTTAGTAGCGTGGCGGTAGTGAAGTTATTTAAAATTTAGAAGGATATTATTTTAGTGATAGTTTATACTTAAATAAGTCTGTAATAAGAAAGTTGCAGTCAGATCATTGCGGTCAAGTAGTTCCCAAGGTGTAATTCTAGTCCACCTAAAGAGAAAATTATGTGTAGGCTCATAACCTAGAAAACAAGAAAATAACCTCTCCAAAAGATTTTGTTGATGCTTTTGAAGATTATTTGACCAATATTTCATTTCAACTCACTTTCTCTATTAGCGCTCTCCGTGCTGTGGCCCTTCTTGAGAGTAATATTAGTTATCATTCGACGGTAGACAGTAATCCGTACGCACGTATACACTTCGATAATCTCGCTCGTGTCCCCAACAACGTTTCTCAAACTTTTGTTAATTGATATTATAATGTCTACTTTTACGTGCAAAAGGTGTGAAGTTGAGTCTATCGACGGTGTTATGTGTTCCGCGTGTAGTGGGCGTTTTGACTTTCCTTGTGCTGGTATAAAAGAAGCCGGTTGGAGAAAACTTGGTGACAGGAAGCTTACCTGGAAGTGCATTGACTGTAAAAACCTTACGATAAGTCCCCGTGCTGGATCTTCAAAATCGAGTTCGACTACCCCAGCGGATATGGACAGCGTACTTGTGGAACTCAAAAGGTTATCCACCCATATGGACTCACTACCATCTATAATGGAGAATTTGAAATCAATTAACCTTGAGTTGGCTGCACTCAAATCCATGAGAGCGGAGTTTTCGGACGTCAAAACATCTATTTTGGATATGAAGTCATCTATAGAGTTTGCGCATAGCTCGGTTATGGATCTGACGGAAAAGGTCACAGGCCTTGAGAGAGAAGTCGAGGGCCTAAAGAAAACTAAACAGGATATATTGACCTTACAAGACCGCATTGGAACCCTAGAAATCCAATATCGTGAAAACGAGCAGAGATCTAGAAGTAATAATATCGAGATCAAAGGTGTTCCTGTATCTGGCTCTGAAGACCTGTTTAATATTGTATCCAGTATAGGGGAGAGGATCAACTGCCGGATTCCCAAAGAACAAATAAATTATATAGCTAGAATTCCTATGCGAAATGATAACAGCAATAAAACAATAATATGTTCGGTACATAATAGTTACCATAAAAATGATTTTATTGCAGCCGCTAGAATTTACAAAAATTTAAACACCGGTGATCTGGGATTCCAGGGAGATAAGAAGATCTACATTAACGATCATCTAACGATGGACAATAAGGCATTACTTAATAAAACTAAAAGTTTAGCTAAGGAACGTGGTTATGATTATGTCTGGGTGCGGGCGTGCAAAATCTTTATACGAAGAAATAACTCTTCGCCAAAGCACCATATTAGAACGGAACAAGACCTCAAAAAGTATTTTTAAATAGCAGGTCGGGGCGACCCTCCGATACTTTGTTTATACTGTTTGCGACAACTTTGAGAAACACAGGTACTTGTTTTTTGCATTCCGAGTCGCCTTTTGTTCTAGCGGTGGTCGTAAGTAACTATTCATACATATTGTTTCTTTACAATTTTCAACTTTATTTGTTTATATCTGGAGTTGACATCGACTTGAACATTATTGAGTTGTTTACTGAGTACAAATATAATATTTATTCTCTAAATACGGCGTATTTAGCTAATGCATTTGAATTTTACCCACTTCATGGCACTTTATTTAGGATTGTTGTGTGCAAATTTGACTTTGTGACGATGTTGAGTGTACCTTATGATGTTATTTTATTACTTTCATTTATTCAAATTCACACCACTTAGAATTTTCTATCAAAATGTTCGGGGACTACGGACAAAGACTTCCGTATTTTATAGGAATGTATGTCTTAGTGGTTTCGATATTATCTGCCTGACGGAAACGTGGCTTATTGACAGTATTCAGGATAGTGAATTATTTGACAGTAGATATATTGTTTGGCGGCGTGACCGCGACTATTCGCTAACAGATCAGCTGTTAGGCGGAGGGGTTTTAATAGCGGTGCGTCGTGAACTTGTTGCTGATGTCCGCGGCGAGTGGTGCTCGTCCGCCGAAGACCTATGGATAACCTTAACCTTAAATCAATCGAAACCCAGAATCTCCCATAAAGTAAATATATGTGTTGTTTATATATGCATTCAGAAGGGTGGCCACTCGTTGATGGGACAGCTCAATAATTTTTCGGACAATCTTACTGACATTGTTATGAAAAACTCAGGCGACAAGTTTATCGTTGTGGGTGACTTCAATCAATATAATCTGGTATGGCAAACTGTGGCTGATGGATGTCACCTGCATCCTAGTAATTTAGAAGGACCTATTCAGACTAAATTTTGTGATAATCTTGCTGTGTGTAATTTACTGCAATATAACTCTCATCTGAATATTAATGACAGGTTATTAGACCTTGTACTATCCACTGACGAAGTTCATGTTATGCACTGTCAGGATCCCCTAGTAAAAGAAGACCCACAGCACAAAGCAGTCTGTTTCGTGGCCGACTTTATTCAGACCCAGCAGTTACATTCTCGACCACGGCTAAAATATTTCTATAGTCAAGCAAACTACGACGCCATCAACAGGGATATGAACCAAGTTGATTGGGCATTAGAGCTGGGAAGTAGGCCCCTTGAGGATGCGGTTGGGTTTTTCTATAGCACTGTCAATGATCTCCAAAAGAAATTTATACCCACTAAGACTGTTGTACCGCGATGCACGTACCCTCCATGGTATAAAAGCTCATTAATCAAAATCATAAAAGAAAAGGCCAAATATCACTCAAAATTTAAAAAATACGGTAACATCTCTGATCATCAATCATTCGTGGTTCTACGTCAGCGAGTCAAAGAACTAGAACAGAACATGTTTAACGACTATATCACAAATACAGAATTAGCTATCTCTAAAAACCCCAGAGCATTATGGCAGTACGTGAAATCTAAACATTATTCTAATTCTTACCCGCCTGTACTTAAATTTGGGGATTTAAGTTCTGGTAATGGGGATGACATTTGCAACATGTTTGGAGAATATTTTTACTCCAATTTTAGAGAACAAATTGATAGTGACATGACGTTGTTCTCGGCCAGTATGGATGATATTTGTGACCAAAGTGCTGGCCTAATAGACGTCCGTTCTGTGGAGGTACAAGAGGATGAAGTGCTTAAGTTATTGAAACAGGTTAACCTATCAAAGTCAGCTGGTCCCGACAATATTTCACCAATTTTCATATTTAACTGTGCTAAATCCTTATCTGTTCCATTAACAATTCTACTTAATAGATCTTATTCTCAGGGGGAAGTGCCTATAATTTGGAAGTCAGCGTACATAACACCGATTCATAAAAAGGGTCCCAGAGACTCTATAGAAAACTATAGACCTATATCTAAGCTATGCGTGTTTGCAAAAATCATGGAGAAAGTAATCCATAAACACCTTTCTTATGCATTAAAATTAGGCTTTAGTAATGATCAACATGGGTTCATCAAAGGCCGTTCAACTACATCCAATCTGGTGGTCTGTAGCGATTACCTATCAGAACACATGGAAATGAGATCCCAGGTCGATGTCATATACACTGACTTCAGCAAATGTTTCGATCGTATTGATCATAATTTGCTATTGCGCAAACTTTGGTTATTGGGAATTACAGGAAACTTATACAGATGGTTTACATCTTACGTGCAAAACAGATGTCAAATAGTTGCCCTTAATGGCTACACCTCTAGAGCCGTATCCATACCATCTGGAGTACCTCAAGGATCCCTATTAGGTCCCATCTTATTCAATATTTTTATAAATGACGTCGGCGCATGCTTTCAAAGCTCTAAAATTTTACTATATGCCGACGATATGAAGGTCCTGAGGCAAGTAACAACCGTAGAGGATGCTTGCTCTTTGCAGGATGATTTGAATAGGTTTCATAACTATTGTGTCTTAAACAAGTTGGACTTAAACGTATCTAAATGCTACGTTTGTTCGTTTACACGTAAACTAAACCCAGTAATTTATGATTATATGCTGTCAAATTCATCAATATCAAGAGTCACTACCATAAAGGACCTTGGAGTGACATTCGACGCAAAACTTTTATTTGATACCCATGTAGAATCGGTAGTAAAAAAAGCATCCAAAGCATTGGGATTCATAATTAGGTTATCCTCCGATTTTAACAACATTAAGACAATGAAAATCCTTTATTGTGCGTTCGTCCGTAGTCACCTCGAATATTCTTCACCAGTTTGGAACCCGAACTATGATATATACATCAATCGGCTTGAAAGTATACAGAAAAGATTTCTGAGGTACATTCAATATCGTTCTCAAATATTCTTACCTAACTACATAGCTCGATGTAGAAGATTCCATATACTTCCACTTTATGAGAGAAGGAAAATTGCTGACATAACCCTATTGTTTGATGTTATGAATGGTCGTATTGACGTCCCTGAATTAGTAAGCAAGATTGATTTCCGTGTGCCTTCAGCATTCCTGCGAAGAACAAATCTCCTAAATGTACCAGCTGTCAAAACCACATATAGACAGAACTCGTGTCTCATTAGAGCATGCCGCTCATTTAACACGGAGTGTCGTAGGGTCGATCTTGACTTGTTTGCAACGAGTATTGCTAAAATGAAAAGAGACCTCAGCTCTTGTTTCTTTGACAATAATTAAATAATATATTTTTGTGTATCCATTTTGATGATCTAGGCTGTTTCCTGCTTCATCCCTTTGTATTTTAGGCCTGCTTATAATAATATTGTGAAAGTAAATTGTCTACCTAATACTTACTACATAATTTGAACTGCATAACAGTGAGAACTTTTAATTGGCCGTCTCTTAGCATAATGATATATTTAACACTACATTATTAGCTGTAAGTTTTCCTAAGATGTAATAAATAAATAAAAAAATAAATAAATAAATATTGATCTCAATAACATCTTAAAAGCATTTAAAAATCTTAAAATTAAAATGTCTAAAGATTACTGGGACATGTCAGTTAGTTTAATTAGTCATGTAATTGATATCATTGCTCCTGATTGAGCACTAATATTTAATGAATGTGTAGATGAAGGTACTTTTCCTAATTTAATCACAGTAAAATAATACCATTATTTAAGAAAGGATCTAAATTCGGACTTGGAAACTACCGCCCCATCCCCATTTTGCCAGCTATGAGTAAGCTTTTTGAGAGTGATGCTCAATCAAATGCAAGTACACTTCAAGATTAACAATCTTTTCCACAGCTAACAATATGACTAGGGCACTGACTGACCTCCGTCCCACATGAGCGCGGGCCTGGGGGTGACGGGTGGAGCCGCCTGTCACCCCAGCAGAAGCAGGCCACGGCGGCGGCGCGCTGAATAGTGCGCCTCCCCATTCCGGGGGCGAGTTGGGGACACCGTTGTCCCCCCTCCTGAGGAGGGCCAGACCGTAAGGGATGGCCCTGGGTCAGCCGGGGTGCGAGGGATATGTCTTTGACAACCTCACCTCCGGCCTAGCACCAAGACCCACAGTCGGCGTGCGGTTTTAGTCGGTTCTCTGTCCGACATAACCTCCCCTTCCGGCTCCAATAAGCTAACAATATGACTTTACTGGCGCAAAATCTACCACCGATGCGGGAGTTAGCCTAGTTAACCTAATTTACGACGCTTGGGAGGGATCGCAGGATGCTATTGGGGTATTTTGTGATCTTTCTAAGGCATTTGATTGTGTTGACCATCAGACACTTTTACTCAAGTTATGTCGGTAGTACTGACGTGGTACGGTTTTGACAACAAATCCATCGAACTATAAGAATCTTCCTTAACAGGATAGGCTTCAGTCTGTTGATGTGAATACTTTATATGATCGAGGCACAAGCTGGCATAGTATTGTTTGCAGATGATACGTAGCTAATATTCAAATCAATACATCGGTATAGTACAGATCTATTCGAATAATGTAAATAATATTTTGGAAGTCATTTCAAATTGGTTAACTGCAAACAAACTATTGTTGAATGCAGAAAAAACCAGATGACTTATGTGAGACAAGCATACATTGATGTCGTGCTGGGTGCGCAAAGGTAAGAATTTGTAAATAGCACTACTTTTCGGGGAATTACAATAGATTCGACATTGTAATGGGGTGACCATATTAGGTACTATTTTGGCCAATAAGCTCAGCTCTGCTACTTTCAGACGGCTTTCAGACGGATTAGGCAGTTGGCAGACGTAGCTACTGCTAGGCTGGTGTATTTTAGTTGCTTTTATAGCTTGATGTCCTATGGAATACTGCTCAGGGGAAATGTAGCAGATTTAGAAACTAAGTATCTTTATATTACAAAAAAAGTACAGTTCGTGCCATTTATTGTTTAGGTAAGGAAGAGTCTCTTAGTGGACTATTTAAAGATATTAATATTTTAACTGTAACTGTAATTTATATACGAAAACATACTGTATGTCAGGAAAAATATATCTACTTTTACAAAAGTAAGTGACATTACAGACAGACATCTGCGCAATAATAATTAGCGGAAATATCGGAGAACACACATAAAAAATATTATGAATACAGACGAATTGAGAACTTCTTCCTTTCTTGAAGTCGGTAAAATAAACTGTTCATTTTATTGCCTAGGCGATTATATCTTAGGAGTTAGTTCCTTCCACCATACAGGTTTCACAATGTGGAATCAATTAGTTAAGTATGTGGTTCCATAATGTAGTAAATAGAAAAAAAAATGTAAAAATGAAAGATAAGTTTTCCTGTAATAGTAGGTGGACACACCGCACTCGCTCACGCTAAAACCCATTGACCTGTGCCACAAAAACTGACAGCTACGGACGGATGAGCGCCGCCGGCTGCATTTGCGGACGTGTAGAGGGGGTAATATGCTCATGTGTTTGCTCATCGTCTCAAGGAGAGATGCAGTAAGTCAATAAACACTTACAGAGTGCTCGATAGGTTTGTTTGAGAAGTTTAATATGTGCGACTGTTCTTAGTTCCTTGAATATGTATATCATTTTTCTAATCCTATTGCTCAGCTTTATAATGTATCGGTCCCAGCGCAGACACTCGTCCACGGTGACTCCCAAGTATTTGATTGAAGAGGCCCGAGTCAAAGACTCATAATTGCACTGCGAGGCAAAATGACACTGTTAGCGGTAGGTTTGAATTTGTACCGTCACTTCAGTTGGGACATGATATACCGGTGATTGCATATAAAAATTAATGGACAGGCACCGATATTTTCTGGAATCATAAAAGCAAGAGGGTCTATAGGAGTAGATTATCGTGTAATCAGTATCTAGCACTAAGCAATTGCCATCGGATATTCTGGCTCGGAAGCAGTGACACATATTTCTTTTTTTGGAGTTAGAGGAGGTGTGCGTTTTGGAGGCATATCGACTAAATGCAAATCAGCGTCTCAGTTCGCTAATGGGTGTCAGAGTTGTAATCGGTAGTAAATATGTACGTACTAAAAGGCAGGTAGGTAACAATTCCATAGGTTTGACCCCACCTTCTTAGTAGGTATGTGCTTGCGCTGGCAGCAATGATGTAAGTGTGGCCTAGCACAAAAGGGTCAGCATAGATAGCTGCGGGCGCCGTCGCTTTCGAGCATAGGCCTATACTCATGGAGAAGGAAAATTCTGTCCTCCGTACCTATACTAGTATTATTACTCACGCGGCTCGACGGCCGCAAGTTTCTTTGCACTTATGCGTTCCTGGTACCCGCCGCGCCAAAATTTGACTAGCTTTTGCCCGCGGCTCCGCCCGCGTGGATGTCAGTTATCACGACCAAACATAGCCTATGTTCTTTCTCAAGGTCTAACCTATCCCTATACCAAATTTCATCAAAATCGTTTCGTGGTTTATGTGTGACAGCGTAACATAGAGACAGACAGAGTTACTTTCGCATTTATAATATTAGTATGAATATGGATTTATTTTCGTTAATCACATTAAAAAATTACAAATACGAATCACTTAAAACACGTCTGTACTGTACAGAGGTCCGGGTGAAAACGTAACTATGTTTTGACACTGGCCATTATAACAAAGCCTACCTATATTAATCTGTAAAATCTTTGTGTAATTTCTTAACTACCTAATGATCCTGTGATCTTAATAAAGTGTTTACTTTTGTTCATAAATTTCTCTCCATTCTATATAAAATAAACATATTATATTTGCAACACGCTATTATTTATTTGAAACTCAATAACCTATTTGAAGTAGGTACCTAAGCCATCTGTGACCTTAGCAAGGTCATAAGCGGTTGGCAGCATAATAGTAGGTATATCCATACTCGTATATCGCTTAGAAGATTACTTTTGAATACGAATATTTTCTCGGAAGATTACCGTATCATAATACCGACATTCAAAATCCCGAATGAAAAAATTCCGAAAATTAGATTTTGATATAGGTACCTACGTTACCGATGGTATGCGTTCTGGTTTAATTTATATATAGTACTTTTTTAGTACGGGGGTAGTTTTAAAAGAACTTCTTCGTATCTACCTCATCATCCTTAGTTCATTCGTTACGGCCCGTCGTACATACTAGCTTTTGCCAACGGCTCCACCCGCGTGGATGTCACTTCCCGACAATTATTCGAATTTTTCTCTACGTACAAACCTTCCCTGGACTTCCACGAATAATTCAACACCAAAATTAGCCAAATCGAGTTATAACATTACAACGAAAAGTGGCATTGATTTTTATATATAGTATATAACAAGCAGTGCAGTGATTAATTATTGAACAATGAAAGTATTTCAGTTTCAAAAAGGTGGATTAAAATTACAGTCAGGTTTTGTGTACATCAAGTACGGCGGAATTGTCATCGCAGCCTTCTAACCTATAATGTATCGATGTCTAGTTACGCATTGTCCACCCCGCGCAATCTGACTTGGATAGATTAGGTTAGACGGTTAGGGCGGGAGCGGAGCTAAGCGAAGGTCCCGCATTAGCCTTCGTGGTTATTTTTTTTATAACCATCAGAAGAAAACCACCCAAAAATCTAATTTTCGGGATTTAGTAGGTACTTCGGGATTTTGTACTTTCGGTATTTTGAACATTCGGTCAAACAAACATTTGGAATATCTACTTTCAGTCTTTCGTACGTCTATATTATGGACTTCGATATTATGAGCTTCGGTATTTTTGATTTGACATGTTTGTCATTTTTGTCATTTCTTGAGGGCAAGGCTTAGCAAGTGTGGAGGAAGGAAGGCACGCCCCAACTGTGTCGGTAAGATCCCCATATAAATTATTATGACTAGAATGACGCTACAGTAGCTTCTTTTTTACGTGTGTCAACAAATACCACCATCGACGGTGGTAATGTCAGACTCGGACCGATTAATTAGTTCTCTTTATCGAGGTGTAATGGATGACCTTGGGCCCTCTACAGTTTCCAGATGACTCCCTCGGGAGTGGAAAGCACGGTGTCCCTATTGATTTCTGTAAAGGTAAAACGCGTCATGTGCCACTGCACCGAACGGGAGTGAAGCGGTAACAGGTGGCCGCCTATCACAAACCATATTACGAGGAAGAACAGCGCTAAGTTGATGATGAAGATCAGTTTATGTAAAAACCCGAACAAGAAGCATCGGTACGCACCGTATTTAATAATGGATTAAGTATATTATGTGATGAAGGAACCCTAAAATAAAATGCCTACATAAATAAAGTGCCCACTGATGTCGGGAAATTGATATGTACTTATTATCCAAGTAATTTCCTGAGACAGGTATATTGGATTATTAATATTAAATCTACATACCTGAGGATTTTCTGGGTTCCACAGCGTGTCCTTTAGTCGTTTTTCCGGGTTTGCTTCGAATCTGTTAGTAAGTTGGGGGTGTGTCACCAGTATCTCTGCTGATTTCAAACTCTCGTGCCGCAACGAACCGCCTGTTGAAAGTTATGATACGATGACACCGAGCCGACCTCGGTGCCATCGTCTCTGGCATGGCTACAAGTCGTGGCGAACCACAACGCGCCTGATCTAGACGTCATTCACCGAGCATCTGGACGACGAAACAATTAGCCATAAAATACCAACCCGTTTTGGTACAGCTCTAACAAAGTGAACCCTCGGCCGTATTAACAAGGTTCAGTCCTATCTCATGTAGCGAACCTACATTGGTTGCCTCCCACGAGCACAACCTGTCAGGATAAATAAGGTTCCTACTTATGTAGCGAACATACATTGGTTGCCTCCCACGAGCACAACCTGTCAGGAGCCTTCGCCCTCCACAGCTCCCAAGCCAAATTCCTTGCGAGTTCCAAGCGAACTCAAAGCGGGTCTGCTTTGAGTTCGCTAAATGCTAAATGACGCCTGAACCACTCACATCTTTAAATACTTAGCTCCTTAGCTACTTAGGTACTTAGATTGGTACTTAGGTTGGTACTTAGATTGATACTTAATACTTAGATAGATACTTAGGTTAATACTTAGCTTTAAATACATGTTGATCCCGCAACCCGCAACACACAAACTTGACTTGAAATAATCCATCATACTAATATTATAAATGCGAAAGTAACTCTGTCTGTCTGTCTGTATGTATGTTACGCTTTCACGCCTAAACCACTGAACTGATTTTGATGAAATTTGGTATAGGGGTAGATTAGACCATGAGAAAGGATATAGGCTATGTTTGGTCGCGATAACCGACATCTACGCGGGCGGAGCCGCGGGCAAAAGCTAGTAAGAAATAAAAGAGTTCACCAAAGTCGTAATTTGTTTAAACTTAGTTCTGACATTATACTTCAGCGGGAAAAATTTCTGACTTTTTCCCGGTCGTGGTGACTCAAAGTTTCTGAGTTGCCATTAGTAAAATTTAAACATAACATACATAACATAAACTCACGCCTGTATTCCCCGAAGGGGTAGGCAGAGGTGCTAGCACCCACATTTCGCCAGTTTATGTTTAGGTGGCGAGCCTATTGCCATTAACCGGGCACTTATAAACGTGCGAAAAATACACACTTAACTTCGAAAAGCATCGAAAAGTCATTGGTGTGTGCCATGGTAAACCTGGGATCGAACCCGAGACCTCGTCTCAGCAGTCCATTACCTATACCACTAGGCTACCGCTCGATATTATTATCACTCGAATAAATAGGGAAAAAGAACAGTTAGCATACTTAATGCTGTAAAAAATTCATTCAAATTATCACTCGTCACGATCGTCGCGACAACTGATGAACGTTATTAAAAATATATACCAGTAATAAGAAAACTATAGTTGCAAATACATGTGCTTTTTTTTATAATGATATTTTTTTTAATCAGTCTAATAGTTTCATTTCAATTGTATAGATATTCATAAATAACTTTATCCGTTTAATTTTGAAGTACAAGTAGAAGGCACTTTTGTTCAGTGTACCAAAAAGGCTTCGAAAATGGCCGATCTATATTTATGGAGACAGGTGTGTTTACTTTCTATACTAGATATTATAATGATAATTAGTGATCGTCTCAACATTGGAACATTTAAGATATTAAAAAACACTTGGGTTATGTTACATTAACGATACTAAACACAAAATATTTTTCTGTCTGTATAAATACTTGTGTGTTGGTTCGCGATGGGCACAAAAACTACAGAAAGGATTTTGACGTGTTTTGTTATAGTATCTCAGGTCTTGGTTCATGTATATGTAGAACAGAAGTCGGGTCCGGACTAGACTCCGGGCACGGGAAGCCCGTGAAGAGCGAAGGCGAAGGACGTCGGAGGTCGCAGAACGTCCTCCGTCCTCCATGAGCGCAGGCCTGAGGGTGACTGGTGGAGCCACCTGCAGGCCGCGGTGGCGGCGCAAAGTGCGCCTCCCCGTACCCGGGGCTAGATGGGGACACCGAGGTCGAACCCGAAGGGGAACATCTCCAAAGAGATGGTCCTAGGTCTGCCGGGGTGCGAGAGATATGCTTTCGGCAATCTCACCTCCGGCAACCAAGGACCCAAGACGGCGTGCGTTTTGGTCGGTTCGAGTCCGACATAACCGCCTCCACCGGCTCCGTGGGGGTGGTATCCGTGGGGATTTTTCGCACGATAAAAAAAACCGACATCCACGCGGACGGAATCGTGGGCATCAGCTAGTCACTATCGCGGAATACAACACAGAAAGGAAGTAGCCTGGTCAATTCTTTGAACCATCCGCGTGCGACGTCACATCTCCGCTCTCATTGGACACACTCTCCTTATCATTCTTTTGTTTTTTTTTGTTTTTATTGTTTTGGTTTCTATGGTAGTGATTGTCGTCTGATTTTCCTGCCAATGAGAAGAAAGCCAGTACCCACCTATTGTACGTCAATCAACTGGAAATTTCTTAGCCCGCGCATCGTGGTATATGATGAGAAATAATGTATGGTATTTGACGATGGTATATTAGCAGCGTACAGCTAAAATTGGATTATGAATCTGATAAAGATCAATTTTCAAACTAAGTTTGGTTAGGAATATGTATGATAATTTGAATACGAAATTCATTCATTCATAAGATTCACTTCTGGTGAATCCATCAGAAGGTTACAATAAAAGTACATTCATTCGAAGTTTACTCTCAAAATTATCGTTTCCAGGTGTTCATTCTGACGACCACTGTATTCATCTCTATAAGTAGTGGTATCATGATTGCGTTCACCTCAATATTAGGCCCCGCTCTCTTGGCAACAAACAACACTGACTTAGAAGCAACACCGAGTCAAGTATCTTGGATAAGTGAGTATGAAAAATGAAAAATCCCAAAGAAATTATTATCCATACTTCCGTACTTCCATATTCAATATTATAAATGCGAAAGTAACTCTGTCTGTCTGTCTGTATGTTACGCTTTCATGCCTAAACCACAGAACCGATTTTGATGAAAATCGGTATAGAGGTAGATTAGACCATGAGAAAAGACATAGGCTATGTTTAGTCGCGATAACCGACATCCAAGCGAGCGGTGCCACGGACAAAAGCTATAGGTTATAAACGAGGATTGAGAAGGATATGCCAAGGTGGGTACGATCACATAGGACCAATACCTAAGTACGGAGCGAATGACATACCAAGTACAAGGCACAGGTTGAATGGGTGGACCAGACGTGGTTAACTACGTGATACATACACTGGCTAAATTCGTAATATATTAAATAAGGGCAGGTCAGAAACACTGGAAACCGGCAGGTTTGCAAGTTTTGATGATAGTAGAGAAAGTAAGTAAGGATAGTAGCAAGCGGCGGGCTGTTGTCTCTGCCTATACCGGAGGGAAATAATAATCATAATTATTAATTTATTTATCAACTAAGAGCTATACATTGGGCTATTACTAGTTTTAATAGTTTAAGTTAGATAATATAAATATTTGAAATAATTGTTGCACTATTAGCTCCTAACATGGATTTTAAGATTGATCTGCAGGCAACCTAAATGGACGAAACGTGGCTATTTTTAACAACTTTGGGTGCGCTCTAGGGGGAGTAAGTTGGTGTGTTGGTTGTTCATCCAACCCAGGAAGTTATGTAATAAGTAAGAATCAACTAACCCAAGGCCAAATATACCTGTATAATTATCTTATCGTCCGGTATTGTAAATTCTTAAAAATCTACATTAATTTTCTTACTCTAGTCTGGAACATAGTAATTAAATATGATTAAGTACAAAATTTAGATTTGTGTGAATCATTACAGCCAAATCCATAGGTACTAATATTATAAATGCAAAAGTAACTCTGTCTGTCTATCTATCTGTCTGTCTGTCTATCTGTCTGTCTGTCTGTCTGTTTGTCTGTCTATATGTTACGCTTTCACGCCTAAATCACTGAACAGATTTTGATGAAATTTGGTATAGGGGTAGATTAGACCATGAGAAAGGACATAGGCTATGTTTGGTCGCGATAACCACATCCACGCGGGCGGAGCCGCGGGCAAAAGCTAGTATTTTATATTTTCAGTTTTAGTTAATGTAGGACAAGTGCGTGCAATGTCAGCGGCTCTAAAGCAATGTGCTACAATTTATGTTAGTCATTGGTAATATTAGTGTTTTGCATTGTAACCAACCATTTTTTCGGTTGCCTTTTAAATTGTAAAATTCATTCAAATATTTGGGCGCAGTCATCAAAATTCAATGTTTAAAAATGGTTGAAAAATCATTCATTGTTTCCAACAGTTCGTAAGAATGTTGGTAGATGGCTGCACCGTCGCCCTTATAGACGGATATGAAGAGAAGGAAAATTTGGAATGATTCAAGTGGTGCTCAATAGCTCAGTTGGCAGAGCAGTCGCCCTGTAAGCGAAAGGTCGTGAGTTCGAGTCTCACTTGAGCATTTCATTTTTTCCAATGTTTTTCGAACTTAACAGTTAGCATAATAAATGCTATAAAAAATTCATTCAAATATTTGGGCGCAGTCATCAAAATTCAATGTTTAAAAATGGTTGAAATATCATTCATTGTTTCCAACAGTTCCTAAGAATGTTGGTAGATGGCTGCACCGTCGCCCTTATAGACGGATATGAAGAGAAGGAAAATTTGGAATGATTCAAGTGGTGCTCAATAGCTCAGTTGGCAGAGCAGTCGCCCTGTAAGCGAAAGGTCGTGAGTTCGAGTCTCACTTGAGCATTTCATTTTTTCCAATGTTTTTCGAACTTAACAGTTAGCATAATAAATGCTATAAAAAATTCATTCAAATATTTGGGCGCAGTCATCAAAATTCAATGTTTAAAAATGGTTGAAAAATCATTCATTGTTTCCAACAGTTCGTAAGAATGTTGGTAGATGGCTGCACCGTCGCCCTTATAGACGGATATGAAGAGAAGGAAAATTTGGAATGATTCAAGTGGTGCTCAATAGCTCAGTTGGCAGAGCAGTCGCCCTGTAAGCGAAAGGTCGTGAGTTCGAGTCTCACTTGAGCATTTCATTTTTTCCAATGTTTTTCGAACTTAACAGTTAGCATAATAAATGCTATAAAAAATTCATTCAAATATTTGGGCGCAGTCATCAAAATTCAATGTTTAAAAATGGTTGAAAAATCATTCATTGTTTCCAACAGTTCGTAAGAATGTTGGTAGATGGCTGCACCGTCGCCCTTATAGACGGATATGAAGAGAAGGAAAATTTGGAATGATTCAAGTGGTGCTCAATAGCTCAGTTGGCAGAGCAGTCGCCCTGTAAGCGAAAGGTCGTGAGTTCGAGTCTCACTTGAGCATTTCATTTTTTCCAATGTTTTTGGAAAATCATAGTAGGTTCATTCCACATCTTAAGCGTGCACAGGTAGAAAATTATAATTGCAAATTCAATTTTGAGGTTCGAATTTTAAATGTCATTATTATCTCATAACATAACATAACATAAACTCACGCCTGTATTCCTCGAAGGGGTAGGCAGAGGTGCTAGCACCCATATTTCGCCAGTTTATGTTTAGGACCCAATGTAATAGGTGGCGAGCCGATTGCCATTAGCCGGGCACTTATAAACCTGCGATAAATACACACATAACTTCGAAAAGCATCGAAAAGTCATTGGTGTGTGCCATGGTAAACCTGGGATCGAACCCGAGACCTCGTCTCAGCAGTCCATTACCCATACCACTAGGCTATCTCGTTTATTAGAATTATCGTTCAAGATGGACCTCATGTGTGGCTCAAATCAAGTTATGTTTATTAATCCATACTAATCCATACTAATATTATAAATGCGAAAGTAACTCTGTCTGTCTGTCTCTCTGTCTGTCTGTCTGTCTGTATGTTACGCTTTCACGCCAAAACCACTGAACCTGTAGCTGTAGGTCTACTCACTGGTGTTGTGGTTACATTTTTGTTATTCTGATTTTTTTATTATTTACTTTTGTAATATGTGCATGTGTTCATCCGCAATAAAAACTAATTTTCTTTTCTTTCCCTATACCAAATTTCATCAAAATCGGTTTTTGATGAAATTTGGTATAGGGGTAGATCAAACATTGAGAAAGGACATAAGCTATGTATTGTCGCGATAACCGACATCCACGCGGGCGGAGACGCGGGCTAAAGCTAGTGATTTATATAAAATATGATATGGTGTGTTAGGATCCAAGTTTCGCCAATTATAATTTACGGCCTTAACGACGTAATAGGGGGCGAGCCTATTGCCGTCTAGTGGGCCCTTTGTCTTGTGCCGTATGTTTACTGTCAGATGGAGAGTTAGGGTGGTCCTATTCTACTCCACCGGGAACTAACACGGTATTGAGTATCATTAATTTTTATTTTCATTTACAGCCACAAGTAATGGCATCGCTGCCATGTTCGGATTCATCGTGCTATCGCCTATTCTGCAAATATTTGGTCGAAAAGTCGTCCACATTGCTGATTGTGCGGTCCTCCTCATCGGCTGGATTATATTCGCACTAGCTCACAGCGTCACAGCACTTATGGCAGCAAGAATCGTCCATGGTATTGATTTGGGTAGTATCTTCATACAAGCTATGATCATCAGTGAATACGCTGATCCTAAAAGAAGAGGCTACTTCATGACCTTCAAAAAAACAGGAATACCTATTGGTATACTGATGTGCCATGGTTTATCTCTTGTTTGGAGCTGGCGGCAAATAGCCACTTTTGCCATAATCCTTCCAGCGCTGGCAATAGTTATGACCCCCTTTTGGCCCGAGAGTCCTTTCTATTTAGCTATGAAAGGTCGCTACAAAGAAAGTGAAAAATCATTTGTCTGGCTCCATGGTGGTTCCAATATGCAAGAGCTGCATCTTTTGCATTCATCCCAACAACACAAAGTAAAGAGTTCGAGTACAGAGAAATGGCACAAATTTCTCCTCAAAAAAGATTTTATGAAGCCGTTTATAATTGTATCTCTGTTAACAATGATCCTAGAATTATGTGGTAAACATTTTTTTGCTGCTTATGCAATACAAATGATGATGGAATTAGTAGAAGACAAGTCACTAGCGATATATTTCTCTATGGGTGCCGATTTACTGACATTTACTGCATTGCTATTCTCTTTTTTCATCATTCGTTTCTTCAAGAGACGAACAGTGCTGTTTTCATTTGGTGTAACAACAGTTGCCATAATGCTATTAATCTGTTGCGTTATAGTTTTAAACTTGAAAACTGTAACATGGTTAGCACCAGTGTTAGTTGTTCTACATTGTTGTATAGTGAACCTTAGTCTTATACCTGTAAGTTTTGCAATTATCGGCGAAATTTTTCCTTTGGAATATAAAAGTTGGGGTTCCATCTTCAATGGAGTTATTTTCACTTCTTCATACACAGTGATGTTGAAACTCACGCCAGTTTTAATAGAGAACACAGGTGTTGGAGGTGTTTATGGAGTATACGGTATAACTGTAGCAATTGGTTTACTAGTGTTGTATTATATAGTGCCAGAAACCAAGGACATAACTTTGCAAGAAATTGAAAATACTTTGAAAGATGGCGTATTGCCCAATTGTGATGAAATCATGCTACCGAAGGAATTAGACGCTTGTGCAGAAGGTGAAATTTTAAAGAAGTAAAACGTAAGAAATAAGTAAAATGTTAGACTTGCTTTATATTTATATCCCAAGAGTGAATATGATGAGACTAAATATGATGTGAATGATGCCTATTCTGTGTTGTCCAAGCTAACGAAAATACATTTTTATGAATAAGATCGATTTGTAGCTGATTAAAAGTGATATAGGAAGAATATTACGATGTAACTGTCTCGGTTAATACCTACTTATTCTGAATAAGAATGTTATTACTTGCTTTTATTTTTAATAAGGTACCTAATACATATTATAGAAATAAAACTATTCACAGATTGCGCTGTATTGGTCTCAGGATTATTGCACCTTATAAACAACCTCTGCTAGACACCAGACAAACTTTACAATGACCGAAGACAGGCGATAATTATCCTAATTTATAAAAAAGGGCCCTTCAGCAGTAATAAGTAAATGTATTATATTATAGGACAACAAGAAATATATGTTTTTGTAATATTGGCATTTATTACCTATGGATAATTTAGGATACGTACGTTTAGTAAAGTAAGATAGTAAGTAAAAGAAGAAGTAAGTATTGAAAACCCGTACATTCAATAATTTCCTGGAACATAATTATACTGCATCAGCTACCACTATTGCGCTGGCACTCTTAGACGAAACCAACCTATAGTTCCTGAAAAAACATTATATATCACCACGCGTATATCACTCGAACATTGATGTACAATACACGCTACAGCGATGATAGCTTCAAGATGAGCTTATAAAAAACCCAAGAACCAAGACATCATCTAGCCGAACTCATAATTACAAGCTTTCGAACAGTAAGGAAAATACGCGAACGCCTAAATAAAAACTTCACATTCCTTCTTGATGAGAACTACAACAAGTTATACTATAATCAATTAATAGCTATGGACGTAATTATTCAAGCACAGTGTACTTCCGATTAAGTTGACAAATCACGAGGAGCCTATTTTTTATCAGACAAACAACAAAAACACTTCTTTTGTGGATTACTTACACTAAATCGATGAAACTGCAGACCTTAATAAATATGGTAAAAAATAATTATGCATCAATGTGTTAAAGTTTACTTCAAGCAGATTTCATAGGCTTATTTTTAAAGTTTCTTACTCTTTTTAGAATAAACACTAAAACATTAAATATTATATTATGTTATTTTATTTTATTTATAATCACTTTTTTTCGTATCACGTATTAATTTATGCATCCTCAGCATAGATCTGTCAAAGCCGAACTTATGTTTTTATGCTTTAAATTCTGGTACTCAAATCGACAGCAATTTTCTGCCCGATTTGTATCAATTACATTACAAAAAAATATTTAATTGGTATCGATCACAGAAAAATATTTTTGGTTAGTAACTATAATATAATTACTTACATTTTGATTAGTGATTGCGATTTGTTATTAAATAAATTCATGAATTAGATAGAATATTTTTCTACGACAGTGTACACTACGCTATATAGGCTCACAATTAAGCATGGCTTTTATTATATAATTTTTAATGAAAAGAAATACACTGGACTTTATTGAAGGCACACTAAGGTATGTATACAGCAGGTTCACGCCTGACATAATATGGCGGGCAATCCACGAGGACGTCTTATCCGTCAGTCTGTCCTTCAAGACATTGCTATTCAAATTTTAAACCTTTATGTTTTGTGTGTTTATGTTCTGCGGTAGCCTAGTGGTATGGGTAATGGACTGCTGAGACGAGGTCTCGGGTTCGATCCCAGGTTTACCATGGCACACACCAATGACTTTGCGATGCTTTTCGAAGTTATGTGTGTATTTATCGCAGGTTTATAAGTGCCCGGCTAATGGCAATAGGCTCGCCACCTATTACATTGGGACCTAAACATAAACTGGTGAAATGTGGGTGCTAGCACCTCTGCCTACCCTTTCGGGGAATACAGGCGTGAGTTTATGTTATGTTATGTTATGTTATGTTATGTTATGTTATTTCACTTTTACTATTGTCACCGAACGAATTACACGTCTCATTAATTGACCTACATTTTATATTAATAACGTTTTTCCTAACGGGGTACCAAGTTCTTTCCCGTTTACATAGCAGGTACTGTCATCATGTAGGGATTCAGCAGAATTCTGAGAGGTACATCCGCGGTCATTAGGTACGCTCACTATAATCTATCCCTGACCAAATTTCAGCAGATCCATTCTGCAGTTTGAGCGTGATTAAGTAACAAACATCTTGAGAAACGGATCAGACCAAGATCTTCAGGGCTCACAGTCAGTGCACCTGATCTTTATCTTGTCGAATCAATGGCCCTTCTACTCTTAGATTCCATGACATTCACCTGTTAAACAGCCTCTGTGGCGTAGCGGTAATAAACGCGACTGCTATACGCCCCGTTTCAATTCCAACTCAGTGCAAATATTTGTATGCATGAATACGGCTATTTGCATTGGTCAATAGCTATATTAGAGCATAGAGTACGAACATCTATGGAAGCGTTACAGGTAGTTGGAACCCTAAAAATTCCCACGACTGGTCTAACTGAAATACTTCGATATCCCCAATGAGTTCTGGTTCAAGCTTTCCTCTCAGAGTTGGGGGTCAGATGGCAGTCACTTCCATAAAAGCTGTGATCGTGCTGAATACCACGTTGATTTGACAACTTTGGTACCTTATTACCCATACATCTGAGCCATTTGTATGAGTGCTTTCATTCTAAAATATGTTTTGGGTAGACTATGGAAAAAATAATGAAATTTATTTTCATGGGTAGAATGTGGAAGGACCTGTGGCTAAAGTTTAGAAAAAATATTCGTGGGTCGAGTTTCATAGGTACAGAATGGAAGACGCCATTTGTATGGGTGATAACGTAAGTTGTCAAATTACAAGAAACTACGTTTTACATGATATTTTCTGAAGTTTACGCAAATGTCACTCATTGAAATAAAACCACTTTTTACGGATTCTATCGCGATATATTTGTTATTATTACGTCGGGTCTAAAACGTCGGGTTTAAAAGTAATAATAACAAATATATCCATATAGATAAAAGTGTATCGTAATATAGATAGAATCCGTAAAAAGTGGTTTTATTTCAATAAACTACGTTTTGTCAAGTTTTGCTTTGACAGTTAGTACAGGAATACCATATTAACACGTTATCGAGATGGGAATCACGCGTATGATAAACGTGGCGTTTGTAGATCCGACCCAGTAGGGTCCGATCCACACACCTGGCCAGTAGGCCAGAGATATATTTATACAAGTACTTGAATGAATTTTACAGCTTGTTAACTATACAAATCGAATACATAGGAAAAAATGAAACTGTCACCTTAAAGGCGGATAAAAATTGCAGGGAAATTTGAATCACATCGGGCGTGTCTTGGTAGCCGAGTTGGGCTAGGCATTCCCCCCGTAAGGAAAAGATCGCGGGTTAGACTCCCGCGCGGGAAGTTTCATTTTTCCCTATGTATTAGAATTATACAAGTAACATAATACGAGTATTATATTCCACATTCTGTTAAGAGGTGATCAATATCTGCCGCAGGGTCTGGTGATTTTTACCAACCTCCCTCAACATTCCTTCGACGGATTACAATTGGTTCGGTTCCAGCAAACTTTGCGATACGCTAATCATTTACTAATGGACTAAGAGCCCGTGAACGCCAGACTCACGTCATTTTAAAAAAGCTGAAAGTCTGCCAGTACAGTCATGCTCTCAATACAGGTAAGAACGATGTCCCAATTTGAATTTTGGGTCATAGTGGCTTTGTTTTTCTAAAATACCGCATAAAAATTAACAGTAAGAAAACTAAAACCATGATAACTTCAAAACATCCATCGATACAGAGACCTATTGTACTAATTATCAACAACTTAGAGCAAGTGAATAGTTTTAGGTATCTCGGTAGTATTTTGAGCAGCACTTATGTTTGGAGCATTGCATTCTATGGATGTGAGACATGGATAATGACAAAGGGGGACAGAGACAGGCTGGAAGCGTTCGAAATGTGGTGCTGGAGAAGAATGGAGGGGATAAGCTGGACAGAAAGGATGACGAAAGAAAGAGTACTGAATAGGGTGCAAGAAATGAAATGAAATGAAATAATGAATGAAATAAATATATTTACGTACATTAAATCTATAGTTTACATTTAACGTTTGCCAAACTGTAAAACAGTTTGTTGGCAGAATGAATCTCCCTGTTTTTATCCTTAACATTTAGGTATACAGTATTTCATTATGTTGTAATTTATATATACATAGGTCTCTATTGGTATACAACGGTCTTTATTGGGAATAATCGAGAACCGAAGATGAAAGATGATTGGCCACCTGATAAGACATGACTTGTTCTTAAAAAACATCATAGAGGGGAAGGCAGAAGGAAAGAGAGGAGGAGGTAGGCCAAGAGGACCGACAAGAGCGTAGCTCTTAAGTCAGAGAGAGTGGCTTTGGCAGGTAAATGGTACTAAAGTTGTAAAAAAAAACGATTTATGTCAAATTATAAAGGTTAATTTTTAGGTATTTACCTTCACAATATTACTAGAAATCGCGTCATTTGTAAACAGACACATTATCAGAGTGCTATACCATTTCCAGACACCCTTACATAATGTTCATGAAAGTATATAATCTGATTTTGATACATCGTGTGAATGTAAATTCAAGGACCAGCTCGCAAGAAATATGAAAAATATTTTTTCTCTTTTTTCTTTTTAAATGATATCCTTTTTTATATTTGGTGTTCGATACCGCTTATGTCTTTTTCAACTATCCGGACCACAATGACCAAGACCCCGTGAACCCCAGACCTTCGTTATTTCGTGAAATGATGTAAGTGACCGTAAGTGACGTGAACGCCAGTCACGGGCTCTAAGTCTATAATAATGCATTGTATAACAATAGAACTCCAAAAAAGAAAACTGAATGTTTTTCTGAAATAGTAGCTAGCGATCGTTGCGATCAGACGTTATTACATTTTGTGTTGAAATAGGTACATTTTATTAAATAAATAGAAATTGGAACGGAAATTCCAAAAACTTCTTCTATTAACAATATAATGGATATATATTTATGGAGACAGGTGTGTTTATTTTCATTTTTATGTAGTCTTATGTATTCATAATAGGTATTGTACATATATGTATTCATCCATACTAATATTATAAATGCGAAAGTAACTCTGTCTGTCTGTATGTTACGCTTTCATGCCTAAACCACTGAAATTGGTATAGGGGTAGATTAGATGTAGTATTTGATGAAATTTGGTATAGGGGTAGATTAGACCATGAGAAAGGACATAGGCTATGTTTGGTCGCGATAACCGAAATCCACGCGGGCGGAGCCGCGGGCAAAAGCTAGTAATAGATACCTAATTAATCTTTTGCTAACAGCACACTTACTTATTAGTAAGTGTGCAGTTAGCAAAAGATTAATCTTGATCTTCCTTTCCCTTTCAATTGACTGATTGTACTGATATTTGGTACATACCTTTAGTTCAGACAATAATAAAATTTAAATTAATAAAACAGTTACGATAAATTAAATAAATAAATAATAAATAGCAATATGTACCTAAAATCTAGTCTTGTATCGCTAATCTTAGTATAGATAGTTAGAAAAATATCTTATTTGATAACGAAAGCAATTGTAATGAATCCAATTCATTAGATGTACTCTTATGTATTATAATTTAGTCTATTAGCCGGTTTCGTAATTGAGAAAACGAAGCTCTCGGGTCTCTTTAATGCCTACTAAGGTACACTTCGCAGTACAAAATTGCGTGTGAAAGTTTTCATATGGGGAAAAAATCATTGAATTCTCAACACTGTTACTGTTACCGATTCCTAGCTAGCCATATTTATAGGCCCCGCTTTCAAGTTTTTTTACTGTCTCGTCAGTATGATTTTACCTCACCTGAAAAATTACTTAAATGAATGTAATACATTTTCCTTCAATTATTTAAATAGGGTATTTGACAATATTTTTTTTTACTTTCGAAAAATGATCACTTTCTTATAATATAATGAACTGTAAGAGTAAAATTTTCGTACGACAAATAGTTTACAGGATATTTGATTTTGAAAAATTCAATTAATCGTGCCGCCCGAAAATGCTCCATACAAAATCGCATGAATATGTGACGTCACGCTTCGGTAGCGCGTAGTGCAAATGTATGGAGTGCAAGAGAATATCGCATTTATCTCGGTCTACGTTGCGTTTACACGTATATAGTCCATAATAAAAGTTATTTAAAATTTAATGAGGAAAAATTTATATATTTGAATTGAATTTGATTGGCAATTTCAACTAATGAAAAGTCATAGTTTCAGTATAGATATGCAATATTTTATTTTGCTAAGCATATTTTTTCAGTACAAGCTAATATAATAAGCAGTATTGGGAAGAATCGACGACTTAGTCAAATAGCCCATTAATGTTGTTACAATCCATACTAATATTAAAAATGCGAAAATAACTTTGTCTGTCTGTCTGTATGTTACGCTTTCAAGCCTAAACCACAGAACCGATTTTGATAAAATTTGGTATAGGGGTAGATTAGACCATGAGAAAGGACATAGGCTATGTTTGGTCGCGATAACCGACATCCACGCAGGCGCAGCCGCGGGCAAATGCTAGTATTATATAGGGGAGAGTATGGGATACGCGAACGCGGGATAATCACGAATACAATGGTTTTTTTTTTCTTTTATTTATTTATGAAATAGTATTACATCGTACTTACAACTCGTGCGAGTTAACATGGCACCTGGCTCGGGGCTTTGCGCGGGGGAGCGGGAGGCGTGTACGCTGACGCTACTAGCCTCGCACGGCGAGAGCGGGGTCGCGCGCGGGGAAGCGGGAGGTGGGTGTCTTCGAGGCAGGTGCCATGTTAACTCGCACGAGCTATAGGTACATTATGGTAACACCCGTAAAACCCGTTTTCGTTTATCTTGGGTGTACTAGGTACATATATTATCATCAATTACATGCTTTTTTTTTTTTCGTGCGGAAATCCCCTCGGATACCCCCCTGCCGGAGCCGGAAGGGGAGGTCGGACTCGAACCGACTAAAACCGCACGCCGACTGTGGGTCGTGGTGCTAGGCCGGAGGTGAGGTTATCATCGACATATCCCTCGCAACCCGGCAGACCCAGGGCCATCCCTTACGGTCTAGCCCTCCTCGGGAGGGGGGACAACGGTGTCACCGACTCGCCCCCGGAATGGGGAGGCGCGCTTCTCAGCGCGCAGTCGCCGTGGCCTGCTTCTGCTGGGGTGACAGGCGGCTTTACCCGTCACCCCCAGGCCCGCGCTCATGGGGGACGGAAGTCAGTCAGTGCCCTCCGACGCCCGAGTTGCCTGCGCGCGCGGGCAGCGCGGTTCGTGAGTCTCGCTCGCTCGCGCCGCCTCTCTCGTTACGCCGTCTGCTTCACGATCATTACCTGCTGAAGGAGACGCCGGCTGCCCACGCGTCCGCACAGCGGACCATTGCTGTGAGCATGGAGGCGAGGGTAAGAACTCCCAGGGCCGCCACTAGCTCATCAATTACATACTTGCATTCAATTTAAATAAACAACGTAATTAGGTAGATACATAACAAAATAACAAAAATACAAAGAACTTTCGATGGTGAGAAATAAATAGTAGAAAAAAGAAATAGTAGAGTTAGGTAGGTGTAGGTACAAGTCTTTTTAATGGCAGCTTGTTTTTGTAATATATGTATGTTAATGTTTGCGTTTAGTTTATCTATATATTTACGTGTTAAGATACTGCGTGCTTGATTTGATAATGTGTGTTATACGTATGCCTGTGAATTTACGTATTTTAGGGTTGCCGGATTCCTATCTTTGAAATATTTTTCTAAACGTTTGATAAAACCTACTCCTTGTGCTTTAGCTTTATAGTAACAAAACATTAGTTCGTGAAAGTGGTCAACACTTTCTCCTCGCGTCATTATTATCTACCGAACTTGTCGTGGTCTCATCCGATGTACCGGCAGAAAAAGCGGGGAGATTCCCTGTTCCGCAAAGTATCATCAGCATCCCGGTCATCTTCGGCTGTAGTCCCTTCAGGTTCCCCGACTCTTGCCCACCTGTTCAGCAAAGAGCCACTGACGGTCCGTATGCTGTCACGTCCAGCGTCAGCTCCAGCCGTGCCCCGGCGCTCGCCACCGGGCAGTGGTATTATAGGTACGTTTAAGATTCTGTCTTCTCTCCATTTTATTGGGGTTTGCCATTGCCCTTTTTAGTCATATTTAATTTACCTATTATAAATATGAATTGTATTACATATTAAATTATATTATTATTATTTTATTTTATTTTATTAATAAATTATACTTTTAATTTTTTTCAAGTTAGAGTGTTGTTTACTTTAGTTAAGTATATGTTTTTTTACTAAGTATAGTATTTGTTGTATGTTGAGGGAATTTATTTTATTTCAGTTTCTAGCGATATCTCGTTTAATAGTCTAGGTAGTAAGTAGTCCGTAGTTTGCGTGCCGTAGTAGTTGTTGGCTGTTTTAGTAAGTAACCGCTTTTTCATCCCTTCTATTCGAAAAATGTCACTTCACTGTCACTGTAGCTGGGAGCAAAATAGCTCTTTTCTGTTCAGAGCCAAGCAGCGGGCCGGCAAAGTGATTTGAATTTGGGACATTAACATTCATAGAAATCGAACGTAAATTGCACGGATTACTGGCTGGTAGGTACGTGCTGGCTGCACAGCGCCGGGTGACCTGTGCTAATTAAACAAAAAAAAGAGCGCCAATTACCTCTCTGTTCTTGTAATTAGTACATACCTATTTAAATTGTATTTTGCAAAATAATATGAGTTCTACGTCGAGTTATGAAAGTGACAATGCATTAACACCTGAAACAATTATTATAGAAGCTAACAACGCCGTACAAAACTTGTTACCCACGAAATATCGGGAGAAATATTTTCTCTTAGAACGGTGATGAAAAGTAGAGTAAAAAATACTCCTTCGCTCCCTTGTTATACAATCTACTATTATTTACTATTTGGCGTGTGGTTATGGGGTGTTCCATTAAATTGTTATAGTATTTAATAGTAGATTGCATTAAAAGGGAGCGAGGTAGTATTTTTAAGGCGAGGGCGCTACTTTGAATCAAGAGTGAAGCGAAGGATTCTAGAATACGTAGAATCCTGAGCGCAGCGAGAGATTCAAAATACACCGCCCGAGGGAAAAATAATTTGCTCCCGAGTTATATACCTACTCTACTTTTCATCACCGTTCTATGACAAAATATTTCTCCCGAGATTTCGTGGGTAACAAGTTTTGTACGACGTTGTTAGCTTCTATAACAATTCTTTCAGGAGTTAATGCATTGTCACTTTCATAACTCGACGTAGAACCCATACTTGCAAAATATTACAAGAACAGAGAGGTAATTGCATTGCGGCAATACGTGCCTTGACGTCGCAGTCGATGTCACCAGAAACGTGAAGTAAGATCCCAGGTTCTTAACCTGATCCGTGCGCTCGACCAAGTCATCGCCTATGCGGACGGGTGTTGGAATCTGTTGAGTTTAACTCCAAGTATTCTGTCTTCGCCACATTTAGCTGCAGACCGCCGTTGTCGAGCGCCTCCTTCCATACTTTCACACGTTGCACCAATCTGTTCCTGTCTAGACAGGTATTATTTTACAATATTCGAATAATTTTTACCCGACTACCGAAGGAAGGAGGGTAATGTTTTTCGAGACTATGTATAGTAGGTAGTTATGTATTAACCCTAACCCTAGCCTCTGGTGGAGCCCTAAGCGCTAACGCAGCACATTGCTATCGCTATAGGTGGCATGATGGAAAGGCGACGACGACGCTGTGTCACGACGCGACCGGATGACGAGCGATAAGACTGTCTGGAATGATTAGAATGCACCTTTAGTTTTTAGTCTTACATCGAACTCTGTAACGATAGACAAAAATTGTTTTTATTTAATAAAACCTCCCCGAAACAAATCTAGGATACAGTATGTATGTATGTCCATTTATTTGGCACGCCCTACGGCCTAAACGGCTTGACGAATTTGTGTCATTTGATTCGCCGTGATTGTGTGAGTGACACCAGGTAGGATTAAAATTTTGAGAAAATCTAAAGGCGGATTTTTGGCGGCAAAATGAAAAAAAAAATGATTTTTTTCTTGCACGCTCTACAGTCCGAACGACTTGACGGATTTTGACATTGAGGTGTCATTTGATTTGTCGGGATTGTATGAGTGACATGAAAATATTGAGAAAATCAACATGACGGATTTTTGGCGACAAAATTGTTTGACCGTGTTGATCACAAAAACTACAGAACGAATTTCGACGTGGTTCTATTTGTTTAAACGGTCTTGGTCAGACTTAAAGTCTGACGTTTGTTTGATTCCAATCGTTTGAGTGGAACCGAAGATATGAGCAAAAGGAATATTATTAATTGCACATCAAATAAATAATCACATATCAATATATTTTCATCATTTATATGCTTTTTTACATCAAATAAATTACTTTAGGTACTACAAATAAACTGAATGTTTAACAAAACTTGTACTGCTGAAAAAAATAAAATATACATCAGGATGACATTACTTTTATCCTCATAATGTGATACAAATAAATTTATTTAAGTACAAAAATTATAAATGTTTATCAAAAATACTAACTGCACAGCAAATTAATTATTGCGTCTCATTGTCAAAGTAAAATATCTATCCGAGTAGCATTTAAACTAAGTACCTAATTAAGTTCAGAATGATCACCACCCACCCTGAAATGGATAGGTTAGGTTAGAAGACTAAGGCGGGAGCGAAGCGAAGCGGATCTCCCGCCCTATGTCTTCGTGGTTATTTTTTTTAATAAGCAAGTAAGTAGTTCGTTGCTGCTCAGTATTTTTGATGTGAATTTGGATTATTTTAGTCAGGCAGCATTAGCAGTGCATTAATAAAACTGCTTTGCATTAAGATAAAAATTGTAGTGTGTTTTCTAAAACTTTTGAGTTGAGTATTCTGCTGTGCAATCAGTAATTTTGATGGAAATTTGGATTATTATTTCATAAAAAAAGTATTTTATTTGATTTGCGTTTAAATACCACCCTGAGCAAAAGTATACCTAACAATTAAGGTTGAATTTCGGTGATGTCCCTTCAGTACATGAAAATTACTAACTCCTAGGGGTTATTCTTTTAATAGATCGTTATTACAATTATCCAGGCAAATATGTAAATAAATAGTATTCATCAAATATTTTAAAAGAAAGAAATTGAAAGTTTTGGCACAGGTTTTGGCCTCAGCAGCACGATTCTTTTTGGCTTCTTCATAATGGTGTTAAGAAGATTTTCTACCCAAACCAGTATCAAATATCCCTGTTGGGGCCCTGCTGTTTGACCAAAAGTCATTTGGCAAAATTACACTTGACAAACAACGTTTGGTAAAATAATGGTTTCGTCGACTGATCATTTTACTACTTATCATTTTACAAATGACTCACTTTTCCAAATGATCAACGCATAAATATACATTTAATAAATAGTAAAATATATGGTTTTATTCATAATCATGTCAATATACAATGTCAATATACAGATATTTAATAAATAGTTATTTTACACAATGATCATAATATAACAACTGAGTTATCTGATAAAACTACTATTGGTCTAAAAACGTTTAATATGTTTATACTAATGATCGAAACTCATAATCATTCGAATAAATAACTATGATATTCCTAAAACGACATGCTACCAGACAAGTAGGTTACGTTAGGTTAGAACTGTGACCACAAAAACGTGCGAACCGAGCGAGCGTAGCGAGCGTGCCGCGGCAGCGGCCGGCGAAGCGCCAGAAACAAATTTTTGTTATGAAAGTAGACAGAATTTATGCAAAAAGAATTTTTGTTGAAGCATGTTCGTAGTAAAAACATTATTAATTAAAGCAATATGATAATATAATGTTATGAAGAAAAAAGATCTGAAAACCGTTTGCAATTTGCGAAACATATTATTTGGTTAAGTAAAGAAAAGTCAATTGACATTTTAATATTTAATACATTTGGCAAGAATAGTGTACGTTAATGGATCATTTGCTAAGTGAGTTTTTGTAAGATGATACTTTTATCAAATGTCTCATTTGCCAAATGAACATTTGGTGAAACGTTGTTTGTCGAATGACCATTTGTCAATTATTTTTGGTCAAATATTACTAATCCACCTTTTTCAGGTCTTCGTTCTCAGTACAGTTATATTGAGCTCCATAAGCTGTGGGGTCATGCTTTCATTTCCATCCGTACTGATCCCTGACCTTTTGTCAACAAACAAGGACATGGAAGTGACAACGAATCAAATGACTTGGATGGGTGAGTATGAAAACATTAACATAGAAGCGTCCAGCCATTAACCTAAACCATTTAATTTTATTTAAATAGTTTATTTTCAATTTGCAGTCACAAGCAATGGCATTGCTGGAATATTCGGATTCTTCATTATGCCACCTATTATGCAATTACTTGGTAGAAAAGCTGCCCATATTTCTGACGGCTTGGTCCTCTCTACCGGCTGGATTATATTCATACTTGCTCAAAGCGCCACAGCACTCATAGCTGCAAGGATCATCCATGGTCTCAGCTTTGGTAATATCTATACACTACCCATGGTTGTGAGCGAATATTCTGACCCTACAAGAAGAGGCTACTTCATAACTCTCAAGAAATCAGGTGTAGCTGTTGGTACACTTATGTGCCATGTGTTATCTCTCGTTTGGAATTGGCGGCAAATAGCCGCTTTTTCTATTACCTGTTCGACTATATCAATGATATTGACACTATTTTGGCCAGAAAGTCCTTCTCACTTAGCTATGAAAGGTCGTTTCAAGGAAAGTGAAAAGTCGTTTGTCTGGCTCCATGGCGGTTCCAACATGCAGGAGCTGCACCTTTTGCATTCATCCCAACTTCAGAAGACAGTGAATCAGACTAATCAAAGACTGTTTAAGGCTTTATTAAAGAAAGACTTTTTGAAGCCTTTCGCAATAGTGTTGCTTTTGTCAATGGTTCTAGAATTAAGTGGCAACCATTATTTTATGGTTTACATCATACAAGTGATGAAGGAATTAGTAGCAGATAAGTCCCATGCAATATTTTTCTCTGTGGGTGTAGATTCCTTCAGAGTTGTTGCTATATTATCCTCTTCTATCATCATTAGACGCTTAAAAAGACGAACAATTTTGTTTTCTTTTGGTGCGACAGCAGTTTCTTTGATGTTCGTTATCTTTTTTATTATACTATTGAAATTATCAATTGTGTCGTGGCTGGTACCGGTGCTAATTGTTTTACATAATTTTGTAGTGAGCATTAGCATTACCAGTATATGTTTTACATTATTTGGAGAATTGTTTCCATTGGAACATAAAGGTTGTTGTAGCTGCATAAATGGAATTCTGTTCACCGCTTTATACACTCTGCTGTTGAAAATTACACCAGTTTTAATAACGAACACCGGTGTAGGAGGTTTATATGCAATATACGGAATACTTATAGCTATGTGTTTGCTAGTGCTATATTATATAGTGCCAGAAACTAAGGATAGAACTTTGCAAGAAATTGAAAATGATTTCAAAGGTGTAGACTTGTCAAATCGTGATGAAATACTTTCAGCAAGTCAAATGCTTAACACTAATGCTGAACTATTTAACAGTAGAATTAAGTAGAATAAGGTTAGAATCTTAGCACCAAACAATGTATTATTATTTGTGACGGCGCAACTTATTTTGATGACCTTCCTTATTATATACGGTACAAACACAATAATAAATGCCTTGTCTTTATTTTAAATGAAAGGACAACTGAATGATAGTTGCAGCATTAAACCCATGATATTTATATTGTTTATTCATATTCATGAGATATTCATGACATATTCATTGAATGATAATGAATACCTAGAATGATACCGAATAGAACGTCATCGTTTACTTTGTAATGACAACATTTTGATAGATTGTTTTTAGTTTTTGCCAAAACAATGTCAGACAGGTGGTTTAAAAATGGGACAATCATTATTATTGAATTATGTATTTAATCTACTTATTTGTAAATATCGACCACATATTGAAAAAGTTCTGTTTCCTCAGCCGTAAAGAGATCAATAAGATTTTGATGCCGTATAGGTAAATTGTACTGTAAAAGATATAGCCACTGTTATTCTACCTTACCGCCTACCGGGCTGTTGCTGTTATAATTAAGGCATTAAATTTACTATCTAACTATGTGAAGTGGTGTAGTTACACTACAGTTTACCTTGACATGTCAATATATTTGGTGATAAATCGTGTTTGGTAATTAAGTGGTAATTAGGTTATTAGGCCATAATAGGCTATTTGCCTAGGTCGTCGATTCCTTCAACTACTGCATAATATGTTAGCTTGTTCTGAAAAATATGCCTTGTAGATTAAAATATTGCATATTTAAACTGAAACTATGACTTTTTATTAGTTGAAATTCCCTGAAAAAGTCAAAATATAAACAATCAAACTCAATTCGAATATACATATAATTTTTTAGATTTATCGCAGGTTTATAAGTGCCCGGTTAGTGACAATAGGCTCGCCACCTATTACATTGGGACCTAAACATAAACTGGCGAAATGTGGGTGCTAGCACCTCTGCCATTAAAATCTCCTCATTAAATTTGAAATAACGATGGTGAACCCTCTTTCCGAGACTTTGCGTTTAGGTTACCGTCAGACGAGGTGAAGTCAGATTGACGTGTCCTTTACAAAAAAATATGAAAAATACGTGTAAACGCGACGTAGACCGAGATAAATGCGATATTCTCTTGCACTCCATATATTTTCACTACGCGCTACCGAAGCGTACTAACGAGTACGAACTATTTGTCTTATGAACATTTTACTTTTACAGTTCATTACATTATTACAAAGTGGTCATTTCTCAAAAATAAAATAATATAGTGAAAACAACGCTTAGGCTACACAGGCTACACTACTGTGCTATGCATCGGCATAGCCTTAACAATAGAAAAGCTTACTTCAACTTATGTATTTTCATAGTAGATATTCCTCTTCAAGGGAGTTCCACCAGTCGTTGAGGGACAAAGCTAACTGCATGAGCTATTCTAGATATAAAACTAATAGAATTCCCCAAGGTCCAAGTACGTTAATTTGCTAAGGCGAATCGGGGGTCAGCGGTCATGGGGGTTATCGGTGGAGCCGCCTGTCACCCTAGTAGAAGCAGGCCGCGGCGGCGGCGGCGCAAAGGGCGCCTCCCCACAACCGGGGCTAGATGGGAACACTCTGGTACCCACAACCCGAAGAGGGCCATCTCGAAAGAGGTCCTGGATCTGCCGGGGTGCACGATCGCACGCTAAAAAAAGTACGTTAATTTAAAATATGAAATGGCTGTACAAATTTTCCAGCAAATGGGTGGTTTAACAAATGCCCGGTTGTACAATTCCCCCATATTTGTTTTGTTAATATTAAAAAGAGCAAAAGCTTCGAAGATTGAATGCGGACAATGACAGCTACAATTATTTTTATGGAGAAGAAATTTGAAGATTGTTGTACTTTGTATGTAAAGAAACATTGTTGTGACGGAGTAGAAGTAATTAATAATTAAAAAATCAATGTAAAATTGTAAATTGTCAGGTCAAGCTGATTACCATTTAGTAACAATACATATAAATCAATGTGATTACCTATATATTGAGTTTAGTAGTTTATTAAACTTATACCTATATTATGTAGGTAACTAGTTATTGCCATCGTGCTAAATTGTCTTCGATTTGCAATCAAATTAGCTGTACGGGGTTTACTCATTCTACCCGCTAATGTACCCTACACTCTTTGTACTGGGTATGGTAGGGTACAATCAGCTTAGGGTGGGGCGGGACCTTATGCTCGCTGAATATATAGTGAAGCTTCTGCGTGGAGTTGCTCACAACCCGGGAGTGCTGTGTCACCTGAAACTTCTCGCCGTGCCCGACCGGTACGTATGGCGGCGGCGACGCCCGCAGCTGCTGGCCGTATCTGTAGCCAGGACCGATCTACTGGCGAAAGCACCTCTTATACGTAGTATTCGGGTCATAAATGAGGTTCACCAGCAGATTGATATCTTTTCGTGCAATAGGAGTGAATTCGCAAAGGTTCTTCTATATATTATTGCCTACAAAGGTTAAATTTCTGTAATTTTTGTAACTTACCATTTGTTATTCTGTAAGTATCTGTTATGTTTGTTGTTTTATGTTAATTTTATATATTGGTAATAGTTTAGCTACGCTATCGCATTAGGTGATAACAACCTGTAATGATAGGGTCAGGTATGTATAAATAAATAAATAAAATAAAAATTAAACAAAAATTCAGTTAGTAGGTATGCCTTTCACAGGGACAACCATAAGTACCGGAATCGTTGGTTTTACTTAAAAGGTATCAGTACCTATATAATTTACAACGTCATATTATTGTAGCAATTATATTCTAATCTATAAAAAGACCTTGGTATATAAATATGTGTAGGAATTTAGGTTCAAACTATCAGGTAATCTGTGGTATAGGTCTGTTATACCACATAAGTGGCAGATAAGCACACGCGTTACTCTCGTGCTGCCTACTCTGAAGACATATTCTAATGCCCTTCTTGAAGAACCCTATATTTTATTCGCAGGGAGTTCATTACGCTGTTTGAGGGTGCGTAGGGTAAAATTCCTAACCTAACCTTAACCTACAGAGTCTCAAAATAATCCTCAAACTAAGCAAAATAAAGTGTTTTATTGATTTAAATTGCATTTGAATGAATTTTTACAGCATTAAGTATGCTAACTATACAAATCGAATACATAGGGAAAAAGAATCTTCTCGGGCGGGACTCGAACCCGCAGTCTTTCCCTTACAGGGGGAATGCCTGACCAATTCGGCTACCGAGACACGCCCGACATGATTCAAATTTCCCATGTTATACATCTTTGAGGCGACGGACGTGGCATCATCTAACGATTTTCTTACGAACTATCGGAATCAATGAATGATGTTACAATCATTTTTAAACATTGATTTTTGATAACTCCGCCCAAACAATTGAATGAATTTTTACAGCATTAAGTATGCATTTTCCGAACTAATGGTGTGCCCCAAATATCAGAACAATCAGTCAACAGGAAGGGGGGGGGGACCAAGGCATCATAATCAACATATTTCTGGTGCTGACTGGACCTAAGTAGATCACTCAAACTAAAAAAGTAAAATGTCGTCAAGTAATAGGTATGAAAGAAATAAATGTTATTAATGTCTAGTTTTTGCTATGGTACAAAAATGAACCCCCGTCACAAGAAAACACCTCCTCCGGGGGACCTTGAATTGTTCCGATAATATAACGGAGTGCTTGAAGTGAGGGTCCCCCGACATGGCAACCGTTGAATCAAAATATTACTAGGTATATGAAAAGTTAAAAGGCAAACTCCATTTATTTTCAACTTTTTGGAGGTGTTTTTTTGTGACGGGGGTTTTTTAATTTTTTAATTTAATTTTTATTTTATACTTTTTAAATTGATCTACTAGTCAAGTTCTTTCATTTGACACCCATATTGAGGGAGTTAGGAAGAAATATGTATTCCGACATGTTATGGCAGCGGCCATCTTGGACCGATTTTTTCCAAACATAGCTAAGAACACTCCCGACTATATCTTTCAAACAAAAAAAACGACATCCAAATCGGTTCATCCGTTTGGGTGCTACGATGCCACAAACAGACACACACACACCCAGACACGTCTAAACCCCGTCGTTTTTGCGTCGGAGGTTAAAAATATAATACTTATTATAATTTGATAGCCTTCATATTTTATTGTTAAAGCAATAGTGATCCTCTCTTGCCTGAGTTAGATTGACGAGTCCTATAGGTATAATTTTATTTAGGTACTTTATAATTTATAATAATTTTACTTTAGTGAGATGTTCATTGTGAGGAACTTAAACATTTTTTTTTCTTTCTTTATTTCTTTCTTTAGATATATATATAATCGCTTAAAATACATAGCGAATATTTGCGGTCTTTAAAGGCAGTCGCTTCAGTAAAAGCCAAGTGGTAGAGTAGACAGCAAATCCTAGGTTCCAAACAACATGCTTGGGATACTCCCGAGGATAAAGATAGTGGTCCTATAGGTACATAGACGGCAGGCTTTGTAGGTAGATAGTGTATAGGTACAAGGTTCAAATATTACAGACGTTGGACTAGCTTTTCATGGCCCCATGGTTTAATATACTTAAAACAATATGAATTGTCAAAATAAGGTGACTTTTCTGGGACTTGAATTTTTTAAAGTAGGTACCGTGAGTTTTCTAGTACTTTTACACTTTTTTAGGTAAGTTACGGTGGATAACAATACCTACCGGACTAATGGATCAACCATTAATGGTATTGTTATATCTTCGATACAACATGTAATAGGTATCCTCGATACCTACATGTAATTAAAAATCCGTCTTTCTTACTTTTAGATAGTAACTTAAAATATTAAAAATAGTAGTTAATTGTCATAAAGTTGAACATTGTACAAATATTTATTAATGTAAGTATATATACTTAATTAAGTACGGAAACAAAATATTATATAATACCTTTAATAAGTAGGTATTTATGTAAGTAGGTACAGGGGTACACGACGTACCGTACAGGTATGTGTAGATGCAGTGCAGACCATGTCAGTCCAGACAATTTTTTAAGACGATAAATATTATACAGTGTTTATTATTCTTAAGCAAAAGTTAGACAGCAAAGAAATGAAAATTAAAGTAATAAATAAAGAACTTACTGAGCATAGCAGAGATCGGTAGCTCCAAGCCACAGGCGAATTAGCACGGTCGTCAGCCACAACAGTCTTTGAGCCGCCATCATAGATTCAAAAAATAATCAGGAATTTTAGATGATTCTTAAAAAAAAAGTGCTACAAATTCAAACTTTCCCGCATTTCACATTAACTACTGATTTGTGAATGCATTCATACACCAAGCAAATAACTGAATTTAAATACATTTAATTTTAATTTTTCTTATTATTATTAGACACTATTTAAAGCACATAATTGTTTTTTTAAGTTTTTTTCCACTATGTAAGTAGGTACGCAAAGGCGCCAGATTTGACGTATCCCGTAACCGCGGCAAACGTAATGACGGAGGCGCGGGAAAAATAACGCACTGACCAACAGATGCGCTTTAAAGTTTGAGACATGCGCATTGCTGCTGCATATTCGACATTATAAAAGCACATAGTCATAACCATTTTTCAGAATTTTATTTATCTTTTACGTGTGCTGTCGTAGACAGAGAAGACCAAACGTAGTGTATTCAAAGTCTATGTGTGCTGTAAAACTTTTCTTCTTGGCAAATTGCATCTTTCTATACAGCTAGCTTGCAGTTCTAAAAAGGTTTAAAAGCTTGGAAAAACTAAGCATAGATAGGTAATAGACAATATAAAAAATATGCAAAGGTGAAACGCAAAGCGGTATAATTGCAATTTATAGGGTTTTCGTGCGGATATCTCACTCCCGCGTCAACTAGCGGAGGCGGTTATCGGACGTTCGGATTCGAACCGACTAAAACGGTCATTGGTAGATACTGTTTTAAATTCTGTTTCTTTATATATAAGAGTGAGATCCAACGGTATTTTAAAGCATGTAGGTAGATTAGGTGCGATCATTTGGGTATAAAATGGCACTAATCACGACATTTCACTTGCTTTTCAGCAGCAATGTTCACGGGGAAACTTCGATCATTTTGCCACGGATATTTGAAAGTTTCTCTTATCGTGCTGGATTATCGTACCTACTCGTACCTACTCAGTAAGATTATAAAACATGAATAAATCAATATTACGTAGGCACTGCCTACGTACTTAATACAGTTGACGACTTTCTCGAAATCTTTCGGGGGTGGGTAGCCACAAAGGGATGTCGACAGCACTCGATGGCGGGCGGTGCGGTCAAATCGAGCACTTACTATATTTGATAGGAATTATATAAGTTGATAATACCACCAACGTGATATTTATAATTTTTTTTTTTCAAATCAATTCAAAGCATTTATTATTATAGACCACATATTGATTGTTAGTAATTCAATTCTTAGAGCTATGTTAGTAAAAAAAAAGGGTTTATATAAAAACAAGATAACACCAGTCCTGAGTTGATCAATATCTTCTCTCAGGTACAAATACATGTCATGTCTTCCGCAGTAATGTAGGAGAAAAGAGCAATCCGGTCTGGATGCAATCATCATCACGAGCACCAGCGAAGCCTGTAAACCTGCTGGCGAATGAACGTGAATCTTCTTATCGTGTCGATGGCGTTTCGACTTTCATAATTATTTTTTTAAAGTGTGAGGTTAGACGGTAGTCACTTCTGTGCAAGCCAATATAACCCATTGTGCAAACTTTGATTCAACCGGATTTCAACCGGTGGCGTTTAGCCGTTCTAGCACGATTAATAACATCAAAGCTGTTGGATTTTTTATATTCTACGTGTACGTTTTTAAAAATGCGAAAGTTCGTATGGTATGGATCAATAATTATAATACCAGACTCGCTCTCAGCTCAACTACTTATTCGAATATCTACAAGAATATACCTTACTAAACATGTTACACATTTTTGTAGCGGTATTAGCAGCTCTATGTAAATATGTATTTGAAGTAGCGCTACGTGTTTAAGACGCTGTGAGCTTCCTCAGGCCAAAGCCAATAATAGGCTTGGAACTGCAACGTCGATGGTCCCAGGAAAATACTGTTCCCGCAACCACTTGACCGATACTTGCCAGTTCAAATGAGTTCAGGGTAAGTAGGTACAATACAGGAGATGTCTGCAGATAGCGTAGTTTAAAATTAGATTAGGTCGCTATGAAACGGAGAACAAACGACGTACGAACGTTTTTTTTTTATATTTGGTCCGTCAATTGACTCCACTCCGCTAGATGGTAATAAAACTGAGGTACAGTCCAGAAGATACAGACCACCATCCTTGATGCTATTGATCGTAAAATGGTGGTCCCTAACTTGACGGCCTTGATAGATGCCTTTTCACGCCCCGCTTGAAGAACCCGGGACTGTAAGAGGAGGGAAACCTGTAGGTACCTATGCGGGCAGAGCATTCCAGCTCTTTATCGTGGGGCATAGGAAGGAGGCCTCAAACAGTTTAGTGCGAGATGGTATGGATTCCACCGTGTGTGGATGGGACCGCAAACCCGCATTTGTGTCTTGTACAAAGGACACCGCCGCCGCTCCGGCGTGAAAAAACCGCTTCACCCGGTTCAAGATCCCGAGTTTACGCGACGCTGTTCTGATGACGCTTTCGATGTAGTTCTTATTAGAATTTTGGGTGGCCAGCCTGATATTTGGGCGCATGCTCCATTGCAGGGTGTTTAGGTAGGTACCAATGGCGTAGGGTGAGACTTCAATAGATAAGCCGGTTGAAAACAAAACTTGCTTGATCTAATTTTTCATGCACCATGCGGCCTATTGGGAAGCCGACAGGAATCGGGATAAAGCCCTCGCCAATGGTATGTACCTACTTACATAAAAAAATTAAGTATAGAAAATATAGGGCTTTTGGACAAAGGTTAGTAGCCGAGTAGGTCAACAAGTCAGTCTTCAGATGGGTGACCGTTCTTATTACATTGATGCTTGTCGTGTTTCGGAGAGCACGTGAAGCCACCAAGCCTTCTTTTGGAGTGAAAAATGGCCCGAGTACGTACGGCATTGCGCTCGGAGCACCGGTTCGCACCCTTGTCTGCTCTCCACTGTGCCATTTGCTGATCAGAGGAACATGTGGAGAGCTTCCAAGTAACTTTAGCCGTTCCTGCCTCGGTTGAAGCTGCAGGGAGTAGGTACTGTTCCGGGGAGAGGCGTTGTCGTCTTTGTTAGTTGCCCAGGGTGGCGGAGTGGGAGCGACGACTTGAGCGGCACGAGCGAGAGAGACTCGTGGATCGCACCGCCCGCGCGCGCAGGCAACTCGAGCGTCGGAGAGCACTGACTGACCTCCGTCTTCCATGAGTGCGGGCCTGGGGGTGACGGGTGGAGCCGCCTGTCACCCCAACAGAAGCAGGCCACGGCGGCGGTGCGCTGAAAAGCGCGCCTCCCCATTCCGGGGGCGAGTCGGGGACACCGTTGTCCCCCCTCCCGAGGAGAGCTAGACCGTACGGGATGGCCCTGGGTCAGCCGGGGTGCGAGGGATATGTCGATGACAACCTCACCTCCGGCCTAGCACCACGACCCACAGTCGGCGCGCGGCGTGCGGCTTTAGTCGGTTCGAGTCCGACATAACCTCCCCTTCCGGCTCCGGTAGGGGAGGGATCCGAGGGGATTTCCGCACGAAAAAAAAAATAGGATGCACCGTCTTGGTTCCCAAAAAAGCAACCATGTTTACCTAGCTTGTTGTTGTGGTCACGGAAAAGAAATTGCAGTAGGTATTTACACGATAAATGACGTTGACTGAGAATACCAGTGGAGTGTTTTCTCTCAACAATGAAATCATTAAGTATTTTAAAAGTTTTTCACAATAACCGCCATTGTCAATGTCACCGTGACTACAGATCACCTATGGTGTAACACAAAGGGTGTAATGGAACGTTCTCCGTATTTATTTTTTAATCTGTGCACTGCACTGTACTTTATGTCAGTGTAATGTCACATCATGTAGAATTCTATAAATTTGTTACTAAAATAAAATAATATTGTTGTACACTTTCATGGAAATATATGACAAAGTAATATTTATTGTCATTAGTCTTGGTGTACATTACATTTTATAATGTAGTATTTGGTACTCACAACTGATAAAACCTTATTTAATTTTATCTTCCAATGTTATTCAATGTTTAGGTTTTGACTGTCTAGTATTTAAAAAGTTTATATTTATTTTGACAATGACTGAACGCAGTAAGAGGACTAATGATGACGCAGAGGCTATGTCCAATCCAAAAATATATTGTTTTGGTTGTCTGTGTGATAATAATGAGAAACAAGTTCAAAGCTTCACCTTTGTTTGCGGCCCTCTCAAGGAGTTATTTCAGGTACTGAACATTTACTTTACCAGTTTTAAGGTGTACAGAGTTCTACTAACATCCTTGAGGTTCGAGCCAAACCCACCTGCTCACTGTGAGCCCTGCTAAACAATCAATGAGCTTCTGACACAGGCTCGATTTGACTTCACCGCGCCTGATGGTAAGCTACAGGTAAAGTCTCGGAAAAAGGATCAACATGTACCATGTTCACAGTGGTGGCACTCAGCTTGACGACCTCATCAGATGCCTTTGCACACCCCGCTTAAAGGACTTGGGACACAATTTTAACAGTAAAAAAAAACCATTTTAAAACACTTTTTAGATAGATAGAAGCAGCAACTCATGCTCAGGAAGCACAGTAGTAAGTAGTAACACAGATAATATAATATTGTTCTATACAGATGCACAACCAGGAACATGAAACGGTTACACTCTTAAGTTCCAAAAGCAGGCAGGCAGCTTTTATTTCCAAGCGTTGTTACTAGATGGCGACAATGCTTTGGCAGTCTTTTCTAATTTTTACTATTAAAAACTAACTTATCAAAAATAAAAAATACACTAAACACATTATTGAATATGATAGACGCTATGCGCATTTTATTGTATGTGAGTAAATACATTATATTTATTCTGCAGTAGTTTGGATAACATGTCTTAAAGCTCTGAAATCATTCACTTATGTGAGTTTAAGTGGGGAAATAAGTGTTTTAATCGAATACATAGGGAAAAAGAAGAATCATCTCGGGCGGGACTCGAACCCGCAGTCTTTCCCTTACAGGGGGAATGCCTTGACCAATTCGGCTACCGAGACACGCCTAATGTGATTCAAATTTCCCATCTTGTACGTCTTTAAGGCGACGGTGGAGTCATCTACCGATTTTCTTACGAACTATCGGAATCAATGAATGATGTTACAATCATTTTTAAACATTGATTTTTGATAACTCCGCCCAAACAATTGGATGAATTTTTACAGCATTAACTATGCTAACTATACAAATCGATGTATTCGATTTGTAAAGTTAGCATTACATAGGGAATAAATATTTTTCCCTATGTATTAAATATCGATTTGTATAGTTAGCGTACTTAATGCTGTAAAAATTCATTCAATAAGTGTTTTAACTTTTTTATTTCTTAAAATGAGACTACTAGTACCGTCTATTAGTTCTTGAGATATACTAAAGATATTTTCTTAGCGTTCATACCCCATGGTTGTGGTAGTCATGAGGCTGAAATTGACAGCCAAAATCAAAACAAGTAGCAGCAATATAAAAACGATGATGGTAAAACTTCTGTAATTAGATCTTCTTGTAATGTGAATATGTGCTTGGCTTCTTTAGTTTTGTTGCCAATCTTGATTTTGGCTTCTGCAATTTAGTAATAATATGTAATAAAAAAAAAACAAATTAACGCGATCATATTTTTTGTTTATTGTGCGATAAATCCACACGGATACTACCCCCACGGAGCCGGTGGAGGTGGTTATGTGGGACTCAAACCGACTAAAACGCACGCCGTCTTGGGTCCTTGGTTGCCGGAGGTGAGATTGCCAAAAGCATATCCCTCGCAATGCGATCATAGTATAGATTATACGTACCTTTGATTTTCCGTTTCGACCAGGTAACACCGGTGTTCCCGTTATTATTATTGTATATCAAGAAATGTGAGTTTGAAAGTTGAAGAACAAGGGGTGACCTCATTGAATGCTATAAAATTCTAACAAATAAATACAACTTACCTAATATTGATGATATATTTGTGCGGCAGCGCAAGACTTACTCATCCCGTGGACACAGCCTCACTCTCTCACGCTCACATGCACATACCTTGACAGCTTACCACTCCCTAAACAACCGTATTGTACAAATGTGGAACAAATTGCCTGAGGAAGTGGTGTCAGCTACAACGCTAACCAACTTCAAGTGTCGCTTAGATAAATGGCTAATGAACAATGAACAATAAAAGTGAAATGTACTGGACTGAACTATACTCCAACACTATGAAGTGGACATATCAGCAAGTTGCTGCTCGTCCATAAATTAAATAATAATAACCCTTCATAATCGCGAGGTGTGCAATCTCAGAGACTACTTTCTTAAGTCGAACGTGGACATGCATCGTGATGTAGTCAACGTAGATACCGGGCTTACCCCGCTCGGTTTGGCTAAAGAGAACTGGCGCAGGCCTACAATAGTTAGCACTGACAGCCGCAGGGAGGTATGGCAGAGTAAGGAGCTACATGGCCGGTTCTATCGGGCCCTACACAGGCCCGAAGTAGATCTACTAGCCTCCGTGTCCTGGCTACGTTTCAGTGACCTTTTTGGGGAAACTGAAGGTTTTGTCTGTGCAATTGCAGATGAAGTTATTAAGACGAATAACTATCGGAAGTATATCATAAGGGATGGCACAATTGACATTTGTCGAGCGTGTCACCAACCTGGTGAATCCCTCAGGCATATTACTTCCGGTTGTTCTCGTCTTGCTAACGGCGAGTACTTGCACAGACATAATCAAGTAGCCAGGATAATCCATCAGCGACTTGCTCTGAAATACAACCTTGTGGAATTTGAGGTGCCGTACTATAGGTATGTTCCTGAGCCAGTTCTAGAAAATAGCCATATCACATTGTACTGGGATCGATCTATCATCACTGATAGGACTGTTATAGCTAACAAGCCTGACATTGTGGTGATAGACCGATCCGAACGCCGAGCATTGATTGTTGATGTCATCATTCCTCATGACGAGAATCTCGTGAAAGCTGAGAAAGATAAACAAGTTAAATACTTGGACTTGGCCCACGAGGTTGTCGACATGTGGAATGTTGACTCAGCAATCATTGTACCGATAGTCGTATCAGTCAACGGATTGATAGCAAAGAGCCTCGACCAACATCTGAAGAGGCTCGGGTTGGATGGTTGGGTCAAGGGCCAGATGCAGAAGGCAGTACTCCTTGATACGGCGCGCATCGTGAGGAAGTTCCTCTCTCTGGAGCCCTGACCACCGGTAGCTTGGTCCCTGTACTCGATGCCGGTGGGATACTATTTTTTATATTTTTAAATATATGTTTTTTTTTTATATGTATTTAAAAATATAATTTATAAGTGTTTTAAAATGAATAAAGAGGATAATAATATTTCTACAATTTAAGCTGCCAATTTCAACGTCATGTAGTGATCCACAACCAATTGAGCCCATTACTACCAAAATTGTAACTAATCAATGTAATTCTTTTTTTGCAGATTGAGAGTATCAACTTGTGTTACTTATGTAAAAGGATAGCCCAACACACTGAACTATTTATACAGAGTGTGCAAATTAACCAGATTTTATTGGAAAACTTTTCTAGTGTAAGTTTTTATGTGAAGTGGAACGGGAAGAGACGGAAGGCAGGCCCCGAGCTTTGTGAGCAGATTGGCCTCGGATGCAATCAGGATAATGTCTAAATGATGGTCAACAGAATTGATTCCTGGCTAAAATATGGATTTAATGAATCTAATATTGCAGTTTTAGCACAAAATAAATAAGGCCTTAGTTCCAATCTAGCCAAAAAGTTTTCAAGGATTCATTTGAGTACTTATTTTTATTGTACACCTAAATTACATTTATACAAAATAGTGAGATTTAATGTACAAAGGCGAGCTTAACTCAAAGTTGAGTTCTCTTCTAGCCAACCCGGGAGTGCATAGAGTACTTTTCACTGTTCTGATTCCTCTTAGGTTTGAGTTTGGCCATCCACAAAAATATCAAAATACATATTATTATTATTTTATTAATACACCAACAGCCACATCAACATCAACATGGAATGTGTGTGTATGTCACTGCACTTGTTATTATTTTCCAATATTTATCATCTATTTTAAAAACCGTTAACATTAGGCACACCTATTACACTCGGATGTATTTAAAAAATCTTTTTTTCTTTTTGAAGCATTAAGTATGCTAACTACACAAATCGAATACATCAGGAAAAATGAATCTCTCAGGCGGAACGCGAACCCGTGATCTTTCCCTTACAGGGGGAATGCCTTAACCAACTTTTTTTTTTTTATACTGGACACGTCAATTTGACTTCACCTCGCCTGATGTTAAGCTAAAGGCAAAGATGTTTCCTGATGTATTTGACTTTACAGTTCAGGCCTCCTAACACATGTATTATTTACTTAAAAGGAGTGCCTCAAACACTTTAAACTATCATGTAAGAAAACAAAAGTAGGTACATTGATTTGATTTGATTTGAAAGTTACAAGTAGGAACTTCCACATTTGCATCTTGTTCTATATGTGTTATAATGTAATTTTATGTTATTCTAGACATCAGATGAAACATTAAAATCTGTAAAACTACAAACTCAACCGCTAGTTAACCTCAAGCAAGTGTCACATGACGTTATAGAGTTGTCCGAGAATGATGCGAGCAGTATTGAAGAATCCTTCTGCGTGGTTAATAGTAATAGAAGAGAAGATGATATCAAAGTTAAAATAGAGTTGAAGGAGGAGGCAGATTTGTTGGAGAATTTAGAAGCAGAGTTTGTTAATGAAGATGATGGTGAGTGGGAGATTATAACTGTTTAAACATACCTACATGTCCACATATGACTGTCATACTGAATTTCGAAGTTCAAAATAGTGATGAACTGTAGCCCTAAAGTACCGAAACGCGACTCAAGGTAGTGCGAAAGTATTCAACATCGATTCACACATAGTCGAATGTACCTACCTATTCCAGCGCGATGCACGTTAGTGCGAAAGTCTAGTAAATGTGAAGGCATGCCACATAGTCACACATACTATTTTAGGTATGCTAACTCGAAGGCTACAATTATGAACTTCAGATCAATTTTTAGTTCATTTAGTGCGTATCTTAGAATGATTTCTAAAGAAATTAGGTATGTACACTTAGAATATAATAAAAAACTCTTTATTGTACCCCAATTACATTTTGTTGCATTTAATTATAAATAACCTAATCCAATTGCAAAGGCAAAAGATTGGTGTAATGTGGGTGTTAAATAAACTGTTAAATACCTAACCCTCCGGGGATAAAGTCGTGATTATATGTGATATGATATAAAATACAGACAAAACAAACATACATATAAATACTTTTAATACAATTTACCTTCTATGTTATGTTCATTTAAGGTAATATTTTGCAGAATTTCCTGAAATGTATGTGAAAGAGGAAGAGGATTTCCCTCTTAACGCTAAGGTGAAAGAAGAAATAGGAATTGATAGTATTAACAATTTAAATCTTTTGAAACCACGCTCAACAAAGAAAAAGAAACTTAAGAAAAATGGTGCCAATAACACTAGAATAGAAAGTAAGTTCCTATACTTATAGATATTATATAAAACTAGCTTTTGCCCACGACTCCGCCTGCGTGGATGTCGGTTATCACGACCAAATATAACCTACTAGCTTTCCGCCCGCGGCTCCGCTCGCGTGGATCCTTATCTCCGAATCGCAATCAAACCTCTGTTCAGTACTTTTTGCCTTCATTGCGAACAAACCTACAGGAAGCTATACTCGGGATAAAATAAAGGTCGAACGGGAAGTATCCTATGTCGGTCTCCTGGCTCTAAACTACATCCACACCAATTTTCAGCCAAATCGGTACAGCCGTTCTTGAGTTATAAATAGCTAACTCCATACTGAATTGTATTAAAATCGTTCCAGCCGTTTAGACGTGAAAGAGTAACAAACATCCATCCATCCATACTTGCAAATTTTTGCGTTTATAATATTAGTAGAATACTTCTGCATCCATATCCTGGACCTAAATCGCGAGATTAAGGAGGCCCCCTGGCGCGCGCTAATTGTTTTGTAATCATGCTTCGACCAAGCATGAGGCTTAGTGAATTTGAGGTTGTCAAAAGACACCCAAGGACCGTACCCACCGTACCACCCAGGTACTGCTAGTATAGAGCACTGTTTGAGGACATATTCTTCTTCTTCTGTCGAATCGACGGCGCCTCAACTCTCAGATTCTATGTCCCCAGTGTGCCGCCACCTGGATTGCATTTTCGGAGGCGCTCATAAGTTCCTCCGCTGTACAAGTGGATGGGCATGCAGCACACGTCAGCAGGTGGGACATGGTCTGTGGAGTAACTCCACACTCACACCGCAGGTCCGCGCTGTCTGAGAAACCCCATCTTGACCGATTCTCCTTACTTCGACCGACCTGTGGTATATATATGTCCCGAGTTATACCCATCTAATTGTGAGGATTTCTACCCTCCTGAGGGATTAATCTCGAAACCAAAGATGGGTCTACGTTGCCCTTAAAGACGGATATAAAGAAAAATGAAATATAAAGTGATTCAGGTGTGGCAACAGGTCTTGGCTTTTAGTCCCACTTGAGCATTACATTTTTCCCGATGTATTCGAATTATAAAAGAAAAACATTCATATGGGTCTACCACCAAAATGGTATAAAGAAAGATGTAACATTTTTGGTGTCTGTAATGGTAACCAGAGACTGTGTTTAGCTTACCATAAGGCGAGATAAAGTCATATAATTTTATAAAATTGGTGGGGATTGGTGGGAAAGCTAAAGGCTTGTCCTGCTTTGTTTACTGTACTGACGCCACAGAAAATCTCTATTCTTATAGGGTCGACAGCACAAGTATGAGTCTCTATTGCATACATCCATAGGCCATGATAACCACTTTCCATCGATTAGGCCGTGTGCTTGTTTGCCACCTAAATGGTATAAGAAAAGATATTAATAAAAAATTATGTGATATTTTCTAAAGTTTACGCGAACGTCCCTCATTGAAATAAAACCACTTTTTACGGATTCTATCGCGATATATTTGTTATTAAGTATTTACTTTTTAAACCGAAAAACACCCAAATTTTAATAGAGAGGATGGATGGAACGTACCACCAGCTTGGGACCCAGTCATCCACTTAATCAAACACAGTAAGCAGCAAAATCCAGCAAGACTTAACAACACAGTGAGCTCATTCTGCGTAAGTAGGAACACCAATAATTCACCATGATTCGCGTATTTTGAGATAACTTATACTTCAAACTATGTGACAACTACCATCATGAGTCACACCGCGATCATGACTGCTGCAAAGCAGCCGAAATGTCGGTTTAAAAAGTAAATAATAACAAATATATCGCGATAGAATCCGTAAAAAGTGGTTTTAATTCAATAAAAATTTTTGTATTGATTGCAGAAATGCCTGAAGTGCAAATGATATACATAACAAGATCACAATGTCTGGAAGAGCGAGCTAGGTTATCTAAAGATAAGCAGTATTTGGCCTATCTGTACAAATGTTCCGACTGCATCAAAGGGTTCAGTTTTAAGGGCAGCTACGATACACACATGGAGAAACATAATGAGGTATGTTTTTAATAGTTATAGAACATATTTAGTGGTTTGTGGTTTTTTTTGTAAAAAGAATATTAGAACCGAAGTTACTAATATTCCCTCTAATGGCCCAACTAAGCTAAATCGCTTGTGCTAGGAGTGGGTTCACGTCGGTAGTGTAATGGCCAGGATCGAACCCGGGACCTCTCGATCGTAAGGCCGACTCCTTAACCACTAAGCTACCGACGCTTTAGTATTAGTAGTATTCGAATATATCGGGAAAAATGAAATGCTTAAGTGGGATCTTGAACCCACGACCTTTCCCTTACAGGGGGGAATGCTCTGCCAACTAAGCTATTGAGCCACACCTGAATTACTTCAAATTTCCCTTCTTTTTTTTTCTTTAAGGGTGAAGGTGGAGCCATCTACCAATTTAGTTACGAGCTGTTGGAACCAATGAATGATTCTTAACCATTTTAAACAGGTTTTGAGTGCCACCACTGTTAATATGGTACATGTTTACGATGGTGACCCTCTTTTCGGAACTTTGCCTTTAGCTTATCATCAGGCGAGGTGAAGTCAAACTGACGTGTCCGTTATAAAAAAAAGAAAAAGATTTTTGATGACTCTGCCCAAGTTTTTTTCCCGATGTTTTCAAATTTTAAATGCTATAAAAAGTCATTCAAATACTTTAAAAACTAGCAACTGACATTACTAATATTCTCTCTAACCCCTCCAGCTAGCTATATTGCTTGTGCTAGGAGTGGGTTAACGTCTGTAGTGTAATGGCCAGGATTCGAACGCAGGACCTTTTCTAAGACTTGAGAAATATTAATTAATATTTATTCTATTTAACACAGAGCAATGGTGCTTACCAGTGCGAGATATGCAAGCAGAGATTGGATTCAGACGATAAATTAGTCAGCCATATGCGATATCATTCTATGTAAGTATAGGCTATTTGACTATTTTTTTTTTCGAAAAATAACCACTTTCTTATAATATAATGAACTGTAAAAGTAAAATTTTCGTAATTCAAATAGTTTTCAAGATATTTGATTTTGAAAAATTCAATTTGTCGCGCCGCCCGAAAACGCTCCATACAAAATCATACGAAATTGTGACGTCACGTTTCTGTAGCGCGTAGTGCAAATGTATGGAGTGCAAGAGAATATCGCATTTATCTCGGTCTACGTTGCGTTTACACGTATATACCTAGTTCATAATAAAAGTTATTTAAAATTTTATAAGGAATCGAAAAAGTTATATATTTGAATTGAATTTGATTGTTTATATTTTGCAATATTGGGAAGAATCGACGACTTAGTCAAATACCCTATTGCTGATCAGGACCTTAACTGTATCAAATTCTAAACAAACGGGCTCTGAATAGTAAATTCTCTAAAACAATTTTAGGTTTTGTCCGCAAAATAATACATTTTAAGTGATTTTGGTGACAGATTTTCTTTTTGCGGGCAAACTTTATGTATTCTCGCATCTCGAGCGACGTCAATGCGACTCTGTTAGTGTTGCAAAGGACTCGATCGAAGACTCGAGTCCTTTGAATGTCATCCTACTTTGAATGACTCGACTCAATTATGCGACTGCCACGCAGGAGGCGCGGGTTCGATTCCCGCTCAGTGCAAATATTTGTATGCATTTGCATTGGTCTGGGTGTCTCTATGTATAATATGTATGTATTTACAAAAAAAAGTATATAAGTATGTTTATCCGCATTCTAGATTCCATAACACAAGCTATAAAAGCTTACCATGGGTCTAGATGGCGTTGAGTAGAATGTTGTGGAATATTTATTATTATTATTAAAATAATAGTATTATTATTTTATTATATAAGCCTTTATTGCTGACGTAATCTTATGTGTATAACATTAGTTGTGCTGGTTTTAAGCCGCCAGAGTGTTTTGTGACACATAGGCCTCTTCCAGCTGCTTCCATTCTATTCTATTACTTGCTTTTCTAGTCCAAATTGGGCCTCCTGTTCTTTTTATATCGTCTGCCCATCTTTTGTTCTGTCCCCCTCTTTTTTCCCATCCCGAGGTTGTATAATAGTATAGATTTTTTTAAACATTTCTAGTCGATACAAATGTCCACTGTGCGGTATAACGCGCCACTGCCGAAAGACGATCAAGGACCACTACTCCCAGTACCACCTCGGAGCCAATCATAAGTGCCTGCAGTGCTTCAAGGTTTTCAAGTAAGTTGCGCTGTTATTGATGCTAATTTTGTGGAAAGCTGAAAAGCGCGCCTCGCCATTTCGGGGGCGAGTCGGGGACACCGTTGTCCCCCCTCCCGAGGCCAGACCGTAAGGGATGGCCCTGGGCAGCCGGGGTGCGAGGGATATGTCGAAGACAATCTCACCTCCGGCCTAGTATCACGACCCACAGTCGGCGTGCGGTTTTTGTCTGTTGGAGTCCGACATAACCTCCCCTTCCGGCTCCGGCAGGGGAGGTATCCGAGGGGATTTTCCGATGCTAATTCTGTGTTGTCAAAAGTAACTAAAATAGACTTAAATCTCTTAAATGATATTTATAGCTAGATTGTATAGTCGTTTCGTAGAAAAAGATATTATAGTGTGTTGCCGATTCCGGTCAGCGCCGACAGATTTTGGCCGGACAGTCTATGGCCGTGAGGCAAATGAACACACAATTAGCAGGCAGCCGGCCGGCTGACTAGTGCAAGCAATTTTCGACCTTATTGATATCATATAGAACAGAGTTTTAGTTCGTGTATTTGTGATCAGTGGCATCTATTTATGCGAAGTGACTTGTAATTAAGAAAATGTTAATAAGGTCGAAAATAGTTATTCTGTTCTTAGTAGTCCTTGTAGCCGGTTCGAGTCCCACATAGCATAACCTAACGATTTTGCTATCGAATCTGTGTCCGAAATGTTTTTTTTTACGAAACGATTATACAATCTGGGTGTATAATACCATTTAAACATGTACCACGCGCACTCCAACATTCATTCAACATTTAACATTAATTATACATAACATTTCATATAAACCACTTTTTTATCTAGGACACGTCAATTGGACTTCACCTCGCCTGATGGTAAGCTAAAGGCAAAATCTCAGAAAGAGGGTCACCATCGTAAACATGTACCATATTAACAGTGGTGGCACTCAGCTTGATGGCCTCATCAGATGCTTTTTCACGCCCCGCTCAAAGGACCCGGGACTGTAGAACTCCCTGCCATGGTTTTCCCAAGCGACTACAATATGGGGTTCTTCAAGAGGGGCATTAGAAGGTTTCTTCAGGGTAGGCAGCGCGAGTGTAACGCCCCTGGTGTTGCATACGCCCATAGGCCGCGGTAACCACTTTCCATCAGGTGGACCGTGTGCTTGTCTGCCACCATGGAGTAGGAAATGATAGCGGAGTTGTTGCAAGGCAATCGAGTCGCGTGCCATCCAAACGTCAAATGGACTCATTCGGTAGGAACGTTATACCTATGAAGTCCTTCGACTTTTGACACCCCGCGCGTTCCTCTTCCCACCCGCATTCGGGGACGCGTTTTTATTAGGAGAAATATCAATGGGGCGTTTCCGTTACTTAATCATATTCTGTCCTCCGTGACCTATATGCATATATGCATACATAACCTATCTTGTCGTATGAGGAGGAGTGACCAACAAATCTATGACCCGTATTCTAGAATGACACTCAGCCTGAATCTCGATTTGTCTGTGGACAGATTGTACAGGCCATAATATGTCAAACTATTAATCTGTCTATACAATCTGTCGAGTTTCATTCTAGAATGAAACTCGGTCTGAATCCCGATTTATTAGAATACGGGCCAAAAGTTGTTGTAGGTTTTGAGGTACACGTCCTTATTGCCCCATTTCAAAAATACACCCTATATAGCGTTTACACAATAATACTGCTCAAGTTTTCCGTCGTCACTCCCTGGGTGTCTTTTTGTTTTTTTTTTTATAAAGGACACCTCGCCTGATGGTAAGTTAAAGGCAAAGACTCGGAAAGAGGCTCACCATCGGGCACTCAGCTTGACGGCCTCATCAGATGCTTTTTCACGCCCCGCTTAAAGGACCCGGGAAAGGCTATTATAAAATCCAAGAATATTTAAACGATAAACAAGCTTGGAAATGAGCTGTTCGTTCAGCTATGCTACTCAAACAAAACATTGTATCTAGACCATAAGTTTTAGGCTAAGTAAATGTTTTGTAAATAGACCAAAAAAAAGCCCGCTGAGTTTCTTGCCAGTCTTCTCAGGTCTGGGCCGCGTTTCGAACCGGTGGTCCATTTACTAGTATTAGTTAGTATTTAATATTTACTTTATATAGACGTTTTGTAAGTGCCGATTTAATGGTCTATGCAAAATAAAATATTTTTGAATTTAGAATTTTTGAATTTTGGGACTGTAGGAAGAAAGGAATGCGTGAGCGTGTCACTGTTCTTGTGTAATGTGGTGCGTGTGCGCAGGCGCCAGTCGGCCCTGCGGCGACACGAGGCGCGGCGGCACGGGGCCGGGGGGGAGCGCGTGACGTGCGCGTACTGCGCCCGCTCGTACGCCGACAAGGCCGTACTCAAGGCGCACATGATACTGTGAGTATCTGTATCTAAAGCCAATGAGACGAGAGAAAAAAGGTAAACAAAGCGACCTTACTGAGTTAAATACGATAACTAGCGATTATTGTCTCTGTCCTTGTCGCATATGTCACACGTACGCGACAATGGCCGAGCGACAGCTGTCGTTACGTGTTTCATAGTACAGGAAAGCTGTCAGCACAGCGGTTCTAAACTGTCAGATCCGCTATCAGTCTGGAGTGCGTTTGAAGTGATACGTAATAATTTTCAAATAAAAATGTTTTGGAACCGCTGAAACTTTGTTTACCTTTTTTGTCTCGCTTCGTTGGCTTTCTTTACCTGCATGTTGATTTATTTGCTACTAGCTTTTACTCCGCGCGCGTGGAAATCGGTTACCGCAACCAAATATAGTATATATTATGTTGACAGCCTCTGTGGCGTGGCGGTAGTGAACGCGACTGCTACGCAGAAGGCGCGGGTTCGATCCCCGCTCAGTGCAAATATTTGTATGCATGAATATGGCTTTTTTTTTTTTTTTTATTTTGCATTGGTCTGGGTGTTTCTATGTATAATATGTATGTATTTACAAAAAAAAGTACATAAGTATGTTTATCCGCATTCTAGATTCCATAACACAAGCTAGTTAAGCTTACCATGGGTCTAGATAGCGTTGTGTAGAATGTTGTGAAATAATTGTTTATTATTATTTCCTTATTATATTAAATGCGTCGATAGCTTAGTGGTTAAGGAGTCGGCCTTACGATTGAGAGGTCCCGGGTTCGATCCTGGCCATTACACTACTGACGTGAACCCACTCCTAGTACAAGCAATTTAGCTTAGTTGGAGCGGTTAGAGGGAATATTAGTAACTTCGGTTCTAATATTCTTAAAAAAAACATGCAACGTAATACAATTCCTAACTTTAATCGTTACATATAAGTCTACATATACTTACGGCCGTTCCCAATAACGTACTTACAGTTGAAGATAGATCGCAACAGTCAAATTTGACGCATCGGCTGTTTAAATTGAAAACATGGTAACTGATTTTTTTGCGAAAAATCGCATCGCGGTATAATTTAATAGGAGTTACTATGTTTTGAATTTAAACAGCCGAGCACTTCATCCGTAGATGCGATCTATTTTTAACTGTCAGTATGGTATTGGGAACGGCCGTTAGCATACACTTAACTCTTGCCACACACTGCCAAGTAGAAATAAAGTAAAGAAGTAAAGCCAATGAGACGAGAGAAAAAAGGTAAACAACGCGACCTTACTGAGTTAAATGCGATAACTAGCGATTATTGTCTCTGTATAGCGTCGGACTGTGATTGTGGAGCTCCAAAGCAGACAACGATGCATATAGCAGAGGAGTGTCCACTCCGTCTGTTCCCTGGAGGAATGCGCGAGCTTCATGACTGGCTTTGCCAACTGGACGTCGACATATGAAGACTCGAGCAGAGGCGATACGAAATGATGATTGTCTCTGTACTTGTCGCACATGTCACACGCACGCGACAATGGCCGAGCGACAGCTATCGTTGCATGTTTCGTAGTACAGGAAAGCTGTGAACACAGTAGTTCTAAACTGTCAGCTCCGCCATCTTATGAGCAATTTCATTCCTGTCTGGAACGCGCTTGAAGTGATACGTAATAATTTTCAAATAAAAATGTTTGGAACCGCTGAAACTTTGTTTACATTTTTTCTCTCGCTTCGTTGGCTTTACTTTACCTACATGTTGATTTATTTACTTCTAGCTTATTCCCGCGGCTCCGCCCGCGTGGATATCAGTTACCGAAACCAAACATAGTGGTGGTAGGGAACGCGACTGCTACGCAAGAGGCGTGGGTTCGATTCCCATTCAGTGCAAATATTAGTATGCATGAATATGGATGGCTATTTGCAGTGGTCTGGGTGTTTCTATGTATAATATATAGGTATTTACACCAAAAAAAACTATCTAAGTATGTTTATCCGCATTCCAGATTCCATAACACAAGCTAGTTAGGCTTACCATGGGTCTAAGTAGCGTTGTGTAGAATGTTGTGGAATATTTTATTATGTGTTAATCCAGGGTGTAAACTAACTCCATACGAAATTTCATTAAAATCCATTAGTAGTTTTTACGTGAAAGATTAACAAACAGAAGAAGCGTCGGTAGATTAATGGTTAAGGAGTCGGCCTTACGATCGAGAGGTCCCGGGTTCGAATCCTGGCCATTACACTACCGACGTGAACCCAATCCTTGCACAAGCAATTTAGCTTAGTTGGAGGGGTTAGAGGGATTATTAGTAATTTCGGTTCTAATATTCTTTAAAAAAAAAACATCCATGCTTACAAACTATCGCGTTTGTACAGTAAGCTTCAGAGAAAAGGAACCCCCCTTGGTAATGGTTTTATCCTCAAGGGGGGTTCCTTTTATCTGAAGCTTACTGTACCATATGTAATATTATTTAAAAACTCTGTTTTATTTTTATTTTTTTAAAACATTGGTTTACAAAATAATCCATTTCAATCCCACAGGAAGCATTCCCAGGAGGTATCGGCAGTGGAGCTTGTTAAGAAGTACATGTGTCCTGAATGCGATATGGGGTTCAATACCCCGTCGCAGCTCCGAAACCACAGCATCAAACATTCAGACACGCGCGAGTTTTACTGCGTAGAGTGTGACAAGTATGTATAGTATTACTAGCTTTTGCCTGCTGCTCCGCCCGCGTGGATATCGGTTATCGCGACCAAACATAGCCTATTTTTTTCGTGTAAAAATCCCCACTGAATCCACCCCTAACCGAAGCCCGTGAGATAATCACATCTCGGACTCCAACCGACTAAAATGCATTCCATCTTTGGGTCTTTGGTTGCCGGAGGTAAGAATGCAGGGAACATATCTCTCGCACTCCGGCAGGACCAGGACCATCTCTTTCGAGATGGCCCCCTTCGGGTTGTGGGGACCATAGTGTTCCCATCTAGCTCCGGGTATGGGGAGGCGCATAGCCTATGTGTTAATCCAGTGTTTCAGCTAATTCCATACCGAATTTTATTAAAATCGCTCCAGCCGTTTAGCCGTGAAAAAGTAACAATCATCCATCTATCCATACTCATAAACTTTTGCGTTTATAATATTTAGCAGGATTATGCTAAGTATCGGTAGCTTAGTGGTTCAGAAGTCGATTGGTAGAGGTCCCAGGTTTGTATCCTGGCCATTACACTACCGACGTGAAAATATTTCTAATAGAAGTAATTTAGTTCAGCTGGAATTATGGGTTCGAAAAACATTGGAAAAAATGAAATGCTCAAGTGAGACTCGAACTCACGACCTTTCGCTTACAGGGCGACTGCTCTGCCAACTGAGCTATTGAGCACCACTTGAATCATTCCAAATTTTCCTTCTCTTTATATCCGTCTATAAGGGCGACGGTGCAGCCATCAATAAAAAATTCATTCAAATGTTTGGGCGCAGTCATCAAAATTCAATGTTTAAAAATGGTTGAAAAATCATTCATTGTTTCCAACAGTTCGTAAGAATGTTGGTAGATGGCTGCACCGTCGCCCTTATAGACGGATATAAAGAGAAGGAAAATTTGGAATGATTCAAGTGATGCTCAATAGCTCAGTTGGCAGAGCAGTCGCCCTGTAAGCGAAAGGTCGTGAGTTCGAGTCTCACTTGAGCATTTCATTATTTCCAATGTTTTTCGAACTTAACAGTTAGCATAATAAATGCTATAAAAAATTCATTCAAATGTTCGGGCGCAGTCATCAAAATTCAATGTTTAAAAATGGTTGAAAAATCATTCATTGTTTCCAACAGTTCGTAAGAATGTTGGTAGATGGCTGCACCGTCGCCCTTATAGACGGATATAAAGAGAAGGAAAATTTGGAATGATTCAAGTGGTGCTCAATAGCTCAATTGGCAGAGCAGTCGCCCTGTAAGCGAAAGGTCGTGAGTTCGAGTCTCACTTGAGCATTTCATTTTTTCCAATGTTTTTCGAACTTAACAGTTAGCATAATAAATGCTATAAAAAATTTTAGGTTATTAGCTAATATTAGTAACTAGCTTTTGCCCGCGGCTCCGCCCGCGTGGATGTCGGTTATCGCGACCAAACATAGCCTATGTCCTTTCTCAAGGTCTAACCTATCCCTATACCAAATTTCATCAAAATCAGTTCAGTGGTTCAGGCGTGAAAGCGTAACATACAGACATACAGAAAGAGTTACTTTCGCATTTAAAATATTAATATGGATAAAATAAATAAATATAGCGTTGTGTAGAATGTTGTGGAATATTTATTATTTATATTTGATTTCAGAAGCTTCAAGTCCGAAGGCATATTGAAAACACATTTAAGAACTACTGCTATTCATTGTAACTATAAAGAACGACCGTAAGTGTCTTCATTTATATTTTACGTCCATATAATAATATTTCCACCTGCTTTCCATGCTTTAGTTTGTACTAGCTTTTGCCCGCGGTTCCGACCGCGCGAATGTCGGTTATCGCGACCAAACATAGCCTATGTCCTTTCTCATGATCTAATCTACCCCTATACCAAATTTCCTCAAAATCGGTTCAGTGGTTTAGGCGTAAAAGCGTAACAAACAGACAGACAGAGTTACTTTCTCATTTATAATAGTAGTATGGATTGAGTATTAATCCCCAGTGGAGTAGGCCCACCCCATCTCTACCTGCAAGAGTCATATGATGTTTTCCATCCGACAGTAAACAAACAGTCCATAAGTAAGTGCCCTCTTGTTGGCAATAGGCTCGCCCCCTATGTGCGACCGAAAATCATCGCTGACGATATGTTTTTTTTACAAAAATACACGTCAATTTGACTTCACCCCGCCTGATGAAGCGAGGTGAAGTAAAATTGACGTGTCAGAGACTGCCTTTAGCTTGATAGTAAGCAATAGTGCCCGGAATACGACACTACGCTTACCCCCTATTAGGTTTTTTTTTTTTTTTGTCGTGCGATAAATCCCCACGGATACCACCCCCACGGAGGCGGTGGAGGTGGTTATGTCGGACTCGAACCGACTAAAACGCACGCCATCTTGGGTCCTTGGTAGCCGGAGGTGAGATTGCCAAAAGCATATCTCTCGCACCCCGGCAGAACCCCCTATTAGGTGGGACTGAATGATTGGTGAAATATGGGTGTTAAATTACCTCTGCCTAACCCTTCGAGGATAAAGGCGTGATTGTATGTATGTACATAAATGTTATGTACTTTGAGTTAACATAATTTATTTTATCAGGTTATGCTGCTTACATTGTGAGAAACGCTTTTCAAATCGACGCGACGTCGAACGACACATGAACCGGGTACATCTCAACGTGAAACCGTTCAGTTGTGACCGCTGTGATAAGGTGACTATAACAGTGTGATCATTTACAATAACTGCGACGCAATTTTGTTCTAATAAGGCCGCCCATTGTGGATTTAACTGTATACATGCTACTTGTACTACTGTTTTATTGGTGTATCTATCTATCTTAAAGTTAATGATCTTGGTATATATTATTACTCGGCGGTGCGGAGGGACTCGCGCCTCCCCATTCTGGGGGCGAGTCGGGGACATCGTTGTCCCTCCTCCCGAGGAGGGGCCAAACCGTAAGGGATGGCCCTGGGCAGCCGGGGTGCGAGGGGTATGACGATGACAACCTCACCTCCGGCCTAGCACCACGACCCTCAGTCGGCGTGCGGTTTTAGTCGGTTCGAGTCCGACATAACCTCCCTTTCCGGCTCCGGCGGGGGAGGTATCCAAGGGGATTTCCGCACGACAAAAAAAGATATGTTATTACTATCAGAGATAACATTTACCATTTATTGTTTTGAGTTTCCGATATTTCGTTTGTAATGAAAGTGAAACCAGTGGTAGTGGTGGTACGCGTAGCAAGAGAACTCGAAAGAGATCGATATACGAGTATTTATTCCCTAAAAACTTTTTCATTACTTACATCTCTGACTCCAGTTCCTCCCTGATCATGGTGCTACAGCGTCAGAATCGTGCTTAGTTATATAATCGAATGTACTGTACCTATAAAATAATGCGTGACGTCAGCGCTACCTAGTGGCGCCATCTGAAAATCAGCGCTGTGCATACTCAACGCAAGGGTGTGCGCAGCATTCAATGGGGCCCTATTTGGGTTCGCACAATGTAGAATGTTGCGCCCATAGATTAATTTAATGTGGGAATGGAACGTAAGAGTGAAAGAGATAGGAAATAGTAGACGTGAGAGTGAGTGAGATAGTAGACGGCACAGTGAGTGAAATGGTATACGGAAGTGAGTGAGAGAGAATACGGAAGAGCGAGAGATCGAGTCGAAGGAAGAATGAAGGGATGTACGAAGGTGGAAGAAGGAAGCCAGGGGAGGACATAGAAAGGACGAACGAGGACGAGTGCGCGTGTGCTATGTTAGCAATTAGTTTTCTTTTTATGTCGATTGTTAAATAAGAGCAAGGAGTATTATACGTCTTGTCTGTACGTGCTGTTGTGTGTCATTTACTCATTAATAGACTCCTTACTACATTAATAGACAGCCTCTGTGGCGTGGCGGTAGTGCACGCGACTGCCACGCATGAGGCGCGGGTTGGATTCCCGCTCAGTGCAAATATTTGTATGCATGAATATGACTATTTGCATTGGTCTGGGTGTTTCCATGTATAATATGTATGTATTTACAAAAAAAAAGTATATATAATTATGTTTATCCGCATTCTAGATTCCATAACACAAGCTATAAAAGCTTACCATGGGTAGATAGCGTTGTGTAGAATGTTGTGGAATATTATTTATTAATATACCTACTAATTATAAAATTGCAATACTTATTTGTACTTTAGTGAGATGCACACTGTGAGGCACGTGAAAAATATTTCTCTTTCTAAATATCCCGATATCTCCAATAGTAATGTGAGTGACCATGATTGTTTAAATATTGATATGTTATGTTCTCAGGCTTACGTGAACTCTTGGTCGTTGAAAGACCACAAGCGATACATCCATGAGGGGTACAAAAGACCTCTCCAGTACCAGTGTCCAATGTGTGACAAAGCCTTCGATGTATGTATTTGATAGCAATTAATACCAACTAGCTAGCTAAAACATAGCCTATGTTCTTGCCCATGGTCTAATCTATCTCTGTAACAAATTTCATCAAATTCGGTTCAGTTATTTAGGCGTGAAAAAGTAACAGACAGAGTTAGTTTCGTATTTTTAATTTTAATATGGATGCTAATACATTCTGTTCTACTTGAGCCGAGCGCCGAACTCGAATGCATTTAAAGCAACTTAGCCAGACGATTATTATTTTATTGCTTTCCAAAATTTGATTTAGTAGACTTTTGCCGTAGTGACTGTCATCTGACCCCGCAATCCAAGAGCAAAATGTCTATATCTGTGCCAAATTTCATCTAGATCCGTTGAACCGTTTATCCACCCATTCAAAATTTCGTATTTATGGGAGTAATATGGCGAAATGTGGGTGTTAACATATCTCTGCCTACTCCTGATTATAAGCGAGGAAATATGTATTATGTAGTATGATTATATTGCCCCTTATGAAAGTCGATATTTGGTGAGAGGTCTCGACCTATTCTTGTATTTAAAAAATAAACTTGTACTGATATTTATGTCTTTTTTACAGCGCAACCAAATCCTCAAAAGCCATATACGAACTCACACAGGGGAACGTCCTTTCCAATGTCCCAAATGTCCGGCAAAGTTCAGTCAACCCAGTATTCTTAGAACACATGATCGCCTTATACACCTCAAAATCACCAGGGATGGAAGACCAAAGATGAGTGCTATGAAATAGCGAGATGATTCCACCTTCGGAAGAAGTAATCATAAATTTAACTTCCCAAGAAACGTGATATCGCGATGCAAGATGAACCTAGCACCATCTAGTGTGTTTGTTTAAGCGGAACTTCAACGATACTAGTCTAATAGATAAACGTGGAATACTTCGGAAGAAGAAAGTAATCGTCCATAAGTATTTATTGAACAAATCAAGAAAGGTTATATCGCGATGCAAGATGTACCTAGCGCCATCTAGTGTGTTCAAGCGGAACTTCAATGAAACTAGTCCAATAGATAAAGACATGTAAACAAATATGGCGACTGATATTGTCGGCCAAATGTTTGAGTCTCTAATAATGTTCAATAAGAGGTAAAAGGTTATTACTCGGTATACTCGGTATTACTATAGACAGATATCTATTCTATTTTATAGTAAAACCAACGAAGCGTGATAAAAAAGGTAAACGAATTTTCAGCGTTTCCAAACATTTATCACTTCAAGCGCATTCAAGACAAGAATGAATTTGCTCATAAGATAGCGGATCTGACAGTTTAGAACCGCTGTGCTGACAGCTTTCCTGTGCTACGAAACACGCAATGACAGCTGTCGCTCGGCCATTGTTGCGTACGTGTGACATGTGCGACAAGGACAGAGAAAATAATCGCTAGTTGCCGCAACGTAACTCAGTAATGGTCGCTTTGTTTACCTTTTTTCTCTCGTCTCGTTGGCTTTACTTTACTTTAATATCTAACTTATTAGGAAAACGTAAAAATAACCAGATCAATGCAAATATACATATTCATACATACAAATATTTGTACTGAGCGAGAATCGAACCTGCGCGCTCTAATAAGGCAGTCGAACGCTCTATAGCTACTCCATATATTTGCTATGATTAAATTCTAAATTGAATTATATTCAAATCATATCAAGAACATAATCTTTACTTCAGTTCGATAAAAGTGAACAGAGTAAGCTAGCGGATGTATGCTGAACTATTACTGACAACTTACTGATCTGCATCGCGCTATCAAAGTTATTGCGTCAATTCACCAAAGGTACGCCGTGTGTGGTAGATATATGGTTGGATATTTGAAATTTCTTTAATGAAACAGTCAATAATATGCAGTTAAATGAAATCCCGATAATAAATACTTTGAAAGCTCACCAGTCTATTTATTTTTGCCCCAATATCACCATGTTTTAATTACAGTAGAGGAAGCTGCAGATGGTGTAATATTATTGTCCCTGCCAATCGTGGAGATAAATAGACGTGAGCATAATGTACGTATCATCAAGGTCAACTGTGAAGCAAGTAGTCGTTATAACATTAATGTTCCTAAAGTGCCACGCACCCGATTTCAGTCAGATGATTATAAAATTTCACCCTAACTTCAAATGTTAGAAAATCACTGCAATGGTTGCTTGTTGAATACCCCATAATGTTGATATGCGCCCAATAAGTGCCGTATTACACCATTAATGTTATCTAACTAAGAACGAGCTTATAATAAATAATAGTAAGAGTTGGAACAAAATATTAAAAACACAATTAAAATAATTTTATTTATCAAAATACAAAACTTGATTAAGCCTATAAAGCACAATTAAAATGTAGGTATTCTTATATTATTGAGACACTAAGACTAGACTTATGAGACTATAATCTAAAAGACAAAAGTAAAATACAAAAACTAGTTCAATAAAAAATGTAAAACCTACTGTCTAGAAAAAATAGAAAAATAGTTGTCAATTTTTGATATTTTAGGATCTATGGTGGGTAATCTGAAGTATCAGGAGCATATTTTAGACATGACTAAAGCTTTTAACCTTGTTGAGCATGGGGTAATTTATATCATGGGGTATTTACTATTACCTACTTATGGCAATATAATTTAATTGATAACATCGAACATAACAAGGAGTCAGCATTTGATGTCCCGTAACAAAAAATTAGTTAATCTGAATACGCAAAAAATTAAGGTGTACCACAGGGTAGTGTATTGGGACCTTGACTGTTATATTAAGGTTATTCTATATCGACCCTTAGTTAAGTACCTACCCAAATGGTATGTTGATAACCACATGAATATCTAGTAAAAAAACTGTCAATCCGATATGCGATTGAGGGTTGTTGATTATTTTTGAAATATTTCCGTGTACTTAATACTGTATAGACCTTGAAGAAGAAATTTTATCTTAAAATTGTGTGGCGTTGAAAGTTTCGTGTTCAACGAATTAAATACCATTGATAAAGGATTACACAGAGCTATTTCTGGTGAAGGAGTTGCAGTTTTTGGGCTAATAGTAGCCGGGGTAGGTTCAGTAGTTCCACGTTCTTCAAACGTCCTTGGTGTTGGATTTGGTAAGGGCTCTTCAACTGGTGTAGTCACCGGATCTATGTAAGAATTAGTAATATATTAATAGGTAATTTACACTTCGTGCCAAATGGATTAAGAATAAAATTTTATTTTTAAACTATCGCGGCGTATACCTACTCATGTTTTATAATAGTTCGGGGCTTCACGCGAAAAATTTTGGAAAACTTACCTTTGCCGACGTTTCGGGTGCGTCAAGTCGTGACCACGGGAGCTGTAACGTACCCGAAATGTCGGCAAAAGTAAGTTTTCCAAATTTTTTCGCGTGATGTCCCGAACTATTGTAAAACAAGAATAAAATTTGTTGTCAGAGGTGACCTTGCCACCAGTATGGACCGGTTACATAGGGGTTGTGAACATTTTTCCCACTGTAATGAAACCGGCTGCAGCGCCAAGCGGCACACTGGTGTGAACCTTTATTTTTTTACACAAAATGCACTACTTTAATTCTATATTTACTGCAAACTTTGTTCTCAAGCGTTTTGGCACATCCTATTGTCAATATATGACCCTTAGGGTGTATAGGGTCCTTGATAGGATAAACCTTTGGGGCCCAAGCTAACCTAATCCGCTAAGCAACAGACGAGGCTCTGGCTATCCTCTCTAGGATTTGGAGGTTAGAACAGCAGCCGTTCACGGTAACGCTGAAATAACCTGACAATGCTATATATTGCCAAATGCAACTCATTCACTGTTTACACAATTGTGTGTAGCTTATAGCTTCCCTTCACGATCCCTTTGAAGTGTGCCAAGAAACTGTTAACATGCTTTAAATTTTAAATTTATAGAGAACTAGCTTTTGCCCGTGGCTCCGCCCGCGAGGATGTCGGTTATCGCGACCAAACATAGCCTATGTCCTTTCTCAAGGTCTAATCTACCCTTATACCCAATTTCATCAAAATCGGTTCAGTGGTTTAGGCGTGAAAGCGTAACATACAGACAGACAAACAGACAGACAGACAGAGTTACTTTCGCATTTATAATATTAGTATGGATATATGAGGACTATCTGCGGCAGCACTGCTCGAAATCATACCTTGATTGTGCGCCACGATGATCAATCGTACGCCACTGACTGTAGACATATCCCTTGTCCATTTTGGCTTCCCGTGGCCCATTACGGGCTCTTGTCTACGGGAACCAATCCAAGATGAACTGCTACCTATTTTGGATTTCTAATACTTACCTATAACATTAATAGTCGTTTCGTATAGTCCATAGGAGAATTCATCAGCAATGTCCATACACTTATAATCCAACAGCCTTTCAAAAGTATTCTTAACTCTTTTTCCTTTCACATTGCTCGATGCATTTGTTTTTCCGAATGTCCTCAAAGAAGGCAAAGTTTTCTCTTGATAAGCCACTAACACTTGTAGATTATAAATGTCTGGGGTTTTATAAGGCCATGTTAAATAAGTTACAGATGTTACGTGTGCAATAGAACAGTTTACTATCCAGAATACGAACATTGTGTTCAAATTATCTATTGTGGATATCAGTTCTGTTTTGCGTAGTTTTACGAAATGAGTTACAGGTTCGTTGACGGTTATAATGCCGTTGGATATTTCTGTTTTGTTTTGATATAGTTTTAGTTCACCGTTGAATAAATCTGTAAGTATAATATCAGTAATAAGTATGATATATTTTTTAAAATTATATGCACTTAGGTAGGTACATCTACATAATATAAAAATGAATCGCTAAATGTGTTGGTAAACGCATAACTCAACAACACCCGGACCAATTTGGCCAGTTCTTAAATGTTCGTTGAAGTTCAAGGCAGGGGCGGATCCAGCTTTCCAGCCAGGGGGGGTCATAGTCGGGGTCAAGACTAAAATTCATTTACAATATGTACTTTAAAAAAAAATATAAGTAAAGTTCTGTAATTAATATTTTGAAACGATACTTATTTTGAAAAATACGTTATATGTACTATGTTATATGTACAAGCAACATGCGGCCTGGGACCCGACTTCGCCCGGAATACATTCGAAAAGAGACAATATTTCAGTGGAACAAGTACCTCGGTACTGCTGCCGTGTCATGGCTCCTAACTCTCTTCAATGACTGCATTGCTTCTGTTAGGATCCCACGTCTCTGGAGAAAGGCCAAAGTAATCGCCATACCGAAGCCGGGGAAATCTATGCACGACCCCAAAAGTTTCAAACCAATTTCTCTCCTGTGCCAAACCTTGAAACTCTTCGAGAGGGTGCTTCTAAATCGTCTAGCTAACATCATAGACCCCAAGTTGATTCCAGAGCAGGCTGGCTCCTCAACCTCACGCGAAATATCGTGAATGGCTTTGAGACACGCAAAGTGACTGGCGCAGTTTTTGTTGACTTATCTTCAGCCTACGACACTGTGAACATCAAACGCTTGCTCTGGAAGATGGAAAGATTCACTGGAGATCGAAAACTTGCGGCAGTCTTGGGTGAACTCCTCCGGAACCGACACTATCAGGTGCAATTGCGGAAAAATGCGGCTGGAGAGTGCTGAGGAATGGCCTACCTCAAGGTAGTGTTCTGGCTCTGTTGCTCTTTAACGTGTACACCAACGACCAACCCCTTAGCCCACGCACGACACGTTTAGTTTACGTCACGTCACAGGGATCCTTTGAGAAGGTAGAGGAAAACCTGAATGACGCACTCGAGGAGCTAAGCCGCTCCTACATCAGTAATGCCCAAACCAGCAAAAACGCAGTCGTGCGCCTTCCACCTCAGCAATGAGCTGGCAAAGCGATAGCTGAAAATACAGTGGCGCGAAGTTGAAATTGAACAGTGCTCACTCCCCAAATACCTGGACAGGTCCCTGACCTTGAAAAAGAACCGCAAGATCCTCAAACAGAAGGTCTCGGCACGCAACAACCTCTTAAAAGGCTGACGAGCACAACCTGGGGGGCCGCACCGCAGGTGCTGCGAACAACAAGGCTAGCTTTGTGTTATTCTGTGGGTGAATATACGTGTCCCGTATGGGGTCGTTCTGCACATGCTGGGCTAGTGGATGTAGCACTAAATGAGACCTACAATAACAGGTTGTCTCAAATCGACTCCGTAACAGATGCTGTAACCTTTAGCCGGCATAGCACCTACAAGCGAACGCAGAGACGTGGCGTCATCCATGGAGAGGGGCAAGCTGGAACGGGATCAGCGACACTCCATGCACGGCCACCATCACGTGCCAAAAAGGTTCAGCCGAAAGAGTTTCTGGGCATGCGTTGCACCCGCCGATGGCGATCCCTCCCTGGCCAGGGTGGACCTGTGGAGAGCGTGGAGCTCGCTACCATTCCCTTTCATTCCGCTGTCGGAGAGTTTGCCCCCTGAGCACGACCTCTTCTGGATCAGGTGGAAGTCCTTAAACAGACTTCGGACACAGGTCGGTCGAAGCAAGGAGAACCGGTCAAGGTGGGGTTTCTCAGACAGCTTTCCTAACACGATGGAGAGTAAATAATGCAAAATAAAAATAATAATAAAAAATCTGAAAAAAAAAAGAAAACAAATTGTCCAAATTGTTTTTTATATGCCAATGTGTTATGTGCCTGGAGTACTACTAGGGGCTTTCAGCTTCGGTGGCGTTCCCCTTACACCCGGTATTATAATTAATTACGCCTTCACTAAATTTTGCGTTCACGATAGTTACGTCTTACGTCAGACCGCTCTAGAACCGCATGAGTGCAAAGCAATGATCAGCTCGAAGCTCGTCGTTTTGGCACAGTTCGGGTGCGTCGCGGGTAGGAATTTCGTTCATTTTTTGAACGGAGTGAGAGGGCAGTTCACGCGAGGGGCGCGGGCTGGATATGTGGAGAGTGTGATAGTCATAAGTAGGTAGGTATTATGCGTGTCATTCGTTAAATATGCTTGAGCTTAGATAAAATTATTTTACTTATACTTATAAATTTAATTTTTTTCAATTTATGCATGACTGACCTATATGAGATAAAGAAAATAATCAGAAGACGATCTGCCCAGGGGGGGGGGGGGTCATGACCCCCAAGACCCCCCCCCCCCCCGATCCGCGCCTGGTTCAAGGATGATTTTGACGGCGAGAAGGAAAGGATAGGGTGGGACTAATTCGAAAATACAATCCTCATAATGTTAAAATACCTGTTAAAATGAATGTGGTGTGGTTTTCTCCGAAGTCCCACCAGAAGATCCCATCAGCACTCTTCTTGACTGTCACGTACATATAATAGAAGCCTGCATCATATTCCTCCATGTTAAATGCCGCGGTATATTTTACTGTTCTTTCATTACTGATGATCTAAAAAGTAAACATAGGTGAAGATAGAAATATCTATTTAGATTAATCATCATACCCTTACCTACTGGCACCAAAGCTGCTAACACCTAGCTATAACAAGCGCCTCTGGAGAAATGATGTTATCTCTTGATCAAAATAGGGAGTCGATGTCTTCACTGGAAGGTACACTTTAAAAACGCAAACACCTACACGACATCCGCTAAAAGCACAATGCTGATCGCAGATATTGTATCATACAAAAAGAATCTTCCTTTTTTATGGAATAAAGAGGCAAACGAGCAAACGGATCGCGTGATGGTAAGCGATTACCGCCGCCCTTGGACACCCGCAACACCAGAGAAGTCACAAGTGCGTTGCCTTCCTTTTAAAAGAGAGTACGCTCATTTCTAGAAGGTTTGGAGGTCGTTTTTCGTATTTCCTAGTCAGTTGGGGTCGACTTTCCAGTTTAACGGTGATCCGGCTGAACCTAGATACTTTCCGTAAAGCGCCCATCTGACTTTCACAACTAATTAGGTATTCTCCTGTAGTTAAAATAAATTATCTACCCGAGCTCATTAAATTAAGTATGGTAAGAGTGGTAAAATTTGCGTCGGTTCTTATTTTATCGTTTTTATATAACCCAACCTTTAATAGTAAATTATTTGACTATTAAATTTTATGACGTCACAAATTTTTTTTTCATACAATCTACTTTATAACTTACCGTTTTGACGTTTAGTAGATAGTAACTAATTTGACTATAATAGCACAGAATAGATAATAGTGATAATACCTAGTCAGTAGAATACCCAATTGGCGATATCGAAGTTTGTTCATAAGGCATAGAAGTTCGTATGGCAACCAAAACCAATTGCTTAACGCGCTCTCCGAGGCATAGAAACACCTAGATCAATGCACAAAGACCTTAATATCCATACATACAAATGTCTGAATTGCGCGGGAATCGAACCCATGCCAGGGGTGAAGCAATTGCCTTCACTACCGCCACGCCGTCTGAGTGACTCAGTCAATCATTGGCCACTAAACACAAATTCAGACTGAGATGTCAAATGGAATTAGTTCACACAATATTGCCGAAAAAACGGATCCCGATGTTCAAGCGCACCTTAGATTGTTGATGATGATTCATTTCCCTGAAAACAAAAACGGGCGATTCAAACTGAAGATTGAAATAAATTTAGTTTTTTTAGATCGCATTACTTTTAAAAATACATGATTTTTAGATACTTTTATAAGCTTTATTCAGGCAATAATCACGCTGGATATAGCGTTTACTGACCCTTATTTATTTTTCATTCCTCGACTCTCTAGGTAGCGAGTTATGTGACCCAGTCGAATGGACTCTAAACCCACAAATTTAGTAATTATAATTTCTACTTTAGACAATTGGTAGAACCATGAAACAAAAAGAAAACTTGATGATGTGAACTTTTACTTCATAATAAATAGATTTAGGAGAGCAATAGGTAAGAACCGAAATAGTTCACAAAATAATATAAATTTTATTTTAATAATTTACGTTATTGTTTATCATGGGGTTATTATACTAAAAACAAACAGTAATAATTGCTTTTATCAGAAAAATAATATCAGAAAACCCAATTACCTACTACAACTACATCCTATCGGTCCCATTGTTCGATATTTTTTCCGTTATTTATATGTACTAATTAGGACTATACTATAAGACATTGGGTATTATAGCATTACTAGCTGACCCGCGAACTTCGTACCGCAAATTTTTTCTCCGCCCGCTATTTCGGGCAGCACGGCAATCTATGACCCCCGCGGGAAGAGATGGGGTGACCCTATTCTACTCCAAAGGGAACCAATACGGCAAAGATCTTAAATACAATCTTTCTGCGAAGGCGAACGACGTCCGTCCTCCATGAGCGCTGGCCTGGGGTTGATCGGTGAAGCCGCCTGTCACCCTAGCAGGAGCAGGCCGCGGCGGCAGTGCACAGTGCGCCTCCCCGTACCTGGGGCTAGATGGGAACACTACGATCCCCACAACCCGAAGGGGGCCATCTCGAAAGAGATTGTTCTGGGTCTGTCGGGGTGCGAGAGATATGCTTTCAGCAATCTCACCTCCGGCAACCAAAGACCCAAGACGGCGTGCGTTTTTGTTGGTTCGAGTCCGACATAACCACCTCCACCGGCTCCGTGGGGTATTCGTGGAGATTTTTCGCACGATAAAAAAACACAATCTTTTCAACTTTTTCCCATACTCTAAAAGATTTATCACATCCCTGTGCAGCCAGACTGAGTCCCATAGACATATCCCTTTGCCCTAAATACCTCATAGGAACTGGTTGACGGAAGTTCATCCTACTACTGTGCCGCGGCTAACAATTTCCTATCGTGCGTTAGGTGTGAATGTTATACGTGGCTATATCACGGGAAAGATGTACACGGTATATAGTCTGAGGATTTATCTACGTATTTATAGATAAATAAATATTCCACAACATTCTACACAATGCTATCTAGACCCATGGTAAGCTTAATTAGCTTGTGTTAAATAATCTAGAACGCGAATAAACAGACTTAGATACTTTTTTTTGTAAATACATACATATTATATATAGATACACCCAGACCAATGCAAATAGCCATATTCATGCATACAAATATTTGCATTGAGCGGGGATCGAACCTGCGCCTTCTGCGTGGCAGTCGCGTGCACTACCGCCACGCCACACAGGCTGTGATTATTGTCTGAAATTCATGCAAACGTTACACATCGAAATATATTTTTAACACTTTCTATAATATCGCAATTTATTTAATTACGCTTATTCCGATGTTTCGGTTTCTCTTCGGCAACCAAAGTCACAATGAAATTATAAACAAAGTAGTCTCAATCCGTTAAAAATACTTATACATATATCAGTAATATGAAAGTAAATTGAATGCTGTAGAAAGGAGAAGTCTGAGAAAGTATAGCTGGGGTGAAATCGACGAATCGAGTGAGGAATACCGTGATAAGGGAACGTTGTGGTGTGGTTGAAGATGTAGTGACTAAGATATAGAAAGGGATGCTTAGATGGTTCGGACGCGTGGAGAGGATGGGCAGCAGAAGACTGACGAAACGAATTTATGAGGCGAGGGTGAATGGGCAACCCGGTGGAGGTCGACCCAGACATACGACGTATGTCAATCAGATCCGCAGATGTTTTAAAGAGAGGACATGTCAAATTACCATTACATTAAAAAACATTTATGAAAGTAGAAGAAGCGAAAGATCTATGCCAGGAGCGTAACAAGTGGAAAACTAGTCTCTGCCTTTTTTTTCTTTCATGCGGAAAACCCTTCGGATACCCTCCTGCCGGAGCCGGAAGGGGAGGTTATGTCGGCCGACTGTGGGTCGTGGTGCTAGGCCAGAGGTGAGGTTGTCATCGACACATCCCTCGCACCCCGGCTGACCCAACTGTAGTCTCTGCCTACCCCGCTGTGAGAAAGGCGTGACTGTATGTAGGTATGTATGTATAATATCCGTTAATAATACTGACTCCCAAATCAGATTTGCATGTCTGCGCCAGAACCTCTTTCGTTAATTACATCTAATTCGCTCTATTCATGACTAAGTGTCCGCTTCACGGCAATAAGCTCGCCCCCTATTACGTGGGAATGAAAATCATAGTTGGTGAAATATGGGTGTTAATACATCTCTGCCTACCCCTTAGGAGATTTACAGGCGTGAGTATATGTGTGTATATACCACGCTGTGTGATACCGGGCCGTCAACCAAACACCTTATACCAACCAAATGTTTTAGGTACACAAGAAAAGACTTGACTTATAAATTTCACACATCCATCCTGTCAGCAATAACTATCTCCGGATATATCTACGCCGTCAATCTCATCTGTGTCTAAACCGGAAGTCGTCACATCCGCGGCTCCCTCCCGGATGTCGCGCCTGCTCCCGTGGGATTCGCGTCCACACTAGCGACATCTACACGCGCTGCCACAAATCATGGACTAGTTACGAACTTGGGTCAACGGTGAAACTTCATAAGATTTGTTTAGAAGGAAAGATCTTTTGGCCTAACCCAAGCATACTGGCACAGCCTTTCCTCACGATGTAGGGAGTCAGACCGTAGTGGCTACTGTGAAAGCCATGGCCCGAGTTCCAAAGTGCAATTGGGATCGCCGCTGATGACAACAAATTTCGATAGACCGAATAGGTACTTTTATTTCGTGCGGAAATCCCCTCGGATACCTCCCCAACCGGAGCCGGAGACTCGAACCGACTAAAACCGCACGCCGACTGTGGGTCGTGGTGCTAGGCCGGAGGTGAGGTTGTCATCAACATATCCCTCGCACCCCGGCTGACCCAGGGCCATTCCTTACGGTCTGGCCCTCCTCAGGAGACCGAGTAGGTGCTGGGGTGCTGACCGGTCTTGTGAATTTTCTAAGAATATCGTTATAAACTATTTATAAATCAGTCGTTTGTGATGCAGGTACCTAATCTATACGTTGGAGATAATAATATGAAAATAAATCTTGATCTATGTTACATTAACGGTACTATACTTAAAAGTTTTAGTTTTTTTTTTCTTGGCAATACGAACTCGGTTGCCTGTAAGAGATCGCTCTTAGCGATAAGGCCGCCATTTGTACATAATGTCATCTATTGTCCATACATTTACTGTATTACTGGTGTACAATAAAGATTTATCTATCTATCTATCTATCTATCGGGCTCACAGGAACTGTTGGAATCAATGAATGACGTTTCAACCATTTTTAAACATTGCTTTCTGATTACTCCGCCCAAATATTTGAATGAAATTCTATTGCATTGGCAAAATGAAGACAAATCGACGTGTCCTTTTATAAAAATAAATAAATAAATAAGTTACCCAAATAGCTTAATACTTTTCATCTTCCAAGTTATTGAGTCTTTCATAAAAAATGAACAACCCATAACCACCAGCCTCTGTGGCGCGAACGCGACTGCTACGCAGGAGGCGCGGGTTCGATCCCTGCTCAGTGCAAATATTTGTATGCATGAATATGGCTTTTTATGGATGTTTCTATGTGTAATATGTATGTATTTACAAAAAAAAGTATTTATGTATGTTTATCCGCATTCTAGATTCCGTAACACAAGCTAGTTAAGCTTACCATAAAAAAGTAAATAAATAAGTGGCCCAAGTACTGAGCTCTAAAACCTTTCATAAAAATTAACAAACCACATACATTATGATAACACTATATTATGATTGACATGGTAATCACTTCCCATTTCCACAGTAGCAATCAAATAAAAAGTTTCCCCCAGCAAAATTACAAAGGTTTTCGTATTGGGTGTTGATATAGAGAATATTGGAGTAGCTGCTCCCTAACCCATGGCCGGGGTGCAATGGAAACTGGGTCAGTCGATCGATACAACTTGAACTTGCATTTTGGGACCTCAGAGCCTTACTCTGTTGCTTTGTCAGGGACAAAATATGTTTATCGGAGTTATTAAGACCTTAGAGACACTAAAATACACAGTAAGACACTAAAATATACTAGAATAGTGTAAAATTATATATACTTAATATAGAATTTTATAGGTTTAAGTGTTTTTAAGGTCTCTGTGTTTACCCCTTTTTTTATCGTGCGTAAAATCCTCATGGATACCACCCCCACGGAGCCGGTGGAGGCGGTTATGTCGGACTCTAATCGACTAAAACGCACGCCGTCTTGGGTCCTTGGTTGCCGGGGGTTAGATTGCCGACAGCATAATTATCTCTCGCACCCCGGCAGACTGTGTTTATGCGTGAGAGAGTAATATGTGTAAAATGATGTAAAGATCCAATAAAACTCGATTTGGAATAGATTTGTGAACTTAAATAAAATTGCAATTGTTCGGATTGATCCCCGCCGCCTCTTTCAGCTATCGTTCCACGCGACAGCAGTTCCACACTCACCATCTGGACGGTTGACGGTCCACAACTGTGTGTTTCTCGAGAAACTTTCTGCCTCGCACAACTAAACTGTCACCAGCGGTATTTGTGACTCCACTGGTGTTACGGATGTCCAAGGGCGGCGGTGATCGCTTACTATCAGGCGATCTGTCTGCTCGTTTGCCTCCCTATTCCATAAAAAAAAATATACTGCTTAGAATAAGTTTAATGACATTATAGGCAGGTACTTAGCTCATGTCAATTGTGTAGATCGTAAATATATATTATACTAGCTTTTGCCCGCGGCTCCGCCCGCGTGGATGTCGGTTATCGTGACCAAACATAGCCTATGCAAGTACCTACCTTTCATAAATAACATAGATACACCTAGCAACTCAAGCTGTTTAAAAGAAGAACTACGGTAATTTCAAACCAATCATGGGCATGACGTAGTCTTTCGTGGAAGGAAATTGATCTATCAACGCACAGCCCAAACCACTGGACGGATCGGGCTGAAATTGGGCATGCAGATAGACGTTAGGGTTTAAACTATGTCCTTTCTCATGGTCTAATCTACCCCTAAACCAAATTTCATCAAAATCGGTTCAGTGGTTCAGGCGTGTAAGCGTAACATACAGACAGACAGACAGACAGAAAGAGTTACTTTCGCATTTATAATATTAATATGGATATTTACGCTTGTAAATCCCTGAAGGGGTAGGCAGAGGTATATTATCATTTGTCGCCTATATAACGTGAACTTGCTTTTCAATCCCACGTAACAGGGGGTGGGTCTATTGTGCGTCAAGAAGGCACTTTGTTATGGGCTGTATGTTTATTGTCGGGAGAAAATAGATGGATGTGTTCTCTGTCTATTTCTAAAAGAGATAAAAGTATTTAAAGAACATTATAGGTATCTATTCTAGCCATTCTAACTGTATATTAAACACAATACTTTACCCGTATAGTGAATATCTAGGTGTTATATAACTAAAAAATTAAATTAAAAATTTAAAAAACCCCCGTCACAAAAAACAATAAATCCAAAAAGTTGAAAATAAATTGTGTTTGCCCTTTAACTTTGATATACCTATTAATATTTTGTTTCAACCGTTGCCATGTCAGGGGACCCTGACTGTTAGAGCACTCCGTCATATTATCGGACGATACATGGTCCCCCGACATGGCAACGGTTGAAACAAAATATTAATAGGTATATCAAAGTTAAAGGGCAAACACAATTTATTTTCAACTTTTTGGATTTATTGTTTTTTTGTGACGGGGGTTTTTAAAATTTTTAATTTAATTTTATTTTATACCTTTTAAATTGATCTAATAGTCAAGCCCTTTCATTTGATACCCATATTGAGAGACTTGTGAAATTTTTATGTACTCCGCCATTTTGTAGCGGCGGCCATTTAGGACCTATTTTTTTCAAACATAGCTAAGAACACTCCCGATTAATATACCTTTCAAATAAAAAAAACTAAATCCAAATCGGTTCATCCGTTTAGGAGCTACGATGCCACAGACAGACACACACACACCCACACACACACACACACACAGACACGTCAAACTTATAACACCCCGTCGTTTTTGCGTCGGGGGTTAATAAAAAATAAGCGTTTTTGTTTTAATCAAAAATTGCTCATGACATAACTCATAGGCGAACAAAAACAAGAACACAACAATTCTCGTTACCATAATTTTATATTATTGAGCGTGAAAGTTTGTACACAGACCGAGCAGAAATGATTTACTTACAAGTTTTAAATACATCATCAGGAAAACTTGAGTATAATTTATTACGGCGGCGCAATGAAATATGATAAACTAGTTTGCCTACTAGAAGGATAATTCTGTTCCCGCGACCCACACAAACCTATAGGGACCTAAAACGCTATTCAATATTATCATCTAGGTACATATTTCTATGCGAAACTACATCTAGACCCGTTCATTGGTTTTATAGTGAAAGAGTAACTAAGTATATTAATAATTAACAAACAACTAAGTAAACTAAAGTAAAGATTACTGATTACTGAGTTACGTTGCGATAACTAGCGATTATTTTCTTACGAAGTCACACGTACGCGACAATGACCGAGCGACAGCAGCTGTCGTTACGTTTTTCGTAGTACAGGAAAGCTGTCAGCACAGAGCGGTTCTAAACTGTCAGATTCACCACCATCTTATGGCAATTTCATTCCTGTCTGGAATGCGGTTGAGGTGATAAATGTTTGGAACCGCTGAAACTTTGTTTACCTTTTTTCTCTCGCTTTCTTTACTTTAACTACAGTCTGAAGTTTACACAATTAACACTCATTTAAATAAAACCACGTTTCAACTGATTCCATCGCGATTTAAGTAGTACCTAGTTACCTACCTATTTTATTTTATTTATTTATTTATTCTTTATTGTACACTTTGATATTCTTACAAAATAAGTGACATGTTATATACAAAGGCGAGCTTAACTCAAAGTTCAGTTCTCTTCCAGCAAACCCACAGCACAGAGGAAAAGCAATAGAAAAGGAGGCAGTCTCGTCCTATTGTTTAAATTTAACCCGACATTTCGGCTACTTTCCAGCAGTCACGGTCACGAGGTGATTAATGATGGTAGTTGTTACGTAGATACCTATCTCAAAGTACCCGAGTAATAAACATCCAATATGACTAAAATAGTTAAAAGGTTTGGACTGGTTGATGGCAGAGGAAGCACGTGAATGAAGTGTGCAAGAGCAGAGGCAGGTGGCGGGCTGTTTTTTCTGCTTACTCCAAACTAGGGAGAAAAGCGTGCGTATATTATCTTTCTCATTTTCGTAAACATAATATCAATCCTTTTCGGGGAGTCCAAATACCAAAACAGTTCAAACACACCCTATAGACTGTCTGTTAACTCAAAATTTATCATCAAATTTTGTTGAGAATGGTAATTGCCCAATATTTAATGATAGATGACTTGTTGTATATTGAATACTGTGCATCTAAATTATGTGTTGTAACTAAACAATTTAGGTGATCGACCTAGTTTTATTGCTTTTTCAGGTAAGATACCGATATCAATGAGGTGTATGGGCCTCCGCCACGTACTCACCTCACTTTGGAGTAAAGCCAAGCCAACCATTCCTGCAAGCTAGTACATTTTTTTTATCGTGCGATAAATCCCCGCGGATACCACCCCCACGGAGCCGGAAGGGGAGGTTATGTCGGACTCGAACCGACTAAAACCGCACGCCGACTGTGGGTATTGGTGCTAGGCCGGAGGTGAGGTTATCATAGACATATCCCTCGCACCCCGGCTGACCCAGGGCCATCCCTTACGGTCTGGCCCTCCTCAGGAGGGGGGACAACGGTGTCCCCAGGTAAAGCGGACCCCAGATTCCGAGATGAAAGCTTCATATGCAACTGGGATAACCTAACGCTAAGATGAAGAAGAGGCAACAATCCTCCAAGTTATTTTAGCATGGCTCCAGGGCCTCGATTCTACTAAAGCAAAACTATTGTCAAACCGCAGAGATTGCAAAAAGCGGCAATAGATTATAGACTTTAAATAGATTCATTTAAAGTTCAATATTAAATAACTGTCGTTCGCTTTACCAGTCTAACTGCGGATTTGGCTGAAATTCGATATTTTCCGTGAAGCAACTGTCATCTGACCTCCACAACCCAAAAGCGATATCGAAACATAGCAGTTAGGCCAGTTGTCCACCTTTTTTATGGGCACCAACTCATAATGATTGCACATTGATGTTCGTATAGCAACCGGAGGATGGAGGATAGTTGCCTATATCTCCCAATCCTACTAATATTATAAATGTGAAAGTTTGTGAGAATGGATGTGTGGATATTTGTTACTCTTTCACGCATAAACGGCTGGACCGATTTGGTTGAAATTTGGTATGTACATAGGTTATACCCTGGATTAACATATAGGCTATATATCATCACGCTACTACTCAAGGAAACGGAGCAGTGATCATTAATGTCGACAAATTCGGCTGGCATCGGCATATACCTACGCAGAAGTGACAGTGTGGTTTTTCTGTTGCTGTTTAGATAACTATATCATTGTATAAGAGGGTGCAGCGGGAACGGGATCGGACGCCACGCGGGTGGAAAATAATTGGCGGTACGAAGTTCGCCGGGTCAGCTAGTATTAGATAAACGTATAAAGGGATTTCTGAGATGGTGATGAAATTTCTGATCTATCTACTGTAATAAATACCCAAACATATTAAATCACATGTAAACGTAAACAAATTTAGTTTTCTATTATTAAAAATGTAATATTAAAATGTCATTTTGTGTAATAGCCTTAGGCAAATGTCCGGCCGCCGGACATATCCGGACCCGCTTCAATCATCGAATATTACTTTCAGATTGGACCCATAAAAAGCCGATATTCCTTACTTTTTAACTTATTTATGAATAATAAGAGAACTTTTGTACATTTGCGTATGATTTATATGTACTGATAAGCAAATCTATTCTATTATACTTAACTAGTTGACCCGGCGAACTTCGTACCGCCAATTATTTTCCACCCGCGTGACGTCGGATCCCGTTCCCGCTGCACCCTCTTATACAATGATATAGTTATCTAAACAGCAACAGAAATAACCAAACTGCCACTTCTGCGTATATGCCGATGCCCTTTTTTTTTTCGTGCGGAAATCCCCTCGGATACCCCCCCTGCCGGAGCCGGAAGGGGAGGTTATGTCGGACTCGAACCGACTAAAACCGCACGCCGACTGTGGGTCTTGGTGCTAGGCCGGAGGTGAGGTTGTCAAAGACATATCCCTCGCACCCCGGCTGACCCAGGGCCATCCCTTACGGTCTGGCCCTCCTCAGGAGAGGGGACAACGGGACAAATAGCGCGCCGCCGCCGTGGCCTGCTTCTGCTGGGGTGACAGGCGGCTCCATCCGTCATCCCCAGGCCCGCGCTCATGGGGGACGGAGGTCAGTCAGTGCCCTCCGACGCCCGAGTTGCCTGCGCGCGCGGGCGGTGCGATCCGCGAGTCTCTCTCGCTCGCGCCGCCTCTCCCGCTCCGCCGTCTCCTTCACGACCATTACCTGCTCGCTGAAGGAGACGCCGGCCGCCCGCGCGTCCGCGCAGCGGACCATTGCTGTGAGCAGGGTGGCGAGGGTGAGAACTCTCACACCCAGGGCCGACACTAGCTCCCGCCTCGGTCCGGCCCATGCCGGACACTCGGTGAGCGTGTGCAGCCCCGTGTCCTCACTCGCGTCGCAGTGATGGCACTCGGACGTTGGCTCCTTTTTGATCCGACACAGATATCTCCCGAAGCACCCGTGCCCGGTGATAATCTGCGTCAGTCGATACGAGAGGCTGCCATGTGGCCTCTCGAGCCATTCCCCCATGATGGGCCTTACCGCCTCTATGACGGCATGCCCTGCGCGTCGTTGCTCAAGTCGTCGCTCCCACTCCGCCACCATGATCCCGTGGAGCCGGGACCTCTCGGCCCGAATGTCTTCGGGCTCGGGATCGAATCCCCGCTCCCGCGCCTCCTTACGGAACCGATACAGTGCCGCAAGGGATCTCGCTTCCAGGATCCACGGTGGCGATCCGGCTAGGAGACTCGCCGCTTCAAAGGATATCGTGCGGTACCCCCTAATGGCCCTGCAGGCCATCGTCTGCTGCGGAGCATGCAGCAGTTGCACGAACCTGGCCTGCAGGGCGTCCGCCCACACGGGGCACCCATACAGGGCCATGGACCGCACGACACCCGCGTAGAGTCTCCTGCAGGAGTCCTCTGGGCGTATATGCCGATGCCAGCCGAATTTGTTGACATTAATGATCAATGCTCCGTTCCCTTGAGTAGTAAGTAGCGTGATGATATATTATATAGCCTATGTGCTATTCTGATGTATAAGCTATATTATTGTAAAGTTTCATGAAAATCCATTCAGTAGTTTTTAGGTGAAAGAGTAACAAACATCCATCCATACTTACAAACTTTCGCATTTATAATATTAGTAGGATATTGTTAATTTATTTGTGACTCTTCATTGTTTTTTTTTCTAAATAGTAAAACTATTATTATTAAGTATTTCATCAAGCACCAAGTGGTTTGGTGATTCTTCTTATGCCGTACCATCTAGACCTGGAATTCCTTACCAGCTCACGTGCTTCCCACTTCCCACAGTCCCGGGTCCTTTAAGCGGGGCGGGAAAATGCATCTGACTGATGACACCGTCAAGGTGAGCGCCACCACTAATAACACAGTACATAATGGTGACTCTCTTTTCTGAGACTTTTCCTTCAGTTTACCATCAGGCGAGGTGGCGTGGAAATTGACGTGCCCTTTATAAAAAAACAATATCAAATAAATCGCGATAGAATTTATTAAAAAATATGGTTTTATTTCAATCGAAAGAGAAAGTAAGAAAATACATTAATATTTGTAGTGTAACACACACATACTTAAAAATAAACAGTGTTAGGTATATAATATACTAGCTTTTGCCCGCGGCTCCGCCCGCGTGGATGTCGGTTATCGCGACCAAACATAGCCTATGTCCTTTCTCAAGGGCTAACCTATCCCTGTACCAAATTTCATCAAAATCGGTTCACTGGTTTAGGCGTGAAAGCGTAACATACAGACAGACAGACAGACAGACAGACAGAGTTCCTTTCGCATTTATAATATTAGTATGGATTTAGTACATTGTATTAGGTACATTCATGTTGCATTAAGAAAGGGAACAGTTCAGTATAATGCTGGGCACGACGTACCCAGCGCTGGTTATCAACATCGTTATAATTCTCTGTGAAAGCAGGCGGGTATCTCCGCTCAGACGTCATGTGATTAAGATTTCAGCGGTTATTAGCTGCGTAGGTACTATTCCAAATGTTTCAAACTCAAATGATATCGCTTAAGTGTTCTTTATATAGAAATAAATAAAGCTTGTTGCTAACTTGATCGGATCCGTGAGGTGACAGAAAGAATACAAGTATCACCACCCTATTTCATTCGAAGGGCGTCGTAAGAAGCGACTAACGGACTAATACGCAGACGATATCACTGCGAGAGATGGAAAACTTGAAAAACCCTGTACCATTCTGTTTGGCCAAAGCTTCCCAACATTGGGAGAGGTTTATATCCAGCAATGGACTTTTTTTTTCCTTTTTATAATCGTGTGGGAAAATCCTTCATGGATGTTATGCCGGACTCCTACCGACTAAAAACCCCCACGGTAACGCCCAGAAGCCTATGGATGGGAGCCCCGGGTAAGCCCTCGGAAGGATGTCCCAGGACTCCCATCAGACCTACGGCTACAATTGCAGCCTCGCCTTGGGGGTGGTTTGGGTGCTATCCCGCGTCTATGGGGGGTTTTCGGGTGTTATACCGCTTCTTAGGGGGGGAGGGGCGTGCGTGAATCCCTCACGTCACGCTGCCGTCATGGGCCTGCTTCTGTAAAGACGGTGAGCAACTCACCGTCCTCAGGCCCCCGGTCATGGAGGCCGATGGTCTTCGGCGAAGACACGTCGGCGGCGCCCAAGCCGCCGACTGCGGAACTCGGGTGGGAGCAATGGACTGCGATAGGCTGATAGAACTTTAACGAATATAAATAAATAAATAAATATTCTACAACATTTTACACAACACTATCTAGACCCATGGTGAGCTTAATTATCTTGTGTTATGGAATTTAGAATGCGGATAAACATACTTAGATACTTTTATTTTTGTAAATACATACCTAATATACATAGAGACACCCAGACCAATGCAAATAGCTATGTTCATGTATACAAATATTTGCACTGAGCGGGGATCGAACCTGCGCCTCCTGCGTGGCAGTCGCGTGCACTACCGCCACGCCACAGAGGCTGTAGGTAGGATATACGTAGGTACTAATAAAATTGAGATCAAACAGTACTCACTCCCGTAAAAACGAATAAGTACTGTACATAAATATGGTTAAAAGTTGGAGTTTAGAAATGAGGTTTTTGAAGTGACATGCTCGGAATGGATGTTCGCTGCAACCTGAACAACAAGAATTACATCGAGAGCGTCATCAAAACAGCGTCGCGCAAACTCGGGATCTTGAACAGGGCGCAGCGGTTTTTCACGCCGGAGCAGCGGTGTCTTCTGTACAAGACACAGATTCGCTCTTGTGTGGAATACTGTTCTCATCTCTGGGATGGTTCCGCACAATACCTGTTGGACGCTCTTGACAGAATGCAGCGACGTGCAGTTCGTATCATAGGTGATCCTGAGGTTATCAACACCTTGGAACCTCTGCAGTTGCGTTAAACGTTGCCTCTCTGGCCGTTTTCTACCGCCTCTACCACGGTGAGTGTTCTGAGGAGTTATTTCAACTGATCCCACCCTCTCCCTTCCTATCCAGAACAACACGTGCTGGTCTGCGGTGCCATCCACACACGGTGGAATCCATACCATCTCGCACTAAACGGTTTGGGGGCTCTTTCCTCTGCCGCACGATAAAGAGCTGGAATGCTCTGCCCGCATGCGTGTTTCCCTCTTCTTACAGTACCGGGTTCTTCAAGCGGGGCGTGAAAAGGCATCTATCAAGGCCGTCAAGTTAGGGACCACCATTTTACGCCCAATGGCACCGGGAATGGTGGTCTGTATCTTCTGGACTGCACTTCAGCTTTGTTGCCATCTAGCGGGGTGCAGTCAATTGACGGACCAAATATAAAAAAAATAAAATAAAGTAAGCCTCCGAAGTAGTCGAAATCAACGCTAAGACAATGATTTTGACTAGAGAAGGCGTTATCGTCAACTAGACGCGTTTTCAGGCCTAAACAAAGTCCCTGATACTGTCTACCTCAGAATAATTAATACTCTTTAATGATACCATTTAGAGGTACAATATGAAAGCATTCACCGTAATGCAATCGTTCAAAACATAACCAAACACAACTAAAACATTACTAAAGCAAAATACATCTTATTGCCATACGTTACGGTTTAAATTAATTTGACAAACCAATCCAGTGTTATTAAACTTTTAAAATTAATCAGTGCTATTGTAATTTAAATCGTATGCAATGGAAATAAGTTTCAGTATGACTTACTGTGTGTAATGTCAATGACTGTTTTAAGATTAAAAGGCTTTTTTTGTTATTACTGTTGGTTCTCGAATTCAAAGGGCGATATCTACTTCCCAGTCGAGGCCGACATCGTAAAGCGACTGTCACTTGACCTCCTCAACACATTGGAGATATCGAAGTTCTGCATTTCGACCAGTTGTCGGACTTTTAAGGACTCTTTTATCTATTGGTAAACATAACATAAGCTGAACTAACATAAGCTAACATAGCTGCCCAACTTGAGGGGCCCAGAGGACTCCTGCAGGAGACTCTACGCGGGTGTCGTGCGGTCCATGGCCCTGTACGGGTGCCCCGTGTGGGCGGACGCCCTGCAGGCCAGGTTCGTGCAACTGCTGCATGCGCCGCAGCAGAAGATGGCCTGCAGGGCCATTAGGGGGCACCGCACGATATCCTTTGAAGCGGCGAGTCTCCTAGCCGGATCGCCACCGTGGATCCTGGAAGCGAGATCCCTTGCGTCACTGTATCGGTTCCGTAAGGAGGCGCGGGAGCGGGGATACGATCCCGAGCCCGAAGACATTCGGGCCGAGAGGTCCCGGCTCCACGGGATCATGGTGGCGGAGTGGGAGCGACGACTTGAGCAACGACGCGCAGGGCATGCCGTCATAGAGGCGGTAAGGCCCATCATGGGGGAATGGCTCGAGAGGCCACATGGCAGCCTCTCGTATCGACTGACGCAGATCATCACCGGGCACGGGTGCTTCGGGAGATATCTGTGTCGGATCGAAAAGGAGCCAACGTCCGAGTGCCATCACTGCGACGCGAGCGAGGACACGGGGCTGCACACGCTCACCGAGTGTCCGGCATGGGCCGGACCGAGGCGGGAGCTAGTGGCGGCCCTGGGAGTGAGAGTTCTCACCCTCGCCACCCTGCTCACAGCAATGGTCCGCTGCGCGGACGCGTGGGCGGCCGGCGTCTCCTTCAGCGAGCAGGTAATGGTCGTCAAGGAGACGGCGGAGCGGGAGACGGGGCGCGAGCGAGAAAGACTCGCGGATCGCGCCGCCCGCGCGCGCAGGCAACTCGGGCGTCGGAGGGCACTGACTGACCTCCGTCCCCCATGAGCGCGGGCCTGGGGGTGACGGGTGGAGCCGCCTGTCACCCCAGCAGAAGCAGGCCACGGCGGCGGCGCGCTAGATAGCGCGCCTCCCCATTCCGGGGGCGAGTTGGGGACACCGTTGTCCCCCCTCCTGAGGAGGGCCAGACCGTAAGGGATGGCCCTGGGTCAGCCGGGGTGCGAGGGATATAGACCCACAGTCGGCGTGCGGTTTTAGTCGATTCGAGTCCGACATAACCTCCCCTTCCGGCTCCGGCAGGGGGGGTATCCGAGGGGATTTCCGCACGAAAAAAAAAAAAAGGGATCGACATACGTAAGTTGACAACTGTCATAAACGTCTTTTTTTAAAGGCACGTCGATTTGACTTCCTTTCGCCTGTTGGTAAGCTAAAAGCAGTCTCTGAAAGAGGTTCACCATCGTAAACAAGTACCTGTTAACAATAGTGGCACTCAGCTTGACGGCTTCATCAGATGCCTTTTCACGCCCCGCTTAAAGGACCAGGGACTGTAGGAAGAAGGAAACATGTGAGCTAGCAGGGAGTTCCAGGTCTTAATGGTGCATAGGAATGATTCACCGAACCGCTTGGTTCTAGAAGCTATATTCGGCACTATATGCGGGGGATATCTAAGCTCTGCACGTGTTTTGCTGTGGACGAAATATATACACATAGGTACATTAATAATTTCTGTTCGGTTACCAAATAGACTAAAACTCCTCAGTCATGGGCCCTCAAGTGTAAGTTTTTTTTTATGGAATAGGGAGGCAAACGAGCAGACGGATCGCCTGATGGTAAGCGATCACCGCCGCCCATGGACACCCGCAACACCAGAGGAGTCATAAGTGCGTTGCCTTCCTTTCAATAGAGAGTACGCTCTTTTCTTGAAGGTTTGAAGGTCCTATTGGTTTGGAAATACCGCTGGTGACAGTTTATTCCACAGTTTAGTGTAGTAGTGTAGACTCATTGGTCACTCCTCCATAAACAGTAAGATAGGATGGGTATGTATCTATGTGTATCTAATATATAAAATTCTCGTGTCACAGTTTTCGTTGCCATACTCCTCCGAAACGGCTTGACCGATTTTGATGAAATTTTTTGTGCTTATCCGGTATCGGCCAACATCTGTTTTTCATCCCCCTAAATGGTGCAGCGGGAACGGGATCTGACGCGGATCGCGGGGCGGGAAAAAATTGGCGGTACGAAGTTCGCCGGGACAGCTAGTGTATATGTATGTATGTATATGTGTGTATGTATGTATATGTGTATGTATATGTGTATGTACCTATATTTATTTGTATAGGTATATTGTAAAATTGGGACTTTGTGCACCATGCTACCCAAACATGGTTTCTGTCTCTTTCTCCATCCAAAGGTTGCCTGTAAGAAATTGCCACTGTGCGATAAGGCCGCCTATTGTCTATACCTAAAATGTACCTACAAACAACACATGTTTTTAACCCTTGGTATACACAATAAAGATATACTTTACTTTACTTTTAGTTGTGTTTTCTCACCACGTTAACGAAAGATACTCATAGTAGGAGGTCGAACGACACCTTGTGAAATACGCATGCGCGATTCAGGAGGCTGTGATTGAAATGATCCTTTGTGCACAAGGGTGGAATTAGTGGGGCGAGACACACCTCTCGACGGGATCCTACTACGGTACTACGCATCACGCAGCCAAACGTAAGTTATTTATTATCCAAACATTCATATTATCTTATATATTCTATGCTAATATTATAAACAGGTATAGTTTGTGAGTTTGTGACGTTGTAGGGGTGAAAGACCTCTGAATCTTCTGAACCGATTTTGAAAATTCTTTTACCAATAGATAGCTACATTGTTTGTGAGTGTCATAGGCTATAGCCTAAATATTATCACGCTATCGGTGAGGGTCAGCAGCCTTCACGGGCGGAGCCGCGGGTTCCTTAGTATCGGTATAAATTGATTATTTAGTTAATTACTAACTTAAGAAACTATCCAATTCTCGCTCTAAATATGGAATAATACATTAAAGGTGCCTTAAAACATGCACAAGTAATTAACAGTACAGTTAGCTTCATAAATATCTTGACAGCGAAGTCTCAAAATGATCTTAAAACTCTCGTATTAAGAGCAAAGCAAACTATTTAATTGATTTATAATGGTGTTATTGTTCGAATTATACATGTATACCAAATATTAGAACAATCAATCAACTGGAAGGGGGCCAAAAAACTAGATTATCATCATTATAAATACTCTGTTCGTCAACATCTTTCTGATGCTAACTGTACATAAGAACAGTCATTGTGGTATAGGTAGTGTTGTTAGTGTGTTTGACTGCTACGCAGGGGGGTTGATTCTTGCTTCCGTCACAAAGGCTGTGCAGTACAGTGGTAGCAAGTATGACTAGTACATGAATGTGGTCTCGGTTGCATTCCCATGTCGGGCAAACACTCTTTGCTCGGGAATTAAAGTAGCAGCTTGGATTCAGGAGAAAGTATTCGGATAATGGTGAAAGGGTCGCCTATTATTACAAGCGTCGGTAGCCAAATGGTTAAGGATTCGGCCTTACGATCGAGAGGTCCCGGGTTCGAATACTGGCCATTACACTACCAACGTGAACCCACTCCTAGCACAAGCAATTTAGCTTAGTTGGAGCGGTTAGAGAAAATATTAGTAATTTCGGTTTTAATATTCTTTTTAAAAAGAAAAACAGATGTGCAGAGTTTGTGCTTGTATTAGGAGTTGGTTGAACTGGAAAGAGGGTAGTACTGGGAATACGCTATCCTTAATAACTAAGTCGCTTTTTGTAAGGTGGAGTGTGCTCAATGGCAATTGCTTAGAGACCAAGTTTGAAGGGATCCATTATTTGAAGTTTTTCGTAAGATTGAACAAAAAATCGAGTGGACTTTTCACTCTTTTCTGCTCAGCTACAGATTTATTAGTAAACATTTCCGCGTCATCCTGCTACGTTTTCTGAGGTAGGATAATACTTGCTGTATTGTTTTGTCCAATATTTAACAGAAAGGCCCGAATATATTTTCCTGGGAATAAAAGCGTCTTGATTTCCGGGTTTCTGGGACCGCTTTATTCGATTGTGAATCCATAATAAGCCCAAACTTATACGCTGGGAAGTTCTTTAGGTATTCGAAATTTATTGTTATTGTGTTGGGTTACCAAAGGGTATGTTAAGGAGCGTATGGGGTCATACAGGGGTACATAACAGAGGAATACAATTGGTCAAATTGGGAAATAGCAAATAATTCTCAGAGAAAATCTCGGGGCTTGATTTTAGTGAAAACTAAGACTGCATCAGGTTGAATTATAAAAAAACTATATTCATAACTAGGAATCGAACCCTTAAGATTCCATAAAGAACACCGTTTGTTATTATCACTACAAAATAGTAATGACAGGAAAGTAATAACATACCTACGGCAAATTGGACCAGGATAAGGAAAGACCTTTTTTTAAGTGTAGAAATTAATCACCGAACAAACCACCCATTCAAGTCCGATATAACCACCCCCACTGGTAATGTCGAACTCATCGGACTCCGTCTCGGGTCATCAGTTGCCAAGGTTTTCTCACCTTTTTGGCCGGGGGGTGACCGGTAGAGCCGCCTGTCACCTTGGCAGAAGCAGGCCGCGGCGGCGACGCAAAGTGCCCAAAGACCCAAAGCGGCGTGCGTTTTAGTTGGTTCGAGTCTGACATAACCACCTCCACCGGCTCCGTGAGGGAATCCGTGCGGAATTTTCGCACGATAAAAAAAAGGTTTTCTCATCTTCATAGGACCAAAAAAATACAAGGTGAAATGTGGTTGTTAATACATATTTGCCTACCCCTTCAGGATGATCCGATACACTGGCATCAGACTTAGACTTCGAAAACACGGGCCCAAAGATTTATTCTTTGTGGAAAGGGATCTTTTCCTATTATTACTCGACAAAAGCTGGGCGACTTCCGGAGTGAACACAATTCTTTTCATTCCTTGAGTCGTATAAGGCGATTAGAAAGGAGGTATGTGGGGTGGCTTAAACTTATGCCTGGTACACATTCAACTAACGTAGACGAACGAACACGAGCTAGTGGGATTAGTCGATAATTACTGCATGCTATCGAGCGTACCATAAGGATTGAACTACATCTGGGAGAACCTAATCATACTTCCCCGTACTTCTATTCTTTTCTGTAACTCAGAAGAAAGCTGGAATTCGATCACGTGGTGGAATTAACGAGGTAACCTCCCAGCGGCTAGTGGTAGCTAAAATACAGGAGAGACCATGGTGCAGCCATGCCGTTATGGTGCCGATGCAGTGTGTCCTGACGCTAAGGCACCCCTTAAAGATATTTTTCTGCGTGAAGTCGGAGCAGGCTACTAGTCAGCCAGCCATTTACTTGTTAAAAGAATATATTAATAAACCTATGACTCAGGCAGGACTCTTCATGGAATCTACGATGAATCAAGCGGGAGTTTTAAATAAACTCTCATATCCTCAACCTGCAGATCAACAGTAATTGCTTCTAGTAGAATCACTTAGCAGATGGAATGTGAATCATCGTGATGTCAGTGGCATTTCAGCTGTCATGCTTCAGAATTTTCAGACCACTACTGTAATTTTCTTTAGGGTATTTTCTCAAAGTGTGCGAAAGTGCATTCTAAAAACAATGGCGGATAGTATCGTTTCTCCAATTGTGAAATTCTTTGTAAGGAGGGCGATCAGTTAGGAACACAGTTCTGACTGGGGTCCTACTTATAATTAAGGGGATACAATGTGCATAGGTACTAACCCCAATTTAAGTCGGTACTAACATAATGGATCTAAATAATCTGATAAATAAAATAATTTGAATTTGAATTTGTCTTGAAAGTGTGATACTTGTGCAGATATCACACTGTCGCGCAAAGTTCTGCTGCAGGTGGAGGAGAGTAAATTTCGGTCACTCAATCTCACGAAACCTGAAAGATCATCGAAACCTGAAAGATCTAAAGAACTCCACTCTTATTTGTCCATTACTGGACAAATGCTTACAGTAAAAAGAGTCATCTGGTGTGCGTACATAGGTTTTGCTGAAGCTTTTTCATTAAGAAATCTATGTATACTTCTCAAACTGAGTAGTCAGAATAGGGTATTTGACTAATTCGTCGATCCTTCCCAATACTGCTTAATATGATAGCTTGTTCTGAAAAAATATTGCATATCTAAACTGAAACTATGACTTTTCATTAGTTGAAATTCCCAAAAAAAGTCAAAATATAAACAATCAAATTCAATTCAAATATATAACTTTTTAGATTCCTCATTAAATTGTAAATAACTTTTATTATGAACAATATAAATGTAAACGCAACGTAGACCGAGATAAATGCGATATTATCTTGCACTCCATACATTTGCACTACGCGCTACCGAAGCGTGACGTCACAATTTCATACGATTTTGTATGGAGCGTTTTCGGGCGGCGCGAAAAATTGAATTTTTCAAAATCAAATATCTTGAAAACTATTTGTCGTACGAAAATTTTACTTTTACAGTTCATTATGTTATATTATAAGACAGTGGTCATTTTTCGAAAGTAAAAAAAAAATAGTCAAATAACCCATTGTGCTACTTGCAATTTCACTATCATGTCACTATATTGTTCAGTGTGCTACACAACACCGGAAATACGAGATGCACCGTGTTTCCCAAATCTTACAAAATATTTATAGCTGTTCCATTGACACAGATCTTGTTGGAATACAAAATTACAGCCAAACCAAGTATCGCTCATACTCAGCCCACCCCAGGCACAGCTCACTCCAACCAATCAAATCGACTCCCGCGCATCGATCCCTCTTTCCGGTGGGTCGTTACAGGCGCTCATAAATTCTTTCTAAACCTGACAGCTTCGTAGTTCACATGTATACCCATCATGTAGTCCATGTCATGTCGCTTTTCAACCTCACAATCGACACAGCATGTGAGGAGTCACCACGCATCGATAAGCCGCCATCTTTTAATATCTGATAATAGTGTTGGGATCCATTGACGACCGAAATAGTGTTGTGCGTGTGTTGTGTAGTGTAGTGATGGTTATGTGTTTGTGTGAGTATTTATTTTTTATATTGTGCTCTTTTTTGAAGGTGTTTATTTTAAGGATTAAATTCCGGTGCGTGGATTCAAGGACCTTTTATGTGCTTTAAGTTACAAGTGTAATGCCAACATAAAAATAATACCTACCTTGCAACCTGCATTCAGAAATTCAGTTCGATTCAGAAATGGAGATGACTTATTTCTTTGCTTTTTTATGTAAAACCTTGTGTGAAAATAAGTAGGTACCTCGGGTGGTGGCAAGTGTTATGCATAAGGGTCTTGAGTTTGATTACCGAATAGGGTCAAACTGTTCTTGTGTATAACTGTGAGGGAATTATCAGTAGTAGCGCGGAAACTAGGAACAAACCCACGACTACTGCGATTATTATATAACAAAATTTTCCTTTGCATTGGGTGTCCCCCATTTAACTGGCTCAAGAGCTCTACCACACTGTCAACAATCATAATCATTTTATCATCTGTCAACAAAATATATCCATAGTTGAATCTACTTATAAGATACTAGCTTTATCCCGTGGTTCCGCCTGCGTGGATGTCGGTTATCGCAACCAAACATATCCTACGTCCTTCCTCAAGGTCTAAACTACGTCTATACCGAATTTCATCAAAATCGATTCAGTGATTTAAGCGTGAAAGTGTAACATACAGACAGAGTTGCTTTCCCATTTATAATATTATACTCCGTCCATTATATTATTGTATTTTAGACAGCTCACTGACAGTAGTCGGTATAACTTTGGTCTAGCGTCAACATCTGAAAATCCTAACAAAAATTAGGCGCCAATACGTCATTTTTCATTGACAACGTCACGTCAGCCAGAAAGCAATTTTAGGGATGTAGTTAGTCAATCGACTGTGTTTTTATTATAATAACTTGAAAATGTCATAATCGATATTGACTACAGAAAATGTTTTTTTTTTATATTATATAACTGGCGGTTTTTAACCGATTTTTAAACAACAATTCGGATGTTAATATTTTTTTTATATTTGTATGATTTTTACGAAAAAGTGATTTTTGTAACTCCGTTATATGTAGATGGATTGCCAAAATTCTTTTTTTGTTTGAAAGAGGGCTATTTCTAAATGGTCCCATTTGAATTGCAAAAAGATCTGATGATGGGCTTCAGAGCCAGACCACGGAACTCTTTAATAAATACCAGGAAATCAGTATGTTGGAATATTCTTCTAGAAGTCAGTTGTTTTGTTTTGGAGATAAGTGTATGCGGTATGGCCCACAATCGTTTTTTAATACATTTGTAAATTGTACAGACACGAAATATCTACTGCTTTATTATTATGCATAGAAAGATAATAGATTATAATTCCACATGAAATCATACATATATTTATTTATCATAATATTTTCATTTATCGATTAATAAATTTTTTTATCGATGTTTTACTTACTCGATATCTAAAATTTTCATGCAATCACTACTTTCATCTGTCTAAAATACAATAATATACTGGACGGGGTTATAGTATGGATTTCAACGGCTCTCTTGACTGAATACCCATCTGAAGTTTTGGATTATGAGTGTCAATCCCAAAATGAATGATAACTTCCCCAATAACCACAATTTCAAGGCTTTTGCAATATAAGAAAGGGTCGGCTATTTGCTTTGATGGGAATATATTTCCCGATTGATTGGTGAACATAAAAATTGGTGCAAGCCGATTAGGTTAGTGTGAAAATTATGTACTTACATCTTCTAATAAAGAAGTCTATCTGAGTTAGTTTATAAGCCCATAAGAAAAGCTAGATAAGCTATGCTTACTTTGAGTTTTAATAGAGTAGTATGCCATAGAATGGTATTGCATTAATCCTCTGTGTTAGGGACTTGTATGGGAGTAAGAAATTAAGTATATCTGCAACAAAGCCCAATAGGTCAACTAATAAAAAATAGGAGCATAGTTTAAAAATGGAATTTTACAAATGTACTATTCGATCGATGTAATATCGAGATAAACTGAAAGTAACCTACTTTATATGCAAAGAAAAAATAAACAAAAGAAGAAAAAAACATTGTGAAAAACGTAAGAACTCAGTTTAGTTTATTTCCATTGATGAAAAAACATATCAATTGAGAACCTTCTTCCATTTTGAAGTCGGTTAGGTTTGAGGACGTAGCCTATTTTAATGCCTAGTAAACGCTAAAAATATAGCACACAGTTTTTTATTTTGTCTTTTTTCGAAGTATATCTTGTTATACAAAAATGTTAGTCGGAATTAAAGCGAACATAATCATGGTATCCTCACCTCCGGCCTAGCACCAAGACCCACAGTCGGCGTGCGGTTTTAGTCGGTTCGAGTCCGACATAACCTCCCCTTCCGGCTCCGGCAGGGGGGGTATCCGAGGGGATTTCCGCACGAAAAAAAAAAAAAAAAAAAAAGTGTCCGCTTTACCAGTCTAACTGCGGATTTGGCTTCGATATTTTCTATGAAGCGACCTGACCTCCACAACCCAAAGTCTATATGGAACCATTGCAGTTAGATCAATTGTTAGACTCTTTAAGTCCCAACTACCCGTAACAATTGCCATAGATGTTGCAACCGGCACCGACGGCTTAACGTGCTCTACGAGACACGATCAGAGTTATACAAATACCCATATTCATGCATACAAAATAATATTTGCATTGAGCGGAGAGGATCGAACCCGCGACTCCTGCGAAGCGGCCACGTTCACTACCGCTACGTCCAGTATACTACCTACTCTGTGTCAGATCCGGGTCTCAGCATTCCATGGATTCACCGTGCGGTCGCCGGGTCCATGGCGTGGTACAGAGAGGAACACTGTGACGGGCGCCTGGGACTTGCGACCCAGGTGTAGGTTTAGGGTGGCCACCTTGTGATGCATCAGCGCTCACCTCCACCCTCAGTCTTGTTCCCCTCTCTACCTATCCAAATTTTGTAAAATCCTATCAACGCCGTTTTAGTTATTGCGGAGGTGAAGAGAGCTACCACAGTCTGGTTGTAGTATATTTATTACGACTCAATGATTAAATGAAGCAATGTCTTGTATACTAAATAACAGGCTTATATACTATGATTTATCCACCATTGGTGGAGTGGGAGCGATGCTTGTGGTCACGTCATATCTTCTCGCTGACTTGCATATTTTGTGTTATGGCAGAGGGCGTGATTTCTTAGCTAACATCATTATTATTTTGTGCATTCTAATTTCCTTAAAGAAATCACGTTCCTGTCTGCCATATAGATATTCGTTTGAGCAAAAAGAGTACTACTCTGACCTATTTTACGTATTCAATCAAGGACCAGTAAGTTTATTCTGAGGTTCAGATTTCTATTTGCGTGCTAATAGATAGAGGTCATTCGACTGCCCGTTGCCTACCACTAGTTATCCTATCAGGCAAATTGGCATGGACCCGTGGGGATACATTGCAAATGGCTCGGCTATTAAAAGTAATGCCTACCGTGAACGAACCTACATGCCTTTTTGTTTACTACTATATACGTAGACAAGGTACTTTTATTATATAGATAAGCGTCGGTAGCTTAATGGTTAAGGAGTCGGCCTTACGATCGATAGGTCCCGGGTTCGAATCCTGGTTATTACACTACCGACGACGTGAACCCGCTCCTAGCACAAGCAATTAAGCTTAGTTGGTGGGGTTAGAGCGAATATTAGTAACTTAATCTCTGTAGTGTACTTTCGTCTGTGTAGTCTGTGGTTCTTTTATTTATAAAATTACGTTGATTACATAGGTTCTAATATTCTTAAAAAAAAGCAAGTTATGCCTACTTCTGTTGAATGGACACTTCTTCTTTGAGATTCTCTTTTTAGATTGCGTTCTCGGAGACACTCCTAAGAACCTCCGGTGTATATGTTTTGTGGGGTTTTCCCAAGCGACTAAAGGGGTTGTCCAAGAAGGGCATTAGAAGGTTTCCTCAGGGTAGGCAGCACGAGTGTAACGCCCCTGGTGTTGCATACGTCCATAGGCCGCGGTAACCACTTTCCAATAGTTTGGCCATGTGCTTGTCTACCAACTAAGTGGTATAAAAAAGCTGCTTACTATATTAAAAGTATTAGTCAATTATGTTGTGTAGGTTAGTGAAAAGCTTATGAATTATTGAGTGTGGAGAGGTGAGTGTATGTCAGCGTTTAGCGTAAGTAAGTTGTAAAAACTTGTAGTATTTTAACGTGAAAAACATTCATTACTTCAAATAAATAAAATAAATAAATATTCTACAACATTCTACAAAACGCTATCTAGACCCATGGTAAGCATAGCTTAACTAGCTTGTGTTATGGAATCTAGAATGCGGAAAAATACATCGAGAAAAATTAAATGCCCAAGTGGGACTTGAACCCACGACCTTTCCCTTACAGGGGGAATGCTCTTTCAACTGAGCAATTGAGCCCCACCTGAATGGCTTCAAATTTCCCTTCTCTTTATATCCGTCTTTAAGAGCGACGGTGGAGCCATTTACCAACATTCTTAGGAACTGTTGAACCAATGAATAATTTTTCAACCCTTTTTAAACATTGATATTTCACTTTTATCGTCGGAATATTTCGAGTTCTTTCGACTAATATCTTATTTTATTTTATTATCCGTGTGGTGACAGAGAAAGAAGACAAGTGTCATCACTCCATCTCATATTAGGCGACTAACGGAAAAATACGCAGAAGATATCACTGCGAGAGAAGGAAAACTCGAAATAAAACCCTGTACCAACCCGTCTGGCCAGCGTGGAACAGTAGGCCAAAGCCTCGCAATATTGGGAGAGGCCTATGTCCAGCGGGTTTACCACTGGTGACCGAAATTCATTTGATCATTTGACGTGTGACCGATAAAACATTTCTACTACTGATCGAATGAAAAATTTACCAAAAGAGTTTTTATTGAAGCAACATTTGGTATTTTTACTACAGATCGAATGAACGTTTGGTCGAAAAACAGTTGAATAAATAATTGATTTTTACATGGTTATAAAAAAATAACCACGAAGGCTAATTGAGGGAGCTCTGCTCCGCTCCCGTAATTAGCCTTCTAACCTAACCTAACCAAGTCGGATTGTGCACCTTTCTCAATAAAGTTATCACTAACATTCCTTGGTGCCACACTGTTTTTCGACCAAACGTTCATTCTATCAGTAGTAAAATACCAAAATGTTTGTTCGATAAAAACTCTTTTGGTCAATAGCTCATTCGATCAGTAGTAGAATGGCCTAATGTTTTATCGGTCACACGTCAAATGATCAAATGAATTTCGGTCACCAGTGGTAAACTGATGTCCAGCAGTGGACTGCGATAGGGTAATTGATTGACTATCCACAGATATACCTACTACAGTAAGTTGAATAATGTAGTAAACTTCACCCGTAAGTCAGTACAAGAGATTATTGACGAATAAAGATCAGGTGAAGGCTATCTTTTTAGGCTTGGAGACTTAGGGACTTGGGAGTGAGATGGCTGTTGAATATTTCGTGAACTATATATTAGTTAGACGGAATAGGATAGCAACCGTCCAAAGAATAAAATGTTTGAAAATTTTCCCTTTAGTTACTCTCGTGCTGCTAACTTAATTTCTAATAGAAAAATACTGAAATCTTTTTCTACCCTCGGCCCCGTACCGTGTTTATTTCCCGGTGGAGTAGAATAGGACCACCCCAGCTCTTCCTGTGGGTGTCGCAAAAGGTGATTAAGAAATAGAGCTGTTCTCCATCCGACAGTAAACATACAGCCCAAGACAAGGGCCCGCTAGATGGCAATAGGCTCGCCCCTATAACGTCGTGGGATCGAAAATCATAATTGGCCAAACGTGGGTGCTCGTACACTTCTGCCTACCCCTTTGGGGATTTACAGACCTGAATATATGTATGTATGTTCTTTTCTACCCCAGTAATTGAACGCCCATGCAAATTTATGCTGCAGGATCAAAACGACGAAACGAGCGTAAACACATCTAAAATAAAATATATGCATGGCTATACGAAGTTTCGCGTATTTTACGTGTAACACATCGTAAAGTAGACTCAACGTGTCGCCAACGAATTCTAGAGCTATATAAACTGATGTATAAAAGGTATTGATCTGTTCTCTTACCTTAAGGGAATGATGATCGTATCTACGAGTATATAAAGTCTAACTAAGGAATATTGATAGGTACTTTCTGAGTATTTCTGATATAACAATTATCGACGGTTAAGACGAGAAAGGGTGCAAGCGACACGGATGTTCGAAGAGAAATGACCTCAAACGACATAAGAAATTATTTATTGGAAAGTGATTTTCTTATAAACTGTCGGTCTGTTAGAACCTTGTAGTACTTCAACTGTCAATGATACACTCAAATATTTGAAGGATATACGCACATGTAACGCACACGGGTTAAAATAATAGTAAAATGCAAGCCGTTTTGTTACCCTGGCAAATGTAAAAACATAATATCTCCATTAATTTATATCTTTTGAAAAGATGCAATGAAACATTGAATAGGCTATTTGACTAAGTCGTCGATTCTTCCCAATACTGCTTAACCCTTAATTTACCTGTTAGGTCCATTGGACTCCGCACAAAGTTTCAATCATGCTTAAAAACTTAATTACCGCGAATTAAACTTCGCGCGCCCGTGTACCTTCATTCAGTAGCGCATCGGCTTCAGGGTGAGGAGGACGTTCGCCTGCGCAGCATGTAGAGGTAAGTAGCCGCTTGTCATGCGTCCATTGGACTCAAACAGGGTATTTGTGTAACAAAATTTGTAAAATCATTGTTTTGTTATTTTTCGTGTTTTCATGTAATTTATTTAATTTTAGATTAACAATATGGCGTCGAATAGGAGATCAGTTAATATAATGCAACAGGGTGGTGATCAATAGTAACCGACTGGCTCCAGGACGATAAAGAGGATTCCGATGATGCTACCACGAGAACTACGCACTATCAGTAATAACTTAGATGCCCTTAGCTAACATGCAACTGGAAACTGAAAATAAATTGCCCTGAGACTAAAGATAATATTGCCTAGCCGTCTAAGGGAAGACTGTGCATCTGTGTCATAGTTGTTTGAGGCCAGTATGTTTAGGTTGCACTAAAAAGCTTTGCGTGAAATGTATAGATAAAGCCAAAGATGAGGCGTTGCAGGTTTCTTATTTTATTATGAACATGAACCATTTTTATTTTTGTTAACGATTGTTTAAGATATTATTGTGTTAATTTAGTAGAAAAAAAACTATGTTTATGTTCGGATTTTGTTTCAGTTCGAAGCCAGAAGTTGGCATTTATTTTTTTATAGATATTTTCTAGTGATTAGGTATGTACAAGAAAAATATAAGATACATACATGATTGATTAAAATTTGATACGTAAAATAGTAAGAAATATGTTGTTAAACACATTAAATTACTTTGTAATACAAGATTTTCTTTTATTTTGAGTAAAATTGATGATTTGTATGGAGGAGTCCAATGGACTCAATGAGGTTAATTGCAGTATATAATTTCACCGGGTAAACTGAGGGTTAATATGATAGCTTGTTCTGAAAAAATATGCCTTGCAAAATAGAATATTGCATATCTAAACTTAAAACTATGACTTTTCATTAGTTGAAATTTCCAAAAAAAGTCAAAATATAAACAATCAAATTCAATTCAAATATTTAACTTTTTAGATTTCTCATTCAATTTTGAATAACTTTTATTATGAACTATATACGTGTAAACGCAACGTAGACCGAGATAAATCCCATATTCTCTTGCACTTCATACATTTGCACTACGCGCTACAGAATCGTGACGTCGATTAGTTTCGTCGTAGTTTCGTACGATTTTGTATGTTTTTTTTACATACAGCATGTAAAAAAAACATATTTACACTATTTTTATATATTTTTTATATTTCTGCAATGAGTTCCTCATATATTTCACTAGTATATAATAGGGTAACTACTGTTTAATTTAAAAGTGAAATAAAAAGTAGGGAACTCATTGCAAAAATATAAAAAATATATAAAAATAGTGTAAATATGTTTTTTTACATACAGCCTATGTAGGGTTTAAATATTAACGTTTTAATAGTGCAATATATTCTACATACCATTATCACTATGCTCCATATTAGACATAATTAATTCGTTTCGCGATCCACTATAAATAAATTATTGTAAGTATTTGCAATATTCTTAATTCCTTTTACGTCTTACTTCGAGTGCAATTTGTTGGTACTAAATAAATTGATATAGTGTTATAAAGGGTAGTAATGAATGCACTTGATAGTCAAGTTTATCATTACATTATTAGTTTTATCAAAATACCACTTTTCAAAATTGAATTTATATCATGTCCCTATATGACGCTGCCCCAGTGTGCGGCGCGACAAATTTAATTTTTCAAAATCAAATATCTTGAAAACCATTTATCGTACGAAAATTTTACTTTTACAGTTCATTATATTATAAGAAAGTGGTAATTTTTCGAAAGTAAAAAAAAATAGTCAAATAGCCTATTGTACCAATATCCAAGGCACACCGATCTCAGGAGGTCAAGTCAACTATTTGAACTTTTCGCACTCTGAAAATAAATATTTTACTTCTAGTGTGTAAACTTCTGAACTAGAGAGAAAGTATTTTCATAGGGCCTTTAGTACTATAATCCATACATAACATACATATATCATAACATAAACTCACGCCTGTATTCCCCGAAGGGGTAGGCAGAGGTGCTAGCATCCACATTTCGCCAGTTTATGTTTAGGTCCCAATGTAAGAGGTGGCGAACCTATTGCCATTAACCGGGCACTTATAAATATATACTAATATAATAAATTCGAAAGTAACTCTGTCTGCCTGTCTGTTTGTATGTTACGCTTTCACGCTTAAACCAGTGAACCGATCTTGATGAAATTTAGTATAGGGGTAGATTAGACCATGAGAAAGGACATAGGCTATGTTTGGTCGCGATAACTGACATCCACGCGGGCGGAGCCACGGGCAAAAGCTAGTATTCAATATTCAAGTAAATTACTTCCTCATCTTCATCCAAGGGTCAATCCCAGTTACATGCAAAGCTTGCTTTTAAGCTCGAGGTCCTCTCGCCCACTCCTCTTACCTACAATTTGGTTTTCTTTCTGGATTTTGCGGGAGTGATTAACGTCGACCCTCCAGCCCCATGTGCAAAGCTTCTACCAGAGCCCATTCCATCATACACTAGAAGTGAATCTTAGTAGGCATTCATAAAATATAACTGGAGTTTCCATTCGAGTACATCGGGAAAAATGAAATGCTCAAGTGGAACTTGAGCCCACGACCGTTCCCTTACAGAGGGAATGCTGTATTGAGATATTGAGCCACACATGAGTCACTTCAAATTTCCCTTCTCTTTATATAAGGGAGATCGTGGGTTCAAGTCCCACTTGAGCATTTAATTTTTCCCGATGTTCTCGAATTTTAAAGTTAGCGTAATAAACTTCTATAAAAATTCATTCATATTGAGTTTCTATCTTTTGTTACAGGTATGAAACTGGTGGCATTCCTGATCTAGTCTACGTACTTCAAACGAAAATGTTAATTCAGTTTCCCTAGACATAGAATAGAAATAGCGTGGGAATAAACCAACCAATCTAATCACTTGCTGTTTGAAATCAACAAAATTATAAGGAAGACATGGATACTAAAAACGATGCACGTTCAGACGATATCGAACTTAGCGCTCAAGGAACGAGCAAACCTGGGTAAGTAGAAGTAGAATATTGTCATAAAGTTACAATCATACGTCACAACAATAAGTTTATAAACCAACTAGATTAAATCTAGGTTGCTACTAATAGTACAAGAATTACTCTAGTCGGCTGGTACTTTAAGATGAACCGTATTCGATACTTCTAGATCAAAAATGCTTCGGTAAAGAATATTCAATTACAAGTCTTTAGGGCACGTAGAAAATATCAGAGATTTTTTTTGGCTTTATAGCTTATATTTTCCACTACTCGTATTTTCTGGAGAAAGATATCGAGATCGCTTGATAAAATTCACGGATTTAGTTTGTTTACCTGTAAATAAATTTCAATATTATTTTGTAAATAATAGCATTAACATTGGCATAGGTTAAACGTCTGATAGAGGTATGCACAGTTAAGATCCTCTGAAAAAATATTAATAAGTCGTACATGTGTATTTGATTACTCTTTTAGTCACACAAATAAGACCTGAAGTTGCTCATTACATATGTTTTAAAAGAGCGTGTGTATTCATCAGAACGTCCCTGGAACCCACGACCTTTTCCTTACAGGGGGAATGCTCTTCCAACTAAGCTATTGAGTCACACCTGAATCACTTCAAATTTCGTGTTTTTTTAAATCCGTCTTTCGAATTTCGTGTTTCGAATTTAAAAGTTAGCATAAATTTCATTCAAATTATATTAAAATGTTTAAGTCAATTTTGTTGAACATATTCACAATATTACCTATTTGTGTTGACCAGTTTAAAAAAGCACAATGAAACTGGGTACATAGACATAAACAAAAAATATAAAATAGAAGTACCTAAGTAACGTGGAACGGTAAAATTGCAATGCAGTTAAAAGGAGATACCCCATTTTGGGCCTGAGTGTACAGACATCAAACCTACCTCAAAAAATTCGTCTATTTTGTGTTATAATTTTGTTTAGACTTCATTACAATCAGCAATGGCCAAGTGCGACAAAAGTTTAAAAATGTGATTTTCATTAATCAACAAGCTTCGTAAACGTTGAATGTAATACTTAATCCGATCTTCGTAAATGCGCTATGATTATGCTTGCTTTATCGATTCGATTATGAAATCAAATCGATAACTAATAACTATGAATTTTAAATTCGTGGCTTTATTAAATGATTTCAAAATATCTATGTAGCATCTTTATTTTCGTTATTCAGTTTACTAATCAGAAAGACTCCTGTCTCTTTCATAATGGAAGTCAAAATATCGATTGTAAATAATCGTAGTGTATTCAAAGTCTATGTAAATAATCGATCATATAGAATTCATAATAATCTGTAACATCATTTATGTCATTTTCACTCCTGTCATTGAAAATGTCGCATTCGCTTTCCTTCGACTCCCTGAGATCATGTGTTTTGCTGCTTTTACTCTGTGAATTGTATATGATTTTCGAACTAATTGACCCTTGCTTGATTACTGGACACCGTTATTTGCTACATTTGTTGACCTTGGCTTTAAAACTGGACTAGACTTTACCACATCGGCTGAAAGCTATCACAATGAGTCTCTGTGTGAATTGTGGAATCGCTACCGATCGGTGCAATATTATAGGCACATTATGGACATTTATTGAACGATGCAGGGATACTAGCTTGTATACGTGAATGGGTCGCACCACAAATAGTAAGTACCTATTCGTTATTTCTCGCTCTTTTGAAATTGTTATTATAATTTTAACGTTAACAAGCTGTGTGATAGCTGCTATAGAATAGAAATTACTACGAGTCTACCTAATCCCGTAGATAATTATGCCAACTTTTGTATATGACAATGTATCTTGACTGATATGTGTAACGTTCATGAAGAACTAGCCTATATGACTAATGGAATATTCAGTGCTTATAACATGATCTCTGTTTAAGGTGAATGCAAATGACATCATTTGCGAATCTTGCTGGATTCAAGCTCAATGTGCATGTTTGGATGAGAACAGACCAGCACAATCAGCAGTGGGGCACAGAAAAGTGTGTATTCTGTATGTCATTGAAGTGTGCAGAGAGGTGGATAGAGACCTCCTACAAGAACTGTCAATATCTCAAACGACTTGGTTGTTAAGAGGAAAAATAAAGTCCAGGCATATAAGTAGTAGAACTTATTACGTATATATATTAGTTGACAGTTCTTTGAGCGGGAAGAATGTTATATTACAGCATTGCTGTAATTGTTTTGTAGGTTAGAGAACAGTCGGGTGCTGTGCCCACATAATGAGTGTAATATGGTATCTTGGTTGGGCACGGTTCCAAGACAATATAACACCTCCTGCACAGTTTCTTGACAATATTTTAATAAACTATGATGATGCTTAAAAAGGGGAGGAAAGACCTAAGTCCTAGTGTAAGCATTTCTAAAGCCAAATAGGAAGATACCCGGGATAGAGATTACCTAAAGTACTTTTTTAAAATAAAATAATCTTTAAAATAATGTTGTTTTATTTTATTACCTACTTATATAATTAATTCTATATTACTACAGCAAACAAGTATGTATACAGCCTTGTGGAAAGTGGTAACCATAGCAAAAGGATGTCACTCAGATGTTGCCGTCTGAAGTGAGGGTAGGGAAGAATTGCTTTACCACCTTTAGAGTAAATGTCAGTTGCATATCATAAAACTATAAGGTTTAATATCGTGCAACAAAAAAGTAGCTAAAGCATGTCTTTGCTTCGACATATCAGTTTTATTATTTAGCATATAGTTGACCATTCCACATTAATGACTAACAATATTAATGACCTGCCCTTTTCTATACTAATAAAACCTGCTAATCTACTTACAAATAAAAGCGATACGCGAATAACTTGTGTAGCTATCACACACAACACAACATAAGACGCTGTTTGACCGCATTATGTATTACAACATAACCTAAAAACCTATGAACAATGCTCGATTTAACAAACTTGGCCATTGTGAATCGTCGTGAAAATTAGGCAAACAAAATGTCCTTAGATGGTCTAATTATTGCCTAATTTTCAACCCTGTACATGCGGGCCCAAGATTGTATGAGAGTTGGGGTTGTCCTTTACTTTTTATATTCTAAGTCCCCTTTGAGCGTGCTAAAATGAGGTTTGAAAGCGGCGTGAAAGAACTTTTACTTGGAAATGAGCTAGATCCCTAATCAAATAAGATAAGCCAAGTCATAGAGCTTACGTGTCCTATAACATTATCGTATAGTGAGGGTGATAAAGAGGACACTTTGAGGACGTTGCTATATTATATCCGCCGATACTGCCTGTCGTTATTCCTAATGTGTAGCCAGTAACCCTTCAGAGATATATATACAGTATGGATACGACATATAGGCATTTACGAAAACCGCTAACCATCCTGGTCCGTAGGAATGTAACCAAACAAAATTTAAACTTAAATTCCCAAATTTTAAAAAACCGAAATTTTCTAACAAAATAATTATCAAAGTAAATGTTGAAAATGAAACTATCCGTATAATGTCATTGATAGTTACTAAGTCATTAATAAATACGCACACGCCTTTACACACACACACATACGCACGGTTTACGACAATAGGGGGTAGTGTAGTAGGTAGGTAACTTACTCGGAAAGCGGAGCGGCAACAAACAAAGCACGCCGACGCGCCGGCGCCGCCGCCGCCGGGCCGTGCCGCCGGTTGGGCGCGCTCACGTACCTACGTACGTAAGTAGGTACCACCAGATTCCGTAGAATCACAGGTTAAGACGTATAGTACGCAGAACTTTTAATAACACTGTAGATTGTAAATACAAATCTTTGAAATTTTCAAAATGTCCGCCACTTGCTTGAATACACAAATTACATCGCCGAACAATATTGTCCCGATTTCGATTCGGATCCAAAGCCATAGCTTTCAATTTGTTAAATGCCTCAATAATTCGGCTGCGCAGTGCTTCTTGACTTTCAGACACACGTGGATGGCACAATAACAAAATACAATAGGTAATAATAGTTTTAAATAACACACAATTTCAAAATACACAATAGTTATGAAGAAAACACTCACACTGGATGGCACATACAACACGAAATAAATACTTACTATTATAATAGTTGAAAATAACACTATTTAAAAATACATAAAAGTTAATTAGTGTCAATTTCACTCTAAAAAACTATGTCGAATAAAATCTCGATGCGAACATGCGCGCGTGCTCGCGGTCACTGGCGAGCAAACGTCATGCACGTCACGGGGGAATCCCCGAATAGCGAGTGAATATTTGAATGAATACACAGTGCGGCAACGTCGCATTTTACAATTTCTATAGTAGGTAATTAGGTTTTCCATATCTTGAATCAAATCAGGACAAGAAGTTTTTTTGTACTACTAAGGTGGCAGATAAGCACACGGCCCACCTGATAGAAAGTTATTACCGTGGCATATGGATGTATGCAAGACCAATATCCTCTTTGAAGAACCTCATGTTCTAGTCCCTTGGGAGACTCATGGCAGGGAGTTCATTCCACCGCCTGAGTGTACGTGGGATAAAGTTTCTTTCATACCTTACAGTGTACACCGTTTCTAGGAAACAGTTTCAACGGTCCAACACCAAGCTATGCCGCACCATTAAGACCTGGAACTCTCTGCCAGCTCACGTGTTTTCTTCTTCCTACACGCCCGGGTCCTTTAAGCGGGGCGTGAAAAGGCATCTGATGAGGCCGTCAAGCTGAGTGCCACCACTGTTAACATGGTACATGTTTATGATGGTGACCCTCTTTCCGAGACTTTGCCTTTAACTTACCATCAGGCGAGGTGAAGTCAAATTGACGTGTCTGTTATTAAAAAAAAACTCATTGGCGACAGCTACTAGCCGATGGACTCACATGGACAAGTAGGAGTGGTCATAGTGTTCTCCGAAGCTCCGTGACAGCATTTTGGAGATGAAAGACTACAGCGCCCAACTTAGGGTCGTGACTCTTGAGGACTGCGTCGAAACTAGGACAAATCCGGGGAAGCCCGGACGGATGGTAACACTAATAGTAATAAAAAATTTACGACTATCGTTTCTAATGCCGATTACACACTCGCTTACATTTTGTTCTGAATTAAATCTGAATCGTGAATGTAGAAATAAATTTATCTTAAAATTTGTAACAATTTCAAGTCGGTCTTTTCCTGTATGTAAAGTTCAAAGTATTCATGATCAATAAACATAAACACTACTGGTGAAATTATTAAGCATAGGCGGTTTACGGCGGTACATCATCGACCGCGAGGTCGAAAAATCCTGTCTCTGCCTGCCCCTTGACGCGGCCATGCCGTCCGCGCGGAGGTGCGGTGCCTCACACGCGCATACGCATAACCACTCTATGATCGAACCGGTCAATTCCGCGTTAAATACATAGGCGCGCGCTACGCGCGTCTATCGCCGTACCGCGTGGATGTCGAGTGTGAAAGAGTCCTTATACGTAGGCATACAATTGAATGAGAATTTAAAGTTCATTGAAAACTGCTATTCTACAGAGTGTTCACAGCTGATCAAAATTCACTAAAATTAAAACTCTTGTTTTTGACCTTAATACTTGACCGATTTTGTTCAAACTTTGCCCGTTTCATGCTAACAGGGTACCAAGTATGTGGCTTCAATTAATGCCTATATGTCGTATCCATATTGTATAATCGTTGGGAATCGGGAGGAAGGAAGGAAGGAAGATTGAATATTAAGATTGTACTAAGGAGACGTAAGGAGGCATAGCCTGCTTTAGTCAAACATCAGTGTTGTAACTATATTTAAATACTAGCTGCTGACCGTCATACAAGTCTGGTAGAAGCTTACGATAGAATAATTGATATTATATTTAAACTTTCCCAAAATCTGGCAAGTATCTTAAGGCTCATCTTATTGAATTTTAATTTCTTCTCATTTCAGCGACGTGGCAACAAAATCAGACCTCCCTGAAAGAGGTTCCTGGGCTAGCAAATTGGACTTCATTCTTTCGGTAGTCGGTTTAGCCATCGGTCTTGGCAACGTATGGCGATTCCCCTACCTGTGCTATAAAAATGGCGGTGGTGCTTTTCTTATCCCTTACTTCCTTACGTTATTCCTTGCCGGTATACCCATGTTCTTTATGGAGCTGGCGATGGGACAGATGCTTACAATCGGTGGTTTGGGCGTGTTCAAGATAGCACCAATATTCAAAGGTAAGTCTGAATTTACAATGAGAGCTTACTCAAGAGTAGCTGTAGTTGAGACAATCAAAGGCCTTGAAGCAAACAGAGTTCGTGAAAAAAAAGGTACAAGCATAACAAACAGTACAAACTGGCCTTCAAAACAAGACTATAGAAATTTAAATTGATTAGTGGTTAGTTGAAAACGACAAATACAATACAAATAATTATAAAGACAGTCTCATGCTTCAAATTCATTTCGTGGTCGGGTCTAACAATGACATTCTTTGTCGTAATAGGGATTATTACTGAACCCAAATGAAAAGAGGGTCTGTGCTTTGTTTAAGAAACACAAATTATTATTTGCCCCAATTTAATTTTGGGATTGTAAATTTCAAATATCTTACGCAATTTGGTTACACTTGGTTTCATTTATGTTGCTTTATTTTTACTCATCTATTTAACGAGTTATGTAACAATTTCCATTTCTAAGATGTAAATTGAGTCGAAAATTTCGAAGTTTTCAGCATAGAGAGTTTGCAGGTTAAGAGAGCTCGGAAGCAAAAGTTGGTTCAACTTTTAAGAATAAAATTATTCAAATTCCATATTAACTTTATAGAATTACCCTCGTCGTAATTATATAATTAAAATACTTTAATAACAGCTTCTGGGACCTACTGTGCACATTAATTTTACGTAATTATGTCATATTAAATAATGTCAATCAGTTAAATGATAGTTATAAGACCGGCTAAACAATACGAGAACTTGCTAAAACTCCTACCATTTTTATTTTTTGTTGTGTTGTTTATAAGCTGTGCTATTATTTTTTGTCTAGGCATTGGTTATGCTGCTGCAGTGATGTCCTGTTGGATGAACGTCTACTACATCGTTATCCTCGCGTGGGCTATATTCTATTTCTTCATGTCTATGAGATCAGGTGATTATTTCATTACTATCATTGGTTTTTGAAAATAAAATAAAATAAAATAAAAAATAAAATAAAAAAATAGTTTTACTATAAAATAGCTGTATAATACTCATATTCTTATATGACTTGATATTTTGTACTCAATCAACGTCCGTGGCTGTCTAGACAGAGTAAGATCCGTGTTACATTTATGCATGTATGCATCTCATTTACATAGCGATCACTAGTATATCGAGAACACATTGAGAGCAGATACTTTGTCTAAAGACAATGTTATTTTCTGTTATTATGGTTCATTAGCATGCATATTGCTTTTTTTTTGTTTAATTCAGAATTTACATTTTCAAAATTATGGTTAGGATTCAGGTTCAATTCTATGTCATCTGCAAATTGGTGCAGCAAGGAATGAGACTCCGATGCGATCTTTATCTCAGGTTTTGGAGGTCATATGGCAGTTAGAAGGGCTAACACACAAATCAATATCCATAATGATGATTGTTTTCTTTTGCAGATCTACCATGGCGTAGCTGTGACAACTATTGGAACACAAACGCATGCGTTAATCCCTACGACAGAAAGAACTTAACATGCTTCTCTTCGACCGACATGACGACCTATTGCATGCTCAACGGCAAGAACATAAGCAAGGCTCTATTGTCGGACCCAGTTAAGGAATTCTGGGAGTAAGTGAACTTATCGTAACATAAATAAACATACAAGACCCTGAAATCGAGGGGTCAGAAGCTTAAGTGGTTAAACATACAGCCTCGGTACTATCAAGAATACTGACTTTTTTTTTCATGCGGAAATCCCTTCGGATTCCTCTCCCGCCGGAGCCGGAAGGGGAGGTTATGTCGGACTTAAACCACTAAAACCGCACGCCGACTGAGGGTCGTAGTGCTAGGCCGGACGTAAGGTTGTCTTCGACATATCCCTCGCACCCCGGCTGACCCAGGGCCATCCCTTACGGTCTGGCTCTCCTCGGGAAGAATACTGACCATAACATTACTGAAGTGTACCCACTCTTGATATAAGCAAAAATTAGCTTAGCTGGAGGATTTATGGTATTATTATTTTCGTAGTACCTAATTTCGGATACTAATATTGTTACAAAAAATGCAAGTATAAAGTAGCTCTACTACTACTACTTCTAGTGCCTCTTCACTACTGGAGGTCGGCCGTCAGCTCAGCGAATTTTTCTCGGTCTTGCTCCAAGTGAAGAAGCTGTTCCACGCTGGCAATCTTTGTCCCTTCTCGTATGTTTCTCAGCCACGACTTCTTTCTTCGTCCAATGCGTCTCTTGCCATCGACTTTCCCCATCATAATAAGTTGGAGGAGGTCGTATTACTCGTGTCACAAAACAAGACTTAGAGATGTGTAAATAAATAATTAAGTAGGTACTTTTATTAATGTGGCGATAACCTGACTGCATAGAAAACTCATATCTGGCCATACTACTTCCGTTGGGGCTAGGTAAGAGTGTCACAAAGATGCTGACTTGACGACGCAAAGGATGATATGCGTGTCAATGTCGACAAAGAGATTGCTCGTACGATGGCCCCTTGACACAATGATAATGTTTAATTGTAACCATTTTGTATCTCTCATCACTTAATTTATTTTCTATTTCAGACGCCGTGCTCTGCAAATCTCAAGTGGTATCGAACATATCGGCAACATTCGTTGGGAATTGGCGGGGACCTTGCTCCTCGTGTGGGTATTGTGCTATTTCTGCATCTGGAAAGGAGTCAGGTGGACTGGCAAGGTTGTCTACTTCACTGCGCTGTTCCCCTACTTTTTGTTAACCGTGTTGCTTATTAGAGGTGAGTTTTAGGATAGTATGGTTGAGGAAGAAATTTAAATATACACCGATAGTCTAAAAAGACGCCGTGTTGGTTCCTGCTGGAGTAGAATAGGACCACCCCACCGCTTCCTGTGGGTGTCGTGAAAGGCCATTGAGGAATAGGGCTGTTTTCCATCTAACAGTAAACATACAGCCCAAGATAAAGGGCCAGCTAGACGGCAATAGGCTCGCCCCCTATTACGTCATGGGATCGAAAATCATAATTGGCAAAACGTGGGTGCTAGTACACCTCTGCCTACGTCTTCGGGGATTCACAGACGTGAGTGTATGAATACCTTACATGCTAGTCGTGCAGGTACAGGTTTTCCTATAAGGTGTAGACACCAAGTTCTGATTCAAAACTACTTATAAAAAATATGCAAGTTTGTTAATATGTTTGAATGTTTGCTGAACGGATTTGGCTGAAATTTGATACTGATATAGATTATATAGCCTGGAATAACACATTACTTTTATCCCAGAAATATGTTCCCATGGGTAACCGGGAACGGATTCAATACTGCACGCGGATGGAGCCGCGGGCATCAGCTAAATAAAAGTTTACCACCACTTCAGGCATATTTTCATGGGCTGGAACGACACTATACATTAGTGGGCACGTATAAACTTCTATGAGAGCAATTGGGTTAATCCTTGTCTTTTTACTTGCACTAGGAATCGAGTGAACTCATTGCTTTTAAAAAATCACCACTATATTAATACCTATCTAGTCTTCTATCGTACCGTAGTGCCTCGGTCCTCAAATTATCTTCTCCCAGTATGCTGCCACCTGTATGGCGTTGTCGGAGGCGCACATATGATCCTGCGGTGTACATGTGTATGGGCATTTAGCACACGTTAACAGATGGGTCATTGTCTATGTCTATGTATATAACTCCACATTCTCATCGCAAGTCCTATCTAGTTCATTAACCGTCTTTTGTTTATAGGAATCACACTACCGGGTGCGTTGGAAGGCATCAAGTTCTATGTGATGCCGAATATGTCCAAGCTTCTGGAATCTGAAGTGTGGATCGATGCTGTCACACAGATCTTCTTCTCCTACGGTTTGGGTCTTGGTACCCTTGTGGCACTTGGCAGCTATAACAAGTTTACTAACAATGTATACAAGTAAGTTTACTTACGTCACATTAGTATAAGTGTACCTTTTTTTTTTCGTGCGGAAATCCCCTCGAATACCTCCCTTCCGGAGCCGGAAGGGGAGGTTATGTCGGACTCGAACCGACTAAAACCGCACGCCGACTGTGGGTCCTGGTGCTAGGCCGGAGGTGAGGTTGTCATCGACATATCCGTCGTACCCCGGCTGACCCAGGGCCATCCCTCACGGTCTGGCCCTCCTAGTATAGGTGTACCAGAATCTCATGGCAAATAGCAAAATAGAAAATTGTAAAGTGCAATACTAGGGAAATTAGATTAAACTATCTTGATACTTTTAAATTGTGGGGAAAATATATTTATTATTAAACAATATACAGGAACTATACATAGTGTAAATACCTACCTTAATGAACAATTGAAATAAAACAATTTTTCTTTTTGTTTTTCAAACATTTTATTAATTTAACTGTATTGTTGTATTATTTAGGGATGTTAATATTTTTTATTCTTGAAAGATGTACTTGTATTTATAACAATAATGAACTGCTAAACTAAAATATTCTACTGCAAATAGTTTTAAAGATGTTTTTAAAAGGACTTTGATTCAAAGGTCCATCTTATATCATATTAATAATAAAATTCCATCTTTTATTACTGGTCCCTTGTACTTGTAATTCTTTTTTTAAATTCATGTCATGAGATTCTGGCAGACCTATATTCACTTCACTGTAGACTTACATACAATCTGTAACGAAATATTTGTTTTACAGGGACGCGTTGATTGTATGTACTGTGAATTCAAGTACTTCTATGTTTGCTGGATTTGTGATCTTCTCAGTGGTTGGATTCATGGCGCATGAGCAACAAAGACCAGTAGCTGAAGTGGCTGCCTCAGGTATAGTGTCGATTGTGGTGAAGAAACTTAAATTACTAAAAAAAAAAATCTTTAACAACAAGGGTACCCTTGTTGTGAAAGGGTCATTTGAAAGTACAAAACTAAAAAAAATATATTACCTTAATATTTTTATGAAACTATTTTTTAATACAGTTAACAATGCATAGGTATTTGAATGAATTTTTTATAGCATTTATTATGCTAACTGTTAAGTTCGAAAAACATTGGAAAAAATGAAATGCTCAAGTGAGACTCGAACTCACGACCTTTCGCTTAACCGTCGCCCTTATAGACGGATATAAAGAGAAGGAAAATTTGGAATGATTCAGGTGGTGCTCAATAGCTCAGTTGGCAGAACAGTCGCCCTGTAAGCAAAAGTTCGTGAGTTCGAGTCTCACTTGAGCATTTCATTTTTTCCAATGTTTTTCGAACTTAACAGTTAGCATAATAAATGCTATAAAAAATTCATTCAAATATTTGGGCGCAGTCATCAAAATTCAATGTTTAAAAATGGTTGAAAAATCATTCATTGTTTCCAACAGTTCGTAAGAATGTTGGTAGATGGCTGCACCGTCGCCCTTATAGACGGATATAAAGAGAAGGAAAATTTGGAATGATTCAGGTGGTGCTCAATAGCTCAGTTGGCAGAGCAGTCACCCTGTAAGCAAAAGGTCGTGAGTTCGAGTCTCACTTGAGCATTTCATTTTTTCCAATGTTTTTCGAACTTAACAGTTAGCATAATAAATGCTATAAAAAAAATTCATTCAAATATTTGGGCGCAGTCATCAAAATTCAATGTTTAAAAATGGTTGAAAAATCATTCATTTTTTCCAACAGTTCGTAAGAATGTTGGTAGATGGCTGCACCGTCGCCCTTATAGACGGATATAAAGAGAAGGAAAATTTGGAATGATTCAGGTGGTGCTCAATAGCTCAGTTGGCAGAGCAGTCGCCCTGTAAGCGAAAGGTCGTGAGTTCGAGTCTCACTTGAGCATTTCATTTTTTCCAATGTTTTTCGAACTTAACAGTTAGCATAATAAATGCTATAAAAAATTCATTCAAATATTTGGGCGCAGTCATCAAAATTCAATGTTTAAAAATGGTTGAAAAATCATTCATTGTTTCCAACAGTTCGTAAGAATGTTGGTAGATGGCTGCACCGTCGCCCTTATAGACGGATATATAGAGAAGGAAAATTTGAAATGATTCAGGTGGTGCTCAATAGCTCAGTTGGCAGAGCAGTTGCCCTGTAAGCGAAAGGTCGTGAGTTCGAGTCTCACTTGAGCATTTCATTTTTTCCAATGTTTTTCGAATGCATAGGTATATTTGAAATTTTCACGCATTGTCATAATCTGCAGACGAAAATGGGTAGGAAAAAGAAATAATAAGAAAGTAAAAAGAATAAATTAAGACCTGATGAATTAAGACTTTTAAAAATTGCATATTTATAACAATAACAGCAAAACTCTACCAAACAATATCTTGAATTTACAGGTCCTGGTTTAGCGTTCTTAGCATATCCATCTGCAGTGCTGCAACTACCAGGTGCTTCACTCTGGTCATGTCTCTTCTTCTTCATGTTGCTGCTCATCGGTCTCGACAGTCAGTTCTGTACTATGGAAGGCTTTATCACGGCGGTTATCGACGAATGGCCTAAGCTTTTACGACGAAGAAAGGAAATATTCATCGCTATTACTTGCGTCATCTCCTATTTGGTCGGGCTTTCGTGCATTTCTGAGGTGAGTATTTTATACAATAAGAATAACGGGAATTAACGCGATCATGGTATCCTTTGATTTGCCTGACGTTTCCACCAGGTTACATCGGCCGTGGTCACAGGCTGACATAGTCTGAGTCTGACTGACACAGTTTGATTATTGTATATCCTGGAACGCGAGAGTTAAAGAGTATTTTATGTTTTTATTTTATATTTTTTCATTTCAGAATCGTTAAATTTACAAACCAGATTTTTATAAATTAAAATTTTTGCCTGTTTAAAATCAGGCATATCAATTCATCAAAAATATAGATGTCTATATATTTTGATAAACTTTTCATGTCATTTGATTCGTTTTCCGAAATGTCATGGCGATACATAAAATATTAAGTATATAGAAGTAATAATGTTAGATTAGTATATATAGAATCCAATATTAGTGCCCTTTCTGTGTTCTAGTATTCTATGGTGTATCTGCTGTAAAGTAGTAAATAACATACATTTAACTGTAACTTGGAGTAAGCTCATTGATTGATACAATTTCCGTTTTCCAGGGTGGCATGTACGTTTTCCAAATCCTGGACTCCTACGCTGTATCTGGCTTCTGTTTGCTATTCCTCATTTTCTTCGAGTGCGTCTCCATATCTTGGGCATTTGGCGTGAACCGGTTCTACGATGGTATCAAAGAGATGATTGGCTACTACCCCACTATTTGGTGGAAGTTCTGTTGGGTGGGATTCACGCCTGCTATTTGCATTGTAAGTATTGTCAGAATATACTGGAAATAATGTTCAAACCTTGATAATATCCGACATTGAGTCTGAACAATGTATACTGAATTCCGCGCTAATTTGCCTGCTTCAATGCCAAAGCTAATTAATGAGTGCAAACGAAAACAAAGTTTGTCCTACGAGATACGATTTGATTTTTTTCTTATCACTACTCTAGGTATATATGACACCAAAAATATTATGTATTTTAATTACTTCTCAAGGGAGCTTCTTTCTTTTCTCAGAGCGTTTTCATCTTTAACTTGGTGCAATGGAAGCCTATCAAGTACATGAACTATTCTTACCCCTGGTGGGCTCATGCTTTCGGTTGGTTCACCGCCCTGTCTTCCATGTTATGTATCCCTGGATACATGGTTTATCTGTGGCGTGTTACTCCGGGTACTTGGCAAGAGGTAAGTTATCATTATTTTGTTAGTTATATTTATTCTTCTTACTTATCTACATTAAAAGTTTTATGAAAAATAAATTTTCACTTATATCTTAGAAATACTTGATGTGAAAAAGATAGAAAAATACAAAAATTCAAGAATCGTTTATTCTGCATACACCATAAAATCAGAACTTACAAAATGTCATGGACCACCGGTTCGAAAAGCGGCCCAGACCTGAGAAGACTCCGGCAACAAAATAAGCGGGCATTTTTTTTTGGTCTATTTACAAACATTTACTTAGCCTAAAACTTATGGTCTAGATAAAATGATTTGCTTGAGTAGCATAGCTGAGCGAACAGCTCATTTCCAAGCTTGAGCTTGAGAGATAAAACTTTAAAAAACTTAAATTTTAAAGGAATAATAGAATTATTTAAAAAACAGAGTAGAGAAAGTTTTCCAGAGTTTTTGCTTGCTATAAACACAATACATAGATTGTAGATAATGAGCGATGCAATAAGGTTGAAATTGCTTTAGTGCTTGCATAAAATGAAATAAAAGAGACACGAGTTCACTGAATTTATTTATATTTATACTGTCTTGGTAAATAAACAATAGAGAGGTATCTGATCATCCGAACAGTGGATAATATAATCAAAAAATAGAATTTGCTACTACGCTAAAGTTGGATTTGAACTCCATCCGCCTACTTACCGACTTCGCCGCGATGACTGACTGATTCCTATAGCTATGACATTTAAAAAATTCCTAACTCCACAGAAATTCAACAAGATTATCCGTATTCCTGAAGATGTGCCATCACTAAGGACGAAGATGCAGGCTGAGGAGCAGGCCAAACACACCAAGGCTTAATCGAACAGGATCTACTTAACACCAGGATCTCAGTATGACAAGATATGGGATTCAAACGGATTGTCTGTTATGTTTGTTTGAAATTAATTCTTTGACAATACAGCATTGGAGTAAAAAAAACAAGGTAAAAATACTCTTATTGCGGCACTTAAATAGAGTACTATTACAATCACCTTTGAGAATAAGTAAAATGCTTTCTTTTAAATGAAAGAATTTGATATTGTGACGTAGCTTGAAAATCAAGTAATTATCACCTTATGTGAATTAATTTTAATCAAACAAGATAATAATGGTGAAAAGTAAAAAGAAAATTCTAAAATATCACGCACAATTTATGCTCTCCTATTATGTGGCCCAAATATAGTATGCCATTATTATATCAACTTATATTCACGAATAAATTTATTATTCTGAAATATTTAAAATGTAGCCGTGTTTAAACGTATATTGAATGTATAACTATTTATTAATATTTTTAGAATAATTTGATGACTTTCCGTTTGCTGTGCGTCGCGACTCGTTCACGTACGTTCCGTTGTACGATTATTAAGGACAATTATTAATTTTAAGTATAACAGTACCTACCTAATATTATAGTGATAGTAATAACTCGTCTTCCATGTAGCTCATTTAGAATTTGCTGTTATTATATTCGATATTTAGGTTATTAAAATATATTATCGCCTAAAATCTGGTAAAATCAATACAATTGTAGTAAAAAGTTTCAATAAATAATAATAATTTGTTTACTAATCACAAAATAATTAATTTTTAACAATAAAAATACAACGAATTTTGAATATTCAAATTGATAAGCTCTAAATAAAATGAATACTATAACTGACAGTACATATTGATAAACAAGATTTTAGCGATAATTTCTAAGAAATTTAATTTATTATATATCTCATATTACATTATATATAGAGATAATTTATTAGATATATTATAGAGTTATCCTTAAAGGACTTAAATATAAGTTTGATGTTTTAGATAATAGGTTTTTATGAGGTAAAAACGCTATGAGACGCGTCTTCCTAGAATCTAAATGGTGTTTTTGAGAGATAAGATTCATAATGTTATTGATTTATGCATTTAAGATCTATTTATTAGTTTAAAATAAATGTTACGTTGTATGTTTTTCTGAAAGTCGTTGTTTACTTTAGTTTTAATTATATAGTTACGATGTTTATTGATTTGGTTAATAAGCTTTAATAACAAAAAATATTTAATTTCATATTTAGGTTTGAATTTAATTTAATCATTATACACACATATATTTAGCACATCATAATCATTAACGTCTAATAAACCTTCGTGTTCTAGCTGAGACCAAAGAAATTACATATTATAACCACTTATAAACAAATCTTATATAAATATACTGTAGAATTTACACAAATATCTAGTATATTCATATTTTGTCACAAAGAGTAAAACTTATATGAAAACTTTAATATTCAGCTCAACAATTTTGAAAAGTATTAAGTAATGAAGATTCTTAAACAGTAATCTACGCTCAAAATATGCCAAAATATATCAACTTAGCGTGTTCAAAAAATATAAAATAATGTATGTGTCTATTTATATTGTCAATTTCGGTATTTTTGAGTAAATGTACTACGCCTATTTATAAAGTATATACATTTTTATATAAAAAATACATTATTATAATAAAAAATATATTTAATCGTGTTATATTATAATGCGCTGTTTGTCCTATATAGATTTTGACAGCAAAATTATTACAATAATTAAATATAAAGTGTAAGTAGTATAAGATACTCGTAGCCAGATTTTGATGTCGTTATATTATAACGTAGGAGTGCGTGTTCACGAATGTTTGTAGATCAATTTAAAATATTTTCACACATTAAACTGCCAAGGACACTATTTCGCCAAAATGCCCATGGAATAATCCACGTTGGCATACTAAGATGGAATGGTATAAAAAATAAATAGCTAATGGTATCACTTCCAGAAATTCATAACAAGAAAAACCAAAACGTAGATATATTTTAGTTTATTAGTGTCCAATTATTGCTATTATATATCGTGAAAATAAATGTGCTTCCAATTATAAAAATATATTTTAATTTAGCGTTTAAATTTATTGATAATCAATGTACTTTACAAATATAATTAATTATCAAGTATTATTTAATCATAATTTACTTTTTTGATAAGTTGACTGACAAACGATGTAAATTCTTGAACTTCATATCAATTTTGTAACAAATTGTTTGATAACATTCACTATTAAGATGCTATTTACAATTTAAATAAATATTTATTTACAAGTGAGACAACATATTGTTAACAATAATTACATATGCATAGAATAAGCATAATAAAATAAAAATACATATAGGATTTAAAAATAATTTTATTCCTTGTCATTCGAAATGCAAAAATATTCAACAATAATATTTTCAATATCTATTGTAATCAAGGTTTAAAATTTAATTTTAAATTTCTGAACTTATGTAACGTTAGTTTAAATAGTTGAAATATTTATTTAATTAAATAGTGTATACAAAATCACGGCTTTTTATTTTCCTTTCTATGACAATCGTAGTAAGCACGTAGTGAAATTTGTACTGAAGGCCGATTCGAACTGAGTCAAGAAAAAAGGTTCCAAGTGAAAAGGAATCCATGGGAATTTTTCGCACGTTAAAAAAATGGTCTGACATATTGTTGAGAACTATTTTACCAGCTAGTAACACCAATATTGCCGTGTTTTTTTTTCCCGGTGGAGTAGAATAGGACCACCCCAGTTCTTCCTGTGAGTGTCCTAAAAGATGATTAATAAAAATAAAAAATTCTCCATCCGACAGTCAACATACAGCCTAAGACAAAGGGCCCATACAATAGGCTTGTCCCCTATTACACCGTTTGGGACTGAAAATCATAATTGACGAAACGTGGGTACTAATACACCTCTGCCTACCCCTTCGAGGATATAATATAGTCGTGAGTGTATGTATGTATGTAACACCATTATTTTGCAGTTGGGACAAAAGATTGCATCCAGTAATGCCCGTAACACATTGGGAAGTTTTTTTCTAAACCGGTAACAATGTTTCTCGTTTGGGTGTTACTGGATGGGAATACACCGGGGCCTCGATTCTGCTAAAGCCGAACCATTCTGAGCCACCGATACTGCGAAAAACGGCATTAAATAGGCAATAGACTTTATAGCCATGCTGTTAAAGTTCAAAATTAAATGACTTTTTGCAGAGTAATTGAAAAAGTGTACCTAACTGAAGCTGTTGTTATTTCGTTTTGCACTTTAGGCGTATAGAAATAAAGTCTAAAATTTAATGTCATTTTTTGCAGTGACGGCAAAATTGTGCGAGATGTAACCCACAGAACAGCAATGGGATGGATGAAGTGGAGGCAACTCACAGGCGTAATGTGTGACAAGAAGATGCCCATTAAGCTTAAAGGCAAACTGTACAAAACGGCCATACGACCTGCCATACTCTACGGTACAGAATGTTGGGCATCTACCAAACAACACCTGTCAAAGCTTCACACTACAGAAATGCGCATGTTACGCTGGTCAGCGGGTGTCACACTGCTGGACAAAGTACGCAATGTCCACATCAGAGGAAGCTATAAAATTGCCCCGATTATAGACAAGGTCAAAGAACGACGCCTACGATGGTATGGACATGTGCTTCGCCGCCCTGAGGACCATATGGTACGAGTAGCCCTCAACTTACCCACGACGACGCGACGCCGCGGAAGGCACCCCGCCACTTGGTTGACGACGGTACAGAAAGACCTGAAAGAGACAGACATACACGCCGAGACAGCAAAAGACAGGGAAAAATGGAAGAGGCAGACAAGGAGAGCCGACCCCAGATAATGGGAAGAAGGCTAAGGAGAAGATGACTGCGGCACCACAGCTTTAGTCGAATCGAGGGCTGGGAGGTTGACTTGATCCCGAAAGTCTTAATGGGGCCCAGTACCTGCACTCAAATTAGTTTTCATATTTCAGTTTATTTAAATAGCTTGTAAGATAAAAATATTAAAATCAATAACAACATGATATCCACGACCCACATCCGTTTTTGTGTCAAGAATTAACTTTATTTGTACAATCCATCGTGTAGTTCGCGCCATTTTGACAGGCGTTTGTAAATTGAATCCTATTACTATAACGCTAACGCTAAGGCTACGCGCAAACGAGCCACCCACTGCGGCCTGAGGGCACGCCGTAATAGCGGCGGTAAGACCCATCATGGAGGAGTGGCTAGAGAGGCCATACGGCAGCCTCTCGACCCGGCTGACGCAGGTGATCACCGGACACGGGTGTTTCGGGAGTTACCTGTGTCGGATCCGGAAGGAGCCAACGTCCGAGTGCCATCACTGTGATGCGAGCGAGGACACGGAGCTGCACACGCTGACCGAGTGCCCGGCGTGGGACACGCCGAGGCGGGTCCTAGTGGCGGCTCTGGGGGTGGGAGTCCTCACACTCGCCACGTTGCTCACAGCGATGGTACGATGCGCGAACGCTTGGGGTGCGGCTGTCTCCTTCTGCGAGCAAGTAATGCTCGAGAAGGAGGCGGCCGGTCGGGTCCGGACCAGACTCCGGGCCCGGGAAGCCCGCGCAGAGCGAAGACGAACCGGACGTCGGAGGTCGCAGAACGACCTCCGTCCTCCATGAGCGCTGGCCTGGGGGTGACCGGTGGAGCCGCCTGTCACCCTAGCAGAAGCAGGCCGCGGCGGCGGCGCAAAATGCGCCTCCCCGTAACCGGGGCTAGATGGGGACACTGTGGTCCCCACAACCCGAAGGGGGCCATCTCGATAGAGATGGTCCTGGGTCTGCCGGGGTGCGAGAGATATGCTTTTGGCAATCTCACCTCCGGCAACCAAGGACCCAAGACGGCGTGCGTTTTAGTCGGTTCGAGTCCGACATAACCGCCTCCACCGGCTCCGTGGGGGTGGTATCCGTGGGGATTTTTCCCACGATAAAAAAAAAAAAAACCCACTGCGGCCTGTGGTGTGGTGAGTGGCTTGTTTGCCTTAGTTGGATAGTGGTGGATGGTTGGCTTTTTTTATACCACTTAGGTGTGCTGATGGAAAGTGGTTACCGCGGCCTATGGACGTATGCAACACCAGGGGCGTTACACTTGCGCTGCCTGCCGCCTCAGTCATCTTCTTATAATGCCCCTCTTGAAGAACCCCATATTGTAGTCGCTTTTGAAAACCTTGGCAGGGAGTTCGTTCCACAGCTTGAGCGTACGTGGGATGAAGGTCCTTTCATACCGCACGGTCCGCACCGTATTCGGATGCAATGTGTGGGAAAATGAGTTTCTCTACTGAAAAAATACTGATAAACTGATTTTTTAGATAGAAATATTAAAAAGATCAAGGTTATTTACGTTTAGTTAAGAAAATTTTGTATGCCGTATATATACCGCACACATCAAGCGAGGATATTCACCTATACATATAAACGCAAATGCAACGCAAAATGCGTTTATTTTGCAATTCAATATGCGATAAGCATTTTAGTCAAATCCATTGAGTAAAACAAGAGAACTCAGTTTAATGAAACGAGTTTTCACTGACGAAAGCCAGCCTCATAGGAAATTTTGACAGTTTCAAATAAAGTTTCCAAACACCTCCACTTTCCTTTACTAGCACCGACAATGGTGGCTCGCAACAGCTGTCGGTGGCTATATTCAGTGGCTCGTCTGCGCGAAGCCTTTGTGATGTAACTGCGTAGGATTTAACCTTGGCGTCTTTATTACAAAATTAATAACTTTATTTATTACCTAGGCCATAAAATAGGCAAAATACGTAGGTGTACATGTTGTTTAGTAGTGTACACGTATAAGGTGTGATTTTATGCAAATATATCGTAAGAATCGTGTTGTTTTTATTGTAATGGGTGAGAATTTTCGATTAGGTATGTAATTTTTCTTTTATCAAAATATATCACTGATCTCTTTTTGATGCTCGGATAGCACCACATGCAAAGGAGAAAGGTCAGAAAAGGAGAATAATGATAAAGAAAGAAATGGCATTAAGGTATAAAGCGGGTAAAACAGAAGCTGAAGTACAGTCAGCGTCATAAATATCTGGACGACGAAGTTTCAAAATGATCTTATAACTCTCGTATTAAGAGCAAATCAAGCTGTTTTATTGATTTATATGGTATTATTGTATGAACTAAAGGTGTGTACCAAATATCAAAATAATTAGTCAACTGGAAGGGGGTCAAAAAACGAAATTAAGATCATTTTGAGCACTCTGTTCGTTAACATCTTTCTGATGCTGACTGTACCTACTAACCTAATTTTATAATTCATCGTAAAGTTTAAAATTTCGGTAAGTAGCAGTGTTAAATTGCATCATAAATGATGCTATTTGAAGATATTTTATTGAAATTACTGCTTGCTGTTTTTGTCACCTTGGTGTGTCATGAAAAATGAAGCACATTTGCAATTCTATTCACATGATTGTTTAACCGAATTTCTTCTAGATTTCGAATCGAATCGCATAAATTTAGCTTTCAAAAATAAAAGAGTTTATGCATTTTTGAGACATCCTGATAGTATTATTATATTATAGTCATTCACAAAGAGTCGGGTAAATGTAAAATGAGGGATAGTATTACTAAAATTAAATTGGAAAATAAGGATTTAACCTCTCCGAAAGATATTGTAAATGCGTTTGAAGACTTTTTTACCAACATTCCATTTAAAATCACTTCTTCAATCAATTCTTGCGCCCGCAGTGCTGTGGCTCTTCTTGAGAGTAATATTAGTTCTTCTTCTAAATTTAACTTCAAACATATTGATCCCAGTGACATCTTAAAAGTTTTCAAGCAACTTAAAATGAAAAAGTCTGAAGATTACTGGGGCATGTCAGTCAGTTTAATTAGTCATGTAATTGATATCATGGCACCTGATTTGGCACTCATATTTAATGAATGTGTTGATAACGGTACATTTCCTAATTTAATGAAACATGGTAAACTAATACCATTATTTAAGAAGGGATCCAAGTCAGAACTTGGAAACTATCGCCCCATTTCTATTTTGCCAGTTCTGAGTAAGGTGTTTGAGAGAGTGATGCTCAATCAGATGCAACTGTACTTCAAGACCAACAATCTTTTCCACAGCCAACAATATGGCTTTACTGGCGGGAAATCTACCACCGATGCGGGAGTTGCCCTAGTTAGCCTAATTTACGACGCCTGGGAGGGATCGCAGGATGCCATTGGAGTATTCTGTGATCTTTCCAAAGCATTTGATTGTGTTGACCATCAAACACTCTTACTCAAGCTACGTCGATATGGTTTTGATAGGAAATCAATAGCACTATTAGAGTCGTACTTAACGGATAGGCTTCAGACTGTTACTGTTAATAACGTAAAGTCAAATGGGTCAAATGTCAAAATAGGTGTACCCCAAGGATCAATCCTAGGACCCTTTCTGTTCCTGGTATATGTCAATGACTTGCCTTATATGGTCGAGGCACAAGCTGGCATAGTACTGTTTGCAGATGATACATCGTTAATATTCAAAGCAAATAGGTATAGTACAGATGCAAATAATGTTAATAATATTCTGAATGCCATGTCAAATTGGTTTTGTGCAAACAACCTATTGTTGAATGCAGAAAAGACCAAATGTATGAAGTTTACACTACCCAATGTGAGGCAAATAGACGTTGATGTTGTGCTGGGGGGGAAGGGGTTAGAATTCGTAAACACCACTACCTTTCTAGGAATTACAATAGATTCTAAATTACAATGGGGTGACCATATCACTATTCTGGCCAATAAACTTAGCTCTGCTGCTTATGCTGTGAGACGGATTAGGCAGTTGACTGATGTAGCTACTGCTAGGCTCGTATACTTTAGTTACTTCCATAGCTTGATGTCCTATGGAATACTACTTTGGGGAAATGCAGCAGATTTAGAAACTATATTTATATTGCAAAAGAGGGCAGTTCGTGCCATTTATTGCTTAGGCAAGAGAGACTCCCTCAGGGAAAGATTTAAGGATATTGACATTTTAACTGTAGCTTCCCAATATGTATTTGAAAACATAATGTATGTCAGGAAAAATATATCTCATTACACAAAAGTTAGTGACATTACAGACAGAAATCTGCGTAACAAACATAGACTTTTACTTCCATGTTATCGGCTTAGCAGGGTTAGTGATTCTTTTAAGGGGGATGGTATACGTTTTTATAACAAACTGCCAGAATCGATCCTTGGTATGCCTGACGATAAATTCAAAACCTTTGTAAAAACCACCTTATCCAAAAAGGCATACTATAGGATAGATGATTACTTGAAAGATAAAAATGTCTGGCTTGAGCATGGTGCAGGCCCCTCGTAAATTGCTATAATTACAGCATGGTACTGTATTAGTTACGTGACTTATTTGTTACATTATGTAACTTTGTTTTAATTCTTAATTATAAAGAGTTTTATATACTTGTTGACATTTAGATTTAAGAAAATAAATATGTAAATTGACGTCCAAAAAATGCCGCAGTGGAGTTTGTTGCGCCGTTTCTTCTCCACCAGCGCCTTGGAAGCGGTGGTAAACTTAGATTAAGTAGAATTAAAATTGACGTCAATAAGAAACAATTTTATTGTTCTATATTGAAAAATAAATGACTATGACTATGACTATTTAAGTAAATACTCTATCTATGTGGCCACTGACAATACACTGATATCGTTTTCATAATCGTTAGTGGATATTAGTAGTGAATTTATGATATATGTAGGATCTATTAGTTCACCAGGATGAAGCATACATTACTTACTATATTCATACTTCCATACTAATATTATAAATGCAAAAGTAACTCTGTCTGTCTGTCTGTCTGTACATCTGTCTGTAGGTTACGCTTCCACGCCTAAATCACAGAACCAATTTTGACGAAATTTGGTATAAGGTAGATTAGACCTTGAGAAAGGACATAGGCTATATTTGGTCGCGATAACAGACATCCACGCGGGCAGAGCCGCGGGCAAAAGCTAGTTCTAAATAATACTGACCTTTATATTGATAAATAAATTCCACTGCAGGATATTATATAGGTACCATTCACATCCACAGAGTACAGAAACAGAGCAGAGACATTCCAACCAGGATATACCTCTTGAGAGAAACGCATCGTCAAAGTGAAGAGTTACCACTTTGACCTGGTAGCGTCGGTAACTTAATGGTTAAGGAGTCGGCCTTACGATCGAAAGGTCCCGGGTCCCGGGTAATCCTGGCCATTATACTACCGACGTAAACCCACTTCTAACACAAGCAATTTAGCTTAGCTGGCGGGGTTAGAGGGAATAATAGTAATCTCGGTTTCGGTTCTAAATCGAACTGTAGGCTACTCTGACTATAGTTGCAAAACTTCTGAAAAATTCCTAGTAGTCACTTAAATAAATGTTGAAATAAATATGTTTGTTTGCTTGCTTGCAGTCACAACCATAAGCTACAACTAAAGAAGATTAACTTCCAAGCGTGAAATAGGTTGGAAGGTCGATTTTCCTCGTTTATTTTTTAACATAAACATAACATAAACTCACGCCTGTATTTCCCGAAGGGGTAGGCAGAGGTGCTAGCACCCACATTTCGCCAGTTAATGTTTAGGTCCCAATGTAATAGGTGGCAGCCTACTGCCATTAACCGGGCATACGATAAATGATGATGATGATTCCCAGCCGATTTCGGCTACGGCGACTGACGCTGGACTGGCCTGGGATCGAACCCGAGACCTCGTCTCAGCAGTCCATTACCCATACCACTAGGCTACCGCGGTTATTTTTTACAGTTGAAATATTCCCAAAGTTTCGGAATATTTCGGAATACTTCCGAAGTATTCGAAGGGAATGATTCGGAATTTTTCCCGCCAGCATCTATAACTCTGACCTAATTGCCTAGTAACACTCCGCTCCTTTTTCGTACGCCATGGCAACAGCTCTCTCGATACGAGACAGATTGATGTGAGCCATGACGAAACGACCCTCGCTATGGAAGATGCCTCATTTGGTATTTCATTGTAGTTTCGTGCCTTATAGTAATCTCGGCGACATTGAATTGAAATAAGGCTGTGTTCGCGTGGAGCGTTAAAATATTCTGTAAGTATATGTAATTAAATAAATGATGAGCCCTGTTTTACATGATCAACGCATGACAACCACTTCGAGTTACAAGAAACAACTATAGTAAGTGTTAAGATAATACTTTACATTCTCTCAATTTGATATTACAGATTCCTCTTACAGAATTTCCATATTTCAATAGTGATAACGGGAATTAACGCTATCAAATTATAGGTACATTATATACCTTTGATTTACCTGACGTTTCGACTAGGTTACAACACCAGCCGTGGTTACAGGCTGATTGGGTCAGTGGTGCACGCCCGCCCTTTTCAAGTCCGTGATTTATTATCAAGGAACGCGAGAATTAAAAAGTTCCATATTTCAAACGCAAGTTGAGCAGTAACAATCTTGGTCCCATGTAATATACGTAAGGCCAACATAGCTGGACAAAGGTTGGCTGTGCCTAATCTTTTGGTAACATACACGCGTGTATATGTATATTCATGGAATTAGACTCTTAAAACTATTAAACATACGATGTGGGTACCATTCATTTCATTATGAACGGTTTACCGGGTTCTCACTCTTCCTAGTGATGAAGATCAGAATCAAAAGTCAGGTCATGTTAATTGTCATGCTAAGGAAACAAGTGACTGACAACGACAAAATCGCCAAATGTGAAAGAGTCCTTATTATTTTCGAATTCAGCTCAAGCCACCTGGTGACCTTCGGAGTGGAAATAAAACTTCAATCGACATCGCATTATACATTCATATCCAAGTAAGTTCACGTGCCTACCAATTGGCCGAGGATTTTGTTCAGTTATGTAGTAATGTTAAAAAGTATGGGATAAACTATGGTATGCCGTGTTGGTTCCAGGTAGAGAAGAATAGGACTACCCCAGCTCTTCCTGTGGGTGTCGTAAAAGGCGACTAAGGGATAGGGCTGTTCTCCATCCGACAGTCCCGCTAGACGGAAATAGGCTCGCCCTCTATTACGTCATGGGACTGAAAATCATAATTGGCGAAACGTGGGTGCTAATACACCTCTGCCTACCCCTTCGGGAATTTACATATGAATGGACGGGATAAACTATGGGACCTTTTTTTTTTTTACGTGCGTAAATTCCTTGGATACCCCCCCTGCCGGAGCCGGAAGGGGAGGTTATGTCGGACTCGAACCGACTAAAACCGCATGCCGACTGTGGGTCTTGGTGCTAGGCCGGAGGTGAGGTTGTCATAGACATATCCCTCGCACCCCGGCTGACCCAGGGCCATCCCTTACGGTCTGGCCCTCCTCAGGAGGGGGACAACGGTGTCCCCAACTCGCCTCCGGAATGGGGAGGCGCGCTATTCAGCGCGCCGCCGCCGTGGGGATAAACTATGGGACCGAGGCGCCATTGTTCCAAGTACAGTTTATTTAGCATTTCTTGTTCGCACCCCATTTCTTCCTGTGGATGTCGTACAAGGCGACTAAGGAATACCTAGGGCTATTCTCTATCCGACAGTAACATAGGCTCGCCCCCTATTACGTGCGACCGAAATCATAGTTGGCTCGACCCCTATTACGTGCGACCAAAATCATAGTTGGCTCAACCCCTATTACGTGCGACCAAAATCATAGTTGGCTCGACCCCTATTACGTGCGACCAAAATCATAGTTGGCTCGACCCCTATTACGTGCGACCAAAATCATAGTTGGCTCAACCCCTATTACGTGCGACCAAAATCATAGTTGGCTCGACCCTTATTACGTGCGACCAAAATCATAGTTGGCTCGACCCCTATTACGTGCGACCAAAATCATAGTTGGCTCGACCCCTATTACGTGCGACCAAAATCATAGTTGGCTCGACCCCTATTACGTGCGACCAAAATCATAGTTGCCGAAATGTGGGCCTCCTTTACCTTAGGAGATTTATTAGGCGTCAGTATATGTATGTAAGTATGTAGTTTCTATCATCAGTGACATCGGAAATATAATAAAAACCGTACCGTCGTTTTGAACTAGGAAATCGTTGACTAATAATTAACTGCATGTGTTCTTAGATAATATCTTTTGTTGTGTTGCTCATGTAATTAGAGAGGTGCAACGTGAATGTGATTTCAATGGAGAATGTAACTTATTTACAATGTGATTATAGAGACAATAGTGTTGTTATCTTTCCTGCTTAGCTTGTCTGTTTTTGTTTTAATTGTTTACAACTGTTATCGTGAATGGTTATTTTGTGGAATGAAAAGTTTTGTAGGTTTTGTTTCAGGTTGTGAGCTATCTTTTATGATATACTGGTAGGTATTTAAACTATCATGGTTATACACGTTACTATTAGAGATATCGGGATATTTACCATGTAGCATCGAAACAATACCATGGTAAATATTCTGATATCTCTAATATAAATATCTTTCACGAGTTTTTTAATAAAATCTGTTTGGAGGTTTAGGTGTGAAAAGTAAACAGATAAACTGATATATTATAGAGATAAATGTTAAGTAAAATGACTGTATTACTACTGCGTCTGAAGACCGAGGTCATTCTCTTAGATTTTTTTGAAACAAGTTTGAAAGATCAGGACAGGTTACCTCTGCCATATATTTCGTTAAATTGGAATCTTAGGTTATGGATACAAATGCACAATGAATTTAAAAATGCAGTTAGTAGTAAACTGTGCCAGAAAGGTTATAATAAAATCCAAGAATATTTAGAGGATTAACAAGCTTTGAAATGAGCTGTTCGCTCAGCTATGCAACTGAAGCAAATCACTGTATCTAGACTATAAGTATTATAATAAGTGAGTGGTTGTAAATGGACCAAAAAAATGCCAGCTGAGTTTCTTGCCGGAGTCTTCTCAGGTCCCGTTTCTTTAATATTTATTTTTAATAGTCTTCAATATTTATCTTTATAAAGAGGTTTTGTAAATGCCGATTTAATAGTCTATGCAGAATAAATGATTTTGAATTGTGAATTTTTGCATTTTGAACATCTTCCATAAAGCGTAAATATAAATAGAACGTTTCACTGTTGTCATAAAAAATTTGATCCCCTATTACGCGCTGCATAAGACAAAATATAAGGCCTATCCTCCATTTGATATTAAAATGATCTATTCAACGACAATAACCCCTTTCACGCCATTGAAAATATTGTCATAATATGGGTGTTATCACATCTCTGCTTACCTCTCCAAGTAAACAGATATTATGTGATTAGTTATTACATCAGTTTGAAAGCGAACCCGCTACCGTCCGAGGTGTTAATGCTCGAGTGACTCAAATTATCTCAACAAACAAATCATTGTGTGTAGGTTTGTGTCGGGTTTCTCAGAAACTCGTCGAAAGTATGTGCAAACAAAATAATCGTCAAGTGAGAACCTTTGACGATAATTAGGGTCTGTCTGTGCTATTTTAATTTGTAAATAATACATTCCACAACATTCAACACAACGCTATCTAGACCCATGGTAAGCTTAACTAGCTTGTGTTATGGAATCTAGAATGCGAATGAACATACGTAGATACTTTTTTTTTTAAATTTATACATAGAAACACCCAGACCAATGTAAATGGCCATATTCATGCATACAAATATTTGCACTGAGCGGGTATCTAACCCGCACCTCCTGCGTAGCAGTTGCGTGCACTAACACCACGCCACAGAGGCGGTCAAAAATAGTACAAAAGTTTGTCTTCTTTCTATTTTTGGTTCAGACACGTAAAGACTATAGAAAAAACAGTTTTATGAGGCGAGGCTGAATAAGCCACCCTGTAGGTAGAAGTTGCCCTAAGCTGCGTTTTAAGGACAGGCTAGGTCCCATAGATATTCATTGTATCATAAAGAGAAATCTGTACTCAAGAGAAGCGAAACAAGCCGCGAACAGGCAAAAGGCACAAATACTCTTCTTTTACGAATTCTGGCATTTATACTTTGGTTTTTTGAACGATTCGCACGAATTTAACTCGCACAAAACGTGCAAATCGACTCCTTAATTTTTTTTGTGTAGGTGATTCGCACCAAGTTATTTTTTTTTATAAAGTACACGTCAATTTGACTTCACCTCGCCAGATGTTAAGCTAAAGGCAAAGTCTCGGAAAGAGGGTCACCATTGTAAACATGTACCATGTTAACAGTGGTGGCACTCAGCTTGACGGCCTCATCTGATGCCTTCTCTTGCCTGATGCCAAAGGACCCGGGACTGTAGGAAGAAGGAAACACGTGAGCTGGCAGGGAGTTCCAGGTCTTAGTGGTGCGGCATAGGAACAGAGAGGAATTTTCAGAAATCATACGTAACGCATCAATACGTACAATTTTGCTTTAAATATCAATCAATCATTTAGCCCACTGCTGGACACACGATCCTCCACCTTCCGCATCCTTTCTTATGCCTACTTATACAAACTCTCACTCTTCTCCCCGACGAAGTACTAATCCGAGAGCTAAGCTTTAAACTACAACGTTATACAAATTGCATATTGCCTCAAACATATATTTGAACCATTATTTTTAAGTTTTCAAAAATTCATAGGGTGGTTTAGCCCCGTCACTCACCAGCCAGATCTGCACCTTCATGTTGAGGAATAATAGGAGAGACCGCATGACAAGGTTTCAGCTTGCCTCAAGCATGTACTCCAAAAATCGTGCCAGCTCTCGTACTATACGAAATTAAACACCAACCTTCAAAACAAAGATGCAAAAACAGGTTTTGCAACATATTTGCAGTGCTTTAAAAAGGGCCATGTGCAGGCTCAAGAACACGTTGTTCTGTACAGTTAGTAACAAAAGGATTGGCGTTCGGACGAAGGGGGAGACTATTCAGAAAAGCAATTGCGTAAGTCCTCAAAAATCATCGGTATATTTACCGATGAGTTTCGAGTATTTACGCCATTGCAACTTTTCTTATGCCGTTTGGTATCGTGACAAAGTCTTAGGGTCTTATTGCATTCTTTAGGGTCCTTTATCTCTTCAGGGAAATTGCAAAGCGTATGATCGACGCATTTTGGGACAAGACATGGTTAGCTGCTGGCTTTTAGATGGACTTTCAAGATGCATTATGGGTTTAGTGTTATTTTCTATTGTATTATCGACTGTTTTAGGTTTACTTTCCCAACGAATTCATTTTTGGTGTCTCAAAAATTAGTTTTAACCATGGAGAAGTAAATGCTATCCTCCGAGGCTCTAGTGTTAGTAATAGTAAAATTCCCTTGCCACTCTTGTTGCTAATTGTACGTCAGCACGTACGTTACCAGGTGACCTACTGTGGGTAATATTTATAATCAGTAAAGTAAGGTTTTGCATGAAACAATATTAAATTTTAATATAAATTAAATTAATTGCTTGGTCTGTGTACAAGATGTGTGTTGCAATTATAAACTGTAGCCTTCTCTAAACATAATTCTAGATAGATACATAAAAAAAACTTAAATTAAACAAATAGGTATCATCAGATTCGCGTTGGACCTATTTCCAATCCTATTTCCTGGAATATTTTTCAACAATCAAGATGAGACTTTATGCTGTAATAGTCCTACGCCAGGAAACACTGCCTATCAAGCCGTAGTGTGTGGTATAGGTACTATTACTGCTAAAATATCTTTATTTTAACAAAAAAGTGGTATTTCCCGATGTATTTCGAATTTAAAAGTTAGCATAATAATTACTTTAGAAATTTCATTCAAATATTTGGGCGGAGTCATAAAAAATCAATGTTTAAAAATGGTTGAAAAATCATTCATTGGTTCCAACAGTTCGTAAGAAAGTTGGTAGATGGCTCGACCGTAGCCCTTAAAGATAGATATAAGGAGAAGGGAATTCAGGTGTGGCTCAATAGCTCAGTTGGAAGAGCATTCCCTCTGTAAGGGAAAGGTCGTGGGTTCAAGTCCCACTTGAGTGCTTCGGTTTTCCCGATGTATTTCGAAATTAACAGTTACATAGCTTAGTTAACAGAGAAATATCTTCATGCGGGACTGTTGCGATCAAAATTCACATTCAAGACATATGATATAGAGACATGTATTTTTTAGCTTAGACCCTCAAACTCTTGCCAGGGCAACCATAGCTTCTGACACTCCCGATCCAAATCTAACAGTTTGATCAGCAATTCCCTCTCGAAGGATCCCTAAAACCTAATTGTGCATGATAAGTGTCGAGTAGTGACGAAACGTTTGACTAAACAATTAGTTATCTGTGAATGTGATAATAATATCGTTCACAATGATAGTCTGTTCACACGCAATGATTTGCACGCAACATGAGTGTGAGGTTCGATTTTTGATCTGAGTAATATTGCGAATTGACAGCAGTTTATAGTTCGAAAAACTGTTGCCCACAGTTCTGCCAACGTGAAATACTGAGCCTGGACCGTTAGAAATTAGTGCACCTTCTCCTTATTTCAGCTTTTTTCAATTCAATGGGGTCAGCTTTCAAGGCCTTAACACATTAAACTGCTTGTGTCTTGGTGTGGTATTACGTTGGTAGTTTATTGTCTAGGATTAGCACCCGGAATCTCGAGTAAGACCGACTTCTTAAGGAATTCTCTACTCGAACTCAACTTCTTACGCTACAATCTTTGAAAGTGAGTCTTCTGGTACAATCCTAGGGCGCTATTGTACAGTTAGGGAATTCAAGCGCATCGTAAACACAACATTGTCATAACGTGGTGCTTATCGATGTGTGATGATTACAGAATTCCATAAGTCAGATATTTTCGATAGTTATAATATCGCATTAACTGCAATGATTTACTTACGCGAATCAGCTCCGTTTTTACGAAGGAGTCGATACAAAATTAATGGGTTTGAAGGAATTATCCTTTCAAATCATTTCGAAGATCAAAACCTTATATAAAAGTGGATTCTTCCGAAAATGCAATCAAAACAATCAAGTATTTCTTATGCTACCTTAGCTTAGCGTTGTTTACGTATGCTTCTGAGTCCTGGGGGCCTGGGGGTAAGAACTACCAATTAACGCTTTTGCTCAACCAGAACATCGAACCAAGTATAGCAGGAATTCGGTTTTAGTGTTGTTATACTAGTCTAAGAATTACTTACGTTCACCACTATTATTATAGGGTTGACATTATTGCCTAGAGTGGGTAAGTACTGTGTTTACCCGTAGATCCGGAAACCGATGCCAAACTTCTAAAATTTTCAAACATAGTAGGTGCTAAAAAATAAGGCCTCCTAACACAGGTATCATTTACTTAAAAGGAGAACACTATTTAAATAATATCATGTAAGAAAACGAAAATCAATAGATTTGAAATTGAAAGACGCTATACTACCAACTTGAAGGCAATCTTAAAATATGGCAAATCGCGTAAACTATAAATGAGGGTCCTTCGAAGTTCAATGTAACGGTTCGATAGAAGCACGAAACTCCTTCGAAGTTCGATGTAACGGTTCGATAGAAACACGGAGGAAAGACTGGTTTCCTTAAAATTGTTCTTAGACTGAAATAGGACATTTGGATATGTCCTGAGACATTCCGCTTAGTCAGCCGGGCACGGTTGTGGTGGGAGGTAGCGACTAGATTATTGCGCAGAGGCGATGTTGGTTTTTTACCTTTCTGCCTAATACCTACTTGAAAATGATATTCAAACTTGTAGATTAGCGATAGGTGCAGTGTGAAAGAAATTAAGTAAATAGTACAAAATATTCAAAGGTACACGAAGTGTGTGACTCTAATATTAATAGATTTTTTATGAGATGAATGTGTACAAGGGGACCTAAATCTATCTTTATTGTGCCTTATCTTGAATAAGTTTTTTTTCCAAAATGATTTATTATGTCTCATTCACACTTAGAAATATTTCCTAAAATACATATTACTACGGCCATTTATTTTTGTAGTAGTTAAAAATTTAACATCATAGTTTTGTTTGATAGTTTGGGATTCCAAAGTTTATTGCGATAAGTCCCGAACTATTATGCTCGTACAAAACTATGAGTTTATAAAGCGATAGTTAAAAATAATATCAGTGCCATGAGACGGCTGTTATCAGTCTGCGAGGCATATGCGGGTGCCCAAGGACTCAGGTACAATGTTAAGAAGAGTCAGATTATGCTTTTTAAGGCACCGGGTATTGAAGCGTACCAAAGCATACCAGACGTGACCATGGATGGGTTACCTCTTCAAAGAGTGGCTAGCTTTAAGTACCTGGGTCATTGGGTCACTGAAGACCTTAAAGATAACCTGGACATCGACAGGGAACGTAGGTCGCTGTCTGTGCGCTGTAACATGTTGGCCCGCAGATTTGCACGATGTACAGAGCCAGTTAAAATTACTTTGTTCAAGGCTTACTGTCAGTCATTCTACACGTGCAGTCTGTGGACAAGATATCGTGGGCGCATATACAGCGATCTACGAGTCATGTACAATAATGCGCTCAGGGTACTGTTGGGGCTGCCGTGGAGGTGCAGCGCGTCGGCGATGTTCGCTGAAAGACGCATAGATGGTTTTCATGCCATCATGCGTAAAAGAAGTGCCTCGCAGCTTGCTCGCTTGCGCGGCAGCACTAACAGTATCTTATCTGTATTCGCAGATAAGTGGGAGTCTCCGATGCTGCGACACTGGATGAAACTCCACACTAATTAAATAAATAAAAATATGTTTTACGAACACTAGGTCATAAGAGCAATGTTACTAACAAAATATGGGCTTGCCTGAAATAAAATCTTTATTATTATATTATTATTATTATATTATTAGTTTATTAATAGGGACACTGACCACCGGGCGTAAAAACATTTTGGGTAGATTATAGATATACTAATTAAATTTATTTTCATGGATAGACTCCGGAAAGACCTGTGGCAAAATATCGGATAAATATTCCTGGGTACAGAATGGAAACACTCGTGTGGTAGGTTCATGAAGGTTGATTTTCATGCGTCAATCATTTTATCCATTTCTTCTGAGTATAAAAGTTAGATATTTTAGGTTTAGTTCTATAAGTATGTCCAAATCAATATTCGCGTCCAAAGACTTGATCTCTAGACCAAATTATATAATATCTTTTATCATTTAATTGCCGAGCGGCACCTCTAAATTATAATAGCGCCTCTTCGAATAAAATAATCTATGCCAAGACAGAGACGGTGCAGTGCGAACGCGACCGAAATAGATCGCGCTCCATACGCGTACGGCTCGCACTCCTGCGCCGCGCTCTTTGAAAAAAAAAAGGATCCATGGATGATTTTTGTATTAAAATATCTGACTGGAGATTTTAAATAATACGGTGATTTTTTGAAATGGCTCGGTGATTTCGAAGTCAAAGTGAAATCGAAGTGAATTTGAACTTTTATTTGTTTGTATGTTTGATACTTCTGTGATGATGAAGTGGTTTCCAGTGTGCATGCTAGCTTTTGTGACCTTGAGTCAAAATGCGTATGGTAAGTTCTTTTTTATTATTTTTGAGTGTTTCTAATTATTAATTAAATATTCTGTGAACGATGGATCACTGGATATTTATATATTTACGTAGCCTTTTCAGATTTTATGACGTCTATTATTTATCGAGATTCAGGTTGCTAAGAATATTTTTTGCCTGAACAACAACAAAATGATTTCATGAAATATTTGCACGAATTCTTAACGATGGCATGCTAATTCATTTCAATTAAAAGCTTTGGCCTTAAAGTAATAAAAAGAAAGTACCTATAGCATTGTAAAAACCATATTTACTTTAAAAACAGAAGTTGCCTTACAATGTCATAAAAAATGTTTATCTTTGAATTTTCGAGAACTTCCATCTATGACCCCTTCCGAATTTGATCTCTAGATTTGCGGTTGCGTGTGTGCAGTGCGTATACGACCTTAATATTATAAGCTGTAATTTCATCCACTGCAAAGTAGAATGTAACGATATAAGCAGATTTTATCATCTTAAACTAAGCTCATTATTATCATCTTCTCGTTGTATCCGGTTGCATCTAGAAGTTTCATCTCGTAATCTGGTACCCCGGGACTTGATTACACAAAAATTACCTAAAATTCTAAAAACATAAAAAAAAATGAAACGCTCAAGTGAGACTTCAACTCACGAACTATCCCTTACAGGGGGAATGCTCTTCCAACTGAGCTATTGAGCCACACCTGATTCATTTCAAATTTTCCTTCTCTTTATAAGGTCGGTCGTGAGTTCAAAGGCTCACTTGAGCGTTTCATTTTTTCCGATGTTTTTCGAACTTCAAAGTTAGCATTAAAATGCTATAAAAAATTCAGTCAAATACCTAAAATTCGTAAAAATAAATTTAAATCCGAAGTACAAATCCATCAATAGTTTATCGTTTGTGGCAATCCTAAGGTTCTAAGGCTTCTTACTGTAAGCTTCGTTATCATTCATCATCATCATCTCAGCGTTTTAAGTTCCTATATCCGAGGCCTTTTCCATGCGTGGTTTACTCCTTGTAAGTCTGAAAAGCCGTATTAGCCGTACCAAAAGGAGGAGAAGGAGTAAGTATGTAGGAGGTAGGACACAACGGAATTCCCGATTGGGGAACTACCTCCACCCTACAGAATACCGACGCCATAATAACCTCATGTTGTCGTGAGTAGGGTAGATAGAGCTCACTGGAGAGCTTTAATGCTATCAGTGGGAAGATCAAAGGCTTGCCCTGCTTTGTCTGCTGCACTAATGGCACAGAAACTCCCTGTTGTTTGCGCTACACATCTATAGGCCACGGTAACCACTTTCCATCAGGTGGGCCGTGTGCTTGTCTGCCACCTTAGTGCTATAAAAAAGTGGACTCTGTGCTTCAGGTGAAAGCCGCGAAATGTAAGAACATGAGTGTTTTTTTTTGTGTACAAAACTACGTAAAATCGGTAGAGGTAAAACAGGGTAAAGTGCGTCTGGGAATCGTATATAGGCTGCTTTTTATCGTGATAATAGGTTTCCGTGGTAGTCAGTGTTTTCCGAGAGCGAAGCCAAGAGCATAGTTACTTGTCCCGACTGACTGACTGACTGACGCATTTATCAACGCAGAGCCTAAACCGCTGGACCCACAAACTTGAAATTTTGACAGTAGATGCATTTTATGATGTAATCATCCACTAAGAAAGGATTTTTGGAAATTCTGCTACAACAGGGATAAAATAAGGGATGGAATTTTCTATGAATGCCCGTCATTTTCAGAGCTAGATGCACTTAATTTCATAAACCAGTGTCCTTTAAGAAATAAATGAACACGTTTATCAGCGTTTTTTAATTTAACTACAGAGAGGGTAAATAGGTGATAAACGTTTGTATGGAAAGTTCGTCATTTAGGTCACTATCAAATATGGAATACGAAATTTTCCCGGGCGAAGCCGGTACGTGTCAGCTAGTCTAGTATAAAAATAAATCTTAATTTATACAAACTTGAAATAGCTCAGTGTATCTACTGTTTTTTTTTGTTTGCGTGACCTATATTGTCTGCACGTGAGCCCATGGTTTGTTTAGGTTTAGCTGCGTTAGGTGTGGGTTCGATATTCACATTTGTAATCAAAATAAATAAATATTTAAGGATAATAATAGAGTGCCATGACCGAATTTTGCATGACCTATAAGATCCATCCTTTCATATACTCACGCTTGAAAATCCCCGAAGGGGTAGGCAGAGGTGTATTAATACCCACGTGTCGCCAACTATGTTTTTCGGTCCCACGTAATAGGAGGTGAGGCTGTTGCCGTTAAGCGGGCATTTTGTCTTGAGCTGTATATTTACTGTCGGTTGGAGAACAGCCCTATCCCTTAGTTGCCTTTTACGATACCCACAGAAACAGCTGGGGTGCTCCTATTCAACTCCACCGGAAACCAATATGGCACACATATAACGTGGGTTCTAGAATACGAATAAACATACTTATTTACATTTTTTAATACATAAGCACGTATGTTATACATTATTGAAATACCCAGACATAATCATGAATACAAATATTTGCAGTGAGCGGGAATCAAATCCACTACCTCTGATCCAGTAGTATAACGCTCTTCTACACCAAACATCATGCCACTCAAAAAGAATTGTATGTTCGGCGTCATAAATATCTTGACAATGAAGTCTCAAAATGATCTTAAAACTCTCGTATTAAGAGCAAATCAAACTGTTTTATTGATTTATATGGTACTAGCTTTTGCTCGCGGCTCCACCCGCGTGGATGTCGGTTATCGTGACAAAAAATAGCCTATGGCCTTTCACAAAGTCAAATCTACCCCAATTCCAAATTTCATCAAAATCGGTGCAGTGGTTTAGGCGTGAAAGCGTAACATACAGACAGACAGACATAGTTTCTTTTGCATTTACAATATTAGTATGGATTCTTGTCCAAACCAGAGGTGTGTACCAAATATCAGAACAATTGGTCAACTGGAAAGGGGTGAAAAAACTAAATTCAGATTATTATAGATTATAGAACTGGCTCTTAAGATACAGGTTAAACCTAGTTTAAGAGGCAGTATTTCACTTTCTGTGGTAATACACTAATGGCAACATTTGACTGTGTTCAAAAATTTTATCTTATGTATCAATAAAATATTATATTCTACTCTATTCTATTTTGAGTACTCTGTTCGTCTAGTCGGTAGCCTAGTGGTATGGGTAATGGACTGCTGAGACGAGGTCTCGGGTTCGATCTCAAGTTTACCATGGCACACACCAATGCCTTTTCGATGCTTTTCGAAGTTATGTGTGTATTTATCGCAGGTTTATAAGTGCCCGGTTAATGGCAATAAGCTCGCCACCTATTACATAGCGACCTAAACATAAACTGGCGAAATGTGGGTGCTAGCACCTCTGCATATCCCTTCGGGGAATACAGGCGTGAGTTTGTGTTATGTTATGTTATGTTCGTCAACATCTTCATCTTTGATGCTGACTGTACTTTGCGGGAATCAAACCTACAACACTCGTAATGACAGTTAATAAATTAATCTCATAAACCATTATCGGTTAATACAATTCGAGCAATCACTTTCGTTAAGTGCTTAACGATTTTCTAAATTTAAATCACACTTTAGCCATCAGCGGTCCCTTTTACCATAAGTACCTTAAAGTGTTTTAAAAGTGAGTGATGATTTTATATCGTCATGCAACGATGGCGTTAATGATTTGTGTGGTTATTGAGAATGTTTGATAGGGTTATAAGTATCTGTTATTGTTTTATTTGTATACTAGCTTTTGCCCGCGGTAGAGCCCGCGTGGATGTCGGTTCCCGGCAATTGTTAGATTTTTTCTCGCCGTAAAAACCATCACGACTCACGACTTTTCCCTTACATTTGCAATTTTTTTTTTTATATAGGACACGTCAATTTGACTTCACCTCACCTAATGTTAAGCTAAAGGCAAAGTCTCGGAAAGAGGGTCACCATCGGAAACATGTACCATGTTAACCGTGGTGGCACTCAGCTTGACGGCCTCGTTAGATGCCTTTTCACGTCCCGCTTAAAGGACCCAGGACTGTAGGAAGAAGGAAACACGTGAGCTGGCAGGGAGTTCCAGGTCTTAATGGTGCGGCATAGGAATGAGTCGCTGAAACGAGCCACAGAGCCACGCCTGAAATGGCACGATCGAAAGGTCCCCGCGTTCGAATCCTGGCCATTACACTACCGACATGAATCCACTTCTAACACAAGCTATTTAGTTTAGCTAGGGGGCTTACTTCTGCCAGTGGGGACGCTGTTCGACCGGACAGGTGATCAGCCCTTGTATGTGGGCCATTTCTCCCAATTGGAGACGACCCCTATAACGACTGCCATGCATGTTCATATGGCAACCGGGACCAACAGCTTAACGTGCTCTCTAAGGCACGACCAGACAAATGCAAATACTCATATTTATGCATACAAATATTAGCACTGAGCGGGGATTGAATCCGCGCCTCCTGCGTAGCGGCGGCGTTCACTACCGCCACGCCACGGAGGGGTTAGAGGAAATATTAGTAACTAGCTTTTGCCCACGGCTCCGCCCGCGTGGATGTCAGTTATCGCGACCAAACATGGCCTATGTCCTTTCTTCAGGTCTAATCTACCCCTATATACCAAATTTCATCAAAATCGGTTCAGTGGTTTAGGCGTGAAAGCGTAACAGACAGACAGACAGAGAGACAGACTGACAGAGTTACTTTCGCATTTATAATATTAGTATGGAAGTATGGATATGGATTTCGTCAAGTTTTAACATTCTTTAAAACAAGATGTTGGGACGAAAAGGTATATATGTACCTATATAAAATTATGTATGTACCTAGTACAATAGTATTTAAAAGCGCGTGTTGATTTTATAACACTAAACAAATATAGTGTTAATGAATATTGTATATTATTAGAGATATAACGACTGGTACTGCATACTAAAACTACGTAGGCCGTATGACATCAGCACTCAAGGATTTAAAAGCTACATATTAATTCACTTGTAGCCTTGACAGTAATATTTAAAAAAATGCTCTGTTAGTACCCGGTGGAGTAAAATAGGGCCACCTCTTTCAGTGGCTGTCGTAGAAGGCCGCTGAAAGAAGCGCGCCTCCCTATCCCGAGGAGGACTAGACCGTAAGGGATGGCCCTGGGTCAGCCAGGGTGCGAGGGATATGTCGATGACAACCTCACCTCCGGCCTAGCACCACGACCCACAGTCGGCGTGCGGTTTAGTCGGTTCGAGTCCGACATAACCTCCCCTTCCGGCTCCGGCAGGGGGGGTATCCGAGGAGATTTCCGCACAAAAATAAGGGTGTCGTAGAAGGCGACTAAGTTATATGAGTGTTTTCCATCTGATAGTAAACATACAGCCTATGACTAATTGCCCACTTGATAGCAATAAGCTCGCCCCCTATTACATGGTACCGAAAATCCTGGGAGTGAGAGTTCTCAACCTCGCCACCCTGCTCACGGCGATGGTCCGCTGCGGACGTGTGGGCGGCCGGCGTCTCATTCTTGCGAGCAAGTAATGGTCGTGAAGGAGACGGCTGAACGGGAGCGGCGGTGCGAGCGAGAAAGACTTGCAGATCGTATCTGTGGGATTACAGCGCGAAAAAAAAGGTTCGGATAATTATATTTGGCGAAATACGGGTGTTTATATATTTCTGCCCATCCCGTCGGGGATTCACAGACGTGAATATGTATATATGTATGATGTATTTAAAAAAATACTAATTGCATCATGATGTTTGGGACCCCACTAAGAAGTTAGGACCTTAGGAGCCCAAGCCAATCTCATGTGCTGATTAACTTGATGCAGGTATGACTCTGGCACAGGTTTTCTCTCAAAGTTGGGAGTTTAGATCTCCAGTTTTGAGATACCTCGGCTATGGGATGGTTCCCATAGCGGTATCCCCATTTGCCTCCAGAAAAGGGAAGAGATCTGACCAAAGTGAAACTGGGAACAAACATGTACGTACTAGCTGGTGCCTGCGACTTCGTCTGCGCAGGATTAGTATTTCGAGTAGCTTATATTATAGGATGCGTATAGGTATAATGCCGATGCCGGCCGAATTTGTTGACATTAATGATCACTGCTCCGTTACCTTGAGTAGTAGTGTGATGATATAGCCTATGTGTTATTCTGATGTATAAGCTATATTATTGTAAAGTTTCATGAAAATCCATTCAGTAGTTTTACGTGAAAGAGTAACAAATATCCATCCATGCATTCATCCAGCCATACTCACAAACTTTCGCGTTTTTTATATTAGTAGGATTTGTACACTCCATATAATTACAACACAGACAGTTTGGTACTGGTGGTACAGTACCGTGGGAAACTAACATACCTAAAGACCACGCTATAAAAATAAACAAATACTTTGACCTGACCAACGAGTTAACCAAAAATGGCTATGTGGTTAAACTCTACGCCGTGGAAGTAGGAGCAAGGGGAATTCCAGCTAAATCCCTGTATAACTTATTTAAAGACCTCGGATTGCCAAGAGCTTCAGTAAGCTCTTTACTCAAACGAATATCTAAAACGGCGTTGATAGGATCTTACCAAATTTGGATAGGTAGAGGGGGGAACACGACTGACGGTGGAGGTGAGCGCTGATGCATCACAAGGTGGCCACCCTAAACCTACACCTGGGTCGCAAGTCCCAGGTGCCGTCACAGTGTTCCTCTCTGTACCACGCCATGGACCCGGCGACCGCACGGTGAATCCATGGAATGCTAAGAACCGGATCCCTGAACGATTTAATGTGAAAATTAATTACCCTCTATTTTTGGTGAAATCAATCTTTGAGAGGTTGTCCATAATATTACTTTCGACATTAATATAGTTGCCTTGCAACCATAAACGTAATGGCGATTTACATATTTGAACGATTTGGCCAAATCAAAAGCTTCAGAGATAGCTTTCATAGAGGTCTGTCCAAGTTTTGCAAGTTTTTTTTTTTAAATAGTACACGGGAATTTGAATGAATTTTTAGAGCATTTATTATACTAACATAAAAATTCGAATACATTCAAATATTTGGGCGGAGTCATCAAAAATCAATGTTTAAAAACTCATTCATTGGTTCAAATAGTTCGTAAGAAAGTTGGCAAATGGCTCCACCGTCGCCCTTAAAGTTGGATTTAAAAAGAAGGGAAATTTGAAGTGATTCAGGTGTAGCTCAATAGCTTAGTTAGAAGAGCATTCCACCTGTAAGGGAAAGGTCGTGGACTCAAGTCCCACTTGAGCATTTCATTTTTCATGTCATCATGTTAACTTTTTTTATTTTCTTTTCCTATCTGACACACTTGGTTAAGACCCGTGTGTCTGTTTACTGTACCCCTATTAAAAAAGAGAGATTTTCTATAAAAACAAAAATATAAATAATAATAAAAGGTGAAAAAAATTCGAATAATTGCCGAGAACCGACATCCAAGCGGGAGGATCCACGGGCGAAAGCTAGATTTGAATAAATGCTTTGATTTAGAGTTTATAATCAAACTCAAACTCAAGGTATTTATTCAAAATTGTGTAGCACTACTACAGCTTTTTGACGTCAAATTCTGCTTAAAACTAAGTTTACCACCGCTTCTTAAAACTAAGTTTACCACCGCTTCTTAAAACTAAGTTTACCACCGCTTCTTAAAACTAAGTTTACCACCGCTTCTTAAAACTAAGTTTACCACCGCTTCCTAGGCACCAGTGGAGAAGAAACGGCGCAACAAACTCCACTGTAGCATTTTCTGGACGTCTCCATTATTTGCCATTTATTAGCACCTATGGAAATATGTATGGATCAATAAATATGTAGATAGCTTTCTTTAAACCAGTTATTCAACTTTTTCTTCAGTACCTACGCTTCCACCATTCATAAACCATAAGTATCCCCTTACAACAGACCGTACCGCTTACGAACTCATTAAAACCAGGTCGCTGAAGTTTCTCCACGGCTAAGATTTTATCGCTCTACTTCCATAATTGAAATTGCACTCTATGATTACGTATTTAGAGTGCAATATGCACTGAAAAGTAATAGAATTTACGATGATATCATACGTGTTAAGGTTATGTTTCAGCACTTCTTAGATTCTAATTACAATGTTTGTATATATAATTTTGATGAGCTACTAAGTTTCCTGTGAAGAAAGTAGGATAGTAAGATTTAAATGGTAAGCAGAGATGTACTATAAGCACATATTTTTAGTAGAGAGTTGGAATGCTAAGTCTTTTTTTTTATCGTGCGATAAATCCCCACGGATACCACCCCCACGGAGCCGGTGGAGGTGGTTATGTCGGACTCGAACCGACTAAAACGCACGCCGTCTTGGGTCCTTGGTTGCCGGAGGTGAGATTGCCAAAAGCATATCTCTCGCACCCCGGCAGACCCAGGACCTCTTTCGAGATGGCCCCCTTCGGGTTGTGGGGACCACAGTGTCCCCATCTAGCCCCGGTTACGGGGAGGCGCATTTTTTTTTGCGCCGCCGCCGCGGCCTGCTTCTGCTAGGGTGACAGGCGGCTCCACCGGTCACCGCCAGGCCAGCGCTCATGGAGGACGGAGGTCGTTCTGCGACCTCCGACATCCGGTTCGCCTTCGCCGGAATGCTAAGTCTAAGGTCTATATATATATATATATATATATATATATATATATATATATATATATATATAGGATATTTTTATACCTGAATGAGGATTATGTACAAACCCGAGGGATGAACTTCTCTTCTAATTCCTGAGAGCTTACGAACATCGCTCAAGATTACATACGATTACATACTTGGGCTGCAACTACGCGTAGCGATTGCTATAGATGTTCGTATAGCAACCGGGACCGATGGCTTGACGTGCTCTCTGAGGCACTACTAGACCAATGCAAATACTCATATTCATGCACACATTTTTTTAAAGAGAATTTAGCAACCGAAATTACTAATATTTCCCCCTTCGGCTTCAAGGACCCACTAAGCAGACCCACCGGTGGGTCTCAGAATACTGACATGTCTCCAAAGGCCCACTAGTGGGTCCACTGAGATTTTATTATATTCGAAGACCCACTGATGACCCCTTCGTTGTCAAGATTCATAAAGCAGACCCAACGGTGGGTCTCAGAATACTGACATTAACAGATCTTCGGAGATAATAAAATCTCAGTGGACCCACTAGTGGGCCTTTGGAGACATGTCAGTATTCTGAGACCCACCGGTGGGTCTGCTTAGTGGGTCCTTGAAGCCGAAGGGACCGGTAACCCCTCTAGCTAAGCTAAATTACTTGTGCTAGGAGTAGGTTCACGTCTTACCCGCCTTCTTGATCGTTAGGCCGACTTCTTGACCACTAAGCTATCGAACCCGCGCCTCCTGCGTAATGACCACGTTCACTACCGCTACGCCACAGAAGCTGTCAAGACTGCTACAAAACAATAGAATAAAAACATAAAATCTTGTTAATCGTATACTTCTCGAGACTTCTCGTGAATTGTTTTCGGTCTTCGTGGGTTATGGGTTACGTAATAAAATGACCCAATTATATTGTTTACAATCACTGTTACTTTCCCGGAATAAATTCTTAATGGGGGTCGCCATATGGCCGACAGACGATTGCTCACAAAAATATATCGTTACCGGCATATATCTTGGCCCCAATCACATCAAAATTTGTACTCTATAAATGCAGTATACTCGTTTTTTGGGTGTTTTAAAGGTTCCGTACCTCAAAGGGAAAAAAAGTAAACCATATAGGAACGATCGAATACATAGGGAAAAATGAAAATTCGATTTGTATAGTCAGTATGCTAAGGCCTGTATCGCAATTTATCAGAGGAGAGACAGTATAGACAGATTCATAGTTTGACATATTGGCTATACAATCTGTCCTCAGATAAATCGCGAGTCATTTTAGAATACGGCAGAAGTTGCACTCCTTTGATGTTGAAGAAAGCCGCCGTTATAATAACCTACAAAATTTTGTAGGTATCGCCCTTTGTTCGGAACAACCAACGCCGCCAACTTGAGTGTTAGGGTTGTCATTTAGTCAATAAAAATAAAACATGAATTACTATTTATTTTTAAACCCCGCCACTAAAAAGACGGTGTATTAAAATAATAATAATAGGTATATATTTGTATATTATCACTTAAAACAAGCTCTGTGTGTACATTATTTGACTTTTGACGCTGACTGTACTAAAAAGTAGGTAATATTATAATTAAATAAACTAGGTAGCCACAAAAATAACAGCCCGACCACGACCACGACATAATTACATAGGTACTCGTTTCAAAATAAGTAGGTAGGTGCAGAACAATTTTTAGTTCTCTCTATTCTTATTGTAGGTATCTATGTCACAGGTTCACTACAATTAGGTAAGGTTTTTATAATGCGAAGATGTCAAGTGGCGACCAGTACCTAATGGTTTTGTTACTAAGTGAACGAGATATATTCTGCGTTTATAAATAGTAAAATCTTACGTTTCACACTTTGTTGTTAATGTAAAAAAAGACAACTTCGAATTCTTTAATGTATTTTGACATTCGTCCCCGCAACAGTAATGATTACTGCGATTCATTATTTTATTTCCAAATATTAGGTGGCTAACCTAGTGTACCTGCACACATAAACAATGGTAACTACTGATCTCACAAGATCGGCCACAATATTGTTTAGGTATACCTACGCAAGTCGAGTCACGCGTGTGCTCGCTAGCGCAGGCCGGCCCCGACTGCGCTAGCAGCCTGCGGGTGAGGCGCACGGTAGGTAAAGGGTGTCTCAGCGCCGATTTTAATCTTTAAACACCAATGTCTCTGCAACCAGCGGGGCTAGCGGGAGGGGAGTGGCAGCGTTTGGTAGGTGATGAGTGCGGATTTTTTAGTCGCCATGTCGTAGTGGTCTGGCGCGCACCGCGCGTACGCAGTGAAGAAAATCATCGGGCCATTTTTCTTCGAAAATGACCGAGGTGCAGCGGTTACAGTGACAAGCGAGCGGTATATCGACATGATCAATACTTTTTTTGTACCGCAGCTACAAGAAGAGGATATTGACAAGTCAGATGTATGGTTTCAGCAAAATGGAGCCACAGCCCACACAGCTAGGGTCTCCATGGACACACTAAGAGCGTTGTTTCCGGGAAAAATAATAAGCCGCTTCGGAGACATATTGTGGCCACCTAGATCGCCTGATTTAACCCCAGCTGACTTTTTTTTATGGGGCTATCTCAAATCAAGAGTTTATGATACCCCTCTTATGAATTTAGAGCAGTTGAAGACAAAAATAACGACAGAAGTGAGGGCCATCCCAGTTGATGTTCTGCGGCGTGTATCTGCGAATTCGCTCGTCCGCTTTGAAGAGTGCATTCGCCGGGATGGAAGACATCTCGATGGTGTAATATTCCGAACGTAAAATCCGCATTAATAGTCTATAATTTAGTGTAATTAAAATATTAAAAATACAATCTTTGTTTTTTTTATAAATATTTAAAGTATAAAATCGGCGCTGAGACACCCTTTACTTATCGCCGTAGTTTGGGTAAGTGACGGACGCCTGATACGGGCCTGTAACATTCATTAAAGTCTTTTAAGGATCACTTTACTCAGGTGGAGAATCCAGTTGAAATTCATACCAGTCATTTATATAGCAATTTTTTTAATAGTATCAAAACCAGATGGATCCCATCCTCGATCCCGTTTTGTATGGAACCCTACGTGTGCGATCCTGACTCGTACTTGAAGTTTTTTTGAAGATAGCAGGGGTGCTACGGTGACGGAGCAGCTCAGGGACCTATATAATTTGAACCAAAAATGTGCTCAAAAATGAGCTCTATATTCGCAGTTCATTGCAATACAGTAATTGTATTTACAGTAATACGATTGTAGGTACATACATTGGTATGTACCTACAATTAGTACCTAGGAAGCGGTTGTAAACTTAGTTTTAAGCAGAATTTGACGTCAAAAACTGTAGTACTACAATTTTGAATAAATACTTTGAGTTTGAGTTTGTACCTAGACGTTTCTGGGTTGTCTTTTGCTGATAGCATGAGGTGTTTCTATAGCGGAGGAGATCCAATTCACCAATTATAGATTAGCGACTAAAGGACGTGCACCAAGGTCTCAATTCTCTCGCGACTTAGGGTCCAGATATTGTCCGGTAACTATATTAAGTTCTATTTTAGGATTTTTTTTCTTTAATAAAATTAGCAACTGAAATGAAACTGAAAAAACTAATATTCCCTCTAACCCCTCCAACTAAGTTAAATTGCTTCTGCTAGGAGTGAGTTCACGTCGGCAGTGTAAGGGCCAGGATTCGAACTCGGGACCTCTCAATCGTAAGGCCGAATTCTTAACCACTAAGCTACCGACGTTTCAAATTATTAATAACTAGCTTTTGCCCGCGGCTCCGCCCGCGTGTATGTCGGTTCCCGGCAATTATTCGAATTTTTCTCTACGTACATACAAACCTTCCCTGGACTTCATCGAATAATTCAAGACCAAAATTAGCCAAATCGGTAAAGGCATACAAACATACAGACGAGCGGGAAAACCACAAAGCTATTTCGAATACAAATCTCGGGAATTGTTATTAATAATAGTGTTACAATGATGATAGAGCGTTTGACTTATCAAAGGTCGTGAGTTCGATTCTTAATTAGTGCAAATATTTTGTATTATCTGTAAACAAAATATTGGATGGGTTTGAGTATTTTTTATCTAATCAAATTCTGTCTTCCGTGGGTATTTCTATTCTATGTAGGTATGTATTTACAAAAAAACTATCTAAGTCATTAGGTAAATCTATACGCGTTCTAGAAAAAAAATAAGGTATACTTGCTTTGGGTTGACCGCCTTTATACCACGACAACTCATACCATTCTTAAATCATACAAAATGCTTATTCTTAACTCATACCATTCTTAATCATACCAATATCCATTCATAAGTCATACCGACGTAAAAAGTGCAAAAAAGTACAGATAACACGTACATCCAACTAATTTTATTGTTTTAATTAAATATTCCACAATAAATAAATATTCCACAGCATTCTACACAACACTATCTAGCCCATGGCACAGAATATATAATTGCCCATGTTACCATGGGCTTAACCAGCTTGCGTTATGGAATCTAGAATGCGGATAAACGTACTTCATCATCATCAGCCCGCGGCAGTCCACTGCTGGACATAGGCCTCCTCCACTCCCCACCAGCCACTCTGCGTATATCGTCGCTCCATCTAGTCGCAGGGCGCCTCACACTACGTTTGCCGGTTCGCGGTCTCCACTCAAGGACTCGTTTCCCCCAACGGTTATCGGTCCTACGGCAGATATGGCCAGTCCACTACCACTTCAGCTTGCTAATCCGTTGAGCTATGTCGATAACTTTATATATATTTAGAGATATACATAAACATACTTAGAGACTATTTTTTTGTAAATACATACATAATTCTACATAGGAACACCAAGAACAATGCAAATAGTCATATTCATGCATACAAATATTTGCACTGAGCGGGGATCGAACCCGCGCCTCCTGCTTGGCGTCGCATTCTCTACCGCCACGCCATAGAGGCTGTCATTGAGTCTGGGTAGTGCCATATTATAATAATCCCTTAATTATGTAGACTTTTACAGAAGCGACTGCTGTCTCCATGGTGAGTGCGTTGGATGTGACCGGGACTCACACAATGACGATGATGACGACTGCCGCCTGACCCCCCAACCTTTATCTGCGAGAGTCTCACAGGTGTACCAGCTCCAGAGTGACGTAGGCTTGGATCCCAAAGACAGCCCGGAGCAGTTCTTTTGTACAAGACACAAATTCGCTCTTGTGTGAAATACTGTTCTCATCTCTGGGATGGTTCCACACAATACCTGTTAGACGCTCTCGACAGATTGCAGTGACGTATAGTTCGTATCATAGGTGATCCTGAGGTTACCAACACCTTGGAACCTCTGCAGTTGCGTAGAGACGTTTCCTCTCTGACCTTTTTCTACCGCCTCTACCACGGCAAGTGTTTGAAGGAGTTATTTCAACTGATCTCACCCTCTGCCTTCCTATCCAGAACAACTCGTGAACTCATTAACGGTTTGAGGGCTCTTTCTTCCGCCGCACGATATAGAGCTGGAATGCTCTGCCCGCATACGTGTTTCCCTTCTTTTACAGTCCCGGGTTCTTCAAGCAGGGCGTGAAAAGGCATCTATCAAGGCCGTCAAGTTAGGGACCACCAATTTACGTCCAATAGCCTCAAGAATGGTTATCTTCATCTTCTGGGCTGCACCTCAGCTTTATTACCATCTAGCGCGGTGCAGTCAACTGACGGACCAAATATAAAAAAAAATGACTTTTAAAGGCCCCTTATACCTATAATAATATATGTTCTTAACCTAATTTCTTAGAAATTATGAAAAGAGATTACAATAACGTAACTGTCTTTACGTATGATAAATCTTAGCACAGTTTAGATAATAGATAAGTAATCTTACATTCCTTTACGTAACCCATTTGTGTGATACTTAGAGAAAATTACGTCACACGAGGCTTTCATTTTCAATTTGAAGTTTACTTCATAAAACTCGTTTTAATTCGATGTCCATTTTACTTATAACTCTTTTCATTTTGAAGGCCACTTTTTCAAATCCAAGTCAGCTGAGAATATATACGTACCTTGATGGAGTTTAATGCTTCTTGAATTAGATGCAAGACCTATGTAAAAATAATCACAGATAGCCTAATCACCATAGTTAATATTTGGTTGGAATCTCGGAATTTGAGCAAGGTAATAAACTAAGTAATAATATTTTTATATCCTGAAAGTTGTCTCATCCATCCACACAGTTTCATTTCAAAGTCAACTTGTTTGATTCCCAGTAAGTTCAAAGTGTTAGCATGGTTTCAATTTAATCTCCATATCGACGACAGAAAACGTAATTGCTGTAAGTAGCCAAAATGTCGAAAATGAGTTAAATACTGAGTAAGAATGAGAAAAAAATACCGCGTCGAACGTTCGCTGTGTCATATTTCTACTATGAAAAAAAATTTAGTTACGTCATCTGTGTTTTGAAACAAATTTGGTTTAATTTGTTGTAAATCTACAAAAATACTCTATTTTTGTTGTAACCCAACTTACAGCAGATACGAAATCGTTAATATTCGGTTGTTATTACTTACGCGGTACGGATATCTAAAACTCGTATTACTTACAGCATTCTTGCGGTATGTAATTCTAAGCAGATATTACTTACAACATTTACACGTAGTCGGAAATATTACTTTGAGCTTAGATACAGCTTTATCGTAACTCATACATCCAATATAAGTATTGAAATGCAGCAATTTTAAATATAACATACTAGCTTTTGCCTGCGGCTCCGCCCGCGTGGATGTCGGTTATAGCGACAAAACATAGCCTATGTCCTTCCTCAAGGTCTACTCTACCCCTTTACCAAATTTCATCAAAATCGGTTCAGTACTTTAAGCGTGAAAGCGTAACATACAGACAGACAGACAGACAGACATTTATAATATTAGTATGGATATTTAAAAATGTTGTATTTACCATACCACTTACAACAATTACACGGGTTTTAAATTTGCGTGAAAGATCAGCTATAGTACTCTATTTCGTGAATAATATAGTTCAAACCATGATTAATTACGCTATTCATTCATTAATTTTGAAGGAAGAGATTTCATGGATTTTGATGGCATTCTTAATGATACATACATACATAAAATCACGCCTGTTTCCCATAGGGGTAGGCAGAGATCACAGATCTTCATTTGCTACGATCCTGACATACTACTCTCGCTTCATTCACTCTCATTAGATTCTTCATGCATGCTCGTCGGTTTAGGGTACTTCTCACCTGCCCCTTTTCTAACACTTCCCCGATTTGGTCCAGATATGTGCGCCTAGGTCTTCCCCTTCCGACGGTACCTACCATCCATACTCGCCTCATACACCTGTTTCGTTAGTCTTCTTTCATTCATTCTCTCAACATGTCCGAACCATCTTAACATTCCTCTCTTAATTCTCGTCACCACGTCTTCTATCACTCCACATCGCTCTCTTATCACGCTATCACGCTCTGATGCTTTTTCTGCCACACTCAACTTCCGCTACCATACATAAGAGTCGGCACTAACACTCCTCGATGAGTATAGCCCGTCGTGCCTTTTGAGACACTTTCCGGCTGCTCATAAAGTTGTGTAGTGTCCCATTCACTCTATTTCAAGCAGTTACTCTTCTTTCAACATTATTCATGCTTTCCATCTCTCGTAAACAATGTTCCCAAATGTATGAACTCATTCACGTGTTCCACTCTTTCTCCATCTATACAAATCCTACACTCTTTCACGCGTACATCTCTTTCAAAAACCATAACTTTTGTCTTAAATTTTGTCTTCATTCCTTTCCTCTCAAAAGCTCCGTGTATAGCTGTTACCATCTCCTGCAACTCATCTGCCGATGACGCAAGTAAAACCTGATCATCAGCATAGAGAAGACATTCATTTTTAAATCACAATCACACATTCTTTCTCTTTCAAATCTTGCACACAACTAACTGTCCATGAATAAGTTAAACAGCCATGGTGACGCTACACATCCCTTTCTTACACCCTTTTTGATGCTATACAATTCTGTGTATGACCCATGTATCCTCACGCAAGCACTGGAGTCCTCATATAGAGACTTCAGAGCTCGAATAAAGTTGCTGCTCATCCCATACATAGACAATACCGACCAAAGTTCATTCCTCATCACTTTGTCATAGGCCTTTTCCAAATCCACGAATGCGCAATAGACCTTTTGACTCTTGGCCAAAAAAAATTCGGCTATGCTACGCAAGGAACAGATCTGATCCGTACATCCCATTCCCTTTTTAAAACCCGCCTGAGCATCCCATATTTTCTCATCGGTTTCTTTCATAACTCTCTCAATCAACACTTTCGCATACAGTTTGCCGACGATGCTGAGCAGGCATTAGCCCGGCAATGCCCCTGTAGTTTTTGCAGTCCTGATGCGAGCCCTTTCCTTTGTAAAGTGGAGCTATAACGGCCTTACACCAATTATTTGGTACACGACCGTTAATAGGCGGCACAACTGACTTGCTACGAGGCTGTGTCCAGCCTTCAGCATCTCGACTGTCACCTTATCATATCCCGCTGCTTTTCCCGCTCTCACACTTCTTAATGCATTCACACCTTCATTCATTAATGATACATTAAAAAAAGTACGAAGTTGGTGATATCCCAAATACGTGTTGTAACATTAAAAAAAAGTGAACCTAATACAATGATTATAAAACATTCAATGGCATCAAACTCACAATCCTTAGAAGTAGAACTTTTTTTAAAGTACCTACAATAAAAAATGTGTAGATTGTCTACCGGATACTGACGAAGAAGATTAGATATAAGAGGTTTAATTAGTGGTGCCAATTTTATTCTGATTTATCCAAAGCATTCCTAGATTGCTTGTGAAGTTAGTACCTATGTCTGACCTCATAAAAATAAATAATACTCAGTTATTAAGGTTACACGTAGGTATCATAAACAATTTTTAATTACAATAAATAATTTTAAAACTATTAACAGCATTTTCATTGAACTTTTAACCATTAAGGAATTGTTGTAATACAATGTTCAGGCATTTACAGTTTTCTAATACAATACTTACATCTCTTTGGTGTTACTCGATGTTCATAATATCACTTAAGCAGCATTTTAAGCTACTGAGATAGTATACAACCAATCTAATTTCATTCAAATTTGTAGACTACTTACGACGTTCTTTCATTCCGTATATAAAACAACAAATGCTGTAAGTAGTAAAAAACCTACTTGTAACAACTTTCAGACTAAAAACTTTACATGTAATAATAAATATTAATATAATAAAGTAATGTGGCAAATGTAATGTTTCTACGATGCACCGTTTAGGAGATAAATATTTTTTTATTATTTTTGCCTCAGTTTTCTCGCCCTGGTGAAAAGTTAGGATTTGGCCACTTACAGCAATTACGTTTTCTGTCGTCGATATAATTTCAAATCATTTTATAACACGGGTTTTTGTTTTGCAATGATCGAGTACAGTGCGTGAAACCGCAGCAGTGAAGGATAAAACATTTTAAGTTCGAAATACATCGGGAGAAAGAAGCACTTAAGTGGGGCTTGAACCCACGACCTTTCCCTTACAGGTTTCCTCCTGAGCTCTTCCAACTGAGATATTGAGCCACACCTGAATCACTTCAAGAAATTTGAAGTGATTCAGGTCCTTCTCCTTATATCCGTAAGGGCGACGGTGGAGTCATTCACCAACTTTCTTACGAACTGTTGGAAACAATGAATGATTTTTCAACCATTTTTAAACATTGATATTTGATAACTCCACCCAAATATTTGAATGAAATTTTTATAGTATTTATTATGCTAACTTTTTAAGTTCGTCGGAAAAAAGAAGCGCTCAAGTGGGGCTTGAACCCACGACCTACCGTGAATACTTAAGTGAACTACGGGTACAAAAAAGTTCCCGAGGAACTCTAAGGCCATCCATTACCTATCTGTTCCATAGGTAATATTACTATTTCCATACTTATTGCAGTAACATAAAGCTCTATGGCGAAAGACTTCACTCTAAACATCATTATAATCTCAAAATAAAGTTTAAAACTAAAACCCGACTACCGAAAAATCACGTTCTAAAAAGTAACAAACAAGAAAATATCGTGGATAGCCGTGGTCGTATGCCACTTTTCCCTAGAATGTATTGTTTTGTTAGAGTAAGTGGCATACGACCACGGCTATCCACGATATTTTCTTATTTGTTACTTTTTAGAACGTGATTTTTCGGTAGTCGGGTTTTAGTTTTAAACTTTATTTTTTATTTATATTATTTTGGGGCAAGGTAAAGATAATAATTTATAGATATTTGAAATGTGCTTATTAAGCCCTATGATTTGATACCAAACACGGCATATTTAACTCAAATTTATTTTTTTAAACTGTACCTTATGAGCGATAGAGGGCGCCACAGAAGATTGAATGACACGTCATATGGCCTATAACCATCGGACGATCAAGCCGCTTGTAACGATACCTCATTGGTCCAGTTCTAATAAGTAGTTGAGGAGCTATGAGGGAACAAATGAACATACATACATACATACATACATACATACATACATAGCCTGTCATAACCCTCCTTTTGGCTTCGCCGTAGTCGGGTAAAAATATACGAGTACCTTCTTGACAGTAATTACGTTAAGGCGCCATAAATTTAGTTTACGACATAAATTGATTTATGCGATCGAAGTGTGTCTCACGAACGGTGATTAATTGTTTGATCTGTGAGGTTTATTTCTGACTAGCTATGTGCCTCGGCTCCATCTTCCACCTAGCTGGAACTCTGAATAAAACATTATATTTTAATTTTCTTCTAAACAAATTTCTTTTGCTGATACCGAACACAACAAAGCAAAAGAAATATCCAAATTGGTGCAGTCGTTTGAAAGTTATGAGAGTACATAGATTTCGGATAGATAAATTTATTATTTTTTCATTGTCAAGGAGATTATATGCTCTCCTATATGGCTTATATGGGACTTTTAACAATGGGGCTCATATGCGCTTGAAGATTGTATTGAAAAAAAAAAAATGTACATTTCATCCTACATCATTGTGACGCAGTGGTGGAGCGTTCAATTATCAACTCAGATGTCACGAATTCGATTCACTCTCAATGCAAACGTTTGAAGTAGTCTGCCTCTAAACTAATGCAACTAAGGAGTAGCAATAGTTCGATCGACCGAACCACTAATCGAACTCTTGCTACTATAGGCAATTATAAATGTCTTTAGATGAACCATAAAACCCGACTACCGAAAAATCACGCTTTAAAAAGTGACAAACAAGAAAATATCAAGGATAGCCGTGGTCGTATGCCACTTTTCCCTAGAATATATTGTTTTGTTAGAGTAAGTGGCATACGACCACGGCTATCCTTGATATTTTCTTGTTTGTCACTTTTTAAAGCGTGATTTTTCGGTAGTCGGGTTTTAGTTTAAACTTTATTTTTTATTTCAATTATTTTGAGACAAGATAAAGCTAATAATTTATACATATTTGAAATATGCTAATTAAGTACTTTCATTTGATACCAAACGGCATATTTATCTCAAATTTATTTTTTAATACAGTACCTTATGAGCGCTAGAGGGCGCCACACAAGATTGGGTGACACGTCATATAGCCTATAACCATCGGACGATCAAGCCGCTTGTAACGATACCTCATTTGTCCAGTTCTAATAAGTATTTGAGGAGCTATGAGGGAACAAATGAACATACATACATACATACATAGCCTGTCAAAATCATAACCCTCCTTTTGGCTTCGCCGTGGTCGGGTAAAAAGAGTCCAACTTACAAGGAGTAGAAAATACTAGTTTTGGCACTCGGATGAAAACATTGAAAATTCAGTAGTCCATGTCTTCTTAGCCTCATTCCAACTAAGCACAATATATCTTTTTTTTCCATTTACCTTTTAATTAAAATTGTTCACAGTGGAATAGTATAGGACCGCCCCAGTTCTTCCTGTGGGTATCGTAAAAGGTGACTAAGGAATAGGTCTGTTCTCCATCTGACAGTAAACATACAGCCCAAGACGAAAGGCCCTCCAGACGGCAATAGTTTCGTCCTTTATTACGTCGTGGGATCGAAAATCATAATTGGCGAAGCGTGAGTGACCTCTGACTACCCCTTCGGGGATATACAAACGTGAGTTTAAGGATGGATGGCAGAATAATACCCTATGTTATAATGGCCGTGATCACAGACCAGCGCCTAATTTCCATTACTCTTGTTCCAGCATACCTCGGCGATGACATGGCGAAGACGATCCAGTTCTGCTGCAGCGAGGGTCAACAGCATGCCAGAAGCCACAACAGCTGTGAGGGGTATATCCCTACGTCTCCAGAAGTACCACAAGCGTTGGTTACCATGTGCAGTATGGCACAGATCCAATGCTGTAATGAGTATTTTACGTAAGTAAGAGAGTGAAAGATTTGAATGAATTTTATAGCATTAAGTATGCAAACTATACAAATCGGCTACAAGGGGAAAACGGAATCTTCTCGGAACGGACCCGAACCCGTGATCTTTCCTTTGCAGTGGGAATGCCTTGACCAACTCGGCTACCGATACTTTTAAAAATGAATCTTCTCAGGGTAGCTGAGTTGGTCAAGGCATTTCCCTGCAAGGGAAAGATCGCGGGATCGAGTCCCTTCCGAGAAGATTCGTTTTTTCCCATTTATTCAAGAGAGAAAGATTATCTTTCCTAAATACATACACAAATATCATATAGTGCTTGCCGTACGGGCAAGCACTATATGATATTTTTAGTCACAATTTGGAAGTTTCATTGTTAATTCAGTCAGAGAACCGACTTAAACCACCTCTTAGAGACAAAGCGACTATAGGAGGACGGACTTGTGTTAAAGAGATCAAGTTCAGGGTGGTTTCCCAATATTCGGCCGCTCTCACCACAAATGAACCATTTCGGTAACCGCGGGGGACTCGAAGCAGATATTGTGTCCTAACCGATCTAGTAGGTACTCTCAGTTGTATCTTGTCGAGAAGTTAAGGAGAATATATTATATCCTGTGCTAGTTTGACTGAGCATGCGCTTTTCCTTCGTTCGTGAAGCGGAAGTAGATGTTGCCTTTTACACCTCCTTTAAACTCATCTAAATTGCAAATACCTTAGAAAATGCTGCACTAATTTTACAATTTTTCATGTGCACTTTACCCTTTTCCTTCTACCCTCATCCTTCAAGTTTTTTCGCAATTCAGTTTCGATCAGCTTCCAGTCCAACTACGAAACAGTCAAATATCGAAGGCAAAATCGATGTAAAAACAGTTTGTCGAATTTTTTTGAGGAGAAAACGTGCCTGATTGATGACAAATAAACTGTGGAATGAACTGTCACCAGCGGTATTTCCGAACCAATACGACATTCAAACCTTCAAGAAAAAAGCATACTCTCTTTTAAAAGGAAGGCAACGCACTTGTGACTCCTCTGGTGTTGCGGGTGTGGGCAGCGGTGATCGCTTACCATTAGGCGTTACGTCTGCTCGTTTGCCTTCCTATTCCATAAAAAAGAACTACAGCTTCGTCTACTATTGCTTTGGACTGGAAAACAGTTTTTTTTTCGAAATGTGGGTGTTATCCCTTCAGGTTGCTTACGCCTTTAGGGATACACATGAATATGTGTATTATGTAACTGAACCCTCCATTATTCACAGAAGTACCGGATTGAAATGAAAATAATATTTACATACAGTTTCCTTGTTTTGTGATTCTAAATAACATTACTCTGAATTAGCGTGTACTGTGTACCCAACAACAATGTTTTGTGCTGTAAATGGAACAATTTTATCACAATAGGTACAGTACAAGGTTTCGTACTAGATTTACATGTTTTTAGCTTAGTAGGTCAAAGGATGATCGAATAAGAAAATTATTTATGGAAATGGTTACATGTTTTTTAACCCCCGAAGAAAAGAGTGAGATGTTATAAGTTTGACATATCTGCTCTCTGTCTGTCTGTGGCATCATAGCTCCCGAACGGATGAAGCGATTTCAATTTAGTTTTTTTGTATTAAAAGTGACTTATGTACGAATGTTCTCTGAAAGTTTGATGAAAATCTGTTGAGCCGTTTAAAAGTTTTGGGGGTTAAAGTGGGGATGGGGAGTGTTGAGGGTATTTAAATTTTTAATTTGATTATTTAAAAACTTGATCAGCGATACATACTTGCAGTAGCTGTAGCAAAACTGTGGTTTTGCTTTAGTAGAATCGAGGCCTCGGTTTGTTCTCATTACTACCCCTTTTTTTTTCGTGCGGAAATCCCTTCGGATGCCTCCCTGCCGGAGCCGGAAATCCCTTTCCGGCTCCGGCAGGAAACCGAACCGAACCGACTAAAACCGCACGCCGATTGTGGGTCGTGGTGCTAGGCCGGAGGTGAGGTTGTCATCGACATATCCCTCGCACTCAGTACTACCCCAGTGTATGTACATTTAGGTATTGCTCGGTATGTTTTCCATGGTTCCACCACCAACTACTAAGTAGGTACTAATAACTGCTGTTATTACAGGAAGAAAAACGACTGCGACAGTGGTATCGACACTTCAATAAGCAGTGGCAGCTGTGACTCCGTTCAGGATACCAGCAAAGTAAGTTTGTTTTCAGTATTTGCCTTTTTTTGTATTTTTTATAAGGAACACGTCAATTTGACTTCACCTCGCCTGAGCAAAGGCAAAGTCTCGGAAAGAGGGTCATCATCGTAAACATGTACCATGTTAACAATTGACAGCCTCATCAAATGCCTTTTCACGCCCCGCTTAAATGACTCGGGACTGTAGGAAGAAGGAAAACCAATCCAAAATTATAAGCGAGTCTTTGGCTCCAAAGTAAAATCTTCGGACACTATTGGGACAGCGCTTTGAGGAAAAAGCAACGTTCTGGATGTTTCTATACATAATATATTTAGATAACTAATCCTAGAAAACACATTATAACTTATGGGTCCAGGTACATGCCAAATCTAATAGTTAGGTAGCGGTTACCGTGATCTATGTATACCCTTATGAGACCAAGCCGGCCTCACCTTCAAGACAAGGTCTTGGGGAAGCTTGTCTCTCGGTTGAAAGGTTATGTGTAGTTTTTTTTTAAGATTTTTTTTTATTCGAAAATCATCGGAAAAATTGAAATGCTCAAGTGAGCTCCCTTACAGGGGGAATGCTCTTCCAACTGAGCTATTGAGCCACATCTGACTCATTTCAAATTTTCCTTCTCTTTGTATCCGTCTTTAAGGGCGTTTCATTTTTTCCAATGCTTTTCAAACTTAAAAGTTAGCATAATAAATGCTATAAAAAAATCATTCAATTTTTTTTTATTGTTCAAAACATAACATTTTAGGGAATAAAACATTTTGAACCTCCCGCTTAAACCACGAGGGTTTTTATTTGCCTATTGACATTTGCAAGTACGTGAATACATAAGTGCCTAAAGTATACGAACATACAACATTTTAAGTGAGTTAAAGTTAAAGAGTAAAAAAAATACCGAAGTTACTAATATTCCATTATTCCCTCTAACCCCTCCAACTAAGCTAAATTGCTTGTGCTATAAGTGGGTTCCCGTCGGTAGTGTAATGGCCAGAATTCGAACCCGGGACCCCTCGATCGTAAGGCCGATCCCTTAACCACTAAGCTACCGACGCTACATATTTATTTTTATATTTAATTTTCTTTGTCTAGTCTGCCTAAATCGTCACCTACAAAGGCACTAGTACGAACACCGTAAGTAGGTAATTGGGGATCTGTTATCAAAGCATGAGCTGATAACACACTCCCCGATGTTTGTAAAGAGCAAACAGTGTGTTTTGTTCGTCTTCCTTGTTTACGCACTCGAATTCGTGGATATTCTTAATCGTAATTAAACATTGAATTAAGATAATTTCTGTAGACTCTGCGGCTCGCTCTACCCTCGTTCGACTACTATTATGTCGTAGATTATAGGTTTGAATCCCAACGAGTCCAGATATTTCAATTACTCGGTTGGTTCTTCTTCAACTGATTGTTAATCCCGATTGTTTAAGCTTGTTCTAAACTAACTTATAAACTATCACGTTCCATGATATACAATAATAATAAAGGGAATCAACGCGATCATGGTATAGGTACATACGTACCTTTGATTTGCCTGACGTTTCGACCAGGTTTACACCCGCCGTGGTCACAGGCTGACTGGCTCAGTGGTGCACGCCCGCCGTCTTCGAGACCGTGAGATAGTAGGTAGAACCTATTACCTCACGGACGCGAAGACGTATGTACCTATACCATGATCGCGTGAATTCCCGTTATTATTATTCTATACTCAAGTTTGTTTTTCCATATTCTGGTTTATCTTTACCTTTACGGTAGTGACGACCGTCCGACCTCCATCCCAGCTAGGAAAGCCCACGTCAGAGTCTCGACCTTTGAATTTTGGTAAAGCCACATACACCCCGACATATTTTGGCTACGTACCCACTGGACCCTCAAAATTCGACCTCATCTATAAATATGATCCACTGGACCTCCATATTAGAATTGGACCGTCATTCTTGGATTTCATTTTTACTTTTTCTGTTTCAAAAAAGCGTTTTATCTCGCTATTAAACCCAAAAAATTCGGAGGGAATTGAAAACGGAGGCAATTTTACAGAAAACCGGTGTGAAACAACACATGTGTTGTGTTTCGCCGAGTGTGTGAGGGCACCGGAGGCCCACCCCGCTTTTCCCCTCCTATACCTAATTGCGCAGTTAGAAAACTTTATTGTACCCCAGGCGGGTACCAACGCCGTTGGAAAATACCTCTCTGGATGTCCACGCTCAGGACACAACGCACCTGAGCGTGGACACCTAGAGAGGTATTTTCCAACCTTCTCGTATTCTGGGGGGGAGGGGGGGAGGAAACTGCGGCCGTACCCATGGGGGCGGTGATTGTTTACCATCAGGCGATCCGTCCGCTCGTTTGCCTCCACATTCTATAAAAAAATAAATTGCGACTAACCCCATTATTTGCTCTCTGTAGATTAACTGGAATAATTTAGCTACCTCGGAAGTAGTTTTTATAATAGCTGTGCCTTTATACTGATCCTCAGGTATGCTGCGATGACTGCACAAGAGGGGCTTCGCTTGGAGCCTCTAAAGGCCCAGAAGCCTGTCAAAAGAACCCTCGAGGGACCAGCGCAGACCAGATACTGGCTCATGACGCTTTTGGAAAATGCTGCGAGGTACGTTATAAGTACTAACTGTTGCTCATGCTCTGCCCGCGTGAAATATTGATCCTGTTCTTATTCTGTGGAATAACACAGACAAATAGCCTTCTATTAAGATATCGTTAAAAAATTACAAGTACTTTTTTTTTTTATGAATTTTTTATAGCATTTATTATGCTAACTTTTAAGTTCGAAAAACACCGTCGCCCTTATAGACGGATATAAAGAGAAGGAAAATTTGGAATGATTCAAGTGGTGCTCAATAGCTCAGTTGGCAGAGCAGTCCCCCTGTAAGGAAAAGGTCGTGAGTTCGAGTCTCACTTGAGCATTAAATTTCATTTTTCCAATGTTTTTCGAAATTACAAGTACGTTTTCTATCCAGTAGCATTCTCTTATCCAGCTGAATTACTTGATTAGGACTGGACTCAGATAAATATTGTAATGCACTAGCCTATTTTAACCTCTGTGGAGTAGCGGTAGTGAACGCGCAGGAAGCGCGGGTTCAATCTCCGCTCTGTGCAAATATTTGTATGCATGAATATGGCTATTTGCATTGATCTGGGTGTTTCCATGTATAATGTGTATGTATTTACCCGACTACGGCGAAGCCAAAAGGAGGGTTATGATTTTGACAGGCTATGTATGTATGTATGTATGTATGTTCATTTGTTCCCTCATAGCTCCTCAGCTACTTAATAGAACTGGACAAATGAGGTATCGTTACAAGCGACTTTATCGTCCGATAGTTATAGGCTATATAACATGTCACTCAATCTTGTGTGGCGCCCTCTAGCGCTCATAAGGTACTGTGTTAAAAAATAAATTTGAGATAAATATGCCGTGTTTGGTATCAAATGAAAGGGCTTAATAAGCACATTTCAAATATGTATAAATTGTTAGCTTTACTTTGCCCCAAAATAATATAAATAAAAAATAAAGTTTAAAACTAAAACCCGACTACCCAAAAAATCACGCTCTAAAAAGTAATAAACTAGAAAATATCAAGGATAGCCGTGGTCGTATGCCACTTACTCTAATGAAACAATATGTTCTAGGGAAAAGTGGCATACGACCACGGCTATCCTTGATATTTTCTAGTTTATTACTTTTTAGAGCGTGATTTTTTGGGTAGTCGGGTTTTAGTTTTAAACTTTATTTTTTATTACAACAAAAAAAGTATATAAGTATATTTATCCGCATTCTAGATTCCATAACACAAGCTATAAAAGCTTACCACGGGTCTAGATAGGGCTGTGTAGAATGTTGTGGAATATTAAAAAAAAAAAACTAGCAACCTCTCGATAATAAGTCCCACAACCCAGTCCCTAGGTCCATTTCTCCTGACCTATTATGTTATAGTGATCAATAAGATCACTATAACATAACAACGAATAACAAACAACATAACAAAAGTGACCTAGTTTAAAGCCAGACTGATTGAAACATTCACAAGCCTCTTGTTTCTTCCAGAAAGCAGCTAAGGCATGGAGAGAGAGCTCTTCTCAAAGCAGTTCGAACACGATAACGTTATCTAGTAAGTGGCTTTCATTCACACCATTGTGCGTATATGCTAAGCATATTATTTACTTATAAGAGATAGGCTTGAGTATGTGTCAATAATGGGACCATTATCTGCAATAAAAATATCTAAAAATATCATTGGTGATATCTATGTACTATTTCTACGTAGGTAGACTGTATGAAATAAAAATTAAAGAACTCGACAACATGTCAGGGTCACCAATTGCAGTGACCAAGGTCGGTCAAGGTCTCTGGGACACTATACTTTTAAATCAACAACATCTGGTAGGGATTGTTACTTATTTTTCCAAAAGTCTGAGTTTATGTAACTAGTGGGGATTACTGGGAAAAAAATAACAATCCCCACCAGTGGGGAAGTGAAATGCTCCTGCTGGCGAGGGTATGAGCTGATGCCGGATGGGAAGTCTTGTCAAGGTATTGTCGTCTTTTACTAGTTTTTAGCCTTTCTGCATCATGAATATGGGTTTATTTGCCTACAAATTCCGCAAAAACTCAAAATTGTACCCGTGAGCAGCCCAATTTTGTAGTATATTTTGTGTATTTGAAATTGTAACGCTTAAATCTTTCTCGAAAATTCTTACCAACAAACGGAAACGGGTTGTCAGAGTTATGTATTGCAGATTATCTCTAATGATTTTGAACACCTAAAACTACCTACTAGGGTTGTAAATTCTAGGGTTCTCTCTTATTTCTATTAATATTAAATTAAATCCCCACTAAAATCCCCACCGGTGGGGATTTGTCATTGGGTATTTCTGCAATAACTCTCTTGATCGATGGCACTTGCTGGAACTTGCTAAAGATATTGTAAACCCTGAAGCGAAACATCCCTGCATGAGGCGAAACGGTCAGGATAATATCCATTTACTTTTCAAAATTGTTTCACTGTAGAAAAGTAAAAGTGTCTTATTTAATACTAGCTTTTGCCCACGGCTCCGCCCGCGTGGATGCCGGTTATCGCGACCAAACATAGCCTATGTCCTTTCTACCCTTATACCAAATTTCATCAAAATCGGTTCAGTGGTTAGGGCGTGAAAGCGTAACATACAGACAGACAGAGTTACTTTCGCATTTATAATATTAGTATGGATAGTATGGATTTCTGGAATACTCTCTCTAGGACACATCAGGATGTGATGAAATATCGTACAATTTAAGTAGGTTTGAGCATGACATACCCATTTTTTCACCTCAACACTGGTGAAGTCTGATAGTCCCCCACTCAAAATAGTCATTGCAGGGTACTAATAATATTGGTGCCATTCGTTTCAGCACTGCCTTCGACGTGTGAAGATTATGCTCCTAACGAACTGTGTGCCCATCACTGCATACCGGTGCCAGGGTCTTACCGGTGCGAGTGTAACCCTGGTTACATGCTAATGGCTGATGGAAGAAACTGCAAGGAGGTGAGAATCAACAGTAACTATATAAGAATTTACCTCTTTTTACGTGTTTTACGGCAGCACCTGTGTTCGTAAAAATTGGTTGATAGGTACTTTGCCTATGGTCACATTCTACTTGGCACTGCTCACTAAAGACAGAATGATATACATCATCACACATTGCAATTAGATATGATACATATAGTGAGATTTGAAAGGAACTTCATTCCACGCATGCTCAGGTTCTGGGATAATCTCCCTACTGTGGTTTTCTCTAGTAACAATATGGAGATTTTCAAGAAAAGAATACGAAGGTTTTACAGGGTCAGCAGCAGTTTTGCACATATCCATAGGCCACGGTAGCTACTTCGACTCTAAGAGGCTGTATGCTTGATTAAAAAGAGCAATGCTTGGCTTTCAGGTCTCCAAGAACAGATGTAAGCCCCGAAACCACTGCCATCACAAGTGTAACGACAACGGCGTCGAAGTAAAATGCTCCTGTAGGCGAGGGTATGAGCTGATGCCGGATGGAAAATCTTGTCAAGGTGTGGTCGTTTTCTTTCTAGAAATTGATAACATAACATAAACTCACGCCTGTATTCCCCGAAGGGGTAGGCAGAGGTGCTAGCATCCACATTTCGCCGGTTTATGTTTAGGTTGTTGGTGTGTAATAGGTGGCGAGCCTATTGCCATTAACTGGCCACTTATAAACCTGCCATAAATACACATAACTTCGAAAAGCATCGAAAAGTCATTGGTGTGTGCCATGGTAAACCTAGTATCGTACCCGAGACCTCGTCTCAGCAGTCCATTACCCAAACCACTAGGCTACCGCAGATGTAGAAATTGAATATGGTTTTATTTTCCTACAAATTCCACAGACTCAAAATTGTACCCATGACCAGTCCCATTTTTGTGGTATATTTTGTGTATTTGAAATTGTAATGCTTAAATCATACTCGATTTTTTTTACTAACAAACGGAAACGAGTTGTCAGAGTTTTATTTTGCAGTTTTTAAAATAAAACTGATTTATGAATATATTAAGCAATTCAACGTTGCAGGCAACCTGCCGCATAGCTAAGAGTGTAGTATTATCAATAACAATACCAATAAGATTCAAAACACTAATAAAACAAATCCTATTACAGATATAGACGAATGTCAACTAGACCAGCCAGTATGCTTAACAGGCACTAAGTGTCAGAACATCCAAGGTTCCTACCGATGTATTCCTGTAAAGAAAGACAGGAATGACGTAGAGAAAGGAAAGTGCCCGCCAGGGTTCACGAGAAATATTGCAAATAACGCCTGTGATGGTAAGTAATTTCAAAATCCATAAATGATTCTCTAGTGGTCAAGTGGTGACCAAGTTGGTTATAACAGCCAGGTCCGTCCTATAGTGGGTGACCATTCATAACACAGTAAGATTGCTCTTTACCTCAGAGAGGTTGCCATACGAACATCTCTTACCAGTCGTTACAGATAGATGGAGCCAAAAAAGTCTGACTACTGATGTAACTACAGAAATTCAACATTACCAGTGGGTTGTGCAAGTTTGATGACAGTCTCTTCACGGAAAATATCGAAGTTCGGCCGTTACGTAATTAGACTAAAAGTCGACCCCAACTGAGTTTGAAAAAGACTCGAAGCTATGACGCAGAAAGATTGGACATCTAGCATCTAGAAGATGCGAAGGATCATCAGTATCAATTTATTTGTTAGATGGCGATGAAAATATATCCTGTCTCCACATCTCTGTTTTGTGAAAAAAATTACTGCTGATGAAATAATATGATAAATTCACACAAATTTTCATCTCTCCAGATATAAATGAGTGTCAGCTTCCAAACCCGCCATGTCCAGTTCAATCATGTGAAAACACTGTAGGAGGCTACCGTTGTGGTGGGGTGTCAGGTGACCCTGTGCATGCGAGTGAGTCTGCTGCGCGGCCGGTAGAAGAAGACAGATGTCCTCCAGGATTCAGGATTGGAGCCAATGAAGAATGTGAAGGTGAGCATTTGGAATGGTTAAAAAGGAAAAAAAACATGCTGGGGCAGTATTTGGGGCCAACCCAAAAGAAATTAAAGTTATGTAATTTATGACGCGTTAGCTGAAGGCTTAAGGTGACGATGACGCGAGCTCAATGATTATTGTTCACCCAAAAAATGCGTCTAAAGAAGTTTTTATTTCAAAAGATCACACAGGCTTTGCTGGCAGGGGGTTGGAGGGGGGCAGGTCAAGAGTCAGACGATAGCCTGAATAGATTAAAGCCAAGATAAGTCAGTCAAGACGAACGCGAACACTGTGATGTTAATATCAGTTAAATTTCCTTTGTTTTAGACGTTGATGAATGTAAAACCCAGGAACACGACTGCAACCTTTTATCACAATTTTGTATCAACAAGCACGGCTCCTTCTACTGCCAAGACATAACCTCCAAGCATTGTCCACCTGGGTTCAAAATAGACCATTTTACTAATAGATGTGAAGGTATGTTGGAAAGAAACGTTTTTATGGAATACCCTTATCCTTGAGCATACGGCAAGCTTTGAGGCACTTTGAAACATTTTCTTACAAAATGTATGAAAACGATGCTTTTATATTTTATACAGAAAAGGTTGTTGTCCCTCTTGGTTGCTTCACTTGCGTCCCTAGCTGGAGTAATGTGCAAGATAAGGTCCTTACCTTAACCATACATGAAACTCATCTTGAGCTTGCCTTATGCTTGCCTTTTCTGTATAATTCAAACTTGAGTCTACCTACTTTTAAGCAGAAACGTTGGTGCGTCTAAACTTGTAACGTGAAATACCATTTCACAGATCTTAATTACAATTACAGATATCAATGAATGCGAGGACGACCCCGACATCTGTCGACTGGATCAGATCTGCGAAAATCAACTAGGACAGTACGACTGTAGAAATAAAGAAGATAGGTATGTTGTTCATTCATATATTCTGATGAATTCTGATCTCGTTTCTGCAACATATTCCATGGGAACATATTCTAGGAGTCGATCAAGCGATTGAGAATTTCTGTCTTCGGATTCTGATCACTACCACATCACTACACCCCTGACGCAAACCTACTCATAACGCAAGCATTTTAGAACTGTAAGTCCCCCTAGGATGATATGGCCACGTATCCAAGCTGTTAGTATTGAAATATATGGCACCTCCTTCAGTTGGAGACGGCCTGGCCGCCGCCGAACATTTCAGTACAAACACCTTGGATATGTGGCTGGTGACGTGGCCATGCCGTCCTAGTGAGGCAGGGGACTTAAGCTTTAAAATACTTGTGTTAGGAGTGATGGAGAGAGAGAGATAGAGTTATGGAGGGGTTAGCAGGATTACTATAATATGACTACGACCACGCCCTAGGTACGCTCAGCGTGGCGGGTAATAATAGAATAAGTATAATAGATTAAGAGTCGAGAGCAAGCGAGATACCGCTGTGAATGTGCGTGGCAGACCGACGATGGAAGCACGGCGAAGAGCATTTTAAAATAACAATTTAATATAAACTTTAACTATATAATATAAGCAATGAAATGATTTGATTTGATTTGTATGATTTGATTTGAAACTACCTTGATATATGGTCAAAAGTACAGTCGCAGCGGATGCTGTTGTAGCTGATCCGGGTGGCCATGCGAATTTTTTATTGATATACAGTTCTTGATCATATATCAAGGTGCTTAAGGTTTATATTACATTGTTGACTTAGATTGCGCGCCACCACGCTTTCACCGGTGTGCGCTGGGCCTAAATACCCTCGTTACTCCCCCCGCCTCGCCGTGCACATACAGCAGTTGCGATCGGTCTGTAGCAATTCAGTTACTAGTCATTTAATTCAATTTTCTATTTCAGAAAGTCTTATACTTGTCCAGATGGAATGAGGAAGAAGGAGGGAAGTCTACATTGTGAAGGTTAGTTTAACTTATATATTTTTCTTTTAACTGCAAGTACCACAGAATTCAAAATCAGACAAAGTAAATTCTATAAAAATTGTTATAAAAAAAAAAACAAGTCTCACAAGCACACAGTTATTCTACCATAAAAAGTTGTGAGATTAATGAAATACCAAGTCGGTTATTAATGTATTCAGTCTCTACTTAAAATGCTAGTTTTATCCATAACGAAGTTATTGGGGGTCAAAAATGACCTGACGAATCGTGATTGTACGGCCGTGCCCTCAGATTCAGTTGGTTTGTGTATTTCCCTTGTAAAGGGTTGTGATCCTTCCTTAATTAAAGTCTGGATATTGTCTAGGAGAGCACGTTAATCCCCCCGGGCCCTGATACAAATATATATAGTAGTCGGGACCCATATACCTACAGCATTTCGAAATTGCCAACTATTGTTTATGTAGGTCAGCCGCATGGGTTGCACCACATTCTAGAAAGCCAACTTCAACAGAGTAAGGAAACTATTAATTGTAAAGTTATCTGATTGCAGACATCGACGAGTGTGCTGAGGGACTCCACATTTGTGACCTGCACCAGAACTGCTTGAATACTAACGGGAGCTATGACTGTCACTGTAAGCTCGGATATGAGTTGGATGTCACTACTCAAGCTTGTGTTGGTAAGGATGATGAAATATTTGTAGGTACAATTTTCATATATGCTAGCGAGGAATATCACAACATTGTAAACATATAGAAACCTAAGACATGAATCATTACGTAAGCTTTCTTATTTGCCCATATATAGGTTACCTAAACATGCCAATGCCTACGGAACGAGGACGTGGGAACACAACATGTTGCCATGTATATTAAATGGTATGCTACCGAAACCCGTGACGTACTAGATAAAAAAAATTGTAAACGTCGTATCCTAAAGAAATTTTATCTACTTACCTAGTCATTGCCTTCTTTTAATTATTTTGTAGCGAGATGAGTGTCAACATACCGCTGTTAAACCCCAGATGGATTGTGCGGTATGTAGAACGTCCCATAGTGTAGTCGCTTGGAAAAGCACGGGGAGTTCATTTCGCAGTTTGAGCATGTGGTGATGAAGTTCCTTTCCTTTCGTACATTTTAAAACGGTCTTTTCTATCTGAAAGGTAGCTAATATTATTACATTAACGCATACCTAATCAAGCATTTGAAGCGGCTATCTAGAAGTATTTTTTCTTCCTTTTTTCAGATGTGAACGAGTGCGCAACGTGGCAGCATGATTGTATCCCACAGTTTCAGAGGTGTGACAACACAGTGGGCTCCTACCTCTGCGTCAGGATAGCTTCTTGTGGCACTGGATACGTTTTACATCATGCAACTGGCGAGTGTGAAGGTAAGAGTGATATCAAATTGTTTGTTTTGTCTTTAATCTAAGATAAGTCATCATCATACTCTTAGCAATTTCCCGGTTGCATCTTGTATTTACGCTTTAAGGCCCAGGATCGGCTTATTCCTGAGTTCCATCTCTGTGCGAACGAGGACTCAAGGGTACATGATGACCGAGTGCCCAGCGTGGAAAACACCGAGTTGGGTGCACGTGGCCCAAGGAGTCAGGTCCCGACACAGTCTACAGTGCGCGGAGACGACTCCAGCGTTGGAGGTAGCTCAGTGGCAAGGTGGATACAAAGTGGTCCCACACCCGAGGGAGCCATCTCTACGGTCCTGTGTCAGTCTGGGCGTGAGAATTACTTAACAGGAAAATGTTGTCCAATCAGGCTATCGAACCTTGGTTAGCAGGTACAGTAGTCAGTAGTATGTTTGAACTAATAGAAACTTCTATTCATTTTCAGATATCGACGAATGTGCACTAGGTACCCATAACTGCAACTCTGGGTACTCTTGTTTCAACGTGCGAGGATCGTTCCGTTGCGTGCGCCGGCGCCCTTCGACCACCTCAACGACTACGCCTGAACCCGAATATGAATACGAGTATTATGATTCTGAGTAAGTTATTTTTATTTAAAAGTATTGGTGTACTAGCCTATGCCTATAGCTCCGGCACATTTCTCAGATAAAGCTAATCTTCCTTATTTGCTGTAGTCTACATCTGCATAAATTCAACCAAATCTGTCCATAATCTGTTTGTGCGAAAAATAACTTGCTTTGATATAACATTATACATTAATTATTTACCCACAATAGGTGGACGACTTGACAGCTATCAATGTCATACTTTAAAAAAATTCAGGCACTAATAAAACCTGGTCTAAATAAATTTATTATGCCTGGTAGTTTATATATGAATTCATCACTCTTTTCAGAGAGGTTACAGACAATAAAACGGCTAAAGTTGATAATGGAACACCTAAAGAACTTTCAACAACCACGACATCCACTACTCCCGTACCGGAACCTCCAGTCACCGCACAAATCACAGAAATCACACAAACTTCTGAAGCTGACAGGAAGTCATGGCAAGAACCATCGACATCTCCAGATATTAATTACAGTGAACCAAAGAATGAGGAAAAATCTAATACAACACCGACTTTGGTAGTAATCCCAGTTCCAACGGAACCAACACGGTACGAAGTGTCGGAACCACAGCCAGTACCAACTGAGCAACCTCAACCCACCGAACCTCAACCCACACTACCTCAACCTGCTTCACCACAACCTACTCAGACTCAACCAACTGCACCTCAACCTACTGAACCTATTGAACCTCAACCTCCAGGACCAAAACCTACAGAATGGTTACCTTACCAACCCTCACAACCAGTATACCACCCACCTGAAAATAGACCACCAGTAGTCACAACCCTTGACAAAATACCTCCAGAAATTCCCGAAGAGGAACTCCCAAAGGTGCCTGAACGCGAGACACCTCCGCCATATGAAACAGAACCAAACAATGAATCTATTCCTCTAGAAATAGAAACAACTCCTGAGATATATTACTTGTCAGAGTTACCTAGCTCCTCAGAGAACCCTAGTCCATCTCCAACTTATGAAGTAAATATCAATGTTAATCAAGGATCAGTAGCCAACGAATATGATACAAACTCGGTCTGGAGTAAAGTCACTGTTAAACCGAAGAGTTGTCCATTTGGTTTTGAGTCTGACGAATATGGATCATGTTTTGGTAAGATAGTCTATATTAATTCCTATTTCTTGTTTTTTTATTATTATTGATAGCTCCGTGTTCCGTGTCCTTGTATCTGATGGCCAAGGATTATACACAGTACACAGTACCCGACATTTAGGTTAGCATGTTGTAAATCTGAGTAAGATTTAATGGACTCGATTTGCTAACCAAAACGCCGAGAATTACCTAAACGTGATGTCTATATCAATAATTATGAGGAAAAAATATACTGAATAATCCTATTCCATGTAAAACCAACCTCTTATAAGAACTCCTGATTAAATTATATATTTCATTCCACAAATGAGGCAGATACATTTTAAATCTTATGTTGCTATGACAAAAACTGAATCAATAAATTAATTTTGGATGAAATACTTTCAGATGTTGACGAATGCGCCTTAAACCGACACAGCTGCGCCAGTCCTACAGAAGTCTGCAAGAACACGGTTGGAGGTTACACTTGCAATTGTGCCCCAGGTTTTAGAAGAGACCTGGTCACAAAGGCTTGTGACGTCATTACTACGTCATCGTCTACTACAACAACTACCACTACCCCGCCTCCACCTCCACCGCCTCCTACCACGAGTAAGTAGACCGGTGTTTCTGAAGACCAGCATATTATTTCCTTCTGCCTGACGGTGTGTGAAGGTAGAACTGAAGGTAGAACTGAAATGACAATCTCCTTTTATTTCAGGTAAGAGCTTCTTCTGGGGATATCCAGAATACAGAATAACATCGAGACCATTCCATCCACGTACAATGTGCGATTCCGGATATCATTACAATCTCAAGACTTTAACATGTGAAGGTAAGTAAGATATAACTATAAGCTTGTGCCAAATGGATTAAGAATAAAGTTTATTGACCGAGTGGAACTTGCGACCAGTTCGGTTATCTTATTTTGAACTAGCTTCTGCTCGTGGCTTCACCCGCGTGGATGTCGGTAATCGCTACAAAACATTTCTCAAAAGACGTAGGTATACGAAGTTTCATGCGTCTAACGTTGACGAACTTTCTTTACAAAAGTTTATCATCTATTTTACCCTCTTAGTAGTAAAATTTTGAAAAACACTGTTTCATGTGTTCATTTATTTCTTAAAAGACACCGGTATATGAAATTTAGTGCATCTAGCTCTGAAATTGGTGGACTTTCATACAAACTTCCATCCCTTATTTTACTCCTATAGTAGTAGAATTTCCAAAAATCCTTTCTTAACGGATGCGTACGTCATAACATCTATCTGCATGCCAAATTTCAGCTTGATCCATCCAGTGGTTTGGGCTATGCGTTGATAGATTACTATGTCAGTCAGTTAGTCACCTTTGAGTTATAAATATTTAGAGATAATATTTTTATCTTCTGGCAGATATAAATGAATGCAAGAACGGACAAGCAAACTGCGCAGACGTAGAGATTTGCATCAACACAGAAGGTGGTTACAGATGCGATTGCCCTCCAAACTGGTCACTCGACGCTTTCAGACATAGATGTGTGCCTAACAACCGCAATGGCCATGTGGTGCCTCCTGGATACGGAAATGAACCTGGTAAGTTTAACACAGTTATAGTAGAAGAAGGGGGAATTAACAAGCTTATAACAGAAGCATTTCTTGAAAATAATAAAGGTTTTGGACATAAAAACACGTTAAGTGCTTTAACGTCTTTGTTAATGCCTAATATTAAACGTTTTCCAACAAAAGCTGACACATATATAAAAAATCGACAAACACAAATCAAACTAGATATTAATATTGCATATCTGAAGGATAAAAGTGTTAATTCAAATAGAAACAAACGCCCTTATCAAGAGAATTCACCGCGAGATTATCAATACTTAAGATCACATGACATGCGAGATACTCTTAGTAGCTGGAACCCTGAACAAGATACTCACATGTCGAAGTTATTGGAAAGCCAGTCCGCTCTCATTTCAAAGTTAGTATCTGACACAGTAGAAATAAAAATACAAAACACTCAAATAATAAGCTCTAATGCCAAAATATCTCAGTCAAATGCAAAATTAGTTGAAATAATGGCTTTTTTAAATAAGAAAATCGATCAAGTTGCGGAACTGAAGAAAGAGCGACTAGAACTGAGTATTTATGAGTATATAATACATTTGAGAAAAGAAATTCAAGATCTGCTGAATAAATCTAAGTCATTTCCTACTGGAATTCATGGCATTCAACAAGTAAATAGTGAACTAGTTCTAGTTTAATTACTTCAGTATCCCCTAATGACATCATTGGTTTTTGTCTACTATCATCTGATCTCAGAGATGTGCCTAGATGTATTGTATCTAGATCAAGTCGCTAAACATTACTTGAAACCAAAGTTTACTCTGCAGTCTGGTCGTACAATAGTCAAAAAGTTATCTTTACGAAATTAAATTAAGTTAGTTAATGGTACTCTAATTTAAGCTAATATAGCAGATACAGACGAAGCTAATACAAATCTTCTCCTACGTTTTCTCTCGTATTGTAATTCAACTATCACTGTACTTAATCTTTTGAAATAAATTATTTTACAATAATTAATTGTTTATTATCAATCGTTCCCGAATCCAATTAGGTACACAACAGAAAAACAAAAAGGCAACGAATCTTTCACATCATTGTGATATGATTTTTTTAAATTATACTTAGGTAAGCATTTTTACAAAAGATGTTTTGTTTTCTCTCTTATTGCACGGTAAATTAAAATAAACTTTATGTATAACGCAGTAAGGTACGTTTTTCAAAATAATTTCTGCTTCCTTACAGCTCCATCACAATCATTTGTGCCAACAGGCCCTAAATACTTAAACCCAGAGATCACTCAGGTTGAGGATAGAGGGACAGTCATCAAATGTCCTCGTGGTTATAGAGTTGGAGACGACAATGCCTGCATAGGTAATAACTATTTATTTTTCCAGTTTGCCATTATCTAAGTAGTCGATCTTTATGACTTACGCTTGAGGCAATCACGTATCGATTAGATAGATTCCTGAATACTAAGCAATGACCTCATCAATCAAATGAATAGTAATTTGAATCGTATCCGTATTACAACAATTTTGCTTATTTAAATAGTACTCAAAGAATTTCAATGAAAGTAATTTTTAAAGAGTCCTCGTCCACGAAATTACAGTGTAATGGCCAGTTTTTGAACACGCGATCTCTCGGTCGTAAGGCGTCTCTAATCGTTCTAGTATCGAATCGTAAGACTCTGTTTAGTGTTTGATTGATTAGCTTAGCTACAGTTTCAAGGTAATTTCCACACACAATGACTCATTCCTTGTCAAAATATTAAATCAATCAATCAATATCTAAATTTAAATACTTCGTGAAAAGTGCCATAACTTCAACATATTTTTAGATATCAATGAATGTGAGACGGGTGAAGCGCATTGCGGCCCTCAACAGATTTGCTCCAATTTACAAGGAGGGTACTCATGTAACTGTCCCAGTGGTCACCGGCTTATTGGGGATCACCTGTGCGAAGATGTCAATGAATGTGATATTGGAGGTAACTTGGTAAGTATAATCCAAACCCTTTCCCAGCTCAATTAAAATCAGCTTTTCCTTCTTACGAACGGTTGAACCTCAAAATTTTTCCCGAAACCCTTTTTAACTGGCCTTACAATTCACTAGCGATATCGAAATTCTGTATTAACCAAGTTGTCAAGCTTTACAAAGCTCCAGCTACCCATGACGAATTTTTATTTAAGCTTAACGGACTCGAGGAGACCCTGGTCTCAATGTGTTAAGAATATCCCTTCCTATGGCTATTATTGCTCAATATTACAAATTGCTTATCTCGGTTGCTCATTAGCCAGGGGTCCTAGTAGAGGAATCCTACTGGAGGGGTCTTATTCATTCATATGTATCTATGTTTCAGCCTGTTTGCTCTCAAAACGCTGATTGTGTGAATACCATCGGATCATACCGCTGTCAATGTCACGCGGGTTTTCGATCAGCACCTCGAAACGGCAAGGTAAAGTTAAAGATTATTGACCACGTTTTAATGAAACTACTGATTGTTTTCTAAATTCAATGTGATAGTAATTAATAACACATAAATACATGATATTACGGTATTATTAACAGGTCTGTGTAGACGTCGATGAATGTGTACTTGCCAGGCCAGGTACCTTATGTCAGCACAGATGCAACAACGTTTGGGGAGGATACAGATGTTCCTGTCATACAGGATACAAACTGAATCCTGACAACAGGTATGTAGCTTCAGAATATTATGTTTGTCAGTAGGTGCTCCATTTTTTGCATTTTATTTTGGGATATATTCCAACAGGATATTGGGGTCACTCAAATATTCTGTGAAAAAAAAAACGCTAGATAATAACTAAATTGTCGGTAAATTGAAGAAAAAAATACAATTAAAATATTTCCGCTATAAAAATATCAACAAAATTATTTATTTTCCTTTACTGGAGTAACCAACGATTTTTTTTATAGAAAAGAATGTTATGAATATCCGAAACTACTAATATTCCCCCTAACCCCTCCAGCTACGCTAAATTGCTTGTGTTAGGGGTGGGTTCAGGTCGGTAGTGTTATGAATTCGAATACGGGGCCTTTTGATCGAAACCTTCCTCCTACTCCCACTAAGCTACTCGCGTCCCATGATTAAAAACAATAGTAATAACAGGAATTAACGCGATCATATAATAGGTGCATAACATACCTTATTTGTCTGACGTTTCGACCAGGTTACCCTGTGACCACGGTTGGTGTATTGTTAAAATAGGAGATGGTGGCAGATTCTAAGTTTCTTCTTTTTTCAGCACTTGCTCCGACATTGACGAGTGTCAGGAGTTCAAGTCTAAATTCATCTGCGTTGGGCGATGTGTGAATGAACCAGGTAGCTACCGGTGTACGTGTCCTCCGGGCTATAAGCTTTCAGAAGACAAGAAGAGCTGTGTTGGTGAGTATAATGTATTATTGATAAATACATACTCAACAGACAGCAATTGTCTAAAGAGTAATCACAATATTGAAGAGAGAATTGAGGAGAGAAGAAGTGTAGAGCAATAGTCGAGTTTGTTTTCGTAGGATGAAATGTGTGAATGTCATTTTACTATAGTGCGATCGTGAGCATGGCGTGGGGGGGGGAGGAGCAAAGTAAAGAAAGAACATGATAAGAGACAGACGACGACGAGACGAAAGTGGGTAAGATACCACTGACAGCGCTCACAGCGGCATCTCACTTGCTTTCAGCTAATGCTTTTTCTTTCTCTTTCTTTGCTGCGGCCCCCGCCACTCCGCGAATACCATAGGAGGGTTACAGTGCTCATGTTCGGTCTATACCTACAATCCACTTGGTTCAAAGAAAGGGCCAATCTGACAGTTATTAAAGGTGTGCTATGATAGAGCAGAATACACAAAGAATAAGAAACACATTTGTATATTGTTTCTTTCTAGATATTGATGAGTGTGAAACCGGAGAAGCTCTTTGTTCACAAGGAACAGCTACCAGCACATCGAATGACGTATGTGTCAACACACGAGGCAGTTTCAAGTGCCATCGTATCACCTGCCCTGTCGGTTACAAGCTGGAGAACAAGCAGTAAGTATACCATTGGATTTCTGCTGTGATAGGATAAGACTGTAAATTGAATGAATTTTACAACATTAAGTATGCTAACTATACAAATCGAATACATAGGGAAAAATAATCTTCTCGGTCGGGACTCGAACCTGTGATCTTTCCCTGACAAGGGGAATGCCTTGACCAACTCGGCTACCGAGACACGCCCGATGTGATTCAAATTTCCGTAGCCTTAAAGACGGATAAGAAGGGAAAGTTGAATCACATCGGGCGTGTCTCGGTAGCCGAGTTCGTCAAGGCATTCCCCCTGTAAGGGAAAGATCGCGGCTTCGAATTCCACCCGAGGTATCGACACACGGGGTGAATAGGGATCAGGGAGTTTAGGAGCAAAATGGTAAATTTAATATTGCAGTTATCTTCTTTCAGGTTTAATATGGAATAATGAATAGAGTCATCAAATATCTGGTTTACACTTGAAATTCACTCCTCGATTCATACTTGCTGTTCATCGTAATATTTATTCTAGGACTAATCGAGATGCAGAGAATAATGTTTTTGTTGTTGTTTTCAGTCGCTGTAATAAGATAGAGAAAGTATGTCAACCGACAGATTGGAATTGCACTCGGCAGCCTACAACAATTTCCTGCAATTTCATTACTTTTGTCTCCTATTTATACATACCTGATGGCGAGGTAAGTGTAGTTTATAAAATAACACCGACGTCAATTTACACTTACCTAATCTAATGTTTAACATTATTGCAACTAGATACAAAGAAAGAAAGAAAGAAAAGAAAAATGTTTTTCATTAAGACATGCTGCAGCACACAAAAACCTATCATGACTAATTAGAAGACTGATGTCCAAAGTAGTTATGATGATCGTTAATTTGAATGTCCCCATTTTAAATTCATCGCATTTCATTACTTGTGTTAGTATATGGGTCGCTGTGGTGATTCTTCGGGAGAAATTTACAAAAGTTTCTAAAAGTACAATCTAACAATACCTAAGTAATTACAATATTTTTTGATTACCATAACAGCCCAGCTAACTATATCCTGCATTACCGATATATTACATAGTTTGACTCTCTTTCAGTTGAAACTTTTCACAATGAAGGGACCCGCTTGGACAAATGCGAAGATGAGGTTCGAGCTTCGGTTAATCAATGTCAATGCTCCACCGAGCGTCAAGAAGAAAGCTAGTATAAACGACTTCTTGTAAGTAAAACATTTGTACTTAGATTAAGAATTCAATCTTAGGCATGAATTGTACATACTTAGTAGCAGCAGTAAGACCCATCATGGAGAAACTTTCCGGGCCAAGTGAGACACTGTGGTGATAACGGAAGGAGCCATTTCGAAACCAGAGATAGGTCTGGGTCAGACGGGTTTTGAGGGCTTTTAAATATCTATAAAGGGTATGAATTATACAGAAAAGTACTAATAACAGAATAAAAAAAAATGCCAGGTAAAATTTCAATTCTACTCTGTGCAAAAAGATATCGGAAAAAGCGAATATGAAATTAGAAAATAGAAATTAATAAGAAATATATATTCTGTGGAATCATTATAGAAACTGCTTTAGTTAGTAATTGCAAAAATATAATTTTTAGGGTTTTTACTGAACTAGTAGCAAAACTTTGCCTAGCCTCTCGGAGACCTACAGACGTGAATAGAATAATTATGTAAGCAATTTAGCTAGCCTATAGAAATCTTTTTATTTGCAGATTAATACAAAAGACCAACTTTGAAGGTCTTATGTCGTTGGTGCGGCCGCTCGAAGGACCACAAAGCATTGAATTGGAAATGTCCATGGATGTGTACACAGACGAACAATTTGGAGGAAAAGCTATAGCAAAACTCTTAATTTATGTCTCAGAGTATGAGTTTTGAGTACAGCGTAGAATAAATAAATTGGTCTAGTATTTCTTGTTGATTATTTTTTGCAGTTTGTTTACATAAGCTCGTATTCTGGAACGATTTAGTCTTGAATCTAGATTTAAACTAGTACTGAGGACAGATTGTATTCGAGAACTATGTATTATTATGATTGCTAACCGCCTGAATCTAATCTTATTCTTGAACAATGCTCAGTTGTGAATCAGCCCTCATCTTGTTTTTATACTTGTATCACATCTAAATTCAGGTGAATTCTAGAATACGGTCTTTGTTTGTTTTCTTTTGTTTCTAGATGTTGATTCTTTATTGTTTTGTTCGTCATTTTATATTTGTTCAGAAGATAAAAGATTACAGTTATTTTTATTTATTTCAATAAATTACATTATACCTATAAATTATTCTTTAAAAGACATACTGTTGTCGATTTTCCGTTCACATCACGTTCTAATTTAGTTTCTTTTTAATTTCTCATCCTACTTGTACAAACTGCATTCTGTGAATTCAGTATTGTTTTATTTTAAGAATATATTTTAAGGACGTACCTATATTTTTCTAGCCATATATCTGACATAGCAACATAATAAGATGTACGATGTTTCATATCAAACGTGGAGTGTGAGAGAAAACTGAGGTGCTTTATTATATGATAAACTAAGATAATTGTTTACCTTTAGAATATATTTCATATATATTTCAGATTGTCAGTACATAACTTTAATATTATTAAACTTTGCTTTGATATTTTGGTACTTGATCAATACTTTTGGATATGTAGTGTTGATTATATTTTTATTTATGTACTTACCTTTTTGTTTTCGTGCGGAATTCCCCTCGGCTACCTCCACTGCCGGAGCCGGAAGGGGAGGTTATGTCGGACTCGAACCGACTAAAACCGCACGCCGAATGTGGGTCGTGGTGCTAGGCCGGAGGTGAGGTTGTCTTCGACATATCCCTCGGCTGACCCAGGGCCATCCCTTACGGTCTGGCCCTCCTCGAGATATAAGTACCTACTTACCAACAGGCTCACGGTTGTTAACTGATGAGCATAGGTCGGAATTAGGTACATTCATTTATGTTATATATGTGCATCGAAATGTTGATTATTAAGGTCCTTACTAGAGACGATGCCTTAGAGCAAATGGGTGGAGTCTACGAACGTAATAATCGCAGCCCCGCACCACCCCGCACTCATGTCACTAAAGTGATTATAATATAAAAATATGGGAAAAGATGTCGGTAAAAAGGGTACAGAGTGGACATCATATTCTGCCTAACTTCACGTACCTAACTGATTTGGTATTTTTTTGACATTAATGTTGATTGATTCTTGATTCTTTAATACAGCTAAGGTCGGCGGCACCGCCCGTATGGATGTCTATTATCGCAACTTTGGTTTTATCTCTGGTAGCATTCTACCAAAACCTTTTAAATAAAAATTTTGTGGCTTTGATGCACTTATATTCATAATTACATGAATCTTAGATTATTAATAATCTAAGACATGAATATATATTTCCATTGGTTAGGGTGTTTATTGCATAGATACATTGAGGTAGGTGAATATGAAAGCTATAAGTAAGCTATAGGCATAACAATTCACACATATTACACATTCTCACAGTGCCATCGTTTGCAGCGTAAGCCCAAAAAATGTGTTTATCTTAATGACATCACATTTAAACCTCTTATATTATGCACTAACAGACCCGGCAAACTTCATTTCAAATTAAAAATTAGAATTTACCTCAATTGGCTGTATTAAGTTGTCCATACGCCCACGGAGATCCTGACACCAATAGGACAAACAACGTCTTTCAGGTCAGATATTTTATATAATGGTTAAGTATTCTTAAATGTTTCTATTTTCCGCGCATATTTTTTACTTTTTCTTTCATAAAAACCTCCAGACAATAACAAACACAACAAAAAAAGAAAAAAGCGAAATTGGTCCAGCCTTAGCCAGTCCAGCCAAAAATGAATCTATCTGATATTGGGAAATAGGGATTAATTTTTATATTATACTAGCTGTGCCCGCGACTTCGTCCGCGTGGAATGTACTTAATAAAAAAAAATCAGTTTTTTTTTTTGCATTTTTTTTTAGCCTAAGTTACTCCTTATTACATAAGCTATCTGCCAGTGAAAGTCCCGTCCAAATCGGTCCAGCCGTTCCAGAAATTAGCCAAAACAAACAGACAGACAGACAGACAGACAGACAGACAGACAGACAAAAAATTTAAAAATATATATTTTGGTATGTGTACCGTATATACATTCATATGCATGTAGTAGAAAGCGGTTATTTTAATATTACAAACAGACACTCCAATTTTATTTATTTGTATAGATAGATTGTATTGTACATGTAAACCTACTTCTTGAATGATACTATCTATTAAAGAAAACCGCTTCAAAATCCGTCGCGTAATTTTAAAGATCTAAGCATACATAGAGACAGACAGACAGCGGGAAGTGAATTATTTTATACTAGTGATGATATGTAGTGAAATTTTTTTAAATATTATATATTTATATATGTAGTTATAGGTATGTATAGTATTCTTACATACATATATTATTATACAGATGTAGTTTGTGACGTTATATTGGTTAATCTCTGGATCTACAGAACCAATTCTAAGAATTATTTCACTAATAGAAACCCACACTAAGTATTTATCAGTGTCATAGGTTTTATATCATTACACTATGAGTTAGGATCACCATCCAGAACGGCATCCAAAATCTACGTGGCTGGAGCCGTGGGCAACAGCTGTTAACAAATAAAGTGTGCGAATAAAATAATCAACACAACATTTTCATGTATTTCTTGAGAGTTTAAAGCGTTAGCTTTTTTACCGAATTTACTTTCGGCGTCTCATAGAAGTGTCTTATCTGTCCACTTATGCATTAGTCTCGAATTGTGTTGCTGTCAAAGCTGCGAAAACGTGAAGCACAACCTCCCCGTCCAACAGCCATCACGGCACTTTTTTTTTTTTTTTTTTTTTTTATCGTGCGATAAATCCCCACGGATACCACCTCCACAGAGCCGGTGGAGGTGATTATGTCGGACTCGAACCGACTAAAACGCACGCCATCTTGGGTCCTTGGTTGCCGGAGGTGAGATTGCCAAAAGCATATCTCTCGCACCCCGACAGACCCAGGACCATCTCATTCGAGATGGCCCCCTTCGGGTTGTGGGGACCAAAATGTCCCCATCTAGCCCCGGTTACGGGGAGGCGCACTTTGCGCCGCCGCCGCGGCCTGCTTCTGCTAGGGTGACAGGCGGCTCCACCAGTCACCCCCAGGCCAGCGCTCATGGAGGACGGAGGTCGTTCTGCGACCTCCGACGTCCGGTTCGCCTTCGCTCTGCACGGGCTTCCCGGGCCCGGAGTCTGGTCCGGACCCGACCGGCCGCCTCCTTCTCGAGCATTACTTGCTCGCAGAAGGAGGCGGCCGCACCCCAAGCGTTTGCGCATCGTACCATCGCTGTGAGCAATGTGACGAGTGTGAGGACTCCCACCCCTAGAGCCGCCACTAGGACCCGCCTCGGCGTGTCCCACGCCGGGCACTCGGTCAGCGTGTGCAGCTCTGTGTCCTCGCTCGCATCACAGTGATGGCACTCGGACGTTGGCTCCTTCCGGATCCGACACAGGTAACTCCCGAAACACCCGTGTCCGGTAATCACCTGCGTCAGCCGGTACGAGAGGCTGCCGTGTGGCCTCTCTAGCCATTCCTCCATGATGGGTCTTACCGCCGCTATAACGGCGTGCCCTGCGCTTGGTCGCCCAAGTCGTAGCTCCCATTCCGCTACCATGTCCCTGTGGAGCTGAGACCTCACGGCCCGAATTTCTTCGGGCTCGGGTTCCCGTCCCTGCTCCCGCGCCTCCTTACGATACCGATATAGCATCGAAAGGGCTCTCGCATCCAGGTTCCACGGTAGGGATCCGGAAAGGAGACTCGCCGCCTCGAAGGATATCGTGCGGTACCCCCTAATGGCCCTGCTGGCCATTGCACGCTGCGGTCCACGCAGCAGACGCGCATTGTGAACCGTCAGGGTGTCCGCCCATATTGGGCACCCATATAGGGCCATGGACCGCACGACTCCCGCATAGAGTCTCCTGCAGGAGTCATCCGGCCCCCTCATGTTGGGCAGCAGCCGCCCCAAAGCGGCAGCTGTGTCCTTCAATTTGGGGGCCAGTCTTCGGAGATGCTCCCCGAAGTTCCACCGGCCGTCAAGCACGAGCCCCAGATATTTCATCTGGGCCTTGATGCCGATAGAAATGTCTCCCACTATGAGGCTGGAATCCTCCGGTGGCACGCGCCGAGGCCCATGAAAGAACATGGCCTCGGTTTTATGCAGAGCCACCTCGAGACCAGCCATCACGGCACTGCCGCCCGGCCCCCGCATAGGCACCCGCTAAGCCAAACTCTCGAGACCGTAATAAAAACGTGGCCTGTGACTTCAAAAGTCAATGTATTGAACGGAAAAATGTACCACTTATACTCCAGATCTTTGTCTTTCTTTTAGTTAAAAAATTACGTAAAAATTCTTTTCCGTTTAGAAGTAGTTGCCAGTTTTCTTTTCAGTGATCTTTTTGCTTTGGGAATGATTTTCATATAGTAATTGAAAAGTGAGAATAATTAAAAATGTACCAAATGTAGACAAGAAATCAACAAATAAAACAGTGTAAAGAGTTTTCAAATACGTCCACAAATAAAAAAGGAGTTGGTCTCTAAACATACGCCTAAAAAACAGATTTATCATTTTTATTCCTCTAAATATGGATCTTCCAGAGTTTACTGATGGACAAACTCGTGTGGCCAACAAAATTACAAATAAATATTATAATATTTTTCCTTGCAATTTGTTTACTTATTTTATTTTATTATATTGGTAGGTGAAGAACATAATAAGAATTAGGTGTAAAGCCATTTTAGACGTAATTATTTTTTGGAAAAAATGTTATAAAAGCATTTCTATGGTATGTAACAAAGAATCATAATATTTTATCAATGAATAAATCATGGTCTTTTTCTGCTCTATATTTTTTTAATTTCGAGACTCGAAGCATATTTACATTACATGAAATCAGTGTAAGTACATAAATGAATGTAGGCATCCAATTCCGACCTATGGTTATTAGACACATGTGTGAAAGAGTATGTCAATATAAAATTCTAAAACGCTAATGTAAGTAATCTGAAATCTATGAAATCTAAATAAATGAAACAATAGATTTAATAGGTAATATTTATTATTGTATAGTTTAAAATATAATAAACTATCGTTAAGCACATTCGTTTGTTTTTTTTTTCAACAATCTGCTATGTATTTATGTCATAGTTTATGTAAGAGAATAAATATAAAAATAATTGATCTGTCAGCTACATATTATTTTTTTGTTATAAATAATTTATAAAATGTTTAAAGCTTTGACAAGGGTCCATGCAGTTAGGTTTTTTTTAGACGGGTGGGAACTTAAGTTTGAGATATCTACCTCATTAGGTATTCTATACATTGACCAGACATTCTATAGAATACCGAAATACCGGATTACTTTGCCGGTAACATATAAGTAAAAAATAAAATATATTTAATAATACCGGGTGTAAGGGTAACGCTCCCGAAGCCGGCATAAAAAAAACTATTTAGATAAAAAAAAACGTTTTTTTATATTGCATTATTTACTCTCCGTCGTGTTCGTAAAGCTAGATGAAATGGTAATTTCATAAAAGGAACACCATTATAAAAAAACACGCGTTTGGTTTTAGTTGTTTTATATCTGGAGTACTACTAGGGGTTCTCGGATTCAGGAGCGTTCATCTTATACCTGGTATATAAAAATTAGCACTCCACCGACATCGGCTACAGGGACTAAGCTATCGGTGGTTAGGTTTGGTTAGCTCTAGGGAGAGGATGTTATTAGTTATATTATTGGATATAATAGATCTGGTAAGGTGTTATTTCGTGTCGTAAATTTTAAAGATTTTCAGCTACCTGTAATCAATCAAGCTTTAGATATGTATGTGTGTGGTATTCCCAAGTGACTACAATATGAAATTCTTCAAGAAAGTAATTAGAAGGTTTCTTCAGGGTCCTGGTGTTATTAGCCAGGGTAACAACTTTCCATCAAATGGGCCGTGGGCAACCTAAGTGTTCTAAAAAGGTGTATTTAAATAGAAAGATTAGGTTTGCGTGTCTTCTATTCGCTTAGATAGCTATAATGTTGTGTTTTATCCTCTTCGCAGCAGAGCAAATAATTTTTTATTTCTATTTCTATTTCTTCTCAATAATCATCTCATATAGTTTACATGGTTAAATCGTCTAATTCTACTTATTGTATCTAACTTTCTCTAACTACCCTACTTAGTGCTTTAACAAGACTATTAAATCATTTCTTAGAATGATTTCAATTTAGCGCTTTCTGGGTGTTGGAGAATGAAGCGGGTCTAAGACCATTTTAATAAATTGGGGTATATCTTACTTCTATTAGTTCTCGAATACATAGAGAAAAATAAATCTTCTCTGGCGGGACTCGAACTTACTTAATGCTGTATAATTCATTCTATTGGTTCTATTAGAAACGAAGTGCATCAGAAAGATGTTAAGTTATGTTAAGTGCTCAAAATGATTTTAATTTTCTTTTTTACCCTCTTCCAGTTGACCGATTGTTCTGATATATGGTACACACCTTTAGTTTGGACAATAACACCATATTTTATAAATCAATAAAACAGTTTGAATTGCTCTTAATACGGGAGTTTTAAGAACATTTTGAGAACTCGTCGTCAAGATATTTAAATGACGGTGAATGTACATAGTAACATAAATTATTATAATAATTTATAATAAATAGCTAATCCCCTATGGTCCTGGCTATAACCTCCTTGAAATCAATAAATTTACTCATTTATTTACCTTCTCACTACAAGTTCTTTCTTTATCTCTTTCACCTCAACTTCTTTTACTTACTAACACTATCAAGTCTTTCTCATTCTCAGTTATCTTTCTTCGAGCCTTAAATTAACATAAAAGTTAACAACATATTTCAGTAGATATTGCACATTGCCAAATCATCATATCAAAGAATATTTTAAATTAATTCTTAAAAAGAAATTAATAAAGGACACTAAACGAAATACAATGACTAAAACAAAATTAAATGAAATAATATTAAAATCATCGATCTCACTACACCTATCACAACCATTCCTTCATTCATTCGGATCTACAATATCCAGTACAGTGAGACAGCCATCTTGTGACGCAATAGCTACTGCCTTCCCTCCGTGAGCACTAGCTACTCCTGTTACTTCAGCTGGTGCTCGGTATTCCGCTATAGCACGACCGTCTACTGTCCTAGAAGGAATAATGATACTATTAAAGGAGGTAGGACAAAATGGTATCAACAGGGTCTGATTAGGTAAGCACATACTAACTTTTTTTAAACTCTCGCGTTCCATGATATACAATAACAATAACGGAAATTAACGTGATCATGGTATAGGTACATACTTACCTTTGATTTGCCTGACGTTTCGATCAGGTTACACCGGCCGTCAGCCTGTGACCACGATCGCGTTAATTCCCATTATTGTTATTGTATTAGTAAGCACATGTCTTGAAGACTATCCCAGTTAAATTTTAGGTACCTAACTGAATTGTTTCTAGTGGCGTAGAAGTGGTACTTACCCTTCTTTCTTTGGTTAACTTTATTAAAAAAAAACTCTTTTGAAACGCAATATTGGATCAGAAGAACCAAGTCCCAATTGATACAATACTATAATAATTATAAACAAAAACAAAATAAATAATAAACATCACACAAAGACAGAAGAACGTAAAAAAAGAGAAGTCATAACGAGATTTATTGGTTTTTTTTGTGCAGTTCATGAGAGTTGATTCACAATAAAATGCAATGGGGAGGTACAAGCAAAAGTAATCTCAGATGGCGCCACCTTCGCTGGTGGTTGTCAATCTTATCGATGCCATTTGCGATGGATTTTTTTTAAAATTTATCACTAAACATGTATTCCTGCATGACAGTAGCGAATTTAAAAGAAGAGTTGAAGAAGAGACATGCTTCCCTAGCTGGCAAAAAAGAATTTGACGAATAGCTTTAAGCCACAGGTTCCGTCTTTTCTCACTAGCAGAAAAACGATGAGTACCTTTATTTCTACATTGTAATACACTACACAGTGTCATTAGTGTCATTACTTATTCCACAAAGTATTTTTTCCTATATTTACGAATAATTTGAAGTATGACATTTGACAGCAAAAGAACTGACAACACCAGCGATAACGCGCCACCTATCGGGATAAATAAGCAGTGTGTCTCCTCATTCTAAACATATTTTTTTAGCAACAAAATCGAAAAACTTACCGGAATACCCTCAAAGTCTTCCGTCCACTGTGGTAATAAAATACATACTGATCATTAGAGCTAAACATGGTTATGATGGAGAACACTCCTTCAGCAGCTCGGTATATCAGCTGTTGTACTGAGGTGCCTCTCTTCAGTTCTATGAGGTCCAGGCCTCCTCGGGAGGGAGCGCAAAGTCCGATTTTACCATCTTTGGTGCTTGATCCGTTCCAGCGAGGTACGACTCTGGACAAAACGACACATCCGTTTAACATTATTATTGATATGATTATCAAATCCCACCTGGACCGATCACAAAATTTTTCTTTTCTAAACCGATTTGAATTAATAATGATTCTTGCCCATTTATCTTTGTAAAATTCAAACCAATTCTGTTCCTTGGAATTTTAACCTTCAAGAAAAAAAGCTCTGAAGAATTTTCTATTTAGGAATTCTTATAAAAAATTTGTCAAACGTCTAACGAAACTTGCGGGCAATACACCATTTTCTGCACTATGATAGAGTACTTCACAAATTGATGTGTATTCCAGTCGGAATTATTGTAAGAGAAAAAAGAATTATAAGTTGACCTGATATGCCTTTTAGTTTTGATGTCCAGAATACCAGCTTTGTCGTTGCCCACCACAGCCACCCAAAGCGGTTTGTGTGGTAAAGCCACTATTGACTGCATATCTTTTATACCGCTATTCTTGATGGGGATCCTGGAAAAGTTTATAATGAATGATTAATGGTGTCACTCCCTAAAATTATTCGGTACGCTCTCTCCATACAATGTTACTTTAATAATGCACCTATTGAGTCTTTCTCTGCACTTTGGTTTTGGTTGACTGGTAGAGAATGCCTATGGCATTAAGTCCGCCTATGTACTTGTGCATGAAGTTTTATAAATAAATAAATAAATAATTTCTAAAGAAGCTTATTGAAAAATCTTTACAGAATGATAAACAAAATAATATAACTGATATGGTTCTGGAACATTGAGATAATAGAGTAAAATATGGTTGACCAAGGAAAATAGACCATGAATATAATAAGACGAAGTTGGAAAAATGTTGAAGATGATCAAGAAAATACTAACAGTTACAATGCTAATGGCCAAAGGATAAGTTGATATAGCGTAGTAGGATTATCTAGAGATACCGATAATATATATTTAATCTGATATCATAGCTGGGTGAAGAGGCTGAAGAGAGAAGAAAGAACTAAACTGAAAAATGTGTCCTCAAATCTAATCTTAGTCACCTGTGCAACCTAGCTCCAGTCCTTGCATGGAATACATGGAGACAATCTTTGGAAGTCTTGTCAACTCCTGGAGCTATGATGTGATGCTCATCGATAGATACCACTACACCTTTATATCCTGTACCTCGTAGATCATATTCTGCGTTGTAAATCTTTTCTCCTTCTGAAAATTGATTAGTAAAAACTTGATCATAGGAATAGTTATATTCATATAATACTATATGTCTGCTATGTGTGCCTGTTTGGGCGCCCTTTTAGTAATCTGATTTTTTTTGTACACTTCACATCCCTTCATTACCTAACTTCTTCTCTGCTACTCAAAAGTTTGCTGGAAGAGACCTCATAACGAGTTAAGCTCGCCTTTGTACATGTTCTTGAAACTATCTGTTTTGTTATACCTCTGTATTATTTGTGTGCAATAAAGAATTAAGAATAGTTATATTCATTACTACCTACTCAGAATTGCGCTGCTTGCCAACAAAAAAATATTTCAGCAGCTATTTTAGTACATTTATTTGATAGTACTGCCATTTGACTCGAGAAAGTTAGGCGTTCGGGTCAAAATAAAAATTTACCTTTCTTTCATAGATTGCAAAAATAGTTCTTCATTATATCGACTTACCTGGAATTGTTCGTGCAATTATGTTAGCTACACCAACACAGTCCACATTTGCGGTTGAGACCAGCGTTGATATTGTAATGAATTTGGTGCCATCTTCTAATAGCAAAACTTGTTTGATTCCTTTTTGTTCTTCTTTGAATAGAGCCTAGGTATCAAAAATTTTCAATTTACTACCTGTGGAAACTTAATGTGTAACTACTAACAATCTCAGCCATTGAGAAGAAATATCAAAATACATCCACATTAAAATTCTCAGAAGTTTAGATCAAAGTAAAATGAATAGGTAGTCATGGGTTACGGTTTTTATTTGATAGCAATTACCTGTTTCTCTGGCGTATCCCAAATGATTACATTTCCGGATTCAGCTGTGATAACGTTTTCCCCATTGGGAGTAATGACTGCGTGGGTTACAATAGCTCCTAGAGGCGCTTCTGCTAACTGTGCGAGGAGTTTCCCAGTACTGGTGTCCCATAGACCCCAACAGCTTCGAGTCACAGTAACTGCTAAGCATTTGTCACGAGCTAAGCTGAAATGATTATGGCAAATTGTTTTTGGGAAATGGATGGAATAAGCTAATTGCTGTGTGACTACATTATAACAAGAGTAAAACAACTATATCTATGATATTTTGTGGATATTGAGTTCTAGGTTCCTACCTACGTAAAATATTATTATATTGAGAATAATACAGATAACATACTGCAGATACATACCTAGATACCTAGATTAAAATAGGCTAGTATTTAAATACTTTCCGTTCTAAAATTTAAATAAATGTACAATTTACAGCAACCCTGAGTTAATTTCCATGTAAGTATTACGGTATGGAGATGAAAATGATGAAAAATATGTGTTATATGTGCAGTCGCCCACTGGCTAAGAGGACATTTCGCTAATTAATACATTATTGTATCCAGAAACTCCACCCAATAAAAATTGTAAAGAGATACCTAATTGAATCAATAGGCAACTCCTGTCGATCAATTTTATGAACTTGCTCGAAGATATTATCAATATTCCATATCTTCACTGTGCGGTCAATCGACGAAGTGATGACATTGTTCCAAGTACCAACAGTCAAGGGCTCCAGTTGGACGATCCTGCCAAAATGTGCGTCTAGGATCTTGATCAGCTTTGTTGTCTCCAATGACCAGACATACAGGCTCTTTCTGAAGATAAGAATGAGTTGTTTTAGCGATAGCTGGGTAATAAAGGCATAGGCACCCTTAAGACTTTGATAATGTAACATAATATCCTATATATAATGATTTCAAATGTTGTGCTCTCAATGTATGAAAATAGCCTACATAATTAAAAACCTAATAAAAATGAATGTTCATCTTTACTTGGCTTGCGGAGAAGTAGTTTGATCTCATTCAGTGATTTGATTAATTGGCTGATCCAAAGCTTGAGAAACTGATAATTTCTTGAAGATAATACCTGACTCCTGCAACAGCGTACGTGTTGTTATTGCTGATCATGAAAGAGTTGGATAGCGTCATCTTTGTCGAGATGTTACGGATGGTGTGCGGCAATTTAAGCACTATGCCATGGACGCGATGATCTATTTCTATTTCCTCCTCTGGTTCTTCCTGGAATGAAATTGAAGATTGGCAGTCTAGCTACTTGTGTTTTAAGCCCATAATTATCGTTTTATCTTTATGGTTGCAATTGTCAGAGGTAAATAGATACCATAAAGGTACTTTGTTGGTCTTATTGTGGGTAAATTCATGCAGTGTTGGAAAAGCAATAATCAAGCAAGGAAGTAAATAATGCCGTCTCCCTCTGGCAGTTTCATTCTTCAAAATTATCTACCGCATAAGCTAAGTTCGATCTTAAATGAGAGGGCTAGACTATTTTTGTACTGGGAAAAGAATGGCCCTACCTCCTACGTTTTCCAACAAATCAGCTATGTTTGGCCTGTTCTGACAATAATTAGATATGAGAATAGAATATGAATATATAGAATTAGAATGCTTACCTCTTCCTCAATTTTTTTAGGCTGATACGGGTCTTCTTCTTTCGGTGGCGGTTCAGGTTTGACTCTTGGTATGGTGACATCAAAGTCCCATACAACGAAACTGTAGGTTGTTGTCGCTGAAAAGAATAAGGTGATACATTTTCAAAATTCATGTATTTGAAACCATTAACAGTTTAACACAGTACAAAGAAACGATGATATCCGCAAAAGTAAATACATCGGATAACTCTTTATTGTACACGAATCTATATTAATTACTAGCTGTTACCCGCGACTTCGTCCGCGTTTAGTTCGGAATAGCTCAAACTCATTATTAAACATGGTGGAAGATTTTCATCCCAACTGGAACGGAAGTACTGGAAATAATAAAATGAATTTACGCAAAGGAGACATTTGTTTATTTAAAAAAAATAAACAAACTGTATTCAAATCATTTCGAAAACTCGCTTGACATCTTCCACCTTGTATTTTTAAATTAAATATTATGAAGACAGTCTTTTGAGTGACTGACTTATAAATACAGGGCTAAACTACTGAAAACTACGAAAATTGACAGACTTCTTCTATTGGCTTGGCAAATATTGCGGAAGGATTTTGAAAAATTCAACATTTTGCTGACGAAATCATTATCAAGTATGTGATGAACATTGTTATATGTGGACTTGGTAATGTTCACATGTTTTAATGGTTTAAATATTCTTCCTTCCTCCCAAATTCTTAAAACATGCTGCCACCACTTACGAACTGAACAAATTAAAATAAGTACATCAAGTATCACACAAAATAGTTTCAAGAAAACCCGGTGCCTTGCACGCCCTGAGCAGTGAGCAGTGGTTCTCTTCTTTGCCGAGCCAATGAGTTCCAGTTTTATGATAAATTCCATCGACCACAGTCACATCGTTGTTCATTGCTTTACACACAGGTAGAGAAGAGGGGCGCAGTGGGCAAGAGAGCAAATACAGCATTGACTTGGATGGGGTCATATAGCCTCATTTTGCTATTATATTCCTTGTATTGGTAAGCTTGTTTCCAGCAGATGATGTAGATACTTCCAAATTGATACTGGAGTTGATGTCCACGTGTCGGATTTTTTTGGTCTGATGAAATTTAACGGAACTGAGTGTTTCTCTGCCCACATTCAGTCTCTTTTATATAATAGGAGCAGCGGTATCTTTTATATACCTAATACATAGGTTGGCTTCTCCTGGCGTACTGTTATCATTTCTGGGATAGATTTATCTACGTATTTACTATTAGATACCTACTTATTAGACGGAATCGATAATATCGCAGCGGCGTGCGTTGGTAGTCATCAGGTCACTAACATTGTATAATGTCTGCAGTTGCATAAAGACGTTGTCTCTCTGGCTGTATTTTACCATTTCTACCGCACCACGGCGAGTGAAAGAGCCTATTAGGAGTCTTTCAACTAATCTCTCCTTCCTTCCGTCAGTCACATACGGTAGAAATAATGCCACCTCGAACCAAGCTGTTCGGAACTTCATTTCTTTATCAGGCGGTTAAGAACTGTATTGCTCTGCCCACACATGTGTTTTCTTCTTTTTAAGTTTTTTTTTTTTATATAGGACACGTCAATTTAACTTCACCTCGACTGATGTTAAGCTAAAGGCAATTTGGAATAGCTCATCAGAACATTCACCATGGTAGAGACGGTAATACGATAGGGACAACTATCTCCCAGAATACTTAATGTGCTTTATAGAAGGTGCAACGATTTACTTCCTCCATGAGCGCGGCTTTGGTGGTGATAGCTTAGGCTACCCATCACCCTAGCCGAAGCAATCCCTGCTCTTCACGTTCAGACCGCCTATTTATGATAGGTAACCAAGGCAGGTATACTGGGGTACCTAACCCCAGAATACCCCCAATGCCCCATTCCTCTGTTAAATTTTAATCGGTTTGATTCCAATATTGCGCTTGCCCCGATGTGATGGAATCTCCGAAATGAAAATTTTTGTATAGGTAGATCTAAGAATATTATATAATAAGTTCTACTATTACTGTCACACAGCCTAGTTTTATGTACTACCTATAGAATACTAAGCATAGAATTTATATTTTACTTCAAATAAAACTATAAATACAATAAAATACACAATAAAATAATAAAGTTAAACAAAAGTAAATAAAAAAGCATAAAAAAAGAAAAATTACCTTAGATGGATTCGAACGCGACTCAACTAAGTTATAAATCCACCGCAGACGTACTGAGCCACAGTTACCATGAAATCGTAGTGTGAAATAGACGTTTACATATTATGTCATAAAAACATTCTGCCCCATTCCTTATTATAATAGCGTGATGATATTTTATGAAAGCCAGGAGTCTTTTTACCGAACCAGCTGCTTACTAATTTGTTGGATTCGAGAGAAAATCGTTCGAGAATAATGTGAATTCTATCGAGACACCTGCTGTGCCGAAGATTCTTCAGTAACCTGACCTGACTTGGCTGAGATGTAGAACTCTGGCCTCTCGAAGTTCTTCAGATTCCTATGACCGAAATAATATCTTCTTGTAAGCATTGTTGCTTCTTTATTGGTTCGATCTATTCACACAATCACAATTTTTTAGCCGTGATATGCTATTATTGACATAACTTTTTTATTTATGAACCGATTTCAATAAAACAAACACTAAATGTTAAGTGAAGCCTACCAAAATATATTAGTGAAAACCGCAACCAAATCCGTTCAGCCGATTCTGAGATTAGCGTGCACAAACTCACAGACAAACAGAGAAACAGAGAAACAGAGAAACAGAGAAACAGATAAACAGATAAACAGACAAACAGACAAAAATTCCAAAAAACGTTGATTTGGCTTCTATTACGTTTGTAAAGTCCCCCTATAACAATTTTTCTCATTTCCTTTCCATGTACAGACATCGATCGTCTACAGATTTATTATATGTATAGATATTATAAAGAGGCAAAGTTTGTAAAGTATTGTAGCTGGTAATGTCTGGATTTCCTGTAAAATTAGTAAATCTAGCAGGTTTCTATAAATTAATTGAAACTATGATATTTAGGACATTCACGACATGCATACTTTTATCTATTTTGTTACATCATCGATATATGATGATGGGCACATCGCATGAAATTTAAGTAATAATAATAATACGTGATAAGGAACTTATGAGTCCTACCTAGTAGCATACGATCTTTTCTGCCACGTTTCAATTGCAGCATTGCTTCGGCAGTGTCCGTCTCTTGGTGGAAAAGTTCCTCAAATTTGTTCCAGCATTTTTCTTCTTCGTTCAGCTCAAAAATTGTTATCTGTGAAATTTTAATCAATATACTGTTTTATATTTTGACTCCATAAGTTAAATCGTCTGTATGTTTAGAAGCTAGAGTGAAGTTCTTCTGAATGCTACCGATTAAGATGGTGGCCCCTATTTTGACGACGACAACAGTGATGTTTTATCATATCCCACGTAAAAAACTGAAGAAGGGAGAAAAAGAAGAAGAAGAGAAGAAAGGACCACCAAACCAAGTGAAACGTTATTGTTTATATCATAATGTAGGAGGCACCGCAAAATACGCTTTGTTTTAGATAGGTCTGTCTTAGTTGAAGAGTGAGAATTTATCAAAAAAATAAAGGGAATAAAGCAGAATGAAATATAGGAGTAGCTGTAAATTAAGTACTTGAATTTTTAAACAGTAAGTTTAATGATAAGATTGTTGGGACCAAAAATCACAGTTGGCGAATTGTGGGTGTTAACACACCTCTGCCTACCCCTTCGGGGATTTACAGGCGTTTACTGTTAACTGTATTTGTCAAGTTCTTGCAAAACTTTATCATTATTTACCTGATATCCTCTCTCAGGATCACTAGTATATATTTTGTTCCAATACTTATTCATGGCCAAGGCTCCTCGGCACCTGAGCGGCTTCATCCATTCTCCTGCTTTGCAGAACTGTACTAAAAGACGGTCTTCGTCCAAGTCACCACTCCACAGAACCAGGTAAAAATTTTCCAGGTCACGAAATTCCATTGCTGTTGATAGAATTTGATTGAATTCCATATGATTTTCTAAAAATCTTTCAGTAAAAAGTCAGTTATGATTGAAAACTGCTACCAAGTGAAGAAGTTGCAGCGCAGGGTGTTCAACTGTCAAGTCAAAGGTCGCGGGTTCTGGTCCAGGTCCAGCTAATTGCGAATACATTACGCGAGTATATTTTACATTAGTCTGGTATTTCTAGGGTTTTTTTTATGGAATAGGGAGGCAAAAGAGCAGACGGATCGCCTGATGGTCAGAGATCGCCGCCGCCCATGGACACCCGAGAACACTACAGAAGTCACAAGTGCGTTGCCTTCCTTTTATAAGATTGTATGCTCTTTTCTTGAAGGTTTGAAGGTCGTATTTTTGAAAGTATATTATTATATTTTGAAAGTTTTTTTTATAAGTGTTTCTTTTAGTTGGAGTCTAGATAGCATTGGTTATTGTGTGTATGTATACTCACAAAGTATCTCCCAAGTATCTTCTTCATAAGGTGTGGTATCAGGCAAAGGCAATGTTTGCTCATGCTCGCCTCTCATATTGTACTGCACCCAAGACTTTGGGCCGTAGATGATCATGTGATGGTTAAGAACGGTGACACCTCGAACGGTTTCTTCTGTAATAGGAGGTAAGCGAAGTTCAGTTTCAGAAGATTAGCTTAGTGATAGGAAAAGATGGTCAAGTCCAGGAGGTCAAGAAGGCCAAGATTCTGAATTTCCGTCTCTGTTATGATTCAGGTCATTGTGTCTTAAGGGGAAATTGTATTGTCCATAGAAAAATAAGCATAAACTATGTTAGCATAGCAAATGGATACCACAGTGTGGTTGATCCTCGATCAGTCAGAAGGTGCCTCGCTTGAGCGTGTCTGCGCCTGTTCCAAATGGTTCCTTTTTGAGGCTGCTCGCTCAGTCAGTTTGCGGCTGTTTGATTAGAGATATTTTATGAATTGAAATTTAGGCATAGGTGAAGTCTCACCCTATAAAAATCTCAGCTTTAGCTGAGTTGCCACTTTTTGAAATCGTTAGTGGTTTATTCACACGCCGTATGGGTGAGTTCACTACGTCCAAATTTAGAGGTGGTCAGCTCAGCAAACTAATATTTGTAACGCGTTTGCAACTGTTTACAAGTATTTTTGTGCTTTTATTTTTCTGTGTATCTAGCTAATTAAAAACCCGACTACCGAAAAATCACGCTCTTAAAAGTGACAAACAAGAAAATATCAAGGATAGCCGTGGTCGTATGCCACTTTTCCCTAGAATGTATTGTTTTGTTTGAGTAACATTTGAGTAGCATTCGGCGTTCCGTACATCGAGATGCGGAACATTCTCAATAAAGTATTTCGACATAGAAAGCATTCGGCGTTCCGTATGTCGCGATTACGACTATTCTGACTGACGTAATTCGATATTTTAAACTTTATGGATACAGTGCTTCGCGCTTTTAAACTTCGATGTTCAGTAATAGTCACAGAAAAATAAAAGCACAAAAATACTTGTAAACAGTTGCAAACGCGTTACAAATATTAGTTTGCTGAGTTGACCACCTCTAAATTTGGACGTAGTGAACTCGCCCATACGGCGTGTGAATAAACCACTAACGATTTCAAAAAGTGGCAACTCAGCTACAGCTGAGATTTTTATAGGGTGAGATTTCAACTAAGCCGAAATTTAATACCTTCTTCCAGTGGATTTTCGATAGTTACGTATTCACTCGTCAGCATATTAAGCAGCATTGACTGAAAAATAAAGAGGCACATGAAAAAACATACGATACCAAACTTGTAAACTATACTGATATTCAAGATGATTATGATGATGAAAAAGATCACGATAGAATTATTAATATACTCACAACAGAATTATTAGTGGAAGCTGCAGCCCATTTATTATCTGGTGACAGCTCTAAATTCTGCATGATACCTTCAAGTTGAGGACAAAGATCTCTGGCGAGATCTGATGTAGAAAGGTCCCAGGATATCACTCTGCTAGAGATGGAGACGACGTAGCGTTTGTCAGAGCTGAGACGGAACGCAAAGACTGCGAACTGATGACCTTCTAATGAGTACTGAAAAGGAAATTAATTCATTTTGATAGATGGAGTGAATCAAGAGGAAGGTTTATAAGGATAATACGTGCATAATATAGTGAAGGGTGCAGCGGAAACGGGATTTGACGTCACGGCCAGAAGAAACGAAGGCGGTATGAAGTTCGCCAGGTCAGTTAGTAATAAATAATTCGTGGGTTTGAGCTCCTCTGTCTGTCCGTTAAAAGACACCTAAAAACACGCATACGGAGTCCAATTTGTTACGAGATTGGGATCAAGATTTAAAGCGTCGGTAGTTTAATGGATAAGGAGTCGGCGTTACAATCGAAAGATCCCGGGTTCGAATCCTGGCCATTACACTACCGATGTGAACCCACTCCTAGCACAAGTAATTTAACTTAATTGGAGGGGTTAAAGTAAAAATTAGTAACTAGCTTTTGCCCGCGGCTCCGCCCGCGTGCAATTCGGTTATCGCAACCAATCATAGCGTATGTCCTTTCTCATGGTCTAAAATCTACGGTGATTCCCATTAGTTCTATAGAACTGTGACGTCATAGAACTGTTGAAACGTTTTTCTCCCTGTTTTTCTATGATAGATCAGATGCAATTAAATTTGTCCCATTTGTTCCATAGAAAAAATAATACTTTTGCTTAATTGGAAACCTCGATCTCCATGTTCTACAAGTTCCCTTTTTACATGTTCCTAAATGCCTTTCACACATTTTTTATTCCAACTCCTATTTCCATAACCAGTTTTACTTACATACATACTTACATTACATATTATGAGGTACCTACAATACATACTGGACCTTAGTGTCCTATATCGGAACAACTTTATAAAAGGAATTATAGAATATTACAGTTGAACGTTGCAATTAATTAAAATAAACCAAAGTTATTGGTAAATAACAAATATATTAATTCACTCAATAAACATTAACGAGGGTCTATAGCTCTCTAATTAGTGATTCACCATACTGGTGTAAATCTTAACAAAAATAAAGCACATTTCTTGGTAACTAACAAATAAATTCACTCACACAACATTAACGAGTGTCTAATCTATAGCTCTCTAATTAGTGTATTCACGATACTGGTGTAAATCTTAAGAAATTTATTTTTCTTAGTTTCATCGGCAAAGAAAAGCTCAGCAGCCAAGACTGTTCCGGTTTCTGCAACCATGTCAATGTGGACATAGGTATTCAGTTTGCGTTGTTGCAGAAGTGGTGTTTACCTTTGTCTGGGTACCGCGATTTAGGTATAGATCTGGTGTACTGTCTGTACTTCTTACGTCTCCTTTCGCGAAATAGTTCATTTGTGAGGGAATAATAATATCATCCTCTGGTTGAGTAAAGGTATCATATCGAATATTGAGAATACTTTGGCATTCCATTTTGTCCATATTGTCAAAAATGTACAAGATTTACTTTTGCGGCACAATTATCTCTTTAAATAAAAATATATTATATGCTTTTAGTAAAACTGGCAAATGACAGTCATTCCTCCTTTGAATATAAAAGAGATTAGATAACTATATCGACTCATCACAAAACAGAACAAATAGGACAAAATGTGTTAACAGTTCTATCGTAGTTCTATGGAACAAATGGGACAAATTTAGTTGCATCTGATCTATCATAGAAAAACAGGGACAAAAATGTTTCAACAGTTCTATGACGTCACAGTTCTATAGAACTAATGGGAATCACCGAAAATCTACCCCTATACCAAATTTCATCAAAATCGGTTCAGTGGTTGAGGCATAAAAGCGTAACATACAGACAGACAGAGTTACTTTCGCATTTATAATATTAGTATGGATTTCGGTTCTAACATTCCAAAAAAAAGATATACCGGTAAGTAACTGTAATGTAAGATTATACCTTCAACGGTCCTCCAGGAGTATGTAAACAGTGATGAGAAGGCAGTAACGCGCAATGAGACTTGCCGTTGTGATTGCATTGCTTCAGTAACATCGCTATAGCAGGATTGTTGGACGATTCGGGTATCAGCCGGCCCACCAACTGAGGGGCCAACATGTCTGGGTAGGTCCCGAGGATGGCACCTCCAAGACGTAGGGCGTCTGCTACTAACATAAGTTCCCTGAAATTCCACAGACATAAGAAGAATACCACAGAAGTAAGAATACTATGCAACTGTTTTATTTGGCAGAGTGAAATAAATTTATGTTGTGTAGTGTAGTGAGTGCTATGATAGTAATGCTAGTGTATATTAAAGTGACTTTTACAAAAGATCACAAAAAAGTCATCTTTAGAAAAGGACATACCTAACGGCATCCTTATTGACATGTTGCTTGGCATCTTCAAAGTCAGCAAGAACTGCTTGTAAGGGACAGCAGTTCAGTTTTGCATGTAACCATTCGTAGTTAAAAAGTACTTCTGCATATAAATCCGTGAAGCGTTTGGAGCGAACCAAGTGGAAGGGGAGCTCGCCAAACTAGACATATTTAGTACCGTTATAACAATGAGCTCTAAACAGCTATTTAAAAAAGTATCAAGAATTTTTATCAGGGTTTACCTTCCTTAAGTTGTATCTCTTCATGGAACCGTCAGCGGAGGTGAAGACCAGGGGCTGTAGGGGTACTTTTCTATCTGCAACACCTTCTCGATCTGCTAAATTGAATCTGTGGCGTTGGATCTCAGTATACTTGAAAGGTTTTGGATTACCACCTCCCCAGATTCCTGGAATAGATATATTGGTTATTAAAAAGTATTTGAAAAATAAAAGTAAAGGTGAAAATGGTAAATAAAAATGTTCAAAACTGACAATGGTACAAAAATATCTTGCGGATTGCATATAGGTCGAACACATTTCAATCATCTTTTCCATGGTAAGTAACAGCACGTACATTGTTTTGGTAATTGTGGATTATTTTGTGAAATTGGATTATTTGCAAATTGCCCCTTCTTCTGTAGTTTAGCTGCCCTATTGGGTATCAACGTAATTTTTAAAAAATGTGTAGATACGCGCGAGAGAGAGTAAAAACAACAATGTGGAGAATTTAACTCACCTAGATAATAGTCAGCAATCATGGAGTGGAAGTACATTGCCATATTCATATTCTTGAAGTACCGTTCCCGAGCGGTATCGCGAAACTGCCTGTGGTACCAGTTCATCACAGAAACACCATCGGCTTCACGCTCAGATAGGTAGTTAGGAAGATCGTTACGGATCCTGCAAATATATTTTTTTAATAGGTCCATGTGACTGAAGTTGATTTGAAAAATATCCCGAAGTTAGCAGAAACTGTTAGAAACTCCAAAGTATGCTTAGAAATATGTACAAGTAGGACTACAAGTAACAATTATAATGTTTTAGTTTTTCTGAAGTTTTCTCTTTTGATGCCTATTATGTAGATACTGGTACTGGTATTATAAAAAATCTAAAACATGCATATTCCACACCTTACCTAGTCCACAGCAGCGGTGGGATTCTCCTGACCGGAGGCAGATGGTATTGGTAAACATCATCCAACACCTTGTCATCTAAAGATATCAGATCTTCGAGTTCTGTCTCAGAAAGGCCACTGCGAGCTGCAGTGATGTAGGCTAATGCGTGGAAGACGAGTAGTCGGCCATGCTGAGGATATTTGACAGGGTATTATTTAATTTTTGTTTCTCTTGTATGTATTGCGTACGATATGAAGTATTATATAGATAGTATCAAAAATGGTAGGCTACCTGTTTTTCAATTCTTTCAAATAACATCATAATGGAATCCATCACACTGTCCGCTAAATGCGTGTCTTGTGGCTTTGTGTAGCTTCTCCATCTGCAGACCTAAAATCATAATTTTAAAATAGAAACGGTCCTGGTTAAAATTCTCATATAAACGTGGGCTCCTTAGGAGAATAGTTTTTTTAGGAGAATAGGCCTAAGCAATTTTTTTATTTAAAATTACTTGCAGCAAATAAATATTTGTTTGTTTCTTCTTTTTAATCAAATTTTATTGGAATTTTACCAGTACTACTTAGATTGTACAGTACCTATCTAAAATATTACAAGGATAAAGAAGATTGAAAATAATTTTACCTCAGCAAAAACCAGTTTAACGAATATAGGCAGGGAGCAGGAGGCAATGGCATTAGATACTAAACGCCATTGGTAGTTAGACAGATCTCGGGCCGCTGAAGCCATCCACAATCTGGAATTTGACGAAAAGAAATGCATTTGAAAAAAAAATTACACATATCGAAATCTATTTTGATATTGTACCTTGAACGTATAGACAGGGCAGTTTTTCCATGGATTTATTACCTACAAGATTTTAACGCGGCAATGGAAAGTGTTATTGCAAGCGCTGTAACATATTTTGTACTTATGTCTCGTAAAAAAGGCATTTTCTACGAAATTTTTTCCTCTTCCCGTTTGGAGGTGGAAACGCGCCTGTTACGACTCTCATGTCACGTAGGCTAGTAGCGGGAGAAAACTCTCCCACCCGAGTTCCGCAGTCGGCGGCTTGGGCACCGCCGACGTGTCTTCGCCGAAGACCATCGGCCTCCATGACCGGGGGCCTGAGGACGGTGAGTTGGCTGCTCACCGTCTTTACAGAAGCAGGCCCATGACGGCAGCGTGACGTGAGGGATTCACGCACGCCCCCCCCCCCCCCCCCCAAGAAGCGGGATAACACCCGAAAACCCCCCCATAGACGCGGGATAGCACCCGAACCACCCCCGAGACGAGGCCGCAATTGTAGCCGTAGGTCTGATGGGAGTCCTGGGACATCCTTCCGAGGGCTTACCCGGGGCTCCCATCCATAGGCTTCTGGGCGTTACCGTGGGGGTTTTTAGTCGGTAGGAGTCCGGCATAACATCCATGAAGGATTTTCCCCCACGGTTAAAAAAAAAAAAAAAAAAAGGCTACGGTAACCTTTCGATGAACCGTGTTCTTGTTACTTTAAAATAGTAAAAAGAATTGAGTGACTCACTTCAGAACTTGCATAGCCAAGTCTTCTCCCAAAGCTTTGACTTCCAAAAAGTTATCTTCAGAATCAATCATCTGACGCAGCACATTATATTCTTTGGACACCTCGGGATTGGCTTCTTCAGAGGCACAGGTCACTATGATCTAGAAAACAAATTCAATTTGTAAGATGTAGAACTGGTATAGAATACTAGAGCCCCCTAACCCCTCCAACTAAGCTAAACTGCTTGTGCTAGGAGTGGGTTCACGTCGGTAGTGTAATGACCAGGATTCGAACCCGGGACCACTCGATCGTAAGGCCAACTCCTTAACCACTAAGCTACCGAGGCTTAGTTATTATACTAGAGCTATAATAAATCACAGAAGAGATTATTATGATCATGATAAAGGTGAAGGTATGCCAGCTGTTTTTAATTAAAAACATTTTGGTCTCTGCCCCTACTTGTGTCTATTATTATGATTGGGTCTTTTCTTTATATGAAAATTATTAGGCCACTATTATGAGTCTATATGAGTCTATAATAATAACGTAGTTGTGCCAATCTTCATTTTTGTTTATTACATGCTATTTAGAATAGCGCCATCTACTTGATATCAACATTACTTGATGCGTCCTCATACTGAAGAATTTTAGCAGTGGGTGGTTTGAATGAACTCCGTAGTTATTTACTACACAGATGGCATAAGTAGGTGAAGAAATCCTAGAAATTATATACGTACACACTATTTAACCATGGACATTACGTAGAAATATTCAAATTGCTATATCGACTAGCTGTGCCCTAGGCAACAAATATATTCGCATTCATTTGACACGTTTCCCTTGCTTAGCGATATGAAGTCTAAGTCGTTGTTTATAGGGTTTACAGGACCCAAGCCAGTGATTAAGTAAAAATGTTTCCTCTGAGAATAATTTGTTCAGAATAGTAATTGCAAAGTACCTACTTAATCGTATGTTACTACTGGTAGTTCCATACATTTGGTCGCTGGCTGCCGAGATTCGCAATTAGCTCAAGTCTTTTTAACATTTAAAATCGTATTAATTTGGTGTTTTTTCTCGTTTGGACAACGTGATTAAAATTAAAGAGTTTTTAGCATTTGTAGTGGGTATGTAGAGTTATGTAATTGAAAAACTACCTTCAAATTTCAGAAGATATCTGAAGTACTCAACTTTGCCTAAAAATCTATGCACCATGCTTACCCATAAAAGAGAGGTGAGATAGTAGTCGCTCTCGTAAATGTCAACAGACCAATCAAAAATAATAAGCGGACTCCGAGCTCCAAACCTTGGGCGTAATATTTTATTCTTTAAATCCCCGAAAGAGTAGGCAGAGGTATATGAATACCCACATTTCGCCAACTATGATTTACGGTCCCACGTAGGTAACAGGGGACGAACCTATTGCGATCAAGCGGGCACTTAGCCATGGACTGTATGAATACTGTCGGATGGAGAACAGCCCTATCCCTTAGTCGCCTTCTACGACACCCACAAGAAGAGATGGGGTGACCCTATTTTACTCCACCGGTTACCAACACGGCACATCATGCAATAATATTGGTAGATGCGTCTTAAGACACTCACCTTACAATGCTGCGGTAATCTCGTTGGCAGCCATGACACTTTATTATTCTCTGTGCCGATGCCAGTCAGTTGGTCCACTGAGTCCAAGAACAGAAGCAGAGGCTGCTGCTGAGTAGCCATCGTGAGGAGATGCTTGAAGTGAGCCGTCAGAGGCACCAGGTCATCTGGGATGGTCTCGAAGGGTAGTGCGAAGTTATAGGATATCTGAAAATGAGATTTTGAACACTATCATCAGAGTACTAATGTCAGTTCACGTCACGATGACGCAGGAAGTATATACATATATACATAAATTGGAGCCTGTAAATCCCTGAAGATATAGGCAGGGGTGTACCTATTAACATCCAGATTTCGTGATTTTTTTTTTATTAAGTGCACGTCAATTTTACTTCACCGCGTCTGATGTTAAGCTAAAGGCAAAGTCTCGGAAACAGGGTCACCATCGTAAACATGTACTATGTTAAAACAGTAGTGCCACTTAGCTTGACGGCCTCATCAGATGCGTTTTCACGCCCCGCTTAAAGGACCCGGGACTGTAGGAAGAAGGAAACACGTGAGCTGGCAGAGAGTTCCAGGTCTTAGTGGTGCGGCATAGGAATGAGTCACTGAAACTATGATTTTCCTTGCCATGGCGGGGCCATGGCACGGGGCCATGCCCTTAGTCGCTTTCTGTGATACAGGGAATCAATTACTATGGCTAACATAACTTTATCCTTGCAAGAAACCATACCTGTTGGCATATTGATATAAGAGTGGGCGTGAGCGCGCTGGAGTCAGGAGTAGTTCCGAGAAACCGAACAATGTTGGTAGGACGCACTTCAGCAAACCAGGTGTTTAGTGACATAGCGGCACTCTTAGATAGCAGACTGGTTTTACCACAGCCACCTGAGGAATTTAAGGCTGATGCAATTCTAGAACTTAATCACCTTAGCTTAAGAAACATATTGGAGTGAAACATTTAATCATTATTTTAATTGTTGGGTGTATGGAGGCCAATAGCTAATGTCACTTACCAGCTGAACAATGGACGAGTCTCGGGCATAGACTTTTTTTATACCACTTAGGTGGCAGACGAGCACCCGGCCTACCTGACGGAAAATGATTACCGTGGCCTGTGGATATGTTCAACCCCAAGGGTGACATACTCATGCTGCCGACCATGTAGGAACCTCCTAATGCCCTTCTTGTAGAACTCTGGGCTAGAGGTTTGACGAAAGTCACTTCCGCAATAGCCAAGATTAGTAAAAGAGCGTACTTTAGACTCCAAAATGCAGGCTTTGAATGCAACCGAAACTAACGTGATGAAAATGATCAATATTATCAGTTTCAACATACCTTCTCCATATAAAACCAAGGGTTTATCAGAACTGTTCTTCATGTAGTCCTCTATAAAGTTGAGATCAGGTTCTCTGCCGTGGAACACTTTGACAGAGTTGTTACAAGCGTGAAGGTGCTGTAATATCTCGGTGACGATTTGACCTTGAGCGCTGCTATCTTCTTTGCGCATTGCCCTTAAACAGGAAATATGGCAAAAATATTTATCCCACGAGGTTAGAGTCAAACGTATTTGGTATAGGCTAGTTCTATATAATTCTCTTTTACAACGAATTTATAGTTTTGTCTCTGGAAACCTAAGCTGAACATGCCCAAACTATACAAGATTCGCCTCTTTTTACCTGACTGTCAACGCGTGTATCCTGTGTGTATGTATGTTCGTAATATTCTTAATTATCTCATATCTTCTGAACCACTTCACGGATTTTAGTCATTGATGTCTCATTACATGAGACTAACATATCAATACATGAATCAATTAGCCGTTAGCAGATCATTTACCATTGCTCTCGATCCTTTAAGCACAAGACTAAAGCTGAGATAATTTGGATAAGATACACCATTACTGCATCATTAGGTATATACAGGCGTCAGATCAAAATTGGACTATATTGTGATATATTTTCTCAGCCCAATATTTTAATAGCTTCGACGAATAATAAAACTGTTTCAGAATGGAACGCATGTTATGCAAATGAGTAAATTGGTTTCAGACAAAGTTTACATGTTTTGCATGTAAATTATGTAAATGGATTCAACAATATATCAAGCGTTAACAAAATGCTTTGATCACGCATTTTATATTTTAAATACAGCTAACTTCTTTATAGTCCAAATATTTAAGGTCAAATATTTTTTTACCACTCTTTCAGGTCCCTCTATTCACTAAAATCCATTGTAAAGATTCATTGATGGATCTTTTTGCACTCTGATGTTCACTTTAGTCCTTGATGCAGGAATTTCTGCGAAGTGGATTTTTTGGATCTCAACCTGTCTACTAAAATCCATTGTAAAGATCCATCAATGGATATTTTCTGGAAAGAGGGTGTCTTTTTGGATAGAGGGTTTCAGGTGTGATGTTTCTCTACTATACCTTCGGGGCATAAAACAACCTTTATAGCTGCTTGTTGGTACACCTAGAACGAGGTTCTGGTTCAGGTATTCCTCTCAGGGTTTGAAGGTCAAACGGCATTCAAGCCCGGAAAAGTGGACTTACCAATCAAACACAATAAGTGGACATTGGGCTCCAAAGTGCAAAAACTTTGAGTGCAAACGGAAAATTACTAGTAGGATGATGATGAATATTTTTCCTAACGGAAAAGATCGCTTATTCCATCCTGTCCTACCAGTAGTTCGATAATCGAACCAACTTCATAATATTTTACTGCAAAAAGAAATCCAAATATTTCGATCGCTGGAGTTGGTCTGACAGTTTGGAATTTTTTCGTCCTAACAGTTCGACCACCGAAGCCAGTCTAACAGTTTGGACAAAATTGTCCTAACAGTTTGCTTATCGAAATAATGGTATGACAGGAGTGAATAAGCGAAAAAATTACTTAGCTGTGAGTTTTTTGGCAGTAAAATACTATAAAGGCGGTAAAGTACGCCTAGCGTACAAGTGCGCCTACCACAAATCGAAAACTACCTATTGGATACTAGGAATGACATCTAACGTCGATGCTACAAACTATATTATTTAGTTTGTAGCGCACTTGCTAGGCGCATTTTGCCACCTTCTCAATATTTCTGAGCCGAATCTTGAAAGAAAAGCCTGCGACAGAGCCTCAGCTATCAATCAGCCAATGAGGTCAGTTTGTGCCATAAACTTCTCGGTAGAAATCACATTCATGCAATTATTGCAATGTAAATCGGACGATATTAGTCTGATTACTGGTGCCAAACCTATTCAGATACGCTTCTTAAGAATTCAATAGTTTAACTGACCTGTCAACGAGTTTGATAATGTTCTTGTAGAAGTGTGTGATGAAATGATTGAGATATTCGCCATGGCTCTCGGTGTCCAGACCCTCTCGTCCTATCCACTCTACTGTATACCTGAAAATAATGTAAGTAAGTATCTCAATGTTAATTTGTTTCTCTACCAGCCAGCCAGCTGTAATACCAGAAGTATCTCACCAGTTATAAGATACGCTACCACTACACAGTGATTTATACGAAAGGAAGAACTTCCTTACTTACCACTACTTCTTTACCAGAAACACTGGAAACTATAGGTACCTTTAAAAATCTCCTATGCCTTTTTACACTTGATTCATTCCACCTCATGGTAAGCCAAGGCGAAGTCCAAATAGTAGTGACTAACATTCCACATATTGTCCTCAAAATGAGTCCCTTTCTTGACGACCCTGCCAGAATAGGTTGCTTTTACGCAAGAATATTCCATTGTCAAACACTTCAACAATAACCGAATCAAGTTCAAATACTGGCTTATCAATGATAAGAAAAACTAAAATTATAACGTCTTCTTTTTTTGAAGTCGACTGAAAACAACGTAGGTTATAACGGCAATAATTATACTCACTTCTGGAAGTTTGTCGTCTCAATTTTCTCAGTTAACCTCACATCCCTCAGATCAGCTAGCAGCTTAGAAGCTTCAGGGTCTAAACTTCTGTTGATGATGTCCACGAAGTTACTGGCTTTCTTCAGATTTTGAAGGTTAATGTTGTTGATGTACCGGACATAAGCTAGACAATGATTCTTTGTGTTTTTCACGTTCAATATTCCGTTGATTACTTCTCGTTCAGTTACTGTAAATATAGGATTTAAGAACTGAAATAATACAGAAAAAATCGAGGTGTACCCACGTACAGGGCACTATCAACACCTGAAACACATTGAAATCCAGTACTTTAGGAGGGAAATGCCTTATTGGCCACTTTTAAACTGCCCCCACTTCCCGTGGCGATTTCTGCACCAAAAAGGCCCGACCAAAATCGTTGGGCCCCAAGTCCAAGTAAATAACGGATGAAGATCTGGCGCAGACTTTGGGGCATAGGGGTAAGTTAGAAATGGCAGGTTAGATAGCAGCTGCTCTCGGAAAGGTGGAAATAGTTTAACCAAAATGGTCACTCAGCAAGAAATTCATAACGTTGGTGCCTCTCGTACATAAATAATGCTTAAATGATATACAACCATAAGTGTAGTGTCTAGCCTTTGTGAATAAAATAACAGGCTCGAAGGTTTTGCTTAGAAATACGTTACTTCGCCTCGACTTACTGCTCCATTTAGCCACTTATTGTTTTTGGCATATAGGCAGCGGTCACTGGATAGGACATATCCTATAATTACACCGAAGATTAGTGAGTACCTTTGAACGTGCAGTACCAGCCCTAGTGAGTTGCCAGTTGTTGTATGTGGGGAAAAAGGGGTAACATTCACTTCACCTAATGGATATACAATTCTCACGCCTATTTCACTAGAATAAATAGCATTATGTGTTGATCCAGACTATAATTATTCTACCTTGTACCAAGTATTTTGAGTGGGAGATGTTTGGATGTCTCCTAGTCAACTAAGAGACATCCAAACTTTCACATCCAAATTTTCACATTTATAATATTATTATTAGGAAGATGTATTAAAATTTTGGACTTCTATTTTAACCACCTGGACATAAGCTTTTTGATATCATGCTTAATGGATCCGGCATTGTCGGAAGTCACCCATGTATCGATAAATAATGCTAAGAAATTATCGACTGGATGCGAAAAGCGGAGGATCGGAAGCAATGGCGCACATGGGAGAGGCTTATATCCACCTGTGGAATAAAATAGACTGATAAATTGATTGATTGAATTGACCATTTACCAGACATAAAATAGTTATGCATAGTATCCTTATCAATCTTCCCAGCATTGAACAGCTGTAGCGAAGCCTTTCGGAAGAGCTTCTGCATCTTGCCCAGCGTGTCCCACCATACTCCTTGATCTTCGGCTTGTAATTTTGGTACTCTCTGAAAAGCAAAAAGTAATGACACACAGACGTTTTCGAGGATGGCTGACAAGTCAACCTTCGTGATCTTCTTCTATCGTGGCGATGGCGCCTCGGCCCTCAAATTATCTGCTCCCAGTGTGCTGCCACCTGTATGGCGTTCTCGGAGGCGTACATAAGGTCCTGCGGTGTACATGTGTATGGGCATTTAGCACATGTCAACAGATGGGCCATTGTCTGTGGAGTAACTCCAAATTCACATCGCAAGTCCGCCAACTCCGAGAACCCCCATCTGGCCCGGCATTCCTTGCTTCGGCCAACCCGAGTCCGGAGTCTGTTTAAAGACTTTCGTGATAGGCATGGGTGTCCCCACCTAGCCTACACCTAGCTCCAGCCTACCACTGTAAATCTATGAGCATGAGGCTATGAGACAGGTTGGGAACTAGATGATAGTTTTTGCTGAGTAGGTACAATGTACAGAAATATAAAATTCTTACCTTATTGTTAAAATTGATCAATATAGACGAAATAGGCTGTAGCACTGACACGGGTGGTACAGCATTCGAGTCTTTTTTGTACCAGGTGTCCAGGAGTATCACGTCTACTCCGCCTGCAACCAGCTCCTCTCGAAGCATCAATAGTTCTGATGATAGCACGTAGGTGGGGATCGGTCTGAAAAAATAAGTCACGCAGTAAACTGGCAGTTCCTTCATAGAACAAATGTCGTACTTCGGCTGTTTCTTTAGACTGAAAGTATCCCAATTGAATTGGGAAAAGACTTGAAGGATGATAACTGTAAGCTGTAACAATGCTCTATCAAAATCCAACAAATGGAGAATTCACAATAAGAGAGAATAATTGTAATGCTTTTAGCGAAATGCAGTGTAGGTACTACTACTTACTGCCAGTGGGGACACCGCTGACAGGTGACCAGCCCTTCTGTTTAGGGCCATTTTACCCATTTCTCCTGTAACGACTATCATACATGTTCGTACGGCAACCCGGATCGATGGCTTAACGTGCTCTCCGAGGCAATGCAATGTACGAAAATGTTAAAATCAAAGCTGAACTGAACCGCTGTGAATTGGATCACCAATTCGTAGCCGGCATATCAAAGTATGACTTCCTCTAATCCTAATCCTTTTATAATACTAAAGTATATAGATGCGAATTTTGATCACATAGGACGGGTCTAGGTAGCTGCTCAGCAGATCGGTATGTTCTTGTAGGAGAGAAATTGATCACCTGCTAAAGTCCCGTATTTTCCAACTCATAGTAGAAGTTACTGCGATTGTAAACCTCATAAATTCAGAATCACAGTATAAATGAATTACCTACTTACCAAAAATACAAACAATAGAATCGTATTAATTACCTACTATATAATTGAACAATGCCATAGTATATAACAATGCTCTCAACATGAAACAAAATAATGTTTTTCATCTGGCTTTGTTTTAAATTAAAAATTATATTCACAAACAAGGGTCGGCTGGCGGGCAGTTTTCTTCCTTAAGAAATTAATTATTAAGTACAAAATGAACTTGGTTGAATATTGTAGATCTTGAAGATTTTTATCATGGACTTCAACTGTATGTACAGACTCAAGATTGAGACCCTTTTTGAATATAAATTAATTTAGTACCTTCCAAGCGTTTTTTTATACCATTGGCAGTGCCGGCGCAAAGCGGCTGTGTAAAATCATAAAGTTTCTAGGTATCCTTTTTATTTAGGGCATATCAATATGCTTTAACCTTGCCTATATATCTGGTGACAGAGAAATAATACAAGTATCACCAGTCACTACGAAGGGTGTCGTAGGCTACTTACGGGAAAATACGCAGACGATATCACTGCGAGAGAAGGAAACCTCGAAATAAAACCTTGTATGAATCTGTCTGGCCAGCATGGTAACACTAGGCTAAAGCCTCCCAGTATCGGGTGAGGCCTATACTCGTATCCAGCAGTGGACTAATTGATGAGGAGAAAAAATTAAGGCCAATTGATTGATTCCCCGTTATATCCGAAGCTTTCAAACTGGCTGGCCCTTTTCGAATTGGCTTTTAGTTACGATAAAGATTGTCTCTGACTTCCTAACCATAGGAGTAATAAGGAATCGGTTTTAAGATCGAAAGGTGGTAGGTTCGTTACACTACCAACGGATACCCCCTTCTAACACAAGCAATTTAGCTTAGCTGGCAGAGTTAAATTTTGGTTAGGCTCAATAAAAAAGCCTGAGTCATATCTCGTCCCTCAAAAAGCAGGAGTACTGATAAACAGGGTGTGTTTGCTTTTGATCCAAACGTTCTAGCAGTATTCATTGTTATTGAGTCTTACCTGTAGCCATACTTCTGACCGAGGAATACTACGAAGTTGGGTCCCATGGAGAGGCGCTGGCAGTTCTTGATTTCCCTCATACATAGCTCCGTGGTCATGTGATCATCAGTAGCCTCGTCTCGCACACCCCATCTCATGTCCACCACCTTAGATGAAAAATAATATTTATTTTTCTTTTTCTTTGGTTATCCCTACAGATACCACCCCCGTCGGTTATCAGGAGTGGTTATGTCGGACTCGTCTGACGTTTTTTCGGGTCTTCAGGAGAGTGTAAGACTGCCTAGAGCTATCCCTCGTATATAGGTTGATCCTGAGCTATTGGTTTAAAAATGCCCCCCTCGGCTATCTGGGAAGCGCGGTATCCCCATACCCAAAGTGGAAAGGAGAGGGTGTGACTAGCGATCGCTTTCTCATCATCATAATCTTAGCAAATTCTCAGTTGGATCTAAACACACTTTGGAATCCGGGATCTACTTTTATTTTTAGTTTTATGATGCAAAATAAGAACAACTATCGATTGATCTCCCAAATGTAAGAGGAAACCCTGCACCAGAGCTACGACAGGCAATCATCAGGTGAGAATTTGATGACAGCCCAAAAACACTATTGAGACTCCATTTTAAGAACTCTCTATTTTCAAATTTTAATCTATGAGTTTAGTTTACAGCATGTACCGTAAATAGCCAGCGCAAACACAGGGCATAGGAATTGTAAACATTTACAAAAAGCTAGGCTCCCTCCCGCGGCTATTTTAGGTGGCGGAAACCATGCCACGTGCGCTGGTAACAAACCGAGAGTTACATTTAGAAAGTTTTATAAATTACTAGCTATTGCCTGTAGCTCTGTCTGGAATACTGATACCAATCATAAACATGGTAAATATCCCGGTGAGTGTTATACTATTAATACTGATCCCGTTTATATATACAGTAGACAAAATAGATGCAGTTGCAATTTTTTATATATAGTTGTATGTGAAGGTGCCACCGTGTCTCCTTTGTCGACCGTAACTTTTTTTATAAGGGACACGTCAATTTGACTTCACTTCGCCTGATGGTAAGCTAACAGCAAAGTCTCGGAAGGAGGGTCACCACACCATCGTAAACATGTACCATATTAACAATGCCTTTTCACACCCAGCTTAAAGGACCCGGGACTGCATGAAGAAGGAATGACGTGAGCTGGCAGAGAGTTCCATATCTTAATTGTGTGGCATAGGAATGAGTCACTGAAACGCTTGGTTCTAGAAGGTACCTTCAGTAACTAATCGTTGGTGGCTTACTGATTGACCTCCCCTTCCGGTTCCGGCGGGGAGGTATCCGAAGGGAAAAAAGGGTATTGGAAGATATCAAAAGCCACAGTAAGAGTTTACCGGCAAATTGAACTGCATTTTTTCATACTTTAGTGCGACTCAAATAAAATTAGAACCAATAAAAATACCGATCCATTTCTTTTCAGTGTTTACAGACAAAAAAATGTTACATAATACCATAGCAAATCCAAGTAGATGATATGAAAAGTACGTATTATTAATATGGATATTATACACGTACCTACTTACCATAACGCAACTAAATGTGTCTACATACTTTACCTTTTTGTGAAATGAAAATAAATGTAGGAACCTTATCTGTAATACAATAAGTGAAGATATTTATGTTGATATTATACGCTGAAAGAGAGAGAATATGAAAGTGATTTTGGTAAACTTATTATGATATAGTATACCTAGTAATTGATTATTGTATAGTATACCTAGTAATTGATAATTGATTTGGTAAACTTAATTATGATATAGTATACCTAGTAATTCTCCTGAGGAGGGCCAGGCTCCTGAGGAGGGCCAGACCGTAAGGGATGGCCCTGGGTCAGCCGGGGTGCGAGGGATATGTCAATGACAACCTCACCTCCAGTCTAGCACCAAGACCCACAGTCGGCGTGCGGTTTTAGTCGGTTCGAGTCCGACATAACCTCCCCTTCTGGCTCCAGCAGGGGGGGTAACCGAGGGGATTTACGCACGAAAAAAAAAAGTATACCTAGTAATTGATAATTGATTTGGTAAACTTATTATGATATAGTATACCTAGTAATTGATTATTACTAGCTAACATAAGTAGTTCCAGCTTATCGCAGTCCACTGCTGGACATAGCCCTCTCCCAAAAAACTACTTCCACCCTGGCCAGACGGGTTGGAACAGGGTTTTATTTCGAGCTTTTCTGCAGTCGCAGTGCTATCATCTGCGTATTTTTCCGTTAGTCACCTCAGGCTCTTACGATTCCCGTCAGATGAGATGGGATGATGATACTTGTATTCTTTCTCCGTCACATGAATAAATAATATTATGAAAGCATAAAATAATAATGTTTGTTACGAATTCCCATTTACTCACCATGAAAAGTGTATCTGTTTAGTAGGTACTCGTACCCACCTATTTTAATTTTTGCGATGAGATTCTACACAGCGCTATTTAGATCCATAAGTAAGCATAGCCTAACTAACTTGTGAAACTTGTGATAAGGGTTCTAGAAATTCTAGAATACGGAAAAATATTACTGGATAAATTTCACCCAGAAAAGTAGTTAAGTACTGTTTCTAATCAAAAAAGCTTCAAATATTCATAGTAACAATAAAAAAATAAAATATATAGGTCCATAGTTGATTGAAGAGGAACCTTACCTTATCGTCAGTTGTTTAAAAACAATATCTAATATAAAGAACAGTAAGTTGAAACCTAGTTCAGATGTCGGTTATCGCGACCAAACATAGCCCATATGTTAATTCAGGGTGTCAGCTGACTCCATACCAAATTTTATTAAAAGCGCTCCATCCGTTTAGACGTGAAAGAGTAACAAACTTCCATCCATCCATACTTATAAACTTTCGAGAAAGCGTAGTCTATAGAAGAAAATGAAAAGAAAATAAAAAATGTTGTTATTTTATAGGTATTAACCAAATTTCTTAACAGTAAATAAATCGCTTCTACGAAAAGCGATCACGAATCTCTAATCTTACATTTCCCAGAATCACTCCCACTCAATGTGCCTTTTAGTTGATATTCGGATATTTGACGATAAATTAAGCTAAAAGAATTAATGTAATGAATTGCCGTATTGGTTCCCAGAGGAGTAGAATAGGACCACCCTCTTCATGTGGGTGTCGTAAGAGGTGACTAAGGGATAGGGTCGTTCTCAATTAGACAGAATATATGCCTCCTTCTGCAAGCAAGTAATGCTCGAGAAGGAGGCGGCCGGTCGGGTCCAGACCAGAGTCCGGGCCCGCGCAGCCCGCACAGAACGAAGGCGAATCGGGCGTCGGAGGTCGCAGAACGACCTCCATCCTTCATGAATGCGGGCCTGGGGATGATCGCTGGAGCCGCCTGTCACCCTAGCAGAAGCAAGCTGCGGCAGCGGCGCAAAGTGCGCCTCCCCATACCCGGGCCTAGATGGGTCTCTGGTCTCCACAACCCGAAGGGGGCCATCTCGAAAGAGATGGTCCTAGGTCTGCCAGGGTGCGAGAGATATGTTTCCTGCATTCTCACCTCCGGCAACCGAAGACCCAAAGACGGCGTGTGTTTTAGTCGGTTAGAGTCCGACAGAACCACCTCTACTGGCTCCGGTGGGGGTGGTATCCGTGGGGACATTTCGCACGATAAATAAAAGAAAGATAAAGAGCCCGATAGACGGCAATTGGCTCGCCCCGTATTACGACGTGGGACAGAAAATTATAATTGGCATAACATGGGTATGAATACGTCTCTGCCTACCCCTTCGGGGATTAACAGACGTGAGTATATGTATGTAATTGATCTATGTTCAAGTTTACATACTCGTACACTGTACACATGCAAACCCACAGTCGTATACACGCACACAAAGCTAGCCGCGAGGCTTGGCCATATTAAAGCCACGTCTCAATGATGTGATCACAGAAATATATCGGGATAGAACGGTCATAAGCGGTGTTCACCTGCACGTCACTCTTGGCGACTTTTGCACTTTAATAATAATCATGAGATATGAGAAATATTCGAATACACTGGGAATTCAATTGTTTGGGCGGAGTTATCAAAAACCAATGTTTAAAAATGATTGTAACATCATTCATTGATTCCGCTAGTTCGTAAGAAAATTGGTAGATGACTCCACCGTCGCCTTAAAGACGTATAAGATGGGAAATTTGAATAACATCGGGCGTGTCTCGGTAGCCGAATTGGTCAAGGCATTCCCCCTGTAAGGGAAAGATTGCGGGTTCGAGTCACGCCCGAGAAGATTATTTTTCCCTATGTATTCGGTTTGTATAGTTAGCATACTTAAAGCTGTAAAAATTCATTCAATATGAGAAATATTTTCAAATAGACTCCTCCATTTTTGTTCTGGAGTTAAAAATAGCACAAAATTTAATATTCACGGTATTGTTAACAATGTTGTTACAAGCTAGTCTTAAAAGTATTGAGTAAGCGTTTGAAAGTTCCTGTCTCATAGGACAGGATTCTTTTTAAAAATTGCCACGCGTTTTCCGCACACTTGGCCATATTAGTCAATCTAAACTCCAAAATACCGAAATACGAAAACTTAAGATGTATCAACTGTCACTACGGGACTTATCAACAAAGTTAATCGTATACTGAAAACGTACCGCTCTTGAAATACATTTCTTTGAAATGTAACTGAAATAATAATACCAAGTATTATTCAAACTCAGTTCCTACCTTCCCATAAAAATGTCTCCGGGATCCGGATTAATACGAAAAGGGAGTATCAAAAGATTGTTAAGGCAAAGCTTACTAAATGAATTTCTGAATTTTGTAGTGAAGAATTTGATGATAGTACTCATTACAGGTTTTAAATTATGTTTTAGAATAAAAAAGTAGCTACCATTACAGTTGTTGAACTGTGTGTTGACGGAAAAAGAATACAAGTATCACCACCCATCTCATCCGAAGGGTCTTACCATAAGAGGCGACGAGAGTACGCGTACGAAGAGGGTACGCAGACGATATACGAAAAAAAAAAACAAAAAACCTGAAATAGAAACCTGTACCAAGCCGTCTGGCCAGTGTTACAATAGTAGGCTGAAGCCTCCCAACACTGGAAGAGGCCTATTATATATTATATATATTGGACACATCAATTTGACTTTACCTCGCCTGATGTTAAGCAAAGGCAAAGCTTCGGAAAGAGGGTCACCATCGTAAACATGTACCATGTTAACAGTGGTGGCACTCAGCTTGACGGCCTCATCAGATGCCTTTTCACGCCCCGCTTAAAGGACTCGGGACTGTAGGAAGAAGGAAACACGTGAGCTGGCAGGGAGTTCTAGCTCTTAGTGGTGCGGCATAGGAATGAGTCACTGAAACGCTTGGTTCTAGCAGGTATACTCTGCACCGTATATGGATGGCATCTTAGCCCTGCACTAGTCGTGAAGGAAAGGAGAGGGTGGGACTAATTGGAAGAGCTTGTGAGGCTCTTGATATTATTACAGTTGTTGAATAATTAATTGGATTATTGCCCTGTTGGTTTCCGATGAAGTAGAATAGGCCAGCTCATCTCTTCCCAGAGCGATTAAAGGGTAGGGCTGTTCTCCATCTGAAAGTAACCATACAAAGACGGCAATAGACTCATCTACCTATATTATTTTTAAAAGCGTCGTTAATGAAGTGTTCGAATACGTTAACAAATGTTCAAACCTTCATATTTATAATATCGTAAGGTTGTATATACAGCGTTAGTAGCTATAAATGTCAGTCTAAATGCCACTCAGTTCTAATATATGGGTTATTTTCGACACATTATGTACTAGAAAGGTTAATGTAACCTCAAAGTATTGTAGGAGCAGTGACGATGAATTTAATAGGTCGTGATTCCACCCAGCGTCGTATTATAACCTTGAGCAGGGATATTATTGTGATTGAAGGTAATAGTATCTGTTAGGCAGAACTTAGGTGTATTTTTATAGTATACAAGCACACGACACACCTATGCTATGTTAGATGGTAACGGTATTTGAACGGCCGATGGGAATGGTATATCATTTGTGTAGCGACAGAGATAGAATACGTACCTCATCTACTCCGAAGGGTCAAATTCAAATTCAAAGTATCTATTCAAAATTGTGTAGCACTACTACAGCTTTTTGACGTCAAATTCTGCTTAAAACTAAGTTTACCACCGCTTCCTAGACACTAGTGGAGAAGAAATGGCGCAACAAACTCCACTGTAGCATTTTACATACGTCAATTTACAAAAAAGTAAGTTCTTAAAAGAAAAACTCGATATAAAACCTTGTACCAATCCGTCTGGCCAGGGTGCAAAGAGTAGGCCAAAGCCTTCCAACCTTGGGAGAGGCATATATCCAGCAGCAGACTGCAATGGGCTAATTGGCTGATTGAATAATGATCTGAACGGCTTATCACGTCATCTGAGTGATAATGCCGGTTGTATCCAAAGCTTTGTCATTGCCACTGTTCGCTTCGATGATTTCGTTATTAATATCGGTTTGTATGGGGAGCGAATGCCGTTTGCCAACCGTCCCATTTGGGTAGGGTCTCACCGAGACCTTTAGAGATTGCCGTCTAAACCCGTGACCGTGACCAAGCTTGCATTGGAGCCTCCGGAGCCTCGTCCGTCAATAAGTAGGTATCTCATTAGTTTTTTTTTTTAAATAATAGAACCAAAGTTACTAATATTCCCTCTAACCCCTCCAACTAAGCTAAATTGCTTGTGCTAGAAGTGGGTTCACGTCGGTAGGGTAATGGCCAGGATTCGAATCCGGGACCTCTCGATCGTAAGGCCGACTGCGTAACCACTAAGCTACCTAGATCTCAGTGGGTTCAAAACAACCAATACTTCCATTTAGTATTCCCATTTGTTAACCCCCGACGCAAAAACGACGGGGTGTTATAAGTTTGACGTGTCTGTGTGTGTGTGTGTGTGTGTGTGTGTGTGTCTGTGTGTGTGTCTGTCTGTGGCATCGTAGCACCCAAACGGATGAACCGATTTGGATGTAGTTTTTTTTGTTTGAAAGGTATATTAGTCGAGAGTGTTCTTAGCTATGTTTGAAAATAATCGGTCCAAGGTGGCCGCCGCCACAACATGTCGGAATACATATTTCTTCATAACTCCCTCAATATGGGTATCAAATGAAAGAACTTGACTAGTAGATCACTTTAAAAAGTATAAAATAAAAACTAAATTAAAAATTTAAAAAACCCCCGTCACAAAAAACATCTCCAAAAAGTTGAAAATAAATGGAGTTTGCCTTTTAACTTTAACGGTTGCCATGTCGGGGGACCTTAAATTGTTCCAATAATATAACGGAGTGATTAACCAGTTAGGGTCCCCCGACATGGCAACCGTTAAAGTTAAAAGGCAAAGTCCATTTATTTTCAACTTTTTGGAGGTGTTTTATGTGACGGGGGTTTTTTAAATTTTTAATTTAATTTTTTTTAGTATTTTCTGTCCCAAGCGTCTTAAAAGCCTTTCTGGCGTTTCAAGCGATCGCAGGTTATGACATTATCGTGACACTTTAAAACCCTATACTATTGACTATAATGCCTTAGCAACATAAAGATGTATATTGCTGTTGATATTTATAAGCTCAATATTAAAAATAGTTTCTTCAACGGTTCGCACTTCTGTAGACCACCCTGAAAATCCATAAAATATACATGGAACACCATGAATTATTGATGAGTACAGCGATGAGAGCCAACCGCCTCGTACCAATCGATAACTCTACTTATTGGGTTCCGATATTATAATTGACTGGTGCCATCATTATGAATAATTTTTACCTTTACGCGTGTGAAAATTATGACATGGTTTCAGGTGGTGAATAATTTTATTACCGGTTTTTGGGTAGTATGCTTTATGTTTGAGATATTATGTTACCTCTTACTCTAGCACGTAACAATATTACCAAATATATTATGGTAACTGTGTCGATATCTAGTTCGGTTCACGTAATAAGAGCCTTTAGTTATAGACCAGTAATGCTAATTTCAGAAAAATCTTTTGATTGGGCAATACAAGTCAAGATCCAATGGGAGTCCAGGGTCCAGCCCAGGTAAGAACCTTTTTTTTTCCGTGCGGAAATCGAGTCGAACTGACCAAAACCGCACGCCGACTGTGGGTCGCGATGCTAGGCCGGAGGTGAGGTTGTCATCAACATATCCCTCGCACCCCGGCTGACCCAGGGCCATCCCTTACGGTCTGGCCCTCCTCGGGAGGGGGACAATGGTGTCCCCGACTCGCCCGCGGAATGGGGAGGCGCGCTTTTCAGTGCGCCGCCGCCGTGGCCTGCTTCTGCTGGGGTGACAGGTGGCTCCACCCGTCACCTCTAGGCCGGCGCAGGTAAGAACCAGGATAGGATAGGATCGGATAGGGGACTCTTTTGTCCGCACTTAGCCTCTCTTTTGGGCCATTGTGCGTAGAGAGTGCTGGCTAGAGCAGCCAGCCTAGCTCCGCCCAGAAACGCAGAAGCTTACTGGGGGCTTCACAGGCATCGCGGAGCGACCTCACTGTGCCGAGGATTTGGGATCGTTGGGCGGCCACTGCCTCGCATTCCAGTATTACGTGAGCGGCCGTTTCCTCGGCGCTGAAGCACCCCCTGCAGAGGGGACTATCCGTGACGCCGATGGTATGTAGGTGCTTGTTGAGGGGGCAGTGGCCCGTTATTGTCCCCATAATTGTCCTTAGACTTGTTCTGTCTAGTCTTAGGAGACGTTTCGTTAGCCGTTTATTTATCGACGGCACAGCCTGTTTTGATTGCCTGCAGTCGATGGTTTGTACCCATCTTTGGTTATGTAGTTCCACAGATCTCTGGCGTGGTACGGATCTGTGAAAAAGGGATCGGCAGTAGTGGTAGTGGGCCAGCAGTGGTCATATCGGAGCCCCTCCTCGCGAGTTCGTCCGCAGCATCGTTTCCGTAGGACCCACTGTGCCCTTTTATCCACTGTAGCTTTACTACATTATGGGTGGATAGCTGGTTCAAAGCAGTTTGGCATTCTGCCACTAGTGTGCTGTTGGTTGTTTGGTGGTTTAGCGCTTTTAGGACAGCTGTGCTGTCAGTTAGGAGCTTTATGTTAAAACCCTTAAGCTGCTTTTCGCTTATTGCCGTCGCTGCTGTTGTTATGGCGACACACTCGCATTGGAAGATTGAGCTGTGTTCGCCTAGTGGAAGGTGGATATTCAAGCCAAGGTCCAAGGAGTGCACACCGGCTCCTGAACCATTCTTTGTTTTGGAGCCGTCAGTGTAGACACGCATCTCCTTAATACCAGAGTAGTCCTTTGCCTCGGCTTGCGTTGTTATCTGGTATTTATTGTTGAAGAAGTGTTTTTTGAAGGTTTTATCACAGGGAGCAGCTATTAGTGTTTTGTATTCCATCGACCGCCCAAGAATTGTGGTGTGGGGACTATTGTGGTTGTTTCCCCAGAGTCCCAGGTGCCACATTCTAATGGCGGTGATGGTGGCTTCCTGTTGGATGTATAGGTCAAGCGGAGTTAGGTTCAGAGTTACTTCCATAGCTGCAGTTTGGTTTTCATGCATCCGCAGATTGATGAGCAGGCCAGCCTTTGGAAGGACTTTAATTTGGTAATCATGGTAGACAATTTCGTGCGGGTCCACCATACCAAAGCCCCGTAGGCTAGAATGGGCCTTATCACCGCTGTGTATAGCCACAGTGCTATTTTTGGCGATAGTCTCCATTTGTTTCCCATCATTCTTTTGCATTGGTAGAAAGCGATTGTGCACTTGTTCAGTTTGTAGTCAAGCTGCCTGTTCCAAAGCAACTTGCTGTCGAGAATTACACCTAGGTATTTTACTTCTTCCTTAAGTGTTAATTCGGTTGCGAAGAGTTTCGGGAGCTTGTATGGGCCCGGTGCTCTTCGGTTTGTGAACATTACTAGTTCGGTTTTCTGGGGGTTGACCGAAAGTTCGTGCTTTGTGCACCAGGTTTCTATTATTTTGAAGGCCTGTCTCATTTGGTCGCAAATGGCACTTTCGAATAGTCCCGTTATTAAGATCGTGATGTCGTCCGCATAATCTATAGTAAAAAGGCTGTTTGCGTTCAGATCTGTTATAAGCTCATTTACCACCAGGTTCCATAGTAGGGGAGAGAGTACCCCACCTTGAGGGCATCCTCTGCCCACAATGCCTCGAGTTGTGGTGTTGACTGTGAGTTGCACGGCCCTCTGTCTGAGCATGTTATCTATCCATTCGATAAGTGTTGAGGGCACGTCGTGTTTGAGCAGTGCTTTGTTGATGCTGTCAAAGTTGGTTTTGTCAAAGGCACCCTCTATGTCAATGAAGGCACAAAGGGTTGGTTGCTTTGACTTTAGGGCTCCACCGATGCGGGACACCACATGGTGGAGTGCTGATTCTGTTGATTTGCCCTCACTGTAAGCGTGTTGATGGGGGTGTAGAGGTTTCAGTGCTTTACCCTATCGCCTAGCCGTTCAAGTGTTTTTAGCAGGAACGAGGTGAGGCTGATAGGTCTAAAAGATTTGGCCTGAGTGTAGTCACTTCTACCTGGTTTGGGGATGAATATTATTTTGACTTCCCTCCATTTCAAGGGTATGTAGCGGTTTGCGAGACAGCCTTGTAGCAACTTGGCTAGGTGGTCCGCTATTAATTGGTCCGCTCCATTTCAGGAGTCCTGGGAAAATACCATCCAGGCCTGCTGCCTTGAAAGGTAGGAAAGTGTTAATGGCCCATAGCAGTTTTTCTCTGTCTATGGTTTCCCGAGCAACCTCCCAGTCTTAGATGCTGGTTGGACGGTGGTTAGTGTCTACCCATGTTTGTTCATTTGCTATTTTGCAGCCCGGAAAATGGGTAGTTAGTAAAATTTCGCATGTTTCAGCGTCATTTGTTGTGAAAGTGTTGTTTGCTTTTTTGAGGCAGCCAATGGAGTTTCCCTGCTCTTTGGAGAGGCAGGTTTTAACCTTGGAGGCCTGGTTACTATTTTCGATGCTTGTACAGAAGCGTCTCCAGCTTTCTGCACGTCTCTGTCGTATTTCGGTTTTATATTGTTTTTTTTTGTGTTTTGATACTTATCCCAGTCAGTCGGTTCCCTCAGTGCAGGTAAGAACCAACTATTGAGTCACCAATCCACCATCAAGCAGACATATATTTAACTTAGATTAAGGTATGTGGGCGTGACCTACAGACGGCGTGCGTTTTTATCTGTTCGAGTGCAACATAACCTCCCCCACCGGCTACGGCGAAGGGGGTATCCGCGGAGATTTTCCGCATGTAAAAAAATGGAATACGGAACTTCCTGATATTGCGATTTATTTTTCATTCAAAATATAAGAACTACAAGAACATAAGAAAACTTGATAAGATGTTGTAGCGATCAAAACCACCCATGTAATGAGTGAAGGTAAGAATGAAGATAATGTTGAAGGTAAGGAGGAACTTATACATAAAACTTGTTACATCTACTCTGAAAAGTAAAAAGAGGCTCAGCTCAACAAGAATGCTAATATAGTCGCGGAAAATTTTCATGGTGTAGTTGGGTAATAATATGCTAAGATTTTGATTGATAGGGCATTAAGCGTGACTGATGGTAAGATTTCGAATTTATAGACCAAGTTATGGGATTTGTGTCTTTTTTTTTCGTTCGGAAATCCCCTCGGATACCTCCCCTGCCGGAGTCGAAAGAGGAGGTTACGTCGGACTCGAACCGAATAAAACCGCACGCCGAGTGTGGGTCGTAGTGCTAGGCCGGAGGTGAAGTTGTCTTCGACTTATACCTAGCACCGCGGCTGACCCAGGACCACTCCCAGCGGCGCCCCCAGAATTGGGAGGCGTGCCTAAATGTGCCGCTGTTGCCTTTGCTTAACATCAGGTGAGGTGAAGTCAAATTGACGTGTCCTATATAAAAAAAGGTACGTGTCGACGCAAACTACACTCGCAGCGCCATCTATCAGCGTTTGAAGACGGCGAACGTGACGGCGGCTTAAGGAACTAGCGTACAATTGGTCGACACCCGGCATCGATTGCCCCCACTATAACATTGTAATCGTTCCTATAAATACGTGTGATACGACGACCCATGTATACCATTTTTTATTTCGTTAATAAACGTATTTCTGTAAAATATCAAATTAGTACTACTCATTGAAGACGAACCCGAAGATCCCCGTAGCTACAACATTGGCCCTACGAACCGGATTTGCTGCTTTTGCTGTGTAGAAGAATCCATTGGCGTCCATTGCAGAAAAAGTACGAGTCATCGTGACGAAAGCAAATCAGAATCAGCACCTCAGTTAACGGTCAGGTCTTCGATCCCGTCTACTCCTTTCCCGTTATTCGTTTGTGCTAAAATCGTGTCGTTTTCATTACTTACAGGAAGATTAATTCATTTTATCGCGTGGCGACCGTTACAAATACCAGTGCATCAAAACCGTGAGTACCTTATCTTATTCTTTGTCATAGGCCTTTAAGATGGGTGGTGAAAGTACATTAACTGTCCCTTCAAAAAGTCTACCAGCTTCCCCTACAAAAAAGCGAGTTGATGACGATGAGCTTTCTGGTCTTAGGCGACAGCGTGGAAATTTGAAGGGTAGAATAACACTTTTTCAAAAATATCTCGATTCGTTTCAAGATACCTGTCCATCTAAACAACAAATAAGAGAAATTAAGTTTAGATTGCAGGCAGCTCAAGATCATTTCAAAATATTTAACGAAATTCAAAGCAAAATTGAGTTATTAAGTTCAGATTCAGATATCAATTCTAACAGTGAATACGTTCAGTCATATGAAACTATGTATTTTTCTTCCTTGGCAATTGCTGAAGGTTTGATCGAAAATGAAGAAACTGGAAACAAGTGTTCAAATGTTCCTAAGATTAACGGTTTTCGCTCCTTACCTGAAATAAAACTACCCACTTTCAGTGGAAGGTTTGATGATTGGCTTGAGTTCAAACATGCATACGTAACAATGATCCATAACTGTTCAGACTTAGGCGAAATCCAGAAATTTCATTATTTGCGTTCTTCATTGACAGGTACAGCTTTAGAGGTAATTAGTTCCTTTGAATTTACGCCTAGAAACTATATTCACGCATGGGAGTTATTGGAGAACAGGTTTCATAATACTAGGCTATTAGTTCAGAATCATATAAAAGCATTGTTTAATATGACATCAATAAAACTAGAAGCATCTTCACAAATTAGGAAGCTAATAGATACCGTTTTGCGAAATATGCGCTCACTTACATCTCTAGGCGAACCCACCCAAACATGGGATACGTTGATTATCTTCCTAGTTCAATCAAAGCTCGATTCTGCTACTGAGCGCGAGTGGGAGATCGAAAAGGGAACGATTCATACTAATTCCGATAAAAAGTTAAAGTTAAACGATATTCTTTCATTTCTTAAAAAAAAGGCAGATATGTTGGATTCAATAAGTTCCAATCAAACTAAGTCGCAAAATAAATCACATTCGGCATCGAGTGAAACAAAGGGTACTTCACAAAAGCACAATACATCTACACATACACATAGCTACGTGTCAGCTGATAGTTCCGTAGCAGCAAAAAATGTACCGAGAAATAAAACCATTAAGTGTTCTCTTTGTAACGGTACGCATGCAATTTATGCGTGTTTTAAATTTTTGAATTTGACTGTTAAAGATAGAATCAAAATCGTAGACGAGAAACAGTTATGTAGGAATTGTTTGCGTTCCGGTCACTCAATTACCGATTGCACTTTCGGTCCCTGTAAACAATGCCAAAATAAACATAACTCACTGCTTCACCTAACATCGGATAGCAATAACGGGTCGTCAGCTGATCAGCTGAGCGCGTCGTCGTCGACCGCGTTGCATTCCCTATCTATAGGTACCTACCATGGTAGTGTAGATAAATGTACCGGCGGCGGCAGCGCGTTCCAGCCGGTTTTGTTATGTACGGCGTTGGTGTTGATAGCCGATAGAAATAAACGTTTTCATACAGCCCGAGCGCTGTTGGACAGTGGTAGTCAACACTGTTTTATTTCGGATAAGTTACAAAAACGAATCAATGCGCCTTTGATACAGTCCTGGTAGACGGACCATTCCTTCAGAATTCGAAGTTAGGATGGTTGCTTTCGGGTCCTATGAACTCACAAAAGAGTTATGATGACAAAGATCATCACGTTCAATGCAATTTTAATCAAACCTTGGGGTTAGATGATCAACTTAAACGTTTTTGGGAGATAGAGAATGTTCCTCAATTAAATAATCTTCTCACTAAAGATGAACAATTTTGTGAGAAAGTATTCACTACAACAACTAAACGCGAGTCCGAGGGTAGATTTTCTGTTCGCATCCCTTTAAAAGAATCACCTGACGTTTTGGGTGACTCATACAATGTAGCAAAAAATAGGTTTCTTTCTCTTGAACGTAAACTAGAACGTTTGTCTGACTATAAACGTATGTACTCTGACTTTATGAGTGAGTACTTGGCTTTAGGTCATATGAGTCGGATCGACAAAATCGAGGAACCTAACTACTTTCTTCCACATCACGGTGTGTTTAAGGAAAGTAGTTCTACTACGAAGTTACGCGTTGTTTTTGATGCCAGTGCTGTGACAACTTCGAATAAATCGTCAACGACATTCAGTGTCCGGGTCCAGCATTGCAAAATGACATCTTATCCATACTGTTAAGGTTTAGACAGTACAAGTTCGTGGCTTGTGCTGACGTGGAAAAGATGTTCAGGCAGATTTTAATTCAATCGGATCAGCGACCTTTGCAGCTTGTACTATGGCGCGAGAAACCTGTAGATCCTTTAGGCATATTTCAACTAAACACTGTAACGTACGGAACTGCATCGGCACCATACCTAAGTATGCGCTGTATACGGCAGTTAGCATTGGAGTGTGAGGATGACGTCATAGCCAGAGTAATTAAACAGGATTTTTTCGTTGACGATTTGTGTACGGGACATGACGACTATCAGGAGTTATTAGCTATATGCGAGAAGACGTCTCAGGTCTTACAGTCAGGGTGTTTTCCACTCCGTAAATGGACGTTCAATACGGACGTCTCTAAAGCTGCTTCTGTTTATTCTTTTGTCGGGGAACATACGCAAAATAAAACGCTAGGTATAGGTTGGCAGAGCGATCGCGATGAATTACATTTTACCACAAAAATTGATTGTGATAGTAGCGGTACTACTAAAATAACTAAACGAGTAATGTTATCGATTATTTCGCAGATTTATGACCCATTAGGTCTACTCTCGCCAGTAGTTATAATAGCTAAGATATTGATACAAAAATTATGGCTTGACAAATTGGGGTGGGATTCACCTGTGTCACAAGATTTAGCGGAGACTTGGAACAGCTTTATTAGTACATTAGGTTGTTTACAAAACATACGTATTCCTCGTCATGCGATAAGCGATAACGTTCAATATAAGGAGCTGCACGTGTTCACTGACGCATCACAAAATGCGTACGGTAGTTGTGCGTATATACGATCCTACAACAATACATCTACCGTTACTGTTAGGCTATTGTGCGCAAAAAGTAAGGTTGCGCCACTTAAGTCACTCAGTATACCTAGGTTGGAGTTGTGCGGCGCGCTGGTGGGGGCCAGACTTTATAAAAGGATTATCGATTCATTGCGATTAACTTTTACTCGTGTATTCTTTTGGACTGACTCGACGATCGTCATGGGATGGCTGCGTATGTCTCCACATTTGTTGAAAACATTCGTCCAAAATCGAGTAGCCGAGATCAATGAGCTTACTGATGACGCGGATTGGTTACATGTCAGTGGCATAGATAACCCGGCTGATATGTTGTCCAGGGGTCTATCTCTCGATTTGTTGGTCGATAGTAACTTATGGTGGGATGGTCCGTCCTATCTAAAAGATAATTTTCATGATTTTTCAAATATTAAATTTCGTAATGAATCAATTGATCTTAATAAGTTACCCGAATTAAAATCACAAACCATTAATTTAATTAGTAGTTCTACTAGCGACTTCATTCAATTCAATAAATATTCGTCATTCACAAAACTTAAACGTATAGTTGCATATGTGTTGCGATTCATTTGTAAGTTGCGGCCGAGGCGTTCACAACAAGAAACCGGTTTGTTATCAGCAACGGAGTTGAGCGCGTCGCAAGTGATACTCGTTCGGCTGGCGCAGGTGCAATCTTTTCCTGACACCTACAGTAAATTATTAAATAACATTCAAATTAACACGAATAGTAAACATAATAATTACATTTCTGGTCTTAATGTATTTCTAGATCCCGATAAATTGATTAGGGTCGGTGGTAGATTATCTAACTCGTCTGATTTCCGTTTATTCGAACAGGTATGGATTTTGGAGGCCCGATTTATGTGCTCAATAAAAGAGGAAGAGGGGCACGACTTACAAAAGCGTACATATGTCTGTTCGTATGTTTTCTGACTCGTGCTGTTCATTTGGAACTTGTTTCTAGTCTATCTACAGAAGACTTTATATTAGCTTTAAAACGATTCATTAGTAGGAGAGGTAAACCTGAATCTATTTATTCTGATAATGGTAAAAACTTTGTCGGAGCCGAGAGGGAGTTTTATACAATTTTAGAGAAAAATTCAAAACCAATAATCGATTATTCATCAAATAATGGAATTAAATTTAATTTCATTCCACCATATTCACCCCATTTTGGAGGCCTGTGGGAAAGTGGGATAAGGTCATGTAAATATCATTTAAGACGTGTAGTAGGTAACGCGAAACTTACTTATGAGGAGTTGAGCACGGTTTTAGCACAAATTGAATCCGTCCTCAATTCCCGCCCTATGTCCCCTCTGTCCACAGATCCTAATCACTACAACCCACTGACTCCTGGTCATTTTCTTATCGGCCGGCCGTTGACTGCTCCAGCTCACGATGACCTCACAGATGCCCAGACGTCACGACTGAACCGATACCACCTAATCGAACAGCTACGTCAGCACTTTTGGCGGCGGTGGTCGAAAGAATATGTCTCCGAATTGCAGCAAAGGACGAAGTGGAAGTCTCACCAGCAGGATATCGAGCTTGATAGCTTAGTCCTGATCAAGGAGGATAACCTGCCACCACTGAAATGGCGGTTAGGACGCGTAGCGAAGGTGTTTCCTGGTGCTGATGGTGTCTCACGAGTCGCAGAGATCCGCACAGCAGCTGGGACAATTCGGAGGGCGTTCTCAAAAATATGTCCTCTTCCCCTGGATCCTGTACAGCGAGAAATCGTGAGGCAAGATGCCTCAATCGTTGGAAGCGGTGCTTCCAAGGCGGGCGGTATGTCGACGCAAACTACACTCGCAGCGCCATCTATCAGCGTTTGAAGACGGCGAACGTGACGGCGGCTTAAGGAACTAGCGTACAATTGGTCGACACCCGGCATCGATTGCCCCCACTATAACATTGTAATCGTTCCTATAAATACGTGTGATACGACGACCCATGTATACCATTTTTTATTTCGTTAATAAACGTATTTCTGTAAAATATCAAATTAGTACTACTCATTGAAGACGAACCCGAAGATCCCCGTAGCTACAACAGTACGTATAACTATATAATATATAAATTCACTAGCAGTGCAAGCTTATTTATATTTTTATCAGTCTTCCTATATTTTTTTAAGTTATAAGGAAACCGACTGTTTAAATCAATAGCCAATAAAAATGTTTTCAGAATGCTAAATTATTCAAATAATATAAATTTACGAAGCAAGAGGCAGAGGCCGTACCTTTTTATTTCCCATAAGGGCTTGCCCTTACATGATTCAACGCAGGTTCCATACAAACTACCATTGGTTCAATATTTACATAAGAAACGGACACCGGCAATATTGATAAGTTCAAAAACATTACCTATGTATTTTATGGTATAAAGTTGCCGTATTGGTTACCGGTGAAGTAGAATAGAACCACCCCATCTCTTCCTGTGGGTGTCGTAAAAGGTGACTAAGGGCTGTTCTCCATCTGATAGTAAACATTTGCAAACTTTGGCAGTATTCTACCGTCTCTACCATGGTGAATGTTCTGACGAGCTCTTCCAATTAGTCCCACCCTCTCCTTTCCTACACAGGACGACACGTGCAGGGCTAAGATGCCATCCATATACGGTGCAGAGTATACCAGCTAGAACCAAGCGTTTCAGTGACTCATTCCTATGGTGCGGCCATTAAGACCTGGAACTCCCTGTCACCTCACGTGTTTCCTTCTTCCTACAGCCCCGGGTCCTTTAAGTGGGGCGTGAAAAGGCATCTAATGAGGCCGTCAAGCTGAGTGCTACCACTGTTAACATGGTACATGTTCCGATGGTGACCCTCTTTCCGAGACTTTGCCTTTGCTTAACGTCAGGCGAGGTGAAGTCAAATTTAAGTGTCGTATTTAAAAAAAAAATACAGCTCAAGAAACTGCTTGCTACTCGGTAATAGGCTCGCCCCCTATTACGTGGGACCGAAAATCATAGTTGGCAATACGTGGATATTAACACACGTCTGCTTAACCCCTTCGGGGATTTACAGGCGTGAGTATATGTATGTATGTAAAGTAGTAATATGAAAGTTGATAGACTTGTGGGCCCTACCAAGGTCTTTGGGGTCCAAGTCAACCTGCTGAATAACTCATAGGATTGGAAGACAGACATCAATTTAATCGCTCCCCCTAAAGGCATAATTCAATTCATAATTTGTCTTAAATTATGAAAGAGCTCCTCGCAGGTGAGTGGATCCAAGTTTAAAAGCGTCGGTAGCTTAGTGTGGTTAAGAAGTCGGTCTTACGATCGAGAGGCCCCTGGTTCGAATCCTGGCCATTACACTATCGACGTAAACCCACTCCTAGCACAAGCAATTTAGCTTAGTTGGAGGGGTTAGAAGGAATACTAGTTGGTTGCTAATACTCTTTTTAGTGTTACTACCTAAATTAACAAAGATAATTGATTGATTTTGTTCGGCTCGGCTCTCCCCTGCTTGTAGCTGATTGCTGATTAGTTTTAGGTACTATGTGCTTAAATTTTTATATTACCAAGGAACACATCAACATGACGCCTTTGATAATATGACTAATCTTATCTATAAAATTATTAGCTGTATGGTAGGTATCGCGTTTATTACAGAATGTTAAGTTTTGATTTATGTTCAGTGCTGTAGCTTTTGTGTTTCTAGCTTTTAAGTTCTGCTTTCTTTTTTTTTTATTTATTTATTTATTTCATACATACTCTGCCATTACAGGCAGATTTGGATGTTTGTTACTCAGTCATGCTCTAACGGATGTACGGATCTCAATAAATCGTTGAAATTTGGCACAGGGATAGATTACAGGCTGGAGTAACTTATAGGGTACTTTTTATCCCGAGACCTATTCCATAGATTTCAGGAATAGGATCATTATTCTAACCAGGCAACAGTTAGTAACACATAGGCAATATTCTCATTGCAGAGTATGGTTCTGGGTCATACTCTGCAATTGAATTCCCCGTTTTAGTGCGATACGTACCACTTTTCGTACCATTTCCGTAACAAAGGAAAATGTATAAAATATTCGTAATTCTATTTCCAAGCTCGACATTTACACAAAAAAGACTAAGTTGTTTATCGTCGATTTTCGCTAAAGGTTACGTAATAACGCGGCAGTACTCAATCTATTACTGCTATAACGAGTATTTTATAAAGCGACCTGGTGAACTTGATTCCGCCAATTTTATTTCACCCACGTGGCGTCAGATCCCCTTCCCGCTGCACCCTGTACTATATTAAGCATATAATCTCTTGAATGACTCTATCTATTAAAAACAAATGATTTAAAAATTAAAAACCCGTCTGCCACTGAAAAGATCGAAATATGTTTGATAGCTTTTTTTTTTTTTTTTTTTTTTTTCGTGCGGAAATCCAATATGTTTGATAGCAGGCGGTACCCATTTGCCAATGATAAACCGAAAGAAAATTAATGGGTACCGCCTGCTATTAAACTTATTTCGATCTTTTTAGTGGCAAACGGGTTTTTTATTTTTTAATCATTTTTTTATTTTAGGTATAGTTTTTAGTTACGATATGACAAGTATATCTTTTTGTAATCTCCTTCTAATTTCCTTCATTTTGTTACCCTAAGTTTGATTCAAAAATATTTTTGACAACATGCGTTTTGGCGCCAAAACTTTACCCTCCTTCCTTCGGCAGTCGGGTAAAAAACAGCGTAGTTTTTACCCGACTACGGCGAAGCCAAAAGGAGGGTTATGATCTTGACAGGCTATGTATGTATGTATGTATGTATGTATGTTCATTTGTTCCCTCATAGCTCCTCAACTACTTATTAGAACTGGACAAATGAGGTATCGTTACAAGCGGCTTTATCGTCCGATGGTTATAGGCTATATGTATATGACTTTGAAGGAATTAGATGCATCCAAAATGCTGGTTGAACAGTTACATAAAGAAAGGGATGACAATGAGAAGGAACTACTGGATAATTTAAATAAATATGACTTGCTAAAAAAGCAGTTGGCTGAGCTGCACACAGAGCATAGGTTAGTGTTAGATGAGCGGGACAGATTGCACAACATTGTGGCTGGGTTTAGGGAGTGCAGCGACGAGTACGAGCAGGGCCTCAAGCGCATGTCGGTCTTAGAGCAGGAACTGCAAGAAGCCCACCACCACATTACCCACCTTGAAGCTGAGAAACGTGACACCGTAGTATCCCATACCCATAATTTGTTCGAGGAGTTAGTCGGTAGTGTGCCCAGCCTTGTTTCTACTGAACTTAATGCAGAACCCACAATTACCATTGATTTAACAAATGATGATACCTTAATAGGTCTTTCCCCTCCTAAGATGGGTATAGTTGAGTGCAGTAGGAACAAACTTAAGAAATATGTGAAAATCAATAAATTCATAAGAAAAACACAAAAACTTGTCAAAAGACAAAAATGTATGTATAAAAAAGTCAAGTATATTAAAGAGAGAAGGCAACTAGGTGATGAACTCGATATGTATTCGATATTAATTGAAAATAATATTTCAGAATATAATAATAGCATCTTAAAGTTAGAATCAGAAATCCATAACTTAAAGAAATCATTAGACGTAATGACCGACAAATATTGTAATGTTAAAAGTGAGTATCAGGAATACATTCTGGCTATGAAGGATCTGATGAGACCAAGTCCCTCATTAACATCTAAAGATAATTTACTCAGTCCTCAGCCAGTCTGTAAGTCCTCGATGACTCCACACAAAAGTTCTTCACTTGAGCCAAATAATAAACACAGTTGTTCCTTCAATGAACAAAATAATGTACAATCAAAAATAGTAATGTTTTGTGATGAATTGGGGAAATCAATGGGCCAGTTGCTAAGTTCATATTCGGAACAAAACATAATTAACTACTGTATGCCAGGTTTAACTTACTGTAATATTATTGAAAAAATTAAGAGTCACAGTTTAAACAGCAACAATACTCTTTTAATTTTAGTGGGAGACAGGGGAAATGCAGACAGAAATGCGGTTTTGAATTGTTTTAATTTGCTGAGCTTATTAAATGTTAAAAATATAATTTTATTTACACTTCCTTATAGCCATAGCTTGTCACAGGTAGAAAATAATATTAGATATAAGCTCAATCAAACATTACATACATTGACATTTCATAATCCAGATAAATTCCATTTGATTAATATAAATTTATATTTAGAAAATAAACTATTATTGACTAAAGATAAATTCTAATTGAATAGATTTTTTAAAAGACAGATAGCATCTTCGCTATCATATTATATTAAATATTCAGCCAAGAACTTGGCTAACCAACCTGCTTCTTTTGAGCAGAAAAATGACATTGTTTGTCTTGCGACCTTGGAATCTGTTCCAAATAAGAGTGACAACCATTTAAATTTAATTCTAGGACAATAGAGGAAATCTCTAGCAATCTAATTTTAGGGACAAAGGAAAAGTCTATGTTCATGAATATTATACATCAAAATATTGAAGGTTTTTCTGGCAAAGAGTTAGAACTAGAATTATTTTTAAATGAAATGCATATTCATGTACTTTGTGTAACTGAACATTGGTTAAAAAAACATGAACTATTAGTAAGTATTGATAATTATAAAATCATTAGTTCGTTTACTAGAGTTGCCGCTGAAAGAGGTGGTTCACTAATCTTAATTAATGATAAATTAAAATCTAAAGATAGAAAAGATATAGTAGCACTCTCGAGTGAGCGAAATATTGAAATATCATGTGCAGAGCTTGAGCAACACATTATTGTTAGTGTCTATAGACCTCCATCTGGGGATTACCACATTTTTGAATCAATTATGGAAGAAACCTTAAGAAAGATATGTAAATGTAAGAAGACGGTAGTTGTATGTGGCGAAATACGACAGATGCAGGAATTGAACTCGTTAAACATATATTTGATGCATGGGAAAAAAAGCAGGATGCCATCGGTATCTTCTGTGATCTATCAAAAGCTTTTGATTGTGTTGATCATGAGACTTTGTTAATAAAATTAGGTCATTATGGTGTTTCGAACGGCTCACTTGGCTTGCTTAAGTCTTACCTCACTGGCAGAGTACAAAAAGTTAACATTAATGGCACCAATTCATCTGGAGCCCCTTTAGTCATGGGAGTACCCCAGGGCTCGATATTAGGACCCCTTTTGTTCTTGATATATGTTAATGATCTTCCTTACTTCAGTAAAGATCTTTGTGAAATAGTATTATTTGCTGATGACACATCATTAATTTTTAAACGTGATAGACAAACAGAAGTACTTGACGATGTAAATAATACCCTTTCTAAAATTTTGCATTGGTTTACAAGTAACAACTTGCTGCTCAATGCTAAGAAAACAAAATGTGTAAAGTTTACTATGCCTAATGTAAAACAGGTTGATACTAGTATTACAATGAACGATGAATCTGTTCAAATAGTTGATACCACAGTTTTTCTTGGAATAACTATAGATAATAAACTGCAATGGGGTTCTCATATCACAGCCTTAGCAGGAAGACTTAGCTCAGCTGCCTATGCGGTTAGAAAAATAAGGTCATTAACTGATGAGGAAACGGCACGATTAGTTTATTTTGGCTACTTTCATAGCGTTATGTCGTATGGTCTGATGCTGTGGGGCTCAGCTGCCGATATTGAGACTATTTTCATATTACAGAAACGCGCGATACGAGCAATCTATAGCCTCAGACCCCGAGACTCGCTGAGAGAAGTTTTTAAAGAAATTAATATTTTAACAGTTGCTTCCCAATACATTTATGATAATATCTTATATGTACGCAAGAACTTAGATCTTTTCAAAAAAAACTCTGACCAACACCATTATAATACTAGAAATAAAAATAAACTTGCAGTGCCAAAACTCAGGCTTCATAAAGTTGGTAATTCGTTTGTAGGCAATTGTATAAAATTGTTTAATAAAATTCCTCAGGATCTGATAGACATGCCACTTAATAAATTTAAAATTAAAGTTAAAAATTGCTTAATAAAAAAAGGTTATTATAAATTAGACGAATATTTAAATGATAAAGATCCATGGACATCCTAATCTCATCTCTTGCTCGCACAGTATAAACTTGTTATAAATAAAACCATATTAAAAAAGAAGGATAATCGAGTTCACTGAGTTTCTTGCTGGTATCTTCTCAGTAGAACCAACCTACCGAACCAGCGAAAGAATCATTTTCCAATGATTTATTTTATTTATTTTTAATATGACTGACATTGTACAATTCTGACGTTCATATGTGCTCTTTATGTGCCTAAATTGAATAAATGAAATTGATTCTTTGATTCTTGATTCTTTGATATGACGTGGCACTCAATCTTGCGTGGCGCCCTCTAGCGCTTATAAGGCACTGTGTTGAAAAATAAATTTGAGATAAATATGCCGTGTTTGGTATCAAATGAAAGTGCTTAATGAGCACATTTCAAATATATAAAAATTATTAGCTTTACCTTGCCCCAAAATAATTTAAATAAAAAATAAAGTTTAAAATTAAAACCCGACTACCGTAAATCACGCTCTAAAAAGTGACAAACAAGAAAATATCAAGGATAGCCGTGGTCGTATGCCACTTACTCTGACAAAACAATAAATATTCTAGGGAAAAGTGGCATACGACCACGGCTATCCTTGATATTTTCTTGTTTGTCACTTTATAGAGCGTGATTTTTAAAGATATAAGTTTACATATGGACGGACAGACGCGGAAAGCTTTATACTATGTAGGTATGATGTTGGTTTTTTGGCTTTGTCTGATCTTCCAGTATTATACATACGCACCACATTTTGACTTCGTTCTCTTTTTTGGATTCGTCTACTAATTAACATGTCGGAAGAGTCATGACTATGGGACTTCAATTGAATAAAGTTACAGACAAACAGAAGTTCGAAGCGACACATTTGACAGTTTGGAGGGACGGGACAAAAAGTTATGAAGAGAGGTTTGATTGCATTCGGTTAGGTAGAATCGGAGATAAGTTATCAAACCGGGCGAAGCCGCGGGCGGCAAGCTAGTCTATTATAATCTCAGTGTATACGTAAACAAAAAAAAAAAAAATTCGACTACTTATTATTTCCACCTTATTCAACGTTCATCAAACATGAGTAACCGCGAGGACCACAGCACTGATCTGCCATCCCGCACGACAAACATAATTATAATTTACGATAATGTTAACGGGAATTAACGCGATCATGGTATAGGTTTGATTTGCGTGATTAACATTATTATTGTCTATCATTGATCGCGATAGTTTAAAAGTTAAAAAACTTGTTTTGAAATATAATACAACTGCCCGAAGTTTCGGTTGGTTCACGGACAAGGCGGCGCATTTTGATTGTGAGGATTATCGTTTAAAAGCAAACGAAACATCAGCAAATAATATCGATACAGCACATAATCTTTCCGTCTGTCTTTCTGCTATTTCTATCGGATAATCACTGAAGTTGCTGGGTTAATTTTGATGGGATTTTATTGCAGTTAGCTCTTATAAGATTTGTAGAAATATATTGGAGTTTCGAGAAAAAAATCTAAATCTAAGTTCATGCGCAAAATGGACAAAATAGCGGCTACACCTAGTATTCGATATATTGGTAACCACAAAACAGTTGTATTAACTTCGCCAATCGTGAACGAGATATTAATGACTTGGCTTTTCTCTGAACACGTCCTAATTGATTCTTCATTCATTTTTGAACGGAGCGTGCCCTTAATTAAAAGTAAAGATCCATCTCAGATTCGAAGGAAGACATAAATTTTTTCAGTATATTGAAAATGAGCAATTTAATTGATATTCTTGGAAGAGTATGAATAGGTATTTATTACTAGCTGTGCCTGCAACTTTGTTTCGTCCACTTGGACTTCAATACGGGTTTGCATTTGAAAAAATAACTATTTTTACGAGAGTTTCCAATCAATCAATTAGCCTAATGCAATCCACTGTTGGACACAGGCCTCTCCCAAAGAGCGCCATTTCTCCCGATCCTATGCTATTCAGCATCCAGTCTATCCCAGTATTACAGTTTTCAAGTCGTCGGTCTATATGGCTTGGAGGGACATCCTACATTTCGTTTGCCTTCTCGCTGTCTCCACTTTAGGCCTCGTTTGCTCCAACGGCCATCGGTCCTTCGACAGATGTGGCCAGTCTACAGCCACTCCAGCTTGCTTAATCTGCGAGCTATGTCGGCAACTTTAGCTCTTCGTCGTACGATTAGAGTTTGATTACCTGAAATTCCAATCCGTGCTTCTCCCGACAGTAATCTTTGATGCGAGGGTAACATTTCGCCATCAAGGTGTTCCTCTCCATGGTAGTGTCTGAAATAGAAAAAGTATAATTTATGGATGTTTTTTAAGTTCATATTGCATAACAGGGCTTTGACTCATATATATATATATATATACATCTCTGTGTATTAACACCCACATTTGTCGACTAGGTATGATATTCGGCCTATTGCCGTGCAGGCAAAATCTCAGCAAAGAGGGTCATCATTACAGCTATCAACAATGGTGGCCCTCACCTTGAGATCTTAAGCTTTTTCACACTTAATGGACTGTAGGAAGAAGGAAACACGTACGCTGGCAAAGAGTTCCAAGACGTTATGGTGCGGTAGAGTAGTCTTTAAAGTATATCCCATGTTGTTAACGTCTCGAACATTTCTAAATAATTATTACCGTTTAAGTCTGGCATTTAGTCTGGTATCTCATGGTTTCTGGATTTTATAGTTTTTAGACATAGCTACTAATAATATTCGCACGCTAAGGCTGTGGAATGAACTCTCAGCTGTGTTTTCTCCGAGCGACTACAATGTGGGGTTCTTCAAGAAGGGTATTGGAAGGTTGCAACAGAGTCGGCAACATGAATAAGATGACCTTGTGTTGCATGCGCTCACAGTCCACGGTACCCACTTTGGATTAGGTGAGCCGTATGGTAGTCTGCTATTAAAGTGGTACAAAAAAGGTTATGTATACGAGTATTGTTCACTTCGCTCTGGAATAATTCAATTGTTTTATACTCGTATATAAAAATACATGAGCTAAATAGATGATTATACCTAACTATTCATAGCAATTTTGAATTTTGAATTTCGTTGGGACAGTCCTCGTGTACACACGGCCAAGGAAATATGTTGTTTTGAGATAATCAAATAAGGTATATTGAACCTGACCGGTTTTCTCAAAGGATTGAGAATGCCGTAAAGCGAAACCGGTCAGGTTCAATATAATAAATACTGTGGAAAAAGTACAAGTATTCTCAATATGTGTAACAATGGATTCCACCAAGTGCCATCAATCAACAGTATAAATAATATAAGTTTATACTTTTACACACACCTTCAAATGTACAACGTATATATAATTCCTTGGCCGTTCTTCGTATTCTCTTTTAAATTTAACCAACATGTAGATTGTATCACTCGTCAATCCAACTGGATCTACGCTCGCAATGGGAATTACAAAGTTGTAAAAAAATATACCTTTATTAGCAAATACCTACCAGCATCGTAGTGTCAAAAAGTAGGTAAACGGATCCAAAATTATTACAGTTGCGGTCTTCAAAGCTGTATAAAGTTACTAAAATACCAACAATAATTATGGAAATCTACCTTGGAAATGAAGACCGCTGGTTGCGTGCCTCAAATGTATGAATGTTTGCCGTTTGGGCACATTGTGTTACTTCCGTGCCTTATTCATGAAATCGACTGCAGAACTTTGGTACTGCATTACTTCAAGATATTTGATATTTGCTTTGCTTTTTGTGTTAGTTCTTAGTAGGTATTGAATGAGCTGTATACAGTTTGCTGTTATTCTTGGTATTGTACTGCTGAAGTTGCCAAAATTTCAAATTAGTTCGATGCATGAGTGCACAGCTGGAATAGTTAGCTTATACGAACAAGTCTGGTGAATTAAGTTATTGTTTGGGCAATAAAATAGATCTATTTGACGATACTAAGATTAGGGGGTTATTGAGGCTAGATTCCTTGAAGCTATTCTTTAGATTTATAAATATACTTCGGAGCATATTCTGAACCCAAAAATATACTCAAAATGCGCTCCAAGAGAGCAGCACCCGTATTTTGGACCCGCGCAACCCGTGAAGAGCGAAGGCCTCCATGAGCGAGGGCCTGGAGATGATCGGTGGAGCCGCCTGTTACCCTAGCAGAAGCAGGCCGTGGCGGCGGCGGCGCAACGTGCTCCTCCCCATATCCGGGGCTAGATGGGGACACTATGGTCCCCACAACCCGAAGGGGGCCATCTAGAAAAAGATGGTCCCCTTCGGCACGATAAAAAAAAACCGTAATTTGGTGGTCTTTTGAGGATAGCTCGGGGTTCCACGACAGTGGACGTGGTTTTCATCCTCAAAGGACTATCCCAAAAATGGGTATTCCCCATATCATACAATGACGTGATTGGGGTCAAGATTTAGGTATACGCCGGTAACTATAAGTATGGATTTTACAAAATACCCGCATTTTCCCAACAACTGTCCGTTGCCAATCAAAAGTTCTCTTTGATGAATAAGCTATTACATAGGCATGAAACACTGCAGCTACTTGACGCAGTTCACTATGGAATTGGGTCGGCGACGCACCGATGCGCTGAATACTGCGTCAATATTTTATTGTTCGTAGTAATTCCGTTTGTTCTGGGGACAACTTTGTTTTACGATTTACTTGTTCATCGGCATTTGTGTAGATTTATTGAAGTGAGTTTTGAACTCCTAAAACACGTAATTTAGGTACGAAACTTTGTATCATTTCAAGTGTATTTGTTGAGGTGTGTTGCTAACTTAATTTTAGGTACAGACAGCATCAGAAAGATGTTGACGAACAGAGTACTCAAAATGATCTTAATTTAGTTTTTACCCCCCCCCCCCCCCCCAAAGAAGTATATTGTTGTGTGACAGATGGTACGAGCTGTCGGACTATAGGTAGTTGCACGTATTAACAGATATATTCTAAATTGGGGTCACGACAACACGTGTTATGAGTCAACATGCACCCTATTATACATCCCAGCAATAGCCTAGGTGCTCTTCGTGGACAATGTTATAAAAATAAATTAGTATCCACAAATAGCACCTGCCAAAAATATTGATAGCTGCTCTTCGTGGATATGGCTAGGTGCTATGCAGCTGGGTGTTCTAAGTGGACTACGTCCTTGCACGTATGTGCCTATGAGCCCCTACAATACTAGAGAACTTCACCTACTATTATTTCCAACGTTATGAAGAATTGAAAAAACATATGAAGGGAGTCCTCTGTCTCCAGTCCTTTCAAATACCATGGGTCTGCACGATGGCCCACAAAGTTATAACTTGATTCTCCTATCAATCAATTAGTCTGTTGCATCCCATTGCTCACCTGTATTCTCTATTGAAGTGTGCCATATTAGCATCCCATCCACATCCTAACTACCCTTTTTAAAGTCATCAGTACGTCTTCGCGGTTGTCATACTGAAATTCTTTTATTACAACACCCATTTGACCTATCATGGCCAGTCCGGCTGGAGAGGCCACACGGTAGCCTCTCGTACCGGTGGACGCAGGTTATCAACGGGGTTCAGAGATTATGGTTACCTGCGTTGGCTCCTGAAGGAGTGAGTAGAGTAAGGAATCGGGGCTGAACACGCTGATTGAATGCCCGGCGTGGAAAGCGGCGGCCCTAGCAGTGAGAGTTTTCTCGCACTCACAGCGATGCAACGATGCTACGATACACGAGGATTTACGTACACAAAAAACAGCCATTGATCTTTCGGCAAATCTACTACAGTTTGCTAAATTCGCCTTATCAGTAACTTTAGTTCTTTGTAGAATGACTTCATTATAAATTTTATCCTTCAAAGAAACTCCAAGCTTAGCACACGAGAACTAGGTCGATGAAAATGTAATTTTCGTGAATCGATCACTTTATATTATCAGATAAAGTGGCGTTAATTAAAAGTTGTTCATTTCACCCCTCCATGCCACCCTCTGACTGTATTTTAAAATTGCATTTGAACACGATTTGGGGTGGTAACCACCCCCTTATTTTAGATAAGGCTTAAGGTGGGATTATGTAACTATTTGGTTACAAAACCATAATACCTATTTAGCACTATAATTCTTAAGACCGTGATGGTTCTCGGTGGAGTAGAATAGGGTCATCCCATCTATTCCCGTGGGTGTCGTAAAAGTTGACTAAGGGATAGGGCTGTTCTCCATCCGACAGTTAACATACAGTGCCCGCTAGGCAATAACCTCTCCCCCTATTACGTGGGACCGAAAATCATAGTTGGCGAAATGTGGATATTAACACACCTCTGCCTACCCCTTTGGGGATTTACAGGCGTGAGTGTATGTATGTACTTCATAAGAAGGTGGGTGTACAGGTTATATGGGGTACCATGCTACCAGCACCTTTGGGGTTCAAGCCAACCACACCGGCTAGTCAGTTCTGCTAAATAACTGACGAGGTTCTGGTGCAGGTTGTCCTCTCACGGTTGGGAGAAGGTCCAATCAAAAACATTAAGGAGACATCTCCGATTCCTCTCAACATCAGACGATGGTCGCTCCCAAAAGAACTGATAGGTACCAAAACTTTGGATGCAACTGGAAAATAGCTACCAAGATGACTATGGGAGACTACACTGGCCTATGCCTTCGACTCAAGCCCGTAACTTCACCTACATTCTATACAGATCCTATTTTCACAACCAATAATAAGTAGCCAATATTCCCGATCCCAAATTTTAGCCAAATTTATTGAGCCGTTATTCATGATTGAGAAATAAAAATTGAGTTTACCTTCGCTTTTATATTGGTTTGAATTTTGACCCTGAGTTTTTGGCGATATTTTTTCTTGAGGTATGCAGAGGTATTAAATTGTAGAACAGAAACTCTCTGTGCTTACAGGACTGGGACGAGTGGGACTCCCCTGATTGCACACATCCATAGGCCACGGTAACCTCTTTCCATCAGGTGTGCTTGTCTACCACCTAAGTGGTGGAAAAGGTATGCTTACATATAGTAAAGTATATGTCGGAGTTTGGATAAATATAAATCCAACCGCGTTCACCTGCAATTTTAAACAGCCATCTCAACTTATTTAAAGTTTGCGAGGCTTCAAGTTGAAATTGGACTTGGCAAGTTTGTAAATAGCTACTGCAGTACAATTGGTATGAGTTCGAATATATATTTTTAACCGACAACAGAGGAGGTAGTATGGAATGTTTTGTAATATTTTTAGGAACGTTCATTGGTTATCTACGATATATTTTTGGTCAAAAATGAGAATATTTGTTGGATAACGGTATAAATTTGATAATGAAAGCCATGTTCGTTACCGGTGGAGTAAAGTACATACATACATACATACATACATAAAATCACGCCTGTAAAGTAGAACCACCCTATCTTTTCCTATGAGTGTCGTAAAAGGCGACTAAGGGATAGGGCTCTTCTCCATCCGACAGTAAATATACAGACCAAGAAAAAGTGCCCGCTAGACGACAATTGGCTCGCCCCCTATTACGTGAGACTGAAAATCCTAATATACGAAAAATAAGTGTTAATATAACAATCCCTTCTGATAAATTACACGAGTATGTTTAAGTTCGTATGTAGGTAAATTTGATTTAAATCTGATGATTGAATATGTTTAGGAATATGACATCATGATGACAATGATTTTTGTCAAACTCTTGATCCTTGGCCAAGGCGAGGTGATTATTAAAACTATTCAGCTAAATCAATATAAAGAGAAGGCAGAAAGACAGATCTAGGTTTCAAAGGTGAAATGGAACCATGAATAAAGCTAAGATGATGGTAACGTTACTCTAAGGATATGGTTCCGTCTGCTAAGTCTTTAACAGGCAATATAATTTGTTCTAATACAGTACTTAACACAAAACGACAATGTATGTTTCACGACTAAAAGACCACACATCCCAACTGCCAATACTCTAATAAATGCTTCACAATTTTAGCGGCATCCTAGCGTTTGCGCATAAACGTGCCTGAAATACCCCGCTTCAAGCGACGGAGCAATAACTTCGAAACTGTAAACTTGTTACCGGGAATAGATATTAATAAGTACAGTTGTGTAACTTGTACAGCCAGCAACAGCAGCAGATCAGCTCGATCGACTAGTAAAGTACTTAAAATTGTCTTAATACCTTGATTTCCTTGAGCTTCCTGTTGTCTGATTGTTCTGATATTCGGTACACACTTAGAGTACCTATACATTAAACATAATATCTACTTACTAGAATTTGCCCGCGGCTCCGTCCGCGTGGATGTCGGTTATCGCGATCAAATAGCCTATGTCCTTTCTCAAGGTCTAATCTACCCCTATGCCAAATTTCATGAAAATCAGTTCAGTGGTTTAAGCGTGAAAGAGTAAAATACAGACAGCCAGGCAAACAGACAGATATACAGAGTTACTTTCGCATTTATAATATTAATAATGATAATAATACTCTAAGACACACCTTCAGTTCAGACGATAATACAATTTTCAATAAAACGGTTTGGTATTTATGATGGGGACACAGTACCTTACCGTCTATAGCCCGAATCATATCTCTTGGACCTAAAATGTGCTCAAAATGTGTTTATACGCTTAATACACATTTCTTGGATGAATTTTGAAGATAGCAGGGGGTGCTATGGCAGTAAACGAGATCGAATTCACCAAGCGAAGAATTTTTTTGTTTTTTTTTTTTTTAGGACACGTCAATTTGTCTTCATCTCGCCAGATGTTAAGCTAAAGGCAAAGTCTCGGAGAGAGGGTCACCATCGCAAACATGCACCATGTTAACAGTGGTGGCACTCAGCTTTACGGCCTCATTAAATGCCTTTTCACGCCCCGCTTAAAGGACCCGGGACTGTAGGAAGAAGGAAAGGTGAACTGGCAGGGAGTTCCAGGTCTTAGTTGTGCGGCATAGGAATGAGTCACTGAAACGCTTGGTTCTAGCAAGTATACTCTGCACCGTATATGGATGGCATCTTAGCCCTGCACGTGTCGTCCTGTGAAGGAAAGAAGAGGGTGGGACTAATTGGAAGAGCTCGTCAGAACATTCACCATGGTAGAGACGGTAGAAAACTGCCAAAGACGCAACATCTCTAAGTATCTGCAAAGGCTCGAGGGTGTTTGTGACCTCAGGATTACAAATACGCGCGCCAGGACCTTTTATTTATTGCACTTTAGGCCCAAGATATATGATTTGACCTGTACCTGGTACCGCAATAATTATGGCATTGTATATGTCATATATCAATCAATGTGTCAGTAAATTTATTTATACTGTTGATTGCTGGCACTTGATGGAATTCATTGTTACACATATTAAGAACATCCAAAACCTTTGGTAAACCTTTGAGAATGCCGTAAGGCGAAACCGGTCAGGTGTAACAGAATAAATACAGTGGAAAAAGTACAAGTGTTCTCAAATATGTGTCAGTAAATTTGACGGTAAATCTGGGTGTTGTTGAAATAATGGCGGTAATTATTGGCATATCACGGTTCACGGTACTGTGGCCTCAGCATAACATTAGGATCTGATGCTGACCGTACCTGAGGTGGTATGATTGAGCATTTGGTCTGCAATAACTTTGAAGTAGGACTCTAAAACCTTGATATGCTTTTACTGACGTAATCAAATCAGCCCCCCTAGATAAGTGGCATTTCATTGGCATATTACTGAATACAATGATGAATAGAAATAGAAATTTATTTGCTCATAAACATGGTATGGAAAACGTGTCAGTTTTGACGTTTATGGCATGCGTCAACGTAAAAAGTACCTGAACAGGCGCCGAATCCACAACTTTAAGAGACCAGTGGATTCATTGCCGTCAGATCTGTCAAAATTAAACTCACACTCCATGTTAATCCATTTTGGAAAACCGCAGTGGATGGCGTAGCGATAGTGAACGCGGCCGCTATGCAGGAGGCGCGGGTTCGATCTCCTCTCAGTGCAAATATTTGTACGTATGAAAATGGGTATTTGCATTGGTCTGATCGTGACTAGGACAGCACGTTAAGCCGTAAGTCCCGGTTGGCATCTAGGCAGTCTTTACGGGTAGTTTTAGCCCTCAAAAGTTCAATAGCTGGTCTAGCTGGAATGCTTCGATATCGCCATTAGGTAGGTCGAAATATCGTAGTTCAGCCAAATCCGCAGTTAGACTGGTAAAGCGGATCCCAAACTTCAAGTTGAAAACTTCGAAAGCGACTGGGATTAATGCTAAGTTGAAGAAGATGTTAAACCATTTACGCGAGTTATACCTATATTATGCAATACCAGCACTAGTATTGTCTAAGCTTTCAGTGCTGTGTCAGCACTGAGCGTAAATATGGTATTCTCTAACGAAAACCCCCGTCACAAAAAACACCTCCAAAAAGTTGAAAATAAATGGAGTTTGCCTTTTAACTTTAACGGTTGCCATGTCGGGGGACCCTCACTGGTTAAGCACTCCGTTATATTATCGGAACGATTCAAGGTCCCCCGACATGGCAACCGTTAAAGTTAAAAGGCAAACTCCATTTATTTTCAACTTTTTGGAGGTGTTTTTTGTGACGGGGGTTTTTTAAATTTTTAATTTAATTTTTATGTTATACTTTTTAAAGTGATCTACTAGTCAAGCTCTTTCATTTGATACCCATATTGAGGGAGTTATGAAGAAATATGTATTTCGACATGTTGTGGTGGCGGCTATCTTGGACCGATTTTTTTCAAACATAGCTAAGAACACTCCCGACTAATATACCTTTCGAACAAAAAAAACTACATCCAAATCGGTTCATCCGTTTGGGTGCTACGATGCCACAGACAGACACACACACACACACACACACACACACACACACACACACACACACACACACACACACACACGGACACGTCAAACTTATAACACCCCGTCATTTTTGCGTCGGGGGTTAAAATTTGTAGTAGCTACAATAAACACACAACTTACCAGTAAATGTTGAGCTGGTGAATATTCTGACGATCTTGGAGCTGACTGGAGGAAGGGACTTCAGCGAGCCGCTGAAGATCAGGTCCACCGTGCGGTCATCCATGGTGTGTTATGTGGTTGCTGAGGAAATAAAACTTAATTTAAAATAGGATAAATGGAAAGCGGGATCCTTGCAGCAATACCGGCTGGAAAAATGTATCTACTGGACGTGCAGGGTTAAGTGCTATGGCACACAATTTAGGAGAGGTCTATATCCAGCAATTAAATAGGACATTATTTGCACTCGTTTCCTCTGCTGAGCCTAAGATAAAATGACATTCTAAAGAAAAAAAAAGAAAATGCATATTTTTTTTCGCAGCAGCAGCACATACCCAGAAATGTTACAAATTAACTTCTCAAATAAATAATTACGACAAATAAATAAAGTTAATAAAATAACTGATAGTTTTTATAACGGCAACACTGCCCACCATTACAGATCCTACTGACAGAGATATTCTACAGATCCTATTCTACTTGAATAGTGAATGAGAAGTCTAAAAATCAGAATTTGGAAAAATCTCAAGCAAAGTTAAGTTAAGGATAATATAGCGTTTTCACAAATATACGCAGCCACTACTGGTTTCTATGTATTTCTATGATATACCTTCCATAGCTAGCGACACGTCGTCGGACCATATTTCATAGAAATACATGGAAATTAGTGTAGCAACGACACGCATCGCAGAGACAAATCGTCTGCTGCTGAGACTATGCGGTCAGCTACGAACTTGTACCTATACTAAAACCAAGCAATGAAAATAAGTTTTCTGGTGGAGTCGCGATTCCAATAAACTCTATCTCTCTTTTATGACAATATAGATAGTGCAATGGAGATTTAGATATTCTACCCGTAGCTTTTTAATTAAGTTACAGATAAGTTATCAAGTAGTACTTTATGGTATTGATAGCAGTGCTATTTTTCTTATTTATTTTTAACTACCCTATAATCTGCGGTATGTTATACAGGACCTGTTTCTGTGAATTATGGAAATCTATTTCTAGGATAAAGGATTACTGTATTAATCGATTTGTATAATGTTAGCATACTTAATGCTTTAAAAAAATAATTCAATATACAAACTCAATACCAAATTTTACTAATATATTTTTTTATGTTACGCTGTTACTTTTTTTTCATGCGGAAGTCCCCTCGGATACCTCCCCCACCGGAGCCGGAAGGCCCCCGGCTTCGAACTAGAACCGACTAAAACCGCACGACGACTGTGGGTCGTATTGCTAGGCCAGAGGTGAGGTTGTCTTCGACATATCCCTCGTGCCCCCGGCTGACCCAGGGCCATGCCTTACGGTCTGGCCCTCCTCGGGAGAGGGGCAACGTTGTCTCCGACTCGCCCCCGGAATGGGCGCCGGCGCCGCCGCCCGCCACGGAAGTTACACTGTTTATAACAAAAATATGGATTTATTTTCTGTCTGAAATAAATGATTTTTATTTCATTTTTATCACTGTATTACCTATGTACCTGTTCTACCTATGTGGATAATTAAAGCATAGGAATATTTAAGCCAAACCCCTTCTGACTTCCAACAGTCAGTAGTCTTCGGTAGTTCTAGAATTTAAGGTATTGTCAACTTTTCAGCCAATTTCAGATAACTTTTCATCACTTTAAAGTTTCTTGAAGTTTTTTTAAGTCGTTTTTTTTTAAGATTTAAACGAAGTCCCAAAATAGCGTTTTTAGGATCATGTTATGTACATACGTTTATCTGTTTTAACCCCAACGAATAACTATCTTAACATCCACGATAGCTGACATAAGACCTTTAAATACAATTCTGTCCAAAATATGATGCCATTGGAAACCAATAAAATATCCAATTTCGGCTCTACGGGAGTCATAAACCAACTGCCGACAGAGGGCAGCACACATGCTCCTCGCTTTACGAGATACAAATTAGTTATTGCGGTGAAGATTTCCTGTACGTTCACAAGTGGTCCGTTTGATTTTTATTACTGTATGGACATGTGTTCCCGTACTTAGACCATACTTAGGTTAGTGGTATACCTCGGCACATAACTCTTGAACCTAAAATGTCGTGGACGTTTTTTGTGTGTTTTTTTGAGGATAGCACGGGGTGCTACGGTGGAGGTCGAACTCAAATCCACCAAGCATAGATCACCACATAACCATCCGCGTGCGCCAGGGTCTCGTTTGTTTCGCCTCCTTCTGCGAGCCACCTCCTTCTGCGAGCAAGGGTTGCTCGAGAAAGAGGCGGCCGGTCATGTCCGGACTAGACTCCGGGCCCGGAAAGCCCGCGAAGAGCGAAGGCGAACCGGACATCCTCCATGAGCGCTGGCCTGAGGGTGACCGGTGGAGCCGCCTGTCACCCTAGCAGAAGCAGGCCGCAGCGGCGGTGCAAAGTGCGCCTCCCCGTACCCGGGGCTAGATGGGGACACTAAGGTCCCCATAACCCGAAGGGGGCCATCTCGAAAGAGATGGTCCTGATTCTGCCGGGGTAGGAGAGATATGCTTTCGGCAATCTCACCTCCGGCAACCAAGGACCCAAGACGGCGTGCGTTTTGGTCGGTTCGAGTCCGACATAATCGCCTCCACCAGCTCCGTGGGGGTGGTATCCGTGGAGATTTTTGGCACGATAAAAAAAAGAAGGGTCTCGTTGGTCTTGCGAATCAGTTTCAAAATATGTGTCCCGAGTTATGCATTATTTTAGTGTATCGTAAATGTTGAAAGTAGTTCTAAAGATGATTTTCTTGGCATGAGAGGAGATGGATGGTCAGGTAAGGAATATATTTCTGCCAGGTTACCTATCTATATATATATAAAAAATGCCCGCTGAGTTTCTTGCCGGAGTCTTCTCAGGTCTAGGCCGCGTTTCGAACCGGTGATCCATTTGCTAAACTAGTATTTAATATTTATTTTATATTGACGTTTTATAAGTTCCGATTTAATGGACTATGCAGAATAAATGATTTTTGACTTTGACTTTGACTTAACCCTTTCGCGGACGTTTCTATTTATTTTGTAACATCACTTTGACACTACTTTTTTGTATGAGATGCTTGAGCCGTTTCGACAAAAATAAAAGATATTATACTATCACATAAAATTGCACAGGCTATACCCTTCGCCGGTGCTAGCCGCTGCGTCACTGTTCTTTATGTATCATATTATTAAAATAACTATGCACCGGTTATAGCCTTCATATGCTCTAGCCGTTGCGTTCTTAATAATGGTCAACACGTCCATTGAAAGTGTACACCGGCTATAACCTTTGTCTGCTAAAGACGCTATGTCCCTATTAAAAGTAAGTATGTTAAATAATAGGTCACACCGGGTATAGCCGATGCCTGCTATAGACGTTTCGTCAATTGTAATAGTTGAAATGCTCACTAAATAGGTCACACCGGTCAAAGCCTGCGCCTGCTGTAGACGTTACGTCCCTAGTAATTTAACAATATTTCTGCAATATTGATACACCGGGTATAGCCTTCGTCTTAGAGCCAAAAAGAACACTGCGCATGACTGAAGAAGAACGCTCCAGATGAGCGGAGCCAGTTTCCGAAGATGTGGAAGACGGGGAAACTGGTCCTCATCGGCATCCGGTGGACGAGCCGTTCGGGTACCGGCCCATAGTGTTGCTCCACGAGGTGGGCAAGTTCTTTGAAAGAGTTATAGCCAAGCGCCTCATCGAGCACCTCTCTAGGGTGGGGCTGGATCTGGCGGACACCCACTAAGGCTTCCGCCGGTGGCGTTCCACAGTGGATGCCAACATGTGCGTGAGGGCTCTGGCGGAGGATGCGGTCGCCCGGGGCGAGGTGATGTTGGCGTTGTCCTTGGACATCTCCAACGCGTTCAACACCTTGCCCTGGAGTTACATTAGGGAGACGCTCGTATATCACGATGTGCCTCTGTACCTCCGCCGCATATTCGGGGCGTAACTGACGGAGAGAGCCGTCATCTACACAAGTGCGACTGGATCGCTTGGCGTGAGATGTCGTGCGGTTTCCCACAGGGTTCCACAGGTTCCTCGGCGCAAGTCAGGCCCGGGAGCCAGCCTGACAGTAGGAGATACTCCCATCGACATCAAGCCCCGGTTGATATACCTGGGGCCCATGTTCGACGCTCGGTGGGACTTCGGGGAGCATTTCAAATCGGGAGTTGGCTGCAAAGAGATTAATCAGTAATTTTGCTTTCTCTTGCGGCTCATGGGCCAGAGATCGGGGTTGCTCAGCGAAGGGTGGTGGAAGTTAGCTTGCACGGCTTTGGCTAGTCACCAGTATCGACGGCTGCCCGTGGGTTGCGCCACTAGCTCTTGGCATAGCCGTGCTATGCGTTAGGCATCCGCCCTGACGTAAGCCCTCTTGCAGACCTTTGTGGCTCTGTTGTGCGCGTCCTTGAAATCACCCACGTTGGGATCACTTGTGGCGTCTTCGTCTAAAATTTCTGGTGACTTAGAATGTTGCCATATATTCCTGTGAAGTTGAAGATGTCGAAAAGAGCTAGGGAGTAATCTCCGAAAGTGTCCTTGATTGCTGTTCTTCTTCTTCTTCTGTCGAATCGAAGGCGCCTCAACTCTCAAATTCAGTGTTCCCAGTGTGCCGCCACCTGGATTACATTTTTGGAGGCGGTCGGTTCCTCCACTGTTCAAGTGGACGGGCATGCAGCACATGTCAGCAGGTGGGACATAGTCTGTGGAGTAACTTCACACTCACACCGCAGGTCCGCGCCGTCCGAGAAACCCCATCTTGACCGATTCTCCTTGCTTCGACCGACCTGTGTCCGAAGTCTATTTAGGGACTTCCACCTGATCCAGGAGAGGTCGTGCCCAGGTGGCAAACTCTCCGACAGCGGAACGAATGGGGTTAGTGGCGAGCTCCGCGCTCTTGATTTGCTGTTGCTGTTGCAGTTGCTGTTGATTGTCGGTCATCTGTGAGTCTGGTATTTGTGTTAAAATGCGATGATTTTGTACAGCGTCAAGATTGTTGCAACTCTCCGTAGGACTTTCATTGACACTATCTAACCAATCAATATCTTGCAAAATTGTACGGGATTTGACTGATCTTGGCGGATTAGACCTGTCCTTTTACACGACTGGGATTCGTGACACAAGTAGATGCTGTGTGTCACGGAGATGAATATGTTGCGGTGGATGTGTGGAGTCACGCGTAAAGATCGCGTGAGCAAGTCTCACATCCGCGGCAGCCTTCATGTCCGTGATATCGCAGATAAAAAGCAAGAGAGCCGCCTCCGTTGGTGCGGCCACGTCTTGCGGCAACCACCATGGTGCCCCCACCGGATCCAGGTAGAAGAGGTAGGCCCAAGAAGTGCTGGCTTGGCGTCGTGGAGGTTGACATGCGTGCAAACGGTCTCACTACCGCGCAAGATCGTGCGAAGTGGAGGAGAAAGAGCTGGAAGGTGGACCCTGAGCTCCGAGGGCATAGTGGCCTCGGATGCAATCAGGAATGATGATGATAGCTTTGTTTACATTTTACAATTCTTTTGTGATACCAAATTTTACGAAGAATTCTATAAAAGTAAAAGTATTGAACTATGTCTAAGAAAAATACGAAAAATTTTAATAATTTATACTACTTTATTAGACGATCGCGCGCGAAACTCTTCTAAATACCCGGGTCCTCCTCGCGGGGCACTTCCCAACCGACTGACTAAATCGCCGTACAGAGGCCGCTGCTATAGCCTTTGTGACACTGTGAGTGCGCACACGTACACACATAAGTGTTTGTGTTTATTGGTGTGAAAATACGCTTTAAGTGACACTAAGCATCTCAAAGAATTGAACATGGGGGCACTATAAAATGAACTATACTGTAGCAGTATCGAAATCTACCTGCTAAAGCATTTGTGCCCCAAATGTGATGAAAATGTTCGACGGCCATAACCGGCGCGTCATTTCAAACAAATTGCAATAGAAGGCTGTAGCCGGCGCGTCCGCGAACGTGTTAAGGATCTATCTATCTCTATGAGTATGAAAACATAGCAACAGGGTGTGTTAAGACTGATGCTGGGTTTGAGTGTAGAGTGTAGGTAATAAGGACACAGTTATTTGGTTAATTGGTTATTTCATTAGAATTGTTTTCAATTAGACAATTTCATGCACATATTGTATTATATTTAAATATTTTATTACAATTGTTTTATGTACATATAAACAATTTCTTTTATTTCTTTTTCATTCAAATAATAATGAATAATTATTGCTTTTACTGGTTTTTAATTTACACGATTTCTTTCATTGTTTTCCGTTTACACTATTTCTTTTACTTGTTCTTCATTTAAACAATTTCTTTTCCTTGTTCTACAACATAAATATAATTTAAAAAAGGCATTTTACGAATTGCCGCAGCGTTCAGAAACCAACTTAAAAAATAACTGGTATTGCCGCGTTAAATTTATATGTTCATAATAAGGTAGGTATACGTATGAAAGCCATTTTTCTCTTTTATGGGATGGAATAACCGTAAACCGTTGTTTAAAAAAATATAATTTACAAAAGTGAGTAGGTTACTTATGGGAGCAGTTTGATAAGCAATCTCTCAAATAATATTTCTTCAAATTGATCAGCAAAATTATCACTTAATAGTTATGGTTCTGACCTACATGGGGAAATACTTAAGGGGAAATTATAAAATGATCGAATTTAAAAAGTAATATCTGCCAGTGGCTAAAAAAGACTTAGGTGTGTATAATTCAAAAGTTATCTAGGCATGTAGTATTTTTTATTTTATTTTATTGCTTGACTATTGCTATGATTGCTCATTTACTCATAGATATAACTTTGGAGTCGAGTAAAATAAGGTCTAGTATTGTTATCACCATCATCAATACGGTCTAGTATTGATATCATCATCATCAATATGGTCTAGTATTATTATCACCATCATCAATACGGTTTAGCATTGATCAGTGTGATCAGTAGTGATCAGAGTCACGTACAATACCGTCTAGTATTGTTATCATCATCATCAATACGGTCTAGTATTGTTATCTTCATCATCACAGTGTTAACATAGTTTTTTTTCGAAAATTGAACTTTGGAACCGCTCTCCTCCTTTCTTTATAGATTGGTTAATTTCACTGGTTTATCTTGATTTACGGCAACGATTGCTGTATTACCTTCCAATCTGAAAAGTCTGCAGCCGAACTTGTCCCTTAATTATTAGGTAAGTGTACCGGGTTGCAAACGAGGTTGTCTTGCGGTGGAACCCGAAATACACCCGGTATAATATTGTTAGCTTTTATAGCAATCGGGTAACCAATTTTCCTCAGTCAAACACTTATAAACCACCATGAAAAAGTAGTTTCAGAAACTTTAAATTTTATTACAAGATGTGGCTGAGTCGCATTAAAATTGCCTGACCCAGTTAATGAACTCGACTTATATACGCCCCAGTTACCTTCTATTGCACGAATGAGCTGCTTAAAATTGATAATAATGTACTAATGACATGCAAATTACTGACAATGTCGTCAATTTTCCCTGTCATTGTGGTCATAAATTTCACTGCGTACAATCGGTACGTTACCGGTATTTCTATACTTATATTCACACTAGCTTTTGCCCGCGGCTCTGCCCGCGTGGATGTCGGTTATCGCGGCCAAACATAGCCTATTTATCATGGTCTAATCTACCCCTATACCAAATTTCATCAAAATCCTATCAGTGGTTTAGGCGTGAAAACGTAACATACAGACAGACAGACATACAGACAGACAGACATACAGACAGACAGACATACAGACAGACAGGCATAAAGACAGACAGACATTCATACAGACATACAGACAGACAGAGTTACTTTCGCATGGATCAGTAAGTTGTATTAGTATGGATCAGTAAGTTTTCGAAAAGGTGGGCAGAGGTGTAATAACAACCAAACTTCGCCACTTTGTGTCCCACGTAGGATGCGACGCTATGGGCATCAGGTGGGTATTTTGTCATGGGCTATGTACTGTTTGATAATGGATAGCCCTATCTCTCAGTCGCTTTCTACAAGATGTACGGGCAAAAATGGGATGGCCCATTCTACTTCACTGGGAACAAGCACGGCCCAATCAGTAAACTATAGATCTAATCTGAAAACCAGCGCTGCGTATACTGCCGGTGCCGGTGCCGTATATATACGTTGTTCTAGAAATAAATGATCAGTCTTATTACAGCATTCGTTTTTTTTCATTTGTCTATCCCCGACATTACAGTGTACGCAGCATTTTGTGCTAAGATAGGGCCATAATTAGGGTTCGCACAGTGAAAAAAAACCTAAACTCTTGTCTCTGTCATGCATTCTAGTTACGTTGTCCCTAATAAAAAAACTTTCTTTCTTTCTTTCTTACGTTATCGATGTAATAAAGTACACTGTTTATCCTTACTTAAATATCTCACGCCTGTTAAGGTTTGGTAGAGGTGCCGAGGAGGGCTAGACCGTAAGGGATGGCCCTGGGTCAGCCGGGGTGCGAGGGATATGTCGATGACAACCTCACCTCTGGCCTAGCACCACGATCCACAGTCGGCGTGCGGTTTTAGTCGGTTCGAGTCCGACATAACCTCCCCTTCCGGCTCTGGCAGGGGGGTATCCGAGGGGATTACCGCACGGAAAAAAAAAAGGTTTGGTAGAGGTGTACTAACACCCATATTTCGACACTTATGTTAAGGGGGAAAATGTCTACGAGTCTAATACCGCCAATGGCAGTTCTGGTGTTGGATATAGAAGAAAATCCAGTATAGTCGAAGAAAGAAAAGCAGTATAAAAACTTTCACATTTTATACTAATAGATAAGCTGATTTGATATGAGATTTAATAAAACGTATAAAATAAATTTCAAAAATCAAATACGTTTAAAAATATAAAAAATAGTGCTCCACCGGCCGCGTTTATGACAGGTATCAAAGCTACCGGTTGTTAGGGCTTCATTAAAATTTATAAAATACTAGTTAATCCAGCGAACTTCGTACCGCCAATTTTCCTCAGCCCGCGTGGCGTCCGACTGCACCCTCTACTAGGTATATTAAGCATGTATTATACATATAAACCTTCCTCTTGAACTGCTCTTTCTATTAAAAGAAACCATATCCAAATCTATAGCGTAGTTTTGAAGATATAAGCATACATAGGGACATAGGGTCGCGGAAAGCGACTTTGCTTTATACTATACTACGTCGTTGTCAAACCAAAATCTGCTATGTGCACTCTCTTCACTTGGCAGATTTTATTTGACAATATTTCTAGCTGCTCCACATAGCATATTTGAATAAGTTGTCATAGTGCGTCGTATAGTACTTATAGTCGTCGTATAGTGATTCTTTCATTTACCAGTTGCAATTGTCAAAATCCAATCGCAATTTTCAACATGTTAAAATTATAAAAAATGCACATAGCAGATTTTGGTTTGACAACGACGACTAGCTTTTGCCCGCGGCTCCACTCGCGTGGATGTCGGTTATCGCGACAAAACATAGCCTATGTCCTTTCTCAAGGTCTAATCTACCCCTATACAAAATTTCATCAAAATCGGTTAAGTGGTTTAGGCGTGAAAGCGTAACATACAGACAGACAGACAGACAGACAGACAGACAGACAGACAGACATACAGACAGACAGAGTTACTTTCGCATTTATAATATTAGTATGGAAGTATGGATGTATTGATAACAATAGTCGTTAGTTATATATAACCAACTACGAGCGTTTTGATAGTTGTTAAAAGTATCAAGATTAGTTAGTTATATAATAGATCTATGTAACACAAATATCATTCTCACCTCTAGTTCAAAGTACTAAATCAATACATCGAGAAGGTCGCGGTCAAATCGATTTTCACAGTCAAATAACCGGTATTTAACCGGAAGCTACCGGTTAATCACCAAACTTTTTCTATTCCTTTTTTGAATTCGTACAATTCCAAATTCGAACGCGTGGTTTCCGTTTCGAATGGATAATGATACTGGTTTGTAGTTCACGGTTATGAAGACATGTTATCTGGTTGCTTAGCAACCGTTGCATGTGATTGTCGGTTAGAAATAGTGACTCCATTGTGTTGTAGGTGAAGTGTGAAACCGTATCGATATTATGATGGGTATTTAATATGTTGGTAATGTCGATAATCGTCTCTTTTTAGACATTGTAACTGAAGGCCACAGATTGCAGAAAGGTTAGATTTTAATTAATATACTGTTTGTTTGAGTAACAGTGACAAAACTATAATGATAGCTTCGGTATCATACCTAATACCGGCAAATCCGCTTTGGCTCTCTCTCTAAGCTTAAAAGCTGCGCTCTAGTCGGTGGAGTAATCGCCCTCTCTCTCCTCCGCCAATCTTTTGACCTCCTGATACGATGCGACTTGTATCCTCCTTGGTCTACCTCTTTTTCTCTTTACTTCTACCTTCCCTTCTATGATATTTTTCAAAAATCTGTCATGTCTTATCAGGTGGCCAATCATCTTCCTCTTCGGTTCTCGATTATTTCCAATATAGCCTTCTTTCCTGTATCTTGTTTATTACAATTTCGTTTGACATTCTTTCCGTCCAGCTTATCCTTTTACCTAAAGAGCGAAATTCCTAGCGTGGGTATATATTGGGTACTATTGCTACTGACCCTAGCCTTTTTGAAGACAACTCAATGTTGGAGGCTTTCACTCCGAGGCCCGCTTACTCCTTCTCGTTTTGGTTTGCCTTATACGGCTTTTGTGGAGGCGATTTCTGTCAGACCACTAAGCACTAACCAATACATCTATTGATTGATGAATGAAAAATAATTTGCAGATGTAGGATACAGGTCAAAGCATTTGAATCTGAATCTTTGCTTGATTTTGACATGAATAGATCAATTTTAATATTTTCTACGATTTGGAATCTTTGGAACAGTCTCTCTATCTGTCTGTTTGTTATAAGTTCACACCTGAAGCCACTGAACCGATTTTTTGAAATTTGGTAGTTATAGGGGTAGATTAGACCTTGAGAAAGGACATAGGCTATGTTTGGCAGAGCCGTGGGCAACAAATAGTACCTACAGAGTATTTATGACAGCATCTGTGGCGTGGCGGTAGTGAACGCGGCCGCTACGCAGGAGGCGTGGGTTCGAAAAATCGATGACTACGAGTATTTGCATTGTTTTCTATGTATAATATATATGTATTTTCAAAGAAACAATGTATATAAGTATATTTATTCACATTCTAGGGTCCATAACACAAGCTAGTTACTATGCTTACCATGGGCCTAGATAGCGTTGTGTAGAATGTTGTGCTTTACTTATAATTCTCACAAAACGTTATAATGTAAAGCTGTTGGTATATGTGTCTCCTTTATCGATTGTATACTATAAGGAAAGCAATCTTATTAGAAACAATTTGACTTCATTCGAGTGATTTTCTATGATCACCTATAAAATAAGTGGTTTTAAAGAATTTCATCGCAGTCTCTGCATTTGACTACTACAACACATTGAAGTAACTTTGAAAGTCAAACCGACATCGCGTGTCTGCGGCATGTTCCTTGATAAGTACACCCTATATACAGCATATTTGAGCACATATCTAATACTATGATCTTTATTAAACGCTGCGACAGGCAATAGATTATTGCTTTCTAGGAATTTATAGCGAAACATTTGTTTGTTTTCTTTTAGGGCAAGAATGATAATATCACCTTGTGCTGTTTGTTGAGGCAAAATTACACTGAGAAGCAAAAATATAGTAGGCAATTTTACAGAAATTGCAGTAAGTCAAAGTTACAATGAGGAACACAGAAATTGCAGTAAGAAGAAGTTACTACAAAGGAAATAGTATTAGATAGATAGATAGATAGATAGATTAATACTTTATTTGTACACCATTTACATAAGAATTTAAGTGCGAAATACATATTTTTTATACAATTGTTGTACAAAGGGCGGCCTTATCGCCATAATAGGCAATATCTTCCAGGCAACCTTTGGATGGACTAGAGTTACGTGTAAGAACAGGTGGTAGTTGGTGTGACTGGGAATGACAAAAATGATATATGAATACTCAAACTATATACACATATATACATATATACTCATATAACATAACATACATAACATAAACTCACGCCTGTATTCCCCGAAGGGGTAGGCAGAGGTGCTAGCACCCACATTTCGCCAGTTTATGTTTAGGTCCCAATGTAATAGGTGGCGAGCCTATTGCCATTAACCGGGCACTTATAAACCTGCGATAAATACACACTTAACTTCGAAAAGCATCGAAAAGTCATTGGTGTGTGCCATGGTAAACCTGGGATCGAACCCGAGACCTCGTCTCAGCAGTCCATTACCCATACCACTAGGCTACCGCAGATTGTAATACACTAGGCTACTGTATACTCATATACGTACATATATACATCTATATAACATACATACACACATACATACATACACACATACATACATACATACATACATACATATTAAAATGTACAGCAAAGTGACATAGTGAAAAATTTAAATGTCTCTCCGGATATATAGTTATATACGTACTACAGTGACATAAAATGCTCATATAAAAGATTTTTAAAGCTTGTAATAGATTGTGCTCGTCTGATACCAACCGGCAACTCATTCCACAGACGAACCGCTTCTACGGTGAAAGATCGCCCAAAGTAATTTGTGGAATGCGTCGGCATTTTCAGTGTCAAGTTCTCCGACGACCGTAGGGACCTCGAATGTGTCTCATGTATGAACCTAAAACGTTCTTTAAGGTAAGGGGGTGCTTTGGGGTTAAAAAGGATATTGTAAAGAAACGTTAGAATATGAGTATTCCGGCGAAGGCGAATTGGAAGCCACTTGAGTTTTATACGGTATTCGGAAACATGATCGTATTTGCGTAGGCCAAATATGAATCTTATACAGAAATTTTGAAGCCGCTCAAGTTTATCTAATTGTGCTTCTGTGAGATTTAGATAGCTGATATCGGCATAGTCGAGAATTGGTAGAAGGAGGGCCTGTGCAAGCGCAGTCTTTGTTGCCGTGGGCAGAAAGTTTCGTAACCTTCGTAAGGAGCCCCCTGAGGCAAATAGCTTGCGGCTTACCTCTTGCAGCTGGCGATCCCAGGACAACGTTTTATCAAGGTAGATCCCCAGGTCTTTCACACAATCAGATAAAGGCACTACTGTACCTTCAAATTGTATCAGTGGCATAGCGGACCAATCTATATTAGAGATCACTCTAGGACTACCGACAACAATTAACTGAGTCTTTGATGGATTAATCTTTAAGCCGTAATTTTTACTCCATTCACTAATATGCGCTAGATCCAGGTTCATTGTGTCTAGTGCCTCTGATAGCTGGTTAAGTGGGGCCTGGCTGTATATCTGTAAATCATCTGCATACAAGTGGTAGGATGAAACTAGTTTCTGGGAAATAGAATTGATAAAAATCGCGAAGAGTAGTGGGGATAAAACGCCGCCCTGCGGTACGCCAACTGTTGTATTGCACCATGAAGAGAATGACTCTTCTATGCGTATACGTTGTCGACGACCAGACAGGTAACTTTGAAACCAATCAACTGCCGTTGGAGATATGTTAATAGAGCGAAGTATACTCACCAGGACGTCGAAATCTACAGTGTTGAATGCATTGCTAAAATCCAGGAGCGAAAGAACTGTTATGTGTCCTCGATCCATGGCTAGCCTTATGTCATCTGTGATGTGTACCAAAGCAGAAACAGTGCTGTGCCCAGGTCGAAAGCCGGATTGAAATGGATTTAGTATGCTGTTTCTACTAAGGAAGGAGCTAAGTTGGGTATGGATTAGGCGCTCAAAGACTTTGGAGAGGAATGGTAGAATAGAAATAGGTCGATAATCAGAAAATGTGGAGGGCTTGGATTTTTTTGGAAGGGGAGTAATTTGCGCTTCTTTCCACGCAGATGGGAATTTGCCACAGGATATAGAGTGATTGAGTATATGACACAAGATGGGTAGGATTTGGTCGAGGATAGGGAGTATCATATTCCGACTGACACAGTCACTGCCTACTGCGCTGGATGTTATTGACGTTATGCTCTGCTTAACACCACAAACCGTAAATTGATCAAAGACAAAAGTTGGATATTGAGGAGTTGGAAGAGATGAAAGATAGTTAAGTGTGTTTGCTTTAGTTGTCCCGTCAATATTGGACGAAGATGAGAAGTGATGATTCAGTGAATCGAGATTTATATCTTTAGGAATTGAGTCATGGCGAGATTTTCCAACTCCTAGTGTTCTCAGGAACTTCCAAACCTTAGCTGGTTCTCCATTTTCCACAGAGGTATGAATATGCTGGCGTTGTGCGTTCCTACACATCTTGTTGCAGAGATTCCTAATTGCTACATATTTGTCTAAATTATATTGAGTGGGACGGCACTTGTACCTACATTTAGCAGCAGCTTTTTAGACATAATTAGCTTTATTTCATCGGTAAGCCAAGGAGAGGGTAAATGTTTGATTTTGACAGCTCGGGCCGGTGCATGGACATTATAGAGACTGATTAAATTGTTTGTAAGCATCGCTACTTTAGTGTCAATACATTGGGTTGCTAAGAGAGGGGTCCAGTCAATGTTGAGGGCATCTTCACGAAGCTTGTCACGATCCATAGCTCCAAAACTGCGCTGCAAAAGAATTCTCGGCTTTGCCTTGGGAGGTCGGATTTTATAAGACAAATATATCAGATCGTGGTATGAGAAAGCATCAGCTGAACATTGGCCATGTTTGATGGCATGTCCAGGTGAAGAAACTAAGATGAGGTCTTGAAGAGTAGGGATACAGTTAGGAAAGTGGTGGGTTACATCAAGAGGAAGTATAGACAAGTTGCTAGATTCAACTATACGGGTAAGTGATGACGAACGATGGTCATTTTTCTTAAGGCACGTGTTGAAATCACCCATTATAATAGTGTGTGTATAAGTTGGAGTCAGATTTTCTAGAAGAAGTTCAAAAGAGGAGAAGTAGTCAACATTTGAAGAAGGAGAGTAGTACACGCCAAAAAGAATCTTAGTGTGATACAGTTCTACTTCCAAGAAAAGATGCTCGCCTGCGTTTGCCGGTGGTGGTTGTGCAGACATATTCACTATTGAGTATGGAATATTAGTTATAAATAGTTACACTGGGGCATGAAAGAATATCTAGTAATTGCACAGAAATTGCAGTGGTTTAAAATTTCATTGTCAAATCCATACTAATATTATAAATGCGAATGTAACTGTCTGTCTTTCTATCTGTCTGTATGTTACGCTTTCACGCCTTAACCACTGAACCGATTTTGATGAAATTTGGTATAGGGGTAGATTAGACCATGAAAAAGGGCCATAGGTTACGTTTGGTCGCGATAACGACATCCATGCGGGCGGAGTTGCCGGCAAAAGCTAGTAATAAATAAAAAAATAGTGTTTATAATACATCTTTTTTTCTTATATTTGCAGTATTTTCCTGTCTCAAACACGCTTTTCTTGTGAAGTCAAGAAGGTTGTAGGTAATTAACGAACAACCGAGGCCCGTTAGAACGATAGTCAGTCCGCAATCTCGTTTCATAACTAGTACTGAAGACTCTGACTAATCTGTGTATGAAAATCGATACCTAGCAGGATTGAACATCGTTCTGAAATACGGGACTTAATTTTAGCAGTTCAATTTGACATAACTCAAACTGTGACGTCAAGTGACTCCAAACTTCAATAAAATAAGTAAGTATACCCAGAATCCCTTCATAATATGCCTTTTTTTCCGTGCGGAAATTCCCTCAGATACCTCCCCTGCCGGAGCCGGAAGAGGAGGTTATGTTGGACTCGAGCTGACTATAACCGCACGCCGAGGTGAGGTTGTCATCGATATATCCCTCGCACCCCGGCTGACCCAGGGTCATCCCTTACAGTCTGGCCCTCCTCGGGGCACATTATCCCTCGCGACGGAACACTGTGTGGTTTAAGTCGATTCTATTTGCAATTTTTTTCTTTAATAATGAGGCAGAGGTAAATTAACATCCACATTTCACCAATATTGTAATCAGTCCCATGTTGGGGTGGGAGTGACCTTGTTGCCATAATATTCCGGGCACTTTTGTTGACTCGAGTCTATATCTGAGGCGGAGTCTGGTCTGTATATGTCTGTCTGATGTTAAACAGCCCTATCCCTTAGTCGCCTTGAACGACACCACATGGGAAGAGATGGGGTGGCCCAAAATCAGCTTTGCCTCTGCCTCTGCCTCTCCTCTGCCTAACTCTCCGGGGATAAAGGCGTGAGTATATAACCCAGTAATAGATAATAGATCAATGTGTCAAACTTTAAATTTCCTATATAATAACTTCTAGAATATCTAGAAATACTATTAAACTTCGATATTACTTGCATTTTACAGGAGCGAGTGAGTGAAAACTTCTCGAGAAATGTTCATTGCAAAAGTTTTGTACTGTATATTAGAAACTTATTACTCTAGAAACTAGGAAACCATGAACATGAGACATAGTCCTGGTTTATCCTACTTATATTATAAACGCGAAAGTTTGTGAGTATGGATGGATATATGTATGGATGGATATTTGTAACTTTTTAAAAACTTCTTATTTATATTATACTAGCTGCCATAACATGCCATTCATTTACGGTGCAGAGTATACCTGCTAGAACCAAGCGTTTCAGTGACTCATTCCTATGTCGCACCATTAAGACCTGGAACTCCCTGCCAGCTCACGTGTTTCCCTCTTCCTACAGTCCTGGGTCCTTTAAGCGGGGCGTGAAAAGGCATCTAATGAGGCCGTCAAGCTGAGTGCCACCACTGTTAACATGGTACATGTTTCCGATGGTGACCCTCTTTCCGAGACTTCGCCTTTAGCTTAACATCAGGCGAGGTGAAGTCAAATTGACGTGTCCTATATAAAAAAAAAAAAAAAATAGCTTTTGCCCGCCCGCGTGGATGTCGGTTATCGCTACCAAACATAGCCTATGTCCTTTCTCAAGGTCTAATCTACCCCTATAGCAAATTTCATCAAAATCGGTTCAGTGGTTTAGGCCTGAAGGCGAGAAATACAGACAGACAGAGTTACTTTCGCATCTATAATATTATATGGATACCAACTGTTAGTTACACTATTTATAACTCAAGAACGGCTGTACCAATTTGGCTGAAAATTTGTGGGGATGTAGCTTAGAACCAGGAGATGAACATAGGATACTTTTTATCCCGCTTGACTTCTATTCTATCCCGGTTACAGGTTCCTGTGGATCACGGTCACGGGATCAGTATTTCTGTGACCCTGGTACATTTGCATGAGTACCTACCAGGCTCACAGAAACGTTAAGGAACTTTATCTGGGTCGCGGTAACGGGAGCAGTGTGCTCTTATACCTTTTTAACGCACGCGGACAAAGTCGCGGGCAAAAACTAGTGAATAATAAAGAGTTCCTGTCTATCATCGGCATATTCCATGAAATAGTTCAATAAACACTATAGCAAACGACACTGACGATTTCTCCGAACAATCAAATCAACACCAAAGCAATTATAAAACCAAAAAATCATAATCAACTCAACGGTATGATGTTAGCTTTCTTCTGAGTGACGTCACTGCTATCAGTGGTATAACAATGATAAATAGCACGAAAAGCAATCCATTAGTAACAGTGTATGCATGCCGCACCTTGCGACCGCTGGGTGGAGCTGCTGGTGTGGTCCAAGGCATAAGATTTGTGCTGTGATGGCGGCCTATTGCGCCATGATTAATGTACAGTGGTTAAGGAGTCGACCTTACGATCGAGAGGTCCCGGGTTCGAATTCTGGCCATTACACTACCGACGTGAAACCACTCAGGGCACAAGCAATTAGCTAAGTTGGAGGGGATAGAGGTAATATAACATCGGTTCTAATATTTAAAAAAAATCATAGTATGTTACACTTATAAAACTATTTTTATTTCACATACACAAACAAACTCAATAATATTCAATATACTAAACTATGCTTATCTAAAATACTAACTACACAAAATGAAAAAGAAATAAAAAATAAAAAAAGGGGGAAAGACTGTAACTTTACACGAATGTTACACTATTTTTTTTATCAAGTCATAGTGAAACTACAGTAAAATTTACCTGCTTTGTTTTGCCTAATTTCCTATGTCTTCCTACAGTCCCAGGTCCTTTAAGTGGGACGTGAAAAAGCATCTGATGAAGCTGGTAAGCTGAGTGCCATACGTGTTTGTAATGGCGACCCTCTTTCCTGAGACTTTGCGAGGTGAAAAAGGAGGAGTCAAATTGACGTGCCCCATATAAAAAACTGCTCTTTCTTTTTTTTTTCGTGCGGAAATCTCCTCAGATACCTCCCCCGCCGAAGCCGGAGGTGGAGGTGTTCTCGGACGAAATCCGTACGCTGTCTGTATGAATTTGTATACTTGCTATGCATAATTATGCAAGCTGTGTATTTAAATATTATTATTATTTATATTTGCATTTACCGTTTTATTGTTACTCTTTAACGTTAATAAATTGTAATGTTACATATCAAAAAGTTCAGACGTCAAAAAATTTCAATTGATGTCGACTGGTAATGTCCCCAAAGGCTGGCGACATTGCCGTTTTGGATTTAGTAGTACTCTTTCCTCTGCGAATTCTTCCACCTCCTCATACGACCCGATTGCTATCAATATAATAATTATACATATTCACATCAACCCCTTCAGGCTAAGTTATTTGTATTAGGACTGTATAATATTGGGGTCTTCATTTTTCACGTATTTAGTCTATTGTCCTTATTTGCACACATTACTAACTACTTCTAATAAATAAATATTCCACAACATTCTACACAACGCTATTTTGACCCATGGTAAGCTTTTATAGCTTGTGTTATGGAATCTAGAATGCGGATAACCATACTTAGATAGCTTTTTTTGTAAATACATACATAATACACATAGGAACACTCAGACCAATGCAATATTTGCACTGAGAGGGAATCGAACCCACGCCTCTTGCGTACCAGTCGCGTTCACTACCACCATGCCACAGAGGCTGTCAAATTTAGTTCCTTAACCACAGAATAGATAAACGGCTGAAGTGGTTGGTGACTCTTATAGGTTCAGTAGAGTTACTATAGATTATTTTTTTGATTAGTTAGATAGGCGAGGTGAAGTCAAATTGACGTGTCCTACATAAAAAAAAAAACAAAAAAATAAGATTGATAAAAGTTTACCTTAACATCAAAAAAATCGGAATCCCGCTACCGCTTATACTTTACGCCGCGTGGCAGCGGAAACGCGTCTATTTTAGTGGCGATAGGTACCTGCTTTTCCACGATTAGACTGTACCGTGCCCCGAGTTCCGGTCGTTTCGGATACTATGCTTTCATGCTGTGTTGCGAATTGATGGCTGACACCACTCTACTTTATACTTTGTTGTCATTTAAAATCGGTCATAAAAAGGTTTCTTTACCCGACTGCGCGACGCAAAGGAGGGTAATGTGTTTATCAGTCTATGTATGTTTGTATGTATGTATGTATGTATGTATGATTGTTTCTATGCGGCGTTCTAGAGACCAAACGCGTAGGCCAAAATAAGTTTGATAGCAGGCGGTACCCATTAATTTTATCGCCTGCTATCAAACTTATTTTGGTCTTTTCAGTGGCAGTCGGGTTTTTTATTTTCTAATAATTTGTTTTATTTTATACTTTTTAGTTATTATATGACATGTACACACATCAAAAAAAGTTTGCGATCAATGGCATAAGCTCCTAGATTTCTTTAAATTTAACTTTATCAAGAAAAAAATCTATGTTGTATGCTTTCTTTAAATAGGAATACCCTGTTTGAAATTAAAATATAAAACTATTTTTTATTATTTATTTAAAGAAATTGAGCCATTAATCATAATGCAATTGTGATAGAAATTTCATAGAAAGAAAAAGACTGTTTAATTAAACTTAAACTACAATTTATTATTAAAAGGTGTGAATTCAATATAAAATAACTCCTCCCCTGGCTCGAACACATGCGGAGATCCTCCTGGGCATGCTGAGGATCATGTTATCCAGCATTTCCTGGGATAACCTATCCCATTCTTCAATAGCGGCTTCCCTGAGCTCTGGAACTGTCTGGGGATGTGGCTCACGGTTCCATACAGCTCGTTTAAGAGCATCCCACGCGTGCTCTATTGGGTTTAAGTCGGGCGAGCCGGCAGGCCAGTCTAATCGTGTGATATCGTATTCTTGAAGAGCAGCATTGACTCGTTGAGCTCGATGTGCGGGCGTATTATCATCGACCAGTACAAATTGGTGCCCATGGTTTACTCGGAATGGTTTGACGATATCATCAATAGCAACACTGCTTTGTACATGTCTGCTGTCATGAAGTCCCGATACGGGATCAAAGGCGTTCTAACTCCAATCATAATGCCACCCCAAAAAGACACCGATTTTCCGCCTTGCTGAACTGTTCCAGTGGCAGTTCTTTGTCTTTCACGGTTGCCTGGTCTTCTCCAGACACGGACACGTCGGTTATCTGGATGAGTGGAGATTCGGGATTCGTCAACAAAGAGACAGTTTTGCCAAATGTTTTCTTCCTCACCTTCTTCATTTTGCCGAAGTCTAGCCCACTGCAATCTTCGTTGTTGACGTTGCCGGGAATTGAGCGGAGCTCGCCATGACCTCCGTGCTCGTAATCCAGCCTGGTGCAAGCAATTGCGAACGGTCTGCGTGCTAACTTCAAGCCCAGAGGTGGCCCTGACTTCTGCTTTTATTTTAGTGGCGTTGATTGTGGGATCACGGGCTGCCAGCAATCTAATATAGCGCTTTTGGGCAGCTGTCAAAACAGTTGGGCGACCGCTGCGGGGTCGGTCAGCTAAATTCTCCATTCCGTGGTACCTCTGCAACGTAGCCACGACACAGGATTGGGATATAGCAAGTCTGCGTGCTATTACTCTCGTGGTGTATCCTTCTTCCCTCAAAGTTACTATTTTAGCTCGTAAAACCTGTGATAGTCCTCTTGGCATTTTTTCAATCACAATTTTCCGCGAAAAATATCTTGAATCGGTTATAATTCACTAAATCAGATTTCTGAATGAGCGTAAGCTAGGACTGACTGAAAGCCCTTTTGTAAGAAAAAACAATTGAACGGAGTCATTGTTTTGTGTTCTAATTCTTTATTTTTAAATATTTATATTTTTTATTTCAAAACCTTTTGGTAATTTCCTTCATATCGTTTATATTTGAAATAAAAACTTAAATCAATAAGTAAGAAAATTTGCGAGAATGATTGTTTCGTTAAAGAACTTTAAATCGTTATATATCCTAAACTATTGTTCAAAATTAAAAATGAAAAAGGAACCCAAAGATGATTTTAAAATACCTATTCAATGACACCCCACTCGATATAGTTCATTGACTTTTTTTTTATACAGGCCACGTATATTTGACTTCGCCTCGCCTGACGTTAAGCTAAAGGCAAAGTCTTGGAAAGAGGGTCACAAAAACATGTACCATGTTAACAGTGGTGTCACTCAGCTTGACGGCCTCAGCAGATGCCTTTTCACGCCCCGCTTAAAGGACCCGGGACTGTAGGAAGAAGGAAACACGTGAGCTGGCAGGGAGTTCCAGGTTCCAGGGAGGTGGTTTAGCTTCGATGTTTCTTTAATAATTACATAACGTGTTGCCGTGTGTTGGATCCCGGTGGAGTAGAATAGGGTCACCCCATCTCATCCCGTGGGTGTGTAGTGACTAAGGAATAGGGCTATCCGATAGTATACATACAGCCAATTTCATTAAAAAAATTATAGCATTTATTACTATTTATATTTATTTATTATATATTTATTATACTAACTAGCTTTTGCCCGCGGCTCCGCCCGCTTGGATGTCGGATATCGCGACCAAACATAGCCTATGTCCATTCTCATGGTCTGATCTCCCCCTATACCAAATTTCATTAAAATCGGTTCAGTAGTTTAGGCGTGAAAGCGTAACATACAGACAGAGACAGAGTTACCTTCGCATTTATAATATTAAGTATGGAAGTATGGATTTGTGAGTTCAAGTCCCACTTGAGCATTTCATTTTCCCGATGTATTTCGAATTTTAAAGTTAGCATAATAAATGCTATAAAAAGTAATTCAAATATATGGGCAGAGTCATCAAAAATCAATGGTTCAAAAGGGTTGAAAAATCATTCATTGGTTCCAACAGTTCGTAAAAATATTGGTAGATGGCTCCACCGTCGCCCTTAAAAGACGGATGTAAAGAGAAGGGAAATTTTGAAGTGATTCAGGTGTGGCAGGTATGGCAGTTGGAAGAGCATGCCCCCTGTAAGGGAAAGGTCGTAAGTTCAGTGCCCCACTTGAACGTTTCATTTTCCCGACATACAGTCTTTGTCAATGTGCCCGCTTAATAGCAAAAGACTCACCACCTGGGATTTTTTTTTTTATCGTGCGAAAAATCCCCACGGATACCACCCCCACGGAGCCGGTGGAGGCGGTTATGTCGGACTCGAACCGACTAAAACGCACGCCGTCTTGGGTCCTTGGCTGCCGGAGGTGAGATTGCCAAAAGAAGTTGTGGGGACCAAAATGTCCCCATCTAGCCCCGGTTACGGGGAGGCGCACTTTGCGCCGCCGCCGCGGCCTGCTTCTGCTAGGGTGACAGGCGGCTCCACCGGTCACCCCCAGGCCAGCGCTCATGGAGGACGGAGGTCGTTCTGCGACCTCCGACGTCCGGTTCGCCTTCGCTCTGCACGGGCTTCCCGGGCCCGGAATCTGGTCCGGACCCGACCGGCCGCCTCCTTCTCGAGCATTACTTGCTCGCAGAAGGAGGCGGCCGCACCCCAAGCGTTTGCGCATCGTACCATCGCTGTGAGCAATGTGACGAGTGTGAGGACTCCCACCCCCAGAGCCGCCACTAGGACCCGCCTCGCTAGGGCACTCGGTCAGCGTGTGCAGCTCCGTGTCCTCGCTCGCATCACAGTGATGGCACTTGGACGTTGGCCCTGCTATGTGGGATTGCAAATTGCAGTTGTTTGTCAACTATTTTCAATTATCGTCTTCATTTAAGCGTTAATCCCAGTAGCATCGGAAGCTTTCAGCTTGGAGTCTGGGGTCCGCTTTACCAGTCTAACTACGGATTAGGCTAAATTTCGATATTTTCTGTGACGCGATTGCTATCAGACCTCCACAACCCAAAGGCGATATCGAAGCATTGCAGTTAGACGATTTTATGGGCATTTTAGGGCTCCCCGCAACGACTATGCTGGACCCCAATAGATGTTCGTATGGCAACCGAAACTGAAGGCTTACGACGACGTGCTCACCGAGGCACGACCAAGCCAATGCAAATACCCATATTCATCGGTTTAATCTTCAATCAGGCCCTCGATTCTAATGAAGCTAAACCACTGTGGTGCCATGGTAAGGGAAAAAATTGACATTAAATTTTAGACTTTATTTCTGTACATCTAAAGAGCAAAATGAAATTAAAAAGTTGCATTACACTTTCATTCACTCTGTGAAAAGTCTTTTAAGTTTAAACTTTAAAGATATCATTTTAAAGTCTATTATTTAATGCTGTTACTTGCAGTAGCAGCGGTATGACTATGATAGAAACGAGGCCCAGGCTTGACGCTGTTATGTCAGAAAATTTTGAGAACACTAACTTCACAGGCTCAAATCTACGTACGAAAATACCTATTTCATCGAACAGACATTTACTGGACCCGAAATTTCAGTTCATTTGATTCGGTCATCGTTTATTTTATTTTTTTTTTTTTTTATTTAATATTCATGCACACACAAAGCGAATACATAACATACAATGGATGTTGAAAAGTTAGTACATTGGTACTGCTTATTTCTATAAGAAATTTCTCCCAGCAGACCGGCGAGAGGAGATCGTGACACATACGAAAATTGGTGTGATTGTGTGTATAGTAATTAGAGAGAAAACTATAAGTGCACACACACGCTTAACATTATAAAAGGTACAGTAGTACTTAATATCTAAATAAATATACCATATTAAGTATCATATATATTTTATACTAACTAAAAATGATATACTAAATATATTCTACATAAACCTAAATAATATCAAATATACATAAACATACACAGTACAATAAATAAGCAAACATTTATGCATAAATAGGAGAATCACCATCCCTCCTCCGCCCACGACTTGACGTCACTGAACAGAAGAGAGATAATGACTGCGAACTTTGCTTTTAAATACAGACAGCGTGTTGCTGGCTCTGATGTCAGACGGTAGCGAGTTCCACAGTCTGACCGCTTGCACGGTGAAGGAGTAAGAGCAGAAATCAGTTTTGTGGGATGGGAATTTAAGGAGAAATCGGAGGCTTGATCTGCACGGAGCATCAGAGGCACGAACAAATGAGAAACGCTCCCTCAGGTAAGATGGTGCAGAGGGGTTGTGCAGAATATTAAAAAGGAGACAGAGAATTCGAGTGTTTCTACGGTGGCGGATAGGGAGCCACTTGAGTTCTTTACGAAACTGCGAGACGTGGTCGTACTTCCTCAGATTGAATACGAACCGAATACACAAGTTTTGCAGTCTCTCCAATTTGTTTAAAAGTTCCTCAGTGGCATCTAGGAAACAGGCATCAGCGTAGTCGATAATAGGTTGGATAAGGGTTCGGGCAAGAGAGATTTTAGTTTTTAAAGGTAGAAAACTCTGGAGACACCTCAGGGAGTGAAAGCTGTAATGTACCTTTTTACTAACCTCATTGATGTGAGGACTCCAAGATAGGTTAGCATCAAAGAGTACACCCAAGTTCTTGGCGGTATCCGAGTAGGGTATCCGAGTTCCGTCCAGCGTTACAGGAGGTAATGTGGAGAAGTCAAGCTGCCTGCGCATCCGAGTGCTGCCAATGATCATTGCCTGCGATTTAGTTGGGTTGATACATAGTCCGAATGATTTGGCCCAGTTGCTAATACGATGCAGGTCGTGGTTCATGGCAGAAACTGCCGAGGAGGCGTCAGTCACTGCAAAATGATGGTATAGCTGCAAGTCATCGGCATATAGATGATAGTTGGATGAAATTAGACCTGTGACCGAGTTGATGAAGATGGAAAATAAGAGAGGAGAAAGGACACCTCCCTGGGGTACACCCGCAGCCAGTCCACACCAGTCAGAGGACTCCTGTTCCAGGTGAACGCACTGCGACCGCCCTCGAAGATAGGAATCAAACCAAGAGATAGCATTAGAGGAAACGTTAATGCTCTTCAGGGTGCCAAGCAGTATGTCAAAATCGACGGAGTTGAAAGCGCTACCTCGTTATATAGGGCGAACACTGTCCAAAGGCTTATTACATAAGTATCGATAGATATAATACCTTTTCACGGTCTGGTTCACTTGTAATGTGATCTGGTTACCTTCAGGTGCTAAGAGGTTGGTGCTATTATGAAATCATATCTAGTTTTCGATTACATAACTGTATATTATAGGTATTTAAAATTAGTGTTATAGTTACCGGGATACCTACTTATCTATGTTTTTTGAACTATTGGCAAAGCCAAGAAGGCAAAACGATGGACGAGACGAAAAAATTAAGAATTTGCCTTTTTACATACTCATAATATGCATTCATTCATGTCATTTTGACAGCCTCTGTGGAGCAGCAGTAGTGAACGCGGCTGCTACGTAGGAGGTGCGAATTCGATCCCCGCTCAGTGCGAATATTTGTATGGGCATTGGCATTGCTCTGGTCGTGCCTCGGAGAGCACGTTTATCCGTCAGTTTCGGTTGCCATACGAACATCTATGACAGTTACGGGTAGTGGGAGTCCTCAAATGTTCGACAACTGGTCTAACTGCAATGCTTTGATAAGTATCACCTTTGGGTTGTAAAGGTCAGGTGGCAGTCGTAAAATATCAAAGTCCAGCCAAATCTGCATTTAGACTGGTAAAGCGTACCCCAGACTCCAAGCTGAACGCTTCGGATGCATCTGGGATTAATGCTAGGATGAAGAAGAAGAAGACTCTATAATATGCATTCACAATACGTATCTACTCAAAAAAGCTGTAATTTGTATGTTAAAAGTTATTTAAAAGATTCAGAAATTTATTTAGAGAGATCCGGTTCTTAGCATTCCATGGATTCACCATGCGGTCGCCGGGTCCATGGCGTGGTACAGAGAGGAACACTGTGACGGCGCCTGGGACTTGCGACCCAGGTGTAGGTTTAGGGTGGCCACCTTGTGATGCATCAGCGCTCACCTCCACCGTCAGTCGTGTTCCCCCCTCTACCTATCCAAATTTGGTAAGATCCTATCAACGCCGTTTTCGATATTCGTTTGAGTAAAGAGCTTACTGAAGCTCTTGGCAATCCGAGAGGGGAATCAAAAGGGACGAAAGATTCTGATATATTGACTTAATTCAAAAAGAGAGAACACCTTCTCAATTAAGCGTTCATGTTATATCACATGCCTATATAATTTAAAAAGGGTGCTTTTTTAAATTATATAGGCATGTGATATAACATGAACGCAAAAGATTAAAAAAAGAAAGCTATTGCTCCCTAAAATCATCGTAGGCCCTATTCATTACGTCGTGAACGCAAATTAAGTATTTAAGGGCATCGTAAACGTAATTTACGTTATTAAGGGATCGCAAGAGGGCTATATATTGTAGTCTTTGCAGGAAGCCCCATTAGAACTACTGGTGCCCCGATTTCCTGAGATTTCTGGGAAAATTCGCCTTTGACAACACTTGTTAAATATGTTTACTTTATTGTCCTTCATGATTGGCGGTCCCTAGGTTTTAAAATGAAAGCCTTAGGTCCAATTGGATGATAATAGTAGGCTGTAGATGTCAGTGGACAAGTTGAAACTGTTAAAATATGAAGTTGACGACACAAAATAATTGTAATATTTTGATTTGTAAGTATTCCTTTGTTTTATTAGAATATTATTTCGATGGATACTTAAATGCTTTAAAAATGGGCGCTGGGTTTTTTAAATAAAACATATTTTCTTACTTTCTTTCTTTCTTTCTTACCTAAGTAAGCAGATAAAAGACAGGTAACCAAATATATAATATCTGCAGTAGCCTAGTGGTTTGGGTAATGGACTGCTGAGACGAGGTCTCAGGTTCGATCCCAGGTTTACCATGGCACACAACAATGACTTTTCGATGCTTTTCGAAGTTATGTGTGTATTTATCGTAGGTTTATAAGTGCCCGGTTAATGGCAATAGGCTCGCCACCTATTACATTGGGACCTAAACATAAACTGGCGAAATGTGGGTGCTAGCACCTCTGCCTACCCCTTCGGGGAATACAGGCGTGAGTTTATGTTATGTATGTTAGGTAACCAAATACAACCAATGTAAAACAATGCATTTATTTATTTTTTTCACTTTTTCCAACCGTGCAAGGTTACCATCATTCATATTTAATTCTATTAGACGTAGGTGCTCAAAGAATTATGTTTTTTGAGCTGTTAGACTTACAGAAGTCTGTGGACAGTCTACTGTACATCGGAGGATCTTCGAAAGCGCAATCAAGGTAGCAGCACACCAGGAAAGCAGAATTCGAGAGTAGACGTGCTGTCATCCAGTCGATAAAAAAAAAGAAAGTAAGAGTTCTCTAGACTTTTCTGTTAGTTCCACATTGTTTTCATTCATTCATGACGAATATTACTTATTCTGTTTTATTATAACTTCATAAGGAATAAAGTACGTACAAGCAAGAAATATAATCTGAAATTAGCATATTTATTAGGATACAGGCAGACATGCGAATCTAAAAATGAATTAAAGCCATGAATAAAATATAAGATAACGTTTTAGTACATTCACATCCTGAATCCTGCCAGTGAATACGGATCTATTTCGTACGGTCAGCAGAATAAATTTAACATTACTTTTGATTACTACCACATTACACTGCTGTTGTAATGATTAATTTACTTAGGTCGATTTAGAAAGAAAAATAAATGTGATCGGTCTAGGCGAGATTTGAACCCGTTATTCCTTCTCTTACAGGGAGAATGCTTTTGACCACTAAGCTACCAGACTCACACCCGAACTAATCCAAATCTTTTCTCCTTCATTTATCCGACTTTGAGACGACAGTGGAGTAATCTACTTATAGCTCTAACGAGCCATGTTGTTGGAACCAATGAATGATCCTTCAATCATTTTTAAACATTGATTTTTGATTTTGGTAATTTAATGGTCAAAAGCATTACCTCTGTAAGAGAAGGATCGCGGGTTCGAGTCCCACCCGAGAAGATTCATTTTTAACGACGCAAAAACGACGGGGTGTTATAAGTTTGACGTGTCTGTGTGTGTGTGTGTGTGTGTGTGTGTGTGTGTGTGTGTGTGTGTGTGTGTGTGTGTGTGTGTGTGTGTGTGTGTGTGTGTGTGTGTGTGTGTGTGTGTCTGTCTGTGGCATCGTAGCACCCAAACGGATGAACCGATTTGGATTTAGTTTTTTTTTGTTTGAAAGGTATATTAGTCGGGAGTGTTCTTAGCTATGTTTGAAAAAAATTGGTCCAAGATGGCCGCCGCCACAACATGTTGGAATACAAATTTCTTTGGAATTCCCTCAATATGGGTATCAAATGAAAGACCTTGACTAGGAGATCAATTTAAAAAGTATAAAATAAAAATTAAATTAATAATTTAAAAAACCCCCGTCACAAAAAACACCAAAAAGTTGAAAATAAATGAATAAATTTTAATAATTGCCATGTCGGGGGACCTTACGATATAAAGGAGTACTTAACCGGTTACGGTCCCCCGACATGGCAACCGTTGAATTAAAATTTATTCATTTATTTTCAACTTTTTGGTGTTTTTTGTGACGGGGGTTTTTTAAATTTTTAATTTAATATTTTCCCTAAACCCTTGCCCAAGTAGTATACTGAGACCCACCCGATGTGATTCAAATTCCCCTTCTATTTTTGTCCCTCTGTTAGGGAAAAATCGCGGGTTCGAGTCCCGACCGAGAAGATTAATTTTTCCCTATGTATTTCCCTGTGATAATGCTGTTAGGAAATTCTACGTACACAGGCTTCTAACCTGCCCGGTAGACGACAATAATCTTGTCCTCAACTACGCCAATGTTGTACCCAAAACTAGCATTATGTGATCTGGGTCCTCTTGACTTGCTTTATCAGTATCAGTTTAGGCGTGAATAGGTAACAAACAGGCAGTGGTTATAAAGATGTGGATAGAGATGTTTTAATACTCTCATTTCTCCAGCAATTGGGTATTCTACTGATTAGGTCATATTAGTTACTATTTACTAAACGTCAAAACGATAAGTTTTATGGTAACTTGTATGAAAAAAGATTTAGTGACGTCATAAAATTCATTAGTCGACTCAGTTACTATTACAGGTTGGGTGGATGATTAAAAATAAATAAAAACTATAAAATAAGAACCAACGCAATTTTTATGTACCGCTCTTGTACCATTCTTAATTTAATAAGCTCAGTTAGATCATTTATTTTAACTATAGGATAATACCCAATTGTTTTATCACATAGTCAACTCTACTAATTTCTGCCTAACCCTTCGGGGATTTACACACGTTAGTTTATGGATGAATAATCTATTCTAGAGGATACATTACGAGAAGATATTTGCTAAAATGAACACAAAAATACTTACGTCATGTATCGATCCCAGGGCCTCACATTCGGTCACAAAATATATTAACGCAGACTTATGTCACAGGACCGGCGCTGTAAAGCAGTCACGTAATTTATTTTTCTTAAATATTATCAAATGCCTGTTTCGTGCGTGTTCAGAATTAACATTTTCGACGGTGAAGTATTTCAGCTTTTACAATAATTGTACCTTACCCCTGGCTACGCCCCACACCCGCTTGGATGTCGGTTATTACAAGTGTTGGTCATATAGATGTCAGCTCTTGTGAGTTTTGGTCATAGTACTCCCGCTTCAACTTAACCACTTGTGATTGAAAATACAGTAGATTTTAAATCTGGTGAAAACACTTCTAGCAAAAAACCGCATTAAAATTTGTTCTATAGTTATTATGACCATCGCGAACTAACAGAAATGAATTCCAAGAAGAATATTTTTGGGTTCAGTATCGTTAATGCATAACTCAAGTATTTTACAGACAAGGGTGAATTTCAACATCTATGAATTTTTAGCTAATTTTGGTGTTTTTTTTTTATTTGCAAGGATTATATTTTACTCTAATGGCGCCAATATTATCGACGAACTTGATCAAGATTGCTGGGAAAAGATTTAGGCAGTTATTCTCAAAGTGGGAGAGGTGGTACTCGGTATGCCTTAGGGTGGACGGAAGATAAGCCATGGACACTTGGTAGTGGCAAGACAAGTTGGTAGAGGGATGTCTATTTCTGAACTTACAAGAGTCCTTCAACTAAGATTCTCACGCGGTGAGCTGATGGGCATTGCGGTTCAAAAGGGTTCCAGAGGTTTACACCATCCGGTACATGTACCACGATTCTGATTCCGTTGTTCGAACCGCTGTTGGCAATATGAGAATCTTCCTTATCACTGTCAGGGTACATCTAGGATCTGTCCTTAGTCCATTCCCAATTAGCATGTTATTTTGGTCGGATAGCATCAGACAATCACTCCATAACTGCCCATGTATGCTGTTAATATCGGTGGTGGACGCCGATAGATTGGTGGAACATGTGAGGATGTGGATGTAGGAGCTTGAGGACGGTAGAGGTCAGAAGCCTTCTGTGGAGAAGATTGAGTACCTTTTACACGATAGCAAAGTGCTAGCTGCTGGAGCAACATAATCAGGAGTTGCGTGTCACCTACATCTTCGACGTCGTTGCTTTGTTGCGTGGACTCACGTGCAAAAGATTGCATGAGGCACTCTTGCATCCAACGGTAGCTTTCATGTAAGTGAGAAAGCAGAGGAAGAAAAGCCAAATGATGTTGACAGTGGAGAGGAGGGAAGAAGGGTGGGCAGGTTTTAACGGCGTAGGCTTGGTAGAAACCTTTCACGCCAGTAGAAGCAGGTGACGGAAAGAGCGCACGATGCTCCACCACACCGGCCTGTCCCTACTGCGGCATCAGCTGACTTCACCCAACTACTCGCCTGTCTGCTGTATGGGTAGTTCATATGCTAATGGTTAATCTGAGAGAAAATTAGGAAAGCTTCCGAATAACCCTCAACAGCCAACAACCTCTTTCCCACCTAGGGAGAGAGGCGGTGCTTTCTCCATTACCCAGGGTATACCACGTAGAGGCCACCTGACCTAGTAGCCCGTCGGACTACGTAGGAGCTTAATCAAATAAGTATGAAAACAAATTTTGGTGTAAATATACAATTTTGATTATTAGTAAAACCCCACCAAATTCACCAAAATTGCTCCACCAAAATTAGTTTCACGTCTAAAAAAATTATTTATTAAAATACTATTTAGAATATAGTGGTTACATTACCAAAATTTAATACACATACTGAACCTGTACACTATACTTAAATATTAAAACATACAATGAGAATAAACCGTTTTAAATAATCAACACAAAAATTACAATATTTTTGTCAGAGGTTTATGAAACAACCTACTTACGTGTTTGGCAGAAAAACAAAACGGGACTGGGGCAACTGGTACTGGTGCTCATTAACACCCAACTGAACGTTTCTAATGATGGTAGTGTCGTCCTTATTGGTACTTTCAATACGACTTCTTCGATGTTTTTATAAATCCCACCAAAATTTTACATTTGCCGTGGACGTATCTTTTAAATTATTTTTAAGATATAGTATTGTACTAAATACTACGAATGACATTATCGAAGATAGCTAAAATAATGCCGAATCGAATTATTATTAAGTACTAGCTTTTGCCCGCGGCTCCGCCCGCGTGGATGTCGGTTATCGCGACCAAACATAGCCTATGTCCTTTCCCATGGTCTAATCTATCCCTATACATCAAATTCATCGAAATCGGTTCAGTGGTTAAGGCGTGAAAGCGTAACATACAGACAGACAGACAGACAGACAGACAGAGTTACTTTCGCATTTATAATATTAGTACGGATATGGATACTCAGTACACTAATGAAGTTTTGATTAAACTGTGATCATTCCCAAGAAAACAGGTTGTGGACGCGCCAGCAAGCTTAGAATTTAGGTGAAAATACATTTTTTACACACTCGCAAAAAAATTTTTCGAACTTAAAAGTTAGCATAATAAATGCTATAAAAAATTCATTCAAACTCACAAAAATAGTTTCAATAATATAATGTATACGTGCATATAGAGAAAAACGATATCTTTCTCACAAAAAATAATCATTACTTTATGTTAACTTTAAGGTACGATTTTCAGTCAGTTACAGTCAGTTACAATTAACTCTCTGCGGGTACACTTATTGAAAACTAATTATCATCTAACTTTTACCATCGACGGCTCAATTCCCGCCAAAAACGTCCACCGAGCCTATTCCTACTTTTTTTTACGCCGGCTCCACCGACAACTCTGTTGTCAGTGTTTCCGGCTACCACAATGAATACATTTTACAACATGTCACAATTACACTATAAACTATTTTTATAATTATATTTATTTATTTTTATTATGCCTAATAACTGAACCATAAATATGAGTTTAAAATATTATAAATTCTTTATTACTATCTCCATGACAACGAGGGCAAACTGACAAAAAACTACCTCCATGACAGCTTGAAATCATAAGTAAAAATATTCAAAATCTAAATTAAAAAATGTTGCTTTAATTAAAACCATATTCAGAAATGAATATGCGGTCGTTACCAATTTGATATTCACTAACTAATAAATAAAATAAGCTTAGGTACTGTCAAGCACAAACTCGATACACACTTCGAAAGCCCACGAGAATAACAAATTGTGTTACCTATCAAATTAACAGCTCAACAAATGTCGTTAGCTCAATAAACACCGTTCACCCTACCATCAATTTGGGTAAATCACGACAAAATTTGCCATATTTAGGCTCATACTCCATTAGAACTGTCATCTAGAATATCTTATCATCGATATAATCTATTCTCAGATAAATCGCAATTCAGAACTGTATACTTAGTTCTCAATTTAGATTTCTGAGGATCTAGTCTGACTCGATCTGAGGATCTAGTTATAGATCGAATTTCAGGAATGAGTATTCAGTTCTGAAAATAATCTGAGGATAGATGTATAGACAATCTATCTATACTGTCCTCAAATAAATCGAGATGCAGGAATTAGGCCCATATTCCATAACAACGCTTAGTCGTGAATCGACTCTCATAATTCAATTAGAACTGCCATTTGGAATACAATCTGTATTCAGATCTATAAGAGGATAGTCAAATCTGTTAATCTGTCAATACAATCTGTCCCCTGATAAATAAAGATTCAGGACTTAGGTCCATATTCCAGAACAACCAATACGACCTTTACAACCTTCAAGAAAAGAGCGTATCAAATCTCTGTCTTGTGACTCCTCTGGTGTTTCGGGTGTCCATAGGCGGCGGTGATCGCTTATCATTAGGCGATCCGTCTGCTCGTTTGCCTTCCTATTCCATAAAAAAAACAACGCTCAGTTGCGGGTCGACTCTTACAGTTACATTAAAAAACTGTAATCTAGAATATACTTTATAATATTTTCTCACATCTCACACGGATCGGAATTCAGGCTTGAGTGTCGTTCTAGAATACGCCTAAATTAACTAGCTGACTGTACCTACTCAAGGTGAATACACATTCACTGTCATCGCCTCTCCGTGGGACGCATGATAATGTCAGTTTGTTCATGACAATTGTTTATCTGCGAGTTGATGATCAATTTTAGACGCAGATATGACTACCGTTGAGCTTGGTTAGTTATGGGTGTTGAGGATTTGAGGACTTTATTGCGAAATTTATATTGTATTGTATTGTGGGAAGTTAGGCTTTATTAGGTTCTATCGAAGAGATTAAGGTTTCACGTTTCAAAAGGAAAAGTGAACCTTATAGGGTCGCTTCGTTTCTGTTTGTCTATGTAGACCCTTTTCAAGGGCATAAGAAAAGTTCTTGACTTGGGAAGTATCACCGTCACCTTCGCCCTTAAAGACGGATATAAATAGAAGGGAAATTTGAAGTGATTCAGGTGTGACTCAATAGCTCAGTTGGAAAAGTATTCCCCCTGTAAGGGAAAGGTCGTGGGTTCAAGTTCCACTTGAGTTCTTCTTTTTCCCGATGTATTTCGAATTTAAAGTTAGCATAATAAATGCTATAAAAAATTCATTCAAGTATCAAAATGACAATGTTACCAAACATAGAAAGTAGGGGTCTTCAATCCCTTGGAGCTTTGTAAAAATTAAACTCATACCTACCACAGATTCACGATCATCGTGATAACTAGGCTACGTACCCACTGGACCCTCAAAATTCGACCTCATCTATAAATATGATCCATTGGACCTCCATGTTAGAATTGGACCCTCAATCTTGGATTTCATTTTAACATTAGTGTCCACTAGACCCTCTGTCAAACATGGAGTTCCATTCGACCTCATTTGTACATCGGCTTATTATTTAATTCGGTGTCATTGACGGCTTTATTGTATGCATGATTATGGGTATTTGCATTAAATAAATAAAAAAATAAATAAATATTCTACAACATTCTACACAACGCTATCTAGACCCATGGTAAGCTTTTATAGCTTGTGCTATGGAATCTAGAATGCGGATAAACATACTTACATACTTTTTTTTTGTAAATACATACATAATATACATAGAAACACCCAGACCAATGCAAATAGCCATAGTCATGCATACAAATATTTGCACTGAGCGGGGATCGAACCCGCGCCTCCTGCGTGGCAGTCGCATGCACTACCGCCACGCCACAGAGGCTGTCATTGGTTTGGTCATGTCCCGGAAAGCACGTTAAGGCGGTCCCGGTTGCCGTAAGAACATCTATGGCTGTCGTCGTTACGGGTAGATAAGACCCTAAAAAGACCAACAACTAGGCGGGTGATTTTCAACAAGTGATTTTTTTGTATCATTTCGGTGAGATTTTTCTATTACAATGTCTTGTTAATATATTTTGTAACGAAAATAAACTTTAATCTTATTTGTAACATATGCGTGAGTGGACATCATGTAACATCAAAACTTACTGAAATATTTAAGATTGAATTTTTAGGAGCCCACAGAAATGAAAAGTGTCCACTGAAATGATAAATCGTCCACCGAAATGACTAGACTGTGCACCGGAATGAAATTAGCCCATTGAAATGATACAGCCAAGGACATCATTTATTTTTTAGGAGGATTCCGTAGACTGTCTGAAACGAATCTAAATAAATTCCATAGAGATATCACTAGACTGTATTTGTGATATTGATTAAATATAAGATCAAACTATTATATTAGAGAAAAAAAGTTATTTTTTTTGCGGAACGAGTGTTGTGTTTTTACCCGACTGCGCGACGCAAAGGATGATAATGTGTTTATCAGTCTATGTATGTATGTTTGTTTCTATGTAGAGACCAAATGCATAGACCGATTTTGATAATTCTTACGTCAATCGATTCGTCTTAACCTTGCGAGAGTCACTAGAAACATGACAGTAATCAAAATTCACCACGGCGACAACCAGACGCCATATTGTCAAAATGAAAAAAAAAGTCGATGAACTATGTCAAGTGGGGTGTCGTTGAATAGGTATTTTAAAATCATTTTTAGGTTCCTTTTATCATTTTTCATTTAAAATAATAGTTTAGGATATATAACGATTTAAAGTTGTTTAACGAAACAATCCCCTTCGGCCATGTACGAAACCAAGTTTTGAAACTAGTTTCTAAATAAGAATAATATTTCTTCTTTCGAAATTGGTTTCGGTAAAAGAAAAAACATTCTGAATTCGAAACTGGTTTCGAGAAAAGAATATTATTTCGTCTTTCGAAACTTTCAAATCATACATAATCTAGTCTAACATAAAATATATGTAGGTACATACAAGAAGTAAGACAAAAGTTGAGGTTAATATTTAATTCAAAAAGTCAATGTTTAATAATGTAATGAAAAAGGTGCAATAATTTCGAGGCAATGGCCAACCGTGATTTCTATTTTTTTAAGCTGTTGTATTGTTACTTTGATTTCTTCATCTATCTCCATGTAATTTTTGTTATTTTTGGTTTTTGTTCTGGTAACACCGGTTTCATTTTTCAAAACATCCAAGACTTGAGCTAATGTCGGATTAGTACGCGCAATGAATCTGTTTAGTTTTGAATGCCACCCCTCCAAGTGGTTCGTTGTTCTTATTTCTTCCTCGCTGCAGTTGCAAACTTTGTTAAAATTGTTTTGCTCAAACCATTGCCTTTTAAAATATTTATTAAATTTTTGAACTTCTATGCCATTTGGGCTTCTATTCATTACATAGTTATATCCTTTAGTAATAAAGTGTTGGGGCAAACGTGCTAAGCCTGCACAACGAGCTACGTGTCTCTTTTTGATACTTGAATTTAAGTTAAGTTTCTTTGCCTTTCGGAATAATGCCCTGTTAAACTGAAAGCAGCATAACTTTATTTCGATCATTGGAAAGACATCTCTGATTCCTAGCATTGCTGCTTTCTCAAAATCCAAAGTAATTTTCTGGGGTTCAAATGACGGAATTTGTGATTTTATTAATCGGAATAATATTTTGTAAGTTTCCTTTTTTTTGTTTTCGAGAAAGGCAAAAATTAAAGGTGTTACTGATCGAGTTTTTTCATCAAAGCCATGTATAGAATATAGCTGCTTGAAACATCGTGGGCAAGACTTAAAGGTTCCATCACAGTAGAAGTGTTTATAATTTTTAATTTTTTGTCTTGCATTTGCTGTGCAAAATACTAACATGCGATTGCCGTCATCAATGAAATCAGCTAAGATCAAGTGTTCAAATTTTCCGGGAACAACTACTTCGCTAGGTAGTGTAAATCTCTGTTTTGTCACGCCTAATACTTTGTTGCGTTCATTGTATAGTCCACCTTTAATATTACTAAAACTTGGCAATTGACTAATAAAACTATGTCCCATATTTATCAGATCAGCATTCATATCGTCATATTGTTTTTTTATTGAGACAAAATTAGTACTAACTTTTTGTTTTAAATTATCCATGTTTTTAAGATATCCTGTTTTTATAATATCTCCTTTACAGTGATTCTCGTGTTGGTTTTGTTTTATAATTTCATTCTTAGAATTAATAGTAAAATTACCTTTGCATCCCAAATGTTCTTTTTCGCAATAATAAAATGTGTTTCCGTTTTTGTAAATTTTCTTTCTATGGTACTTCCGCCCTTCATATAGAGATGCTACCCCTCCTCTTTTAGTATTTATGAACTCAATGTTTGTTTTATTCATTATATATTTTATACTGCAATGCACAATATCAATTAAACGAATGCTATTTAAATTGCTTCGTTGCACTTCTGTACTTTATCAGCGCTTGACGTATGTCATTGGATACTGAGTATAAAAGGTTTTATGTTATGTGTTAGTGGATAGTAATATATTATATTAGAGTTTGTATGATTTGAAAGTTTCGAAAGACGTAATAATATTCTTTTCTCGAAACCAGTTTCGAATTCAGAATGTTTTTTCTTTTACCGAAACCAATTTCGAAAGAAGAAATATTATTCTTATTTAGAAACTAGTTTCGAAATTGGTTTCGTACATGGCCGAAGGCAAACAATCGCTAATTTTCTTAGTTATTTATTTTAAGTTATAAGTTTTTATTTCAAGTATAAATGATATGAAGGAAATTGAAAGGAGATTACAAAAAGATACATGTCATATCATAACTAAAAAGTATAAAATATTTTTTTTTATTAAAAAATAAAAAAACCCCGACTGCCACTGAAAATACCGAAATAAGTTTGATAGCAGGCGGTACCCATTTGACAATCATAAACCGAAAGAAAATTAATGGGTACCGGCTGCTATCAAAATTATTTCGGTCTTTTCAGTGGCAGTGGGGTTTTTTTATTTACTGGTAACAATAATAGTGTTCTGTATGTAAAACTTCAAAATGTACTAAATCAACTCTTATATTTTTACGACACAATGATTTAATAAGAAATCAATCACTTCATCTTCATCAAACATAACAAAAAAAAAATAGATCACGTTATCGTAAATTATTGTAAACAGTTTGGCTATATAATCCGATTATGTACTTATGCGAAAAGAATGAAAATAGCGCAATCACTAGTCACTATTGCAACTGATTGAATGAATTCAATGAATCGATCCTGCTTCTTTTTTTTTAGCATATCTCTCCCTGTCTTTTCTAAGAAACTCTTCGCGTGTGACGTCATTGCTCTTAATTCTCTCTTTTCTTCTTCTTTCATATAACCTTCTTTTTTCTAACCTTTCCTTTCTGGTCTGTAGCTTAGGTCGCGGCATCCTAAAATCCAAATCATAATTTTTAAACATTGAACATCACATTATCGTTGAGAATACACATTGTCTAGAAGTAAGTACATCTATTATCCATTTTCTAACAAGATATTTTAAACTGTTTTTTTTATTGTATTGTGATAAATAAAAGAAAAAAAAAACAAATATTAACACATCAAATTAATCCCAAATATCGAACCTATACCTATCTAGAATTATCTCACCAAATGTTTATGATTTAATCTTAGACTCAAGAATCTCTAAAACTTATGATTTTATCATTTCTAAGTTAAATTTCATTTAAGTGGACTGTTGTCGGTATAACAGTCCACCGAATCCACTGAAATGATAACACCGAGGTGATAAAAATAATAAGTTTTACATTTAACTCCGATATTAGAATTAATATTAAAATGTCAACACTGCTGTAACAAAACATATCTTACGGCGAATTTAAAACACAATTTTGAAATAAATTGAATGAACCTAACACGAGCTATAACGGCCACAGAAATGACACTATTTTTGTCCCCATATCACTGAAATGATATACTTACTTTTCGGGGGGAATCCACGATGATTTTGTGACGAGTTCGTGCGCTCCAACGAATGGAGGTGGCCTGATTCGAAGTAAGGAAAGGCACGGGGGGTGCAAAAACGCTATGTTGACGAAGTTACTCTACTAAAACTTACTGTCCACCAAAATGATAACTTTTTACAGGACAAAAGTAGACTGTTTAATACAATGTATAAGAAATAAGATAAACAAACAATATTAGTTTTTTTCTATGGGTCTTATTATAATTTATTCATACAAAATTCGATTTTAGTCCAAATGTTAAATACAACTGCAGGGCAAGATATTTTACGAGTGAAATTCGATTCAGGACAGGTCACCGAAATGATAAAATGACACTTTGTAATTAATTTTTTTTATGTAATAGAGGACATTACTCAACAATTTTTTTTGCCATGGTAGAGAAGTACCTATTATACTATGAAAAGTAATCAAAATCGTAAAACCAACACATTGCACTACCGTTCTCAGGCTTGCCGTGTATTTTTTTTGCTTTTGATATTCACCCAGGCCTTGATTCTGCTTAAGCCAAACCATAGTGATGCCATCGCCACTGCAAAAAGGCATTAAATAATAGACTTTAAAGCGATGACATTAAAGTTCAAAATTAAATGACTTTTTGCAGAGTTATTAAAAAAATGTAGTGAAACTGTTTTCATTTCATTTTGAACTTTAAGAGAAGAGAAATAAAGTCTAAAATTTAATGTCATTTTTTGCAGTGTCTGTGTCACCACAGTGGCCTAGCTTTAGTAGAATCGAGGGCCTGGTCTAACTGCAATGCTTCGATATCGCGATTGGGCTATGGAGGTCAGATGGCAAACTGGTGATAAAGCGGACCTCAGAGGTGAAAGCTTTGGATGCTCAAGCTTTGGAATGAACTCCCTGCCGTGGTTTTCCTATGCGACTACAATATGGGGTTCTTCAAGAGGGGCATTAGAAGGTTTCTTCAGGGTAGGCAGCGCGAGTGTAACGCCCCTGGTGTTGCATACGTCCATAGGCCACAGTAACCACTTTCCATCAGGTGGGCCGTGTGCTTGTCTGCTACCTAAGTGGTATAAAAAAATGTGACTGGGACTAACGCTAAGATGAAGATGAAGCAGCTTTAGCTTACAAGATTTTTATGGCAGCAGTTGTCGTCTGACATCCGAACGAAGCTCCAGACTCTAGAGCAAGCCTTTCTTTCTGAGTTCGTTATAAAAACCTGCGCTTTTGAACACTTTAGAATTTGATATCGGTTTACAGATGAAGCAGGCTTCAAAAGATCTTGGTTGTCGCTCCAAAGACTCCCGAATCTTATAATCACTATTCTAACTCTAATATATCAGGATCACCAGTACTTATAAAACACCATTTAATGAAGTTCAGCACGTGACACGAAAAGTTAAATTGTGCCAACCCCATTGAAATTAATCAGGAAGGAAATTGGAGGAGTTAGATACATAATAAGGGCGCTTCTCTCATTAGCGAGAGGGAGACAAAAGATACTAAAATTGCAAACTGCGAACACGTGCGAATTTGCATGTCGACATAGCTTGCGGAGTTTATAGGCAGACAATATTTTCGTCTATAAATTCTACCGTGTATGTACAGCAGTGTTGAGTAAATGTTAATTGCATCAACAAACAATTTAAAATTAAAAAGCCCGACTGCGGTCTAATAGATGGAAACAAGTTTGACAGCAGACTGTACCTACAGTCAGCGTCAGAAATATCTTATAAATAAATATTCCACAACATTTCACACAACGCTTACTAGACCCATGGTAGGTAAGCATAGCTTAACTAGCTTGTGTTATGGAATCTAGAATGCGGATAAACATACTTAGATACTTTTTTTTTTGTAAATACATACATACTATACATAGAAACACCCAGACCAATGCAAATAGCATGCATACAAATATTTGCACTGAGCGGGGATCAAACCCGCGCCTCCTGCGTAGCAGTCGCGTGCACTACCACCACGCCACAGAGGCTGTCGACAAAGTCTCAAAATGATTTCAAAACTCACGTTATTAAGAGCAAAACAAACTGTTTCATTGATTTAAATGGTATTATTGTCCAAACTAAAAATGTGTGCCAAATGTCAGAATAATCAGTAAACTGGAAGATGGTAAAAAAAGAAATTAAGAACATTTTGACCATTTTGTTCGTCAACATCTTCCTGATGTTGACTGTACCCTATTGCCAATCATAGACCGAAACAAAAATTAATGAGTACCGCCTGCTGTCAAACTTATTTCGATATTTTAGACAGTTGTAGGGTTAATTGCAAGTTTAATTGCAATTAAAATGTGCCCAACACTGATCTCAATATCAGATCGATTTTGACTAGCAAATGAAATACCTACTAATGATGTTAATATGAAACAGTTTTATTGATTATAATATTATAATCAGTTACATTCAAACGTAGATATTTTTTCCAAGTAATTAGAAAGACCGAATCCAATCAATTCTAATTTTGCATGGTAATAATAAAGACCTAAAAATAATCGGTTAAGGGTGCTTTTATATTTGGAACGACACAATCAATGTCAAAAAAAATGTATGTATTTAATTCAAATTGATTGTAGTTATTATTATTATAGTTGTTATTATTTTAATTGTATTATCGTTTATTGATTTAAATTGTATTATCGTTCAAACTAAAGAAGTGTACTAAGTACCAGAACAATCAGTCAACCTTAAAGGGGGAATATCTTAAGATCATTTCTAGAACTTTGCTAGTCAAGATGCATCTGATGCTGACTGTCCCCAAATTAGTAAGTTAAATAAACAAAAAAAAAAAAAAAAGTTAAATACCTTCAAGGACACAATTTTTTTTATAAAGGACACGTCAATTTAACTTCATCTCGCCTGATGGTAAGCTAAAGGCAAAGTCTCGGAAAAAGGGTCACCGTCGTAAACATGTACCATGTTAACAGTAGTGGCAGTCAACTTGACGGCCTCATCAGATGCCTTTTCACGCCCCGCTTAAATTAATTAGTCCAAACAAAGGTCTTGAAGAGTTTATTTTTATCAAATATAAATAAACAAGATTAATAAACATTCTGGGACAAACAAAAGAGCGATCTTTCATATAAAACCTGCTATTATGGATGCCTAGAATGCGGATATAGGTAATTATAGCCTTTTTTTATATGAATACTTACTTAATTATGCATAGGAGTTAGTGATCTTAGATATGGTATTAGACATTTTCATGCATACAAACATTGCGTGTTATTTCCCCGTGGAGTAAAATACCCACACCATATCTTCTCGTGGGTGTCGTAGAAGGTCACGACGGTCCTCATTCCGGGGGCAAGTCGGGGACTCCGTTGTTCCCCCTCCCGAGGGGTGCAAGGGATATGTTGATGACAAAGTTACCTCCGGCTTAGCACCAAGACCCTTAGACGGCGTGCGGTTATAGTCGGTTCGAGTCCGACATAACCTTCCCTTCCGGCTCCGGCAGGGGACGTATCCCAGAAGGCGACTAAGGGATACGGTCTATTGGACAGTAAAACATACAACTCATGACAAAGTGCCTGCTTAACGGCAACACGCTTGCCCCATTTTAAATGAGATCGAAAATTATAGTAATCAGATGGGTATTAACACCCATCTGATTACTATAATTTGTACGCCTTTGCTTACCCCCTCGCAAATTTACAGGCCTGAATATATGTATATTAACATAACATAACATAACATAAACTCATGCCTGTATTCCCCGAAGGGGTAGGCAGAGGTGCTAGCACCCACAGTTCGCCAGTTTATGTTTAGTTACCAATGTAATAGGTGGCGAGCCTATTGCCATTAACTGGGCACTTATAAACCTGCGATAAATACACACATAACTTCGAAAAGCATCGAAAAGTCATTGGTGTGTGCCTTGGTAAACCTGGGATCGAACCCGAGATCTCGTCTCAGCAGTCCATTACCCATACCACTAGGCTACCGCAGATATATATGATGTATGTATAAACATTTTCACTGAGTAGGAATCGAACCCGCGATCTCCAAAGTAACAATCAAACGCTCTACCGCCTCGCTACTGAGGTACTTAGTCATTTATCAGAAGTCTGAGTATCGTAAAAAAACACGAGACAAATCGACTAATTATAGTCAACAATATAACAAAATAAATAGATGTTTCTAAGAATTATCATTCTAAATAGGGGGACGAATGAGGCGACAGAAAAACAACGGATTTGGCGGACGTACGTTGAACTCTCATTGCTTCGAGTCATCTGATCAACCGTTTGATGGTGCGGTTCCATTGTTGTACGTCAATAGAATTCATATTTAATCCGTTAAAATGTATAAATAGTATAACTTTTTTTTCGTGCGGATATCCCCTCGGATACCTCCCCCGCCGGAGTTGGAAGGGAAGGTTATGTCGGAATCTAACCGACTAAAACCGCACGCCGACTGTAAGTCGTGGTGCTAGGCCGGAAGTGAGGTTGTCTTCGACATATCCCTCGCACCCCGGTTGACCCAGGGCCATCTCTTACGGTCTGACCCTCCTCGGGAGGGGGGACAACGGTGTCCCCGACTCATCCCCGGAATGGGGAGGCGCGCTTCTCAGCGCGCTGCCGAATAGTGTAATCAGACAGTGGTAGGGGTGACGCGCTTAATAAACTAGTGCGGAAGAGGGTAGACAGATACGGTCTGTCCAATAATAACTAGCTCAGCGGTCGTCAGTGCACCGTGATCATGGCGCTTGAAACAACGCCGAAATATCAGTTACTCTAAAAATAGAAAACATGGTAAATATCCCGGTGAGTGTTACACAATTAATGTTAATGATCATGTCAATATCAAATCATACATTAAAATGTAGAAATTATCGGGATATACTTGGGATCGCTACAAATCACCTGGCGCAGCGATAGAGTGTTTCTCCAATTATTAAGATAAAGAATAAAGATACTAATGTTAAGCTAACAACATGAGCATCTAAAGACTCAAAAAGGTGATTTTAGTCGGTTCAAGTTTAGTAAAACCGTTCCCCGCACAAAAAAAAAACTATAATATCAACATGTAGCTCTACAAAACACACTATCATAATAATCAAATAATTAAAAAAGAACTAGTACCTAGTATTTCAGACATGTGTGTCTTTAATACTAGGTATTAGTTCCTTTTTAATTATGTGTAATGCGCACATTAAGAAAGGTATGCAACTAGCAGTGAACTGTAATCAATAATTTTTTGAATGAAAACTATGTCAAAATGCAACTGCTTAACCATTTTTGACTCCGTTGACCCTTTTGTTGAGCTTATTATTATTTAAGTACAAATTAATTACGTAGACGAGAATAAACCACCAAATTAAAAATAATTGACGTGAGACGTTGGAAACAATCCCTGTCAAGTCACGCACAGCCAAGTCACCTTGATCGAACGAGCCGAACATCCGTAATGTTGCTTAGAATTAGAGCAATAGAGGCTCCCAGTATTGCGTTTGTTGTGTACCCCTAAATTAAGTTGTAAACGTGATTTGTACGATATCCTATTGTCTTTAGGCGATGTATAATGGAAATAAACTCAGAGTAAGTTTTAAATGAAATTAGTTTGAACCGACTCATCGTGATATATTATGTGTTATGTATCATCATCATCATCATTTCAGCCATAGGAAGTCCACTGCTGGACATAGGCCTCCCCTATAGATCTCCAATAAGACCGGTCGGAAGTGGCTCGCATCCAGCACGTGTTTTGTATGTTAACCATTATATCCGACGTTTCGGTTGCTTTTTAGCAATGATGGTTTTATATCAAGTTATAATCACATCACAGCGTTAGTCCTAATTGCACCCGAAGCTTGCAATTTTGAACCCAGGGGGTCTGCTTCCTGATTGGCTTTTGGGACTGACCACTCAATCCCGAGGAGCAAGCGTAAACTAGAGTCTTGACCAACTGACTACTCAATCCCGAGAGGCAAGCTTAAACCAATGTCTTCACCAACTGACCATTCAATCCCGAGGGACAAGCATGTACCAGAGTCTTGACCAACTGGCTACTCAATCCCAAGGGTCAAGCATACACCAGAGTCATGACCAACTGACCACTCAATTCCGAATACCAGAGTCTTGACCAACTGATTACTCAATCCCAAGGGGCAAGCATATACTAGAGTCTTGACCAACTGACCCCTCAATTCCGAGGGGCAAGCATATACCAGAGTCTTGACGAACTGACCACTCTATCCCGAGGGACAAGCATGTACCAGAGTCTCGACCTACTGACCAGTCAATCCCGAAGGGCATGCATATCCCAGAGTCTTGACCAACTGACCACTCAATCCCGAGGGGCAAGCATGTACCAGATTCTTGACCATCAATCAGCAGAGGTACCGACTTGAATTTGGGATTGGTTTAGACCTCGAAGATCTTGGCAGAACATTAAAAATCCTAAATTATTATGGGTGATTTTCAACAAGTGATTTTTTTGTATCATTTCGGTGAGATTTTTCTATTACAATGTCTTGTTAATATATTTTGTAACGAAAATAAACTTTAATCTTATTTGTAACATATGCGTGAGTGGACATCATGTAACATCAAAACTTACTGAAATATTTAAGATTGAATTTTTGGGAGCCCACAGAAATGAAAAGTGTCCACTGAAATGATAAATCGTCCACCGAAATGACTAGACTGTGCACCGGAATGAAATTAGCCCACTGAAATGATACAGCCAAGGACATCATTTATTTTTAGGAGGATTCCGTAGATTGTCTGAAACGAATCTAAATAAATTCCATAGAGATATCACTAGACTGTATTTGTGATATTTATTAAATATAAGATCAAACTATTATATTAGAGAAAAAAAGTTAATTTTTTTGCGGAACGAGTGTTGTGTTCTTACCCGACTGCGCGACGCAAAGGAGGATAATGTGTTTATCAGTCTATATATGTATGTTTGTTTCTATGTGGCGTTCTAGAGACCAAATGCATAGGCCGATTTTGATAATTCTTACGTCAATCGATTCGTCTTAACCTTGCGAGTGTCACTAAAAACATGACATTAATCAAAATTTACCACGGCGAAAACCAGACGCCAAAATTTTGTCAAAATGAAAAAAAAGTAGATGAACTATGTCAAGTGGGGTGTCGTTGAATAGGTATTTTAAAATCATCTTAAGGTTCATTTTTCATTTAAAATAATAGTTTAGGATATATAACGATTTAAAGTTATTTAACAAAACAGTCGCTAATTTTCTTAGTTATTGATTTTAAGTTATTATTAAGTTACAAGTTTTTATTTCAAGTATATACGATATGAAGGAAATTAAAAGGAGATAACAAAAAGATATACAAGTCATATCATAACTAAAAAGTGTAAAATAAAACAAATTATTAAAAAATAAAAAACCCGACTGCCACTGAAAAGACCGAAATAAGTTTGATAGCAGGCGGTACCCATTTGCCAATCATAAACCGAAAGAAAATTAATGGGTACCGACTGCTATCAAACTTATTTCGGTCTTTTCAGTGGCAGTCGGGTTTTTTTAATTACTGGTAATAATAATAGTGTTTTGTATGTAAAACTTCAAAATGTACTAAATCAACTCTTATATTTTTACGACACAATGATTTAATAAGAAAAATTATAAAAATAATGTAAGTATGTTCAAAAGATTAGCTCTTTTGAACATACTTACATTATTTTTATATCTTAAACTTAAACACTTCATCTTAAACATAACAAAAAAAAATTAGATCACGCTATCGTAAATTATTGCAAACAGTTTGGCTATATAATCCGATTATGTACTTATGCGAAAAGAATGAAAATAGCGCAATCACTAGTCACTATTGCAACAAAATGAATGAATTCAATGAATCGATCCTGCTTCTTTTTTCTATCATATCTCTCCCTGTCTTTTCTAAGAAACTCTTCGTGTGTGACGTCATTGCTCTTAATTCTCTCTTTTCTTCTTCTTTCATATAACCTTCTTTTTTCTAACCTTTCCGTTCTGGTCTGTAGCTTAGGTCGCGGCATCCTAAAATCCAAATCATAATTTTTAAACATTGAACATCACATTATCGTTGAGAATACACATTGTCTAGAAGTAAGTACATCTATTATCCATTTTATAACAAGACATTTTTATGAAATGCTCAAGTGAGACTCGAACTCACGACCTTTCCCTTACAGGGGGATTGCTCTGCCAACAGATATAGAGATATCTGATATCCGTCTATAAGGGCGATGCGTAAGAATGTTGGTAGATGGCTGCACCGTCGCCCTTATAGACGGATATAAAGAGAAGGAAAATTTGGAATGATTCAAGTGGTGCTCAATAGCTCAGTTGGCAGAGCAATCCCCCTGTAAGGGAAAGGTCGTGAGTTCGAGTCTCACTTGAGCATTTCATTTTTTCCAATGTTTTTCGAACTTAAAAGTTAGCATAATAAATGCTATAAAAAAATCATTCAAAGACATTTTTAACTGTTTTTTTATTGTATTGTGATAAATAAAAGAAAAAAAAACAAATATTAACACATCAAATTAATCCCAAATATCGAACCTACAATATCTAGAATTATTTCACCAAATTTTTATGATTCAATCTTAGACTCAAGGATCTCTAAAACTTATGATTTTATCATTTCTAAGTTAAATTTCATTTAAGTGGACTGTTATCGGTATTACAGTCCACCGAATCCACTGAAATGATAACACCGAGGTGATAAAAATAATAAGTTTTACATTTAACTCCGATATTAGAATTAATATTAAAATGTCAACACTGCTGTAACAAAACATATCTTACGGCGAATTTAAAACACAATTTTGAAATAAATTGAATGAACCTAACACGAGCTATATCGGCCACAGAAATGACACTATTTTTGTCCCCATATCACTGAAATGATATACTTACTTTTCTGCGGGAATCCACAATGATTTTGTGACGCGTTCGTGCGCTCCAACGAATGGAAGTGGCCTGATTCGAAGTAAGGAAAGGCACGGGGGGCGCAAAAACGCTATGTTGACGAAGTTACTCAACTAAAACTTACTGTCCACCAAAATGATAACTTTTTACAGGACAAAAGTAGACTGTTTAATACAATGTAAAAGAAATAAGATAAACAAACAATATTAGTTTTTTTCTATGGGTCATATTATAATTTATTCATACAAAATTAGATTTTAGTCCAAATGTTAAATACAACTGCAGGGCAAGATATTTTACGAGTGAAATTCGATTCAGGACAGGTCACCGAAATGATAAAATGACACTTTGTAATTAATTTTTTTTATGTAATAGAGGACATTACTCAACAATTTTTTTTGCCATGGTAGAGAAGTACCTATTATACTATGAAAAGTAATCAAAATCGTAAAACCAACACATTGCACTACCGTTCTCAGGCTTGCCGTGTATTTTTTTTGCTTTTGATATTCACCCTTATATTGTCGGGCTGCTGACTCTGTTCTTACAGGGTTGGCAGCACGAGTGTGAATCCCCTGATGCTGCACTCGTCTATAGGCCACGGCAACCACTTTCTATCAGTCACATTTTTTTTTATATCAAGTGGTATAAAAAAAATATCTTCCAAAAATCGTATTGCAAAATTGTGAGTCGTTATCAAGATTGCTTCTTCTTCGTGGCTCATCAATCTATTAAATTACGTCGGCTCAATATCTGGCTACGGCCACAGCATTGTCTGTTGCCCTGCACAGGTCCGCGATGGTACAGGTGGCCGGATACAGTGGGCTAGAGAGTCAGTGTGGCAAGGATTAGGATGAGGCCCCGCAGTCACAGGTTGCTTGTGATTATTCTATATAGCCCTATTTTGCCAAATTTGCCTTACAGCAGCCAACTTGGATCCGTAGGCGATATAATGATTTCCAAGTTGACCACGGGAGATGGTGTCCAGGGGCCAGGTTTTCTTTAGGTCTAATGCAGTGGTTCTTAACCTTTTAGTCATGAGGGACCATTTTACCAAATGTTGGTTTTACTAAATTAAGGATTGTTTGATAAAGAAAACAAGCACAATTTTATAATTAGCACTCATTTATTTATTATTAAGCAAAAATGTAAAAATTACAGATTTTAATTTAATGTGATTTTTGGGACTGCATACTCTTTAATAACTTCTGAATTCTTGGTTCAGTGCTTCTCAAAATTAGACTCTCGCCCGGCTCGCTGGGGAGGGCTATTTGTAGTGAAAGCTGTGTAGTAAAGATTGCTGCGACTTATATTTTATGTTCTCTCCTTTCCATCTCCATTCCATTTCAACCTGTAGACTGACAGACATGGTAAAACATTTTCATAATTCAATAGGCTACCTTGAGCCTTTTAAGAGACCTTGTGTACCTAATAGATAATTAAATAGTATCTTATTTAAATATTCTGTACCGTGGAGTGTAATTCGTGATAAAACAGTAGAATATGCAGGATTCTGTCCGGCGCGTGAGGTTCGAATACACGAACTATTTTAATGCGGAATGTATGCAATGACAGGCTTTGTTTAGTTCAGAAACAGATTCTAATCAGTTTATAACCCTCACGCACAGGTAGGCAGAGAATAAAGACCTGGAATGCTCTGCCAATCCCGTATCTTTACAGGCCATCAAGTGAGGGACAACCGTTTTGGGATCAATAGCATCTGGAAAGATGGTAATTTTTGGACTGCACCAGTTTTTTACCATCTAGTAGGTTGCAGCTAATTGACGAACGTCGTACATACGTCCATAGGCCGCGGTAACCACTTTCCATCAGGTGGGCCGTGTGCTTGTCTGCCACCTAAGTGGTATAAAAAAAAGAAAGTCTTTGGTCTTCCCACTGACGGCAAAAACACCGCTAGCCAGTGAGGTCGATTTGGGCTCCAAAAATAATATAGACTACCTACATATTTATACCTATTTGCTATTTTAGATTCTATGTAGGAGCTAGCTAAAGCGACTGAAATGGAATTTAAATGGAAATGAATTTTAATCGAGTGGGTATGTTCGTTCGCGGCTATCCCCGATGGTTTTATTTATGTTATTCTAAAACAACTGTGCCGAGATTCATTAATATTGAAAACTTGAAAGGTTTAGTATTAACATGCAAGTGGATAATAAGGTTTAATTTTTTTTTAATACCTTTTTAACACAATTTAACTATCAGCAGCAACATCTTCGGAGTTTAAGGCATCTGCTAGCAGGTAAACTATCTGGTCAACGAACGAGGATATAGCGCAGGTTTTCTTCTTGCGGTTCAGCCTCCATGGTAACCAAAAAAAGAAGTAAACATACAAAAGCCGAAAAATATGTCATCTTCTACGACACCAGGTCAGCACTTCTTGAGTCAATAATCCTACTTAATATTATAAATGCGAAAGTAACTCTGTCTGTCTGTCTGTCTATCTATCTGTCTGTATGTTACGCTTTCACGCCTAAACCACTGAACCGATTTTGATGAAATTTGGTATAGGGGTCGATTAGACCATGAGAAAGGACATGCTATGTTTTGTCGCGATAGCCGGCATCCATGCGGGCGGAGCCGCGGGCAAAAGCTAGTATAAATAAATAAAAATTTTCCCGGAGTCTCAGAAAAGTCCTCATGCGATATTTAGTCATGGCTCCGGACGTCCACTGCAGCATTTTCATCACAATAGCTCTTGCTTACGAAGCTGAATTTGGAATTCGCAACCAGTCAACAAAATCATCAACCTAAAAAGAAATTCAAAATTTCAGTCGAATATACCAACCGAAAACTAATCTCTAAGCCCTTTTGTTACCACAACACAAAAATAACTTAAGCAATAGCATCAAGAGAGTACTCTAAAACTATAACCACGTTAAACGAGCTATTATTAAAAGGCTAGCTATTTCATATAGCAATATCAACCCCTTTATGCGAACAGAAGGGGTAAAAAAGACCATTGAGAAGTACCATAAACGTGAGGGCATAAAGCAGGCACAATCGTATTAAATTGTATATTGCCTGTTAGGTTATGATTTGGGATATGTCGTCGCCCGTTGGGTTTATGTCGTCAGGTTGGCAATAAAATTTGGGTCTGATCGTCAATTATTTTGAATGACGTATGATGGGATCGCTGAGTGGTGGTAAGATGGAGTATTCCGGATTTTTATTTCTTGGTTTCGTAGCAATATTGTTTGCTGTTTGGGTAAATGTCCAAGCGTCTTTAGATTCTCTAAGATGATTGGTACTTTATTTGCGTCTTATGTTGCAGGCAGTTTATACACATTGGGTCTACGCAAACTAATGTGGGCTACAGTGCTTCTTCTTTCATCCTAGCATTATTCCTGGTCGATTTGAAGCTTTCACGTAGGGGCCAGGGGTCCGCTTTTGTCAGTCGAATTGCATGTTTGGCTCAAATTAGAAATTTTCCGTGACAGCGGTCATTGGCAATATTGTGGAGAATGTTCACAAATGCTAAATTTTAGCTTATTGTATTTTGTGTTGAAAACAAAACATACATTTGAAAGAATTATTTCGATATATCAATTAGTTTCCAAGGTATGGACGTTTAAAGTGGTCGCGCAGTGAGTGACTCGCGCTAGATGCGTGTGACGTAGGTTTAATTATTTAGCCCAGTCTTTAATTGGCGTTGCCTTATGTTTCACAGGAAATCTCAGGAACTACTTCCGCCTTTGTACACATATTTTTGTGCATAAAGAATAAATAAATAAAAATAGAAATAAAAAATAGTTCCTGAGAGTTCCAGTCAAACGTAAGGCAGCGCCAACTATAGCTGACGGGGCTAAGTAATAATACGTCACACGCGTTCAAGCGGGTTTTTATTTAGATATTTTTCAGAACTTTGAATGCCTGTAAAATTATAACCTCTTGGTATTTTTGAATGGCATTAGACCAGTTTTTAGGGCTTTTTCAGACCAGGATTTTTTAGGGTTCCAAATATCCGTAAGGACAGCCATAGTCTGCATACGGCTACAGCATAGTACTAGTACTATTATCTATTCTGTAATATTACTATCTATGCTACAGTATAAGTACTTCTAATTTTGAATCGGAAAAAGTTGAAGAAATTTCAGGACAAACTTGGACCCACGACCAGGCTGTTTCCAAATAAAATGTATTCTATGTACAGGAAAAGTTATCACACTGCTCTAACGGAATCTTAGTTTCCAAAGTACAAACTTTGAACTGAAAAATCGTTGGATGTTGATTAGTAAAATTAAATAGTACAGCCATATAGCGGGTTCGATTCCTGCTCAGGGCAAATATTCGTATGCATGAGTATGGCTGGTTGGCCTGGGTGTTTCTATGTATAATATGTACGTATTTACAAAAAAAGTATATAAGTATTCTAGAAAAAAAGAAATAAAAAATAGTTCCTGAGAGTTCCAGTCAAACGTAAGGCAGCGCCAACTATAGCTGACGGGGCTAAGTAATAATACATCACACGCGTTCAAGCGGGTTTTTATTTAGATATTTTTCAGAACTTTGAATGCCTGTAAAATTATAACCTCTTGGTATTTTTGAATGGCATTAGACCAGTTTTTAGGGCTTTTTCAGACCAGGATTTTTTAGGGTTCCAAATATCCGTAAGGACAGCCATAGTCTGCATACGGCTACAGCATAGTACTAGTACTATTATCTATTCTGTAATATTACTATCTATGCTACAGTATAACTACTTCCAATTTTGAATCGGAAAAAGTTGAAGAAAATTCAGGACAAAATTGGACCCACGACCAGGCTGTTTCCAAATAAAATGTATTCTATGTACAGGAAAAGTTATCACACTGCTCTAACGGAATCTTGGTTTCCAAAGTACAAACTTTGAACTGGAAAATCGTTGAATGTTGATTAGTAAAATTAAATAGTACAGCCATGTAGCGGGTTCGATTCATGCTCAGTGCAAATATTCGTATGCATGAGTATGGCTGGTTGCATTGGCCTGGGTGTTTTTATGTATAATATGTACGTATTTACAAAAATAAAGTATATAAGTATGTTTATTCGCATTCTAGATTCCATAACATAAGCTATAAAAGCTTACCATGGGTCTAGATAGCGTTGTGTAGAATGTTGTGGAATATTTATTTTATATATCATACCATTCTATGTTGAATATACATTACCATTACTAAACATTAATTAGTTAGAATGCTTTTGAACCAATTCAATTAAAACTACAACAAATAAAAATGGCACAGTACTAAACAAACAAGCCGATACAAATGAAGCCATTAGTATATTCCTAGAAGTGGTCAATTCTGATGTAACTCTTACACTATTGGTTTTAATTCATATTAGCGTACCTAATGTGCTAGATATAATACCTACAAAGTGCACGCAATGAACCTAGAAATACAAAACGAATGGTTAACACTAGGTGAATTTTGTATTCCTATAGCCTTAAAATGGCGTACCTTAATATACGACTGGTCACCGGCTCTCCTTAAATTTTATCTCAATGCATTCCAGTTGACCCTGCCCGACCAAAGCAATCTTGTCAGATGGGGAAAAGCCACAAATAAAACATGTAACTCATGTGGTGAAGCAATTGGTACTGCTAGGCACCTACTGGTGGGTTGTAGGACGCTATTAGACCGGGGTCATTACTCGCGCCGACATGATAAGGTATTAGAAATCGTATGTGAGGCGGTAAGTTTGGCGGTAGCTAGAGCGAAAAAGGGTTTAACCACAAACCAAAGAAATGACGTCGCGTTTGTAAAGGAAGGCTGCTCAAAAAAGACAAATCAAAAGCCGTACTCAATTTTGATAGCAGCCGCTGATTGGACATTACTCGCAGATTCGTATGAGAAACACTATAAAATACCGGAGGATGTTTGTGCCTCGTCATCCAGACCCGATATATTCCTATTTTCAAAACAGCAAAAGCGTACAGTACTAGTAGAACTCACAGTACCGTGGGAAACTAACATACCTAAAAACCACGCTATAAAAATAAACAAATACTTTGACCTGACCAACGAGTTAACCAAAAATGGCTATGTGGTTAAACTCTACGCCGTGGAAGTAGGAGCAAGGGGAATTTCAAAATTTCTAAATCCCTGTATAACTTATTTAAAGACCTCGGATTGCCAAGAGCTTCAGTAAGCTCTTTACTCAAACGAATATCTAAAACGGCGTAGATAGGATCTTACCAAATTTGGATAGGTAGAGGGGGGAACACGACTGACGGTGGAGGTGAGCGCTGATGCATCACAAGGTGGCCACCCTAAACCTACACCTGGGTCGCAAGTCCCAGGCGCCTTCACAGTGTTCCTCTCTGTACCACGCCATAGACCCGGCGACCGCACGGTGAATCCATGGAATGCTAAGAACCAGATTTCTCGTATAAAAGTACTCAAAATTATCTTAATTCAGTTTTTTTTACCTCCTTTCAGTTGACTGATTAATCTGATATTTAGTAACACCTTTCATCATATCAGCCACACATAGTCCACTGCTGACATGGGCCTCTCCCATAGACTTCCAGAATGACCGATCTAAAGCAGCCCGCATCCAGCGCTTTCCGGTAACCTTGATGAGGTCGAATACACGGGAAAAGAATCTTCTCGGGCAGGACTCAAACCCGCGATCTTTCCCTTACAGGGGAAATGCCTTGTCGACCTCGGCTACTTGATGAGGTCGTCCTTTTACCTGGCCGTTGAACGTCCTACACTACGCTTGCCCGTACCCATTCGCCATTCCAGAACTTTTTTGCTCCATCGGCCATCTGTACTGCGCTAAGTTTCCCACCCACTGCAACTTCAATGAGCTAATCTGTTAGGCTACGTCGGTTACTTTTCGTTCTGTCAAAAAGATTTGCTGTTTTTAGGCATTTCCCGGCAATTATTCGATCACCTATTTTACCGTCTTAGTAGTTAAATTTTGAAAAACGCTGATACAGTTGTTCATTTATTTCTTAAAAGACACAGGTTTATGAAATTTAGTGCATCTAGCTCTGAAAATGACGGAATTTCATACAAACTTCCATCCCTTATTTTACCCCTTTAGTAGCAGAATTTCCAAAAATCCTTTCTTAGTGGATGTTTACATTATAAAATGCATCTACTACCAAAATTTCAAGTTTGTAGGTCTAGCGGTTTAGGCTCTGCGTTGATGAATCAGTCAGTCAGTCGGGACAAGTGATTTTATTATATATAGATAACAAAATTAGTGTTATAATTATTATTATTACTTGCTGCGTTGGTTCCCGTTGGAGTAGAATAGGATCACCCCAGCTCTTCCAGGGGGTGTCTTAAAAGGCGACTAATGTTTAGGGCTGTTCTCCATCCGACAGTAAACATACAGCCCAAGGTAAAGGCCTGCTAGACTGTAATAAGCTCGCCCCCATTATTACGTCATGGGACCGAAAATCATAATTGGCCATGGCCATGAATTGGCCCTTCGGGGATTTAGAGACCTGAGTATTTAAAGACGTTAGTCCTGATTGCATCCGAGGCCATGGTGCCCTCGGAGCTCAGGGTCCGCCTTCCGGCTCTTCCTCCTCCACTTCGCACGATTTTGGGCGTCCAAGGTAGTGAGACCGTTTGCACGCATGTCACCCTCCACGACGCCAAGCCAGCACTGCTTAGGCCTACCCCTTCTATCTGGGATAATAGTTATGTATCTATCTTATATCTATACATTGCCTTTTTTTTACTATTTACTATCAAGATTTCAATGAAAATTTCATAGCATTTATTACGCTAACTTTTAAATTCGAAACACATCGGGAAAAAATGAAGCGCTCAGGTGGGATTTGAACCTATGACCCTTCCCTTACAGGGGGAATGCTCCTCCAACTGTGCTATTGAGCCACACCTAATTCACTTCAAATTTCCCTTCTCTTTATATCCGTCTTTAAGGGTGACGGTGGAGCCATCTACCAACTTTCTTACGAACTGTTGGATCCAATGAATAATTTTTCAACCATTTTTAAACATTGATTGCTCAAGTGGGACTTGAACCCACGACCTTTCCCTTACAGGGGGAATACTCTTCGCTAGTGTGAACTGACCCTTACATAGCTGAACCAATTTGTACAAATTGGGTGTTCTTTGTCCCTATTGCTAAATGATGGCTTGATATCCCCTGGGAGTGGAGTCCCGAGACACTACATAAAGAGCTGTAACAAAAAGGGGTTGCAGCTCGATTTGGACCGTGAATTTGTGACCCAAATAAGAACGGAAAGCCTTTTGTAAATTTACGTTTTTACGATGTTTTTGTATTTTACCTATTCTTGAGAAGCATGAGAAGTACTTAACTTTTTTTTTAAATATTTTTTTCTTTTAAACATTTTGTTTTCTAAACAGAACATTATTATCCTTTATTTGATTTTATGACAGCCTTTGTGGCGTAGCGGTAGTGTACGCGACTGCCATGCAGGAGTGCAAATATTTGTATGCATGAATATGGCTATTTGTATTGGTCTGAGTATTTCTATGTATAATAATAGTATGTACATACATACATAAAATCACGCCTGTTTCCCATAGGGGTAGGCAGAGATCACGGATCTCCATTTGCTACGATCCTGACATACTACTTTATGACAAATAATATAGTATGTATCTACAAAAAATGTATCTAAGTATATTTATCCGCATTCTAGATTCCATAACACAAGCTAATTTAAGCTTACCATGGGTCTAGAGCATTGTGTTGTGGAAAAAATGGTCTGACGTTTCATATGTGCAACTTGGATAAAGGTGGTTTAAATGATTGCAAACAGATAAGTTGTTTGAGGTCTTGCACTCTTCTCTTTTTCAGCCTCAATCTACTCATTATCATCTTTCTTGCGCTAGTCCTTGCCATGATTCGATCCTCAAATTTCACGAGCTTCCTCTGTCTGCCTACATTTTATGCCACTTCATTGGTTATCTATAATCCTAAAAATAGAATATCGCTCGACAGTGCCCTATTTCCACTATGGCTCCCTAACATATTAAGACACGAACCCAATGTACTTGTTATTAGACATTATTAAGAACAAGTACTTCACAATCATTGATGATTATGTCTGTTAGCAATTTCTTTTGTCATTTTGCTAACGAGATTTCTCTCGCTCGAGAATTATTAATTATTATTTGTGATGCCATCGTTGAGGCGGCCATTACCTTTGTTGTAATATGATGTGGAGACCCGATGAATGGTGTCCTAATTAATAGGTGGTACTTTATATGATTGATCGGACTCGTTATTACTGAGTTCATGTATTTGTGTACCCTGTTAACGGTGTTAGAGTAAATTTAGACCAGGAGGAAAAATGTTGGATCACTTTATCGACCCTGTTCCATTTAGACAAGGGTGAAAATAGTATCTGCGGTAGCCTAGTGGTATGGGTAATGGACTGCTGAGACGAGGTCTCGGGTTTGATCCCAGGTTTACCATGGCACACACCAATGACTTTTCGATACTTTTCGAAGTTATGTGTGTATTTATCGCAGGTTTATAAGTGCCCGGTTAATGGCAATAGGCTCGCCACCTATTACATTGGGACGTAAACATAAACTGGCGATATGTGGGTGCTAGCACCTCTGCCTACCCCTTCGGGGAATACAGGCGTGAGTTTGTGTTATGTTATGTTATGAAAATAGTATGCAGTAGTTGTTGCATACTATTCATCATTTATAATTTATAGAGAGAGTCTAGGGTCCGTCTTTCGGATTTAACTTCTTCACTTCGCATGACCTTGGGTATCCATGGTAGGGACTAATTTGGAATGCTATATAGCATGTAAGAATTCATTCATTTACTACGGGAAAACAATCGACAGTATAGGGTTCTTTAAGAAGGGCATCGGCAGGTTGAGCAGCAGTTGTTGCGAATCCTATATAGGTAGGCATTTAATTTATGTCCTGTTTCTTATATTTATTTGTTTTATTCATACATTTTTTTAAGAAAGAAATTAAGAAAAAAAAATTTAAGAAAGAAAGAAAAAAAAAATTAATCAAACATTTTATCTCCTAATCTCGTGAGTAGTATACCTAATTATTAATATATATATATGTTACAAAAGAAGACTTCGAACAAGAACCTACGAGATAACACACACAACAAAAAGTAATGTTCTGCTGATATAAGCTAACAATAAGCCCGGCTTACCGCCGAAGACCATCGGCCTCCATGACAGGGGGCCTGAGGACTGTGAGTTGGCTGCTCACCGTCTTTACAGAAGCAGGCCCGTGACGGCAGCGTGATGCCCCCCCCCCCTCCAAGACGCGGGATAGCACCCGAACCACCCCCTAGAAGAGGCCGCAATTATAGCCGTAGGTCTGAAGGGAGTCCTGGGACATCCTTCCGAGGGCTTACCCGGGGCTCCCAACCATAGGCTGCTGGGCGTTACCGTGGGGGTTTTTAGTCGGTAGGAGTACGGCATAACATCCATGAAGGATTTTCCCCCACGGTTAAAAAAAAAAAAGCCCAGCTTATGGGCATTTATTGACAGGCAAATTATACCTCGCAGGCAATGCTGAATGTGGCCTGGTACAGCATAATATGCCAGACTGGTGCCTGGCTTCAACCAGGCCCTTTTTGTGATACCACCCGTTTGCTTCCCATAGTTGCTCTTAAAATACTGATAAACCGCGGCGTTTGTCTCGTGAGAGAGATAAGTAATATCACGATGTTGTTATACCTTATATGAAACTTGCGCAGATGTTGATATCACATGTAAGAGTAATTTGTTATCAGATGTAGCAAATTTTTGATGAATGCTAAAATATTATTTTGCTTGATGCACTTACTTCTGTGTTTGTAAGGACCTGCATCTTTTTGTCGTAATTTCAGCGCATTTAGGCGCAGTTGTTGATATCACATGTAAGAGTAATTTGTTATCAGATGTAGCAAATTTTTGAGGCTTTTTGTCAGTCCTTTTATACGTGTAGTCTATGGGTTAACTATAGGCAGAGGTCATACAGCGCCCTGCGCGTGCAATATAATGACGCGTTCAGGGTGTTGATGGGGCTGCCGCGTTACTGCAGCGCGTCCGGCATGTTCGCCGAGGCGGCAGTCGATGGCTTTCACGCCATTATGCGTAAAAGATGCGCTTCTATCATGCGCAGAGTGCGCGACAGCCCCAACAACATTCTGAACACCGTGGCAGACCGGTGGGACAGCCCAATGTGGGGACACTGGATGCGAATACATAGACCTGTGGCGCAGTGGTCGTCCTAGGTTATAATACCTAATAAAATTGTCAATAGGTTAATTTTACTAACATTAGTTTATAAGATTATGTATACTAACAGAATGGACCATGGTCTGAATAAATAAATATTATTATTATTATTATATTATTTTGCTTGATGCACTTATTTCTGTGTTTGTAAGGACCCGCATCTTTTTGTCGTAATTTCAGCGCATTTAGGCCCATATTCTAGAATGACACTCATCCTGAATCACGATTTATCTGACGACAGATTGTATAGACCGATTAATAGTTTGACAGGGGGCCTCTACAATCTGGCCTCAGACAAATCTAGATTCAGGCTGAGTATCATTCTAGAATACGGGCCTTAAACAACTAATCATCGGAATCTTAGTGTTTACGGAGCCCACTTTTAACACAGCAATTATTTAACTTTAGCTGGAAAGGTTATATAGAATACTAGCTTTTGCCCGCAGCTCCGCCCGCGTAGAAGTCGGTAATCGCAACCAAACATAGCCTATGTCCTTTCTCATGGTTTAATCTACCCCTATACCAAATTTCATCAAAATCGGTTCAGTGGTTAAGGCGTGAAAGCGTAACATACAGACAGACAGACAGACAGAGTTACTTTCGCATTTATAATATTAGTATGGATTATTTGATAATTTGGTGTAACCCACTTAGAGCACCCAACTGAATAGCACCTAGCCTTGTCTACGAAGAGCACCTATCGAATTTTTTAGCAGGTGCTTTCGTGAATACTAATTTAATATTGGTTTGCTAAATCTTATTTAAAAAAAAAAAACAAAAACATCTTCCCATGTTATATCAAAGATTCTTAAAGTTTACACTATGAGAATACATGTGGCACCAACAAGATTTTTAGAGGATCAAGTTGCCCGTACCTTTCGATTAATAGATTCCTCTCCGAATGCAAGTCGTTGCAGAGGACGTAAATCCAAAGGAAACCAAATTATGTACAGGAAGAGGACCGGGAATACCAATCAGATGATGATGATAAGTCGTGATGAAGAGAGACACAAAATACAAGGCAATAATAAAAATTCTCACGGGGTTTCTGCGCGTTGGATCCATGTTCTTATATAAGCCTCCAAGAGGACAGGGTATCGACCTAACAAAATGAGATTACTTGAGACACAGAGCGAGATAATAATAAAAATGTTTTTATATCAAAAACTAAATGTGCCCGGGAAGCATAAGCTTAAAGCTAAATTACGCCTTATAAAATCAATCCTTGTCTGAATTGAAAGTCAAAATCAGATCAGCCGTTTCAGGGAATAAGCACATCAAACAGATATAAAGATAAACAGGCAATTTGAAAATTTTCATTAATATTCTAGGACGATATACAAACATTTATTACTTACATAATATTACTTTTCTTTTCATTTTTGTTTTTGGAGGTAGTAAATAGACAAATAAAATGACATTAATGAACAAAAGTGAGTTGAATTCCTAATTATTTTAATCAGGAAGGTCATTAAGAAGGTCATTAATATACAATAGGTACAACGATGGACCCATAACACTGCCCTGCGGCACGCCGGAACCATTAACCCAAAGATCAATAACCCTAAAGTTCCTTAGTCGTTAATTTCTGACACTTTGACTGTTTGCATTCTGTCATTCAGATATGTTTGACCCAGTTCAGAACTGGTTCCCGAATCGAATACCTTAATCTATTCACTTTTCCAAATAATAATTCATAAGACACTGTAGCGTTAAGAATCTGAAGTCCTTTTATAAATAAAAAATAAATCCCCAATATACCATTACATAGATACGGTTGCGGTGGTATTATTACAATATGTTGGCTTGATAAATTTTGGTGAACTTTTAGATACCTATGGTGAATGATATGTGGGTATTTCGACGTGCCACGCGTGCCGCCTTATACATGTTTTGAGATTTACATGGTTGTTCACATTAATAGTGTAACACTCGACAGAACGCCATTACATACCCAAAATGGCGAAAGAAGCAATTGAAATTTAAAAAAATACAAGAACTTCAACCGGAAATATGGGTTTCAACTGTGGAGTGACTGGAGTGTCTGGTATCCAGTGATCCGTATGTTCACAAGACCTACAATTTCGAAACCCATGCGAGTCAATTCAGTGAGTGTTGTGTGTCGAAAACACGATCGAGTACAGTGCGAGAATGCGTGCAGTGGTACGGGTGATGCATGTACTAATAAAAGTGCGGAAGGGGGTAGAGAGATACGGTCCGCTCAATAACCACTGGCTCGGCGATCATCAGTACACCGTAATCATGGCGCTTGAAACAGTGCCGAAATATCGGTTAGGTACTCAAAATAAATAACCAAGGTATACTATTAATTAGTCTCACTTTGAGTTTTCGTAAGTGTTGGAAGTATTAGTGAATACATACATTTCGTGATACCTGGAGCAGCTGGTGGCTACCAGCATCACCAGGATTTTAAGATGGCAGCGAGCGGTAAGTGATCATAAATGTACATTTTGTTCTCGCAGCTGGTTATCAAAGAAAGAAAATTATTCCGTGTTCGTAGCTGGTTACGAAAGATCAGTTACAATGGTGGACCAGAGGGGTTATTTAGGGGTACGGTCTGCGCCTCCAGATACCTTTAATTTGTTTTTTTTTTGCTTCGCATGTTCGGCTCCATGCGAAGCTAATAGAAAGCGTGTTAATTATTAACTTTAATACTATTTTTGTATCAAATCTAAATTAACATTAAACCTTTAACATAGCTGCTGTGCGTTGACACGGCTCGAACCCGAGTTTTTTCGGTTTTGGTCAATACTCAAAACCGTCTCAGTCCAAGCTGCTCACGGGGTGTGGACAGATGTAACGACACTCAAAGTAAATGCTCAAACTGGCTCACTGTGGCTCGTAGGCATGCTCGGAACCTTTCAAATTTCATTTGTGGCTTCACTGCGGCTCGCGAGCAGCAAGTTCGAGCGTACCTCGTGACTTGTGAGCATTGTTTTAATATCTGCGTTATACCTAGATATTACAAATTTGATAGTGTTTGCGGGAACTGTGACGAACATTCACATAGTTATAATAATAGGTCGATTGCTTGACAACACCCTTCTTCTTCTATCGTGGCGATCGCGCCTCGGCCCTCAAATTGTCTTCTCCCAGGGTGCTGCCACCTGTATGGCGTACTCGGAGGCACACATAAGGTCCTGCGGTGTACATGTGTATGGGCATTTAGCACATGTCAACAGATGGGCCATTGTCTGTGGAGTAACTCCACATTCACATTGCAGGTCCGCCCCCTCCGAGAACCCCCATCTGGCCCGGCATTCCTTGCTTCGACCAACCCGAGTCCGGAGTCTGTTTAAAGACTTCCATCTGGTCATGTCCAGGCGGGAGAGGAGGGGTTGATAGTGGACCCTGTGCTCTCCATTGTTCGGTTCTGGCTTGAGAGGGGTCAGAAACTCCTGCGGCTTTTCAGCCTTAGTGGCACTTGAGGGTGACCACTAAGGGGGGACAACACCCTAACCCCGGAGATTTATTTTTGCTCCGAAGGCCTTCCTGGAACCCCATTAGGAGCCAACACGTATTATGTAGCTCAAGATAATAATATAATCTATACTATATAGAAATCAATTGCTGGTCTTTAAATGTTGGTGGATTGCTGTTCGTTAGTCTCGCTTAAACTCGAGAATGGTTGAACGGATTTATATTATCTTGGTCTTGAAATATTCGTGGAAGTCTAAGGAAGGTTTAAAATGTGAGAAAAATTCGAATAATTGCCGGGAAAACCCTAAAAGCAGACCTTTTCTTTTGCTCATATAAACGTTTTGTGACCCTGGTACATTTGTTTGAAGTACCAGGCTCACAGAAACTTTAAGGAACTCTATCCGGGTCGCAAGAACAGCACTACTCCTATTCTCGCGACCCGGATAGAGTCCTAAACCTTTCTATTCCGAACTTAACGCGGACGAAGTCGCGGGCAAAAGCTAGTGGTCAATAAAATTCTAAGCTTTATCTGTCTAAATTAGAGCGAACGAGGTTACCTGTTTCAGGCAGTTTCAGCTAATATAAAATACAAAACAAACTCGCTAATCCGACACTAACGTAGGCACAAGAGCGCCGGATTAACGGCAAATTGAATCGGATTACTGGAATGGAGGTTAAATTTGGAAAATTAATTTGAATGTGCTATATACTGACGCTTCTTTATGTGTGTAATGCAGGCAGAAGTGTGCTACATGCATTACACCTGAGTAAGTATATTCTTCTTCACGCTAAGTATATTCTTTAGTTAGAACCTTTTTTAGGTTAAGGAATTATATGGTTAACCTAATGGCTTCCTATTGGTAGGTATTCTTACTAGCCATGTCAGTTTTAGGATGGGTGACCTCTCCGTACCTCGAGATAGCACTGTATATCGTTCAACCCGGTTGCCATTGATTAAATTAGTACGATTCGTGTATTTTATATGCATATTTGCACTGAACTTGAATTTGTGTCCTAAAATAAAGGAGTCGAACAATACATCGCCACATCAGAGAGGTAGAAATAGCCATATGGCAAAATTTGTTTGTAAAAGCTAAGAATCATTGGTATTAAGGCACTTACTGCTTATCCCTCCAGGGATTAATAGGCATGTATAGAACGTAAACGTTATCATCAGATTTAAGTTTTAACTCACAGATAGAATATAATCTAAACTATAATTAACTGGCTCCTTAGAGGCTTGTTAGCAGCAAGTTTTGCCAAGAAACTTAACACTAAGACATCTCAAGTTATGCTTTGGTTATAAGCTACTTACTGAGGCATTATTTTGAGTGACATCAAGTTTCCAAACGTAGCCGTAACGTGAAAAGACGGTGGATTAAGATTGGTTAACATAGAAGAGAGGACTGGCGTAAAAGGCTTTAACAAACGCGTGTAGTTAAGAAACAGTTAGTCACTCAGAATATGGGACCTTAGTTAAAATAAATTTGCTGTTGTCTACTGTTTCACCTGTGGAAAATGCCTAAAAGAATTATTTCCCAGTATAAAGGTATCCTGTGTGTTATTCTAGACTATATTATATTTATGTGCCAAAATTTAGCCAGATCCGTTGACCTGTTCGTACATGATTCAGTTATAAACATCTAAACATTTTCACAAAATTTCACATCTATATAAATAAAGACACACTTAAGCTTTTATTAGAATTTAACAATACTGTAAAATTTCAAAAACATTAGAATGAGTTGCAGTTCTTAATTTTGTAAACTTACCAGATAACCTCTATTTGTTTGATTACCAACTTTCGTAATTTAACATTAAATACTGTTGAGGATTCTTATTAAATTAATTTCGTACATTAACAAAGTAAAAATTGTCTATGAATGTCATATATATGAGCATAAATACCATAGCAGGTAAATTAGGTCAAACGTTAAATTCTCAATCTGCATAGTCTAAAAACATTGAAGAATATAATGAAATAGCTAGAAGCTAGAATGACATACAATATGAGACTTCGAAGACTTAAAATACATTTTAATAATAATAAATAAGAATACATTATAATGATAAAAAGCCAATTCATATCCAACAATAGATATTACAAAAATAATGTCATATATAAATTGAATACAATGCAAAAAATATCTACATTATACAGAAATTATGTTGATTTCCTTCAATCTTCTTTTACGCGATGTAAAGTCGGCACTAACACACCTGAAAGTTTGCTCACCTAGATTTAAAACACAGGTTCGAGCAACAATTCAGGCCCATCAGTGTACCGTACTTGTTCTTTTTTGTAGTTGCTTCTTTGTTTAATTGCTTCTTTTCTTCCAATTTCTTTATTCAGTTGCTTCTTCTCTTCAATTTCTTTATTCAGTCGCTTCTTTTCTTTATTTATTGATTTCTTATTCGATTCTATTCAATTATCTAGGTATTTTAATGAGTTACAATTATGTGCTTAAACAATAGGTATGAACTCTTCCACAAGAGTATAAAAAGACATTTACTTTTAAGATACTGTTACATACTCAAGAACTAAATTTCCTTAAATCGTCAATGTCGTGTTCATTTCTGTAACTAAAAATGCAAAACTAAATCAACTTACATTATAATTTAATCTTCTATGTCATAACTGGTACCTAACTCCTGTATAAGCTCTTGATTCATAAAAAGTTAATTTAGCTTTTGAATGTTTTACCTTTGTCCCTCTTGATCTCCTTTGTTATTTCTGCTACATTGTTACTGCCTATTATCCCCGTGATTGATCTGTCTCATTTCAGATCAAAATCTCTGTTCATTGACTCATAAGGCTATGAATTGGCGAGAGATCAATTTAGAGTGGAGATAAAACACTTGTTGGATTGATCAATTCAGGTGGTCTATCGTTTTATGCAAAAATAAATGAACGTATTAATTGAGATCTTGTAGCTTATAATTAGAGACTCGATAGTTGCCTAATTGTTATCTAACAATTTTAATAAATAATCATGTTTGAACAGAGTTACACCTACGAGGTGGTACTAATTTGTAGAGATATGTAATACATCAGGTATTTGTAAAGAAAAACGATTTGGTTGGACGAGGCTGACTGGTATATGATTCAATCTGTGACACATATAAGTAGGTATGCGGTATTAATATTTGTAACCTTTCCAAAATTAAGATTGAAATCCAAACAGGTAATGAACGCTATGATTAGAATCTTAATTTGGTTATCAGATAAAATAATGTTAGGTCACAGATTAGATAATATATATCTAATAATAATAGTAGTAATAGTAAGTAGTCTAGAAATCACAAGGTAGGTTAGTTACTATAATATTGACCAACCTTATGATTTGTACAAACAAACAAAATGCTACTGCAAAGAAAATGAACAAAAGAATGTCACAATAAAAGGAAAGAGCAAATATCAAAATATAGAACGGCTTTATCGACAATAAAAATCTACATCATTACTTTGACAGAAAAAATGGCGCGAAAAACATTTGATATCTGTCAATTATTGGAATACAGATACACGAAAGGGGCGATAAGTTTATTGAGAACAAATAATGTTTGATATGTAGATTGGTTTAGTTACGAGTGTTACGGCTGTTATTTGTATTAGTTTGAAAATATAATGGCGACGTTGTTTGCCCTGAGGCATTTATACTTGCCCTGTTTTCGTTCAAATTGACAGGTAGTGAAGGAATATTTGTATAAGTATAACGAATAGATTACTTTTATACCAGTTAGGTACCTACTGAAAAGTTAAAATAACGTTGTATAAGAAATAAAGAAAATGTTTGCAATTGACATAAAATTTATGGGTGCATCGATAATGGAGAAAGTAACCATAACAAAAATAGAAGACATAGTTAGGAAAGAACCTTTCGCATCAGATGACATTGAAGTAAAATACCCCAGAAGCAAAATAGCTTGAAATACTTGAGAGTGCATTAATAACATTTTGCTTAAAAAAATCTCTAAAACTAACTATAATAGTCAAGAGTCTAGTTTGTGTCTACAATAAAACTATACGTAAGGGTATCGGCATTAAATAAGGCTTTATTCTAAGCTTGTTTTATCAATATCTTCGTGAAAAACAATTTCCAAGACCATTGCAAAAATATCGCTAAATTTCTATATTATTTTATCCGTCAGATATGATTTCTTTAATCTTCTAAAGACAAGTTACAATATCAGACTAGCAATACAGATAAAACTTTACCTATAAATAATGAAACAAAGAACCAGTAGGTACTTCTATTTATTTCTTGTTGTTTGAAATTGTTCTGAACCAATCCTGACTATTTTCCCTTAGGCGTCACAATTCTTATAATTTTTTTGCCCTTGTGGGAATTCAGCAATGATTTTTTAGGAAGTAATTATATTGATACTTACTGAATAGCTCACTGAAATCATCCCTGTGTTGTATTCTAGTTACCCATATCGAAGGCATTTACTTTGGAATCCAGTTTCTAATTTCCGGCTTTCTTTCTCCACAGTCTTTGGTCTTCAGTAAAATTGACTAACTTTTCACAGATCTTCTAGTACTTCTTTAGTTTTTCACAGTCTCCAATACTTTGTGCGCTACGTTGTCTTGGGGTGACGCTGAAGCCTTTAGTCGATATGGTTATGAACTACTGAAAACAATCAATGATGTTAAACTATTTTTAAACAGGTAAATCTAAATAGAAAAAGTCTACGTAGGTACTAATGGTCTCAAAAATTCATTAAGTTTCAAATTATTTGATAACCTGTTCATCACATAATCGAAAGTACTAAGAAATTATACTAGGTGATAATACAAATCTCGACTGAGAACCGGTACTTTAAAAAAAGATTGACTTAATAACCTAGTAACGAAGTCTATTATTATCGCATTATTATTCAATATCCATAACCACAGAATACAATGAGATTATAAACTATAAATAAATTTATTATAACATAACACTCGGAGAGGTGTGCAAAACTCAAATAATGATTTGCATTTTATAGCTCAATTTCCATATTAATATGGGATGCTATGTTACCGGTGGAGAAACTGGTATATTTATTAACGATTAATATTGTATCATGGAGGTATCAAACTAGAAAAGGGCTCTTCTGATTTGATGTCCACATGCTTAAATTAATTAGTTTCATAAGCGAAACCAATCTTTTGAAACCTGTCGGATAAAACAGTCCTCCTGATCCACGGAGGACCGAATGTCCTGAACTGACAGATATATTCCCACGCAAATGACTTTTTGTTACAATTATATCAATCTTTAATACGTTTAATGATAATAATTGTCACAAATACTTTGTAATAGGCTTATTCTTTGTAAATCAAACTGCTACATTTCTGTAGATTTATTTATAACAACAACCAAGGATCAGAACAAGACAGCTGTCTTATTCGAGTTACGTAAACGATCTTATTGAATTTTAGGGAGGAAACAAAAAAATAATATTTCTAGTCATTGAAATACAAAAAAGAGTCTTACGGGTGTAACTGTTGAACGAATTGAAAATTATAATTACTGATAAGTATAACGCCACATTCAGTTACAATATTAAAACCAATTATAATAAAGGAGTGTTATCAGAGCTAATTAAACATAGTAAGATAATATCATTGTTTAAATTTGAAACAAAAAGCGACCAGGGTAATTATATATAGCCTACAATTAGCAAAAATAATGTTACAGTAATTAGAAACACATTTTCATGTAAATAAAGTGCTGCTAGCGAACATTTTGGTTACAGGGATTAAATTACCATAGGCGCAGCTGTTACTCTTCCAAAGTGGAAGTACCTGGGAAAATTTGCAAGATACCATTGCTGTACCCTGCGAGATTTAAAATTTGTTGAATATTTGGATCATAATATTTTACTTTTGCATAAAATAGCCATAGAATAAGACTCAGCGTTTAATGTATATTGTGCCTATAGTTCTAAATCCACAAAAATTCGTCTACAATGGGTAAATTCAATTCTTGATCTCTTTCCTTTCATCTACTATATAAAAATAAGTCGGGTTTTCCTTCCTGGCGATATAACTCCAGAACGCACGAACCGATTTGGCTAATTTTGGTCTTGAATTATTCGTGGAAGTCCAGGGAAGGTTTTTACGGCGAGAAAAATTCGAATAATTGCCGGGAACCGACATCCACGCTGGCGGAGCCGCGGGCAAAAGCTAGTTGTGAATAATTACCATAAGATTTACGATTTCACTATTTCCTATATTGTCACTACTTATTTTTAAGATAGAACATACCTAAGGCAATAAACTCAGATGATGGATGTGCTTCTTGTCAACTTCTGGAATACGTTTCTATCATCAAATTGAAAAAAAGAAAGAAGTAGGTTTAATAAAACTTATTCTTCTTTCATTCTTCGTTCGTACTCATCTTATTGCAAAAGATGTAGATCCAAATTGCTTACATCCCAAAACGTATAATTGAATTTTTTGTTTACTAAAATGTAGTATCTAAAGTATTCACAGCAAATGTATTACATTCAGGAATACCTAACCTATAAAATATACCATTATTCGAACAAATAACTACACGTTCGTTCATGCTGCCTGTCCTCGAGTGATGAAGTCATTCTTCGTGGGCGTGTGTACAAAAAATCAATAACCCATCCCAGTCTGCCCTATAAATGAAATTGGATAGTTTACATAATTACGTCAATATAATACGGGGTAATATAATGCTATAAGTGAATTGTGTACTAACTTCGGTGGTTTCATCAATCTTCGTTAAAGCTAGCTTACATAAAGATGCACTCTAACCTTATACTACTAGTAGCATTACTCGTGATAACATTGTGTGTTTTACTGATACGGTTCTTACAATTAATAGGGATTATTACCCGGATAATATAAGCCTACATTCAATTACAATTTGGTCTCGATCAATAAATACTATGATCTTAATGTTACTAGTTTAAAATTATGTCAAGATGGCGTTAATTGCTGGTGAGTTTAGTGTTGATATTGCAAAAAAAGCATGCTGAAGAGAAAATCCGCTACCGTGGCCGTAGTGTGATCTAATACTGCTGATCTACTTGCTAGCTAGAAACAAGAACGATTATGTAATGAATAGACAGGAAGGTGAAGCCTCCAATGTCACAAACGGATCAAAATTCAGCTACAATAAATCAATACTTAACCTGAGAGTAGTCGCCTTAAATCTTATGTTATTCCTGGCTTTGTGGCCATTCAAGATTTGATATAATTGAAATCGAACTTTTAAGTGAGTTTATAGCAATTTATCTTGTGTGATTTTTATATCAAACTAGCTTTTTCCCGCGGCTCCGCCCGCGTGGATGTCGGTTCCTGTCAATTACTCGAATTTTTCTTAAAACCATCCTTGAACTTCAACGAACATTAAAAAAAAGAATTGGCCAAATTAGTCCAGGCGTTGTTGAGTTATGCGCTTACCAACATATTTAGCGATTCATTTTTATATTATAGATTATATGGAAGAAATAAAAGGCCATTGGTGTATTACGAGTCCTTGAATGGAGACCGTGCGTACGCAAATGGAAGGTGGTGTGATTCGGATAGATTTACGACCTGAAAAAGTGACTGAGATGGACTGGTTGCGAAAGGTGTAGGATCGAGAGCAAATGGTCCACATTAAGAAAAGCCTATGTCCGGCAGTGAACTGCGATACACTTGTCGCTTGATTTTTTGTGTCTAATCTATCCAAAGTATAGATAATGGAGGAGGATGTAGGTATTTAGGTGTAATCAATTCAAGTAATCGTTCAATCCTTCAGATTTAAGGACTCCTTTGAATATTTTGATGAAACAGCTTAAGAAACGGAAACGTGTATTTTTTCTTCAATGTTTCTTTCAATACTAAAATTACTTTCAAGTTGCAAATCCGCCTAAACTCGGCAATACCTGTTATTGATTCAAATATTTTCCATAGACAGTGCTATAAACTGGTGAATATTTGCGTAATAAATTTCATCAATTTCGTTACTGAAAACAAGCATAAGTATTTAGTTTTCAATATAACATTTTTTTTGGTCTGGACAAAGTTTGGACTCCATATATGAATTTTATTTGAGACAGCTTTTTTAAAATGCTGTAAGCTGCAAACTGAATTGCCGAGTTAAAAAATAATACTACACAAATGTGTACGTCTGCTTATGAAAAGGTTTTATTTTTAGCTCCCAATTTTATTGTTGTCATTAAAGTATGAACTTATTGAATTACGAATTGAACTTATGAATAAGCTATTCGTTTTCACAAACTCGATGTAGATCATTATAAATCCAATCTGTCTAAGTTTAAACAAATGTAATAATCACACAAGAAAACGTAAATCAGCGATTTGATACTAGCGAACACAATTTTGATCTTAATTTTCTTAGGTTACTTCTTAGGGAACTTTACATTGATGAAAATATATCTATATGAAACATACAACGATAAAGAAACCTAAATATAGCTTTAATAGCATCGATTGTGTCGATTGTGAGTCGGTATTTGATTCAAAGTATTATAAACAGATATAATGGCAAATTTAACTTCAGAAAGCTAACGTAACGTATATAATGAGAATAAGATCAATCCGTTCGGTTCAAGCCAACATAAATATACGGGTCGGTGCCAAAGTTTGCTCATAAAGATAACATTTGAGACGTTTATTTTAAATCATATTTTATATCCTTTGTGAATTGTTTATTGGAAATTCTTTATCTGGGGAATGTTCTGGAAGTTATGAAAAAGATATTGTTCTTCATCCAATAGTTCTGCTTTGTGGTTTACTCGTGGAACCCAATGAAGCATAACGTTGCTCTCTATCTTCTCGCTACCGGGATTTGCTTTGTTTAGTTTTTAAGGAAGTTTGACTGTTGCTTAACCCCGAAACTGTGGAGAAAAACCTGCTCTAGATCCTTATCCATCATTCAGTAGGTGTACCACTTGAGGTCTTGGGCCCGAAATCAATGTCACCTAGGTGGGGTCCCGAAGACTTTAGATTGATTACAGAGCCTGGTTTTTGATGCGATAATGGTGTCAAAACAATATGAGCTACAATCATTGCACTGAATATCAATCGTTGTCTCCCAAATTGTTAAGCACCGCATTTATCCCCACACCCTCCTATCACAGTTTCAAACAAAAACGCGCAAACAGAAATGGCTGTACATTTTGCTGACATATCATTTATCACGGAAACGCGGCCATATTTCACCACAGACCTGTTGCTAACGCAAATTTCTGCCCAAATATGAAAATGGCTGTTACAACTTGGAAATTGAGTGGCTGAAAAACTTTAAAAGTCCCGCGAAGTTCCAACGATTTAGTTTTAAGAATTCTCAGAAATACTTAATGGACTTGTGACAAGTCATTCAACTTCAGCAAAGCCTATTCTATTTGAAATGGATTTGACATTTTTAATTGAATGTCTACGCCGGAATCGAGTAGAATCAACGAGTAATGACAAGTCTTTTATTATACCAATAATGGTTAAGTACGATACCTTACATAATATCTACAACAAAGAAAGCCAATTTTTTCCATTGTAAATAACGGAACTTTCCTACCCTAAAAACTACATCTACACGAATGTAGACAAAACATTTAGGTTAATACATACCGCACCCAGTTCGCGTGACCACCTACCGCCACTGGAGTTAATTGAATTAGACAATATCGTTTCATCCACTTAATGCTATCCATTCGAGTGATTGTTATCGTCAAATGTGCAGCCATTTTTTGCTCTTCAATTATTGTTAGAATGTACATTGAGTCTGATAGCTGTAATTGATGGATGAACTGTTAATAACGGCTTCAGATATGATGTAGTTTGTCGCTGTTGGAGCTATATTTTGTTAATTGATGTTTTATGTCTTTTCAAACACAAACCAAATATAGCTATCAACTGATTCAAGGTTAAGTTAGTTTAACATTATCCTATAAATTAGATATTACCGAACTAACAAACAAAAAATTACACACAAACTAAAAATGCAATCTCTCTATGTTAAATGAGGAAGTCTTAGGTAACTTAGTTGTAACAGAACTAGATAATTTAGTGTCTAAAATATCAACAATTTTGAAATTGTTTCAAAATGGTCATCTTTAGGTAGCTAAAATAATAGAAGAACAAAAATGTATTGGACTCGTTGTTGATAAAACTCCATTCCTACCTGACCTCAATCAAATATTGAGAATCCTTTGATAACAGAATATAATCACGCTTCATAATATTCAAAACGATCTGGATTACCAGTCACTGACAAAGATGCCTTGTAGAAACGGATAACAAATTATTAACAAAAATACTTATTCATTTTAGAGATATTCAAATGGTTTTATTTCAAACTCAGTCTTTAATAAAAGGCTCTGACTAGAATTTTAAAACGAATGATATAGCCAGTAATGTACCGAAAAACCCATCTTCTTTAGTAATTGGTTCGACCTAAATATATTCAAGGAAATTGAACATTTTGAACTTATGTATGGTTATATTCCTTCACAGACTTATTCTATTAGTTTCTTAGTTACTTTTTATATTTATCTTTAGCTGATCAAGAAACTGAAGAAACCGACCAAGCGTTAGGCAAGAAAACTTTGACGACCGAAGATAAAATTAGGATACTTTTTTTCTTATTTACGTATTTTTGAAGTTAAGTACTTCAAAAATACGTTACTTTTAACGTTATAACGTTACTTATAAACAGTGAAATGTGCTTTTACGTTGACCTTTAGATTTATAGCCCTGATCTTATAATCGTGTTATATCATAATGCGAAAATTCCTGACTATCTCAAAGTTGTGAGTAAAATTTAATAAAGATATTTAAAAATACAGTGAAGTATAGAAACGACATTCTTCATTGATCTCCGAGCAGTATGAAGTGATAAAATAACTAATATTAATAATGATATTCTAAAATATAATACACAGAACAATTTAGATTCAAACTAGGCTTAGCTTGTAATAAGCGTTCTACAATACGAAAAAAGAGGCTAAGATACATTTTAACATGATAAAATACCATCACCTAAAGCTGAAATTAGAAAAGAGCAGAGCACAACATCTAATGTATCTTTATGGTTTCATTTAGCGTGTCTATTACGTGTTACGGTTAATGGTAAAAATTAGGTTAATAGACAATTTACGAGTCCGACGAACTAGCTCCTGACTCACAGGTCTGTTAGTTAAAATTTGTTTCGTGTACGTTGATGATGTGGTGCTAGATAGTTGAGTAGATGATTCATTTGGGAGCTATGAAGTTGGACCGTGTTTTGTTTGTTGGGTGGTCTTGGCTCAGAAGATCTCTTTGATGATAATATCGTACTTTATGGGCAGTTAACTTTATTGCCAATTCTGTATAACGAGAAAATATTTAGAATGACATGTGACACTGTCAAATTTTCACTAAGTGTTGAATATAAAAAAACACAAAAAGTTTACAATTTGTTTAATTTCAACTGAAACAGACGGCTTTTTTCCAACACTGGAGAAATTCTTATATGAACACCGGTTAGGAATGGCTGCCCACATAGGTGATACCCATAGCACGGGGAGAATGGAGCAGGATTCTCTATTATTATACGAGCAGTATGTTCCACCCGAGAGTATTACTGCTCTGACCTTCCCCTTCAGTGAATTAAGTAAAGTCAGAGTTAACAAATTTGTTTCCCTCTTGGGAAATAAACTAGTACGCCAATAAAGATTAGCTGACCAAAGAGGCTAACAAAATCTCTGAGGAATCAAACTCGATGTGTCGCCACGCACACTCAACGAACCATAAAATGCCTTGCGGATTGTACTTTTCATTAAAATGTACATACATACATATAATGACGCCTATATCCCCGGAGGGTTAGGCAGAGGTGAGTTAACACCCACATTTCGCCAATCATTGTAGTCGGTCCTACATAATAGGGGGTGAGCCTATTGCCGTATTCCGGGCACTATTGTTGACTCGAGCCTATATCTGAGGCTGAGTCTGGGCTGATGTTAAACAGCCCTATCCCATAGTCGCCTTGTACGACACCGCATGGGAAGAGATGGGGTGGCCCGAATTCTTCTCTGCCGGGAACCACGACTAAAATGTGATTATTAATATCAGAAGGGTTGAGTTGATATCAGGTAAGTAGGAATTGATTAACACACACAAGGACAAAATATAAAAGATCTAAAATGTGTATTATTCAAGATTCTAATATCACCCTGCACTAAATTTTAGACTGATCTGTTGAGCTGTTTGAGCGTCATTAAAAAATCTAAACATCTACATAAACTTCAGAAACTTAGGATAGACTTAAAGTTACCTAAGTACAGAGTTAATAGGTTTTTGACCAAATAATATTGTCAATTCATTTCTTTTTAAATAAAGTGTAGGAAGATATTTATATCGATTATAAATCTTAGAGTGGTGATAATCCACAGTAGAATTTCTCACAAAATTGCAGTGCGACTTCAATAGGTACCACAGATACTTAAAATGTTTATTGCGCTCCAGATTTACTGATAAATTAGATTGTGACGATGGTTTCAATCTCTTTAGCAGAGGAAATAAAATGTAGAAACTGTATATAATGATAATTGCCTTTTTTATTTGTGCCAAAAAGTAATTTAGGCTATGATTGCTATGCCTTATGTTTGAATTACTGTCATAAGATGTATTTTGATGCTAACAAAAAAAAATACTGTACCTACTTTGACACAGAATCAGCGGTAGCGTAAATAAAAGTTAATTTACTAATGAAAATTATGTTTCTTTAAATTCATTTGAGTTATATATTAAAACTTAATTTACTTAATATTTTTCACATGAAGACAAAGTTAAATGATAAACATTTAAATATGTGCGAAACCAAATTTGCACAATAATTCGCTGTCAAAATATCCATAGTGCAATGCAATCAATTTTTATTCTGAAATACCTACAACAGTCATACGATTTCTTAAATTTAGTAAACTTTAATTCTAAAATAAAATAATGAACGATACAACTAACTTCTTAAACTCTCGCGTTCCATGATATACAATAACACTAATTGTACTTTTATATGAAGGATACAATTTTTAAAAGTTTTTTTATACTGTAGTTTTCGAACCTATAGCTACTTTAAAACATCTGTTTCAACACTACCAATCGTGACTCCACGAGCCAAAGGTAATAAAGTCCATATCGATAATAATAATTAAAATCTCCGCCAATAGGCAGCGTGGCGGTGTTAAACAGATGCGCGTACGCACGCGTTTGACAGCCATCTGCCATATGTTTGAGCAAAGAATTTGAGGTGATGTTTTTATTTTGTTAAAATTAAAGTTTTAATTTGAGGGGTGATGGAATCGGTATAAGGATGAAACAGCTATTTGTGTGGATACGTAAATTTTCGTGTTAAGTAGAAATGACTGTAAAATAGTCATTTACAACTATGTCTACTTTACATAAATGTTTTATGGTTTTTTTGTGGTTATTTACAGAGAGATTGATTACTTTATCCGTGTGTTGAATTGTCAAAACAATGCCAAAAATTCCATCGAAATGTCTATTAATCGAAATTTATACACATGGAATGTTAATAGTAATAACAACAAATAGATATATACCGCCCAGATTCAGCCTCAGCCTCAAATGCATGGTTCGAGTTAACAATAGTGCCCGGCATGCGGCAATAGGCTCACCCCCTATTACGCGGAACAGAATAATATGACTGGTGAAATGTGAGTGTTAAGTTACATCTCTCTAACCCTCCGGGGATAAAGGCGTAATTGTATGTGTGTAGGTAGGAATAATAATGATAATGAAAAACCCATGTAATGTAACCATGTAAATAATGATATACAACGAAATATGAGAATAACTGCATTGAGCAAAAAAGATTATCGTGATTTAATGTGAGATTTCTAAATAAAGGTACATACAGAATGACTATCAAATGAAGAATTTCTGATTTTCAAGACATAATCAACTTAAAAAATATTAATTTTAGAATTCGGTAATCCAAGGAACTATTTTTATGTAACACCCAAGATATTGAAGTTGGCATTTTAAATCTATCTTACGAAACCGCACCGCATAAATCAATCTATAGTATACAAAATAAAGATTTTACCAATATCGTAACTCACTAGTACACTGTAAGCAGATCGAATCGATCTTACATTAAAATGTATTTCGGGAACGAAAGATTAATATTTTTGGCATAATCTCAAAGTTTCCGACCGGCGAGTGAAGTTGCGCAGACGCTGGTGTTGTAATAATTTTTAATTCATTATAATGTTTATAAAAAGTACGGAGCAGAAGTGGTTACATTTTATAGCGTAGAAAATTATATCAGTGTTGATATCGTTAGATTTGGTGAAAAGTATGACTAAACAATGCATACAGATGAAAGTAATGTTCTAAGGAAAGCATTTTCAATAAAGACAGTAGGTATGCAATATGGATTCTATGACATGAATGAAGGAATAGATATTTTTCTGCAACTACTACACACAAACACACCCAAAACAAAGAAAATAATATGCCTTTGTAATGAAAGAAAACTTGAAGAATAAAAATTATGAAATAATACTTGCAGCATCCAAAATTTTATCGAACTGTATGATTTTATAAAACGAATACTGTATAAATATCACCATTAACATAGATAAAGATAGTGGTGAAAGTTATAATTGCAGCTTGTTACGTAGGGGCGGGTAAACGAATGATGATGAATAGATTGGTGACCTTTAAAAAAAGTAAATTCATCGTGCTGGTTCGTAAGTCGGTTATCAGATAAGTTGAAGCTATTAGAAGGCAAATTTTGCTAAAGTTCACATCGGAAAATCTGAAAAAACATTTACGGACAAAATTTCTTAAAAATCTGTGGATTAGTTTCGAAGAGAGACATTGGAATCCTTCAATAAATGGTTAGTAAATTGAGTAATTGATTTATTATATTTTCGATCTTTAATCTTTCTTTTATTTTTATTTCAGATAAGTTGATTTGCGAATGTATCTGTATATAATCCTGATTTTTCATTTTTTTCTTTTCTTTCTTTTTCTTTCTTTCAAACTATTTTACGAAGCATGATAATACTTGATGTTATCTGATAATGATAAACACAAGATGGTCGATATTAATTTACATGTACTCAAATAACCTGACTTTCTAATCAGTAATTGTAAAATGTAATATTTTTTGGCATAAATTCAAAATTATTGCGTAGTTGACGATGCGCAGACGGTTCTCTGATGTTTATAAATTGTTAATATTTCTATAGTTGCGATAGAAATTGTATCTATTCCAATAGTATGTATTAACCTCGATTGACTCTTCAATTCTATAGAGCTATCCTTTTCATTTTCTATTTTTTCAAAAACTTCAATTTCTATTGGCAGAAGGCCACATTGGAAGTAATAAGGCCAAATCATAGCAAAATCTGACATATCGATGCAATTGCACAGCAAAATCGTGGCGATGCGTACTATTTTGCTTACAGCTTTTTTTGTATAATTCAAGACTGTCTTATGAGTGCCTATTTACTTTATTTTTGCTTATTCGATAATCACACCAAAACTACAGTACCAATTTGAATTTACGTTTTTATGTTTTATAGCGTATGATTGACTCAAACACTGCTATGGTTTAATTTTGGTGTGGTGTTGAAACCGGAGATGTTTCAACTGTTGCCAAACCGGGGGTAAAGCCTAGTAACCAGTATTAAAAATTTAACATCTACTTGTCACCAACCTAAATGACAATGCGATAGACCTACCGTGACTGGACTCATTTAGCGCAGTTCAAATATTTGAATGACCTGCTGATATTTGTACAAAACGTACTCACACTATGACTACATTTATATGTCGTACATGGCTATAACTGACAATCAAGATAAGATTGTATAAGGGTGTTGTCAAGCCAAGCATATTGTCAGCCACCGACTGTGAGCACGCGTTTCGATAAGCTTATTCAATTAATCCCACACTCTTCCTTCTTATACAAAACAATACGTGCAGGAATAAGATGTCATTCCCATATGGTTCAAACGATTTGGGCTATACCTATAAAGTGAAGTATTCTTGGATGTTCAAAACCGACACTATAAGGAATAGCGATAAGTATTTATCAGGTTTGTACTCAAAAGGGTCTTATGCCAGATTTTGATAATATTAAAACTGCATCATTATGTTTCCGAAAAATCAAGAGTTCACCAACAATCAGAAACCCATTTTTATTTGGTATTTAGTTATTGCGGGTGCGACTGACGTTTTTCCTCGTAACTATTGCTCGAATGGTGTAACCGTTAATGGGGTCGACTTGGAACCTGAAGATTTTGATAGAGCCCCAAAACAGAGTAAGTACGGATTTTATACTCGGTAGAACCCGTAATCTCGAAAATCGATATTCAACTATTTTCGATGCAAAACATACATAAAATTTCGATGAAAAGCAATAAACCGTTTGCTAATACTCAGTGCCTGAATATAAGTGATACGTTCATTCTGTATACAGCCTTCGTTGTCTACTACGCCTCATACATGTTTAATTATCATACATGGTGCTCATTTTATCTTGAATATCTATACAATGATTCATGAATACGTTTAGTCATAACAATGCATGAATTAAAGTCAGCTGACTTGGAAAGTAATTGTATCAACGAAGATTGCGTCTAATAATATAATGTTAGGTTATGTTGCTAACATCGATTTTCCTGTGAAACGTTTTAGTCTTATCATAACTTGCAGTAACACTCAATACAATTTTCCACAGTGCTAGTTAGGTAAATCTATGAGCATGAACTACACTAGTGCAATGACGTCATGCACAAAGTAAGTGTTGCCAGATAATGATAGACAAACACGTACAGACATGCTCCACCCATTATGGGCTCAACTATACTAATGAATGACACACCGAGCATATAAAGCGTGTGTAATGAACCAGCTAGTCCAAAGCAATTCTCTAAAATTTCGTTTTGAAATCGTGTGATTTCAAAACTTACGAATACTCATAAAATTTTACATATAGTAAGTATAAAGCAGAGTCGCTTTCCGCATCTGTCTGTCCCTATGTATGCTTAGATCTTTAAAACTACGCAAAGGATTATAATGATGATGATTTCTTTATAGACAGAGTGAATCAAGAGGAGCGGGAACGGGATCTGCCGCCACACGGTCGGGAAATATTAGCGGTACGAAGTTCGCTGGGCAGCTAGTTGCTAATAAATCAAACTGTGAATGAAACCTTCAGGAGGTTTAATTAACCGCCTTAAACTGTGGGTTATATTTTTATAGATCATAAGGTACCTATAAACCTACCTACAAAGCTTTATTGACCTCAGCTTACCTCTTGATAATTCCTAACCACATCACTGACGCGGACGTTTTCATCGTTACAATTTTCCATAAAAACTCACACTCATATTCCCAAAGGAACTCCTTCAATTAACTTGTACCTGGAAAACAAAAAAAAACTTTGGTTATTGAAATGAATTTTTTTAACACTGCATACGAACCAATTCGTGATATTGTTATCAGTTTACACGAATAGAATAAAACAATATTTTTCTCTCATCTCCCCGTGACCCTATGGCTACTAAAAAGCAACTGAAACGTCGGGGACAATGTCATCATCCTCACAGTGATTTGCATCCAAAGTTTGCACTTTGGAATCCGGGTTTCGCCTATATAATTTTTTGATGGAGATGCCAGTTTTCTGAAACCGTAGGTCTGACCGCGCAACCCTGAGATTAGAGTCAGAGCTTTGTCTTTTATTTAGCAGATGTATCGACTAGATGAGGTGTATCGAAAAGATGATGGTAGGGCCTTGAAAACACCTCGGGAAGAATACCAAATAATTCTCAATAGTTTTGTTTCAGTGAATCAAGATATTGAGGGCATGAAGAGATATATACCGCTGTGCGCTACTTATGATGCATGACGAGACTCCAACGTCAATGGCCTGTGACTTCATTGTATTGCACAGTATGATGTCATAGTCACTAAATTTTAAGTTTTTTTTAGCCAACTGCGGCGATGCTAAAATTGTAAGGTTATGTTTAACCATTCTTAAGTTCCTACGTAGATAATTATATCCCACTCAAGATATTCAGGGTCCAAGCCAATCATAACTGATACTTGGGATATAGTTCGAACCATATACATATATACATATAATCACGCCTTTATCCCCGGAGGGTAAGGCAGAGGTGAATTAAACAAACCATATATCTTTGACCTAAATCGCGAGATATAATTTCGCGAGATTGTTTTATAATAATTTCTCTATACTTGGTGAAACTGAGCATAACTAACTGCCGTAGCACCCCGTGATATATTCAAAATACATCCAAGAAACGTGTATTGCGCGTATAGAGCATATTTTGAGCACATTTTAGGTACAAGATCATATATTATTCGAACTATATCTGCCTAATTAACGGATGTAGTTCTGGCACAGTATTTTTTAAATTACGTGGTCAGACTGCAGTCCTATACCTAATAGCAGATCTTCAGTGGATACAATGTCTGGCCATGTCACCTGAAGTAGACACCGATAGATTGCTATTTTGGCGTCGTAGAAGATGATATATATGCCTGTCAATGGTTACACGACCAGAGATGCATGAAAGGAAAGTGGAAGAAGAAATAACGAGAAAGCAAATCGCAGGCTCCAATGATGCAACTAGAGATAACGTCAAGATGATGATGATTGGAAAGGCAATAAATAAAGCCCTTATATATTTTTAATGCACTTTCTATAAATATAATGCGTCTCTACATAAAGACATAATAGATTTAAATAGTAATGTCTCGTAACTGCGGCATCAATCCCGAGGACACTTAAAAGTTTATGACTTACGAGTTCTTCTAATAAAACTGAACTAAAATTTTCAATCTCTTTAGAGAATTGGATTAGTCTATCTAGCAGCTCTGTAGCGAGACATAATATATAATAAATAAAACTAGATTAGTGGTTTATTAAGGTCTCGGACTTGTGATCGCTTAATCTTGGGGTCGATTCCCGATCCGACATCTCACTCATGACAAGTCATTTAGCTGATAAAGAAATATTTTGACTGTCCCACAGAAATTCGAAGATCAAAATCCAGTAGCCCAAAAGTACGGAAACGCAACCCACCATAGTGCGACGGTGCAACACATCGATACACACACTGTCGAATGTTATCATTCAAAACTTGCATTATAACGTTCGGTCTCATAATTTGGTTTTCCCGGAAGTGACTGCCGTGTCACCCCGACCCTGTAGGAAAGCCTCTGACAGGGCCTCATCCGTGAAACTATGAGTAAATGAGGTGGGGCACATTCGGTTACTTATATAATAAGGTAAGGTATACTTTTTTTTTTTAAATAGGACACGTCAATTTGACTTCACCTCGCCTGATGTTAAGCTAAAGGCAAAGTCTCGGAAAGAGGGTGACCATCGGAAACATGTATCATGTTAACAGTGGTGGCACTCAGCTTGACGGCCTCGTTAGATGCCTTTTCACGCCCCGCTTAAAGGACCCGGGACTGTAGGAAGAAGGAAACACGTGAGCTGGCAGGGAGTTCCAGGTCTTAATGGTGCGGCATAGGAATGAGTCGCTGAAACGCTTGGTTCTAGCTGGTATACCCTGCACCGTATATGGATGACATCTTAGCCCTGCATAGGAAAGGTGTAGGAAAGTCGTCCTGTGTAGGAAAGGAGAGGGCGGGACTAATTGGAAGAATCAAATCGTCTTATAACGTATTCTCAAAAGTAGTACAACACCATCTATCGGCACACGACAAAGTTATTTCCACCGTCTTTATAGTCGTTCAAACACTCGCGTAAAAAGAGCTCAGCAGAAGCATTAAACTATTCCAGTTACATAAACATATATCTATTTTAAAAGCCGTCTGCGTTTGATCAAACTTCGAATCAAAGGATTTCTACGAGGCATGGCCTTTGCTATGTCAATTAAAAAAAAAAGTCTTTCGGTTCGCATGGTCGGTCTCAAGAAGATTTAATGGCGGTTTGGCTTTTGAGACGATAGATTTAGAGATTATTGTGTAATGTCTCGTTCTCGTCTGTGTGGACATTAATTTTGGTATTGTTTTAGCTAAAACCTGTTGATTACCTTACATATTTGGCTGTAAAGTCAGTGCTTTCGATGGTCACCAATGTCTTTTTTTCTTTTGAATAATTTTGAAAACGATTTCTCTGTCATAGTTCCTAAGTGAGGTGGGAGTGAAGTCTTGAAATTTCGAATTTGGAACAGTATTTAGATAACTACTGGATTTTTGATTTTGACAGATCGAGACAAAATTTTGAATAGATTTTATCAGGAGAATTGGCCTTTAGGAATCTGAGCCTGAATGTTAAATTGAATGATGCACCAACTTCAGTAGCAAAATTAATTTAGTTATTGAAATAATTAGTTCTGTAGTGTGTAAATAAGTTATGTAGGTATTTGAAATATTATAAATCACATGGTCTGATTAGACTTGTCATCCATTATTCATTCTGGCCGGGCATAATTAATAATGTCCTCATTACTTGATCCAGATTACCTCAACACTACTTGAGGTTTGTTTGCAAACCAAATAAAAAAATCATTATTTTATTTGCACAATTACTTACTCCTTTGGATCGCACAGCGTATGTTTCCACCTGATATCTTTCTAGAGTAGTTAAAACCGGTTAAAGTTTTAATATACCTATAGGTACTTTAATATTATAAAGCTATCAGTGAGAACATGTAATTGGCCGTATGTAACTAATTTTAGTCACTATACCTTTTTTATGGCTGTTGGTCCTCCGAATACATCCATACTAATATTATAAATGCGAAAGTAACTCTGTCTGTCTGTCTGTCTGTATGTTACGCTTTCACGCCTAAACCACTGAACCGATTTTGATGAAATTTGGTATAGGGGTAGATTAGACCATGAGAATGGACATAGGCTATGTTTGGTCGCGATAACCGACATCCACGCGGGCGGAGCCGCGGGCAAAAGCCAGTAAATAAATAAATAAATAAAAAGAGTCTGTTTTGTTCATTTACTTAGTGGTTTTAATTTACAGGAATACGAAAAGTTCTAGTTTTAAACTACTAAATACAAATAAAAATAAAAGGAACCAATTAAAAATTAAAACTAAGACTAAAATGAAAACGCGTCGTAGAATTCCTCCTTTACTTAGTTGAATTTAGTTCAGTTCAATTCGACATAGTAGTTACTGATATTAGCGCAATACGCTACGGTTCGATTTGAAAATATATGTATCATCTTGTGTTGCAAATTCCGTTTATTGAGGAAGGTTATAGGCTATATAAAATCACGCTACTACCCAACACAGTAGAGCAGTGGTTTTAACTGCTCTATACAGGTATCTAATCTAGGATTTTATACTTAATGTTTGTATTTTCCCGACGCATGTTCCAAATGTAACTACCTACTGTATTCATAATAATAATAATAATAATATATTTATTTATTCAGACCAGGGTCCATTCTGTTAGTATACATAATCTTATAAACTAATGTTAGTAAAATGATACAACATCAATAATACATTATCCAAACTAAACAATAAACTTCATAAATAATAAATAACTGTTCCATACCAGCAGAAAAGCGACAAAAATAGTCGGTTTACCTCTTCGTTTCCAAATTTTAGATTTACCATACCATTTCCCGTGGGGTCGGGAATCACTCTGGTAATATACGAGTCTATACGATTCCATTGCGAGATCGCTTTAAGTCGCGGTGAATTCCCTAAGGTAGGTACGTCGCTCAACCTCGAAAATAGGCACGGAGCAAAAGTTTTTCGCATTTTGACGTAGATACAGTGGAGCGAATGTGGCTACTACCATTTTGTTTTGTTGCTATGGGGATGTTTGACAAAGTATACGGTTGTAATCACGAAGGTAACGAAAAGTTTTTTTTTCCCCGATATTTCGAATTTAAAATAGTTAGCATAATAAATGCTATCAAAATTTCAATCAAATATTTGGGTGGAGTCATCAAAAATCAATGTTTGAAAATGGTTGAAAAATCATTCGTTGGTTCCAGCAGTTCGTAAGAAAGTTGGTAGATGGCTCCACCGTCGCCCTAAAAGACGGATATAAAGAGATGGGAAATTTGAAGTGATTCTGGTGTGGCTCAATAGCTCAGTTGGAAGAGCATTACCAGGGGTAGGGAAAGGTCGTGGGTTCAATTCCCACTTGAGCGCTTCTTTTTCCCTATGTATTTCGTGATGAAAAGTTTTAGACCCTATAAGACGTAGAGTAATTGAGGAAGTTAGTTTTAGGATGATCATGTACGATGATCACATTCGTGTTGCCAATACTATAGGAACCTTTTAATGCCCTTCTCGAAGAATCCCATATTTTAGTCGCTTTGAAGACCACAGCAGGGAGTTCATTGCACAGCTTGGGTCTTTATCAAAACAGAAAAAGTCCAGCACTTACTTGCGTTTTATATCCCTGAAAAATTAGGCAGTATGTCTGTTAATCCAATGTGGTTCATGCAGACTTTATAAAAACGAAACCAAGTCAACTTTCATTAGATTCAGCCGTCGATATCCGATTTATTCAAAGTGGTCACGATCAAAATCAAATTCGATCGCTTTTGGAACCCTATTTTGATCCATTTTTCGATTGTGTCGACACAGCTTATCTAGCCGCAGCCACTCTTTTCCAATTACTCTTAATTACAGTTTGTTTCAGTAAATAAGGTTTCACGATAAATAACAACATGAGTACGGTAATTAATTAAATTGTCAGATTATGGACTTCCAATGTTTGTTGTGGTGTAGTGGAAATGTTCATTTTGTTTTATATATATCCAGGGTCTGGGGCTATGACGTACATTAGGAGAGGCCTTTATCCAGCTGGAGACTGCATTGGTTGATTGGAAGATTAATTTATTTATATAAGTATTGATCACTACTTTTTGTTCCTTTTATACATATTAATACTGTGTATTTATTTCGCAGTTTGAGTATCTACTTTTTGGATTCCATAATCAAAGAACTTAAACAAACTTATACTGAAACTCTGCTGTCCGTCTGACTGTCTTTATCTCACGAGTTAGACAGTAAAAAATTTCCCAGATGATGCAATATCTGCAACCGCTAAAACAACAAATACTAACAACAGAATAAAATAAACATTTCAGGGGGTAGGTTATTGGCACGGAACCATTCATTCACGAGTCCGACTCGAACTTCACCGGTTTTTTACTAGAATCGATAGCCAAGATGAGAACCATCAAAGCAATCAATCGGAAAGTACACCAGAACTATTAAGCGGAAGGACCTGGAATCTTTGCGCTCAATTAATCCCCTGGAATCAATTTAAAGGACCCCTAATTCCGAGTCACTCGTCCGTATTTAACAACCACTTATACCAGGAACCTTTTCATGTGAGACTCGACGGAAATTGTGATGTGAAAAATCTTTATTTTTGTTCCAAAATGGTTATGGATTTTGGCAGTAAATCTTTAGATTAGGCAGCAGATATTTGAAAATACTTAAATATTATTTCGAACATAATTAGTGCCTGAAGTAACTCTTAGGGATCATAAGATTTTTTTTAAATGGAAATTATAAATAGAAGACCTTAAAAAGGTAGGTAGAATAGATTGTTTGCGTAAAGCTTCGAGAAGTTCACGGATTGGGGCTAGGGCGTACATCGAAAGAGGCATATCTCTGCAGTAGTCTGATGGATCCATTGATCGAAATAAAAATTTAACTGAGAAGTAAATATTGATACTAGTTTAGTGCCTAACAAATATCAAGCCTATTGTTGGCTACTAAGCTAATATTAATGGTAATTATCACAGCACCAGTGGTATTTCTCATCAATGTCAGAGGAATTAAGGAATGAGAAAGACAATGTTCTTCCGTACAAAATGGAGCATATTGCTACCTTAAGTATCAGGTGATTACTCCCTGGGTCAAATCAGCCCATTCATGCTGGGAAAACCATAGCTCATCCACTTAAATAATAACGTTTAATACTGCTACTTCTAACAGAAGCCAGAAACTAAACAAACCAGTGGCAACTCATACGTCAAACCTCCATTTTTTATAAAAGTTTACCACACATGGTTTTCTTATCAATGAACTCTTGAATTTGATCAAATCACGATGATTTGTCAAATTTGGCAAGCAACGTCCCAAAGGTTACGTCACAAACGATGACGTAAGAATTCAATGGACTCGAAATAATGTTGCAATATCTAAAAGGAAACCTCCCAGATACTTGGGAAGTTTGCAATAAATTTCTTGGAACGGTTATAAGGCTTCAGTCGGGGTGAGTTATTTCAAATGGTTAGATCACGTAACGTATTCGCACGTCAAGATCTGTAAGGGAAAATGATTACGTAAGTAATTTAATGTTTCATATAAATGTACAGGTAGAATTTTTCAAGAAGGCAAGGATGAAGAAATCCAAATCTATTAGTAATTTCAATATCGGCAATGGGTTGGATATCACCAATAGAGGTCAGAGGGAAAATATCGAAATTTAGCCACGTTGCAGTTAGACTGGAAGAACTGGTATCCAGAAGGCTACAGATATGACTGAAATTAAGGCTGAATTAACGAATTAAGATAATGGTGCTCAATGGATTTTTGAGGCCGGTTTTGGTGAAAACTAAAACTGTATCGGACGTCTAAATAATTTCATGTATAACGGTAGGTATACCATCTTGAGTTACATTACAAAAACTAAAAAAACTTGGCTCTAATATGCCTCTGCCTACCCCCTAGGGGTTTTCCAAACGTGTGTATATTATGTATGTATATAAAAAAACAACTGTGGTACTTTTAGGAATAGTCGTAGCCTCGTAGGGTAATGGTAGCTTAGTGGTTAAAGAGTCGGCTTTACGATTGAGAGGATTCGAATCCTGTCCATTACACTACCGACGTGAACCCACTCCTAGCACAAGCAATTTAGCTTAGTTTGAGGGGTTAAAGGGTTATTAGTAATATCGGTTGCTAAAATTCCGTGAAAAAAAACATTTTTTCGCCATGGTGCGAATGGAGCCCCATGAGGACTGAACCCCTAGTCAATATCAAACCAAGATTACCTATATCCTAGTACTTCGCAACGGGAATGATACCTTTATATCAGATTGTCAATATATTGTGCGAAAGAGAAAGCACTCTACAAAACCGAAGCTAACCGATCCTCTCTCACTCTTCTTTCCGAAATATGCAACGTGACCGAACTATGTTGCCGGAATATTCCAACTATGTTCGTTCATATCAATGAAACTTTTTTATTGGACTGAATTTTTTAATTCGGTATTGGAATAGTTTTCTGCTGACCGCCCAAATAACTTTGTCCAATAGTTTTTAACCGATTGCAGTGCAGTAAAAAAGGAGATCATGTCTTTGACCTGTATGTATATTAGATAATGTTAGTTTATTTTTCTTCCTAACCACTAAAAAGGGTTTTGTTGAAATCAAAAGAACTAAGCTCAATTAAAAGTAAACTGCGTTATCATATTTAGTTCACACATACCTAGTAAGTACATACAGCCTTAATATATTCACATTTCACCATTTATTTGTGTACCTAGTAGAAGATGGGCGAGCCCATTGTGGTTTAATAGACTCTTTTTATACTCCTGTGCTCGCTACTCCGAAAAAAATTCTTGAAAGAAAAAAAAGATTCTGAAATCAAATCCTCTTGAAGCAGTTCCCGCTGCACCACTCTAACAGCCTGTAAATCCCTGAATGGGAAGGCAGAGATGTAATAACACCCACATTTCACCAACGACGCTTTTCGGTCCCACGTAATAATTGAGTGGTGGGACTTTTGCTATCAAGTGGGCATTTTGTATGTGTGTATGAAAAAAAACACTACAGTTTTACGAGGAAATGTTAAGTAGCTCACCTCACCTACATATTAGTAAATTCGTTTCGTTTGATGTTTAATGCTGGAGCGAACGAGTCCTAGAGTAAAAACCGCGAATCGGCAAAAAGAAGGTGGGGCGCCCTCTAGCCAGATGGACGGACGACTAGAAAAAGGTGGCAGGAATGGACTAGATCCGCTAGGTGGAGAATTGGGTGCTATAGCATACATTTTTTTTCGTGCGAAAAGTCCTTACGGACACCACCCTAATCGGAGCCGGTGGAGGTGGTTATGTAGGACTCGAACCGACTAAAATGCACGCCGTCTTTAGGTCTTTGGTTGCCGGAGGTGAGAATGCAGGGAACATATCACTCGCACCCCGGCAGATCCAGGACCAGAACCCAGGACCTTCGGTGCTATAGCTTACATAGGGAGAGACCTATGTCCAGCAGTGGACTGCGATAGGCTAATTGATTGATGTCCAAATGACACTTTAACATCAAAATGCCGATTTCAACTATTTTGCAATTACCTACTTCATTATTTCACAGGATGTTTGCTAGCTTCGTTGTGATATTTTACAGACATTGTAGAAAGCGACATCTATATTTGGAAGCGAAGATAGTGGTACTAAAACATTAGATAAGCCTTTTCAGTCATAAACATTTTAAAGGCTAATTTACTTCTAGAATGTTTTGTCTTTTGACCGACTTCGGAAAAAATGGAGCATTTTGGATATTTCTATTTTAAGGGTTCCATACCTCAAAAGGAAAAAGCGCTTATAGGGACCCTTATAGGATTACTTCGTAGTCCGTTTGTCTGTCAAAACCTTTTTCTCAGAAATGAATGAAGTTGAAATTCATACCACATGTTCAGGCTTATAACGTCTTGAAACGGCAAAAATCTAATTTCTCCGTCAAAGCAATCATAATATAATATACTAGCCTTTACCCGTGGCTCCACCCGCGTGGATGTCGGTTATCGCGACCAAACACAGCCTATGTCCTTTGTCAAGGTCTAATCTATCCTTATACCAAATTTCATCAAAATCGGTTCAGTGGTTTAGGCGTGAAAGTGTAACATACAGACAGACAGACAGACAGAGATACTTTCGCATTAATAATATTAGTAAGAATTGTGGTTGATATAGCTTAACTTACGGAACCCTCTGTGCGAGAGTTCGACTCACATTTGGCCGGTTTTTTCCATTCATGTTGGTTAAATGATGTTTGTTTTTATTTTTGGTGTTAATTAGGATTGGTTATTGTTAATATAGTCTAATGGAAATGACCTCATTTTAAATTAAAACATTTTCATGTTCAACTTGCCATTTAAAAAAAATGTTACTCTCCAAAGCTTCCCAACATTCGGAAGGCCTATTTCCAGCAATGGACTGATTGATTGATTGTTACTGAAATTATTTTTGATGTTTTATAAAACCTTACCTATGGCGCAACCACCACTGAAAAAGGAAACTTTCAGTTGTTTCAGTTAGAACAAATGTTAGCATATATATATATATATATATATATATATATATATATATATATATATATCGATTTTTGTTTAATATATTAGTCTCATAGATAAGATTTTTTTTACGAATTAACCTGTGAATACTCCTTCGGTTTTAACTACAAGACATGGTTGCGGAACATCCTGGTGGAGACTTACATTCCGGTAACAGCTGTTCTGGATAACTACGGATATAGAGAATTACAGGAACCTAGTCAATCTTTAAGATTGAAAAGATATTCAGAAATAGAAAGAAAGTCTAAGAAGGAAAAACTGGTTGGAATAATAATTTAAGAATAATCTAAATGTATTTTCTGGAGTTTAGATTCCATTAAGTATTCCAAGTCTTTTAAAGCCTATAATTACTGTACAAAAACTTCCCAAATGGACCAGCTTTTATAAAATTTATGGTTATTAAAACTGGATACTTAGTTCATTCTACCCCAAAAGTTTGAAGTCAAATATTGTTTTTAAAACGACCATTTCTTATCCAATGCTATACTTTGGTTATACACCGGATACAATCATTATTCATTTAAATGTACTAATAGTTCCACAAAATTTCAACACTACATGAAAATGTTTACTAAAAAGTGAAATAAAACTCGTTAATTTCTGTTCTAGGTTAGTTACAATTAACGCTTGTAGGCGAGATCGGCTCACAACTGAGTCACTAATTTAACGTAACACGAAACAAATTAACACATATTAACAAAGGACGCGGGGAGAGATCCGCTCGCGTCCGCGTCACGGAAACCACTGAGGGTAACAGTCTAGCATTCCTGCTTATAAACCTTCGAAGGGGATGCGCGCGCACACATAATAAAAACTAAATGCTAGCGCGCCCCCATAAAGAGTCCTCATTAGAGAAAGGGCGCGACTGCTATGTACATACAGCTTTATAGCAGGTGAGTACCACACCTCGTTTGATGCTCATCTGTTTATTTTAAGGTCATTCCTTGGTTTTATAGCTTTTGTAACTTATTTGGACAGACTAAGGGCAGTTTGGTCGCCAGTAATAATGATGTGGATTGACCGATTATAGCGCGCCATAGAGTTTTATATGGGTGGCGCGCCCCGTTAAACAAATGTCCAAGAAAATAGGTTGGTGTTGGCGGTGAAGCATTGTTTATCGTTGGAGGGTGCGGTTGGGTGGGGTTGCAATCGCGATACGCCCTGATTTATCAAACGTAGGTAGAAAAATTAGACCTCACAAATTGGAGTCGTCGGGCCCGTTTTATTTTTATATAAGGCTTTTTATTTATCGCGAAACTGTCAAAGCGTACCTTTTTTTTACCCGACTGCGCGACGCAAAGGAGGGTTATGTGTTTATCAGTCTATGTATGTATGTATGTATGTATGTATGTTTGTTTCTATGTGGCGTTCAAGAGACGAAATGCGTAGGCCGATTTTGATAATTCTTACGTCAATCGATTCGTCTTAACCTTGCGAGTGTCACTAAAGACATGACAGTAATTAAAATTCACGGATTATTCCACTTTGTTCACCTGGGTGATATCACCTAGGTGAACAAAGTGGAATTAATTGGTCTACATTGATCACCTCGGAAATAAATCACCTGGGTGATATCACCTAGGTGAACAAAGTGAAATTGATTAGTCTACTTTTATCACCTCGGAAATAAATCACCTGGGTGATATCACTCAGGTGAACAAAGTGGATTTGATTAGTCTACTTTTATCACCTCGGAAATAACTCACCTTAAAAACTGGTATCTTATGGGTAAATCGGTACTGTAAAATACGTTTATAGGATAATGAATATGTATTGTTTTGGGAGAAAAAATCTCATAGTTTAATTAGCAAAAACAGAAAAATAACTCATTCTACAGCAATCTGTTATAAAATTGTATAAAAAAAAGATTACAAAGTTATCGGAGTTTTTCGAGAAAATGGCCAACGGACAACATTATGGCTATCGTCGACTAACGACATTTTGACAGTCTGTTACGAAATTCTCGCGATTTCTTGCTGTATTACTCCGATTTGATGAGCACTCACCATGATCTATATTTATATTGTTCATACGCACAACGTAAAAAGATGCATCTTTTTGTAATGCATCGAGCAAATGTATAACATTGTTCTTCCGAAGTCGTATAGAGTAATTTAATTTGTGGTGCCATCCTTCTAAAACATTCGTCATTCGATGCCACTCGCCCCACACACACCAAATATTTAGCACAAGTTTAGACATCCACTGCGATTTAAAATAATCAAGGTTTCATAGTTGGATGAAGACAGTATTCTGAATATATATACTCCCAGCCCTCAGAGATATAATCTTCTGGGAGTAAAGGTAAAGCATTTAATAGCGATACGCATCATCGATTGTACTTGTTATCATTCAAAGATAAATCACGAAGGTTAAACACTTTAATTTCATTCTCTATGTTTGGTATCAAACAATTACATTTAAAACTATATTCAACGATATTTAAAACTACCTTCAATGACATACATGTTTATCGCTAATGTTGCCAATGTTTACCCCAGTTAATGATATGATAGATCTCATTAAAACAGTAAAAACTAATACAATTTAAATTATAAAAAATTTCAATTGCAAAAGCAAAAATATTTTGTGTGCGTGGGTGAGAGAAACGTACAAAATAAAAACAAAAAAACGGTCCTATAAACATTCCTATAAGTAAACAGTATCCTATAAATATTGGATTTTTATACGGTACCGATTAGTATTTATTAGATACATGTAAAAAAAAAGTTGGACCTATATCATAATAGGTATCATAATAGACTAATCCATTCCACTTTGTTCACTTGAGGGATATCGCCCAGGTGAATTATTTCCGAGGTGATCAAAGTAGAGTAATCAGTTCCACTTTGTTCACCTGGGTGATATCACCCAGGTGATTTATTTCCGAGGTGATCAAAGTAGACTAATCAATTCCACTTTGTTCACCTAGGTGATATCACCCAGGCGAACAAAGTGGAATAATCCAAATTCACCACAGCGACAATAAGACGCCATATTGTCAAAATGAAAAAAAAAAGTCGGTGTATTATGTCAAGTGGGGTGTCGTTGAATAGGCATTTTAAAATCATCTTTAGGTTCCTTTTATCATTTTTCAATTTAAATAATAGTTTAGGATATATAACGATTTAAAGTTGTTTAACAAAACAATCATTCTCGCTAATTTTCTTACTTTTTGAATTTAGTTTTTATTTCAAGTATAAACGATATGAAGGAAATTACAAAAGATATACATGTCATATCATAACTAAAATGTGTAAAATAAAACAAATTATGAAAAAATAAAAAAACCCGACTGCCACTGAAAAGACCGAAATAAGTTTGATAGCAGGCGGTACCCATTTGCCAATCATAAACTGAAAGAAAATTAATGGGTACCGCCTGCTATCAAACTTATTTCGGTCTTTTCAGTGGCAGTCGGGTTTTTTTATTTTTTCATAATTTGTTTTATTGAATATTGTATTCGTTGGAAACGGCTTTTTACCTTTTTACGTAAATAGATTGGTGGGATGGTGTTTTAAACAGTTTTTATTCGAGTTTCTAATAAAAGATTCCAATTTTTTTAAGTAACATTAATTTGTTTTGACCGGTACTCCCCTCATCGCAAACAGGTAATGCTGTCCTTAATTTAATCTAGAGCTAAGCACAGTTCATTAAATGGGCTGAAAAAATATAGGTCACAGTCACGGAGGACCATTTCCTTCTCCATGGTTACAATAAATAATGTCATGGAAACACCCAGCGCAATGTATATTACGTAAATTTCCTGCTAACAAAAACCGACGGCTTTCGAGATATCTTTGTATGATTTTTTATAGCATTCATTATGCTAACTTTAAAAGTCCAAAACATCGGGAACAATGAAATACTCAAGTGGGACTTGAACCCACGACCTTTCAGTTTTTTTTTTGAGGAAATATTTACTATTATTTCTAGTAGAAATTATTAGTCAGCCGGGGTGCGAGGGTAATGTCGATGACAACCTCACCTCCGGCCTAGCACCACGACCCACAGTCGGCGTGCGGTTTTAGCCGGTTCGAGTCCGACATAACCTCCCCTTCCGGCTCCGGCAGGGGGGTATCCGAGGGGATTTCTGCACGAAAAGAAAAAAAAAGTAGAAATTATTAGTAGGTCTGCCCCAAACCCTTTCAGTGATTGGAATCCCTTTGTTATTTCGCTTCCGAGAGGTATAATATACCCAGTTGACGGCAATATGCTTAGTAATATCTATAAATCAATCAGCTTATTACAGTTCAGTGCTAAAAATAGGCTTCTCCCAACGTTGGAGTATTTTTTCGATGGTCGCCTCTTACGACACCCTTCGAATGTGATACGCAGTGATAGATAGGTACTTGTGTTCTTTCTCCGTGACCACACAGATAACCTAAGTATATAATAGATTGCGTGTAGCTTATATTGAATATAATACTGGAATAAACTAAACCACCTCTGCCTACCCCTTCAAAGATAATAAAACATTGAGTGATGTGATATAATGAGGAAAAAAAGCTATGTGTCTATTAAGGCGGTGACACACCCGACATCCAACCAACAATTTATCAAATGGGTGTGGCCTTCTTACGTCTAATGTACTTCTATCACTAGATTTGACGTTATCAGTAAATTGAAAAGCCTGCCAAGATAGTGGGGTAGTCCATTCTGTGATTAGATTTCAGAACATGAAATGGCCAAGGGTTAAAAAGTGTTGAAAGTTCGGAATTTATAGCCCTTAATTTGTAGGTTGCGTAATTTTACAGTCGACCTTGGAGAGAAGGTGTTAAAATCAGCTTTTTTATAACGTGTAGTGGAAAATTTAATTTACATATATAAAACTTATTAAAATTCAATAAATCAATCAATCAATTAGTCCACCGCAGTCCAGTCGCTGGAGATAGGCCTCTCCCAATGTGCGCCATTTCATCCGATCCTCCGCCTTCCACATCCAGTCTGTCACAGCTACCTTTTTCAGGTCGTCAGTCCATCTGGCTAGGGGGTGTCCTTCCATGCGTTTCGTTCTCATTCTCTCGGTCTCCACTCTAGGACTCATCTGAACCAACGGCCATCGGTCCTTCGACAGATGTGGCCAGCCCATTGCCACTTGAGCTTGCTTATTCTGCGAGCTATGTCGGTAACTTTGGTTCTGTGTCGGATGACCTCATTACGAATTCTAAACTTCAAAGAAACTCCAAGCATAGCTCGCTCCATAGCCCGCTGCGTGACTTTTAGGTTATGGACTAGCCCTACTGTCAGTGTCCACGCACTTCCATATTTGTGTGATAGAGAGATTATGTTTAAGGGTATGTGAGTATAACACACACACACAGACATCCTTATATGTATACTTGAATACATACTATGTGTGCTTTACTTGAAATCAAAAACGATGTACTGCCAATCATTGAAGAATTATTGAAGATAATATTTTCGAGTTATGTTTGTTTTTTATATAGGACACGTCAATTTGACTTCACCTCGCCTGATGTTAGGCAATGGCAAAGTCTCGGAAAGATGGTCACCATCGTAAGCATTTACCATGTTAACAGTGGTAGCACTCAGCTTGACGGCCTCATTAGATGCCTTTTCACGCCCCGCTTAAAGAACCCGGGACTGTAAGAAGAAGGAAACACGTGAGCTGGCAGGGACTTCCAGGTCTTAGTGGTGCTCTGTTGTTCAACTATTCAACATTTGAAACATAAACCTACCCTCAAATCATACGTTATTTCGCATAGAACAGCCTTTAAAAGTCATGACGTCACTGATTCAAGCCTAAGATTTCGAATAAATTATTCCAATCTTTCGCTGAAGTCACACAAAAAGTCAAAGTTAGTCAAAATTAAAGCTCGAATAGAAAAAGCTTTCGAAATCTAATTACTTATCACTAAACGACGGCTACGTAGATTTTTGTAAGATTTTTTTACGCCTCAAGAATAACTTAGAGACCACTTAGCAAGCCAGATTAATTACTTAAATGGATTTTTTATTAGAATCAAGTTAAATTCTAGGTTCCCTTTTTAGATTTTAAGTCTAACAGTCACTATGTCTTTGAAAGAATTAAAACTAGACTGATACTCGTAAAATGGTTCCTATTTCTTTTTTTTTTCATTTACTCTATCCAAGATTCGTTCTCCTACTAATTTTATTTTAATTAAATTGACAGCACCCCGCTTGATGGTACGCAGAACTGTAGTTAAAATATATATTATTTTTTTACCATGCCATTGATAGGCTCAAATTTGACATCTATTTCACCTGATGGTAAGTAGTGATGTGGTCTACGATGACACACGTTTGCTAGAAAGAAATTACTCGAGACTTAAGAATTCCCAGATTATAAATTCACGGGCAAAGACAGGCTCTGATAGGGACTTCGCCTCTTTAGCTTATTAAGCTAACTTAGTATTATATTGCAGTTTTATTAATTATTACCAAAGGTTTGATACCACCTACCCAGATGGAATAACGATCTGAAGAATTAAATTATAGGTATTAAATATACCACAACATCCTACACAACGCTATCTAGACACATGGTAAGCTTAACTAGTGTTATGGAATCTAGAATGCGAATAAACATACTTATAACACTTTTTTTCTGTAAATACATACATACTAGCTGTCCCGGCGAACTTCGTACCGCCAATTTTTTAGATCCCGTTCCCGCTGCACCATTTAGGGGGATGAAAAATAGATGTTGGCCGATTGTTAGACCTACTCAATATGCTCACAAAATTTCATGAGAATCGGTCAAGCCGTTTCGGAGGAGTATGGCAACGAAAACTGTGACACGAGAATTTTATATATTAGAAGATTATACACGGAAACACCCAGACCAATGCAAATAGCATACAAATATTTACACTGAGCGGGGATCGAACGATCGAAAGGTGGGACTGAATGTGGAAGGAGTAGGATTGTCATAGAGTCCTACATTGGAAGAGGACGGTCTTTGTCCAGCAATGAACTGGGATAGGCTAATTGATTGATTGATAATAATTATTGAATTGTGTCCCCTAGACAAAGTAGGAATTTGATTTGTTGGCCGGCATATCCATACTGATATTATATATGCGACAGTAACTCTGTCTGTCTATCTGTCTGTATGTGACGCTTTCACCCCTAAACCACTGAGCCGATTTTGATGAAATTTGGTCTAAGGGTAGATTAGCCCATGAGAAAGGACATAGGCTATGTTTGGTCGCGATAACCGACATCCACGCAGGTGGAGCCGCAGGTCAAAGTTCCATATATGGAACAATCTATTCTATTCAACAAATGTATTACCAGTGTTGTCTAAAGGGGTTGGTAGAAACAAAACTGAAAAGGCTCAAGTTGCTTAGATTATTGAAAAAAAAAACAATTAATTGTTCGATAAACTTTTTTTTTAATAACAGCCAGTCTTTTAAAATACAATAGTGCGAAAGCCATAACTCATAATTTTAATGGCTACAACAGAACTGTGATTATTAAAAGTACCATTATTGTTTCGACGACTTAAAACGAACAATAATTCCATTCTCGGGATCCGAACCCGTGTATGTGCGCTACTAGTGAAACAATCAGCTCTTGTTAAAATAACTTAGGTTAGTGTTTGGTCTAAGTTATGAGAAATAGAGATAGATTTTTGGAAATGAATATAGTTTCTAATATTTAAATTGTTATAAGTTCAATCATAGCTTAGCAAACAAATTTTAACGATGGCAGTCCTTTTATCTGTTTAACCGACCTCAAAAAAGGTGGAGGTTCTCAATTCGACCGCTATAATTATTTGTTTTTTTTTAAACTATGATATTTGCACAAAATTAAGTAAGTAATTAAGTAAATAACCCAACGGTTAGTGAGATAATGTCCCATTCGTAAAGAAAAAGCGTTTTTTTTATATTAGTCTTCATAATAAAATGTTATATAAAATTTCATAGTCAGTATTCCCTATTGGTTGCTGGTGAAGTAGAATAGGGCTAACCCATCTCTTCCCGTGGGTGTCGCAAAAGGTGACTAAGGGATAAGACTGTTCTCCATCCGACAGTAAACATACAGCCCATGGCTAAATTTCCGCTTGGCGTTAATAGGCTCGCCTCCCTATTTCGTGGGACCGAAAATCATAGTTGGCGAAAGCCGGATGTTAGTATACCTCTGCCTTCACCAAGACCCACAGTCGGCGTGCGGTTTTAGTCGGTTCGAGTCCGACATAACCTCCCCTTCCGGCTCCGGCAGGGGGGTATCCGAGGGGATTTCCGCACGAAAAAAAAAAAGTATACCTCTGCCTACTCCTTCGGGGGCTTAGAGGCGTGAGTATGTGTATGTATTGTATCGTAGGGGGTTCTACTATTTTTTTGTTAAATTTCTCAGCACAAGCGAACCTCATTTGAGTTTGAGTTTGAGTTTATGAAACTCTGGCATAGGTTTTCCCATAAAAACGAATCAAAGTACCAGCTTTGGGTGCAAATAGTTTTAGTGCATGGATTAATAAAAAGAGTTACGAGTTCTTAGTTAAGTTGTTCTTACACCTATTCTCCAATTCACAATATTAAATCAGTAATACATACAGTACTAGTTCGGGAAACAGAGACTGTATGAACCTGTGTAACCCAATGATATAATAAATTTATTTATACACAGGTTCACTCCTATTTCACTCTAGGGTACATACCTCACGAGCTCCCTCTGCTGTGATTAAACATTTCATGCAAGCCCGTCTGTTTCAACCTTCTAGATTGTATTCCTAAATATAAATATATGTTTACTCTGTTCTTCATCTAAACGTCATCCATTATAAGTTCTAGATGCGTAGTTACGTCACTACCGCTCCAAACAGTATACTATTTATCATTGTTATAAGCTTATAAATTGAATACCCATCCCTTTTTATATAATAACCTGTCATTGTTGTAACGGATTGCAGCGTTCCTGCTTGTACGTGATTTGTATTCAAAAAGCTCTTCGTACGTTTTGTCATTTGCAATTTATGCTGTTATTCTATAGGTACACTGTAGATGTGAAAGAACCTACGTGTTGTTAAGCGGTTACTTGTAGAACATAAACGCTTGTTACAATAAAAGTGATACTTAAACGTAGCAGGAGTGAAGATGAAAACGAGAAAATACTGAACAATTACAAATCAACCTCGTTCACGTACTGTCCCGTACTATGGTCCAAGATTATAATACTAGGTACTAGCTACTATTCGCAGCCGATATCACGTTCCCATGTCTCATAGGACCGTTATTTTCGGGATAAAAATGGTTTATGCACAGTCAGCAACATGAATATGTTGATGACGAAGTCTCAAAATGGTCTTAAAACTCTCGTAGTACATAGGTTACACTAAAAGTTTCCGGAACTGGCCACTTACATAAACAATATTTAAAAATTTATTACAACATTTGAAAATAGAACTCTTTGTCTGTAGAATACAGTTTGTTTCATCTGACTGTCTTTTGTTATTACCTTGTGGCGCCATTTAAAAAATTGTGTGCCTGCATCAACATGGATTTAACTCGGGAAAATTTTCGTAGTATGATTTTCTACGATTTTAAGTGTAATTTGACGGTTCAACAGAGCATCGCTCGGCTTGAAACAGCTTTTGGCGATGAAGCACCATGCAAGACGACTGTTTATAGCTGGTTTGCAGAATTCAAGCGTGGTCGTATCAATCTCAGTGACGAATCTCGCGATGGTCGGCCGTCCACCGCTGTGACCAACAAAAACATCGATGCTGTGCGCCGTATGATTGAAACAGACAGGCATGTGACCTACCATGAAATTCGCGCATCCTTAGTAATAGGCATGAGTCAATCCTACACAAACATTTGGGTGTGAGAAAGCTGTGCTCGCGGTGGATCCCACATAACTTGACCGAGGATCAAAAAACGGACCGCGTCACTTGGTGCAGTGCCATGCTTACCAGATTCAACGAAGGTGCGTCAAATTTGGTGTGGGACATAGTAACAGGTGACGAAACATGGATTTATTGCTACGATCCCAAAACAAAGCAGCAATCGAGCGTATGGGTCTTTCAAGATGAGCCGAAACCAACCAAAGTGGCGCGCGTGAAAAGTGCATCTAAGCGGATGATTGCTTCTTTTTTAATAAAACTGGACACGTGGCTACTGTTGCTTTAGAAAATCGTCGTACCGTGAATAGTGACTGGTACACGACCATTTGTTTGCCGGAAGTTATTGACGAACTCCGTAAAAATAACCGTAAACGCCGTAGCATCCTGCACCACGACAATGCTAGTTCTCACACGGCCAGATAGACAAACGACTTTTTGAAGGCGAAAAATGTAGAACTCATGAGTCATCCTGCATACAGTCCCGACCTGGCACCTTGTGACTTTTATCTGTTCCCAAAAATTAAGAACCAATTACGCGGCCAACGATTTTCATCACCAGAAGAGGCTGTCGAGGAGTATGAAAAACACGTTTCAGAGGTCACCACAGAGGAGTAGCACAAAAGTTTTCAAAACTGGTTTGATCGAATGAAAAAGTGCATAGACGCCAAGGGAGATTATTTTGAAAAACAATAAATTAATTTTGTACCTTTAATAGTATTTTTTCATATTCATTCCGGAAACTTATACACGTATTATTGTCCGAACTAAAGGTGTGTACCAAATATATATTTTTTTTTTTTCGTGCGGAAATCCCCTCGGATACCCCCCCCTGCCGGAACCGGAAGGGGAGGTTATGTCGGACTCGAAGCGACTAAAACCGCACGCCGACTGTGGGTCTTGGTGCTAGGCCGGAGGTGAGGTTGTCAAAGACATTTCCCTCGCACCCCGGCTGACCCAGGGCCATCCCTTACGGTCTGGCCCTCCTCAGGAAGTGTACCAAATATCAGAACCATCCGTCAACTGGAAGAAATCAAAAAACTAAATTAAGATCATTTTGAGTACTCTGTTCGTCAACTTTTTTCTGATGCTGACTGTACGTATATGGAATTCAGTATCTGAAATTAGAATACCCAGAATTACTTACAACATTGCTATCGTCGTTCTATTATGATCTACAAGAATTATTTTTAACCGGTTTCCTTTTTTTTTAAATTTCACTCTTGGATTATTATTATTTATATATATATTATCAAAATATCTCTCAGATTTGAAACAGTGGCCACTGTTTCAAATCTGTCATCACTGTCACTGTCTCTAATGGTATTTTTTATCCCATCAATCAATCAACCAGCCCACCGCAGTCCATTACCGGACATAGGCCTCTCCCAATGTGCGCCATAATCCTACTATTATTACGAACTAGCTTTTGCCCGCGGCTCCACCCGCGTGGATGTCGCTTATCGCGACTAAACATAGCCTATGTCCTTTCTCATGGTCTGATCTACCCCTTTACCAAATTTCATCAAAATCGGTTCTGTGGTTTAGGCGCGAAATCTGTCTGTATGTTACGCTATCACGCCTAAACCACTTAACCGTTTTGATGAAATTTGGTATAAGGGTAGATTAGACCTTGAAAAAGGATATGTTTGGTCGGAATAACCGACATCCACGCGGGCGTAGCCGCGGGCAAAAGCCAGTAATAATGTAATTATAGTATGGAGATGGAAATGCGATGAAGTCACGCGTGCGGAGCCGCAGCCAATAGCTAGTCCATAATAATGTTAACAAAATGATTGCATTAACATTCTAAACCGTTTATCAATGTTGATGGCTACATAATACAGTCATTTAAATCCCATCAATCAAATAAAAATCACAACAGGAAATAGAACCCGCTACCCGCTCATGACTTAAGCTATTTGCCGTCAATATTGGGCGATGAGTCATATCATGTAACACCAGTAGCTGTATGTTTCCATTGTCGGTATGTACGTCATACGTTACGTCATTGCTTGAAATAGGATGAAATCATGGAACGAAGTACTTAGAAGTTTGATAAAAAATAAAATTGTGTAATAGGGTTTGCCACAGAGTATTCATTGGAACCCTATTACGTGTATTACTTAGCCTTTTTAACAACAATGGACGTTATTTAATAAAATGGCAAATATAATAATACGCTAACTCTTCATCTAGATGTAGATCCCCAAAAGTCAACTACGACAAGTGGTGTTTTTTTATCGTGCGAAAAATCCCCACGAATACCACCCCCAACCGGTGCCGGTGGAGGTGGTTATGTCGGACCGACTAAAACGCACGCCGTCTTTGGGTCTTTGGTTGCCGGAGGTGAGAATGCAGGGAACAAATCTCGCACCCCGGCAGACCCAGGACCATCTCTTTCGAGATGGCCTCCGTGATATGTCTTGGATATTCAAAGTTCTTCTATACATTCGTTTTGGGGCGAAGATAAAGCTGTCTAACGATATTCTTAAACCTATACGACTTCGTTATAGGTTGATTTACATCAAATGTACTATAATAATACTATAATGTAATGCTCATTAGCATTACCCATTCTATCCGCTCTACGTCAAATTTTATTAGTGTAAACAGAACATTCGTTGTCCTGTTTTTGAAATAAGGTTTCTTTTACACTAAAATATTAAGAAAGAATGATCTTAGATTGCTCTTGATCTAGTTAGCTTTATGTTAATTTGGTCTGAGTCAACCTTTAGAAACCAAATATTTGAAACATTGTTTTTCGATTACATAATTCATTCGGTCTGGTGCTGTAAAAATTTTCATTAATAAATTACCGTAGTGTAATGAAAACGCGCCCAACAATAAAGTAATGCTTAATATAAAAATTATATATCTCAGTAATACTGAGAGCTATTACACTAATGGGAGTATTTATCTCAAAAAGAAAATGGTTTGAAATATAATTACATTAAATATACGGGTAGATTTATATTGAGTTATTTTGTGTGATTAATGTGTGAGATTCGAAGAGTTTTTTTATAAAGGTCACGTCAATTTGACTTCGCCTCGCCAGATGGTAAGCTAAAGGCAAAGTCTCGAAAAGAGGGTCACCATCGAAAACATGTACCATGTTAACAGTGGTGGCACTCAGCTTCTCGGCCTCATTAGATGCCTTTTCACGCCACGCTTAAAGAACACGGGACTGTAGTAAGAAGGAAACACGAGAGCTGGCAGGGAGTTCCAGGTCTTAATGGTACGGCATAAAAATGAGACATTGAAACGCTTGGTTCTAGCTGGTATATTCTGAACCGTATACTGATGGCATCTTAGCTCTGCACGCGTTGTTTTATCCTGTACTTGCACAATGGATGACCTCAACAAGGCAACTGCGGAGGCTATCAGTGTCGCTCAAATTTGGGCTGGACACATCTAATTGACCCGAAAATTGTCATTGGCTCGAAGAAGACCTGCCTTAAGTTCAGAAGATCTTGGTCCCCACAAAAATAATACCTGTGATGTCCTATCTGTCTTACGGACAAGCAACTAAATGAAGCATTAATAATTTTAAGTAGGTGTACACCTCATTTTATTCATAAAGTAACGGAGACCGATCACAATCAGTAATTGGAGACGCAAGACGAATCGGTTATGTATTCTTATAACGGGTACGTTATGTAAATTTTCTATTACAAATAATCTGGGCCAGATATAATGGTATGGGTATAATGGAACCGTATCTAGTGTGGCGCCGAAAGCAGCGATATTCTTTTTTATTTTATTTGTTTTACGCTCATGTTGGGCGGTGTATCGAGCCTGATCAATTTCTTTAGGATCCATATCAACCAGACTCATATCAGACAGACAGCTTTGAAACACACCAAACTGCAATTTGCTCGCGCACTTTTTAAGTGTTGGTTGAATATCAACCTTAAGTATGTTTAATACATTACAAAATTTAATTGAAACTGCCGCGAGCATAGACTAATATATAATCTAGGCGTATATTCAATTTTGCAATGTATTAAACATACATAAGGTTGATATTCAACTAACACTAAAAAAGTGCGCGAGTATATTGCAGTTCGGTGGGCGCCAAAATGCGTAGTCAGTACCACGGAGGAGAGAATACATCTCCTTCTTCATGGTCTGTACCTACGGTATACGAACGAAGCTCTGGCGTAGACTCTTCTATCAGGGATGGCGGTAAAACGGTAGGCGCTTTCATAAACCAACAAAAAAGGAGATAAATTAAAAGACACCGGACTTTGAAATGATAGCCTTGGAAGTGGAAGAAGATGATAATGACCTAATAGGAATTGGGCATGTACTTGCTAAAAATTAATAACAAAAAGTACTACCCGCTTGTTTCGTGGCCCAACTAAGATTCTACACAAAACTTTTTTACTTTGCACATTGATATATATTGTTACTAAAGACTATGCAGTAGTTTTAAAATATTGTAATTTAGACAATATATTATGCTCCTTAATACATATTGGGTCAGCGGGGTCACTGTGTGGGCGAGTTTTTAAGAAAATTCTATCGATCGATAAAATTACGTATTTAATATTTCCGCATAAGATATTATTTCGAAAGTAACAAACAAATTGAATATGGAAACTGAACCTCTGATTGGTTTCGCGACTACCGGCTGACCCCTCAGGAGAAGAAAGCCTGTGCCAGAGTCTTATAAATCAGTAAGTGTACTAGTACGGATTCATAAAATCTTAATAGAGTCTATACACACCATGGAATTAAATATAAATATCTAAACATGTCATAGAAAGTACATTGCCACACTGATATAGCATTTCTTTAATGACTTAATAACACAGGCGTGTGCCCCGAAGGGCTTTCAAACTTTATTTATGTTTAAATCATCAACATTATACCACAAGGCCTTTTGAGAGTGCACTGATGACGTAGTTTTGAAGGAAATGCGGCCACCGATACATTTTGAGGAAAGGTTTTTATCTGATCTTGCATCTTACTCTGCACGAATGACTAGGTTATGAGAGCGAAAGAAACGTTTCTATACGTGAAATGTTAAACATTTTTGATAAAGAATCCAGTCCAAGTCAAGTTCCAGCTCATTTTCAAAATGGACTGCAGAAGATGAATCTTCTCTCATCGGTTTTGCAAGCCTTTATGATTAACAATAACGATAACGCCACTGGGAACGTTCATTTTAATGTATGGGACTGTTATAATCATTGTTGTGGTTACAAAAATGTAATAAAACTCGAATAAATGTATTCTAGTGTTATTATAATTTATCACACTGTCACGAGAAACGGAACTGATTGCGCTAATAGAATGTCACTTTGTCTAGAAACCCTTACCTCCTTCATTTCCTCCTGTCCTAGAGTCAAGGATAGTCATTATTTGCTCCGCTAACGAAATTTTTATTTTTAATTTGATCGCAAATGCAGCCAGTGGGCTCCTTTGCATCATTTACGATATGGTTATTTATCTAACAAATGCGACATTATAATTAATTTGACAGTTATTACGGAGCACGTCAGGGTAATTCTCAAACTTTCTGCGCTTTGGTCCACGGCTCACAACGCGACCACCGCTAGAAAATCAGAGAATCGCCCGTAACCGTGGCAGACGCGGAAAAAACCGCAAATCGTGAGTTCTAACCCTTAGGTATATGAAATTATTTTGATGACTATTTACGTAACAATTTTTTTAGTCAAACCAAAAATACTTCATGAATATTGGAAGTTCAAGTACGTCTTGTTAAACCGTTTGTACACATTGATATTCAAATATGCCTTCTAAGTAAGGAAAGGTGCTATTCGTAAGAAGACGTGGGTAATGCGTTTTGAAAGGAGCCTTCTTATGGAGTAATAGCACTTTTGTACTTGTACGGAGCGAACGAAAATACATAAATAGATGATTGAGTACTGCTATTAGGCTGTTTTTTCTTTAGACTGCGTAATATTTAGAAGAATATGTCAATGGTTTTGGTCTTGTGACTATAGTTTCTTGGAATTATTTACCAACAATCATATTTCCTTCTTCCTACAGTCACGGAATCGCTAAGCGGTTTGTAAAAATGCATCTGATAAGGTTGTCAAGCAAGAGAGCCGCCTCTGCCACGTCTTGCGGCAACCGCCCAGCTACGTGAGTAACAAATGCCTGGCAATGGTGCCCCCACCGGGTCCAGGTAGAAGGGGTAGGCCTAAGAAAGGCTTGGTGTCGTGGAGGGTGACATGCGTGCAAACGGTCCCGCTACCTTGGACGCCCAAGATCGTGCGAAGTGGAGGAGGAAAGGCGGATCCTGAGCTCCGAGGGCACCGTGGCCTCGGATGCAATCAGGACCAACGTCTTTATGTGGATGATGATAAAGGTTATCAAGCTGAGGTGCACTGTAACGTTGTTGGTGTTATCAATCAAGATGATGTCGCAATGACGTACCCTTTATCACTAATTGAAACAAGTTTGCCTATAAGGAACCTATTCACTCGAGCCTAGAACGTTCCTAATTTTTTTTTTCAGGTCATTTTACCCTAAGGGAATCTTCGCACTGCTGGACCTGATGTAGACCATGGTATTTCAGCTCTGATGCTGAAACAGTCAGCTCTCAATTGAAAAAGAAAATCCCTGACCCACATGTAGTTTTATCCAACTTTAGAATCCAAATAAAATAAAATACTTAAATAGTCCTAGCTTTTTCATACAGGACTTAGCATTAGTCTAGATCAGGATAATGAAACTATTCCCATTATGAAACAAAGCTCCCGAGTATGAAAACGTGTAAGTATAATAAGGTTTGCGTTCAGCAGAATTAATGACAAAAGCCTCTAACATTAAGAGCCCATTCACACTAGCGTTTTTTCAGCGTTCAAAGAACGTGAGCGCATCGCAGACACCACGCATGCGTTGCGTTTTCCTGGTATCTCTGTTTTTGAGTATACTGCACTAGCGTCAAACGTGTGTGATATTTGTGCCACGGATTAACACCCACATTTCACTATGCTTATTCCATATATCCTACTGACCCTATGGCAGTCAAGAGGGCCGTTTGTTATGGACTGTATGTTTACGGAAGGACGAACAGCCCTATCCCTTGGTCAGCTTTTACGACACTTACGGGAAAAGATGTTCTATTCCACGGGGAGCGAACAACTGCAATCAAAATGCCGCGAGAACGTTACGCACACGTCGCGTTCTAGTAGCAACAAACGCTAGTGTGAAAGGTCTCTTATAACTGTGGAGGTAAGCCCACCTTCCACCGTTATTAATTTATGGATAAACCTCTATTGAGATGAAATTGTCTCTTAAAATCTTTTGTGGGCTAACGTCTTATTTATTAAGTTAATTTATTTTTCCAACGATAATGGCGGTGGTGTTGAAATTTTTGTGTCAGGTGTTTTATATATTGTGTAAAGTTAGCTACTGCCCGCAGTTCTGCCTGTGTGGGAATGCTTTATCGAGGAATTCTATTTTTTTAACTTCATCATCAACTTTCTCATTAAAACGTAGAAAACACGCAATCACAGAGAAAATTAGCATGAATGGTTAAAATTATTTCTTTGAATTGTCTTGAAATAATAATTGACCTTTTCATAGGTAGGTACACCAGAAGTTTCTGAATAACGTGTCTTTTTAGAATTAAAATTATTTACTAAACAGCAAACAATATCATTAAAAAAAGTCTACATGTTAGTGCCTTTATTCCATCTATGAGTGTATCTCCTTCCATTTTATATGAAGCGTATCAATCAATAAAATACTGTCATGACACTTCCATCAAACGAAGTGTAAAACCATGTTCTGCCAGTTTAAACAAAAATACAAACAGACAGAAAATGGAACTGTTAACAATTCACACGAAACAGGCATTTTCAACTATTTTCATTTATTTTAAAACAATTTCAACTTGAAAACAAACCCAAATATAAATTGAAACAGTATTTCATAACTGAAACAGTTGGAGGTGTTGCCAGCCGTTTCGCAGTGTTGCTAGTTTAAAATATAAATGTTTATTCTGTGATTTAAAGCTGGCGTTGGAATTGTTTAGAAATGTTAGTTTTTGAATAAATAATACAGTTTACGATGTTATACGGATTGAAGTTTACAAAATGTCTGCTTCAAAAGAAAGTACGCGGAACTAATTGGTCAGCCCCTGACTGATAATATACGTCTGGCACACCATATTGTCAGCAGGGTCAAACAAAGTACTCAAAATGATCATATCACCAATATTTTTAAGCCAAGTCAAATTGTTTTATTAATTTATACTCGTAATATACTAGCTGACCCGACGAGCTTCGTACCGCCAATTTTTTTCCGTCCGTCGCACAGTGCGGGAATCGTGCATTCTAGCGGGATTTAATTCCAGATAGAATTAAATAAAAGATATATTTGATAATTACCATACCGATGTTTTCAAATAAGCAAAGACATTTAAATAGAGATAAAAAATGCAATAATATTTATTTGACAAAACAAAACAAATAGATATAACTAAATAAATATTGTTATTTTAATCACCGATTCCTCTCTCGGCCTCATTTATATTAGATACAGAAAGCAATTTCAGGACCTCAGGGTCTAGAGGACTTCGTTTTCTTTTAATTATACACCTAAGACTGGCTATGAAAGCGTCTGATGTTATAAGAAGCCTATTAAGTAGATCGGTATTAGTGTCTATTCGTGCCGTTTTTCTTGTGAAAAATTCCCTGTATCTTCGGTTATCTTTGTTTCTAGCCTCTTGTGCCTCTTTCGATAGCTATCCTTTATTCCACTGTGCAAGTCCTCAATGGATCCAAGAACCTCTTTCTGCGATACACATAGGCGTTGGACACTGTGATCAAGTAATAATTGCATCTCACAAGTAGCAGTTGATTCTGTTACGGTTTTTCTGGAAGGGTAACATTTTTTCTTAGCTTCTTTTACTTTATCATAAGATGGCAATAACTTTTTAACCTATTTATTTATTCTTTGCCGTATAATTTCATATTGATGTACTGATAAATCAGCAGCTACCATCATGCTCAATGCTTCATCAGCCGACACAGTGACTTGAACGCTTTCAGTATTTATTCTTTTGCGTGCACTTTTCATGATAGAACCTCTTTTGGGTGAACTCATAGAAAGTTCTTTCACGATCACTGCAGAGTCCCTTTTGCCTTCTTTTCGAAGGTTACACTCATGGGCTATCATAATTTCCTCAGGGCTAGTTTACGATAAGAGATTGTGAACTTTTTACGTTTTTGGGTTTTACTGCAACATTATACAAAACTTTTGTGAGGTCTACCCGATGCATGGCCAGATGTAGATGGTATTTCATTTAAAACACATTCTGGTAATTTTATGCACTCGTTCAACCAAGTTGAATTCTTTTTTAAAAAGCGTTCGTTATGTCTATTGCTTTCTGTCCATTTTTCATTAAATTTACCACATAGCTTACGTAAAAAGAACTTAATCTCTTTTTTAGCACCTTCTGTAAATAGTACTTGAGGATAGTTACCTATTATGAAAGCAAAAATAGTTTCAATTCGCTCATATTTGCCATTAGAGGTCCATATATCAAATATTTGTTTTTTTTGTAATCTGGGTGATCATTCTGAAATCTGAAGAAAAATGTATGAAGGCGCGAAAAAGCGCAGGTACTATCAATTGTTCATAAAAGTCAAGACTATAGACCATCAATTGAAACATAAAAGACACCGGGATATTAGGAGCAATTTTTTTATACACCTTTGATTGTGCAAATTATCTCCAAAAAATTATAAATTTTAACTCTGCTTTCAAATGATGTTTTTAGATCAATGTTTACATTATTTCTCAAATAAAATACACTAACTTACCTTAAAATATATATATAATACAGTAATCAATCAATAAACAAAATTATGTACGTTTATTTAATCACTAAACTCAAATGAAGTAACCACTTTAATGTTGTTATTTGTGTTGTGAGATACAACGATTATTATTTACCCACTTTAACATTTTTTTTTATTTTTTTAACCTTATCTACAAGAATTTTTGATATGTAGCTGTAACAGAGAGGGTCTTAGGTATAAATAAATAATACTACAATATCAATTATTCAAAATTCATATTTTGAATTAAATCCCGCTAGATTGCGAGATTCTCGCAGTGTGCGTCGTTGAAGTTCAAGGGTGGTTTTTACGGCGAAAAAAATTCAAATAATTGCCGGAAAGAAATTTCAAGAAACGTATGCCGCATTTCTTTTCCCGGAAATAGGTTCCCATGAGTTGCGAGAATGGAATCAAGTTCCACACGGGCGAAGCCGGAGGCATCAGTTTGTTATAGATATAAACCTTCTTAAACTATTCTATGTAAACCACATCAAAATCTGTAGCGTATTTTTGAAGATATAAGCGTACATAGGGACGGACAGACGCAAAAAGCGAATTTGCATTATACTATGTAGTGATTTATCGTTCAAACTTAAAGAGTATGTCAATAGGAAGGAGGAAAGTAGTCAAGATGGCTCTGATACTGACTGTACGAGGTACGGCCCTTTTGTAAAGGGGACAGTAATGGGCCATACCGATTGGGATAGCAAAAATTTAAAGGAGCATCAGGAGAGGATCGCGGGTTCTGAGACAAAAGGCTCTGTTGCTACCGGGGACAATGTTGATGAATGATGATGGGAGAAATTGCAGATAAATGTTCACTAACAAGGGACCAGAAGATGTGATCGGATTATTCTCCATAGAAAGGAATTTGTCGTCGTCGATGTTGATTGGTTAAGTCATTTCAAATTTATATGATCTAAAGAATTCCATTAATATGTTTACGTAACGATATAAAACACCAGTAATGTCTTCCATGATAGCAATAACGTCTGATAGCAATGAAAATAGCACCAAATTTGTGTTCGAAATTATAAAGTCAGGGCTATAATCACAGACCGTTATGGTGACGCAATGGTGTGTACAACAAAGACTATTTGCATATGTATCTCGACGCATCTGGGCCAAGCTGCACGTGTCCTTACTGCGCTAAGAAACAAACTTCCAACCCAAAAGCTGTAGAAAACTAAACCTTATCCCATTGAAATAAGACTGACAAACAATTTTACACACTGCAGATTGGTTCACGAAACAACAAATTTAATCTTGCAGTTACTAAACTAAATGTTATTAGAATGTAGACTTTATTGCTCGGATAATAAAGGTTGTGTTTAAGATTTTAGGGTGTAAATGAAATGAAGACGAGACGAAGAATGGGCTGTTTGAACTGAATGGAAGTCTTTAAAGGTACAAAATGATCATTATATGGATGTGGAGGTTTCGGAGTGAGTACGTCTGGGCTACATTATGTTGATGTATTTAAATAATATGAGTGGATATCGGGCAACTTTGACAGATAAGTTATTGCAGTTCATTTGGGTTATGAGGGTAACAGCATGAAATGGCGACCGCAGAAATTAATCAATTGTTGAATGTACATGGTAAGACTAAGGCGGCTGTGAATGTTGTGAAGCCTGAGTTACCTGTTGAAGTTTTCCAAAAATAGTTTTAGAACGGGACTCTGTCTTTTGAGCTTTACCAATATTTAAATGGCCCAAGTCATGGCCATATAGATCTTGATGGGTTGGGAAGGTAGGCTCTCCTCAATGGGTTGGGAACTCAAACCAAATCAAAAGAAAGAGTATTTGAACAGACTCCAGGCTTCAAAATACCAGTTATGAATGGAACCGGTAGGTGCTAACTCGAACTAAGCACTTTTACTATAAGATATACTCCTAAAGATATTAGAGAGTTCACTCATTTGATTCACTTACTCTAAAATTTTCATTTTATATACCGATAGAAGATATTAAAATTCTACACATGTTTCCTAGTCTAAACTGTTATAAAGTCTATGTCCAGCAGACGCGGCAACTATCGATTAATTTACCTCGTCAAGCGCTAGATGGATGACGCAGACGCTCCATATAAATTAGGCTAGAGTATGTTAGGGTAAACTTTATCACTCAGGTTTATGTTTGAGAAAAGCTAGCGTATGACTGACCCTGCATAATTGCACAAGGTAGGATGAAGACATTTTGAAAACTGATAAAACTGAAAAAAAAAGTAAGAAACAGGACACCTCTAAGACATGTACTGAAATTCCCAGGAAATTCTTAACAATTTCAGTAATTATAAACTTTGTTATTAATGACCGGCCTGACCTGAAATTCTAAAACATTTACTGTGTAAACTTTTTGCTGATTTGCTATCTAAATAGAAGTTATAAATGAGGATAAACTTCAAGAAGTTCTCTGGACTCCCGGATTAAATAGATCTTTGGTACTAGGTACAAGGTTAAGTTAAAAGATTTTATTGAAATCATCTGACTAAATAATTACAGTATTATAAACTACAATATAATGCTAACTAAACGTACAATACATACAAGAAAAAAAAACAGGGGTGGAAGAGACTGTAACTTTGGGCATCGTAGAATTCCTCCCCATCGACCTCTACCGGTACCGTGACCAAAAGGCAGGTGGCATTACCCCGCTGAATGGCGATAGCAATTCTTTGAGCGAGGTAAAGGCCAGCCCTACAGTCACGGGAAGCGTCAAAGAGTTAAAAGTGAATCAACTACGAAATATTTGGTTTTGCAATTGATTTGCACATTTTGACCGCATACTTATAGTAACTAATTATAGTCGATTAGTCCTTAATTTATAAGGGACACCGCTAAAAGTGTTGGCGATAGACGACGTATTGATTGTAGATAGGTAAATATTGAAGAAACGTAAACATACCAATATTATTAGCTTTCGAAAAATTCTCCGATCCGTATGTATGACATTGGTAAAACCATCCCTTAAGTATATTTATTTCAATCAAAATTGATTGGCAAATTGTTGATCCAGAAAATGTTACATAGCTTTGATTAAATTTAAAGAAGTATTTTACGTACGTGTAACCTGACTCATTTCTATTGATTTGATTGCTAATAATAAGTCAAATCAAAAATGTTTAAGTAAATATAAAAAAGTTTGATGCTACGAATAAGTTCGCTGTTTAAGAATTCTTGAAATTTCTTTCACACCTGCGTATTGTTACAAAGGATGCCAGCGTCGTATAATGACACAAAAATCTCAGATAGGTACAGGAAAAGGGCTATCAGCCTAAAACCCTTCCAAATATTGATATCCTGTTATATCCCAATTACATTTCATTTATATTAGTTCAGTGGCTTCCTTGTCAAGAAAAGCACACTAAAACGCAAATTTGGAAATACATCCCAAATAACTAATTACGACACTTAATACTGATTCCATAAGGTCTATATTTAAGTACCTAATGATTGCTTTAACAGTAAAAAATGTGGTTTAGTAGATGTAGGACAAACATGGACCAGTTTAAGCTGCTCTGTAAAGCCTCTTTGTGTTGCTTCTTTTTGTATTTCTCGCGTTGCAACTGGAGGGGAGGCATGGGTCTTCTTAAACTGGACGTCTACTGATTTATTTTTTCTTTGTTTGCGGAGGACAATGTTGACATGTCTTTTTTTAAAATTTCGGTTAACGTTAGAATAATTCCTGTCTGGCCAGTGACTTATGTCTTTTGTTATGACTGTAACACATGTTAGTTGACAATAATGAATGTGACATTTTTGTTTTAACGCCGACTAGTCTAGTTGTACTTACAAATGTGAACCGATGGATGGCGACACTATCCCTTCAAAATCATCGAATGGTTCTGTAGTAAGATATTTCACGGAATCATTGGTTTCCCTTTACCAAGAATTTGAAAGTAGAATTCGAAATTCTATGGTTGTGTCAATGTATATATTTACTGTTAATTGCTTAATGGAATGGTTATTGCTAATTGTGACGTAAATTTATGACTATTGGTCTCCGTATTTATTGGCAATTACACTAGGTGCCAATAATATCTCTAAATCAGTGATTTTAACTCATACAAATCAATTCAATCAGAATTCTAATAGTAATTTTATACGAATTATTACAACACTATTTGGACTCAAAGTATGTTTAGCATTTTAACTGAATAACTGGCAGCATTATAATATTGATTATGTTAGAATGTAGCGTTGGAATCAAAACATTTTTAACGGATTCTATCACTATTCATTTAGTTTTATTTCATTACTTACATTTTCAATGGGTGATATACGAGTCTTTTAAGACTAAAAACAACAACATAACTTTTTTTTATAAAGTATACGTCAATTTGACTTCACCTCGCCTCGATGGTAAGCTAAAGGAAAAGTCTCAGAAAGAGGGTCACCATCGTAAACTTGTGCCATGTTAACAGTAGTGGCACTCAGCTTGACGGCCTCAACCGATGCCTCTTCACACCCCGCTTAAAGGACGCGGGACTGTAGGAAGAAGGAAAGACGTGAGCTGGCAGGGAGTTCCAGGTCTTAATGGTGCGACATCTGAGCTTTAAAGTTCAAACTAGATTGCAAAAAGAATGCCTGTCATTAACATGTAAAATTTTGGAGTATCATCAATAGGAACAACCTTAAATAGTTGGTTCATGATCAGAGCAAAGGAATCCCTCATGCTATTTGTTACAACAAATATAATAGAAAGTACAATCAAAAATATTGTTTGTACATTGCGGTACCTGTACAAAATGTACTTTATTGATACTTGCATAAGTATCTTTATAGATTAAACTGTCGACAGCTGTTATAATCAATCCTATATCCATATTAGCAATATGATTTATTCATTATTTGTCTTCAAGAATGAGTCATTTACCGTAACTAATGGAGCAATCCGACAAAAAGACAGATATTACTTAATAAACACTCTACAGAAATATTATTCAAGGCTAGCTTGCTCCACGATATTCTCGAGCCTTTGTTTGTTCATGATAACATTATACATATATGCCATGTGATGTCGTGAATACCTAGTAGATTTATCAGGATTATTAGGATTAGGAGGATGTATGCGACAGCATCCGGACTCAGGGGCCTCAGCGATTAAATTTGGGGGTTTTGGCTATATATATTTTTATATATTATCTACGAGAAAGTTTTTTTTTTTGCTTAAATGTATTAGAGAGTTATTACATAAACAACTCTTTATTGTACACCAACTATTACAATAATGGAGACTAGATATTATTTTAATATACTAATTACAACTTTTTTGACTTCAAAATTGACTGCATCCCTCGTGATGGTAGCTGCAGAGTGCAGTCTAGTGAATAGTCGCTTCTTTTACAGATGCTGTTCCTAATATGATCAATGTATCATTTCGGACTATAAGCTATCTCTGTACCAAATTTCAGCCAAATTCAGATCTACGTGACATGCAATTTCAAGTAACAGTATTCCTTATGAATAGACATAATCTAAGAATGGACTTTGCTAATCCAAACTAGCTAAAACAATATCCCTTTCTAACTGTGGCCTTGTCAAAAGGATAGGCTTTTGAATCAATCACAATTATGACCTTGTTCACATTATATCGGAGCGGTTTATGACAAATTGAAATCGTTGACTACAAAACTAAGACAACACCTTTGGTTTTTTTCGTGTGGGAACCCCTTTGGGCTTTACTACTGGAACCAACGATGATATGGATATTTAGGACACATAATGACTAAAATCGCTACTGCTGAAATAGTATTCAAGGTGTGTTTTTAATAGGAATTGATTTTTTAAGAGTAGCCCAAAGGGTAAAACCTTTCATTTTACCCTTTCGTAACTACTTTCCGCTTTCCTTACTAAGACTTCACTCTCGGTCTATACGACGCATATAAAGAGAAAGGAAAATTGAAGTGATTCAGGTGTGGCTCAATAGCTCAGTTGGAAGAGCACTCCCCCTGTAAGGGAAAGGTCGTGAGTTCAAGCCTCACTTGACCATTTAATTTTTGCCGATGTTTTTCGAAGATCTCTAATCTCAGAAACCGTTATAAGTACACAGTTGAAATTGACAGATGGCGCTATAACAATTTTTTTTTACTAAAAACAGAAAAAATCGTAATACGGAGCTATTCGCTTGCGAGTCCACCTCGCACTGGCCGGTTCTCTTTGCGTAGACATAAGAATGAAAGGAGACTGAAATGATTACATACAATCTTGGGCCTAGTTGTAATAAGATGAAAGTGGTGTCAATTATTAGCTTATATATTATCAACCTTTCACTGTAAATTCTGCGGATTTTGTCAATCTGAGAACAGAGATATATGAGATTATGTAAAAGTAAGGTTATGTTACAATGTTTAACTAACAGCTGATTCCTGAAGTGCAAAATGTGTCTTTTGCACTAATAGTTATTATATTTACTAGAAAATGTTTGAAAAATCATATGAATGAACGTCAACGACTTCAAGCGATAGGTAGGTAACAGGTAAGGGGATAGGGAAAGGATGTCTAAAATAAAATAAAAAATCATTTAATATAGTGTTTTATTCGCCGTCTATTAAACACATTTTACATTTTAAACCTCAGCCAGGATGGTAGCTGGTTAGATGAGGTTATAGGTATTTACTTACAGACTGAGGTGCAAGCCATTGCCGAATCACTGACAGAATTGTTCATCATGTTAGGGCCGTCTCGGCCCAGTGTATTGCAGTGACCAGTGGATATCCCACAATTCACACAGCGATCCATAGTTTCAATAATATCCAATCCACAAGCCGGCGGTAAAATCCAAAATAATAATAACAAGTCAAACGTGTGAGCGATCTTCGGTGTCCAAGGTGAAAGCAAGGGTCGTACAAAGTAGGCAGGGTCAGAATCCGTAAAATACAAAGCAGGTGTCTTTAAAAATGACGAATAATTGGGAAAGCACTCAAAACGCATCGGAAAACACGAAACGAGTGAGCAAACAAAAACAATCAGCAACTGTCTAGTGTCAATGTTAGTCAGCTGTCATGTCAGTGACATAGACTAAAAATATAAGAGAGATTTGAATCGATATGAAATCGATGATCATTAATATTGGTTTTTCAGTAACAAATTGATATTTGATTTCATAATATGACTGTAATTATATGTACTATATTGCATGTACGTACATATAGTGCATTTAATTACTTTGAGTTAATTATTTACTGCAAATGTTTTAGTGTAATCGATTACTCAATTGATAATCTCACGAAAACTATTTTTTCATATTTCTCCGCATCCAGATTGAGAATTGAGGTGATTTTTCGTATTCTAAGATACAAAAATATGACTAATTTTTTAGATCATATCTCAACTTATTACATTTGGGCCCACCGTTTTCCATCTCCTTTATTTATTCTCTTATTGAAATTGCAGTTAAGGCTGATATTAGAACAAAATGAAGTTCGCTTCATTAAATAAATGTAGCAGAAAGTAAATAACACATAACTGTCGACACTTAACAGTCGTAAACACCATTTTGAGAAACATATTTTGACTTTTACGACAAACAAAATACCTACTTAGCCGTAAAAGACAAATTTTGTAATTAGATATAGAACGTTCTTACAGTGCCTGTTATTTAAGAAATGTTTTGTTTTGGGGTACCTATAGCATCAAGGCGTACTTATGCCGTCAGGATTACTAAACTATAAAACTCACCGAAATTAATCTTCATTCCCAGTAGCCATCTGTAACAAAATAAAATGTTCAATTACTATAAAGTCGTACGTTGTTTAAGAAAATACACACATTCTACAGAATGTTTGTATGGTTGTATGCCAAGAAGTTTATTTTTTAAAAAATGCACTAAATCTACTATGAAAGTAGCTACTAAACTATTTAACAACATGCGGCATTGCCATTCAACGTGACAATGCCGCCAGCCTACTGGCCACCCTCCCGGTTGACGTCGATGGGGAGGAACTCTTGAACCTACAGTTTTGCACATACCTTGTTTTATATTTTTATTTATAATAATTATTATATTACGTATAGTATGCACATAAAAGTTGAATGGAATGTGTTTTGTAATACTTTAATAACATTTGTTGTTTTTATTGAAAAGTGACTTCAATAGCTCCTTTGAAAGGGGAGTTGGTACATTGTGCACAACTTCTAAACTTTAAACTGGATAAAGAAGATTATATTTACAAACAGTTTAAAAAGAGACCCAAAACGCCAATCCGTTACCAAATAAATTCATTCTAATAAACTACTCCATATTGCCCCCATTTACCTCAGACCAAAGTTCAACAAGCATTTAAAAATCGCATATTACTCCGAGCCGCACGTATTTATCAAAGACCTGGATATATCTAGCTCGAACCAGCTCCGTCTTGTAATACTTAAACACAATAAAGGTTTGTGTATTACCTCAGACGTTTAGCCTACTTTAAAGATGGGTGGTTATGTAACGCTGTGTATTAGTTTAACACTAGAAAATGACTTGAATGCTGAAACTACTGAAAGTTAAAACTAATATTGTAAAAGCGAAAGTGTGTTGTATTGTTACTCAATTTTGCAAAAATGGCGAAATTTTGGACGCAAAAATAGTGCAAACTATATCACTACATAGTACGAGTATAAAGTAAAGTCGCTTACCGTGTCCCTATGTCCCTATGTATGCTTATATCTTCAAAACTACGCTACAGATTTTAATGCGGTTTCTTTTAGTAGATAGAGTAATTCAAGAAAAAGGTTTACATGAATAATACATGCTTAATATAGTAGAGGGTGCAGCGGGAACAGAATCGGACGCCACGCGGGCGGTAAAAAGTTGGCGGTTCGATTTCGCCGGGTCCACTAGTAGGATAATAATATTATTTTTCTTATGTGTCAAGAGCCTCATACTGGAGGTTCGTGAGAACGAGAACAATATTATTATTGAAGTCAATTTTACTATTGAAGATAAATAATCAATTCATTAATAACGACTCACAACTTCACAGTCAAGTACCTATGGGATATTCAAATGTAAGACTTAGTAATGGACATTAATAATTGGCACAAAAATTACCCCCGGGAAACATTACCTCCAAGTCACGACCTCCCATGGCTGTTTTTTTTTTTATTCTGGACACGTCAATTTGACTTCACCTCGCCTGATGTTAAGCTAAAGGCAAAGTCTGGGAAAGGGAATCACCATCGTAAACATGTATCATGTTAACAGTGGTGGCACTCAGCTTGACGGCCTCATTAGAAGGAGGTATGTCAATCGTCTACGCACTGTCGGTCCAGACAAAATTTATGCAGGTGTTTCCTTCTTCCTACAGTCTCGGATCCTTTAAGCGGGGCGTGAAAAGGCATCTGATGAGGCCGTCAAGCTGAGTGCCACCACTGTTAACATGGTACAATCATGTTTACGATGGTGACCCTCTTTCCGATTTCGCCCTCTTGAAATTTAGATCCCGTTCCTGCTACCCATGGAAACCTATTCCTGGGATAAAAGTAAACTATGTAATATTCCAGACCATACTCTATTCTTGTGCCAAATTTCAGCTGAATTAGTTCTACCGCTAAGCGTTATTGATAGAAATATCATAAAATAATCTATTTTCACGAACTTTTACATTTACTATTATAATTACAGGTCAGCAAAACATGAGTGTTAAGAGACCTCTGCCTACCCCTTCGGAGATTTACAAATGTGAACATAATGTATGTACGTACCAACCATCTATGGGACTATCGCGACGCTAAATTATTTAACTATTTGTCTGCAAAAACATCAACACCGGCCTACAGTACTGCAATATGGAAATTCATAAAAGCTCTGACAGTTCTAACAAGGTCACTTTAGTGGGTATTATAAATTGTATATACATATAATTGTTGTCTCGGCCGTCTGTGCGTCATCGTGAATAATGAAGGTCCATTCATGAGTCCTCGCATTGCATAATGTCGTATGTTTCCCACGGAGTGAGTAGTAGGCTTAAGTATGTATGTGTACAAATGTTGAATTGAAGCAAAAGAGGGCCAAGTCATTTTAGAATATTTGTTTTATAGTATTGAAGTTAATTTCCTTTTTAAGTCACTGGAGTATGTGTATTAACTTGCGTCGTCTTCGCGTGGTATGATAGATAGTTTTTTGCTATCAGGAAGTTACCTTGGTTAATCTAATCACTTACATTACAATTTGTATCATTGGCACGCTGCAATTTTCAAAAGGAAAGAGTGGGGGAGGGTTAGATAAACCCAAGGAAATGGCCTCCTTTACCTTCTGTGTGGAAGGCAACACCTTGCTAGTCTAACAAACTGAATGAGGTGAAGCATACTGCTACTTAAAGCCTATATTAGGTGAAAAGGTACTTTACCGATTGAATTAGCTGGGAACAGGGATTCTATCAGCAAGTACCGTGGAGTCAGAAAGCATTAATATAACTATGAGATAATAAATCAAATTTATGCGTTTCATGATAACAGAAGGACGCTAACATTGCCAACTCAAACACGGCGCGTGGTTGTAGTTTTGAATATTTGATATAGTGGACCCAGATGGTGCATTGGTGGGCACAACTGCTTGAAGTCTCGGGTTCAAATTTAAATGAATGTGTGTTTTCCTGCTAGCAATTCTTTGGTAGGAATTTACGCAAGGAATCAGGAAACATCATCTGGAAGTGATGGCGATAGAAAAATTATTATGAATACACCTTTCACTGTGTCTGCAAAGATAAAAATTAAATAATTGTATTATGTATTTGTATAATGTATTTAAAAAAATAATATACAAACACTCATTTAGCCTAGTGGTATGGGTAATGGACTACTGAGACGAGGTCTCAGGTTCGATCCCAGGTTTACCGTGGCACACACCAATGGCTTTTCGATGCTTTTTTTTATCGCAGGTTTATAAGTGCCCGGTTAATGGCATGGTTAATGGGACCTAAACATAAACTGGCGAAATGTGGGTGCTAGCACCTCTGCCTAACCCTTCGGGGAATACAGGCGTGAGTTTATGTTATGTTATGTCATTACATGCTCTCAGTTCAGTTTCACCGTGTAATCATTTTCCAATGATTTATTTTATTTATTTTTTCTGTGATTGACATTACTTGTAAAAATTCTGACGTTCATATGTGCTCTATATGTGCCTAAACTGAATAAATGAAATTGATTCTTTGATTCTAATAACTTCTAGAACATTTATTTATTCATATTAAAATTATTCAAAAGTAAAACAAAAAATGTCAAACTTGGCTGGAGCACTGCCGCCGCACAACATTAGAAACGGAAATAAGAGGTATTCGCGGAATCCCAGACTTCCATAAGTTTATTTTTACAAACATCTTAGGTATTCCTATCGTGAATATATTTTACTTTTTTGTTGAATTAGTTATTAGTCACAACTTGATTTGAATATTATAATCAAAAGGAAATATCAAAATTTTATAGGTATACATATTAAAACTATTTGATATGCAAGGCATTACTTCGTCTTGAAGGCTGGCTCCATAAATTAATTGCTTGGATTGAAATTAAGTACTGTACCAACTAGGCGTTTTGTTAAATGCAAAGAAAGAAATATATCGTTGTAACCGTTTTTGGATCGATATATCTGACGATAACAGGATAACAATGTTGTTTTCATTCGATACATCGAAGAATTACATTGTAGATACTTTGAAATTCTAATTGTATTCTATTTTTATGAACTTAAACCTGAGGATAGGAATAACTAGTATGATTTATTTAATGTCTCGTATGATTGAGCCCTCAAAGTCTTGATGCAAATTCAACATTCCAGGATAACTTGTTGCTTGTCTGTCACCTTTTTTTTTATTAAGGACACGTCAATTTGACTTCACCTCGCCTGATGTTAAGCTAAAGGTAAAGTGTCGAAATGAGGGTCACCATCGTAAACGTGTTAACAGTGGTGGCACTCAGCTTGACGGCCTCATCAGAAGCCTTTTCACGCCCCGCCTAAAGGACCCGGGACTGTAGGAAGAAGGAAACACGTGAACTGGCACGGAGTTCCAGGTGATATGTAAAAAAATAGCACCTATTCCAGGTATAAAAGGTACCCTTTATGTTATTATAGACCACTATGTATTTCTGGACCAAAATTCATCCAAATTCTATCATTTGAGCATGATTGAGTCACAAACATTCAAACATCTTCGCAAACTTTCACATTTTATAATATTTTTGGATCAAGAACCAATTGTTTGGTTCTTTTGTTTATCGCACCATAAAGTCCGTAGGCCTGAGGGACCCTCAGGCCATTGTAACATTTTTGGTAGCAGTAAGGTCCCCATTACCGACACCAACTCTTACGGACTCTTTTTTGGAACTTTGGATACCTACATCAGGTGAGGTGTACAATTTTGACAAGTCTTACAAGAAGAATCCAGCTTGGAGGGTTGTTTGATTACTTACTATATTAGCAAGATTGTGAAAATTTCTATAAATCTATTATTATTCAACAGGAGGTACTCTATTACCTCCCATAACTGTTATATTCTTACTTACCCCGGCTATTTTCGTTTGATTAACTTCATTGCGAGCTCAAAGATAATTTAGAGGCTCTCGGGAAACGCGAGCGGCATTTGCAAGTTCATTTTTTCCTGACTACGGCGAAAGATACTACGGTTAAGTTGAAAATATTTTATGAAGACTTAAAGAGAATCTATTATCATCTTACTTACTATACATGTTGAAGCAATCGCAGGTATGAACCATGACCTGTTTTCAAGAAACAGTCCACCTATGCCTGCCAAGAGATCCCTATGACCAGCCTCCTGCCGGCTTCCCAATGGAATTCATGACAAAGTTTTTTTTCACCGGCTTTACAACATTTTCACCTTTTGCCACTGCATTTATCTTAGGAACTCAACCTCCTGTCTACTTCCTCATCTAAGTTCCTCTCCCGGTTGCATCCAAAGCTAGTACTATTGCCTAGACTTCTTCTAATCATTATTTTGGTAAATCAATTTGGCTTGTGGACACTAAAGCAACTTCCATCTAACGGGAGAAAATACTGCACTAGAACCTCGTCTATTAGTTATTATTAGCAGGTGAACCTTTTCCAGGTGAGGTTCGCTTAGAATCTTGTCTATTTTGTTCAGCTGTGAACCTTTTCTTATGCAAGGCTGGTATTTTTTAAGGCAAGTAAGTGGCAGACAAGCTTACGGTCCACCTGGTAGGAAATGGTTATAGTGGTCTATGGAAATGTGCAACCTCAGAGGCTTCACACTTGTGCTGCCAATCCTATAGAAATCTTATAATACCCTTCTTGAAGAACCCCAAATTGTAGTCGCTTCCTTAGACTCTTGTCTCTTGTTATAAGCTACATAAGATGACCAAGATTGTACTTCTTCTGATGTCATTCATATCTATTGCAATTGATCACATTTAGTCCTAAGGATTCAAGTATCAACACCCCATCTCATCTGCAGGGTGTTGTAAGAAGCGACTAACGGAAATATACGCAGACGATATCACTGCGAGAGAAGGAGAACTCGAAATAAAACCCTGTACCAAGTGCCAACCCGTCTGGCCAGCAGCGTGGAAACAGTAGGCCAAAGCCCCTGAATATTGGGAGAGGGGTAAAACCAGCAATGAACAGCGATAGGCAAATTGATTGATAGATTGATGTTCCATATATTGAAGACGGCAAACCATATATGCGAGGTGGAATCCTTTTCCCAATTATTTTCAACGATAGCTGGTTCAAAGTCAAACTTAGGCCCGTATTTTAGAGTGACACTCAGCCTGAATAGCGATTCATCTGAGGACAGTCAAAATCAAAGTCAAAAATCATTTATTCTATCGGAATCAAAACTTACAATCTAACGTCAATATAAAATAAAATAATAAATACTAGCTTTTGCCCGCGGCTCCGCCCGCGTGGATGTCGGTTCCCGATTTTTTCTCACCTTTTAAACCTTCCCTAGACCTCCACGAACATTTCAAGACCAAGATAAGATAAATCCGTTCAGCCGTTTTCGAGTTTTAGCGAGACTAACGAACAGCTATTGATTTTTATATATATAGACTAGTTTAGCAAATGGACCACCAGACCTGAGAAGACTCCGGCATGAAACTCAGCGGGCATTTTTTGTATCAGATTGTATACCTAGGCAATATGTCTATACAATCTTTTTTCAGATAAATCCCGATTCAGGCTGAGTGTTGGACCAAACGCGACGAAACGGTGTCATTCTAGTATACGGACCTTACTGTAATAATAAAATCATCATTCATTACTCAACAACCTCACCTAAACATTCACAATGAAACACAATCATTTACATTTCTAATACAAAAGGCTCGACTACTAACACCGGTGCTATTATCTATATGAAAATATGTTGATTTTTGTCCGTTGTATCTTGTGTACTTGTACATTGTAACTTATAGCGATGGAGGTAAAATATTACATCGTTGGTTGCTTCTGTTTCGTTGGACGAGGTACTGGTATTAATATGTAACTATATAGATTATACTAACGTGTAGTTATGGCTGTATGGTGGCCTTAGGGAGTAGAGTTGTAAATTTAAAGGCAGTACTGGTGGTTTAAGTTTTAGACAGCCTCTGTGGCGTGGCGGTAGTGCACGGGACTGCCACGCAGGAGGCGCGGGTTTGATTCCCGCTCAGTGCAAATATTTGTATGCATGAATATGGCTATTTGCATTGGTCTGGGTGTTCCTATGTATAATATGTATGTATTTCCAAAAAAAAAGTATAGAAGTATGTTTATCCGCATTCTAGATTCCATAACACAAGCAATAAAAGCTTACCATAGCATTGTGTAGAATATTGTGAAAAAAAAAATTACTCGAGGAGGGCCAGACCGTCAGCCGGGGTTGCGAGGTATATATCGAAAACAACCTCACCTCCGGCCTAGCATCACGACCCTCAGTCGGCGTGCGGTTTTAGTCGGTTCGAGTTCGACATAACCTCCCCTTCCGGCTCGAAAAAATGAAAAAAAGGTGGTTGAAATGAACTTTGTGCTACATCAGGCATCGAATCTCGCTATACCTATCTACATTTTCTTTTTGCGAGCAACAAAACGGTGTATGTATGGGGCCCCACTATGAGTTTTGAGGCCTAGACGACCTAACCTTCAAGGCGTTATACTTGCTGATTAAAGAATGTGGCCCTAGCTGGCTGGCTTGCCTTCCTAGGGTTGGAGGGTTAGGCGGCAGCAACAGTATAAATCAAATTAAATAGCGGGAGGTGAAAACGTACCCTGGACTTGAAGGTAAGAAGCCTTGGATGTATCCGGGAACAATTCATACTAATATTATAAATGCGAAAGTAGCTCTGTCTGTCTGTCTGTATGTCACGCTATCACGCCTAAACCATTGAACCGATTTTGATGAAATTTGGTACAGGGGTAGATTAGACCATGAGAAAGGTCATAGGCTATGTTTGGTCGCGATAACCGACATCCACGCGGGCGGAGCCGCGGCCAAAAGCAAGTAAATAAATGAATAATACATACTTCTTCCTTTCATTAGGTATTTAGTTTGTCAGGCTTATGAAGTGATCGTCTTTTTCGATACGGGTAGAAATATAATAAACTATGAAGATTAATAATAATCCCATTATTTAATCAGAAGTCGGTTAACGTCATTAATTAATGGCAGGAAGTGGACTCTATTATTTTCCCAATATCGTATGATAACCCTCCTTTATCGATAGGTACAATGCTCTTATTAATGTGTAGGGAGTAAGATTAAACCGTTATATTATTATTATTAACCGACTGGACAAGGAAAGTTCGGATATTTATAACATATTGCGAGTAGTTTTAAAAATAACCGTTACCGGTAGAATTGGGGTACAGCCGTACAGGGTTCTACCGCCTTTTTTACGCCCTCACGGCAATGCATGCTAGTCAATGCGCCTACATAAAGAACAACGAACAAGGAACTAGCACAGGCTTTTCTTTCAAGGTTGAGAGGCCAGGTGGCTGTCCCTCTCATATAATCCCATATACTAATCCAAAAAATAAGTGAAGCATGGGTTCTAAAGTGTAAACTGGACAAAGTGTAACTAGGATCAAGTTTTTTTATGAGGAACACATTAATTTGACTTCACCTCGCCTGATGGTAAGCTAAAGGCAAAGCCTCGGAAAGAGGGTCACCATCGTAAACATGTACCATGTTAACAGTGGTGGGACTGAGCTTGACGGCCTCATCAGATTTTTTTTTTTTTTTTTTTTTTTATCGTGCGAAAAATCCCCACGGATACCACCCCCACGGAGCCGGTGGAGGCGGTTATGTCGGACTCGAACCGACTAAAACGCACGCCGTCTTGGGTCCTTGGCTGCCGGAGGTGAGATTGCCAAAAGCATATCTCTCGCACCCCAGCAGACCCAGGACCATCTCTTTCGAGATGGCCCCCTTCGGGTTGTGGGGACCAAAATGTCCCCATCTAGCCCCGGTTACGGGGAGGCGCACTTTGCGCCGCCGCCGCGGCCTGCTTCTGCTAGGGTGACAGGCGGCTCCACCGGTCACCCCCAGGCCAGCGCTCATGGAGGACGGAGGTCGTTCTGCGACCTCCGACGTCCGGTTCGCCTTCGCTCTGCACGGGCTTCCCGGGCCCGGAGTCTGGTCCGGACCCGACCGGCCGCCTCCTTCTCGAGCATTACTTGCTCGCAGAAGGAGGCGGCCGCACCCCAAGCGTTTGCGCATCGTACCATCGCTGTGAGCAATGTGACGAGTGTGAGGACTCCCACCCCTAGAGCCGCCACTAGGACCCGCCTCGGCGTGTCCCACGCCGGGCACTCGGTCAGCGTGTGCAGCTCTGTGTCCTCGCTCGCATCACAGTGATGGCACTCGGACGTTGGCTCCTTCCGGATCCGACACAGGTAACTCCCGAAACACCCGTGTCCGGTAATCACCTGCGTCAGCCGGTACGAGAGGCTGCCGTGTGGCCTCTCTAGCCACTCCTCCATGATGGGTCTTACCGCCGCTATTACGGCGTGCCCTACGGCCTCATCAGATGCCTTTTCACGCCCCGCTTAAAGGACCCGGGCCTGTAGGAAAAAGGAAAGACGTTCCAGGTCTTTTAATGGTGCGGCATAGGAATGAGTCACTGAAACGCTTGGTTCTAGCAGGTATACTCTGCACCGTATGGCTGGTTTTATCGTTACGCGTTTCGGCAGCGCCGTTGGAGCGCGCGCGTTCAGAGATATATGGGAGTAGAAGTTGCGTTTTAGTGTCGCGCGCTTGGGCAGCGCCGTTTAATAAACGCGCGATGTTCGACAGCGCTGTCCAAACGCGCGCTGCTCATTCGCTTCTACGGCCAGTGTGCGTTTTAGTGTGACGCTGTTGAGACGCGCCGTAGGTATATTGTGTAAGAAATGAATTACATCGATACGGGACGAGTAATCGAGGAAGTTCGATCCAGAAGGTGTTTATGGGACCCGGCCGATGAATTATACAAAAATAAGGATGCAAAAAATAAAGCCTAGGAAGAAATTGGAACTACTCTTTTTCGCCTTCCCTGCCTTCTTTTCCATAAAAAGTAAATAGCCAGTACTCGACTCGCATTAATTCTCATAATATTGTACACGACTGTCTCACAGCAGCGGAACGCGTGCTACTAATCTCGTTTTATAGTGCACCGCTGTTCAAACGCGTGCTGTTAACAGCGCGCTGCTCAGCAGCGCGTCTAGCGGCGCGACGATAAAACCAGCTTATATGGATGGCATCTTAGCCCAGCATATGCTGTCCTGTGATGGAAAGGAGAGGGTGGGACTAAATGGTTACAGTTTAGCTTCGTTTTACTGTAAAATCGAGGTTTATAAATTTCGGCAGTGATTGTAGTTACGAAAACTCAAATATTTAAATGTACTACTGGATGCCTTTATGAAAATACGTTCAAAAGTACTTACTTTTCATTATAAATATATTCTAACTGCAGATATTCAAAACAGTTATTGATAATGTTATCTCTTTTCAATCTATACAGCCAAGATTCGTATCACTACAATATGTAGCAAACGACAACAATGAAACAAATGTGTCAAGGATTAGTTTGTCAAGCTTCAACTACAATAAATCAATACGTTAGTGTGCTATAATAATATAGGTTCATTTGTTTTCAAGGAGAAATGGAAAGTTTACGAAAATTCCATACCTAAATAATGAAAGGCTTCTACCGACAATACAATAATGTTAACGGTAATTAACGCGATAATAATATTAACTACTAGCTTTAGCTAGCGGCTCCACCCGCGTGGATGTCGGTTCCCGGCAATTATTTGAATTCTTCTCGCCGTAAAAACCATCCTTGAACTTCAACGAACATTTAAAAAAAAGATTTGGCCAAATTGGTCCAGGCGTTGTTGGTATGCGCTTACCAACACATTTAGCGATTCATTTTTATATTATAGACTAGATTTATATTTGAAATGAAAATTTAGATCACTTACGTTTAAGTTTGTTAATGAGGCTTAATTTGAGCTGTGTAAAGATGGGAAAACATTTATAGATGGATTTTTCACACGCGGGAAAAGATTCCCATGGGAGTGAGTATGCGCTCGTTTGATGTAAATCAACATAGAACAAAGTCGGATAAGTTTAAGAATATCGTTAGACAGCTTTACCTTCGCCCCAAGACGAATGTATAGAAGAACTTCGAATATACAAGACATATCACGGGGGCCATCTTGAAAAAGATGGTCCTGGGTTTACTGGGGTGCAAGAGATATTATGTTCCCTACATTCTCACCTCCGGCAACCAAAGACCCAAAGACGGCGTGCGTTTTAGTCGTTTCTAGTCCGACATAACCACCTCTACCAGCTCCGGTGGGGGAGGTATCCGTGATTTTTCGCACGATAAAAAAAATGGGTTGCGACTGTGAATGAAGCCTCAGACTTACGGCAATATTAGATTTTTTGAAAAGAGTTTTGAGACATCTCTTTATTTCAAAACCAAACTAAAAATGCTTAGGTATAAGTATGGTTTCAATTTATCATCGTCTTCATCATAAAGTCCTCTGTGGCGTGGCGGTACTGAACACGAATGCCACGCAGGAGGCACGGGTTCGATCCCCGCTCAGTGCAAATATTTGTATGCATGAATGTTTCTATACGTGTGTATTTACAAAAAAAAAGGTATCGAAGTATGTTTATCCGCATTCTAGATTCCATAACACAATCTAGTTAAGCTTAGCATGGGTCTAGCTATCTAATCTGTCTAGCTATATAATATTTATTTATTTATTATTATTATAGCTGTTCCTGATCGCCAGGGTGCGAGAGATATTTCGAAGACAATCTCACCTCCGGCCTAGCACCACGACTCTCAGTCTGCTTGCGATTTTAGTCGGTTCGAGTCCGACATAATCTCCCCTTTCGGCTCCGGCGGAGGAGGTGTCCGTGGGGAGTTCCGCACGAAAAAAAATTGATGTTATGTTAAAAAGACAAGTATAAAATAATATAATACCTATACCTACCTATTGTCATATAATAATAATTAAATATATGAACATGATGTATATGATGACGTAAACAGCAATCAGTCGCCTCTTACAACAGGCCGTATAAAATTACAGCTTTTTTGAACACCATGATTTGAGAACATATTTTCAGGACATTCTAATATCGTAGCGTCTCGCACATGGCCTTCTTATATGTTTAATGACAATTGACAATAGATGGACCTCGTGTATTTTGTGAAGCTTAATAGTCTGCGATCAAGATGTCCCGAGTTTGAGTCCTAGGTATTACACTACTGACATGAACTCACTCCAAACATTAGAATTTAGCTTAACTGTCGGGGTTAAGGACAAATACTAATAATTTCGGTTGCTAATATTCCTACTTTGCCCTCGCCCATTCTATACTGACCTACTGTGTTACTGCATGGGGTGGTGCTTTAAAGACCCAAATGCTGTCCTTGGAGCGGGCGCAGCGGGCAATCCTGAAGGTCATGACACGCAAACCTATTCGTTTTCCAACTAGTGAACTATATGCCCTATGTAAGGTTCCTACCTTGAGACATGCATTTGTACTTGGTACCATATTGCGCAAGCACTCAGAATTATCTTTCGATTCGGAATTCACCTCAAGAACTCGTAGGTCTGACAGGGTCTGCCATATCGAATTAGCTAGACTTGCAGTTGTCAAACGTCAGTATCATTACGTTAGCCCCAATATACAACCGCGTCAATAGAATTTTAAATGTTTACCCTCTTACACTGAGGGCCTGCAAACAGATCACTGAGAAATGGCTGCAAACCCTTGACTATGATGAGCTGGAAGACGTGGCTCAACCATTCTTATACGAATAGCATTTAAACTCCTCCTCAAATGTTCACTATTTAACACAAGCTGCACTACCACACAAACACTCAGACATACATTAACATTTCGCGTTATATTTACACACTTCACGACCTGCACACACAAAACACCCTCTAATCCACACATACACACACACTAAATTCTGAATTTAATTTTAAGATTAGGTTATGTTTCTCTAAGCTTCTTCTTACCAATATTGAATACTTTCATGATTGTGATGGAACTCTGGTGCCCCGTTCGGCCTGGAGGTGGCGTTAGTGTCTGGGAAACAGTTCTAAACTAATGCAGACACTATCACACTGTTGTGTTATTACTCCTGTGTTTTATGGTTCCAATAAAGATTTTATTTATTTTTGTATGAAGTTTGTTTAAGCTGCGGACGAAGGACTGTTGTAGAAGCAACAGCAGAGACCTACCCCAGAGGAAACAAGCTCAGATTTTACTCCGTCCATTCATATACTCACGTCTGTAAATCCCCGAAGGGGTAGGCAGAGGAGCATTAGCTACCACGTTTCACCAATGTTATTTTTCGTCAACTCAGATTTTACTGATGGTTTTAAACCAAACCTAATCGTCTCAAAATTACAAATATCTTCATCAGTCGATACCAAATTATTGTAAAAATAAAATATAATACCAGCGTTTGCCCGCGGCTCCGTCCGCGTGGATGTCGGTTATGGCGACCAAACATAGCCTATGTCCTTTCTCATGGTGTAATCTACTCCTATACCAAATTTTATCAAAATCCGTAGGCGTGAAAGCGTAACATGCAGACAGACAGATAGAGAGAGTTACTTTCGCATTTATAATATTAGTGTGGATAGATATGTTATTGAAATAAATAACATATTCTATATTTAGTCGGAATTGGTGTCATATAACATCAGGGTTCCAACGCTAATTGAAAATTTATTTACCGCAGATCGTATACTCATCGTATACGTCCCAACTAATGATCAGAAAAACCATTCAATTAATCCAAAATGTCTTTCTTTCGTGCAAAAACAGGCTCACCCTACAATTACGTCAACACATTTATGAAGTGTCTGCTTTAGGGGCCTGATTATCAGCTGAGTGATAAGGCCCTCCCCCTCCCTTCCTCCCCTCCCCTCACTTGACGAGTATTGAGCGAACCCGTATAAGTGTATGATTAGAATGTCACTTCATTAGTACCAGTTGTTTTGTAGAGGGTTATTCGAGAACATACTGTAGGTACATTTTGGAATGAAAGTTGATTGGCACAATTATAAAAGAAAAGAGAACCAGCAAATTATAGGGCATCACTCACTTTTATCTTTTATGTTCAAATATTATGATTGGATGATGATGAACACCCAAAAATTCCGCTGAATTCCGAATTTCAATATTGCGATACGGAATTTTAAAATTCCGGTTTTCAATTTATAGCACGTACCTATGTACGTCACATTTCAAATTTTCGGAATTTCGAATCATTCGGAATAATGAATTTTAATATTGGTTAACTTGACTTTGGGAATAATTTTTTTCGTATATAATGTAGTGTATACACTATGATGTCTATAGGTATTTTATCCAATAAAATAATAATAGGATTAAGTAAACTCCTGAACGGATTACTGATTTTACGTGCAATAGAACTTAAACTTGAAAGGTTTTCAATTATCCACGATTTAGCGTAGGATAATGTAGAAAATACAATAGTGAACCCTGGACTTTTGACCTCGCATGCCACCGGGCCTAACACAGGGTTAATAATGAACTCAAAAGCATCCACTTTGTGGACACTTGTTTAAAATAACTATATTCTGAAAACTATATTCCTACTTGCTCTTACTCTTAAAATTAGAAAAACAAGAGTACCTATAACTACTGATAAATAAGAAAATCGGTAGATGACTCCACCGTCGCCTTAAAGACGTATAAGATGGGAAATTTGAATCACATCGGACTTGTCTCGGTAGCCGAATTGATCAAGGCATTCCCCCTGTAAGGTAAAGACTGCGAGTTCGAGTCCCGCCCGAGAATATTCGATTTGTATAGTTAGCATACTTAATGCTGTAAAAAATCATTCAATAGTATTATGGATTCTAGGATGCGGAATTACATAATATGTATCTATTTTATAAATACATAATATGCATAAATATTATTATGGAAACTCCCACACTTGTGCAATGGCTGCAATTTTACTAGCCATTCAAATAATATATTCTAATTAAAGTAAAAGAAAAAAAACAAGCAACTAACAAAACAAACCACTAAGTACTTATTTCCGTTCATTCAGTAATTTGCAGTATTTTAAGTTCTCTCCTTTCCCGTGAGTGAACGACACATTCGTACACTCTCTTAGATTGTAGGTCACAGTACATTCACCTAGACAAAATCTAGACTGAGAACAAACTTAAGAAGGCCAGGCCAATATTGTCTCAGTGGGATTTCAACTTGTGACCTTTATAGACACCTATAAATTTGTATCCTGACGTGACCAAGCTTAAAACTTTGGTAGTATACGCAGTTACCGATATAACGAAGTAACTTGTGCTTGAACGTACTTGTACTTACTGACTTGAAGTTTTTAAATTTCGAAGGGAATCTAGAAAAAATCATTTTGAGGAGAATTGGGGATATAAGCTATATATCTTGACTCCTATAGAAAAGGCTCAGGCGCGCGCAGATTGATTTGATATATATAATCTACTAGCTTTTGCCCGCGGCGCCGCCCGCGTGGATGTCGGTTATCGAGACCGAACATAGCCTATGTCCTTTCTCAAGGTCTAATCTAACCCTATACCAAATTTCATCAAAATCGGTTCAGTGGTTTAGGCGTGAAAGCGTAACATACAGACAGACAGAGTTACTTTCGGATTTATAATATTAGTATCGATGATTGATGGTTTTGAGCTCTTCTACCACCATGCTATCTTCAAGAGACATCCAAAAACGCATATAGAGTACGTTTTGTGACGACACGGATGTCAAAATATATGCCGGACTAGAAAGTATCCATTCATTGGTGGATTCGACCAAACGCGAGTAAAGTTTTTTCCCTTTTTTTTTTTCGTGCGGAAATCCCCTCGGATACCCCCCCTTCCGGAGCCGGAAGGCGAGGTTATGTCGGACTCGAACCGACTAAAACTGCACGCCGACTGTGGGTCGCGGTGCTAGGCCGGAGGTGAGGTTGTCATCGACATATCCCTCGCACCCCGGCTGACCCAGGGCTATCGCTTACGGTCTGGCCCTCCTCAGGAGGGGGGACAACGGTGTCCCCAAGTAAAGTTTTTTCCTAGAATAAACAGTCAAATGGGTGATGTACCATAAGGATAATACCCCGTTATCGGAGAGGTTAAGTTTAGTGTTGACCGAGTAGGTTGGCACATTGCAAGGTTTGAACTATACTAGTCAGTTCGAAAAACATCGGAAAAAATTAAACGCTCAAGTGAGACTTGAACTCACGACCTTTCCCTTACAGGGACAATGCTCTTCCAACTGAGCTATTGAGCCACGCCTGAATCATTTCAAATTATCCTTCTCTTTATATCCGTCTTTAAGGGCGATGGTGTTGCCATCTACCAACATTCTTACGAACTGTTGGAAACAATGAATGATCAAGAGAAGGATAATTTGAAGTGATTCAGGTGTGGCTTAATAGCTCAGTTGGAAGAGCATTCCCCCTGTAAGGGAAAGGTCGTGAGTTCAAGTCTCACTTGAGCGTTTTCCGATATTTTTCGAACTTGAAAGTTAGCATAGAAAAGTGCTATAAAAAATTCAGTCCAACATACTAGTCAGGTTAAACTTTGTATGTGTAATTTTTTTTTACACATTGTGTGCCCACCGTGACTCGGATAGCAGTTACCGCCACACGGGTATTGTAGATTTTGAAATTCTAGGATCACCCCAGCTCTTCCTGTCGGTGTCATAAAGACGACTAGGGGATAGGGCTGTTCTCCGTCCGACAGTAAACATACTGCCCAAGACAAAGCATCCGCTAGACGACAATAGGCTCAAACTGATGAAACATGGGTGCTAGTACACCTCTGCCTACCCCTTGTGTGATTAACAGACGTGAGTATATGGATGAATGAAATTCTAATTAATTTGTTTAAAAATGTTTTGTACGCGACTGTATTCACTACAGAGCTCATCTTTAAATGGTTGTATGGACTATCGTTCTATATCGATTACTTCTGAGAAACCCGAGAGGTATTGCATACCATAAAAATGCTGAACTTTATTTTATTACTTTTAATAACTGGTGCCTGCTGGCTGGCGTTTTTATTCATGGAACTTAAGTTCAACGGTTAATAAAGATCTGTAGAGAAACAAAGGGAGGATCTCCGACCAGGTAAGGTGAACACGCCTGGCGGGCCGCGGCCCAACGATTGTCGTATATATATTATATATTGTACCAGCGCGAGAACTTCACTTTCGCGATGCAGGATTCGTAGTCATGCAGTAGTTCGTCTTGATGTCACTAGATGGCGCTGGGTACATGTAGTATCGCCACAGATCAAACAGCTGAATGGATCTGCCAGAAAATTTGTTACAGAGAGAGGTTATTATGACTCCGTTTTCCCAACTCCATGAGGAAAACCTTCAACTGGATTATCACCTTTGTGGTGGTTCTGTCCTTTTGTCCCTAAGTCCTGGTCGCATCTAACGCTTTCACATCAAAATCTGAGTTCTGCTTTTCGGTTTTTCCTTCTCTTACTTTGTACCCTCGCTCGTGGCACTTCCATGAAAGGAATCCATTGACGTGCATGTCATTCTAGTCATTAAGCAGGTGCAAAAGAAATATTACAACTCAGTAGCTATTCCGAAAAACGTTAAAAATCGATAATCGACTAACAGTAAAAAATACCATCACGCAAAAGCAAATTAGTTCTGAAACAAATTTTTAAATCGACTAGACGACTCGCAATCGACTACTCGTCTATAATTCGGAACTAATCGGCTATTCGAATAATTTGACATTTTTTTTTCTGTGTGTGGTCAATTTCTTCATAAAGTGAATTATGCTGGTGTGTGGAGCTCCATAAATACTTCTCTCTTTCTTTTGTTGTTTACACCTTTTATATTCTAGTTTATCCCACACCATTACTTCTATTTTTATCATGTTACTGTCCATCCCAAGGTTGCCTGGAAGAAATCGCTTCCAGCGATAAGCCCATTGTACATTATACTGTATAGATGCGCATTATTTACATGACCTACTGTAAATCTGTTGGTGTACAATAAATAATTATGTATCTATCTATTCTATCTGGCTAGTCCATTTCATCTAACTATTAGGGCGCTATTTATCTCAAAATAAAAATATTTTCTTTCTTTATTTTTCTTTATCTGCTAGCCGGTATTTGGTAATTAATGGACAAGGCTCTAGTGCAGCCTTTCTCTAGAGTTTGAGAGGTTAATCGGTAGTCGTTCCCATAACAGTCAAGATAAATTAAATAAAGAGAAAGAGACCCCGGCTCCATATTTTGCTTTGGATAAAAGATATTGTGAGAAATCCCAAATACCAGCTCTTGCAGCTCATCATGCAGGGCAAGATACAAGGTAAACGCAGTGTTGGCAGACGAAGAATATCATGGCACAAAGAACTTGCGACAGTGGTACAATAAGAGCACCCGTTCTCTCTTCAGGGCTGCTGCATTAAGAAGATGACACCCCAAGAAGAAGTAGAAGAAAAGAAAAGAAAAAGAATATATTGTTATTCTGCACAGACATGTAGGGTAAGTTTTACCCGCGACTCCACCCGCGTGGATGACAGTTATCGCGACCAAACATAGCCTATGTCCTTTCTCATGGTCTAATCGACCCCTATTCCAAATTTCATCAAAATCGGTTCTGTGGTTTGGGCGTGAAAGCGTAACATACAGATAGATAGACAGACAGAGTTACTTTCGCATTTATAATATTAGTATGGATAACAATGAAAAAGTAAGTAAGTATAAAAAGTAGTGCAGCCACGCTAATATAATTTTTTTCTGTGTGGTCTAGTTTTAATAGGTTATTTTAGTCAGCTATGACTATGTAATTCCACGTACGCATACCGGTATACCACTTAGTAGGTAGTTTTGAACATGGTCGTTGGTCATATGGTCGTGTACCTTCTAAAACAAGTTTAGAACTATTAAATATACTGTCGCCACGAGCACTTATTCTAAGCCTTATTATATATTTACTAATATTTGCTAAAGTAACACTGTCTACCTGTCTGTATGTTTGATAGCGTTTCATATTTAGACTGAGAACAAATTTTGTACCAATATCGTGTACAAATAATGCCCTAAGGAAACAAACTTTTTGTTTCGAAAAATAGCACGAAAAGGAATCTAGGAAAAATCACTTAGGTAAGTACAGTCGAGCTGGAACACCAGCAAAGCTAGTTAATTAAAAATGTACTTTTGAAAAATATCATTAACTTTTTAAACTGCAAAGCAGAAAGGTTAAAAAAAACCGAACCGAACCAATACGACCTTCAAACCAATAAAATGAAGGCAATGCACTTGTGACTCCTCTGGTGTTGCGGGTGTGCATGGGCGGCCGTGATCGCTTACCATCAGGCGACCCGTCTGCTCGTTTGCCACCCAATTCAAAAATTAAAAAGGAAGGAAGAGGACTCTATCAGTCTCACACACGAAGGACGAATATGGTCTCACCAAATATATAATCATGACTACAGTATGTTGCTAATATTAGACTAAAAAGCCTACTTCTATCGTCGAGCTATCCTGTTCGTATTCGAAAAAGAATCGCTATACACCCTTTATAAAAACAAAGGTCAAAGGTCAAAGCAGTTGTATAAAAAAAGTCTAGTGAGCTATTGGACTATGATCGCTAGCTATCGTGTACGGAACCCCACGATCGCAGCAGATGTGCAAGATAAACAGGACACGCGCGCACGCTGACTCACGTCTGCGCGGGCGCAGGTACTGGCGCGTAGAAAAGTGTTAAAATTATTTTAATTTTTTCTTAAAGATTAAATTGCAATTGTAATTAATCTTGGAATAATTTACAGATCGTAGATTATAATTCAACATGATAGGGGTTTTTGGAATGGGTTCTTAAGGTAGGAAATGATTCTATGATCATCGAAGCCTGTTAACTAAATTTAAGATCTGCTCATTGGCGGAAGAGGTTCTAGCGCAGACTTTGTACTCAAGCTTGGTGCATCAGACCGTAATTAAAGAATAAACCATTTTTTTCTAATTCAATTCTTTTACAGTTTCTGCAGTGCGTCTTTGGAATTCTCTTCCTCACACCATACGCGATAGTCCATCTTCGAACATTTTTAAAAAACGAACAAGAGACTACTTTCTCTCGCAACTATAGCAGACATATGTACGTAGGTGTAGGTATGTATGTGTGTATTAATTTATGTATGTATGTATGTACTTATGTATGTATGTAGGTATGTATTTATGTATTTATGTATGTATGTGTTTATGTATGTATGTAAGTATATGTGCATGTTGCATGTATGTATAAGTTGTATCTATGTATATTTATGCCTTTTACCTGGGGTATACGTCTCGTATACCTCCTAAATCAAATTCGATGCTTCTTGTACACTAGACTTTGCCACTCATATAGCAATTCCTCTGTGCACTCCCAGGTTTGCTGGAAGAAAACTCAGCTTTGAGTTAAGCTCGCCTTTGTACATCTCGTCTCACTATTTCATATAAATATAATTTATGTGTACATAAAGAATAAATAAATTTACGCAGTATGAAACTACACAGTTCTATTCTCCACACTAGGGGTTTCTTTCTTTGAACCGAACCATTAAAGCCATTAACCAAATGATAAAGTTGCTTATGTCAAATCAGTAAAGAAAACCTTAGCTTATAGATGAGATTAGCAAGTTGATCGGGGTTATAACTAGTTTGGTGGACACAATTTTTTTTTAATATATTCCCTATAACCCCTCTAACTAAGCTAAATTGCTTGTGCTAGGCGTGGGTTCACGTCGGGTGTGTAAAGGACAGGCTTCGAACCCGGGATCTCTAGATCGTAAGACCGTAAACACATCCAAAAGAAAGTTCAAAAAGATAAACTACTCGTATCACTATTCCATTATCTTTTTCAAAGGCCCGCAAAATTGAGTTCTATCAGATATTAGAAGTTTTACACGCAAACCTTGGACTAAATTAACTTTGTTTTACAATATAGACCGCAGCATATAAATCTTAGTTACGTTATGGAGTTTTATGGCTAACCTACTTCGCCCCACCTTTGCGGACACCTAAAATGGCGCCTCATGCTAATTGTTGACCTACTTACACAAGATACGAATAAAAATAGTTAGGTTTTTGGGGTTTTATTTTTGCGGGGTTTTTGAGTCAACTGCTGTGTTTGAAGTTTGTAGATGTTTATTTGTTTTGTATATAGAGGGATTGGAAGAAATTATTGCAGTCTGTTGAAATTATGTTTGTTTAAGAATATGAAAAGTAACCTATTTTTGATTTAGCACAACAGGGATAACATTGAGCGTTCGGTTTTGACCGGCATGTTTCAATTTTATAAAGTTTTGATTTTCTTTAATCATCAGAGCGATAGTCTTGGTTGCATCCCGTAGCTCGTGCTGCTTGAATTTTGTGGGAGCGCGTGCTGTCTTGCCACCCCAACCCCGAGAAAAAGGACTAGGTACATCAGAGCTTTATCTGTTAATCAGCAGGCTTGCAGATAAGGTGAGCTTGAAATACGAAGATCTTTTGGCCCCCTATAAGCCCAATAATAAGATAAGATTTATTAAGCAATAAATAGGGCGTAAGTATTCATAATTAATTCATAGCCGTTTATGAAAAATATCCAATTCAAATATAACATCAAAACAGTAGCTATTACAATTTAATTATATTATAATAATAACTTTGAACGGAGAACAACCTGTATAATGTCAGTTCACCATCTGTATTCAAATTACAATAATTATAGCTATTTCACGAAAATGGTATTCAATGAAATATCGAAAAGCCATTATCATTTCAAAATTTAATATTGGAGTATAATTTGAATCGGCACACCTCTTTGTCTGTGTCATGCAGTGTTGCCAGCAACTCATATATTTTAATGTTTTAGGTAAATGAATATGTTTTCTGCCGTCCGAATTCCTTTATAGTTCCAGTGTAAAAACCTACAGGATGATATTTTTCTAATAATTACTGTATCAAAAACTACTCTTTTAGGAGCTATAATGTCACAAACAGAATCAGATTGATAGAAACCACTATAAGGCCTTATACATAAACATAACATAAACTAACACCTATATTCCTCGAAGGGGTAGGCAGAGGTGCTAGTACCCACATTTCGCCAGTTTATGTTTAGGTCCCAATGTAATAGGTGGCGAGCCTATTGCCATTAACCGGGCACTTATAAACCTGCGATAAATACACATATAACTTTGAAAAGCATCGAAAACTTATTGGTGTGTGCCATGGTAAACCTGGGATCGAACCCGAGATCTCGTCTCAACAGTCCATTACCCATACCACTAGGCTACTTATACTACTTTATATAGGCTATGTTAAAATTAATTTAATCTTAATACGTTTTTCTAACACTTATACTTGAAAATCATGACTGTATCAAAAACTACTCTTTTAGGAGCTATAATGTCACAAACAGAAACAGATTAATAGAAACCACTATAAGGCCTTAATAAAAGAAGCTTATTTCGCTTATAATATTACAAAAGAAATTACAAATGTCTTGAATGGGTACATGAGCTGTCTCATTGCCTTATTTTCCTTCAATATATTTTTTTGGTATTATTCATGCCGAATATTAGGGAAAAAGTCGCTATGTAATATTCATAGTGAGAGACAGTATCATTGGAATCCTTAATGAAATTAAAAATATGAACACGAATATTTGAAATCATATTTTTGTACTGAAAAAATAAATAATGCCCTTTGACACAGTAGTTAAACTTATGTCACCCTCATCTACTTCCGTTCAGTCGAAGTGCACCCCCTAGGTAGGTAGGTCACGTAAGTGGGTACTATATTGTTATATTTTCTAAGTACACAAATTTTAAGGAAAGAAAAAAGAAAGAAAAGGAAAATATATGTCAGCTCATTGACTGTACACAAATACGTTAATTTTGACAATCGCTCGGGTTGACGACAGGAAAATAATCAAAAATTGAAAGTTGCCAACTCGCGGTTCCCCGCAAGTTTATTGCCCGCGAGTTGATGAATGACTCATAAAATATTGAGTTTCAAAATTGAAATGAAAAAAAAAAAGATTTTTTTTTCATTTTTTGCTAAATATCATTGTTTCTTGTTAACAGCTTCTGTAAATGAACTAGTTACATATTATTTTTTAATATTATTACATCGAATACATACCTAAGTTTAGAAAATATAGTATAAAGCTTTAAGTGTACGCCAATTTAATCGTACAACCGTTCTACTTGATAGTACCTCTCGCCCACTTTGAGGCCTCTACGGCGCCTGATGGTCGCATCCCAGCAATAATTAAACTATGTAGGTCGCTTGAACACCCACAATGACCAACGTTGTACCACCCACCAGTCTATATTGACCCACCCCACCTCCCACTAACAATCAAAAGCCAGACGCGTATACCACACGGCAGAGACCAACTTAATCTGGACATGGTATGACCTCGTCGACCGCTCTTCTGTTGTTCTTTATTCAATTCAAAATGCGTTCCAGACGTGTACGTTGATGATAAATGGCGGTTGAAATTCGATTTTAATTTCGAAATTTAAAATTTATTTTTTTAAATTTTGCACGTAATTGTGTTTTAAATTTTAAAAGTTTACTTAATGTTATAACGAAAACAAAATTACAAATCCACAGTAGGTACGTGAACGATAAGACAATGGATAAAGAAGTAAAAAAATAGTCCTACAATAGTTTTTCTTTGTCAGTCCTACGCGATGAAATAGCAACATTCCTACATTTTCCACTGCCGATTACAATTCGGAAATAATTTTTCAAATAGCAAAAAAAAAACTAAAAGTTCCACCCAGACAAAAAATTTTATGCGAAGCATTTTTACAATCCAGACGCTCGAATAATAGATTTTCTTTCTACTAAAGAAACTCAACAATGGTACGAAATCGTAGCATCTGTCAAATGATATCGCAACAAAATAAAAGGCGTAGGTAAAGTACGCCTTCATTCTCTGTGCAATGACAAATGCTGCTCGGGGCACAAGTAATTTGCCGCAATTTTTATAATACAACAGCCATTCAGAATTGTTCATGAATTTAATGACCTTTTTTATTTACTGTCTCAGTTTTTATTGTGACAGTTTTATTAAAAACCCTGAGTTAATTAATTTTAATTACAAGGGGTTTTTCATGGAAATTGTCGCTCTGAACATTGTCAAAATATGTAATTGTAAATAAAAAGTAACGTGAAATTGTAAAATAAAATAAACTGCAATAAATTGCAATTTATTTATCTATAATAAAAAGTGAGAAAAGTAGCCAAATTAATCTTAACAAAGGAACTTAAATAAAAATCCTTAACATTACATTGAAAACGGGCATTAAGGCAGTAGATTAAAACGTAAAAAAAATTAATCATGTACAAAACTACATAACCAAAAATACAAACCTCGAAAACAATATAATATGTGAAAAGTGCAATCTAATTAATTGTAAGCTAACGCCGCAGTGACAGTTATTGCGCCAAGAACAACCATATCGCTTACATGCTACGAAAAAAAAATCGAAAACTCGATATCGACGAAATTCGATGCTCAAATAAAAAAACCCCAACGAAAACTTCCCGTTTGCCAGTCACAAAAAGCTCTAAAGCTCCTAATCGATTACAATGTACACAAAAAAAAAACTTACATTTCGATTCAGGTTCCTTCCGCAAAAAGATGCAAAATAAAAAAAAAAAAACAAAATCGTACACATAACTGAAAAAAGCACTATACGGTATACGTCCAAACGCGTTTTCGAAAAAAAAGCGTGCGTGTTTGTACGGCCGCTTGGCGGGCTGCGTGCAGTATACTGATCTAATTTCAAAACGTACGACTGTGAAAGTGACGTAATGCCGGCGCCATGATGCCCCGCGCCCCGCTCGCCACTCCCCCGTCCCCCGACCGCGCCTAGCTTCCGCCACTGGAAAACTGGAAAAATGCACTATTTAATCAATTTCAGAAGTGTTGTGGAATATTACAAAGCTTTATAGCCTTATTGCGTTTCATCACGTTACTGCAGTGCTAAGTTTGAAGCGAATCGATTAGAACTGTCTTATCTTCCCCTAGGGCGTCAGAAATGGCTTTTAGTTGCGTACATTGATATAGCCGGCAATACGTCATAAATAATGGTTTCGCGTGAAAAAGTGTACTTTGTAGAAGTTTCAGTTACTGTAGTGGTTATTTAAATTTCCGTATGATATTATTTCATGAAATTAATGTCATATTTGAAGTTTACAAACACATTTCATTCTTATTTCCTTATTTTCCCCGTAATAAATAATCTTTAAAGGACTCGTAATTAAGTACATTAAACACAAACGTAAAAAAATAAAGTTCCAATTTTAAATCAAAACAAAACAGCGCCATATAATAGCAAAACGAAAAAAAAAACATCCCATATTAAGTATCACTGTTCTAAATTCAAATGCCACATTTAAAATTTGCAAAAAAATCCGCATGGTTTCGGCCACAAAATCCGCTTCCCGTTGCCATTTTTTTGGCGCGGTCAAGTCAGCCGGCGCCTATTCCACGTCATCATAGCTCGAGGCCACATTCAACAATGACTTAGTGTAACGATCGCACTAGTGCACAACAGGTTGCTACCGATCCCACAATGTACTATGAATAAAAGATTCTAATCAATTTGTTTCCATGTGTTCGGGAGGGATAACTTCGTTGTTGTCAATGGAAAGATTTTGGGACGAACGGCTACAATCTAATACGTTTTAGATTCACTGGAAATATTAAGATCCTCTGTCATACATAATGGACAAAAATCTGTAGTACAATATAGAAAGAAAGAAAATCCGCTTATTACACATATTACTTAGCTAGAGAAGCAGTTTATGGGGAGAGTAACGGGGTGAGTCTATTTTAGTAAATCTCTGGCTGGTAACAAAATTTGAAAGAAAGAAACATTTATTTTGCTGCAAAGTGCAAACAAACAATAATATTCTATTCGAATTAATTCGAATATTAAACGTCGCCTTAAAGACGTATAAGATGGGAAATTTGAATCATATCGGGCGTGTCTCGGTAGCCGAATTGGTCAGGCATTCCCCCTGTAAGGGACAGACTGCGGGTTCGAGTGCCGCCCGAGAAGATTCTTTTTCCCTATGTATTCGATTTGTATAGTTAGCATACTTAATGATGTAAAAGTTCCTTCAATTGTTTGGGCGCAGTTATCAAAAATCAATGTTTAAAAATGATTGTAACATCATTCATTGATTCCGATAGTTCGTAAGAAAATCGGTAGATGACGCCACGTCGCCTTAAAGACGTATAAGATGAGAAATTTGAATCATATCGGGCGTGTCTCGGTAGCCAAATTGGTCAGGCATTCCCCCTGTAAGGGACAGACTGCGGGTTCGAGTCCCGCCCGAGAAGATACTTTTTCCCTATGTATTCGATTTGAACAATAATATAGCTGTATTCATATAGATAATATATATAATATATAAGATATATCTTGAACCTAAAATGTGCTCTATACGCTCAGTACATGTTTCTTCGATGTATTTTGGATATAGCATGGGGTGCTACTGCGGTGGGCGAGCTCAAATTCACAAAGGATAGATTATTACAAAGCAATCCGCGCGCGCTAGGGCATTTTATATCTCGCGATTTAGGTCCATGATATATGAATCAAGTTATAATTGTGGAAATTGGCAGCAAGTTTCTTTAATTGAGAATACTTCTAAAACCCGAACAAAACAATGGCTCACGAATGCACCGCACCATGCATGCCGTTTTGGCAAGTGAACCATAAAATTTTGTTTTATACAGGTACAGATTTTTCGATCCAAGGCCCATTTTTTTATTCGAGATAGATTCGTTAAGGGTGGGATACACCTGACGCTCTCCTAAATCGGTATCCAGTTCAGTATAATCATAAATAACTATTCAGCAGTATACCTAAAATTCTTTGTTTTTTTTTTAAAAAGTAAATGTCAATTTGACTTCACCTCGCCTGATGGTAAGCTAAAGGCAAAATCTCGGCAAAGAGGATCACCATCGTAAACATTTACCATGTTACAAACGGTGGCACTCAGCTTGACGGCCTCATCAGATGACTTTTCACGCCCCGCTTAAAGGATCCGGGACTGTAGGAAGAAGCAAACACGTGAGCTGACAAGGAGTTCCAGGTCCTAATGGTGCGTCATAGGAATGATTCACCGAACCACTTGGTTCTAGAAGGTATATTCTGCACCGTATGCGGGAGACATCTATGCCCTGCACGTGTTGTCCTGTGGAGGAAAGGAGAGGGTAATTGGAAGAGCTCATCAGAACATCACAAATAAAACAGTAGTTTCAAACATAAAGATGTGGATTAAAAATTTATAACGAAAGCTTTTCTACTCTGTACCGTCTGGTCATTCAAGATGAGTCCTTACTTATTGCAATTCAAAAACACTGCATTATGCATTCAGTATAAATTATGTATTTTTCTTGCAAAAGAAAAATGAAAGGAAGCTATGAAAGGCGTTTTAGAGGATAACTTCAGTTTTCTTTCAGATTCATTAAAGAAATTAAATTAACTTTAGACACTGGCCTTCTGGATAATTTCATCGCAATTTTGATATTATTATTTATAAGATAAACGAGCTATTCTTGCCTGTATTTTAATGCTAGTATGCCCACGGCTCCGCCTGCGTGGATGTCGGTTATTGCGACTGAACATAGCCTATGTGTTAATCCAGGATGTCAGCTAATTCCATGCCAAATTTTATTAAAATCAACCGAGCCGTTTAGACGTAAAAGAGAATATTCTTACAAACTTTCGCATTTATAAAATATTAGCAGGATTTGGTCCATCAATTGAGTGCACCACACTAGATGGTAAAAAACTGAGGTACAATCCAGAAGATACAGACCACCATTTCCCATGCCATTGGCCTTAAAATATTCCCTAACTTGACGTCCTTGATAGATGCTTTTTCATGCCCCGCTTGAAAATCCCGGGATTGTAGGAAGAGAGAAACAAATGAGCGGGCATTTTTTTTGTTTTGCTTCTTGAGCTTAATTTGAAAAAAAAAAAGATTTTGCTTTAAAAAAATACAAAATAATATTTCTCATAATTTCAATCTTATAAATTTCTGAAATACATAATTGACATCGTGAATACCTAACCTCTATTTTTACCTCTTTCGAATAAGTACAGTCAGCGTCAGAAAAATCTTGACTACAAAAGGTATTAAGAGCAAGCAGGTGTTTTATTGATTTAACTTGTCCAAAATCACCTTTATTTTGGACAAGTTAAATCAATAAAACACCAGTGCCAAATATTAGGAGTAAAACCAAAAATCTGTACTTACTTTGTTCGTCCAGATCGATCAATGCCGACTGTACTTTAATTGAATTAACACCTGGGCCCTTCAATGTATGGGGGCATGCCCTTCCCCTTTGTAGCAATTACGGTACATTATGTACCTGTGACGTAACACCATACAACACGGCAAGTACTTACTCATTCGTGCCATTGAGGATTTCATTTTGGATTATAACATATATAATCCAAACAGGATTAATATTAATATGTGTGTCAAGCCACTGTCATCTTCAATGGTGCGTATTTCCTGGATTAATAACTTAAGAATTACTATTATCTCAAACTGGTTTGTTACTCAATAACGCTAAAATGGCTGAATGGAGTAAGACAAAATTTGGCACAGAAATAAATTCATCCATCTTCCGAGCTATTGCTCAACTATGTTGGGGTCCGTTTTCAGTGTAGCTATTGAACGGCCGAGCTTCGATATTTTTCGTAAAGCTAGTGTCATTTGCCCTCCACAACCAGCTGATAATAGTTTTGTTATTTGACCAGCGAATACGACTCCCACAGTAGTTCATGTGACAATCGGGACTGACAACGGCTTACCGTGCTCTATGAGGCATAGAAGGGTTCCTAAGACAGAACTGTCGAGGACCTAGGTATATCTTAAAATTGCTATGTGCTACATAACATGTAACATAAACTCACGCCTGTATTCCCCGAAGGGGTAGGCAGAGGTGCTAGCACCCACATTTCGCCAGTTTATGTTTAGGTCCCAATGTAATAGGTGGCGAGCCTATTGCCATTAACCGGGCACTTATAAACCTGCGATAAATACACACATAACTTCAAAAAGCATCGAAAAGTCATTGGTGTGTGCCATGGTAAACCTGGGATCGAACCCGAGACCTCGTCTCAGCAGTCCCTTATCCATACCACTAGGCTACCACTAATCTACACTGTGCTAATCTACACGTTTATCACTTTACCACTTTTAGGTTTTACTTAAATCTTCTTCATCATCTTCATCTTCTTCTTTATCTCAGCGTTAATCCCAGTCGCATCCGACGCTTCGAATTTGGAACTGGGGTCCACTTTTACCCCCGAGAAGGGCCAGACCGTATGGGATGACCCTGGGTCAGCCGGGGTGCGAGGGATATGTCGCTGACAACCTCACCTCCGGCCTAGCACCACGACCCACAGTCGGCGTGCGGTTTTATTTGGTTCGAGTCCGACATAACCTCCCCTTCCAGCTACGGTAGGGTTGGTATCCGAGGGGATTTCCGCACGAAAAAAAAGGGGTCCACTTTTACCAGTCCAACTGTAGATTTGGCTGAACTCCGATATTTTCTGTCAGCAAATATCAGTCAAAATTTAACTTGAAAGAGGTATCTACCTAACAATTATTACGCCGATGTAATCACATTAAGCGTCAGAGCTACAATATCAGGTAAGTACGTTTGATCTATAATTCAACTGGCTAATTGAATGTGCCAGATGAGGGCGGATAAACGGATCATTTGAATAAATGTCAAACGGCAACCATTGTGGTTGCGTTCGGATCTATTCGCGAAGCTTTTTGGGTTCATTATTATTACAGTAGCAATCGTGAGACTTGAGTTTATTTGTTAGAATAAGTACTTGTATTATTTGACGATTTGAGTTGCCTAGATTGTGGTTAAACATATTTGATAAGTACTTTTTTTGTAAATACTTAGCGGATTTTGCGCACGATAAAAAAACGAAAAAGGTACTTGCTTACGTATCTACAAAACAATATATTACAATAACTTTTGCCCGCGAAACCCAAGGCAATGTGAATGTATTTCAGGGATAATAGGAGGAAGGTCTTATTCCAGACTAATCCCTGTACCACATTTCGGACAAATCCATTGAGTTACACAAAAATTCAAACATCTAAAAATCTTACAATTCTACACGACAACATCGCCAAGACAGATAATAGGGAGTGAAATTTAATTTATCTAAGTATTTTGTGGTTATAAATTATTTTAGTAAAATTAATATTGAAGATTAGGATATGCCAACCCCATCGTTCCTTTCAATACTATACATGAACAATAATTTAGAGTTTTGGCGCGAAAGCGTAGAGGACGCATCGCGGTATTATTTTATTTTCCGAAATTGGTGTGAATTCGAGTTTGGTGGATTTTCAGACATAACGTCTTGGACAACTCACACGCGTGTAGGAAAGTGGCATATTACAGTGAATTATGACTACGTGTTCAATCCAAATCTCCCCAGGGAGCTTTTAGTAAAGTCCCCACAACTTTACTGAGGCAGCAATCATCTCATTCATCTCCATTATCATCATCATCAACATCATTAACCCATTATCAGCATCGTTATCAGTCATTTTAACTAAAGTTATAATATCATATACTTGATATTGGCTAAATACGCAGCAAGAAGCCAGAAACAAAACAAAAAAAAAAACAATAATTTATTAGAGTACGTAAACACATTAGATGCATCAATTTACTACTGAACCACCAGTGCCTTGTTTACATTTAGTATTTCTTTTTCAACTCTCAAATCGGTGATACTACGTATCCTGATATTAAAACTATATTGCCAAACCGCCTGAATCGTCAACAGCTCGCTGGTCGTGAACACTCGTCCGTTTCCTCATTAGGTCGGTAATCATCCAGTCTGTTCCTTCCTAGCTAATCCGGTGTTTACAGCTCGTTTGTTGACAATCCTCTGACACATCCTTCTTTTTCCGTATTGTCATTGATGTTACTATTTGTAAGTTTAGTTACACATATTATGAACACTTGTATTTTATTCACAGTATTTATTTATTTATTTATTTATTACCTGGAAAACTTACAGCTACAAAAACATGAATAGCGTTGGATTAGGCAATAGAAAGCCAGTAACAAGTTTTCGGTTATAGTCGCTGCGTAGGTAAAACATTGTGAACATAACACGCATTGCACAAGCCTTATTTAACTGCCAATACTAGCAACATAGAACATCGATTTCTGGGTTTGAAAAAAGCTAGGCTCAAGCACCTTCTTGCCGCGGGCACACTAGTCGAGAAAGGGTCAATATCGTGCTGCTTACATAGTCTGTTAAAGTTACGAGTAGCCCTCACTATGTAGCTGTTTTGCCTAATTTGTAGAACATATATATTATATTGAACCTGACCATTGCTAAATGTAAGTCTTTGAGAATGCCGTAAGGCGAAACCGGTCAGGTTCAATATAATAAATACTGTGGAAAAAATACAAGTGTTCTCAATATGTGTAATAATAAATTCCACCAAGTTCTTTCAATCAACAGTATAAATAGTATTTGTAACTATTATTAACTTTTATTTTTACGCGTGGTGACGGAGAAAAAAAAACACAAATTTCATCACCGCTTCTCATCTGAAAGATGTCGTAAGAATTACGGAAAATGGGCAAACGAAATCATTACGAGAGAAGAAAAACTCGAAATAAAACTCTGTACCAACCCGTCTGGTTGGGGTGGAAACAGTAGCCCAGAGCTTCACAACATTGGGTGCAGCCTGTGTAGACTGGAATAGGATACTTGATAGTTATTTTAAATCATCATGGCTCTTTCTCCGTAGGTGGACAGGGGTCACATGTTCGTGGGCGGCCGGCGTCACCTTCAGCGAGCAGGTAATGGTCGTGAAGGAGACGGCGGAACGGGAGAGGCGGCGCGAGCGAGAGAGACTCGCGGATCGCGCCGCCCGCACGCGCATGCAACTCGGGCGTCGGAGAGCACTGACTGACCTCCGTCCCCCGTGAGCGCGGGCCTGGGGGCGACGGGTGGAGCCGCCTGTCACCCCAGCAGAAGCAGGCCACGGCGGTGGCGCGCTTAAAAGCGCGCCTCCCCTTCCGGGGGTGAGTCGGGGACACCGTTGTCCCCCCTCCCGAGGAGGGCCAAACCGTAAGGAATGGCCCTGGGTCAGCCGGGGAGCGAGGGATATGTCGATGACAACCTCGCCTCCGGCCTAGCCTTGGCCTTAAAAATCATCTCTACTACAGTTTAACCTACACTACTACTGTTTACAAATTACATGCAGTATGTAAAATGTTATATTAACCTTCCAACAAATCAGTATGAAGTATTTTAATGGGCCCATTTCAATTACCACATTAAATTCCAAGACAAAATAGCTAGAATAAATCTCTAAAGAAAATATTTCGTGTAAAATTTAATTATTTCGCGTTATGTAATTTGGTTGGAATCCAAAAGTTTACGTTTTATGGGTTCATCAACACAAAGGCAGGTACTACGAGTATAATAAGTTTCAAAATATTTCACAGAAAACATTTTACGGTCGCGTTGTTAGACAAAATTTTAGGTTTATAATTTTCCGAGGAAATTTTGTTAATAGAGGAAGTATCTGGGGTACATTTAAACAGCTGAGGTGAGAAGGAAATGCCTTATTGGGCTATCTTAAAACTCGGCATAATGAGACCCGAGACTGTGTGCTGTTTTCGTCGATTCGAGTCTAACTAGTTGCACATGAAAAATGGAGTATTATTGGCTCCAAAGTGCTAGCTTTGATACGGATTTCATGCAAGTGAGTGCTATAATACCTCTCAACCGCGAGATGAAAGCTTGTCAGGGCTAGGTAATGCATCCCGCGAGATCGGGGATCAGGCGAGATTATGAATAACAATTTCGCGAGATCTCGCCAACTCCGAGATCTCGCGAGATTGCTAATTTTGTGCCTTTATTCGTGCAAATAATTACCTTTGTAAAATTAGTTTTCACTATCAATTTTACAAAGCTGAAGAGCTTTTCCGCACGAAAAAAAAAGAAGTGTGAAACGAAATAAAACCATCGTTTTTTCATCATTAAGCTCTTGTATTAACAAATTATGTAGTAAAATCTTTTACCTCCAATTTCATAGAATCAAAAATTGTAAACAAATTCCATGGATTAAAAGTTTACGCTCTCTCCGACCCCGGATTACGGGCCACAAGTTATACGGGATTACCGACATCCGGTACTTATTGTGAAAAGAAATTCTTTATTGACAAAAACGTAATAATATAATAATTAAAATAGTAACGCTTGTCGTATGTCAACGGGGCAGTGAGATTGACAGGGCTATTTTTAAAAGACTTCAATTCATAGGAGACAGCGACTTAGGGTGACATGGCGAAGCGGTTGAGCTCCTTAACCACAGGGCACCTTCTTTTTTCATGTAGAAAACCCCATGGACACCACCCACAAGGTCTATCAGGTTATCTGAAACTCGGACTGACTAAAACCGCACCCCCGTCTCGGGTTCAATTACCAGGGTGTAAAGTTACTTATTAAGACATGTCCCTCGCTCCTCGTGAGACCCTGGGCCACTTACAATTTTATGATGACAACTTCTGGTGTAGGCAGCATGATGTCTAGATATATAGAACCCTGGGGAGATCTTGCTCAGTTCAAATAATATTTGTGTGCATGATTAAGTGTATCGATCTTTCTATAGTTTTGTGGGTACTGTTTTCCAACTAGCAACTTGTGTTCCAGTTCGTCTTTATTGATATAAAAATAATCTCCCGTAGTCATAATACTATCAACCTCGCCTTGTCCACTTGACTCCTCTAGATGACGTCACTGATGGCTCCAAGTGCACTTATTACGCCACTTGAAACCATCAGGCCAATTCAATTCTAATAACAGATTCTAAGACGCTCAATAGTTCACTAGGATCATTTAAAAGAATTACACATTAATTGACTTCTTTTTCAATATTGTATCATCTGATTCAGCAGTTTCACTTGTTAGATGAATCTCGCTTTGGATTGCATGTTAATCTTTTTGTCCTCTATTGTAATTTGACTTGTAAGGCTGTGTTTACATTAGGAGATGTGCTATTATGCGCAGCGATGGATGTGTTAATCTCGCTCACTCGGCTCGGTTTTTAACCCCCGACGCAAAAACGACGGGGTGTTATAAGTTTGACGTGTCTGTGTGTGTGTGTGTGTCTGTCTGTGGCATCGTAGCACCCAAACGAATGAACCGATTTGGATGTAGTTTTTTTTGTTTGAAAGGTCTATAAGTCGGGAGTGTTCTTAGCTATGTTTGAAAAAAAACGGTCCAAGATGGCCGCCGCCACAACATGTCGGAATACATATTTCTTCATAACTCCCTCAATATGGGTATCAAATGAAAGAGCTTGACTAGTAGATCATTTTAGAAAGTATAAAATAAAAATTAAATTAAACATTTAAAAAACCCCCGTCACAAAAACACCTCCAAAAAGTTGAAAATAAATGGAGTTTGCCTTTTAACTTTAACGGTTGCCATGTCGGGGGACCTTGAATTGTTCCGATAATATTACGGAGTGCTTAACCAGTTAGGGTCCCCCGACATGGCAACCGTTAAAGTTAAAAGGCAAACTCCATTTATTTTCAACTTTTTGGAGGTGTTTTTGTGACGGGGGTTTTTTACTTGTTCTATTCGAGTAAAGATGGTTGACAGAATAAAATCTTTGTACAGTCGACCGTCATTATGTACCTTTTCTTATGAAGCTGTATCAAAAGGTGTACATAAGCAAGCATAGCCTAAATGCGGATAAACATACGTATAAACTTTTTTTATTACCTGTGTCGACTGTATAAAAGAAGGAAAGAATGTTTGCAAAGGGATGTGTTGCTTATCTTACATTTCCATCACACATTACTCTGCTTGCATAAAAATATACCCGCTTCATGAATTAGCACCACTCATTTCGCTACACATGTCATCTTCGGACCGCACAGCTACTTTACACATCTCTAGTGAAAACGTAGCCTTAGCATGCAAAAAATAGCCGCCACTGGCCACCAATTAATATAATAAAATGATTACTACACTATAAATATTATTATCGAATCTGACAAACAGATTTTATTCCGCTTTCCAATTGTAAATAAAAGTGAGAATACGTTAGTCATCCTGTAATTCGTAAACGTGGTATCTGAATAAGTTAACACAGTAAAGTTCAGCAATATTAGCTAGGTTAGTCTCTCGATGGGTGATGTTAAGTTCAGCAATATTAGCTGGGTCATTGCAGTCTCTTGATGGGTTATAATTCTAAACACAATGCAAGCACAGCACGTTTAGCCGTCGTTCGATCTTTATTGTCATCTATGGCAATCGTTATGGGTAGTTGGAATCCTAAAAAGTCCAGGAACTGGTCGAACTATAAAACATAGACAACATTAAATCGCAAGACGACAGCGACTTCAAAGAAAATATGAGAGGTTTAGTTTCGTAGCTATACTGCAATCCAAATCAAGACGGGAGAAGACTCGAAGGAGGATGAGAAGGCTTCCATTGCAGGTCTACCTTGAGAAAGTTCCAGCGAAAAACCAAGTTCTAGAATATTAGCACTACACGCTAATTATGAACTCCTTACACCCCACAAAATATGCTCCAGTAAAAAGCAGATGTGATTTAGTGGAATATAATTTTAATGCCGTGTGACGTCATAACTGTAACTCACTCTTGACGTTAACGCAAAGGCGTTAAATCGAAAATGATATACAATTTCGAATCTTTATTTATATGATGTATTGGCAGGTACAGAGGAGATGTCTATTTTTGTAAGAAGTTATAGCGGTAAGGCCAATGACTTTTTATTAAAACTATCTTTGCCCATGACATGTTCGTGACGCAGGACGTCACTTTCGCAAAATGTCATCGTGAAAAATTTGTTCACTTTAGCACTATGTCAATTTCGCAAAAATGTCACTTTCTTAGAATGTCACTTGCGCAAAAATGTCACTTTCTTGAAATGTCACTTAGCCCGTCAAATGGCCCATTTACATGAACTTGGAATAGATTCAGAATTTTTAGTAAAAGTGGGTAGTCTAAGTTACATCTTAAAACAACAACTGGAAAACGTCAAAATCAGTCGTTTCATTGATTAGTCTAGTTAAACTGACAGAAAGACTGACAAACAGATAAAAAGGCACACAGGCAGATCTGAATTTCTGATCCCTGCTTATTGACAGATGAGATTCTGACACAACCTTTCTTCTTGGGAGGAAGTAAGAAGATAATCGCTCCCATAATTAAAAGAAATTGAAAAAAACCTAACGCTTAGACATTTTTACTCAAAATAAATGTGTATTTTTCTCACATTCTTCACCCATTACCTAAAAAGTACAAATCTCAAACACACAATCGTAACATCTTAAGATAAAAACTTGAACAAATTCGAAAAAAAAAGTTGAAACGGCAATAATGTCGTAAAACTTTTTTTTCCTGTCGATTGAACGCGAAGATATTCTATAACAATGGGTATCGATCCAAAATGGCCGACTTCCCGCGCTTTCTTACGTCAAACATTACTAAAGCGTTCTTGCATTGGAAAATTCGATGTTGTTTTTATGTCTGTTTAAGTGTGGACATGAAGTTTGATGGTAAAAATAAGTGGAAGTTGTCATGGTGTATTTTCTTGGCTATTATCGAGAACTTTTTCCCATAAAAAGAAGTCGAAATTACTTTAGAGAGTTATGTAAACAGTTTGGAGAAATGGATTAGTGATGACAGAATATTTTGTGACACTAGCTTTGTCGTTTACTGGCATTTTGTTATTATCAAATGCATGTAACTTTTAGAAAGTATGTTGGTAAAACGTTCAACCCTTCCACAAAATGGTCATAGTTTATCCTAGCCACCTATGTCAGGACTGACCTTAGGTGGGTGTGATAGTCTGGTTGTGCAATCTCCAATTTTATGGGTGGAGGACTAGGCGCATGGCGCATATTAGGATAGGCCTATGTCCATGAGTGGATTGCAGTAGACTGGTTGATTTATTGATGTAGGTATTGACAAAAAAACTAACCGATTTCTGAAAAATGATTAAGCCATTTTAGTACGTATTTTATCATAAACTCCACCTCCGAGGTTTGCTTTCCATTTCATATTTGGTTTATTTTCTTTTTCTTCTTCTTATAATGACTTCTGCTGCGAATCGCCGCAATTTCCCAATGTCAAGTAAAATGTGTAATAAATTATAAAATCATTAATGGCGAAACGCCAATGTCAAGTTTTTCGAGAAATTCTACCAGAGCCACATTAGCCAGGCCAGTAAATTTGTTTCCGTGTGTCCGGCAAGATACATAGCAACCCCGAAAGGAAACATTACGCCATAACAGTAGTCATGAGGATGCCTAGGCCGTTGATTCTCAGTAATTTCTTCGAAGGAACTTTATGGAGAAAAAAGTCTCAGTAGTCCCAAAGGAACTACTGGGAATAAACGATCTTGGCTTCATATTGGTGGGGCATAACCCAAGCCAGGTAATTCTAATATTTCCGCCAATAACTGGATCTTTTGCTATCATAGAATACATCGCCGCTATGATTTGACAGTGATACATTACCAAATATGTCAATTTCCTGTTATAGTTTCAGTTCTATTCAAAATGACTTATATTTGTACAAATAAAGTTTATATTCCTTTGTATCAAATCGTGTAAATATGGCGCTAAAATGGCGTTATATGATTGCCTAAAACTTTGCCTAAACGTTTCATCTACGTTGTTGACGTAGCATGAATTGTTTTAAGTAGAGTACTTAAGTTCGCGATTAAAATTCTCTCTATTTAAAGGTCATACGACTTATTATATAGGACTGATAAGTGCAAATATGTTTTGACCAGTCATAAGTAAATATTTGTTTGATGATGAACGCCATCGTTCCACGCGACAGCAGTTCCACACTCACCATCTGGACAGCTGGCGGTCCACAACTGTGCGTTTCTCAAGAAACTTTCTGCCTCGCATAACTTATCTGTGAAATGAACTGTCACCAGCGGTATTTCCGAACCAATAAAACCTTCAAGAAAAGAGTGTACTCTCTTTTAAAAGGAAGGCAACGCACTTGCGCGTGTCCATGGGTGGCTTCACCATCAGGCGATCCACCTGTTCGTTTGCCTCCTTATTCCAAAGAAACTGCCTTTCCTCTAACGAGAGAGGTGTGAGGGTTTAAACGTAAATATTTGTATGTATTGTGTATTCAATGCATAAAACGATATGGAACTTCGGTTTGGTAGAAAAGATCCAAGAATTTTCATTTGTGCTTATAAATAATAGACTTTAAATCGATGCTGTTAAAGTTCATAATTAAATGTATTTTTGCAGAGTGCATTTTGGCCTTTACACGTATAGAAATAAAGTCTAAAATTTAATGTCATTTTTGCGCTGACTATGGTACCACAGTGGTTTAGCTTTAGTAGAACCGAGGGCCTGTGATTATGTTTGCAGGCAAATAACTTCCTTTTTTTTCTCATGCGGAATACCCCACGGATACCTTACAGGAGGTTATGTCGGACTCGAACCGAATAAAACCGCACGCCGACTGAGGGTCGTAGTGCTAGGCCGGAGGTGAGGTTGTCTTCGACATATCCCTCGCCTGGGCCATCCCTTACGGTCTGGCCCTTGAACAACTGTACCAATTTGGATAAATCTATTTTTATGGTGTTCAAATTATCAGGAGAATGTTTGTATAAAATACATGAAGGCGACTGAAGGATAGGGCTGTTATCCATCCAACAGTTAACTTACAGCTCATGACTAAGTGTCCGCTTGACGACAATACGCTCGCTCCCTATTACATGGGGCCGAAAATCATAGTTGACGAAATTTGGGTGTAAAAACACCTCTGCCTACCCCTTCGTGGATTTACATGCGTGAGAATATGTATGTATGGAAAAAAAACTTGGGTTCAGTGTTCCACACTGGCTGAGTTGCAGGCAACGGTTAGAATTGTTTAATTTTCAGTTCTACAATTTTTTTTTTGTCGTGCGAAAAATCCCCACGGATACCACCCCCACGGAGCCGGTGAAGGCGGTTATGTCGGACTCGAACAGACTAAAACGCACGCCGTCTTGCCAAAAGCATATCTCTCGCACCCCGGCAGACCCAGGACCATCTCCTTCGAGATGGCCCCCTTCGGGTTGTGGGGACCGCAGTGTCCCCATCTTGCCCCGGTTACGGGGAGGCGCATTTTGCGCCGCCGCCGCGGCCGCTTCTGCTAGGGTGACAGGTGGTTCCACCGGTCACCCCCAGGCCAGCGCTCATGGAGGACGGAGGTCGTTCTGCGTTCAGTTCTACAATTAAATATCATCAAGCCCATGTTTTGTACAGAAATCGGATAAAATTTCTCCTTTGAAACCTTCACACATTTATTTTGGGGCCCTCAATTCAATACCGTTTTTCGTTCAAAAGCTGTATAATGGAAAAAGTTTAACCTGTAGTGAAGGAAATCTATTCAGTCAATTCAATATTATTGAACGATTTTATTCTTATTAGCCCCTTATAAGTTTGACGTATCTATCTGTCTGTCTGTATGTCTGTCTAGCTGTCTGTCTGTATGTCTGTCAAGCTGTCTGTAGGTATGTCTGTCTGTTTTTTTGTACCACTTAGGTGGCAGACAAGCACATGGCCCACCTGATGGAAAGTGGTTCTCGCGGCCTATGGACGTACGCAACACCAGGGACGTTACACTCGTACTGCCTACCCTGAAGAAACCTTCTAATACCCTTCTTGGTGAACCCCGTAGTCGCTTGAGAAAGCCACGGCAGGGAGTTCATTCCACAGCTTGAGCGTGCGTGGGATGAAGTTCCTTTCATACCGCACGGTGCGCACTGTTTTTGGATGCAGTGTGTGGGGATGAATTCCCTGCCTATGGCGAGCGGTGCGATGATAGAATGTAGCTGTGGGCATCATGTCAAATAATTGTCTGTCTGTCTGTGGCATCATATCTTCCGAACGGATGAAGCTATTTGAATTTAGTTTTTTTTGGTATCTAGGTGACTTATGTGCGAGTGTTCTTAGACATGTTTGATAAATTTTGTTTGATTTATATGGGTATTCTCCTGTAGTTAAAATGAATTATCTACCCGAGTTCATTAAATTAGGAATTGTAAAAGAGCGGTAAAAGTTGCTTTGGTACTTATTTCATCGTTTTTATTTATTTTAAAAATCCACCCAACCTATAATGGTAGGTAAATGATTTGACTATGAAATTTTACGACGTCACTAAAAAAATCATACAAGTTACCTTATAAAGTTATAACTTACCGTTTTGACATTTAGTAAAATGTAAGTAATTTGACTAGTCAGTAGAATACCCAATTTTAATGGCGAATGTTTGAAATATCATTAGCTGTATTAAATGGAATGTGTGCATTTGTGCATGTTCGATGCCTACGCTGCCTGTATGCAATAGTAAAATGTCAATCTGAGTTAATGGAGGATAAATGTGTGGGCACGACATTTGTAATTGCAATATAATTTTAGATTGAGGTAAATGATTTACCTAACATTATAGGTAATTATTGTCGAGACTATTAGTAAAATCAACTGAGTAATCATAAATAAAAGATGCTTGAAATACACGTTATGTGAGTAGGCTTATGTTAGTATTTATTACATATCAATATTATTTTAATTTTAAACTGTCATGTTATGGGATATATATTTAAGTATCACCTTTTCTAAAGTAGTAGATCTTAATGTAAGTTTGTATGATGCCTAAAATAACAGTCCCTTCCCCATTTTTTTTTTCATTTTTGTATATATTGTACAGTCAATATTTTAATTAGCATAGTTTTGTATATAGTTGATTTATTTGTGTGGTATTGACAGCCTGCGTGACGTACCGAATAAACGTGGTCGCTACGTATGAGACGCGAGTTCGATCCCCGAACAATGCAAATATTTGTATGCATGAATTTGGGTATTTGCATTGGTCTGGTCGTGCCTCGAAGAGCACGTTAAGCCGTCGGTCCCGGTTGCCATACGAACATCTATGGCAGTCGTTACGGGTAGTTGGAGCCCTCAAAAGTCTAACAATTGGTCTAGCTGCAATGCTTCGATATCGCCTTTGGCTTGTAGAGCTCAGATGGCAATCGCTTCACAGAAAATATCGAAGTTAAGGCAAATCCGTAGTTCGTCTGGTAAAGCGGACACAGACTCTGAAAGCTTCGGATGCGACTGGGATTAACGCTAAGATGAAGAGAGAAGAGTTGAATTTTATGTGCAATTAAATAAATTACGTCATTTTATTTAAATCAATTTGTATAGTATAAGAATACTACCTTTTGCCCGCGGCTCCGCCCGCGTGGATGTCGGTTAACGCGGCAAAACATAGCCTATGTCCTTTCTCAAGGTCCAATCTACCCCTATACCAAATTTCATCAAAATCGGTTCAGTGGTTTAAGCGTGAAAGCGTAACATACAGACAGACAGACAGACAGAGTTACTTTCGCATTTATAATATTAGTATGGATACCGGGTGTAAGGGGAACGCTCCCGAAGCCGAAAACCCCTAGTAGTACTCCAGGTACATAACACATTGGCATGAAAATAAAATGGATTTTTTTTATCCAAATCGTTTTTATTTTTATGCCAATGTGTTATGTACCTGGAGTACTACTAGGGGTTTTCGGCTTCAGGAGCGTTCCCCTTACACCCAGTAGATAATTTATCTATCTATGTGTTGATCTATCTACATAAATAAGTTCATATACAAACGACATTTTCCGTAATAAACACAATCAGCTCGCAGAACAACTACTAAGTGATACGAACAGCACTCGCCTACATTCACTCTCGGAAGTTTTTCCGATACCGCTTTACACTGCGGGACAGAAAAACTGGACCGATTTCCACTTCATATTGTATTTTATACTTATTTATTTAGGACACTTGATAAATTCACATCGCCTAATGGTAACTTTAAGGCTCTGGAAAGCTGTTATCCATCTGATAGTTAACATACAGCTCATGTCTAAGTGCCCGCTTAGCGGCAATATGAAAGAAAGAAAGAAAAATATTTTATTTTCGGTCCTCACAGTGTACACATTACAAATAATATTATTAAAATAACTTATGTATAATGTACAAATACTATATTTATTTTTATATTTAGACACCGTTCGAACCCAAATAGGGCCCTATCTCAGCATTTAATGCTGCGCACACCCTTGCGTTGAGTATGCACAGCGCTAGTTTTCAGATGGGGCCACTAGGTAGCGCTGACGCCACGCATCCTTATATAGGTACAGTACAGTACATTCGATTCTATAACAGAACTAAGCAAGCAGGTACTGCAGGTACGATACGAATCCTGTGCTGAGCAGAAGGTCCTCGAAGCTAAACGTTCTTGATGTCATATTGACCGCTATATAAAATGCCCTAGGAGCAAAACGTCCACAATTGAAATAGTTTGCTAGTTTTCGAAGCAAAATGTTATTGTTGCTTAATGTTCGCAAAGTAAAACGTACTGAGAGCAAAACGTCCTCAATTTGTGTGTTCGCAAAGTAAAAACTACTGAGAGCAAAACGTCCTCAATTTTGTGTCGCTGGACGTTGAATTGAAACATGGGCTCACACCGACTTGTTTCAACGTTAGGATAATTTAAAAATCAGGGTCAAAATATTTTATTTATTGTAATTATTTATTTATGCTTAAATTAGGTTCCTGTTTAATTAAAATTTATATTGAGCTAATATGTAACATTTAAAATCTTTTTTATTATTGTAATTCTTCTTAAAAATTCGTAAGGTGTGATACTCAGTTCTTCTCTTATTTCTTCTTTTCTTCTGTGTACCGGATGTTGAAAATGATATCCACCTTTCGCCTCTTGCTACCATGAAATATAATGTTATTGAATCTTATCTCCTGCCACTTTGCTTCTTTCCTTAGGGCATCGATAAACAGTACTAATGTTGGTTTCCTATTTACTTTTGGATTAAAACGTCTATATTTTGATTTTAACCATTGATTCTCAAAGTAATCAAGAAATGTGTGCATGATCTCAGTATTTCCAGCATGCTGCTTAATGTATGATTAACACTGCGTGTGGTAACTTGCCGGCAGTAGGGGGAAATTTGCACAAATTCGGATTATCTCTCTCGACTCTTTGCAGTCATTGGCTTTCAAACACTCGGCCTTTCTCCAAACAGCTTTATTTAAGTGGAAGTAACATCCTGATATATTTATTTGCGGAAAGGAATTTAAAATAAATTTTCGAAAAATATCTCTTATTACTTCTATACCTAGGAATAAAGTTTTCAAGCACGTAGAAGAGATTTTATCTAAAGAGGTTTCATAAGTGGCAAAACAGTACATTTGCATGAAAGAGCTCATTATGCGTTAGCCTCTATATGATTGTATGTTATTTTCCGTTGAAGACCGTTTGCACTAAGGACCACATGAATTGAAGACGACTTGCTCCTTGGCCGTTTTCACGTTGAGGTCATATTACTCGATAGACGTTTTGACTAGTGGACTAACTCATTTAAAAGACATTCAGCTTCGAGGACGTTCTGCTCAGCACTGTACGAATCGAATATGCTCGCCCCGTAATACGTGGGGCCGAAAATTAAAGTTGACGAAATGTGGTTGCTAATGCACTTCTGTCTACCCCTTTGAGGATTTACAGGCGTGAGTATATGTATGTATGTTTACACTTCACAAGTACATTACACTTTTTTTATTTATTTAGGACACGTGATAACTTGCACAGACGTGACAGAGAATCACCATTACACACAGCAATTGCTAGTGTCTAAGTTATTGCAATTTTTGACTTGATTTTTCGAAGTAACCTGTAGGACTTGGTTATTCTGTCAGGGCTATTTAAAAAGAGCATAAGGAGATATTAATTTTACAGGGACAGGTTTGAGAGCGTAAAAATTCTCACCTTGGATTCAGCAGGTTGTAGTTATGCTTATTTACCAATTTAGTAAATAAGATATTTTAGAAGAAAAGAATGAAAATCCGTTAATTACACACTTAACTACACTACACACTGAAATTCATGCAACAACAAATATCATACTTAACACAAAAGAAAGAAAAAAGGCAAAAATGTCAACCCAACCAATAACCTATGCAATTCTCTTGTTGTTGCACTGTAAGTATTCTAACAATTTTTATAATTTTCTCAATTCTTTTCTTGGGAACCCCTACTTTATTTGCACGGCAGTGTACAATAAACAATAGATGTACTACTGGACAAGTTATTGGCTCCAGCACAATGTTCCCTTATGTGAGTTTATCGCTAACATTCGAATCTGTCTGTTGAAGTTTGACCCTTAAAGATTAAGTAGTCCTAGGACCAACACTTTGAAAGTTCACAGCTATTAATCAGCCTCTCCGTACCCGGGGCTAGATGGGGACACTATGGCCACCACAACCCGAAGGGGGCCATCTCGAAAGAGATGGTCCTGGGTCTGCTGGGGTGCGTGAGATATGCTTTCGGCAATCTCACCACCGGCAACCAAAAGACGGCGTGCGTTTTAGTCGGTTCGAGTCCGACATAACCACCTCCACCGGCTCCTGGGGGTGGTATCCGTGGGGATTTTTCGCACGATAAAAAAAACACCTTTTAATCTACATGTTTTGAGTGTACTGTGGCAACACTGGCAACGATAGGGTCGTAAGTTCGATTTCCTCTGAATGCAAATATTTATGGACAAATATATCTATTTGCATTGGTCCAGGTGTTTTACGAGTATAACTTATCATTAGGTAATATAACTTAATTGTGACGTGGCGGTAGCGAACGTGGCCGCTACGCAGGAGGCGCGCGGGTTCGATCCCCGCGCAGTGCAAATATTTGTATGCATGAATATGGGTACTTGCATTGGTCTGGGTGTTTCTGTGTGTAATAATGCGTATGCATTTACGAAAAAAAGTATTTAAGTATCGAAAAACATCGGAAAAAATGAAACGCTCAAGTGAGACTTGAACTCACGACCTTTCCCTTACAGGGGGAATGCTCTTCCAACTGAGCTATTGAGCCACACCTGATTCATTTCAAATTTTCCTTCTCTTCGTATCGGTCTTTAAGGGCGACGCACGGTGGTGCCATCGTGAGTTCAAGTCTCACTTGAGCGTTTCATTTTTCCGATGTTTTTCGAACTTTAAAGTTAGCATTAAAATGCTATAAAAAATTCAGTCAAGTATTTAAGTATGTTTATCCGCATTCTAGATTCCATAACACAAGCTGGTTAAGCTTTCCTTGCCATGGGTCTAGATAGTGTTGTGTGGAATGTTGTGGAATATTTAACATACACAGTAAATAATTTAGTGTTCTACCTGTACCGCGGAACTGTTAATTTATTGGAGTAGGTCATAAATCTGCCCGATTTTATAACATTTATATTTACTGCTTAGCTCCCTTGAGTAGTAGTAGCCTATAATCTTCCTGGATAAATGGACTTCACTTTCCAAGTCCAACTATTTTTCAATTCCAACCACTATATAGTTCCTGAGATTACACCTGAACCACCTAACAAATTCTTCTGCTGTAGGCATTTTTTATAGGACACGTCAATTTGACTTCACCTCTCCTGATGGTAAGCTAAAGGCAAAGTCTCGGAAAGAGGGTGACCATCGTAAACCTGTACTATGTTAACAGTGGTGGCACTCAGCTTGATGGCCTGTAGGAAGAAGGAAACACGTGAGCTGGCAGGGAGTTTCAGGTCTTAGTGGTGCGGCATAGGAATGAGTCACTGAAACACTTGGTTCTAACAGGTATATTCTGCATATTCGGCATCTTAGCCCTGCACGTGTTGTCCTGTGAAGGAAAGGAGAGGGTGGGACTAATTGGAAGAGCTCTCAATCTATTAGAAAATTTGAGATTTTTGTAATGTAAATCTGTTGTTTTGGATCAGTATTTAGTGCATGTATACATTTTGGAAATAGTGCACGTTACCACCTACAGTATTAATGTTATTCCATATTGTTATTTAGCTATGGAGGCTTGTTGTTAGCAATATAGATATACATTGTTGTTACTAAAATATGTAATTAGTCTGTAAGCCTTCTTCAAAATGAATAAAATGAATAAAATGAATAAAATGAATAAAATGAATAAAATGAATAAAATGAATAAAATGAATAAAATGAATAAAATGAATAAAATGAATAAAATGAATAAAATGAATAAAATGAATAAAATGAATAAAATGAATAAAATGAATAAAATGAATAAAATGAATAAAATGAATAAAATGAATAAAATGAATAAAATGAATAAAATGAATAAAATGAATAAAATGAATAAAATGAATAAAATGAATAAAATGAATAAAATGAATAAAATGAATAAAATGAATAAAATGAATAAAATGAATAAAATGAATAAAATGAATAAAATGAATAAAATGAATAAAATGAATAAAATGAATAAAATGAATAAAATGAATAAAATGAATAAAATGATTAAAATGAATAAAATGAATAAAATGAATAAAATGAATAAAATGAATAAAATGAATAAAATGAATAAAATGAATAAAATGAATAAAATGAATAAAATGAATAAAATGAATAAAATGAATAAAATGAATAAAATGAATAAAATGAATAAAATGAATAAAATGAATAAAATGAATAAAATGAATAAAATGAATAAAATGAATAAAATTAATAAAATTAATAAAATTAATAAAATGAATAAAATGAATAAAATGAATAAAATGAATAAAATTAATAAAATGAATAAAATGAATAAAATGAATAAAATAAATAAATAAAACATTCACAATGGTAGAGACGGTAGAATACTGCCAAAGACGCAAGATCTCTACGCATCTGTAGCTACCTATAGACACATTGTGTGTGTTTAGAAAATCAATATTGTAGACAACCCCTTAAAAAAAATAAGAAACCAAATTGTCTTGCCGCCACCCGACTCCTTGTGATCAAAAGTGATGACGAAGCACAAAATACTCTACTACCAGACATAATAAGAAGCATTTTATATACGTATACAAAACACAAGAAAGGAGGAATACCTGGACTGAACTTTACGACTTTAGTTTGATTGAAATTAATGGAAATTTTCTATTCCATTTTCATACAGTCAAGTATCAAATCAATCAATTAGCAGGCTGCAGTCCACTGCTGGACAAAGCACCTGATGCTCTGCCTTGCGCGTCCAGTACAGCACACCAGCTACCTTTTTAATGAATTTTACAGCATTAAGTATGCCTAAAAGTCAGATAAGAAGGGAAAATTGAATCACATCGTGCGTGGGGAGCCGAGTTGGTCAAGACATTCCCCCTGTAAGGGAAAGATCGCGGGTTCGAGACCCGCCCGAGAAGATTATTTTTAAATAAGTATTCAATTTGTACCTTTTTCAGGTCGTCCGTTCACCTTGCTGGGCGTTCTCCACCTTCCCTTCCACATCCCACCTTCTGTTTGCCGATTCACGGTCTTCACTCTGGGACTCATTTTTTCACTACGTGTGACAATGAGGAATATCAAATGAAAAAAATTCCAGCTAAGTTCAATTTAGGGTTCCGTACCTCAAAATGAAAAATACGGATAGGATCACTTCGTTGTCCATCTGTCTGTCTGTTAAGACCTTTATCTCAGATAATAATATAGCGTCTAGAAACCGTGCAAATATCAAACTTCTAAGTCAACGCAATCAAAATATATTACGGATTATGCAGCTTAAGTTACAGAACCCTCTCGGTGCGCAAGTCCGACTCGCTCTTGGTCGACTTTTTTAATTTAACCGGAACCCAAGTACTGAAGTTACGCCTTATGGCATCAGTTAACTGTCAGTCCAATTCCTGACAACATTGTTCTAACCATTCGATAAATCAATCATACAAACTGACGGACAAAAGTTTTTTTTTTAGCATGTACCATGCATTAATATATTCTTACACATTCATTAAAAAAACTGGAAAACAGTACCTATAAGTGCCTAATCCATACTTCCATACTAATATTATAAATGCGAAAGTAACTCTGTCTGTCTGTATGTTATGCTTTCACGCCTAAACCACTGAACCGATTTTGATGAAATTTGGTATAAGGGTAAATTAGACCATGAGAAAGTACATAGGCTATGTTTGGTCACGATAACCGACATCCACGCGGGTGAAACCGTGGGCAAAAGCTAGTTCAATATGTAGCAAGTTCCACCAAGAGCGTCTAATCTCCAGTATAAAGTATCATTAAAAACACTGTGAATTTCAATATTATAAATAGGCGCTTCAATGTTATTTATTTGTAACACAAGTTTCCAATATACATTTTCACCCAGCCAACACAAATTTGCCGTCATTTCCCCCAGCCAAATAGAAGCAAAAGGTCGTAGCGCTGCACATTGTACGTCACTACAAACGCATTGGACGGAAACCAAGAAACCGAGCCCCCGACCTCGTTGCGAAGCGCTCGCACAAAGCAAAATTATTCAGCCCGATATTACAGACCTTTTGCAGAAATATTTCACGACTAGGAAATTATTTTTGCATAGTGTTATTGGTGGTGCTGAACGCTAATTGAAAAACAGTACACTACAGTTAGGTATAATAACTAGATACGACTTCGAAAAACATTGGAAAAAATGAAATGCTCAAGTGAGACTCGAACTCACGACCTTTCGCTTACAGGGCGACTGCTCTGCCAACTGAGCTATTGAGCACCACTTGAATCATTCCAAATTTTCCTTCTCTTTATATCCGTCTATAAGGGCGACGGTGCAGCCATCTACCAACATTCTTACGAACTGTTGGAAACAATGAATGATTTTTCAACCATTTTTAAACATTGAATTTTGATGACTGCGCCCAAATATTTGAATGAATCCTTTATAGCATTTATTATGCTAACTGTTAAGTTCGAAAAACATTGGAAAAAATGAAATGCTCAAGTGAGACTCGAACTCACGACCTTTCGCTTACAGGGCGACTGCTCTGCCAACTGAGCCATTGAGCACCACTTGAATCATTCCAAATTTTCCTTCTCTTTATATCCGTCTATAAGGGCGACGGTGCAGCCATCTACCAACATTCTTACGAACTGTTGGAAACAATGAATGATTTTTCAACCATTTTTAAACATTGAATTTTGATGACTGCGCCCAAATATTTGAATGAATCCTTTATAGCATTTATTATGCTAACTGTTAAGTTCGAAAAACATTGGAAAAAATGAAATGCTCAAGTGAGACTTGAACTCACGACCTTTCGCTTACAGGGCGACTGCTCTGCCAACTGAGCTATTGAGCACCACTTGAATTATTCCAAATTTTCCTTCTCCTTATATCCGTCTATAAGGGCGACGGTGCAGCCATCTATCAACATTCTTACGAACTGTTGGAAACAATGAATGATTTTTCAACCATTTTTATACATTGAATTTTGATGACTGCGCCCAAATATTTGAATGAATCCTTTATAGCATTTATTATGCTAACTGTTCCAACAGTTCGTAAGAATGTTGGTAGATGGCTGCACCGTCGCCCTTATAGACGGATATAAAGAGAAGGAAAATTTGGAATGATTCAAGTGGTGCTCAATAGCTCAGTTGGCAGAGCAGTCGCCCTGTAAGCGAAAGGTCGTGAGTTCGAGTCTCACTTGAGCATTTCATTTTTTCCAATGTTTTTCGAACTTAACAGTTAGCATAATAAATGCTATAAAGGATTCATTCAAATATTTGGGCGCAGTCATCAAAATTCAATGTTTAAAAATGGTTGAAAAATCATTCATTGTTTCCAACAGTTCGTAAGAATGTTGGTAGATGGCTGCACCGTCGCCCTTATAGACGGATATAAAGAGAAGGAAAATTTGGAATCATTCAAGTGGTGCTCAATAGCTCAGTTGGCAGAGCAGTCGCCCTGTAAGCGAAAGGTCGTGAGTTCGAGTCTCACTTGAGCATTTCATTTTTTCCAATGTTTTTCAAACTTAACAGTTAGCATAATAAATGCTATAAAGGATTCATTCAAATATTTGGGCGCAGTCATCAAAATTCAATGTTTAAAAATGGTTGAAAAATCATTCATTGTTTCCAACAGTTCGTAAGAATGTTGGTAGATGGCTGCACCGTCGCCCTTATAGACTGATATAAAGAGAAGGAAAATTTGGAATGATTCAAGTGGTGCTCAATAGCTCAGTTGGCAGAGCAGTCGCCCTGTAAGCGAAAGGTCGTGAGTTCGAGTCTCACTTGAGCATTTCATTTTTTCCAATGTTTTTCGAACTTAACAGTTAGCATAATAAATGCTATAAAGGAATCATTCAAATAGATACGACTTTTTGGAAGTTTAAATTTTGAGGTCAAAAAGGTATCTACTTTTCAAAGGTCCAATGCATTAATTTCATTGTATTTTAAAGGTTTATGGAGTTTTAAAATGAGGTCCTAAAAATCACCCATTTTGCGATTGGGTCGAAACTTGGACGTCATTATAATATAAGATAAATATATATAATATATTTAAATCCCACATGTTGTTCAAGTTATAAAATACGAATAAACATACTCAGGAATTCTTTCGTTATAAACATACACATTAATGTTATTCCCGCAACGCCCTAACACATAATATTCAACCTCATATCATAGGAAAAAGATACAATACATTTTTCTAAATTGTAAACCATCACTGAGTGGGACGTCCGCTCACTATAATGGCGGGATTGTAACTGACAGCTGACAGGCGCCATATTGGCTTGTCTATGGCAGATCACGTGACGTAAGCTGGGGTCGATTGTGAGGCTTAACTTGTGAAAATTGGTAACAGTTTTGTAACAAGCTATAATTAAAAAGTTAAGTTTTAAACTTGCATTGAAACTAAATATAACTTCTTTAAAAAATCTTTAAAAAACTGAATAATTTTAATATTAGTTCATAGCTTTAATATCTACTAATTTAATATTACTCGTAGATATAATTATTTGAAACGAGTATCGGTTACGGTATTTATGTTGGAATGCTCTTATTAACATCAAAGGGAACCGAAAATTGCCTATTAACAGATAGGCGGCACAGATTAGCTCATTTACTAGTAATGTACCTACATTAATTTAATTGCTAGCTGTTCGCACCCGGCGTCACCCGGACTTGAAGCTCCTGAGCCCATTCTCTCTCTCGTGAAGCCAAGAGGTATTACATCAAGAATATACCCTAATACATAAGAAAAGAGTGAAATTTGTTTCAAAAAATTGCGGTGCAGGCTTTCGAGACTACCAATGGAAGAAAAAATACATACATACATATATATAATCACGCCTTTATCCCCGGAGGGTTAGGCAGAGGTGAATTAACACACACATTTCACCAATAAATTGTATACGGCCCCATGTAATAGGGGGTAAGCCTATTGCCTTAATATTCCGGGCACTATATTATTGGCTCGAGCCTATGTCTGAGGCTGAGTCTGGGCTGTATATATCTATCTGATGTTAAACAGCCCTATCCCTTAGTCGCCTTGTACGACACCGCATGGGAAGAGATGGGGTGACCCAAATTCTTCACTGCCGGCAAACACGCGGCAAGAAAAATCTGTCTGTATAAATGTACGTGCTTGTACATTTATACAGACAGTGGAGTTTGTTGCGCCGTTTCTTCTCCACCAGCGCGGCAGCGCCTTGGAAGCGGTGGTAAACTTAGATTAAGTAGAATTAAAATTGACGTCAATAAGAGCCAATTTTATTGTTCTATATTGAAAAATAAATGACTATGACTATAACTATGACTATAACTATGACTATAACTATGACTATGACTATGACTATGTACTTTGTGAACAATATGAAATTAAACGTAATTATATAGGTTTATATGAAAAAGTGCAACCATATCTCCTTTATCGACTGTACAGTAAGCATCAGAAAGATGTTATTGAACAAAATGCTCAAAAATGATCTTAATTTCTTGTTCTTCCCTCCTTGATATTTGGTACACACCTTTTATTCGGACAATAATCTTTTGTTCGGACAAAAATAGAGACTTTAGTATTTGAATGAATTTTTTATAGCATTTATTATGCTAACTTTCAAGTCGCCTTTATAGACGGATATAAAGAGAAGGAAAATTTGGAATGATTCAAGTGGTGCTCAATAGCTCAGTTGGCAGAGCTGTAAGGGAAAGGTTGTGAGTTCGAGTCTCACTTGAGCATTTCATTTTTTCCAATGTTTTTCGAACTTAAAAGTTAGCATAATAAATGCTATAAAAAATTCATTCAAATATTTGGGCGCAGTCATCAAAATTCAATGTTTAAAAATGGTTGAAAAATCATTCATTGTTTTCAACAGTTCGTAAGAATGTTGATAGATGGCTGCACCGTCGCCCTTATAGACGGATATAAAGAGAAGGAAAATTTGGAATGATTCAAGTGTTGCTCAATAGCTCAGTTGGCAGAGCAGTCCCCCTGTAAGGGAAAGGTCGTGAGTTCGAGTCTCACTTGAGCATTTCATTTTTTCCAATGTTTTTCGAGACTTTAGTAGTCAAGATATTTCTGACTGTGCATAGGTACCTACTATGGAAATAATACATACAAACAGTATTTAGCAGTTAATAGCTTTTTGCTAACCTAAAAAGGACTTTGAGCGCCTAAAGATTTGTATCGTCATGACGTCAGTGTCAGCGTGACGAACGTCACCGTTCGCCACGATGACGCAAGTTCCATTATTTTTATCATTTTTATTCATCCAAAAAGCTCAAAGCATCTGAAGAAGTTTTCATTAGCGTCATAATTTTCCAAGTATTTTCGAGTTGTTCAACCTCCCATCCCCATCCCCCCTAGGGGGTGGCCATTTATCACAATCGAGCGGTCGCACGAAGCCCTTCATAACCTAATCTAACCAATCACTGGCACCACGAGGTAATTGACACTATGATTTAAGGCTACCTATAAATATTAAAGAATATGTCGCAAAATCTTTGTTTTGTTGGTTTTTACCGGGTGTAAGGGGAACGCTCCCGAAGCTGAAAACCCCTAGTAGTACTCCAGTAGTACTCCAGGTACATAACACATTGGCATAAAAACAATCGACTTGGACAAAAAAAAAATTTTTTTTTTCATTATTTATTTACTCTCCATCGTATTAGTAATAAAGCTAAATGAGGTAATGACATAAAAAACAGCACTACAAAAAAGTATTGTGTATATTTGTGGTGATATTTTTTTTCGGGCTTCGGGAGTGTTCTCCTTACACCCGGTATATATTGTGCTGTGCTTCAAGGAACTTGTATTATTAGGACCTTTTCAAAATTTGCAGGGCCCAAGCTAACCTGACCTGTAAGCCGATACAACTATCTACTATCCCTATACATAAAAGTGGTGATAAGTCCAATTGTAAAAATTACCGGCCAATTAGTATCTTGTCTTGCTTCGCCAAAATTTTCGAATCAGTGGTTTATATTCATCTATATAATCATTTTAAACCCATTTTATCGGAGCAACAACATGGTTTTGTTAAGAACAGATCAACCGTCACTAATCTGCTCGAGTATAAAACTTATCTTTGTCAGGCGTTTGCTGTTGGCAGACAGGTTGACTCTGTGTATACCGACTTCTCTAAAGCATTCGACAAAGTCAATAATCATCTGCTTTGTCATAAACTGGCGTCCTATGGTATTCATGGCAGCTTATTTCGATGGATTTGTTCATACCTTGACAGTAGAACTCAGCTAGTTGCATTAAAGGGTTTTGTCTCATCACCTATCGTGGTGACTTCTGGTGTCCCTCAAGGTTCTCATTTGGGGCCATTATTCTTCGTTATTTTTATCAATGACCTCATTCAGCAGCTATCTTGTAATTGCCTGTTATATGCAGACGATTTAAAGATATTTACATTAATTTCTAAGCCAGAAGACTGTCTGGCCCTACAACAGGACATTAATACTTTATCGCGGTGGTGTCAAGCTAATCACATGTACCTAAACATTGAGAAATGTTTTGTTATATCATTCACCAACAAACATAATAGAATTGTGTGGTGCTATGATATTGATGGCCAAATACTTAATCGATCGACAGTTGCCAAAGATCTGGGTGTTCTATTTAATGACAAACTCTCATTTCGTGCCCATTATAGGTATATCGTATCTAAAGCCAACCAACTTCTGGGTTTTGTGTTGCGATCTACCAAAGAATTCAGAAGGCCTCTTAGTGGCTTATACCTGTACTACGCTCTTGTAAGGAGTACATTAGAATATGGCAGTTCCGTATGGTCGCCAAACTACAGGGTACATACTGACGTAATTGAGCGTATTCAGAAAAGAACACTTAGAATTCTAAGTTATCGTCAAGACCCGGGGCGGTCAAGTATTGACTACCAGGGTAGACTTTGTAAATTTAAAGTACAGCAATTAGAAACTCGACGCACATATTTTTATCTAGTTTATTTGTACAAAATTATACATTATATTATAGATTCGCCCGGTTTACTTTCTCATATAACTTTTAATACAAGATTTAGCGCACGTAGGTCTAATGAGACAAATCTATTTTCTCTTCGGGTTTACAAGAACAATATTTCATTTTATAACCCCTTAACAAGGATGGCCCGTCAATATAACGAGGTGGCAAAGAAAAACAAACTTCTAGACATATTTGATCCAAGTCTTAACAGGTTCACTAGAACTCTGAAAGACATCCTCCATAGCAGTTAGGCCTTACAAGATACTTAAACATGTCACTATTATTCATGTACTAATTTTGAGCTTTTTCTAATTTTTGTAATTTTGTTTTTACTGTGTGCACATGTTGTTATGTTACAATCCAGTACGGATCTGCATTTTTTTTTATTATTGTTTTTAAAAAGATTGTAATGTGTTTTGTGCGCCTCGATAAATAAAAAAAAAAAAAAATAATTGAAAACCAGGCTTCGGCGCCGGCTTTCTTATCAGGGTTCCGAGATTAGACGGCAGTCACGCCCAAAAAGCTTTGAATGTAATCAGAAACCACGCTGATGACGGCGATGGTGATATATAAAGGACAGAGTAGACGAACTGCAATGTAATTTGTGTTTCGTTTCAATAACAGTGCAGTACAAGCTGGTATGGATATCACAGCGATAGTGCTGTCCTGCAATACTTCTTGCTGACTTGCATTTATCAGTCGCTGGCTCTATCCAGCGACGCAGGGACTCAGCAGTTTGTTTCGAAGCTCCTTTCCGTGCGGGGTTGCCTAAAGATCAGTCCCGTGTTTTCTCTCAAAAAGTAAGTGTCTCGTCTTTTTTTTAAAAGCGAATCTCGAAACCTCGTATAACAGAACCAAGGAATTAGTTTCTTACTACTTGCAAACAAAAATACACTTTACTAGACTACAATTGGCAGCATAAAGGCCATCACATGATTTCAAATTAAATATTACAATCGAAGCGGCGGGACAGCATGAATGATTTAATGACAGTAAAGGTAGTTCGTATGTCTGGGGGTGATCGGTGGAGCCGCCTGTCACCCTAGCAGAAGCAGGTCGCAGCGGCGGAGCAAAGTGTGCCTCCCCGTACACGGGGCTAGATGGGGATACTAAGGTCCCCACAAAGACCCAAAGACGGCGTGCGTTTTAGTCTGTTCGAGTCCGACATAATCAACTGGGGGGGGAGGTATCGGTGGGGATTTTTCGCACGACAAAAAAAAGGTAGTTTGTATAGTATGTAAGGACAAGCAGAAGACAGATTGTTATACCTACCCCAAAGAGAAAAATCATGCACATACATGTATAGGTATATCACCAATAACGATAACTGAACAAAATAATTGCTATTTTAACACCGCACGAAGATTTGTGAAGCCATTTTAGTTTGTAATGAAATAACTTCCCGGAAAAGATTTTTCAAAGCGAACATCAAGTTTTACGTATGCTAGGAAACATGCCCATTAAGTACGGAGTCGTAAACAGACGGTACACACGCGTTGAAATTTAAATGGCCAAGAGTGATTCGGTCACTTGGAAGTATGTAATATAACAACTATCCATACTAATAGTATAAATGTGAAAGTAACTCTGTCTGCCTGTCTATCTGTATGTTACGCCTTCACGCCTACACCACTGAACCGATTTTGATGCAGCATGCTGTCATGTGTCAAGAAGTTACATATTCCTTGCCTTGTCATGCTTTCTTTCGCGTCACCAGCCGGCCGGGGAAATGTTATATACGGTACGGGCAATCCAAGATCGCTTGCCAGTCCAAAGGATATAATATTACGTAATTGCAATACACCTATACTTCTCCCATAAAGATATAAGTTTGAGCATAGAAAGAATCTTGAAAAGCAAACACGATAGTCTGAAATAATTAAAAGTGAGCTATAGCGTGACAGACAAACATGGGTGTGGCGTAATGCGTCAAGGCGCGTCCGACAAACGAACACGAAACACCCTGTATTGTTCGCTACTAAGTTGTTTACTTTTTGTGATCTATTTGTGAATATTGTATGACATATAGCGAAGGTGGCAAAGTGCGCCTGGCGTGTAAGTGCGCCTACCCTATCTTATATCTATGCTACAAACTAAATAATATAGTTTGTAGCATCGAATAAATCGAATCGTCATTACTAGTATCCAAAACGTAGTTTTCAAAATATTTGTGGTAGGCGCACTTACACGCTGGGGCACTTTGCCGACTTCACAATATATACTTATGCCTGTGTACCACGCCGAAGCTAGAAAAGTATGTATACTACTAGGGACTAAAGGTATTAATACTTGCTGCCGCGTGGAGACTGTGGCATTTGTAACCCCAAAGCTGCTGCTGGCTGGTGTATAACCATCACTTAGCCTATTATTTTACTCGGTTGTGAAGCTAGGCTGATGCTAGAGCGATATTAGTAGAAGTTGCGTCTCTCGGAAAAGAATATGCAGTGATGGATATGTTACAACAGTAGACTAGTGGTATGGGCTGAGACGAGGTCACGGGTTTGATCCCAGGTTTACCATGGCACACACCAATGACTTTTCGATGCTTTTCGAAGTTATGTGTGTATTTATCGCAGGTTTATAAGTGCCCGGTTAATGGCAATAGGCTCACCACCTATTACATTGGGACCTAAACATAAACTGGCGAAATGTGGGTGCTGGCACCTCTGCCTACCCCTTTGGGGAATACAGGCGTGAGTTTATGTTATGTTATGTTATGGATATGTTACAGTCACGAGTACATGACACTAATATGTGAGGAACTCCCTTAACCGAGCAGCCATAATGTCCAAATGTCTATGACATCGCATTTAAAATGCAGGGGAGACTCTTAGCTGGTGCAGCCACGTTTTACAGTGGTAAGTAGGCCCAAGAATGAAATGAAAAGATGAGGCCGTCAAGCTGTGTGCCACCATTGTTAACATGGTACACGTTTACGATGGATGCCTTTAGCTTACCATCAGGCGAGGTGAAGTCAAATTGACGTGTACTTTTATAAAAACATAAAGAAGGGCTAACTTGGGGCCGTAGGATACTCTTTCAATACCACAGAAGCCGATGGTGAGAAGTGGACCAAAAATGCCGGAAGGCGAACTCCAATCTCCAAGATGAAGCATTCGGATATGAGGACTAATACAAAACTGATATTCTAAACATACATACATACAAAACACGTCTGTAAATTAGGGGCAGAGGTGTGTGAACACAAAAGATATCCGTGAATAACACCGACATTTCTATATTCCTAAGTCTAAATATTTTCAGGAAGATCATTTTTTTGGTGACATTAAAGTCGACGACTACGACCCTCAGTCAGCGTGCGGTTTGAGTCGGTTCGAGTCCGACATAACCTTCCCTTCCGGCTCGGGTGGGGGAGGTATCCGTGGGGCTTTCCGCACGAAAAAAAAAGGTGACATGAAAGTCCTAAATATTTGAACAATAATTCTAGTATTGATAGTTTAATGCAAGCATATTCATAGGGAAACCGGCATTTCTATTGACAACAAAGGCAAACTTAACAAATAGTTTTGATAGGAAGTAGAAAGTCGAAAGAAATTCTTCTAAAGCAGACATAAATAAAGTCTCTGCAGCAGACAAAGTATGTCAAGAGGGTGAATGGAAACTAGATTGTCATAATCAATAATGATATGAGAACTCAAGATGTAAGCTTAGTAATAATTGATATACGTCGCCTTAGATGCTTATTAAATAAATAAATAAAAAATAAAAATCTTTTATTTAAGACAACAGAGGCCCACATCTTGTTAGTTTATTCTTATCATCTATGTTAGTAATATAATAATGTATTATAATGGTTTCACGTGTTACCTTTGATAGATTCATCACGCCACATGTAGTTTGATGAATCTACCAAAGGCAGGCCCATCCATCCTCTCCGCGAACACTCCCAGAATACCGTTGGTGCCCCCCCTGACCCTACGCAGCAACGAGGCTACCTTCAAGCGCATCAAAGCGTGAAAGTCATCTGTATGCGCATCTGCGAACATCCCCGACGCACTGCAGTACGGTGGGAGCCTCAACAACATCCTGAAAGTGTTATTATACTGTACACGCAGCGCATTGACTGCCCTTTGGGTATGATTGAACCAGAGGCTGCTGGTGTAGAATGTCTGGCAGTAAGCCTTGAACAGTGTAATTTTAACTGGTACAGTGCAACCAGCAAACCTCCGAGCCACCATGTTGCCCCGCACAGCCAACGCCCTGCGTTCCCTTTCCACGTCTAAATCATCTCTTAGATCCTCAGTAACAATATGCCCCAAGTATTTAAATTTTTTCACTCTCTTTAAAATTTCACCTTTAAGCGTAACAACAGGGACATGTGATGGACTTTTATTCACTCCTCTAAACACCAACATCTCACTTTTTACAGGGTTGTACTTTAATCCATGTCTTTCAGCATAATTCTCACAAATACTTAAAAGTTTTCTTATACCATTAATTGATGGACTCAGCAGCACCATGTCATCCGCATAACTTAAATTATTAATGCATACACCATCTATATGACATCCCACATGTGTACTGCTGAGCTCAACAAGTAAATCATTTACATAAATGTTAAACAGTCTTGGGGAGGTAAGCCCTCCTTGCCTAACACCACATTCAAGCACATATGGGTCTGATAGAGCATTTGACCATCTCACAAAATTTCTTTGTTTACCATACCATACAGTTAATATTGATATAAGTGAATGAGGCACATTCATTTCTTTAAGCTTATTCCATAACACTTTATAAGAAACCAGGTCAAATGCTTTTGTAAGGTCCAGGAAACAAGCATACACTGGTGTTTTCCTATCCGTATAGTATTTGACGGTGTGCTTCAATGCAAAAATGGCACTCTCTGTAGATAGCCCCGGGCGAAATCCAAATTGAGAGTCATGTAGCTTTACAAATTTGCCTAGATGCAAGTCAAGCGCACCGTCAAACACTTTGGCAATCACTGTAGCCAGTGAAATAGGCCTGTAGTTACCCTTGTGTGCCCGTCCTGTCCTTCACAATGGGTACAACCACTGTGTCTAACAAACAAATTATTACAATCAAATTATAACAATAGAAATACAATAGAATACAACAAATAACAATGAAGTGGATATTGTTGAAAGCTTACACATTGAAATAAATTAATTTAAACGTAGTCTAAAGCTATTTATTATAAGGTTTTTTTTTATAAAGGACACGTCAATTTGACTTCACCTGACCTGATGGTAGGCTAAAGGGAAAGTCTCGGAAAGAGGGTCACCATCGTAAACATGCACCATGTTAACAGTGGTGGTACTCAGCTTGACGGCCTCATCAGATGTCTTTTCACGCCCCCTTTAAAGGAACCAGGACTGTAGGAAGAAGAAAACACGTGAGCAGGCAGGGAGTTCCAGGTCTTAGTGGTGCGGCATCAGACTGAGTCACTAAAACGCTTGGTTTTAGCAGGTATACTCTGCACCGTATACGGATGGCATTTTAGCCCTGGACGTGTCGTGCTGTGTAGGAAAGGAGAGGGTGGGACTAATTGGATGAGCTCGTCAGAACATTCACCATGGTAGAGACGGTGGAATACTGCCAAAGACGCAACATCTCTACGTATCTGCAAAGGCTCAAGGGTGTTCGTGACCTCAGGATTGTTTTTTTTACACGATTCACAAAGGTTTGGATTACTTTAAGCAGCAAAAGCGCAGAATAGATAATAGTAATAGTCCTGTAGAATCTTTTTATTTACTGCTTAAATGGCACTCATGCACATGGACCACCTGATGGGAAGTGGTTATTGTGGCCTATGGACGTCTAGTTACGCCCGTGTTGCCGACCCTGATAGAACAGACAGGTTCTGTCCCATCAGTGCAGAAGACAAAGCAGGTCAATGATAGCAGCAACTTCTATAGGGATTAAGTACTTCCTCAGTCTCAATTAGGACGGAAATATTGGCGTGCCCTGCCTCCGTCACTTCACTATAGTCAAAAATCAGATAGTTTTCCAATAATTCTCGTTGCTTCAGAGGCTTTCAGGGCACGTTCTCGTACGACCCACAAGTTTGAACCCGCGCACATAATTCTTCGTGAGACCTGATTTTAAGTGCGTCTTCGACCACAAAAATTAAATTTAATAAAATGACTTTGATTTTTAGTACCCGTTGGACCTACAAAAATATGTGTTCGTTCACCGTTATTTCAGTAAGGCAAAGGACATTTTCAGTTAGGATATGTTATAAGTCCGCTTCCATTTGTTAAGCTTACATTGGCTATTATGCCAGCGACCTCCGAACCACAAGATAAAAGCTAGAATTTCGTGTGTCAAGTATCAAATTGATTTTGACAAACAAAGTACTCAAAATGATCGTAATGCCTTGGTTTTCTCCCCTTCCTATTGACTGATTGTTCCGATATTTATCACACACCTTTATTTCGGGCAATAAAATAATGCAAATGAATAAAACTATTTGATTTGCTCTTAATAAACTAGCATAAAGTTCTTATTATATTAAGCACACTGGAGCGCTCGAGAATAAAACCTTAAACCTCAGTGCGGTGGTTTTATTTAGCTTACCTCCGGCAGATTAAAAGTTTTCAACCTACTTGATTGACTATCTTAGGCGCCCGAATCTTTAAGGTAATGTACCTATCTATATTGTTATTTTACAGGAGAACACACTAGTTAACTTTATCTCAAACAACAAACACATTTTTTTTATTTTTTATTATTACAATTGATCTTAATACTTAAGGAAGTATTAAGATCATTTTCAGGATTTGTAGTCGAGATCTTTCTGACTTTGCCTGATCTAGTAAGTGAGTTATGGACTTCAAAGATGTGACGCGAATCTCAGTTTAAAGATTACTTTTCAAAATCAACTGAGAAAAATCGAGGCCTTAACCAATAAATTTCCCGGTCAGTGAGCTTTCTCGTTTAGGTCTTTGCCTATTACCAATTCTGTATTATTTTATTATACTAACTGTAGCACGCAGCTACGCCTGTGTTGATATAGGTAATAGGGACCAAAAATTGCCTTTAAATCCTTACCAAAAATCTATTCTTTATGTATTTGATAGCCTCCGTGGCGGGGCGGTAGTCAACCCGACTGCCACGCAGCAGGTGCGGGTTCGATTCCCGCTCAGTGCAAATATTTGTATGCATGAATATGGCTATTTGCATTGGTCTGGGTGTTTTGCTCAATGAAATTCATCGGGCAGAGCATTCAGGGTCTGGTTACGTTTGGTTATGTATTTACAAAAAAAATGTATTTAAGTATGTTTATCCGCGTTCTAGATTCCATAACACAAGCTAGTTAAGCTATGCTTATCATGGGTCTAGATAGCATTGTGTGTAGAATGTTGGGAATTATTAAATATTTATGTGTATCAAATTTCAATATGTTATATTCGAATTTTTTCTACAAACTTTCATCCCTTATTTGAATCCTTTTAACCCCTTTTTCACAAAAAGGGTAGCCTATGTCCTATCCCAAGTCCTGGTCCATTTTGTACCAACTTTCATCAAAATCAATTTAGTGGAATAAGCGTGAAAGCGCAACAGAAAGACAGGCAGAGTTACTTTTGTAGTTATTATATTAGATACTATTCTTTTAAATAGTAATTACGTGGACTAGTGAAGCAGGTCACTTGAGTCCATTACCTCATCACTTAATAGGCACAGAATAGATAGTATTATTATAGGTCAATATCTTCGAAAATATCAAACGTTCATACCAAATTTCATCCCCCATTTAACCCCCTTTTTCAGAATAAAAGGTAGCCTATATCCCTTCCCAAACCCCAGTCCATTTCTGTATCAAACGTCAAGATAAGTACAGTAGTTTCGCTTTGAAAGCGTAATACACAGACAGAGTTAATTTCGCATTTATAATTGTCCGTCCGTTCATGGATGTTGTTATAGCGATCAAACAAGTGCTATGAAAATAAATTTGGTTCAGTGGTTTAGCCGTGAAACCGTAACAGATATAAAGAAAGACAGACAGACAGACCGAGTTCCTTTCGCATGATATATCTACTATTCTTTTAAATCTGTTACATGGACGAGTGAAGGAGGTCACTAGAGTTCATCACCCCATAACTATATAGGTCGACCTCGCCCGCTTCCCGCCTCTCCCTCATTTCCTATTCAGTGTTTACATTCACTACAACTAGTACACACTTTTAAATTTAATATGCCGTTAATATTATAGTGCGTATAATATTTATGATTCGGTTAGTGTGTTGAAGATAGTTTTATCGATATGGTTCGAATTTTTATCGGAAAATGGAGGCATTTTATGCACAGAATCTACGAGCTGTTTAAGTCCATTGGGTGGAAACGTCTTTAGTTTTTAGTGATTATGGAGAGGTCCCGGGTTCGAATCCTGGCGATTACACTACCAACGTGAACTCTAAGAGTGGATTCAAATTGGTACTGTAATCGAGAGGACATAAAGAATTTAAGTTAACATAAAAAGTTTGCACTTTTTTTTATAGAACACTAGCTTTTGTCCGCGGCTCTGCCCGCGCGGATGTCGGTTATCGCGACCAAACCTTTCTCATGGTCTAATCTACCCCTATACCAAATTTCATCGAAATCGGTTCAGAGTGGTTTAGGCGTGAAAGCGTAACATACAGACAGACAGACAGACAGACAGACAGAGTTACTTTCGCATTTATAATATTAAGTATGGATTAGAACCGAAGTTACTAATATTCCCTCTAACCCCTCCAACTAAGCTAAATTGCTTGTGCTAGGAGTGGATTCACGTCAGTAGTGTAATGGCCAGGATCGAAACCGGGACCTCTCGATCGTAAGGCCGACTCCTTAACCACTAAGCTACCGACCCTTTTTGGAGGTCTTTTGTTTTTGATTGGTATTCCTTACCTTTTTCGAGAAGTACATCCCACTGAGCGGAAAACTTACACCAGAGACTCACCCTGTTATTTAATAGCTACCCTGACTTACAGATGAGGTAGACACGGGCCTCAAAAATGTTAATAGGGCTTGATAAACCGAGTATCAATCAATGAGCTACTGCTGCTTATAGGCCTCTCCCAATGCGTGAAGACTTTGCCCTACTGTTTCCACGCTGGCGCGATGGGTTGGTACAGGGTTTTATTTCGATCGTTCCTTCTCTTGAGTGATATCGTCTGCGTATTTTTCTATTAGTCGCCTGGATAAATGTTAAATTGTTTTCTTTTATTTGTCAATAAAACTTATCTTATCTCATCTTATCTTATCTTTATGACACCCATCGGATGAGATGGAGTGGTGATAGTTATATTCTTTATCCGTCATCATAAGGATAGTTTCATGTTTTAGCTCAAGACATGTACTCTTTATATATATTTCTATATACATGAGTGCACGTTTCTTGGATGTATTTTAAAGATAGCACGGGGTACTACTGCGGTGGACAAGCTGAAATTGACCAAATATAGATTACTAGCTTTTGCCCGCGGCTCCGCCCGCGTGGATGTTGGTAATCGCGACCAAACATAGCCTATGTCCTTTTTCATGGTCCATTCTACCCCTATACCAAATTTCATCAAAATCGGTTCAGTAGTTTAGGCGTGAAAGCGTAACATACAGACAGACAGACAGAGTTACTTTCGCATTTATAATTTTAGTATGGAAGTATGGATATGGATTACAAAACAATCTACGGGCGCCATTGCAAAGGCGTTTTATATTTCGCGATTTAGATCCAACATATATATATCGAGTGGCGCGTGGTTCCCGGCAGAGAAGAATTTGGGCTAGATGGAGGAAGAGATGGGGTATCTCTTCCCATGCGGTGCCGTACAAGGCGACTAAGGGATAGGCTTGTTTAACATCAGACAGATACATCAGACAATACAGCCCAGACTCAGCCTCAGATATAGGCTCGAGTCAACAATTGTGCCCGGAATATTATGGCAATAGGCTCACCCCCTATTACATGGAACTACAATTATTGGTGAAATGTGGGTGTTAATATACCTCTGCCTAACCCTCCGGTGATTTTTTAAAAGAATAGTATAACCGAAGTTACTAATATTCCCTAAACTTAGCTAAATTGCTTGTGCTAGGAGTGGGTTCACGTCGGTAGTGTATTGGCCAGGATTCGAACCCGGGACCTCTCGATCGTAAGGCCGACTCCTTAGCCATTAAGCTACTGACGCTTGGCGTGATTATATGTTTTATATGTCTTATTTTCGTATCGTGCGCTTTAACCAGACTTCATAGGCCACTGGTCACGAGCTGAGTCACGACTACGATAGCTGACAGTTCGCCGAGCTACGTGGGCGTGGTATAGGTGTGTCTACCCGCAGATCGGATCGATGTTATATCCATTAATTGTCTCGTATAACATGCTCGTGTTTTGTCCAATCATTCACTGTTAATTTGTTAACGTCAGTTAGAAGAATAGTTCTAGCTTTATGAGGTTAAAGGTTACCTACATTACTTAACGAGGTTTAAGTGGTGTTTGTTTGGAGATGTATAGTTTTTAAATTATTGTTGGAGGGGCTGGTGGACGTGTTTAAAGTGAGTTATATTATCCATACTTAATATTATAAATGCGAAAGTAACTCTGCCTGTCTGTCTGTCTATCTGTCTGTATGTTACGCTTTCACGCCTAAACCACTGAACCGATTTTGATGAAATTTGGTATAGGGATAGGTTAGACCTTGAGAAAGGACATAGGCTATGTTTGGTCGCGATAACCGACATCCATGCGGTCAAGCTAGTCTTTTATATTACTAAGGTGGTAAAACAACATTCAAAGCTTTTCATAGAAAGCAGTTAGCATAATCCGTGTGGTGACGGAGATAGAATACAAATATAACCACCCTATCTCGGAAGTGTGTCGTAAGAGGCGACTAACGGAAAACGATGATATAGTACGTATCTTGCGTAAGATAAGATTGTAAATCAAAATGTTAGGTAACCCATTATTACTCAAAACCAGTGTCAATACACTACACGTGTTCAAATTCACAAGTAAAATCCAACCTAAACACGAAAACCCAGTTTGATTTTCGCATTTTCTCTGGTGATGTCCACCCTTAATTAGCCTTTTTTTAATGAATTTTTTATAGCATTTATTATGCTAACTTTAAAGTGGTCGCACTTGAGCAGTTTTTCGAACCTAATTAGCCTGTTTATACCTACTGTTCGATGGCACTTAGTGGAACGCTGCACAATGAATAAGACGCTTGTACTTTTCCACAGAATTTTTATTACCCGACCGGTTTCACCTCAATTCTCAAATTAATCAATCAATTAGCCCACTGCAGTCCACTGCTGGACATAGGCATCTCCTAAAGCCATTTCATCCGATCCTTCACCTTCCGCCTCCAATCTGTCCAAGTCACGTTTTATAGGCTAGCTAGCTAGTCCATCTGGCATTCTCAAAGACTGAAGTACAAAATGTATGTCTTATATTATATCAGTGTGTGTTGGTGACTTATTCAATATATGCCAACCTAAATAAGGTTGGTTTTCGGTTCACGAACATTATTGCGAAGCCAAAATGTCCGCTGTATCGCCCACACCCTCTCCTTAATTAATAGAGGCCACTCTTGACAAGGTAAACATGAAGAGGGGGGAAATCAGATTAATCATTTCAGGGGGACATTGGCGATGTTGTTTATGAGTAAAGAGTGCACGGATGAACAGTTTCCGATGGGAATTCTTGGGAAAACTTTGCCTTTGTTCAGTTTGAGGCGATAAGTTTCCGGAATGTTGGGGTAAGTGGAAGTATTGAAACAAACTGGCAATCTTAAAGTTACTTTCAGTAGGTATAGTTGCCAACAGAAGTTATTTAACTCTTATAATTTTACAAAATGATCTTTATATCGACGTAACTTACGTCAATTTTGACAATCGCGCGAGTTGACAACAAGAAAATAATCAAAAATTGAAAGTTGCCAACTTACGGTTTCCCGCGAGTTTATTGCGAGTTGATGAATGACCCAATAAGATCTATTGTTTTTTTTTCTAAGTGCTGATTCCGTTCCTCTAGTCCATAGGAGCCTATTCAAAGGATAAATAGTAATTGTAAGTAATATAGTCGGAAACTAAATATATATATAATACAAAATAAGCTAAGACAATTTACTTTATAGACCAAGCTTTGATAAGAAAATTCTTTGCAAGAACGGCGTGAAAAATCGACTGTGTGTCAGAATTTTCTTTAAACTATGTATGTGTGCACGTCATGGGATGTATGTACAACTCGTGCGAGTTAACATGGCACCTGGCTCGGGGCTTTGCGCGGGGGAGCGGGAGGCGTGTGCTCGGCGAGAGCGGGGTAGAGGGAGGAGGGTGTCTTCGAGGCAGGTGCCATGTTAACTCGCACGAGCTATATATGTCAAATTACACCGAAGTAGTACACTTTTAATGCTATTTTGCCATGCGGACGTCCGCGACTTTGACACCCGCGAGTTGATAATGACCCCTATTGACTTGCGGAGTCTGTAGAGTTTGTATAATTCTAATATAAGCCTAATTAAATATGTAAGTTTTCTTTTATATGATAGAATCCGTTAAATAGTGTTTTTTTTTCAATAATTATTAATAAGCCATAATGTTCATTAACGGTAACTACTTTCTACTAGATGGGTTGTTGTTCACCTCTTTAGTACTATAAGAAGTAATCATCACGTATCACGGTATGAACGTTTAGCAACGGATGCCGAAGATAACTTCAGTTAAAACTATTAGAGCATGTCTATTGCTATAAGAATGGATGCTACGTTCATGCATTCGATATTAATAGACAGACAGACAATTGAATTTCGTAGCATACCGTGAATGGATTATAAAATTACTCTATTATTGAGGTGCAATTGTTTTGTAACAACACGGCAACGTTTGATTCGATGTGGTTAGTTACTAAATCCATAGGGTATTCTTAGAAATTCATAAATTCCTGTTAAGTTGCTTCAGAAGAAAATTATTAAGTTTGAGTAGTGAAGTGTACCCCTTCTTGTGCAAAGAAGATAGGTTCGACCTGATTGCGAGACGTCCCATGTCCTCTCTAGGGGAAATGGGTAAAATAGTTCACACCGAAGGGTAGATAGGCATACCCTGCTGGCACTTGACAGTAAGCAAGTAATAAGTACCCCGTCTTACTTATTCATCACCATCATCAGTGTTTTTAAAAGTTTAATCCAAAGCTTGTAATTTGAAGCTGTCTACCTCTTCTTTATATGGATTAGGACAAGGGAGGAAGCATAGAGGGATCAAGAGAGCAAGGATAAAGGCATAGTAAAAATACCCCCTATCCTTGCAAGAAACCTAGCTCCAACATTTCGTCTGTTAATTAATAGGAGTACTGCTGCACAGATTAAGGTTGGTTTGGGCCCTGAACCAGCTTTCCGGAAAGAAAATAGAAAGAAATAAATTACGTTTTTAACAACCGATGCGAATGGAGAGGGTGTTATAAGTTTGACGTGACAGACAGCTGTCTCTCTGTTTGTCTGTGGCTTCATAGCTCTCGAACAAATGAAGCGATTACAATTTAGTTTTTGTTTTTTTTTTATAAAAGACACGTCAATTTGACTTCACCTCGCCTGATGTTAAGCTAAAGACAAAGTCTCGGAAAGAGGGACACCATCGTATACATGTCATGTACTATGTTAACAGTGGTGGCACTCAGCTTGACGGCCTCATCAGATGCCTTTTCACGCCCCGCTTAAAGGACCCGGGACTGTAGGAAGAAGGAAGTGTTAATGGTGACTTATGTGCGAGTGTTCTTAGACATGTTTGATGAAAATCGGTTGAGCCGTTTAAAAGTTATGGGGTTTAAAGTATGGGGGATGGGGAGTAACAGGTGTTTTTAAATTTTAAATTTGTTATTAATCAATCAATATAATCTGCCGAATCATCGGTTCACGATGACGTACTCAGATGATTGACAACATAATGCTACCTAATTCTTTATGTCATAAAGTATATCCTTGTATATACAATGACGTAGTCCAATCAAAATTATAATTGCGTCACTTGTTTCTTGCGTCATGTTTAGAATATTCATGACGTCAAGAGACTTATAGTTATGGATTCATTTGCGGACATGACAGAAGGCGTTTTTAGGGTTCTACCAAGATCTTTGAAGCACAAGCTAATTTCAGCTGCAAGTCGATACACCTGCTGACCTGAAGGAGGTCCTAGAGCAGTATAAACCCCTCATTCGGATTCGTTTATTATCGATTGCTAATACGAAGTGATACCAATCACTATTCTCTTCCATATCACTTTCATTATTCTCCAATTTCATAATTTTTCTAGTTGTAGCCTAAATTCACACTTAGCTGGGGTCTATTCATTGTTTTTAAGTTTCCGTAGCCAAATGGCAAAAACGGAACCCTTATAGATTCGTCATGTCTGTCTGTATGTCTGTCCGTCCGTATGTCACAGCCACTTTTCTCCGAAACTATAAGGCGTATTTTGTTAAAACTTGGTAAGTAGATATATTCTGTGAACCACATAAAGAATTTCACACAAAAATGGAAAAAAAGCAATAAATTTTGGGGGTCCCCATACATAGACTGAAATTCAATTTTTTTTTCATCAATCCCTTACATATGGGATATCTATAGATATATAAAATGCTATTGAAATTTCTAAAATATATAGAGAGACAAATAGGAAAAATTAACCCCCCCCCCCCCCTGTAGCTTCCAAAAAAGAGAATGTTTAAAAAAAATATATGATAGACATTGCTATGAAAACTTCCAACGAAAATTGGTTTTAACAAGATTTAGTAAGTAGATGTTATTTTTAAGCTATCGCTGTGTAAACTCATAGTTATTTTATGCAAGTTCGGGACTTCACGCGCGAAAACCACGGGTGCAACATCGCACCCGAAACGTCGGCAGAAAGTTAGTGGAAGTTTTTATCGCGTGAAGTCCCGAACTTGCATAAAATAACGAATAGTAAGTAGATTTTTTAAATACGTCAGTAACCGCAATTTTCGCCTTCAAATTCAATTAACTCCAAAATAATAAAAAACTATTATATCGAGCTATGTAGTTGCTGCTACGGAACCCTTCATGGGCGAGTCCGACTCGCACTTGGGTGGTTTTTTTTAATAGTCAGAATCGGCTTTTCCAGATCTATGAACTCCCAAGCGGAAAACTTGAGAAAGAAAGAATGAAAAAGCATTTAATTCCGGACACGCACAATAAACATCCATCCACTTAGTTCCTTAATATCAGCGTAGATAAATATCTTATTAATCTACAATAAACATTATCACGGTGCGGATCCCGAATATGGCCGCCATCTCAGCATAAATGCTTGCACCAACGACTCGTACTGACTAGCAGGTGACGTTAGCTTAGCTCCAATTGTATTGGCAGATCCTGTAAACCCCATCATATCTCTGTCATGTATAACTTTATTCTTGTTTAATATATTTTAGTATCTTCCCGCTCAACATTAAAATAGACCAATAAATTCGCCTCACCCAAAATGGCGGCCACAACCGTTTAGAACGTGTGTCGTTAAGACTTTATTGTTATATTATTTTCATTGTTATTGCACCTACAGAACGACAGTTTATCACTCACGGACCGCCATTATTCTACGAAAATAGCTATCAAATGCGGTACCGCGGAAGGGCTGAATATCGTACAGAGAAACGGTAATATTTAGACCTTTACTAGTTCATCTTACTATATTGTAAGTCTAACAGTATATAGGAATGCTTGTTACTTAATAACGCTAGAACAGTTGAACAGATCTAGGTGAGGCTAAAAGAAGAATACAGTTGGGCTGGGCTGCATTTGGAAAGCTTCGTCAGGTACTCTCGTCGCCCATCCCACAATGTCTTAAGACAAAAGTCTATAACCAGTGCGTTCTACCTGTAATGACATACGGAGCCGAGACGTGGACACTTACGGTACGGTTGGTCCACCAATTCAAGGTCGCTCAGCGTGCTATGGAAAGAGCTATGCTCAGTATATCTCTGAGGGATCGAATCCGGAACGAAGTAATTCGGCAGAGAACTAAAGTTTTCGACATAGCTCAACGAATTAGCAAGCTGAAGTGGCAGTGGGCTGGCCATATCTGCCGTAGGACCGATAACCGTTGGGGTAAACGAGTCCTTGAGTGGAGACCGCGAAACGGCAAACGTAGTGTGGGGCGCCCTGCGACTAGATGGAGCGACGATATACGCAGAGTGGCTGGTGGAGAGTAGAGGAGGACAGCCGAAGACCGGGCTAGGTGGCGTGTCATGGGAGAGGCCTATGTCCAGCAGTGGACTGCCGCGGGCTGATGATGATGATGATGATGAAGGTGACATTTGACTGTAGTATTTAGGCGTATGTAGAATGTGGACCCACCAAGATCAGGGGCCAAGCCAACCTGATTGGTGAATGAGGCTTTATTGCAAGCTTTCCTTTCGAAGTTCAGACAGTAGATAGTTGCACTCATAAAAGCCAAACATAGTATAAAACCATTAATATATGTTGTTACTAGAGGTATAAAACAAATAATAAGGAAGAGAAAGAGCAAGAAGGCTCCCGTTTTCGATTTAAATGGAAACAACGCTAAGACCACGATGACGATTATGTTCAAAAAAACATTCGTATTAGCACAAAAAATATTTGTCGCCTTCTTCACAAACATTTAAAAACCAAAAACATTTTTACAAACAAACATATTGAGATCAAAACGAGTGGCAGGACTGGAACCGAGTTCCATCAATCATGCCCGTTGTCGACAGGCCGAACAAAAAAACGGAACTCCCAACGTGATAGTCATTAGCGATAATTAAACGAAAAGAACACAAAATTTTGTATTCCAAATGTTAAACATGGAACTGTGGAATTTCGACTGTATGTTCTAAACAGTTAGGTAGAAAGAATTTTGAAACGAGATAGCTTTTTTGTTGTTGTTGGTAACATGTTAGAGGGTTTAACAAGCAAAAGAAATACAGGAAAACATTAAAAAATAGTACTTCGGGGTACAGCGGAAGTAAGAACCAGAATTAGAGCGACTAACGGCCGTTCCCAATAACATACTGACAGTTAAAGATGGACCGCATCTACGGATAAAGTGATCGGCTGTTTAAATTCAAAACATAGTAACTCCTATTTCACATCAATTTCGGAAAATAAAATTATACCGCAATATGCTTTCCCGCAAAAAAATAAGTAATCATGTTCTGAATTTAAACAGCCGATACGTCAAATTTGACTGTCTACGATCTATCATTAACTGTAAGTATGTTATTGGGAACGGCCGTAAGTAAATGCTGTGACTTTTTTTTTATTACGAGTATCGTAACCCAGCGGTAAGTATCTATTGCGACTTGCGACAAATTCTAGATCCATTCCCAAGTAGCAAAATCTTGTCTTATAAAGGATTATAAAGTCAAAAAAAATAGACTTATAAAGGTCATATTAACGATAATAAGGGTGGGTTTGGGCCCAATTTATAAGAAACTAAACCTTATAGTAGCTATATTGTGGTCATATAAAAAGCAAATGTTTCTTGTAGAAGGTTTATAAGAGCATCTTACAAGATCTTTACAGTTATACTTATTACATAGAAGATGTTTACAAGAACAATATCCTCATAGATGCATTATCTAACTCATCTATAAGGAGAAATTATTCTTTTAAAAGTCGCCGTCGCAGCTTTACGGTATTGTTGTTTTCAAGTTATTGTACCGGATTTTTAGAAGACATTTTATTTTTATTCGCAATTGAGTTGTCAAAAGCAAGTAGTACTATGCTTGGAGTTTAGGTAGTAAGTAGTAAAAAACTAATGCAAATTATTATTTACGGTAAAGTGTGGTATGATATTTGATGTATTTTTAAGGGCCCATTGAATTATTCGTTTATATGCATTTCAAAATATATTATTATTGGCCATGTCTTGGTTACTGCTGTTACAAGTGTAAAAGCATTTTTTACAACACCTACAAGGGGGTTATAAAACCAACATTATGTCTAATATTAATGTCGTCTCCATATTGAGTAATTTTGGAGTTCCCTAAAGTAACTGAGAAAACCATAACCACATCTATAATTTTTCTTCAGTAGCATCGCTCTAAATATGGTTGTTTTCATGGCCGTGGACCGTTTTCTCAAAAGAGATGATTTTAATCTGCAACAGTCAAAATGGCCTTGCCTGCAATGTTCTAAATCTAGACCATTGTGTAAAACTTGCCATTCTTGCCAATAAATATGCACAAGTTGGGCCTTTGTTAGTTTTTGTATATTTTGTTTGAAGAGGTTAATATTAAGTTTTTTATTCTTTATATTTTATTGTAAACCAGTAAACTAGAGTGAAAAATATTTTTTTCTTATATAATATTAATGTAAAGTGATCTCCAATAAATACGTCGGAAAAGTGGCTCTGATAGTTTAATAGCTATATTTAAGTTTAAAATAAATACATATCGATTAAAATTATGTCTTTTACTTGGTATTTCAAAAAGGTTTTTTAAATATTTAGATAACTGATTAATTAAGTTTAGTTAGTGTTATTGTATAATTAAGTCATTGTGCCAATAAGGACCTGTCGCCATTTCAATAATGTGTAATTGGCCATCATTAGTTTTAAGCAAGGTACGTGCATCTAATGGTAAAGTATGATAAATAGCTTTATTAATAATCTTCGAAAACTCATTTAAACATACATGAGGAATATTAAACTTTACAGCCCAATATCCTGATATTGTCACGGATATTATAACATTTTTCTTCATCATCAGCACTGCCATCAGCAGTATCACTTTCATTATTCTCTGCCGTATTGTATTCATGTTCAAGTTTTTGTGAAGAGGAGGATTGTGGTAAACTAAACATTTCTCTCATCATATTTGGTACGGAACCACTAATATTTTCCTCTTTAATAATTTCTATTGTAGAAAATGCAATACTTGATGTACGCGTTTTTGTCATACATAGCCTTATTTTTTTTCCACCCTCTTTCTATAGCCACCACTTTGCTTAAATCTTTTCCAGCCATCCTCATTCATTATGAATTAATATTATAATTATTAGGTACTTCTATTCTTCCACTTGCTAAAATGGCGCACTTAAGTAACATAAAACATAATAATATAGTAATTATTAGGGTGATATTCTTATTGCGGCTAGATAATTGATCTTTACATTACTTATGCACTTTTACAAGTCATTTATGTAGCAAGTAAGCATTTGTTATAAAAACACTGTACATTGTGCTTTTATAAGATTCCAAACTTTATAATTATCATATAAACCACTTTAATAAGTTTAAAAAGACTTCATTTAAACCTTTATATGGCTCTCTATATTATATGACCATTTAGCCATATAATAAACGGTTATAAGAATAACTTCTGTACGAGGTTTTATAGTTGTCATATAATTCAGCTTTATAAACGTGTACCTGACTGAGTTATAAGAATGAAAGTAGTATTAGCCAAACCCTCTTGTAATATGCCTATACATGGTATATTGTCGTAAAGGAGACTGAAATGATTACATACAATCTTGGGCCTAGTTGTAAGAAGATGAAAGTGGTGTCAATTAATAGCTTATATATTATCAACCTTTCACTGAAAATTCTGCGGATTTTGTCAATCTGAGAACAGAGATTTATGAGATTATGTAAAAGTGAGGTTATGTTACAATTTTAACTAACAGCTGATTTCTGAAGTGCAAAATGTGTTCTTTTGCTCTAATAGTTATTATATTTACCTACTAAAAAATGTTTGGAAAATCATATGAATGAACGTCAACGACTTCAAGCGATAGGTAGGTAACAGGTAAGGAGATAGGGAAAGGATGTCTAAAATAAAATAAAAAATCATTTAATATAGTGTTTTATTCGCCTTCTATTAAACACATTTTACATTTTAAACCTGCCAGGATGGTAGCTGGTTAGATGAGGTTATAGGTATTTACTTACAGACTGAGGTGCAAGCCATTGCCGAATCACTGACAGAATTGTTTCATCGTGTAAGGGCCGTCGGGCCAGTGTATTACAGTGACCAGTGGATATCCCACAATTCACACAGCGATCCATAGCTTCAATAATATCCAATCCACAAGCCGGCGGTAAAATCCAAAATACCAATTCCAAGTCAAACTTGTGAGCGATCTTCGGTGTCCAAGGTGAAAGCAAGGGTCGTACAAGGTAGGCAGGGTCAGAATTCGTAAAATACAAAGCAGTGGTCGTAAAAAATGACGAATAATCGGGAAAGCACTCAAAACGCATCGGAAAACACGAAACGAGTGAGCAAACAAAAACAGTCAGCAACTGTCTAGTGTCAATGTTAGTCAGCTGTCATGTCAGTGACATAGACTACAAAAAAAAGAGAGATTTGAATCGATATGAAATCGATTATCATTAATATTGGTTTTTCAGTAATTAATTGATATTTGATTTAATAATATGATGATATGTAATTATATGCACTATATTGCATGTAAGTATTATATAGTGCCTTTAATTATTTTGGGTTAATTATTTACTGCAAATGTTTTAGTGTAATCGATTACTCAATTGATAATCTCACGAAAACTATTTTCTCATATTTCTCCGCTCCCAGATTGAGGATTGAGGTGGTTTTTCATATTCTAAGATACAAAAATATGACAAATTTTTTAGATCATATCTCAACTTATTACATTTGGGCCCACCGTTTTCCATCTCCTTTTGCTACTATATAACAATTACAAGTATTATAGCTGTATAATCCGTTCGTTATAAGGGTATTTTGTTAGTTGGGTTGCCACCTTAAATAAAACCCAGTCAAGTGCGAGTTGGACTCGCACACCGAGGGTTCCCTAACTTAAGATACATAAACCACACTATATTTTGATTGCGATGACGCAAAAGTTAGATTTTTGCACAGATACAAGACTAGACTTGAGAATGTGGTATGAATTTTAACTTGATACCTCTGCTCAATTCTGAGAAAAAAGTGTTGACAGACAGACAGATGGACGGACAGACAGACATGCAGACAGGCAGACAGACGGACAGCGAAGTTATCCTATAATCCTATAAAGGTTTACTATTTTCCTCTTGGGGTATGGAACCCTAAAAAGAAGATGTTGGAAATAAGAATATCAAAAAGGGAAGAAAGAAAGAAATTACATTTAAGGAGGAAGATGGTTCTTAGGGGAAGGTAGTTCTCAATACAAGTATGTGCTTTAAATCGATTATAAATGTTAGGAAAAGGATTAATTTGGACTTATTGCATAATGAAAACATTTATTTATTATTATTTATTTATTTATTTATTTATATATATTTAGATACATCTATCTTACAGTACAAACCAATACGGCAACGATCTAAACACTTTTATACAATTCAATCGTACGGCAAAAAAAACATGTACGTCTGCTTACTACTTTCTGCTACAAAAAAAAACATGTCGCTCCTGGTTTCGATTTCAGCAAATTCAAGAAAAGCATTTTATCTTCAACTTATCTACAACTTCGATGGAACACAAGTACACGGCTCTTCGGATAGAAAGTGGCTATCTTTGGCCTATGGATGCACACACCAAGGGCGCTAACACTCACGCTGCTGGCCTTATATGAACCTTTTAATGTCTGTACTTCTTTCTGTGATGACAATTCTCAACAAACCAAAAAGAAAAAACAGATATTCCTTAGCAGCCTTCCTAAAAAGATTACGCCCGAAGATTAAAGCACTAAATTATTTTCCACCCAACAAAAAAATTAGAATGAAAAGTAATCCAAACAAAAAAGTTCCGTTACCCTCAAAAACAAGCAAAAACCTGTTGAACAAAGCACCTAATTATATATAATTTATGGGTACAATCAGCCGATACTCCGTCATCCTTCTCAGTTTCCGAACGGATCGTTCGTCGCCTCTGATTGGTCGACAAGATCGCGCCAAAAACGTTATGATGAATGACATCTGTCAACTTAACCTCAACAATTTGTTACGTGACACGTTTGAAAACAAATTATTGTCACTTCGAGACGTCAACTTGATTGAAGGATGAGATTTTGTTTGTTTAAAAAGATTTCATTATTGTTTAGAAAAGTTTGAAGTGATGCTGAGATTTATATTTTGATGAAAGGTGCGAATGATCTTGATGCTTAAGAATTGTATGTTCTTGAATTGTCAAACTAGCTCACGCTCTCCAAATGGAAGCTGAAATGGAGGTGATTACCCTAATATAAGAATGCTTTCAAATTGCCTAGAGAATAATTAGAAAGATGAGGAGATTAAGGAAGTTATTTAAGGATTAGGAGAAGAAATAAGGAGAAAGACAGAAATGTTCCCTAATGTATTTGGTACATCACTACTACGGTTGCTTTATGTATCCGGATCGGACGGGTTGTTAGGTTCAGAGTTACCACAAAAATGAATAGAATTTTAGTAAACTTTCTAATGAGCAGCTAGCAAAACAACGCTAAATTTACTTCGAGCATTTTACCGAGCCATGCAATTTTGTTATTGTTTCACCGGTGTCCCTACTCACCGATGCCACTATAGAGCATTATGCACTATGCTTTCCACCCGTATTTGCCGCAATATTCATTAGAGATATTCTCAAAAAAGCTCGCTGGAACACTCGTAGCGATGTTTGTATCTACATATACTTACTTGTTTTTTTTTTCTAGCAGAAGTTCTGCTAGAAAAAATACTTTTGTCTATCAACGCCTATACCTACATTGAAATACAAAAAAAAATGTTTTTGTAGAATACAATGACCTCGCTTCTATTAATTAAAACGGACAATTTCACCCCATTTTTATTTTCGGTGACATGATAGTGATTATTACTACACAGTGTTGGCTTCTTGTCACGCGTGCACTGTTAAATTAGACGCCTATAAGCGATCGCCGCACGAACCAATCAGGTAGGCCGTGGAGAGTGACCATACTGTGATATTTTTCGGGATATGTTTGTTACAATATTGCAAAAACTTTGTAAAATACATCGTCGTGATTATCTGAAGCCGGAAAATTTGTCTGTCTCACAAGGCTGAGCCTTGGAGTATGAGTACATTTTTTAGGGTTTTCAGATACTGAGGTGTAAGGTATAAGGTATTTCGCTCGCATTCCAGTTAACCCAGGACCATCTCCGGTATTGTGACCGACAAAATGAATACCTCTCATGAATTTTGGATCACTGACAATCCTCAAGGCTTTTTTCTGCTCCGAGTTAATGGTTCCAGTAGCCTGAGCCTAATCTCGAGAGCATAGCATGTCTGACTATGAGACTTTCGCCGGAATCTGATGAGAGGGGAAGAACCAAGAAGCGCCGACTTGAAACCGTAATAAATTACATGCGTGTCAATGATCTCAATGCGAGGGATGCTAAAGATTATGCGATCACAATACTACCAACAGATAGTGTAAATACATTCCTGAACCATCTTAATTCCATTAATAACAACATTCAATTCACTATGGAATCAGAGGCAAATAATTCATTAGCTTTCCTAGATGTTCTTGTTATCAGAAATCCTAATAATACCTTGAGCCACACTGTGTATAGGAAAAAGACTCATACTGATAGGTACTTAAACGGTGAATCTCACCACCACCCTAAACAGTTAGCTACCGTAGGAATGTCTTTGTTTCAGAGAGCCCGTGGGATCTGTGACAAGAAACACCTGAACGCTGAGCTTCAACATGTCAACAACTGCAACGCGGTAGAAAACTGCCAAAGACGCAACATCTCTACGCATCTGCAAAGGCTCGAGGGTGTTCGTGACCTCAGGATCCCCAATAATGCGGACCGCACGTCGCTGCAACCTGTCGAGAGCATCTAATAAGTACTTTGCGGAGCCGTCCCAGAGATGTGAGCAGTATTCCACGCAGGAACGAATTTGGGTCTTATATAGAAGACACCACTGCTCCGGCGTGAAAAAACGTCTCACTCTGTTCAGGACTCCGAGTTTACGCGAGGCTGATTTGATGATATTCTCGATATAGTTTTTGTTATTCAGTTTGCAGCGAACATCCATACCGAGGATAGTGAGGTGATCCTGCAGTGGCAGTGGTGTGCTCTGAAGAGTGGGAAGGGGAAGGAAAGGAGATACCTTTGCTGTAAACGCACATGCCTGGGTCTTCTTGGCATTGAACTCGACCAGGTTCCTAGCGCCCCATTGAGAAATGTGGTCCAGGATCCGGTCCAGGTCAGTGACAAGAAGCTGCCTTTTTTCCGCGATATCAGACTGCTTGGCCGCAGGATGAGCGTAATAACTCCCGTGTAAGGTGCTGTCGTCTGCATAGCAGTGAATGTTTCCGTTACAGAGCATGTCATTGATATGCAGAAGAAAGAGAGTGGGAGATAAGACGGAACCCTGCGGCACGCCAGCATTTACCTGCAAGAACTCCGAAGCTCGTCCATCACAAAGGACGCGAATACGGCGCCCCTGCAGGAAGCTTGCAACCCAGTTACACAGTCTAAGAGGCAGGCCGAAGGCTGGTAGCTTGGAAAGAAGCGATTTGTGCCATACCTTATCGAAAGCTTTGGCGATGTCAAGACTAATTGCCAGTGACTCACCGTGCTTCTCCATAGCCTCACCCCAAAGGTGGGTCATGTACGCCAGAAGATCACCCGTTGACCGTTATATATTTATATAGTTATCTATATATTTATTATTGTTGTTTTTTACTTGTACTTCTTTTTCTTTTTTGGTTCTAAATGCACCTAGGTATCTAATTTGGTATCCTATAACTACACCATCATTTATTTTATGACGTTACTGTCCATCCCAAGGTTGCCTGGAAGAAATCGCTTTCAGCGATAAGGCCGCCCATTGTACATTGAACTGTTTACTTGATACCTACTTGTAATATTGTAAATTTACTGATGTACAATAAAGAGTTATCTATCTATCTATCTATCTATCTATCTAGAATCCGTAAAAAGTGGTTTTATTTCAATGCGATCAGGACTAATAAATACTAAGATTATGTGATCAGGAATAATACTTTGACTCAATGAATGTACTTACTGAACAGCAGATGTATTGTGGTTTTAACAATTAGGTTTACTATAAAAATGCGGTCAAGAGTAAACTGTGCCAGAAAGGCTATTATAAAATTCAAGAATATTTAGATGATAAACAAGCTTGGAAATAAGCTATTCGCTCAGCTATGCTACTCAAGCAAAGCATTGTATCTAGCTAGACCATAAGTTTTAGGCTAACTAAATGTTTGTAAAAAGACCAAAAAAAATGCCCGCTGAGTTTCTTGCCGGAGTCTTCTCAGGTCTGGGCCGCGTTTCGAACCGGTGGTCCATTTGATAATCTAGTATTTAATATTTTTGACGTTTTGTAAGTTCCAATTTAATGGCCTATGCAGAATACACGATTTTTGATTGATTGATTGATGACTTGAAAGGTACTAACTGAAATTACAATTTACACACTGAAAACCATTGTCACCCTACATTCAGCGTATACCAATCAAGAAACCCGACAATTTTGACGAATATTAATTCGTCAAAGTTGTTTTCGAGTTGAGATTGCGTGCCTAATGAATGGACGAACGGCCGGTCTAGCAGACGCTATTGTCTTTCCATCGGCTGTAGATTAATTTTGCTCACACGCAATTCTCAACCTTAAACAAACACATTAGAATCTGTATTGGATATTCGCAATGTTGTGATGTAATTATTAATTTTGTTCGTTGCAATCAATCAGTAATTGTTGTCTTGTTTTATTTCAGTGATTAAATTATGTTACTGTTTGCTACTGTCGGTTTTGTGAACAGCAGGGGGCCTCAAATTAACTAACATTGCTACTGAAAGGTTTAGGAAATACGATTTCACTTCACTGGCCTCTCTTTGATGGTCTGTTTTGGCTGACGCCCGTGTTCGTTTGACAGCCTCTGTGACGTGGTGTATAATTATGACCACAGCCTAAGGAGGCTGAGTTCGAGCATATATTTCCACGAAATTGTACTATCGGAACCCATAGGCTATGCAGGGTGGAAGATTTTCATGCCCCCTGGAGGAGAACTACCTACTTGAAATACTGGAGATTGCGAATTTCACTCAAAGGAAACATTCCTTTTTTTTTTAAAGAAACCAAACTGCATTCAAAGGTTTTCGAAAATTTGCTTGACACACCTATTAATCGAACCGACTGAAACCCGGAAAAATGTCATTCTGTATTTATATGGATTTAATGGATAGTAGTTTCCGAAAATCTTTGAATGAAGTTTTTAAAAAATAAATTAGTTCGTCCTTTGAGGAAAATTCTCTAAGTAACTTCCGTATTTCGAGTAGGTACCAGGTGTATGAAAATTTTCCACCCTGTATATGCACACGTATGCTCAAGACAATATATAGTTATTTAATAATTGAAGGTAGCTATTCAGCATTTCTATCGCGTGGTTCACGGCAGAGTAGAATTTGGGCCACCCCATCTCTTTCCATACGGTGTCGTACAAGGCGACTAAGGGATAGGTCTGTTTAATATCAGACAGATATTATACAGCCCAGACTCAGCCTCAGATGCATGTGCACATAATAGTGCCCGGGATACGGCAATAGGCTCACTCCCTATTACGTGGGAACAAATAAAACGACAAGTGAATTATTGTGGGTATTAATTCCCCTCTGCCTAACCCTCCAGGAATAAAGGCGTGATTATATGTATATTATTTGTATGTATTGAGCCAACGTAGTTTCTGGAATCAAAAGACGACGACGCCTGGGAACGTTTTGTAGGTTCTGCGCTCGTTCATGCAATAACTCTTTCCTCGATCCGGGAATCGAATCCGAGAACTTAAGCAAAACAACCACACTTGACCATAGTCCGATCCCTACAATAATCAACTGTCGGTTTTTCATTTATTATCTACAATAATGAAACTCAAATGAACAAAACAATTGAATAAATTATTAGAATCGAAATTAAATTGAAACGAACTTTTTCATTGAGTTATCAGAGAACGAATTTTGGTTGTCAGTGATTCATTAATTTATTAATTAATTTATGTGATAAATAATTAATTGATGAAACATTTATTAATTGAATAGTACGATGAACTGCTCCATGAAATTGTTCATTCTTCGATTGGTTGCACTGGTTGAAAAAATACCACAGATTATGTGGACTTAATGTGGTTGAATTTCGAACAGGCACTAATTTTAATTGCTTTTGTGGCGTGGCTGTGGTGGCATGAGGTCCGTAGTTCGATGTCTAGGCCAAGTAAAATGTAATTTACTTTGTTATAAAATTCTCAGTACCTAGCAGTTATTACTTTTGAATAATTTTAATACGGTCTAATGTAATTTAACTTTTCAATAAGACATCTCGAACGTCATGATTATTAATACTTACGCCTAAGAACATGTTTTTATAATAGGTATATATGACACGTCAATTCGACTTCACCTCGCCTGATGGTAAGCTAAAGGCAAAGTCTCGAAAAGAGGGTCACCATCGTAAACATGTACCATGTTAACAGTGGTACCCTCCCAAGTAGCACAGATAGCTGTATAACTACTCACTTTAAGACTTATTTGAAACTCTGTGCGTATTAAGACGCTTCTAAGAGTACACTGGTGATGCTACAGTTGTATAATAGCGGTCAGTGATATTTAAACAGCTTTAGCTAATTAAAAGCTGTATTAAGGCTGATTAAGACCGACAAAACCACCATTAATACGCTAAGAGTGCTATAAAGGTATGTTTTTAATGACTCTATTCAGTTTCTAACCTTTTCTATTGCCTAAACCGTAGTAAGGCCTGTTTAATGCATAAAATTACGCCAAATGCTGTTTAAGAAGATATTTGTGAACTCCTATGGGCAAGCGAAAGGGGCACGTGTGAACTATTTTAAAGTGAATAGCTGTATAATGGACGATATGTGGCCCATATTACAGCTTATACCTGAATATGTCTACCGCTAATCAGCCTTTATACTGCAATTGATAGTATCTGCATAGCGGCTATTTAAACATTCACTAGATGCCTCGCAGCTGCTTAGAGACTCACTAGTGTATAGAATTAACGGCTTCTACTTTATAATGGTTCACATAAGTACCTTAAATTCGACGTTATCTGAATAAAAGTAACATATGTGGTACTGTAATCAGTCAGTGGAACTAAGTTGAGACCATTCCAACGTATTTTTATTTGCTATATATTAAAATGAATTCGCTTAATTCGTGGAAATTGAAAGCAAGAACAGGAGGCATTAGAAGAAAGAAAAATACCGCTTTGACAATTTTGTAATGGAAGTCCATGCGGTGGTTTTAGATTTAATACTAGTGACCCCTAAAGATTCGTTATAATAACTGTTTAATTGTTCACATCATGGCTAAAGGTAGAGCTTGTGAATAATTAAAAGTGAAGAAAACAGCTTATAGCTGTATGTGCTGATGTTTTGTGCAAGAAATAAAATGTATTGCATTAGTTTTTACTTCCTAATATCATAATAATAACTTTTTATCTTATAATTCTTTTCAAAGCACTACAAATTATTTAGTCATAGTGTACAACACAGCTTATTTATATCACAAAACTAATTTAAAACAAAATATTTTCATGGCGCACTAAAATTTTCTTAGATAATATATATGTATAATGTCAGTAAAATTAAATTCCCAATCATTTTTCCTTTATTAATATGTAAATCAATGTACTTAACAGGGATATGAATATATTATCCACCATTAATTTCGTTTCCAATATTCACTTCACGTAACAAAGTGCAATATTGCATGTTCATTAATACACAGGCCGCAATTAAGTAGCGTTTCGCGGTTTACAATATGTATAGAGCGCGCATTACAGACATATTTTCTGAATAAAGAGTAACTTGTGATCTCTTAGTCAGTCGGATTTCAGCGCAAAGTACTGTCGATACCCTTTATAACACTGTTACATTTCTGCTACACAGCTCATAAGCAGCTATGTGAACTTGAGGCTATATAATTTGTGCTGTTACCCTTTATAACACTGTTAAGTTGCTGCTACACAGCTCTTAAGCAGCTATGTGAACCCAAGGCTGAATAATTTTGTGCCCATTTAAGAGGTATAAGAGCTGTGTAAGGTCGTATACAGACTTAATGCAGCTTCCATATTCGGCTTTAAGCGTTTTGGAAATCCGTTATTCGGCTATTAAGCAGCCTCGTGTGCTGCTTGGGCTCAGCTTGACGGCCTCATTAGATGCCTTTTCACGCCCCGCTTAAAGGACCTGGGACTGTAGGAAGAAGGAAACACGTGAGCTGGCAGGGATTAATAATGTTATATTATTTTATTATAAGCGTATAATAATAGTAAAATGATTATCTTGTGACCATCAACACACACACAGACATCTTGAATATCTGTACAAGAACATAACAAGAATTTTACACAAGACAGAAGATTAACACGTGTTCGATGAATCTGAGGATTGATTTTCCGCCACTGAGCACGGGGTGTCTACCAGGAAGGTTATAATTAATAATAATCGGGTGACCAGGAGTAGAAATTATAAATAGAAAGGTAACTAGACACACCTAACTATCTATCTATACTTTTATATACATAATACTATTTTGTTAATTATGCAATTAAAGATGTCGATTATCGTTACCTACTTTTTGAGTCCTATCTCTTGTGCTATTCAACCAATTGCGAGCAAACGTAAGATTGTAAGTACGAGTATGACAAAGATCTTAAAAAAGAACCGCCATTTTATTTTGCGTGGGCCATTCCCTATTCCGGGGGCGAGTCGGGAACACCGTTGTTCCCCTCCCGAGGAGGGGGACAACGTAAGGGATGGCCCTGGGTCAGCCGGGGTGCGAGGGATATGTCGAAGACAACCTCACCTCCGGCCTAGCACCACGACCCACAGTCAGTTTAGTCGGTTCGAGTCCGACATAACCTCCCCTTCCAGCTCCGGTACCCGAGGAGTTTTATGTTTAGGTCCCAATGTAATAGGTGGCGAGCCTATTGCCATTAACCGAGCACTTGTTAAAAATTACCATTATTTTTACATATATAATGTACAGTCGCGACTACTTTACAATTTATAGTATAAATTACTATTTTTGACATGTCAAATGTCAAAAAAACCGTAATTTATTTAAAATACAAAGCTCGGGGGTAAACTGCAACAAATTATTCATCCACCGATCAACTAAAACAAGCTAACTGAATTTCAGTGCACATGCAATTAAAAACGAACACTAATTACTTCACAACCGGGGCGAACAATTACCAAATTAAAATTTAATTGTGTTGCCATGCTATTTTCAGTTTTCCCTGTGAAAGAATGAAAATGGTCCGCTGTTTTGTTTTTAGAGTAAAGTGTAGATAAATAAATTATCGCTTTGCTAGAAAATTTTACTAGTTTTATTATTTGTTTTGTTAGGACGAATGTTATATCCGTTTTTAATTTGCATGTAACAGTAATTTTGCAAGTAGTCAGTTCGATTCCCTGTCAGTGAAAATATCAGAAGTTTACGCAAATATTACGCGAATATTTAGCTATATAAGTATCCCACCCTCTCCCTTCCTATCCAGAACAACACGTGCTGGTCTGCGGTGCCATCCACACACGGTGGAATCCATACCATCTCGCACTAAACGCTTTGGGGGCTCTTTCCTCTGCCGCACGATAAAGAACTAGAATGCTCTGCCCGCATACGTGTTTCCCTCCTCTTACAGCGGGGCGTGAAAAGGCATCAAGGCCGTCAAGTTAGGGACCACCATTTTACGTCCAATGGCATCGTGAATGGTGGTCTGTATTTTCTGAACTGCACGTCAGTTTTATTGCCATCTAGCGGGGTGCAGTCAATTGACGGACCAAATAAAAAAAAATTGCTAAAGAGTGTTTTAAATTCAAACACATTAATTTTAGATAGTCTAACAAACAATTTGGAAGAGCATTCCACCTGTAAGGGAAGGTCGTGGTTTCAAGTCCCACTTGAGCGCTTCTTTTTCCTGATGTATTTCTTATAACAAAGCTATTTAAACTATGCTCACTTTGGATTAAAATTAACGGCATGTACTCTTTTAAATATTAAATTAAATTCGAAAAACATTGGAAAAAATGAAATACTCAAGTGAGACTCGCACTTACGACCTTTCCCTTACAGGGGGACTGCTCTTCCAACTGAGCTATTGAGCCACACTTGAATCATTCCAAATTTTCCTTCTCTTTATATCCGTCTATAAGGGCGACGGTGCATAATAAATGCTATAAAAAATTCATTCAAATTTTAAATTAAAACTAAAATAATGATTAAATTAAAACGAACAAGGAGTAATAAGGAGGATAATATAATAAACTACAATATTTACAAGAATATAACGAAAGTCATGTCCTAAAAAGGTTGTATATGGGTTAAATCTTGACGTTTGACCAAGGTCGACGTTTTCAGTGTGTTTTTAGTTGATTTCTTTGGCACATTTTATATTTTGAAGATTTAAAAAAAAATAAGGCTTCTTTTTTCAAATAGGCAAATTTTTGTGAGTTCTATCACTTCATTTGTTTTGTACACCAAAGGAATCAAGTGAATACGACGGCCGTCAAAATTCTCCCAGAAAGCTCAAAGCTTCAGAAAGCTCAAATTTCCTTTTACGTCATACAATTCGTATAAAACAAACTAGAAATTCGTAACACTCACTGCTTTGAACCTAGGTCAAGTACAATTGCCCTTGTCTTTAGTCTGATGACCCCGAAGCCAGTAACGATCGCACCATCTCTTTCTTACACACAAGAGCATATATCTCCTTCCTGTTCTAATGTGAGTTTGTCAGTGCATTCTTAGATGTGAACGGGTGCAATCGCAAATGTTTTGTTGTTCGTTTTTAGACATATTTGCAAGGTTTGTTGTGGTAGGAGCGATAAAATGCATTTTTATGGAGTTAGGAATATGCGGGTCTCATAGTACAGTCAGCGTCATATATATCGTCATAAAATAATGATCTTATAACTCTCGTATTATGAGCAAATCAACCTGTTTTATTAATTTAAAGGGTATTATTGTCCAAACTAAAGGTGTTTACCAAATAGCAGAACAATCAGCCAACTGGAAGGAGGTAAAAAAGAGAAATTAAGATCATTTTGACTACTTTGTTCGTCAACATCTTTCTGATGCTGACTGTATCTACACCTGCTCGTTTATATTCTCATCCATAACATTACATAGCTGACCCGTCTCGTCTTTACCCGGGAAAATTTCGTATTCCCATAATCCATCCTTATACATACAACCGTTCATCGCTTTTAATAACTCATTTTAGTATGTACCAAATTTCAGGATTCTAACTTTTCAAATGACGAACCTTTCATATTACCGTTCGTCGCCTAGTTTGCCGCTTTAACAGTGAATTTAAAAAGATTTACACGGGTTAATTTCTTCCTTAAAAGAGACAGGTTTATGAAATTTAGTGCATCTAGCTCTGAAAATAGCGGACTTTCATACAAACTTCCATCCCTTATTTTACCCCTTTAGTAGCGGAATTTCATCAAATGTATCTACCGTCAACATCTCAAGTTCGTAGGTCCAACGGTTTAGGCTCTGCGTTGATAAATTAGTCAGTCAGTCAGTTAGTCGGGACAAGCAATTTTATATGTATAGATAGTACCTACATCTTGATAAGGATTGCGTGCAATTGAGTTTTACATGAGCAACTGCCATCTGACTATCCAACCCTGTAAGGTAAGCCTGCGCCTTGTCTATCAGCAGGTATGCCGGATATTCTAATAAATAAATGATTAAATAATATGATTATATTTTAATATTTAATAAATAAATAAATATTCCCCAACATTCTACCCTACGCTATCTAGACCCGAAATCTGGAATGCGGATAAAGGTACTCAGATACTTTTTTTATTTAAATACATACATATTTATTACACATAGAACACCCAGACCAATGCAAATAGCCTTATTCATGTATACCTAATATTCTACCGTCTCTACCATGGTGAATGATCTGATCAGCTTTTCCAATTATTGCCACCCTGTCCTTTCTTTCATAGGACAACACGTGCAGGGCTAAGATGTCATCCATATACGGTGCAGAATATACTGCTAGAACCAAGCGTCTCAGTAACTCACTCCTATGCCGCACTATTAAGACCTGGAACTCCCTGGCAGCTCACGCGTTTTCTCCTACAGTCCCGGTTCCTTTAAGCGGAGCGTGAAAAGGTATCTGATGAGGCCGTCAAGCTGAGTGCCACCACTATTAACATCGTACATGTTTACGATGGTGACCCTCGTTCCGAGACTTTGCCTTTAGCTTACCAGGAGATGAAATCAAATTGACGTGTCGTTTGTAAAAAAAAACTAATATTTGCACGGAGAGGGGATCGAACCCGCGCCTCCTGCGTAGCAGTCGCGTTCACTACCGCCACGTCACAGAGGCTGTCAATCATTTTATTTTAGGAAGAGAGGTACCTTTATGATCAAAAGATTCATCATAATCCTGCTTAAGATTTTCCATACCAACCAGAAGTAGGCTTATCATTTCGGCTTTTACAGAAGAGACTAGAGATGTTGTTACGGTATCATACACACATTCAATACGGTACCATACATACATCCATTCAACAAGAACTAATCATTATATACATAGGCCCGTATTCTAGAATGACACTCAGCCTGAATCGCGATTTATCTGAGGACAGATTGCATAGACAGATTGATCGTTTGACATTATTGCCTATACAATCTGCCCTCAGATAAATCGCGATTCAGGCTGAGTGTCATTCTAGAATACGGCCCTTAGACCTAAAACTAGGCGTTTTCCTGAAGGCCAAACTGATTTGCCAAACTGGTTTGGTTACGAGAAATTACTAAATCACAAAACATTTCAAATCCAAACTAATATTACAAATTATTGCTCTATAACCTCCCTGTTATAACACAGCCATTTCCTTCTAATGCCAGAATGAATTAGACATACCTAGCTATACAGATATAGTTCTCTACCTTCAGGGTAAACCGGCGTGGAAACTTTTAGCTAACATGCGACTAAAACTTGCGTCATTGCCAAACACCTTTAGGGTAGCTTTCACCACAGTTAGTTAACTCGAGCTTTGACACCTTGAAATTTATTACAGCCCGTATATTTTAAGAGTCCGTACTACCTCAAATGACATAGCATAAACGTGTATAATATCAAAAGTTCTAAAGCATGGACTTTTTAATTCATTTGTGGTAAAGTTGAGGATATATATTAATGTTTATGTGTGGCAAAAACACGATTACGTAAAATTTTCTTGATAGAAAACCATTGCAAAGTTACCTCTAAACCGTACAAATAAAACGATATTATGGATTAATTACGCAAAATAGGATCACTAAACTTACACAATAATTGCACTTTTCTCAAAAGTTTGTTTATTGCCATAACTTTCTTGATGTCTAATTACTAGCTACTTTACCCTATCGATTGATACACGCGTGAACTTGGCGGCCGAGCCTCGCGTCGGCCGGCCCGGGGTCATCGCGGGAGTGAGATAGCTGCATCTGCGCGCGAGTAGTACCGGCGCGAGTGCGTTGTTGAGGCGCGCGGGGGTAAAATTTGAATTCGAGCTGGAGTGGTACGGACTCTTAAGGAGTAACCGAAATTAGTAGTTCTCGTTAAACTATTTTTCGTACGGATAGTGGATATCTCCGTCTCTAGGATACCCTCTGCTGCCAGATTGGATCCCGAGGAGGGCCAGACCGTAAAGTATGACCCTGGGTCAGCCGGGATGCAAGGGATATGTCGAAGACAACCTCGTCTCCGGTCTAGCACTACGAACCTCAGCCAAAGTGCAGTTTTAGTCAGTTTGACTCAACATAACGGCTTCGGCGGGGGAGGTATCCGTGGGAATTTCCAGACAAAAAAATGCTGCCCGATGGATTCCAGTTATATTTAACTCGAACCGATTAAAAGCGCACACTGTCTTGGGTCTTCAGATACCAGGGAATTCAGTTAATCAATTATAGTCTAGTAGGTACGTTTATTAAATGAACTTTGCATTATAAAGGGTGCTTTTAATCTGACTGTACTGATATTGTAAACTCGACATAAAGGTAATAGAAGCGTGGTGCAGAAACTGGACATGAAGGGAATAGAAATGGGACAGAAAACGTAGACTCGATATAGACGTAATAGAAGCGAGATAAGGTTTTTGGCTCGACATAACGGGACTCGACATAAAGGGAACCATTCCCCGTTAATCTAATTGATAAAAGTTAAGCTAATCGCTTGTAGAAAAGCTTGTACAGTAAGTATTGCTAGTTGTCCTTTACTGTCATCAAACTTTTCATGCAAATCGACCCATGTATACATCAAATTAAGGTTAAAAAAAAAAACACTTTTAATGGATTCTATCGCAATTCCCAATTCGCCATTCACTTGGTAATTAACTTAAAACTAGCCCGATGCCCCGAGACTCAAAAAGCTGTTATATTCACGTAAACTTCAGACAGTATGTATCATAAATATGTTAATTAATCTTAGTTTATTTTTACGGTGCAACCAAACACGTTTCACTCGGAGCCCATCCATCAAACTTGGAAGGGAAATGTTCCCTGAATGTTTTCCTTCCTCCGTTATCAAAGCGCGGTTAATAACCAACGCTAATACCCGCGATTGTGTTGAACAACTTGCAAAAATTGTTGACTTGCAACTGAGATTCGAGGCGTGACTTAGCTGTCTTGTTAGGAAAATGCAGACTGTTAGAAATAAATATGAGTTTGGAGACATTATGTAAATTTATTTTGAACTAGCTTTTGCCTCCCGAAGTTCTTCAGACAAGAGTTACTACATCTCAGCCAAGTCAGGTTATTTTACTGCAGAATCTTCAGCACAGCAAGAGTCTCGACAGAATTCACATTGTTCTCCAACGATGTTCTCTCGAATCCGATAGATTAGTGAGCAGCTGGTTCGGTAGAAAGACTCCAAGTCTTTCATAATTAATATCATCATTAATATCATTCCTATGACCGAAATAATATCTTCTTGTAAGCATTGTTGCTTCTTTATTGGTTCGGTCTATTCACACAATCACAAATTGTTAGCCGTGATTTGCTATTATTGACATAACTTTTTTATTTATAAACCGATTTCAATAAAACAAACACTAAATGTTAAGTGAAGCCTACTGGTGGGACGTGTAAAATAGTCCTACCAACGGGTGTGTTTGCACACAGAGCGTAAAGAACCTATGACCTGGCGTTTGGTTGTAATAGAAAGGAAATACTCATGTGACCGCTTCTATGAATGAAAACGTAAGAAAAACCGGCACTGACCTGTGTTCCACCTCGTGAGGATTCAGCTGCAGACAGGCGTGGTTCCTGGCACGTGCTGGCAGGTAGGTATGTTTTCGACCGGTCGGTTATTTTCTTGAATTTGTCGTTTTCTTCCGATACACTTCCCTTATACTGACTTGAGAATGTGGCCAAGGAACTTATAGAATTACACAGAAAGAAACGAGGAGTTGAATTAATCAAACTTCCGTTTTTTTGCGTTAGCGGAGTCAAAAAAGGACACCTTTCGGCGCTGGGTGCGGGTTAGTGACTAAAAAATGCGAGCGGGTAGATGATCCGCCGTGGTGCTTGAGAGTCTCGCTCATAGAAACCTCGTTCTCAAAATATAGTTCGAACAGATCCATTCACAGCGCCATTCATTGGCCTTCTTCAACACTAAGTGGTCAACAAATGAGCGCCAATATTCAAACATTATTCGATACATAGAAGCGGTTTATTAAATTACAAAAATTGAAATACAATTAAATTATGTGGGAAACAATTAAGAAAGTACCTAAGCGCTCCACCATGCACCCGGCTTTGGAACGTCGCAAGACGTTACGAAACAAACAAGCGAACACTGGCTGATTAGAGCCCATAGTGAATTTGTATAACATAATAATACACATAGCTAAAATAACAACTTAGACTAACAATATTCTATCTAAAGTATGTTTAAAGCTTGAGTTAAAAATTAAAGTTTAAGATTCTATTTAGCGTTGTAAGTTATTGCGTTGGGATAGGATACAACTTGCTTACAGCGAGTTTGTAAGTACCAGAACGCGTTTTATATATTATGATAGACCTGAGGAGTCCAGGTCCAGTATAACAATTGACAACGTGAAAATGCTGAATTATTAGATCAACAACGTGATCGCGTTTAGGGAGAAGGACAGGATGTAATCCTGATACAGAATGAGGTTCGATCTTAAATTTAAATCGTGCGAATTTTAAAACGTATGTAATGATACGTAGTAGTCTCTGCCAAGAAGAAACACGTTGTGCTAATGTACATAACAATGGCGACTCTGTGTGTTTTGTTGTCACACTCAACACATTTGTCTTATGCTCAGGTAAGTCAGAACAGTTGGCGGGAGAGAATGACTTAATAGGCCATTCATCAGGGGGGCCGCGGATCCATGCTGGACCGTTCCACCACAAATCATAAGCCAAAAGTTGCGAGGGGAGCATACCGCGTGATAGACAATCACTCGGATTAATGTCTCCGGCGACGTGATAAAAATGTTTAGCGTTCAAGTTTTCTTGACACTGAGCGACCCGGTTGCTAACAAAAATCGACCACCGATGTGGTGACGAGTGAACCCATGATAAGGCAATCGTGGAATCAGAAAAGGCGTAAATGTCAGTAACGGGAATGCGTAATGCATAAGAATCACGTACAGTTCTTATTAACTTTGACATAAGCAAAATAGCACATAACTCTAATCGAGCAAGCGTAGTAATCTTTGTCGGAGTGACCTTTGATTTCGCACACAAAATGCGAGTTTGAATGCCAGATGGGTAGGTACAATGTGCATAAATAACACATCCCATGCCATTCAGGCTGGCATCACAAAATGCGACAAGACGTAATTCGCAATCAACCTCGACACCTATATATCGCGGAATTTTTTATGTGTCAAGCAATTTTAATTCTTGAACGAGAGCGGAAAAGCGTGAGCGTATATGCTCTAGAGCAGGGTCATCCCAATCACTCTTACTAAGCCAAAGTTCCTTAATTAACAACTTGGCGTAGAGTATCACAGGTGTCACCAACCCGAGCACGTCAAATAGTCGTGCAACTATAGGGAGTATATTTCTCTTAGTGCACTTCTCATCTACCAAGGTGGATGTGAAATAAAAATTATCTCCACACGGCTCCCACGAGAGACCTAAAACCTTTGCGACATGACTGCCAACATCAAACTCAAGCGATTTGCGGTGAGTATTTATGTCAGCGTTCATTGCGATAGGAAATAACCTAAAATTTAATAATAATAAAAACAGGTCTGCCTGTAAATTGGGACCAATATGTAAAATATCATTGAGCGAAAGACAAGTGTGGGTTTTAGCGCTCGCGTCTAACACAATACGCGGCATCGGTTCGTCATGTCGAACCACTGCGCGATGTGGTATATAATAACCATCCATAGACAAATTAGAGTCATCAACGAGACTAAGATAACCGTTATCTAAACAATCCCGAATAACCTTATTGTAATTTTCGCGTACGGTTGGTGATTGACGAAGTTTACGCTCGAGCGACAAAAACCGGCGGTGAGCGACGCCGCGCGAGTTCCCTAGTTCAGAGGGATCCTTGCAGAACGGCAGCGCAACAGAATAACGACCTACGTCATCGCGAGTCACAGTAGATGTGAAAATATTCTCGCACTCGGTTTCTTCTGGAGACAATAGGCGCTTCACAGGAACTTCCTCAAGTTCCCAAAATTTTTGCACTAAATCATTTAGTGCTAGCGCAGAAAAGGATGCGGTTGTAGGCACAACAACATTACGTGGGTAATCACCCATAAGTACATACCCAAACGCGGTTGACAGTACACAAGGGGCACTGGGGCCACACTCGACTCTATTTCCTAAGTAGATATACGGGCAGAGCTGTGCACCTAATACTATATCAATGTTTCCTGGAATGTTCCAGCTTAAGTCAGCAAGCGGTAAATCGCGAAGATTTAACTCGCGATCACACTTAATTAATTGCGAGGGCAATTGATCCGTAAGGCTATTCATAACTAACGCATGTATAGTATACTTATGATCTGCATAAATACGAGATTCAATGTCCAAATACACATAGCCTATTATCGTGTGCGAAGTGGAGCCAACACCTTTGACAACAGAATTACTCATTGGTATTATTGGTAAATTCAATAAACGACAACAGGACAATGTGATTAAGTTATTCTGTGAGCCATTATCAATTAGACATCTGACTACAGATTTATTTCCAGTGCTACCTTTAGGGCGAGCATACACCTGAGCGGTTGCCAAGAGAATATCACCCTTATGGCTAGAGGCATACGAATGCACAGTGCTTGAAGCGAGCGGTGACTCAGGAGTGGGACCGTCAAGGTCGCACTGGGGCGGCGGGGATGCGGCAACAGTCGTCGCATGCGAGTGCGAATTATTAATATTATTATAAAAATGCAATAATTTATGATGTTTTTTCTGACAGAAACAAACTGACGTACTTTTACATCGCGGGAGATTATGTAATGTGCTTAGACAATTCACGCAACCACGCTTAGATTTAATAAACTCATATCTAGCCTTTGCATTTTGCATATTTTTAAACTGAGCGCAGTTATACAGGTGTCGGTGGTCGCGGCCGCCACATAAACAACATGACGCGTCGCGGCGGGCGCATTCGACTTATTATTAATCGGCACACTGACAACAAACGACTTAGAATTACGCTGTACACGCCTATCATTAGACTGTGGCGTCCCAGCAGTGGACGACTTCGCATATGACGAAGACCGCGGGTTTGACCGTTCAATCATCTTAGCATAATCTTGTACAAAGTCGATCAGCTGTTGCGTCGTAGGTATATCGACACCTCGAACAGAAAGTTCGAAGGCTTGGATGGTTAGCGTGTCCATTTTCCTCAAGGCACATTGTAGAAACATGAAGTCCATTAAATCATTTATACCTAACTCTTTAAGCGCGGCGATAGAGGAGGAATATATACCTATAAATGAATCAACTGAGTTCACACTAGGTGAACAATTCTTTAAGTCTAATATATTATTAAGATAATATGAACCTAATGAGCGTTTATCTTGGTATTTCTTGACCAAGGCGTCCCACACTATACTGTAGGTCTCACTTGACGGAACAATACCGGCAGTGAACTTTAATGCGTCTTTGGTTAATTTTGAGAATAGGTATTGCACACGTTGCGAATCAGACAATTGTGTGTTTGAATGAATATTGGCCTTAAAGGACTGATAAAATGTATTCCAGTTTTCAGGGCGTCCGTCAAAACTCGGAATAACAAGCATTTCCAATTTCACTACAGACGCGTTAGAATTACTCGCCCCGTGTGAGGCAATCTCCTTGACCTTGGGCGTAGATAATTTATTTCTAATGCGTTTTATTCTCGAATACAATTCATCGAATGAGTCAAGGCAAGAATAGTCGGGCTCCACAGGGGGTTCTAATGATAAATTTAAGCTATTTATTTGATCTACAATCGACTGAAACTTATCGCGAACGACATCGATGTTCTCGGTCTCAGACAGAAAATCTTCATTCGCTCGCGTCGTTATGTCAAAACACACAACTGATTTCGACGATTTATACCAACGATTAATGCGTGCAAACAATAATTCCTTCTTTTGATTCAACAGAATAAGCTTCGATTCGAGATCTGACGACATGTTTACAAATTAACGATAGGTAAGACCTACCTATTGAAATATAACAAGAAGATTATCTGTAAGGTACCTACTATAATATAATAGTAATCCAACACAAACAGTTTAGATATACCTACTTTTTTATTGAAAATTGTACTACGGCTTATTATATAATAGCGCAAGTAGCACAGCGGAGCGGGAATTTAACTATGTACTTACGTACCTAGATAGGTACCTACAAAGTTACGCGTATGTGAATAGAATGATGATTATTTACCAATTAATACGTAAATCACCAACTATTATAAATATCTACCAATTATTACGTAGATTTAGCGTTTTAAATGCAGAATTTACCAAATAATTTACGTAAATCTGTTAGCGAAAGAAAGTAATGAAACTAAGATGGCGGAAAGAATTCACCAAAATTACGTGAATCTTTTAATTAAATGAATAGGAAAGAAATATTATTCACCAATAATTACGTGAATATGTTATTTACTGGCCTATCCGACTCGTAAGGAACCATAAATTATGGTGGGACGTGTAAAATAGTCCTACCAACTGGTGTGTTTGCACACAGAGCGTAAAGAACCTATGACCTGGCGTTTGGTTGTAATAGAAAGGAAATACTCATGTGACCGCTTCTATGAATGAAAACGTAAGAAAAACCGGCACTGACCTGTGTTCCACCTCGTGAGGATTCAGCTGCAGACAGGCGTGGTTCCTGGCACGTGCTGGCAGGTAGGTATGTTTTCGACCGGTCGGTTATTTTCTTGAATTTGTCGTTTTCTTCCGATACACTTCCCTTATACTGACTTGAGAATGTGGCCAAGGAACTTATAGAATTACACAGAAAGAAACGAGGAGTTGAATTAATCAAACTTCCGTTTTTTTGCGTTAGCGGAGTCAAAAAAGGACACCTTTCGGCGCTGGGTGCGGGTTAGTGACTAAAAAATGCGAGCGGGTAGATGATCCGCCGTGGTGCTTGAGAGTCTCGCTCATAGAAACCTCGTTCTCAAAATATAGTTCGAACAGATCCATTCACAGCGCCATTCATTGGCCTTCTTCAACACTAAGTGGTCAACAAATGAGCGCCAATATTCAAACATTATTCGATACATAGAAGCGGTTTATTAAATTACAAAAATTGAAATACAATTAAATTATGTGGGAAACAATTAAGAAAGTACCTAAGCGCTCCACCACCTACCACAATCTATTGGTGAAAACCACAACCAAATCCGTTCAGCCGATTCTGAGATAAGCGTGCACAAACTCACAGACAAACAGAGAAACAGATAAACAGACAAACAGACAAAAATTCCAAAAAACTTTGTTTTGGCTTCTATTACGATTAGAAAGTTTATATATAAAATTTTTTCTCATTTCCTTTCCATGTACAGACATCGATCGTTTACAGATTTATTATATGTACTAGCTGTTACCCGCGACTTCGTCCGCGTTTAGTTCGGAATAGCTCAAACTCATTATTAAACATGGTGGAAGATTTTTATCCCAACTGGAACGGAAGTACTCGAAATACTGGAAATAGTGAATTTTACGCAATCATAACATAACATAACATAAACACGCAAAGGAAACATTTATTTATTTTATAAAAGAAACAAAACTGTATTCAAATCATTTCAAAAACTCGCTTGACATCTTCCACCTTGTATTTTTAAATTAAATATTATGAAGACAGTCTTTTGAGTGACTGACTTATAAATACAGGGCTAAACTACTGAAAACTACGAAAATTTACAGACTTCTTCTATGGGCTTGGCAAATATTGCGGAAGGATTTTGAAAAATTCAACATTTTGCTGACGAAATCATTATCAAGTATGTGATGAACATTATTATATGTGGACTTGGTAATGTTCACCAGTTTTAATGGTTTAAATATTCTTCCCTCCTCCCAAATTCTTAAAACATGCTGCCACCACTTACGAACTGAACAAATTAAAATAAGTACATCAAGTATCACACAAAATAGTTTCAAGAAAACCCGGTGCCTTGCACGCCCTGAGCAGTGAGCAGTGGTTCTCTTCTTTGCCGAGCCAAAGAGTGCCCGAGTGGGTAGTTCCAGTTTTATGATAAATTCCATCGACCACAGTCACATCGTTGTTCATTGCTTTACACACAGGAAGAGAAGAGGGGCGCAGTGGGCAAGAGAGCAAATACAGCATTGACTGGGATGGGGTCATATAGCCTCATCTTTATATATAAAAAACAATGCCACTTTTCGTTGTAATGTTATAAGTATAACTCAACAACGCCTTTACCGATTTTGGCTAATTTTGGTCTTGAATTATTCGTGAAAGTCCAGGGAAGGTTTGTACGTAGAGAAAAATTCTAATAATTGCCGGGAACCGACATCTACGCGAGCGGAGCCGCGGGCAAAAGTTAGTTTTGCTATATATTCCTTGTATTGGTAAGCTTGTTTCCAGCAAATGATGCAGATACTTCTAAATTAATACTGGAGTTGATGTCCACGTGGCGGATTTTTTTGGTCTGATGAAATTTACCGGAACTGAGTGTTTCTCTGCCCACATTCAGTCTCTTTTATATAATAGGAGCAGCGGTATCTTTTATATACCTAATACATAGGTTGGCTTCTCCTGGCGTACTGTAATCATTTTTGGGATAGATTTACGTAGGTATTTACTATCAGATACCTACTTATTAGATGGAATCGATAATATCGCAGCGGCGTACGTTGGTATTCATCAGGTCACTAACATTGTATAATGTCAGCAGTTGCGTAAATACGTTGTCTCTCTGGCTGTATTTTACCATTTCTACCGCACCACGGCGAGTGAAAGAGCCTATTAGGAGTCTTTCAACTAACCTCTCCTTCCTTCCGTCAGTCACATACGGTAGAAATAATGCCACTTCGAACCAAGCTGTTCTGAACTTCATTTCTTTATCAGGCGGTTAAGAACTGTATTGCTCTGCCCACACATGTGTTTTCTTCTTTTAAGATCCGGAGTTTTTTTTTCTATAGGAAAACGTCAATTTAACTTCACCTCGACTGATGTTAAGCTAAAGGCAAAGACTCGGAAATAGGGTCACCATTATAAACGTGTACCATCTTAACAATGGTGGCACTCATCTTTATGGGATCATCAGAAGCCTTTTCACGTTCCCCTTAAAGGACCCGGGACTGTAGGAAGAAGTAAACCGTGAGCTGGCAGGGATTTCAGGTCTTAATGGTGCGACATAGGAATGGGTCACCAAACCACTTGGTTCTTGATGGAATATTCTGATCCGTATGTGGATGACATCTGAGCCTTGCATGCGTTGTCCTGTGTAAGAAAGGAGAGGGTGGAACTAATTGGAATAGCGCATCAGAACATTCACCATGGTAGAGACGGTAATACGATAGGGACAACTATCTCCCAGAATACGTAATGTGCTTCAGAGAAGGTGCAACGATTTACTTCCTCCATGAGCGCGGCTTTGATGGTGATAGCTTAGGCTACCCATCACCCTAGCCGAAGGTAAGATAGGTAACCAAGGCAGGTATATTGGGGTACCTAACCCCAGAATACGCCCAATGCCCCATTCCTCTGTTAAATTTTAATCGGTTTGATTCCAATATTGCGCTTGCCCCGATGTGGTGGAATCGGTATCAATGGGGGATACCAGTTTTAGTTTTATGACTTCTCAGGCGGGTGGTAGTCCCACCCGCCTGAGAACACATTTTCATTCTCCGAAATGAAGAATTTTGTATAGATCTAAGAATATTATATAATAAGTTCTACTATTACTGTCACACAGCCTAGTTTTATGTACTACCTATAGAATACTAAGCATAGAATTTATATTTTACTTAAATAAAACTATAAATACAATAAAATACAACAAATACACAATAAATTACAAAAATTAAACAAAAGTAAATAAAAAACCATAAAAAAGGAAAATTACATTTTAGATGGAATCGAACGCGACTCAACTAAGTTACAAGTCCACCGCAGACGTATTGAGCCACAGTTACCATGAAATCATGGTGTGAAATAGACGTTTACATATTATGTCATAAAAACATTCTGTCCCATTCCTTATTATAATAGCGTGATGATATTAATTACGAAAGCCAGGATCTTTTTACCGAACCAGCTGCTGACTAATTTGTTGGATTCTAGAGAAAATCGTTCATGAACAATGTGAATTCTATCGAGGCACTTGCTGAAGATTCTGCAGTAACCCGACCTGACTTGGCTGAGATGTAGAACTCTGGCCTCTCGAAGTTCTTCAGATTCCTATGACCGAAATAATATCTTCTTGTAAGCATTGTTGCTTCTTTATTTGTTCGATCTATTCACACACTCACAAATTGTTAGCCGTGATATGCTATTATTGACATAACTTTTTTATTTATGAACCGAGTTCAATAAAACAAACACTAAATGTTAAGTGAAGCCTACCACAAAATATTAGTGAAAACCGCAACCAAATCCGTTCAGCCGATTCTGAGATTAGCGTGCACAAACTCACAGACAAACAGAGAAACAGAGAAACAGATAAACAGACAAACAGACAAAAATTCCAAAAAACGTTGATTTGGCTTCTATTACATTTATATAGTCCCCCTATAACAATTTTTCTCATTTCCTTTCCATGTACAGACATCGATCGTTTACAGATTTATTATATGTATAGATAGATAGATAGATAGACTAGCTTTTGCCCGGATGTTGGTTATCGCGACCAAATATAGGCTATATCCTTTGTCATGGTCTAATCTACCCCTATGCCAATTTGCCAAACCATGAGAAAGGACCTAGGCTATGTTTGGTCACGATAGCCGACATCCACGCGGTCGGAGCCCTGGGAAAAAGCTAGTTATCAATATAATATTGAAATTTTGGTTTTCAGATTATTTTGAATACTTTAGTCGTCAACATTTTTTTGATGCTGACTGTACCTATAGTAGGTTCGATTGGGTATTGTTTGCACCGTATGGGGTTGACACCTCAGTTGTTTTCCATGGGAGGGGAGAGGGTGGGATTAATTGGATTAATTGGAAGAGCTCATTGGAACATTCGCCAATATTTGTATGTTTGTTATTTCTATATGCAGAAACTGCTAGAGGTATTATAATGCAATTCGAAATTGAGACAGCGAATTCAGGGACATTCTACATAACGCTATCTACACCAAAAGTAAGCATAGCTTGACTATGGTATAACATAGATGTTACCATAGAATGTGAATAAACATTTTTTAAATAGATACCTATGTTTTTTTTTTCGTTCGGAAATCCCTTCGGATACCTCCCCCGCCGGAGCCGAAAAGGGAGGTTATGTCGGACTCGAACCGACTGAAACCGCACGCCGACTGAGGGTCGTAATACTAGGCCGGAAGTGAGGTTGTCTTCGACATATCCCTCGCACCCCGGCTGATCCAGGGCCATCCCTTCACCGCAGTATAACTACATATTAAAAAGGGACGCCGGGTACAAACTGACAACATGTTAAAATGTATAAAGTATCAGATAGCACGAGTGTCAAAATGTACAATCTATTAATGACAAAATACCCTGATGTCAGAATGTACAAATGCTAAAATGTTCAATCGACAACATGTATTTATGACCAAATGAGCAATGGTCAAAATATACAGTTGCTGAAATGTTCAATTGACAGTATGTACTTTTCTTATCTTAACACTAAATTCAAATAAAATCCACAAAACTTATAATTTTATTAATGTATTTATTGTTGTCTTAACACTAAATTCAAATTAAAATCCACTTATATAATTACATTTACATAGCAAAATCTAAGTATTCTTCTACTTTGAAGTGCATGTTATACTTCAAATAGATATGCACTAAAGATATTTTATATCAATTATCTATTTGATGTAAACATTTTATCATTTATTCATTATTACATTCTGTGCATTTTGACACTCATGCAATATTACACTTGTAATTTCTAGCATCACTGCATTCCTACATTTGATTGTTACAACACTTTGACGATTTGAAACTATTTTACGTTTGTACATTTTGACACTCGTGCTATTCGATACCTACTTTATACATTTTAACATGTTGTCAGTTTGTACCCGGCGTCTTAAAAAGTCGCTTTCCGCGTCTGTCCGTCCCTATGTATATCTTCAAAACTACGCTACATATTTTGATGCGGTTTCTTTTAATGAATAGAGTAATTCAAGAAAAAAATTATATGTATAATGCGCTTAATATAGTAGAGTGCAGCGGGAACGGGATCGGACGTCACGCGGGCGAAAAAAAAATTGGCGGTGTTCGCCAGGTCAGCTAGTTATCTATATCTATATAATATATTTATAAAAATCAATTGCTGTTCGTTAGTCTCGTTAAAACTCACGGCTGAACGGATTTATCTTATCTTGGTCTTGAAATGTTCGTGGAGGTCTAGGGAAGGTTTAAAAGTTGAGAAAAAATCGAATTATTGCCAGGAACTGACATCCACGCGGGCGGAGCCGCGGGTAAAAGCTAGTAAACCATATAAGTAAATGCGATACCCATCTGCCTACAATAGAAGCATGAATAATTGACACGTTGCTACCATTTAGTGGGTAGGCAACAACGTAACTATGTAAACGATGCGTGCAATTGGACAAATTGACCCCCTTAATAAGATCCATGACCATGGTACACTCGTACACAAAAGTTTGTTAGTGTATTAAAGTAAAGTAGGTACTTCACAGAAATAATTCATACCTAATGTTTTTTCAACATCAATAAGCATTCATGCGCTAGCTTGATAATGCAGAATAGATTTTTTTTTGTATGGATTAGGGAGGCAAACGAGCAGACGGGTCGCCTGATGGTAAGCGATCACCGCCGCCCATGGACACCCGCAACACCACAGGAGTCACAAGTGCGTTGCCTTCCTTTTAAAAGATATTAGGAATTTACTTCCAGTCTATATAGGATCCAGTGATTCACTTTTTTTTTGTTTTATCGTGCGAAAAATCCCCACGGATACCACCCCCACGGCGCCGGTGAGGTGGTTATGTCGGACTCGAACCGACGAGTCGAACGACGAACGAGTCTTGGGTCTTTGGTTGCCGGAGGTGGGAGTGTCGAAATCTCTCTTTCGAGATGCCCCCTTTGGGCTGTGGGGACCATAGTGTCCTAGATGGGGACATGGGTACGGGGAGGCGCACTTTGCGTCGCCGCCGCGGCCTGCTTCTGCCAGGTTGAGTCCAGTGATTCACTTGGACTTCACGACCTACACCATAGATAATGAAAGAAAAAAACTGATCGCCATTAAACATTCCTATGACCACTCGCTTGTATGTTGTATGTACTTTTGAGGTCCTCCACTGCCGTAGCAAAAAAATATATTTCATTATTAGAAAAAAAGCCGGCCAAGTGCGAGTCGGACTCACACTGAGGGTTCTATAACTTAGGCTGCATAAACCGCAATATAATTTGATTGCGTGGACTTACAAACTTGATTTTTACAGTTTCAAGACGTTATAGACCTGAGTATGTTTTTCCTGAACACGCATTCCTGATAAGGATTCCGTGCTTTTCCTTTTAAGGTACGAAACTCTAAAAATTGTTGTATTTCAATCAAGCCATACTATAATATTATAAATGCGAAAGTTACTCTGTCTGTCTGTCTGTATGTTACGCTTTCACGCCTTAACCACTGCACCGATTTTGATGAAATTTGGTATAAGGGTAGATTAGACCATAAGAAAGGAAGGCTATGTTTGGTCGCGATAACCGATATCCACGCGGGCGGAGCCGCGGGCAAAAGCTAGTATAACATAAATTATCGCATTACAAGCAAACTCCTACAAAAAACCACACTATATTAACCATTACATTTTCCCAAGTCTGTAAATACGTACCGTGATGCAACTGGTGGTACATTATTCACAGGGAGCCGCAGTGCCCCGCAGTGTTCGGGGTTCAGCTACTATTAATGTACTTTTGACTCTGGAAAACGATTTGCACTCAATTTTTCAACGTGGTTCGTGCACTGCCACCTGATTTACGGAATTTAATATTCACTCTAGCCTGTTTATATTGGAAGGAGTAAGTAGTGAGGCGATAACACTAAAATTTCGTTTGCGTTGATACTATCTGTCTATATCTATCTATATACTCACGTTTGTAGATCCCCGAAGGGGTAGGCAGAGGTGTATAAGCACCCACCTTTCGCCAATTATGATTTTCGGTCACACGACGCAATAATGAGCGAGACTATTGCCGACTAGTGGGACCTTTGTCTTTAACTGTATATTTACTGTCGGATGGGAACAGCCCTATCCCTTAGTCGCCTTTTACGACACCCACAGAAAGAGCTGGGGTGGTCATATTCTACTCCACCAGGTACCAACACGGCAATACTTATGTCAGCTATTTAAGCGTATTACAGTACTGTAACAATAACAATTATGTTCTAATGCATTTTTTTGGGTGTGCCTCTGTGACGTGGCGGTAGTGCACGCGACCGCCTGTATTTGCCTTGATCTGGGTGTTTTTGTATGTATAATAAATGTTACTTATTTACAAAAAAAAAGTATCTAATTATGTTTATCTGCATTCCTTCATCCCTTCGAGAGCTATGATGCCACAGACAGACATGTCAAACTTATAACGCCCCCCTCTTTGCGTCTTTTTTTTTTAGATAGGACACGTGAAATTGACTTCAACTCGCCTGATGTTAAGCAAAGGCAAAGTCTCGGAAAGAGGGTCACCATCGGAAACATGTACAGTCAACTACAAAAGTAGCTTAACAAATTCTAATTTATTGAACACAGTGGCCCCTAAACCTTACATAAAATTGTGAAAAAAAAAAACATTGAATATGTAAATTAAGTTTGTCTTCAGGGAATCATAACACTACATTTACTATAGACTTTTCCATTATAAAAAGTTTTGTAAAATATTTTAGTGTTAATCAACTTATGGCGTTGACTGTACCATGTTGACAGTGGTGGCATTCAGCTTGACGGCCTCGTTAGATGCCTTTTCCCGCCCCGCTTAAAGGAGCCGGTTAAAGTTACAATCCATACAGGCAAAACCGCGGTCACCAACTAGTCCTAAAATATACCCAAATATTGTTTTCTTCAAGCCGAGCTAGCCACAACAAACCGAATAATCCCTCTACGGAAGACTCATTACACAATTGAAACGACAAGTTAATCCCCTTGCCTCGCCTCTACTTTTGTAGATATGACCCTATTTCTACTTTGGCTAATACATGGATTAGTCCCTGACGCGAATGGACAACGTTATGATCTAATTATTAATCACAGGACCAATTCTTGTAATATTAATCTGTTCAAAATTCGGTAACGGTCTAATCATGGAAATGCCAAAAACGAATGCGGTGACAATGTAAGTTGTAATGTCTCGTCTGCAAAATCCCCGAAGGGGTAGGCAGAGGCGTATTAGCACCCAGATTTCGCCAATTATGATTTTCGGTACCATGCCGTAATAGGGGGCGAGCCTATTGCCGTCTAGCGGGTCCTTTATCTTGGGCTGTATGTTTACTGTCGGATGGAGAACAGTCCTACCCCTTAATCGCCTTTTACGACACCCACAGGAATACGTCATCAAATCATAATTGGCGAAACGTAGGTGCGAATACACCTCTGCCTACCCCTTCGGGGATTTATAGACTGATGTGAGTATATATACAGTATACACATTATTATCCTCATTGGGCGTAGCCGCCGCCTAAACATACTTCTGCTAGGGTGTGTGATGGAGGACAGGGGTCTGTGAGCGTTATCCGACGCCCAAATCGCCTCTGCTGTGCGGCGATATCTTAGACATACATCTTGTACGCTCTCAACGGGCCGAGACACATCTGAATCTCTGCCAGTCCCTCCAAAATGAACCACCAACCGTGAGCGCGAGGAAACCAATCCCAGCTTAGTTGCTATTCCACCAGGAAGTGATATCCATACTAATATTATAAATGCGAAAGTAACTCTGTCTGTCTGTCTGTATGTTACGCTTTCACGCTAAACCACTGATCCGATTTTGATGAAATTTGGTATAGGGATAGGTTTGACCTTGAGAAAGGACATAGGCTATGTTTGGTAACCGACATCCACGCGGGTGGAGCCGCGGGCAAAAGCTAGTATAGTAGGATGGATGGAAATATAACCCATCAATCTAAAGTTAAATACCAATTTCACCCACTAAACTACATTGAATATATCGTAAAAACCCAATTCAGTGTGATCTAATCGCAGTTAGTGAACTCCAGAGCACAGATTAGAAGGGTGCAAATAAGCGTGACTCGACAGTTACCGCAGGGTATCACTCAAACTCACTCAACGAGACGAGACGGTTTCACCCTCCCGTCTCCGACACACTGTCTCCTTAGAACGTGATAAAAATACACAATGGGTTTCTGACACGCCTTTTCACTTTCAATTATTATGTTTTAAAACCACGCAGCCACGCAGGAGGAGGAAGCGAAGGCGAACCGGACGTCGGAGGTCGCAGAACGACCTCCGTCCTCCATGAGCGCTGGCCTGGGGGTGACCGGTGGAGCCGCCTGTCACCCTAGCAGAAGCAGGCCGCGGCGGCGGCGCAAAGTGCGCCTCCCCGTAACCGGGGCTAGATGGGGACATTTTGGTCCCCACAACCCGAAGGGGGCCATCTCGAAAGAGATGGTCCTGGGTCTGCCGGGGTGCGAGAGATATGCTTTTGGCAATCTCACCTCCGGCAGCCAAGGACCCAAGACGGCGTGCATTTTAGTCGGTTCGAGTCCGACATAACCGCCTCCACCGGCTCCGTGGGGGTGGTATCCGTGGGGATTTTTCGCACGATAAAAAAAAAAAAGCCACGCAGGAGGAGCGGGTTCGATCCCCGCTCAGTGCAAATATTTGTATGCATGAATTTATGGCTATTTGCATTGGTCTGGGTGTTTCTATGTATAGTATGTATGTATTTACAAAAATATATATATAAGTATTTATCCGCATTCTAGATTCCATAACACGAGCTGCTATAAAGCTTACCATGGGTCTAGATAACGTTGTGTAGAATGTTGTGGAATATTTTATTTATTTTATATATTTAAAATATCTGAACCTTATGCAGGTAAGGTTTTGGTTAAGAAGGTCAGTAGCAGTAAGTTGCTTTACGGAAGTATCTAACGCATCATAATTAGATTGGAAAGCCAACCGCAAAATAGTTGAGAATAGGTTCAGAGAATGATGATAAAGGTCAGGTTTTAGGTAAAAAAAAGTAAGAAAAACGTGTCATAAGAACTATAATGTCGTATAAACATAACATAACATAACGCTTCAGTTGCCACTTTCACGAATTCCATTGGTCATAATCGATCAAGTGTCATAATCATAATAATTTCAATGCATATAATGTATTGCTATATTTTCGTTTTCAATAATGCCATTTTCCATAACATAAAACACATACGAATACAAATTAGTTTTTAGGGATCTGTACCTCAAGAGGAAAAACGACGGAACCCTTATATCACTTCGTGTCGTTGTCGGTTGAAATTCATACTACATACACAAGTCTGTAACGTCTTGAATGAAACTGTGCAAAAATCCAACTTGTGAGTCAACACAATCTTGTACTTCAACGGAACCCTCGGAGTGCGAATCCAACTCGCACTTGACCGGCTTTTTTATACTATTCTACAATATTACAGGAGCAGTTTACAAAAAGCGCATAAAACTCAACAACTTTAACGCCGTGGCATAAATTCTACACGGTCTGATCTCCACCGGTACATCCTGCTTATATCCTTTACGTAGAATGGCTAGATGATACTTTACGACCGGGTTACGAGACGCGTACTGTCGTGAACACAAGTGCTTGAAGCGGACAGTTATTTTTTCGTTACTTTTACTTATTTAACTTCCACCTGTATCCTGCATATCCTTAAAGGGGTAGATAGATCTGTGTGAATAACCCATATTTCGCCAATCATGTATTTTGTTTTATCTAGGGGAAACGCTTTTCGTGTTTTTGAAAAATTCTCTTTTCTTTCTAATTATTTCATCATCATCGTCTTAAAACTGCACTTAGTTACATCTAAAGCTTTCATATCTCCTCCTTCTGCTTGTGATTTTTATGAGAGCGACTAAGGTCTAAACTTCCAAACCCGGTACTGGGGTGATCGGTGCAGTCGGCTGTCAGCCTGTATGATCTAGCCCCGGCCCTCGGCCCATCTAGCCCCGGGTAAGTGCGCCTCCCCTTACCCGGGGCTAGTTAGGTACACTAGGGTTCGCACAACCCGAAGGGGGCCATCTTGAAATAGATTGTCCTGGGTCTGCCGGGATGCGAGAGATATGCTCCCTGCATTCTCACCTCCGGCAACCAAAGACCCAAAGACGGCGTGCGTTTTAGTCGATTTGCGTCCGGCATAACCACCTTCACCGGCTCCGGGGGGTGGTATCTATGGGGATTTTTCGCACGATAAGAAAAAAAACCCCCAGGAATAAAGTCTGCACCAGAGCCCCGTCCATTAATCAGCAGGTGTACCAGCTAGTAAATAAGGCTGACTTGGATCCACAAGCTAATAGTGGAGCCAAATAAACCCAAAACTCTGACATAGTAGCCTATCGAATACATAGGGAAAAACCCCCGTCACAAAAAACACTTCCAAAAAGTTGAAAATAAATTAATAAATTTTGATTCAACGGTTGCCATGTCGGGGGACCCTAACTGGTTAAGCTTTCCGTTATATTATTGGAACAATTCAAGGTCCCCCGACATGGCAACCGTTGAATCAAAATTTATTAATTTATTTTCAACTTTTTGGAAGTGTTTTTTGTGACGGGGGTTTTTTAAATTTTTAATTTAATTTTTATTTTATACTTTTTAAATTGATCTACTAGTCAAGCTCTTTCATTTGATACCCATATTGAGGGAATTATGAAGAAATATGTATTCGGACATGTTGTGGCGGCGGCCATCTTGGACCGATTTTTTTCAAACATAGCTAAGAACACTCCCGACTAATATACCTTTCAAACAAAAAAAACTAAATCCAAATCGGTTCATCCGTTGGGGCGCTACGATGCCACAGACAGACACACACACACACACACACACACACACACAGACACGTCAAACTTATAACACCCCGTCGTTTTTGCGTCGGGGGTTAAAAAGAATCTTCTCGGGCGGGAATCCCTATGTATTCGATTTGTATAGTTAGCATACTTAATGCTGTAAAAAATCCTTCAATAGTAGCCTATATTCTGTTCGAGTTCTCATTAATTCCAACAAAATAGTTTCCTAAATGAAATACCACCTTATTTCAGTTTACTACAAAATGGTGAATTTTTACTGCGACTGTCGCACTATCGACCACGACAAAAGATATCTAGTATCCCTAGCAATATAAACATTCAACCCTCATACAAATATAACACTTATAATCCATTTAATAGAAACCAAATTTCCTTGCTACTGAAATTCTGGAGCACACACACAAGTACAATTTACAAACTAAGAGGAAAACCATCACAGTGAATATTCAACCTAACTCTCTTATTTTTACAGTCGAAATTATATTGTTTGCGTAAACACTCACACATAGAAATATCGTTCGATAATGTAACCTGTTGCATGACGTTACACCCACACATAGGAACAAACGCACACATAAATATTTACACTAGCATAAATGGATAGGGCTTGTTGGCAAAAAGTATTGGATTACAAGAACGATGGAAAAGTGTAGATATTTTTTGAGGTCAGAATGTATATGATATTGAATAATTTTTGATATACCTACCCACTCCAGTGGATGTGGCTGGAAATAAAAAGAAAGTGGATATGATACTTCACACCTTTGGAATGTTTGGAGAAGAAATTTCTTCTTTCCTATAGATACTATTTTTAGTCTCGCGTCTTTAGGGAGTTAGGGGACCGACCAAGACTCTCAGAACCAATTTAATCTCAGTTGCAAGCCGATTCATCTGTTGATCGACAGATGAATTGGCACAGATTTTCCTCTCCGGGTTAAGAGGTCAGACAGCTGTCACTCCTATAAAAGTCACATACTAAACCAGAAATTGGAGTACGCGGACCCTGTGCTCCGAGATTATGATACTAACTAACTCAATGTAAGTTCAAAGTTGAAATTAAAGTGATGTATACGGCTATCGATGCAGTTTTACGTTGTTAAAAATCGATGGTATCTAACTATGTACCTAACTAAGTAAGCTTCTTCCTCAAGACTTCAAACTAGTCTAGAAGTTTACCGACATCTGTATTGCTAAATATTCATATCGGTCGTTTACATTCAGCAAGAAGAGACTTAGGAGTATCGACCCTTGGGTAACAATGGTGTTAATTGCCAATTGATCTGAAGATCCCCGCCGCCTCTTTCCGCCATCGTTCCACGCGACAGCAGTTCCACACTCACCATCTGGACAGCGGGCGGTCCACAACTGTGCGTTTCTCGAGAAACTTTCTGCCTCGCACAACTAAACTGTGGAATGAACTGCCACCAGCGGTATTTCCGAACCATTACGACCTTCAAACCTTCAAGAAAAGAGCGTACTCTCTTTTAAAAGGAAGGCAACGCACTTGTGACTCCTCTGGTGTTGCGGGTGTCCATGGGCGGCGGTAATCGCTTACCATCAGGCGATCCGTCTGCTCGTTTGCCTCCCTAATCCATAAAAAAAAAAAAAAAAAAAAATAAGTAAATGTCAATTCCAAGGTTCGGTTCATCTTGAAATACGACACACACTACATTCTTTGAAAATTCTTTGAGATATCAAAAGTTACAGCCAGTGCTTCTCGGCAGCCTAGACCTGGATGTTAGAAGCACTTGTTACTACAATACACATACGCTTACGCTTAGAACTCATGGAGCGGTGTTCATCGGCGTCCGCCGCGGTTGTGGGCACCGAGTATGCTACTCGTACAACAACCTTGACAAATGATATTCGGGGCGTCTACTTAAAATTGTTTTGATGATAATAATTATGATGACTTCTGTACCCCTAGCACTAACAACTAACGTCATCGTATAGTAAACGTATTGAGAGAACGGAGCATTGCGATTGGCGCCTGCCTACAGCTGTGAACCTGTATGTGTGTGAAGCCAACGAATCACAATGCTCCGTTCTCTCAATACGCTTACATTACAATAAGAGATAAAGAAATGGAAAAGAAGAAGACAATATCGACACAGATTACCTAAATATTGATCTGTAAATTCAGAATAGCTTAAACTAAAACATTATTAATGCAAACACTTGGAAATAATATTGACTATCCCAAAATAAAATGACGATTCGCAGATATTATTCAGGAGTTACAATGTTGCATCTATCTGGGGTGCACTCTCAGACTTAGTAACAGAGCTGGATTAACAAGCGAACACTCGCCTCCACCCCTGACAGTAACAGAGTATTCACTGCAGTCTCCGTTCAGGATGAACAATGAAGATGTTATTGATTGACAAGGCTGTGTTTTAGAGCTGAATGGATAGATAGTTTGCAAATTAATTGAACTAGTGTTTCGTTGTGATCAAGTATGCTACTTAATTCCAGTCCTTCATAATTGTGTTGTCCATCATAAACGTGCAAAAGATTTTGATCGTCACATAGGTATCAAGTTATCAAATTATTTTATAAAAGAGTAAATTAGCTGTGTTTGTTCATCGGAGATATTACTTAGGTTAGGAATGTTAAATTATCTAAATGAATGATGAATGTTAAATAGAATGTTAAAGGCCTGGCAATGGCACCGCCACCGGGTCCGTAGAAGGGGTAGGCCCAAGAAGTGTTGGCTTGGCGTCGTCGTGGAGGGTGACATGCGTGAAAACGGTCTCACTACCTTGGACGCCCAAGATCGTGCGAAGTGGAGGAGGAAGAGCCGGAAGGTGGACCCTGAGCTCCGAGGTCACCATGGCCTCGGATGCAATCAGGACTAACGTCTTTATGTAGATAATGATGATGATGATGAATGTTAAATTATTGCTTTTGAACCCAATAATTGGCGCTTATACCAGTGCACAGAACTGTGGGTATTGGGTTGTTAGTATAAGCATAGGATAGAAGCCTACCCCAGAAGAAAGCAGCGTAATTAGGTATACGTATACATCCTTACCTAACATAATTATTGATTCGAAAAACGTCGGGAAAATGAAATGCTCAAGTAGGACTTGGACCCACGAGTCATCAAAAGAAACTTCAGAATCAATGTCAAAAATCAATGTTTAAAAATGGTTTAAAAATCATTCATTGGTTCTAAAAATTCGTAAGAATGTTGGTAGATGATAGTTGGAAGAGCATTCTCCCTGTAAGGGAAAGGTCGTGGGTTCAAGTCCCACTTGAGCATTTCATTTTCCTGATGTTATTCGAATTTTAAAGTTAGCATAATAAATGCTATAAAAAAATATTCAAATAATTATTGATATTCGTCGTCGAAGGTTTATAAAAAATTTGATAACATTTAGAATACACATTATAGAATAGCAAAAATTATTCGCAAAGTCTTACGTAATATAAAATACCCACCAAATGCTCTTATGAGTACTCTCTAGAGTATTCAATGCTAAGTATATAAATGTACAACTCGTTTAACCGGTGCAAATTACTTCCAATAATGCAGACTTTCTCCCAAACGTAATATTTCAAAACATCCACCCCTATACTTGACCACAAATAGCAGACCTTATATTGTTACACAATTCTTACCTGCAAAGAGTCATACACGTATCAAGATATACTGGTAAGTGCCACCGCTTTGAACAGACCCCTATCTTTTAGCTTTCGTTTCTCAGGAGTCGAATTAAGTGTTTAAGAAAGGCAAAAGGCTGTGGGTCAAGAATAAATGGTAATACGACGTGAAGTCGGAATTACTTACAAGGTCAAGAAACGAATTTTTGAGGGCAATTGGAAATTTTCTTTTGATACTGGTATCGATTTCAATGTGATAGCAATCGTGTGGTTCAGTTATGAAGGGAACAAATCGATTCTTGGAGACATGGCTTAACTTTTATTGTCAATCGATATCGGGGCGTGAAAAGACATCTGATGTGGCCGTCAGGCTGAGTGCCACCATTGTTAACATGGTACATGTTTATAATGGTGACCCTCTTTCCGAGACTTTTCATTTAGCTTACCATCAGGCTAGGTGAAGTCAAATTATTGTGTACAAACTTATATAAAAAGTATCAAACTTAAGATAGGTAATGCGCTTAGAATTCCAATTTCAACTAATACTACTACGAGTACATCCATAACTACATCTGGGTCGCAAGTACCAGGCGCCGTCACAGTATTCCTCTCTGTACCACGCCATGGACCCGGCGACCGCACGGTGAATCCATGGAATGCTGAGAACCAGATCTCTTTCCATTCTTTTCTTTCTTTGAATTGTTCTATCTATGAAAATCTATTTAAAAAATACATATTAATTTCTTTTCATTAAAATGCTAATATATTCCTTCTCTACATTATAAGGAATTAATGGAACACTTCATAGGATTACTTCACTGTCCATCTGTTCGTGTGTCTATTAGTCCTCCCGTATGCAGTATGCTTGTCCGTCCGAACTTAATTTTTAAAATATCATTTTTAGTTAAGTCATTTCTAACCGTTGGTGTTCCTACTTTGGCAGCTGTCTTTTTTCTAACAATATCGATAGAGTAAAATAAATATAAATTATGAAAGATTGAAGAATAAGATGAAGATTAAGCAGGGCATGAAAAGGCATCTGATGAGGCCGTTAAGCTGAGTGCCACCACTTTTAACATGGAACATGTTTACGATGGTGACCCTCTTTCCGAAACTTTGCCTTTAGCTTACCATCAGGCGAGGTGACGTCAAATTGACGTGTCCTATTTATAAAAGACAACGGAAAAAGATAAAAAGGTGATGGTGATAGGGTGAAGAATGTTCTAAGAAAAGTCAGTTTCATAGCAAATGGAAAGATATTCTACCTGTCTCAATGAGTAAGTTCTTTTTGTAGAACTACCTACCTATACCTAAAAGTACGAAAAAACCTACAAGCATAAACATACATACATAACAATATCACCAAGTCGTAATATTAACGCAGCCAGGTTTGTACGTGGAAGATTATTTACAAAAGTAGGGGACTCTTGCCCCATAGAGCACGTTAAAATGTTTGTCCCGGCTATTATGGCTTTAATTATACCAAACAATACATTTAATTACGGGGTTAGCTTACCATTAGACCGCCGTTGCCGAAAGTCCTTTTATTTTACTTAGATGACTTATTAAAATATTTATGGGTAATGAAACCCCATCGTTATTGGTGTCATTATCTTGTGCATTATTATTGTTTTAGATAACCACAGTTACGTTACGTACGTTGTTACGAAATGGTTTTTAACTCAGATTATCTGGCCAGCTAGGTCCTAAGGCTGGGTTGCACCATCTTAATTTAACATTAACAGTGTTGTTAACAAAATAGGTTGCACCTTTGACGTTAATATGACGTCAATACTTGACGCTAACCGTAACCGGTCACGGTCGGCCGGTTATTGTCAGTGTTAACTTTAAATTGGTTAAAATCTGTCAAAAAGAAGGTGTCTATATTATAAGTATAAAACGAAGGAGTTTGATTTGATATCTCAACTGATCGACAAAAGAAATGACAGCTAACGTGTAGTATTACCACAATCAAAAAAGTACCTCGATAAGAAATTGCAATTGCAACCCTGATGACTTTAACCGAGCTACTATATACAGTGCTGCAATAGCAGATACCGTTAGAATCATTGTTACTGGTAATGTTAAATTTGACGTAAACCTATTCCTTTAGCAGGCAGTATGGTGCAACTAAGCCTAAGTCCATCTTATTTACAGTTGTACATTTACTTAAATTGCAGTCTCCAATTTGAGGCTCGACCTCGGCAGCCATGAATCCTTCGGCATCTTGTAACCTATTACCATTTCTACTTATTGTATAGCAAATCTTATATATTCATAACATACCTTCATTATGACTAGTTAATTACAGTATTATGCTAACTATACAATACTAGCGGACCCGACAGACTTCGTTCTGTCAAAAAGATTTGCTGTTTTTAGGCATTTCCCGGCAATTATTCGATCACCTATTTTACCGTCTTAGTAGTTAAATTTTGAAAAACGCTGATACAGTTGTTCATTTATTTCTTAAAAGACACAGGTTTATGAAATTTAGTGCATCTAGCTCTGAAAATGACGGACTTTCATACAAACTTCCATCCCTTATTTTACCCCTTTAGTAGCAGAATTTCCAAAAATCCTTTCTTAGTGGATGTTTACATTATAAAATGCATCTACTGCCAAAATTTCAAGTTTGTAGGTCCAGCGGTTTAGGCTCTGCATTGATGAATCAGTCAGTCATACGGTGTTTCCATACAAACGTTTATCACCTATTTTACCGTCTTAGTAGTTAAATTTTGAAAAACGCTGATACAGGTCTTCATTTATTTCTTAAAAGACACAGGTTTATGAAATTTAGTGCATCTAGCTCTGAAAATGACGGACTTTCATACAAACTGCCATCCCTTATTTTACTTACCCCTTTAGTAGCAGAATTTCCAATAATCCTTTCTTAGTGGATGTTCACATCATAAAATGCAACTACTGTCAAAATTTCAAGTTTGTAGGTCCAGCGGTTTAGGCTCTGCGTTGATGAATCAGTCAGTCAGTCAGTCAGTCGGGACAAGTGATTTTATATATATAGATAAGTTGCTGATTATAATACAATATATTATACAAAAATGAGAAAATAAAACGGGGGTGGAAGAGACTAACTTTAGGCATCGTAGAATTCCTCCCCATCGACCTCTACCGGTACCGTGCCCAAAAGCACCAAAAGGCTGGCAGTATTACCCCGGTGAACAGCGATAGCAATTCTTTGAGCGAGGTAAAGGCCAGCCCTATGGTGACGGGAATAGTCAATTAGACGCTTCGTTATCTCTTTGAAAAGCACGCACGCACTTGGACCCCACGGACCCAACGTTTCGACTCCAAACGGCTCAAAAATATAATTACCAGCAAAAATTCTGTAAGCCGTGTCAGATTCTTTAGCTCTTTGTTCGCTTACATTTATCTAACTAACCTATTCACTTGCAATTATTGCCTAGATTGATGGCATCAATTAACAAAGTATGACATTTCCATAGCGTTTTACAAGAATTGGTTGTAGTTCGCTCCCGAGAAGGGCCAGACCTTAAGGGATCGCCCTGGGTCAGCCGGGGTGAGAGGGATATGTCGAAGACAACCTCACCTCCAGCCTATCCGAAGGGATTACCGCACGGAAAAAAGTTGTAGGTCTTGCGTAACTTTTACTAGATTCTTCACTCGACTTTTCACTTCACTCTTCTATCGGTTCTCATTATTCAGCCACCAAATATAACCAAAAGTTACTCCAAGATATCACAATGAACTTAGCCTCAACTAAAACTGAAACACTCTGGTCCTGAATTAAAATAGTTGTTGCTAATACTCCAGAGTATGTAGCATGGTTTAAATTTGATAAATATTGCTAGCTAGCCGTACGGGCGTCTGCTGTGATTTTTTGGGCTATTTTTATAAATATTCCAGCTGCTTGCTATAGAGTAAAGTGGGCTGCCTTAAGACTGTAGTGTACTGTTTAAGACGAAGTTCTTATTTTCATAGTAAAACACTCGCCGGGATATTTACCATGTATCTGTTTTTTTCTTCATAAGTAACTACACTAAATATTCTCTCTGGTTGAAGACCAAGGAGAAGAATGAAAATTCGGTTACGATCAGTTCGAGATTTGGCAGAGTATTTGCTTACACCTTACACCATATGGGTATTTTAACTATTTTAATGGAATTAAATTATATTAAACTTTAAAAGAAATGTTAGTTTCAGAATATAAACTTTAATTTTAATATTTAAATTGTAGATTCGGTTTAAAGTATTCTAGAAAAATATCAATCTATAGACATGCGACACAGAGAAAGATTGGAGGATTTTCCACACGTAAAAAAGTGACGTGTCATATAACATGTGTGTCGTTATTTAAAATAGATTCAAAACCAGCTTTGTCTCATTTACCTACCCTTAATCATAGGTATGTAAATAATACAAATTAATTCACGTACATCATTTTTTTTAATTCGACCTATGTTACAATAGTCAGTAACGATGAAAGCCTTTGTTATATAATGTAAGTAAGGTCTTGTTTAATAAAACCTAATAGTATTTTTTATAAATAAATTTTATAGCATTAAGTGTGCTTGCTATACAAATCGACCTCCCCATTCCGGGGGCGAGTTGGGGACACCGTTGTCCCCCCTCCTGAGGAGGGCCAGACCATAAGGGATGGCCCTGGGTCAGCCGGGGTGCGAGGGATATGTCTTTGACAACCTCACCTCCAGCCTAGCACCAAGACCCACAGTCAGCGTGCGGTTTTAGTCGGTTCGAGTCCGACATAACCTCCCCTTCCGGCTTCGGCAGGGGGGGTATCCGTGGGGATTTCCGCACGGAAAAAAAAAAAAAAAGGTTTCAGGTTTCAGCGATCTTTTAAGCAGTTTCACACGCACTTCACTGATTACTATAAATCTTCCAAACAAATACCAAAGAGAAATAATTTCATACGGAAATATCTCCCCTTAACGCATACCTCGAAATAGCAACGTTTGATCGCCAGCATGCGCCCACGCAAGCGTCGATCGCCTGCGCGCCAATCGATTGATTTATACACACATCCCTTCTTACACACACACAACTTAACCACCATATAAATCTCAGGCAAAAACCTACCTTACGTTGAGAGGTTAAGTATCAAAATTGGTTAGGTTTTCTATATTCCACTTTCAGGTAGAAATTTCATCTTAATGAAGGTAGGATGATGAAATCGGGACATGGCCACGTGTTCAGATTCAGACTACAGGCCAGACGCTTTACGTAATTGTGTCTTATTTGAATTTCAGTTGACATGTTTCATGAGTTTCCTTTGTATCGCAAATGGAACGCAAATACGAACTCAATCGTTGCATTATTTAAATGTAGCTTGTTATTTTGTAATAAATTTGTGTTCGGAAAAATATATTTGTTTGCGCTGATACTGATGGTGATGAATTGACAGACTGAGTAAGGTATAATATATTAGGAACGTGACTTCGTCCGCTTGGGTTTAAAAGAGATCAAGGTATCTACTTATTTAGGTACTTCGGAAGTCTCGAATCCATCTTGTGTTACCTATGGTATGTCACGCGGGCGGAAAAATTGACGGTACTAAGTTCGCGCGGGTCGGCTAGTCATGTATTAAGAAAGCCTTTTGCAGGTAAGTACAGAATAATGTAAAGTTTGCTCGCAAATGTACTCATAAGGACATAATTACCTACAAGCTGCAAGATCATGGTTACGAAAGATATAAAAAAATAATAACAGCATAAAAACGGTTGAAAAGGAAGGAAATATAACCAGGAGAAAAAGAAATTAAAGTATATCCAAGTTATGAGCGTGAAATGGAGTGAATTTTAGGAGTGGCAAATTGTTTTCACGATTTCTAGCAAAACTAGAAAGTCTGTCGTAAAAGTTTAATGTAAAAAATTGTAGGTAAATGAATAAACCTTTTTTTCGAAATCTCCGAATATTCTTGTAAAAATATCGGAAAAATTGGTAGGCACTTTAATTTTTTTACCATCCATATTTTTTTTCATTAAATATTGTTGCTTTTGCTGTAACTTTTTAAATCTAATATACGGTAATTACTATTTGACTTTTACCGTAAATTTTTAAATCTGGTATTTCTTCTTTACCCAATTTCTGGCAAATTTCACTATGGAATTGTTTATTTTTATACACCATCTAAAAGTAAATATTGGAACGAAAATAAACGCTATATATTTTACATTGTTTTCCAAAACATGGGTATTTTCGGGGGAAAATGCTGCAATTTTTTTGAAAACTAATAAAATGTAAAAAGAAATTTACTTACGTTTCACAGTTTATTTACTTTACCTACATTAATTTTAGGTCAGATAAATACTATCCATCTACTCTAGATAGTTCAAAAGCCCTCAAAACTGAAAGACTCACATGAATGATATGACAGTAGAGGAAGATTTGTGAGGTGTTTATTGATGTAAACAGATGGCAGGCTTAATCATGTCAGCATTAAAACAACAAAAAAAACATTATAAATCTTTTCTGGAGCTAGGACACCATAGAGAGATACACAAATAAACACAATTAGCAGAGACCCTCGCTTTTAGCCAGGAGTTGAAACAGGACACACAAACGTTCACGAAAAATTATGAAACGTCATAAAGAACTGAACAGATATGATTTAAAACACATTTTTAAATACAATGTCCACTGAAAATATAACTTCTACAACAAATAATAATTGCGACATAAATTACCGAGCTGATTCTCTTTGCAAACTTCGTGAGTTCCTTACATTTTACTTAAAAAAAAATATCGCAAAAGTAATTCTCGTTTCCAACAAAACGCCGATTTTTAACAAGCTTTGCTTAGGGCTGAACTGAAGGATTCAAGCCCTTGACTTAAGAGCCCACAGACCAATACAACTAAAAACCAACTTTAATTCTTTAACTGGAAGGTATATTTTCAACAATGAAATTGTGTGTCTAACGTTCATCATAAAGAAAACGCGAAAATAAAGCAAAAAGTACATTATTTTTTGAAGGAATAAAGTTTAAATTTGTATAATGTATGTAAATTTTCTTATATTCAAAATAAGGCTAGTATTATTGGAGCAGAAGAGCATATTATAAAAGGAGTTCATTGTTTCGAATGAGGAAGGTAACGGTTCAAAGTATTTTGATCTTTATTAGCGATGTTTAGGGTATAAATTGTATTGTTTTGTCAATTATTGATTACTGATACTATACAGCTTGGATCGCACGACTTGACTCAAGTTTACTAGGTCATTCCACTTACTAGTATCCATTTGGTGAACGTTGTTTAGAACTGTAGAACACTACTTTAATGCGAATACCAATGTCCTAGGCTGCATGCGCTACTACTTACTGAGTCTCTTTGTGAAGTCAAATTGACGTGTCCTATAAAAAAAGGGTGAATTGGGCTGTTAGCGTATAGCATACTAGTGTATGTATGTGGTCAAACTGCGGTCAACTTTTATTTAAGTCGTTAGATTAAATAAATAAATATTCCACAACGTTCTACACGACGCTATCTAGACCCATGGTAAGCTTAACTAGCTTGTGTTACCTAGAATGCGGATAAACATACATAGATACCTACTTGCTTTTTTTAAATACATACATATTATATATGAAACACCCAGACCAATGCAAATAGCCATATTCAGGCATACAAATATTTACACTGAGCGGGGATCGAACCCGCGCCTCTTGCGTAGCCGTCGCGTTCACTACTGCCACGCCACAGAGGCTGTGTTAGTTCCCGGTGGAGCAAAATAAGGCTACTCCATCTCTTCTCGTGGGTGTCACAGAAGGCGATTTAGGAATAGGGCTATTCTCCATCCGATATGTAGAGATATAACTCATGAAAAAGTACTCAATGGTACCCTTGTCATGTAGGTAGGACTGAAAAATAGAGTTAGCGAAATCTGGATATTAATATACCCCTGCCTATCCCTTCAAGGGACATACGGGAAGGGGAAAATAAGTGTATTATTGGATACTAGATTTCGCCCGCGGCTCCACCCGCGTGGAAGTTAGTTATCGGGACCAAACATAGCCTATGTCCTTTCTCAAGGTCTAATCTACCTCTATACCAAATTTCATCTAAATCGGTTCAGTTGTTTAGGCGTGAAGGCGTAAAATACAAACAGATAGACAGAGTTACTATCGCATTTATAATTTTAGCATGGTTAATATGGCAAAAAATAATAACCATAAGCACTACATTCTAACCTTAACCTCATTTCGCAAAACTATATTATCTTTACAACAATTAGTTAAACAAAGACAATTGTTTTACTTTTTTTTTTCAACTAAATGGCCGGATACCATAAAAGGTTCAAATTAATAGAGCGCGCAACAATGCTAGAGTGGGGTCATCGACCCGGTCAGCGGGTCACGTGGGGCCCACCCACGTGACCGGCCATTGTCTGACGTACGTTTTTATAGTGGCCTATGGGCTGTGAATGGACAGTGGTTTTCTAGTCTAAAAATTTTAAGAGTGTCATAATTGGAGCGGTCAATGTAAGCTACTGTCAGAAATTGTAGGTAAATACCTCATCGGTTCGATCTAGACGAAAAATGTCTTGGGTTTCCCCCCTTCCAGATGAATGATTGTTCCAATGGTATGGCAATCTGGATCTTTAGTTAGAACAATAATACAATTGGGTATTCTCCTGTAGTTATAATAGATTCTACCCGAGCTCATAAGAATTGTAAAAGAGTGATAAAAGTTGCGAGGGTTCAAAAAAAAAGAGAAAAAAAAAACGATAATATACGTTTTTTTTTGTTGTTTTTGTTTTTTCTTATATATATAAAGGACACGTCAATTTGACTTCACCTCGCCTGATATTAAGCTAAAGGCAAATTCTCCAAAAGCGGGTCACCATTGTAAACATGTACCATGTTAACAGTGGTGGCACTCAGCTTGACGGCCTCATCAGATTCCTTTTCACGCCCCGCTTAAAGGACCCGGGACTGTAGGAGGAAGGAAATACGTGTGCTGGCAGGGAGTTCCAGGGTTCCAGGTTTTATTAAAATTCATCCAACCTATATAATAGTAAATGATTATTTTGGCTAGTAAATTCTATGACGTTACAAAATAAAATTCATACAATTTACCTACCTTATAACTTACCGTTTTGACGTATAGTAAAAAGTAATTAATTTGACTATCAGTAGAATACCCAAATTTAAAGCGGTAAAATAGTTTGATTTGCTCTTTGTACCTTGCTATAAGATCATTTTGAGAATTTGTAGTCAAAATCGTTCCAACGCTGACAGAAAATAGTAAACAGAAAATAGTGAGCAATAAAACGCTTTGAAGGCTTCCATAAGGGCTTTTTAGAGGTCACTTATATCCTATTAATATTATAAGCTAGCTGTTGCTGCAACTGCTTCTATAGCGACCAAACATAGCTTATTATTTCTTTTTCAAGCTCTAGTCTATCATGTACTAAATTTCATCAAAATCTGTTCAATGGTTTTCGTGACTGCGTAACAGATGAACAGACAGATTTATTTTAAAGTTATAAACCAGACACCGCGCTCGAAGAGTTCCGTACTATTATCTGTTATAGTATGTGTTAACAGTGACGATAAAAATACATCATTGATGAAAATTTCAACTCTTTGGCTATCATTGTTAACGAAATTATAGAGTCAGACGGTGGCGGAGCTTTAAAAATGAGGTCCCGTTTTTGCCCTTAAAATTAGACACCTAATCAAAATAATTGCATATTTATTTATACTGTTGATTGATGGCACTTGGGGGAAATTGGTATACAAATTTTTATATCTACCCACCTGTGAAAAATGTTAAATTACGATATTTTTTAACCCCCGACGCAAAAACGACGGGGTGTTATAAGTTTGACGTGTCTGTGTGTGTGTGTGTGTGTGTGTGTGTGTGTGTGTGTGTGTGTGTCTGTCTGTGGCATCGTAGCACCCAAACGGATGAACCGATTTGGATATAGTTTTTTTTGTTCGAAAGGTATATTAGTCGGGAGTGTTCTTAGCTATGTTTGAAAAAAATCGGTCCAAGATGGCCGCCGCCACAACATGTTGCAATGCATATTTCTTTATAATTCCCTCAATATGGGTATCAAATGAAAGAGCTTGACTAGTAGATCAATTTAAAAAGTATAAAATAAAAATTAAATTAAAAATTTTAAAAACCCCCGTCACAAAAAACACCAAAAAGTTGAAAATAAATGAATAAATTTTAATTCAACGGTTGCCATGTCGGGGGACCTTACGATATAAAGGAGTACTTAACCAGTTACGGTCCCCGACATGGCAACCGTTGAATTAAAATTTATTCATTTATTTTCAACTTTTTGGTGTTTTTTGTGACGGGGGTTTTTAAAATTTTTAATTTAATTTTTTTAAGAATTAGAACATACAAAACCTTTGCTAAATGTAAACCTCTAAGAATGCCGTAAGGCGAAACCGGTCAGGTTCAATATAATAAATACTGAGGAAAAAGTACTAGTGTTCTCAATATGTGTAACAATAATTGCAATTTAATTCTAGCCTGATTTGACAGCCTCCGTGGCGTGGCGGTAGTGCACGCGACTGCTACGCAGGATGCGCGGGTTCGATTCCCGCTCAGTGCAAATATTTGTATGCATGAATATGGCTATTTGCATTGATCTGGGTGTTTCTATGTATAGTATGTATATATTTACAAAAATAAAAAGAAATATCTAAGTATGTTTATCCGCATTCTAGATTCCATAACACAAGCTATTTAAGCTATGCTTACCATGGGTCTAGATAGCGTTGTGTGGAATGTTGTGGAATATTTATATTTATTTGTGGAATATTCTACATCCAATTCGCTTCTAAATCCAAATATAATCCTTATTCATTTTATACTACTTGTACTGCATTACATACTTTATTATGGTTGCGTTCACAATCTCGGTAATCCTAAACTGGCCTCATAATACAAACTATTTATAACATTCCATTTTCAATACGTTGTCGGTCGATCCCATCATAATTTTATATTTAAAACGGACTAGTTGCCAAACCTTTTGTTAATTTTGGCGTGGTTTACGATCGACAATAAAATCCGCCATGTTGGCATCGCTTTATCGCAAGATGGCGGTATGATGTCAAAAAGGGCGCGAAAACGAAGAAAATGGCGGATGATGGTCGTTATTTTTTAATAGTCTGCTTGTTGGCTATTAATTTTGTGGGAATTCTTGATGTAATGGTAGTGATTTGGGCCACGGTAATGTAATTAGATAATCTAGAACAAATGAAGTACCTACACAAAGAAAATAATAATTTACACTTAGATTAAATATACAGTATTTAATCTGACGCAATTTAAATAATAAAAAAAAAGATTTGGTTTCAGGCAAGCCCATATTTTGTTAGTAACATTGCTCTTATGAGCTAGTGTTAGTACAACATGATATTTATTTATTTATTTAATTAGTGTGGAGTTTCATTCAGTGCCGCAGTATCGGAGACTCCCACTTCTCTGCGAATACAGATAAAATACTGTTAGTGCTGCCGCGCAAGTGAGCAAGCTGCGAGACACTTCCTTTACGCATGATGACATGAAAACCATCTATGCATCTTTCGGTGAACATTTCTGACGCGCTGCACCTCCACGGCAACCCCAACAGTACCCTGAGCGCATTATTGTACATGACTCGTAGATCGCTGTATATGCGCCCACGATATTTTGTCCACAGACTGCACGTGTAGAATGACTGAATATAAGCCTTGAACAATGTAATTTCAACTGGCTCCGTACATAGTGCAAATTTTTATACATAGTATAAATTAATCCGTACATAGTATAAATTTATTTATTTATTTAATTAGTGTGGAGTTTCATTCAGTGCCGCAGTATCGGAGACTCCCACTTCTCTGCGAATACAGATAAAATACTGTTAGTGCTGCCGCGCAAGTGAGCAAGCTGCGAGACACTTCCTTTACGCATGATGACATGAAAACCATCTATGCATCTTTCGGTGAACATTTCTGACGCGCTGCACCTCCACGGCAACCCCAACAGTACCCTGAGCGCATTATTGTACATGACTCGTAGATCGCTGTATATGCGCCCACGATATTTTGTCCACAGACTGCACTTGTAGAATGACTGAAAATAAGCCTTGAACAATGTATTTTCAACTGGCTCCGTACATCGTGCAAATCTGCGGGCCAACATGTTACAGCGCACAGACAGCGACCTGCGTTCCCTGTCGATGTCCAGGTTATCTTTAAGGTCTTCTGTGACCCATTGACCCAGGTACTTAAAGCTAGCCACCCTTTGAAGAGGTAACCCCATCCACAGTCACGTCTGGTATGCTTCGGTACGCTTCAATACATCGCAATGCATCGCAAAGTGCGCTAGCTAATATCAGTATATTGCTATAAACTGTCAGTACCTACATGGGATACAAGTTTAACATACATATAATTATGTATGTTATACTTGTACCAAAGACCAAAGTAGTACTATTTTTTACGCCGTGTTAAAGTGGTCATCACTATGTCAGTAGACTTTGTATATAGTCTAAGATTTTGCATTAATTTTACGATATACCCACTACACGGAGTAGATCTAGACCTAAAGTAGACATAGCTTAATTAGCTTTAAGGTAAAATATTTTCCATATAACATACAGTATATACATAAACTCTGTAAATGTCATTATTGTCACATAAAAAGTGCCACAGAGTTAATTATGAGTAAATTGTTCCGATTTGAAGAAACCCCAAGAATATAATAAGGGTTTTGAGTATAATAATTGTACTTTTTGGAACATTCGGGAACAAAAGTTATTTATTTCGTTTTAAACGATCCGTAGTGAATCGCGTTTGGGAGATAAAACGCCAAAAGTTAAGGAACGTTTCATTTGAGTTGTTAACAAGAATTTCAAATTCACACATAAATTCTTAAAGGCGGAAAATCTGCGGTAGCCTAGTGGAATGGGCAATGGACTGCTAAGACGAGGTCTCGGGTTCGATCCCAGGTTTACCAAGGCACACACCAATGACTTTTCGATGCTTTTCGAAGTTATGTGTGCATTTATCACAGGTTTATAAGTGTCCGGTTAATGGCAATAGGCTCGCCACCTATTACATTGGGACCTCAACATAAACTGGCGAAATATGGGTACCTCTGCCTACCCCCTTAGATATTTACCACAAGGCAATATTTACAAACACCATTCACACGCCATTGATCTCCCATCTAAGACGTTCCTCTCGTATCTCGACAAAAAGTAATTTACCAGTTAATTTAACACATTCCATAATAAATTTAACCCGGTTTTGCCCATTACACGGAACAGCAAGTCTTAACTACGTAATACAAAATCTAGTGGAATTCCTCCGCTCAAATTACAGCATAAATTCGCAATTCAATTGGTTACTAATTAAAATTATAAAGTAACTAGCTGTTGCCCGCAACTGCGCCTGCGTGAAATTCTGTTCCCGCAACACTTGGGAACCTATTCCCGGGTGGGCCATGTGTTATTTCAGACTGCATTCTATTCCTGTACTAGTTTACAGTTAGATTCGTTCAACTGTTAGAACATTATAGACAGCCTCTGTGGCGTGGCAGTAGTGCACGCGACTGCCACTCAGCAGGCGCGGGTTCGATCCCCGCTCAGTGTAAATATTTGTATGCATGAATATGGCTATTTGCATTGGTCTGGGTGTTTCTATGTATAATATGTATGTTTTTACAAAAAAAAGTATGTAAGCATGTTTATCCGCATTCTAGATTCCATGGGTCTAGATAGCGTTGTTTAAAATGGTGTGGATTATTTATTATTGAATAACAAAGATCGAAACATCTTCACAAACTTTAACAATTATAGTCTAGAAATAATTATTCAAAATAAAAACCCTACAGATACTGAAAAGATCGGAATAAGTTTGATAGCAGGCGGTACCCATTAATTCATCCAGTTCGAGATTTGCAACTGGATACCCATAAAACTTATTTCGATCTTTTCATTATCAGTCGGGTTTTTTATTTTGAATACTTTTTAGTTACGATATAATTATTATGTATTGTTATATATTTTTGTAATCTCCTTTGAATTACCTTCATTTTGATACCCTACTCGATAAGTTCGAGTGAAAATATTTTTTGACAACATACATTTTGGTGCCAAAAGGTCATCATATAGTTCTTTTTTCATATTTAATGTAGGTATTCAAGAACACTTGGGCAATTAATACCTTTAATTCGAGACATTAATTATGGAAATTCGTGAAGTGGTTCAGAAGATATGAGGTAATAAAGAACATAAAAAAATAAAAGAAATACATAACCCAAGAAGCGTTATGTTATGTGTACAGTCGGTTAAAGAATAATATAAAGTAGGAAATAAGAATAAGAAGTAGAATCAGTATTTTATGGGTGTATGTAGTTCTATCAAGACTTACGGGATCCTTGTGAGCCAGCCCTTAAAAGATCTTAGTTTTCCAAACTAACCTCATCTGACATTCAGTACATCTACTAATTTACGGATTGAAAGATCAAACTGAATCCCTACCGTAAAAGACAAGATAAACCGATATGAAAACGAAGAACATGAGTACCCTGTGTACTTAAGTAAAGACAAGTTTGAAATACAACCGGCTCGAAGGACCATTGAACGTACAGGGATCCTACTGTACATTTAATGGTCCTTCGAGCCGGATGATTAAAGCTGGTAGGACAGTAAGTAGTAGATCTTAGACTTTATAATTTACTTCTAAGTGAATGGGCTGAAGCAGATTGGTGTTCCAATGAGAATGACGTCACTGGAATTCTATACTCGACGTGCTTGGACATAATAATGTAGGACAAGTTTATCGAAACTAATTTCCATACTAATCAGTTTTAACGGCACGTCCTTTTGCTATTAAGCTTGGTCTAACAAATACTCAAAATGTCAACGCAAATGCCGAAACTACTCCCCGTGATACCATTAAAAAGAAATCCGATGATGTTATCGTAACAAAATGGCGCCAAAATGTCAGAAATAAGGTCGGGAATCAGAAATGCCAGTGCAAATGCTAGGCCACGACATTTGGGACCTTGATGCGATCGCTCCACGGTTGGGTAGCCACCCTAAGTCTGGGCTGACTACTTGAGTTTGGAATATACGGGTGTATAATTTGTTCCAACAACCGCGGTAGCCTAGTGATATGGGTAATGGACTACTGAGACGAGGTCTCGGTTTCGCTCCCAGGTTTAACCATGGCACACACCAATGACATTTTGATGCTTTTCGAAGTTATGTGTGCATTTATCGCAGGTTTATAAGTGCCCGGTTAATGGCAATAGGCTCGCCACCTATTACATTGGGACCTAAACATAAACTGGCGAAACGTGGGTGCTAGCACCACTGCCTACCCCTTCGGGGAATACAGGCGTGAGTATATGTTATGTTATGTATGTTAATTTGTTCTTATGATGTACCTTTATGGAAACATTTTATTGAATAAATTTCTTAGATAATAATCTAACCAGCGAAAATAATAATTGTTTTCTAGTTCAATAACTAAACTAGGGATCTACCAGAATCAATTTACCATGTTACAATTGTTTATTTATTACTTCATCATCATTCAATAAATTAATATATATATTTTTAGTTGATATAATACAGTTACTTTTTTTATGAAATAGGGAGGCAAACAAATATATATCGCCTGCTGGTAAGCGATCACCGCCGCCCATGGACACCCATGAACACCTGAGGAGTCACAAGTGCGTTGCCTCCCTTTTAAAAGAGAGTACGCTCTTTTCTTGAAGGTTTTAAGGTCGTATTGGTTCGGAAATACCGCTGGTGACAATTCATTTCACAGTTTACTTCATACTTCAACTAGAGTATATTATTTTATAGGTATCCAAGTCACTGGAAACATAAAAGCAATAATACTATGCCCAAGTTATCAAGATAACTTCGAGACGGAAGAAATTCATTCACACTCGCAATAAAAATAACAATATAAATAATTATTGCAAATGCACCAGGGATTTATAAATCTAATAATGTATTTGATTTATTAGTTTCTGAGGCTGTTTTAGACATATAGACCGTACACAATGTAGCATCTATTTAATATGCTACAAACGGTTTATGCAGCCTATTGAATGACAATGTCTGTATATCAATGCAATCTTTATTTAAGTATTGCATTCATAATATTAAAGTACTAACAATACGGAGCCTGACGAATTTTAATTATTGGTAATCAGAAACTATCCTTGTATACATACTGCCAAAGAGATAAATATACACTATACATACACATTCACGTTAAAGGAGTAACAGAATTGAATTATTTTGTCTCGAATTAAAATCAACTTGAAAATATGATCCCCTACGTTTATATTCTCCATGGCGTATTAGCCAAAAAGAGACGGTCTTGTAATTGAGACAGGTGGGCCTTGTGCTTGTCTGCCACTTAGGTGTACAAAAAAATCCAATTTTATGAAAAAATGTGTCGAGAATACCAGCGAAACTGCTCGTATTTCAGGCCCGTATGTTTTCATACTCGGCCTATTGTTTTTCGCAGTTATTTATTACGAAGTTTTAGCATAATACGGAGTTTATTAGGGGCCGGCCAGAGAGGGGCGAATCCGTTTTGTTTTTAGCAAAATACTCGTGAATCATTCGCACGATGTTCGTTTCACAGATATAAATTATTAAGTTGTTTTGGAGTTCATCTGCAGTTTGTTTGACAACATTATTAACTGGATTTTATTTTATTTGGTCTAGCTGCAATGCTTATATCACATTTGGATTGTGGAGGTCGGATGGCAATCGCGTCACAGAAATTATCGAAGTTCAGCCAAAGCCGCCGTTAGACTCGTAAAGCGGACCCCAAACTCCATGCTGGAAGCTTCGGATGCAATGGGATTAACACTAAGATGAAGAAGGAGATTAACTGGATTTTAAGCAATTTACTCCGTTTTTTCCTTTTTTTTAAAAGACTACTTGCCTTTTTTCGTAAGGAAGTTCCTACGGATACCACCCCGTCAACCATCAGGGGTAGTTATGTCGGACTCAAACCGACTAAAACCGCCCGCTGCATCATCTCAAGTCTCTATAGCCGAGTGTAATAATAGGTAAGGCATTTCCTTTACTCCCCGGTTGGCTCTTGGTCCCTATATCCCTTGGACAAATAATACCTCTAAAATATAGGAAAGGCCAGGGTAACAGTGTTATCGGTTAAATCTGAGGCTTTTACTACCGTCGTTTAATCTTTCAATTACTTATTGTTTGACCTATAGGATATTTATGGATGGGACTGCCCTCTGATCTCCTCGGTCGGTAGCTTAGTGGTTAAGGAGTCGGGCCTCACGATCGAGAGGTCTCGGGTTCGATCCTGGCCATGACACTACAGACGTGAACCCACTCCTAGCACAAGCATTTAGCTTAGTTGGAGGGGTTAGAGGGAATATTAGTAACTCCGGTTCTAATTTTCTTTAAAAAAAAAAAACACCGGAATGAAAGCTTACGTTAGAGCCTTGTCGCTCAATCAACCATGCAAATGAGGTTGGTTTGGTCCCATAGGGTTTTGGTTATGTCCCATACACTACATTAAAGACGATTAATTTCTAATGCCTTGTTGGTTCCCGGTGGAGTAGAATAGGACCACCCCACTCTTTCTGTGGGTGTCATAAAAGGCCACTAAAGGATAAGACTGTTCTCCACCCGACAGTAAACATACAATCCAAGAGAAAGGGCCGGCAATCCCGCTAAACGGCAATAAGCTTGCCCTCTATTACGTCGTAGGACCAAAAATCATAATTGGCGAAATGTGGGTGCTAATACACCTACCCCTTGGGGGATTTACAGACGTGAGTATATGTATGGATGAAAATTTCTTTAATATTACAACTATTCAAGCTTTAAGCATTTGTCTCAGTTTTGCGTCATACATCGCAGCATCCACTTAGCGTCAGATAGACAATGTTCCAGTTGAATTTTTTAACATAAATATCATAAGTTTTGGAAACCGATTTCAACAATATAATTTATCTTCCTAGCTGTTAACGACGCAGGTGCCCAAAATGCACTATTCGAGTTCATTCAACTCCTAACCTACTTGTAAAATTGACGTAGGTATACATTGACATAATTGTGCAAAATTCGTAGATTGTAACAAAGAATTGTTTTATTCATTCCTTTTGATACATTATGTGCATAAAATGGGAGAGATTATGTTAATATATGTAAGTAATGTGTGTGAAAATCGGAGGTCTCTGAACTTTTTATTGTACACGGGGTGTTGAACTCTCGTTCTTAGTTTTTCATGAAAATTTCTCTTATTACGGGAGCTGGGATTATGCATAATCCACATTTATATAAAAATCAATTGCTGTTCGTTAGTCTCGCTAAAACTCGACAACGGCTGAATGGATTTATCTTATCTTAGAATAATTTCCGGGCAAACCCTAAAAACAGCCCTTTTCTTTTTCCCATATAAACGTTTTCAGTGTTTCTGTTACCCTGGTACATTTGCATGAACTACCAGGCTGACAGAAATTTTAAGGAACTTTATCTGGGTCGCGGGAGCAGTGTGTGGAACCTTTCTATTCCGAACTAAACGCGGATGAAATCGCAGGCAGAAGCTAGTTATATTTAATATAGGAATAGGGTTCACGGGGGACTTAAATCAAGACCTACCAAGACCTTTTTTTTAAGGACACGTCAATTTGAAAGGCACAGTCTCGGAATGTGGGTAACAATTACAAACACGTACCGTGCTAACAATTGTGGCACTCAGCCTGACGGCCTCATCACATACTTTTTCACACCCTGGTTAAAGGACCCGGGACTGTAGGAAGAGGGAAACACGTGAGCTGGCAAGGAGTTCCAGGTCTTAGTGGTGCGGCATAGGAATGAGTCACTGAACCGCTTGGTTCTTGATGGAATATTCAATTCAATGTGGGTGGTATCTAAGCCCTGCACGTGTTGTCCTATGTAGGAAATGGGAGGGTTTCGGGGATATGTCAATCTCATTCGCAAGCTGTTAGCCCGACTGATTGTCAAACGAGACTTTAGCTCAGGCATTTCTGTAGAGGTAAGGGGTTCAGGTAGCAGTTGCTGCCATAAAAGCCCTATAAACCAAATTTAAAGGAATAGAATAAACAAGCCTTGTGTGGAGTCGTGGTAGGTAAGGTTGAATTGAGCCCGTTGATTTTAGCTTGTGTCATACAACAATGCATGAGTACATATTCTATGACACATACATACGTATACTCACGCCTGTAAGTCCTCGAAAGGGTAGGCAGAGGTGTATTGATTGTCTCACGTAATAGGGGGCGAGCCAATTACCGCCTGGTGCTTGGTCTTGGGCTGTATGTTTACTGTTGGATGGAGACCAGCCCTATCCCTTAGTTGCCTTTTACGACACCCACATGAAGAGAAAGGGTGGTTCTATTCTACCTCATAGGTAAGCAAAATGGTAATAAATAAATAAATATTCCACAACATTCTACACAACGCTATCTAGACCCATGGTAAGCTTTTATAGCTTGTGTTATGGAATCTAGAATGCGGATAAACATACTTATATACTTACTTTTTTTTTGTAAATACATACATATTATACATAGAAACACCCCGACCAATGCAAATAGCCATATTCATGCATACAAATATTTGCCGCCTCCTGCGTAGCAGTCGCGTGCACTACCGCCACGCCACAGTGGCTGTCAATTCAAGTTTGATAGTCCAAAATGGAGAAGGGGGTTCAAAGAGTTATATTTATAGATGAGGTCCAAGCATTGAGGACCCGTACCAGTACTTGCTATATATTAAAGGAACGTATTACTTCAGCTAACAGTTTAATCTTACCACACTTAATTACTGACACAATGAAGTGATGATCACATTCTTAGAATTGAATCCCAAGTGTTAGACGCTGACACGGACGTGATAACAGATTGATAGACATGCAAATAGTTTGTTCGTCATTGTGTTCATCATGACTCATATAGTTATTACAATAATTGAATCATGACGTGTTAAGGGCAGCAGATTTTCGAGATAAGATATGAATAGCAATATAGATATATTAGGGCTTCAGTAAGGTCTTCAGAACACTTCATTTGCTAGCACTAAAAAGGACTTTATTCATCTACTTGAACCGCTGTCTAAGTGCGAACTTTTTTGCGCGGTATCCTCGATCGATGTCATTTAGTGTAACTTCAGTCATATCTCCGGTTCTGCTCAACATTACTCAAAACAAATGTAACTTTTTAATTTTAAACAAGACCTGTCTAACAAAAAAAAGAGCATCGAAATCTGTTCAGTAGTTTTTACGTCCAAACGATTTTGATGCGGTTTTTTTTAATTACTAAATCAAATTAATAATAAAATTACTAAACTCTATCTAGAGTGAATTGAGATGAAGGTTTATATATTTATAATACATGCTTAATATAGTATAGGGTGCAGCGGGAACGGGATCGGACGCTACGCGGGTGGTAAAAATTTTCAGTATGAAGTTCGCCGGGTCAGCTAGTCGTTAATTGAACATAGCCGACGTTTTTTTAATAATCGCTTTATTGACACTCAAAGTTATAAAAAGCATATACTAACGCATGTATATAAATTAATAGGAGTAAGCAGAAGTGTAACTTACGCTCATAAGTATTCCCTCTACTTATACTCTCATATTATTTTGGCATCATATAATGGGGCTTAATAATACTTGACCCGGGGTCAGATCCCCAGGACCCCACACTGCCCCACAGTGCACATAAACATAAGCGCCAACTTATGACAGGGATTATAGACACAGTCTTCTGGACCCTTTATGAGGGTGTAATTCAGGAAAGGAGATCAGTGTTTCCCTGTATTTTGGTGAATACTATATTATCATTATGTCGTCAGAGAAAGGACCAAAAAGTTTCGTCCTTTATACCACACAAGTCACGGCCCATCTGATGGGAAGTGGTTACCTTTGGGCATGCGTAATACCAAGGGAGTCACACGTGCAGGAGGGCCAGACCGTAAGGGATGGCCCTGGGTCAGCCGGGGTGCGAGGGATATGTCTATGACAACCTCACCTCTGGCCTAGCACCAAGACCCACAGTCGGCGTGCGGTTTTAGTCGGTTTGAGTCCGACATAACCTCCCGTTCCGGCTCCGGCAGGGGGGTATCCCAGGGGATTTCCGCTCGAAAAAAAAAAAGGGAGTCACACGTGCTGCCGACAGTCAGTGGCGCGTCTTTCCTTTTATTTTCCTTTTCTTTCAGCCTTCCTTTCATATTCTTTCAGCAGCAAGGGCGTTTACTTTTTCTAATCAAAATATATTGTTCGAATACATAGGGAAAAAGAATCTTCTCGGGCGGGACTCGAACCCGCAGTCTTTCCCTTTCAGGGGGAATGCCTGACAAATTCGGCTACCGAGACACGCCCGATATGATTTAAATTTCCCATCTTATACGTCTTTAAGGCGACGTGGCGTCTTACTTAGCAGATAGGTTAGTATACCCACCAACAATAATTACGAAATACTCAGATCAATTTATCACCACTATATCAGGTTTGCCAGCCACAATAGTCCTGTCAGTAATGATAGATTGATCCCAATATAACGTGACATGACCATTGTCTGAAACTGGGTCAGGCACATACCTATAGGTACCTCCGAATACACAACACTTAAGGTTGTTGATAGACAATAAAATTCTTATCAATTGTTGATAAAAAAATACTCGCATTGGACATGGCGAAGACCACCAGAATTATGAAATTAATTCTTCTCCTCCTTTCAACTTTCAATTGGCAGGTGAGGTATGAATGAACCACCAAAATGTTATTTCTTCGTAATTATTCATTGATTCTTCATAATCCTCTATTGCACACAAATAGCAAAGAGGTATTACATAAAAGATAACTTCAAGAACATGTACAAAGGCAAACTTAACTCATTATGAGTTCTCTTCCAGCAAACCTTTGATTAGCAGAGAAGTAGTGAGGTAATGAAGGGATGTGAAGTGTACAAAAAAAACAGATTATCAAAAGGGTACCTAAACAGATACATCCTTACTAATATTATAAATGCGAAAGTAACTCTGTTTGTCTGTCTGTCTGTCTGACTGTATGTTACGCTTTCACGCCTCAACCACTGAACCGATTTTGATGAAATTTGGTATAGGGGTAGATTAGACCTTGAAAAGGACATAGGCTATGTTTGGTCGCGATAACCGACATCCACGCGGGCGGAGCCGGGGGCAAAAGCTAGTAATACCTATGTATATACACATAAACATGCATACATAGCAGACATTATAATATTGATTTGAATGATATTATAGATTTGAAACATATTGATTTAAGTTTAGATAATATATTTTTTATATTGTCGGAAGTTTACGTGAATTGATGAATGAATTCTATTTCTTCAAGTCGCAACCATTTTCTTTCTGTTGATACGAGTCTAACAACGGATTTGGTTGAACTTAGATATTTTCTGTGAAGCGCCTACCATCTAACCTCTAAAATACAATGGCGTTCAATCATTCATACTAATATTATAAATGCGAAAGTAACTCTGTCTGTATGTTACGCTTCCACGCCTAAACCACTGAAACGATTTTGATGAAATTTGGTAGGTATGGGTAGATTAGACCTTGAAAGGATATAGGCTATGCTTGGTCGTGAAAACCGACATCCATGCGGGCGGAGCCGCGGGCAAAAGCTAGTTGAATAATAATCACACAAAAGTGAACCAATAAAAGTGTTTTCATTTAAATTTAGATTTCTAGTCGTTTACACGTGGACATCAGTAAATAAGTTTGTCAGTCCCCTGGTAATTAGTTTGGTGTAGTCCAGTTAGAGCACCCAGCCGAAGAGCATCATCACTCAGCATCATCAACTATCTCAGTGTCAAATAACAAAAGAGAATTATTACGCACCATTAAGACCTGGAACTCCCTGCCAGCTCACGTGTTTCCTTCTTCCTACAGTCCCGGGTCCTTTAAGCGGGGCGTGAAAAGGCATCTAACGAGGCCGTCAAGCTGAGTGCCACCACTGTTAACATGGTACATGTTTCCGATGGTGAACCCTCTTTCCGAGACTTTGCCTTTAGCTTAACATCAGGCGAGGTGAAGTCAAATTGACGTGTCCTGTATAAAAAAAAAAAAGATAAATCTGCCACCAAAGATCACATTACTAATTTGAAAGAAGTCACCATTAAGACAAGCTTAGTTTAAAATAAACAGGCGGTTAGCATCATTTAAGAAACTATTAATCGTATAGCTATAAGCGTTGATAGATCAGTGGTTAAGGAGTCGGCATTTTGATCGCGAAGTTTCGAGTTCGTGTCCTGGGAAATACGTCACAAACCCGAAATATTAACACAAGCAATTGAACAAAGAAAGAGTCACCTTTTTTTATATAAAAAGAATATTAGAACCGTAGTTACTAATATTCCCTCTAACCCCTCCAGCTAAGCTAAATTGCTTGTGTTATGAGTGGGTTCACGTCGGTAGTGTAATGGCCAGGATCGAACCCGGGACCTCTCGATCGTAAGGTCGAGTCCTTAACCACTAAGCTACCGACGCTTCAACCTTACACTGATTGCACCTCGCCTGATGGTAAGCCGAAGGCAGTGTCAGGAAAGAGTGTCACCATTACAGACATATGGCATGTTATAATGGTAGTAGTCAGCTTGACGGACTCATCAGATGCTTTTTCACGCCCCGCTTAAAGGATCTGGGACTGTACGAAGAAGGAAATACATAAGCTGATAAGGAATTGAGGTTTAAAATATTGCGGCAAAGGAAAAGGTTACCTTTCACAGATTGCATCCAAAAACTTGAACTTTGGAGCCTGGGTTCTGGGGTCCGCCCACCCCTTGACTCCTTCCTACCGTGAGAGGAAAGCTACACCCGACATCAGTGAGAGGCCCGGCTTAAGCTGCGATAAGTTTGGGCCCGAATGATTCTGGTGTGCTCCATGTACCATATTGGCAGCTCAGTAAAGAAACAGTCAGCAAATAAACACCCAGCAAAGAAGCATCCAGCAAAGAAACACTCAATAAAGAAAAATCCAGCGATGACACATTCGGCAAAGAAACATCCAGCAAAGAAACACTCTTCTTCTTCTTCTTGGGGTGCCATCTTCTTAATGAAGGTCGGCGACCATTAGAGCAATTTAGATCTTTGACACAGCAGCCCTGAAGAGAGAACGGGTGCTCTTATTTTACCACTGGCGCAAGTTCTTTAGCCACGATATTCTTCGCCTGCCAACACTGCGTTTACCCTGTATCTTGCCCTGGATAATGAGCTGCAAGAGCTGGTACTTGGGATTTCTCATAATGTGCCCAAGATATTCCAACTTCCTTACTTTAACTGCCTGTAATATTTCCAGGTTTTTATGCATCCTCTCCAGCACCACTTCGTTTCTAATTTTGTCTCTCCAGGATATCCTTAACATTCTTCTGTACACCCACATCTCAAACGCTTCCACTTTTTTGCACATAGCATCTGTGAGTGTCCACGCTTCAACTCCGTACAGAAGAATGGAGAACACGTAGCAGCGGGCCAGTCGTGCACGCAGCCTGATATTTATGCGCCTATTACAGAGTAGCGATTTCATTTTGTAGAAAGCGTTTCGGGCTTGTTCTATGCGGCACCGTATCTCCAGACTATGCTCTCCAGCATCATTAACGAAGCAACCAAGATACTTGTATTTATCTACTCTCTCCAATTTATGGCCGTCACATAGCAAACTAATGTGGGCGGGAGGGTCTTTTGTAATAGTCATAAACTTGGTTTTCTTCTTGTTAATGTTGAGGCCATACGCTGCACTTACTGATTGAACTTTGTTTAACAGCAACTGAAGGTCTTTTATAGTGGGTGCGATTAAGACTGTGTCGTCAGCGTAACGAATGTTGTTAACGACTTGGCCGTTAATAATAATTCCCACATTCAGTTCCTGTAGAGCTTCTTGAAAAATGTTCTCAGAGTAGATGTTAAACAACAAGGGAGAGAGTATACAGCCCTGCCGAACTCCCCTCAAGATGTTCACATCCTCAGTCAATCTCGAGTCCACACGTACATTCGCCCTTTGGTTCCAATATAAGTTTCTTATAAACCTTATGTCTTTGCTATCCAGACCTGTAGATTTAAGTATCTCAAGCAATTTTGAGTGCTGTACCCTATCGAACGCTTTTTCGTAGTCAATAAAACACACAAAGACTGACTGGTTCATATCCAAACACCGCTGGACAAGAATCTGGTACCCAAACAATGCATCTCTAGTTCCCAGCCCGCTTCTGAATCCAAACTGTGAGTCCGAGATCGTGTTTTCACATTTCTTGTAGATCCTGTTATGGATTATTTTTAAAAAGATTTTAAGAATATGACTCATTAGTGAAATTGTTCGGTATTCTTCGCACTTCTTCGCTGTGGAAACTTTGGGTAGAGCAACAAAGGTGGATCTGAGCCAATCTACCGGAATATTACCAGAAACATAAAGAAAAATCCAGCGATGACACATTCGGCAAAGAAGCATCCAGCAAAGAAACACTCAATAAAGAAAAATCCAGCGATGACACATTCGGCAAAGAAACATCCAGTAAAGAAACACTCAGCAAAGAAACACTCAGCAAATATATATTCAGCGTAGATATTTTGGAAAGTTATGAATAAGCCATTAAGATGATCAATCCTGTTAATTCAGAAGACATTATTTTTGACTTATAACATTTGTTCTGTAACATGTTACATAACACCGTGTAATAGTGCGTACCCACACGCACTATTTAGGTACGATATTATATTACGAAGATTTATGAGTGACGTCATTTGATAACAATTTATTTTTAGAACGCAACCCCTCGCTTGAAACAGCTTTCGTAATTAATGTTTTAAATTGATCTCTATTTATATAACAACAATACAACATTCTAGACAACAATATCTAGACTTAGAGTAGATTCAACCTCACCTCCTGCCTGCACGACGACCCACAGACGGCGTTAGTCGGTTCGAGTCCGATATAACCTCCCCTTCCGGCTCCCGCGGGGAAGGTATCCTTGGGGATTGGGATGAAGGAAAAAAAGACAGATATATTGTATGCATAAATATATTTGTACTGAGCGGGTATCGAACCTTGCCTTCAACCTAATAGTTGAGACTATCCTCTTCATCATCATCAACCAAGTATCAAATCCGGTTTGCTCTTTGGGGAATGGATTTAGTTTTTGAAGTCCTGGGGAAATTTGCTTCATTTTGGTTTCTACGGAAATGACTATACAATACTCCTTCAGGACAGCCTTCAGCAGAGCCGAAGCTTGTAAGTGGGTACCTTTGGTCCGAGGTTAGTACTAATTTACATGCAAGTTGGCTTGGGTCCCATGCCTTGGTGTAAATACAAGATCTTGGTGGAGATAACTCTATTTTTTGGTACAATTTCTTCTAGAGACACACATCTTGGACATACTTAAGTGGTGAGACAAACGAGACCCTGGGCTGGAGCGCGTGAATTGTTTTGTCATAATCTATACTTGGTGAAATAGAGCCCCGTGCTCGTGCTATCCTCAAAAAACACCCAAGAAACGTATACTGCGCATCGGTAGCTTAGTGGTAAAGGAGTTGGCATTACAATCGAGTGGTCCCGTTCCGAATGGCCATTACACTACCGACGTGAACCCATGCATAGCACAAGCAATATAGCTTAGCTGGATCAGAGGGAATATTAATCATTTCGATTCTGATATTCTTGAAAAAAAATAGAGCATATTTTGAGCACATTTTAGGTCTAAGATGTAAGTCCCGTCGTATACAAAATTAACATACCCTTTATAAATACCCTTTCGATATTCCCTAAAGATTTGAAAGGTCAATATGACCCTTTCCGTAAATGCCATGTGACATTTAGACAGAGAAAAACAACTGCTTTATTTCTATGCAAATTTATAGATCTACCCCATTGGCATAGAAGAGGTATTAGTACTAGCTATTAGAATATTATTAATAGTAACATTCTAAGATATTCTAAAACTTCTGTCAAGCCCGCAGTTGCACTGGAAAGAGCGGATCCAGGCGCCGAGATGAAACCTTCAGATGCGACTGGGCTTTTTTTTCTTTTTTTTTATCGTGCGATAAATCCCCACGGATACCACCCCCACGGAGCCGGTGGAGGTGGTTATGTCGGACTCAAACCGACTAAAACGCACGCCGTCTTGGGTCCTTGGTTGCCGGAGGTGAGATTGCCAAAAGCATATCACTCGCACCCCGGCAGACCCAGGACCATCGCTTTCGAGATGGCCCCCTTCGGGTTGTGGGGACCACAGGGTCCCCATCTAACCCCGGTTACGGGGAGGTGGCCCGCTTCTGCTAGGGTGACAGGCGGCTCCACCGGTCACCCCCAGGCCAGCGCTCATGGAGGACGGAGGTCGTTCTGCGACATGTGACTGGGCTTAACGCTAAGATGATGAAGAAGATTCTAGGGTATTCTAATCAAAGCTAACTAGACCCAAAGCACAGAATCTAGTGTACAGTCAACGTCATAAATATCTTTACGACGAAGTCTCAAGATGATCTTAAAACTCTCGTACTAAGAGCACATGAAACTGATTTATTGATATGGCATTATTGTCCGAACTAAAGGCATAAGGTGTGTAATACCAAATATCAGAACAATCGATCAACTGGAAGGGGGTCAAAAAACGCATTTTGAGTACTGTGTCCGTCAACATCTTTCTGATGCTGACTGTACTCAAAGTAAGCTTTTCATATAGGTTTTAGAATGCTGACAAATATAAGATACTAGCTGTCCCGGCGAACTTCGTACCGCCAATTTTTCCCACCCTCGTGACGTCAGATCCCGTTCCCGCTGCACCATTTAGGGGGATGAAAAATAGATGTTGGCCGATTCTCAGACCTACTCAATATGCTCACAAAATTTCATGAGAATCGGTCAAGCCGTTTCAGAGGAGTACGGGAACGAACATTGTGACACGAAAATTTTATATATAAGATTATTTTTAAACTCTCGCGGCTTACTGGGACCTGGAATCCAGTGATCAAAATAGTGAAACCCAAGAATGCAATGCCGATGCTGTCTAAAACTGACATAGTGAGTGTGGTGTGCGCCAGCCTTACATTCGATGTGAAAATAATGGAGGGTAGGAATACAAAAAGAAAAGAAAATGTTCCCCACACACCGTGCGACGCCTGCAGGCCTGATAAGTCATGTCCACGGGGGCTGTAAAACACCCGAAAAGTCGGCAAAAGTAAGTTCTCAAAATTTGATCGCGTGAAGTCCCGAACTATATTATGGTTTGATATTACGGGGTGTATGGAACCCACCGCGCCATAAGGTCAAGCCGGCTACATGCCAGCCGGTGCCCGTGCAGATTGATGAACGAAATTTTGGCGTAGAGTTTACTCTCGGGGTTTGGAGGTCAGACCGCTGTTGTTCCCATAAAAACCGTAAACATAAAAGGAGGACGTAATAAAAAATAAAAACATCATAGGTATAATACTAAAGCCTGTTAATCCCCGAATGCTGAGATGTCTTAATATAGAACCAAGCGTTTCAGTGACTTATTCCTATGCCGCACCATTAAGACCTGGAACTCCCTGCCAGCCCCATGTTTCCTTCTTCATCTTCTTTGTCCCGGGTCCTTTAAACGGAGCGTGAAAAGGCATCTGATGAGGCCGTCAAGCTGAGTGCCACCACTGTTAACATGGTTACATGTTACATGGTTACATGTTTACGATGGTGACCCTCATTCCAAGACTTTGCCTTTAGCTTACCATCAGGCGAGGTGAAGCCTAACATCGTACTTACCCCTGAGTCACCTTCTACGATACACACAAGAAGATATGGGGGGCCCTGTTCTACTCCTCCGGCATTAAATGCGGCACGTAAACATGAAAAATATTCGAAATAATTTTAATGGGAATTAACGCGATCATGGTATAGGTATACCTACATACATAGCTTAGATTTGCCTGACTTTTCGACCAGTACCTATACCATGATCGCCATAATTCCCGTTAATATTATTGTATGTCATGGAATGGTAACCGCGGTAGCCTAGTGGTATGGGTAATGGACTGCTCAGACGAGGTCTCGGGTTTGATCCCAGGGATACCATGGCACACACCAATGACTTTTCAATGCTTTTCGAAGTTATGTGTGTATTTATCGCAGGTTTAATTGCAATATGCTCGCCACCTATTATATTGGGACCTAAACATAAACTGGCGAGATGTGGGTGCTAGCACCTCTGCCTACCCCTTGGAGGGATACAGGCGTGATTTTATGTTGTTGTGTGTTATGTATATCATGGAACACGATAGTTTAAAAGTTGTTATAGCAGAAGTACTAAACCTGTAGTCCTACTAATTGAAAAACTCGGTAGTACCTTATGGGGCCCCCTATACACACCCATAAATTCAATGGAAAACCATTCATAAAACTCAACACATTATATTAACTCATAACTCATATTTCATGGTTCAATGATCATAATCTAAAAACGTGCGTGAGTAAGAGTCCACAGGTACGGCTCGCACTTGACCGTTTTATATTTTTACTTCGAGTACTGGCCATGTGTTGTATACACGGTGCTACATCAAAGAACAAAAGAATTAGCTTCATGAAGAAAGTAAAAATAATACCAATCACATACAGGTTGTTTTTTTTATTAAATTAAAATATTATATTATTTTGTTACTGGTAAGTGTTAAAAGTAAAAAAAAAAAAAATAAGTTACTATACAACCGAATGCTAAACCATTTTACATTTTTACAAAGGAAGTATTTAAAAAAAATCTGTCTTTTTGTCTATTTGATATGGCTACGGAACGGCTGAGCAGATGGCTGATTATAATGCGTAACTTGGCTTTTTTATTTTAGAAAAAAACAATTAGCATTCCACGCAAAAAAGGCTGAGCACGCAGACAGAGTCGCGGGCACAGCTAGTAGTGTTCGAAAACGTTATTTGGCATAAAAATCTAGCTATTCTTTGCAGGAGCATGTAACCCTTATTTCATTCTGGGGCTCACAATGAATGTTACCGCATAAGATTTATTTAAAGGTTTGAGGCCATTCCTGGTTCCCGTAAGAGGTCGTTTGTTGTCGGTTTGGGTTGAAACCTCACTAAATTAACCACTATAGGTTGTATATAACATTGAAAAAATCTTTCAATAAATTCTGAAACATTTCACCTATGATACCGCAGTGTAAGCTTTTGAGCTATCATTCGAAAGCAGGTACCCACTCGCCTTGAACTTAAACTATATTATTTCGAAACTGCTTAATTATATTGCTAAAAAAGCATTTGTACACTGCTTGTGCTACCTTAAAATAAATATTTTTACGTTTTTAGTGTATTTTAAGACAGCTAAACATAACTTAAAGGTGTACAACTCAGCTTTTTAAGCAATAATTCTTTTAATACAACACCATTCCAAACAACCAACCAAATAAGCACAAAACAATTCAACAAAAACTGCACAACACCTGTCAAAAATAAAACAACGAGTAAAAGCAACAGCCTGTATTTCCCGGGCCCCCAATAAAGCGGCGCGGGCGCAACCGACGCCTAAACCGTTCATCGAACCCGGGACATCTGTTTCTTAGCACGCGCCCCGCCAGGCCCGCCACACTGTCTTGTCTTGATCGTTCAACGGAACGTTTTTGTTATTCAAATATCCTGGTGTAAGAAATTAAGTGTTGAACGAACGTTCATTTTAATAGCGTAACGAACTAAAAAGCCCGTGTACTATTTCTTTTTTTTTGGAGAAGACTTAACTAATGGTAATTAGGACAACTAAAGCGAATGCGGTACTTTTTGAAGACTTCATTGAGTGTCAAAAATGTTAGTAAGGTAAAGTAAAGCCAACGAAGCGAGAGAATAAAGGTAAACAAAGTTTCAGCGGTTCCAAAAAAAAATATTTGAAAATTATTAAACTATTAAATATTAAACTAATAACAAACTAATCGCTAGATAACGCAACATAAATCAGTAATGGTCGCTTTGTTTACCTTTTTTCTCTCGGCTCGTTGGCTTGACTTTAGTTTGTTAGTTAGTATAGTTCATGTTGAACCCATCTCCTGAGATATATATAATTTATGATTGGTGAATCTTAGCTCCTCCGCCGCCGGAGCCGGAGGGGAAGGTTATTTATTTATTTATTATATACTTCATTGTACGCCAATTACATTATTAATAGTATGGAAATTAGAAACACAAGAGCAGTACAAAGGGCGGCCTTATCGCTTTACGCAATTTTGTTCAAGATATATGCCGGTTACCAGTGGTGAGGGGTCCCATACGATTCCTGCTGTTTGCAGAGGCAAAAGGAAGGCGTAGTAGAGTGTTTACATTTACAATCCAATATTTCCACCGGCTTGCTTTTTGAAAACTTGCAATTCGCCAATGCCGGTTACTATAAAAATTAAAAAAAACCCCGACAAAAAATATCTCCTAAAAGTTGAAAGTAAGTTGTGTGGTTTTAGCCTTTGAACTTTGATATACCTAGTAATGTAATTTTTAAACTGTCGCGGCTTTTACTCATCCATGCTTCCATACTAATATTATAAATGCGAAAGTAACTCTGTCTGTCTGTCTGTCTGTATGTTACGCTTTCACGCCTAAACTACTAAACCGATTTTGATGAAATTTGGTATAGGTATAGATTAGACCATGAGAAAGGACATAGGCTATATTTGGACGCGATAAACGACATCTACGCGGGCGGAGCCGCGGGCAAAAGCTAGTAGTTTATAATAGGTCGGGACTTCACGTCATATATTTTGGAAAAACTTCATCAAGTCGTGACCACGGTTGCTGTAACGCACCAGATACGTCGGTGAAAGAACTATTATAAAATACATAGTAATGTTTTGATTCAAGCGTTGCCATGTCGGGGACCCTAGCTGGTAAAGCACTCGGTCATATTATTGAAACGATTCAAGGTAGTAGCGCCTGCGGAGGGAAACGCGGCTCTTCATCAACTATTACGTCATAATGACGTCACATTCTCTCACAGTTTCCTTAGTTATCAGTAACAGAAAAAAAATCACTAACAGGTGATTCGGTGGTTCCAAAATCTGACAGGACTTAAATGTATTCCTATCTCTTTTTCTATCGAAGGCAAGACAAAGATGGGAATAAATTCAGTTCTATATCGTTTAGTGAAGTTTTATAACAACAGAATTGGAAATATTTGGGTAGCATTGAGTCTTCATAGAGTACTACCCCCTTCTTGCCAGATAGAGTGACGTCACCATGGCGTTGTATTGACGAATATGATGACGTCAGTAATCTAAATAAAGAATATGGCGCCGAATGTTTTCTCGTAAACATCAACTATTATCGTATAATAACCTCATTGACCTTTTCCTGACCGCATAATACTGAAAATTTCCTGACAGGAAAATCTATGCTATTAAGATAAAGAGAGAGGTTGAAATTCTTTTGGTATTAAACAGTTTGTTAACATTTTCTGTAATTATTTTTGGAACAACCGCATATTTGCGGAAAAATCTTTCAGCATTTGAAAACTTATAATCTCTGATGGACATAGGCTATATTCATCAGCGGATCAATAATTAAAATGTCAACAAATTCGGCGGATGCCCATACACCATTTTAAAAACTAATAAATTACGTATAATATTATATAGGACGGGTGCAACAGGGATCCAATTTAATGGGCAATACCAGGCAGGGCTAACCAGACAATAACATTATTGCAAATCGGGATTTAAACTCAAATACGCTACCGTAGCAATAACTTTCTTTCGTGCAGGAACCTACTGAGATAGCCCTCCCTCCGCCCGGTGGGGGCAGTTATATCCGACTTAAACCTACTCAAAGCGCACACCGTTGGTCACCAGAGGTATAAAAAATGTGGATCTTCTGATGCCGCTACCGCTGCAATACCTAAGCAGTCACATATGCCATAAGGTCACCGCCTTCTAGATAATTACTCATACATGTTACGACGTCATTAAAATTGTAATTAGCAAATGAACAACAGAAAATTCTTGTTAAACGCATTCGTTGACAGCCATTGTAGATTACATCAGCACTAGGGAAGCATTCATAAAACGGAGCCCATAAAACAGTACAAACAATTAATATTTAAAACAGCTGACGAAATGGAAATGACGTTAAGTCGCAAACGGCGCCATCTTAACTGTTGCTATGTTGGCTTGAAGCCTGGTTTCACTTGTTGGTTGGAAACAAGTAATGTAATATGGAATGAGCACTCTTTCAAATATTTAATCTAATCATTTACGCCTTTTTTTTATCGTGCGAAAAATCCCCACGGATACCACCCCCACGGAGCTGGTGGAGGCGGTTATGTCGGACTCGCACTAAAACGCACGCCGTCTTGGGTCCTTGGTTGCCGGAGGTGAGATTGCCAAAAGCATATCTCTCGCACCCCGGCAGACCCAGGACCATCTCTTTCGAGATGGCCCCCTTCGGGTTGTGGGGACCACCGTGTCCCCATCTAACCCCGGTTACGGGGAGGCGCATTTTGGCTCCACCGGTCACCCCCAGGCCAGCGCTCATGGAGGACGGAGGTCGTTCTGCGACCTCCGACGTCCGGTTCGTCTTCGCTCTGTGCGTGCTTCCCGGGCCCGGAGTCTAGTCCGGAACCGACCGGCCGTCTCCTTCTCGAGCATTACTTGCTCGCAGAAGGAGGCAGCCGCACCCCAAGCGTTCGCACATCTTACCATCGCTGTGAGCCACGTGGCGAGTGTGAGGACTCCTACCCCCAGAGCCGCCACTAGGACCCGCCTCGGCGTGTCCCACGCCGGCCACTCGGTCAGCGTGTGCAGCTCTGTGTCCTCGCTCGCATCACAGTGATGGCACTCGGACGTTGGCTCCTTCTGGATCCGACACAGGTAACTCCCGAAACACCCGTGTCCGGTAATCACCTGCGTCAGCCGGTTCGAGAGGCTGCCGTGTAGCCTCTCTAGCCACTCCTCCATGATGGATCCGCTATTACGGCGTGCCCTGCGCTTGGTGGCCCAAGTCGTAGCTCCCATTCCGCTACCATGTCCCTGTGGAGCTGAGACCTCACGGCCCGAATTTCTTCGGGCTCGGGTTCCCGTCCCTGCTCCCGCGCCTCCTTTCGATACCGATATAGCATCGAAAGGGCTCTCGCATCCAGGTTCCACAGTAGGGATCCGGCAAGGAGACTCGCCGCCTCCAGGGATATCGTGCGGTACCCCCTATTTTTTATTTTTTTTTTATTTTTTAATCTTTATGCACAAAATATATGTACAAAGGCGGACTTAATGCCGTGGGCATTTTCTACCAGTCAACCTTTGGGTGATGCAGAGATTTGTCAAAGTAGGTGCTGGAAGTATTGATCTGATAGATAGGTAGGTACTTACGGTATAAATAATAAACATACACACAGTAAATATAAATATACTTAAATATATATACACAATAATACATACATATAATGCATACATATTTATATATAATACATACGGACAATATTTAAATGCATATACCTATACATAATATAACATCTATACAATATAATATATCAAGTACATACATACATAGTTTTACGGAAAATTCTTATAAATATTGTTCTGCCTATGGTACGTTATAGATCGATCGTACTTTTTTTTTTGAAAACAAAACGATTTGGGGACATCCTAACTTCTAGCGGGAGCGCATTCCAGAGGAGAATTGATTGCACAGAGAAAGAAGAGTGCACAAGGCTTGAAGTGTGAGTGGGACAGTGAAGAAGAAGATTGTTAGACGAGCGTAGATTTTTATTATGGTTAGAACCGAGAAGGTGGAGATGGGATTTTAAGTAAGCCGGGGCGTTAGGAGAATTTAATAAGGTATAGACCAGACTGACAGCTCGTAGACTGCGTCGCCGTCTTATGGGTAACCAACCCAGCTCTGCACGATAATCCGAAACATGGTCATACTTCCTAAGATTGTAGACGAATCGAATGCAATTGTTGAGAAGTCGGTCAAGTTTATTGAGCACGCTACGGCCCACGCAGCAGACGCGCATTGTGGACTGTCAGGGTGTCCGCCCATATTGGGCACCCATATAGGGCCATGGACCGCACGACTCCCGCGTAGAGTCTCCTACAGGAGTCATCCGGCCCCCTCATGTTGGGCAGCAGCCGCCCCAAAGCGGCAGTTATGTCCTTCAGTTTAGGGGCCAGTCTTCGGAGAGGCTCCCCGAAGTTCCACCGGCCGTCGAGCACGAGCCCCAGATGTTCGTGTGTTTCTTGGGCGAGGAACGGAGCTATAAAGACAAGAAGTTTAAGTTCTTTAAATCAGTCAGTCCAGAAATTGTTATACAAGGCAAAAGCTTTTCCATAACATAACATAAACTCACGCCTATATTTCCCGAAACCCCTTCGGGGATTGCAGAGGCAGAGGTGCTAGCACCTACATTTCGCCAGTTTATGTTTAGGTCCCAATGTAATAGGTGGCGAGCCTATTGCCATTAACCGGGCACTTATAAACCTGCGCTAAATACACACATAACTTCGAAAAGCATCGAAAAGTCATTGGTGTGTGCCATGGTAAACCTGGGATCGAACCCGAGACCTCGTCTCAGCAGTCCATTACCCATACCACTAGGCTACCGCAGATTTTCCCACATAGTTAAAAAATCGTTTACAGAAGAAGGTTTATAAATAATCTTATAGAACGTTGAAAATATGGGGTGTGTAACGGCAACAGAAGCATATTTAAAACTCATATAAACACAAGCACACACTACACTCTGGTTGCTGGCTTACGCTGTTTATGTTTTATTTATTTCACCTTATTCTCTGCTTACATAATATCATAGTGTTATATAGTCATACAAGTTGTTGTTATATAATCATACAATTTGTGAGGTGAGATGTGCATCCGCACTCTGGGCCCCATGTCACAGACTAGATGGGCTGTTATATGTTTAAGTTAGTAATGGGTAGATTGTCAGAAACATGTGTACAATATAATAAATTAATTATCTTCCTCACCTTAGGGTATATACATGTTGCTGGTGTAATGTGGGCCACTTTATTTATCTTATTTGTTGTGGAGCCGGGTCACCAACGGAGGGGTGCACTGCTAGTGGTCACCATTTGTTCCAGTTTGCTTTGCCTTAGTATATTTTTGTTGTTATGACTGGGACTGCGAATGTCTGGGGGCGGGAGATGTAAAGGCAATGTAAATTGTTAACTACACGCTTATCCGTTGTATAGTGGGGATGTTTAGTCTTGGCACCTGGCAGGTTTTTTGAGCACATGCTGATACATCAAGATGTTCTTGCCAGATGGATGCGTGCGTGAGCGTCACAAATGGCGTCCTGTTCGGATGCAATAAATGTATGTTTGGGATGGGCACCTACCTGATATGCACATAACTTTGAAGGTTGATACCTTGTCTGGCGAAATTATAATGTAATGTTTGTACCTACTGTTACTTGTAAAATAACTGTAATCGATCTATTTGTCTGTATTTGTTCGTATGTATTGAGAAACTTTTATATTTTTGTAGTCGTGAGTAGATAAAATTCAATCTTATTGTGTACCTGTTGTCCCAACCAACCGTAGGATAGGATGGCGCATTAATTGCATAGTTATTATATTGTTGCGTCACTCCACAAAAAAAAAATGGCCGTGAACGAAAATCAGTGCTTGGTGTAGACAGTTCTAAACAGAACTTTACTTACATCACAGCAAAAAACTGAGAAGCGGCCAATTTTGGTGGCTGCAGCGCATATTATCCTTTATATCATTATTGTTTTAACACTAGATTAATGATTAACTACAACATTAGTTAGGCCACCGCACTTTTATTTCTTTTATTTGTTGTTGAAGTTATTTTATTAACATGTTGACGTCATCGCGTCAGTTTACATCATAAAGCCAGTTCCATAGATTATGTCATTATTATTTATTAAGTCAGGTTATACTGTATGACATAATACACAAGTACCTACAGATAATTTATAAAATCATAGTCATGGTCATGACATAATCTATGGGCTGAAGGAGATCAACAATGGTGGGCAGTGTTGCCGTTATAGAAAAAGTATGATTAGTTGTTGGAATTATTTATTTAACGAACTACTTGGTATCTTTTATGTGTATGTGCTGCAGCTGCGAGAAATAAATGTATTTTCTTTCTTTCTTTCTTTCTATAATAACAAAAAATCTAACGTTCACTTGACATAATATCACTTAATATAATTTTATTTAATATAACGATCAGTTGTCATATTGAACTGTAGATATAATTTCATTTTATCTAATTTCTTTTGATATAATGAACACTTTTTATAATGCACATTTGACATAAAATTCGTTTAGTATATTATTTATCTTATAATATAAAAATGAATCGCAAAATGTGTTGGTAAGCGCATAACTCACCAACGGCTGGACCGATTTCACTAATTCTTTTTTTGTTGTGTTTGTTATTATCGGGAGAAGGTTCTTACGTAAAAAAATAATAAAACAGTTGTACAGAAAATTTCAGAAAGTAACTTTTCTTTTTCTCATACAAACTTTTTCTATTATGTGAGAGAAGTTTATGTTTACGTTACGGAATTACTATTTAGTAGTAGTAGGTAGTAGTAGGAATGGGAATGGGAATGGGAATGGGAATGGGAATAGGAATAGGAATGGGAATAGTAATGGGAATGGGCACGGGAACAGGAATGGGAACGGAATTGCACGCGGGTGGAAAATATGGCGGTACGAAGTTCGCCGAGACAGCTAGTTTACTATAATATTCATAATCTCTAAGTAACTTTTAATATAATTTAGAATATTCGATACGATTTTAAACGCCTGCTAACCTGGTGCTAGCAAAAGTGCATCGCATAAACATTATTGCTACCAAAATTTATACCCTATACATCACCCAACTATTGTTACCAGGAGGATCTGGATGCAATCTGGACTTTAGGGCACCCCGACTCGGATAGGTTAGGTTAGAAGGGGATGGCGGGGTCGTAGACGCGGGGTCGTGGTTTTTTTTTAAATCAACCAGAAGTAGGAGCCCCGCGAAGCGGGGCTCCGTCGACCAAGTCCGACCTCGACCAGAAAATTAGGTCAAAAGAACATTAGGTTAAATGAAATTTATATTAAAAGAATATTATGCATTTTGAAAATTATATCATATGAACTTTATACAAAATGTTATTATATCAAAGGAAGATTATATCATATAAAACATTATATCATATGAAATTAGGTTATTTGATATTATAGCATATGAAAATTATAACATATGAACGTTATTTCAAGTAAAATTAGAGCATTTGTTATTATATCAAACATTACACACCCGAAAATATGAGCCGGTGTGGCAAGAGGGTAGGGGCATCCAACAATGCGAAATTTTACTTGAGTTATTTTTATGGTGGCTGCTTTCAAAACCTGAATTGTGACTATTACTCGGAGGAAAAAACTAATATCTAGCAGCATCCAGCCGGGCTATAAACCAACACAATAGCTTTGTGCCTGATAGGGCTGTTCATAAAAAAATATGACATTGAATACTGAATTATTAAAAACTACTAGAGTATGAATTGAAGTCAATTGAATATTCCTTATCGTAAGTATATTTACGCCTGGAATTCTTCGGAAGGGTAGGCAGAGGAGTAATAACACCCACACTTTGCTTAGTATGATCACAATCACACGTAATAGGGGGTAAGCCTATTGCCGTCAGGCGGGCACTTTGTCGTGTCACTGCTATCTTGAGCGTCATAACACTCGGTTTGGTAGTTATCATTTAATTCTCTTAACAGATAGTCAGCACATCATCTTGTTATCGATATAGCAGTACTCCTGAAAAAGTGCGTGAAACAATATTTCGTCTTATAAGATTTAACAAGTCTTTAAAATGAAACTATTTTGAACAGATTTCCCGAAGTTTCGGTTGCTTTTCGGCAAACTGAGAGACCGAGTGATATTCGTATAAGCTTCCGACAATACTATGTAATGTTTTTCTTGATTTTGTTAAATGGACCGCGTCCTAATAATGCTCCAGGTAGTAAAAAGGCACCCTATACCAGATACCATCGAAAGCTCAAAACCTAGCAAATTTCCAGGACAATAGCATACCTACACTGGTTATGCAATCAAAACCTAAATATTACACCTATACTTAATGGAAATATTTCTCTAGAAACTGTTAGCAGATAAATCTGAGCTGAAAAGGTTCGCGCTGCATTCCCAGAGAGTCTAATTGCCTATTTGCAACAAACAGACAATCAGATAAATTCTATTATTAGCTGAATATGAATAATTCAACAGTCGTTCCACCTAGTTGCACAGTTAAGGCTCGGAAAGATGACAAAAGTTATGATTCGGGTCAAAATGGATAAAATAATTATTTTTAAAGTTACTTTCGAATAGGCAAATTAAGGGTGTCTGATTTGGGATTTACATTTTTTGTGGCAAAATACCAGTAGATTTTTAGGAACATTATTATTTGAAAATGAATGCCTAATTTTTTTAAAGGACTCGACAATGTACCTTCATTTTGCTTGATGGTAAGCTGAAGGCAGAGTCTCAAGAGAGTCACCATTAGATACACCAATAATGTTACAGTGGTGGCTTTCAAGTGGCCTCATCAGATGCTTTTTCATGCTCTGCTTAAAAGAAAGAAAGAAAGAAAGAAAGAAATTTATTTGGCAATCACTCACATACTTAAAATTAGACTGATTAAGGAAACACGTGTGCTGGTAAAGTGTTCTAAGGGTTTATGTTGCGCAAAGAAGACAGTGATGCTAATTCTGTTGTGTCAAAAATACACTAAAAACCTCTAAAATTTATTATACACCCAGATTGTATAGTCGTTTCGTAGAAAAAGATTATTATAGTGTGTGGCCGATACCGGTCAGCGCTGACAGATTTTGGCCGGACAATTTGTGGCCGTGAGGCAAATGAACACACGATTAACAGACAGCCGACCGGCCGACTATTGCAAGTAATTTTCAACCTTATTGATATCACATAGAACAGATTATTTTTTCGTATATTCGTGATCAGTGGCATCTATTTATACGAAATGACATGTAATTAAGAAAATGTTATTAAGGTTGAAATCGTTTTTCTGTTCTTAGTAATCCTTGTAGTCGGCTATCGAAACTGTCAAAATCTTTTTTTACGAAATGACTATACAATCCTGGTGTATAATACCATTTTAGATTTGTTTAGTGTAAGTATTGTAGTTAGTTTTGCCAAAACAGAATTAGCATCAGTCACCGTTTATATACTCAAGCCTATAGACAATATCCCGGAAAGGGTAACCAGAGGTTTCATTACACCCACCTTTCAAATTATTTTGTAGTAATCCCAATGTCGTGGGCCAAGTGGTAACCGGATTGGTTAACGTTAGCTCATTACTAAGTTAAGCAATTATAGCCACGGTGGTCCTACGATGGGTGACCATTCTCCACTTACTCCTCCTTGTTAACGTGTGACTTAAACAGGCTTTGGATGAGCGACTTTTGTTTGATCTCCTAACACTCTTTTTGATGTACGGAAATACCCCTCCTTATATCGGACTCGAACCGACTAAAACCACACACCGTCTGTGGATCGTCGTACTAAGTGGAGTTGTTTTCGACATATCCGTCGCACCTCGGCTGACTCAAGGCCATCCCTATCGGTCTGGCCCTCCTCGGGCCGACGATGTCCCCAACTCGCCCCCCGTATTGGGGAGGCCCCCTGTCCCAGAACCTCGTCCTTCAGTCAGCAGGTGTACTCTGTAGCTGGTAAGGAATCTGAAGATTTCACTTGGGCAATAAAACACCTAAGTCCTCTCATCAAAAATAAGGTTAAAAACTAACGAGCTCACAGTTTGCGCATATTATTTGCCACGTTGAATACAATACAATACATTATGAGTTATATACTAGTTATATATCACTGAGTAGAATGACTAAACGGCCTTTTGCAACAGGTGGTTAGCAGATGCATTGTTGTAGAGTACCGATAGCAAATTAATTGATACGTATTTACTTTCCCAAAAGACTGCAGACTCCGCAATGTATCAAAAATAATACCTTCAAAAGCGAATTTGTTTTTTTTTAATAGTGCTAAGGTTTCTGCAAAATAAATTTTATATGACTCTGGTTACTATGTTGCATCTTCCTGCAAGAGAATAATGGGTTACGAGTTATTGGACATTAGATTACTTGGTGACTTCGAATAAGGTTACCTGTACAGAGGAGGATTTGCTCTTGACAAATGGTATTTCGAATTTCCATCATCAGATGATCTGCCTACGACTGACCTTAAAGATCCCGTACTGTACAAAGACACCCAAGTAACATGGCGAATATTCCTCTTCTTCGTCGTAGCGTTAATCCCAGTCGCATTCGAAGCTTTGAGCATGGAGTCTGGTGTCCGCTTTACTAGATTAACTGTGGACTTGGCTAAACTTCGATTCAAACAGTTCGTAAAAAAGTTGGTAGAAGACTCCACTGTCGCCCTTAAAAACGGATATAAAGAGAAGGGGAATTTGAAGTGATTCAGCATTCCCCATGTAAGGGAAAGGTCGTGGGTTGGGAAAAGGGAAAAGTCCCACTTGAGCACTTCTTTTTCCCGATGTATTTCGAATTTAAAAAGTTATCATAATAATTGCTATATTTCTGTGAAGCGATTGCCCCCTGACCTCCACACCCAAAGACGATATCGAAGCATTGCAGCTAGACCAGTTGTTGGACTTTTTAGGGCTCTAACTACCCGTAACGACTGCCATAGATGTTCGTATGGCAACCGGGACTGACGGCTTAACGTGCTCTCCGAGGTACGACCAGACCAATGCAAATACCCATAAATATTTGCACTGAGCAGGGATGGAACCCGCGCCCCCTGCGTAGCGGCTGCGTTCACTACCGCTACGCCACGGCGGCTTTCTGTCGGTTATCCATCATCATCTACATCTTAATAATGTTCCTCATTGCTTTAACCTTGGAGCCAGAACGATAACTTCTCCCCAGCGCTCTTAGTGGGACCCTATACACTACTCTAATGGTGCACATTAGGAGAGGTAGAGGCTGGTTCCAGTATTTATTTTATAATTAACTTGAGCTCGAAATGCCAAATTTACAAAATTAATTTGTTAATAACTTGCTTATGCCCGTGGCACCGCTCGCATGGCTGTCTTTTATCGCGACAAATATAGCCTATGTTCTTCCTCAAGGTCTAATCCACTCCTATACCAAACTTAAAAAGTGTAAAAGGACAGATCACGCCCCTTTAGCCTAACTGGCATTTTAGGATCGCATGTGACGCCAGTCATTACCCGCCACTTAGCCCACGCGGCGGCAATACGTGCCTTGACGTCGTAGTCGATGTCACCAGAAACGTGAAGTACAGATCCCAATTACTTAACCTGATCCGTGCGCTCGACCAAGTCATCGCCTATGCGGGCTGGTGTGGGATCTGTTGAGTTTAACGCCAAGTATTCTGTCTTCCTCACATTTATAATATTAGTATGGATATGTATTTTTTTGCCGACCATACACTAATCTGTTCGTTGCATATTCATACAAAATTGCCGTTCTATACGTATACGTATATCTACACCATTGTCTTGATAAGAATCTGTGATTGCGGCTTTAAAGGTGTCTTTAAAAGAATGAGGTACTAATGTATGACATACGAAATGAGGGGTGTTAATGAGTGTTGTCGGCAGTGAGGTAATGAGTCTAACTAACGACAGAGATCCTCCGTCTAATGTAGTAGCGTATCGAATTTGAATGTGTGATTTTATGATTCCTATTTACGTGTAAAGACACTTTAGAAGGGAAAGAGTCTAAGGCTGGGTTGCACCATCTTCTTTTAACATTAACAGTTCGGTTAAAGTACCGGTCAGGTACAAATTAAATTAAAATTAAATAATCATTTATTTCAGACCATAGTTTCAGTCCATAGGGTTAATATATTAGTAACAATTTGCTTAAAATTATTTTAGTATTGTTAGTATTAAAGAAATACAAATTCATACATTGCCGTTTACAACCCTTACCCAATGTTTTTGGATAGGGCAGTCAAACCTGTGAGCAACGACTTTCAGAATGCCGTTGCACCATTTGACAACAGTTAATGTGACGTCAATACTTGATTCTAACCGTAAGCGGCCACGATCGGCCGGTTATTGTCAGTGTTAACTTTAAATTGGTTTAAATCTGTCAGAAAGAAGGTGTCTTTATTATAAGTATAAAACGAAGGAGTTTGATTTGATATCTCGACTGATCGACGTAAGAACTGACAGCAAAAGACAGCTAACAACCAAAAAAATACCCATAAGGAAGTTGACGTAAATAATGTCTCATTTGACTTGCAACCCTGATAACTTTATCCGAGCTACTAACTACACTGGTACAACTGGGTGCAACACATTTAGCAGAAACCGTTAGAGTCATAACATAACATAAACTCACGCCTGTATTCCCCGAAGGGGTAGGCAGAGGTGCTAGCACCCACATTTCGCCAGTTTATGTTTAGGTCCCAATGTAATAGGTGGCGCGCCTATTGCCATTAACCGGGCACTTATAAACCTGCGATAAATACACACATAACTTCGAAAAGCATCGAAAAGTCATTGGTGTGTGCCATGGTAAACCTGGGATCGAACCCGAGACCTCGTCTCAGCAGTCCATTACCCATACCACTAGGCTACCGCAGATTCATTACCGTTAAAGTCATTGTTACAATTAATGTTAAATTTGACGTAAACTTTTTTTACTTTAGCAGGTAGTATGGTGCAACTAAGCCTTAGAGAAGCTAAAATCTAAACCTGTATAAAGTCAGAAAACCTGTTGTCTATGCTTAGCCCGCATGAAAAAAGCCGTGAATTATGTACTGTCTACACAGTGAAATAATATACTAAACCAACGTTAATAGCTATAACTATTTTCAGTTGGGGTACTCTTTTGGTCTCCGAGAAATTTCATTTTCAATTCATTTACTTAGAAATAACAGAGGGGCTAGCATGATGAAACCATTCATGAGATATGAACTACAACCATGCAGGTAGATAATGAAGTCACTTTGATTTTCTTACGCACGGCAGGGTTCAAGCCGAACCGATTAAGTAACTTCGATCCGCAACTGAGGTAGTTTCGTGGTAGCCCCCCAGAATAGTTCTATATCAGAGCACATATTATACGTTTGCAGTATTTAGCGTTGTTTTCAAGCGGCTTTGTGGTTGCCTATTACAGGTCGTATTCACATCTAGCGGTTTAAACGTTAGCATATATAACTTTTTAATTTGTATGTATAGTTACAGGCATTTAATGTCTTGACCCGAAAGCGCAACGGAAATGAGGCCTTAACGCACGTGGATTGATTGTATATAAACTTTGATTGGTGGATATGAGCTCCTACGCCGTCGTAGCACCCCGTGCTATTTTTAAAGGGCACGCAAGAACGGAGTCGGTTCTATTCCGACATAACCTCGCCTTCCGGCTCCAGTGGGGGAGGTACCCGTGGGGACTTCCACACGAAAAAAAGGGGTCAAGATATATACGTACATACATATAATCACGCCTTTATCCCCGGAGGGTTACGCTGAGGTAAATTGACACCCATATTTCAACAATAATTTGTAGTCGGTCCCATGTAATCGCTAATATTCCGAGCACTATTGTTGCCTCGAGCCTATACCTGATGTTAAGCAGCACTATTCCTTAGTCGCCTTGTACGACACCGCATGGGAAGAGATGGGGTGGTCCAAATTCTCCTCTGCCAGGAACCACAATAAGATATATACCGCTAACTATAAACAAATATTGAAAGCGGAATTTAATCAGTTTTTAACTGTAACATCGATTTGTAAATATGTGAGCGTTTCCCATTCGAATGAAAGGTACATCAATATGATAAATCATGGTGTTGATTTGATGCGACTCTATACAGCTTCTGGGTGGAAGTGGGCGGGCCACATATGCCGTAGAATGGATGGCAGATGGGGTAGGAAAGTGTTGAAGTCAAAACCATAGGAGGGGCGTAGGCAGACCGCCAGCTAGGTGGAGCGACGACATAGTCAAGGTTGCTGGGAAGAACTGGATGGCGAAAACACTGTTATGCCAACAGTGGAGGGAATTGGAAGAGACTTACACTCAGCATTGGGTGACTACGGGTTGAAAAAGAAGAAGAAGATACAACTTCTAGTGTTAATTTATCGAATTGTAGATAATTTAGTTTGGAGCGATTTAGAAAGGATTTTTTTTGTGATGGTCCTTTTTTTTTTTTTTTTTTCGTGCGGATATCCCCTCGGATACCCCCCTGCCGGAGCCGGAAGGGGAGGTTATGTCGGACTCGAACCGACTAAAACCGCACGCCGACTGTGGGTCGTGATGCTAGGCCGGAGGTGAGGTTGTCATTGACATATCCCTCGCACCCCGGCTGACCGAGGGCCATCCCTTACGGTCTAGCCCTCCTCGGGAGGGGGGACAACGGTGTCCCCGACTCGCCCCCGGAATGGGGAGGCGCGCTTCTCAGCGCGCCGTCACCGTGGCCTGCTTCTGCTGGGGTGACAGGCGGCTTCACCCGTCACCCCCAGGCCCGCGCTCATGGGGGACGGAGGTCAGTCAGTGTGTGATGGTCCAGACGGGATTATTTATCAGCGGGTGGGAGAATTAAATAAATAAATAAATAAAAATCTGTTTATTTCAGTAATCTTAAAACTTAACAATGTTGAGTCTTCCCGGTGAGTAATCGGATGATACTCGTGTTGGGAATGACCCGCTACTTCCCTTGACAATACTAAAGATTACAATAATAGTGGGCGCGTGTATGTGTGTGTGTGTGTGTGTGTGTGTGTGTGTGTGTGTGTGTGTGTGTGTGTGTGTGTTTGTGTGTGTAGTTGTGTGTGTGTGTGTGTGTGTGTGAGTGTGACCTTGGATGCGTAATGATTATCTCTGTTGGCACATTACAATGTTGGTAAGATGAGAATCAGACAATTCTTGTTAAAATACTTTCAACTTCATCATAAGTAAGAGTAAATAAGAATTGCATGAGTGATTTTTTGCACGTGTGAAATTGTTTAGGATATAATTTGAGTGTTTTGTTTAGTTTATTATATGTGAATGCTGCCTGACATGGATACTGTCTTCCAGCAAAAGCAGTACGTACCAGAGGTGTAGGAGCAACAATATCGTTTCTTCTCTTTCTTTGAAGTTCTACTTTAAGTGGTAAAGATTTATGACGCTTTAGGGTTAGGTTAAGAATATAAAGCTTTCGAACTGAGAGAAGTTTGCTAGTCTGATATAAGTTGTTAGTAGGAAATGTATAAGGTTTGAAGTACATAACCTTTAGAAGATATCTTTGTGCCCTTTCGAGGTTTAAAAAGTTGGTCTTGTTAGCTCCACCCCAAATTGGGATGCAATAGGCTATTATCGATTGAGCTAATGCTATGTAGATTTTGTTTAGAAGAGAGCTAGACATTACACATCTTAGTAATTTAAAAACCCATATTAGTTTACGAATACGATTTATTACCGCTTCCAACTGTGGGTACCAACACAGCCTTTGGTCAATAATGATGCCGAGATATTTTGTTTGGCTGACCTTGTTAATGTGGGGACAATCGCACAGGGTGTTTTCAGGGTTCGGGCAGCTGTGGATTTTTATGAACAGGTTATTCAGTGGCTGCGATGATGTATAGGGAGAAAAACAAATATAGCATGTTTTGTGAGTGTTTAAAGTTAGCAAGTTTTCCCTGAGCCATTTCGATACACGCGCCAGTCCCTTCATAGCTAGGGCATGTACGGAGTTCCAAGTATTGGCAACAAAGACAATAGCAGTGTCATCTGCATAGGAGAGTATCCTTCCCCCGACATCCTGTAGGTTACATAATTCATTTATATAAATTAAAAATAAAGTCGGGCCAAGGACACTCCCCTGCGGAACACCAAATTTCACGGCGTATTCGTCACTTACGTTGCCATCAATTTTTACAGATTGGGTTCGATCACAGAGATAGCTGGTGAAGAGAGAAAGCTCTACTCCTCTAATGCCTATGCTCTCCAGCCTGTTTACAAGAACCGGGACAGAAACCGTATCAAAGGCCTTTTTAAGATCTAAAAATACCGCGAGACATTTGTTTCCCTTGTCGATCCCTTCAGTTATAGTAGTAGTCAAATCCAGAATTGCGTTTTCCGTTGATAGTCCTTTGCGAAACCCATATTGAAATTTTGACAGAATATTATATTTATTAAGATTAATTAACTAATCTGACATTTAAGAGCTTTTCAATTATTTTTGAAATTGAGGTCAGGACAGATATAGGCCTATAATTGTTAACATCAGATCTGTCTCCGCTCTTGTAAACAGGTGTTACCATAGACCGCTTGAGAGATTCAGGAAAAACCCCCTCACTAAAGCAAAGATTCGCCAGTTTACTAATGTATGGAAGAACAAAATCACGAGCACTCTTCAGAAAAGCAGTGCTAATTCCATCCCAGCCAGGTGCACTGCTAGAGTCCAGGCTCATTAGTACCATGTCAACTTCTTGGGGGTCTGTCCCCAGCAGTACAAACGAGGAATGGTGAAGACTACCAGTCCGTGAGCTGTCTGGGTTATGGTCGTTGGTTCCAAATTGTTTAAGTATGAGTTCAGCTAAATTTGATCCAATGTTGACAAAATAATTATTTATATAGTTTACTGAGTCTAGTGGTAGTGGTTTTATGTTAAGTAGATCAACGTTTTTCGACTTAGGTGGCTTATATTGAGCAACTTTATTAATAGTGTTCCATAGCTTTTTAGGTTGATTAACCGATTTATTAATTAGTTCCCTATTATAATTCCTCTTAAGTTTAGTTATTAGATTGCAACAAAAATTTCTATAGCGTTTATAAGTAATTTTTAAAATGATATTTTGAGGATCCTTACTAAGTTTAATTTGCATGTTATTTCTAAGTTTAATGCATTTTAGTACACCACCAGTAATCCAAGGTTTTAAAATTCTTTTGCTATTTGATAGGGTTATGATCTTGGAATTAGCTTGGACAGATGCCTTAATCATAGCTATAAATGTGTTTGCAAAGATGTTCGGATCTTTGTATATATCAAGAAATGATACATCAGATGCAATGAGAGTTTTATACGCATTTTCAAAACCTACAATAATTTTAGAGTTAGAGGGAGAAGATTCCTTATTTACATTTGCAAATTTTATAAGGATTAGGTTATGATCGGTAATAGTAGTATTTAAGACAGCGACAGAGAATGATTTTTTATTGGTATCAGATTTGAGCATAACATGGTCTAGACAGGAATCTCCCCTAGAGGGGCAAGTATGACTGGGCAAAAGACCATGTAAGGATAAAACATTCAGGTAATTAAGCCGGTTATTGCGTTCCTGTGATTTTTCTTTGACTGAGCTGATGAGGTCAATATTAATGTCCCCTATAACCGAGATATTTTTGAATTGAGAAATGTTTTCAAGATGTGTATTAAGGGACTTATTAAAAAGGTTTGCATTTAAATGGGATGGAGAACGATATACTGCAAGAAGAACATAGTTGGCGATCATAATCTGGAGTCCCATAGCGTCAGCAAGACTGAGTTCTGTAATTTTAGCTTGATGTTGATCTTTGATATAAACTACGACACCGTCATTTTGATTAAGAACACTTACTGTTCGATATGAGGTATACTTATTTAGTGAAGGCAGATGTTTATTTTGGTTCAATCTACATTCTGTTAAAATCAGGATGTCGACTTCTAAGTTTAATTGAAAAAGTGTTATTTGAAGGTCATCGAAGTTCTTATATATACTTCTTATATTTTGGGTGATGACAATTAAATTATTATTGGTACTGGTAAAAACGTGTTGAGCTAGGTCTTGTAAATTACATTTAACTGATTCAGTGTCTAATTCTTGTAGTATAAGAATACTATCCATAGTGAAAAAATGGTTCAAGATGGTCGTGGCGAGATTTGGGATTCTTGAAGACACTTGGGACAGTGAGTTTGATTGATTTTTTTGTATGCATTAGGGTTTTAAGTTTCAGCTCAGTTTTGGAAAGTCTTACTTCAGTTGGTAGTGGGTATAAGTTCGTGCAAAGAAATTCAGTGTGCGCGATAGTGAGTTGCTTCTGACAGAATTTTAATTTTGCTAGTGAGAAGTTGTGTTGTATTATGTAAAATAGTGTAAATATGATGATAGATTGAGGAGTAGTGTACACATATTGTACAGTAAATTTAAGTAATAGACAGTTTTTCTTACCGTGTTGTAGTAGACAGTAAATAATATATGAAAGTATACTAAAAAACAGGTGACAAATTTGAGTAGATAGTCATTTTTTTTCCAGAAGTAAGTGGACTTGAGCTTCATTCTGGATACAAATTATTTTGGAGCTGTTGTCCTTTCGTACAAATACTTTTCCAAACGAAGTCCAACAATATTTATACTGTTTGGACTTGACGAGATCCCGGGATAAGAAGAACAGACGTGCACCTTTCACAGTCAACTGTTCCGATATGTAAATTGGAGTGTCTTCATTGGAAGTGTGTCCTAGGTGTTTTGCCTGAAGTTTGTTTTTGTTTTTGATGTTGAACTCCTTAACCTTTTTTAAAAGGTCTGTTTTTAAAATAATAGAACCGAGTTCCAAGATTATCGGGGGTTTTTCTCCGCTTCATTTCTTCCCTTGAGTCTGAAGATGTCCTTAATGTCTCGTGTGCAGATGTCAATGTTAACTGTTTTGGATAAGTTCAATACAATTTTGATTAGGTCGTCTCTATTTTCCTGGTGTTTACGTGGAACATTTTTAAGTTCTACACTAGTCTTTCGTGCCACTTTCTGTAGGTCCTCGATTCTATCTTCCAAAATTGTGATATATTCTCGATCCTTTTTTGCTTGTGTTTCCATCATCTCAAATTTCTTCTGAAATTCCTGATTTTGAATAGTTAATAGAGTGACAGATTGTTCAATATTTGTGTTCGTTATGTGGATTTCTTTTAGGTTTTTAGTAATTTCGACCAGTTCTTTTTTCTGTTGACATATTAAAGACGACATAAACTCCTTCATTTCTTCTTTGAAATTGTGAAATTTTCCACCCGCGTTGCGTCCTATTGCGTTCCCGCTGCACCCTCTATTATATTAGGCACGTATTATACATATAATCTTTTTCTTGAATTACTCTATCTATTAAAAGAAACCGCATCAAAATTTGTAGCGTAGTTTTGAAGATATACGCATACATAGGGACATAGGGCCCCGGAAAGCGACTTTACTATTTACTATCTAGTGATAATGAATTAAAAACTTGTGTTTTCAGTTTATCGACTTCTCTTTTCTCTTTCCTTTTTCCACTTTCACCGTTTTCACCACGCTTTGTCCTAACCGTTCTATACGCATCCGCCCTTATTAAACAAAAGACTCTTTAATCCTTACAGTTCTGATTAAAATGGCCTTGTTGCAGTTAATCTGTGCACATACAGACATACACAACCTACACATTAGTTTTATATTCACAATTAGCTCTTTGTTATGCCGCCCTTTACTGGTTGCACCATATTTTTATGTGTATGTTATGTATATGCAGTTTAGTGTTATTATTGCGATATCATCATTCCTGTGATCGGTATATTATTTTATTACGTTAAATTAATGATTTTAATATATGAAAGGTATTGGAATCAATTATTTATCTTCACTAATTTTAAGTAAGAATTGCATCAAGCTGGGTATTTTTATTGCGATTCTTGATATTTATAACCACTAATAGCATTTATAGGGTAATAGCGCGCAGTTTTGTCTTGCTTTTAGCTTTATATGGTTCGTATGGGTGTGAATATGATACAGAACAAAACTATTCAACAAGACAGTTTTTTTTTATAAAAGGACACGTCACTTTGACTTCACCTCACCTGATATTAAGCTAAAGGTAAAGTCTCGGAAAGAGGGTCACCATCGTAAACATGTACCATGTTAACAGTGGTGGCACTCAGCTTGACGGCCTCATCAGATGCCTTTACACGCCACGATTAAAGGACCCGGGACTGTAGGAAGAAGGACACACGTGAGCTGGCAGGGAGTTCCAGGTCTGTATAGATATCTATCTATAGATAATATGTATAAATATATCTGTGTGTGTTTTTAAGACCAACTGTAAAGAAGAAAACATACATACATACATATACTCACGTCTGTAAATCCCCAAAGGGGTAGGCAGAGGTGTTTGCACCCACGTTTCGCCTATAATGATTTTCGGTCTAGCTGGTCCTTGGTCTTGGGCTGTATGTTTACTGTCGGATGGAGAACAGCCCTATCCCTTAGTCGCCTTTTACGACACCCACGGGAAGAGCTGGGGGGGGGGGGTCCTATTCTACTTCACCGGGAACCAACATGGCAATAATAAATTATTATTAATAACATATAAGATCGCCCCATCGCATCTTTTACCCGGACTAATCCAAATCTCTTTTTTTTTTTTTTTTTAAAGAATATTAGAACTGAATTTACGAATATTCCCTCTAACCCCTCCAACTAAGCTAAAATGCTTGTGCTAGGAGTGGGTTCACGTCGGTAGTGTAATGGCCAGGATCGAACCCGGGACCTCTCGATCGTAAGGCCGACTCCTTAACCACTAAGCTACCGACGCTTTCCTTATATTAGCCATCTTTAGAGCGACGGTGGAGCCATCTTTTTTATACCACCGTGGTAAACAGGATCTGCGGTAGCCTAGTGGTATGGGTAATGGACTGCTGAGACGAGGTCTCGGGTTCGATCCCAGGTTTACCATGGCACACACAAATGACTTCGATGCTTTTCGAAGTTATGTGCGTATTTATCGCAGGTTTATATGTGCCCGGTTAATGGCAATAGGCTCGCCACCTATTACATTGGGACCTAAACATAAACTGGCGAAATGTGGGTGCTAGCACCTCTGCCTACCCCTTCGGGGAATACAGGCGTGAGTTTATGTATGTTATGTATGATGTGGTAAACAAGCACAGGGCCCACCTGATGGAAAGTGGTTACCGTGGAATATGGACGTGTGCAAGACCAAGGGAGTCACACTTGTGCTGCCTACCCTGTAAGAACTGTTTCAGTATCTGTACATCAGTGTAGTCTATCAACATTCTTAAGAAAAATCGGAACCAATTTTTTCTATCTTATTCAATTGGAATAGTTAGCATACTATATAAACACGCCTTTGTGGCAGTGGGGTAAGCAGAGACTACAGTTTTCCAATTGCTACAATCCTGGCATAGATCTTTCGCTTCTTCTACTTTCATAATTGTTTTCAGACACGCTCGCCGTTTTTGGGTACTCTTGACATGTCCTTTCTTTAAAACGCCTGCGATCTGAATAACACGTATGTCTGGGTCGACCTCCACTGGGTTGCCCATTCCCCCCGCCTCATGAATCCGTTTCGTCAGTCTTCTGTTGTCTATCTTCTCCACGTGTCCGCACCATCTAAGCATCCCTTTCTCTATCTCAGTCACTACATCTCCAACCACACCACAACGTTCCCTTATCACGCTATTCCTCACACGATCCGTCAACTTCACCCCAGTTAAACTTCTCAGACTTCTCGTTTCTACAGCATTCAATTTACTTTGACACTCCTTCTTCAAAACCCAACGTTCACTACCATACATAAATGTAGGGACTACGTAGGAGAAATTATAATGCATACTAAATCCATACTAATATTATAAATGCGAAAGTAACTCTGTCTATCTGTCTGTATCTTACGCTTTCACACCTAAACCACTGAACCGATTTTGATTAAATTTGGTATAGAGGTAGATTAGACCTTGAGAAAGGACATAGGCTATGTTTGGTCGCGATAACCTACATCCAGGCGGACGGACCTGCGGGCAAAAGGTAGTGGTTCATAATAGAACTAGCTTTTGCCTGCGGCTCCGCCTGCGTGGATGTCGGTTATCGCGACCAAACATAGCCTATGTCCTTTCTCATGATCCAATCTACCCCAGTACCAAATTTCATCTAAATCGGTTGAATAGTATAAGCGTGGATGCGTAACATACAGACAGACAGACAGACAGACAGACAGAGTTACTTTCGCATTCATGTAAGTTACAGAGCTAAGTTGTTCAATAACTTGGAATGCAAATACAGACTGTAGCAATTCAATGTATTCCTCAAGCAGTCTTCGTGGAAGCCATTAGCCACGTGGTGATAGACCGGGGTATGAGGAAGAGCCTCGGGATCACAATCACTGGCTTTGTTTATGTTATCATATCTGGTAGACGTTGCCAGGGGTTCGCAACTGTAGGCTATAGTTACAAATATAATAAATACATTTATATTAATTTCTATGGCAGACAGGAAAGTGATTTCTATAAGGAAATTAGAATGTACAAATAATAATGATGTTATATATTAAGATTTATCCACCATTGGTGGAGTGGGAGCGATGCTTGTGGTCACGTCCCATCTTCTTGCTGACTTACATATTTTGTGTTATGGCAGAGGACGTGATTTCTTAGCGTACATCATTATTATTTGTGCATTCTAATTTTCTTATAGAAATCACGTTCCTGTCTGCCATAACTCCCAATGTGCGCCATTTCACACGATCCTTCCGCATGCAGTCTGTCCCAGCCACCTTTTTCAAGTCGTCAGTCCATCTGGCTAGGGGGTGTCCTACCTTCCGTTTGCCTTCTCATGGTCTGCACTCTAGGACTCGTCTGCTCCAACGGCCATCGATCGTTCAACAGACCATCCATTGGGAGAGGCTTATGTCCAGCAATGGACTGCGGTGGGCTAATCAATTGATTGATATTCACTAACTTTTAAGCCCTCGCGTCTCATGTAATAGTCAGGCAAATCAAAGGTAATTCCCGTTAACCTTATTTATATTCACGGCCGTAATCCCCGAAAGGCAGGCAGTAGGCAGTAACAGTATTAATAAACATTTCCTCTAACTAGATTTCTGGATCCACGTAATAGGGGGCGAGCGTGTTACTGTCAAGCGCGAGGAGGGCCAGACCGTAAGGGATGGCCCTGGGTCAGCCGGGGTGCGAGGGATATGTCAAAGACAACCTCACCTCCGGCCTAGCACCACGACCTTCAGTCGGCGTGCGGTTTTAGTCGGTTCGAGTCCGACATAACTTCCCCTTCCGGTACCGACGGGGGAGGTATCCGAGGGGATTTCCGCACGAGAAAAAGCCGTCAAGCGAACACTTTGTTATGAGCTGTATGTTTACTGTTAAATGGAGAACAGCTTCTTTTGACGCATAAAATATTCAATGAAAATATAGTATAGTACTACTGCCATTAGTATTAGTTTAATACAATACTTTACAAGTTGCCACCACTGCTACAATCTTTGATTTAAAACATTAGAAAAAGTAAAGTAATCGCCACTCTTCTCTCTGCTCCGCCAATCCTTTCACTTCCTGATACGATGTTGTGACTTGTATCTTCTCCATTATCTGGGCCATAATTGTTCCTCTTGGCCTACCTCTTCCTCTCTTTCGTTCTACCTTTCCCTTTATGATGTTTTTTTAAGAACAAGTCATGTCTTATCAGGTGGCCAATCATCTTACTCTTCGGTTTTCGAACCTTAAAATAGAAATAAAAACTTTCCCTCTCGATTATTACCTATTCAGTACTTTTTCGTTCGTCATTCTTATAATTATACTTATACTTACATTAAACAATTTTATTTGCGCGTATTTTGTATGTATGTATGTATGTATGTATTTGGGTATGTATGTATGTATGCATGTATGTATGTATGTATATGTGTATGTATGTCTGTATGTATGTATGTGTATGTATGTCTATGTATGTGTATGCAGGTGTTTATTTAATAAGTTATGTACTTTCTTCCTTCGTTCTGTTATTTAAATGACTACGTATATAAATTAGTAGATAATAATTTTAGTGCACACCACTAACTACCTGTTCTTGCAGTTCAGTCCATCCAAACTGGTTGTCTGGAAGAAATCGCAGATCGCGATAAGGCCGCCCATTGTACAACTTTCTATCATTTATGTATCTTCTGTATATGTTCTATGTTTGGTGTGCAATAAAGAGTATTTTATTAATTTATTTATTATTTATTCTTTCTGTCCAGCTTATCCCCTCCATCCTTCTCCAGCACCAGTAATAAGCAAACAAAATTTTTTTATTATAGCATTTAGTATGCTAACTTTAAAATTCGAATACCTCGGGAAAAATGAAATGCTCAAGTGGAACTTGAAGCCACGATCTTTCCCTTATAGGGGGAATGCTCTTCCAGCTGAGCTATTGAGCCACACCTGAATCACTTCAAATTTCCCTTCTTTTTATTTATTATCTGTCTTTAAGGGTGACTTCTGATGTATTCCAAACAAAAATATTATTATACACCAGGAAGAACCTTTAAAAACTGCCCAGGGGATGTAAAATATGTGAGTGGATTCGATTTGACAGTTAATAAATATTGCGACCCGATATCAAAATCCAACGTCAATATATGATTGCGCTTTCACATCAAATAACATAACTATATTGAGTGCCTAAGCCCTGTCATACAGACCATAAATTGATTAAATTGGCCATTGTAGCAAAAACACGGGGCGTGAAAAGGCATCTGATGAGGCCGTCAAGCTGAGTACCACCACTGTTAACATGGTGCGCATGTTTACAATGGTGACCCTCTTTCCAAGACTTTGCCTTTAGCTTACCATCAGGCAAGGTGAAGTCAAGTTGACGTGTCCTTTATAAAAAAAATAACTTAAGTAGTACATAATTTGACGATTGGAACAGATTAGCATCACTTTATAATTGCCTTTCTTTTCAAAGTTCACAAACCTATTAAAATGACTAATTATATCCAACAGTTGGTGTCCCCTGCCCCAATGTTTACACATCACAGATGCAGCGCACGTGCGCGCGGCGCGTGCGCCGACGTAAGTCAACAGTGACCGGCCACTGAACAACTAAAGCATCTGTGATATTATATCCTACTAGCTTTTGCCCGTGGCTCCACCCGCGTGGATGTCGGTTATCGCGACAAAACATAGCCTATGTCCTTTCTTATGGTCTAATCTACCCCTATACCAAATTTCATCAAAATCGGTTCAGTGGTTTAGGCGTGAAAGCGTAACATACAGACAGACAGACAGAGTTACTTTCGTATTTATAATATTATAGTATGGATGGTATGCACTACATTATTGATTCGTTCGTTCGTGTTAAGAAGTTCTTCTTCTTGATTCAATGATGGCACTAAATTATTCCTGAATAAAATTGTGCCATCTCAACCACGTTGTCGATACCTTTAATCCAATCGTCTTTAGTGCAGGAGATAGGACATAGGGGACACGCAAAATCCGCCATAGACTGCACGGGGGTACTGCAGTCACACGCGGTTAAGCAGCAAAGGAAAGAAAAAAATTGTTGAAAGGAAAGGAAAATGGGAACTTAGTACTCACTCAAACTATTTTTCTGTTGATGTATGTTACTCTCCATTGAGTAAAGCTAATAGTGAAGTCTAGGAAATATGAGACACCATTTTAGATACGGACGATTCTGAAGTAGTAGTAACGTATAGAATTCAAATTGTAAGAAGAAGGAAACACTCTTCCGTTCTTAAGGCCGTTCTTATCCACTCCTATTTTCTCATCATCAACATCGAGACTTAAATCCTGATTGCATCCGAGGCCACGGTGCCTTCGGAGCTCAGGTTCCGCCTTCCGGCTCTTCCTCCTCCACTTCGCACACATCTTGGGAGCGCCATTGCCAGGCATATGTTGCCCACGTAGCCAAGATGTGGCCATACCAGCGGAGGCGGTTCTCTTGCATTTCATCTGCGATGTCACGGACATGAAGGCTGCGAGAGTTCCTCACGCGATGTTTACGCGTGACTCCGCACAACCTCTGCAGCATTTTTATCTCCGTGATACGCAGCATCTGGTTGTGTCGCTCCAACGGCGACCATGCCTCACATCCGTGTAAAAGGACAAGCCTAATGATTGTCTAATAGACCTGCCCCTTCAGTCTATCTACTCCTACTTTCTCCTATTTGAGATAATTTGACTTTCACGATGACTGACGACTCCAAAATGAAAAGAAGGCCTGGTCCTTCAATAAGTAGGTAAACCAGTACTTTAGTGCCGGCAGGGGACGCCGCCGCCCCTTTCAGTGGATGAGTGATCTACCCTTCTATTATGGCCATTTCACCCATTTCCCATTAAGGTTAGCTAGGCTTCGAAGATCATAGCGCCCATACATCCTTTAACGAAACATTTACAGCAGTAATCATGTATAACGGTATACACTTTGAGGATAATAAAAGTGAAAAGCGATAGAATACTGACGCACCTTGAGTGTACAAATGAAATTATATCACTAAACGCTTTGTACAGACAGTAATATGAGCGATAGGGGTGTAGCAATGCATTAATCGACTAAACTTTATCGATTGTAGTTGTGTAATGATTGAATTTTGGTGGGAGGATGCTTGCTTTGAAAAATAAATGGATTCTGTGAAAGATAGCAAGGAAAGGAGTAATTGAGGAGAAATCTGACAGAAAAGTATTGATCAGTGTCATAGAAATCTGATTTTTTTTATACCACTTAGGTGGCAGACAAGCACACGGCCCACCTGATGGAAATTGGTTACCGCGGCCTTTTTTTTTCGTGTGGAAATCCCCTCGGATACCCCCCCTTCCGGAGCCGGAAGGGGAGGTTATGTCGGACTCGAACCGACTAAAACCGCACGCCGACCGTGGGTCGTGGTGCTAGGCCGGAGGTGAGGTTGTCATAGACATATCCCTCGCACCCCGGCTGACCCAGGGCCATCCCTTACAGTCTGGCCCTCCTCAGGAGGGGGGACAACGGTGTCCCCAACTCGCCCCCGGAATGGGGAGGCGGGCTATTCAGCGCGCCGCCGCCGTAGCCTGCTTCTGCTGGGGTGACAGGCGGCTCCACCCGTCACCCCCAGGCCCGCGCTCATGGGGGACGGAGGTCAGTCAGTGCCCTACACGCTGTCTACCCTATCCACGAGTATACTCTTAGGCGAGTGAAGTCACCACCGGCAATAGACATGGGACCCTTATGCCTACTCGTGAACATCGCCTATATTTGTTTTGCATGTCTCTGTCCCTTATCTTGCTCATTGTGCTTTGATTTCTCTACGTCACAATTTTTACCAGACAATTTCTACCGTGTTAACATTTATTATTTCTGTATACCTACGGTTTATTCTTCAATGACTGAAACTTTTTCTACACCACCTTAATTATTGCTTAGTAGAGAATGCCTGTGACATTAAGTCCATCTATGAACTTCTGCATAAATTCTAATAAATAAATAAGAAGTCAATACCAAATTTAAAACACTCAAAACAACCCACCCAAAAAACATCGCCTAAACCTATTCTTCCCATCCCTACGCTGTGTATACAAGATGAGTTTTTGAATCACCCCATTACATACGATGGGGCGCATTCCTCGTAGGGGTGGAAATCAATTACTGGGGTGTGCCGAGGGTGTCTGGAGACGCAAGTAGGTTACGGCTTTCGTACATAGATTTCCTTCTATATTTTTCAAGAGCTCGATGTCAACAAAATTGTTAGTGTTTGCAGTTGTGTAATTTTTTTCGTGAATTTGTGAAGAAATTGCTTCATTAGTGGCGTATTAGGTGCTCGATGGATTTTATGTGTATCGATATGAGTTTAGATGTCTGAATAAATCGACTAAAGTCATTAATTACTTTATTTTCACCTACCTATGGTTTTACTTGGAAATTTGGCTGCCCCCGAGTAAAGTTTTTTTTTTATAAAATGCGAAAGTAAGTCTGTCTGTATATAATGCTCTCACGCCTAAACCACTGAACCGATTTTGATGAAATTTGGTATAGGGGTAAATTAGACCATGAGTAAGGACATAGGCTATGTTTGGTCGCGATAACCGACATCCACGCGGGCGGAGCCGCGGGCAAAAGCTGGTAACAAATAAAGTCATTAAGTATAGTTTTATTCATATATATCTTGGATCTAAATTGCAAGATATAAAAGACCATGGCGCGTGCAGATTATTATGTAGTAACCTATGCTTGATGAATTTTGAGCTCTTCCACTGCAGTAACACCGCGTGCTATATCCACGAAAAGTGCACTGCGCGTATAGAGCACTAGCTTTTGCCCGCGGCTCCGCCCGCGTGGATGTCGGTTATCGCGACCAAACATAGCCTGTGTCCTTTCTCAAGGTCTAATCTACCCTTATACCAAATTTCATCAAAATCGGTTCAGTGGTTAAGGCGTGAAAGCGTAACATACAGACAGACAGACAGACAGAGTTACTTTCGCATTTATAATATTATAAGTATGGATATTTTAGGTCCAAGATATAGGTATGAATCAAGCTTTATTACGATATATTTTAGACGATAAAGCTCTTTTTTAATGTGGTTTCGCTTGGAAATTAGTTGTCACCGAGAAAAATGCTACTGAAGGCTAAATTATAAATCCATCCCTGTTACAAATTTTAGCCAGATTCGTTCAGCCGTTTGAGCTTGATTGAATAACAAATATATAAACATCTTCACATACTTTCCAACTAACAGTTTTTTAAGTACCTATTTCAAATTTCCCTTCACTTTATATCCGACGGTGGAGCCATCTACCAACTTTCTTACGAACTGTTGGTTCAAGTTCCACTTGAGCGCTTTATTTTCCCGTTGTATTTCGAACTTAAAAAGTTAGCATAAGTAATAAATGCTATACAATTTCATTAATTTTTTTTAATTACTTGATATTATATATAGATAAACAATTTGTTATTAAACATACCTAATATTACTTCCTTACTGTCTTACGGTAAAGACAAAACGTCAAATTTAAGGACCTTCGGCAAGAAAAGCGGTTTAAGGGTCCATTATAATTTATATTTCAGTATAATAGGAATAACTTGTATAATCGATATCATACGTATTATTCATATCTAAATGGTGCTTATGTGCCACGCGAAGGGCGATGGGACAGACGATTGAATTATTCAATGGTATGAGATCGATGGCTACCCGTCTTGATTTTGTTACAAGGTTAAGTCGATAATAATGTTGAAATTCTATTAAAATTTACTTTTCAAATCGTTTGAAAGCTTCGACTGTACGTCATCATCACTATCACTATTATCACTATCACTATTATCATCATCACTATCACTATCGCTATCATCACTATATCGTATTTAAATTAAAGCAGAGTCGCTTTCTACGTCTGCCTGTCCCTTTGAATGCTTATATCTTTAAAACTACGCAACGGATTTTGATGCGGTTTCTTTTTACCCGACTACGGCGAAGCCAAAAGGAGGGTTATGATTTTGACAGGCTATGTATGTATGTATGTATGTATGTATGTATGTTTATTTGTTCCCTCATAGCTCCTCAACTACTCATTAGAACTGGACAAATGAGGTATCGTTACAAGCGGCTTGATTGTCCGATGGTTATAGGCTATATGACTTGTCACTCAATCTTGTGTGGCGCCCTCTAACGCTCATAAGGAACTGTGTTAAAAAATAAATTTGAGATAAATATACCGTGTTTGGTATCAAATGAAAGTGCTTAATGAGCACATTTCAAATATGTATAAATTATTAGTTTTACTTTGCCCCAAATTAATTTAAATAAAAAATAAAGTTTAAAACTAAAACCCGACTACCGAAAAATCACGTTCTAAAAAGTGGCAAACAAGAAAATATCAAGGATAGCCGTGGTCGTATGCCACTTGCTCTAGCAAAACAATATATTCTAGGTAAAAGTGGCATACGACCACGGCTATCCTTGATATTTTCTTGTTTGCCACTTTTTAGAACGTGATTTTTCGGTAGTCGGGTTTTAGTTTTAAACTTTATTTTTTTAATAGATAGAGTAATTCAAGAGGAAGGTTTATATGTATAATACAGGCTTTAGAGGGTGCAGCGGGAACTGGAACAGACGCCACGCAGGCGAAAAAATCGGTGGTACAGCCAGCGTCATAAATATCTTGACGACGAAGTCTCAAAATGATCTTAAAACTCTCGTATTAACAGCAAATCTGTCTTATTGGTTTATATAGTAATATCTGTGGTAACATTGTCCAAACTAGGTGTCTACCAAATATCAGATCAATCGGTCGACTGGAAGGGGTTAAATAAACGAATTATAGATCATTTTGACCTCTTTGACCCGGTAAATTCCGTACAGTCAGTATCAGAAAGATATAGACTTTCTGATACTGACTGTACGGAATTTACCGGGTCAGCTAGTTACAAATAAACTAGTTAATTCAATTCAATCAATTTTATTTCGATCAACATTTGGATCATACATTATCATTACATGGATTACAAGAATATAAACATAAACATAAAAATGGTTAGAATAATACATAATACAACAAAATCTCAATTACTTAAATGTCAGAAAAATAAAAATTTAAATGATAAATAGTCATCAATGTCAACAAAGTTCAATAAAATTTAATTATGATAATATTCAAATAAGATAATATAATTATTATAACAATAAAATAAATTAATGATTCAAATTTGCATTGAAATAGACAATTACATTATGATGTGTTGATGTTTTTGTGACTAGTTAAAGAGTAAACAAGAAACTAAGAAGTAGGTAAATTAGACTACAACTAGATACTTCTATGCTGACTCTAATTGACTGTAAGTCCCAAAATAATTTTAATACCAAGGTATTAAGAGCAAACCAAACTGTAAAATTGTATTATTGTCCGAACCAAAGGTGTATACCAAATATCAAGCGGGGCGTGAAAAGGCATCTAATGAAGCCGTCCGGGTATTCCGCTTGGATCCCCTATTTCGATCCCTCAGGGGATCCAAAAGGAATCGCGATTCCACTTCAATCCCCTGGGGATCGAAGTGGACGTCCACTTGGATCCCTTAACCCTCGTTTATTACGACACACACTGTACATGTACAGTACTTGTACCTACTACGAACAAAACTAAAATTATCATTTAAAATGTCACTTCCACATGGATTCCTTTTTAATAAAAGATTAAGATAAGATGAGATGGGATGGCATGGGATGGGATTGGATGGGATGGGATGGGATGAGATGAGATAAGATAAGATGGGATGACAAACTTCGTGCAAAAAGTGCAGACATACATAAATAATATTACGACAGTCGATGAAGTGGAAGTGCCCAACTTCCACCTTGATTTTGTGTTAAGTGACTATTTGCAGTACGAGAATATGAAGCCCTATAATAGAATCATAATATTTACATCGGAAATAGAAAAGAAAATATTATCTACGTGCAAACACATAATTGTAGATGGCACATTTAAAGCTTGCCCGGCACCTTTTTAACAATTATATGTAGTACTGCATGGAGATGTTGGTAGCAGTGAGAATGACACAAATATGACACCGCTTATATACGCTCTCATGACAAATAAAACTGAAAACTCTTATGACGTACTATGCCAACTGATAAAATCACAATGTCCCGATTTTGATCCATCTAAATTCACCGCAGATTTGGAATTGCAATTGCAATTGCATTGCGGCATTGAATGCGTGAGAAAAAACTTTCCCGACGCTGAAATAAAGACTTGTTACTATCATTTCAAAAAAAACTATAATATAGAAAGGAAAATCCCTTGGTTTGATGAAATATAAAATTATGAGACGAATCGTATTGTTTTGTGAGACATTACCTTTACTACCTAATAAAATGATGAGTGAAGGGTGCTCTTACATTTAACGTAGAATGGCCATAGTGGATGTACCTACTTAACCTAAAGAAACTGAAGAACTACATGTATTTCTGGATGCGTAAGGGGTTCATTGAAAGGTGGTCAATTTTTGAAGAGCGTCATCGCACCACCAACTCTGCCGAAAATTGGCATTCTCAACTCAATAGAAATTTCACGCGTAAACCAAACCTTTTAAATTCTCTTACAATGTAGTCACAGCCGCTAGCCAAACCTCGTAAGCCTGAACATTTAATGAACGACCTATTCATTCAAGATGCTCAAACACAATTACTACATGGCAATATAAAGGCGAGGTGAAGTCAAATTGACGTGCCCTGTATAAAAAAAAATGTAGGGCACTTCCTAGAAATGTTGAAATAATTTACTTTTCGTTGTTTTCTTTTGTTATCCTCATGCAAAAATTATACCTGATTAAATTGGGATAAATAACTAGAGAATTTAGCTAACCGTTTTATTTCTATTCCCTTCTTATATTTATAAATTATAGCTTAAGTATCCCATCCCATCCCATCCCGTCACATCCAACCCCATCCCATTCAATTCCATTCCATTCCATCTCACTTCACCTCATCTCACACCTCATCTCATCTCATCTCGTATCACCTCACCTCACCTGACCTCACCACATCTCATCTTGTCCTATGTTATTTTGTCTTGATCATTTTACTAAAAAGGGATCCATGTAGGAGTGATTATTTTAGTTTTGCTCAATAACCCCTTGTTTAAGGGGATCGCCCTTAAACAAGGGGTTAGGGGATCTAAGTGGAATAGTAAAGTCCACTTCGATCCCTTGGGGATTGAAGTGGAATAACGATTCCTTTTAGATCCCCTGAGGGATCGAAATAGGGGATCCATACGGAATACCCGAAGCCGTCAAGCTGAGTGCCACCACTGTTAACATGGTAAATGTTTACGATGGTGACACTCTTTCCGAGACTTTGGCTTAACAACAGGCGAGGTGAAGTCAAATTGAAGTGTCCTGTATAAAAAAATATATCAGAACAATCAGTTAACAGGAAGGGAAGGGAGGGAAATACTTCCAAACGATTTTGATATCGAAACTGTCCAAAATCATTTTTTTACGAAAAGACTATACAATCTGGGTGTTTAATAAATTTTAGAGTTTTTCATCGTATTTTAGTAAGATCTGCGGTAGCCTAGTGGTATGGGTAATGGACTGCTGAGACGAGGTCTCGGGTTCGATCCCAGGTTTACCATGGCACACACCACTGACTTTACGATTCTTTTCGAAGTTATGTGTGTATTTATCGCAGGTTTATAAGTGCCCGGTTGATGGCAATAGGCTCGCCACCTATTACATTGGGACCTGAACATAAACTGGCGAAATCCTCTGCCTACCCCTTCAGGGAATATAGGCGTGAGTTTATGTTATGTTATGTTATGTTTAGTAAGTTTTGACACAACACAAATTAGCATCAATACCTACTTTTTTACCATTGTAATGCTAACAAACCTTACAAAAGATAATCAAAACCCCTCACAGTCAAAAAAACTGAAATAAAAAAACACACAAAGGAAAATCCTTTGTCTCTTCTCTCAAAAGTTTAAACTTTAATATTAAAATAGAACAGAAAATACAGGAGTAACACGGAGATATGCGAGCGGCGCCGGGCGTCACAATAAGCGATATGAATCGTTCGTACGTGACGGCTGTAATGAACAAGCCATAAATCTGCCACCCCCACTCTGCGGAGCGTGATGATATCGTATAGAAAATAAACATTTCCACGGATAATTACGTGATTTGAAGTTTCTTTGTTTAGTCTATGGATAAAGTTTGACGACCTCTGTAGCGGTAGAGCGTTCGTTTGCTAAGTCGGAGTTCTTAAGTTCGATTCCCTCTTAGTGCAAATATTGGTGTGTGTAAATATAAATACATCTATTGTATCTATTAGTAGGTATATCTCGAGCAAATTTCGACGAAACCCGCTTTGCGAGGCTACTATATTTTAGCGCATTATCACAAAGGAACCCACGAAGGTTATGGCAGAGGTCTCTGCGAGACTACCTTCCTTTCTAACCTAATCTATCCGATTCGGAGGGCGCAGTATCCAAGAGCTCGCTTCGCTGGCTCCTGCGCGGATGCACAATAATTCATGACTAAAAACATTGAATTTAAATGTTTTATTTAAAAATAATAATAAAATCTGCACTCACCGTATGCCTGGTGGTTAAGTAATTGTAGGAACTCAAACAATTTTTCGCACATTAACTGACGCTGGCAGGTATACTGCAGAAAATCTATTTAATCTGAGAACTCTAACTGATTTTCGCACATTAAAGGTAATATATACCTATACACTCGACAAAGAAGATACGGTTGCACTTTTTCATATACATATAAAGTTGTATGTCAACTGGACCTTCCTATACGAGTATACCTATACAACTTACTTTAACAATTTCATTGATAGCGATCAAACGGGGCGATCCAACTATCTCCGTTCTTTGTTTTGTTTTTAATTAAAAATATACGCGTCGCTCAAGATGAAGAGTACACAGGATACCTACTACATAAACTCGAGAGATTGCTAGAGTAGTTGTGTTAAAATATTCACAGACAAACTACGAAGCGTTTCACAAAATTAGTTTGCTATTCGCCTGCAAAGTTTGCGCTAACTGCATATCGTTGCAAATAACTTGTGCAAGTAAACAGTAGATCAGACAACTTATAGGTTGTTTTGCACGCAGTTTATGGAACTAAGTATGTGCTTAGTGAGAATCGATTTTAGTAGCCATCCATCCATATACTCACGTCTGTAAATCCCCGAAGGGGTGGGCAGAGGTGTATTAGCACCCACGCTTCGCCAATTATGATTTTCCGTCCCAAAACTTAATAAGGTGCCGCCTAGCTACGTGGGTAACAAATGCCTGGCAATGGCACCCCCACAGGGTCCAGGTAGAATGGGTAGGCCCAAGAAGTGCTGGCGACGCCTATCGTGGAGGGTGACATGCGTGAAAACGGTCTCACTACCTTGGACGCCCAAGATCGTGCGAAGTGGAGGAGGAAGAGCCGGAAAGGCAGACCCTGAGCTCCGAGGGCACCGTGGCCTCGGATGCAATCAGAACTAACGTCTTTACGTGGATGATGATGAACTTAATAAGGGGCAAGCCTATTGCCGTCTAATGGGCATCGATTTTCCCCGTTTCCATATTTTCTATCACTCACATGGTGGTGTGTGTGGAGTGGCAGCAGTGCAAAGATGAATAAGGGTATTTGCATTGGTCTGGTCGTGCCTCGGAGAGCACGTTAAGCCGAGGGGATCCATTTCTTTTTGTGCGGAAATCCCCACGGATACCTCCCCCACCGGAGCCAGAAGGGGAGGTTATGTTGGACTCGAAGTGACTAAAACTGCACGCCGACTGAGGGTCATGGTGCTAAGCCGGAGGTGAGGTTGTCTTCGACATATCCCTCGCGAGCCAGGGACGGGACCCCAGACTCCGAAGTTAAAGCTTCGGATGTGACGGGGATTAACGGCTAAGATGAAGATGAAAAACCTTATAACCGTCTACTTAGTGAAACACAACAAAAACTATAATCTACGTCGCCATATTGCGATGTCGTCATCAACTACAGTAGTGGCAGTGACGTCATAATCATACATGCAGCGTTTTCATAGCTACGCTTATTGGTGGGTGATCCCATATGGTTAACTGCTGTCGTTTAAGTAATCATTTGTAGCAAAGGGCGCTGGGACTAAATTGCCTCCCGGGAATAATACATTCATATACTTGGGAGGATAAATCGTAATGGCGTCCTAAGGCTAGATTTATTTTTCGCTTTTGTTATGAAACAAAAAACTGTACAGGAATTATTGTTTCTTTCGGATACTGTACATTACAAGGAGATTATTGAGGTTTTTTTCAAGTTTATTTTACGTCTGCTTGAAGCAATAGGCTCGACCCAAAAACCATAATTGACGAAATAAGGGCAAGGGCGTCGCCAGCTAACGGTCCTTGGCAAGTTGATATGGAGAGTGAGAAAAGTATGAGTTGTAGGTAAAGTCGACAACACATATGATGCTTTCTGAAATTTCTGGTTTTTTTAATAGATAGAGTACTTCAAGAGGAAGGTTTATATGTATATTACATGCTTTGAGTAGAGGGTGCAGCGGGAACGGATTCTGACACCATGAGTGTATAGCTCTGATACAACTCTACCTACCCCACGCTTACGGGTGAGGTTGGCTTGACCCCATTGGACCTACGACGTAGGTCTTATTGAGGTCACAACACCCTGGTGGTACTCCATACACCCACACAATACGAATTCCCTAAAGAATAAATTCAATCTAAGTTTAATAATCCAGTGCAATCCTCCAATAATTTCGTACTAGTGCGACTGAAGTGAGGAAATCGATTGCTGTGTGCGTCAGTCCTCCCTACACACACACACACACACACACACGTGTACACTTCAAGACACACATAGTACATCAAATGCAAATATATGAACGCTTTATATGTGTGTGTATGATTTGTGTGTGTGGAGACTAATGACGCGGGAAACGGCTAAATTGGAGCGGGATTAGTTTTAACTAGGTCTTACTTCCGACTTCGGTTGTGTTATGAAAGGAATTCATGATGAGTGTTTCAGTGGCATAAGTTTGTGCTTATAAATAATAACGAATAAATAATAAATATTTCACAACATTCTACACAACGCTATCTAGACCGATGGTAAGCTTTTATAGCTTGTGTTATGGAATCTAGAATGCGGATAAACATACTGATATACTTTTTTTTGTAAATACATACATAATACATAGATACACCCAGACCAATGCAAATAGCACTATTTATGCATACAAATATTTGCACTGAGCGGGAATCGAACCCGCGCCTTCTGCGTGGCAGTCGCATGCACTACCGCCACGCCACAGAGGCTGTCTGTGTTATGTTTGTGTATTTTCACGAGGTAGTAATATTGGGAATTACTGTAACATGAAATAATCTAAAAATATAGATACTACTACTAGATATGGAGAGGTGACGCGTCTTTGGCAGTATTCTACCGTCTCTACCATGGTGAATGTTATGATGAGCTCTTCCAATTAGTCCCACCCTCTCCTTTCCTACACAGGACAACACGTGCAGGGCTAAGATGCCATCCGTATACGGTGCAGAATATACCTTCTAGAACCAAGCGTTTCAGTGACTCATTCCTATACCGCACCATTAAGACCTGGAACTCCCTGCCAGCTCACGTGTTTCCTTCTTCCTACAGTCCCGGGTCCTTTAAGCGGGGTGTGAAAAGGCATCTGATGAGGCCGTCAAGCTGAGTGCCACCACTGTTAACATGGTATATGTTTATGATGGTGACCCTCTTTCGGAGAGTTTGCCTTTAACTTACCATCAGGCGAGGTGAAGTCAAATTGACGTGTCCTATAAAAAAACTTAATTAACGTAAATATATCTCATGAAAATGTATGTCTCCTAATGTTTCTAATAACTTCCTTAGAAGTCCTAACCTACAGATAACCACTTACAAAGGTCAACAATTTTTTTTTTCGATCAACTATTTGGTACTTACCCACGCCTGTGAAACCCTCAAGGGTTGAAAGAACTTTGATTTTCGTCCAGTGGGGACTTTATAATGAACTAAAGTAAAGCCAACGAGACGAGAGAAAAAAGGTAAACAAAGCGACCATTACTGAGTTACGTTGCGATTTAACTTTTTTCTCTCTCTTCGTTGGCTTTACTTTACATATTTAATTTACTGTTGAATGGTGTTATCATCCCTAAGTCGCCTTCTTGGACACCAACAGGAAAAGATGGAGTGACTCCATTCTACTATTTTTAATTATTTGATTTTTCAAAGAATATTATAGCCGAAATTAGTAATATTCCCTCTAACCCCTCCAGCTAAGCTAAATTGCTTGTGCTAGGAGTGGGTTCACGTCGGTAGTGTAATGGCAGCATTACACTTAACTGCGTTTAAGCATTGTAAACAAAGTAAAATTAATCCCATAAAGGTATTTTAACATATTTTATCTCAAAAACTATAAATTGTAGAAAGATATTGAATAAACAGATCGATAGAGAATTTTTACTGATTAAAATGGTGTCAAAAAGTGAAAATTGACCAAAAATGTCGGTTAACGGCATTACAGTGATAGGACGGCAGAATGGCAAGGATTAGATCCCGGAACCTTTCGATCGTAAAGGTATCGGTTCTTAACCATTACTCCACCGGGTACGAACATCTACATAATCATTTACCCATACCTTTTGACAGTTAAATGTCAGTTGATCGTAAAAATTTAATTAAATCGCGTCACGTTCGCAGCTCATTGCTCATCTAGAATTTATCGCAGCGCTGTGTTCCAGCAAGGGGCGATAACGAGAAGTTTCCCTGAGAAATGATTTTCTCTTGAAAAACCCTTGAAAAATGCAATGCACATTTTATAAAATCTACGAAATATTTTATTTAGACACTGACACTTGAAGCGGCGGGTGTTTAGTGAATAAAAGGTTGGATTTGAGGCCGCAAGGTGATGGGTTCAGTCCGTTCGGTAATATACGAAATCATTATGTTCACAATCTCGAGTGTTTGGAGCCACCTCAAGAACTGTAGGGTCAAAACCTTTTTTTTTCGTGCGGAGATCCCCACGGATACCTCCCCCGCTGGAGCCAGAAGGGGAGGTTATGTCAGACTCGAACCGACTAAAACCGCACGCTAACTGAGGGTCGTGGTGCTAGGCCGCATTTCTTACGGTCTGGCGCTCCTCGGGAGGGGGTACAACGGGGTCCCCGACTCGCCCTCGGAATGGGGAGGCACGCCTATGCACGCCGCCGCCGTGGCCTGCTTCTGCTGGGGTATAGGTGGCTCCACTCGTCACCGCCAGGCCCGCTCATGGGGGACGGAGGTCAGTCTGGGCCCTCCAACCCCGAATAGGGTCAAAACCAACCTCATATGATACACAGGCTTTCGTTTCGGGGTTAGGAAGTCAGGCGGTTGCAATCAATTAGCCCATTGTGGTCCACTGCTGGATGTAGGCCCATTAGAACCGTGTAATCTAAAGCTAAAATCCAAAGGAATAAGCCGATTCCTAGCTTTGAGGTTAAAGTACAAGCCTCAAATGTAGCCGGGAACAATACTAAAATGACGATATTTAAAAAAATATTTCGTACATGTTACGACCAATTTACTGCCATAAAAAAACTGTCACCACAAAGCACAATTTGAAGAATTTCACCACACCGTCGAAGACTCTCGAGAGCGTCTCCGAATGTCATCTTAAACAATTTCCACCTCAGAAATATGGTGACAAAGAAAATACCTTACACTCCTTCCACTTTCGTTTAATTGGTCGGGCGTGAGTGGCCACTTGACATACTGCCCCCCGTCTTTGAGCCTGTGCGAATACCGTACTCGCGAGCCAGGTTATAGGGATGTACTTGGTATGTAAGGTTGTGAGAAGCGGTTAAAAGATTCTCTTGAAACGTGAGCATGGATTAGCTAAGAGAGAAAAATCTGGCTGCAGTTTTTTAACAAATTGTATTTTGACTTATAATGTAAGTACTATTACTTAGTGTAGGTTCGAAGTTCAGCCGCGTCTTAGTTAGAAAGCCGACCCCTACTGAGTTGGAAAAAAAGATTCAGAGAATGACGATGACGAAGAGAATATCAATGTCTTTTTGCAATGTTTTTTTACCATTGACCCTTGAAAAAAGGCCCGTGATTCATCAAAAACACACACACGTTCATAAAACGCCCTTTTTTTTGCTGAGCGAAAATAAATTGAAATTGAAACATGCGTAAATATTTGGATTAGGTACAGTTAGAAAAATAACATGCCAAAAGGGTTGCACACTTTCCGTTTAAAAACGAATTAAAAATCACCAAAAAAAACTGAACAGGCTGTATGGAAGGCTCAGCTTAAAATTTTAAATTAAGAAAAATTTATTTTTAATCAGAGAGTAATTATTTTCTCATGGTCAATAATAAAAATTAGAGTAACCTAACACGTGAAAAAAGAATTCATCTCGGCTCTTGTATCCCTCGATCCACTCAGGTTTCTACGGTAGAAACTTTCGCTCCTCTCTGGTAACTTAGTGCCTCGAAAAGAATTCACCTTTTTTTCACTTGTTGGGTAATCTACTATTATTACCACTTATGTGGCAGTCAAGCACATGGTCAACTTGATAGAAAGTGGTTAACTTGCCCTTTAGATGTGTGTAACATCAGGGGTGTCATTCTCGTGCTGCTGACCCCGTCAGAACCTTTTGATGCCCTTCTTCAAGAGCCCCATATTGTAGTCGCTTGAAAATAGGAGAGGGTATTATGGCAGGGAGATCGTACCACAGTTGGCCTGACATTGTCGGCTTGAATCCCTCTCAGTCCTTCGCTGTATTAACTATTATAGTTTAGGCAGTGTACGCAAAATAAGAAACTTTTCTGGTTGATTATTTACACCTTGTGTCCGAAACACCCAAATATCATAAGGATCCTATTTTTTTCCAAAATAAAATATAGTCTATGTTACTCGTAGATAATGTAGCTTTCAAATGGTGAAAGAATTTTTAAAATCGGTCAAGTAGTTTTTGAGTTTATTCATTACAAACAAAAAAACATACAAACAAAGTTTTCCACCTTATAATATTAGTGTAGATGCAGACGCCTGCCAGGATCCGGTGAGCAATTCACTCAGAGAGTAAATTGCTCTTGGACAGCCTCTGTGGCGCGGCGGTAGTGAACACGGCGCGGCGTCAACGCAGGAGGCGTGAATTTAATCCCCGCTCAGTGCAAATATTTGTATGTATGAATGTAGGTATTTGCATTGGTCTGGTCGTGCCTCGGATGTTAGCCATCGCAATAAAAGAAATGCCTGTGATTTAATTAATCACACTATCGCCACTTAAATTGGTTTTGAATTTACTAATTAATGGTTCAGAAATAATATTCCAAAATAGTTGCCAAATATTTGAAAAAGAGTCGTAATAAACATAACTACCTATGTACATACATTATCGGGATATATTTTTGTCAAGTGCTTATCGTACAAATAAATACGTATTTATTATTATAGTTGCCCTTATTGCCCTGCTCTGATAACGGTATCATAAAATTAATTAAAAATGACAAATTACATTAAAAGTGACAGTATTTAGCGATATCAAGAGCCTCTGACACTTTGGCAGTTAACATAAAGACAGATACAAAATATTATCTATAACTAACAATATTAGGTAAACACGTTAATCGGGGTCATTCATCAACTCGCGGCCATAATCTCAGGTAGTGGTTCGAATATACTTAGTAAAATATTTTTTAGTTGAATAACCCATTCATCAAGAAAGGTTATAGGATATATATCATCACGCTACTACTCAAGGGAGCCGAGCAGTGATCATAAATGTCAAAATATCTTGCTGATTCCCATACATTATTTTGATTTTTTAAATTGAAATTTTAAAAACTCCGGCACCGCCCTTCCCCACTTTAACCCCCATAACTTTTAAACGGCTCAACCGATTTTCATCAAACATGTCTAAGAACACTCGCAGATAAGTCACCATTAATACAAAAGAAACCAAATTGAAATCGCTTCATCCGTTCCGGAGCTATGATGCCACAGATATACAGACATGTCAAACTTATAACACCACTCTCTTTGCGTCAGGGGCTAAAAGTTAATATTAAATTTAAAATTTAAAAAAACCCCGTCAAAAAAAAACATAAAATCCAAAAAGTGAGAATATATATATTTGATATATCAAAGTTATAGGGAAATACAATTTATTTTCAACTTTTAATTTTTATTTTATACTTTTTCAATTGATCTACTAGACAAGCCCTTTCATTTGATAGGTACCCATATTGAGGGACTTGTGTTTTTTTTTTGTACTCCGTCATTTTGAAGCGACGGCCATTTTGGACCGATTTTTTTCAAACATAGCTAATAACACTCGACTAATATACCTTTTAAACAAAAAAAACTAAATCCAAATCGGTTCATCCGATCGATCATCAGACAGACACACACACACACACACACACACAGACACGTCAAACTTATAACACCCCATCGTTTTTGCGTCGGGGGTCAAAAATACGGGCTAAAAATACAAAAGTAAGATATAAATTTAACTTTATATTTTTCCAATTTAACTATCATACTTACGCCCGTAAATCCCCAAAGTGGTAGGCAGAAGTGCACCAACACCCACATTTTATCAACGATGATTTTCTAATATAGGGGGCGAGCTTATTGCCGTCAACCGGGCGCGTAGTCATGGGCTGTGTCTTTACTGTCGGATGAAGAATAGCCTTATCCCTTAGTCCCCTTCTACGACTCCCACAGGAAGAGTTGGGGTGGTCCTATTCTACTCCACCAAGGGAACCAACAAGTGGTGTCAAAATGTACACATTGTGGAATGTATGCGCTGTGTCATCACTGTGTTACTTAATACACACTGTGTACCATGAAGTGAGGATGTCAGTTGGTAGCCAGGTTTGAGTTTTCACTGATCAGCAATAACGATCCAATCAAAGAATCTATCAAAGAATCACATATTGAATAACACACTTGTACTTTTCCACTGACTTTATTTCTAGACCTGACCGGTTTCGCCTTACGGCATTCTCAAAGGTTTTTTTTTGTGTTTCCGAATTATAATTTTTAAAACATCAATGTGAACCTTTGAGAATGCCGTAAGGCGAAACCGGTCAGGTCTAGAAATAAAGTCAGTGGAAAAGTACAAGTGTGTTATTCAATATGTGTAGCAGATTCCACCAAGCGCCATCAATCTACAGTATAAACAGTATCAAAGAATCAAATTCATTTATTCAGTTTAGGCACATAAAGAGCACATATGAACGTCAGAATTTTTACAAGCAATGTCAATCACAGAAAAAATAAATAAAATAAATCATTGGAAAATGATTCTTTCGCTGGTTCGGTAGGTGGTAATACTGAGAAGAGACCAGCAAGAAACTCAGTGAACTCGATTATCCTTCTTTTTTTTAATATGGTTTTATTTAAAGCAATTTTTTGCAGTGCGAGCAAGAGATGACATCAGGATGATAATGCAGTGAGCTAGGTATAAGTCACGTGCATTTTTTTAATGAATTGTTTACGTTATATTAAAAAAAAGTTAGGATAAGGACAGGCAATTTAATAATAAAATTACAACTTTTTTTATGATCGCCATAATATCTCAGACTACAAGAATAACATAGACGAAGTGCCATAAAACTGCCATCTCGATCGCACTCGTGCGTGCTCACAAAGAGTGCAAATAAGATAGCACTACCTACTTTAGTATTCCTTTTGCGGCTTCACTTGCTATTTCTATATGTTACGTCTATGTTATACTTTTAGTCTGAGGATAGTATGACTTTTTTGGAGTGTGTCAAATTCGATTTATTGATTTAAATAGTGACAAAGAGTAACTGGTATTTATTAGAAGACCAAGACAAGACCGTGTCCGTTAAAAGTAGAAAAAACAAGAGACAGACTCCCCCACAGTTTAAATCTGATGTCCAATTACATCTATAGTCTATACACAACACTTAGCTCGACTTCAGTGCCAGTTCACACAGTAACCTTCACTAAGAGATACGAGATTAAGATTTTGGTACAGACAGACAGCCTCTGTGGCGTGGCGGCAGTGAACGCGACTGCTACACCGGAGGCGCGTGTTCGTTCCCCGCTCAGTGCAAATAATTGAATGCATGAAAATGGCTATTTGTATTGGTCTGGGTGTTTCTATGTATAATATGTTATGTATTTATTTAAAAAGTATCTAAGTATGTTTATCCGCATTCTAGATTGCATAACACAAGCTAGTTAAGCTCACCATGGGTCTAGATAGCGTTGTTAGGAATATTGTGGAATATTTAATTATTACTAGCTTTTGCCCGCGTGGATGTCGGTTATCGCGACTACATAGCCTATGTCTTTTCTCATGGTCTAATCTACCCCTATACTAAATTTCATCAAAATTGGTTCAGTGGTTTAGACGTGAAAGCGTAACATACCGACAGACAGAGTAACTTTAAAATATTAGTATGGATTTATTTTATTTTCCTTTTAAATATCATTGTAGTTTCTACTGAACTTAAGCAACAATCAAACCGCTCTGCTTCTAGTATCCGCGTTAATAGAAACACAGTCTTATACACTGCGTTGTAGGTACACGACATAGGTCATTGCGAGCATTTGTTATGATATCGTCAGTGATGCGGTAGTGGACATGAATCGGTTTAATGCGAAAATATACATTTTAGATTAAATAAATAATAAAGTAATTTGCAAAACAATAAACATGGCTACGCCTTTTATAAGACAGGTTAGTAAGTTTGTTCTATTTATTGCTTCTACTATTTAACTAATTAGGTAGGTACTTTCTTCAATAAACGATTGTTATCTATAAGTACTAATATTATAAATGCGAAAGTAACTCTGTCTGTCTGTCTTTATGTATGTAACCGATTTTGATAAAATTTGGTGTAGGTTAGACCTTGAGAAAGGACATAGGCTATGTTTTGTCGCGATAACCGACATCCACGCGGGTGGAGCCGCGGGCAATAGCTAGTTACCTATAGGTATGCTAGTAGGTAGGTAGGACTATTTATCTGTTCTATGCTATATGAATACCTACTACATAGTTTTTTATTATCTTGCACTGTATAGTATGATGTAATTTGTTTTTTTTTTTTTTATCGTGCGAAAAATCCCCACTGATACCACCCCCACGGAGCCGGTGAAGGCGGTTATGTCGGACTCGAACCGACTAAAATGCACGCCGTCTTGGGTCTTTGGTTGCCGGAGGTGAGATTGCCAAAAGCATATCTCTCGCACCCCGGCAGACCCAGGACCATCTCCTTCGAGATGGCCCCCTTCGGGTTGTGGGGACCACTGTGTCCCCACCTTGCCTGTCCCCACCTTGCCATGTAATTTGTTTGGAGCAAATCTTGCAAACCGATTTTGTGATAAATTATTATCAACCATTTAAAAAAAACCGCGTGGTTCCCGGCAGAGTACAATTTGGATCACCCCATCTCTTCCTACGCGGTGTCGTACAAGGCGACTAAGGAATAGGGCTGTTTAACATCAGACAGATATATACAGCCCAGACTCAGCCTCAGATGCATGGCTCGAGTCAAAATAATGCCCGGAATACGGCAATAGGCTCACCCACCCTATTACGTGGGTCCGAATCAAATGATTGGTGAATTAAGGGTGTTAATTCACTTCTGTCTAACCCTCCGGTGATACAGCCGTGATTATAATATGTATGTATATATTAAAAAGAATACTATGGTATTGAATTACGAGTATCATGTAAATAGATTGCCTACGTGTACGTAAGTATTCTTTGAAACATTACACGTTTTAGAGAATCTATTGCAATCGCGATAGAATCCGATAAAAGTGATTTTATTTTAATAATCCTAATTATCGAAAAACATCAGAAAAATGAAACGCTCAAGTGAGACTCATGCTCTTCCAACTGAGCTATTGAGCGACACCTGCATCATTTCAATTTTTTCCTTCTCTTTATATCCGTCTGTAAGGGCGACGGTGGAGCCATCTACCAACATTCTTACGAACTGTTGGAAACAATGAATGATTTTTCAACCATTTTTAAACATTTACCATATGTATGTATGTGTTTTACAGACTTTTGTTATATCAGGCGTGCTGCTCACAATGGTGGAACTGGGGATAATTTTAGGAGTCACCACGTACCTGCTACCGGCTCTCCAGGATCCTGAATCCGATATACAAGCAAGTTTGGAGACATCATCATGGATTGGTACGACCTATCAATTTTCTTACATTTTTTTACTATTCTATCTTCCGTGTGGTGACGGAGAAAACATGCTAGTATCACCATCCGATCTCATCCGAAGAGTGTTGTAAAATGCAACCAACGGAAAAATACGCAGACGATGTCACTGCTCGAGAAGGAAAACTCGAAATAAAATCCTTTACCAAATCTTACACATCACATAGTATGATTGTAAACGCAGAAGTTTGTATGAATCTGTGGATGTACCGCAAATAAAAACTGAATTGCTGTAAGTGACAAACCTTAATAATCTCATAATAACACCTTTAGCAATTGCAAATTACATTTGAAAGCTGCTCTCAAAATGCTACAAGTATATGTACCAACAAAAAAACATCTTCCTGCAATATATAGTTTAAGAGTATCTATATTTTCGGCTCTTCTGAATAGTTTGACTTTTATTTGCTACTTACAGCAATTATGTTTTCTGCCATAGATTAAGGAAGTTAGTTGCTCTTCAGGCAAAAACGGCTGAGTGTAATAATGTGGGTTCCTGTGGAACACGGAAATGGGATGTGTGATAGTGTATAACGTTAGTATGATCGAAGTTTGCGAAACAAGGTTCAATTCAGAAACAGTCAACATCCAAGATGGGATTTTGACCCCTTGAAGCGTTATTCAAGGGCAAATGACACTAGCAAAACTAAATCAATTCTGGGTTTCAGAGTCCAAGCTTTGACTGGGATTCTCTCGGATGCAGAAGCCTCAAGTTTATTTTCTTGATTTCAGCTGCAACTTTTGGTATGGCCTTCATCCCTGGCTTCATCTTCTCATCATACTACATGGACCTATACGGGCGACGAATCACATTTATCCTGGACCTTATTCCCGGAGCAATAGGGCTTATTTTAATGTACTTCGCCACAAACATTTACTACCTTATAGCTGCAAGAGCTTTTCAAGGATTCACTGCAGCTGCCACGGCCGGGCTAGGAGCAGTAGTGATAGGAGAGTACTCGGATCCTGTACATCGTGGCATGTTCCTGAATCTTAAAACAGCTGCGATCTATTTGGGAAGTGGCATCGCCCATTTGCTCGGCAACTATTACCATTGGAGAACATTGACTCTTATAACGTTGATTTTCTATATGTTCAACTTTCTGGCAGTCTGGATATGGCCTGAAAGTCCACCATGGCTGGCTATGGAAGGTAACTTCGAGAAATGTGAAAAGAATTTCTACTGGCTGCGTGGAAGAAATCAGAAATCAACGCAGGAGTTGAAAGAAATGTTGAAAGCCCAACAAGAACGCGCCAAACCGAAAAGACAAACACTTTCGAAGAATATCCTGATAGTCTTCCGTAAATTCACCAGAAAAGATTTCCTTTTGCCGGTTCGAGTTTATTTCTTTGCTGCAATTTTGTTAGAAGCTAGTGGGCGACACCTCTATCCTGCATATGCAGTTCAAATCATTTCTGAAGTATCCGCATCAGCAGACCCTGTTTATTATACGTTGGGTTTGGATATTTTGATTACAGCTAGCGCATTATTCTCATCAATTCTCATTAGAATGTTTAACAGACGAACATTACTATTTGTAACGGGGGCAGCTGCGTTTATCGTATTATTAATATCATGTAGTTACTTATTTTTGGTATCCCAATCTATAATTTCTAATGAGCCATTGATTCCAATTAGTTTATTTGGATTATATTTAGCTTTAGTGAATTCTGCTTGTGCACCTATACCTCTAGCGTTATTGGGTGAAATATTTCCTTTAGAGCATAGAGCTGTAGGAACTACTATTGCAGGAAGTTTGATTGCTGTAATAAGCATTGTTGCACTAAAAACTACTCCGATTTTGTTAGATACAGTAAAAGTGTATGGTACTTTCTCTATATTAGGTGTAGCTATGGCGATATCGTTAGTATTTTTGTACTTTATACTTCCAGAAACGAAAGATCGCACTTTGCAAGAGATAGAAGATTATTTTAACAATGGAACATTCGATTCAAAAAATCGGTCAGAAGAAATCGAAGTTGAAAGGAGAATACTTCAGAACTGACTATTTTGTAACTTCTGACGCCTGATCCGAAATAGGAATGGTATAAGTTTAAAAATGTGTACAGTCAGCATCAGAAAAATGTTGACGAACAAAGTAGTCAAAATGATCTTAATTTAGTTTTTTAACCCCCTTTCAGTTGACCGATTGTTCTGATATTTGGCACACACCTTTACTTCGGACAATAATCCATACTAATATTATAAATGTGAAAGTAACTCTGTCTGTCTGTCTGTATGTTAGCTTTCACGCCTAAACCGCTGAACCGATTTAAATGAAATATTGATTTGCTCTTATTATGATAGTTTTAAGATCATTTTGTGATTTCGTCGTCCAGATATTTATGACGCTGACTGTACCATATATGTGGTGCTGGACTAGTGGTCACACAAGGTTAGGTTGTCACACTATGTGTCTTTCTGTGGGATCGTAACTCCCAGATATTAGAGGTATATCGCAAATGATACGGGATTTTCAATATCTTTTTGATCTGATCGAATTTAAATATGGATATTTAATTTGTTCAGTGTTTGAACAGCATTCATTAGGTCATGTGGAGGGTAAGTTCAACTTTGAACCTAAGTCTTTTTAGTTTTAAGAAAATTGTGATAAATAATTTATGTAGGTATTTATAACGAATTAAGCACAATAAGCTACTTTAACCATTAATTCTGTGTTTCATTTTCAATTCATACACTCACTAAAACATGACCACCAATTCCGAATGCATCCATAGCTTTTTTTCCGTGCGGAAATCCCCTCGGATACCCCCCTGCCGGAGCCGGAAGGGGAGGTTATATCGTACTCGAACCGACTAAAACCGCACGCCGAATGTGGGTCGTGGTGGTAGGCCGGAGGTGAGGTTTTCATCGACATATCCCTCGCACCCCGGCTGATAGGGCCGAATGCATCCATAGCTAAGCGGTCGCTCATTCAAATGCCAACCGCGTCTAGGTAGCTTAACAAAATGGCAGTTTACTGAGCAGTGAGCTCACGTGCACAAACAAGTGCTAAGTATTGCTCGATTCATATCTTAGACCGAACATGTGCTCTATAGCTCGTGCGCATTAACATGGCACCTACCTCGAAAACACCTTCCTCCCGCTTCCCCGCGCGCGACCCCGCTCTCGCCGTGCGAGGCTAGTAGCGTCAGCATACACCCCTCCCGCTCCCCCGCGCAAAGCCCCGAGCCAGGTGCCATGTTAATACGCACGAGTTGTAAGTGTACGCGCAGTACACGTTTCTTGGATATACTTTTGAAGATAGCACGGGGTGCTACTGAGGTGGATGAGCTCAAATTCACCAAGAATAGATTATTATAAAACAATCTGCGCGCACCATATATAAATCGAACAATATCGACTTATAAGTACTTAAATCTGCGGTAGCCTAGTGGTATGGGTAAATGGATTGCTGAGACGAGGTCTCGGGTTCGATCCCAAGTTTACCATAGCACACACCAATGACTTGTCGATGCTTTTCGAAGTTATGTGTGTATTTATCGCAGGTTTATAAGTGTCCGGTTAATGGCAACGGTACGGTACGGTGTCGGGTAAACTTATACTGGCGAAATGTGGGTGCTAGCACCTCTGCCTACCCCTTCGGGGAATATAGGAGTGAGTTTATGTTATGTTATATTAAGTACTTACTTACAAGTAAACTAGAACTGTAGGTATAAACTGTATTGTATCAGTTATTGATTGTCACATATTATTATCGGCGTGTTATTTTTCTGCAATGCCTCTTGCGAAGATTTATGTAAATGACATGTAAATTGTACCATTTACTACCCGTTCTGCCACTCATGTTGATAAAATATTTGATAAATGCGGTCCAATTATTGTAAGTTACAATTTATACCTACACAAACACATACAGTCTGAGTCACTGTATCGGTGACATGTACCTAAGTCAATAATGCTATAAATCCATTGACCATGGGCCACTTTCCATCAGGTGAGCTATGTGCTTGTCTGCCATGTCACTTACCTAAGCGTTGGAGCACACCATCCTACAATGTGCTCGCGCACTTTTTGAGCAAAATTGAATTGAAACTGCCGCGAGCATCGAGTTATATTAAAATCTAGACGTACGAGTATATTCAATTTTGCAATGTATTTTATAATAAGGTTGATATTTAACTAATACTCAAAAAGTGGCCGAGCAAATTCCATGCCTGTATTCCCCGAAGGGGTAGGCAGAGGTGCTAGCACCCACATTTCGCCAGTTTATGTTTAGGTCATTTCGCAGTGGTATGGCCACTGCGAAATGTTTTAAATACTATATTGTGATATGGCAATACAATCTAGAGAAATTCTGCATTTGATGAGGGTAGTTATAATATTTTTTATCGTAACCTTCACTAAATAATGCAGTTGAATTCAGACAAAAAATTAGTAGTTATATTTTGTGTAAGTGAACTCTCGTACTTTATCGTTTGTTTTGTTAGGTGAACCATTTAATAGGTATTCCTTTGTTTTTAATACTATAGGTAGATAAAATGAGTGGCTATTAACGACATCAAGCTATTTAAATACCTACTATTTGCGACGATAACAAGTTATGACTATTTTAACCTTACAAGGAAAAAACTAAGTAGGTAGGTATACTTATACTTAATTAATGTTTGCTCAGTTTTAAAAAATATTTTTCCTAATACATCCGTAATTTTTGATATTGTGTAGCCCAATGGGTCTACTATAAGTATGAAACAGCCCAGATGGCGCAGATTAGCTCATTTGGATTAGGTAGGTAATTGCTTTATAGATCCTCTAAGGCGTAAAATCACAAATGAGCAATGTTTCGAAATTCGGCATTCAGCTGACTCGGATAAGAAAATAAATGCAATGTTTCAGTTTATTCTCACTTATTTTCACATAGGGTGCCCTAAACAAAATATAAGACATGGTTAGAAAAGGATTTGAATTTAGATTCTATAGTACTAGACTATATTTTTGAAAATCAAAGTCAAACAACATCATTAGCCGATAGAATTCGTGACAGACCTAAAAAAGCGACGAGTCTTGACATCGTTCAAGAAAGAGAGCCTGAAGAAATAAAATGTGCGACTAAATGAGCAAATAAATCAAGCGATACAATGAGCCCGTTATCACCATATGATGCACTAACTTTGTATATATTTAGGGTTTTCGCTACGTAAATACAACAAGGTTACGTGAAGTAATCAACAACCTACATCCCAACACTCTTCTGAGCTACTATTCATTGATAAAAGTTCGACGATCTATTACCTAACAGCACAAACAGTACAGATACTTACAAAACTTGTTGAACAAAACTGCTGAACCTATAATCAAGTGTACAGAAAGGGATGGTGTCACATTTACTCCAGGATCCTTCAAGTTAACATGCAAATGGGGCTTTGATGGTTCATCTGGACATAGTACTTACAGGCAGAAACATGGAAAAGGAAATGATAGCGGAGTTGTTGCAAGGCAATCGAGTCACGTGCCATCCAAACGTCAAATGGACTCATTCGGTAGGAACGTTATACCTATGAAGTCCTTCGACTTTTGACACCCCGCGCGTCCCTCTTCCCACCCGCATTCGGCGCGCGTTTTTATTATTAGAAATATCAATGGGGCATCTCCGTTACTTAATCATATTCTGTCCTCCGTGGGCAGAAATTTGAACATTAGATAGATAGATAGTTAATTTTGTACACCAATAGATTTACATTGGAACAAGTAGGTAGCATGATACAGTTTAATGTATAATGGGCGGCCTTATCGCTGGAAGCTGGAAGCGATTCCTTCCAGGCAACCATTCCGAACGTACAGATGAATTCTTGTTTATGACTGCTCTGGTTCCAATTCGTCTAGTCGATTGTGAAAGACATGATGCAGAATGGGAAAATAAAACTCCGTCTTCCACATACTATTGTCGTCCTTTAAGAATAACATTAGCTAAAGAGACTATTCAGTTAATTAAGGACGAGGAAAGCAGGGTAGTTGAATTGATAAACAATTTACAAAGCTCTATTATAAACTAGCTGTGCCCGCGACTTCGTCCGCGTGGAATGTACTTAATAAAAAAAATCTGTTTATTTTTTTTGTTTTTGGCATTTTTTTTTAGCCTAAGTTACTCCTTATTACATAAGCTATCTGCCAGTGAAAGTCCCGTCCAAATCGGTCCAGCCGTTCCAGAGATTAGCCAAAACAAACAGACAGACAGACAGACAGACAGACAGACAGACAGACAGACAAAAAATTTAAAAATATATATTTTGGTATGTGTACCGTATATACATTCATATGCATGTAGTAGAAAGCGGTTATTTTAATATTACAAACAGACACTCCAATTTTATTTATTTGTATAGATGTATAGATGTATAGATATGTATAGATATAGATTTATTGAGTACAGAATAATGTTGTACTCACACTGCATACACTTAACTATGATAGATGGTGCAGTTTGTCACACTTTAAATGATATTAAGTCCATTCAAACTTGTTATAATTGTGGAGCCACACCTAAATTGATGAATTTACCATCTAAACTTTTTTTTTTCATGAGACTACTAGCGCCATCTATTGGCTTTTGAGCTAAAGATATGTTTTTAGTGTTTGTACCCCATGATAATAATATGTACCTTTTTTCTACAAATCAATTCGATTCTTATTATCAAAATAACGTGTCAAAATATTTGAATGAATATTTAAAAATAGCACTAGTGGATAATGTCAAGTCATGATTAAAGGTTATTGGCGGTGTGACTAACAGGAATATTTTTCCTTTTTTTTTAGTCACACTGGTGTGACTACGCGTCAGGCATCAAAATATTTAGTATATCCTAATTATTCAAATCGATTGCGATAGGGAAAAAATTACAGGCGGGATTCGAACCCTCAATCCTTTTCTTACAGGCAGCATTATCCCAAGACTTTGACATCTTAATCAATATGTCAAAATAATCCTACTATGTGAAATAATCTTAATTTTACAATTGAAAAACCAAAGTACCTCGGGAAAGTCCTAAGTGAAGTTCACGGCACTAGACGGTGGCTTGAGCACTGTCTTGTCACCCACTCAGCCGTTGACTCAATTGTTAACGTTTCAGTTGACAATGACGTAATGTGGTCTGATCACTTTCCAATGACATTTGAATGTAAATTAAATTTATTGACATCTGATAGAATTTGTAATGTAATTAATTATTCAAATAATAATAATAAAATTGTATGGGGGGATCGATCGAGGGAACAAATAGATTTGTATTTTAATGAATGTAATAATAGACTACGATTAATTGACTTTCCATTAGAATTTAGATTATGTAGTGACTTTTATTGTAATGACATTTCACACAGACAAATAATTGACAATTTACACAAAAATATCATCCAAGCTCTTAGCGAAGCTTCAGTTTGTAGTAGCAATGGTACAGTGCGTAAGAAGAAGCAGGTAGTAGGTTGGAATCGGCACGTTAGACATGCTCACGGGGAAGCCAGACTTAAATTTCGGATGTGGCAGTTATGTGGGAAACCTACAACCGGGAGTATATATGAGGAAATGAGGGAGAGTAGAAAGTACTTCAAGTCTCAATTAAAATGGTGTCAAAATCACCAAGATCAAGTAAAAATGGACATAGCTGCCTCTCTTCACTCTAAACGTGACTTCCGTGGCTTTTGGAAACAAACTGCCAAGTTAAATACGCGGCCTGGCTTGCCTGTAAGTGTGGATGGTGTGAGTGATGCGAAACAAATAGCTGATCGTTTTAGGAGTCACTTCTTTGTGAAATCTCAGCTGGGGGGACAGCGTTTAGCGCCGGGTGCTGGTACTAGTCGTGATAGGGTGAATAACCGGTTCACTGCCAATGAAATAGATAAATTAATAAGTGGGTAATCTCATGGCAAGTCACCCGGACACGACGGGCTCAGTATCGAGCATCTGTTGAACGCTGGACCTCATTTACCCAGAGTTCTGGCTCTATTATTCAATCTTTGTATCGGTCACTCCTACCTACCCCCTGATATGATAGAAACACTTGTTGTTCCTGTCGTAAAGAATAAGACGGGAAACTTGTCCGATATCAACAATTATAGACCAATATCTTTGGCTACAGTGTTTGCTAAGGTGCTTGATGGGCTGCTTGAGACACAGTTGAACAAATATACAGTATGGATACGACATATAGGCATTTACGGAAACAGTGAAGCGTCCTGGTCCATAGGAATGAAACAAAATTAAATTTAAACTCAAATTCGCAGATTTAAAAAAACTAAATTTCCTAACAAAGTAATTATTAAAATAAATGTAGAAAATGTAACCACTTTTATAAGTAATTGATTCATTCACAAAAATACACACGCTTAAAGGGGTATTACCATAATATCATTGGGTAATACATCTTCCTAAATTCAGAAACATGAATTTAGGAAATTCTGAATTTAGAACAGTGTAATTGCATTTAGGAAGCAAAGCTTCCTAATTAGGAAGCTATTTAGGAAAAGAATGGTTTCCGACGTCCTAAATGGCTAAATCGGATGAGTGTAATTACGTTTCCTAAATTCAGGACGCTCAGTCTCCGCGCGCCTGCCGTGGAGAGCGCACGTTTGTCTTTCCCTCCCAATATAATATTGCGTATGTACCGACGAAATAAATGAAATTTTACATCATCTAGTATGCTAATTATTCAAATCGATCAAGGAAAAATTATATGATCGGTCCAGGCGGGATTTGAACCCGCGATCCTTCTTTCACAGGGAGAATGCTTTGACCACCTAGCTACCAGACTCACGCCCAAAGCAATCTGTATCCGTCATTAAGGCGATGGTGGAGCAATCTACCGACGCTCTTACGAGCTATGCTATCGTAACCAATGAATGATCTGTCATTCATTTTATTCATTGATTTTTGATTACTTCGCCCAAATGTTTGAATGAAATTTTACAGCATGTAGTAGGTAGGTATGCTAATTATTCAAATTGATTCGTTCGTCGTTAAGCTAACCGCAAGGGTTATGGCAATATCAATATTTTGTTTTTTTTTTTATAGTATTGAGGGCATTTTGTCGCAATTCACTCGACAGTCGACACGTCCGTCCCTTGCCGCTCGTCCTTCAAAAATGATTTAGGATCCTAAATTAGTGAACGTGTAATCGCGAGCTTCGGTGACTGAATTTCTTTTCCTAAATAGCTTTTTGGCACACGAACAATATGGATTTAGGAAAGGCAAATCAACACAGTTAGCAACTTTTACATTAGTGAAGTCTCTACTTACCAATATTAATTCAAAAATTCCCACATCTGCCTTATTATTGGACCTAAGCAAGGCGTTTGATTTTGTGAGTCACTCAATTCTTATTACAAAATTAGAGAAATACGGAATAAGGGGTCCTGCTTTATCATGGTTCCAATCATATCTCAATAACAGAAAACAATTTGCAAGAATTACTAAATATAACAATAGCAATAATAATATTGACGTCATTGATTCAGAGCCTAAAATTAACAAGTTTGGTGTTCCCCAGGGAAGTATTTTAGGGCCTCTATTATTTTTATTATACATAAACGACCTTCCGTGTGCCATTTCCAAGAAGTGTGTCCTATTTGCGGATGATACAACAATTATCTTAGACTGTACAAATATAAATACTTATGAAATTGAAATTAAAAAAACTTTAGATGATATTATGAAATGGCTGAATGTAAATAATTTGCAAATAAATCTGGATAAAACCAAACTGATTCAATTTAAAACTTATAAAAGTAACGAAATAAACCTAAATATTACCCATAACAAGACAATAGTTCAACAGGTATCAAGTGCAAAATTCTTAGGTATAACATTAGACACACATTTTACATGGAAGGAACATATTGACAACCTATGCACCAAAATAAACAGATTTGTATTTGCTTTACGAAAGGTTAAAGATGTAACAAGCATGCAAACCGCCTTAATGGTCTACCACTCTTACATCTGCTCCATAATACGTTACGGGATAGTTGTCTGGGGTAACTCATCCGAAATTAATAGAGTGTTTATAGCTCAGAAAAAATGTATTCGCGCGTTGTTCAACCTAAAATGGTCCGAGTCTTGCAGACCAGTATTTAAATCGGAAAATTTGTTAACAGTGCCAAGTATTTACATTTACGAAGTCGCTAAATTTGTGAAACGTCATGACCATCTGTTCGAAAATAATAATAACATAGGAAAGCGACAGATAACGCACCTCCCAAAAAAAATGCCAGTCCCCAGGTTGGAGCTGTTTAGAAATAACTGTGTATATATGGCGCCACTTATTTTCAACTTCTTACCCAAGGGAATGGTGGAATTACCATACACAAAATTTTTACGCGCATTACGGGAGTGGTTAATAAAAGAGAGCTTCTACTCCACCTCAGACTTTCGGAGGAATAGTTCTTGCCGTTACGGTGCGTATTGACTCAGAATCTCCATTAATGTATATTTGGTAATATGTATTTTTTTTTGTCAATTTTCTCATGTTTATATACACCAACATTTTATTTTAGTTGTAAATAAAATTTAATATCTTGGACTAAAACTGTCCAAAACCTGATATAATGTTGCATGCAGGATTTCTGTGAGACATGCTGTACTACTCATTGTAATTTAATACCTTTACACATTACCATGTTTCTTGCAATAAATGGATTTATTATTATTATTATTATTTCTGAATTTAGGATTCTGAATTCAGGAAGATGTAATACCCACTTTAGGAAAAGAATGGTTTCCGACGTCCTAAATGGCTAAATCGGATGAGTGTAATTACGTTTCCTAAATTCAGGACGCTCAGTCGCCGCGCGCCTGCCGTCGAGAGCGCACGTTTGTCTTTCCCTCTCAATATAATTTTGCGTATTGCGTCGGTACGACGAAATAAATGAAATTTTACATCATCTAGTATGCTAATTATTGAAATCGATCAAGGAAAAATTATATGATCGGTCCAGGCGGGATTTGAACCCGCGATCCTTCTTTCACAGGGAGAATGCTTTGACCACCTAGCTACCAGACTCACGCCCAAACCAATCTGTATCCGTCATTAAGGCGATGGTGGAGCAATCTACCGACGCTCTTACGAGCTATGCTATCGGAACCAATGAATGATCTGTCATTCATTTTATTCATTGATTTTTGATTACTCCGCCCAAATGTTTGAATGAAATTTTACAGCATGTAGTAGGTATGCTAATTATTCAAATTGATTAGAAAGAAAAAAATCGTTCGTCGTTAAGCTAACCGCAAGGGTTATGGCAATATCAATATTTTGTTTTTTTTTTTTATAGTATTGAGGGCATTTTTTCACAATTCACTCGACAGTCGACACGTCCGTCCCTTGCCGCTCGTCCTTCAAAAATGATTTAGGATCCTAAATTAGTGAACGTGTAATCGCGAGCTTCGGTGACTGAATTTCTTTTCCTAAATAGCTTTCTGAATTTAGGATCCTGAATTCAGGAAGATGTAATACCCACTTTAGAATTTGCACAACTACTTACGATAGGTACAGCAGCAAAGCGGCAACGTGCCGCCAGCTGACGCGCGCTCGTGACTTACCTACTAAGGTAAGATTAGGCACCTATCACGAAAGTTCACTTAACTTTATAAACACCACTTTTTCACGGCAGTGCTTAAAAAAGTGAATCTAAATTTTAGAAATGCCCGCCACTAACTTGAAAACATAAAATGATATCGCCAAACTAACTGTTCAACAGATTTCGGTTAGGTACCTACCTTGCTTTCAATTTATCAAATGCCTCAATAATACGGCTGCGAGTCACTTTCAGAAACACGTTAGGTACACTATACACTTCGTTGTTTTTTCAAAAAAAGAATACGTAACAAAACTCGCACAACAAATTTACTAGGTAGGTATTTAGACTCATTTTCACCGTTAAAATTAAGGATAGAATAGCTAAACAAAAAATAAACACAATTCACAAACACAAAAAGAATAGATTAGTGTCAATTTCACTTTAAAAACAAATTAAAACGAGAAAATAAACCGAGAGGATCAAAGAACGACACGCGGTCCCCAGTGACGTCGCGGTTACTGACAACATTCCAGAAATTATCGAAACATAAAATTGTAAATAGGTTGTTAATACTCTTAATTATTGAATTTGTTATGGAAAAATTATAAAGAAATCAAATACAAAGTGTAAGTAATCAAAGTTAATCATTGATAAGTAGGTACCTACTTATCAAATCAAAAAGTTTTATGTGTAATCAAAACAACCATTATTCTCTGTACGAGTAACAGACTGCCGTTAATCAGAAATTTACCCTACCGGCGGCACCCTTTGAGGTATTATGTCTCTCTCATTACAATCGTATTTTTACGAAATTGATGAATGGAAAAATCAATGAATACACAGAACGGCAACGTCGCATCGTGCAATTTTAATAGTAATAAGGGTTTCCATCTGCAAAATCCGTAAACCAGGACAAGAAGTTTTTTTTATACTACTAAGGTGGCAGATAAGTATACGGCACACATGATGGAAAGTGGTTAACGTGGCCTATGGACGTATGCCACCCCAGGGGTGTTACAGTTGGGCTGCCGAGCCTGTAAAAACGTCGGATGCCAGTCATCTCCGGAAAAGTCAAAACCACCAGATACGATAAGAAATCGTATCCGGGATTTCGTGCATGCATACCCCACTTTCCCAAGAGGTTCGCTCGTTCACTAGTGTACCGGAGCCGGACATGGCTAAAGAAGAACCAAGTAGGCAAGTGGAGGTAACGTGGAACATCGGCACGCCGTATGTACTTTCCAGGCGGACGGTGGCCGTGACGGCCGGCGGCTGTTACTCTAAGCTCATTGGGGACATCTACCTGGTGATGGTCTCACATGCACCACATGGGCAGGTCGGAGTGGGTATAGTGCTCTCGGGTGCTACGTGGCTACGAATCCGGGGAAACTCGGACGGATGGTAACCCTAATGGTAGTATTTTCGTGCAATTTAGAGTTCATTGATAACTGCGATTCTACGGAGTGTTTAAAGTTGTTCAAAATTTTGTAATATTAAAACCCTAGTTTCTGCCCTTAATACTGGGCCGATTTTGTTCAAATTTTTCCTATTTGAAGCTATGGGGGTACCAAGTATATGGTTTCAATTAATGCCTATATGTCGTATCCATATTGTATAAATCTACATGATAACCAATTTGGTTTCAGACCTGGTTTATCAACAGAGAGTGCGGTCCTGTGTCTCAAGCAGACTGTCAGGTATTATAAATGTCGGAAGACACCTGTTTTTGCGTGTTTCTTAGACCTGTCGAAAGCTTTTGACCTGGTTTCCTACGAAGTACTTTGGAAGAAGCTGGAGACCTTAGGTATCCCTATGGAACTGCTAAGTATGTTTCGGTATTGGTATGGGAACCAGGTCAATAGAGTGAGATGGGCGGGAGCTTTGTCGGAGCCATATAGGTTGGAGTGCGGTGTGAGGCAGGGGGGGTTGACCTCCCCAGCACTCTTTAATGTTTATGTTAACGCACTGATTGAGGCGCTCAGTAGCCAGCGTGTAGGGTGTCACATTGACGGAATTTGCTTTAATAATCTGAGCTACGCAGATGATATGGTCCTGCTGAGCGCCTCAATCTGTGGGTTGAGATCGCTCCTGGCCACGTGTGAAGCATACGCAGCGGATCACGGGCTTGTGTACAATATAAAGAAAAGTCAGTATATTGTCTTTGGGGCCGGCGGGGCCCGGTATGAGGATAGTGTACCACCCGTGCGGCTCGGAGGTGTTGCGCTCGAACGAGTGGAGCAATTTAAATACCTGGGTCACCTGGTCACCGCCGACCTCAGGGACAATGCTGATATTGGTATGGAACGGAGGGCTCTGTCTGTCAGAGCTAATATGTTAGCTCACAGATTTGCACGTTGCTCACCTCATGTTGAAATTACTCTTTTTAGAGCCTACTGTAAGTACTTCTTTTTATACATGCAGTCTGTGGGCTGACTACACTCAGAGGGCGTATGGGGCCCTCCGGGTCCAATATAATAACGCATTCAGGAGGTTGATGGGACTGCCCTGGCGCTGCAGCGCGTCAGGCATGTTCGCGCAGGCGCGAGTTGATTGTTTCTATACTATCATGCGTAAGCGCGCTGCCTCATTCGTGCGCAGGGTCAGGGCGAGTTCCAACTCCCTCCTGAAGGTGATTGCTGACCGAGTTGACTGCTGTTATGTCAACCATTGCGGTAACCTTCATGTACTAACCAACTAGATTTAAGTGTTCTAATGTACTACTAACAAAATATGAGTATTGCCTACTTGAATTAAATGAATAATAAAAATTAAACCTAAAAACAAAACAATGAAATTAATTAACGACGTTATTAATGTCTCATTTCCCTAACTATATTATGAAATGGCCTACACAGGCAACTGAAGGTGGCAGTAATAACATTTTATTGTCACCTTCATTATTATAAAGTATCAAGGGAATAATTTGTGAAATTATTTTATGAAGATACCCGTGGGCAAGCAAGCTTATTCCTATAGAATAAGGGTAAAATGTATAACAGTGCCATCTATTGGCATTGCTTTGAACTAAACTTCTGTCCTACGCTGCCTTTCGTGCATACCCGTGCCCCAGTCTCTGCCGGGGTCCCCGTTCGAAATAAGAATATTCAATAAAAGAAAACATCGACATAAATTATAAATAATTTTATTTGTCAAATTTATGTTAAAAACTAAACATGTTGGCTATAGATCCTTAGGAACCAAACACGGAATAGATCTTCACTGAATACCAACAAAAGAATGACGCCTAAACAAAAAAACGTCACAAGGAACTAAGATTTACTTAAATTAAATGTCAATAATTTGAATTTAAGGCCCATACTGCTACTTTTTTTAAAAATAGTGAAATTCTGTTTTATTATAGTCGTTCGATATTTTGTTGATAGATGGCGGTAGTAACCCAAGATACAGACCGTTGTCAAAACTCAAGTCTAGTTTTTGCGTCACATTCCAAATTCAAATTTCATGCCCGTCTCACATACGATTTTTTTCTAGTAAACATAAATCATTGATTCGTAAGGGGAAATAAATATGTTTAGGTACTCAAAATGTTAGATGTACCATCAAATATGGTAAATCTGTCGCCATATATATCGATTTTTGCCCACAGAATATAACAACGTGCGTCCCGACTTGGCTATAGGATAGAAGAGATTACAGGGACCACCATACAAAATTACTTAACAGACATTGATAATCTAGTAAGCAGCAGTATGTCTGTGGCCTGAATTAATATCTATCACAAGCATTTAATGTACATAATTTCTAATTTTCATGGGTAACTTTATTCGTTAGATACTTAAGTGTTTAGCTGTTATCAGAGAACATTTTTTAAACCAACTTCTAAAAGGAGGAAGGTTGTCAATTCAACGGAATATTTTATCATTAAAATAGTATGACAGGAGTCATGTTTATATCTCATCATTATCATACACATTTAGACGTCAGTCCTGATTGCATCCGAGGCCATGGTGCCCTCGGAGCTCAGGGTCCGCCTTCCAGCTCTTCCTCCTCCACTTCACGCGATCTTGGGCGTCCATGGTGGTGAGACCATTTGTACCCTCCACGACGTCAACCCAGGACTTCTTGGGCCTACCTCTTCTACCCGGACTTGGTGGGGGCGCCATTGCCAGGCATTTGTTACCCACGTAGCTTGGCGGTTTCCCCAAAAGGTTTCTCTATCTACACTTATTATCAAAATATAGATGTTGAACTTTTCTATACATTTGAGTAGACAATATGATATGCGCTGTCTCCTTAACTTCCTAGTTGAAGAAAAAAACTTTCTAAAATGTAAATTTTAAGCATATAAATAGATATATTTTGAATTATTAAAAAAAATCTATTCATTCAATTTCAATAAAAAATGTTCACTGATTATCACTATTCTTAATGATATTGTTAAATTTACTCGTAATGTTTGTTTAAAAACTAAAAGATTCACTAAAAGTTACACAATAAACACATTAGCCTAATTTAATCAGTATAAAATAAAATCTAATCTATCTAAGAAAATCACAAATAGTAAAGTTAGCATTATATCAAATGTCTATATTATAAATAAATATATTTATTATCTTTCATGATTTATATAAAGATGAAATATAATTTCAATGATATATATAAATTATTTTGACTTACCTACAGATTTTTGGTGACCAGCACCAAACAGAAGACAATTTGCGTGTATATTTATTTTATATTCATATTTTGTAGTGATTATAATATGTATCTGGCCAATGAATAAAAAATCCACTATTTTTAATACTCTTATATGTTCTTGATAAATTACAATAATTGTTTTCAAAACATATTTCAAAAACTAAAATTTTATCTTTAGAAATAAGATCATTAAAAAAATATAGTAAATATAATTTTGTAAGAATTTAAAAAAAAATATAATAAAAATATAATTGATGTTGAATATAAAATAATATTCAGAAATCGCATTTCTATGAAACATAAATGCATTTATACACATGTAATGTATGTATTATTACAAGATATTTACACAATAAAAAAACATAAAATTGTCTACTTATAAACCTATACTTACTAATAAACTAATAATACTATTTACCTACAATATCTATAAATAGATTGACTATTGAGTTTGTTCACAATTCACAACATTAAGTGCCTAACATCATCTTTAAAGTCTGTTCCCGACTTAGTTGAGAGCAGCTTTACCTGACTCTGTTTCCAGAAAGCTATGACTTGGGTGTCTTCAAGTCTAAAGTGAACAGGTTACTTCGAGTCAAGCGTGCTCCTCCATGGTCCACATCATCACTTCTCATCAAGTGAAATTGTAATCAAACACGACCCTATCAATAATAATAAAAAACCTTGCCAAACCGTTGAACTTTGATATTTTCGGCGAAGCTACCGCCATCTACGGTGAAGCTACCGCCATCTATCTTCCACAACCTATAGACGATAGCAAAGTTTTGTGGTAAAACAAAGATGTTAGATTTTTGAGGTTTCCGCATAACTATTAAATTTATAGAACTTTTCACGAATCTTGTGATTATATTTTAGAAGGATTTGTGACTTTAATAATAGCAATAGCTACTCCCGTAGTTACATTATCTTTCAATAGATGGCGTTAGTATACCCTGGTCAGTTGTTTTTGGTCAACAAATACTGAAGCAAAAATATTGTAATATTTTTTTGTATATTTTATATTATTTAGGACTTAGAAGCTAACTAGGCCAAACTATATCACACCTCTGGTGCTTCTAGTTACTTTTACATACATGGAATACTAGACTGCATGGACCAAAATAGCCGTAACAATATATTTACACTAAATAATGTATTTCTAAGCTCATTGACAAAGAGATTTATAACAATAAAAAATAGAAATGCGATTTCTGAATCTGAAAAGTGAAGTAATGAATAAATAGTGACTATGGTCGGTTTCTAAATTAAGAAATTAAAGTTGAATCTCGCTCAACGCCTACTTAAATACATCTTCGTAACAAAAACAGTGCTTACGTAGGTTTAACGTCGACAAAGTTACAGACAAAACTTAAATTGATCAATTTAAAAGCCAGCCATGTTGCTTTCACAAAAAAGAATTGAGCTTCATATGAGTATGTTAGGATTGTTACACTTGAGACAATCAACAGAAGTGAGTCGTAGGATTTAATCGCAATAAATTGTGACTATTTATATCAAGTGAATATTAGATCTTTCAAATAATTAGCCTACTTACAAGGGTTACTTATCCAAACTATTATCAAGCAAATATATAATACAAGCTATATACTAATTGGTGCAAAAGTTATCACATTATAATACCAAACCGAATAATATTAGATGATATAATTTGTCAATGTGAAGAACTGCATTTTTTTAAGCTTTTTCGGGCTACAGTTACAAATAATGCAGAAAATTATGATTTTATAACGAAGTAACCTTTGCGTCATTTTATTTATATTTTAAGTTAGCGCATGGTTGACTAAGGCTCACTTTACATAAGGAGTACTTTACATTTTGCGGTGTCAGTTGTCATAGTAACATCCTTTTTGGACGGCCACGACAAACGTCAGTACGTCAATACTTTTGAAGAAATAGTCGCACATTTGTAGCCAGCCTGAACTCTGTTAGTCAGCTTTACGCCCTTTACTAACAATTCACAGCACGGCGGAACTGGTATTTTCAAAACCTTCTATTAGGCCGATTTTTTTCCTTAGATAATCCTTTACAGAAATTCGATATGTTAATACCTACTGGAGTTTTCAAGTATACCCCTTAATTGGCGAGCGAGAGGATTGTGATAATATCTTCGTTGATAAAAGAATGAATCAAAAATTAAATCGAGGAACACGAGTACATTTTTTAAATTTCTTCAACATTCTGAATTTATCATGAAGCTACTGTGTCTATAAAAGTATGTAAATAAGCAAAACAATTTCGATAACCTTAATTGTTTGTTAATAAAAAGCACATGAAATTATTTTTTTGAAACGATAGGGCAGCACAGCGCCCCCAAAGCTCTAGCAACTGTTTTAACCTTTCCTCTACAATTACTAGATGGCGCTATACTTAATTTTACAATTCTGGCTATAGTTGAGTTTATAACAATATAGATGGCGGTAGACGCGTGTACGTTTTAAAATTATTTTATCACATAGTGAACCTGTACATATTCACCTGCCATTCCTGTACAGAAAAATTCAGCATAAAGTTATGATTGCTATAATTAAATCTAGTTTTATCACCTCAAAGTTTGAATTCTCGCTCGCCATCAGGTACCAAAAGTAAAGTAGATTGTAGGTCTCATCGCTGTCTTTGGTTCGATGCCCCGTTGAAGCTCCTCAGTTCTGTGTAGGGCTTTCGGGAGAGCAGCTTGTAATCTTCACCGACGCCCACTCGGACGAAATCTCTGCGTTTTCGGTACATCATGAGCCTGTAATATGAGAATAATTGTATGAGTCGTGGTAATACGAAACAACGAGCCTAGACAATCATTGTCTAGGCAATGAGATATCATAAATGCAGAATCAAGTGTGATCTTTGTAGCATTATTATTATTTTAACAATATTAAAACCGAAAATGCTAATATTCCCTCTAACCCCTCCAGCTAAGCTAAATTGCTTGTGTTCGGAGCGGGTTCACGTCAGTAGTGCATTGGCCAGAATTCGGGCCCGGGACCTTTCAATCTTAAGGCTGATTACTTAACCACTAAGCTACCGATGCTTTATTTTTTGTATTTTATTAGTATCTTAGTGACTCTCGTTCATCAGACTCGCACCTGTAGCTTAACCCAAAGTATCGAAAAAAAGGTAAGTGTAGAAAAATAACGTGATTTATGTTATCCAATAAAATTAGTAAAGTATTTCAGTGTCTAAATAATTTTAGCTGCGTGAAAGGGCAGAGTAGAATTTGGGCCACCCCATCTCTTCCTATACGGTATCGTACAAGGCGACTAAGGGATAGCGCTGTTTAAAATCAGACAGATATATACAGCCCAGACTCAGCCTCAGATGCAAGACTGAGTTTTGAGTCAACAATAGTGCTTGGAATGCGGCAATAGGCTCAACCCCTATTACGTGGGACCAAATACAATTTTTGGTGAAATGTGGGTGTTAATTCACCTCCGCCTAACTATCCGGGGATAAAGGCGTGGTTATATGTATGTATGTATGTAAATAACTAGCTTTTGCCCGCGGCTCCGCCCGCGTGGATGTCGGTTATCGCGACCAAACATAGCCTATGTCCTTTCTCATTGTCTAATCTACCCTTTTACTAAATTTCATCAAAATCGGTTCAGTGGTTAAGGCATGAAAACGTAACATACAAACAGACAGAGTTACTTTCGCATTTATAATATTACGTACGGATTTTAAAGATTAAAAATGAATAAATGACATTTGCCAATAAAATTATACAATAGGTATTCAAAACGTGCACTTTCGTGTTGGCTGCTGTAAAACATTCATAGAGAGCATGTTCAAAACAAGATAAGGTTCGAACCTGTATCCTTTATTTTATCGCAAAACAAACACTTGCACGCTGTAGAATATAATCTACAGCCTGTTCTAATAGTAACTATTATATAGGTAAGTGTATTGCTTTTTTAATAAATGTACCACAAACCACACCACTGTCTTACAAAATCTAAATCTAAATAGGTATTGCTATATTTATTAGATTACTCAAAGGTGAAAAAACTGACTGACAATCTATCAACGCACAGCCCAAACCACAGGACGGTTTGAGCTGAAATTTGGCATGCAGGTAGATGTTAAGATGACGTAGGCATCCGCTACGAAAGGATTTTGATTAATTCTACCCCCAAGGGGATAAATAGGGGATGAAAGTTTGTATAAAACTCTGTCAATTTTAAACCGATCGGGCTGAGACTTTGCATGCATAAAGCTATTATTACGTAGGCATCCCTTAAAAAAGGATTTTGAGATGCAGGTTTTATGCTCAATGGCGTCGACTCAATACTAAGCGATAACAGACATCCACGCGGGCGGAGCCGCGGGCAAAAATTAGTATATTATAAATGTGAATGTTTGTAAACATGTTTAAATGTTTGTTACATAATCAAATTCAAACAGCTGACGACTGAGCTGCATTTTGGTAAGTAGGGGAATAGCAATTTTTATAGACTGGAATAATATAGGTACTTAATACATAGACTACATTTGCCCTGGAATACGTCGCAGAAAAGAAATTAGAACTTAATGCGAGCGGAGTCGTGGCCAACAGTAAATTATAGAGTATAGTTATAGAGTAACGTTGGGGTCATGGGGTCCAAGCGCACTGTACAGTGACCGTGCGGACCACATTAGAAAGATTTTCACAAACAAAGTATGTACTCAAAATGATCTCAATTTAGTTTTTTGACCTCCTTTCAGTTGACTGATTGTACTCATATTTGGTACACATCTTTAATTCGGACAATAATACCATTAAAATCAATAAAACTGTTTGATTTGCTCTTAATACGAGAGTTTTAAGATCATTTTGGGACTTCGTCGTCAAGATATTAATGACACTGACTGTACTAATAGCATAGTACGTGTATGCTTGAAGTCATTACAGTGTAAATAAATAAACAAATGCGATGCATAACATGTTGTTTATCAACAGACGTTTATCACCTTCGCATATGCCAATAATGGTATTTATGCATATTTAATATACAGGGTGATCTTAAAGTCGTTTCGGATAAAAGAATTTGGGCACAGTTTCTAAAACAAAATCATCTGGAAGTATTAATTTGGCGAAAGAATATTTTTCCTTTCACATGAACATTATTCCCATACATTATCACAAAAAAATATTTTTTTCTTTCGCCAAATTAATACTTCCAGATGATTTTGTTTTAGAAACTGTGCCAAAACTCTTTTTAACCCCCGACGCAAAAACGACGGGGTGTTATAAGTTTGACGTGTCTCTGTGTGTGTGTGTGTGTGTGTGTGTGTGTGTGTGTGTGTGTGTGTGTGTGTGTGTGTGTGTGTGTGTGTGTGTGTGTGTGTGTGTGTGTGTGTGTGTGTGTCCGTCTGTGGCATCGTAGCATCGCAACGGATGAACCGTCGGGAGTGTTCTTAGCCATGTTAGAAAAAAATTGGTCCAAGATGGCCGCCGCCACAACATGTTGGAATATATATTTCTTTATAATTCACTCAATATGGGTATCAAATGAAAGAGCTTGAGCTAGTAGATCAATTTAAAAAGTATTAAATAAAAATTAAATTTAAAATTTCAAAAAAACCCCGTCACAAAGAACACCTCCAAAAAGTTGAAAATAAATGAATAAATTTTAGTTCAACGGTTGCCATGTCGGGGGACCCTGCGATATAAAAGGAGTCCTTAACCAGTTAAGGGCCCCCGACATGGCAACCGTTGAACTAAAATTTATTCATTTATTTTCAACTTTTTGGAGGTGTTTTTTGTGACGGGGGTTTTTTAAATTTTTAATTTTCATCCGCAACGACCATAAAATCACCCAGTATAGAAGACAGTTGTTTAAACATTACATACCTACATAAAACGTGTCACGTAAAATTTATAGAATAGTTATGCTGAGGCTAAACTACCGCGATATGTTAATAATTACCGCCATAATTTCAACAACGCCTAACCACGATTTGTTAACATAATTTTACAATGCCAATCAATTTTTGACATTTTCACTTCAAATGATATTTCACAACAACACAATATTCTACACAACGCTATCTAGACCTATGGTAAGCATAGCTTAACCTGTTTTATGGAATCTAGAATGCGGATAAACCTACTTAAATACTTTTTTTTGTAAATACATACATATTATAGACAGCCTCTGTGGCGTGGCGGTAGTGCACGCGACTGCCACGCAGGAGGCGCGGGTTCGATCCCCGCTCAGTGCAAATATTTGTATGCATGAATATTGCTATTTGCATTGGTCTGGGTGTTTTTATGTATAATGTGTATATATTTACAAAAAAAAAGTATGTACTTAAGTATGTTTATCCGCATTCTAGATTCCATAACACAAGCTATAAAAGCTTACTATGGGTCTAGATAGCGTTGTGTAGAATGTTGTGGAATATTTATTATACATAGGAACACCCAGACTAGTGCAAATAGCCATATTCATGCATAGAAATATTTGCACTGAGCGGGGATCGAACACGCGCTTCCTGCGTAGCAGTCGCGTTCACTACCTCCATGGCACGTGAGGCTGTCAATGCCACAATTATTGCGGTAACTTCCCGGTAGACGGTAAGTTAGTATGGCCCCAGTATACAGTACGGCTAACAGAAATAATTGTAGAATTAGAAAACTAAAATTAAATATTGAAAACTAAATTGCCGTGTGATACCCGGTGCAGTAGAATAGGACCACCCCAGCTCCTCCTGTGGATGTCGTAAAAGGCGACTAAGGGATAGGGCTGTTCTCCATCCGACAGTAAACATACAGGTCAAGACAGTGCCTGCTAGACGGCAACAGTCTCGACCCCTATTACGTGGGACCGAAAATTGGCGAAACGTAGGTTCTTACACCTCTGCCTACCTCTTCGAGTATTTACAGGCGTGAGTATACGTATGTAAAGCTAAATATTATAAAGATGATTAAATCTGATCTGATAAAACATGTAATAATATTGTTTTCTACCTCAAGAACGCAAATAAAACAATGTTAGTTAGGTACCATTGACATAGTAAAGAGAACAATTACCTATAGCCTTCACAAGTATACATAACTATATACAGCATGATTCATTTTGCATTATGGAGCACGAACGTCGTTGTTTTTAATTGGTACTTTGGCTTTTCTGGGAGATATTCATGATACGGGAGATCGACTGACCCCCTAACCCTGAGAGGAAAACCTGCGACAGAGCTTTGTCCATTTTTTTGCGCTAGCAGGTGCCCAGTCACGTGGCTAGCGAAGATGCCTACCTAATTAAAATGTGTATTTAACTGTACAAATAGTCCTACGTAAGTAACGTTTAATTTAAAGGTTATTGTAGGGCATTCTATACAAAGCTATCTACCCCAACTTGAGTTATGGGATTTAGAATGCGGATAAACGCACATAAGCTTAGCAGTAGCGAAGGGTGAAAATATTCAAAGAAGAAGCCGGAGTAAAAATAACTCCCGCCTCCCGTTTTCATCATGCACCATACGACCCATTGGGAGGCCGGCAGGAATGAAATTGTAGTGACCTCTCCACTCTAAATCTAAATCACCCTGTAGACACGTTTGCACGTGAATTCAATTAACTTTTATCACGATCATCCTGATTCCGCGTCACCGGTGCAACAATAGCCACGACTAGCCTTCACATTGGCCTCCAGCGCTATGAATGAGAGTGCATCAGTGCACTTTAGCCTAGTTCAAATAATAATATCGTAGTGCACAATACAAATCATTAAAAAGCTAGTAATTTTTGTGAAAAAAAAAAATCTGCGGTAGCCTAGTGGTATGGGTAATGGACTGCTGAGACGAGGTCTCGGGTTCGATCCCAGGTTTACCATGGCACACACCAATGACCTTTCGATGCTTTTCAAAGTTATGTGTGTATTTATCGCAGGTTTACAAGTGCCCGGTTAATGGCAATAGGCTCGCCTATTGCCATTAACCGGGACCTAAACATAAACTGGCGAAATGTGGGTGCTAGCACCTCTGCCTACCCTTTCGGGGAATACAGGCGAGAGTTTCTGTTATGTTATGTAACTTTTGTGATGGATACTCATGAATGAAAAGCAGCCTCTGTTGCGTAGCCGTACTGAACGCGACTGCTACGTAGGAGGCGTATGGGTTCGACCCGCGCCCAGTACAAATATTTGTATGCATATCATGCCTCGGAGAGTATGTTAAGTACTATCCCGGTTACGGGTACGTTACGGATAGTTGGGAACTCTCAAAAGACTAATTATAGAACTTTGATATCGCCAATTAGTTCTGGAGGTCAGATGGTAATCGCTTCACGGAAAATATCGAAGTTAGAAGCATCACAGCTAGACTGGAAAACCGATTCACTTGAGAAAAGCCTCAGAGAATGATGACTCATGATTGAAAAATCAACACGCTGTATATGCTATACTAACTAGTTAGGATTTAATTGCACGAAAATATGCGCGTGAGTCTCATAAATCTCGCGCTGTGTTCAACGCGAACTGTGCTCAGTATTCTCACAACCGTCACCAAGTGAAAACGTCTGCGTGATAATGATTTGGTTAATTTTTGTTCTAATAAATAATCGTACACACAACAGTAATGATCTCAAAACAAAATATTTACAAGTAAATATAAATAGATGAATATTTCAATAAATAAATATTTGAGTGTACAATAACGTATGGAGTATGGTGGAAATAAATATACAGAGTAAAGAGTGATACTCAGGTAGGTACGTTATTTTTTAATAGGTCCTCAATTACGAGTCTTCATAAATTCATAATCAGTGAGTTGTTCGCGGCTCTGTCTGCGTGAAATATTTAATACTTCTCTCTATCCCTTTTTCTCGTGCAGAAATCCCTACTGATACCTCCCCCGCCGGGGCCGAAAGGGGAGATTATGTCAGACTCGCCCGAGTAAAACCGCATGCCGACTGAGGGTCGTGGTGCTAGGCCGGAGGTGAGGTTGTCTTCGACATAGGTATCCCTCGCACCCCGGCTGACCCAAGGCCATCCCTTACCGTCTGGCACTCCTCGGGAGGGGGGACAACGGTGTCCCCGACTCGCCTCCGGAATGAGGCGCCTCAGTGCGATGACGCCATGGCCTGCTTCTGCTGGGGTGACAGGCGGCTCCACCCGTCGCCCCCAGGCTCGCGATCATGGGCGGCGCGATCTGCGAGTCTCTCTCGCTCATGCCGCCAACTTCTCTCTATCCCACCATAGAAATTTCCATATCCAAAGATACTAGATTTTAACTAAACTACCAGCTACCAGCTACACCCGCACATCCGATCTCTAACTAAACCAAAAGTTCGATTCCCACTCAGTGTAAATATTTGTTTAGTCTAGGAGTTTAGTTCTGATATTTAAACAGATTTTTTGTTACAGCTATCAAGAGAGGATAAAAGAAAAATAAATACAAGCGCAGTGTACTTTGCTACAAGCAAAGTTGCATTCCGCGTTTGTCCGTCCTTATGTAAGCTTATATCTTCAAAACTATTGTACAGATTTTGATGCGGTTTCTTTCAATAGATAGAGTCATTCAAGAGGAAGGTTTATATATATGATACATACTTGCAGCGGGAACGGACTCGGACGCCACGCGGACGGTAAAAAATTGGCGGTAAGAAATTGGCGGGTACCAGTTAGTAGAATGTAATTAAGTGGTATCAGAGTTACTAAGTTATGAAGTTCAACCGAATCTTAGTTACTCTAGAAAGCTGACCTCGACTGAGTCGGGAAAAGGGCTCAGAGAATGATGATGAGAGTTATTAGGTACTCTAAAGGAACTTTTAGAACTATAAGCGCTTAGTAAGGTAGATTTATTATAGTTTAAGTTCCTCAATAAATAGATCATTCGGTTGGTGTTTTATTTTGTCACTAGCTTTTGCCTACGGCTCCGCCTGCATGAAATTCTGATAACGTACCCTCGAGTACTTTTTCTTAGCCTGAATTTTCCAGTCAAAAGTACACAAAGGCAGGTCAGAAGCACTCGAAATTGGTGGTCAAGCAAGGTTTAATGATAATAATGCTAATTCTGTGTTGTCAAAACTAGGTAACTTAAATACCTACGCTAAATATCTCTAAAATGGTATATATGTATACACCCAGATTGTATAGTCATAACATACATAACATAACATAAACTCACGCCCGTATTCCCCGAAGGGGTAGGCAGAGGTGCTAGCACCCACGTTTCGCCAGTTTATGTTTAGGTCCCAATGTAATAGGTGGCGAGCCTATTGCCATTAACCGGGCACTTATAAACCAGCGATAAATACACACATAACTTCGAAAAGCATCGAAAAGTCATTGGTGTATGCCATGGTAAACCTGGGATCGAACCCGAGACCTCGTCTCAGCAGTCCATTACGCATACCACTAGGCTACCGCGGTTTTTTTTGTATATTGTATAGTATGTATAGTCATTTCGTAAAAAAGATTTCGGCCACAGTTTCGATAGCAAAATGTTATGTGGGACTCGACCGACTACAAGGACTATGAACTGAAAAACGATTTTAGACCTTATAAACATTTCTTAAATTACATGTCATACATGCTGATCACGAATTATACGAAAAATACTCTCTTCCACGAGATGTCAATAAGGTCGAAAATTGCTTGCACTAGTCGACCGGCCACTGCCTGCTAATTGTGTGTTCATTTGCCTCACGGCCATAGACTGTCAGGCCAAAATCTGTCGACGCTGACCGGAATCGGCCACACACTATAATAATCTTTTTCTACACAACGACTACCTACCTATACAATCTGGGTGTATAATAAATTTTAGTGATTTATAGTGTATTTTAGTAAGTTTGACATTTTTTTTTAAATAATATTAGAACCGAAGTAACTAATATTCCCTCTAACCCCTCCAACTAAGCTAAATTGCTTGTGCTAGGAGTGGGTTCACTTCGGTAGTGTTATGGCCAGGATCGAACCCGGGACCTCTCGATCGTAAGGCCGACTCCTTAACCACTAAGCTACCGACGCTTACAGATAAATACAGAATTGGTATCAATAAAGGAAGTGAATTGTATAAGGATTGAAGCAGGTGGCGAGCTATTATCTTCGCCTCCTCGGAGGGAAAAAGACGTGCGTATATGTATGTATAGGTTTAACCTTGTTTCAAACAATGGACTATGTAGCACATTATTAGATAATTATATAAGCAAACAATGAGTAGGTCTCGTAGGTAAATCATTAAGAAGTCACGCTTCAGTGTTCTCCATCAAGGTTTCAAGATACGAGATTATTGGGGTGAAGATCGAAGAAGGTTATTGTGACCTCAGAACTACATATGAAGAGCCAGGGGCCCAGAACCTTCACGAGTTACACCCCAGGTAACGGCAACGCCTTTCTCTCTACTGCCCACCTGCAGTCAATGCCGAACGAAGGGGGAGTAATCCTGTAGAGGGTTGCTTGAAAGCGCTCCAAGTGTATTTCTGACTACCAGAGGGCTCAGTGGAGGCAGGAGGGCTGGTTCTCCAACCGCAGACGTAGGGGTGACAGAACAACTGCTTGTCACCTTGTAGACCCTACCGATGTGGCCCCCGTTTCCGAGTTCGATAGGGTAACTGAGCTTCCCACACCCGAGACCATCATCTCATCACATCGAAGGTGTGTTTACAGGGTTGTCAGGGATATGCTTTAGGCAATCTTATACGATGAAGACTCATAACGGCGTGGGGATTTATATCGGTTCAAGTCCGACTTAACAACTTTCAATGTGGCAAGTGTGATACCATCCCATCCCAAAATAAAAGGGGTACATGTGTAGTTTTAACTTTACTAGCTAGCTGGAGGAAACTTTGATTGCGCGATGTAGGATCAGTAGTTTCGAAGAAATTCAGCATCTATATGATAGATGGAGCTGGTTAGGTACATGTGGAATCACCAGTCACGAAAAATTTGAACCCCACCCCAGTTTATAGTCAATCAGTATGAAAAATATAGCCGGGATCGCACGAGATGGTACCTTTGATAGAAAATACGGATGCGTATGACGTCAGCATCAACAAGGACCTTTATTAATAGGTAGGTACTTCCGACCGGTAATTGTTATATTGTATTGAGACCTTGTGATGTGATAATTGGCTCACAATGGGAAATAAAGATAGCATTATTGTGTACCATAGCCGTAACTTTATGTCTGTGGAGGATAATTTGCAGAAGACTATGCAATTGAAATCTATTAAGTTTATTATTACATACATAATATTCACGTCTGTTAATCCCGGAAGGGGAAGGCAGAGGTATATTAGCAATCACGTTTCACCAATTATGATTTTCGGTCCCACGATATAATAGGGGGTCAGCCTATTGCCGTCTAGGGGGGTATTTGTATTAGGCTGTATGTTTACTGTCGGATGAAGAACAGCCCTATCCCTTAGTCTCCTTTAAGGACACGCAAAGCAAGGCAAATATATTATTATTAAGTCTTTTATACAAAGCAGCAAATTAATCGACTCCCATCTGAGTTCCATATTTCATTGGCGGTATTAAAGTTAGACCACTTTTCGGACTTACTAGTCAGTTTCAACTATAAAATGTTCGTATGGCAACAGGGACCGACGGCATAACGTGCTCCTTCGAGGAACAGAGTCACAAGGTCTTAAGAATGGTTAGGTACCGATTCTAAACTGACTTGTCTAGTATTGCTTATCCTTGCAATATGTTTTTTATCGTGCGATAAATCCCCACGGATACCACCCCCACGGAGCCGGTGGACGTGGCTTATGTCGGACTCGAACCGACTAAAACGCACGCCGTCTTGGGTCCTTGGTTGCCGGAGGTGAGATTGCCAAAAGCATATCTCTCGCAATCCTTGCAATATGTTAATAGCCACGTTCCCGGCACCTATCCCAATATACCGGGTGTAAGGGATACGCTCCCGGAGCCGAAAACCCCTTTAGTAGTACTCCAGGTACTTAACACATTGGCATGATAAAATCATAACATAACATAAACATAACATAAACTCACGCCTGTATTCCCCGAAGGAGTAGGCAGAGGTGCTAGCACCCACATTTCGCCAGTTTATGTTTAGGTCCCAATGTAATAGGTGGCGAGCCTATTGCCATCAACCGGGCACTTATAAACCTGCGACAAATACACACATAACTTCGAAAAGCATCGTATAATCATTGGTGTGTGCCATGGTAAACCTGGGATCGAACCCGAGACCTCGTCTCAGCAGTCCTTTACCCATACCACTAGGCTACCGCAGATTGTATAATCGACTAAAAAAAAATCGTTTTTTTAAATATTTTTTATTTTGCATTATTTACTCTCCATCGCGTTAGGAAAGTTAAATGAAACGGTAAGTTCATAAAAAAACACCTGTCCAAATCGATTTTATTTTTATGCCAATGTGTTATGTACAGTAAGCTTCAGAGAAAAGGAACCCCCCTTGATAATGGTTTTATTATCAAGAGGGGTTCCTTTTCTCTGAAGCTTACTGTACCTGGAGTACTACTAGGGGTTTTCGGCTTCGGGAGTGTTCCCTCACACCCCGTATTATTGTCAATTTTACTGTCAATATTGCGTGTGTGCGTTGTCCCTATAGAGAATATCAATTACGAGGCAAATCGTGCTAAATTACAGGACGTTCGTGTCTAATAGGAGATTTCCCATGATACGTCTGCCTGTCCATCGCAAGTCCTCATTACGTAATATAGATCTTGTGATAGTCTTTACAATGAACTCTGATTCGAACTTCAGATACCTATGATTTGAATGAATTTTACAGCATTAAGTATGTTAACTATACAAATCGAATACATAGCGAGAAATAAATCTTCTCAGGCGGGACTCGAACCCGCAGCCTTGACTGTAAGTAATGCCTCTACCGTCGCCGTAAGAACGGGTAAATAGAAGGGATATTTGAATCACATCGGGCGTGTCTCGGTAGCCGAATTGGTCAAGACATTCCCCCTGTAAGGGAAAGACTGCGGGTTCCAGTTCCGCCTGAGATGATTCTTCTTTTTCCCTGTGTATTCGATTTGTATAGTTAGCATACTTAATGCTGTAAAAATTCATTCAACTAGTCTATATTCTAAAAATTTTTGTGGCACACTTCACTGAAAGATTATCACGCCTATCTATTTGTTCTTCTTCTTCTAATTCTCATAATTTTATGAAACTAGTTGCCTCTGTTCATATAAAAAAAAAAATTCACTAGCCAACCCGTCCCGACTTCGCCCGGGAAAATTTCGTACTCCTTATTTGATAGTGACCTAAATGACGAACTTTCCATACAAACGTTTATCACCCACTAGCTTTTGCCCGCGGCTCCGCCCGCGTGGATGTCGGTTATCGCGACCAAACATAGCCCATGTCCTTTCTCAAGGTCTAACCTATCCCTAGACTAAATTTCATCAAAATTGGTTCAGTGGTTTAGGCGTGAAAGCGTAACATACAGACAGACAGACAGACAGACAGAGTTACTTTCGCATTTATAATATTAGTATGGATAACGCTCTTAATAAATAACATTTGAAAAACGCTGATACACGTGTTCATTTATTGCTTAAAAGACACAGGTTTATGAAATTTAGTGTACCTAGCTCTGAAAATGACGGACTTCCATACAAACTTTCATGCCTTATTTTACCCCTTTAGTAGTAGAATCTCCAAAAATCCTTCCTTAGTGGATGCTATCATAAAACGCATCTACTGTCAAAATTTCAAGTTTGTAGGTCCAGCGGTGTAGGCTCTGCGTTGATGAATCAGTCAGTCGGGACAAGTAATTTTATATGTATAGAAAGACGGTAATGAGTTGTATCTGCATCAAATTGTAAATTGATTAAAAAATAACAAGAAACCTTTGATGTAGTTTTATTTTGTATGTATTTAGTAATGTAGTTGCATTATAGAGACTGCAAGGCTGACTGATTACCTAAAGAAACTAGATTACGAGGACACGGAAGAGTTGTTGGAGATTGTAAAGTAAAATGTTGACTGTAAGATTATTGTATCAAGTATAGACTAATTGTATTATATTAACATTCCTTAGTACTATGATATTTAAAATGAGAACTGAGAAGGTTTGAAACACAGGTTTATCATAAACCTAGATCAGGCTGGTCCCAGTTTTATGAAATTGATCTATATCTAACCTCGTCAAATCTGTTTAAAATGTTAGTAGTAAAACGAATAAATGTAAAATAGACGTTAAGTTAGAATGTAAATTGAGGGTCCAATTCTAACATGGAGGTCCAGTGGATCATATTTATAGATGAGGTCGAGTTTTGAGGGTCCAGTGGGTACGTAGCCAAATTAACTTGTAATGACATCTACATAGATCAGGCAGATAATAATTTTGTACTCTATGTAATGTATTGTAACTAAACTGATTGAAAATAAATATTTATTTTATTTTTATTTGTTTTATTTTACTTTGTGAAAAATCCCAAGTTCTAAAAAAAGGAATATCTTTGTACTATTTTTGCCTGTTTGAGTATTATGTAGTACAGTACCATTGCTCATAGGTAGGTACAGTCAGCATAAGAAAGATGTTGACGAACAGAGTGCTCAAAATGATCTTAATTTCGTTTTTTGACACCCTTCCAGTTGACCAATTATTCTGATATTGGGTACAAACCTTTAATTCGGACAATAATACCATATAAATCAATAAAACAGTTGGATTTCTTAATACGAGAGTAAGGTCATTTTGAGACTTCGTCGCCAAGATATTTATGACGCGGACTGTGCAGTAATTTATTCTGTGCCCGAATCCATAATATAAGTTTTTCCCATGGCGTTTAATCCGTTGAGGTTATTTGCTAATTTAATATCTTCATAAATTTGATTGCTACTTGATTAAGTGCTAAAGATAATACAATTGCAAGCTAAGATATACAACTGTATCTTTTCATCTTTTGCAGTTGAATCCATTAGTCATAGTCATAGTCATTTATTTTTCAATATTGAACAATAAAATTGTTTCTTATTGACGTCAATTTTAATTCTACTTAATCTAAGTTTTTCATCATTCCCTGCTGGATCCATTCCCAGTTGTATACAATGGCAGTTGTATCCAAAGCTTATATTTTCAAATTCATGGTCCGCTCTCTGTTTCTATATTTTGGTTCGTTTTTACGGAACGACTGCCACCTAACCTTCCACCCTCAACAGAACAGCCTCGTGAGACTAGCTCAGGCACTATAGGTACACCATAATATAGAAATTGTGTATATAGATTTAATAGTTAGGGCATTATTATTTTTTCAAAATAAAAACTTTATTAAAATAAAAACAATAGTGTAAATATAAAGGAATACTGGAATGTTTACATAACAACCTATTTTTATATGTACAGTCAACGATAAAAGTAGTTAAACGAATTTAAATTTAATGATAACTTTAGAAATCAAGTCCTCTGCCATTACAAGAATAATACAAGTCAGCGAGGACATTGGACGTGACCACAAGCACCGCTTCTACTCCACAAATAGAGGAAACCCTATATATAAGAACTGTTATTTGGTAATGTAACACATTGTTCTATTGAGTCGGAATAAATACAGTACAACCAGACTGAAAGGTCACTGGAGGTACAAGTGACCTACGATAAAGATAAATAAGTATATTGCAATAACTTTCATTAACTTTCAAAAATAATAAACAAAACATGAGATGCATTAACTTTGTCCTCTGAAGATCATAAAACTACTCCAGTGGCTAACGCGTCGACCAACATCACTTTGTGAAAGGCGGTTTGCGCACCACGGAGGACAGAATATGATTAAGTAACGGAGGTGCCCCATTGATATTTCTCCTAATAAAAACGCGTCGCCGAATGCGGGTGGGAAGAGAGACGCGCGGGGTGTCAAAAGTCGAAGGATGTCATAGGTATAACGTTCCTACTTCCTACCGAATGAGTCCATTTGACGTTTGGATGGCACGCGACTCGATTGCCTTGCAACAACTCCGCTATCATTTCCTTCTCCATGTTTTTTTTTTTTTATATAGGACACGTCAATTTGACTTCACCTCGCCTGATGTTAAGCTAAAGGCGAAGTATCGGAAAGAGGGTCACCATCGGAAACATGACCGTGGTGCCGCTCAGCTTGACGGCCTCATTACATGCCTTTTCACGCCCCGCTTAAAGGACCCGGGACTGTAGGAAGAGGGAAACACGTGAGCTGGCAGGGAGTTCCAGGTCTTAATGGTGCGACATAGGAATGAGTCACTGAAACGCTTGGTTCTAGCAGGTATACTCTGCACCGTAAATGAATGGCATCTTAGCCCTGCACGTGTCGTCCTGTGTAGGAAAGGAGAGGGTGGGACTAATTGGAAGTGCTCGTCAGAACATTCACCATGGTAGAGACTGTTGTTCCGACACCCCCTTTCAAAAACTGATGTTGACCAAAGCTTTAGCCACTGTGTTCACCAACGTATAGAGCAGATACATTCATAAGTACATACGTATTATACATTAATTTAGTTATAATAGGTTTTCCAATATACAGGGTGATTTTATAGTGGTTTCGGATAAAAAGAATTTGGGCGCAGTTCCGATAGCAAAATCATCTGGAATTATTAATTTGGCGAAAAAAATCACCCAGTATAAAAAAAATCTTAATATCGAAGTGTTAATCAACTTTTGTCGTTGACGGTACCTTAAATAAATTACTTAAAAATATAAAATTAAGTGCCATTATCTTACAAATAAAAGTGAACTCGTCACTGTTTGATTAATATCCCACCTTGACGATCATTGTTATAGTTCTATTGAAATAAATGGAAAATTCTTACTTTGAATGATCCTCAAAAATCACTGGGTAAGCACCATAAAATGTAGATTCATATAAATATTGATATCTGGAACAAAAAAAAAGATAAATCAATAACATTTCCAGTTTAATATCAGAAAGGAAAATTGGTAAGGTTTTAGATCGAGCAATCCAAAAACCTATTATATCGGCCCAATACCTGGCTACGGGCACAGCATCGCAATAAAGGTGTTGAAGGGGTCTCATGAAGATCTTTAGGGGATAAGTCTTTAGAGACGGGAGGGTAACCCCACCGGCTTAATGGATGGGGTGCTTCTGACGAAGATTCCTTTTTCGGGGTTAGGTGGTCGGATGAATTACCAATTATATCAATGAACAAATTACCCAAAAATTGTAAAAAGTATTAGTAATTTTGGTTGTTTAACTGGAGCTAACCTAAATTGCTTGTATAAGTGGATTCACGTCGATAGTATTATGGCCGGAATTCGAACCTGCCCCCTTGAGCCTTTTTTTTTGACTGTGGGGGAAATCCTTCATGGACTCCTACCGACTAAAACCCCCGAGGTATCGCCCAGCAGCCTATAGTTGGGAGCCCCGGGTAAGCCCTCGGAAGGATGTCCCAGGGGGCCCCCTTGAGCCTACCCCTTTAACCACTCTCAGAGTTCCCATAAAAATCATAACAGACTTCAAAGTCCGAGTTCCAAGACGAGGCCTTCGACATAACCGGGATCAATATGAATATGGTAATTAAGGCCAATATTCGACACTCACCTCACCCTAAGGTCCCGGCGGCTAGCGAGGCCAGTACGACCAGTACGGCCGTGGCCACGCCGCTGGCCCCCACGTGTGCGCCGTACACCGCCGACCCTGTGCCCGTGCCGAAGCTATCCGCTACTGATAGGTCATCTGTTGGATAGATAGCTGATTAGATATATGCTTCGTGACTTGTACACTATATACATACTGGTGTTGCAAAGGACTCGAGTCTTTCGAGTCCTTTTTTAAGACTCAAGTCGCTAGTCGTCTGCTCGTTTACCTCCCTATTCAAAAAAAAAGAGGTGAAATTTTTACTTTCTTAATCTCTCATTTTCAGCAAGATGCAGCCTGCATCAAAGTGGCTCCAATTTCACAAGTCGCTCTCATGAAAGTGTTCAAGAATTCTGCCGAATGACTCAAGCTCGGTTAGACTTTAGACTTCGAGCCTTTTAAGCGCACTGAGTCTTGCATAATTGAGTCGAGTCCTTCAGATTAAGACTCGAGGACTCGAGTCTTTTGCAACACTAATACATACAGAGTGTGTTGACGGTAGTGACGGAGAAAAAATAAAAATATCACCACCTTATCTCATCCGAAGACGACTAACGAAAAAATATGCACTACGAGGAAGGAAAGCTAGTACTAAACCCTTTATATCAGCGATAATAACCCATTGTATGAGCGTGGTAATACAGGCCAAGCTTCCCACTATTGGAAGAGGCCTGTGTCCAGCAGTCGACTGCGATTGATTGACATACAGGTTGTATTTTTGAGATGCAACTGTTATAGTTGCAGCAAAACGTTCTTAAGAGACTTATTCATAACTTATCAAGATATTCTGAACTACATTTATAAATTTTAGAAAAATTTTAGGCAAAAAGAAAAATGCTCAAATATCCAAATACGATTTGCACCAATCGCTCCTATTTTATGCAATACTTCAGGGATTTCATGCGGGGATAAAAATACTCCATGGGATCATTATTTAAGGTATAGGTACTAAAAATGAAAGAAATAACTAAACCATACTACTTCTTACAGTAATCAAAAGAATCTTTAAGACCAATTTGAAATACCAGTATTATAGCTGTCTCCCTCTCGTGTAGTATAAAAAAAAATCCGACAACCGCATGCAGTACATCATAAGTTTTTTTTAATGAAATTTTTATAGCATTTATTATGTTAATTTTTAAATTCCAAATACATCGGGAATAAGAAGCGCTCAAGTGGGACATGAACCCACGACCTTTCCCTTACAGGGGGAATGCTCTTCCAACTGAGCTATTGAGCCACACCTGAATCACTTCACATTTCCCTTCTCTTTATAGCGACGGTGGACAGCTAGTATTAATATGGGCGGAGTCATCGAAAATAAATGTTTAAAAATGGTTGAAAAATCATTCATTGGTTCCAACAGTTCGTAAGAAAGTTGGTAGATGGCTCCACCGTCGTCGCCCTTAAAGACGGATATAAAGAGAAGGGAAATTTGCAGTGGTTCAGGTGTGGCTTAATAGCTCAGTTGGCAGAGAATTCCCCCTGTAAGGGAAAGGTTCAAGTCTTACTTCAGCGCTTCTTTTTCTCGATATATTTCGAATATAAGTTTTTCTTCATAAGAAACAATAACCATAACAATATCGAAGTTGGAAACAATCTAACATGTACCGACATTATGGGAGCAGTTTCACTAAGTATGGCCACAGGTCTAGCCAAAAAATAGCATGAATGCCGATAATAAGCAACATGTAACTCATGTAGCATGCAAGTATATAATAATCCAGTATTTCTGGGTTTATCAAATTACATAAATAAAATCGACTTAGTAAGGAAAAAGCTTGAAGAACATTTTCATGCTAATTGGTTCAAATTTTCATTAATACATACACAAACACACTCGGCAAAGGAGATAATGTGTACTTATACAATAATTGGGTATTCTCCTGTATAATTTCTCAATTCAATCTAATTTAATTTAATATAGTAATTTAAAGTACATAATTTATGTAATGCTGTATAATTGAAATTGAATCGGATTTAATGACATAATATGTGTTCTGTGTATTTGATATTAATGATAGTGTATAATAATAATGAATTTTTTGTAATAATTTAATTAATTGAGTCTTTGTTACTTGAAGAATAAATGAATTTGAATTTGAATTTTGAATTTGAAAATAAATTATCTAACTGAGCTTACTAAATTAAGAATAGTAAAAGAGCGGTAAAAATTGCGTCGGTTCTTATTTTATAGTTTTTATTTATTTTTAATCATCCACCCAACCTTAATAGTCACTGATTTGACTATTAAATTTTATGACGTCACTAAACCTTTTTTCATACAAGTTACCTTATATAATTGACGTTTAGTAAAAAGTAACTAATTTGACTAGTCAGTAGAATACCTAATTACCTATGTATAGTAATAGTACATTATGATATAAGTGCGGTAAGTTGAAAATTACAGCCGAGGCGATATTACTAGCCCGAGCCATCGGCGAGGGCTATAAGGAAGCAGAGGCTGTAATTTTCAAAGCGCACGTATGTCATACGACGTTTTATAACATATTTACGAGGAAATTAATAAAACTCTGACTTTGTCATATGGTCATCTGAGCGTCTTTTTAGAAATGCTAGCAAGTTGGAGTATGACTTGATATCAATACCATGGTTTGTTTTCATAGTGCTTTTTAGCATTGAATAGTAGCACCACAATGAGCTTGACTTATATTTATGAGAAAGTTCCATGAAATAGGCTAAAAACACATTTTCTGAAAATGAATTTGTATTTTGGCTTGTTTTCCATAAGATGAAATTTTGATAGGCTTGTAAGTATTATCGGTCGATTTTTCAGGCAAGAGGCGCGTTTAAGACTTGTGGCGGTGTCAAATTAATAAATTCATCACTACTTGACGACATTTTCAAATAAAAACAATACAGCGAAAAGAAAAAGTGCGCGGAATTATTTTTACTTGTCCACAAATAAGCGATGCGCGCGCATCAACGTTTTTTTTAGGCAAAGGTACAAAAACAGCCAGTATTACTAATAAAGTAAATTAATATTATTGTGTTTTTGTTCCAGATAAATGGTTGTAATTTATTGTCAAAATTAATTAAATTAAAGAATTAAATGTTTATTTGTTATATTTTATTTCCCAAAGTTAATTTTATTCATAAAATATTGACCACTTTCTTGACATAAAACCTCTTTACTAAGATTTTTAAAAGTATTGTTCATTTTTAGACGGAGTATCTTAAAACTTTATTTAAAAAAAAACACGTGCCTTTTACATTACATTATCGCACAAGTACGTAATGAGATACATTACGATATTGAAATTGGTGTAATTACAACCACTTTACGAGCAAATATGTTATTAAAAATTATTACACATATGCTTATACCCTATCATAAGTAAAGAAAAGGTGTATGTATACTTATTTCCTTTGCTGACTGTACTTCATACTACTACTGTTATTTTCAAATAATGTAACTAATTTAGTATCGAGATAATAAATAAAATATACTTATAATCTCGATACTAAAATAGTTACATTACTTAAAATAAACCATTTATAATAATAAGTAAATAATATTGCTACAGTAATAAATACTATTACTTACTTTAATAACTAGACTATAAATAACACAAGACATTGAAACATACAGAAAAATGTGGAAGGAATGAATGATTGAATGAATGAACGTACCCTTGTCACCAACTTCCATTCGGTGAATGAACGTAGAGTGAGTGATGAACAGAAAAATTCAATTAGTTAGTGTCAAAAATGATTTCGATATAGTCGTTTAAATAATGACTGCTAGCAACTGATAAAACTTGAAATTCGATTTCTTAGATCTGGCTGGTCTGGCCCGCCTCGGGGGTCTGACCTTCCTCGGGTCCACGATATGCCAGCCAGCAAATTGCCAGATGAGAACATCAAGGTCAGATAAAGGGGGGCTACCATTAGGCACTTCGGTTTTCTTATGGTAGGGTTCAAATAAAACCTAAAATATCAATATCGTTCTGAGATTCAATTTCGGGTAAAATAAGTTCCATGGAACCGATGGTCGATGGTAGACCGAGCAGTCACGCTGATGCAGTTAACTAAATATAATATAAAAATGTCTGCTTACTCCCGTATTTGTTTAGCAGCGCCATGATAACTCCGTTGGTCCATCCGAAGCCAGTTTGCACTACGTACTCTCCGCCGCAGCCGGAGCCACCGAAGCGAGTGGCGTCGTACTGTAATGTGAATAACATTTTAAGACCCTATGACTTCAGGAAAAAGAATCGCTCAAGTGGGATTTGAACCCACGAGCTTTCCCTTATAGGGGGAATGCTCTTCCAACTGAGCCTTAATCACTTCAAATTTCCCTTCTCTTTATATCCGTCTTTGAAAACGACGGTGGAGCCATCTACCTACTTTCTTACGAACTGTTGGAACCAATGACCCTATGACTTGTATACCTGGGTCATAATATCTTGGACCTAAAATATGCGTAAAATATTCGATCATAGAAGTCAGTTTAACAGTTAGGACAGGACAGAAATTGTCCTAACAGTTCCATTATTATTATCGAAGAACAGAATGGAATAACCGTTTTTTATTACTGGTAACATTCACCCCAATACACCGACTTTTGTTCAACTTGTTTGCCGGTATTTGTAGTCGAATCCTAGCCATTACACTACCGGCGTAAAATCACTCTATATCAATAAATTCGGTTATTATATTTGCGGCATGTTATGATGGCCGTTTTCACACGACTGGTTTAAACTTTAAAGTTGTAAAAACTTCGGAAAAAATTAAATGCACAAGTGAGACTTGGACTCACGACCTTTCCTAAACAGGGGGAATGCTCTTCCAACTGAGCTATTGAACCACACCTGAGTCACTTCAAATTTAATTTTTTCCGATGTTTTTAGAATCATAACACATTGGCATAAAAAACGATTTGGATTTTTCGATATTATTTGATTGAAAAAAAAAACAACTAACGCCAAGCGCGTGCTTTTTTATGAAATTACCGTTTCATTTAGCTTTACTAACACGATGGAGAGTAAACAAGGCAAAATAAAAAATTTTTTTTTTTTTTTTTTTTAATCTAAATATTTTTTTTGGCCTAATCGATTTTTTATGCCAATGTGTTATGTACCTGGAGTACTACTTGGGGTTTTTGGCTTCGGGAGCGTTCCCCTTACACCCGGTATACTGGGTGAATTTATAGTAGTTTCGGATAAAAAAAGTTTGGGGACAGTTTCGGTAGCAAAATCATCTGGAAGTATCAATTTGGCGAAAGAAAAACATTTTTTTTTTATATAGATGGGAATAATGTTCCGGTGAAAGAAAAAATGTATGGGGGCTTTCTTTCGCCAAATTAATTTTTCCAGATGATTTTGCTTTCGAAACTATAGTCGTTTTGAATAAAAAGAATTTGGGAATTCTTTTTATTCAAAACGACTATAAAATCACTCAGTATACCTACTTTTAAAGAAATGCGTACCTTTTCAAGCATAGCAGTCTTCTGCCTCCAAACTTCGAAGTTCGACCTTATCCATTTGTATGCAATCTCGCTGGCGTATCTCATGGCCTCAGGGTGTCCGGTGTCGGCCAGGCCGGTCACCACCATGTACTGCAGCGGCGGCCAGGCGTTGGGGTAGTCCCACTGTTCGCCAGAGTGCTCGAACGTCGTGGGTATACCCCCGTCGAAGATGTCCACCTTTGGAATGAAGGTAGTAATGATTTTTAGGTAATTTTGAGAATCAAAGAAATCATTCCGAATAGGGAAAAATAAATCTTCTCGGGCGGGACTCGAACCTGCAGTCTTTCCCTTACAGGGGGAATGCCTTGACCAATTCGGCTACCGAGACACGCCCGATGTGATTCAAATTTCCCTTCTATTTATCCGTTCTTACGGCGACGGTGGAGTCATCTACCGATCTTCTTACGAACTATCGGAACCAATGAATGATGTTACAATCATTTTGAAACATTGATTTTTGATAACTCCGTCCAAATACTTTAATGAATTTTACAACATTAAGTATGCTAACTATACAAATCGAATGCCGATAGTTCGTAAGAAGATCGGTAGATGACTCCACCGTCGCCGTAAGAACGGATAAATAGAAGGGAAATTTGAATCACATCGCGCGTGTCTCGGTAGCCGAATTGGTCAAAAATCTCAGCTCAGTAATCAAAAATGAGCACACTGTTAATTAAATTATTACTTATCAATGAATCTCTGATAAACTAAAATATTTTTTCTTCCAACTATGCTAAATAATTTCATCACAGTCACACTAAAAACTCAGTACAAAGCGAGTCTTTAATGCTCTAGAGTAATAAAAATGTATGAAATTTCATTATTGCACAGTTTATTTTTTAATCGCACCAAAAGAAGCCAATCTCAACGGATTAGCTCTATTCAGCCAGCCGATATCAATACTTTTTTTTTTACTTACGTATTATTCGTTTCTATCCTACTTGTTCCAAATTTAAAAAATGATTGCTGCGAACTCTGATTTAAAAATGAAAGAAATTTTAAAAAGTGATTTGGCGGGAACTTTGTTAGTTTTGCTTGACAATATTCTTGAACTTCTATTTTAACTGTTTGATATGAGTTTTTTTTATCTACTATTCCTATAGGTAATAGTTGAAAGAAAAGCAGATTATGCACCTCGCCTTAAGTAATTTATATTGCCCTCGTGCCTGTTAGATTAGAGTCCTCGCTAACGCTCGGGCTCTAAATCAGGAACTCGGTGCAATAATAAATTACTTTGTGCTCGATACAATAATCTACTATTTTTTTACGTACGTATTATTCGTTTCTGTCCTACTTGTTCTAAATTTAAAAATGATTAATTTCAATAATTAAACTTCTATTTTAACTGTTTGATATGAGTTTCTTTTATCTACTATCCCTATAGGTAATAGTTGAAAGAAAAGCAGATTATGCACCTCGCCTTAAGTAAATTAGGGCTAACGCTCGCTCGCTGACGCTCGGGCTCTAAATCAGGCACTCGGTGCAATAATAAATTACTTTGTGCTCGATGCAATAATCTACTATAATATTACCCATAAACCAACTACATTCTGGTGGGACAAGGTAGAAGAAAAATTCCCTGTGGACCAGTGGGACTACGAGAAAACCGTGAATACAATAACTCACCTTAACTTTATCCAAATAATTAATGACTCTGTTAACGTAGCTGTCTTTAGTGGCCATGTCGTAGCAGCCCGTCCACAGAGGAGACAGGTTCGATGGGTAGAAGTAGTCTCGCGGTCTGCCAGACTCCAGGTTGTAATCCAGCCAGACTCCTACGTCTTCGTGCCATAGTACCTGAGGAAAATGGAACAATATACCAGTTTTTAATCCCTTAGATCCGTGATCTCTGCCTACCCCTATGGGAAACAGGCGTGATTTTATGTATGTATGTATGTTTTAAGTTCGAAATATATCGGGAAAATGAAGCGCTCAAGTGGGACTTGAACCCAAGACCTTTCCCTTACAGGGGGAATGCTCTTCCAACAGTTCGTAAGACAGTTGGTAGATGGCTCGACCGTCGCCCCTTAAAGACGGATATAAAGAGAAGGGAAATTTGAAGTGATTCTGGCATGGCTCAATAGCTTAGTTGGAAGAACATTTCCCCTGAAAGGGAAAGGTCGTAGGTTCAAGTCCCACTTGAGCGTTTCATTTTTCCCGATGTATTCGAATGATATAAATTGTACACTGTGCAGTATGAAAGGAACTTCATCCCATGTATCAAGCTGTGGAATGAACTCCCTGCCGTGGTTTTCCCAACCGACTACAATATGGGGTTCTTCAAGAAGGGAATAAGAAGGTTTCTTCAGGGTAGGCAGCGCGAGTGTAACGCCCCTGGTGCTGCATACGTCCATAGGCCACGGTAACCACTTCCCATCAGGTGGGCAGTGTGCTTATCTGCCACCTAAGTGGTACCGTGGCCCACCTGATGAAAAGTGGTTATCCTGCCCTATGGACGTATGCCTTTTTTCTTCGTGCAGAAATCCCCTCGGATACCTCCCCTGCTGGAGCCAGAAGGGGAGGTTATGTCGGACTCGAACCGACTTAAACCGCAAGTCGACTGTGGGTCGTGGTGCTAGGCCGGAGGTGAGGTTGTCTTCGACATATCCCTCGCACCTTGACTGACCCAGGGCCATCCCTTACCGTCTGGCCCTCCTGGACAACACCAGAGGCATTACACTGGTGCTGCCGACCCTGAAGAAACCTTCATAAGCCCTTCTTGAAGAACACCTGCAGTCGCTTGGGAAACCTCAGCAAGGAGATCATTTCACAGGTACCTTCCTTCACTTACCTGGTTAATCGCCTCCATGAACCTGGCATGCATGTTCCTGTAGTACTCCGCTTTGTCGATGTTCCCGAGTCTCGTGTGGAAGTCCCTCAGGAGTCTCGCGTTCCAGCACATGATGGCGTTCAGGTCCACAGGTATTATTGAACGGGTCTTCAAGTTTGTTAGGTTACCTGGTGGGAATTATTGTGTATGAGTAAATATGTATTTTATTATAAGGTATTAAAGTAGAGATTCATTCAACCGATCTATTATCAAGTTAACGTGACGCCTCTGTGGCGTGGCGGTAGTGTACGCGACAGCCACGCAGGAAACGCGGGTTCGATCCCCGCTCAGTGCTAATATATATGCATGAATATGGCTATTTGCATTGGTCTGGGTGTTTCTATGTATAGTATGTATGTATTAACCAAAAAAAAAGTATCTAAGTATGTCTATCCGCATTCTAGATTCCATAACACAAGCTGATTAAGCTCTTACCATGGGTCTAGATAGCGTTGTGTGGAATGTTGTGAAATATTGTGAAATATTTATTGTGAAATTCAACCTCTCTATTGTTACAAGTTAACATTGTTCCTAATTGCATTAGGAGCGTTCACCTTGGAGCCTGGATTTCGCTTGCTTCTTTTCCTTATTTTACACTAATTTCCAACTAATACCTCTAGTTAAGCTAATGTAACATTAATGACACTGGGGAATTTTTGTCCCACTAGTACCATTAATGGTACTACTCGGAATATTTTTGTCCCAGTAGTACCATTAATGGTAGCGTTAATGGCCTGAATTCGGACCCAGGGCGAACGATCCAGTTATCATAAGGTCCGACTACTTAAACACTACAATATCGATGCGTTATTCGTATTCAATTTACTTTATACGGCTTTTATGAGCGACTGTAAGTTATCTGGCCCCCAGATCCTAAAGGAAAAGATATGCCAGAGCTTCGTTAGTTAATCAGCAGGTATACCACATGATAGGTGAGGTTGGTTTAGACCTTAAAAATCTAGCTGGGTATTAAATACACCCCTTCAGATCCTAATTTCTTGATCATACACGAGTATAGTGGCGAGACAGTACTGTCGACCGAGTGCGATGTACGTGCAAAATAATTATTCCACAACATTCTACACAACGCTATCTAAACCCATGGTAAGCTTAACTAGCTTGTATTATGGAATCTAGAATGCGGATAAACATACTCATTTTTTTTGTAAATACATACATATTATACATAACAACACCCATACCAATGCAAATAGCCATATTCATGCATACAAATATTTGCACTGAGCGGGGATCGAACCCGCGCCTTTTGCGTGGCAGTCGCGGTCACTACCCCACAGAGGCTACTAGGGGAAGCCGAATATTCGGCGCTATGTTCGGCAGCGAGCATCGGCCGAGTGCACTGTCTCGCCACGGGTCCGTAGACTTAATTGACCCAGGGTAATTATGTATACTATTTAGTAGACTTAATTCACATGTTTCTATTTTTTTTTCCATAGGTGATTTACTTATGAAGGTTTCTTCAGGGTAGGCAGCACAAGTGTAACGCCCCTGGTGGTGCATACGTCCATAGGCTGCGGTAACCACTTTCCATCAGGTGGGCCGTGTGCTTGTCTGCCACCTAAGTTGTATAGAAATGTTCACTGTTAAGTAAACTTAATTCACTTGAGCTAATCTCCTATGTGACTTAATTCACCTGCTTGCGTAGGTGATTATGATACCTATCCTCCTTTTAGCCATGAACACTCTACTCGGTGCGTGTAATCAAGACATAACAGTAGGTAGTTTATTAGTCTACCACTTACCTTTGTTGGTGCCATTGAGAATGAACCATCTGGACGAGAAGTCCCACCCGGATTCCGCAGCTGCTTTCAACTCAGCGTACAATTCTTCTCTCTCATCGTTAGTATCGAAATGTCTGAAATATGAACAGATAAGTGAGATATCTTCTAGTCGTAGAAGGCGACTAAGGTATAGGGCTGTTCTCCATCCGATAGTAAACATACAGCTCCAAGAGCCCGCTAGACGGCAATAGGCGGCGCGAACCGAACGAAAACATATCTTACATACTGCTACGAATATGACGTAACATGTCACAAACATTACACATTTATCACAAATACACACATGGAAAGCGAACGATAAATTCAAACTCTTTACGGCCTGCCAAAACCATGGTCGACGACGGTTCGAATCCTGGTGTCACGATATGTGGTTTTTGTGTTTTTCTAATTTATGTAAATCTTTATTTGGTAAAGGTAACATAAGATTCTATATTTAAATTCTTCTAGTTATTAGCAGAAACTTCTGGAAGAATAAAAATGAGAAAAGAAATGAAGATCAAAATATAGTTAAGCTCTTCTAGTAGATCATAGAAAGTTCTAGAGAAATAATAAAATGAATATCGAAAAGACGATCGAAATTAAGGGTATAAAAGGAGCTGTCAGATCGAGCGGTGAAAAGACAGTAAAGTTTGGGAGTTCAAAGTGAGAAGAAGAAGAAGAAGGAAAAAGGAAGAAAAGTGGGAAAAGAGTGAAAAGTGCAAGAAAAGTGCAGTGATAGTACAGTCGCGCTGTGAGTGTCGCGAATAAGACTGAAGTGCAGTAGTGCATCGTGTGGTACAGTCGCGCCGTGAGTGTCGTGTTCAAGATTTGGCTGTTGGGGTCTGTAAATGAAGCGGTCTCACATACGAAGCTGTTTATTTCCAATACCGTTACCCGTCTCCCGTAACAATATGTTTGTTTTTGGTTGTTTTGATGGTTCGCGCTGCCCCTTCTTCGTCTTCAAATGAAGATCTTTTCTCCCGTATATAAGATTTAAAATGGTTTGTAATATTTTGTCTCAAAAAGCGACTGGCGGCTGCTACTCTTTCAGTCCCCATTCCGGGGGCGAGTTGGGGACTAAAGCCAGACCGTAAGGGATGGCCCTGGGTCAGCCGGGGTACGAGGGATATGTCGATGACAACCTCACCTCCGGCCTAGCACCACGACCCACAGTCGGCGTGCGGTTTTAGTCGGTTCGTGGCCGACATAACCTCCCCTTCCGGCTCCGGCAGGGGAGGTATCCGAGGGGATTTCCGCACGGAAATAAAAAAAAAAGCTAGGTACTCTTTCAGTGGGGATTGACCCTTACACACTTCACGAGAAGCACCTTTTTGTGAGAGCCGAAGTCCCCTTGAAGTTAGACATCATAAGAGCTAATAATGACGTGGGTAAGCCGAACTCCAACTGATTTTAATAAAAAAATCCAGTCGGGTTTTGTTATTTTTTAATCATTTGTTTTACTTTATACTTTTTAGTTATGATATGACATGTATATCTTTTTGTAATCTCCTTCTAATTTCCTTCATTTCGTTACCCAAGATTGAGTCAAAAATATATTGACTACATACGTTTTGGCGCCAAAATGTACAGGCTGCAGGCCGTGCCAAATAAATGGACTATCATACATACATAGTCTCGAAAAACATTACCCTCCTTCCTTCGGCAGTCGGGATAAAAAGCGCACGATATTTCGTTCCCAATTTACCTCTACTACCACACCATTCATGGAAACACACCAATAACAAATACTATAGCGAACGTACCTGGCACAATCAATATCCTCCTTGTAGCTCTCTGGTCTCGGCCCCTGCGACATATCATAGTACCGCGCCATTGTGTACTTATTGCCATTGTGGTGCACCTCCACGGAGTGGTTCGTCATCCAGTAGTCGAACTCTCGGTCCAGGGTGTGGATGTGCTGGCGGAGGTACTCCACATCGTCCATGTCCTCCATTATTAGTTGCATCATTGGTATTAGCAGTGGTGGTTGGGATCTGTTGAAGATATATTACAAACTAGCTTTTGCCCGCGGCTCTGCTCGCGTGAATGTCGGTTATCGCGACCAAACATAGCCTATGTCCTTTCTCATGGTCTTATCTACCCCTATACCAAATTTCATCAAAATCGGTTCAGTGGTTTAGGCGTGAAAGCGTAACATACAGACAAATAGACAGACAGACAGAGTTACTTTCGCATTTATAATATTAGTATGGATTATAAAACCAATGGGCAATTTGATAGCCGCATAAGCCAGAATCATAAGCCTGCTTTCATGAAATGGCCCCAGGAATCTCAAAGTCAGGTGATGGCTTGAACCCTTTTTTTTCTTGCGGAAATTCACACGGATACCTCCCCTACAGGAACCGACTAAAACCGTACGCCAAATAAGGGTCGTAGTGCTAAGTCGGAGGAGCCATAATCAAAATGGTTGAAAAATCATTCATTGGTTGCAACAGTCCGTAAGAAAGTTGGTAGATGGCTCCACCGTCATCCTTAGAGACGGATATAAAGAGAAGGGAAATTTGAAGTTATTCAGGTGTGGCTCAATAGCTCAGTTGGAAGAGCATTCCCCCTGTAAGGGAAAGGGTTCAACATGATATTTTCCAAAGTTTACGCGAATGTCACTCATTGAAATAAAAGGGTTGATGATGAAGTGCTCAAGTGTTCAAGTGGAACTTGCCCACTTGAGCACTTCATTTTTCCTGATGTATTAAAATTTTAAAGTTAGCCTAATAAATGCTAAAAAAAATTCATTCAAATCTATTTTACTAGCTCAACTTACCTCATCTTATAATAAATTCTGCCTCCATTAGGTATGAAACCGATGCTCTCAACGATCTGAAGGAAGTTGGACACCATGCCTTTAGCAGTTGACCTCATCTCGGAGAGCAGGAGACCCTTGATGATCCAGTACGAGTCCCAGTAGTAGAACTCGCGGAATCGACCACCTATAACAATCAATCAATCAATCACTCACAGCGATGGTACGATGCGCGAACGCTTGGGGTGCGGCCGCCTCCTTTTGCGAGCAAGTAATGCTCGAGAAGGAGGCGGCCGGTCGGGTCCGGACTAGACTCCGGGTCCGGGAAGCCCGCGCAGAGCGAAGGCGAACCGGACGTCGGAGGTTGCAGAACGACCTCCGTCCTCCATGAGCGCTAGCCTGGGGGTGACCGGTGGAGCCGCCTGTCATCCTAGCAGAAGCAAGCCGCGGCGGCGGCGCAATGTGCGCCTCCCCGTACCCGGGGCTAAATGGGGACATTGTGGTCCCCACAACCCGAAGGGGACCATCTCGAAAGAGATACTCCTGGGTCTGCCGGGGTGCGAGAGATATGCTTTTGGCAATCTCACCTCCAGCAACCAAGAACCCAAGACGGCGTGCGTTTAAGTCGGTTCGAGTCCGACATAACAACCTCCACCGGCTCCGTGGGGGAGGTATCCTTGGAGTCCACTGCTGGATATAGGAGCCTCCTAATGTTGGGAGACTTTGGTCTACTGTTTCCACGCAGATCAGGCGGGTTGGGTTTCTTTTTGTTTTTTTTTTATAAAGGACACGTCAATCTGACTTCACCTCGCCTGATGGTAAGCTAAAGGCAAAGTCTCGGAAAGAGAGTCACCATCGTAAACATGTACCATGTTAACAGTGGTGGTACTCAACTTGACGGCCTCATCAGATGCCTTTTCACGCTCCGCTTAAAGGACCCAGGACTATAGGAAGAAGTAAAGTGAGCTGCGAGAGTTCCAGGTTTTAATGGTGCGGCATAGGAATGAGTCACTGAAACGCTTGGTTCTAGCAGGTATATTCTGCACCGTTTACGGATGGTACAGGGTTTTATTTCGAGTTTTCCTTCTCTTGCAGTGAAATTGTCTACATATGTTTCCGGTTATTTCCTGCCTTACATACAAATTAGACCAATGTTTAGCAAAAGATCACCGGTTTAATAGTGCACTGCACCAGTTTGAAACTCGGCCCCGTCCTGAGCTGATTCCGACAGCAAAGTCAGCAGGCTTTTTTTTGGTCTATTTAAAAATGGAGACCTTGATCTCGAGGAAGACCAGGATTACTCGTACTTCTTTTGGCTTCCAAGGAAGCTACTGAACTCTGATCTCCTTGAGACAAGCCCACACCAGAATCTTATCCGCCAATGAGCAGATATAACCTGCTTGTGAGCTAGCCTTAATTGGACCCCAAAAATCTTGGTGGCAAAAATCCAGGTCCTTAATACTTACCAGGTACAATGACGGGATTATCGACGTAAATAATAGAGTATAGATCTTGGTTTTGTTTGACTTCGTGCTTCATTTTCCTGCCCAGCTGACGCCATAGGCCGTTCAGATCCGAAGCCCATTTGTGCAGCAGTGGATCCTTGATGTTGCGGAGAAAAGCTGTAAAATAAAAACGTAATGACATCAACAGTTGCAAAACAAAAGGGTACAAGTGACATCAGGTTTTCAAAGAAAAAAACGTCCTAAATAATCATCCACTGTGTGCTTAGTTCATCCAGCTTAGTTCTTAAAACGCAGGTCTTCGACCAGTATGACCTGCTAGTTATGACATAAGGCGCTGAAACGTGAACCGATAGTTCACAAATTAAAATTCGTGTAGCAGGAGCAACATTTTTGGGTAAGTGACATTCTCAGAAAGTGTCATTTTTGCGAAAGTGACATTGTGCTAAAATATCCAAATTTTTCACTATGACATTTTGCGAAAGTGACGTTCTGCGTCAACACCCTATGGATTTTGTTTGGTTATTTATTATATACTTTATTGTACCCCTATTAAAATATTCATGATACAGAAATTAAGAACACAAGACACAAAGAACAATGGGCGGCCTTATCGCTTTACGCAATTTCTGCCTTTAGATGGAAATGTTTTTTGGTTGGACTATTTGGTACTTGTTGGCGTTTGATTAATAGTTATATCATATACATACGTATAATACATAATTATATGACAAGGATCCTTTGAAGGATAAAATTCACAATGAGGTCACCCAACAAAGAACTAAAGTTATCGACATAGCTCGCAGAATAAGCCAGCTGAAGTAGCAGTTTTTTTTTAAAGAATATTAGAACCGAAGTTACTTAAATCCCCTTTAACCCCTCTAACTAAGCTAAATTGCTTGTGCTAGGAGTGGGTTCACGTCCGTAGTGTAATGGCCAGGATCGAACCCGGACCTGTCGATCGTAAGGCCGACTCCTTAACCACTAAGCTACCGGCGAACTAAGCAGATCTTTTTTTTTTTTTATACAGGACACGTCAATTTGACTTCACCTCGCCTGATGTTAAGCTAAAGGCGAAGTCTCGGAAAGAGGGTCACCATCGGAAACATGTACCATGTTAACAGTGGTGGCACTCAGCTTGACGGCCTCATTAGATGCATTTTCACGCCCCGCTTAAAGGACCCGGGACTGTAGGAAGAGGGAAACACGTGAGCTGGCAGGGAGTTCCAGGTCTTAATGGTGCGACATAGGAATGAATCACTGAAACGCTTGGTTCTAGCAGGTATACTCTGCACCGTAAATGAATGGCATCTTAGCCTTGCACGTGTCGTCCTGTGTAGGAAAGGAGAGGGTGGGACTAATTGGAAGAGCTCGTCAGAACATTCACCATGGTAGAGACGGTAGAAAACTGCCAAAGACGCAACATCTCTACGCATCTGCAAAGGCTCGAGGGTGTTCGTGACCTCAGGATTCCAGCCACATGAGCCAGCAAACGAGTCCTAGGGTGGGACCACGAGAAAGTGTACCGATGGTGAGACGTGGTCTTTGTCACGTATTAGCAATAAATTTTTAAAGAAGTGGTAATTGTCTACTAACCAGGATTACTGCTCCAGTCTGGGGGCGTCCATTCTTCAAACTCAGATCCCTCAGGGTCAAAGTTTTGATTCACAAACTCCTGAATGTCAGCCTTAGTCGGCACAGAACCTGTCCTGAATAAATAAATATTATACAGTAGACATACATTTAGCTATTGGAGCTAAATAGAATACGGTTTCCTCAGGACACATTTCAGTATGGGTACTGGGTACAGCTAAGGTGTGGAACTGTGTGTGATTGAGTTCAAACATTAGTATATAACTAGCCAATATATACAAGCCTTGAGGTATCCCATGGTGTGTAGTCAGATTTTTAAGCTTCGGTTTCCTAACCACGGGACCGAAAATCATAATTGGCGAAACGTGGGTACTAGTACACCTCTGGCTACCCCTTCGGGGATTTACAGACGTGAGTATATGGATGGTTTTCTAACCAAAGTAACCAGGCACAGGCTTTCGCCTCGGGGTTGGGATGTGATGCCAAGAAAAGTCAAGGAGTAAGAGAGCAGACCCCGTGCTCTAAAGTATAAGCTTTGGATGCAACCGGGACTTCTTCTTCATCTTAGCGTTAATCCCAGTCGCATGCGAAGCTTTCAGCTTGGAGTCTGGGGTGCGCTTACCCAGTCTAACTACGGATTAGGCTAAACTTCGATATTTTCTGTGAAGCAATTGCTATCAGACCACCACAACCCAAAGGCGATATCGAAGCATTGCAGCTAGACCAGTTGTTGGACTTTTGAGGGCTCCAAATACCCATTACGACTGCCATAGATGTTCGTATGGCAACCGGGACCGACGGCTTAACGCACGGCCAGGCTAATGCAAATACCCATATTCATCTATACAAATATTTGCATTGAGCGGGGATCGAACCCGCACCTCTTGCTTAGCAGCCGTGTTCACTACCGCTAAGCCACGGAGGCTGGCAACCGGGACTCTAGGCTGTAATTATTACCTCTGCATCATCTGCTTAAAGTGTTCCATAGTGATCTCAGGAGACAGCTTCAACTTCATGTCCACGAAGGTCTTAGAGTCGTTGTAAAGCCCTGCCATCTGCACTGTGTCCAGCAGTGGTCCATGGCAGTAGATTAAACTGAAATATACAAAATTATCTATTAGTTACACGTAACATGTATTGTTAAAGACTTTTTATACCACTTTAAGAGGCAGACACAGGCCACAGTAACCAGTTTTTCATCAGGTGGACGGTTTTTATATTTTTTTATATAGGACACGTCAATTTGACTTCACCTCGCCTGATATTAAGCAAAGGCAAAGTCTCGGAAAGAGGGTCACCATCGTAAACATGTACCATGTTAACAGTGGTGGCACTCAGCTTGACGGCCACATCAGATGCCTTTTCACGCCCCGCTTAAAGGACCCGGGACTGTAGGAAGAAGGAAACACGTGAGCTGGCAGGGAGTTCTAGCTTGGGACGGTATGTAAATATCAATATTGATAATTTAAGCCCACGGAGGACAGAATATGATTAAGTAACGGAGATGCCCCATTGATATTTCTCCTAATAAAAACGCGCGCCGAATGCGGGTGGGAAGAGAGACGCGCGGGGTTTCAAAAGTCGAAGGATTTCATAGGTTCCTACCGAATGAGTCCATTTGAAGTTTGGATGGCACTTGGCTCGATTGCCTTGCAACAACTCCGCTATCATTTCCTTCTCATGTTCAAGCCTTTCAGTACACGATGGTCCATGATGGCCACTGCGGTGAGCCAATGACAATATGCACAAGGAACGATGGTATACAATGGTACAGTCAGGATCAAAAAGATATTGATGAACTAAAAACTTAAAATGATTGGCCATCGTGCCGCGCAATAGAAGTATCGTTTTTAGCGTTCTTTTTTAGGGGAAAAAACTAAATCCTTATAGGATCCCTTCGTTGTCCGTCTGTCTGTCTATCTGTCAAGACCTATATCTAGGGAAGGTGTGGACGGATCGAGAGAAATTTATACCATATACTCAAGTCTGTAATCTATTACAGTTGTGAAAAAAAACGAACTTCTAGGTCAACGCAATAAAAAGATATTACCGTTATAAAACATAAGTTCATCCCTTGATTCAGTTTTGTAGGGAATCTTCAGTGCGCAAGTCCGACTCGCACTTGTCTGGTTTTTTGTAGACTTCAATTCAAAGTAATCATGGTGTAATTTAAAACTATTGGGTGAACATCTACATAATGATGACTTAGTTAATACAGTGCCCGGGTCGTTTAAGCGGGGCGTGAAGAGGCTTTTGATGAAGCCGTCAAGCTGAGTGCCACCACTTTTAACATGGTACATGTTTACGATGGTGACCCTCTTTCTGAGCCATTGCCTTTAGCTTAATATCAGGCGAGGTGAAATTAAATTGACGTGTCCTATAAAAAAACAATAACATTACTGAGCATGTTCTACCATCACTGCCCACTGGGTACTGAGGATATAAGATAATTTATGTTGTAGGCATCAAAGATTTTATCAATCAAAGGGCCGCCATTGTACATTCAACAAAAATTACGTGAACCATGATCCTCACTCTGTAATTAAGAGTCCGTACCACTCCAGCTCGAATTCAAATTTTACCCCCGCGCGCTTCATCAACGCACACGCGCCGGCACTGCTCGCGCGCAGATGTGGCTATCTCACTCCCGCGATGACCCCGTGTTCACGTTCAGAGTTCACGCGTGTATCAATCGATAGGGTAAAGTAGCTAGTAATTAGAAATCAAGAAAGTTATGGCAATAAACAAACTTTTGAGAAAAGTGTGCATATTGTAATGATAATTTACATAAAACTTATAATATATTTATACTTATCCTATTAATATTATAAATGCGAAAGTTTGTGAGTATGTATCGCTGTATGTATGGATGTTTGTTACTCTTTCACGCAAAAACTACTAAATGGATCTGGCTGAAATTTGATACAGGGGTAGATTAGAACCTGGAATAACACATAGGTTGCTTTTTATTCCGGGTTAAGGTTCCCATGGGTTGCGGGAACGGGAACAAACCTCCACGCGGGCGAAGCTACAGGCAGCAGCTAGTATAATATAATAATAGCAGCCCTTTCAATGTCTCACTGCTGGGCACTGCTCTCTCACCTGAAGGTACAATAAAATACTCCACCACGCGAACCCAGTGCATATTGGTAGAGGTGCTGGGTAGGAAAACCTCCGCGTGGTGCACCCTGGTAACGTGAGCGACGGCGTGGGCTTCACGCGAGGCGCACGTCGTCGCCCATGGCCAATAGTCCACCAAGGAGGGGGGGCCTTTATGGTCGGTTTCGAGTTCTCCGCACGCGCTCTGCTAAGCCTAGCGGAGAACTCTAAGGGCGACGAGTACTTTGCCACTGAACGATCAGTGGTGAAATACAAGGTCCCATGGGGACCAATTCCGGACCATCGATCGGCCGAGCCGTACCGCCGTCTGGCAACAGAAGGGCATGGTAGCTCTTAGGAGTTGCGAGGAAGAAAACCTCTATAAAAAATCACCCCGAACCCCACGCCTGGCAATGGGATGCATCACTGGGGGGAACTCAGTGCCTAGGGCGTCACTCACTCACTCCCACCTTTCCCATCCTCATATACACTCCCAACCTCTCTACTTCCACCTCAATGTCGGTGGACATTAACCGTAAAACAAAATATGGCTTTTTTTTATCGTGCGATAAATCTCCACGGATACCACCCCCACAGAGCCAGTGGAGGTGGTTATGTCGGACTCGAACCGACTAAAACGCACGCCATCTTGGGTCCTTGGTTGCCGGAGGTGAGATTGCCAAAAGCATATCTCTCGCACCCCGACAGACCCAGGACCATCTCTTTCGAGATGGCCCCCTTCGGATTGTGGGGACCAAAATGTCCCCATCTAGCCCCGGTTACGGGGAGGCGCACTTTGCGCCGCCGCCGCGGCCTGCTTCTGCTAGGGTGACAGGCGGCTCCACCGGTCACCCCCAGGCCAGCGTTCATGGAGGACGGAGGTCGTTCTGCGACCTCCGACGTCCGGTTCGCCTTCGCTCTGCACAGGCTTCCCGGGCCCGGAGTCTGGTCCGGACCCGACCGGCCGCCTCCTTCTCGAGCATTACTTGCTCGCAGAAGGAGGCGGCCGCACCCCAACCGTTTGCGCATCGTACCATCGCTGTGAGCAATGTGACGAGTGTGAGGACTCCCACCCCTAGAGCCGCCACTATGACCCGCCTCGGCGTGTCCCACGCCGGGCACTCGGTCAGCGTGTGCAGCTCTGTGTCCTCGCTCGCATCACAGTGATGGCACTCGGACGTTGGCTCCTTCCGGATCCGACACAGGTAACTCCCGAAACACCCGTGTCCGGTAATCACCTGCGTCAGCCGGTACGAGAGGCTGCCGTGTGGCCTCTCTAGCCATTCCTCCATGATGGGTCTTACCGCCGCTATTACGGCGTGCCCTGCGCTTGGTCGCCCAAGTCGTAGCTCCCATTCCGCTACCATGTCCCTGTGGAGCTGAGACCTCACGGCCCGAATTTCTTCGGGCTCGGGTTCCCGTCCCTGCTCCCGCGCCTCCTTACGATACCGATATAGCATCGAAAGGGCTCTCGCATCCAGGTTCCACGGTAGGGATCCGGCAAGGAGACTCGCCGCCTCATGTTGGGCAGCAGCCGCCCCAAAGCGGCAGCTGAGTCCTTCAATTTGGGGGCCAGTCTTCGGAGATGCTCCCCGAAGTTCCACCGGCTGTCGATCACGAGCCCCAGATATTTCATCTGGGCCTTGATGCCGATAGAAATGTCTCCCACTATGAGGCTGGAATCCTCCGGTGGCACGCGCCGAGGCCCATGAAAGAACATGGCCTCGGTTTTATGCAGACCCACCTCGAGACCCAGCCGCCGAATCCGCTCCACGACTTGGGCAACCGCGGTCGTGACCTTCAGGGTCGCTTCGCGGTATGTAGCCCCGCACGCCGTCACCAGCGTGTCGTCCGCATAACACGTGACGGCGGCACCGTCCGCGACCTCACCGCGAAGTACCCAGTCGTAACCGATGTTCCACAGTAGCGGTCCCAGGACCGATCCCTGCGGAACACCGCATGACATCTCTCGCCGACCGAGCCCGGTCGCACTTGGGTAGACGACTGAACAAAATATGGCTATGGAAACGATAACGGATAAATCTACCCATGAGGGTACCCGGACTCCGTCTGGGGAATCCCTAGCTGTGACTGGTGATCGAATGGACACCCATTCGGTGACTAGCCATGGCGACCCCCGCCCAGGTTCATCGTGGGTCTGAATCATCGAACAGCGAGGAGGACCTTCCTAGTAAGGCTACGCTAGACGGCTAGGCGCGAGTAGAGGTCGAAAGCCGACCTCTACACAGCGAAAGAGAGAGTAGCAGAGCCGCCAGCGATTGTGTCCCCGCTACCAAAGGAGGACACGGAGGTGCCGGCGGTGCAGAACATCCTGGCGGCTCTTTCCCGCATTTCTGGCGCCGTAAAAGGCCAGAAAATTACGGGAAAGAAGAGGGTCGTGGCGAAAGCGATAAAAGGTGCCGCCAAAGCGCTGGGGGAGCTCCTGGAAAGGAGGGTCTCCAGCGAGGAGGTGAAACTCCGGGCTCGGGTTGCGAGCCTGGAGACGGAGATTGCTGACTCCCAGAAGCAGCAACGGCTGATGCGGGAGGAGATCAGCTGACGCAGCTGGTCCAGGGGGCCGGGGAGGCTCGGGGTGTGAACACCCCCGCTCCCCGTACTCCATCTAAGGTGACACCAACGGTGGTCCAGCTGCTGGAGGTTATCGAGCGACGCCTCGGCGTCCTCGAGGACCGAGCATACCGCCCACCGCTGGCGGCACCCGTCGTCGCGTCATGAGCGACGACGGCTGCACCCAGTGGTGCTCCTGGTCCCAAGCCAAGGCCTTCGCCCCTAAGAAGACGGCACCTAGGGGAGGTGGTGGAGAAAGACGTGCCCGTAGTTACAGAGGGTGAGGAACATCGGCTACGATTGGGTGATGCGTGGTCCGTTGCTCAGAGGGGTCAGCGTAACGTGTTCCGCCGATGACACCCTCGTTTTTTATTATCGTGCGATAAATCCCCACGGAGCCGGTGGAGGTGGTTATGTCGAACTCGAACCGACTAAAACGCACGCCGTCCCAAGTCCTTGGTTGCCGGAGGTGAGATTGCCAAAAGCATATCTCTCGCACCCCGGCAGACCCAGGACCATCCCTTTCGAGATGGTCCCCTTCGGGTTGGGGGGACCACAGTGTCCCCATCTAGCCCCGGTTACGGGGAGGCGCACTTTGCGCCGCCGCCGCGGCCTGCTTCTGCTAGGGTGACAGGCGGCTCCACCGGTCACCCTCAGGCCAGCGCTCATAGAGGACGGAGGTCCTTCTGCGACCTCCGACGTCCGGTTCGCATTACACCATCATTACGGCGCGGGGAGCAGCGCACCGAGACGCAGCACTAAAGGCCACGGCAGGGGTTGCTCAAGTCGTGGGTCAGACACGGCGGCTGCACCTGCGGGATCCAGCCTACAGGTAAGGGGCGTCAGCAGCGGCATCGAGCCCACGATGAAGTATCTGGGGCTCGATGGCCGGTGGAACTTCGGACATCACTTCCGAAGTTTGGTCCCAAAACTGAGGGGGGCATCAGGGGACCCAACGCTCCCTGCAGGAGACTGTACCTGGGGATCGTGCGAAGTATGGCCATATACGGGGCCCCCGTATGGGCAGCAAATCTGACGGCCAGTAATGTGGCTAGATAGCTGAGCCCACAGAGGGCGATGACCCTACAATAGAAACAGATGAATGGAAATTCATAATTATTACGTACTGTCTATAATAAATATAGGAATATGTATGGTAGTAGTACCTAACTACTGCTATATTTATATTATGATCATTCGGGTTGGTAGGTACTCATGTATTTACAGAAATATTCCGTTTATTCCGAACCTGACCCGAAAACTAGACCCGGTCGCGGGTTAGGTAGAAACTTTAAAAATTTGTTCCGAACGTAACCCTCTTCCTAACCTGACCCGACGGTCTCGTTCCTATCATAACCCGATCTGGCACTTCGCCGGCCGCTGCCTGCTGCGGCACGCTCGCTACGCTCGCTCGGCTCATGCGTTGGGGTCACAGTTCTAACCTAACCTAACCTACAGTAGTTAGAGGTACCGCACTTCGACTTTCGGCTCTGAGTCGCCCAACCGCGTCGTCCGTCGCGTCGTCACAGTGAGCAACCTGTAGTAGGCAGGACCTGCCTGAAAGACTTGGGCTGCTACTGCAAGATTATTTTTGTCGATACACAGGCAGGTATGCCTATGTCAATCCAAAATTTTGAAATAGGTACCTAGGTATTTTACTGACCTATTTATTACTTTCTACTAATATAGTACCTATTGCAAATTGTTATGTAGAGTAAAAGCTACTTAGGTAGGTAGATTAGATACTTACTATAATCCATACTAATATTATAAATGCGTAAGTAACTCTGTCTGTCTGTCTGTCTGTCTGTCTGTCTGTATGTTACGCTTTCACGCCTCAACCACTGAACCGATTTTGATGAAATTTGGTATAGGGGTAGATTAGACAATGAGAAAGGACATCCATACTAATATTATAAATGCGAAAGTAACTCTGTCTGTCTGTCTGTCTGTCTGTCTGTCTGTATGTTACGCTTTCACGCCTCAACCACTGAACCGATTTTGATGAAATTTGGTATAGGGGTAGATTAGACAATGAGAAAGGACATAGGCTATGTTTGGTCGCGATAACCGACATCCACGCGGGCGGAGCCGCGGGCAAAAGCTAGTAATAAATAAATAAATATTCCACAACATTCTACACAGCGCTATCTAGACCCATGGTAAGCTTAATTAGCTTGTGTTATGGAATCTAGAATGCGGATAAACATACGTATATACTTATTTTTGTAAATATATACATATTATACATAGAAACACCCAGTTAAAAATTTAAAATAGCCATATTCATGCATACAAATATTTGCACTGAGCGGGAATCGAACCCGCGCCTCTTGCGTGGCAGTCGCGTGCACTACCACCACGCCACAGAGGCTGTCTACATAAGACATCATTCATATGTTTTAATGTTTTTTTACGCCAACATACAATTTCCCTCTTTCGGTTTACTTTATTAACCCATTTCGCCTGTCAAAAGGTAGGTACTTGAATACTTTCGTATCGTCTATCGTAATCGTCTGCGCAGAGCGCGTGCGACACAAGCTCCCCGTATGATAGCCGAAGCAACACTGAGGAGGAGGCCGGGCGGCAGGGCGGTTCTAAGTTTAATGGTATCGCTTGAGTAAAAATTTAGATATTTGCTAGTTACGCAGAAACCAATGTATATTGGTAAAATTTGAAACACATAATGTCTCTTAACCACTAAACTGCACTTATTGTGTAAGTTTAGTGATCCTATTTTGCGTAATTAATCCATAATATCGTTTTATTTGTACGGTTTAGAGGTAACTTTGCAATGGTTTTCTATCAAGAAAATTTTACGGAATCGTGTTTTTGCCACACATAAACATTAGTATTTATCCTCAACTTTACCACACATGAATTAAAAAGTCCATGCTTTAGAACTTTTGATATTATACACGTTTATGCTATGTCATTTGAGGTAGTACGGACTCTTAATGTTGGTGTACAATGAAGAATTGTCTATCTATCTATCTAAGTTTAAGAATTACGTGTGTGTGTGTGTTTGTGTGTCAAGTGCCCTCAAGATTATCTTTAATCTGACTAAAGATATATTTGTTCTATTGTCACTTTTTTATTTTACCTCGCCTGCTGGTAAGCTGAAGGCAAAGTCTTGGAAAGAGGGTTACCATTATAAACGTGTACCATGATAACAGTGGTGGCAATCAGCTTGACGGCCTCATCAGATGTTTTTTCACGCCCCGCTTAAAGGACCCGGCACGGTAGAAAGAAGCAAATACGTGAGCTGGTAGAGAGTTCCAGGTCTTAGGATTGAGTACCAAACCGCTTGGTTCTTGATGGAAAATTTTTGCACCGTATTCGGGTGTGTACGTGTTGTCCTGTGTAGGAAAAGGGAGGATGGGAGGAGAGGTTTATAACTCCCATGTCGAAGCCTCTTAATGGTCATCTGCATCCTCATACTGACTTCCCAGTTACTACCAAAGTGTACGCCTCGGACTCCAAGGTTTACTCTTTTATGATTAAAATAAATAAATAAAAATAAAATAAATTTATTGTGTCATTTGGTTGCCCACAGGTCGTACGTTGTTTATCAGGTACACCGACTTGTAGATAGGTGAGGTTGGTAATTGGGTTTTATCCTATAGTTAAAATAAATTATCTACCCGAGCTTATTAAATTAAGAACGGTAAAAGAGCGGTAAAAATTGCATCGGTTCTTATTTTATAGTTTTTATTTATTTTTAATCATCCACCCAACCTATAATAGTTACTGGTTTGACTATTAAATTTTAGGACGTCACTAAATCTTTTTTCATACAAGTTACCATAAAACTTATCGTTTTGGCGGTCAGTAAAAAGTAACTAATCTCTCCCTCAATCTACTCAGTAGAATATCCAATTAAAGAAAAACAATAAGACTGCATAAAATAAAACTTTAAAAATTCCACATCGACTATAATATACAGTCGGAATCCATTAAAAGTCTAGACCTGTACGATTTTACCAACAATGATTACCCAAGAGTATAATAATAAGATAGGTATATTACAGGTGTGGGTACATAATAATAATGCAACATATGTCCGCATCTGTAACAAGGCCGCTTCCGCTAACATTGCGCAGGCGGCCCTTGATATATCGCCAACTAATTACATTGATCTAGACTATTCTAGACTACTTGTCTATTATATATAAAAATCAATTGTTGTTCGTTAGTCGGATTTATCTTATCTTGGTCTTGAAATGTTCGTGGATGTCTAGAGAAGGTTTAAAAGGTGAGAAAACTTCGAATAATTTCCGGGAACAGACATCCACGCGGGTGGAGCCGCGAGTAAAAGCTTTTTTTCCCCTCAGATACCTCCTCTGCCGGAGCCCGAAGGGGAGGTTATGTCGGCCTCGAACCGAGTAAAACCGCACGCCGACTGTGGGTCGTGGTGCTAGGCCGGAGGTGAGGTTGTCATCGACATATCCCTCACACCCCGGCTGGCCCAGCCGCGGGTAGAAGCTAGTGTACTATATAATGTATAGGTCGATTCACATCTTTATTTTATTTTATTTGGAAAACAAACAGTATCTTATAACTAAACTGACAACTGATTGGTTAACTTAAAACCATTTATGAGTTTTCGCATATACATATTTAGTGCTTGCCCTTACAGTCACAATTCGAAGTTTCAGATACAGTCAGAGAACCGACTCAAACCACCTCCCAGAGACAAAGCGACTATAGGAGGATGGACTTGTGTTATAGAGATCAAGTTCAGGGTGATTTCCCAATTTATTGACATAGTCGGCCGCTCTTACCACAAATGAACCATTTCGGTAATTTGTAGAACCGCGGGGGACGTGAAGCGGATATTGTGTCCTAACCGATCTAGTAGGTACTCTCAGTTGTATCTTGTTAAGAAGGTAAGGGGATCTTAGGCCTAAAATGTGCTCTATATGCACACGTTTCTTGGATGTATTTTGAAGATAGCATGGGATGCTACGGAGGTGGACGAGCTCAAAGTCAGAAGTATACCTATAGATTATTATAAAACAATCTGCGTGCGCCAGGGCCTTTTTTATTTCGCGATTTAGGTCCAAGACATATGAATCATTCCTATGCCGCACCACTAAGACCTGGAACTCCCTGTCAGCTCACGTGTTTCCTTCTTCCTACAGTCCCTTTTTTTTTTTTTTCGTGCGGAAATCCCCTCGGATACCCCCCTGCCGGAGCCGGGAGGGGAGGTTATGTCGGACTCGAACCGACTAAAACCGCACGCCGACTGTGGGTCTTGGTGCTAGGCCGGAGGTGAGGTTGTCATAGACATATCCCTGGCACCCCGGCTGACCCAGGGCCATCCCTTACGGTCTGGCCCTCCTCAGGAGGGGGACAAACATCAGGCGAGGTGAAGTCAAATTGACGTGTCCGGTATAAAAAAAAAAAAGAATCGAGCTGTACCTAGTACGTTTTACTACAAGTAGTAAGATCGTTAGTAAGGTTGACTGCACTTCACTGAGTGCTTACCACTCAAACCTTAGAAACAGTGTTTTTTTTTGTGACGGGGGTTTTTTAAATTTTTAATTTAATTTTTATTTTTTAGCTATTATTTTTAAAGAATATTAGAACCGAAATTACTAATATTCCCTCTAACAACTAAGCAAAACTGCTTGTGCTAGGAATGGGTTCACGTCGGTAGTGTAATGGCCAGGATTCCAACCCAGGACCTCTCGATCGTAAAGCCGACCCCTTAACCATTAAGCTACCGACGCTTCTAACAGTACCTAAGATATGAAAGGAACTTCATTCCACGTACGCTTAAGCTGTGGCTGTGCTCCCTGCTGTGTTTTCCCAAGCGACTACAATATGGGATTCTTCAAGAAGGGTATTAAAAGATTCTTCACACAGTCCGCACCCGTCCATAGGTCACGATATCCACTTCAAGTGGGTGGGACATGTGCCTATCTGCCACGGCCACCTGAGTGGTATAAAACAGGCACCATTCCATATTGAGTCGTCTCTAAAGTGATTCATACTTAGCAAACCTTAACAGATCTTCACTCTATGGTGAAGTAGCTGACCCGGCGAACTTCGTACCGCCAATTTTTGCCGCCCGCGTGGCATCGATTCCGTTCCCAATGCAGCCTCTACTATATTAAGCATTACATAACATAACATAAACATAAACTCACGCCTGTATTCCCAGAAGGAGTAGGCAGAGGTGCTAGCACCCACATTTTCGCCAGTTTAGGTCCCAATGTAATAGGTGGCGAGCCTATTGCCATTAACCGGGCACTTATAAACCTGCGATAAATACACACATAACTTCGAAAAGCATCGAAAAGTCATTGGTGTGTGCCATGGTAAACCTGGGATCGAACCCGAGACCTCGTCTCAGCAGTCCATTACCCATACCACTAGTCTTTATACATATAAATCTTCTTCTTGAATTACTCTATCAAAAGAAACCGCATCAAAATCGGTACTTTTGAAATTATAAGCATACATAGGGACGCAGAAAGCGACTTTGCTTTATACTATGTACTTAGTGAAGAACCCGGTATTGGGGCTCACGATTGGCATTGGGAGATGAGGGTTCACGATTTTCATTTTTTTTTTTACGAAAAATACGTTTCATTCATAATGTTATCAGTATTATAGTAACACGTGTTGCTCACATGCAAATACACACATCACGAACGTGAATAGTGCCTAAAATATAGGCAATTAAAATAATTTTATCTGTAAAGAATCTGACCCAGCGCGTGTTTGATGGTTAGGTCAATATTGTATTGAATATTAAATTTTTATCTTATCATGTTTTGACTATTAAAATTAATATGTAGGTTATTAATTTTGCTAAATATAGCGCGGAGTGATAAGGTGTATTTTGCAAGGTATACCGTTCTAAGCAGAATATACGTTCTAGAACCAAGCGTTTCAGTGACTCATTCCTATACCGCACCATTAAGACTGGAACTAATGTTGCAAAGGACTCGAGTCCTCGAGTCCTAATTTGCAAGACTCAACTCAATTACACATGACTCAGTGCGCTAAAAAGGCTAGAAGTCCAAAGTCCAACCGAGCTCGAGTCATCTACTAGCGACTTGAGTCTTAAAAAAGGACTCAAGTCTTAAAAAAAGTCGTATCTTCAAAAAGGACTCAAGTCTTAAAATAATTCGAGTCCTTTTTTAATACGACTCCTATTAGAAAAAACTCATTATTTGAAAAGTCTTGAATAGGTGAGACAAAGGACATGGGATTTTTACAAAATTTATTATTTGTACCAAAATAGGTCAAACCAACACAACACTTCGTGCATCTACCTTGGACATAAATATCTCTGCATCACCCTAAGGTTGACTGGTAGAAAATGCCTATGGCATTAAGTCCGCCTTTGTACATTTATTTTGTATTTGTGCAAAAAGTTTAAATAAATAAAATAAAAAAAATAAAGGAGTCGTTTCCTCTAGTTTCGGGAAACGACCCTCTTCGATTCTTTAGTATTTGTCAAATTTGCATTCACGGGCAATTTCTTTTTAAATCGTGAACAGTCCCTTACTAGGGGAAGGCTCTGACCAGCTGTGCTACTTGTAGTATTTGTACACGTCTTAGACGTTCTAAATTCACCTATACATTTGTCTTGGGCGGAAAGTAGACCCATCCACCGATATTCTTCTTAGGCCGCCTCTCAAAACCAGCACTGGCCGCCTGCATTACAACACGGTCCAGCATTACGCTGAGACCTGTTGTTCTGCATGGCTGTGATATTATTTTTCTTTTCTCTTTTCTTTCTTTTATCTTTTCTTTCCTTCCTTACCTCTCTTTCACACCCTCGTTTAAATATCATCATTTATTAGATTCATACGTTAAATGTCTCAAGTCTGACTTGCCGCAAAAAAGGTCTCGAGCGCAAAAAGAGACTCGAGTCCTTTTTTTACATTAAAGAGCTCGTAGAGACAATAGTTCTTTAGTCTTGGAGTCCTGTTGTAACGAGTCGAGTCTTATGATACATCAACCGAGTCCTTTTAAAAGGACTCAAAGACTCGAGTCCTTTGCAACACCACCTGGAACTCCCTGCCAGTTCACGTGTTTCGTTCTTCCTACAGTCCCGGGTCCTTTAAGCGGGGCGTGAAAAGGCATCTGATGATGCTGTCAAGCTCACCACTGTAAACATGGTGACCCTCTTTTCGAGACTTTGCCTTTAGCTTACTATCCGGCGACGTGAATTGACGTGTCCTTATAAAAAAAAAAGGAAAGGCAGTAATTCCGGGACTCTGGGATATGAAATCTCTCGTATTTTCTCCGTATTGCCGTCTACTTTCTTACAGTACAACACGTGCAGAGCTAAGATGTCACTCGCATACGGTGCAGGATATTCAATCAAAGACCAAACGTTTCGGTGGCCTTTCTTCATACACTGCCTTTGTGGAAATGGATACTATGGCTTTTTTAATGTCACTTTCAGCAACAGGGTTGAAAGTGATAGAGGTACATGCTGGCATAGGAAGATTACATAGGCGTTGAAGTGTTAATGCTTTCTCAGTGTCATCTAGACGAAAGCGAGAATTTAGAGCATTTAGATCAATAGTCGGTATCTTGGCGTTGCTAGATTTGCCAATACTAAGTGTCTTTAAAAATTGCCATACCTGTGCAGAATTGGATTTTGGAATTGAGCTATGGATATGGCGCCTTTTAGCATCTCTAAACAGGCGATTGTAACAATTCCGAAACCTTTTGTAAATTGCCCAAAATTCTCCTCGGTAGGTGAGTGTTTGTATTTCGGTTTTGCTTTATCCCGCTGAGCCATTCGCTGTCTAATCTCAGATAACCACGGTACAGGTGCATAAATAACCTGCCTCTTAATTGGAGCATGCTTATCATACAAGGCCAGTAATATTTATTAAAATATTTAGTTTTGCATCCACATCTGTGCCATCATATCATCAGACAGGTGATCAGTCGATGTCCCCGGCATCCGCATTCAGATCTTCTACGTTAAAAATGGATTTTTAGACATAACGTCTTGGACAACGCACACACGTGTAGGACAGTGGCATATTACAGTGAATTGTGACTCAATTCAATCCAAATCTCCCTAGGGAGCTTTTAGTAAAGTCCTTCTGTATGTGTTAACAATTTTTTAAACTTAAAAGTATATAGTGTTTTTTTGATTGTGTATGTAATGTATATTTTTTACTTGAACGGATTTCTTTCAACTCCGCTTGCTACAATGTGTTAGTCATTTTTATATAAATAATAATGCACTGTTTTTCAAACATAGAGCATACAGGAAAAACATTGAAAGGAAACATTTAATTGGCAGTTAGTTTTACTACTTTTTCAAGACGAGAAACTTTTAATATAATATCTTCCACAACTAAGATATTCCACAACATTCCACACAATGCTATCTAGACCCATGGTAAGCTTTTATAGCTTGTGTTATGGAATCTAGAATGCGGAATAAACATACTTATATACCTTTTTTTTGTAAATACATACATATTATACATAAAAACACCCAGACCAATGCAAATAGCCATATTCATGCATACAAATATTTGCACTGAGCGGGAATCGAACCCGCGCCTCCTGCGTGGCAGTCGCATGCACCTACCGCCACGCCACGGAGGCTGTAACGTCAAATGTTTCCTTTCAGTTTTCCCTCTATAGAATAATATTTTTTTATGGAGTAGCAGAAGCATTTGCAGTAAGTATATTCTTTTGCAGGTATCAGGTTTGATTCCAGGTCGGGATATATATATTTTTTTAATAAAGAATATTAACAACCGAACCTACTAATATTCCCTCTAACCCCTCCAACTAAGCTAAATTGCTTGTGCTAGGAGTGAGTTAACGCCGGTAATGTAATGGCCAGGATTCGAACCCGGGACCTCCTGATCGTAAGGCCGACTCCTTAACTACTAAGCTACTGACGCTTTATAATTGTTGCCACTGAACTGAATAGACTGGTGTCCGAATGACGGTAATTTTTAGCCTTAACCCTTAAGTGAGACCACAAAAAGGAGAAATTTGTTTTATACATCTCTGCCTATCCTACCAACTACTTAAAATAATAACAATCCCTGTCTCTCTCTTTTAGCAAAATGACATCTACTTACCTATCACATGTTGGCGGTAAATGGCTCCTGTCAGCTCCAACGGCAGCCACCAACAGCACAAGTAACCAATACATTTTCAATACTATTATTATCACTATTAATTCAATACTATTATCACTATATTTTCACTTACACTAATATCACTTGAAATAAATAAAAGGAACAACAATTTCACTGGAAGTTTGGTTAGTATTTTTTTAGTTTTTGAATTTAGAATGTCTTTTACGTGTTTAGATAGGTGCTTAAGGTTTTAAAAGCCTTCCTTCTGAATGGTTGGATGCTCATCTTGTTATCCAATTATGATGTGGGAGTCACTTCAGCTGTAAGAAGTAGACATCATATCCCTGGAACAAAAAAAAAAAGTTATTTTTAAGGTAAGACATCAAATACCCACACATCAGTGGCGAAGGGTTCTGTATAATCTGATTCTTGCCGGATCAAAATCAAAAATCGTTAATTCTGCATAGACCATTAAATCGGCACTTACAAAACGTCAATATAAAGTAAATATTAAATACTAGTTTAGCAAATGGACCACTGCACCGGTTCGAAAGGCGGCCCAGACCTGAGAAGACTCCGGCACGAATCTCGGCGGGCTTTTTTTTTGTACGGCTTTCTAATAGGTCGCATGGTGTATGACAAATTAGTTTAACTCATGGTTAAGCAGTTACCATGATCTGTGATCGCTTGCAACATGTCACTAAATGCACTAGTGCATTGGCATTTGTTGAGGTATTTAAGCATCGCTAATATAGAAACGAAAATCGTAAAACTTTCAAATATTAAGAATAAATATTGAATAACACACTTGTACTTTACACACATATGTGTACCTTTGAGAATTCCGTAAGGCGAAACCGGTCAGGTCTAGAAATAAAATCAGTGGAAAAGTACAAGTGTGTTATTCAATATGTGTAGCAGATTCCACCAAGCGCCATCAATCTCCAGTATAAACAGTATCACTACATATTATAAAACAAAGTCGCTGTCGCTGTCTGTCTGTCCCTATGTATGCTTAAATCTTTAAAAGTACGCAACGGATTTTGAAGCGGTTTTTTTTAATAGATAGAGTGATTCAAGAGGAAGGTTTATATGTATAATACATGCATAATATTGTAGAGCAACACTGCTAAATTTAGAGGTTTCTAATGTCATGTCGTAAAAAAGCACATTTTTTTGCGCTTACATTGCAAACGCTGGCTGAACCCCAAGAGATAAATCAAAATGATGTACTATAGTATTGTACACCTCAAAAAGGCCTACATAAAAGTCCGCGATAGCATATGTCTATCTATTATGGGTAGCCCACAGTAACCATTTTTATCTTTTACAAATTATAATTTTTTTATGTGTCATTTTGGAAGCTATTTTTAACAATATATTGTTATTCCTTATCCAATTAAATACTTTAGATACGTTGTACATTTAATGTAGATCAAAATTGCCAATCACCCTATATAATTATAATGCATACTTTGGAAGCTATCGCAATATACAATTAACGCACGGCAAAATAAATTCAAGCAGAAATCCCGATTGACATTAGAAACCTCTAAATTTAGCAGTGTTGCTCTACAATATTATGCATGTATTATACATATAAACCTTCCTCTTGAATCACTCTATCTATTAAAAAAAACCGCTTCAAAATCCGTTGCGTACTTTTAAAGATTTAAGCATACATAGGGACAGACAGACAGCGACAGCGACTTATGATGAAGTGATCCAGCAGTGGTCTGCAATAGGCTCGCTGTCTGTTCGTCCCTATGTATGCCTAAATCTTTAAAACTACGCAACGGATTTTGAAGCGGGTTCTTTTAATAGATAGAGTAATTCAAGGAGAAGGTTTATATGTATAATACATGCTTAATATAGTAGAGGGTGTAGCGGGTACAGGATCTGATGCCACGCGGGCGGATAAAAATTGGCGGTACGAAGTTCGCCGGGTCAGCTAGTTAAGAATAAATATAACGTCACACATAATGTGATTGGCTTATAATTTTCAACAGATTTTTTTTTAGCCAATAGCATTGCAAATAAGTTGATCTTCTTTAAGTACAGTAATGAGACGAAACTATCGATTGGTCATAACTTTCATTAGATTTTTTTTAACCAATCGCGTTGTGAATAAGTTGAACTTTTTTACAGTAAGATAAATTATTGGTTGACACTTCCGCTTGTCTTTCTATTCTGCATTAACTTACGGCGAATTATTTGAGTGGTATAAGATATAAAATTTGTTGTTGTAATGTTAAAAATATTAATAATTATCATGTTATAAGGATGATTTAAAATTACATTCATTTAAATTTAACGATTTGATATAATTTAGTTTACTTTTAATAATTTTTATTTATTTTCGTTTAATTGTAGATATCTGATATATTTTTTTATAATTTATCTGATGTACAAATGTCTTCACTATAACCGTACTACATAGTGTCAATTATTTGACCGAACACTGTGTCCCGAAATACAGGCGCAAGCCTAGTTTGCGAACCAGTTTCTGATATATTTGTAATTCCCACTGCGGTATAGTTCAAGACATGTTTGTAAATCCATTTGAGACCAATAAACACAACACATTCATTCATTGTAAGTACAACTAAAAAATGAAAGCGATTTAAAAATAAAACTTTACCAGAACCACAGAATAGATAATATGCCAGAACATCAAAGTAAATTCCACTTAATAAAACCACACAAACAATTTTCTCGCAAAAGACTATCTTGTGTATCTACAGACGTCCACTCCGGGCGGCGGATACCAATTGTCTGATCACAATCATGGATTCGTATTGTCAACGGACAATGACGTGACGCGAACCGAGATGCGACGGAGTGGAGTGACGTCCGTCATATGATGAATTGACCTGATAAATAGCAAATTGAGAGTAATAGGTTTGGAGACGAGAATTTTCTCTTTCGAAGTTTTGAAAGTTGTAGTGAAGATTCCAGTTCAAGGAAGAAGCTGAGTACAACGAATTGGAGCGGCTTTACCATATCGTGCAATGGTGGAGACCCTGGGGAGCTGCAGCAAGGAGGCAATTATTAAAATTTGCTTGAAACTCCACTCCACCGATTCGTATTTCAAGCAAATCTAATAGCAGTATAAGCAGTACCTAATAAGCTATCTGGACTAAAGTAAACCGTAAAGGCCGTTGCATACGTGAGGTATTTTTGCACGGAAATCTCGTCGCCGCCGATGTTTGTGTTTAGACTGTCAGACTCTAACTCTCAGACTCAGACTCAAACTCTCCGACTTAGACTTTCAGACTCAGACCGTCAGACTCAGTTCAAGTTTTCTATCAACACTCCCGAACACACAAGTTTTACTTTAAGTTTTATACTTAGAATTAGTCCCAAATCAAGATTCGTAACTGAATATCGTTCTAGAAATACGGGCCTTAAATAATTAACTACCCAAAATCGTGGTGTCGAAACGAAGTTCACTGTCGCATAGTAAGCATGCACAAAGTCACTGAATGACAAATTGCACTTCAAGCATCAGCAGTTCATATTTATAGAACAATGCACGTGATTCTCAACGTGGTATTGTTAACAAGTCAATTGTTCATGTCGTAACCACAAAATGTTAGTAAAACCTAGTTATTAAGTTTAGGCATTTTGAATAGACTTGTGCCTTCCTAATAATAATATCATAAGTAAAATACTAACTCCAATAATATGATTAATAGAATTAAAGAGATTATTATCGGCGCGACTTTTGGTCATATCTCCGGTTTGGGTCAGCCGGAATGCGAGGGATATAATATACCTCCGACCTAGCACCACGACCCTCAGTCGGCGTGCGATTTTAGCCGGTTCGAGTGCGACATAACCTCCCCTCCCGGCTCCGGCAGGCGAGGTATCCGTGGGGATTTCCGCACGGAACAAAAAGGTCATAACTCTGGTTCTATTCTATTCAACCAATTGTGATCAAACAAACGTATGATTTTAAGTCAGGTAGTCAAGTACCTTTAGCTTCTTCTTATTACCTATGACTTTGACCTGATAAAAGGCGGAATAATAACAAGATAACTGTAAAAGGTGATTCAACCTTTATTTGTATAGGGCCTGTAGAGATATGAAAAAGAAAAAAACAAATCAATGGAGTCAATAACTTCGTTAATGAGAGAGTAACTACTAGAGTGAAATCGAAGAAAGACATTCACCTGCAAAGCGGTACACATGCTGACTGACGGACAAAGCTTGATGCAGGTTAAACCTTTATTTGTATAGGGACTGTAGAGATATGTAAAAGAAAACAAATCGATGGAGTCAATAACTTCGTTAATGAGAGATACTAGAGTAAAATCGAAGTAAGACATTCACCTACAAAGCGGAACACATGCTTACGTAGGACGAAGCATGACGCAGGTTAAACCTTTATTTGTATAGGGACTGTAGAGATATAAAAAAGAAAAAAAAAACAAATCGATGGAGTCAATTACCTCGTTAATGAGAGAGTACAGCCAGCGTCAGAGAAAACAGACCCCCTCAATACTTAAAGAATATCGCCGCCTGCGCCGGCCGCGTCACATGACTCACGAATGACGTCACGTGATGCGATCGTCGCAGAGCTGCGAACGAGCGAGCAGCTTTATCTGCCTTTTATTTGCATGTTCATATTTATAATTTTCTGATATTTTTTGTCTTTCGGCTCAATTGTTTACCATGATACAATATACTCACAAAAAGAAGCCACTGCCGCTTGAGGATACGAACCCGCATCCCCAGCGCCAGCCGATAATTTAGACCGTGCCTTATACCACTAGGCTATCGGTTCACTTAATAATAATGACGAAATTATGAATAACATTACTCTTTTTATCGAACAAAGTTCATTATTGATTACGGTGTAATTTTCTAGACCATAAGGTTTAAATTTCAAATTCCACCATATGTAACAATAATAATTACTCAATTGACTAAAAGATAAGGTTGAAATTTGTATAGATTTCTTTTTTAGTTCAATAGATTACGCTTGATACAGCTTATTGCACTACCGTCATGTTTTACTTCAAAAATTTATCTGCTATATGAGCTGTGGCTATAGTATTATAATATCTATTACAGCGCGCTAAAGTTGCAAATAGAATACTTCTTCGCCTTATTTACTAAACTGTGATTGAAGGTCACTTTATAATTCGTAGTAATTTGCATTGCTGTATTAATCCTCCTCGTAATATTATTCAATTTATTAAGTTTTTGATCAGTTTTTTGAGTAAATTGAAAGTATGGTTCGATTACCAACATAATATATAAGAAAGCTAAAATTGTTGTTCTCTGGGAGCAAGAACAAAGCATAAAGAAAATAACACGAGATATGGGCATAACGGTAAGAGTTACGATAAAAATACCTATATTATATACCTATTTATATTGCTTAATCAATCATGTTATATTTTCGTTTACAAGTTAGTTTTTTGGAGTTTCTTTTATTTATTATCATTTTCATTACAGAGAAATACAGTGCGTAGGTGGATGCGAAGGTATCAAGCGACGAGTGATATTAATGTGAACGCCAAGGACCCAGTTGCTTATACTCATGAATCTATATACCGTGATATTGTGGAAGCTGTGAAGGATGTGCTGAGCTGAGACCCTGAGACTTTTGGAGTGTCGCTGAGCACTGTTCGACAACATCTACACGCTGCGAACATCCATAAATTATAAGCCAGCCAGAAAGATTCAACTTACTGACGATCATCGCACCAACCGAGTAAATTTTGCCACTCGTTATTTAAATTCCGACTGGGAAAACAAAATTGTTATATTTACCGACGAAAAATGCTGCGGTTAACATTAGGTAAGTAAATGATTATATTCTCTAACAAATAAATATATATATATATATATTTATATATATATATATATATACATCTTGAAGGACATGTTGCGTCCTACATGGCGTTATTTACCGATGATGCTGCGTCCGACTGACTTTGTGCGTCCGGAATACGGACGCAAGATTGACCGACCCTCATTTTTAGCCCAATGGTCCCTTATGATCCTTAGAATGCAATGGTGAAAAATTGGCATGGACGTAATTCCATCACTACAATGCCTTTTAGCGTATAATATAGTTCCGCCATCGTCCGACTGAAATTTGGAGGACACTAGTGTTCAGCGTATAATTTACCACGTATACTTTGAGTTCAGTTCACCGATCTTATCGTGTCCATTGAATATCGTATTTGTAAAGTTTTTATCATGTTTTCGTGACAACAATCTTGCGTCTCTTAAACATCCTTAAACGGGCACTAGGTACGGTGTCTGAGGGGCCTCCTCGGGGTTCACGAGGGACGCATGGCGCGGGGCGCGGAGCGGCAGGCTTTAGCGCGCTCGCGTACCGAAGTTTGTAAACCAACAGACATGTGCCGGCCGTGATGTAAGCTTATCTGTTCACACCAGCCTGTGCCTCTGAGCTTACCGGTTTATTACATTTTTTTTATAGTGCGCTAAATCTCCACGGATACCACCCCCACGGAGACCCCCCCGACTAAAACGCACGCCGTCTTGGGTCCTTGGTTGCCGGAGGTGAGATTGCCGAAAGCATATCTCTCGCACCCCGGCAGACACTTCGGGCTGTGGGGACCTCGGTGTCCCCATCTAGACCCGGGTACGGGGAGGTGCACTTGGTGGCACCGCCGCGGCCTGCTTCTGCTAGGGTGACAGGAGACTCCGCCGTTCATCCCTAGGCCAGCGCTCATGGAGGACGGAGGTCGTTCCGCGACGACCGGTTCGCCTTCGCTCTTCGTGGGCTTCCCGGGCCCGTAGTCTAGTCCGGACCCGACCGGCCACCTCCTTCTCGAGCATTAATTGCTCGCAGAAGGAGGCGGCCGCACCCCAAGCGTTTGCGCATCGTACCATCGCTGTGAGCAATGTGGCGAGTGTGAGGACTCCCACCCCCAGAGCCGCCACTAGGACCTGCCTGGGCCGCCGTGTCCCACGCCGGGCACTCGGTCAGCGTGTGCAGCTCTGCGTCCTCGCTCGCATCACAGTGATGGCACTCGCACGTTGGCTCCTTCCGCATCCGACACAGGTAGCTCCCGAAACACCCGTGTCCGGTAATCACCTGCGTCAGCCGGTACGAGAGGCTGCCGTGTGTCATCTCTAGCTATTCCTCCATGATGAGTTTAACCGCTGCTATTACGGCGTGCCCTGCGCTTGGTCACCCAAGTCGTAGCTCCCACTCAGGGTGGAGATGGGACCTCACGACCCGAATTTCTTCAGGCTCGGGTTCCCGGCTCGGCTCCCGCGCCTCCTTTCGGTACCGAAAGGGTTCTCGCATCCAAGTTCCACGGTAGAGATCCGGCAAGGAGATTCGCCGCCTCCAAGGATATCGTGCGGTACCCCATAATGTCCCTGCTGGCCATTGCGCGCTGCGGCCCACGCAGCAGACGCGCATTGTGGATCGTCAGGGTCTCCGCCCATATCGGGCACCCATATAGGGGAATGGACCGCAGGACTCCTGCGTAGAGTCTCCTGCAAAAGTCATCCGGCCCCCTTTTTTTTTATACCACTTAGATGGCAGACAAGCACACGGCCCACCTGATGGAAAGTGGTTACCGTGGCCTATGGACGTATGCAACACCAGAGGCGTTACACTCGCGCTGCCTACCCTGAAGAAACCTTCTAATGCCCCTCTTGAAGAACCCCATATTGTAGTCGCTTGGGAAAACCGTGGCAGGGAGTTCCTTTCAAACCGCACGGTGCGCACCGTATTCGGATGCAATGTGTGGGGATGAATTCCCTGTCTATGGCGAGCGGTGCGATGATAGAATGTAGCTGTGGGCATCATGTCAAATAATTCATCTGAGCACAAACCATTATATAGGCGGTAGAAAACACACAGTGAGGCAAAGTCCCTCCTGAGGCTGAGAGGTTCCACATCGCCTGCGAGTATGGGACTGTCGACGAGCCTCAACGCACGTCTTTGTACCGAGTCGAAAGGGTTAAGCTGGCGTGCGGGCGCTCCGGCAAAAAGATGACAGCAGTACTCCATGTGGGGTCGAACCTGTGCCTTATAAAGAAGGAGTCGCTGCCCCGCAGTGAAGTACTGCTTCGCCCTGTTAAGAACTCCAAGTTTCTTTGATGCCAGCTTAACCTTGTCCTCTAAATGACTGCGGTACTGGACGTCACTTGAAATGTCGACGCCTAGGATCCCGATACGCGGGGCAATGGTAAGCCGTGTGCCCAGGAATTGCGGCGCTACAATATACGGGGTTTTCTTAGCGGTGAATACACCCCTTATGTTGGGCAGCAGCTATGTCCTTCAATTTGGGGGCCAGTCTTCGGCGATGCTCCCCGAAGATCCACCGGCCGTCGAGCACGAGCCCCAGATAGTTCATCTGGGGCTTGATGCCGATGGAAATGTCTCTCACTATGAGGCTGGAATCTTCCGGTGGCACGCGCCGAGGCCCATGAAAGAACATGGCCTCGGTTTTATACGGAGCCACCTCCAGACCCAGCCACCGGATCCGCTCCACGACTTGGGCGACCGCGGTCGTGGCCTTCATGGTCGCTTCGCGGTATGTAGCCCCGCACGCCGTCACCAGCGTGTCATCCGCATAACACGTGACGGCGGCACCGTCCGCGAGCTCACCGCGAAGAACCCAGTAGTAACCGATGTTCCACAGTAGCGGTCCCAGGACCGATCCCCGCACGACATCTCTCGCCGACCGAGCCCGGTCGCATTTGGGTACAACAAGGGGGGGGGGGGGGGCTGCTGGCAGCGGCGTTGTGCACCAGTGCCACCGATTCGTCCAGGTCGGTTTCCCAGGCAGGCCCGATAAACCGGTGAGTGTACGGCTTGGCGACAGCGGCGACATTAATGCCTCACTGTGCCATGCTCTGGAGCAAAAGTGCCTGAGCATCAACACAGTGGTTCGCATTCGTCTGCAGGACGCGGAGCTGAGGATCCATTATGGAACTGCCAACCGGCTTCGGCCTCCCCGAGGTGCAGGCCTTGGCACCAGCCCTATGGTCGGCCGGCTTGCCCTCTGCTGCACACCTGAAGCAGTGCAACGGAGCTTCGCAACTACCGGCCTTATGATCGGGTTGGCTACAGCGGAAGCAACGGTCACCGATCGTTACTTTCGGAAACTGGCCTCCACCGTGCACTGCACCCCCACGTGGCTCACCGACAGGCACCGGAAGCACCGTGCTGGTCGGGCCTGCAGGAGCCGTACCTGCACCATCTGGAAGCCGCCATTAAGCAGGCCCCGCCCATCGGCAACCTTTGGGGCTGCCGCGATGGGGCTCTCCGACGCCTCCGCCGTCGGCGCCGAGGAAGCTCCGCGCCCCACGATTGACGGCCGTCGGTCAATCGTGGGGCGCGGAGCTTCCTCGGCGCTGTTGCCATCGCGGCAGCCTTGGCCCTTCTGGCCATTTTGGCTGCCTTTTTGGCGGCGTTCCGTCTCTGCTTGGCGGCTCCAGCTACCTCCCAGCCCCCTTACGGGGGCTCGGGGATTCACCCAGAGCCGGGCCGGGGTCCGGGGTTGTCCTTCCCCTTATCCTTGCCCTGAGCGCGACCCACGATTCTGGCTTTGCTGGTCGAATTGGCGGCTTCACCGGTTGCGCTGTTTGCGCTGGCCGCTCCGGCTGCACCGGCCGCCCCGCCAGAGCAGGGTGCGCCGACCGCTCCGGCTGCGCCTTCCGCATTGCCCCAGTCGCCACTCCCGGCAACTCGGTCCCTTCTCTTGAGGGCCTCCAGCTCCGCCGTAACTTTTTGGAGTTGGCGTCGGGACTTGGCCTCCCGCCGCTGTGCCTCAGCCTCCCTCCTCGCCTGTTTTGCCATCTGGGTGGCCAGACCCTCACCGGCAGCTGCGGTCTGCTCTACGCATAAGCAGAACCTACAAAACTTCGAGCTAGCGTTGAATGGTGTTGCAATAAGCAGTGACAGTCATATTCGCTTCCTGGGTCTCATATTAGATGAACACTGTAACTGGAATCTGCATGTAGATACAGTATGCAAGAGAGTAAATAGATTCGTGTTTGCTCTACGCCAGCTTAGAAATACAACTTGCGAAAAAACAGCTCTTATGGCGTACCACAGTCATGTTGGCTCAATCTTAAATTATGGCATATTACTGTGGGGTAACTCAACCGACGTAGACAGTGCCTTCATAAAACAAAAACTCGTCAAAAATGATTATATTGCTTTTTAAGATTTTGTTGACCACCAAAGTGAAAATACCTACGCTATACATTGTCACTTTTGTATGCTAACTATTAATTATATTTATTAGCTATGCCTGGAGTCATTATAAACCCTTATATAGGTGGAAGCCTCTTGGCTGATAAGCTGGATACAATTATTCAAAAACAGTATTCGGAACCAATCTGTATTCAATAGTAGATGGATGTCATTTAGTTATTATAATCATTATGATATATGCAGAGCATTATACGGAATTGATTTAAACATACATTCGGATGGAGGCGGGAATGTGCATGCAGTGTTTAGTAGGTATACGCAGGTATTCAGTGTGCAAGAAAAATTTAAGAGTGAACGGACGCACAAATTCAGCTAGAAATATTTAATTTGAATATCACCATTTAATGTTTAAATGAAATTTGACGTCGACTACTGATATGATACTGATGAAAACATCTTACATACGCATTGAAAACATTAAAAATCTCACTACATTCAGTGGACGCCGCAGGGTGGTAGTTTGTAAAGACGCAAGAAGTCCTTCGCGATTTATATATTTATATATATATATGTATATATATATACCTATATATATATATGTATATATATATATACATCTTGAAGGACATGTTGCGTCCTACATGGCGTTATTTACCGATGATGCTGCGTCCGACTGACTTTGTGCGTCCGGAATACGGACGCAAGATTGACCGACCCTCATTTTTAGCCCAAGGGTCCCTTATGATCCTTAGAATGCAATGGCGAAAAATTGGCATGGACGTAATTCCATCACTACAATGCCTTTTAGCGTATAATGTAGTTCCGCCATCGTCCGACTGAAATTTGGAGGACACTAGTGTTCAGCGTATAATTTACCACGTATACTTTGAGTTCAGTTCACCGATCTTATCGTGTCCATTGAATATCGTATTTGTAAAGTTTTTATCATTTTTTCGTGACAACAATCTTGCGTCTCTTAAACATCCTTAAACGGGCACTAGGTACGGTGTCTGAGGGGCCTCTTCGGGGTTCACGAGGGACGCATGGCGCGGGGCGCGGAGCGGCGGTCTTCAGCGCGCTCGCGCATCGAAGTTTGTAAACCAACAGACATGTGCCGGCCGTGATGTAAGCTTATCTGTTCACACCAGCCTGTGCCTCTGAGCTTACCGGTTTATACATTTTTTTTATAGTGCGCTAAATCTCCACGGATACCACCCCCACGGAGCCGGTGGAGGCGGTTATGTCGGACTCGAACCGACTAAAACGCACGCCGTCTTGGGTCCTTGGTTGCCGGAGGTGAGATTGCCGAAAGCATATATCTCGCACCCCGGCAGACCCTTCGGGTTGTGGGGACCTCGGTGTCCCCATCTAGCCCCGGGTACGGGGAGCCGCACTTGGCGGCACCGCCGCGGCCTGCTTCTGCTAGGGTGACAGGAGACTCCGCCGTTCACCCCTAGGCCAGCGCTCATGGAGAACGGAGGTCGTTCCGCGATGACCGGTTCGCCTTCGCTCTTCGCGGGCTTCCCGGGCCCGTAGTCTAGTCCGGACCCGACCGGCCGCCTCCTTCTCGAGCATTAATTGCTCGCAGAAGGAGGCGGCCGCACCCCAAGCGTTTGCGCATCGTACCATCGCTGTGAGCAATGTGGCGAGTGTGAGGACTCCCACCCCCAGAGCCGCCACTTGGACATGCCTAGTGCATGTAATATCGGATGATTTCGATTCCGGAACTGAGTTACGATACTACTGGTTTAATTCCGGAATTCCGGAACCGGTTCCGAAATTAGAAAATAGTATAGGAAATAAAAAAAACAATAAAGAGGCACACATTGTCTTGTTAAATCAAATCTTTATTATGATAAAAACTACATAAATCGACAAAACTCTTGACTGAGATCAATTAAACAGCCTTCTATTAGGTTTTCTTAGTAAATATAACAAAAAACAATAAATTAACAAAATCAACGTGTGCTAGCTATTTACTATTGCAATGTAGCTTAAATAATAACTATCTAATAAAATTATGAAGAATTTAAGATTCAACAACTCACAATGAACAAAATCAACAAGCTCTCCTCTTCTGAGATCATGAAAATAGGTTTAAAGAACAAAACTTTAACTTAAATAAAAAATCTCTAAACTTACGCTGTCGTATTTTTTGGAAATTGAGATCTTTAAATCACTACTAAAAAGAAATACAAAGAATTACTTTTTCAAAAAAGATCGATCTTCTTGATAATGTGTTCTCAAGAGTATCAGAGCATCTAACATTTTCTCACTCTAACAGTTACAAAAGTATGCCTGTGTCAAATAAATATCACGTTCTCCACCATTATCGTACATGGCTTTCTCAACTTTAACGAATCCAGCAAGATCAAAATGTTGTTTTTGATTCGTGCTCGTGCGAGGTTCTTTGAATTTACTGAGTTCCTTGTCCAGCTGTTCTTGCAATGTTGATTCATTGACTTCAGCTTCATCAACACTTATATCACAGATACCGATGTCCGTGCCAATGTCTGTGATATAGGTGTTGATTTCACAAGAGAGTACAAATACAAATTTTATTATTGTGGTAACTTAACTTATTTTACGAGGGCTGCTACTTATGTATCCGGAATAACAAAGTGAAACATACCTAAAGCATTTATTTTGGTTTTATTGCTTTTCAAAACATTCACCCTGATGCACTTTTGCATACGTTGGAACCAATTTTCGTAACATTTTTTCCATTCGGATTGAGGTATCTCCAAAACGTGCATTTTGAATGCATCAAAAGCCTCTTCACGGCTTGAAAAACGTTGACCACGCAATTTATTCTTTACGGTTGGGGATAAATAGAAGTCATTGGAGGCTAAGTCGGGGCTGTACGGAGGATGACTTGTTAATTCGATCTTTTGATCTTCCAAATACCGAGTTGTTAAGGCCGATGTGTGGCAGCCAGCATTGTCATGATGAAGAAGGATTCTGCGTTGTTGGTTGTTCTTTCTTATTTCTCGAAAGACTTCTGGCAGATAAATGGTCCTGTACCATTCAGAATTAACCATTTTACGATCTTCTAGTGCCACAGTAGCCACATGTCCACTTATTCCAAAAAACAAGCAACCATTGGCTTTAAAGTGCTTTTTGAAGGAACAACTTTTATTGGCTTCGGCTCATCTTGGAACACCCAAACCGTTGACTGTTGTTTAGTTTCTGGATCATACGCATAAATCCAAGATTCATCACCTGTGTAGATATTATAGACAGCTTTTGATGCACCCTGGTTGTACATTTTTAACATTTTTTTACACCAATCGACGTGAACCCGTTTTTGATCAATTGTCAAGTTGTGCGGAATCCAACGTGAACATTTTTTTTTTTACAGCTAAGTGTTCGTGTAATATTTAAAATATCGAGGGTTGGGTGTTAAAACCCGATAAGTGAAAAAAAGCGAAATTAGTTTTATTAGCCCACTAGAATCAGAATTTTTTGCTCTTCCTAGTGATGTTTCCAGATAACCCTATTTTAGAGTGTAACATAGTAATGTACTAACCAAATAACCCAGTAAGTGCATTACTAAATAATAATTTTAGTTGAAAATACTCTAAAGCTAGTTATACATAAACATTTCAAATTTTGTTTTACGAGAGAACCCGATAAAATGTATTTATTGGTATTGAAATCTTAAGGATAACCACGTCAATCACACTAATACAAAAGATAAAAGCACATCATTTTGTGTAACGGGTTTTAACACGAGAAGTAATTCAATACAAAACAAAAAAATCGAAAATTAAAATCAGTATAAATGAATTAATGGGTTTTAGCTCTAGATGATTTATCATGAATACGCGTAATACTTTACGAAAATATATTTATTGGCATTTTATATCTGAGCTATAGCGTAAAAATAGAATGTTTGTCAACGTAAAACAAGGTAAATATTTTTTTATTTCCTATGAAATATATAATAGGTAAGGTTATAACCTCCGCTTATACCCGGAGAGAGTCTCACTACGCAACACCGTGGCCCTCCGCGTAAAACCCAAAGGTAAACGTGTTGAGCGCGGCCAACGCAGAACCTAGTGGTGGCTGCTTGATGAAGCCAAGTCCCAGAGTTTCGTCTCAGCTATCGGTGCGCTAATATATATATATAAGTGCGTTATAATATGCTATAAGTGCGCTAATGCTGTAGACGAACCCGTGCAAGATTGCTGGGACGAGATTCAGGCAGTTAATCTTGAGGCAGGGAAGGCAGTACTCGGTACGCCCAAGGGTGGACGCAAGTGTGACAAGGACACCTGGTGGTTGAACGACACAGTCTCGAAGGAGATCAGGGTGAAGAAAGCCCTCTTTAGAAAGTGGCAAGCGTCCAAATCTCCCGAAGACTGCGACAAGTACAAAAGCGAACGAATAATAATAAACGTTAATAATGAACGCGTCACTAGGAGAGCCATAGCCAGGGTCAGACGAGACCACTTGCAACTGCTATACATCAAGTTGGAATCGTTTGAGGGACAAAAGCTCATCTATAAGTTGGCGCGCTCCAGGGCTGAAGCGGCGCAGGCTATAACCTAGTGCCGCTGCATCAAAGGCCCTGGGGACAATTTGTTGTACGAGGAAGTCGCGGTGACGGAGAGATGGCACTCATACTTCCACGAGCTGCTGAATAAGCAGCATCAAGAGGTGCAGCCACCAGAACTCCCTCCAAATCAAGGACTAGTGCCGCCGATAACGCCTGCAGAAGTCCAGACTGTCATTCGTCGCATGAAAGAAAAAGAAAAAAAAAGATTGAGGGGCCCGTGGTGTGGGCATCCTCATTAACCTTTATAACCGTGTCCTCCTCACCGGTAAAATCCCAAACCAGTAGAGGCTGAGTATCATTACGCCAGTCTTCAAGGGCGGTCTTCGGTGAAGGAGTGTGGTAGTTAAAGATAATGTCCACCATGAAAGACCATGAAGCTTTACGAGCGGATAATCGATTCCCGGATCCAACAGAAGAGTACCCTCTCGGAGTGTCAGTATGGGTTCCGCTCCGTACACGGGACTATGGATCCGGCGTTCGCCCTAAGGATCGTCGCGGAGAGATACAGGGCGAGGAACACGCCCCTGCACTTTCTATTCCTAGACATGCAGAAAGCCTTCGACTGTGTGCCTCGCGCGATTATCTTGTGGGCATTGAGGTCGAAAGGAGTCCCAGAGGCTTACATCGACACCATCCGAGACTTTACCGAGATTCCGGTTCCGTGCTTTGGACCGCTGTTGGCGACACAAAAACCGTCCCCACCACCGTCGGGGTACACCAAGGATCCGTAGTTAGTCCCATACCTGTTCAGCTTGGTATTAGACGTTTTGTCGGACAGCATCGGAGACTCACATGAGCAGCCTCCGTGGTTGCTTATGTATGCTGATGACACAGCGCAGATGGACGCAGATAGGAACAGATTGGTTTGACGTGTGAAAGTGTGGAAGGAGGCACTTGAGAACGGCGCCGGTCTGAAGCTTATATCAGGTTAAGTACCTGGGATCTGTACTTCACGTTTCTGGTGACATCGACTACGACGTCAAGGCACGTATTGCTGCCGCGTGGGCTAAGTGGCGGGAAATGACTGGCGTCACATGCGATGCTAAAATGCCAGTTAGGCTGAAGGGGCAGGTCTATAAAACGAGAGAGAGCCACCTCCGCTGGTGCGGCACCGTCGTGCGGCAACCGCCCAGCTACGTGGGTAACAAATGCCTGGCAATGGCGCCCCCACCGGGGGGGGGGGACACCACCTCCAGACCCAGCCGCCGGATCCGCTCCACGACTTGGGCAACCGCGGTCGTGGCCTTCAGGGTCGCTTCGCTGTAAGTAGTCCCGCACGCCGTCACCAGCGTGTCGTCCGCATAACACGTGACGGCGGCACCGTCCGCGAGCTCACCGCGAAGCACCCAGTCGTAACCGATGTTCCACAGTAGCGGTCCCAGGACCGATCCCCGCACGACATCTCTCGCCGACCGAGCCCGGTCGCATTTGGGTAGACGACTGCTCTCTCCCCCACAAGTGCCGCCACGCAGCCATGCCTCCTTGTCACGACAACAAGGGGGGGGGGGAGCTGCCGGCAGCGGCGTTGTGCACCAGTGCAACCGATTCGTCCAGGTCGGTTTCCCAGGCAGGCCCGAGAAACCGGTGAGTGTACGGCTTGGCGACAGCGGCGACATTAATGCCTCACTGTGCCATGCTCTGAAGCAAAAGTGCCTGAGCATCAACACAGTGGTTCGCATTCGTCTGCAGGACGCGGAGCTGAGGATCCATTATGGAACTGCCAACCGGCTTCGGCCTCCCCGCGGTGCAGGCCTTGGCACCAGCTCTATGGTCGGCCGGCTTGCCCTCTGCTGCACACCTGAAGCAGTGCAAGGGAGCTTCGCAACTACCGGCCTTATGACCGGGTTGGCTACAGCGGAAGCAACGTAATGACGACGGCCGTCAATCGTGGGGCGCGGAGCTTCCTCGGCGCTGTTGCCATCGCGGCAGCCTTGGCCCTTCTGGCCATTTTGGCTGCCTTTTTGGCGGCGTTCCGTCTCTGTTTGGCGGCTCCAGCTGCCTCCCAGCCCCCTTACGGGGGGCTCGGGGATTCACCCAGAGCCGGGCCGGGGTCAGGAGTAAAGCCCGGGCCGGGGGCGGGGCTGAGGCCAGGGCTGGGGACTTCTTCCCCTTGCCCTTCCCCTTATCGGCCGCCCCGCCACAGCAGGGTGCGCCGACCGCTCCGGCTGCGCCTTCCGCATTGACCGAGTCGCCACTCCCGGCAAGTCGGTCCCTTCTTTTGAAGGCCTCCAGCACCGCGGTAACTTTTTGGAGTTGGCGTCGGGACTCGGCCTCCCGCCGTTGTGCCTCAGCCTCTCTCCTCGCCTGTTTTGCCATCTGGGTGGCCAGACCCTCACCGGCAGCTGCGATCTGCTCTACGCATAAGCAGAACCTACAAAACTTCGAGCTAGCGTTGAATGGTGTTGCAATAAGCAGGGACAGTCATATTTACTTCCTGGGTCTCATATTAGATGAACACTGTAACTGGAAGCTGCATGTAGATGCAGTATGCAAGAGAGTAAATAGATTCGTGTTTGCTCTACGCCAGCTTAGAAATACAACTTGCGAAAAAACAGCTCTTATGGCGTACCACGGTCATGTTAGCTCAATCTTAAATTATGGCATATTACTGTGGGGTAACTCAACCGACGTAGACAGAGCCTTCATAAAACAAAAACTCGTCAAAAATGATTATATTGCTTTTTAAGATTTTGTTGACCACCAAAGTGAAAATACGCTATACATAGGTATTGTCACTTTTCTATGCTAACTATTAATTATATTTATTATCTATGCCTGGAGTCATTACAAACCCTTATATAGGTGGAAGCCTCTTGGCTGATAAGCTGGATACAATTATTCAAAAACAGTATTCGGAACCAATCTGTATTCAATAGTAGATGGATGTCATTTAGTTATTATAATCATTATGATATATGCAGAGCATAATACGGAATTGATTTAAACATACATTCGGATGGAGGCGGGAATGTGCATGCAGTGTTTAGTAGGTATACGCAGATATTCAGCGTGCAAGAAAGATTTAAGAGTGAACGGACGCACTAATTCAGCTAGAAATATTTAATTTGAATATCACCATTTAATGTTTAAATGAAATTTGACGTCGACTAGTGATATGATACTGATGAAAACATCTTACATACGCATTGAAAACATTAAAAATCTCACTACATTCAGTGGACGCCGCAGGGTGGTAGTTTGTAAAGACGCAAGAAGTCCTTCGCGATTTATATATATATATATATTATATATATTTTAATCATTATTGCTCCTGGCATTGTTTTACATATTGCAACAGATTTGAAAAGGTTTATTATTTTAGGTTACTGGGGATGGATGTCTTCAATGGGCCCAGGCGAGCTAGTGGAAATAGGTAGCGATACCTAGAAGTGTTGAAAGACGTAATGCTGCTTTCAGTGCGAGTCGCATATCCAGAAGGACAATTTTACCTGGTTCAGGATAACTCTTCAGTGCATCGGTCCCGAATTGTGCAAGACTGGCTAAATGCACAAGAAGATATAACGGTGTTTGAGTGGCCGGCTAAAAGCCCGGATCTTAATCTTTTAAAAAACTTGTGGGGTCAGATGGTTTTAAACTGGGACTTAAGTGAAATAAAGTAAAAAAAAATGGTAGAAGAGGTAAACAGAACTTGGGAATTAATGCGAAATAGTGCCGCATGTTTTAATATGGTTTCGGGGATGAAAAGTCGTCTTCGAGAAGTGATAGACAGTGAGGGCCATCCTCTCCGTTATTAATGCAGTTTATCGGTTCTTACCCAGGACAAATCTTTGTGTGATGGACACGATTATTTGTTATGTGTCTGGGTGTAATATAACTAAAAAAATATCTAAAATAAATATTATATCAGTTGTCTAGTATCCTTATCAGTTATCACATTAAGGTGCTATTTTGGGCTAGATGACGCTGTGTATAAAGTGTCCTAATTCATAATAATAAAAGTAAATTATTAATATTCCATTACTCTTGTTTACAAGTTTAGTAATCTTCTAATGTGTTAACGATGCACCATCTGACCTCACATATTTTTCTAATGTTGTGTTAAAAGGGTTACTTATCAGAAAATGTGATCAAAGAGGAAGATGTATATTGCTATTCCGTTATAGTTTAGCATGTTGGTTCTTTCTTTGTGATTCACAGGCACAAATAACATTTCATTTTTCAACCATTATTTTATATTCGAAGATTATTCAGAGTGTAAAAAAATTATGTTGGCAACTTTAAATAAATATTGTAGTTATGTTTCTAGAAATATCTAATATTAAACATTTTATACTTCACTTAGGGTATTGTTTTTTGTCAATAAATTTAGGTCAGGTGAAATCTAAAAATAAGTAACCCTAATTTAACTCAGATAGAAAAACTGTATACTCAACTAGGAAATGACCTCCATGTAGTCCTAGAAATGTAATTCGAGAAATAAATTAATATTGTTTATGCAACAAGCCTATTTTTTCTTACAAACCTCATACCTACTATAAAATTTGATTCCTTAAATAATAATTAACAAAAAGTGCTTAAGAGACTAAAAAAATAATTACATATATGAATACAAAAAGAACTTCGTGTCCGAAGATTTGAAGCCCCGCTTACCGTATACTCTAAGCGTCGGTCATAACCACTAGACCAACATGCCATATACGTAACGTATCAAAAAACTTTGTTATATATGCATACCTAAATATACTTCATTGTTATATATACATACCTAAATATACTTCATTGTTATATATGCATACCTAAATATACTTCATTGTTGCATATCTATAGTTTATTATCTTAACTGTTACATACTCGTATCTATAAGCATAAATTATCTTAACACACTTTGTCTTATTTCTCACTTAACTATAAGCATAACTTAGCATACTTTATTAGTTCTTTATCTCAATTGTTACTCAACCATAATCATAATAACTTGACATAATTTATCGGTTCTTTATCTTAGTCGTTCCTTATCCATAAGTGTTAAAACTTAACGTACCTTATCTTGATACTCCTTTTTGTTCACTTTGCATAGACCTTTAACTTGTACCCCACTAACACAGACATGTATACATCCCCACTCTGATTCGGGTCCCATAAATATCCAAATCCCGGCTCTCCCGACACATTCTATTTCCTACATTCGCTGTATCTACATCTTCTAATTACTAAATCTAATTATAATCAATTTAAGTCTAATTATAATCAATATAAGTCTAGTTGTAATTGTACTATTTCCTAGTTATAAATAAATACAGTTTTGAAAAGACTAGTTTTGTTTGCACCACATAACAAATTGGCGCAGTCGGTAGGATATCGCAATAACAGTGCTAATAAAGACGAAGTGAAACGTGTCGAAAACTCATCGTCGAGAACGAAGAACTACGACGTGGTAGCTGCAGGCTTTTAAAGAACTTCGCCGAACCAGAATGCGAGTCCAGTTTTTGCTGTTTGTGTGGTAAGTGGCACAACTTGTCTGCTCTGATTTCCTGTGTAATTTCCTGTTTATATATCTATTTTATATCTTATATATCTATTTTATATCTATTTTTTCGGCCTTCCTAAATGCAAAAAGAAATAAAAAACGAGACATCCCAACTTTACACTAATCTATCCTCGTTTTTCGCAACTTCGTATTATTCCAAGTTTAACATGACTCTAGATATCGCGACCCTTTTAAAACTTGTACCATCATTCGACACAGACAATAATGGCCAAATATATAGATTTGTCCGATCCTGTGATTCAGCCTTTCAATTAGCCACCGCGGATCAAAAATCAGTGCTCCTTATATTCGCATTAAATAACATAACGGGTTCTGGTGCATCTGATGTTCATTGTAAACAATATTCTTCGTGGGAAAACCTACGGAGGTTTCTTATTGATAGGTTTTCCAACACAAAAACAATTTCTCATCTCAACTTAGAGTTGCAATCGTTATTCCAAAAGCCAAACGAAGGAATCATCGAATATCTCCATCGTGTCGACTTGTGTCGAAGCAAAATTATAGAAAAATTAAATGCGGACATCTCAGACAACACTTTAGCAGGTCGTATCGCAACGACCGAAGAAACGGCGTTGAACGTTTTTGTAAACGGACTCAGTTCCGACATAGGAGCAATGCTCCGAACGAAGGGATTCGCCACCTTAAACGAGGCTGGGCGATTCGCTTCCCAGGAGGAAAAGATACGTGCTATGAATAAAGCGCGGCAGTCCATGTTTAGACTTACAGCCCCACAGCCTTTCAATACAAATCCCTATAAGAGTCCTATAAGAATCGCTCAACCGCGGAGTAATACGTTTAATACAAATAATCGTTTACAACAACCAAATCAATTTCGCCCATCTAGCTCTCAACCTAACCAACCTCGTCAAATTCTACCTAATAACACTTCTAAAATATGTAATTATTGTAAAAACCCGGGTCATTTGATAACGGAATGCCGAAAACGGGCGTATAACAATTCGAGAATTCCTCAATTAGCTCTTCCAGCACCTCCAGCAGGTACACACATAAATAATTTAAACTCCAAGGCGACCAACGAAATGAGCAGCCCGTTGGAGATCGCCACCGTTCATTGCTCGCCTTCACAAACGTTGACCGAAGACCTCAGCAACCTTCAACTGTAAACCAATCACCCCATACATGTAATAACGCTTACAGAACGCCTAAATCAAATCTAATTGATCATAAGAAACAGTTTAAAGACGCATCTGTACAAACCCTTTCTATCTCCACTGAATCGATGGTAAGCGAATCATACGAACAGGGTAGCCAGCCCCAAACTCTTGGTTCTGCCCCATCAAATGTTACTAAGTCTTATAATTCAAACTCTAATAAATCTACTATATCAAAATCTAAGTCTACCAAGTCGAAGAATAAATCAACTTCTAAATCTACTAAATCAAGCATTAAGTACTCCAAATCGAAACCTAAACCTATTAAATCCAAAACCGAAATAGAATCATCATCATACTCCAAATCGAACCCTAAACATATTAAATCCAAAATAGAATCATTTACAATCTCATCTTTGAACGATGTTCCATCTGAAAATCTTTTACACTGCATTTTCCACATTGATGGAAACCCTGTGACTCTGTTAATTGATACTGGTGCAGGAATTTCCGTTATAAAAAGGGACAAGATAGGATCTTCTCCTCTGAACAAATCTAAAATCGTGTCCATTGTAGGAATATCAAGTACGCAATCATCCACTTTGACTTCAGGTACTACCGAAGTATCCTTAGACGATATGCCCAAGTACGAATTCCACGTTGCTGACCTAAACATTAAAGCAGATGGCATATTAGGTAACGACTTTATGTCCAAATTTAATTGTCAACTTTATGTTCAGTCAAAAACAATGAGACTACGTAACAAAACCTACAATCTACATTTTCTTAACGAAAGTCCTAAACAAGATCAAAATCTAAACGAACAAATACTTAGTAGTCGCTCTGAAACAGTAATACGATGCCATGCCAATAATATTATTTCTGGAACAGCATTAATTGAAAAACAATCACTAGCCGATGGTATTGTTGTCCCCCACGCATTAGTAAACGTCGAAAATAATTCATTTTTAATTACTTGTATGAACACAAATAAATCAGACGAAATCATCAATATTCCAAGCTTTGATCTTAGCCCCTTTGATCCTAATGAACATGTAGATAACACCAACGAGCATTTGCTAAATAATCTTAACAGCATATCCTTAACTGATAGGCAAAACAGAGTCCTTTCTTCAATAAGGCGAGAACATTTGAACCAGGAAGAGTCAATATCATTAGATAAAATCATATCCGAATATTCCGATATATTTTTCCTCGAAGGTGACGCGTTAACGTTTAGCAGTCATACAAAACATAAAATAAATACCACAACCGATATTCCTATTCATACAAAGACATATCGATTACCACAAGTTCATGAAAACGAAGTCAATACTCAGGTTCAGAAAATGCTAGATCAAGATATAATTAGACCAAGCTCTTCCCCATGGAATAGCCCAATCTGGGTTGTACCAAAAAAACTTGACGCCTCAGGCCAACGCAAATGGCGTCTGGTGGTCGACTATCGTAAACTGAACGAAATCACTATAGGCGACAGCTATCCTCTTCCGAATATCACCGATATCCTAGATAAATTAGGTCATTCACAATATTTCACAACACTCGATCTTGCATCTGGATTTCATCAAATCGAAGTTGACCCTAAGGATATACCTAAAACTGCTTTCAGCACAAAATATGGGCACTGGGAGTATAAAAGGATGAGTTTCGGGCTCAAGTCAGGGCCCAGTACATTTCAACGTGCCATGGATTCTATTCTGTGTGGACTTCAAGGCGAAAGATGTTTCGTATACCTAGATGACATAGTCATTTTCGCTTCCAGTCTTCAAGAACACCATCAGAAACTTTGTGAAGTTTTCTCACGACTCCGACAGTATAATCTTAAAGTCCAACCCGACAAATGCGAATTCCTTAGGCGCGAAGTAGCTTACTTAGGTCATATAATATCAAACGAAGGCGTCAAACCAAACCCCGACAAAGTAAAAGCTGTAAAAGAATTTCCAATCCCTAAATCATGCAAAGACATAAAATCATTCCTTGGTTTAACCGGTTACTATCGTCGCTTCATATCAAATTTTAGTAGACTCACTAAACCTCTTACTAGTTTACTTAAAAAGGATGTTCCCTTTATATGGGGCCAATCCCAACAAAAAGCGTTTGACGAATGCAAACACCTGCTTACTAATCCTCCTATTCTACAATACCCCGATTTCACTAGAGAATTCATTCTAACAACCGACGCCTCAATACATGCTATAGGTGCTGTTTTATCTCAAGGAGAAATAGGTAAAGATCTACCCATCGCCTACGCATCTAGAACATTAAATAAAGCCGAATCAAACTATTCAACTATAGAACGCGAATTACTCGCCATAGTCTGGGCTGTAAAACACTTCCGACCTTACTTATTCGGAAGAAAGTTCAAAATAGTTACAGACCACAAACCCCTCACATGGTTATTCTCTATAAAAGATCCAGGTAGTCGCTTAGTCCGATGGCGCTTAAAACTCGAGGAATTCGAATACGAAATTATCTACAAAGCTGGTAAAAATAACACTAATGCCGATGCACTCTCGCGAACTCCAATCTGTAACACGAATATTGTTAATCTCACGGGCGATAACGAATCCACTAACTCAAACTCTCATTTACCCGATAACTATCTACAACTTAATTACCAACACTTCTCAGAAAATTCCCAATATAGCTTCGACACTCCAAACTTACAAATCTCTCCTGATTGCCTCTTAGACGATCGTCATAAAAACATTTTCATCCCTATCTCGTGCGAACCCACTGATAAGAACGATCTTTACAACGAAGCAATCGTCAAATGTCCCCAAGTAGGCCCGTATCTTGATAAACAACATGCACTTTACGATACTGATATACTTATCTCTACCAAAAACCAAAAGATTATATTCGGGTACTCAAGACCTACTCACTTCGATCCCTGGGATTCCGAAAGCTATTTTAAAGCCCTGCTAAGTTGTTTACAAAATAATATTCTCGAAACACTCTACATTCCAGACCTTAAAAACGACAACACTTGCAAACTTAATGGTAACGAACAACTTCACATCACAGCCTACCTAGCTGACACATTTAACTGCAAAATAATAATTTGTGAAAATAGAGTTAAGACACCGCATCCAGACGAAATTCCCCAAATTCTAAAAACATACCACGATGATCCATTATCAGGCCATCGCGGTATTGTAGAAACCACTCGCAAAATCAGAAATGAATATTTTTGGAAAGGCATGAGTGATGTAATCAAAGACTACATAGACAAGTGTCAAATCTGCCAACGCAACAAAATCCAGCGAAAAACGTACAAAGCACCAATGGTCATAACATCCTCTTCCACAGAACCCTTTGAACGCGTAACCATTGATTTAGTTTCATACTCTGACGTTACCACTGAATCAAACAAATATATCCTAACTGCACAAGATGATCTCACTAGATTCGTACAAGCATACCCTATTCCGGATAAACAGGCTAATACGATAGCCAAATGTCTCCTCACCTACTGCCAACATTACGGTGTACCAAAAAGATTTCACTCCGACCAAGGCACCGAATTCGTAAATAATGTCACGAAACAATTAATGAAACTTCTAGGTTCTAATCATACTGTTAGTACTGCCTATCATCCTCAAACAAACGGGTCTTTAGAACGTTTTCATGCAACCCTTCGTGACCATATTAGGATGTATCACAAACGAAACCATTCTAATTGGGATCAAATCATACCATTTGCCGTGATGTGTCATAATACATCCGTCAACCAATCTACAGGATTTACACCTCACGAGTTACTCTTCGGTTATAAACCTCGATCATTATATTCCCTTAAGGAACAAAGCGATTACACTACGCACGATTACCTACGAGACTTAAATGAAAAACTGAAAGTCTCACGTGACATAGCTCGCCGCAATTTAGACGTCATGAAGGAGAAAGCTAAAGAACGTTATGATAATAACATTAGGAACGTGGCCAGATTTAATGTAAGTGATAAAGTAATGCTCAAAGTGCCTAATCCCAACAACTTAGACAGTAAATGGGAAGGACCCTATAGCATAGTTAGAATAGGATTTAATGAGAATTATATCATTCAAAGATCGGGGAAAAACCAATTAGTGCATGCCAATCGCCTACGACCGGTACACGAATCTCCCTCTTAAATTCTAATTTAGGTTAGTTTAAAATAAGTCTCTTTTTATCTTAGAATAAACTCTAGTTTTAATCCATTTTCCGGATGACCAAATCTATGTCACATCCTATAATATTAATACCAATTAATTAATACCTTATATCAATTAAATTAATACCCTAAATCAATAGTATTACTATATCGAACAATTACTTGAAAAACTTCATAAACAAACCCTGTGTCAATTTCATTACTCAGTTTCATTGGTCTATCACGATATTACCATGTTTTATATAATCGTATACAAAGCCTACATCTACTTTAAAAATCTCTATAAATCTTACAAACAATTCTTACAAAAAATTCGTTATTCCAGGTACATGATGTACATGACACCTGTCCATGGTAACACAACTATTATTAGTCCAATTCCTTCCAATTCAGGATTATATTTTGAAAATGAAAGTGACATTCTAATATCGGACGATGCATGGAAATTAGTTATTTATCGCGACTTAAGACCTCTACTTATTGCCCGAGATTCCCTTAAACGACTCGTTTATAATTTCCAAACACTCGTATCTCTTTATTCTAATTTTCCTAGTGTCATAACAACTAACTCATACATTAAAGTCAACTTAGACAAAATAGATGACAGGCTTGATGAACTCACTCTGTACACAAGCAATTTAAGAACCAAACGAGAACTTTTCAATGGGCTTGGTTCTATTTTAAAATGGCTCATCGGTACACCCGATGCAAAAGATGCGCAACGTTACGATGAATACATCGAACTTCTCGAAAATAAACAAATTTCAATAAACCAAATTTTAAAACAACAAATCCAAATCATTTCGTCAACTATTACAAATTTTAACGAGACCATCTTAAAAATATCATACGACGAGCATCAGATAAACGAGAACATCGTAAAAATTTATAACTACTTCAATTCCACTAACAGAATTTTGTTCAACCTCACAATAATTGAAGAAATCTCAACATTAGAAATCCAAATTCTCGAAGCCGTAACCTCTTTAGAAAGAGATATCGATGACTTAATCAGCAGCACAGTCTTTATAAAAGCTGATGTAATTCATCCTTCTATAATCTCCTATACTCGCTTATATGAGGAGTTACTCTCCACTCGTTCAGCAAGGTCTAATAGAGACCTCGTGGCTCCAATAACTTTGAACAATATTCATAAAATTTTAGAATGCGCATCTATTACCTCATATATCTATATGAAGAAGCTTATCTATGTACTAGAATTTCCTTTAGTCAGACCCGACATTTTCACACTATATCATTTATATTCGATCCCAATACCCCATCCCGAGTCTACCCTATATTCTACCATCCTTCCGGAGCAAACATATCTTGCCACTAGTTCCAACAGACAACAATACATTGCGACAAACTCTCTGGACAGCTGCAAGACGTTTGCACCCAACATTGCAGTCTGCAAATTCATCGTGTACAACGTCAACTCAAGGCCGACGTGCGAGACCTCAGTGCTGACGACGACTTTAAAGAATGTTCCAAAAAACTGTGAAATTACTACATTTTCAGCCAATATAAACACCTTCCAGAAATTACAATCAAACAAGTGGATCTTCATATTAAACAGTAATACCCCATACTCTCTAGACTGCCAGAACAAAATCACCCATGGCGAGATGTCTGGCACTGGAATAATTTCGTTGGAGCAAGGCTGTAGACTCTATACCGCCCTAGCGACACTGTACGCAGAGGAGGGCATGACCGTTAACATAAGTCACCCAATAGTAACGGTAGACCTGACAACCTCATGCCTCGAAAATCACATAGAAATCGCAAACGCACCAAACCTCAAACCCATCAAAATCAATGATATCCCATTAGATTCATTGAGAACAATAAAAGAAGAAATCAAGATCCACCATGAAAGGCTACAAGATAACAAGAACCATACAGAAAAGAAGATTTCCAGTTTTTCCACAATATCCTTCATAACTGGATTGGTAATGCTGACCCTCATTTGCCTAAGATGCTGCAACATAAATCCTTTTAAAAACTATTACCGAAAAACACCGGCCGCACATCACAGCGACGGATGTATCCAAAATATTCAATAATTGCTTTGACCGATCGCAACGACGTCAACATATTCAAATACCTATGGTGCCGTTGAATACTCACACGACTACATCCTGTGTCACTGAAGATGAAGAAGAAGAGGACATCGACATCGCCCACCCAACTACCAGCACTCAAAAATCGGGCAACACGGCCCAATCTTTGTTCTAAGGGGGGAGGTGTTATATATGCATACCTAAATATACTTCATTGTTATATATACATACCTAAATATACTTCATTGTTATATATGCATACCTAAATATACTTCATTGTTGCATATCTATAGTTTATTATCTTAACTGTTACATACTCGTATCTATAAGCATAAATTATCTTAACACACTTTGTCTTATTTCTCACTTAACTATAAGCATAACTTAGCATACTTTATTAGTTCTTTATCTCAATTGTTACTCAACCATAATCATAATAACTTGACATAATTTATCGGTTCTTTATCTTAGTCGTTCCTTATCCATAAGTGTTAAAACTTAACGTACCTTATCTTGATACTCCTTTTTGTTCACTTTGCATAGACCTTTAACTTGTACCCCACTAACACAGACATGTATACATCCCCACTCTGATTCGGGTCCCATAAATATCCAAATCCCGGCTCTCCCGACACATTCTATTTCCTACATTCGCTGTATCTACATCTTCTAATTACTAAATCTAATTATAATCAATTTAAGTCTAATTATAATCAATATAAGTCTAGTTGTAATTGTACTATTTCCTAGTTATAAATAAATACAGTTTTGAAAAGACTAGTTTTGTTTGCACCACATAACAACTTCAATGCTTTCATGTCATTATCAAGGGGGGTTCGTTTTCTCTGAAGCTTACTGTACCTACTAGAGTGAAATCAAAGAAAGACATTCACCTACAAAGCGGTACACATACTGACTGACGGATGAAGCTTGACGCAGGTTATTCTGTGGATTGAGGAATCATATTACAGTACTGGCATAAACGTTTTGGATTCAGCAGAGATTGGAACTTGAATGATGACTAGATGTGTGTCTAATCGAAATGCTGCACGCTGGTGTAAATGATCAAAGAATTAAAGAATCGAAGAATCGAAAAATCAAAGAATAAATTTCATTTATTCAGTTTAGGCACATAAAGAGCACACATGAACGTCAGAATTTTATATTAATATCATGACTCATGAATCATAAGAAGAATAAGTAAATAAAATAAATCTATTAATATCAGGAATCACAAGAACAATATATAAACCATTTGAAAATGAATATCTCGCCGCGCTGGTTCGGTAGGTTGGTTCTACTGAGAAGATGCCAGCAAGAAACTTAGTGAACTCAATTATCGATTAACAGGCGCTTCTGGTTTCGGAGGGCACGTCGAAATTCTGATTTAGGTTTCTGCTGTCAATAGAGGTTAGGTCAAGATGGAGATCTATATACCTATACAACTGAAAGGACTCTATGGTTGGCCATTAACCACACCATAACTCAAGCTGGGAAGTCAGAGGACACGACAGTTGCAGCCAATATAGCCATAAAAAAATAAAGTTTAAAACTAAAACCCGACTACCGAAAAATCACACTTTAATAAGTAACAAACAAGAAAATGTCCAAGATAGCCGTGGTCGGATGCCACTTTTCCCTAGAATATATTGTTTTGTTAGAGTAAGTTTATTTAGAATAAGTTTATTTAGTAACTTTATTTTTATTTATATTATTTTGGGGCAAGATAAACCTAATAATTTATACATATTTGAAATGTCCTTATTAAGCCCTTTCATTTGAACAACACGGCATAATTATCTCAAATTTATTTTTTAACACAGTACCATAAGAGCGCTAGAGGGCCACACAAGATTCAGTTACACGTCATAATAGCCTATAACCATTGAACGATAAAGCCGCTTGTAACGATACCTCATTGTCCAGTTCTAATTAGTAGTTGAGGAGCTATGAGGAAACAAATGAACATACATACATAGCCTGCCAAAATCATAACCCTCCTTTTGGCTTCGCCGTAGTCGGGTAAAAAAACCAATCCCCTACATAGGTACTCAAGCGGAGCTTTGCTCAGAGATGAAGGCCTCGAATGCGGTCCGACACAAGGATGATGAAGTGTATCTATTCAAGGTCACGAGATGTCTCCAACAAAGGGATCACAGAGGAACCGCGTGGATGGCAAATTCCCTACAATTGTCCAATCAAATGTTATTGTTAGCAATCCCACTAAGGATATGTAGCTATCGGATGCAGAAACGTCGAGATGTTTGTAAAACTACTACGCGTTTATGTATAGCTATCTATGCTCACGCTTGTTAAGTTTCGAAATGATAGGCAGAGATGTGTAGAATGGCATTTTGTATACCTACTTTAATTTATTAGTGTATACTTTGCCTATAAATTTGAACTAAATAACTCGAAATTCACGTTTAATCCGCGCTCAGTCCATTTCTAGTGGGGATACGCTGACGAACTAAGCTACTGGTACAGTCAGCGTCATTAATAGCTTGACAACGAAGTATCAAAATGATCTTGAAACTCACGTATTAAGAGCCTATCAAACTGTTTTATTTATTTATATGGTATTATTATCCGAACTAGAGGTGTGTGCTATCAGAACAATCGGTCAACTGAAAGGGTGACAAAAACGAAATTAAGATCATTTTGAGTACTCTATTCGCCTATATCTTTTTGATGCTGACTGTACACATCCCGTAAAGACGAGGTTCTGGTGCACGCTTCCCTCTAAGATTGTGAGTTCAGACGACTGCCACCCCGGATGTCCCGATATACCAGTCAAAAACAATAAATGCACCTCGGATTCCAAAGTGCAATCTGTGGACGCTACTGTATAATGGCTTTGAGGATTAAAATACGCATTATAATGTGATATTAGGAGACTGGGTGCATCTATATAAAAAATACCCGTTACACTACTGTTGGTGCAAGTTGGTAGTGTAACGGGTACAGAACGGATATAACCCATCAAAATCTCACCTGCAAGTCCTGCAACGTATAACCCGGTAGGTATATAAGTTGCTCCTAGAAAATGTGAAAAGTACGCCACTGTAAATCATTAGGTAACACACATGCAAACAAATAGGTAACTATTAATAGGAACTGCCTCTAAAATGTCAAAGTAAAAAAACTAGAAACACTTGAAATCTAAAACGTCGACGCTCTACGAGCGTAACCTTGACAGTCGGACAATGCTATGCGCGTGCGCAGTTGAGAAATTACCCAGCATACCTAGATAATGTTTTATTACCTAGTTATGTTTCGTTCATACATTAGTTACGATAAGTTTGTTTCACTTGTTCTGAATATATTTTGGTTATCAAGATCATGTCAGATTTGCGTCTTCTAGAACAAACATGCCCAATGATTGCATGCATTTGCTTCCAAAATGTTTCGTAGGGAAACATTTTGGATCAAATAGTGACCTGAATGGACGCGATTCCCGTCTCCCGCCGACTCGTAATCATCCATACTAATATTATAAATGCGAAAGTAAATCTGTCTGTCTGATAAGATAAGCTTTAACGCCTAAACCACTGCCATTCTTTTTTTTCGTGCGGAAATTCCCACCCACCTTATACTGGAGCCGAAAGGGGAGGTCGACGAGATGTCAGAATCGAACAGACTAAAACCGCACGCCGACTGAAGTTCGTGGTGCTAGGGCGGAAGTGAGGTTTTTCTTCGACATATCCCTCGCACCCCGGGTGACCCAGGGCCATTCCTTGCGGTTTGGCCCTCCTCTGGAGGGGGGACAACGGTGTCCCCGACTCGCCCTCGGAATGGGGAGGCGTGCTTCACAGCGCACAGCTGCACACCCGTCACCCCCAGGCCCACTCTCATCATGGGGGACTATGTTTGGTCGCAGTTACCGACATCCACGCGGGCGGAGCCACAGACAACAGCTATTTATTCATCAATAGGGCGAAGTATCGCACTGAAGTGGTATTTTTAAACGGATCTGGTACCTAAAATAACATAAAAATTGCGTAAGAAACTCGCCCTTCACTTAACAGGTTTATAGGCTCGCAGGCAAGGTTAAATCAGTACCAAAAAAAACCCTTACCTGGGACCTCTTACACCCTTTACAACACCTATTTCAATACGTTCATAAGAAGTCCTACTTCAAAAATTGTTTACACGCTTATATTACAAAGGTACAAGAGATGTAACTATTATGATATGTAGGTAAAGGAAAGAACACGTCAATTTGACTTCACCTATAGTAAGCTAAAGGCAAAGTCTCGGAAAGAGGGTCACCATCGTAAACATGTACCATGTTAACAGTGGTGGCAATCAGCTTGACGGCCTCATTAAATGCCTTTTCTCGCCCCGCTTATAGGACCCGGGACTGTAGGAAGAAGGAAACACGTGAGTTGGCAGGGAGTTCCAGGTCTTTATGTTTATTTGCGTTTTAAGTACATTGACGTTCCACCTTTCATCAGTTTCACGTGATTTCCTCCCACGTCAATGAAGGGGGTGTGATACTGATACCACGAGCAGATCATACCACGGAGCTGGCAACACTCCAGGAACCACATGGCCACACCCTCACATCGTGACGTCAGTGCATAATAGCTTGGTGCATCACATCAAGGTCAGTTTACGCAACAATTGTCAATGATGCACCGACAATGCAGCGTAACTCGTGGAAATGAATTGGATGCGAGTATTTATTGCAATGAATATGCTGTTTACACGACTGCGTGGTTAATAAGAGGGTTATGTGTTTAGCCTGTATGTGTGTATATCTATAACTTGTAACTACAAGATGGCTTATTTTTATGAATGACTAGCCTTTGCCCGCGACTCCACCCGCGTTGCTGTGGGTTATCGCGACCAAACATACCCTATGTCCTTTCGCATGTTCTAATCTACCCCTATACCAAATTAGATTAAAATCCGTTCAGTGGTTTAGGCGTGAAAGCATAACATACAGACAGACAGAGTTACTTTTGCATTTATAATATTAGTATGGATTATCATTAATTATGAAAATCAAGATATTCGGGGCCAAAGCCAGTGGTCGACTTGGCAGGGTCTGGGAAGTTAGAAGGCAGTTGCTCTCGTAACAGCCAAGATAAAGCAATCAGCAAGAGCAAACGAACTCCGGGTTTCAGTCTAAGTTTTAGATGCGACCGGGTTTTTTTTTCGTGCGAAAAATCCCCACGGATACGGTTTTAAACGGATAAATATTTATTTTTTAATTATTTATTTTTTTATCTAGCTTACATCTATCATTACAGGCATAGGTACCCAATGCAATAGTGAAGCAAGTTATACAAATAAAAAAAAAAGTTATGCAAATAAAACGAATAACAAAATCACACATAACAAAGTGTGGTTCGGTCTATAAATTAATACGTCATCCGTACAGCAGATGTATGTTGAACCAGTTACAAGATCATTGTAACATCCCACCCAATCTATTCTGGCATTAGATGACAGCGTTCTATCAACACACGGAGGCTTAGGAATTCTACCAGCACTTATAACGATCCCATACAATATACAAGCGGACAAAAGCAAACTTTCCATACTATGGTTTGCAAAGATCCTAGTACGCTAGTGCCTACGTCAGATGTTTACAATCCGCACATTGGGAGAAGCGTATGTCCAGCAGTGGACTGCAGTGTGCTAATTGATTGATTGATTACAAGCCAATGAGGCAAATTTGTAAAATCTATACAGATGTTTGTATGATATGTATCTTCTATATGGGTTATTCCCGTGCGCTCCAAATCTATTGTTCTCTAAAATTCATATTTTCATACATTGATTACCAGGAGCTCCACGGAATATAAAAATGAACCCCTATTTCCCTTGGTCACAACATCACGCGTTAACGGCCGAACCGATTTCGCTAATTCTTTTTTTGTCGTGTTCGTTATTGTTAGGAGAAGGTTCTTATGAAAGAAAAAATGAAGAAAATTGCGCGGAAAATTAGAAAATTTAAGAATACATAACCACCATATAAAATTGCTGATCCGACATACGCCATGTCTAAATTTTGAATTTGGAATACGAATTGGAAAAAAAATGTGTTTATTATTCTAATACTGCTGTATGATATTCTTTTATGTTATCTGACGTTTGATATACAATTGACATAATGCGTGCAAATATCGTCAGAGGGTGATTAGTAGACATTCTTCTGAATTAACAAAATGCCCGGTGCTTGGGCCGCGACAATATTTGTGGTGGCTATTTTTTATTTAGGTCGAAAAATTGATGGTTTATGGTAGTATGAAAGCCCTTGAGCGTAGAAGTATATGGTTGTATGGGTCCCATAGATATATAGGCTCCGAAGGTGTAAGTATGGGCCCCGGTGACCTATTAGTGTCGGGAGCTCCGTGGGCGTATGGGGCCCGAATCGAAATGCTTTCCGTTCTCAAAATAATTAGGAGAATTTGATACAGCTAATTGATTCTCATTTCTAAGGCGAAACGAAGTTTGCCAGGACAGCTAGTTATATATACAGATGAATAGGGTTCAAGTCCCACTTGAGCGCTTAATTTTTACCGATGTATTTCGAATCTATACAGATGAATAAAATTGAATTGAAATGTCTATTTGTACCTAACAGTAAAATAAGTAACAACGTTTTAGCTGCTAGTTATAAGTTTTGTCTGACTGTCTAAATGTATGAAAAATTTTCAGATGATTGCGCGGGCAGCTAGTCTTCAAGAAATTCGTTTCAAGCCCAATATTAATACTTTTGGCAAAGTTTCTTGGCACAGGGTTAGAAATATCATGTACTGACTATTATGACTATTATGGATTTGAAAAGAACAAATTATTTTAATAAGCACGTAGTAAGTAGTAGAACAAATTATTTTGATAAGAAAATACTAAGTGTGGTATTTTGTGGGTCGATGAATCCATACTGATATTATAAATGCGAAAGTAACTCGGTCTGCCTGTCTGTCTATTATGTTACGCTTTCACGACTAAACCACTGAACCGATTTTGATAAAATTTGGTATAGGGGTAGATTAGACCTTGAGAAAGGACATAGGCTATGTTTGGTCCGACATCCACGCGGGTGGAGCTGCGGGGAAAAGCTAGTGGTTATCTAATTCTAGAAAGAATATGGATGGAGCAGTCTGTAAGCGGACGGAAGGCGGAGGATCGGGAACAATGGTGCATATTGGGAGAGGTCATGTCTAGCAGTGGAATGCAATGACAAAATGAAAATATTATAGAACCCATATGACAAGCAAAGATTTGCCTTTAGATGGCGCTGTATAATACCATTTTTTATGACACTTAGGTGACAGATAGGCACACGGCCCACCTGATGGAAAATGGTTACTGGGGCCTATGGACATGTGCTACACCAGATGAGACCACTCACACTGCCGACCGAATATCTATTGCTAATAAATATGCGACAGCACTTTTCACATACCTATTTATTAAAAAGTAGCATTTTACACTTCACATTATTGGCACGAAAGAGAAACGGTTATGTTGATTACACGAAATAACTATTTTAAATGTCACCCGCTGAAAAATACGACGTTATCAATTTACTAGAAAATGCTGTGCCGTTTATATAACAAGAAAAGACGTACTGGCGACAATAGAAGTCACAACAATATATTTATTTTGTCATTTGTTAGGTTCTTATTTGTTACGCGTACTCAATAAAGTTCAACTTTATCTTCTGTTAATCTAAATGACGGTTAGAAAGTATATGTACTTAGTTGTTTTTTTTGGTAGTATAATTGGCACTCGAGGCGGTTTTCATTATACAAATTCGCAGGTCGTTGCCCTTGATACAAAGACCTAATAGCATCACAAAAGAAATACTTACAGACGGTCTGCTTCTTGCACACACACACATACGCACTCAAATATTGTCAGTGTACAGAGATTGTCAGTGGTGCCGAAGACCGTACAAAGTGGAAGAGTAAAAGCCGGAAAGCAGATCCCAATATCTGAGCTGAAAGTCTTGGATTCAATTCCAGTTGATGAAACACGACACTAATATGATAATGATGACAAACTAAATATACACACTACATAGGTTTTTTTTCGTGCGGAAAACCCCACGGATACCTCCCCCGCCGGAGCCGGATGGGGAGGTTATGTCGGACTCGAACCAACTAAAACCACACGCCGACTGAAGGTCGTGGTGCTAAGTCGGAGGTGAGGTTGTCTTCGACATATCCCTCGCACCCCAGCTGACCCAGGGCCATCCCTTTCGGACTGGCCCTCCTCGGGAGGTATAGTAAACTATACAGCTACTAACGATACAGTACACTCAGGGTTCAGTTAGGTCTCAGTGTAGCACTATTCTGTGGGAAACACAGACATATATCGTCAAAGCGCGAAAATTCAAAACGACTGAAGCGAGTTGAGATTCTTGTACAACGACGTGTGTAAATATGTGCATGCGTTTTCGTTCACTGTGTGAAGTTGACCTTCTGTATTACTTTTTGTATTGTGAAGGTATAGTGATTGTTAACTGGAACTTAGATTGTTTTTCAGCCGTTTTATTTTAGTGTTTAGTTCCGCTACCTGGGTACAGCTTAGCCGGAAGATAAAATAAGAAAGGCCAACGCCAAACGAACTAAACTAATGAATAATTTATTAGTTTTTAACTGACTTCAAAAAGGAGGAGGTTCTCAATTCGTCTGTAAGTTTTAATAGAACATACTTATTAATAAATAATATACAAGCAATCAATATAGCATTCTTTGGGAATTGTTTCTTCCAAATGAGTTTCCTTAACAAGATCTAGTTGGTTAAAATTCTCATTTAAACAGGCGTTTTTAAATCTATATCTCAGAGTAACGTTATGATGTGGACTTTTTTCATTAATTAAAAAAGCAGAGGGGTGTGTGCTCACCCGCACCCTCGGTTAGTTGAAAAGTTTTACATATAAATCCACATAGGGGTAGGCAGAGGTGTATGAACACCGAAATTACGCCAAAAATGATTTTTGGTCACACGTTACCTAATAGGTAGCTCCAACGGGAAGAAATGGGGTGGCCCTCTTCTATTCCGTCAGGTAGCAACAAACCAATATTTCAGAATACCTACATATATATAACTTCTCTTCATATATTTTGATTATTTTGTATGCACACGAGGAAAATCACGCGGTCTGGATTACGTCTATTACCACAGAATACATTGCACATCAGACACACACATACACACATATACGCCAAAATACAAGTATACATAATGGTATTACGTAGGTGGAGTATGAAAGACGTGTTGGAGTCATTGACCTACGAATCTATTTGGTACTCTAAAACCACGTGTTAACTACATGGACAAAAATCTATGATTGTTTAATGTAATAGACTCTGGCCAACGAAACATGGCTTAAAAAGTTGGCGCAAAATTTTAAAAATCATCACGTTACGAAAATATACACCAAAATAATTGAGTCGATACTAAAATCTATGTCCTTTAAGGTATGTATGTGTTACCGGAAATGTATGAAATCAAGGAATTGTATACAAATCCTAGGAAATGTGTGTTAAGAGTCCGTACTACCTCAAATGACATAGCATAAACGTGTATAATATCAAAAGTTCTAAAGCATGGACTTTTTAATTCATGTGTGGTAAAGTTGAGGATAAATACTAATGTTTATGTGTGGCAAAAACACGATTCCGTAAAATTTTCTTGATAGAAAACCATTGCAAAGTTACCTCTAAACCGTACAAATAAAACGATATTATGGATTAATTACGCAAAATAGGATCACTAAACTTACACAATAAGTGCAGTTTAGTGGTTAATAGACATTATGTGTTTCAAATTTTACAAATATACATTGGTTTCTGCGTAACTAGCAAATATCTACATTTTTACTCAAGCGATACCATTAAACTTAGAACCGCCCTGCCGCCCGGCCTCCTCCTCAGTGTTGCTTCGGCTATCATACGGGGAGCTTGTGTCGCACGCGCTCTGCGCAGACGATTACGATAGACGATACGAAAGTATTCAAGTACCTACCTTTTGACAGGCGAAATGGGTTAATAAAGTAAACCGAAAGAGGAAAATTGTATGTTGGCGTAAAAAAACATTAAAACATATGAATGATGTCTTATGTAGACAGCCTCTGTGGCGTGGTGGTAGTGCACGCGACTGCCACGCAAGAGGCGCGGGTTCGATTCCCGCTCAGTGCAAATATTTGTATGCATGAATATGGCTATTTGCATTGAACTGGGTGTTTCTATGTATAATATGTATATATTTACAAAAAAAAGTATATACGTATGTTTATCCGCATTCTAGATTCCATAACACAAGCTAATTAAGCTTACCATGGGTCTAGATAGCGCTGTGTAGAATGTTGTGGAATATTTATTTATTAATTACTAGCTTTTGCCCGCGGCTCCGCCCGCGTGGATGTCGGTTATCGCGACCAAACATAGCCTATGTCCTTTCTCATTGTCTAATCTACCCCTATACCAAATTTCATCAAAATCGGTTCAGTGGTTTAGGCGTGAAAGCGTAACATACAGACAGACAGACAGACAGACAGAGTTAGGTACTTTCGCATTTATAATATTAGTATGGATTATAGTAAGTATCTAATCTACCTACCTAAGTAGCTTATACTGTACATAACAATTTGCAATAGGTACTATATTAGTAGAAAGTAATAAATAGGTCAGTAAAATACCTATACTCCATTTGTTTAGGTACTTAAAAAAAGGTAAACAAGAAAAATGGTGGATTTCAGAGATAGTCAACCGTCAATGACAATAGTATTTTTGTGCATGATTATGGGCAACATAAAGACTACATTTACCTTATTAAATAATTTTAAAATTTATAATATTAAACTGACACGATCAACACATTCACTAAATTATAATAACAATCTAACTGGTTTCAAATTCAATCACTGAATAAAATTTTAGTCTGAGTCCGAAGAACTATCACCAACACTAATTAGTAATTACAAAGCGATCATAGGTTTCGTCAAATATCTTATCTAGGGATGACATCTTCTCCACTTCTTTCAGTATATGATCTTCGCAGCTCTTTATGGTACCGAATAATAACAATAAATACAAACTAAAAACTGCGAATTGACTTTGACAGTCACGCACGTATGGCGCGATCTGGAAAAAACTGTTTTGAATATCTGTCTTTTTAGTTTCTTTATGGTAGGCACAGTGCTATAGTTTTTATAATCATTCTAAATAATATAGTTGTTATAGTTTTTCAGCTTAGGAAATAATAATTGCAACCTAATATTAAACAAAGTAGTTAAATATAGAAAAATATAAGATAGAAATGGATTTCAAGTTGTAAAATGATTATATTTTGGTTTCTTTTTATTTCGGAACGAAAAATGCCCCTATAGAAGAACCCTTTTTACGATTTGTTTACCTTTTTTGAAGTACCTAAACAAATGGAGTATAGGTACCTATTTCAAAATTTTGGATTGACATAGGCATACCTGCCTGTGTATCGACAAAAATAATCTTGCAGTAGCAGCCCAAGTCTTTCAGGCAGGTCCTGCCTACTACAGGTCGCTCACTGCGACGACGCGACGGACGACGCGGTTGGGCGACTCAGAGCCGAAAGTCGAAGTGCGGTACCTCTAACTACTGTAGGTTAGGTTAGGTTAGAACTGTGACCCCAACGCATGAGCCGAGCGAGCGTAGCGAGCGTGCCGCAGCAGGCAGCGGCCGGCGAAGTGCCAGATCGGGTTATGATAGGAACGAGACCGTCGGGTCAGGTTAGGAAGAGGGTTACGTTCGGAACAAATTTTTAAAGTTTCTACCTAACCCGCGACCGGGTCTAGTTTTCGGGTCAAGTTCGGAATAAACGGAATATTTCTGTAAATACATGAGTACCTACCAACCGGAATGATCATAATATAAATATAGCAGTAGTTAGGTACTACTACCATACATATTCCTATATTTATTATAGACAGTACGTAATAATTATGAATTTCCATTCATCTGTTTCTATTGTAGGGTCATCGCCCTCTGTGGGCTCAGCTATCTAGCCACATTACTGGCCGTCAGATTTGCTGCCCATACGGGGGCCCCGTATATGGCCATACTTCGCACGATCCCCAGGTGCAGTCTCCTGCAGGGAGCGTTGAGTCCCCTGATGTTGGGCATCAGCCGCTCGAGTGCGGCTGATGCCCCCCTCAGTTTTGGGACCAAACTTCGGAAGTGATGTCCGAAGTTCCACCGGCCATCGAGCCCCAGATACTTCATCGTGGGCTCGATGCCGCTGCTGACGCCCCTTACCTGTAGGCTGGATCCCGCAGGTGCAGCCGCCGTGTCTGACCCACGACTTGAGCAACCCCTGCCGTGGCCTTTAGTGCTGCGTCTCGGTGCGCTGCTCCCCGCGCCGTAATGATGGTGTAATGCGAACCGGACGTCGGAGGTCGCAGAACGACCTCCGTCCTCTATGAGCGCTGGCCTGAGGGTGACCGGTGGAGCCGCCTGTCACCCTAGCAGAAGCAGGCCGCGGCGGCGGCGCAAAGTGCGCCTCCCCGTAACCGGGGCTAGATGGGGACACTGCGGTCCCCCCAACCCGAAGGGGGCCATCTCGAAAGGGATGGTCCTGGGTCTGCCGGGGTGCGAGAGATATGCTTTTGGCAATCTCACCTCCGGCAACCAAGGACTTGGGACGGCGTGCGTTTTAGTCGGTTCGAGTTCGACATAACCACCTCCACCGGCTCCGTGGGGATTTATCGCACGATAATAAAAAACGAGGGTGTCATCGGCCGAACACGTTACGCTGACCCCTCTGAGCAACGGACCACGCATCACCCAATCGTAGCCGATGTTCCTCACCCTCCGTAACTACGGGCACATCGTTCTCCACCACCTCCCCTAGGTGCCGTCTTCTTAGGGGCGAAGGCCTTGGCTTGGGACCAGGAGCACCACTGGGTGCAGCCGTCGTCGCTCATGACGCGACGACGGGTGCCGCCAGCGGTGGGCGGTATGCCCGGTCCTCGAGGACGCCGAGGCGTCGCTCGATGACCTCCAGCAGCTGGACCACCGTTGGTGTCACCTTAGATGGAGCACGGGGAGCGGGGGTGTTCACACCCCGAGCCTCCCCGGCCCCCTGGACCAGCTGCGTCAGCTGACCGATCTCCTCCCGCATCAGCCGTTGCTGCTTGTGGGAGTCAGCAATCTTCGTCTCCAGGCTCGCAACCCGAGCCCGGAGTTTCACCTCCTCGCTGGAGACCCTCCTTTCCAGGAGCTTTCCCAGCGCTTTGGCGGCACCTTTTATCGCGTTCGCCACGACCCTCTTCTATCCCGTAATTTTCTGGCCTTTTACGGCGCCAGAAATGCGGGAAAGAGCCGCCAGGATGTTCTGCACCGCCGGCACCTCCGTGTCCTCCTTTGGTAGCGGGGACACAATCGCTGGCGGCTCTGCTACTCTCTCTGTCGCTGTGTAGAGGTCGGCTTTCGACCTCTACTCGCGCCTAGCCGTCTAGCGTAGCCTTACTAGGAAGGTCCTCCTCGCTGTTCGATGATTCAGACCCACGATGAACCTGGGCGGGGGTCGCCATGGCTAGTCACCGAATGGGTGTCCATTCGATCACCAGTCACAGCTAGGGATTCCCCAGACGGAGTCCGGGTACCCTCATGGGTAGATTTATCCGTTATCGTTTCGATAGCCATATTTTGTTCAGTCGTCTACCCAAGTGCGACCGGGCTCGGTCGGCGAGAGATGTCATGCGGTGTTCCGCAGGGATCGGTCCTGGGACCGCTACTGTGGAACATCGGTTACGACTGGGTGCTTCGCGGTGAGCTCGCGGACGGTGCCACCGTCACGTGTTATGCGGACGACACGCTGGTGACGGCGTGCGGGGCTACATACCGCGAAGCGACCCTGAAGGCCACGACCGCGGTTGCCCAAGTCGTGGAGCGGATTCGGCGGCTGGGTCTCGAGGTGGCTCTGCATAAAACCGAGGCCATGTTCTTTCATGGGCCTCGGCGCGTGCCACCGGAGGATTCCAGCCTCATAGTGGGAGACATTTCTATCGGCATCAAGGCCCAGATGAAATATCTGGGGCTCGTGATCGACAGCCAGTGGAACTTCGGGGAGCATCTCCGAAGACTGGCCCCCAAATTGAAGGACACAGCTGCCGCTTTGGGGCGGCTGCTGCCCAACATGAGGGGGCCGGATGACTCCTGCAGAAGACTCTACGCGGGAGTCGTGCGGTCCATGGCCCTATATGGGTGTCCAATATGGGCGGACACCCTGACGGTCCACAATGCGCGTCTGCTGCGTGGACCGCAGCATGCAATGGCCAGCAGGGCCATTAGGGGGTACCGCACGATATCCTTCGAGGCGGCGAGTCTCCTTGCCGGATCCCTACCGTGGAACCTGGATGCGAGAGCCCTTTCGATGCTATATCGGTATCGTAAGGAGGCGCGGGAGCAGGGACGGGAACCCGAGCCCGAAGAAATTCGGGCCGTGAGGTCTCAGCTCCACAGGGACATGGTAGCGGAATGGGAGCTACGACTTGGGCGACCAAGCGCAGGGCACGCCGTAATAGCGGCGGTAAGACCCATCATGGAGGAATGGCTAGAGAGGCCACACGGCAGCCTCTCGTACCGGCTGACGCAGGTGATTACCGGACACGGGTGTTTCGGGAGTTACCTGTGTCGGATCCGGAAGGAGCCAACGTCCGAGTGCCATCACTGTGATGCGAGCGAGGACACAGAGCTGCACACGCTGACCGAGTGCCCGGCGTGGGACACGCCGAGGCGGGTCCTAGTGGCGGCTCTAGGGGTGGGAGTCCTCACACTCGTCACATTGCTCACAGCGATGGTACGATGCGCAAACGCTTGGGGTGCGGCCGCCTCCTTCTGCGAGCAAGTAATGCTCGAGAAGGAGGCGGCCGGTCGGGTCCGGACCAGACTCCGGGCCCGGGAAGCCCGTGCAGAGCGAAGGCGAACCGGACGTCGGAGGTCGCAGAACGACCTCCATCCTCCATGAGCGCTGGCCTGGGGGTGACCGGTGGAGCCGCCTGTCACCCTAGCAGAAGCAGGCCGCGGCGGCGGCGCAAAGTGCGCCTCCCCGTAACCGGGGCTAGATGGGGACATTTTGGTCCCCACAATCCGAAGGGGGCCATCTCGAAAGAGATGGTCCTGGGTCTGTCGGGGTGCGAGAGATATGCTTTTGGCAAGCTCACCTCCGGCAACCAAGGACCCAAGATGGCGTGCGTTTTAGTCGGTTCGAGTCCGACATAACCACCTCCACTGGCTCTGTGGGGGTGGTATCCGTGGAGATTTATCGCACGATAAAAAAAAAGCCATATTTTGTTTTACGGTTAATGTCCACCGACATTAAGGTGGAAGTAGAGAGGTTGGGAGTGTATGTGAGGATGGGAGAGGTGGGAGTGAGTGAGTGACGCCCTAGGCACTGAGTTCCCCCCAGTGATGCATCCCATTGCCAGGCGTGGGGTTCGGGGTGATTTTTTATAGAGGTTTTCTTCCTCGCAACTCCTAAGAGCTACCATGCCCTTCTGTTGCCAGACGGCGGTACGGCTCGGCCGATCGATGGTCCGGAATTGGTCCCCATGGGACCTTGTATTTCACCACTGATCGTTCAGTGGCAAAGTACTCGTCGCCCTTAGAGTTCTCCGCTAGGCTTAGCAGAGCGCGTGCGGAGAACTCGAAACCGACCATAAAGGCCCCCCCTCCTTGGTGGACTATTGGCCATGGGCGACGACGTGCGCCTCGCGTGAAGCCCACGCCGTCGCCCACGTTACCAGGGTGCACCACGCGGAGGTTTTCCTACCCAGCACCTCTACCAATATGCATTGGGTTCGCGTGGTGGAGTATTTTATTGTACCTTCAGGTGAGAGAGCAGTGCCCAGCAGTGAGACATTGAAAGGGCTGCTATTATTATATTATACTAGCTGCTGCCCGTAGCTTCGCCCGCGTGGAGGTTTGTTCCCGTTCCCGCAACCCATGGGAACCTTAACCCGGAATAAAAAGCAACCTATGTGTTATTCCAGGTTCTAGTCTACCCCTGTATCAAATTTCAGCCAGATCCATTTAGTAGTTTTTGCGTGAAAGAGTAACAAACATCCATACATACAGCGATACATACTCACAAACTTTCGCATTTATAATATTAATAGGATAAGTATAAATATATTATAAGTTTTATGTAAATTATCATTACAATATGCACACTTTTCTCAAAAGTTTGTTTATTGCCATAACTTTCTTGATGTCTAATTACTAGCTACTTTACCCTATCGATTGATACACGCGTGAACTCTGAACGTGAACACGGGGTCATCGCGGGAGTGAGATAGCTGCATCTGCGCGCGAGCAGTGCCGGCGCGTGTGCGTTGATGAAGCGCGCGGGGGTAAAATTTGAATTCGAGCTGGAGTGGTACGGACTCTTAATTCATAGAATGCCTGCAGTTCCACCGGCAATGTGTAAAATAAATGGGTTATTGTCTATATTTGCGGATGATTTTGTGGAAAATTTATATTTTTGAAGAATAATAAAAAATAACCACGAAGATTAATGCGGGAGCTTCGCTCCGCTCCGCTCCCGCATTAATCTTCTAACCTAATCTATCCAAGTTAAATTGCGCGGTGTGGACACTGCGTCCTGACCTGGATATATATAATATATCCAGGTTAGAAGACTGAAGCGAAAGCGAGGCTCCAGCATTAGCCTAAGTGGTTGCATTTTTTATAACCACCGACAATGTTCTTTGATACCATTTCATACATTGCCTGCTGCGCACTCGGCATTGTATACAATGCCTAGGCATTGTATAGAATACCTGATTATACACATTTCCGGCAACATATACATGAAAACTAGCCTATTATGGTACATGGCCCGAGTCTTGTCAGTGTTGCAACCTATTGGTTTTTCAAATTTGGCGCCAACTTTTGGCGCCTTCTTTCGCTGGCCAACATTTGGTAAGTACAGGAATGTATTATAGTTTGGAATATCACATAGATCACTTTACTCCTGGGCTGCGCGAGGTTCTGAGGACCACCAACCCCTCTAGACAAGTAACAATACACTGGCTGGCGTATCGTGGAATAAAATGACAAATGACAAATGTATGGGATTTGGCGTATGTGACAGTTGTCAACAAAAGTCAAATACGTCAAATCTCATACATTTGTCATTATATTCTACAATACGCCAGTCAATGAAATACCACTTGTCTGTGGGGGCAGGTCACATTGAAAACGATCAAAAATTATTTTTCACAAGTGAAGATTCTGGACCAATGGCGAAGGGTAAACATTTTCAACAAGGGAGCCCAGTTAAAAATATAAATAGAATCGGTATATAGGAACCTCCCTCCACTTTTCTAGATAACACTAGTGCCAACGGACAAATGAAATGTCAACAGATTACTACGTATAGCCCACGCAATGGACCCGTGAAGCAAGGATATACTTTGATCTATAAATAACTTGATCAAGAGATGTAGTCTGAATTACCAGTCCTGCTGCGTAGGCGCATAATAGCAAGCAAATTAGATCAAATTAGCTCAATTTGTCAGACTTGGAGATATCGGCCACGTCTTAAGTGATTTAACGAGAAAAGCAAGAGGAAAGTTCTATGAATTAGAGAGAATGGTTGAATGAAATTTTATGGTAACTTTAAAATTCGGTTACATCAGGCAAACGGTTACATCAAATCAAAGGAGTTGTCAAGTTTTGTTTTTTTTATTGTTGAAAAATCCGACAGCGATGAACCAAATATTTTTAGATAGCGTTACACAGAACTAATATTATAATATACTAGCTGATGCCTCAGGCTTCGCTCGTGTGGAACTTGATTCCATTCTCGCAACTCATAGGAACCTATTTCCGGGAAAAAAATGTTCCGTATACTTCCTTGAAATTTTTGTGATTCTAGTATTCCATTCAAAAAGTACCAGGCTCACAGAATTACCTATTCCGTGACAAAAGGGCTGTTTTATGGCTTTTCCGGCAATTATTCGAATTTTTTTTCGCCGTAAAAACCATCCTTGAACTTCAACGAACATAAAAAAAAAGAAATTGGCCAAATTGGTCCAGGCTTTGTTGAGTTATGCGCTTACCAACACATTTAGCGATTCATTTTTATATTATAGAAGATAAACTGGATTTTTAGGATCATGCAATTTTGAGAAAACATCGTTTTTAGTTTGGTATATTTTTAGGCTGAATGTGAACAAAACTTATGCTTCCTGTGCCCAACAAATACATTTACATACAATTTTTTTTTCAATTAATCAAAATACACCCAAGAAACGTGTACTGCGCGAATAGAGCACATTTTAGGTCCAAGATATATGGTTTATGGTTACGTTTTATGGTTACGTTTAACCTGACTAAAGTCGAGCAAGATAAATACGCTGGTAACTATAAAATCCTTTAAAAAAATTTTTTTAAGAAAAATCATCGTCATCCTCTTAGCGAGTTTCCAATTGATACCAAAGTTTTACTTCGTGCCTGAAGTTCGTTTATTGGTCTTGTGTTTGTGCTTTTCCAGGAGCAACTGCCGTCTCATCGCTTAACTCCGAGCGGAAAGACTTCAGAACCTCGTTCGCAAATCATCAGATGTATCACTGCACACTATGTACTTGCAGGCCGGCCCCATATGTAGAAACCTATCCACCGGCTCCGTGGGGATTTATCGCACGATAAAAAAAATGTGTAGAACCCTAAAATAAAATTATTACGTCACAACATAGAAGAGACTGCTGGCAAATCACTAATTTATCTATCGCGAATGTCGGTTTTGCAGTGCTGTGTATCCACGTGTCTACAATATCTAGCACACACTGGAAATAACTGGTTTTGTTGCTGTGTCAATATCAAGGTAAATAGGTACAATCACTAGCAAAAGTGGTTGGAAATAATAAATTTACATAGTTTGCTTTAAAATGTACATACATATATTATGATACATATTATGAAGCGTCGGTGGCTTATGGATTCGGCCTTGCGGTCGAGAGGTCCCAGTTTCGAATCCTGGCCATTACGCTACCGACGTGAACTACACTACCACTCCTAGCACAAGCAATTTAGCTTAGTTGGAGGGGTTAGAGGGAATATTAGTAACTTCGGTTCTAATATTATTTAAAAAATATATAAGTAGATATAATCACGTCTTTAAGTATATTCACGTCGAACTTAATAGGGGGTGAGCCTGTTGCCGTATTCCGGGCACTATTACTGACTCGAGCCATGCATGCATGCTGAGTCTGGGCTGCATATATCTGTCTGATGTTAAACAGCCCTATCCTTTAGTCGCCTTGTACGACACCGCATGGGAAGAGAAGGGGTGTTCCAAATTCTACTCTGCCGGGAACCACTCGGCTATAAAAGCATGAGGACGTATATGCAAAATTCGTTAGTATGGAAACTAATGTCGTCAAACTCTCACGTATTACAACCACACAAAATAGAGACAATATTGTTAAGAAATAACTAGAGAACAAAACTAAAAGTAAATGCCAGTTAATAGCTAATCGGACCGTGCATGGCGGGATGTCCACTGTCAAAAATTAAATCGATCGTCCACCTTAGGAATACATCCACCACTATACCTTCGCTTTGTCAGTAACCACGATAACACTGCCGGGGTGCAAGAGATATGCCTTCGGCAATCTCGCCCAAGACGGCGTGCGTTTTAGTCGGTTCTAGTCCGACGTCCGTGGTATCCGTGGGGATTTTGCGCACGATAAAAAAAACACGATAACAACAGCCAAATATTTTTTTCTTAATACTCAGGAAAGTTTGGCAGAGAAAAAGCAAATGTATCTACCCACTTTTGTCGCTAACTGTACCGGGTAATATTTTATTTTAACACTTACAATTTATTGATATTACCTTCTCGAGTCGTATCGATTTAGAATGATTTATGGCCTTACTTTGTCTACCCACGTCCATACTTCCATACTAATATTATAAATGCGAAAGAAACTCTGTCTGTCTGTCTGTATATTACGCTTTCACGCATAAAGCACTGAACCAATTTTCATGAAATTTGGTATAAGGGTACATTAGACCTTGAGAAAGGACGTAGGCTATATTTAGTCACGATAAGCGACATCCACGTGTGGATTTAATGAGAACTATATTTAACCCATAAGACTTAGCGAAGGCATTTTCAATCGCGAGTCACGATTTCCCCCGTTCTCGATACTCCCGATAAATTTCGTATGTTTTTTAATGATAATAAATATTTAAATATATTTTTTCACAGTACATTATTTATTACGTTATCTAAATGTTTATATTTATCTGTATAGAAAGCGCATTCGCCTCGGCCTTTTGTGATAAGCAATCTTAATTTTAGTTAAGTAATTAATTAGATCTTTATTTACTCACTTTTGTTGAATATCTAAGATTGTTTAGCCAAACTAACTTTTAAACTTTCGCGTTCCATGATATACATTACAATAACACTAAACTTTAACGCCGCTTTTTGCAATCTCTGTGGTTTGACAATAGTTTTGCTTTATTAGAATCGAGGACCAGGTTACATCGGCCGTGGTCACAGTCAGCCTGTACAAATTAAATGTACGTATGTAAAAGTCCTATACCATGATCGCGTTAATTCCCGTTATTAGTATTGTTTAGCCAAATCCAAAAGTATTTATCTAATTTTAATTGACTAATCTATTTAGACTAATATATTCGACTTGGTTTCCGATTCGAATCGTTCTCTTGTGCAGCTGCAGAGGATTTATTAAGTTGACTAAATTACTTATTGCCATAATATATTATAAACTAGCTTTTGCCCGCTACTCCACCCGTGTGGATGTTGGTTCCCGGCAATTATTCGAATTTTTATCGGCGTAAAACCATCCGTGATTAACAACGAACATTTAAAAAAAGTATTGGCCAAATTGGTACAGGCGTTGTTGAGTTATGCGCTTACCAACACATTTAGCTATTCATTTTTATATCCGGCAATTATTCGAATTTTTCTCGGCGTAAAAACCATCCTTGAACTTCAACTAACATTTAAAAAAAGAAATGGTCAAATTGGTCCAGACGTTGTTGAGTTATGCGTTTACCAACACATTTAGCGATTCATTTTTATATCCGGCAATTATTCGAATTTTTATCGGCGTAAAAACCATCCTTGAACTTCAACGAACATTTAAAAAAGAAATGGTCAAATTGGTACAGGCGTTGTTGAGTTATACGCTTACTTTAGGGATTCATTTTTCTTTATAGATAATTTTAATAAACGTCTAGTCCTAGCCTATTACTATTTATTCACTTTACTCTACAAGATTTATTGCATTTATGACTATACAAATAAAAGTCATCCATTCTAATAGCAGTAAATTAATTTCACATCGGTTGACATTCAGATCTCAAGGCAATCGACCTTGGCGGAAAAGTTCAATTAAGAATGTAAGACTTCGCCAGGCTAGGGTTGAGAAATTATTGCGAATGGCCGAAAGCCGAAAGACTCTTTCGGTGAAAAACTTAGAATCTGATTCCGAACTGTGTGTTTAAATTGGGTACTATTCTACATTTAAAATAAATTATCTAACCGAGCTTATTAAATTGCGAATGGTAAAAGAGCGGGAAATATCGTATCGGTTCTTATTTTAAAGTTTTTATTTATTTTTAATCATCCACCCAACCTATAATAGTAACTGATTGGACTATTAAATTTTGTGACGTCACTCAATCTTTTTTCATACAAGTTACCTTATAAATAACTTATCGTTTTGACGTTTAGTAAAAAGTAACTAATTTGAATAATCAGTAGAATACCCAATTGTTATGTTCAGGTTAGTGTAATCTTCTTCTATCGTGGCGATGGCGCCTCGGCCCTCAAATTATCTTCTCCCAGTGTGCTGCCACCTGTATGGCGTTCTCGGAGGCGCACATAAGGTCCTGCGGTGTACATGTGTATGGGCATTTAGCACATGTCAACAGGTGGGCCATTGTCTGAGGAGTAACTTCACATTCACATCGCAGGTCCGCCCCCTCCGAGAACCCCCATCTGGCCCGGCATTCCTTGCTTCGGCCAACCCGAGTCCGGAGTCTGTTTAAAGACTTCCATCTGTTCCAGGGCAGATCATGTCCAGGCGGGAGTTCCTCTGAAAGCGGGACGAAAGGGGTTGGTAGTGGACCCTGTGCTCTCCAGTGTTCGGTTCTGGCTTGAGAGGGGTCACCGACAATTGGGCCAACGCACGCCCAGAAACTCCTGCGGCTTTTCAGTCTTAGTGGCACTTGAGGGTGACCGCTAAGGGGGTGTCGCCCGTCCGACTCCAGCTTGCCCCTCTCTACGGACGACGCCACGCATCTTCGGATATTGGGGGGTGCGATGCCAGCCAGTGGATATAGCAACCCTACCGGGGTCGGCTTGAGGCAGCCAGTTATTATCCGGCAGGTTTCATTTAGAGCTACATCCACTAGCCCAGCATGGCTGGATCGGCACCATACGGGACAAGCGTATTCCCCCGCAGAATAACACAGTGCCAAGCCTGTTGTTCGCAGTACCCGTGGTGCGGCCCCCCAGTTTGTGGTCGTCAGCTTCCTGAGAAGGTTATTGCGTGCTGAGACCTTCTGCTTGACGTTTTATCAATCAATTATTTATGATTGCGTGGAGTGTAATAAAATGATTGTTTTAGTACATTTTATTGGTATGCGATGCGTCTATTGCGTAGATGACGAGGGTGTGTGTGTGTGCGTGTATGCATGTGTAGTTATTGTATGAGAGCAGGCAGTGAGTTATAATATGATTTTCTATGCAAAAAAAAGTTTACAATTTGGTTCTTGCTCTTATGTTTTATGTGACTTCAGCGTAAAATGTGTTTTGGCTTTCAATTTATTTTTATACTTAATTTTTTCAGATCATATCGTTTTCCAGATCATTCATGAATTATTATATCTTTCTCTGCATGATTACTACGATAACCGTCTTCTATATTCGTACTTGACACTTTTTTATGATATTTCTTTCATTCTTACGCGCTTAAATTGTATTTTTTTTTATTGTTACAGATTATAGCTACAGATATAAATATTCAAAACAGTACCTATGAATTGGTGTTACTTACTATAAACTTTATGGTACAATTTAATTAAGCATTGTAAACCAACTAGCATAATGCCAATGAACCTTTTCAAGCGTTACTATACGTGCGTGTGCGCGTGTATGTGTATGTGTATGTATGTGCCTAGTAACATAGGTCAAGTTCCTTCATTATGAAGGAACCAAGTTAATTAGCCCTATACACGCGTACTCATAGAGTTTTTTCGCCTACTGACGATATTGAAAGACAAGGAAAGGTACTAAATATTTTAAGACATAATAATACTTTACCATCTAAACGCAAAACACGGCATAATTAATATTGGTTTTAGAATGCGGATAGAAAAATAACAGGTGTACATTTTAAAATTTATTTAATTAACTACGACATCCAGAGTCAAGGCCGAAATTTTTCGGCACAATATTCAAAACGATTCCATACTAAAATGTCAACGTGATATCCGTATTTAAATTTCACCTTCCTGATACATTACTGATTCATGTAACTTGGGCGGAAACGAACATAACTTAAATGGTTTTAGCACATAATAATTAAACCATGAATAACTAGCTATTATCTCGTGACTCCTCTCGATTTAGGTCCCATAATACACAGAAACAATCATCCATCCATACAGCCATATATCCCTACAGCCATCCATACATTGAACCATCCATCCATACAGTCATTCATCCATATATTCAACCATCCATCCATTCAGCTAGGTATAAGTTTCTGTTTTTACCACCTTTAGTATACATCAGTACCGAGGGGTCCTAATTTTCAAAAGGCAAACCGGTGGAAATAAATGTAAATGTAAACATCTCTGCTATGGCTTTCTTTTGCAGAGCGAGCTGGCAAGAATCGTGATAAAGGGACTCCACTGGTAAGGACTAAGTCACGGTAATACCACAGTCTAACGTTCATACTACATACAGTCTGTCAACGAAGCCATCTAGACAGCAATCGTGCGAGGGGAGAGGGGTGGTGGGGGCGGGGTATTACTCGGTACGCCCATACATTTTACTCGGTACAAAGGATTCAGGGCTGTCTCATTTTGTAATCACACTAATCACGTTTTTTTTTTCATGATTTATTTTGTTTGTTGAAATTGTTGTTTATTTACGTTTTATTATTTAGCAATCCAAGATGGCGGACACGAAATTTTCACAAAAATCGATATGAGTATCGTTTTCAGGGATTTAGGGGTCGCCGATTACGAATTCATCATCCATTTAGCGATCCAAGATGGCGGACTCCAAATTTTCACTAAAATTGATATGGGTATCGCTTTCAGGGTTTGTGGGTTCGCTAATTACGAATTTATCATCCATTTAGCGATCCGAGATGGTGGACTCGAAATTTTCACTAAAATCGATATGGGTATCGCTTTCGGGGTTTTTGGGGTCGCTAATTACGAATTTATCCTCCATTTAGCGATCCAAGATGGCGGACTCGATATTTTCACTAAAATCGATATGGGTATCGCTACCAGGGTTTTTGGGGTCGCTAATTATGAATTTATCATCCATTTAGCGATCCAAGATGGCGGACTCGAAATTACACTAAAATCGATATGGGTATCGCCTTCAGGATTTTTGGGGTCACTAATTACGAATTTATCATCCATTTAGCGATCCAAGATGGCGGACTCAAAATTTCACTAAAATCGATATCGGTATCGCTTTCAGGGTTTTTGGGGTCGCTTAATACGAATATATCATCCATTTAGCAACCCAAGATGGCGAACTCGAATATTTACCAAAATCGATATCGGTTTTGGGGCGCTGATTGCGAATATATCACCCATTTAGCGATCCAAGATGGCGGACATGACATTTTCACTAAAACCGATATGGGTATCGTTTTCAGGGCTTTTGGGATTGCGGATAACGAACATATCATCTATTTCGCGATCCAAGATAGCGGCCACGAAATATAAAACCGAAATTTGAAATTCAATTCTAATTCAGATTCAGATATAGATTCGACTCTCAGGCTCAGACTCTCAGACTCTCAGACTCAGACTCTCAGACTCAGACTCTCAGACTCAGACTCTCAGACTCAGACTCTCAGACTCAGACTCTCAGACTCAGATTCTCAGACTCTGACTCTCAGACTCAAATTCAAAAGTCAGACTTAAAATATTACGTGATCATAATTGGTTAAGAGTAGAAACGGAGTTATGATTGACAGTCGCAATAGCTGAATTCCACGCGAGTGGAGCCGCGGACATCAGCTAGTTACTTATATTAGCGTGAGTTGATGTGCCTTGAAAAAATTAAGAGACTAAATTATTATAGCAGAAAATAAATAAAAAATAAAACTAAAGTGACAACCCTGACAAAACTGCAAAAGGCGGCAATTCCGCAAACATCAAACGCGATGAACTACTGTAAGATTACTCGTTATACTGTGGTAATACTATCTACAAGACCATAGTTATTCTGTGACTAAGTATTCTAGTCTATAATGTATTTAACACACTATTAAATTAACTCACAAAATATAAGTAACAGACGCCAAATATGGACGAAAACCAGTCTCAATCAAATATTTTATTTGCATAACTGAATAATATTACCCACTTACATAAAAATTCTTGATCTTTCAAGTTATGTTATTATTAACTTCATTCATAATGAGAAATAACAACGCTTGCAAAATTTGCAGAATAACAACAAAATAAAGTATATTGCGTACTTAAATATTATTTTAGGCTTAAGTTATTTTTTTTAAAAACTAGTTATACACGCGGCCACGTCTTTTGGAATACTGATTCCGTTCCTTTATTTTACAGGAATCACCGGATATCCGAATCCTTGAATTCCAAAAAGCACATCACACGACACATCGCTATGCTGGACCAGCTACTGGAGCGAGCTATCCCCAACCATTTGCCATAGATCCGCACTCATGGAGAACGGAATTTATACCTATATAAACTTTACTTTGGGTGCTAGCACCTTTGCCTACCCCTTCGGGGAATATAGGCGTGAGTTTATGTTATGTTAACTTTACTTAAAAGAAATCCATTGTTGTTTTTAAAAATAAGCAGAGATATAGACAGGTGTTTAAAAATAACTGCGTACTATGCAATAATAGGTATAGGTAAGATATTAACATGTGCACAATAATTAAACCCGTTCTTAGTTGGAACGCGGCTGTAATAAACGCGAGAGGGCGTTCACTAGACAAAACGCGTTTTACCTGAAGATAGATTCTAGTATACGTACATAAATGTAAGCATAGAAAGTTGTAGGTTAGTATTTACTAAACATAGAACCTATATAGATTCCCCCTGTTTTTTGCAATATAATTTAACGTGATAGAATTATTTTGAAAAGTTTTCGGGGCGAATCGTGAACGGGCGCAATCGCCACTAACTTCCAAGAACTAGGTAACTATAAAACTTTAGAACAGATATTCTAAAGTAGTTAAACACACAAAAGCACAAATAGACCTTTTTTGCGTGCGGCAATCCCCTCGGATACCTTCCCCGCCGGAGCCGAAAGGGGACGTTATGTCAGACTCGGACTGACTAAAACCGCACGCCGACTGTGGGTGAGGTTGTCTTCGACAAGGAGGGCAACTGCGTCCTCGACTCGCCCCCGAAATGGGGAGGCACGCCTACGCCAGAATAGCGGATCCTCGAGCTCCATAACAGAAGTATTGGGCGTAACTGATAAGTGCTGGTGTTGATAATGATACCTATTGCAAACATTTTGTTGTAGCTATACCTGTAAACTTTTTGTTATAAGACCATCATCATCACAGCACAGGTGATATTCTGGAACCTGCCCCGGAGTCTCGTCCGTTAATCAGCTAGGGTACCAGTTTGCAGGTGTAGTAGGATTGCGCCCTTAGGATGCTGGTGGAGCCTTTATACACCAAATGGAATTTCATAATGAAATTGCATAGTAACATTTTCATAAAGTGTTATGTATACTTCAAGAATTGATGTTAAGAAAATAAGGAAAAGACTACTGATTAATTAATTCTCATTGCAACTGAATGGTAGGTATAGCCGTTGTACATTAATAGCAACCTCAACGATACATACCTACATGTAAAACGGAAATATTCTGCCTAGGAAACATGACAGAAGTTCAAGACAGACATGTTCATGATCTGGTCCCCAAAATAATACCATAAACTAAAGACAACATTATTTTGGAATATATTGACAGAGAGTCGGAAATGAGCTCAGCTCGACCTTGAATTCATTCAGTGGATTCTGATTACCAGAATTATTTAAAAAACAAAAGACATCATACTCTTGAAATTCGACACGACAGTTTGACACTATCAGAAATTAGCATAGTTGCTCATCCCAGCTCTGACTATTGTATTTGCCTAAATTGCCAGATAATTGGGAATTACCAAACGTGTAAAAAAATATTTTGATTTCAGTCAAGGAGTTCTAGTTATTCGATTTATACTGAAACTAACGTCATGAATTTTTGGGATAGTATTACAGAAAATTGCAAAGCGAAAATAGCGAAGCTTGACCCGATCTTGAAATCAGTCAAAGAAATCAAAATTATGCCTTAACAAACAACACAATATTTTCTTGGAATATATTAACAGACATTAGGAAATTAGCATAGTTGCTAAGTTAATACCAAGGAATACTAATCACCGTAATTATCCCAATATTAGAGTAAATTGAAAGATAATTAAAAAATACCACACCTGACCTTAAATTATTCGGTCAGAACTACCAAAATTATGAAAAAAACAGAAGACAATACTATCCTGGAAGTCTTGGAATACGCTTACAGGTGTAAGAAATTAGCACAGCTGCTCGGCTGGCCTTGAATACAGTAAAGGAAATTTAATTACCAGAAAGGGAAACTGTGGATAGATTGTATGTAAATTAAGCAATGGTTCTCATCCTGACCTTGAATTCTGTCAAGGAATTCAAATTAAATACCAAAGTTATACCAAACTAAGTATCACAAGTCATAATTAAATACACAAATCTAAGAACAAAAGACTTACAATAGTAATTTAGGTGAATTGCAAGTTTTACAACACATTTCTTCTTCATTATCGCAAACCAGCCTGAACAAATATTAAACAAAGCTGTTTAGAACATTATGTATGTATAGGTAATCAAATTTCCTGTAAAATAGACACGGTAATCAATCACACATCCGATGATAAAGTAAAGTAGATTGCTTTAAAAGAAAATAATTGCAAATTAGTTCAGTATCACTTCAAGGGTAAGCACCGCGTTGCGTGCCAAACCCGTTTATTTCTGGACGTCAAAATATCAAGATCATGGTTATACAACAGTATCAAGAATAAACCTTAACTTACCAAGAAACTTGATCATATAATCACAACACAGCACAGTTCACAGTATTATATTTAGTACGATAACTTCGCGGATGCGATTTGAAATACAGACGTCCGTGCCTTGTGGCGGTCAGGTATCAACTAAACTCTGAATGATGGACGACGGTGTTTCGTATTGTGTAGTGGCGATATTTACACTTACATTGAAGAGTTTGATGAAAGTGTCGTATGTGTATAGGAATTTTTATGTGTGCTGATCGGCAACAATACGTTATGCCTTGAAGAAGACATAGTTTGATTGATGGCTAAGTAATTGTTGAAAAAAACTCAAAAGATACTGGTAGAACGTATAACGTTGGTTAGAACCTAGTTCCAACTTCCACCTCGACGTGGAAGTACAACTTTTTGGTTTGATATACCGAGTATGACTAACGTATGCTATATGTAACCGTATACGGTACAGAATATACCTTCTAGAACCAAGCGTTCAGTGACTCATTCCTATTCCGCACCATTAAGACATGGAACTCCGTGCCAGCTCACGTGTTTCCTTCTTCCTACAGTCCCGGGTTCTTTAAGTGGGGCGTGAAAAGGCATCTGATGAGGCCGTCAAGCTGAGTGCCACCACTGTTAACATGGTACATGTTTACGAAGGTGACCCTCTTTCCGAAACTTTGCCTTTAGCTTTCATCAGGCGAGGTGAAGTCAAATTGACGTGTCCTTTATAAAAAAGAAATATAAAGATAGTTGGAATAGACTGGATGTAGAAGACATCCAGTTAGCACATAATGATCTATGTTCAGGTGGACGTCCATCTGGCTGGTTGGCGTTCCACCTTCCGTTTGTCGATTCGCAGTTCCCATTTAGGACTCATTTCTTCCAATAGCCAAATTTTGGCAGATAGCAGATAGGACTAGGCCACTGTCACTTCAGATTGCTATTTTGCAAACTATTTCAGTAGCCGCGTGGTTCCCGGCAGAGAAGCCAGCCGCGTGGTTCCCGACAGAGAAGAATTTGGGCCACCCCATCTCTTCCCATGCGGTGTCGTACAAGGCGACTAAGGTATAGGGCTGTTTAACATCTGACAAATTATATACAGCCCAGACTCAGCCTCAGATATAGGCCCGAGTTAAGAATAGTGCCCGGAATATGGCTGAGGCTCACCCCCTATTACAAGGGACCGACCTCTGCCTACCACTCCGGGGATACAGGCGTGATTATATGCATGTATGTATGTTTCAGCAATATTGATTTTTGCAGAATGACCTCATTACGAATTTTACTCTTAAAATTAACTCGAAGTATAACAAGTTCCATAGACGGTTGAGCGGTTTTCAATTCGAAGACTAGCTTCACCATCAGCGTCTATACTTCGCCACGCACCGTACCTAAATCACAACAGGCCGAACGCACTGGTCGAAGACCCACGTTTTGAGATATTGCTTTTATTGAGATATTGAGACAGCCTCTGTGGCGTGGCGGTAGTGCACGCGACTGCCACGCAGGAGGCGGGGGTGCGATTCCCGCTCAGTGCAAATATTTGTATGCATAAATATGGCTATTTGCATTGGTCTGGGTGTTTCTATGTATAATATGTATGTATATGTTTATCCGTATTCTAGATTCCATAACACAAGCTATAAAAGCTTACCATGGGTCTAGATAGCGTTGTGTAGAATGTTGTGGAATATTTATTTATTTATTTATTTATTGCGGTAAAGATCAGTGGAAACCCCGATGTACCATACTGTACTGCACACAATAATGTAACAACCATATTATAACTGGATATTAAACATTATTCTTAGTTACCTATGCATTTTCATTGTCAATTTGTAAGATCCGTGTAAATTTCCGAAAACTTCATGCAATTTGTGTTAAGAAAGGAAATCATTACACTTTTTAATATAGGTTTATTAATTAATAATAGGTACTGTTTACAAATTAACTATTCACGTCATGCAAAGTCATTGGCTGTGATGTCATGTTGATAGAAGTACGTCTTAGGTACCTACATAAAATGTGCAACCATAGCTATTAATCTGTGGTGCAACTAACGCATTAATTGAAGTGAAAAATATAATAAATAGCCTTGAATAAATGAAGAAAATATCTGCAAATAAACTTGCCAGTAAGAACTATAGAGAATAAATAAAAGTTTTCGATAATGCCTATGTTATTAATGTGATTTCATCTCAAGATTCAGGGCCTACGTTGCGCGGAGCATGTGCAGCTCGCTAATTTCATTGGTTTTTTCCCATATCAAAAAATCCATACTTAATATTATAAATGCGAAAGTAACTCTGTCTGTCTGTCTGTCTGTATGTTACGCTTTCACGCCTAAACAACTGAACCAATTTTGATGAAATTTGGTATAGGGGTAGATTAGACCATGACAAAGGACATAGGCTATGTTTGATCGCGATAACCGACATCCACGCGGGCGGAGCCGCGGGCAAAAGCTAGTAATCTATGAAAACAGTCTATGGCCCCTAATGATAGACACAAGCGGTTACATAGAAGGTGGTATGGTGTTTGTATTGAGGCCTATCAAAATCTACGAGGTTCCACCTAGTAAGGTAACCTACCTTACCCACAACCTGGCAAGGATGTCGCCTTTCGGTGGGTACACCGCCGGGTTGTAAGCTTACTAGTCTCCGTTACCGCTTATCAGTCTTCCGTCATCACTAGGGCACCTGCCTGCTGATTGACGGACAAGGCGTAATATGATATTATGACATAAATAGTGATTTTAGGTATATTGTGGTCTTCTCTGGTCTAATTTGTTACTTATAAATAAAACATATTTCGATACTATCAGTATTTTGTATTTATTGCTATTCATAAGTATTAATAAAGCGCTGTGATGTGTTATTGAACAAATTTACCACATTCTCAAAGATTGGACATTCTGGGTATTGTACATTTTGAGAATTGGACAATTTGGGATTAGGACATTTTGGCACCGTTGAACATTTTGAGAATTGGACGTTTTGACCCTGAACAATATTTCGTTTTTCCTCTCGGCAGTCAGACAATAGTTTGTTGAGAAATATGCTGAATATCTTCACAGCTCTTTTCATATTCTTTTGTTATTGTATAAACATTGCGTCATCGACTGTACATTTATACCTATGCCGAGTAGACGAATGAAAAAATAGTAAAAATAATTCGTGGCAACTCGTTACTCAGAGTGTGCTCAGCGGCTTTAAATGCTAGATGACGAAAAAGTCGACCATTCGAATCACTAATCAAGTACTACCTATATAAATTGTAATTTACAAAAGGCATAATTAATATTGTAATCTATTATAATCTAAGACTCAACATGGCGGTCACCTGCAGTGACGTAACATGCATTGGTGTGTCTGCAAAACGCTCTCTGATTGGTCAGCGAGTGTCTTACGATCGCCGGCGCACGCGCAGGTTCTTTACAAGATGTTCCATTTATAGCGTTCAATTTATGATGCATCATATTGATGCTATATGAATGAGACTATGTGGTTTTTAAAGTCATGCATTTCATTTTAGTTTTTTTTATAATCATTTATTCACATAACTTTCACAGAATATATAAATCACATATACAATTTGTTTCTATCTACTGCAACAAAGAGGTAAGCGTCAGTGACTGTAGTAGTATGAACCGTGTCACAGTCACCAGGCTGCTCCTTTAGTGGTATGTGCAGACCACTAAAGGAGCAGCCTGGGCAAGGCAACGTGCAATGCAGAGCGAAGGCGAACCGGACGTCGGAGGTCGCAGAACGACCTCCGTCCTCCATGAGCGCTGGCCTGGGGGTGACCGGTGGAGCCGCCTGTCACCCTAGCAGAACCAGGCCGCGGCGGCGGCGCAAAGTGCGCCTCCCCGTAACTGGGGCTAGATGGGGACATTTTGGTCCCCACAACCCGAAGGGGGCCATCTCGAAAGAGATGGTCCTGGGTCTGTCGGGGTGCGAGAGATATGCTTTTGGCAATCTCACCTCCGGCAACCAAGGACCCAAGATGGCGTGCGTTTTAGCCGGTTCGAGTCCGACATAATCACCTCCACTGGCTCTGTGGAGGTGGTATCCGTGGGGATTTATCGCAGGATAAAAAAAAAAAAAGGCAACTGCTCAGTCAACTCCCGGAACTCGAAAAAATTAGGGACTACACTTAACATTTAGGGGGATGAAAAATAGATGTTGTCCGATTCTCAGACCTACCCAATATGTTCACAATATTTCATGAGAATCAGTCAAGCTGTTTCGGAGGAGTTTAACTACAAACACCGCGACACGAGAATTTTATATATTAGAAAGATAGTTTATTAATTAATAATGATAAAGACTTCAAGTAAGCTCTTAAGTCTTGTTATTTCTAAACGTAAGGAAAACCAAGGTAAGGAACATACCTTTATTGTTGACAGTACATTCATCAATCCTCTGGCTCCACAGTTAATCTAAAACAATAAAATACAAATTATAAAGATCACGCAACCAATATACTTATAAGTAGTAGGGGAGCCGACGATGCGAAGTAGTTACTTGAGGGTCGCGGAAACCTAGCAGATTTAGGAGATTTGATTCGGTTTATAACGTTTTTAGAGATAACACCGAGCCGAGGAAAGCTTGCGCCTGAGCCTAGTAGGAGCCGCGGGCTGCTTCTGGTGGGGGTGACAGGCGTCTCCAAACCTTCAGGCCCGCGCTCATGGGAGACGGAGGTCAGTCTGTGCTCCCCAACGCCTGAGTTGCCTAGGCACGCGGGCAGCGCGGTCAACGAGTCTGTTTCGCTCACGCCGCCGCTCCCGTTTCGCCGTCTCCTTCTCGAGCATTACTTGCTTACTTACTGAGGAGACGCCGCCATCCGCGCAACGGACCATCGCCGTGAGCAGAGTGGCGAGTGTGAGAAAAGACGTCTATCAGCAGGTGTGTACCGGCTTACAGATGAAGATGGCTTGAGCTTCCAAGATCATAGAGGTGCCCCATACTCACTTAAATAAAAGCTTCAGCAAAATCACAAGTTATGATTGACACAAATTTTAATGTCCTACTGAACTCCTGTATTGTCACGAGATTTCTAGTCAAGTGCTGTGTCCATTCGAAACTAGACTTTATTGTAGATTCTTTACGGTACAATTCAGCGAAACGAATGTGCATCAATAAGATAATAGCTCAACTGCAGTCCCACGTCCTTGTTTTGCTCTCATCCTCTTTGTGTATGGTGCATATAGCAATAATTTGCTCATTAACTGGTAAGGCATGAAGGAACCTCAAGTCAAGAGGTCTTGGTAAATAATGAGATTAGACTTCATGGAACTATCATTGAATATCGTCAATTTTCATTAATAAATATAACTTGATTCAATATTTAAGTCTGTATTACTCAAGCTAGGATATGAGGACGGTGTAGGGACGTGAAATTTATATCCACATCCCCTCTACATACGGTTCCTTCGTTTTCCTGAAACCTGATTGTTCCTTCTGAAGATCGAACTTAAGTCGCAAGGTGCTAGGTGTCTGGGTAAGTTCAGATAAAAGGCAGCGCACTAACTAAAATATTTTGAAACTGTCTGGCTACTTCGAAGGCAAGCAAGTTATCATATTACCAGCCTAGTAACGCTGTAACCGTGCAAGATTATGTTTTTATTTTTTCAAAATCGTTCGAAAAATGCATTTTGTCACTGTCGCAAGATTTTCCACAAAGGAAGGCAAAATTCTTGCAGCTTATACCACGCTATATAATGCCATGTCTAATTGCAGTTCGCCCACACGTGCACGGACATGAGAATATGCACTGAGCTCTATCGTGTCATGCGTAGTATAATGACAAACAACTAAGAGACTACGTTATAGAACCTAAGTTTAAGGTATTCTACGAAATACCCTTGACTTTTTCGTTTTAAACTACTATTTCTAAATAAGACTACTTTATCTTCGGCAGGCTAATAAATAAAATACTGTGGAAAATTACAAGTATCTTATTCAAAATGTGTAGCAAGCTCCTCCTCCTTTTTTGTTGGTCTGCCAGTGAATTGGAAAGTTGTTAAAAAGGGAGACTCCATAAAACATGACAATGTGATTAATCTGTCGCCACAATAATAGGGGTTTGACAGCATAAGACGGTCATTACAGAATGCAGACATTATGGGAATCGGACGTTATGAAATGCGTACATTATGGGAAACGGACGTTATTGAATGCGGACATTATGAGATGAAGCAGACTTTGTGGGAAGTGGACATAGTGAGAAGCAGACATTATGGGAAACTTGTCAATTTGGGAAGCGGTCATTGTGAGCCTAAAGGGATCTTAAGGCAAGATTTTTTGTTAGAGACAAAGCGTGTTCAGTTTATATTGACGAAAGGATATTGAATCAATTCAGAGAATACCATCACAATGCAGCCTTTGATTCAGCACTAAGTACAGATATACATTTACAATGGGCATTATTTGTGAATAAAGGATGATATTGATAATAGTCATAAGTTGCTTAATTAAAAACGGATCCGCGTCGTTCGACCAGTTGTACGAATAGGAAAGTGATTCCGCGTCGTCGTCCGATCAATAGGAATCCGTCGTTGGATCAACAGGAACCAAAATTCCTCGTCGTCCAATCAGTCGGACCACGTGGTCATAGCCTTCCATATAATATGTCGAATGCAAAATCGCTCTTGCAATCTAAGTGCAAATATTTGTTTTTATTATCAAATGATGTCAATGGTGATAAGACTTACTAAGCAGATAAGGGTTAATAGCGTTTTAGTGTACCTATAGAAGACAACAAGGAAAATTCAAGGTCATCGCGCATAAAGTATTTAAAGCAAAAGTATTACGTGGGCACTTCCCTCTCAAAAACTGCTATTGAAGTCGATTTTAGTCTGAATTTGTACTTGTCTTGACCGCTGTATCTGTTAAAACGACTTCTAAACATAATATATCATCCATATTCGGCTAACAGTAACATGGCCCAAGAAAGGATGAATTGCGAGAAAGAGGATATGACAAAGGTAACGACAATGCCGACCCCAAATAACTGAGAAAAGGGCAGGTAGATAGAATAGGCAGTTGCCAACTGATTCCGAGATCCAAACCAAAAATGACTAGACGACAATAAAGAACGCACTAATATGGTAATATTTACACCAAGATACATTATACTGCGCCGCGTGGTTCCCGGCAGAATAGAATTTGGTCCACCACATCTCTTCCCAAGCGGTGTCGTACAAGGCGATTAAGGGATAGGGCTGTTTAACATCAGACAAATATATACAGCCCTGACTCAGCCTCGGATGCACGGCTTGAGTCAACAATAGTGCCCGGAAAGCGGCAATAGATTCACCCCCTATTACGTGGGACCGAATCCAATGATTGGTAAAATGAGGGTGTTAATTCACCTCTGCCTAACCCTCCGGGGATAAAGGCGTAATTGTATGTATGTACATTATACTGATCTGGATCCTCAATTATTATAGTCGGTTTCATATATTCTCAAGGTCCACATGATTCCAACATCAGGTATTTACCTACTTAAGTTACCTATCTATTTATAAACTGACTTCGTAGAAGCCAGTTTTAAGGAAGTTCATATTATTAAACATACAGCCACATTCAATTCTCTTGCACAATGCACAAACGGCGGCCATGACAGTTCGGCGAGCCTCTGAAACCGCGGACACTGATTGGCTGGCAGCAGCGCGCCTCCGTGACGTCAGTGACTCCTGCGCACGTATTTTATCGAAAAACTACATTCACATTAACGGCGATAGCGGTTTATGAATAGAACTTGTTATCTTTCAATAGAATTTATGTCTATACATAGGTATAGCCCAGTTGTAGCCACATTAGACATCTACCCGTATCTACACCTACAGCTTACTTCTCTACCCCTATGAATATGTCCCTATGTTTCGTAACTACTAAATGAATGAGCTTGTTTTCATGAATAGATTTGTCTTTATTAGGTATGTGTGTGGTTGATTAACTACGTAAATGGTAAGAAAATAGAATTCAAATTAACTTACTCAGAAATTTCATATAATTAAGTAGGGAGGGACCCACGTTGATTACTGACCAGCCTTCACATAGCTCGTATTGCCTTCAGTATCAAATAAATAAAACCAGATATAAATATAAACACCAAATACACCTAATTCTGGGTTGACCCCAAATTTCACTTTCGTTATGAGCAGCCAGTTTTATGTAATTTAACGACAGCGTTGGAGTTCAAGGTCTATTTCCTCTTGCGGCAGGTCATAGACTTATAGAATATAATATTAAATGCTCTTAAACCTTACATTTTAAATCATTTTCAACAGAGAACAAGGCTAAAAGTAAATGTCGGTTTAGCTAATCGCGTTTTGCGAATATAATATAACCGTCTTCACACCGTGGATTTCCTCTGTCTGTATATTTTTCTTGGATCTGGATTCATTGATACCACAGTATTACTAACTATAAACCTGCAATAAGACTGTGCTTATACAAGTGGTTGTAATTGTCCTTATGTATGTATTTTTAAAAATAAAGAAGATAAAAAGCAGAAATACAAAAGTTTTTTCCAATTTAAGCAAACATCCAATGATGTCTGCTTAAATTGGAAAAAACTTTTTTATTTCTGCTCTTTATCGTATCGTATCGGCCAATGCCAAGCCTGAAAATTATTTCAATTGGTCAAGCAGGGTTTTAGCACGCTTCTTCTCTTCTTTGTTTCTCCTTTTGTACGACAAAAACGAGGACACTTTAAATAAATAAAAGTTTCAATTAATGAACGTCTTTAGACATATAATTAGCTGAATAGTTTAACCTAATTTAGATAATTATTTAAAGTACTCAAACCTAAGATAAGTAACTTGTTTTATATCAGTACCTACATAGTCTTTATCCTTTAGAAAGTGGATGACCTCGACAACTATTCGCTACAAGACAGCCACGAGTCGATTCGACGAAATACTAATATTAATTTACGTGGAAATGCATTTCCGAAGGTTTTCTTAAATTGAAGAATTATGAACCGGAGTCTGGACACCGGACTCCGGAGTGAACGGCCTTTATGGAGAAGGAAAATTATATATTATTCTGTCCTCCGCGATGGTGTCGGATGCGACTGGGACTGATGATGATAATGATGATATATTGAGAACCGGAGAGGAAAACCGATTGGCTACCTGATACGACATGATATTTTGCTTCTCAAAAATATCATCGGAAGTAAATTTGAAGAAATGAAAGCTATAGACAGGCTGAAAAGAACTTAGGTACATGGACCAGATCAAGGTAGAGATACAAATCGGGTCAAAAAAATTGGTAAAGGAAAGAAAAATTGCAAATGGCCTACGAACAAAGTTATCGACTACGTTCATAGGATCTATAACTCGATTCAGTCACCTAAAATACTGATTTAACACATTTGTCCCCCACCCGAGGAGAGCCAGACCGTAAGGGATGGCCCTGGGTCAGCCGGGGTGTGAGGGATATGTCGATGACAACCTCACCTCCGGCCTAGCACCACTCACAGTCGGCGTGCGGTTTTAGTCGGTTCCAGGCCGACATCTCCCCTTCCGACTCCGGTAGGGGAGGTATCCGAGGGGATTTCCGTACGAAAAAAAAAGATTTAACACTTTAGTAGTACCTAAGTATAGATATTGAAAAAAATACTCTCGCCAAACTCCAAGCCTTATCGCGTCCATGTTTGTTATCGGCTCTGATGAGGTAATTATATTTCGTACCAAGGAGATAGCGACAGGAAAATCTTCTGCAGATAAGCAAATGTTTTGATTGCAAAAATCGATAGCGGTATTGAATTCGGAGATAAATAATTGGGAAATACGAGTAGGTGTTGCAAACTCAGATCCATACTAATGTTATAAATGCGAAAGTAACTCTGTCTGTCTGTTGTCTGACGCTTTCACGCCTAAACCACAGAACCGATTTTGATGAAATTTGGTATAGGGGTAGATTAGACCTTGAGAAAGGACATTGGCTATGTTTGGTCGCGATAACCGACATCCACGCGGGCGGAGCCGCGGGTAAAAGCTAGTATTTTAATGACTTTGGAAGATTGGTTAAAGAGCCTTGGGAGTCTGAAGCGCAGTTCCCGGGTTGGAACCATCCTGAATGGCTTCTAATAAGCTGTTAGGACATCATAGAAAGCCATCTAGGTACAAGGATTCTGAAGAGTTAAAGAACATTTTCATTTTCTTCTTTTTAGCAAACGGTGAGGGCTTGATCCACGCAGTGACTATGTCACGCCCATAATCATTTGTGCCGATAATAATTATAATTATGTTTGCGAACGTAATATAAGTACTGATACTTAACGTCGATATGAAGAAAGGTTCTTCCCCTAACAAAGATATAAATCTACCTCCACAACACAAAAAATACCTCGAAGTCATATCAGCTACAGGTGCACTTACATATCAAACTGCATACATAGCTATACATTCATTTCATAAACTCACGCCTGTATTCCTCGAAGGGGTAGGCAGATGTGCTAGCACCCACATTCCGCCAGTTTATGTCCCAATGTAATAGGTGGCGAGCCTATTGCCATTAACCGGGCACTTATAAACCTGTGATAAATACACACATAACTTCGAAAAGCATCGAAAAGTCATTGGTGTGTGCTATGGTAAGCCTGGGATCGAACCCGAGACCTCGTCTCAGCAGTCCATTACCCATACCACTAGGCTACCGCAGATTTATTACAGCAACAATATATTGCAAAACTGAATGTACAAGAGAAAGGTGTAGGTGGTAACTGTGCGTAAGCGAATTAACTGGGACATAACGGCCTATGTGGGGCAAACTGTGTCCAATTGTTCCAACGTTGCAAAAACTAGCGCATGTCCATGATACCATTGTGTAATTTTTGTGTACGTGCAAAATTAATCAGAAAACAATAATCGATTTGTAAATATAAGTATTGAATTTCAGGGTTGTATATAAGCATTCTTAGCTGTCTCTTTAATTAATCTCCTCAAAAACAGTTTTTTTTTGTTTTTTTGTCCCAGTTAAGTTGTTTCTGCGTGATGGAGTAGATCAGAGATATTTTAGGCATGACTTTATACCGGGTGTAAGCGGAACGCTCCCGTAGCCGAGAACCCCTATACCCCGTCCATCATATTATTGTATTTTAGACAGATGAAAATAGTGATTGCATGAAAATTTAAGATATCGACAAAGTTAAAAACCTCGATAAAAAAATCGATATATGAAAATATTATGATAAATGTTATAAATGATTTCATGTTGAACTATAATCTGTTATCTTTCTAAACATAATAATAAAGTAGTACTTAAATATTTCGTGTCTGTACAGTTTACAAATGTAATAGAAATCGATTGTGGGCCATAACGCATACGCTAATCTCCAAAACAAAACAACTGACTTCTAGAAGAATATTCCAACATGCTGATTTCCTGGTATTTATTGAAGAGTTCCGTGGCATGTCTCTGAAATCCATCATCAGATCTTTATAAAATTTAAATGGGACCATTTTGGAATAAACCTCTATCAAACAAAAAAAGAATTTTGACAGTCCGTCTACAAATGACGGAGTTACAAAAAACATTTTTCCGTAAAAATCATACAAATATAAATAATTATAAACATCCGAATTGTTGTTTAGAAATCGCCAGTTATGTAATATTTAAAAAAATATATTTTCTGTAGTCGATATCAATTGTGACATTTTCAAGTTATTATAACAAAAACACTGTCGATTGACTAACTACATCCCTAAAATTGCTTTCTGGCTGACGTGACGATGTCAATGAAAAATGACGTATTGGCGCCTAATTTTTGTTAGGATTTTCAGGTATTGACGCTAGAACAAAGTTATACCGACCACTGTCAGTGAGCTGTCTAAAATACAATAATATAATGGACGGAGTATAGTAGTATTCCAGGTACATAACACATTGGCATAAAAATAAAATCGATTTGGACAAAAAAAAGTTTGTCCAAAAATTTAAATTACCTTTACATATAGCTTTAATAACACGATGGATAGTAAATAATGTAAATTAAATAAAAATAAAAAAAATATCGTTTCTTTTTGTCGAAATCCATTTTATTTTTATGCCAATGTGTTGTAATGTACCTGCAGTACTACTAGGGGTTTTCGGCTTCGGGAGCGTTCCCCTTACACCCGGTATATAATATGGACTACGAATGCAACCAGTTCATTGCTTCACTTACTTTACTAGACACAAAAACTTGTTTTGATGTTATTTCTTGCGTTGTGTTATCTGGCTCTGGCATCGTTCTAGATACACCTCTGGAACAAAGAATAAGACGAGATTTTAATATAGAACACTTGAGTGAACTAATAGATTTTTGCGGGTCTTGAGAACAGGATTAAGAAACGATTTTTTCCCACGAGGTCGAGTTCCAGTATATCGTGTTCCCGCTTCCTGCTAGTCTCTCCCCATTCCGGGGGCGAGCCGGGGACACCGTTGTCCCCCCTCCCGTGGAGGGCCAGTCCGTAAGGGATGGCCCTGGGTCAGCCGGAGTGCGAGGGATATATCGATGACAACCTCACCTCCGGCCTAGCACCACGACCCACAGTCGGCGTGCGGTTCTAGTCGGTTCGAGTCCGACATAACCTCCCCTTCCGGCTCCGGCAGGGGGGTATCCGAGGGGATTTCCGCTCGGAAAAAAAAAGCTATGTCTAGTTTGAAAATTCTCGCTTTTATTACCACCTAGTCGAGTGGTTGAAAATAAACCACGCGGGCTGAGCCGCGGGCAAAAACTATTATAGATATAATAGTGCAAATAAGCTGCAGATGTCAGGCCCTTATAGTACACACAGGCACTTTCCGTTAACGAAGGTGTCAGTTCGGTAAGTAAACATTTAGATGTACGAGCACTTAAAATAGCTACTATGGACATGTGTTATTATTACACGTGTACCATAACGGAATTTACCGATGGTCCAAGGAAATCTATACATATAAAATTACTTGTCCCAACTGACTGACGGATTCATCAACGCAGAGCCTAAACTACTGGACCTACAAATTTGAAATTTTGACAGTAGATGCATTTTATGATGTAAGCATCCACTAAGAAAGGATTTTTGGAAATTCTGCTTCTAAAAGGGTAAAATAAGAGATGGAAGTTTGTATGAAAGTCCGTCATTTTCAGAGCTAGATGCACTAAAATTCATAAACCTGTGTCTTTTAAGAAATAAATAAACACGTATATCAGCGTTTTTCAAAATGTTAGGTACTACTGAGAGGGTAAAAAAGATGATAAAGGGTTTGTATGGATAGTTCGTCATTTAGGTCACTATCAAATATGGAATATGAAGTTATTTTTAAGCTATCGCGGTACATACTCATTGTTATTTTACGCAAGTTCGGGACTTCACGCGATAAAAACTTGGGTCAAGTCGTGACCACGGGTGCAGCATCGCACCCGAAACCTCGGCAAAAAGTAAGTGGAAGTTTTTATCGCGTGACGTCCCGAACTTGCATAAAATAACATTGAAACATGAAATTTATCCGGGCGAAGCCGGGACGGGTCAGCTAGTATCAAACACGTCAAATACATCTCCACAACCCATTGACGACTCTGTAGTTAGACCAGTTGATGGACTTTTAGGTCTCTCCCACCCCGTAAAAAATGCCATAGATGTTCGTATTGCAACCGAGAACGAATCAGCTTATCGTGCTCTCAGAGGCACTGAGGCACAAGTAGCACGATGTAAATCAGTGCCTGTCAGAAAATCAGCACATGCGAAGTACTAAAAAAAGCAATTGACATTTCAATGAAAAAGTTGACCTTCAGCCAATCAACCGTTTATATAGACTAAATAGGAAAGACCAAAATATTAAAGAGTCTATATTCAAACATGACAATAATTGACATCAATATGAACTCAGACGTAAGCTTCTCATAGATACCGATGACAACATGACTCTTCAGTCCTAGGAGTTGCCATAAAAAAAAAAAACTGATATTTCAAAAATGGTTTTCCCGAACCGAAACGACTGTACTTAGGTACTCGTTTAAAAAAGAGGTAAAGTATTTTGTGGAATGCGCATGTGAATTAGCTCCAAGGGGTAGGTAATTTTTAGTTATTAAACTTCGAAAATACCTCAGAAAGTTCCTCATATTCAAATCCATACTAATATAAATATAATATAAATGCGAAAGTAACTCTGTCTGTTTTTTTTATAAGGATTAATTTGACTTCACCTCGTCTGATGGTAACCTAGAGGTCACCATCGTAAACATGTACACGCTTATACCACTGAACGGATTTTGATAAAATTTGGTATAGGGGTAGATTAGACCATGAGAAAGGATACAGGCTATGTAAACATAACCGACATCCACGCAGGCGGAGCCGCGGACAAAAGCTTAGGAAATACATTAATAGTTAGGTATTTACTATTTTCAACAATGCTGTTATTTGTAACTAGCTTTTGCCCGCGGCTCCGCCCGCGTGGATGTCGGTTATCGCGACCAAACATAGCCTATGTCCTTCCTCAGGGTCTAATCTACCCCTATATCAAATTTCATCAAAATCGGTTCAGTGGTTTAGGCGTGAAAGCGACAGACAGACACACAGAGTTACTTTCGCATTTATAATATTAGTATGGATTAAGGAAATTATGATGTTAACTGAGCTTACTCCTCTATACAAATACTGTTCTAATACATTATTTCCCGAAAAAATTACATCATCGAAACATGACACTTAAAAACATTTTAGTGTAATACAATCACATTATACATGAGATTGATATTAATGATCAACTTGTCTCGTCTACTGAGATAGATGGAACAAATAAATTCATACAATCCCAGGACGTAAATATTAACCTTGGAATAAAATTCATTTCTAATGAGAATACAATCGATGCATTCTACTAAAACGAATTTGACTCTCAACCCAGATGTAATAAAGGCTATATTGGTATGAAGCGCAATTTTAATAAAAGTAATAGAAGCCGAATTTGCGCAGGTTGTGTGACGTAATGTTTTATTTTCTGCTTAGCATAATATATTTGCGTGTCGCACATTAACTCACAATTGCTATTAAATTGATCACGTGAAGTGTTTTATTAATAAACTAGCTTTTGCCCGCGGCTCCGCCCGCGTGGATGTCGGTTATCGCGACCAAACATAGCCTATGTCCTTTCTCATGGTCTAATCTACCCCCATATCAAATTTCATCAAAATCGGTTCAGTGGTTTAGGCGTGAAAGCGTAACATACAGACAGACATACAGAAAGACAGACAGACAGACAGAGTTACTTTCGCATTTATAATATTGGTATGGATTCTCATAGAGCAAGACAAAGTAGATAAGATTCAGTAGGTATACTACGGTATTATTTATACCTTGAACCTAAACACATCACATAATCATCTATTACCCGTAGTGCGGTTAAGTTGTCCGGTCAACCGGACTACGGAAAATATAAATTTTCCGTAGTTATACGATTAAAAAATACAACATTCAGTGTGGACACTGAAAAAAATTGTGGTCCGGTTGCCTTGTCTATGGGAACGATTATGTGCAGTACATGTTACATACAGTGTAGTTATCCGTGTCGTGACGGAGAAAGAATACATGTATGACCACCCCATCTCATCAGAAGAGTGTCGTAAAACTAACGGAAAATTCGCAGATTATATCACTGCGAGCGAAGGAAAACTCGAAATAAAACTATTTTTTTTTCGTGCGGAAATCCCCTCGGATACCCCCCTGCCGGAGCCGGAAGGGGAGGTTATGTCGGACTCGAACCGACTAAAACCGCACGCCGACTGTGGGTCGTGGTGCTAGGCCAGAGGTGAGGTTTTCATCGACATATCCCTCGCACCCCGGCTGACCCAGGGCCATCCCTTACGGTCTAGCCCTCCTCGGGAGGGGGGACAACGGTGTCCCCGACTCGCCCCCGGAATGGGGAGGCGCGCTTCACAGTCCGAGAGAAGGAAAATTCGAAATAAAACCCTGTACCAACCCGTCTGGCCAGCATGTAAACAGTAGACCAAAGCAAACATTGGGAGAGTCCTATGTCCAGTAGTGGGCTGCGATAAGCTCATTGATTGATTGATGTGCAGTATGCATTTTTGGGAGTTTTTGGCGGGATCTGCAGACGACATCACTCCGAGAGAAGGAAAGCTGGAAATAAAACCCTGTACCAACCCGTCTGGCCAGCATGTAAACAGTAGACCAAAGCAAACATTGGAAGAGTCCTATGTCCAGCAGTGGATGGAATGGTTGATTAATTGATGTGCAGTACGCATTTTTAGGTGTTTTTGCGTGATATGCAGACGATATCATTCCGGAAGAAGGAAAATTCGAAATAAAACCCTGTACCAACCCATCAGGCTAGCGTGGAAACAGTAGGCCAAAGCAAACATAGGAAGAGTCCTATGTCCAGCAGTGGATGGAATGGTTGATTAATTGATGTGCAGTACGCATTTTTAGGTGTTTTTGCGTGATATGCAGACGATATCATTCCGGAAGAAGGAAAATTCGATATAAAACCCTGTACCAACCCATCAGGCTAGCGTGGAAACAGTAGGCCAAAGCAAACATTGGAAGAGTCCTATGTCCAGCAGTGGATGGAATGGTTGATTAATTGATGTGCAGTACGCATTTGTAGGTGTTTTTGCGTGATATGCAGACGACATCACTCCGAGAGAAGGAAAGCTGGAAATAAAACCCTGTACCAACCCATCTGGCCAGCGTCTGGCTAATTGAGTAATTGATTGATTGATGTGCAGTACGCTTTTTAGGGAGTTTTTCGCGGGATCTATCATGGGTAGATACGGCGCCGGAAGAGCTCAAATCCATCGAGCCCGCGCCAGGGCCTCGTTTCTTTCGCGACTGGGGGTTGAGGTCGCAGCTTCCATTCGCGTATTAGATTTCGCTTTAACAGGACGGAATCAGAAAAAAATGCCCCGCACATAAGGTCTTGATTGATTTGATACACTTAGCACGTGGGGACCTAAAACTTTTAGTTTATTTAGCGAGTTTATACTGGAGATTGGTGGCGCTTGGTGGAATCTGTAACACATATTGAATAACTCGGTGGAAAAGTACAAGTGTGTTATTCAATATTATTTTTTCGATCGAACGAGTCAGAAATATTCAGGAGGCGCGGTGCAAAAGTCACTGTTTGGCGCCCGTAACTAACGTCGTGGTACACACCAAGCAAACGAATGCGAATTATTGACAATGAAGGAATGATCCATCCATACTAATATTATAAATGCGAAAGTAACTCTGTCGATTTATTCCCACGAGGTCGAGTCCCATTATGTCGAGTTCCCGCTACGTCTACTTTGAAAACTCTCGCCTTTATTCCCACCTAGTCGAGTCGTTGAAAAAGTCGCTTTGTACAGTCGCTCGCGTTAACACTTTGATTGAAAGGTGTTACCGGAGTTTCTTGTCATTTCTTCTTCGGCTTTACTTAGTCATCTGCGAAGTGGACGGTAGGGTGTGGCATAATTATGTTTGTTTGTTTAAAGGAATAAATGATTTTGACTTTGTCTTTATCAATACTAATAGATGTTATTTGGAATCATAGACCAACACGGAGGGGGGACACCTTAGCGTGTTATCCCAGTAGGTACGAACGAAATAAAAAAAAGAAAATAGAGAGATCGTCATGAGATAGTAGAGTGTTTTCAATAAAAATACAGGGATTGTCCAAAAAATGCAGTGTGAGACCATGCTTGGGACTCCATTATCTTCGAGAAAAGGGAGGTAATGGCTATTGGTTTGTAGTTTGATGGACTTGAGCGGTCGTCTTTTTTAGGGGTCTGGTGGACCACCGCTGTCTTCCATAATATCGGGACTACGCCAGAAGAGTAAGACAACCGGAAAAAACGCGTTAAGACCGATGCCATCTCTGGGAGCACACATCTTCAACACTATGGGAGGGATTCCATAAGGCCCGTTCGAGGAGGACGAGGGACGTAAGTGCTAAACGCCCTGAGCGCTGGTCAAAACGGATACCCGGCATACAGCTATCGCACCGCGATGTAGTTGGCGGTTCCTGTCGCTCGTCATTCAAGGTCGAGTTAAACGCGAAGAGTGTGTCCAGAAGATCGCCTTTCTCAATCATTTTCCATGTACAGAGGCGAAAAAGCAGGCTTGCAGAATTTCCCTTCGATAACTTTGGGAAGAGACCAGAACGAGTTCCCGAAGGTAGACACTCGAGCCTCTCGCCAATTCTACCGATCTGCTCCGACTTCGCCCATGCTATGTCTCTTTTGAAGGACCTGGAGGCAAAGTTATAATGCTTTCTTAGTACGCTGGTATTTTGATCCTGTGCGGTCACCGCATTGGCCCAGGCTTGGTAAGCTTCGTAATTCCTGCGACAAGCCGTTTTGGAAGATTGACCAAACCAAGGCCGAAATCTTTTTTTTTATACCACTTAGGTGGCAGACAAGCACACGGCCCACATGGTGGAGAGTGCTTACCGTGGCCTATGGACGTATGCAACACCAGGGGCTTTACACTCGTGCTGCCTACCCTGAAGAAACCTTCTAATGCCCCTCTGAATGAACCCCATATTGTAGTCACTTAGGTAAACCACGGCAGGGAGTTCATTCCGCAGCTTGAGCGTGCGTGGGATGAAGTTCCTTTCATACCGCACGGTCCGCACCGTTTTCGGATGCAGTGTGTGGGGATGAATTTCCTGCCTATGGCGAGCGGTGCGATGATAAAATGTAGCTATGGGCATCATGTCAAATAATTCATATGAGCACAGACCATTATATAGGCGGTAGAAAACACACAGTGAGGCAAAGTCCCTCCTGAGGCTGAGAGGTTCCACATCGCCTGCGAGTATGGGACTGTCGACGTGCCTCAACGCACGTTTTTGCACCGAGTCGAAAGGATTAAGCTGACGTGCGGGCGCTCTGGCAAAAAGTTGACAGCAGTACTCCATGTGGGGCCGAACCTGCGCCTTATGAAGAAGTCGCTGCCCCGCAGTGAAGTACTGCTTCGCCCTGTTAAGAACTCCAAGTTTCTTTGATGCCAGCTTGACCTTGCCCTCTAAATGACTGCGGTACTGGGCGTCACTTGAAATGTCGACGCTTAGGATCCCGATACTCGGGGCAGTGGTAAGCCGTGTGCCCAGGAATTACGGCGCTACAATAAATGGGACTTTTCTTAGCGGTGAATACACATACTTGTGTCTTGGTGGGGTTAAATTGGACCAAGTTTAGTCGACCTCAATCGGATATTCCCGAGAGATTAGTCTCGATTTCGGATACAAGTTGTTCGCCACTTCTCTCCACCTCGAACTGGAGGATGTTTGCACGGCCCGTGTAACATGCGTCTTCAGTACTGTCGTCCGCATGGCAATGAATGGAGTCATCGGACAGCATGTCATTAATATGCAGCAGAAACAGGGTCGGAGACAACACGGAACCTTGAGGGACACCAGCGTTTATGTCCATGCGGTCCGAGCGGCTGCCGTCCACGACGGCTTGGATGTTTCTGTTGGACATAAAGCTGGAAATCCAATTACGCAGCCCCTCAGGCAGTCCATAAGATGGTAGCTTCACAAGAAGACCTTTGTGCCATACCCGATCGAAGGCCTTTGCTATATCTAGGCTGACCGCTAGTGCCTCACCTTGGCTCTCAATGGCTTGCACCCAACGGTTTGTGAGATACACAAGAAGGTCACCGGTTGAGCGACGCCGGCGGAAGCCGTACTGTCGGTCGCTCAGTATTAATAACACGCTCCATAACCGCTCGAGAGGAGGGAGGTGATAGCGATAGGCCTGTAATTGGACGGGTCTGTCCTGTCGCCTTTCTTAGGCCAGTCGGCGTGGCGGGCGTTAAAATCGCCAAGTATGACTATCTCTGTGGATGGGATCTGCTGCTGCACGAGGTCTGAGGCCATTTGGATATGCTCCATGAGTCGGTCTGTTTCAGTATCACCGCTGTGGGATCTACAGAGGGACGCGTAGACGCGGGGATGGTCGTGGCTGTCTACACGGAGCCATAGAATGGAGAGATACTACTAATGGAGACTACTACTAATGGAGAGGAACTACCTTCAAGATTGCTGAGGTGACGAGAACTGATATCGTCTCTGACGTACACACACACACACACACTCCAGCATTAGAGAGAAAGGAGTGTTGTAGTCCGTACCCAGGATAGATGAGGTAGGATGTGCCCGCCGGAGACGATATCTTCTCAAGGTGGTGGTGGACAGCATTTAGGTTAGTGTGTAATTACAAAAATCCACGGTTGGCGTGGCAGGAGGTGCCCTTGAGTTTTTGCTCTTGCCTCGAGCATTCCTTCGCGCAGTTCCCCCCCAGAATACGAGAAGCAACCTGGGCGTCCACACTCAGGTGCGTTGTGTAACTTAGTTTTTTGAAACGAGTGATTTTTTAAAGTATGTCATATTTGACGCTGAACGAATAAAAAGAACGAAAACTATGGCCCAAAACTGCTAATTAAACAATATTATTGTAATATTGCTTGAAGAGGTCGTGGTGGCAAAACAAGAAGCCAGATTGAAGTAATACTGCTTTAACAGGTTGTGGTTGTTCGAACGGCGGTAGCCTAGAGGTATGGGTATGGGTGGATTGCTGAGACGAGGTCTCAGGTTCGATCCCAGGTTTACCATGGCACACACCAATGACTTTTCGATGCTTTTCGAAGTTATGTGTGTATTTATCGCAGGTTTATAAGTGCCCGGTTAATGGCAATAGGCTCGCCACCTATTACATTGGGACCTAAACATAAACTGGCGAAATGTGGGTGCTAGCACCTCTACCTACCCCTTCGTGGAATACAGGCGTGAGTTTATGCTATGTATGTTATGGTTGTTCGAACGGCCGCATTAAGATTCAGATAAAATAATAACTACGAGTTAAATAATAAAGCGAGTATCAAGCATTATTTAATGAGCATTCGAGCTATCAGAGCAGCGGTCTAGATAATAGATGCCAATTAAAAGACAAAATGAAGTCCCAAGCATGGTCTCACACTGCATTTTTTTGGAAAATTCCCGATTTTTATTGCAAACACTCTACTATCTCATGACGATCTCTCTATTTTCTTTTTTCTATTTCTTTCGTACCTATTGGGATAACGCGCTATACTTTCAACCCACCGTGTTGGTCTATGATTTCAAATAACAACTACACTGACGGACTCATAAACTGCATCAAAGTAATAGACGACTTTGAAATAAATATCTTAACCAAGTATGCATACTTTCTATACAGATTTAAATTGAGACCTCTAGATTGGTTCGTGAATTTTAAAACAGCGTAGGGTCATATCTTTAAGTTTAAGTTTATGTACTGGAAAGGACCTTAAGACTTTTTTTGAAGAAAAAACAGAAATTTAAGAAAAATTGGTTTAATTAAAAAATTGGTTTTAACAATAGACACAAACTTTATGCAAGGGTTTATTTGTGTTTTAATAAGGTGTATTACCCCCACGTGCCCTTATTACGGATTCTAATCGGTTCCGCATAGATTTTATAAGGGTTTTTAAAAGATCTTGCGGAATATTGTCCCATTCTTCTGAAAGTGCTGTTCTTAGTGCTGCCACTGTCGTGGGCGAAGGGTTTCTCGCATATACAGCTCTTTTTAAATTGTCCCAAACATGCTCGATGGGATTAAGATCCGGGCTGCGTGCTGGCCAATTCATTGTACGTATCCCAACCTCTTCGCAATAATGTTGAACTTGTGCAGCTGCATGCGGCCGGGCATTATCCTGCATTAAAGTAAAATTTTCGCCTATGAATCCCATGTAAGGCACCACGTGATCTTCTAATATCTCTGTTATGTAGCGATGTGCTGTCAAACCCTCTCTATTACCGTTTTGACGGACCATGTCTATGAACACAAGTTCTGTTCGCCCGTTCATCGATATGCCACCCCAGACCATACATGAACCGCCTCCAAAAGGAACACGCTCCTCAATGCAACTTTGAGCATATCGCTCCCCACGTCGACGATAGACTCTTCTGCGACCATCTGCACCATATAAACATGTCCTACACTCGTTCGTGAACAATACAGAGGCCCACTGCTCTTCTGTCCAATTCAGGTGATGACGCGCAAATCTTAAGCGAGCTTGTCTGTTAGCTGTAGACAACTTTGGACCATTTGCTGGTCTAAAAGGGGTGATATCCGCTTCCTTTAACCTTCTTCTTATTGTTCGTGCACACACGTTTACTCCACGCACTTCATTAAGCTCGGTTTTGATGTTAACTGACGTGAGGAAACGATTTCGCAGGGAAGTTATAACAATAAATCGGTCATCACGACCTGTGGTTGCTCGAGTTCTGCCTGTACCACGTCTCCTCCTGTAAGAACCTGTCTCTACAAACCTTCTGCATATTCTAGAAACCGTAGACTGGTTTAAATTTAAATTTCTACCAATCGTTCGTTGATCCAAGCCCTCCCGCACCAATGCTACAATTTGTGCCGCTTGTTCGGACGAAGTATCCATATTATGGTTCAAAAACTCTTGATGTGTTAAAAAACTAACCCAACAATTATGCTGGTAACAATAATTCAATTGACAAAACAAAAAAAATTAATGAGAATCAATTTAAAACTTTGCTATAAATAACACGCAAATCTGATACTACAAGTAAATTTTCTTTTCCCGGCTATATTCATTTGTTTTACTGCAGTTCTATTTTTAATTTTTTTTTTTTAAGATTAAGAGCCAGTCTTTCCATATTTATATAATTTAATCTAAAAAGTTTGCATACTTATTATAAAAAATCCTTTTAGAGTAAACCTGAACTTTGATGCAGTTTATGAGTCCGTCAGTGTATTAGTATTGATAAAGACAAAGTCAAAATCATTTATTCCTTTAAACAAACAAATATAATAATTATGCCACACCCTACCGTCCACTTCGCCGATGACTAAGTAAAGCCAAGCCGAAGAAGAAATGACAAGAAACTCCGGTAACACCTTTGAATCGAAGTATTGACGCGGACGACTGTACAATTATTTGTAAAGTCGACGTGGCGGTACTCAAGTCGACTTTGGAATAAAAACTGAGTTTTCAAAGTAGACGTAGCGGGAACTCGACATAATGGGACTCGACCTCGCGGGAACAAATCCTCTGTCTGTCTGTCTGTCTGTATGTTACGCTTTCACGCCTAAACCACTGAATTGATTTTGATGAAATTTGGTATAGGGGTAGATTAGACCTTGAGGAAGGATATAGGCTATGTTTGGTCGCGATAACCGTCACTCACGCGGGCGGAGCCGTGAGCAAAAGCTAGTGTAGTATATATGTGGACGAGTGTGGACGTTACGACGAAAGCAATCCTGGGGATTATTCACCTTTACACCATTCTCGATAGTGTTTGGTCATATTGGTGAATGGCTATCCAGGCAGAGCATAGCCGCAGATGTCCATCACCTGATGGCGTTGATTTTGTTCGCAAGCTGTCTCTCTACATACCTACATAAGTTATTTGTTCTTTTCTTACTGGTAAAGGCGGAGACCGCTTTCTTACAGTTCCTACTATCCTGGCATATTATATACCTTTCACTTTCTACTTACGCAGACTCGCCGGTTACGGGTGCGTACTTTGGACCTAGTCCATCTTAAAATTTGCGGTTTTCTACATAACTAGGTAATTAAAATTATTACTGATCTTTACAATTATTTAGAAAATTAAATTCCCGGATCTTGACCCCAAGTTGCTAAGAAAACGAGACCCTGGCGCGCGCGGATTGCTTTGATATAATCTATGATTAATTTATTTGCATAAAATAAAGTATATTTTGTAACGTGACTGATGTTTTGTTTTATTTATTTTTTTACATATCAAAAACACCTTTACAATATCAGTCAGTCAGAACATTTATTCATTGCATCGTCGCAATAATTTTTATTTGTAATAAATATAAGTAATGTAATGTATGTTTAAATATTTAACTTTCGATCTAAACACGACAGACAACAGACACTGGAGCGCAGGGGTTGCCTCATCCACCTTTCAAGCAACCCACAGTTTAGGTGCCAATCGTGCGGATGCTGCTGTCACTCCCGTATTATACAGTCACATTAGAGCCTGCCACACAGATGCTGCAGAAATTATCTACATAAAATGTAAAAGCCTACTACTACGCAAAACAATCATTTATATTCTACATGCAGTGACCAATGTACTCTGCAAATCGCACTGAAGGTTGCATAAGCCGTGCGTCAGCGCCGCGCCTCTTCGCGGCGGGCTGTGATTGGCTGTGCCCGCGCGCCTGCACGACTACTATCACGTCAGCCAAATGCTACAGAACGCATGAGCCTCGGGACAATATGGGGACAAGGTTTCATATTCATTGTGCGCTGTTGCTAAGTGCGTTGTTTATAAAATATTCTTCATTTGAATGAAATTTTATAGCATTTAGTTTCCAAATTACTTATTCAAATCGATTCAGATAGTATTTTTTTATCGGTCCAGGCGGAATTGGCACCCGTGATGCTCGTAAGAGCGTCGTAAATTGCTCCACCGTCGCCTCAAAGACGTATATTTAAAGAGAGGAAAGATTTGGATTAGTCCGGGCGTAGGTCTGTTAGCTTAGTGGTCAATGCATTCTCCCTGTAAGAGAAGGATCGCGGATTCCAATCCCACCTGGACCTTTTTCTTTTTCTTCGTGCGGAAATCCCCTCGGAGCCGGAAGGGGAGGTTATGTCGGACTCGAACCTCGAACCGACTAAAACCGCACGCCGACGGTGGGTCGTGGTGCTAGGCCGGCGGTGAGGTTGTCATCGACATATCCCTCGCACCCCGGCTGACCCAGGGCCATAATCCCGCCTGGAACAGTCAAAAAATTTTGCTTTCCAAATTGATTTGAATGTTCTTCATTTTTCATCACCAATTTAGCCCCAGTCTCATCGGAGGCTTTTATCTTGGAGTCTTGAGTTTGCTTTATGACTTTTACTTGTCCACTTTAGATGGTCTTCTTGGGCACCCATGGCTATTGTGGAAGCGAATCCATCGCAAACCACGTCCGAGTTAGCTGCAGACTGCGGTGTTAGTGATAAAACTGTTTTAATTCACTTGAAGCAAATTGGGAAGATTAAAAAGCTTGATAGGTGGGTACCTCACGAATTCACTGAAGCAAACCGGCAAATGCGCGTCGACTGCTGCGTTACATTACTGAACCGGCACAATAATGAAGGTATTTTAAACCGAATCATTACCTGTGATGAAAAATGGATTCTTTACGATAATCGGAAGCGCTCAGCGCAATGGTTGGATCCTGGCCAGCCAGCCAAATCCTGCCCCAAGCGAAAATTAACCCCAAAAAAGTTACTTGTGAACGTTTGGTGGACTAGTGCCGGTATTGTTCATTACAGTTTTCTCAAATCTGGCCAGACTATTACGGCTGATATCTATTGTCAGCAATAGCAAACAATGATTTAAAAGCTAGCAGCTAAACAACCTAGGCAGGTCAATCGCTCCACCCCACTGCTGCTTCACGACAACGCTAGACCACACACCGCACAACAGACGGCTACCAAATTAGAATAGCTTCAATTGGAATGTCTAAGACATCCTCCGTACTCCCCGGACCTTGCTCCAACAGATTACCATTTTTTTCGAAATTTGGACAACTTCTTGCAAGGGAAAAAAATCAACTCTGATGGGGCATTCCAAATCGCCTTCACAGATTTTATTGATTCCCGTCCGACTGGTTTTTTTAGTAAAGGGATCAATGAACTACCTATGAGATGGCAAAAGTGCATAGAAAACAATGGTTCATACTTTGATTAACTAAATTTAATAGTCGATTTAAAAATATTCGACTTTTTGTTCCTCCCATACAAAACGCCAATTTCATATGTAAGGACCTAATATAAATTGGATGAAAAAGTTGGTACATTGGTACTGCTTTTTTCTACAAGAAATTTCTTCCAGCAGACCGGCGAGAGATTTTGAAGAAAAAGAAAAGAGGTGTGAATGTGTGTATGGTAAGGGGAGAGAAAAGTTGTACACACACAAACTTAAATAAAAAATAATTTAGTAATAATGCATCAATAAACATATATATACTTAGGTTAATTACATAATAAGAACTTTATACTAACCACTTGATATCTATACAAAGGTATGTGCGCAAAACCTTCTACAACAAGTGCTAAGTTTATCACATAAAATTCTATCAAAGATGTAAATAAAATTATGTTGTAAATTACGAATTGTGAAAACTTGCTGAATTTAAGTTCCCGCCACTTTGTAATTGTATATCAAACACTAAAAAACTAAATATGAAATAAAAATCTATGAACTGTGATTCAATTGCAAACAAAAAAGGCTTCATCAAAAATTTAAAAAAAAATAGTAAACAGTAGGTAAAGAACCTAAAGATATAACAAAAAACAAAGTCACAATAATTCATACTTAACAAATAAAATAATAGTTATTAGCGAATTGCCGATTGAGTCGTGCAAGTTCGTGGCAATACAATTAATAATAAAACATTCCAACTGATTAATTAAGCAATTTATTTCAATAGACACCTACCTAATTTACACCTCCTTTGTGTGCAGCAACAAACTTTTTATAAAAAAAGAAAACTAACATTGTTTTTCGAAGCAAAACAAAACACTGTTTTATTCGATGCTAACTTTGTCCCACTGTTTTATTTACGTGCCGGTTTTTATGCAATTTAAGAGTGAATTTAATAAGTTAAACCAAAACTGCGTACGTAGGTAAATACTGAAAATTTGAAATGTGAATTGTTATTTTTAATAAGAAAATAAATACATATTCAAGAAACTGAAAATTTCAGCAATTTGATAATAATGACATTGACGTCGCTTGCAGTGACAGATGCCAGACAGAATGGCGTTGGCGTGCAGAAAGGGTACGCTTGGGAAGCAAGCTTTAGCGTTACCAGACTACCGAGCTACCTACCGTGCTATTCGATTTCTGTACGCCATCACTGCCTACCACTTCGGGAATAAATAGTATGAGTGTACCTTAACTACTATGCTGCTGTCATGAAAATGACTAAAAGGTTGGATATTTAAACTATCGCGGCGTTTATTCATACTGTATAATGTTCGGGACTTCACGCGATTTATTTTGGAAAAACTTACTGTGCGGTGTGCAGGAATCATTTTTTGTGCGCCTACCCTACATTACTTTCATATTGAATGTAAGGCTGGCGACACACCGCACTCACTATGTCAGTTTTAGACGGCATCGGCACTGTGTTTTTGGGTTTCACTATTTTGATCATTGGATTCCACGTCCCGGATAATTGGAATCCATCTTCCCTATTGAACTTTTTATATTTTTTAATTTCAATAGCTTCACGCACAATACGTGGATAGTAGTGGCAGTGGCGATCACTGGGGAAGACTTTGGGTTGATGAAGTTCAATCCAGTGATTGGTACCCGATTCGAGGTGTTCTGCAACTGCCAATTTGTTGAACTGACGGTTTTTCACAGCTGCGATATGTTCTTTGACTCTCATCGCAATGGTACGCTTGGTTTGGCCTATGTAGGAACTACCGCAGCTGCAATCCACTTTGTAGACACCCGGTGTTTGCAGAGGTATGACGCCCTTCGGTGTTCATACGTACTTCGCTACTTTGGCGGTCGGTTTAAATATGGTCTTGATGGAAAGCTTCCGTAGACAAGATCCGATCTTATCCGTTATCCCTTTCACATACGGCATGAACGCCGGTTGGCGGTCAAAACCCGGTAGTATCATCCTCGGTGCACGTCGCGGCTTTCTAGAACCCGTAACATGGGTATGTTACGGGTTCTAGAAAGCCGCGACGAGCACTTACAGCAGGAGTTAGACCACGTTCAGGAGGTGCTTAAAGTGAATGGGTATTCACTTTAAGCACCTCCTGAACGTGGTCTAACTCCTGCTGTAAGTGCTCAGGGTCACACAAATCATTAGCTCGCTTGCTGAGAGTCGAGCTTACTGAGTTCAAATGAAGTGGGTGATGATGCGAGGCGGCGTGCAAGTATCTATCTGTGTGAGTGGGTTTTCGGTACACAGTATGGGCCAAGGAGCCATCGGTTCTTACCATTATCTTGATGTCTAGGAAGGACGTAAACTGTGTCTTCACATGTAATGAGTTGAGATACTCAGTAAAGCGGACCACCTGCTCTCTGTTGCCTTTAAATATACAGAATATGTCATCTACATACCTTTTCTATAGCCTGATCTAGATGAGCGCTTTCTGAGCTTTGCCGCAACCGGTGCCAATGGGCTGCCCATAGGAACGCCGTTTATCTGGAGGTAGTGTTGGCCATGGTTCGGACCGCTGTTGGCGACACGAAAACCTTCCCCATCACCGTCGGGGTACACCAAGGATCCGTACTTAGTCCCTACCTGTTCAGCTTGGTATTAGACGTTTTGTCGGACGGCATCAGAGACTCACATGAGCAGCCTCCATGGTTGCTTATGTATGCTGATGACATTGCGCTGATGGACGCAGACAGGAACAGATTGGTGCGACGTGTGAAAGTGTGGAAGGAGGCGCTTGAGAACGGCGGTCTGAAGCTAAATGTAGCGAAGAGAGAATACTTGGCGTTAAACTCAACAGATCCCACACCCGTTCGCATAGGCGATGACTTGGTTGAGCGCACGGATCAGGTTAAGTACCTGGGATCTGTACTTCACGTTTCCGGTGACATCGACTACGACGTCAAGGCACGTATTGCCGCCGCGTGGGCTAAGTGGCGGGAAATGACTGGCGTCACTTGCGATGCTAAAATGCCAGTTAGGCTGAAGGGGCAGGTCTATAAAACGATCATTAGACCTGTCCTCTTACACGGCTGTGAGGCTTGGCCGCTATTGGAGCGACACAAGCAGATGCTGCGTGTCACGGAGATGAAAATGCTGCGGGGGATGTTTGGAGTCACGCGTAAAAATCGCGAGAGGAACTCTCGTATCCGCGGCAGCCTTCATGTCTGTGACATCGCAGATAAAATGCAAGAGAGCCGCCTCCGCGGGTGCGCCCACGTCTTGCCGCCCAGCTACGTGGGTAACAAATGCCTGGCAATGGCGCCCGCACCGGGTCCAGGAAGAAGGGGTAGGCCTAATGTAGGCAACCGATCTGAATTTTGTCACACTTTGTACCTATTACCTACTTACCTTTGATTGGCGTACGCGCCGAGTCGAACGATGCGAGGGGGAGACGCGGGGAGCGACGTGAGGGGTTGAAAAGAAAGCGACAGGAGAGAACGGGCAGTCAAAAATGGTTACGCATCGGGAGGACACGCGCCAAGTGGACAATCCGCGACTCCCCCCCGACTCGCTAAATTTTAATCTAATAAGTAATTACGAGCAATTTGAGTTAAATGTGCAAATATAATTGTGATTGTATTGTGATTTATAATAGACACTTTCATAAACAAAATGTAGTTGGTTTTAATCAATCCACTCGCGCAAGAAACCCTGCGCCAAAAACTACATTTCTTCGAGCCGGATCTATCTTGCGGAGTGGTATTACCAATTGTGTCGTATAATAATGTCTACCGAAGGTGTTGTGACAAGGAGTAAGGCGGTCAAGACTCCGGCGTTAGATGTAGACCGGGTATCGTGCGCAACCCGCGTCCCCGTGAACACGAATATGGCGCCGGCGCCGGCGGCGACACGCGTGACGCGCTCGCCCAGTGGAACATCGAGGTCCACCAGCCGCGAAGCCGCTCCTCTCCGTGCCGAATATGAAGCGGAAAAACAGATCGCCGCAGTAAAAGAGCAGCTGATAAGAAAAAAGTTAGCGTTAGATATTGCTGAAATCGATGACGAATCAGAAAATGAAGAGTGGTGTGAACAAGATGTTGGTGACGAGAAGGTAACGCAGTGGCTTGGAACAGAAGGGCATGTAGCTGTATATATGTTTTTTCTCATCTACCCTCAGTACGACTAACAGTGATAAAATTTGCTCCTAGTGAAAGTTCGTCTTTAAAAATAGTAATACTGTAGAATCTACGTCAAATGCGCTTGTTCAGTGTTTAATATCATCCAATAAGTCTGTGCAAATAAAAAACCTGAGTAAAAAACCGGGCAGTTAAGTGTTAATTTGGCGACAAAATTCTTCATAGGAACAGTCGTGCCAGTGTTAAATTAACCTATCAAAATGAAGTGCTTCCAATGTGAGAATGACCATAATGAGGATAATGGTGTGCAGTGCGATGGTTGCAAACGCAACATATGTCTTCAGTGCAGTGGTCTGACGTCGAGTGAGGCCCGTGTCATGGGATTGAAGGGCAAGCGAACCCTATTATTCTTGTGTCCCGCATGCAGAGAGGCGCTGTTCCAGGTGCCCAAGCTGATAAAGTCCTACGATGGATTACGCCAGGAACTCGACGACGTCAAGAAAATGCTTACGCAATCTTCAACTACATCAGTGGCCTACGACGCCATAACGGCGCCAGTGGTGAATCACCCTTCTCCTCTGAGTACAGGTGCTATTTTAGAGGAAATAGCGGAACGGGAACGTCGAGCTCGAAATGTAATTATAATTGGTGTAAAAGAAAGCGAATCGGATGCTGGCAGCGACAGAAAGTCGCACGATGAAATATGTGTAAAGAAGATAGTACAGGATGTAACCAGCGACCTTAGCTCAGATGTGGTGGCAGTGCAGCGTCTGGGACGCCGTGAACCAGGTAAACCTAGACTATTAAAGGTAGTGCTAACATCTCGGCAAGCGGCCATCCGGATTCTGAAAAACAGAAGCAAGACAAGCAAAGAGGTAAGAATTTATGATGATAAAACACCTAAACAACGAGAAGAACTGAATCATCTTCGAGAAGTTCTTAGGTCGAGGATTGAAAATGGTGAACCTAACCTCACAATCAAATATTTGAAGGGTGTACCCAAAATTATCAATCAAAAAAACTAATATATTCAGCATCTTCAAACACAAGTCCATACACTGACCTTACGCTTATGTATACCAACCTATGCTCACTACCTGCAAAATTCGACCTATTCTTACGATACATGAACACATCAAAACCTACAATTGCAATCATAACAGAAACATGGTTCAATAGTAAAGACCGTAATAGTACCTTCAACATACCGGATTATACTTTATACAGACAGGACCGTAGACATAAGAAAAAAAAATCTGATGGTAAAACCAAAGGGGGAGGTGTTGCCATGTACATAAAGAACAACCTAAATGGTATTAAAATAGTAGCCCAACGTAACCACAGGTACATGTGTGATGATGTCGAAGCGCTCTATATAGACATACAGTACAGCTCATACCATTTTCTTATAGTGGGAGTATACCGTTCAGATGATGCCAATGAAGATGCCCAGAGACATCATGACACCAAGCTATTCCAAAACCTTTCAACGGCTTCGGAAAATAATACGGTAATAATAGCTGGTGACTTCAATTACCCAAGTATTAAATGGCCATTACATATAGATCAACACCTGACTGGCTCAGCGGAACTATTTAAGGGTATGTTTTTGGATTGCAACTTATATCAACTAGTAAATAGTCCTACAAGGTTCAGGCTGGGCAATATGCCCTCGCTCTTGGATCTGGTGTTGGTAAATGAGGAAATATTGGTAAAAGATATAATCCACAAACCACCTATCGGTAAGAGCGACCATTGTGTTCTAGAGTTTGAGGTGCAGGTCCAAACACAAATGTCAAACAATCTACCCAAACTTCGACGACTCTATCACCACATCGACTATGGGGAATTCGGCGTGGATCTTCTAAATAATCTTGGAGTGTTTAACCCCACAGGCAATATTGAACAAAACTGGGCAGAAACTATGGTGGCACTTAATAAAACAATTGACAAACATGCCCCACCTAAAATCATAAGCTACAAGGCCAAAGACAAACCCTGGATTGACAGGAATGTTCTAGAACTAATAGCTAAGAAAAAACAACTATGGGATAGATACCGTTCCTCAGGGTTTGATGAAGATTATAAGGCATACCGTGACACTAGTAACAGGTGTGTAGCACTGGCAAGGAAACAGAGAGCCCTGTTTGAGGCGCATATATTGGATGGCGGTGACAAAGCATTCTACTCACACATCCGACGTAGCACCAGCACCCGGATGAGCATTCCACAAGCTATGAGAAATATTAATGGAGACCTTGTCACAGATCCAAGTGGTATAGCAGAGGTGCTTGCAGAGGAATTCCAGAAAGCTTATTCAGCTGAACCGGTCCTACACCAATTACCTAAAATAACTGGGATTAAGCGGGTGGAACACAGCTTGAGCGATATTGATTTCACACTTGAGGATGTGGAAAAAGCAATAAAAGGTCTACATGCACACTCTTCAGCAGGCCCAGATCAGCTGCCAGGATGTGTCTTCAAAAACTGCGTACATATACTAGCGCCCATCTTAACACACTTAATGAAAACATCCTTTGCGGCGGGATGCTTGCCACAGGACTGGAAACATGCCATAGTGACCCCAGTGTTCAAGAGGGGAGACAAACTACAGCCTGGTAATTTTCGCCCCATCAGCCTCACCAGTATTGTAGTGAAGATGATGGAAACAATTATTTCGCACAGCTTGACCGGGTTTTTGAGCAGAGAGGGCATTATCTCAACCAAACAACACGGATTTGTTAGAGGTAGGTCAACAGTCACTAATCTGCTGACATGTGTACAGGACTGGACAAAGGAACTCGATGGCCGCAACCCAATAGATGTCATTTACCTGGACTTCGAGCGTGCATTCGACAAGGTTCCACATCAACGACTTCTCAACAAACTGGAGCATTGTGGGATACGTGGAGCTCTACTCAAATGGATAAGAAACTACTTGGAGGGTAGAACATTCCAAGTGCGTGTCGGTGGCGCCCTTTCCAAGCATAGACCCGTTGCGAGTGGCGTACCCCAGGGCTCAGTGCTTGCCCCCCACTTGTTTGGAATATACATAACAGACTTAATCGAGGTGATTGAGTGCCGGTCTGCCTTCTTTGCTGATGATGGTAAGTTCTTTGCCAACCCACTTATACACTCAGGACAGCTGCAGGATGACTTAGATCGTATCCAAAATTGGACTAAAGATTGGATTATCAAATTAAATGCATCTAAGTGCAATGTTCTGCATTTAGGGGGCAACAATCCAAGGGCTACATATAGTCTTGAGGGAAACATCCTAGCTCCAGTCAACCTCCAAAAAGATCTGGGAGTGACTGTGGCTCCTGATTTGAAGTGGGCAGAACATATCTCCAATATTGTAAAAAGGGCTAACTCCTTTACATATGTTGTTCGAAAGTCCTTTCAAAGCATAACCATCGAAGTTTTCAGGAGAATATTCAAGACCTATATTAGGCCACTCTTGGAATATGGCTTCCAGATCTGGAGCCCATACCTTCACAAGGACATCAATCTGCTGGAGAGTGTCCAGAGGAAAGCCACGAAGATACCACCGGCTCTACGACGCATGTCCTATGAACAGAGACTACGTGCACTGAAACTGAGCACTCTCGAGCAGAGACGACTTCGAGGTGATCTGATAGAGGTATACAAGATCATAAATGCGCACTATAATCTGCCAGATATCCAGAACATTCTTCTCAGGAGGGACAGCATACGGCCGTCCCGCGGACACGGCCTTCGATTGACGCGGGCCTCTGCTGATACACTGGTTGCCCATCACTTCTTCAGTAATAGAGTGGTCCATAATTGGAACTTGCTGCCGGAGGACGTTGTTTCTGCCACCTCAATAAACTCATTTAAAAATCGACTTGATAACTGGCTACGACTAGACAATTCAGTGCTTAAAAAAATGACGGACAATTAAATAAAAATAAAAAATCTATAGACTATTATATTTTATCACTAGAAGTGAACACAACAGCTTGTAGCTGCTTGTTCATAAATATATAAATAAAAAAAATAACAAAAAAAATATTGCTGCTATTGGTTCGTCGGATATCAAGCAATTAGCTAGCGCGATAATGGCGATGTCCCAGCAGAAGTATGACTTACCTGATTTTGATGGTAATCCTGTTGAATGGTTATCATACAAACGAGCGTTTGAGCATAGTGCGCACCATTACTCACACTACAGGAATGTAGTACGTTTACAGAAATCGTTACACGGCGCTGCTAAGCGCGCCGTTGACGGACTGCTTCGTACTGGAGTGAATCCCACGGAGGTCATCGAGGCTTTAGAAGAGGAGTACGGTCACCCAAGTCTCTTATTGGATTACGTGATACAAAATATAAGAGAACTTCCTCATGTTACGGAGGGAGGTACGCAGTTACGAAGTATGACAGCGACAGTAAGGAATTGCGTGCATATACTAAAAAGTATAAGAGCCGAGGGCTACATAAATAATCCCCAGATTATCAATCAAGTATTAGCAAAATTGACACCCATACAACGCTCGCAGTACGGTGAATTCGTAATGAAAACTGATAAGACGAGATATTGCGAAGATCTCAGAATATCACCTAATATGAATGTCGTCCTCGAGTTTCTTACTCATCTTTGCCGCGCGACGTCATACTACACGCCGAGCATCGAACCCGGAGCCTCACGCCGACCTATCGCACACCGCGTACATGTTACCGATTGTGACGAGAATACGGACGTCGACAACGAGGAGGAGAAACGGGATATCGTAACGTGTTTACTTTGTGCTGAAATTCATTTAATAACGGAGTGCAGTGTTTTTGTTAATAAAAATAATGACGACAAGTGGACCTTTGTTAAGTCAAACAATTTGTGTTTTAAATGTCTCAAGGGTAAACACTCCCGTTACACATGTAAAGCGAAGAAGTGTGGAAAGTGTCGATCCCCACACCACGAGTTGTTACATTTTAACAACAACAACAACGCGAGGAGCGCGGGCGCGCGCTCACACGCAGCTCGGTCAGCGACAGCGCGGACCGCTCCGAGCATAAGCGCCAACGGCTCAGCAGCGGACGGCGGCGGGGCGAGCGCAGGGTCAGTTCCCGCGCCCGCGACGCCTAACGCGAGCTCATCAACGCAGCACGATTTGCAGAGTGAGTCAGTTACAAGTATGGGATATCGAGGTAACGAGTACTCTTTGTTAAAAATATTACCAGTGACTTTAACTGTTAACGGTGTACAACGCGAGTGTTACTGCTTATTGGACGATGGCGCTACTATTTCGTTAGTGGACAGTAGTTTAGTATGTAATAGCAGTGGCACTAAAATGCCGCTTAAAGTTATTAGTGCAAGTGGTCATGTAATCATAGATAATGCCTCGCGTAGGGTTGCAGCACAGATCACAGGTCCTAATGGTATACCCCACGAGATAAATTTACGTACTATTTATAACATCAGCCTACCGTCGCAGACCATGTCAGATGAAATTTTACGGCGTTATAAGCATCTTCGAGATCTGGACTGTTCATCTATGTCGAACGCGAAACCGATGCTATTAATTGGTCAGGATAACTGGGAATTAATTGTTAACCAGCAGATACGTCATGGCAAATCGGGGCAACCGGTAGCGTCACATACTAAATTAGGCTGGGTTGTACACGGACCACTCGGTAAAGCTGTAGTGGAGTGTGGGTCTGTGAACTTTCTCTCAGTAACCGATGAGTTGCACGAGTTTGTGAAACGACAATTCGAGTTAGAGTCTATAGGTATAATAGAGAAATCACGTAAAAATTTATGTCATGAGAGAGCGTGCGACATTTTAGCGGCCACGAGTCGAAAGCGCGTGGACGGGGCGAACGTTTGTTGGGAAGTAGGCTTGCTGTGGGCACGGGATGACATATATTTACCACATAATTATAATTACGCATTTAGGCGGTTACGTAATGTCGAGAAAAAGATGGATAACGATCCGTCGTTTGCAGCAGCGTATACAAAACAGATCGAGCGTTTAGTGAATGAAAGATATGCAATAATATTACGAGAGCCGGTGAATACTAATCCCGTATGATGGCTACCTCATTTTGCGGTCGTCAATGTCAATAAACCGGGTAAAGTCCGACTTGTTTGGGACTGTGCTGCGAAAAGTAATAATGTATGTTTGAATGATGTTTTGTTAACTGGGCCCGATCTATTGAATTCGTTGCTAGGTGTTCTATTGAAATTTCGCCTCGGTCCGATTGCGTTTACAGGTGATATTGCTGATTGTTTTATGAGGATTAAAATTAGAAAAGAGGATCAGGGCGTTCAACTGTTCTTATGGAGAGGGCAGGACCGTACTCGGGAACCAGATACCTACGTGATGGACTCAATGATTTTCGGAGCTAAGTCGTCACCGACTACGGCCACGTACATTTTACGTAAGAATGCGAGTGAGTTTATAGGTTCACATCCGGATGCCGTCGAGGCCATTAACAAAAATCATTATATGGATGATTATTTAGACAGTACACATTCGGTCGATGCAGCACGGCAATTGATACGCGCGGTATCCATGATTCATGCCGCTGGTGGGTTCGAGATACGAGGGTGGGTGACGAACTCACAAACGTTGCGCAGCGAGCTACCTGCCGTCGTCACTGGCGCTGTTAATTTAGATAAGTTCCCCAGTAGCGGGGAACGTACTTTAGGTATGCTGTGGCTGCCAGAGTCAGATGAGCTGGCTTTCGATTTATCGTTTAAAAAGATACCTACCGAAATAGTGGAAGGTAGAGTGATTCCAACAAAACGCGAATTTTTAAGGATTGTTATGAGCGTTTTTGATCCATTAGGTTTGTTGTGTCCTTTTACTATAAAAGCTAAGTTCATACTTCAGAGTATTTGGAAATCGGGAGTTGGCTGGGACGATCAGCTGATTGATAAAGACGCAGCGGAGTGGCGTAAATGGTTGACAGATATACGTCAGTTGTCGAGTTTACGGGTGCCACGTTGGTATGGTCTAGGTTTAGAAGAGGTTGAACTACACGTGTTCGGTGACGCCAGTGCGTCCGGATATGCAGCAGTGGCATACTTGGTGGGCCGGAACTCGTACGGAAACCCAATTGTAGCTATGGTAGGTGGTAAGGCTCGTGTATCCCCGCTGAGAGTTATATCTATACCACGAATGGAACTCCAGGCTAGTGTTTTAGCGTGTCGCCTAGCGTGCATGATTCAAAAGGAATTAGATATCAATATCATTCGTAGATTTTTGTGGTCTGACTCTAAAACTGTACTGAAATGGATACATTCAGACCCGCGAGATTTCCAAAAGTTTGTTTCACACCGATTAGCGGAAATAGACAACAAAAGTAAAATTAGCGAATGGCGGTGGGTACCGACAGCTGAGAACCCAGCGGACGAGGCGACGAAGGCTTATTGGCCCACAAAATTTAGATTATGGTTTTCAGGTCCTTCGTTTTTGAAACTTACATCTGACCAATGGCCGGCCAACGATTTTGAAGATGACATCGAGGTGAACCTGGAACGTGTAGAAAAGGTCAATGTCGTAAAGAAATATGAGCCGATAATTGACATAAGCCGTTATTCGTCGTGGATAATAGCGGTACGAGTTATTTCACGGGTGTTCGCATTCATTAACATTTGTAGAAAGATACAGCCTGTCTGTTTGACAGGTGAGAATGTACGCGACGCGGAAACATTTATTATTAGGCAGTCTCAGGCCGAAGATTTTCCTTATGAACTAGATAGGATAAAAAGTAGTGGCTGTGTTTCAGAAAAGAGTAACATCCGCGATTTAGACCCGTTTTTGTTTGAAGGTGATAATCTGATGCGAGTTCGAGGACGTTTAGGTGATGCACCTGGTTTGAGTTTTAGTGAAAAGCATCCGATTATACTTAGCGGTCAGAGTTACACGGCGCGACTCATCATATTGGATTTTCATAAACGTTTGCATCACGCTAATCTGGAAACCGTCCCAATTCGATAAGAGAGAAGTTCTGGATTACGAAGCTTCGTCGAACGGTCAAAGCTGTTGTAGCGTCCTGTCAATTATGTCGTATTCGTAGAGCTATGCCTATTCCCCCTAAGATGGCAGATTTACCATCGGTACGATTAACAAATACGCGGCGAGCGTTCGTCCATTGCGGTATTGATTATTTCGGTCCCATGCAAGTAGCTATAGGTAGGCGTCACGAAAAGAGATGGGGCGTAATATTTACATGTCTAGCAACTAGAGCAGTGTCGCTTGATTTAGCAGCTACCCTTACAGCTGATTCGGCCATCATGGCTATCCGTCGATTTGTTGCGCGACGAGGTGTGCCATCCGTGATGTATAGCGACAGGGGTACCAACTTCATAAAAGCCGACAAAGAGCTACGAGCTGCATTGCGGGCTATGAACCAGGGCGAGCTTCAAGATTTCGTTACGGCAAAAGGTATTACGTGGCGTTTTAACAGTCCCGCATCCCCTCACATGGGTGGCAGCTGGGAAAGGCTTATTAGAACGATTAAAGCGGCGTTAATGGTCGTACTGAAAGAACGTGCACCACGCGAAGAGACTCTGTCGACAGTCTTGGCGGAAGTCGAAATGACGCTAAACAGTAGACCACTAACATTTGTAAATAATGATCCGAATGAACCTATTGCGTTAACGCCTACATTTATTATTAGGAACGGCAACCGGGGCACCTAGTCTAGGCTCTTTTGATGCGTCCGATCTCAACGGAAGAAAGGCATGGCGAAAGGCTCAGGCCATCGCTGACATGTTCTGGCAACGGTGGCTTAAGGAGTACGTTCCCACACTCCAACGACGTCAGAAGTGGTCGACTCCCACGCCACCTGTCAAAGTAGGTGACGTTATACTGGTTTATGATGAGAATGTACCGCGCAATGTTTGGCCTAGGGGCGTGATAAGTGCTGTACACCCGGGCCGTGACGGCCACGTGAGAATTGTGACTGTAAAAACCTCTAAGGGGCTTTTGATCAGACCTGTTTCTAAAATTATTGTATTGCCTACTGATAGTGTTTAATATTGTGTTCAGGAACAGGAGGGTGGGAAATGTAGGCAACCGATCTGAATTTTGTCACACTTTGTACCTATTACCTACTTACCTTTGATTGGCGTACGCGCCGAGTCGAACGATGCGAGGGGGAGACGCGGGGAGCGACGTGAGGGGTTGAAAAGAAAGCGACAGGAGAGAACGGGCAGTCAAAAATGGTTACGCATCGGGAGGACACGCGCCAAGTGGACAATCCGCGACTCCCCCCCGACTCGCTAAATTTTAATCTAATAAGTAATTACGAGCAATTTGAGTTAAATGTGCAAATATAATTGTGATTGTATTGTGATTTATAATAGACACTTTCATAAACAAAATGTAGTTGGTTTTAATCAATCCACTCGCGCAAGAAACCCTGCGCCAAAAACTACACCTAAGAAGTGCTGGCTTGGCGTCGTGGAAGGTGACATGCGTGAAAACGGTCTCACTACCTTGGACGCCCAAGTTCGTGCGAAGTGGAGGAGGAAGAGACGGAAGGCGGACCCTGAGCTCCGAGGGTACTGTGGCCTCGGATGCAATCAGGACTAACGTCTCTATGTGGATGATGATGATGAACTGTTGGCCATGGTAAAGGAAGTAGTTCCCTTCGAGGCAACTCTGTAATAGTGTCGCATAACCTATCCTTCAACTTGGGTTCGATAATCCGTAGACAGTCTTGTAAAGGAACATTGGTAAATAATGACTGAACATCAAAGCCCACCAATAATTCATCCGGTTCCAACTTATTATATTGAGTCCACGAAATGGCGAGGCGATGACAAAGGACGGTGTTTTCTCCACTAATGGCTTTAGCAATGTGTTTTGCTTTTGCTAAATCGTAGGTTGGCGAGTCAATTTGACTTACGATTGGTCGCAGTGGCACATTAGGTTAATGCACTTTCGGCAAATCGTATGGTTGTGTGATTTTAGGGCGGTACAATTTTTCGAACTCGTCCTCCTCTTCGTGCTCCTTGATCAAATTGCGTATTTTACGTGTTACTCCTGACGTGGGATTTTACACTCTTATACGTCTGTATTGTCTTCGAGTAAAGTTAGCATTTTTGCCTCATAGTCAGTGTTGTTTGCATTACTACGGTGGCGTTCCCCTTGTCGGCTTTGAGTACCAGTACATCCTTATTGTTACGCAACGCAACCAATGCCTGTCGCTTTTCGACAGTAATGTTACTTTTCGGAAAAGTAAGTTTTTCCAAAATATATCGTATGAAGTCCCAAACATTATAAATTACTAGCTTTTGCCCGAGGCGGCTCCGCCCGTGTGGATGTCCAAACATAGCCTATGTCCTTTCTCATGGTCTAATCTACCCCTATACCAAATTTCATCAAAATCGGTTCAGTGGTTAGGGCGTGAAAGCGTAACATACAGACAGACAGACAGGCAGACAGGCAGAGTTACTTTCGCATTTATAATATTAGTATGGATGACGATGAGGTTGGATTTATTAGTGCGTTTTAGGATTTTGTGTCTTTAATCTGTAATAGTAGCAATTTGTAATATAGGTGCTGTTGTAAGTTGTAACTGTAATGTTTCAATTTAAATAACACAAGGCAAACTTGTGCAAGAAAACGAAATATTTTATTTAATAGTAGGTATTTTATTTTATTAGTTATTTTTTTTTTACTTTTTCTTCATTTGCTCATTATGTTCTAGTCTATAAACACATAATAATACAAAATATACTAATAAATAATACATGTAAAATACATAAAATGAAAAATATTTACACAATATACTTTCTTAACACCTTCAGTCATCAAAATAAATACATATATATTGTGACTCATTTAGCTAATTATATACATATATTGATACTAAAATATATATTTTATAGTATTTACTTAGATTCAATAAGTCATGTCCATTTTACACAGCCTATTGTAATTCAAATATTTTTTTACACTGTACACGTAGTTGGAACTCTGTACTGTTCAATTTTGGGAACGCCAGGTACTTGAGGATTTTGACCCTGTCTAATTTTATCCTTGTACGCCTGGACATCCTGGTCTGTCTTAGGTTTGCAGACTGCAGGAACAGATAGTACCTTATAGTTCTCACCGCGGCAGTGGGACTGGCAGGAATCAAGGGGCATTAGGGTTATACATATTTCGTCGTGATTTTCGTGATACTGCACTTGCCGTTGTACCTTGCACTCGGTACTGGACTTCTGGTAACTCCTAGTCCTGTATACGTTCTGGGAACCATACTGCTCGTCCTTTTTTTCTGTGGTCTGTTTCCATTCCTCATCGGGGCGGATGATGGCTGTGTACTTGGTTTTCGGCTGGTAGGCTACCTTTTCTGCTTCCTTTTTCAGTTTCTGCGTCAATGGGTCACTGTTCTCATCATCCAAGGCAAAAGATGCCCCGTAGTATTCAGGCTGATCAACTAGGCCTTTGGGAGTTTTAAAATCGTCCCTTGGCTCACCAGTATTCTGACCACAGATACCTCTCGTAGTTTTACGGTACTCTGAGGTTGAAATAACAAATCGTTGTCCGTCGAACAAGGCACGAAGACGTCCATCTTGGATATTTAGGATAAGAACATCATCATGGTGTGTGAAGTACTGCAAGAGGGGTGCTTCTGCAGCATTGTCCCAGTAGGTTATTATATCGCCAACACTGATCTTCTGACCATTTTTAGTCCTTACGATGACATCACCCTTATTCTTTGCAGCAGAAGACGGAATGGTAATTTCAAGGTCCATACCCGTGGCAGTCCTGAAACCAGAATTATAAGGTAGCTGTTAAAAAGGTTGAAAATAGGTATTCAATTTTGTGGGTGCAGTTAACCCTAGTAAAGGAATATCGAATATAATATGGATGCGTATTCTGTTGGTTTATGCTTTTATATTTTAACAATACTGAATTAGATCATCTAGTAATATTTTCTACTTGTTTATCAAGCAAAAAAGTGTTAAACTAAGCTAGTCTTACTTAAGGTTTTGGAGATTTTCACTGGAGATTACTAAGGTTAGTACTTACTTAAGCGATATGTAAACTTCGTGTTCTTCCTCATTGAGTCTTCTAGATAGGATAGCTAATTCGTCCCATTTGCCTCGTTCTTGAGAATCCTCTTGTTGCATCACCACGTGCCAAGAACGTGACAAAACATATTCATAAGAGCGGCTACTGAATGTCTTAATTTTGGTGCCGTCAACGGTACAGAAAGCTGTAATGTAAAATAGGTATAATGTTTAGAGTTCTCTGTCTACTAAGTTATGGTGTACTAACTTTTAAATCTTAAAATCACTCCAGCGGTTTAGACGTGAAAGAGTAACAAACATCCATTCATCCATTTACTTACAAACTTTCGCTTTTAAAATATTAGTAGGATTTAGTCCTACTTAAATACTGCACGACTTTATATTTATATATGAACACTTACGTTGATAACGGTTGTCGGTTTTGAAATTGCCGAAGTGCTCATATCCGCTCCATGTTCCAAAAGGCGCATAAGAAGACATTAGATAAGGAGCAAAATCAGGAATTGGTATATTGTTGAGCTGCAATACTCCTTTTGATGATATCATCTCCAAACGCAGACTGTTTGCAAGGTATGAAACTTCCGCTCCTAGCTCTAGTTTACCGTCAGCTACCTTCTTTGGGGGGAAGCCTTCAATGTTTTGGTTTTGTTGTTTCATCATACCATAAGCCTGAGACAGCCAATACAAGTTTGCAGGGCTTATGTTTTTGTAGGTCACAGATGCTTTCATAATGTCGGGAGCGTGTGCTTTCACGAGCATCTCATAACAAGCTTGTTGAAGCTGGTTATCTTTTTTAATTTCTTGCTCACACTGACGACCCGGTTGTTGTTTCAGCTGCTCCGTGTATAATTGGCTACGTTCCGCGTTGCCCTTAATGTTTATATTACCATTCTGTCCGAACTTAACATCGATTTCGTAAGTGGTCCTTATGTCCTTTTTAAGGGCTTCAAGGAAGTTAAGGGGTGATATTTCAGGTTTTTGTACCTTGGCGACGACATTAATTTGCCCATTACCATGTTGAGCGGAATTCTTTCCAAGGAAAACTGCTACTTGAGCCTTTGGATCAACGGGGCTATTAGCTAATGCAGCTGTAATTACGTATTCCTCTTTCTGTTGGCCTTCAAATGTAGCACTCAAGTCTAAGACTCTGGCTTTGGCAATATTTATACCGGAGGAAACACGTTTGGCCATTTCCTGTCGACGTTCTGCACTATTCACCGAGATGTCATTAATCTTCTCAGCTGGTCCAAGTTCACCGCTTTGTTTCTGGTTATGGTACTCATCTGCAAAAAATTATGAATGTTATTACAAACGAATTTTCAATTATTTAAACTAAACTTTTGTTAAGTACATACCATACACAGCTGTAAACGTAACCGCCTTATTTTTAGATTGCTTTCCAAGATATCTGAAGTTCATATGAGTCAATGCAATGTCACGTAGACCAAGTACTTCACCGAAGTTAGTAAGAGCTTGCATTGGGTTATCAAAGTTTCTGTAGCTCTTGGAGTACGAATATCCTTGTAGCTGGAATATATTGCCAATTTGTTGACCGAACTTGACGTCAGTGGACCACACTTTTTTAGTACGCTCCACTAATTTGGTTGAAGGGTCCTGTGATGTAGGTGTTAAGGAATCCTTCTTTTGTTTGGCAGAATATGGCCACACACTGTAGTGAACAATAGTTGTATCTTGATCTGGTCTTAAGGGTTCTACTCTCATTTTGTATTCTCCAGATTTCATCTCCATACTCATTTTAACTGGTATGTTCACTTGATATTTTTTAACAACACCAGCAAGAGACAGCTGGTTACCGAGGGTATCTATGAAACCAACATTACCGTCAATATTCCTAGCTACCGTTAACTGAAGTTCTTTTTCCATATTTGCAGATAAATCTTGAGGATTCTTCTCATCACGCTCAATTTTCCCGGTACCCTTACTTTGGATATGTATTAATATCGGTTTCTTGTATTTGTAGATGAATGGCACACCAGTAGCGAGGGGGAACATAACAGAAATCTGTTTCGCATTAAAGACTTTGGTGTAGTGAACTTCAACACCTTTCTCCATCTCTTTCAAGTATTGTCTCGCGTCCTGTACTAAATTATTTAAGTCTCCTTCATCGAATGCGAATAATCTTTCCTGATCGTAAACATTCATGTAGAAAGAGCTTTCAAGCGGTTCCTGAGGGTCACGTTTAATGTTTAACATTTCGGATAACTTTTGAGCTGAATACTTTTGTTTGGCATCGGATTTACGGGGCTCAATAATCATGTGCTTAATGTAATCAACTAAATCTTGACCGCTGGAGAAAGAGGAGGCAACCTGAAAATAAAATGTGATGAATGAAAAGACAAATTTAATACGACATGAAAGTATCTAAATGGATTGCTTTAGTTGTCATGCGTAATAATATTTACATAATACGTACAGTATCTTTACCGGCCCATCCACCATTTTTGTACCTCCATGTAAGGCTATGTTTTTTAGGAATGATGGAGTCTTCGCTACCAATATAAGTTGTTGAGCGGAAATAGTCGTCCTCATCATTGCCATTATTATCGTAGTTGTCAAAGAATACTGCTTCCGAATACCGAACACCAAGATTTTCAGACGTTACCACATCCTTGACAGCTTGGGCTGATCTTGACCTGCAGTAAAAAGGTTTTATTAATATTAATTTAAATAAATTTGGAATTGTTTAAGTATTTTTTTTTATCTTATCGTGAAAAGTATCGTTAAATTTTACTTACAAATGCCAATAACTAGGGTCCTGTAAGTTGGCCGCGGTTTCGATACCATTCTTGAGAACAGCACGCACATGAATGCTAGGATCATCATTCGTCATTTGAGCCATCACCTGCATCATTTCCATCGTCGGATTAGCTCTGAACAAGTTCAGAGCAGCGGCAACTCTTACTTCGTAAGGTTCAGCAGTGTTCACCATAATGCTGTAAAGTACTGCTCGAGCGTATTTATCATTCTGATCTATCAAAGATCTCAGTTCAGAAACCATTTGCACTCTGAGGTAAGTAGATACTTGAGAACGACCTTCCAAATAAGGAGCGAATACATTCAAAATCTCGGGGTGACCTAAGGTTCCGATAGCCTCAATATATACGCGGGCTTTGCTCCTCTCCTCTTTTTCAACAGCTTGTTTCAGCTTCTCAGATAAACGAGGAAGAATATCGTCGAGTACAAATCGATCATGTTTTGGGGCTAAACGTCCATACATCTGAGTTGGATAGTACGACTGCGCTGTCTCATTATTTACTTGTCCCATGCGTATGAACTTGGTTGCAGCAATCAGTGCAGTTGAGTTAAGAAGTCTCTGTTCCTGTACCTCAGGGCTCATAGCAAGATCAAAGAATTGAGTCATTATTTCCTTGGTAGGATAGCGAAGAGTTTTGACTAAAGATGAAATTACCTGTGCCGCCTCTTCATTCTCTATCTTCCTGGTTTTGATCCATATTTTAATTTGTTGGAAGGCGGGTGGTGTACCTGCTTGGACTACTGCGTCACGATAGATCATCCACATATCAGCTTTAACATTATTATTTGAGGCTTTGCCTACTTCGATGCTGCGGCTGGTTTGGGTCAATTGTTCAGTGCTCATGGAAGCAATAAGACGTACAAGGATGGCAAATTTACCAAAGAAGTCTGCTTTAGGCATATTATTAGGATTATTCAACTGTTGAGCAGTTTCTAGGAGCAATTTCTGGACGTTCATAGGGGTTTGCTTCTTATCACCACGAGATTGAGAATTCATGTATAAGGCAGCATATGCTGGTTCGTTCATTGTAAGAGTATCGTCATTAATATACGCTGATGATGAATCACTGGAACTGGAACTTTGACGGCTATCTCTGAATTGGTTGATCTCATCAGATTCTCGTCTATTAGATCGGCGAGCAGCACTTTGGAAATTGTCGTACTGCACTCTAATGTGTTCATGAGATTCTTCAGAAGACTGTGATGTTTGGGATGACTGATCGTGGATGGCTACCTGTTTGGTCGTCATGGCGTATAACAGAGTCTTCACTTTACGGCTGGCTTCAGGTTTCTGCCATTCAGGAGCATTATCTTGTTCAACGGAGTGTAGAGTAAGTTTTATAAAGCTGTGAACTTCGGCTTTTTGTTTGCCGTACACATGGGGGTGCACGTGCACAGAGCTGGTAGTTTCGGCTTTGTAAATAGGACCTTGCTTACCAACCAGGATACGAGAGACTGAACCATGCGAGATAAACTGTTTCTCATTGTGCTTGTGCGCAGTTCCTGTCCATTCAGCGCCTTCAGGCACACCAAAGTGGTAAGCGACTCTGTGGTGGCAATGTCCATAGTTTCTACTCTTAGTAACTTCCATTGGGTCTTCTTCTGAAGTAAATTTCGGGAGCTCTCGTCGCCACTCAGCGGCCACGGGAGACACAGAGTACAAAGTTTCACAGTCACCGGTAACATCAGTTTCGATTTTCCTGAACAGACCCTGTTGACGTTCTTTGTCATAGTTATTCTGAGGATTAGGGACGTGACGGTGTGTAGACAAGTCTACTTGAAGTGCACTAATAAGACCTTTCAACAAATTCTCGTTGGAGACAGAGATAGTTGAAGGTAGATTGATAGATTGAACACGGCCTCCTTCGACTACTATTTCAAAAGCTTTGTCCAGATTTTGTACTGGATTATACTTAAGGTCGTCAGGCAAGTCCATATTATTAGGCAACTGTTGGTGGAATGGCGCATGTTGAGGATCTTCAAGCTTAGCCTGGAGGCGGCCTGGAGACTTGACACGGATGATGAACTGGGCTTTAAAAGCACTGCCAGAGCTGGCACCCTCGTGAAGACGGGTTAATGTATGGGAGTTCACATCGTAACGGTATTGTTGGCCAGTTTGCCAGGGAAACTCTTGCTGGTTCCCAGGCTGCTGTTCACTCAGGCGGCCTGAGGAGACGACGACTGAAAAGATATAACAAATCTGTTGTGATAGGTGAACATTAAACGCATGAAAATACATATAATTCAAATAAAAATTAGACCAAAAATATAATTATATCAAAAATACACCCTGTATGGTGTATTTTTGCAACGGGGCAGTAAAGGCAAAGGAGAGACCTTCCCTAACTTTTTAAGATATTTTTAACTGCATTCACAGATTTTGGAAAAATCGTACAGTCAGCAAGAAAAATATTAAAAGTCCAAGAAATTGTTGAAGTCGCCAATCGATCCTATTTCATGTGGGGATAAAAGACTTTATGGGACTTTAGCTTTGATTATTAGGAAAGACAGAAATCGTCAAAAACATTTCCCATAAATTTCAGCAAGAAAAACAAAAATTTACAATGATTAAACTTCTTGTTTCGGATAGGAAGTGAATAAGATTAGCTGAAGTCCATTTTTCACTAATAAAGGACATTTTATCATAAAATCTTGGATTTTTGAAATTCGAATGGCATTAGAAAACTATGGGTAGGTACGAAGTGGGTGGTACGAAATTGATTTCTATGAATACCATTTTAATATCGACAATTGGGTATTATCCTATAAGTACCTAGTTAAAATAAATTATCTAACCGAGCTTATTAAATTAATAATGGTACAAGAGCGGTAAAATTGCGTCGGTTCTTATTTTATAGTTTTTATTTATTTTTAATCAACCACCCAACCTATAATAGTAACTGATTGGACTATTACATTTTATGACGTCACTAAATCTTTTTCATACAAGTTGCCTTGAAAACTTATCGTTTTGACGTTTAGTGAAAAGTAATTAATTTGACTAGTCAGTAGAATACCCAAGAATACTGCATGATATTTTTAGCACACGCCTATCGGTAGAATACAGTTAGTTAGGTACTAATACCGATAGGCGTGTAGGTAGATACCGCATTTACTTGAATTATAAATGCCCTATGTTCTCATAATAAATAAATTCTGCAAGCAAAAAAGCCAGCTTCAAAAACCAAGAAGTTACATTAAACTGTATCCATTCAAAATACAAAATACGAGTATGACTTTTCCACATGAAGAAGTATTATGTCGAATCTAATACTTCTTCAGTTGGAATCTAAATTTAAATAAAAAGTAGACAATTGGCGAACAAAACACAAAAAAATACAATTCAATCGAAATGAAAGCTAATTTTATGAAGTCGTTATAACAATAAGCGACTTACCGATAAACGCCGCAAGAACCAGCAACTTCATGACGCCTTCTTCAGTTTTGCTGGCACTAGGTCTTCCAATGGATGAGTGCACAGTGAAGTCCTACTGCCTTCCCCTAGCTTATATACCAGGTCATCTATTACACGTGCCATTGGGTCTAAAACCGACCCTTGAACTGAGTGATAACTACAATGTTGCTCTAGTTCTAAGGTGATGAGATCAGTTATTATTTTATCTTTGATTTACTAGCTTGTTACAATGGGTTTAGATATCTGATTTCAGCTAAGTAAGGTACAAAAAATTCAACAGCTGGTCTAACTGCAATGCTTCGATATCGCCTTTGGGTTGTGGAGTTCAGTAGGTCTAAAAAGATCACTTACAGGATGAATTTTTCGACTTTTACACGAAATTAGAATCTGCTTAGTAAATGAATTGTTGTGAATTAGCTTATATAACTGACCATTTAAGAATTTTACTCCCCTTCCAGCTGACCGATTGTTTTGATATTTGATACACACCTTTAGTTCGGACAATCTAATATATAAAATTCTCGTGTCACAGTTTTCGTTGCCATACTCCTCCGAAACGGCTTGACCGATTTTGATGAAATTTTTTGTGCTTATCCGGTATCTATGAGAATCGGCCAACATCTATTTTTCATCCCCCTAAATGGTGCAGCGGGAACGGGATCTGACGCCACGCGTGCAGGGAAATTGGCGGTACGAAGTTCGCCGGGACAGCTAGTAATCCATACTTTTCCATACTAATATTAATATTATAAATGCGAAAGTAACTCTGTCTGTCTGTCTGTCTGTCTGTCTTTCTGTCTGTCTGTCTGTATGTTACGCTTTCACGCCTTAACCACTGAACCGATTTTGATGAAATTTGGTATTGGGGTAGATTAGACTATGAGGAAGGACATAGGCTATGTTTGGTCGCGATAACCGACATCCACGCGGGCGGAGCCGCGGGCAAAAGCTAGTACCATATAAATCAATAAAACAATTTGATTTGCTCATTATTACGAGAGTTTTAAGTTCATTTAGAGACTTCATTGTCAAGATATTTATGACGCAGGCTAATTTTGTTCTTATTGCCCGTCCGGTTCTTAGTTGAACCAGGAGTAAGCTCTTCATATTTATCGATGTAAGCAGAATCTGGCATGTTCCCAACCAAAATAGGTTCCCAGTTCGATTTTTCATTCGAAGATACATAATTGTAATAAATTAATGTTCCACAGGCAACATTAGATGGAAATGACAAATCGCTTTATAGAGATGATATTTGAAATTTGTAATTTACTTTTTTTCATTGAAAAGCTATATTAATACGTTGATGATACAAACATAAAAATGATTTCTTATTATATATACATAATCTAATCGCGTAAACAGGAAGTTATGTACCTACCCGCTAAGAAAAGTGTTTTCGCTAGACATTGTTGCAGTTTCAAAACAAAAGGGATGATGAACTTTTATGCGACTCGTGTAAATATTAACTACGCATATAATTAAATACAAAAATTGATCTATGAACTTGTGATAAATACCGATTTCAGTGTCGAATCCAGGACCCAAATTTGCAACCAATTTCTTACAGGGGAATGCTCTAATTAACTGGGCTACTTTTCGACACATATTGGATATTCGAAATATCTCCTATCGAAATATCACCATTTATAAATTCATCTTGAAGTGATGGTGGGGCCATCTACTATAACATAACATAACATAAACTCACGCCTGTATTCCCCGAAGGGGTAGGCAGAGGTGCTAGCACCGACATTTCGCCAGTTTATGTTTCTGCGGTAGCCTAGTGGTATGGGTAATGGACTGCTGAGACGAGTCTCGGGTTCGATCCCAGGTTTACTATGGCACACACCAATGACATTATCGATGCTTTTCGAAGTTATGTGTGTATTTATCGCAGGTTATAAGTGCCCGGTTAATGGTAATAGGCTCGCCACCTTTTACATTGGGATTGGGACTGATTTATATAAACTATATAAAAACAATGTATCATAACCTCGTTTATTTTATTCCTGGCAGTTCGTTAGAATATTAGTGGTTGGGCTCCATCGTCGGTCCAAAACGAATGTTACAAATATTCAAAACGTGTAATATCCAATACCTATAACCAAGTCATATTACTAGCATACATATAATTGAAAGCTGCATCAAAATCGGACTTTTATTTTTGGAGAAAAATACAAAATTAATTTGGACAAAAACATCCTCTTACCCCAAACGCATTTATCGTCTCCGTAGTAAAAATTATTTTTATTTGAAGTAGAGTAAAAAAAAAAATCGTTCCGTATAAAAAAATGAACCAAAATTTGTGCCTTTCCTAGAGTCATAAAAGTTCAAACTGACATCTTCCACTTCGTTATTGACTAACACGTGTAAAATTAAAATTATCAACTATTGAAGTTCCTATCGTATTGATTAGTTGATCAATTAGTTAGGTTATAGATCACTTTGTATACTATGTTGCGCATAAACATTTTGTCATGATTAGCCACACTCGTTAGTTCATTGCCAGGGTTCATAGAAGTATCACGTTACTAGCGGTGACTATCATACTTATAATTAAACTAGCTTTTGCCCGCGGCTCCGCCCGCGTGGATGTCGGTTATCGCGACCAAACATAGCCTATATCCCTTTTCAAGGTCTAATCTACCCTTATATCAAAGTGGTATAGGCATGAAAGCGTAACATACAGACAGATAGACAGACAGACAGAGTTACTTTCCCTTTTTTTTTTTTAAATATTACTAGCTTTTGCCCGCGGCTCCACCCGCGTGGATGTCGGTTATCGCGACCAATGTCCTTTTTCATAGTCTAATCTACCTCTGTACCAAATTTCATCAAAATCGGTTCAGTGGTTAAGGCGTGAAAGCATAACATACAGACAGACAGACAGACAGAGTTACTTTCGCATTTATAATATTATTAAGTATGGAAGTATGGAATCAGAGTTTGGAAGTAAAGAAAAATAAATAAATTTTCTACCCCAAGACGTAGGCAGAGTTTTAATTTTCAGTGTATTTCACCAACTATGATCTCTAGTCTCATGGTAAATTGCCTTCCTATTACCGTCAAACGAGTAGATACTTTTTCATGTGCTATGTTTGCTGGCGAATGGAGGACAACCCTATCCTTTAGTGACCTTTACGACACCTACGTGAAGAGATGGGGTGGCCCTATTCTACTGGGAACCAACATGACAAAGTATTTTGTAAAATTGTACTTTCTACCCAATTGCAAAAACCAAAGTAACGCGTTTGATATAACTATGTCATAGCAGTATTTGCCAGTTTGATGGTTTATTAAAAGTTAAATGTAAATCCTTTCGGTCGAATAAACACACCCGAAACCTTATAGGTTCAATATTCATGTGTATATTGTACTAGATTTTGCCCGCGGCTCCGTCCGCGTGGTTGTTGGTTCCCGGCAATTATTCGAATTTTTTTCTACGTACAAACCTTCCCTGGACTTTTACGAATAATTCAAGACCAAAAAAAAAATAAAGTTTAAAACTAAAACCCGACTACCAAAAAATCACGTTCTAAAAAGTGGCAAACAAGAAAATATCAAGGATAGCCGTGGTCGTATGCCACTTACTCTAACAAAACAATATATTCTAGGTAAAAGTGGCATACGACCACGGCTATCCTTGATATTTTCTTGTTTGCCACTTTTTAGAACGTGATTTTTTGGTAGTCGGGTTTTAGTTTTAAACTTTATTTTTTATTTAAATTATTTTGGGGCAAGGTAAAACTAATAATTTATACATATTTGAAATGTGCTCATAAAGCACTTTCATTTGATACCAAACACGGCATATTTATCTCAAATTTATTTTTTAACACAGTACCTTATGAGCGCTAGAGGGCGCCACACAAGATTGAGTGACACGTCATATAGCCTATAACCATCGGACGATCAAGCCGCTTGTAACGATACCTCATTTGTCCAGTTCTAATAAGTAGTTAAGGAGCTATGAGGGAACAAATGAACATACATACATACATACATACATACATAGCATGTCAAAATCATAACCCTCCTTTTGGCTTCGCCGTAGTCGGGTAATTAGCCAAATCGGTAAAGGCGTTGTTGAGTTATAAGTGTTATAACATTACAACGAAAAGTGGCATTGATTTTTATATATATAGATTGTGTATTGATGGATGACTCCTTCAGACTGAAATTATTTTATAAGTTCCAGTTAATCTTACTACTATAGATAAGACAATAATCATCTCATGCTATCTAATATTTATACTCATATAACCTTTGATGTATATTTATGGACTACATTTAACTGGGGTAACTACATATTACTTCGGGGTCGGCGCAACAAATTTGTACTTTTCAATTTTTTTTTTATTTCTGTTTACAGTCATTTTAACATTTACTTCCTTCAAAAACTATACCTACCATCTTTCACCCAGTGGATTTTGTCCAGTCCGTCTTTCTTTCCTTTTGTTTTGTTAACCCTAGAAAGATAATCATGTTGGGAGTTACTTAAAAGATAATCATGTGCCTCACGAGCGCACAATATAGTAAGGTCTACCTGTGGCCTGGAAAGGGTTTTAATCATGAGTAGATTGTTTCATTATAAGGTTAGTACATTATAAAATAAATTAAACTCATATCATTTTGAAAATTATTTATTTTACGAGAAATTTAACACAATGTTCTAAACCTCTTAGAAAAAGTAACAAAAAATAGCAGTCTTCTTTTAAGTGGACTTATTTTCCTTTTTAGACGTAATTAATCACGAGTAATGCTTAATTGTACTTATTACTAACATGAAAATTAATAAAACATATCTTCGGGCTCAGGAATGGCACACTAAGTGCAGTCAACACACACATCTTTTCTGTGTTCGCCACAGATGCATTTTTTGTATTTGGCGCATGTCATTTTTGACATTTATGTACAGCTTTGGTAGTAATTGAGTCCTGGTACCCGTCTTCCACGTCGCTCTGAACGTCATCCTCACTCAAGTGATCCTCCTCCTCACTATCACTATCCTCAGCAACATGCAGCACATTACCATCACCTTTATCGTAAAGCTTATTTACTATTTCATCTTCAGCTAAGGATAGATCCTTAGCTGAAGATTCCGTGCACGAATAGATTCCGTTCCATGATTTTCAGACCCTAAAACACACAATAAAACTATAAAATACAAACAACTACTAATAAATAGCTACTAATCAAAGTTGATGTGTTCCAACGAAAGTTACACAAAAGATAATCATATGCTCCACGAGCGCAACACTTAGCTAAAGCAGCTAATCCAAAGTACTTACCGATGGTACGGGTCCGCCTGCCTGTTGTACTCGGCGCCGACTGAGATTACCTGGCGTGACAAGTTCGAGAGCACGCCCGTTAAAAAGAGACAGCGATAAATGTGTTTTGCTTGCGCCTCTGAGGCGCAGATTATCTTTCTAGGGTTAATGCTCGATGTATGTTGTTTTTAAAGTGTTATATTATAGAAGCCATTAGCCGAATTCAAGCCATTTATAATATGAAATGTAAAGGTAAGAAGAAAAATTACATCAATGACATTATTTTTAATAGTAGATATTATATAGCAATGTGATTAATCTATATAAAGCGCAATAATATACTTGGTCCTATATTATTTTTAAGAATAATCATATCATAAGATCGCTTTCAATGCTTTTCGTTGTATAAAACTGATAAATGTTTCAATTCTTTACATTGATACGTTTACATGTTCCACGTTCTCTAACCTAACCTACCAATATGTTTTTGGGATACATTCGTCGTTTTGCTCCATTCGGAGTCAAAACTCAGAACGTTGGTGAACTTATACTTAGGTTGATATGACTTTAGTTTAGTTTCTTTCTTCAGTTCAACAGACTTGGGATCGCTAAATTCACCTTCCAAGGAGAAAGATGCTCCGTAATGTTCGGGTAGATCAACGAGACCCCATGGAGTCATATAGTCGTCGCGAATCTCAGTACTGCTCTGCCCACAGACTCCCCAAGTACTGCTATAATAATCGTCGTCGGTAAAGATGATCAATCTGTGTTTATCATAAATAACATGAAGACGTGTGCTATGGATATCAAACACATAAACACCATCACTGACAGTGTAATACTCTAAAAGAGGAATTTCTCCATCACTATCCCAGTACATCGTGAGGGCACCATCTGAAGTCTTATTAGCGTTGCTCTTAACTTCAATATTGTCTGGTTTGATATCAAGTTCGAAGAACTGACCGAATGTAGTTCTGTTAAAATTAAAACAATGCTCAATTAAAGTTAAATAATATAGCAATCCTATCAAAGTGCATTAAAGCAACTCATTACTCATACAATATGACACTGTCTAAGAAATACGTACTTGTAAGAAATGTAGACCTGTTCTTGGTTAGCGCCGGGCCTTCTGGTGAGGATCGTGAGATCGTTACCTAATTCATTTGCATCCACCATTACCACGTGCCATGACCCAGTGAGAGCGTAGTCGTAGCTGCGACCACTAAACGTCGATACCTTGTTGTCGTCAATTGCACAGTAAGCTGTGGCACATAGCGAAAAAATAATGAGTAAGAAGTTATTTTATATGATTATGTGTGGGCTTCGTAATTAAATATTCATATAAATCAATTCACGAATGATGTACTGGTGATCCCCACCACAGGTAAAAGGGATAGGCCCAAGAAGTCCTGGCTTGACGTCGTGAAGGATGACATGCATGCAAATGGTCTTACTACCATGGACGCCCAAGATCGTGCCAAGTTGAGGAAGAAGAGCCGGAAGGTAGACCCTGAGCTCTGAGGGCACGCAAATAGGATTGTCGTCTAAATGTGGATGATGATGTACTGATTGTATAAATCATGAAGCTATTTCCAAGTCGAGATTTTTCAGCAAAAAATTGGTAAAAGATATTATTATAATAGCATCGTTGAATAATAATTAATTATAGAAGAAGACAAAGTTTCTACTCTAATACTTACTCTTCTTTTCGTAGTCAGAACTCCAGTAAAATGAATTTAATTCTAAATAATTAATTGGTGCATACATAGACATGGCGTAGTGATAGTCCGACGTAATTGTCACCTTGTCCATATTGAATGAACCATAGTTGGTAATAAATTTTGAGGCAAAATAATTATCATAGTAAAACCATTGTGCTTCTAGTTCTATTTTGTTATCGCTAGACTTTATAACAGCATTTATTTTATCGTCCATAGAATATTTATGCTTTATGTAATGTCTGTAAGCATAGCCAACAAAATCAAGAATTATAGGATCTATTTCAGTGTATGTGACTGTAGTCTTGAAATAATCAGGGGCATATGCTTTAATGATCATGTTATAGCAATCCGTTTGATAGAAGTTCTGTTTGCTGATATTTTGTGCGCACTTTTTTGCCATGGGGTCCTTTTTAAGCAACTCAACGTACTCTTTGGAACGAGTACCATAGCCATTAATGCTGATGTTATTGTTTAGATACTGTATGTTGTATTCGTAACTCAATGTTAGATCATTTTTCAAAACATCCTCCAGATTTAATAGACTGAGTTTAGATTGTTTTGTATCCAATTTGAATACCGCATTGACTTGATCTGAGTTATGAGCAAAGAAGGCTGCTTGGAACTTGGGATCAATCACGCTATAGGCCATAGCACCAGTAAATACAAATTCTTCCTTCTGTTGACTATCAAACGTAACACTGAAATCTATTAATTGTACTGTAGCAGACTCAATACCCGATGAAACTTTTTTTATTAATTCTTCTCGACGTGCTACACTATTGGCCTCCACATGCTTGGTGGTAGTAGCTGGTCCCATTTCTCCACTGTTATTCACATTATATAGTGTATCTGAAAAGGAAGATATAATGATAAAATAAACATGTACACTCAATTTCTAGCGCACTTCATTTACAACTAAAAGTATTCACAGTTAATAACAGTCATAAACTTAGCTACATTAGTACATATTAAGTTTATGTTAACACTACTACACTTAAAATAAAACGGTTCCATCGTTATGTTATGTTATGTTATGTAACAAAGTCCAAGTCAGTAAGAGTGTGATAATCTCTTGGCTGTTATTTTTATAACTACATTTTAATTTTCCGTTACTTACTAGAGGGGTATGCAATTTAATAATGATGCAAAGATTACTGAATTGAATAAATTTGTAACCCATGTTGTTTTGTTACATATAATTTTGGTACGATAGGTGAATATGAATACGAACTTACCTAAGTATAATGTAAAAGTAGTTGACTTCACTGTCGTCTCTTTGGCAAGATATTTCAAAGTAAACTCGGTTAGTGCAATATCTTTTTGATGTAATAAATCACCAGCGGTAGTCTTAAAATCATCGTCAGTCAGAATTTTTTCCCAATCCTTGTAGTCAGTAGAGTATGAGTACCCTTGTACCTCATAGACCATGCCCTTCGGTTGTCCAAATTTAAGGTCGACATCTACAGTCTTCTCTGAACGATTGATAGGCTCTGTATCATAGGTTAACGTTTTGCTATTAAACATACCAGTATACGGCACTACATTGAACTGAAAAAGATTGATATCTCTATCGGAATATAAAGGTTCAAATTGTACTTTTCCTTGTCCAGGACTAAACTCTATGTCTATTTTAAGAGGAATCTGAAACTGTAACCATTTCGATAGACCAACAGCGTAGTTCATATCTCCAAATATATCTTTGAAACTAATACTGGATTGTACTTCAGACGCGTATGTGAAATCAAGTTTAGTTTTTAGTGATCCACTTGTGAACATAGATCTTTTGTCAATGGTAGCTTCTGTATGTGTTTCGGCCGTTATAATAGAAGGTTCCGTATGTGTAAATAAGACCGGTAGTCCGCTTGCGAGAGGGAAGCTAACCACAAACTTATTTAAGAATGATATTTTAGAATATTGATCATCCATTCCTTTAAATAAATTTGCGACACTGTCAGACATAAACTTGTAAAGGTCTTTTTCATTGAAAGTAACGAATTCCTGTTGGCTTCCATCGCTGATGAATAAAGCTCCTTGTAGAGGTTGGCGAGGCATACTTTTAATTTTCAGCATTTCAATGATTTGCTTAGCAGAAAATTTGAGTTTGTGGTCAATTTCAATGGGTTCATAGAAAGCTTTCATGAAGCTATTGACAAAATCTTGCATGTCAGATATAGACAGCGTCATCTGTGAATGAAAATTATAATCTTGCATAACTAATAAACAATTACGTTTATTCGTAATACCCTACTAGTCTGAAAAAAGGTATTCTCTGGTAAAAAAATAGGTATTTGATTTGCTAATTCTATATGTAATGAAACTAACCTCTGTATTATCATAATCCTTATATCTGATTGCACTTCTTATGTATTTTGGCAAAAAGCTATTTTTACTGCCAATAGTTGAAAGTGTCTTAAAGTAATTATAATCATTTTCGCTCGTAAACCCTTCTTCTATTTCAACGGTCGAGTAAATGGTGTCGAATTTCTTCTTCGTGACCATATACATTACCGATTTTGCATTCTTAGCGCTGTAAATGATATTGAACACAATCATTACAATACTGTATGTAATGCAAAATTGTACTACTGTTTAATGTATATTTAATAAACTAATTATAAAACTTACAGTTCTGCAAAACGTGGATCCTTCAAATCAGCAGCTACAGTTATACTTTTTGTGAGAATGGCGCGGACTTGAGTGCTTTGGTCATATTGTGTCATAAGTGCTAACACTTGCATCATCTCGGCGCTAGGAAAAGCTAAGAAGAGGTTCATAACTGCTGCAACCCTTACTTCATAAATCTCAGCAGAGTTCCTTACGATATTATAAAGCACCGCTCGGACATATTCGTTCCTTAGGTTAGCTAAATCTTTGAAATTTATAACCATTTGAGTGCGAATATATTTGCTCACTGTGATATGCCCTTCTATGTAAGGGGCAAAAACCTTTATTATGCTAGGGTGAGCTAAATTGCCAAGAGCTTTTATATAAACCTGAGCTTTGTTGGTATCATCATTTTCTATGGCATGTTTTAGTTCCTTAGCAAAATGGGGTACCATGGTGTCATGTATAAATTTATCATCTTTGAGATAACGAGCCCACGATCTGCTTGAAGCCAGAAGAGCCGAATTGTTGACAAATTTAAGCTCCATAACTGGAGAAGTTGAAGCGAACTTGAAGAAATCTTTCAATAGATCTCTGGAAGGGTTGCTGAAACTAGCGCCCATAGCAGCGATCACTTCTGCTGCTTCCTCACCTTCAATCTTCTTACTTATGATCCATTTTTTAATTTGTTCGTAGGCTTCAGTAGTACCTGTTAATACTACAGCATCACGGTAGATGGCCCACATGCTACTTTCGGCTATATTGTTGGAAGTTCGAGCTTCAACACTATTGCTCAAATAGGTTAGCTGCTCAGGATTAAATATAGAAAGGATATCGACCAGGAGGCGGAAATTTAAAAGGAATTTGCCCTTTGACATATTATTGGGATTTTGCAGTAAAGGGGCTAACTCTTGTAGAAGAACCTGGGCTCTAGCGAAGGCTTGTGGTTCCGTCAAGTTTCCCAAGTATAAAGATGTGCCATTATATGAATATAAGAGAGAATTTATTGAATGATATTTTTCCGGTTTTTCATAAGAATCACCAGTGTCTCGTTCTATAGAGTTTAAATAGAACTTAACGTAACTGAAAACTTCAGCCTCTTGTTTACCATGAACAATGTGACTGGAGATGGCACTGCTGAAAGCTTCTACTTTGTATATATGACCCTGTTTTCCGGCAAGTATACGAGACTGAAATGTGTGTTTTACTAACTGCTTCTCTTTGTTATCATATGTACTCTGTGAAACATTACTCTGAGGCATACCTTCGTAATAAATAACAGATTTATTACATTTGTCATAGTTTCTGCTTTTAGTGATTTCAACGAGATTTTCTTCTGTGGTGAATTGTGGTAATTCACGTCGCCACTCTGATGCTAATGGCAATACTGAATACAAAGTCTCGCATTGGCCAGTGACGTCAGTTTCCTGCTTCATAAAGAGGCCTTGAAAAGTATTTTTGTCTAAACTATTCGGGTAGTCAGGGACCAGGCCGAAAGGAGAGAGATCAACTTGAAGTGTACTTATTAACCCTTTGAGGAAGTTGGTGTAAGTAACAGATAGCATAGAAGGCACATTGATTGTAACGACACGACCACCATCAACGAAAATCTCGAAAGTTTGGTCCATATCCTTAAATGGTTGATACTTAAGATCGGGTATATTCATTTTATCGGATACATGTGTCTTGAATGGCGTGTACAAGGACTTCTGAAGATTTGCAACTAAATGACCAGGAGCTTTCACTCTGACAATAAACTGGGCCTTGAAGGCACTTCCTTGACTGAAGCTATCTTCGACGTTGGTGAATGTGTGAGAATCTACATCATAATGATACACTTTTCCAATTTGCCAAGGCCATTGTTGCTCTTCTACGACCGGATTTGATGAGGTGGCAGCTGAAACAAAGCATAATAGAAGCTCCATACACATATCATGGCATAACTACCAGTATGGTAAAACATACAAAGAAGTTGGAAACTAAATATAAGTAATTCGATAAATTAGACTATAATGTGTGACTAAATACGTTTTGCAAGGCACACCTTTGACTACCTAAATGTCTATTGCTTTAGCGGAACAGCTATTTTGGACACTACTACTTTAAGACAAGGTCTATGAAAAATTGAGCGGCGTTCTCCATGAGCGTAACAGGGCGAAGCAATACTTCACTGCGGGGCAGCGACTCCTTCATTATAAGGCACAGGTTCGGCCCCACATGGAGTACTGCTGTCATCTTTTTGCTGGAGCGCCCGCACTTTCGACTGCGAGACGTGCGTTGAGGCTCCTCGACAGTCCCATACTCGCAGGCGATGTGGAACCTCTCAGCCTTAGGAGGGACTTTGCCTCACTGTGTATTTTCTACCGCCTATATAATGGTTTGTGCTCAGATGAATTATTTGACATGATGCCCACAGCTACATTTTATCATCGCACCGCTTGCCATACACAGGGAATTCATCCCCACACAATGCATCCGAATACATTAGTCCATAGGCCGCGGTTACCACTTTCCGTCAGGTGGGCCGTATGCTTATCTGCCACCTAAGTGGTTTAAAAAAAAGACCTTGAAAAAAATTGGGGTCACCCCTAATGACGGTTGGATTCGCTTATCAGCCTAGCAGAAGCAGGCCGAGGTGACATGCAATTTGCACTTTGGAACCCGGCTTCTCCGAGTAGTAGGTATAGTAAGAGACTCTACTTTTAGTTACAAGCGTCGGTAGCTTAGTGGATAAGGAGTCGGTCTTACGATCGAGAGGTCCCGGGTTCGAATCCTGGCCATTACGCTACCAACGTGAACCCACTCCTAGCACATACAATTTAGCTAAGTTGAAGGGGTAATATTATTAATATCGGTTGCTAATATTTTAAAAAATGAAGTATGAAGCAAAGTTATTGACTGGTATGCAATGATATTTTATACAAGATATGTTACGTTCATAGTAACTGACTTCTCAAATCTGATCCAGCAGTCTGTCAGTGCACAATAGTTGACAATTAGCGTTAAAGTAGTACGAAAGATGGGATAAGCACATGAGTAAAAAAGATAGCTATAATTCGGAATGATTCGGACGATTGCGCTTCGAAGCATAGATTATGATTTTGTTGAACAGAAGGGGTATTTCGTTGGTAGGCAAGAAATTAAATTCGATGAAAAAATAATACGTCATTATTTATTTCGGAAAATGATAATAATTCAAAAAGATAATTAGGGAACTTCTCGAAAATAAAACCATAGTACCGTACTGACGTTATAATCAAAAATTAAACTCCTTCAAATAAATTTAATTTATTTCTTTTCTGCCCCTTAGAAAGTTTTTTATTTTGGGATTATTTTTATGAGCAGAATGAAGCCGAACAGTGGTATATTTGTCAGTTATTTATATTCTTCCTGAGCAATGTTCCTTTTTCCGAAGTATATCTCTCAGTGGCTTCAAAATTATTGCTACAAATTCTGCTGCTTTTTGAAGGTGTCCAGTCAAACTCATTTCGTCGTTCTTTAACAATTGCAATCCACTCTTGAAGTCGAACTTCATTAGTCGGAAACCTTGAAAAAAAATTTAGGTTATTACAATTATTTAAAGGACAACAAATAAATAAAACAAAAATTATATTACTGAATTTTGAATAACAAATAAAACTGAACAGCAGGTCAAAATTATTACTTTAGTAGGCAGTAAACTGAAAATTACCCTATGTCGCATCTGTACTGATAATCTATGCAAGCAGTGTTGTTGTGTCCTTGTCGTGCTCATATCAAAAAGTATTTCTGTCCTTTTTCTTTGCCGCCATTATTTTAAAAATATTAATAAACTAATTTTAATGAAATACACTAAAAAATCGGTAATATTGTATGTACTTACATGTGATAGAAGGTCCTTCGTGTTTTATTGATTTTAGTGTCGTAATTTGTACATTTTTAAAAATACACCATGGCATTTTTATTGCCATTTTATTATGCGCTTACATACGTGACAACTCGGTGTTTGCCAGACATATACTAAATGCGATACGTCCCAATTGGGACGTTTTCGCGTCTTCACCAGGCGCAGTCTAATAACATATCTGCCTCTTTTTTGTATGTAATATCATTGCTGGTATGCCACAACTGTTGTAGGCGTGACAGCCGTCTGACATCGCAACCACTATTTCTTGTATTGCTCGTTATTTTTACATTACATTACATAGAATCACGCCTATATCCTCTGAGGGTTAGGCAAATGTGAATTAACACCCACATTTTACCAACCATTGTATTTGCACACGTCGGAAGCTCTCGACAAAATGTATGAAAAATTCAAATTGTAATTACAACATTCATAGATCGTGCACATGCACGGTAGTGTTGATGTGTGAGAGACTTCAAAATGTTAGGGTTGGCATTATTTGAAATTGTAACCAATATTTGAGCGAGATAGTATGATTTTTCTCGCTCTATCCCTTAATGTCATGAGTTACGTCACATCCGATAACGGTGCCAATCCTGTTGTTACAAACGTATTCCATCTTTGTCTTCTATTCGGAAAGAAAATTGATGGCGATGCATTTTAGTCCCCTCAAACCACAGAATCAGCACCAATAACAAAACACTACTACAATGATATCTTTATAGAGTAGTTAAACCCGATTGTGTCCATGAAAGACTAACTATTGCTCGCGACTTCAGCTGCATAAAATTTTGATCGGACTGAGATCTGATCTTATGACCCACAATCCTATTTCTAGGATAACACATAGCCTATACTACGAGTATGTTATATCAGGGGCACTATTCACTATACACTAAAAAATATATGTCATAATTCGAGGGCAGAAAACGTAATTGCTGTTAGTAGCCAAAATGGTGAAAGTGAGTTTAAAATACCATTAGAATCTGAAAAAAATACTGCGTCAAATGATGTGGGTCTCATTTCGTCTTTTACATGCAAAAATCTCGTCTTTTACTTCTTTTTCTACCTCTTTTACTTATAGCATTTAAATTCTGTTTCTTGTTTAATACCGTAAAACCATCGATGTTAGGCCTCGCTATAAACCTGTTCACAGCTTATAACATTTTTACGTTCCAAAAATAAAAACTAAATTGCTATATGTGACCAATATCCTTTTAATAATAACTTTAGCAATTATTTGATAATTCCATTTGAAGGATAAGGATAATTCCATCACCTGCGATTTATAGCTAATGTGAGTGGTGGAGCGCTGTACTTTCTTAATTATTTCCCACATAATTTAATTGTATTTCAATTTTGTAATTTAATAAACCGCTTCTATGTATCGAATAATGTTTGAATATTGGCGCTCATTTGTTGACCACTTAGTGTTGGAGGAGGCCAATGAATGGCGCTGTGAATGGATCTGTTCGAACTATATTTTGAGAACGAAGTTTCTATGAGCGAGACTCTCAAGCACCACGGCGGATCATCTACCCGCTCGCATTTTTTAATCAGTCACTAACTCGCCGCTGGCACCGAATGGTGTCCTTTTTTGACTCCGCTAACGCAAAAAACGGAAGTTTGATTAATTCAACTCCTCGTTTCTTTCTGTGTAATTCTATAAGTTCCTTGGCCACATTCTCAAGTCAGTATAAGGGAAGTGTATCGGAAGAAAACGACAAATTCAAGAAAATAACCGACCGGTCGAAAACATACCTACCTGCCAGCACGTGCCAGGAACCACGCCTGTCTGCAGCTGAATCCTCACGAGGTGGAACACAGGTCAGTGCCGGTTTTTCTTACGTTTTCATTCATAGAAGCGGTCACATGAGTATTTCCTTTCTAGTACAACCAAACGCCAGGTCATAGGTTCTTTACGCTCTGTGTGCAAACACACCACTTGGTCAGGACTATTTACACGTCCTACCATAATTTATGGTCCTTACGAGTCGGATAGGCCAGTAAATAACATATTCACGTAATTATTGGTGAAAAATATTTCTTTCCTATTCATTTAATTAAAAGATTCACGTAATTTTGGTGAATTCTTTCCGCCATCTTAGTTTCATTACTTTCTTTCGCTAACAGATTTACGTAAATTATTTGGTAAATTCTGCATTTAAAACGCTAAATCTACGTAATAATTGGTAGATATTTATAATAGTTGGTGATTTACGTATTAATTGGTAAATAATCATCATTCTATTCGCATACGCGTAACTTTGTAGGTAAGTACCTATCTAGTTACGTAGTTAGTTACATTCCCGCTCCGCTGTGCTACTTGCGCTATTATATAATAAGCCGTAGTACAATTTTCAATAAAAAGTAGGTATATCTAAACTGTCTGTGTTGAATTACTATTATATTATAGTAGGTACCTTACAGATAATCTTCTTGTTATATTTCAATAGGTAGGTCCTACCTATCGTTAATTTGCAAACATGTCGTCAGATCTCGAGACGAAGCTTATTCTGTTGAATCAAAAAAAGGAATTATTGTTTGCACGCATTAATCGTTGGTATAAATCGTCGAAATCAGTTGTGTGTTTTGACATAACGACGCGAGCGAATGAAGATTTTCTGTCTGAGACCGAGAACATCGATGTCGTTCGCGATAAGTTCGAGTCGATTGTAGATCAAATAAATAGCTTAAATTTATCATTAGAACCCCCTGTGGAGCCCGACTATTCTTGCCTTGACTCATTCGATGAATTGTATTCGAGAATAAAACGCATTAGAAATAAATTATCTACGCTCAAGGTCAAGGAGGTCGCATCACACGGGCCGAGTAATTCAAGCGCGTCTGTAGTGAAATTGGAAATGCTTGTTATTCCGAGTTTTGACGGACGCCCTGAAAACTGGAATACATTTTATCAGTCCTTTAAGGCCAATATTCATTCAAACACACAATTGTCTGATTCGCAACGTGTGCAATACCTATTCTCAAAATTAACCAAAGACGCATTAAAGTTCACTGCCGGTATTGTTCCGTCAAGTGAGACCTATAGTATAGTGTGGGACGCCTTGGTCAAGAAATACCAAGATAAACGCTCATTAGGTTCATATTATCTTAACAATATATTAGACTTAAAGAATTGTTCACCTAGTGTGAACTCACTTGATTCATTTATAGGTATATATTCCTCCTCTATCGCCGCGCTTAAAGAGTTAGGTATAAATGATTTAATGGACTTCATGTTTCTACAATGTGCCTTGAGGAAAATGGACACGCTAACCATCCAAGCCTTCGAACTTTCTGTTCGAGGTGTCGATATACCTACGACGCAACAGCTGATCGACTTTGTACAAGATTATGCTAAGATGATTGAACGGTCAAACCCGCGGTCTTCGTCATATGCGAAGTCGTCCACTGCTGGGACGCCACAGTCTAATGATAGGCGTGTACAGCGTAATTCTAAGTCGTTTGTTGTCAGTGTGCCGATTAATAATAAGTCGAATGCGCCCGCCGCAGTTGATGCGTCATGTTGTTTATGTGGCGGCCGCGACCACCGACACCTGTATAACTGCGCTCAGTTTAAAAATATGCAAAATGCAAAGGCTAGATATGAGTTTATTAAATCTAAGCGTGGTTGCGTGAATTGTCTAAGCACATTACATAATCTCCCGCGATGTAAAAGTACGTCAGTTTGCTTCTGTCAGAAAAAACATCATAAATTATTGCATTTTGATAATAATGTTAAAAATTCGCACTCGCATGCGACGAGTGCTGTCCCTTTCTCGCCGCCCCAGTGCGACAATGGTAGTCCCATTCCTGAGTCACCGCTCGCTTCAAGCACTGTGCATTCGTATGCCTCTAGCCATAAGGGTGATATTCTCTTGGCAACCGCTCAGGTGTATGCTCGCCCTAAAGGTAGCACTGGAAATAAATCTGTAGTCAGATGTCTAATTGATAATGGCTCACAGAATAACTTAATAACATTGTCCTGTTGTCGTTTATTAAATTTACCAATAATACCAATGAGTAATTCTGTTGTCAAAGGTGTTGGCTCCACTTCGCACACGATAATAGGCTATGTGTATTTGGACATTGAATCTCGTATTTATGCAGATCATAAGTATACTATACATGCGTTAGTTATGAATAGCCTTACGGATCAATTGCCCTCGCAATTAATTAAGTGTGATAGCGAGTTAAATCTTCGCGATTTACCGCTTGCTGACTTAAGCTGGAACATTCCAGGAAACATTGATATAATATTAGGTGCACAGCTCTTCCCGTATATCTACTTAGGAAATAGAGTCGAGTGTGGCCCCAGTGCCCCTTGTGTACTGTCAACCGCGTTTGGGTATGTACTTATGGGTGATTACCCACGTAAAGTTGTTGTGCCTACAACCGCATCCTTTTCTGCGCTAGCACTAAATGATTTAGTGCAAAATTTTTGGGAACTTGAGGAAGTTCCTGTGAAACGCCTATTGTCTCCAGAAGAAACCGAGTGCGAGAATATTTTCACATCTACTGTGACTCGCGATGACGTAGGTCATTATTCTGTTGCGCTGCCGTTCTGCAAGGATCCCTCTGAACTAGGGAACTCGCGCGGCGTCGCTCACCGCCGGTTTTTGTCGCTCGAGCGTAAACTTCGTCAATCACCAACCGTACGCGAAAATTACAATAAGGTTATTCAGGATTATTTAGATAACGGTTATCTTAGTCTCGTTGATGACTCTAATTTGTCTATGGATGGTTATTACATACCACATCACGCAGTAGTTCGACATGACAAACCGATGCCGCGTATTGTGTTAGACGCGAGCGCTAAAACCCACACTGGTCTTTCGCTCAATGATATTTTACATATTGGTCCCAATTTACAGGCAGACCTGTTTTTATTATTATTAAATTTTAGGCTATTTCCTATCGCAATGAACGCTGACATAAAACAACATTATTTACGTATTGGCGTACCTGTTGACCATCGTAAATACCTGCGCATCTTATTCAGGTTCAAGGAAACGGATGAAATTCAGACCTATGTGTTTAATCGACAAGCGTTTGGTCTGAAGTCAAGCCCGTATATAGCTATACGTACTGTGCGTCAGCTGGCTACTGACATGAGTCCGCACTTCCCTGACGCCGCGAAAGTGGCAGAGACCTGTCTGTATACTGACGATTTAGTTCATTCCGCACCTGATGAGGACACTGCTGTACACTTAGCTCGCAACTTGATAAAACTGTTCAAGGCTGGCGACTTTGACTTAGTGAAGTGGTCTAGCAATTCTTCTGTGCTGCTAGACTCACTTCCTGATACTCACCGCAAATCGCTTGAGTTTGATGTTGGCAGTCATGTCGCAAAGGTTTTAGGTCTCTCGTGGGAGCCGTGTGGAGATAATTTCTATTTCACATCCACCTTGGTAGATGAGAAGTGCACTAAGAGAAATATACTCTCTATAGTTGCGCGACTATTTGACGTGCTCGGGTTGGTGGCACCTGTGATACTCTACGCCAAGTTGTTAATTAAGGAACTTTGGCTTAGTAAGAGTGATTGGGATGACCCTGCTCCAGAGCATATACGCTCACGCTTTTCCGCTCTCGTTCAAGAATTAAAATTGCTTGACACTTTAAAAATTCCGCGACATATAGGTGTCGAAGTTGATTGCGAATTACGTCTCGTCGCATCTTGTGATGCCAGCCTGAATGGCATGGGATGTGTTATTTATGCACATTGTACCTACCCATCTGTCATTCAAACTCGCATTTTGTGTGCGAGATCAAAGGTCACTCCGACAAAGATTACTACGCTTGCTCGATTAGAGTTATGTGCTATTTTGCTTATGTCAAAGTTAATAAGAACTGTACGTGATTCTTATGCATTACGCATTCCCATTACTGACATTTACGCCTTTTCTGATTCCACGATTGCCTTATCATGGTTTCACTCGTCACCACATCGGTGGTCGATTTTTGTTAGTAACCGGGTCGCTCAGTGTCAAGAAAACTTGAACGCTAAACATTTTTATCACGTCGCCGGAGACATTAACCCGAGTGATTGTCTATCACGCGGTATGCTCCCCTCGCAACTTTTGGCTTATGATTTGTGGTGGAACGGTCCAGCATGGATCCGCGAACCCCCTGATAAATGGCCTATTAAGTCATTCTCTCCCGCCAACTGTTCTGACTTACCTGAGCATAAGGCAAATGTGTTGAGTGTGACATCAAAACACACAGAGTCGCCATTGTTATGTACATTAGCACAACGTGTTTCTTCTTGGCAGAAACTACTACGTATCATTACATACGTTTTAAAATTCGCACGATTTAAATTTAAGATCGAACCTCATTCTGTATCAGGATTACATCCTGTCCTTCTCCCTAAACGCGATCACGTTGTTGATCTAATAATTCAGCAGTTTCACGTTGTCAATTGTCATACTGGACCTGGACTCCTCATGTCTATCATAATATATAAAACGCGTACTGGTACTTACAAACTCGCTGTAAGCAAGTTGTATCCTATCCCAACGCAATAACTTACAACGCTAAATAGAATCTTAAACTTTAATTTTTAACTCAAACTTGAAACATACTTTAGATAGAATATTGTTAGTCTAAGTTGTTATTTTAGCTATGTGTATTGTTATGCTATACAAATTCACTATGGGCTCTAATCAGCCAGTGTTCGCTTGTTTGTTCCGTAACGTCTTGCGACGTTCCAAAGCCGGGTGCATGGTGGAGCGCTGTACTTTCTTAATTATTTCCCACATAATTTAATTGTATTTCAATTTTGTAATTTAATAAACCGCTTCTATGTATCGAATAATGTTTGAATATTGGCGCTCATTTGTTGACCACTTAGTGTTGGAGGAGGCCAATGAATGGCGCTGTGAATGGATCTGTTCGAACTATATTTTGAGAACGAAGTTTCTATGAGCGAGACTCTCAAGCACCACGGCGGATCATCTACCCGCTCGCATTTTTTAATCAGTCACTAACTCGCCGCTGGCACCGAATGGTGTCCTTTTTTGACTCCGCTAACGCAAAAAACGGAAGTTTGATTAATTCAACTCCTCGTTTCTTTCTGTGTAATTCTATAAGTTCCTTGGCCACATTCTCAAGTCAGTATAAGGGAAGTGTATCGGAAGAAAACGACAAATTCAAGAAAATAACCGACCGGTCGAAAACATACCTACCTGCCAGCACGTGCCAGGAACCACGCCTGTCTGCAGCTGAATCCTCACGAGGTGGAACACAGGTCAGTGCCGGTTTTTCTTACGTTTTCATTCATAGAAGCGGTCACATGAGTATTTCCTTTCTAGTACAACCAAACGCCAGGTCATAGGTTCTTTACGCTCTGTGTGCAAACACACCACTTGGTCAGGACTATTTACACGTCCTACCAGTGAGTAATGTTATTTTTAAAATTTTTCAAAAGATTTTCGGCTCTTCAGAAAACTTTGACATCTGGTACTTAAAACAATTACGCTTTCTGCTATAGAATCATACTTAATTCAAAAGTTTAAAAAAAAAATCATTAAAAACTAAAACACAACTGCGCCATTGACACGAAGAAGAAGAAGAAGAACTGCCGATTGAAACAAGTTTGATAGCAGGCGGTAGTCATTTTTTTTCAGTCAATTCATATGGGGCTAATAGGTACCATTATTTTCAACCGCAGTCCGGATTTTATTTTTTTAATAATTTCATTTTCACATTTTATGTACGTTCTTAGGTACATAAAATGTTTTTTTTATTATTATTATTGCAATGCAATAACTTGTGCGATGAATACCTTTAATTTGAAACATCAATAATTGAAATCCGTAAAATGTTTCTGAAGATGATATGGAACGAGTAATGAAGAATATTACAAACATACCTATATACATGCATTCTACACACAAGTTACGCGCGAGAAACAAAACCCTTCTTGACTGTGGGATAATGTGCTACATTCTAAAATCGTATTTTTATTTAATTAATTTTTTTATTGATACAAACGGTTTTAACTACTCTATAACTTGCAACACTCACGTCTATGAAGTTTCGTATTTAATTTGGCACAAATGTATTACAGATAATGTCATACTTTATTGACGGGTAATTTAACCCTTCAATGCATACTCATTTACAGATGTGGAATTGCAGTAGGTACTTATTTTAAAATGTTTACGAAACGATACTATAGGTATATCATTTTTAAATGAATTTTCGCGCACTATTTGATTTACATTTTCTTCCAATGTGGGTTTAATGCTTATTAAAAAAAATACCGAAAAAGATACATATAGTAAAGATTTACAAAAAGTAAAAATAGTTATGTCTTGTTGGTTTACCTGCAACTTTGATATAAGTACTTTGTAATATTTTAAGCCAAGCCTCACCGTGCCGGGGGACATTTGGCTCCTAATTTGCAACAAGGTGTCATATATTCAATGTCAAATGAACGTATGTATGTTGCAACTTTTTAACGTTTTGTAAGTTCCGTTTTAATGGTATATACATTATAAATGATTTTTGACGTTGAATTTGAATACAATCTTAAAGCGGGGGAAGTCGCTGGCAGAAGCTACAATAATTCACTAAACACTCACCCATCAAAAGATTTTTGCATAAACCATTATTGTACCTACATGTTTGCGATTCCAATAATAAATACTTAGTATGATTGAATTGTGATATTGTGTTATAATTTATCTATTTTAGAATTGAATAAAATTTACATCTGGTATAACACATAAGATATATTATCCCAGAAATACACAGAAATAGGTAATATTTTCTATTTTTTAATATTTTCTCACTCATCAAAGTCATCAGCAGGCAGTCTCCCAATGAGCGCTATTTCTCCCGAACCTCCACCTTCTGCTTCCAGTAAGTATGTTACAGTGAATGTCCGAAATGCAGCATATGTTAAGATAAATAATTCTCTTTTGACTTTCTTATTGTATTTTTTGGTGTAAACGAAAGGTAATTGGTAATGCACTCCAGCTTGATCATCTCTCAATTCACGACTCACATTGCAATAAGTTTTGTAGGTTTTTTTAAAGAATTTAATCCCGGACGAAGTTGGTACGCGGGCTGCGGTTAGTTATTTAAATAAAAATCATGCATTTTAGGGTTAAATCAAACTGTGGGTTGTGCGATAGAGAGGAAGCTTTACAAAATCGAAGTAAGCCGATCTTCTCACTCTTCTCTTCGACGTATCGTACTAGGCACCTTTGAAAGGCACATCCCTTGTATTATGTGCCTTTAATCGTACCTCTGATTCGAACGTGCGGGGTGAGGAAATGAAATCTGCGCGGGGGTGGGAGCTTCCATTCTGTACGCTAGTACTATTATCTATTCTGTGGTATTTGGTCCCACGTTATTTTTAATTAAGTAAAATGTATCTTACCGATAATCGCTGTCAATACAGCTAATAACTTCATTGTGTCCAGTCTTCGAATATATTGATGTTGCAACCTCACAATTCTGGGACCGTCTGTACCGATACTGAAGCTTATATACTTTTCTTAGGTCACACTGATGACTCCAAAAGTGCAAATACCGATACGTTGCTGATAATTTTTGAACAGCTATATTGTGTTGTGCACTATCATTTTTATTTAGTCCTGTTGTACTTACATTGTTGTCAACAAGTGTATTATCCCAGTTCTAAGTATTTCTTGTGTTCTGAATATGTACCTAATTAATGGTACAGTCGCGAGCACTTTCCATGGGTGTATTTTTAATAAGTTTTGTCTTCAGCTTACTTCAGCTAACCATTCATTTGATACCGGACCCATGTCATCATTATCGTCTTAGCGATTCCAAATAATGGCTTTGCTCCCGAACTTGGGGCACAGATTACCTAATTGTTGCTTGGGGTCTGATTTCCAACTTGCCATCCCATTTGGAGACCGTTAACAAAAATTCTCTTGGCTGATGTAGTCTTGTATGGTGGTAATCTATAATGATGTAATCTCTTTTGCACTGTTAAAAATTTTAAGCTTACGAGTAAGAAGTACCTTGAATGTATCAAATTCAAACACCAATTTTTCTATTTTTTCAAATTTTTCCTGAACAACTACTACTCTGTGTGCTATTATTGATGCTGGTGTAAGAGAGTTACATTCGTTGACGTATGTGAGGGATCAGTCCAGTTATCTTCATCATTCTTTTAACTTTTCTAAATGAATGAATGCACAAATATATGTAAATTTTAATACGTAACTCCTCTTATCGAAACATATATGATAGTAAGTAGTGTTTTCTGAGCGAAGTTATATTACTCAGAGCGCAATTTAGGCGATTTCTTTGGAAGCTAAATATTCCACAATTCCACAATAATATTCCACAACATTCTACATAACGCTAAGACCCATGGTAAGCTTAACTAGCTTGTGTTATGAAATCTAGAATGCGGATAAATATAAATAGATATTTTTTTTGTAAATACATATTATACATAGTAACACACAGACCAATGCAAATAGCTATATTCATGCATACAAATGTTTGTACTAAGCGGGGATCGAACCCGCGCCTCCTGCGTAGCAATCGCGTTCACTACCACCACGCCACAGAGGCTGTCATCAATATAAATCGATCAATTGGCCTATTGCAGTCCACTGCTGAACATAGGCCTCTCTTAATGTGAGCCACCGTTACTCTCGATTACTTTCTTGTTCAGGTATTAAACGGAGTACTAAATACAGACAAAAACATTATACTGACACAGTTGGATTGAAGTTGTTTTCCACTGCTGCAACGAATGATAAATATACACTAGCACATCTCTTTCATTTTCTTAATTGGATTAATTGATACACATTACGCAGCTCGAAGTTTTTAACATTATTAACTTTTATTACTTTATTAGTCTTGTGTACGTACCTAACTGTTTGTAAGGTTCTTAATATAAAATAACCCACAATCGATATTTGACATATTTATTGTGATTTAAGTATGTAGTTCAAAGAAAGAATTCCATTTGACATTTTATTATGCCGTTTAGAAATGCGTTTTTTTTCAACATGTACTTCATTCATAACAGGTTTTTGGGAAACATTCTTCGATTTGGTCCATTCTGTATCGAAACCATGAACGTTGGTGAACTTATTGATAGGTTGATATGACTTTAGTTTAGCTTCTTTCTTCAGTTCGACCGTCTTAGGATCACTTAATTCACCTTCCAAGGAGAAAGATGCTCCATAATGTTCGGACAGATCAACAAGACCCCATGGAGTCATATAGTCGTCGCGAATCTCAGTGCTACTCTGCCCACAGACTCCCCAAGTACTGCTATAATAATCGTCGTCGGTATAGATGATCAATCTGTGTTTATCATAAATAACATGAAGACGTGTGCTATGGATATCAAACACATAAACACCATCACCGACAGTGTAATACTCTAAGAGAGGGATTTCTTCATCACTATCCCAGTACATCGTGAGGGCACCATCTGAAGTCTTATTAGCGTTGCTCTTAACTTCAATATTGTCTGGTTTGATATCAAGTTCGAAGAACTGGCCGAATGTAGTTCTGTTCAAATTAAAACAATGCTCAGTTAAAGTTAAATAATATAGCAATCCTATCAAAGTGCATTAAAGCAACTCATTAGTCATACAATGTGACACTGTTTAAGAAATACGTACTTGTAAGAAATGTAGACCTGTTCTTGGTTAGCCCTGGGCCTTCTGGTGAGGATCGTGAGATCATTACCTAATTCATTTGCATCCACCATTACCACGTGCCATGACCCAGTGACAGCGTAGTCGTAGCTGCGACCACTAAACGTCCATACCTTGTTGTCATCAATAGCGCAGTAATCTATGGAAGATATTGAAATAATAATGTAAAGCAGTAGCTAGGAGAAGATCTTTCAATATTCTCGATCATATTTTGAATGATCGAACTTTAACCGAAGTTTAGAAAAATTGGCCAACTTGCGTCATCGAAAACTTTTATAAAAGTAGCGGTTGCCACTAATACTTACTCTTCTTTCCGTAGTCAGAACTCCAATCAAATATATTTGAGTCGACGTAATTGACCGGTGCATACATGGACATGGCGTAGGCAGAGTTCGAATTAATTTTCACCTTGTCCAAATTAAACGAACCATGTTTAGTAACAAATTTGTAGTTCAAATAATTATCATAATAGAATGCTTGTATTTCTATCTCCATTTTGTTTTCTTTAGTCTTTACTACTGCATTTTTATTCTCATCCACAGAATATTTGTGCTTAATGTACTGATTATAAGCATAGCCACCTAGATCAATAATTGTAGGATCTATCTCAGTGTATGTAACTGTAGACTTGAAATAATCAGGGGCATATGCTTTGATGATCATGTTATAACAATCCTTTTGATAGAAGTTCTGTTTGCTGATGTCTTGTACGCATCGCTCCGCTATGGGGTCCTTTTTGAGCAACTCAGTGTACTCTTTTGAACGAGTGCCATAGCCATTAACGTTGATATTATTGTTTCGATACTTGATATTGCCTTCGTAAGTTAATTTAAGATCGTTTTTCAAAATTTCTTCCAGATTAAATAGACTAAGTTTAGATGTTTTCGTATCTAATTTGAATACCGCATTAACTTGATTTGAGCTGTGAGCAAAGAAGGCTGCTTGGAACTTGGGATCAACCACGCTATAGGCCATAGCAGCAGTAAATACAAATTCTTCTGTCTTCGGACCGTCAAACTTAGCACTTAAGTCTAATAATTGTACTGTTGCAGAATCAATACCCGATGAAACTTTCTTTATTATTTCTTCACGACGTGCTTGACTATTGGCCTCCACATGTTTGGTGGTAGTGGCTGGTCCCATTTCTCCATTGTTTTTCAGATTATATTGTGTATCTGAGAAAAATTAAAGATTCAAATAAAAGATACTAAGTAGATACATAGAAATGGCTTATCCACTTTATTTTTATATGCCCCTTTCCGATAAAAATATTGATGGATGTTATACTGTTAAGTTTTGTGACTAAACTGCTGTACCAATTTCAATAATTTAAGCGAGTAGGTGTCATACATAATAATTATTCTGTTTTTTATGGATACGTGTATTGTGAAACAAGGATCTAAGTTAAAGAAAATCTGTATGTAGTTTTTGAGAAAATCAAATATATACAGAGTACCAAACTTACCAAAGTACATTGTAAAAGTAGTTGACTTCACAGTCGATTCTTTGGCAAGATATTTCAAGGTGAATTCGGTCAATGCGATATCTTTTTGGTTTAATAATTGACTTGTTGACTTAAAGTCATCATCTATCAGTTTTTTCCAATCTGCGTAGTCGGCAGAGTATGAGTACCCTTGTACTTGATACACCATGCCAATCGGTTGGCCAAATTTAACATCAGTATCTACAGTCTTCACTGCACGCTTAATAGTCTCCACATCAATAGTTAACGTTTTACTCTTGAACACACCAATATATGGCACAACGTTGAAATATAGAACATTGATGTCTTTATCGGTGTATAAGGGTTCAAATCGTACTTTGCCTTGTCCAAGGCTAAATTCTAAGTTTATTTTAAGAGGAACCTGAAGCTGTTGCCAGCTCGAGATACCAGCAACGTTGTACGCATCTCCGAATATATCTATAAAACTTACACCGGTTTGTACCTCATACGCATATGTGAAATCAACTTTAGTTTTTAGTGATCCACTTGTGAATAGAGTTTTTGTATCAATAGTAACTTCTGCATGTGTTTGAGCCGCAATAATTGAAGGCTCCGTGTATTCAAACAAGAAGGGTAGTCCGCTAGCGAGAGGGAAGCTAACCACAAACTTATTTAAGTATGTTATTTTAGAATATCGAGCATCAGCTCCTTTTAATAGGTTTGTTATACTTTTTGCGGCTTCAGACAAAAACTTGTAAAGGTCTTTTTCATTGAAGGTAATGAGTTCCTGCTGGTTTCCGTCGTTAATGAATATAGCGCCTTCTAACGGTTGGCGTGGCATCGTTTTAATTTTCAGCATTTCAATTATTTGCTTTGCAGTAAATTTGAATTTGTGATCCACTTCAGTGGGATCGTAAAAAGCTTTCATGAAGCTATTGATAAAATCTTGAATATCAGATATAGACATCGTCACCTGTGAATGAAATTAATACGTATACACATCCAATAAAAACCTGTTATAATACCCTGCTTTCAAAAAATAACAAAGTATATAATATATTATGTATACCAAAAATAGTGTTCAATATATCGTTTCCATACTGACCTCAGTATTATCGTTTCCCTTATACTTCATTGCACTCCTTATGTATTTGGGCAAAAAGCTATTTTTGCTGCCTATTGAAGAAAGTGCTATAAAGTAAGCATCATCATCTTCTTTCGTATATCCTTCTTCTATTTCAAGGGTCGAATAAATAGAGTCAAATACCTCTGTTGTGATCATATGCATAACTGACTGTGCGTTATAAGCGCTGGAAAATATTTTTAAAAAGGTTACATGAAATGTATTCATGTCCGATCAAATTATTCGTAAATATTAAGTAAAGACTTACAGTTCTGCAAAACGTGGGTCCTTCAAACCAGCAGCTTCTGTAATACTTTTTGTGAGAATGGCACGGACATGAGTGCTATGATCATAACGTGTCGTGAGTGCTAACATTTGCAGCATCTCCATGGTAGGAAAAGCTATGAAGAGGTTTAGAACTGCTGCTACTCTGACTTCGTAAATCTCAGCTGAGTTCCTTACGATACTGTAGAGCAAGGCTCGAACATAGTCGTTCCTCAGGTAAGCTAAATCTTTGAGATTTATAATCATCTGAATACGAATGTATTTGCTCACTGTGATATGTCCCTCTAAGTAAGGGGCAAATACCTTTACTATACTAGGGTGAGCTAAATTGCCTAGTGCTTTTATATAAACCTGAGCTTTGTTGGTATCGCCATTTTCCACTGCATGTTTCAGTTCCTTAGCAAAATAGGGCACGATCGTTTCGTCTATAAATTTGTCTTCTTTACTATAACGCGCCCATGATACGCTTGAAGCCAAAAGAGCCGAATTATTTACAAATTTAAGATCCTTAACTGGAGAACTTGTAGCGAACTTAAAGAAATCTTTCAATAGATCTATGGAGGGGTGGCTGAAACTAACGCCCATAGTAGCGATCACTTCTGCTGTTTCTTCACCTTCAATCTTCTTATTTATTATCCACTTCTTGATTTGTTCGTAGGCTTCAGTAGTACCTGCTAATACTACAGCATCACGGTAAATTGTCCATATGCCACTTTTAGCTATATTCTTGGATTTTCTAGCAATTTCAATACTATTGCTTAAAACAGTTAGTTGTTCAGAATTAAATGAGGAAAGAATATCAACCAGAATGTGGAATTTTAAAAGGAATTGTCCCTTTGACATATTATTGGGCGTTTGCAGCAAAGGAGCTAACTCCTGCAGAAGACCCTGAGCTTTAGACACGCCTTGCGGGTCACCACGAGTATATAAAGATGTTTTGTCATATGTGTACAAAAGAGAAGGAATGGAATTATACTTTTCAGGTTTCTTATAAGAATCACTGGTGTCTTGTTCTATGGAGTTCAAATAGAATTTAATGTAACTGAAAACTTGTGCCTCTTTTTTGCTAAGAACATCGTAAGTGGAGATGGCAGTGCTGGCAGCTTCAACTTTGTATATAGGACCCTGTTTACCGGCAAGTAAACGAGACTCGAATGTGTGTTTTACTAACTGCTTGTCTTCATTTTCATATGGAGTATGCCACACTTTACTCTGAGGCACGCCCTCGAAATAAGTTACAGATTTTTGACATTGGCCATAGTTTCTGCTTTTAGAGATTTCAACGAGATCTTCTTCCGAAGTGAAATGTGGTAATTCACGTCGCCACTCTGAAGCCATTGGGAATACTGAATACAGAGTCTCGCATTGGCCAGTGACATCAGTCTCCATTTTCTTAAAGAGCCCTTGGAATGTATTTTTATCAAAACTATTTGGATAGTCAGCGACCAGGCCGAAAGGTGACAGATCAACTTGAAGCGCACTGATTAATCCTTTGAGGAAGTTAGTGTGAGTAACAGGGAGCTTTGAAGGCACATTGACTGAAACCACACGACCACCATCAACGAAAATCTCAAAGGTTTGGTCCATATCCTTAAACGGTTGATACTTAAGGTCGGTTATATTCTTTATATCGGAAACATGAGTCTTGAACGGTGCGTACAAGGACTTTTGAAGATTTGCGACTAAATGACCTGGAGCTTTCACACTGACAATAAACTGGGCCTTGAAGGCACTTCCTTGACTGGGGCCCTCATTGAATTTAGTGAACGTGTGAGAGTCTACATCATAATGGTAAACTTTACCGACTTGCCAAGGCCATTTTTTTTCTTCTAAAACAGGACTTGCTAAGGCAGCAGCTGAAACAAACCATAATACAAGTTTAATCCACACATTATGGCACAACTTGGGATGAAATAATTTGTTTTTGTGGATATACCAAGGTACTATTTCATATAGTTCCGTAGTCGCCGGCAACTAGCCTAATCAACCGTTTGATCAACCACCTAGCCTGTTAAGTAATCGACACCGTTCAATTAATGGCCTGAATGATATTGAGCCGTAACGCTTGTTACAAATCAAATAAACTGGCTGGCTAATGCTTAGACCCTCTCCTTTCCTACACAGGACTACACGTGCAGGGCTAAGATGCCATCCATATACGGTGCAGAGTATACCAGCTAGAACCAAGCGTTTCAGTGACTCATTCCTATCCCGCACCATTAAGATCTGGAACTCCCTGCCAGCTCACGTGTTTCCTTCTTCCTACAGTCCTAGGTCCTTTAAGCGAGGCGTGAAAAAGCATCTAATGAGGCCGTCAAGCTGAGTGCCACCACTGTTATGGTACATGTTTCCGATGGTGACCCTCTTTCCGAGACTTTGCCTTTGCTTAACATCAGGCGAGGTGAAGTCAAATTGACGTGTCCTATATATAAAAAAAAATACGACGGGAATCCAGGTCTTCTGCCTAGCTGTTAGATCAAATGGCTGAATACTATTCAGGCCGTTAATTGAACGTCGCCATTTAGTAAAGAGACTATCTGGTTAATCGAACGGCTGATTAAGCTATTTGCTGACTACGTCTATATTGAAATTAAGTTATTTAAAGGCGGAGGAGGTCTCACAGCCCCGTTAGAGAAAATAAAAGAAACAACCAAGTAAAAATGTATAACTTACCGATAATCGCTGCCAAAATAAATAGTACCTTCATGGTGTCCAGTCTTCAAGAGCCGCTGTTGCTACCTCACAATTCTGGCACCTTGTGTACCAATACTGAAGCTTATATAGTCTTGTTAGGAGGTCATAATACTGATGACTCCCAACGTGTAAATATTTATTCGTTGCTGATAATTTTTAACAACTTTAAATCGTTTTAATTAACCGTATCATTTTTATCTATCTTGTACTCCTGTTGCACTTACATAGTTTCAACGCTCGATGTTCTCTCTCTCAGGTGTCTCTTTACCGTCTTTTATTTCTTCAATTCCATGATCTTGGGTATCCATGTTAGTTTTTCGCACTGGGAAACGGAGTTTTCAAGATTTAGACCGTGATAAGTGAAGCGTGTTAGGTGAGAAGGATCTGCGGTAGCCTAGTGGTATGGGTAATCGACTGCTGAGACGAGGTCTCGAGTTCGATCCCAGGTTTACCATGGCACACACCAATGCCTTTTCGATGCTTTTCGAAGTTATGTGTGTATTTATCGCAGGTTTATAAGTGCCCGGTTAATGGCAATAGGCTCGCCACCTATTACATTGGGACCTAAACATAAACTGGCGAAATGTGGGTGCTAGCACCTAGGGAATACAGGCGTGAGTTTATGTTAAGTTATGTATGTTATGTAGGTGAAGCGTCCTTAGCCGTATCCACCAAGGCACGATAGCCCTTGCCCACTTGGCCATAGCATACTGCACTGCAATTCACTAAGCGAGCACAACGATGCAAGTCGCAACGTTGTGCTCGATAGAGATTGTCATTGGTCGGATTGTATCACGTCACTGGAGATCGACCAATGACAATCTCTATCGAGCACAACGTTGCGACTCGCATCGTTGTGCTTGCTTAGTGAATTGCACAGCTGTTATCTGCTCACCCAATCCTGAGAGGAATGCCTGCATCCATGCCTTGTCCAAGCTAGTACACTTCTTGATCTTGATACCACATACGCCCATCACATTCTATGCAGTGAAAATATTATATTCAACTGACTTAACTGAGTATCTATATTTTTTATTTATTAAGCCGCGTGATTCTCGGCAGAGTAGAACTCGGGCCACCCCATCTTTTCCTATGTGATGTCGTACAAGGCGACTAAGGGATAGGACTGTTTAACATCAGACAGATAAATACAGCCCAGACTCAGCCTCAAATGCGTGGTTCGAGACAACAATAGTGCCCGGAAGGCAGCAGTCAGCAGTAGGCTCACACCCTATTACGTGGGACCGAATACGATTTATTCCCACGAGGTCGAGTCTCACTATGTCGAGTTCCCACTACGTCTAATTTCAAAACTCTCGCTTTTATTCCCACCTTGTCGAGTCGTTGAAAAAGTCGATTTGAGTACCGCCACGTCGACTTCACAAATTTTAATTGTACAGTCGCCCCCGTCAACACTTCGATTAAAAGGTGTTGCCGGAGTTTCTCGTCATTTCTTCTTCGGCTTTACTTAGTCATCTGCGAAGTGAACGGTAGGGTTTGGTATAATATATTTGTTTGTAGGAATAAATGGTTTTGACTTTGTCTTTATCAATTCTAATTGTTGTTATTTGGAATCATAGACCAACACGGAGGGGGGACACCTTAGCGCGTTATCCCAGTAGGTAGGAAAGAAAAAGAAAAAGAAAATAGAGAGATCGTCATGAGATAGTAGAGTGTTACAATGATTGGTGAAATGTGGGTATTAATTCACCTCTGCCTAACCCTCCGGGAATAAAGGCGTGATTAATATATATTTCATTACTCTAAATCGATATAATATATCATGCATGACGCATCTTTCTGTATCTCACATAATTTTAAAATGTTTTTGTTATATGAAACGTATCAACTGTTTTCGATTTTATTAAATAATATATTAAAGATAATAATGTTCTTGAGCGTAAGTCACATTGTAAATGATTACAAAGAGTAGAGATGTAAGTTTTGTTTGTTTATTAATTTTTATACAATAACCACTACTGAACTAATTGTTTTGTTTTTAGAAGTTTACTGAAAACAGTCTGATTATGCTGACAACTTTGGGCCTCTGTAGGTCGGGGAGATCCGTGATTTGGCTGCTATAACTCCGCAAGGAATGACATGTGAACCAAGAGCCAATAGTCATTGCTATAGACAAGAGAAGAAGGAGGAATAAAAGTCGGAAAGCAGACCCCGGATTTCGAGATGAAGGTCCCGGATGCAATAGGCTATTTGACAATTTTTTTTACTTTCAAAAAATTACCATTTTCTTACAATATAATGAACTATAAAAGTAAAATTTTCGTACGAAAAATAATTTTGTTCTGTTGGGTGTTGGTGTTAAATACAAAACACAGGAGCTGGTTTTACAATCTTTACTTGATGGTATAATCTTATAAAGTTGCGAATGAAAGGATTTAGAAACACGTTCGTTCGTTTTAAAGTTTTGAAGGAAAAGAGGTAAAACACAATAAAAAAGGTGAAGATTAAAACGTAATTTAAATGAATTAGTGTTGTTATTCGCAACAAGTCTTGTATGTCTATGGTTCACATGTGAAGGTAGTCGTGGTCAAGATCTAGTCCATTTATCATCGATACATTTACAGCGAATAATTTGTTTACTGACCTCTTCAACTGATAAGTAAGATATGGCACATGATAGAATTATGTAGGCAAGTCCAAGTCGTATCAGATTTTTAGATGATAAAGTTGGAATGTTTATTTATTTATTTGAAACGGTTAATCTCGGGGACTCCCCGTCTTGATCTAAAAATGTAGATATTGTTGGAAGAAAGAAAGAAAGAAAAAATATTTATTCAAGCTCAGTACAGCACTTATGTGGGATAGGTACATTAAAAACAAACAATAAATATTATATATCCCTAGCTTTTGCCCGCGGCTCCGCCCGCGTGGATGTCGAATATTTCTCTACGTAAAAACCTTCCCTGGACTTCCACGAATAATTCAAGACCAAAATTAGCCAAATCGGTAAAGGCATTGTTGAGTTACATTACAACGAAAAGTGGCATTGATTTTTATATATATAATGAAGTACATGGATGGTATAAAATGCTTAAAGAATAATAAATGCCTCCTTTTGGATGCGATAGTCCAGCAATCCGTGGCGTAGCGATAGTGAACACATCCGCAACCCAGGAGGCGAGGGTTCGATCCCCGCTCAGTGCAAATATTTTTGTATGCATGAATTGGATTGGTCTGGTCGTGCCTCGGAGAGCACGTTAAGCCGTCAGTCTCGGTTGCCATACGAACATTGATGTCAGTATGACGATTAGTGGATTACTCTAAGTAAATACCGATACGTCGCGTCGGTAGCTTAGTGGTTAAGGAGTCGGCCTTACGATCGAGAGGTCCCGGGTACGATCCTGGCCATTACACTACCGACGTGAACCCACTCCTATCACAAGCAATTTAGCTTAGTTGGAGGGGTTAGAGGGAATATTAGTAACTTCGGTTCTAATATTCCTTTAAAAAAAAATGCTGAAGGTTTTAAACTATTTTTAAGACTTAAGCACACGTGTTTCCTTCTTCCTACAGTCCCGGGTCCTTTAAGCGGGGTGTGAAAAGGCATTTGATGAGGCCGTCAAGCTGAGTGCCACCACTGTTAACATCCCACACACTTCTTTCCGAGACTTTGACTTTAGCTTAATATCAGGCGAGGTGAAGTCAAATTGACGCGCCCTTTTAAAAAAAACGTATCAACATAGTTAAATCGGCTCGTCCAAATATTTTCGCACGGCCTTATAACCTTTATTTAAATCCCAATATCAGTGAGGTGAACAGAGCAACGATATCTACCAAGTTATCGAAAGGTCGTGCTTGTAGTTTGTTTCGTTGTCACCTGCATCATCATCATCATCATCATCATCATAATCACCCTGCGACTGCGGAGCACCATTTTTTTTTTTTATATAGGACACGTCAATTTGACTTCACCTCGCCTGATGTTAAGCTAAAGACAAAGTCTCGGAAAGAGGGTCACCATCGGAAACATGTACCATGTTAACAGTGGTGGCACATGTACCATGTTAACAGTGGTGGCACTCAGCTTGACAGCCTCGTTAGATGCCTTTTCACGCCCTGTCCTAGTCCATGACACACTTGCTCTCTTGCCCACTGTGCCCTTCCACCTGTACCATCGCAGACCTGTGCAGGGCAACAGACAATGCTGTGGCTGTAGCCAGGTATTGGGCCGACATAATTTAATAGATTGATAAGCCATTGACACGAAGAAGAAGAAGAACATTATCTTAGCTTACCTTAAGTTCCGAAGCTTTTACTGAATACCACTCTTCTCATTTTTTTGGTTCAGCGCAATTGTGAGGGACCTGCGGATTGATTAACGCAGACTCTTAAGGGTTTGCTCTTGGTATTGGGTGTTGGGTGTCGCTTCCATAAAAACCGTATAAGCCAAACCAAAATAAGGAAAAGGAGGAGAGAAAACAAAAAGCGGACCCCGAACTTCTAAGTGAAATATCACGCTAAGCTAAGATCACAAATTTAACCTTAGTAGTCCAAAATGTATTTATCATATTTTAAATTATTCAAGAAATTAAACACATAATAATAATTGTAACTTATTTTTTAATTGAGCATAAAATAAATTGAAAAACAGCAACTGTTTTTTAACATTAACATAAAAATATTACAATAAAATGAGCAATTGAAGAGATCTCAAAATGGAAAATACTTGAGTAATCCTAACGAGATTCTTTGGAAAGCAAGTATTTGTACATTACAACTAAACATAAACTAATACTAAGTACACGTAAGATGATATTATTTGTACCAGTATATTATTATATGCCTTATCTTTGTTATTGGTCTCTGGGTCATATTTTACAGCCGGTTCAATAGTATAATAACAGATGAAAGAAATCGTTGGCAGTAGGCACTACTTAACAAATTGAAAATACACTTTTCCGAAATATTTTATTACTGACCCTCACTGGTTTTGCCTCACGGCATTCCCAAACATTTTGAGAATGCCTGGTTGCGAAACCGGTAAGGTAGGTACAATAATAAATGTGAGAATGCCGTGAGGCGTAACCGATAATGTTCAGAAATAAATTTGACAATGCCGTGAGGCGAAACCGGTAAGTTTGAGTATGTAGTAAGATATTGTAATAAAGTACAAGTGTGTATTCAATATGTGTAAAGTAAAGCCAACGAAGCGAGAGAAAAAAGGTAAACAAAGTTTAAGCGGTTCCAAACATTTTTATTTGAAAATTATTACGTAACACTTCAAACTCATTCTAGACAGGAATGAAATTGCTCATAAGATGGCGAAGCTGACAGTTTACAACCGCTGCCTTATTCCTTCAAAAATGTAGTATATTATCAAAATGTATTTTCAAATTAAACTTAATGCTTGAACAGACCATAAATTAGAAATGTCAGCGGCTGCCAAATTCAGTCATGTTGCTATTCGGTTATTTTGGGATTCAGTCCATTTGGGATTTGATCATTTTGGGATTAAGTTTATTCGAAAATCAGGCAATTTGGTTCTCTGACGATTTGGGCTTCAGACGTTTTGGCATGAAGACGATTTGAATTTCAGGCGTATTGACTTCTCAGGCATTTTGGGAATAGGCTGTACTCGACCGGACCCGTGCTGACAGCTTTCCTGTACTATGAAATACGCAACAACAGCTGTCGCTTGGGCATTGTCGTAATAATCGCTAGTTATCGTAACGTAACTCAGTAATGGTCGCTTTGTTTACCTTTTTTCTCTCGTCTCGTTGGCTTTACTTTTTAGTAAGTTAGTATCGATCAACAGTTTAAATAGTATCAAGTTTCTTATATGCTTGCAGTTCGAATAATATCAACTCGCATGACTAATTCTAATAGTTACTTAAAATAACTTATACCTAATTGAGCAAATATAGGTGCACATGGAAGATTTGTTTATATCTAAGTATGTTAAAAAACTAATATTCGCTATTTTAAGGTCTTTTAAAGGAGATCTACGTAACATTGTTTATAATAAATGTTTAAAAAGCAAAAACGATATTATTTATTTCTATAATAATTATAGTTAAGTCTTTGGAAAAGAAATTAATAAAAATATCTAAAATAAAACACACGATAACTGTTAGATGTTTACGTGAGTGTTAAATATATCGTCACAATTTATTTTATTATTTTAACACAATTTAAAATAATAAAATAACAATTTTAACACAATTTAAAATAATAAAATAACACAAGTTCAAATTCAAAATGGTTCACTAAGATCTGTAATTTATTAGATAGATAAATTGGGATTTTTGGGACATAATAATAGTTTTCGAATATCTACAGGCGTATAATAATATACCTACCAGAAAAAAAATTGTTTGTTTATAATAATTATTATGTTCAAATTAAATCTTACTTATATTTATCATAATAATACCGCGAAATTTGAGCTTATAAAATCCTAGGTAAACCTAGTTAGTTGTGTTTTGAACACAGATTAATTAATAACTAAATTAGATTGAAAAAATTGAGCCAATCGAGTTACTTCAGTCTTTATTGAGCTTTTTATCGATATACCTAGGCTAAATTATTTTTTATAATTCCATCATACTTTTTACATCATTCATACATTAAATCTCTGAAGTGTTTTAATTAGATTTAGCCTAAAACTATACTTAATTCATTATTATTATTTACACATGTTGAGACAGAGACTAACGTAAAAATTAAGATGACTGTATCTGCGTCACAATTTTATCATCATCATTCCGATTTCAGTCTCAACGTCTGGGATCTTATCTTATCTTATCCATTTACTTACTCGTTTTCCTCTTATAAAATCTCCCTACATACATTTTAAGAAAACGACTATAATACCACCTGAATGAGCACTAAATTCCGAGAGGTAAGTAACCCACGAAAGACGTAATTATATGTTACATAAGTACAAACTCTATAACATCTATAGTTTCTGCAATCTAGGTACCGTCAACTTGTCTCTGATGCATCGAAGAGTTGCCAGTTTCGCTGGTGATCTTGGCACGGTCTGTTCGTGGTCTGGTTTCCTCATGGGTCTGGAGGGCGGGATGCAAGTTCGGGGAACGTTAGTGATGTGGGGATGAGTTTTGACGTGCTTCCGGAGAGAAGATGGGTCGGTGTATCTCTTGCCGCAGCCGATGGCACCGCAAGCGTAAGGTCTCTGGAATGGATAGATTAAGTTACTGGTGGAATTAGAGATTGAAAATTCGTAATTTCCGGGACAAAGCTGGAAGCCAAAACGGAACGGACTGGTCTTCCCAAGGAAATACTCTGTCTAATTCGATCTGAGATCGTATTTACCGCACCAATAAGACCTGGAACTCCCTGCCAGCTCACGTGTCTCCTTCTTCCTACAGTCCCGGGTTCTTTAAGCGGAGCGTGAAAAGGCTGATGTGGTGATGAGGCCGTCAAGCTGAGTGACACCACTGTTAACATGGTGCATGTTTATGATGGTGACCCTCTTTCCGAGACTTTGCCTTCAGCTTACCCTCAGGCGAGGTGAAGCCAAATTGACGTGTCCTTTATAAAAAATAAAAATATACTTGCATACCTACAAAGTTAAATATTTATGCGCATATCGAGGAAAAGTTAACAGGTTCACTCGACGGACTTGTTTTGAACACCGTCTCGTAGAGCTTTAAAGTATACTACCATCAACATCACGGCCAGTACTTCATACATTTTCAAGAATCGGATTTAAGCTTTATAAAAATTTCAAAGACAAAAACGATTTCAACAGGAAATGCGATTTTATGAAGTCACTTTTTTAATTAAGGAATCCGTTTGTTATATTGTTTTCAAAGGAAAGTGATCGATTACTCTTTTAATAATGTTAGAAGATATACTTACAGCATTGAAATGCGTCCTTTGATGCTTAGCCCTATCCGAAGAATTGGAGAACGCTTTCCTGCAGTGCGGAGCGGGGCAGGCGTACGGCCTCTCCCCGGTGTGCGAGCGCACGTGGATCTTCAAGTTCTCCAGGCGAGAGAACGCTTTACCGCAGCCAGGGTGCTGGAAAGAATATCATATAATAAGTATTTCAAAGTGTCGAATTACCATTGCTGAAGGAAGTGAGCCCCTGACTCCAAATTGCAAAGTTTTGAATGCAACCGTTGCTTATTGAACATGAAGAAGAAAACCCATTTCGGATGAAGAAGAAAATCGACTTTCATGTTCAGAGTTTGGTTAACGACGGTCCAAAAGGACCTGAAGCAGGCGAAAGTAGACGCCGAAACAGCGCAAAACCGTGCTCAATGGAGAAAGAAGACAAGGAGAGCCGACCCCGCCTAAAGCGGGACAAGGCTTAGGACAATGATGATGATGTTCCTTACAATAATAATAATAATAATAATAATAATAAGAAGAATTAATTAATTCGTGACCCATTAATATGGAGACGAGAAGAAATAAATTACGTATAGGGCCGCTGCCCGAGGGTGATCGTCGGGGCACGTCTGTAGCTGGCCACGGGCGTGACAGCATGCTAGCCAGTGACTCCCAGTTCGACGGCTGGGCGGGAGTCGGGGACGCGGGGGGTAGGGGAATGTCCTCAAGGACTACAGCCGCGAGTAGGAATAGCAGGAGTAATAGCAGTTTAGTACCTCTAGCTGAGGATGTTTTGCAGACGACAAGTGTCACCCAGTCTGCAACCACCAAAGCCGGGAAACCCAGAGTGCGCATGCAATGGGATGATCAAATTAATATATTCATCATGCGCACATATTTCTATGTAACGAATTTAGAAACAGACAAGACCATGTACTGCACAAAACTTTATGATAAATTTAAATTAGAATACCCACACCTAAATGTATCATCACAGAGAATCGCAGACCAAAGAAGAGTCATTATAAGAAATAAGCTTTTATCAGACGCAGTAATTAATAAGATTAAATCAGAAGTAGCTCAACAATTAACACAGGAGGAAAACAACATAATAGCAAACTCATCAGAAGAAAACTTTCAAAACGATATGACAGTAAATCTTTCCCATCCTTTAGCATCACAGCCTTCACTTCAAGCTAGTCAACCAACACCATCACTTGCACTCACATCTCAACCCTTTATCACTCACAATACAACTACACTCTCTCATGCTTCAACACAAACTGTATCACTACCAACACCTTCTTCACTACTGAATGAGATTAACACACAGAGCACAACACATCACACATACGAAAATCCTCACATATTACACTTAATAGAGCAGTTCGAAACTACACTCGCTATGTATACAGGTACTGATCCATCAGCTAGGCCTAAACTACCTCGACTTAGAGAAGGCAAAAAATTGTATGAACTGGTGAATGGATTTAATACACAGATTCTAGGGCAGTATTACTCTATAGACTCAGACATCTCCCATATACACACATTGATTTACTGTACCGCTATGGTAATTTGCTCACAATTAGATTATAAAATACCCACTAACACATCAAAGCCAAATAGAGCATCTATAAAACCAGCTTGGCAACTGAGATTGGAAAATGATATCAAAAATTTACGAAGTGATATTGGCAGGTTAACACAATACATTAATAATAACAGAGGTAAAAAATTAGTCAATAGAGTTAATGAAATATTTGAAAAAGCAAAAGTACACTCGACTCACGAGAAGAACAATATTAGACCCGAAGAATTCTTAGACACATTAAAGCAGAAGCTGTGTTTGAAATCACAAAGATTAGCACGGTACAAAAAATCATTGCAGAGGAAAACTGACAACAAGCTATTTACAAGTAATGAAAAATCATTCTACAGATCACTAAATGAAAAATCAAACACTAAACTATCGGGCCTACCTACAGAAGCTGAACTCAAAGACTACTGGACTGATCTATGGAAGAAACAAACCCCTCATAATGAGAACGCCGACTGGATACAAAAAGAAATAGAAAAATCAAAAACTATTGAACCGATGGAATTTGATGATATTACTGGATCTGATATTGAAGAGGTCACAAAAAAGATGAAAAACTGGAAAGCAGCGGGCATTGATGGTGTGCACAATTTTTGGTACAAAAAACTAACAGTTTTCCATGATATACTTGGAAAAAATATCTGCAGCATCATAAAAGGATCAGAAGACCTGCCGAAGTTTATAACAAAAGGTAAAACATACATGCTGCCTAAAAGCAGTAACACCTCCGACCCATCCCAGTACCGGCCTATAACTTGCTTGCCTACACTTTATAAATTAATAACATCTTGCATAACTCATAAAATTAACAGACACATAGAACTCAATAACATACTAGCAGAAGAACAAAAAGGGTGCAGGCAGAGACATATGGGATGCAAAGAACAATTAATTATTGATTCTACCATTCTCAAACATGCAACTACTCATAATAGAAACTTACATTTAACTTACATAGACTACAAAAAAGCCTTTGACAGCGTACCCCACACATGGCTCATACATATCTTACAAATCTATAAAATAGATCCAAACATAATAAATTTCCTGAAGGGTGTTATGTCTGACTGGAGGACTTCGCTTTTACTAACTATTAACTCAACAACGATCGCAACGGAAGAAATACCAATCGAGAATGGCATCTTTCAGGGAGATTCACTCAGTCCCATCTGGTTCTGCTTGGCACTTAACCCACTATCTAACATTTTAAATAATACAAATTACGGATATAAACTAACACCATATACTACAGTCAATCACCTTATGTACATGGATGATATAAACTGTTTACTAAATCTGAAAAAGAAATGAATGTGCTCATAAAAGTCACATCTCAGTTTAGCACCGACATCAATATGCAGTTTGGCTTAGATAAATGTAAAACACTTAATTTGCACAGAGGTAAAGTATGTAACAGCAACCAAAGTAATAGTTATGAAAACACAGGACACATTAAATTCACAACATAGTCATAGTCATAGTCATAGTCATTTATTTTTCAATATAGAACAATAAAATTGTTTCTTATTGACGTCAATTTTAATTCTACTTAATCTAAGTTTACCACCGCTTCCAAGGCGCTGGTGGAGAAGAAACGGCGCAACAAACTCCACTGCGGCATTTTTTGGACGTCAATTTACATATTTATTTTCTTAAATCTAAATGTCAACAAGTATATAAAACTCTTTATAATTAAGAATTAAAACAAAGTTACATAATGTAACAAATAAGTCACGTAACTACTACAGTACCATGCTGTAATTATAGCAATTTACGAGGGGCCTGCACCATGCTCAAGCCAGACATTTTTATCTTTCAAGTAATCATCATCAAACAATGGAGGAAAATGACACATATAAATATTTAGGGTTACATCAAGGAAAAACAATAAATCACACCGAAATTAAAAAAGATTTAAGTCAGGAATATATACGAAGACTAAACCAAATTTGCAAGAGGTCACTTTACTCCAAAAATTTATTTAAAGCAATCAACACATATGCAATACCTGTACTAACTTACTCATTTGGAATTATTAAATGGACCCTTACAGATATAACCCAATTAGAAGTAAAATCTAGGTCAGCACTCACAAAACACCTCTACCTCCACCCTAAATCAGCAATAGAACGGATGACAGTGAAAAGACAGAACGGTGGCAGAGGGATGATAGATTTGAAAATACTTTGGGAAGGGCAGGTTCAAAAATTAAGAAATTTCTTCTATGATAAATCTATCTTCAGTAATATGCACAAAGCAACAGTAGAATCCGATAGAAATTACACACCATTAAATCTGACTGACAGACACAAAGACTTTACTACTGCACAACATATTGAAAACGTGAAATTGGCCAAATGGCGCAGTAAACAATTACATGGACGACACATCCACGATTTAGAACAACCTCACATAGATTTCCAAGCATCTAATAAATGGTTAAAGCTAGGCTCATTATTTCCCGAAACTGAGGGTTTCATGATAAGTATTCAAGACCAGATAGTTAATACAAAAAATTACAGGAAGTTCATTATTAAAGATCCCAGCACCCTAGATGACAAGTGTAGGAAATGCCACCGTCACTCCGAAACTATTCAACATATTACCGGAGCCTGTCCTAGCTTAGCTCAATCAGACTACACACACAGACATAATCAAATAGCACATATAATTCATCAAAAACTTGCCATCAATCATAAACTCATTTCCAACAAACCTATGCCGTACTACCAGTACAACCCAAAACCTGTACTGGAGAGCACCAACCATAAACTATACTTTGATAGAGCAATACTAACAGATAAAACTATCCATAACAATAGACCCGATATCACTTTAATTGACAAACAAAATAAAACAGTATTTCTCATTGACATTGCAGTCCCAAACACCCACAATCTCAATAAAACCATTACTGAAAAAATAAACAAATACACAGAACTAAAAGAAGAAATAATTAGAATTTGGAAAATGAATAAAGTCTACATAGTGCCCCTGGTGCTGTCCAGTACAGGAGTGATACCCAAACATTTAATACAAGCCCTCAAAACAGTAGACATAGCCGAGAGTACATATATGACGATGCAAAAGGCTGCCATTTTAAATACATGCCGCATAGTTCGCAAATTTCTCGAAGAAGACTTAAACAACCAACCCATATCACCAGAAAATGAAACTCACTTGGTATAAACCCGTGATTTCATTAAACTAACCGAAGTGTCTTAAACACATCGAGAATAAAAACAGCACAACAAAATAATAATAATAATTAAATTGTTTATTAAAGTAACACAGACTCATTTTCTTTTTAGGTTAGTAACAATTTTCTTAATCTATATTAGTAGTATTAAATAAAATAAATATTTCACAACACTCCACACAACGCCATCCAGACCCATAGCAAGCTTTTATAGCCTGTGTTATGGAATCCAGAATGCTGACCAACATACTTATAATAAACATACTTACTAACTATGTATATTGTCAATCACCAGTGCAGGCTCAACAGAGATGTGGAGAGCCTGCAGCAGTGATTGACATATGTACAGTCGAGTCTACTGGCTATACAGGCCAGGATGCTGTTGGGGCTGACCCGCACACGGCGCACCAGGGACGCACATCGTTTTCGCATGAGCGTATAAAAGCAGTCGATACGTGCCTCTGCAAACATCCCTGATGCGCTGCAATACCGAGGCAGCCCCATCAACACCCGGAACGCATTATTATATTGGATTCGAAGGGCACTGTGCGACTTTTTGGTGTAGCTGGCCCACAGGTTGCACGTGTAGAATGATGTGCAATATGCGCGGAACAAAGTAATTTTAACATTAGTGGAACACTGTGCAAACCTGCGAGCGATCATGTTTGCCCTTACCGACAGTGCCCTTCGCTCCCTTTCAACGTCTTCATCATCTCTGAGGTCAGCAGTCAGTACATGTCCCAGATATTTAAATTTGTACACTCTATTGAGTGGTATACCATTCAAAAGTACTTGAGGTACATCTGGACACTTTCCGCCGGCCCCAAAGACCATGATTTCGCTTTTCTTCCCATTATACAGTAGACCATGTGACTCCGCATAATTTTCACAAATCGTCATCAGTCGCCTTAGGCCACATATCGACGCACTTAGCAAGGTCATGTCATCTGCGTAACTTATATTATTAAGACATATGCCATCTATGTGACACCCCACGCGTTCTCTGCTAAGTGTCTCAATAAGCTCATTCACGTACAGGTTGAAGAGCGTTGGTGAACTTATCCCCCCCTGCCTCACCCCGCACTCCAACCTGTACGGTTCTGACATCGCGCCCGCCCATCGCACATGATTAGTCTGGCTGTGATACCACGATTTAAAAATATTTCTATTACCTGTATATCTATCATGGATGTGTGTATTATTGTACGTAGTGCTTCAGTGTATGTAATGAATTAATATTGAAACATCAATGTGAACCTTTGAGAATGCCGTAAGGCGAAACCGGTCAGGTCTAGAAATGAAATAAATTAAACTCAGTGGAAAAGTACAAGTGTGTTATTCAATATGTGTAGCAGATTCCACCAAGCGCCATCAATCTCCAGTATAAACAGTCTAATGAATTAATGTTGATATTATTTGAACATTATGTAAACTTCTTTTGTGCTTGCTTCGTTAGCTCTGCACCACCTTTGGTTGGCTGGCAGAGAATGCCAAGTCCGCCAATGTACTTTATGCATGAAGTTAAATATATTAAAAAAAGTATGAAATAAGTACAGTAACGACACTTAAACTTCAGTGAATAAAATTAAAAAATAAAAGACTCACATGGCAGCGATTGGGTTTGTGTCCGCTGTGCACGCGCATGTGGATTAGCAGTTTGTATCTTGCGTTGAACGGACGGCGCTCCCTGGCGCAGTCCCGCCATAGGCAACTGAACTCGTCACCTGGAACAAAATATGATTGTTTAATATTTGTGATTTAATTAAATAATGTATGTGTAATAAATATGTTTATGTAATAAATAATGATAAATTAAACTAAATTAATTTGGTATTCTACTGACTAGTCAAATTAATTACTTTTTTTTTTTTATAACATAACATACCTATAACATAAACTCACACCTGTATTCCCCGACAGGGTAGGCAGAGGTGCTAGCACCCACATTTCGCCAGTTTATGTTGCCATTAACCGGGCACTTATAAACCTGCGATAAATACACACATAACTTCGAAAAGCATCGAAAAGTCATTGGTGTGTGCCATGGTAAACCTGGGATCGAACCCGAGACCTCGTCTCAGCAGTCCATTACCCATACCACTAGGCTACCGCAGATTTTTTTTTACTAAACGTCAAAATTCGAAAAACATTGGAAAAAATGAAATGCTCAAGTGAGACTCGAACTCACGACCTTTCGCTTACAGGGCGACTGCTCTGCCAACTGAGCTATTGAGCACCACTTGAATCATTCCAAATTTTCCTTCTCTTTATATCCGTCTATAAACGTCAAAATAAAAAAAAACAAAAAAGTCGTAAGAATGTTGGTAGATGGCTCCACCGTCGCCCTTAAAGACGGATATAAAGAGAAGGAAAATTTGAAATGATTCAGCTGTGGCTCAGCTCAGTTGGAAGAGCATTCTCCCTGTAAGGGAAAGGTCGTTAGTTCAAGTCTCACTTGAGCATTCCATTTTTTCCGATGTTTTTCAAACATAAAGTTAACATAATAAATGCTATAAAAAATTATTTCAAGTTATAAGGTAACTCGTAGGTATGAAAAAAGATTTAGTGACGTCTTAAAAATTGAGACCTAAACATAAACTGGCGAAATGTGGGTGCTAGCACCTCTGCCTACCCCTTCGGGGAATATAGGCGTGAGTTTATGTTATGTTATGTTAAAAATTAATAGTGAAATCAGTTAAGCGCTATTATAGATTGTGTGGATGATTAAAAATAAATAAAAACCATAAAATAAGAACCGACGCAATTTTTACCACTCTTTACATAGAGAGAAACTCTACATAGTATAAAAGTCGCTTTCCGCGTCCCTATGTCCTTATGTATGCTAATATCTTCAAAACTACGATACAGATTTTGATGCGGTTACTTTTAATAGATAGTGCAATTCAAGAAGAATTTTTTTGGCGGTACGAAGTTTGCCGGGTCAGCTAGTTCTCAATATAATAAGCTCGGTTAAATAATTTATTTTAACTATAGGATAATACCCAATTGCGAAGCGGCCAAACTCTACAACCCACTCACATCAAAGCTACATTTAGCCACATGCTGCTAAAAACGAGTAACTTTTGAATTTCCAGTATAAATCTCAATAGATTCTTATAAAATTCGTAGGATAGGTCAGTATGGTCACTTGTGTGACCTGAATTACAACAATTAATTTACTAAGCAGATTAAAATCACTACACAGTATAAAACAGAGTCACTTTCCTTGTCCCTATGTCCCTTTGTATGTTTATATCTTCAAAACTACGCTACAGATTTTAATGTGGTTTCTCTTATTAGAGTAATTCAAGAAGAAGGTTTATATGTATGTATGCTTAACATAGTAGGGGATGCAGCGGGAACAGAATCGGATGGCACGCGGGCGTTAAAAAATTGGCGGTACGAATTTCGTCGGATCCGCTAGTTTCGTATAAAAGACGAAATTTATTTATCCTAATACAATTTTACTAAAGAGGCCTTATTAAAATTGAACGTTATGGAACTTTTTAGGGCTAGTATTACTTTTGTACAAATTTTCAATAAAGTTTACCTTTATAAGTGTTGACGTGTGCCCTCTCAATATGTTCCACCAGCAGATTTTGATTTGGATACCTTTCGTAACATTGCTCCCATAAACATATTCTCTCTCCTGAAATAAGTAGAGATAATTTAATTATATATTTAGAGAATATTGTAGGAATCAACTCAAACCGTTTGGTTTTATTCATTCATGTCACAAAGTAAATATTGCTCCCACTTTTACATTTATAGCCAGATTCGCCAAGTAATAGACACACTTGGTGCAAAATAATCTGATAATAAAATTGAAGAGACTTGGTTGTTCTCTGTTGCATAATGAGAAATATGGGTACTAATACATTACTGCCAAATATATAGGGAAACCAATAACCACCTTGAGATTTTTCCTTATCACTTTTTCTATGATTTACAGTTTTAATCTCGTTTGTAGTCACATTGCTATTCTCTTCAAACGTTAATCCAAAATCATCTAAATTTATGAACAAGTCATCTTCATCGAAATTTTCCGAATTTTCGTCATAATAGCTTGAACTATGAACATCGCTTTCAATTGATTCTGATATTGAAACTTTTCTTTCGTTTCTATCAAAATTAAATTCATTACAACTTGTCGGTGTATCCGGTAAAACATATTTCTTCTCTTCAAAGTTATATAGTATATTGTTAGGGTAGCTATAGTGTTCTAGACTATTGATAGGACACATGGTTTGTTGAACTGGAACATTAGTGTACTCTTGAAATTGAATGTCTTCCGTATTGTAATTACAATACCGCTTAGAAAGTACAGTGTCTATTGGTGGTAGAGTATTATTTTCTGTTGTACTAGGACTTAAATACTCTTCATTAAAATCAGGTGTTAGTCTACAAGATTCACCGTCTTCTCTACAAAGTTCATCTATCAATGATTCATCATCTATATAATCATTATCCGGCTCATACAATTTATTCTCAGTACCTTTACAGGCATCTATTTTGTAGGTTTTATCTTCAAAGTCAATACTGTCTAGGTCTAACAGAACTTCCTTAATGTTCTGTTCATTAATATTAGTTTCCATAACATTATCTATAATTCCAAATTCAGTTTGGTTATTCATTTGTGTGCTCCAATTATCTAATACTTCAAAATCAAAACTTTCCTCAGTCCCACACTTAAAACTGTCAGGTTTTTTATTTTTATTACTGTTCTCCAATTCTAAATTAAATTGTGACATATAATAAGCGTGCAAATCTGTTACGTTGTCGTTTCCGTCGTCAAACATATCTTCTTCCTCGTAGCAAGGTATGACATCATATTGCGCCATTTTCATAGGTTCAATTGCCTACAAAAGTTCAGTAATCTCTATGGAGAGGTGTTGACATGTGGTGTTTACTCGTAGCTTTGCACATATGGTTTTGCTATTATTATAAAAATAAACTTTCTCTGTGTACCATCACGCGTGGCCGCAGCATCTGCGAATTATAAATTTAATCATCTCTTTAGAATTATTATTTTGTCTTAACACGTGTTTGTTAGCTGACTTACGGACTATTATTTGAGTGAGGAAGCCTGTTCTTCATCGAACGGGATTATTTTAGAACCGTGAATGGACATTTTTGGTTGAAATCACGTTGCATTTATTTTTAATTTATGAGTATGACTATCAAATTTATTAACAACCAAATGTTGAAATGAAACTTTTTGTTCAATTTTAAATCTGGGAGTTGATTTAAAACTGAAAATTTTGAATCCAATGAATCATTTTTTTAAAACGAATATGTGTTCACTGCAATTTTTGTATTTTATACGGGTTGATAGAAACAAAACACCAGTGACTAGTTATTAACTTAAGAGTAATATTGTTCTAACAAAGGGCCCGCTAGACCGCAATAGCCTCCTCATCAATCATAATTGGTGACACGTGGTTGCTAGTACACCTCTGCCTACCCCTTCGGGGATTTACAGACGTAAGTATATGGATGGATGGATAATATTGTTCTGACTGGTTCCCTAATAATGGGGTCAGATCGAAGCAATGAAGTTAAACGATAGATAAGAAACTAAAAAGAATAAGCTAATGTTACTATTATCTATACTGTGCTAATTTATAAGATATATTATTCCACAACATTCTACACAACGCTATCTAGACCCATGGTAAGCTTTTATAGCTTGTGTTATGGAATCTAGAATGCGGATAAACATACTTATATACCTACTTTTTTTTTTGTAAATACATACATATTATATATAGAAACACCCAGACCAATGCAAATAGCCATATTCATGCATACAAATATTTGCACTGAGCGGGAATCGAACCCGCACCTCCTGCGTGGCAGTCGCGTGCACTACCGCCACGCCACGGAGGTATTAGAGGTATTTGTAATACATGTAATATTGTTTTAAGTTTCCGATATTTCGGCGCTGTTTCAAGCACCATGATTACGGAGGAACAGTGCCGAAATATCGGAGACTCCGAAACAATACCACATGGTAAATATCCTGATAGCTCTAAAAATAATGTGTTGTGATTTTTATGTGGTTTCTTTTAATGGATAAAGTAATTCAAGAAGAATGTTTATATGTATAATACATGGTTAATATAATAGAGGGTGCAGTGGGAACGGAATCGGACGCCACGCGGGCGGGAAAAATTAGCGGTACGAAGTTCGCCGGGTTAGCTAGTAAATAATATATATATAATATAATAGTAGATAATAAGATATACTTAGTTAAAACAACCGAGTGGAATGATTAAATCTATATCTATACTAATATTGTAAATGCGAAAGTAACTCTGTCTGTCTGTCTGTCTGTCTGTATGTTACGCTTTCACGCCTAAACCACTGAACCGATTTTGATGAAATTTAGTAAAGGGGTAGATTAGACCATGAGAAAGGACATAGGCTATGTTTGGTCGCGATAACCGACATCCACGCGGGTGGAGCCGCGGACAAAAGCTAGTATAAAATAAATCTTTTTCGTGAAGTAAATGCTTTTTACTTTTCACAGACTGCTTTGACTTTTGTAAGCAAAGGAGTACTACATTTTTTCTTCAGTAAATTACGATCAAGAGGCTCCGGATCCTGGCTATTACAGACGCAGACATTCGGAACCTATTTCTATCACAAGCAATTTAGCTAAGCGTAACAGTTAAGCGAGGATATCTACTAGAAATTTCAGTTAATAGTACCTATCTACTTTAATAAACAACTACAATTGTTGATAAATTTATGCATAGAGGTAGGTATGATTCCGAAGGCCTACATACAACTTCATATGCGTAGTTCATTGCGGTTTCTCAATGGTCCCCTTTTATCTATATCGAAGTAAAACAAGCAATATATGTATTGTATGTGGTGCGTTCGTTGGCAGTTGTCTGCTTCGGAATCATACCTTAAACATGCATTACAGCCGATTTATCTATAACATAGTTTCAGATTTGAATCTTTAAATCAATGCCTACGGAGATAAAATGATCATATATTATCTGTAAAAGTTTAGCACTGGTGTAGCGCCGAACAGTCATTGGCAAGATTGTATCACAATCCCACATCTTTATAACGGTATCAATATTAAGGTTAGAATTGCATTCGCACGTCAGTAAAATATTGAATGCTTTGCAAATATCACGATATATTTTATTGGCTGTCAAATCCGTGCCATTAGCCGCCAGCGCGCTACGAAATAAAAATATTTGAATGAAAATTCTAAGTTTTTTTGTTATTTTTTTTATATATGGTACGTCAATTTGACTTCACCTCGCCTGATGTTAAGCAAAGGCAAAGACTCGGAAAGAGAGTCACCATCGTAAACATGTACCATGTTAACAGTGGTGGCACTCAGCTTGACGTCCTCATTAGATTCCTTTTCACGCCCCGCTTAAAGGACCCGGGACTGTAGGAAGAAGGAAACACGTGAGCTGGCAGGGAGTTCCAGGTCTTAATGGTGCGGCATAGGATTGAGTAACTGAAACGCTTGGTTCTAGCAGGTATACTCTGCACCGTATATGCATGGCATCTTAGCCCGGCACATGTCGTCCTGTGTAGGAAAGGAGAGGGTGGGACTAATTGGAAGAGCTCGTCAGAACATTCACCATGGTAGAGACGGTAGGATACTGCCAGTGTTGTTTAATAGTAGATTTTGTTAAACTATCAATGGCTATTTTTAGCACTTCAAATTTTATTCTTCTAATTAAGTAAACTAAATTTATCGTTTGATATCTCTTTTCTATTCTAAATTAGGCCTTTTTTTTTATAACCGTGGGGGAAAATCCTTCATGGATGTTATGCCGGACTCCTACCGACTAAAAACCCCCACGGTAACGCCCAGCAGCCTATGGATGGGAGCCCCGGGTAAGCCCTCGGAAGGATGTCCCAGGACTCCCATCAGACCTACGGCTACAATTGCGGCCTCGCCTTGGGGATGGTTCGGGTAGTCTATACTTAGGTAGTATCTATTCATGTGAAATATAAGTTTAAGTTTCTTGGTGTATTATATAACTAGTTGTTTAATACTGTTGATTGATGGAACTTGGTAGAATCTGCTACACATATTGGTAGTAAGACACTGTGTACCTTTCCACTATATGTTATTTTTCACCTGACCTGTTCGCCTCACGGCATTCTCAAAGGTATGATGAAAAGTGAGTCACAAAGTGTCTTACTTAAATAACTAGATGTTTAAAATATTATTATTAATGATTGCTTGGTGTGCTTCATTAATTACGAAAGACATCTTGATGAAAATGGGTTTTCCTGAGAAATATATTCTTAGGTTGGATTTCATTATGATTTCACAAGTAAAATCTGTTTAATGAAACTGAGTTTACGCATTCGTTTAAATTGAGTTACATTCAACTGTGAAACCCAACCGATCACGGAGAAATTATATTTTTTTTTATTTATCAATCGTTTACAATTAACCACTTACCTAACGTTTTTCTTACAAAATGTATTTTTATATATACATATATTACTAAAATACAGAATAAAGTACATATTTTTATGTTACATATTACCTATATATAAAACTAAACTAAAAACTATATTACTTATCTGTGTATAAAATAAAAAAGTGCAAACATACTCACTTGAGATTATAGCTAACTTCAGAAACACACTTCACAAAATTGGCGCGAACTATGACACATAACCTAACTTTTTAAAAGGCTGCCACACGAGCTTACTACACCGGGACTTCGACAAGAATAGTACGGGAGCTAAAAGGATCATAAAAACGCCTTACTGAAACCATAAGACGCCCTGGATGTATAGAATACTGGAAGGGGTAAAAATTATATATAAAAAACACGATAGATATATATTTTTATAAATTAAACATTTTGGTAATATGTAAATTCGGAATACAGATGTAAATGAACATAATAAATCACTTACAAAGATTTTCTATCCTAATAACTGTAATAGTTTTAACTTTTAAGGTACCCAGGTAGTTAAAATATTGAGGACTTTTTAAAAAATTTAATTATAGCTATAAATTTTTACGGATTGAAGGATTAATATTAGTATTTTATTAGTCACCAAAAATAAGTATTTTATGCTATTAATAAATGGTTTTTGTCAAAAGTTTACAACATAATATAGGTACATATTAAGTCTAAACATTGTGTAACCTAATTAAACAACCCGTCCCTGACCGCGACCGGTGGAAAAGTGCCCATCACAGCACAATATTATATTGTTATAAAAAAATATTATGTGGATTACTAAAGGGGCAGCAGGTATAAAAAAATCTTGTTATAGCTCGGGGGTGAGAAGTCGGGTCGGGGTAAAATTATTTAAATAGAAAAAATAAATCTAATTTATCACCAAAACGTTTATTCCTTATAGTCCTACATAATGATATAGGTACCTAAATAAGATCTTTGATAAATCAACGTTTAATTCCATTATTGAACGAACTATAACCATCCAGTTTCTTTAGTTCTACGTTCCAACATGTGCTTTTTACAGAACCATCAAATCTGCAGCCGTATTTTAATAAAAATAGATAGTAAAAGCTCTTATGGCTGTTTAAATAAGGTTGAAAATCAAGTCGTTATTTCGGTCTATACGGGTCTGTAAATGTGGTTTACAGTCTTTTGGCGCCAAGTTTATTTTATTGATTCTGTGTTCGATGTGGTGATATTTTTATAAGATAATATTTTACGGAAAAATTGGCTTGAATGTAGTGCAAGGTGTATACTATAAATCAATAATCATACTGATATTATGAATGCAAAAGTAACTCTGTTTGTTACGCTTTCACGCCTAAACTACTGAACTTATTATACCTACTGAAATTTAGTACAGGATATTAGATGGTGTTTGTAATGGTGGCTCTCTGTTATAACACTTCAGCTTGCCATTAGGCGGTGAAGGCACTTTATGTGTCCTATATAAAAAAAGACATTGGCAAAGGACATAGGCTATGTTTGGTGGACGATAATCAACATCCATGCGGGTGAAACCGCGGGCAACAGCCAGTAAATTATCTATACTAATATTATAAATGCGAAAGTAACTCTGTCTGTCTGTCTGTCTGTCTGTATGTTACGCTTTCACGCCTGAACCACTGAACCGATTTTGATGAAATTTGGTATAGGGGTAGATTAGACCATGAAAAAGGACATAGGCTTTGTTTGATCGAGATAACCGACATCCACGCGGGCGGAGCCGCGGGCAAAAGCTAGTAATCCATACTTCTATACTGATATTATAAATGTGAAAGTAACTCTGTCTGTCTGTCTGTCTGTATGTTACGCTTTCACGCCTAAGCCGCTGAACCGATTTTGTTGAAATTTGGTATAGGGATAGATTAGACCTTGAGAAAGGACATAGGCTATGTTTGATCGCGATTACCGACATCCACGCGGGCGGAGCCGCGGGCAAAAGCTAGTATTATAAATGCGAAAATAACTCTGTCTGTCTGTCTGTCTGTATGTTACGCTTTCACGCCTAAACCACTGGACCGATTTTGATGAAATTTGGTATAGGGATAGTTTAGACCTTGAGAAAAGACATAGGCTATGTGTGGTCGCGATAACTGACAACCACGCGGGCGGAGTCGCGGGCAAAAGCTATCCATACAAATATTATAAATGCGAAAGTAACTGTCTGTCTGTCTGTAGGTATGTTACGCTTTCACGCCTAAACCACTGGACCGATTTTAATGAATTTGGTATAGGGATAGGTTAGACCTTGAGAAAGGACACAGGTTATGTTTAGTCGCGCGAGCCGCGCTGGGTGCTTAGGGGACTGAATAGGGATGCTCTCCTGGAAGCCGCCTCCGTGCAGGCCTGGGCCATGGTGCCGGACAGGCATGACGACATTGATGACGAGGCGGCGTGGTTCCGGGAGGCCATGACTGTTGTTTGCGATGCGGGTATGTCTAGGGCTCCAGCCTATAGTCCGAGGCGCCGGGTCTACTGGTGGACTGCGGAGATCGCGAGGCTGCGTCAAGCCTGCGTGATCGCGCACCGCCGGTGGGCCAGGCTCCGTAGGAGGCGTAGCCGCCCCGCAGACACAGATCCCCTAGTGGCGGAGTTACAAGAGGGATACAGGGAAACCAGGAATGCCCTCCGAGCGGAGATCAAGCGGTCAAAGGCAGCTTCCTACAAGGAGCTGCTGGAGACACTGGAGCGGGACCCATGGGGGCGGCCTTACCGCTTGGTAAGAGGAAAGCTGCGCCCCCGGGCCCCTCCCCTGACCCAGGTTCTCGAGCCGGCTCTGCTTGGAGGAGTGGTGGCATCCCTGTTCCCGGCGCGGGCGGAACACGTTCCGCCGCAGATGACTCCGCCACCTCGGTCGCCTGATGCGCCCGGCGTGATTATTGACGACGACGTGCCCGAGGTCACTTGGGTAGAACTAGAGCTGGCGGTGCGACGGCTCAGAGCCAAGAAGAACACCGCCCCGGGACCCGACGGCATTCCAGGCCGTGCGTGGGTCCTAGCTCTAGGAGAAGACGGTCTCGAACCCCGACTGCGAGGGTTCCTCAGCGCGTGCTTGGAGCGGGGCCAGTTTCCGAAGATGTGGAAGACGGGGAAACTGGTCCTCATCCGCAAAGACGGACGCCCGGCGGACGAGCCGTCCGGGTACCGGCCCATAGTGTTGCTCGACGAGGTGGGCAAGCTCTTCGAAAGAGTGATTGCCAAGCGCCTCGTCGAGCACCTCTCTAGAGTGGGGCCGGACCTAGCGGACACGCAGTACGGCTTCCGCCGGTGGCGTTCCACTGTGGATGCCATCATGCGCGTGAGGACTCTGGCGGAGGATGCGGTTGCCCGGGGCGAGGTGATGTTGGCGGTGTCCTTGGACATCTCCAACGCGTTCAACACCTTGCCCTGGAGTTGCATCAGGGAGGCGCTCGTGTACCACGATGTGCCTCTCTACCTCCGCCGCATAGTCGGGGCGTACCTGACGGAGAGGGCCGTCATCTACCCAAGTGCGACCGGCGTCGGTAGGCGTGAGATGTCGTGCGGTGTCCCACAGGGATCGGTCCTGGGGCCGCTCCTGTGGAACATCGGATACGACTGGGTGCTTCGCGGTGAGCTCGCGTTCGGTGCCACCGTCACGTGCTACGCGGACGACACGCTAGTGACGGTGAGTGGCGCTACACACCGCGAGGCGACCCAGAGGGCCACGACCGCTGTTGCTCAAGTCGTGGATCGGATCCGGCGGCTGGGTCTCGAGGTGGCTCTGCACAAATCCGAGGCCCTGTTCTTTCATGGTCCTCGGCGCAGGCCACCCCCGGGATCCAGCTTGACAGTAGGAGGTACTCCCATCGACATCAAGCCCCGGTTGAAATACCTGGGGCTCGTACTCGACGGTCGGTGGGACTTCGGAGAGCACTTCCGAAGTCTGCGCCCCAAACTGTTGGTGTCAGCTAACGCGCTGATGCGGCTGCTGCCCAACTTGAGGGGCCCAGAGGACTCCTGCAGGAGACTCTACGCGGGCGTCGTGCGGTCCACGGCCCTGTACGGGTGCACCGTGTGGGCGGACGCCCTGAGGGCCAGGTTCGTGCAACTGCTGCATGCGCCGCAGCAGACGATGGCCTGCAGGGCCATTAGGGGGTACCGCACGATATCCTTTGAAGCGGCGAGTCTCCTAGCCGGATCGCCACCGTGGATCCTGGAAGCGAGATCCCTTGCGGCACTGTATCGGTACCGTAAGGAGGCGCGGGAGCGGGGATACGATCCCGAGCCCGAAGACATTCGGGCCGAGAGGTCCCGGCTCCACGGGATCATGGTGGCGGAGTGGGAGCGACGACTTGAGCAACGACGCGCAGGGCATGCCGTCATAGAGGCGGTACGGCCCATCATGGGGGAATGGCTCGAGAGGCCACATGGCAGCCTCTCGTATCGACTGACACAGATTATCACCGGGCACGGGTGCTTCGGGAGATATCTGTGTCGGATCGAAAAGGAGCCAACGTCCGAGTGCCATCACTGCGACGCGAGCGAGGACACGGGGCTGCACACGCTCACCGAGTGCCCGGCATGGGCCGAACCGAGACGGGAGCTAGTGGCAGCCCTGGGAGTGAGAGTTCTCACCCTCGCCACCCTGCTCACAGCAATGGTCCGCTGCGCGGACGCGTGGGCGGCCGGCGTCTCCTTCAGCGAGCAGGTAATGGTCGTGAAGGAGACGGCGGAGCGGGAGAGGCGGCGCGAGCGAGAAAGACTCGCGGATCGCGCCGCCCGCGCGCGCAGGCAACTCGGGCGTTGAAGGGCACTGACTGACCTCCGTCCCCCATGAGCGCGGGCCTGGGGGTGACGGGTGGAGCCGCCTGTCACCCCAGCAGAAGCAGGCCACGGCGGCGGCGTGCTGAATAGCGCGCCTCCCCATTCCGGGGGCGAGTTGGGGACACCGTTGTCCCCCCTCCTGAGGAGGGCCAGACCGTAAGGGATGGCCCTGGGTCAGCCGGGGTGCGAGGGATATGTCTTTGACAACCTCACCTCCGGCCTAGCACCAAGACCCACAGTCGGCGTGCGGTTTTAGTCGGTTCGAGTCCGACATAACCTCCCCTTCCGGCTCCGGCAGGGGGGGTATCCGAGGGGATTTCCGCACGGAAAAAAAAAAAAAAAAAAGGTTATGTTTAGTCGCGATAACAGACATCCACGCGGGCGGAGCCGCGGGTAAAGGCTAGTTTAATATAAATTAAAAAACAATATCATCATTAACAACCTCATCACGATTATCCAGTAGCGTCCTAAGATTACATTTTTGAGTCCACTTATGGGTCCACTTAAAATTTTTGATTGTGATTTCAAGAGTGTCTGACGTTTGATCTTCCAACTCCGAGAAAATTTCGAACCTTGCACTTTTCTTCCGTTGTTTAGCAGGTACACCGATTAGCACGTGCAAGTTGGCTTTGCTCCCAAAGGAGTTAGTAGAGTCCTGTACGTGTAATATTAATTAATTAATATATATAAATTACGTGTCACGTTGTTTGTCCGCGATGGACTCCTAAACTACTTAACCGATTTTAATCAAGTTTGCACACCGTGTGCAGTTTGATCCAACTTGAAAGATAGGATAGCTTACATCTTAATTATAGTCAAAATATTTGATGACTTAACTTAAAACATAGTATTCGAGGACGAAGTTGCGGGCAACAGCTAGTACGAGTAAAATATAAAACTAAGGTGTGTGCAAGGTATAATAGACCTAAAATGGGGTTAGAATGTTTCAAAAAGTTTGGTATTGCCACAAATAATACATATTGCAAAAGAGTACTAAATACCTACTTGACGTAAATGCCATAGAGATGACATCACAAAAAGCGCGCTATTACTCTACAGATATATGTCAAATTTCCTTAACTCATTTATGACATTGCTTTCCATTCCAAATCTTGCCTTACCCAGGAACAGTGGTGACTGGTGATCGTGATACTTTGGTTCTAAACAGTTTGTTTAGTAGTAAACATAAAACACAACTTAAACCACAAGACACTCCGTGGCGTAGCGGTAGTGAACGCGGCTGCTACGCAGGAGGCGCGGATTCGATCCCCGCTCAGTGCAAATATTTTTATGCATGAATATGGGTATTTGCATTGGTCTGATCATGCCTCGAAGAGCACGTTAAGCCGTCGGTCCCGGTTGCCATGCGCACATCTATGGATGTCGTTACGGGTAGTTGGAGCCCTCAAAAGTCCAACAACTGGTTTAACTGCAATGCTTCGATACCGCCTTTGGGTTGTGGAGGTGAAATGGCAGTCGCTTCACAGAAAATATCGAAGTTCAGCCAAATCCGCAGTTAGACTGGTAGAGCGGACCCCAGACTCCAAGCCGAAAGCTTGGGATGCGACTGGGATTAGAGATTCAAGAAGAAGATAGAACAATTTAGCTTTAAAAAAGTTTTGGATACAATGTTTTTTTAGGATTTTTTTTTACAGCATTGAGTATGCTAACTATACAAATCAAATACATAGGGAAAAAGAATCTTCTCGGGCGGGACTCGAACCCGCAGTCTTTCCCTTACAGGGGGATGCCTGACCAATTCGGCTACCGAGACACGCCCGATATGATTCAAATTTCCCATCTTATACGTCTTTAAGGCGACGTGGCGTCATCTACCGATTTTCTTACTTATCGGCTTGTTTGGGCGCAGTTATCAAAAAAATCAATGTTTAAAAATGATTGTAACATCATTCATTGATTCCGATAGTTCGTAAGATGGGAAATTTGAATCATATCGGGCGTGTCTCGGTAGCCGAATTGGTCATGCATCCCCCTGTAAGGGAAAGACTGCGGGTTCGAGTCCCGCCCGAGAAGATTCTTTGTCCCTATGTATTTGAATGTTTTTTTATGTTGGTGTGTAGTACTACTCTGTCAAGAAAGTACCGGGAAAAAATCAATAATACACAAAAAATTGTTATTCATCCAAATTTATTTTATCACCTTCAAAGTATGCTCCTTCAGAAACGATACACTTGCGCCAACGAATAATCCAATCATCAAAACATTTTTAAACACTGTTTCCGGAATTGAGTTCAGTTCTCGCCGCAAATTCTCCTTTATGTCTTCTACTGATTGAAAACGGGTGCCACGAAGTGGTAATTTGAGTGTAGGAAAAAGAAAGAATTCGGCTGGAGCCATACCTGGTGAATATGGTGGTTGCTCGATGGTATTTGTTGAGTGTTTGGACAAAAATTCGTTCACAATGATGGCCTTGTGCGAAGGCGCATTATCGTGGTGCAAAATCCAAGAATTTTCTTTCCACAAATCTGGCCTTTTTCGTCGAATTTGTTCTCTTAAACGTCGCATAACGCTCAAATAATATTCTTTATTTACCGTTTGACCTTCCGGCAAAAATTCTGAGTGCACAACACCGCGATAGTCAAAGAAAACAGTCAACATGACTTTGACTTTTGATCGACTTTGACGTGGGTTTTTCGGTTTTGGTTCAGTTGGAAGGCGCCATTCCGAAGCTTGTTGACTAGTATGCATGTCAAACTCGTAAACCCACGTCTCGTCACCAGTAACAACGCGTTTCATGAATGTTGGGTCGGTATTGACCCGTTCTAGCATGTCCTCAGCGACTCTCATGCGATTTAGTTTTTGAAGAAAATTCAGGTCTTTTGGGACTAGCCGGGCAGCAACACGTTTCATACCCAAATTATTAGTTAAAATGGTACGGATCGACTCGTGAGAAACAGAAAGTTCGGCGGCCATCTTTCTCAAACTTGAATGAGGATTTTCAGTCACTATTTCCTTCACTTTTGCGATGTTAACTTCAGTTGCAGACGTTGATGGCCTACCCGAACGAGGCAAATCTTCCATCACATCTCGACCGCTTTTGAACGCTTTGTTGTACCACTCATAAGCACGTGTTTTTGATAAAATCGATTCACCGTAAGCTTTCTGTAACATTTTCAGTGTCTCAGAACATGAAATTCCATTGCCGATGCAAAATTAAAAAAAATAATTCGATGTTTTTGTGCATTATGAAATTCGCAATACACACTAGATATTATAAAACTAAAAACAGCACTGTTTTTAACATAAATGACAGATGCAACTCAAACTCCGCGCCAAAATTGAAAGCAGTTGTGCCAATCAAACAACAACAAAAAAAACAAAAATTTGAATTTGGAACCACAACCAAAACATTCATTCCCGATACTTTGTTGACTGAATGTATGATTCAAAGTTATATTCAAACAAAGGGATAGACACTCATAAAATATCATTTAGGTATAACTAAAACATAAATTTTGCTAAAACAGAACTATTCCGAGTGTTCAAAATGGTTCATAAATCGTTAGTAACAGGCTTATTAATTTTTATCTCCCTGTAAATTGCATTGGTATACAAAAAAGCTCCTGTAAAATTAACACATGCTTGTGAAGTTGTAAAAACTTGTAGAATCTTATGGGTGTCGTCAAGTTGTTTTTAGGGTTACGTACCTCAAAAGGAAAATAAACTAAAACCCGACTACCGAAAAATCACGCTTTAAAAAGTGACAAACAAGAAAATATCAAGGATAGCCGTGGTCGTATGCCACTTACTCTAATAAAACAATATATTCTAGGGAAAAGTGGCATACAGTTTAAATATAGTTTAAACTTTAATTTTTATTTAAATTATTTTGAAGCAAGGTAAAGCTAATAATTTATATATATTTGTACTGTGCTCATTAAGCACTTTCATTTGATACCAAACACGGCATATTTATCTCAAATTTATTTTTTAATACAGTACCTTATGACCGCTAGAGGGCGCCACACAAGATTGGGTGACACGTCATATAGCCTATAACCATCGGACGATCAAGCCGCTTGTAACGATACCTCATTTGTCCAGTTCTAATGAGTATTTGAGGAGCTATGAGGGAACAAATGAACATACATACATACATACATACATACATACATAGCCTGTCAAAATCATAACCCTCCTTTTGGCTTCGCCGTAGTCGGGTAAAAAACGGAACGTTTATAGCATCACTTTGTTGTCTATATGTCTGTCAAAAAAAAAATTGAAAGCGTCGGTAGCTTAGTGGTTAAGGAGTTGGCATTACGATCTAGAGGACCCGGATTCCAATCCTGGCCATTACACTACCGACGTGAACTCACTCCTAGCACAAGCAATTTAGCTAAGTTGAAGGGGTTAGAGGGAATATTAGTAACTTCGGTTCTAATATTCTTTAATAAAAAAAAACAAATCCCTAACGTCTTGAAACTGTGCCAAAAAGGAAGCTTCTAAGTCAATGCAATCACAATATATCTCGCGGTGTAATTATGTAGCTTAATTTCATCCCGGTATCTAATTTTGTACGGGACCCTTGTTGCGCGAGTCTGAGTTGCACTTGGCCTTATTTATTTTATAGTTCTAGTAACCCTGTGAGTGTTTTTCCAACTCAGTTAGGGCCAGCTTTCAGTTGAATGAAACGGCTGCGTTTCGATAGTTTTCATGAAGCGGCTGCCCCTCAATTCTTCTTCTTTTCGTGTCAACGATTCACTTATAAATGCCTACACTATTCGGGAATAAAATTCTGCCATCTTAATCGCGCTGTCAGTGGCTTTATTTAGGTCGTCTTTATTGCATGAAGTGGAACATAAGGGACATGAGGTTGGACATAAGGGACACGAGACCAAATGCGCCATGGACTGCACGGGGGCACCGCAGTCACATGCAATTAAGCCCGGGTCTCGCATTCCCCATCTACAAAGATTCTGTCTAGACCGACCAACCTGCCCCTCAATGCAGAAACCATTGGAGAATGTTATAAGATAAGATAAGATCTCTTCTTTTATATCTTCTTATCTTTTATACAGCTTCACTTGTATCTTAATAATACATACATACATATAATCGCGCCTTTATCCCTGGAGGGTTAGAGTGAGGTGAATTTACACGCACAATTTTTTTTTTTTTTTTTTTTTATTCACTAATACTTGTGTTTTGTCCCACGTAATAGGGGGTGAGCCTATTGCCGTGTTCCGGGCACTATTATTGACTCGAGCCTTGCATCCGAGGCCGAGTCTGGGCTGTATATATCTGTCTGATGTTAAACGACACCGCATGGGAACAGATAGGGTGGCCCAAATTTTACTCTGCCGAAACTACGCTATAATATTCCCCCATCCTAAAACTACTCTTGTTATAATTGCTTAACCTTGCAAAATACTAGCTTACTAGGTTATCTATCAACCACTTAACCATTAGCCGTTCCCAATAAAATACTTACAGTTAAAGATAGATCGCAACAGTAAAATTTGACGTATCGGCTGTTTAAATTCAAAACATGGTAATTGATTTTATTGCGGGAAAGCGCATCGCGGTATAATTTTATTTTCCGAAATTGGTGTGAAATAGGAGTTACTATGTTTTGAATTTAAACAGCCAAACACTTTATCCGTAGATGCGATCTATCTTTAACTGTAAGTATGTTATTGGGAACGGCGGTAACTAGTTCTACATACATACATACATAAACTCACGCCTGTATTCCCCGAAGGGGTAGGCAGAGGTGCTAACACCCACATTTCGCCAGTTCTAATTTCTATTCTATAACTAGTTCTAATTTCAAATTAAATTATGACAACAATCATTTGAGAAAATTAAAAGACGAAATTGTTTTTTTTTTTTACTGTATACATTTTGGCGCCAAAATGCAGCCATATTGATTTCTATAATCACAATATACATAATCTTACTCACTTATTAAACATTCGAGGAAATCTAAGTATATTAAAATTATCATCATTCAACATGACTTTATTTCAATTTTTTTATAGTTACGAGATATATATCAATGGTTACGAGAGAATCTACGTTGCGTAGCGGCAACGTAGCGACTGCTACGGCGCCGTCAGAGGTTCGATTCCTTTCAGGGTACTTAAATAATTGTTTTCATGAATAGGTATGTCTGTTTGCATTGACATTTATTATGTAAGTATGTATCCCTTCCGTGGTTTTCCCAAGCGACTACAATATGGGGATCTTCGAGAAGGGCATTAGAACGTTTCTTCAGGATAGGCAGCACGAGTGTAACGCCCCTGGTGTTGCGTACGTCCATAGGCCATGACAACCTCTTTCCTTCAGGTGGGCCGTGTGCTTGTCTGCTACCTAAGCAGTATAAAAAAATCATGAAAATGTATCATAGCAATCTGTCCACACACTAATTAATTACAGTATTATAACTACAATATATGCTAACTAAATGTATAATATATACAAAAAACTAGCTTTTGCCCGCGGCTCCGCCCGCGTGGATGTCGGTTCCCGGCAATTATTCGAATTTTTCTCTACGTACAAACCTTCCCTGGACTTCCACGAATAATTCAAGACCAAAATTAGCCAAATCAGTAAAGGCGTTGTTGAGTTATAACATTACAACGAAAAGTGGCATTGATTTTTATCCTGTATAATGTATTTTTGAAACGGGGCAGTAAGGGCAAGTACCTTAACCGTTGCAGTTACAGCAAAACGTTCTTAAAAGACCTTCCCTAACTTTTTGGGACATTTTGAACTGCATTCACAGATTTCGTAAAAAACTTACAGTTAGCAAAAAAAAAACTTATGCCAATTTTTTATGCCAATTGATTCTATTTCATGTGGGGATCAAAAAACTCTATGGGACCATTTTAGCTTTCAGTACTAGAAAAGACAGAAATCGCCAAAAACGTTTCCCATACATTTCGTACGGAAATATGATAAATCAACTCGAAACTCATAGGTCAGGTAAAATCATTTAAACATTTAAGAAATTGGTTTATGAAATAAATTGCTCAAAATGATTTCCATTTTCACGAATACATAAGTCTATCCTTTTTTGCACTGAACCTTCCTTTGTTCCTCCCCATCGACCTCTACCGGTATCGTGCCCAAAAGGCTGGCGGCATTACCCCGCTCAATGGCGATAGCAATTCTTTGTGCGAGGTAGAAGCCATGGTCATGGGAAGAGTCTATTAGAAGCTTCGCTATCTCTTTGAAATTAAGTAACTATATTTATCCGCAATCTAAAATCTGTTTAATTTTTATGTCTATTATCTATATATATAAAATCACTTGTCCCGACTGACTGACTGACTGACTGATTCATCAACGCAGAGCCTAAACCGCTGGACCTACAAACTTGAAATTTTGACAGTAGTTGCATTTTATGATGTAAACATCCACTAAGAAAGGATTTTTGGAAATTCTGCTACTATAGGGGTAAAATAAGGGATGGAAGTTTGTATGAAAGTCCGTCATTTTCATAGCTAGATGCACTAAATTTCATAAACCTGTGTCTTTTAAGAAATATAAATAAATAAATAAATAAATATTCCACAACATTCTACACAACGCCATCTAGACCCATGGTAAGCTTTTATAGCTTGTGTTATGGAATCTAGAATGCGGATAAACATACTCATATACTTTTTTTTTTGTAAATACATACATATTATACATAGAAACACCCAGACCAATGCAAATAGCCATATTCATGCATACAAATATTTGCACTGAGCGGGAATCGAACCCGCGCCTCCTGCGTGGCAGTCGCGTGCACTACCGCCACGCCACAGAGGCTGTCTGTGAACACCTGTATCAGCGTTTTTCAAAATTTAACTACTAAGACGGTAAAATAGGTGATCGAATAATTGCCGGGAAATGCCTAAAAACAGCAAATCTTTTTGACAGAACGAAGTCTGTCGGGTCCGCTAGTCTAAAATACAGTTTTCTTCATCCTGGTGTTAATCCCGGTCGCATCAAAAGTTTTCAGCTTGGAGTCTGGGGTCCGCTTTTACCAGTCTAACTGCTGATTTGGAAATGAAAATTGATTGGCTGATTGAAGCAATTATTAATTCCAATTGTGTGGAGGTAATTAATACATGTATGGCGTGGCGGTAGTGCACGCGACTGCCACGCAGGAGGCGCGGGCTCGATTCCCGCTCAATGCAAATATTTGTATGCATGAATATGGCTATTTGCATTGGTCTGGGTGTTTCTATGTATAATATGTATATACTTACAAAAAAAAAATATATACCTAAGTATGTTTATCCGCATTCTAGATTCCATAACACAAGCTATAAAAGCTTACCATGGGTCTAGATAGCGTTGTGTAGAACTAGGTACGTCTTTTGATTATTATTTCCATCGGAGATGCTGGACGATCCGTCCGAACCGGTCCATGGTCAATCCAGCTTTCTGGGCACCCCTTCAATCATCATTTTTCTCAGCTTATTTGTATCCAGTGTATCCGACCCTAGCTAGGAGCTCCCGTAAGTATAGAACTTATGTTTCATAAATCTACAATAAAAATTACAATATTAGTAATGTTATTATAACCCAATCTGACTCGCCGATTTCAAACGCTAAAAAGTGATTCCACATACTAAGAAAAGAATTAAAACCAACCTTCTTTTAAAAAAAAGTAACCAACCGTTTCATCAATTCGAATTTCGAATACTACCGTTTAAAAAAAGAAGCCATGTTTATAAGTGCGTCGACGCATGCGCGGTGCGATGTTTTATTGTTACTGCACTTGTGCACCACGTGTGCTAGCCCGCCATTTATTATAATGATCATATCTTTTTGTACACTCATAATCGTAGAAAGACTTTTACTTATTATTATTATGTGTCGAACGGAACATGTTTATGCTGCCTTTCGTTTATAATTTTATTACCCGACTGCCGTTGGAAGGAGGGTAATGTTTTTCGAGACTATGTAAGTATAAGTATAGCTCGTGCGCATTAACATGGCACCTGCCTCGAAAACACCCTACTCCCGCTTCCCCGCGCGCGACCCCGCTCTCGCCGTGCGAGGCTAGTAGCGTCAGCATACACGTCTCCCGCTCCCCCGCGCAAAGCCCCGAGCCAGGTGCCATGTTAACTCGCACGAGTTGTAAGTATCATATAGTCCGACTTACAATCTATGCGAACGTAATCAAAGATGGCGGCGGCTTAGACCGGCCCGCCGCGCCGCCGCCACGACCGGCTTCCTCTGCAGCAACGGACTATGAAGACTATGTATGTATGTATGTATGTCCATTTATTTGGCACGGCCTACAGCCTGAACGGCTGGACGTATTTGGACATTATGAGGTGTCATTTGATTTGTCGTGATTGTGTGAGTGACACCAGGTAAATTAAAATTTCGAGAAAATGAAAATGGCGGATTTTTGGCGCCAAAACGTAACATACGTTTTGGCGCCAAAAATCCGCCATTTTCATTTTCAAAAATATTTAGGGTATCAAAATGAAGGAAATTAGAAGGAGATTACAAAAATATATAAATGTCATATCATAACTAAAATGTATAAAATAAAAGAAATGATTAAAAAATTAAAAACCCGACTGCCATTGAAAAGATCGAAATAAGTTTGATAGCAGGCGGTACCCATTCATTTTCTTTCGGTTTACGATTGGCAAATGGGTACCGCCTGCTATCAAACTCATTTCAATCTTTTCAGTGGCAGTCGGGTTTTTTTTATTTAAATTGAATTTTGTTGTTGAGGTGGTTGTCATAGACAACAAAAATAGTCTATGGCCAGAGAGAAGAACCAGCAGTGGACTGTTAACTAATTGATTGAAATGACAGCCTCTGTGGCGTGCCTGTAGTGAACGCGACTGCCACGCAGGAGGCGCGGGTTCGATCCCTGCTCAGGGCAAATATTTGTATGCATGAATATGGCTATTTGCATTAGTCTAGGTGTTTCTATCTATAATATTTATGTATTCACAAAAAATAAGAATCTAAATATGTTTATCCGCATTCTAGATTCCTACACAAGCTATAAAAGCTTACCATGGGTCTAGATAGCGTTGTGTAGAATGTTGTGAAATATTTTGCTTTTAAAAAATGTACCTAAGTAAGAGTCTAGATACCGCTTTGTAGTTAATCAATTAACCTATCGCATGCCATGCTGGACATATGCCTCTTTAAAGTATTGTTTGCTATATTGAACCTGTAAGTGGAAGCCGTCAGTGTCTGTAACAGAGTTAATACTAGCACAGGCACTGACGTTCACTCTCTGTCCGTGACTGTACATCAATTGAATAATAATAATAATAATAAGTAAGCGTTAGTCGCCTCTTATGACACTATAAGTAATATATAGTGGTGATAGATCGATTAGAGCGCCGCGCAATAATTATCGATGTCACCATTCCGCATGATGAGAATCTCGTGAAAGCCGAAAAAGATACCTAAGCAAATAAAATATTTGGACCTGGCTCACGAGGTTGTCGACATGTAGAATGTGGATTCGGCGATTATTGTTCCGATAGTCGTGTCGGTTCACGGACTGATTGCCAAGAGCCTCGACCAGCACCTCAAGAGGCTCGCGTTAGACAGTTGGGTCAAGGGCTTGATGCAGAAGGCGGTACTCCTCGACACGGCACGCATTGTGAGGAGGTTCCTCTCCTTGGAGCCCTAACCACCACCCACACACCCAAACCGGTGGCTTGGTCCCTGTACCCGATGCCGGTGGGGTACCTACTATTTTTTATATTTTTAAATAGATGTTTTTTTTATATATGTATTTAAAAATATAATTTATAAGTTTTGTTAAATGAATAAAGAAGATAATAATAATAATTGTTCTGATATTTGGTACACACCTTTACTTTGGACAATGAATCATTTAAATCATTTAAAAAAAAAATGTTGGGACGCTCTGGCCTACTGATTCCACGCTGGCCAGGGGTTGGTACAGGGTTTTATTTCGAGTGTTCCTTCTCTCGCAGAGATATCGTCTGCGTATTTTTCCATTAGTCGCCACTTACGACATCCTTCAGAAGGGGTGGTAATACTTGTATTCTTTCTCCGTCACCACACTGATAACTTTTAGCTTTGTAGTATAACCTAGAATTAATTAAATGAAATTTTTATAGCATTTACTAGCTTTTGCCCGCGGCTCCGCCCGCGTGGATGTCGGTTCCCGGCAACTATTCGAAATTTTCTCACCTTTTAAACCTTCCCTAGATCTCCACGAACATTTCAAGACCAAGATAAGATAAATCGGTTCAGCCGTTCTCGAGTTTTAGCGAGACTAACGAACAGCAATTGATTTTTATATATATAGATTACGCAATTTTTTTTAAGTTCGAAATTCATCGGGAAAAAGAAACGCTCAAGTGGGACTTGAACCCACGACCTTTCCCTTACAGGGGGAATGCTCTTCCAAACGACTATTGAGTCACATCTGAATCACTTCAAATTTCCCTTCTCTTTATATCCGTCTTTAAGGGCTCTAACTTAGACTTCAATGTATTTCGAACCTAGAATTATTGTCTTAAAGTTGAGTCCCAGTTGCATCCGAGGCCTTCATTACGGAATTCGGGGTCCACTTTCCGGAATTTATTCCTCTTTTTCGCATGAATTGACATCCCTGGCAGTGAAACACGCTTAATCATATTTAACTTTAAAACAGCGCTCCCTGAGGCTTCTCTTCTTACCGGCTCCTGTTGAAGATGGCATGACCAGACATTTGTGACCCAAAAAGAGGCTTCTGCTTGTGTCCTTGCTTGCTCCATCAGCGGTCAAGCTTCGCAAAAGGACAGGCCCTCGATTCTACTAAAGCTAAACTACTGTGTGCCGCAGTCACTGCAAAAAATGACATTCAATTTTAAACTTTATTTCTATAAACCTAAATTCAAAATGAAATGAAAACAGTTTCATTACACTTTTTGAATTAATCTACAAAAAGTCATTTAATTTTGAACTTTAGCCGCATACTTTAAAGTCTATTATTGAATGCCGTTTTTTGCAGTGGCGGTGGCAGTAGAATCGAGGGCCAGATAAAATTGCTGTAAAACCTAATCAGTTCCCTATTTACTACAGGGATCATTTCAGTCATGCGATCTGCATTTAAAGATGGCGGTTATGGTCAAGAACAAATAGGACGATATTAATTACTGCGACTTACTTAATTACATAATATTTGCAGTTTTTCTGTAGGACCATCAAAACTCCGATACCTTTTTTATTTCTATAAAGTTTAAAAGTGCTTACTTTTTTGAATTACAAACATAAACGTCTATGTTTATCAGAAATGCTGGCTCTTTTTAAGGTTTTATAGGACCTTTCCGGAGAAATAGATTTTTTTTATAAAGGACACCTCAACTTGACTTCACCTCGCCTGATGGTAAGCTAAAGGCAAAGTCTCGGAAAGAGGGTCACTATCGTAAACATGTACCATGTTAACAGTGGTGGCACTCAGCTTGACGGTCTCATCAGTTTCTTGAATAAAACATCTGAAAAAAAAAATTTTGATCAGGTACTTACGTCATTTCTTCCATTGAATGTCTCAGCTATAGCTATTAATCATACAGACATATTCCGCCATGTCCTCAGCTATTTTAATAACTGCTCGTGTCCATCGAAGTCGATTGTTTTAAAGTCCATGACCCATTTTTATTAACTGCTAATTTCGCCAAAATGGCGTACGAAGCTGGCAACACATTGTGGTTATTAATTGCTTGTTTATGAGATAATAATATTATTATCTACGTTGAGTATATCTAGGACACATTTAGACGAGAAATGCTTACACTTGTTTCAGTACAGCGGTGCTCAAAGTTGGATGATAAAAAGTTGAAGTTGGATATTATTATTTTACTATCTTTTGCCCGCGACTTTGTCGGCGTTAAGTTCGGAATAAAAAGGTTTAGGACACACTGCTCCAGCGACCCAGATAAAGTTCCTTAAAATTTCTGTGAGTCTGGTACTTCATGCAAATGTACCAGGGTCACAGAAATACTGATCCTGTGATCGCGGCCCACAGCAAACTACACACATCAAAAAAAGTTTGCGATCAATGGCATAAGCTCCTAGAATTCTTTAAATTTAACTTTATCAAGAAAAAATCTATGTTGTATGCTTTCTTTAAATAGGAATACCCTGTTTGAAATTAAAATATAAAACTATTTTTTATTATTTATTTAAAAAAATTTAACCATTAATCATAATGCAATTGTGATAGAAATTTCATAGAAAGAAAAAGACTGTTTAATTAAACTTAAACTACAATTTATTATTAAAAGGTGTAAATTCAATATAAAATAACTCCTCCCCTGGCTCGAACACATGCGGAGATCCTCCTAGGCATGCTGAGGATCATGTTATCCATTTCCTGGGGTAACCTATCTCATTCTTCAATAGCGGCTTCCCTGAGCTCTGGAACTGTCTGGGGATGTGGCTCACGGTTCCATACAGCTCGTTTAAGAGCATCCCACGCGTGCTCTATTGGGTTTAAGTCGGGCGAGCCGGCAGGCCAGTCTAATCGTGTGATATCGTATTCTTGAAGAGCAGCATTGACTCGTTGAACTCGATGTGCGGGCGCATTATCATCGACCAGTACAAATTGGTGCCCATGGTTTCCTCGGAATGGTTTGACGATATCATCAATAGCAACTGCTTTGTACATGTCTGCTGTCATGAAGCCCCGACACGGGATCAAAGGCGTTCTAGCTCCAATCATAATGCCACCCCAAAAAGACACCGATTTTTCGCCTTGCTGAACTGTTCCAGTGGCAGTTCTTTGTCTTTCACGGTCGCCTGGTGTTTTCCAGACACGGACACGTCGGTTATCTGGATGAGTGGAGATTCGGGATTCGTCAATGAAGAGACAGTTTTGCCAAATGTTTTCTTCCACACCTTCTTCGTTTTGCCGAAGTCTAGCCCACTGCAATCTTCGTTGTTGACGTTGCCGGGAATCGAGCGGAGCTCGCCATGACCTCCGTGCTCGTAATCCAGCCTGGTGCAAGCAATTGCGAACGGTCTGCGTGCTAACTTCAAGCCCAGAGGCGGCCCTGAATTCTGCTTTTATTTTAGTGGCGTTGATTGTGGGATCACGGGCTGCCAGCAATCTAATATAGCGCTTTTGGGCAGCTGTCAAAACAGTTGGGCGACCGCAGCCGGGTCGGTCAGCTAAATTCTCCAATCCGTGGTACCTCTGCAACGTAGGGATATAGCAAGTCTGCGTGCTATTACTCTCGTGGTGTATCCTTCTTCCCTCAAAGTTACTATTTTAGCTCGTAAAACCTCTGATAATCCTCTTGGCATTTTTTCAAGCACTACTTTCCGTGAAAAAATCTTGAATCGGTTATAATTCACTAAATCAGATTTCTGAATGAGCATAAGCTAGGACTGAAAGCCTTTTTGTAAGAAAAAACAATTGAACGGTGTCATTGTTTTGTGTTCTTATTCTTTATTTTTAAATAAAGAATCTAAAAAGAAGAAAAAATCATAGTATAATCTACAGTAACAAAAAAGATTTCAGTTTTTCAAAGTGATCGCTAACTTTTTTTGATGTGTGTATGTAGATTTTAAGAAATAACAAGACGTTTCTAATAAAAAAAACGTCATCAACATCCGTTTAGTAGTTTTTGCGTCCATCGCGAACAAACATTTCCAATTTACAATTATACAAGGTGATTTTAGAGTCGTTTCAGAAAAAAAGAATTTGTGCACAGTTTCGATAGCAAACAATTATCTGGAAGTATTAATTTGGCGAAAGAATATTTTTTTTTTTAAATAATGTATGTAATGGGAATAATGTTCAGGACATACCCTCCCCTTCCGGCTCCGGCGGGGGAAGTATCCGAGGGGATTACCGCACAAAAAAAAAATTGTGCTACTTCAAGCTAATTCTGCCATTGAAGGACTGACTCATATGTTAGATTTTATTCGTTTTCTATGCGTCTCACAGTATAAAATTAGTACATTATTATAAACTCTTTTGCAAAAAAAAACGGGCACTTTAGATTTTTTTCTCTACTTCAATGAAGAAGAACAAGAAATAGGTTTTGTTAATTTGACGATGTATTGGCATGTTTTTTGAAGCATCCTGGCATGATTCTTTACGTTCCAAATTTAAAATTTGAAATTATTAAAAGAAAAATAATGATTATTGTCGATTATTCTAAAATTGCTTTACTAATGGCGCGAATTGCTGAAACGATTTTTAACTGATTACGATATTTTAAAACTTTTTGGATATTTTCTGCTAATTAAATAATTTAATCTTTCTTTTTACATTAAATACCACTTTTTGATATGACTTATAAAGCAATAAGGGCCGGTAAAATTATAGCCCTACTTGAAGAAGGTTGTTCGCAAACTTACGTGTCTCAGCTGCTAAATGTGAGTCGTTCAACTGTCCAGAGGTATCAAGAGACTGGTTCGGTCAAAAGAAGACCCGGTTCGGGAAGAAAACGATGCACAGAACCAAGAGATGACCGCTTTTTGATGAGTCAGGCGTTGCATAATCGTAAGGCGTCAAGTGTGGACCTGAAGAAGAGCCTTGAAGAAGTAAGAGGAGTAGAAGTTAGTTTGTGGACGGTCAGGAGGAGGCTTTTGGCTGCCAATATCAAGAGTTACCGCCCAGCTCGGGGCCCTAAATTACTCCGTGAGCACCGTGTTGCTCGACTTCAGTTTGCTCGGAACTGTGCTTCATGGACTCTGGAGGACTGGAATAAAGTATTGTTTTCTGATGAAGCTAGAATCTCTTTGTGTGGAGAAGACCGACGCCGGCGAGTGCTGCGAAGACCACGGGAACGCTATGCGGAAGTGTGTTTCGAAGAAATCACTCCTTATGGCGGAGGCTCCGTTATGTTTTGGGCAGCAATTAATTCGACGGAGCGTACGGAGTTAGTTTTCATAGAAAATGGAACATTAAATGCACACCGGTAGCTCGAAGTCCTGACCTCAATCCAATTGAGCATGTGTGGGATGTTCTAAAGAGACGGGTAAGATCAGTGCAACCTGCTCCACAAAACATCAGGGAGCTAAAAAGAGTCATTGCAGAAGATGGTGGAGCGCTTATGTACTTTCTTAATTATTTCCCACATAATTTAATTGTATTTCAATTTTGTAATTTAAGAAACCGCTTTTATGAACGAATAATGTTTGAATATTGGCGCTCATTTGTTGACCACTTAGTGTTGAAGAAGGCCAATGGATGGCGCTGTGAACGGATCTTTTCGAACTATATTTTGAGAACGAAGTTTCTATGAGCGAGACTCTCAAGCTTCACGGCTGACGTTCAACCCGTTCATTTTTTAATCAGTCAGTAACTCGCTGCAGCACCGAAAGGTGTCTATGACTCCGCTAACGCACCAAACGGAAGTTTGAGTAATTCAACTCCTCGTTTCTTTTTCTGTGTAATTCTATAAGTTCCTTTGGCCACATTCTCAAGTCAGTATAAGTGAAGTGTATCGGAAGAAAACGACAAATTCAAGAAAATAACCGGCCGGTCGAAATATACCTACCCACCAACACGTGCCAGGAACCACGCCTGTCTGCAGCTGAATCCTCACGAGGTGGAACTCAGGTCAGTGCCGGTTCTCTTACGTTTTCATTCATAGAAGCGGTCACATGTGTATTTTCTTTTCATTACTACCTAACTGCTGGTCATAGGAGCTTATACGCTCTGTGTGCAAACACACCATTGGCAGGACTATTTACACGTCCCTCCAGAATTTATGGTCCTTACGAGTCGGATAGGCCAGTAAATAACATATTCACGTAATTATTGGTGAATAATATTTCTTTCCTATTCATTTAATTAAAAGATTCACGTAATTTTGGTGAATTCTTTCCGCCATCTTAGTTTCATTACTTTCATTCGCTAACAGATTTACGTAAATTATTTGGTAAATTCTGTATTTAAAACGCTAAATCTACGTAATAATTGGTAGATAATTATAATAGTTGGTGATTTACGTATTAATTGGTAAATAATCATCATTCTATTCGCATACGCGTAACTTTGTAGGTACCTATCTAGGTACGTAGTTAGTTACATTCCCGCTCCGCTGTGCTACTTGCGCTATTATATAATAAGCCGTAGTACAATTTTCAATAAAAAGTAGGTATATCTAAACTGTTTGTGTTGAATTACTATTATATTATAGTAGGTACCTTACAGATAATCTTCTTGTTATATTTCAATAGGTAGGTCCTACCTATCGTTAATTTGCAAACATGTCGTCAGATCTCGAGACGAAGCTTATTCTGTTGAATCAAAAAAAGGAATTATTGTTTGCACGCATTACCCGTTGGTAAAAATCTTCGAAATCCATTGTTTGCTTTGACATAACGACGCGAGCGAATGAAGATTTTCTGTCTGAGACCGAGAACATCGATGACGTTCGCGATAAGTTCGAGTCGATTGTAGATCAAATAAATAGCTTAAATTTATCATTGGAACCCCCTGTCGAATCCGACTATTCTTGCCTTGACTCATTTGATGAATTGTATTCGAGAATAAAACGCATTAGAAATAAATTATCTACGCCCAAGGTCAAGGAGGTCGCCTCACACGGGTCGAGTAATTCGAACGCGTCTGTAGTGAAATTTGAAATGCTTGTTATTCCGAGTTTTGACGGACGCCCTGAAAACTGGAATACATTTTATCAGTCCTTTAAGGCCAATATTCATTCGAACAAACAATTGTCTGATTCGCAACGTGTGCAATACCTATTCTCAAAACTAACCAATGAAGCACTAAAGTTCACTGCCGGTATTGTTCCGTCAAGTGAGACCTACAGTATAGTTTGGGTATGTACTTATGGGTGATTACCCACGTAAAGTTGTTGTGCCTACAACCGCATCCTTTTCTGCGCTAGCACTAAATGATTTAGTGCAAAATTTTTGGGAACTTGAGGAAGTTCCTGTGAAGCGCCTATTGTCTCCAGAAGAAACCGAGTACGAGAATATTTTCACATCTACTGTGACTCGCGATGACGTAGGTCGTTATACTGTTGCGCTGCCGTTCTGCAAGGATCCCTCTGAACTAGGGCACTCGCGCGGCGTCGCTCACCGCCGGTTTTTGTCGCTCGAGCGTAAACTTCGTCAATCACCAACCGTACGCGAAAATTACAATAAGGTTATTCGGGATTGTTTGGATAACGGTTGTCTTGGTCTCGTTGATGACTCTAATTTGTCTATGGATGGTTATTACATACCACATCACGCAGTAGTTCGACATGACAAACCGATGCCGCGTATTGTGTTAGACGCGAGCGCTAAAACCCACAATTGTCTTTCGCTCAATGATATTTTACATATTGGTCCCAATTTACAGGCAGACCTGTTTTTATTATTATTAAATTTTAGGCTATTTCCTATCGCAATGAACGCTGACATAAATACTCACCGCAAATCGCTTGAGTTTGATGTTGGCAGTCATGTCGCAAAGGTTTTAGGTCTCTCGTGGGAGCCGTGTGGAGATAATTTTTATTTCACATCCACCTTGGTAGATGAGAAGTGCACTAAGAGAAATATACTCTCTATAGTTGCGCGACTATTTGACGTGCTCGGGTTGGTGGCACCTGTGATACTCTACGCCAAGTTGTTAATTAAGGAACTTTGGCTTAGTAAGAGTGATTGGGATGACCCTGCTCCAGAGCATATACGCTCACGCTTTTCCGCTCTCGTTCAAGAATTAAAATTGCTTGACACATTAAAAATTCCGCGATATATAGGTGTCGAAGTTGATTGCGAATTACGTCTTGTCGCATTTTGTGATGCCAGCCTGAATGGCATGGGATGTGTTATTTATGCACATTGTACCTACCCATCTAGCATTCAAACTCGCATTTTGTGTGCGAAATCAAAGGTCACTCCGACAAAGATTACTACGCTTGCTCGATTAGAGTTATGTGCTATTTTGCTTATGTCAAAGTTGATAAGAACTGTACGTGATTCTTATGCATTACGCATTCCCGTTACTGACATTTACGCCTTTTCTGATTCCACGATTGCCTTATCATGGGTTCACTCGTCACCACATCGGTGGTCGATTTTTGTTAGCAACCGGGTCGCTCAGTGTCAAGAAAACTTGAACGCTGAACATTTTTATCACGTCGCCGGAGCCATTAACCCGAGTGATTGTCTATCACGCGGCATGCTCCCCTCGCAACCTTTGACTTATGATTTGTGGTGGAACGGTCCAGCATGGATCCGCGGCCCCCCTGATGAATGGCCTATTAAGTCATTCTCTCCCGCCAACTGTTCTGACTTACCTGAGCACAAGGCAAATGTGTTAAGTGTGACAACAAAACACACAGAGTCCCCATTGTTATGTACAGTGGCACAACGTGTTTCTTCTTGGCAGAAACTACTACGCATCATTACATAAGTTTTAAAATTCGCACGATTTAAATTTAAGATCGAACCTCATTCTCTATCAGGATTACATCCTGTCCTTCTCCCTAAACGCGATCACGTTGTTGATCTAATAATTCAGCATTTTCACGTTGTCAATTGTCATACTGGACCTGGACTCCTCATGTCTATCATAATATATAAAACGCGTACTGGTACTTACAAACGCGCTGTAACCAAATTGTATCCATCCCAACGCAATAACTTACAACGCTAAATAGAATCTTGAACTTTAATTTTTAACTCAAACTTTAAACATACTTTAGATAGAATACTGTTAGTCTAAGTTGTTATTTTAGCTATGTGTATTATTATGTTATACAAATTCACTATGGGCTCTAATCAGCCAGTGTTCGCTTGTTTGTTTCGTAACGTCTTGCGACGTTCCAAAGCCGGGTGCATGGTGGAGCGCTTATGTACTTTCTTAATTATTTCCCACATAATTTAATTGTATTTCAATTTTGTAATTTAAGAAACCGCTTTTATGAACGAATAATGTTTGAATATTGGCGCTCATTTGTTGACCACTTAGTGTTGAAGAAGGCCAATGGATGGCGCTGTGAACGGATCTTTTCGAACTATATTTTGAGAACGAAGTTTCTATGAGCGAGACTCTCAAGCTTCACGGCTGACGTTCAACCCGTTCATTTTTTAATCAGTCAGTAACTCGCTGCAGCACCGAAAGGTGTCTATGACTCCGCTAACGCACCAAACGGAAGTTTGAGTAATTCAACTCCTCGTTTCTTTTTCTGTGTAATTCTATAAGTTCCTTTGGCCACATTCTCAAGTCAGTATAAGTGAAGTGTATCGGAAGAAAACGACAAATTCAAGAAAATAACCGGCCGGTCGAAATATACCTACCCACCAACACGTGCCAGGAACCACGCCTGTCTGCAGCTGAATCCTCACGAGGTGGAACTCAGGTCAGTGCCGGTTCTCTTACGTTTTCATTCATAGAAGCGGTCACATGTGTATTTTCTTTTCATTACTACCTAACTGCTGGTCATAGGAGCTTATACGCTCTGTGTGCAAACACACCATTGGCAGGACTATTTACACGTCCCTCCAGAAGAGTTGGAACGTATTCCTCAAAACGTTATTAAAAACATCGTGGAAAGCATGCTCAGAAGGATTCAAGCTGTGATTTTGGCAAGAGGACACTCGTTATTAGGTTTTTACATTTGTAACTTTATTAAATTAAAAAAAGTTAAAAAAAAACTTGTCTTTATTGCCGACCACTTCTTATTGTTTGAGCGTGTACATCGATTTTAAAGAATCCATCGTTTTTTTTTTCTTTTAATTGCTCGAATTCACTTCACGCGCATTAATTTACACGATTATAAGTATATAGACTACATCAAAGAAATAAATTTCATTTAATTAACTAAAATCGACCTTAGAACGTAAATTTCCTTAGGTGCCCGTTTTTTTTGCAAAAGAGTGTAGTATAGAACAGTACACTGTTAAAAACGGCAAGGAGTTGAGTGGACCCGTCCTGTATAAATTCTTTAGAGGATTTGAGCATATTGTCAATAAGAAACATTTTTATTGTCCAAAATTGAGAATGCGCATAAAAAAATGAACATTAAAAATATTTTATAATGTATCTTTTTATAGAGAAAGCTTATAATTCATAATTCATTTATTGGCTCACAAAAGAATATGGTTACACATTGATGGTAAGTAATAATAAAGTGGATCCTCATATTCACCATCTCTGGCATGTGAGACTACGTACATAATACTTATATTATTAGTTAACACTTACATTTGCTTAATATATAGAAGTTAGGTATACAATAAGAATTAAAACAAAATATCATGCAGTGTCATAATATCATAATCCGCCTAATGTCATAATAATCATAATGTCAATAATAAATATATGTCAGTGTCCATAATATTTCAATAATTTATATCTTTATCATTTCAATACAGAATTAATCACATAACCTCATCATTCATCAATAACACTTACATATCTAGATATTCTTGGACACTGTAGAAACACTTGTTTTTCAGCCACTTATATAAGTTTCTGCGGAAAAGATTTAGAGGCAGATCCTTAATTTCATTTGGTAACTTATTAAAAACTTTGATGGTCATTGGATAGCAGCTTCTTTTATATTGCTCCGTTTTAATCGAAGGCAATAATAGGCGACCAGGGTAGCGCATCTTAAAATTATAGTGGTCTTCAAGTGTTTTAAATAAATCTTTATGCCCTTTAACAAAGTTACAACACTCATAGATATAAATTGATGGGGCTGTTAGCAGGTTCAATTTTTTAAATAATGGTTTGCACGATGTTAATTGGTCCACGTTGCAAAGTGCCCGTATAGATTGCTTTTGAGATAGGAAAACCCTGTCAAATTCTACTGAATTACCCCATAGCAAAATGCCATATCTTAAGTTAGATGCTACGTAACCATGATATGCCTGCAATGCAGTTTTTTGGTTACATATTTTTGTAAGTCGCCATAGTGCATAAACATATCTATTTACTTTTGAACATAGTTTGACTATATGTGACTTCCATGAAATCTGATTGTCAAGACATAATCCAAGGAAGTTTACAGTGTCTGATTCTATTAAAGGTTTGTCTTTACATACAATACTTAATCTATCATTTCTTCTTTTCCTGTTATAAAATTGCAAAAATGTGGTTTTATCAACATTTACTCTAAGGTTATTACTTTCTAGCCATGTTATAATACGTTCTACAGCGTGATTGACCTCTTTATTGAACTTATCCATAGGATCGTTATGATTTTGCGTTACCACTAATGATATGTCATCCGCAAAGAGAGAACAATAATGGTCCGTTATATCAGGCAAATCATTAATGTAAATAAGGAATAAAAGCGGGCCCAGTATACTCCCCTGCGGAACTCCGACAGTATTTTCTGCTAGGTCTGATTTATGTGCTACTTCTTCGTTTTGGTCATTAATGTTAGTGATCTCTACATATTGTCGTCTATTTTCAAGATAGCTTTGTAGCCACTTGTTTGCTACACCTCTAATGCCATATCTGTCACATTTTTGGAGAAGAGTTTTGTGAGATACAAAATCAAACGCTTTACTCATGTCAAAAAAGATGGCACATGTGTTAATTTTCTTATCGATGTTTTCAGCTATTTTACTAACTAGTTTGAATGTTGCTAGTGTCGTTGATTTGCCCTTTTGAAAGCCATGCTGGTTTGTGTTCAATATGTTGAATTTAATTAAAAAGTCAGTTAATCTTTTATGTACAACCTTTTCAAACACCTTTGCTAATATTGGGATTAAGGCAACAGGTCTATAATTACTCGGGTCTTCCCTATTACCTTTTTTGTAGATTGGTTTCACTATTGATATTTTAAGACTCTCTGGGAAGATACCCTGTGACAGTGACAGGTTTATCAGATAGCAGAGGGGGGGCGCTAATATGGTCGCAGAACTTTTTAACACTTGTGTTGGTATTTGATCATAGCCTACTGAGTTGGTATTCTTTAGAGATCTTATTAATTTTTTTATTTCATCACAAGTAACTGGAATGAAAAAGATACTGGCATCATTAAGCTTTATAATTATAGTTGAGAACCATTGATCGTCGCGGTGGTACACCAAATTAACACACTCGTGCGCATCATGCTGGCCCAACTGCGGCCCGCTCCTCGAATTAATAAGAAATCCATTTTTAATATTGTAGAATGTAGGCATTACCATATTAGGGCATTTTTTGATACTTGAACATTTATTTTAAGTTTAAGATGGTAAACAAACATGGTATATAAAATATCCTGGTGAGTATTTAACTATTAAAATAGTACTTAGTTTAGCTAAATTTAGTTTATACCTTCATTGATTGATGTTTTGTACTCTACAATGAGAAGTATTTTTGCAATATATTTTTTTAAATTATCACATATCTAAGTACTTATGTACTACTTATATTTAATAGAATACTTAACTATTACTGGTTTTACTACTACTAGATCATCGTGAACTATTTAAACTCTTACGATAGGGAGATACCGGGCCCGTCGTCGTTACAATTTAGCAATATAGCTTAGCTAGAGGGGTTAGAGGGAATCAGCAATTTATTACGATTACTACTAAATATCTTTTAAAAAAAATTAAAATCTTTTCTACAATTTCCATTGACAGAAATTCATATCTGTTTCTTCCCAGCGACCCGCGGTTTACCGCCCCGGTTGTAGGTACAAATGTAAGCGCACGCGCACATGTGGACACACAGAAATAAACACAATACTTAGTGTTAGTAGTAATTGTGCCACACGCCCGTTACAGCCATCGAACAAAAAAACATTACGATTTTTTATATAAATAAACTCTCTTTGAAAAGTCCGTAGATAATACTTGAAGATTTTTTTGTTTACATCATGCATGAAGTTTGTTAGATAAATATATAATTAATGATCGGTAAAAGGGTATGGTTTATTTAACAACTTGATTGGTTTTCGTCAAACTGATATGAAAGGCAGCCGTGTTGTTAGATAGCTCTTGTTCAATCTTATTAACCCCAGACGCAAAGAGAGGGGTGTTATAAGTTTGAAAAAAAACACGTATCAAAAAACACCCAGACATCTGCAAACTATGGTTTTAATGAATAAAGCAGGATGGGCCAAAAAGTATGAAACTTGGGACCCTCTAATAGCAAAAAGATATATGTCGTTGCATAGGTCTTTTTAATTGGAACAATACTTATTATGACAGCTTTCGTATGTTATGTAGTCCGTGCTAAGGTAGGTACACTCATGCCTAAAACATTCTCTCGATATGAAATAAACACAGTCGACGAAATCTAAAAAAACTCGTTCTCACGTGTTTCGTGTGACAACAGCAAATCATAGCCACATGTCCAATCATTACTCATCCCTTTAACAAAAACTACACTAAAATAACACTAAACACTCCAAATATACTAAATTAACCCCTAACTTTCCATTTCGAATCGAAATGTCATTTTTTGTTCAAAAAAATAAAACAAAAACTACCATCTTAAGTTCTTAACCCATTCGTAGACATGTGGACAAAAAAGTTGGTTTTTTTATACGAGTTCAGTAACCAGATATGAATTAAAAACTACAGTTATTTTAGATTTTTTGTCGGTTCACTAGTTTTTAGACAACTCCAGTTATAATTAAGAGCCACATGTCACTTTATAGACGCACACGTGTCGATGAAATAGCGATCTCGATAACCTCACTGAACGGAATATAATTATGTTTCAGTTAGTTTATGAAAATGTAATACAAACAACTGAAGCTTTTGAATTTAACTTTCACGGGTTTGGCTTTGTTGCTAAATTCCATTATTGATTTTATTATTGAAATGATAGACTAGTAGTTGTTTCCTATTGCTCCGCCCGCGTGAGTCCGTTATCGCGACCAAACATAGCATTAAGTATGTTCTTTCTCAAGGTCTAATCTACTTCTATACCAAATTTTTAACAGACAGATAAACAGAGTTACTTACACATTTATAATGTTAGTATTGATTATGGATTGAGTAACCCGACATCCCGGTAAAGGAGAACTGAGACGGCGGCGTAGGTACTGTTTCAATCGGTCCGAATTCGACATAGGACTATCCCCAAAATCCGAACGCACGAAAAAAGAAATCACACAACACATAACTATGTAATTCTTATATATCTGACCAATTTATAAATTCCTTCTTTTAAAAATCGATTATAAAAAGAAAGTGTTTTATGACTATCGATAAAAACTTTCTCAAACATCACATGTTATAGGAACATCCCTAGTACACTTGTTTCGTATCATAAATCAACCGGTCGCGCGCATACGACATATCGATAATATTACACCACATTTCAGTAAATGGTTATATTCTGTTGATCTATTCTGCCTGCACCCTTTGATGTGGGATCACTTAAAACCTTATGTGTCGCTGAAAGTTAAATTTGTTTGACAGTAAAAAGAGTAGTAGAAGTAATAATGTTTTTACAGCACATCATGTTTAGTTTATTTAGTTTACCTGGGCTGTTCCGCACTTAGCCTCTTGATTGGGCCATTGTGCATACCATCTTACCTCTCATTCCAACCCAGATCCTCCCAAAAAGCCAGCAGCCTTTTCAGGTTTCCACATGCTTCCCGGAGCTACGCTGGAGACTGGAGGAATTTCTCCCGTTGTTCGGCCACGCTCATGCACTCTGTAGCACATAATGTGGCGTTTCTTCTGCCCCCATGCAGCCTCTGCACAGTATATTACGACAAGGTATATTGTATTGATTTCAAGTCGCGAGAGAAACGAGGCCCTAGCGCGCGAATTATTTTTAAAGCGCGCGAATTATTTTGATATGATCTTTTGGTGGATATGAGCTCCCACCACCATACCAACTCGTGCTAAAATTCTTAAAAGACACCCAAAAAAAGCGTAATGCACGTATACAGTCCTGGTACTATTGTTACTTCTGGTGTTAAGACATAAGCCAGTAACTAAGTATAAACACTTCCTTTTAGCCTTGACCAAACCAACGATTAATCGAATTCACTGAGTTTCTTGCTGGTATCTTCTTAGTAGAACCAACCAGCGAAAGAATCATTTTCAAATGATTTCAAATGATTTATTTTATTCTGACGCTCATATGTACGTGCTCTATAAGTGCCTAAACTGATTGAATGAAATGGATTCTTAATGGACTCTTCTTCAACAGTATAAATATAAATATTCCACAACATTCTACACAACGCTATCTAGACCCATGGTAAACTTTAACTACCTACTATTATATATTTACATACATATTATACATAAACACCCAGACCAATGCAAATAGCCATACTCAAGCATACAAATATTTGCACTGTGCGGGGATCGAACCCGCGCCTCCTGTGTAGCAGTCGCGTTCACTACCGCCACGCCACAGAGGCTGACCCTTGAAGTACTACCGGAGTCCAGCACATGGCCAGGCGTTTCATAAACACACGAATCTCGTTTCTCTTTGATGTACGTGGAATGCATTACAAATATATTTTTAAGACCCTTTATGAGAAGAAAAATATAAATAGTGTTTCGGTCTTAATGTGACGTGATAAAAACGCCAATTCACGCAACTGCAATAATGTAATATTCAAACGTGTTATAAATGCAGCGGACACGTCAGCTACCGGATACCGCGTTGATTTTTCTTCTCGATGCCAGGATGTAATATTGCCTAAACCATTATCCCCTCCATCCACGGCTGACCCAAGCCCATCTACGGTTTCGGCATGGCCTTAGAGCCTTCGGGAACTGCAATGTCCCTCAGCCTCAGGGCCTGAGAGAACCATGATTTCCTTGAGCCTCAGGGCCTGAGGGAACCGCGGTGTCCCTATCTTACCTTCCGAAAGGGCCCCGCCCTTATGCGCTACTAATATACCTACCCATAAATGGGAGCCCCTTATTTCGCTTATAGAAATTTCATAGAATTTCGTTTCACAGAAAATGTTTCTATTAATATTTGGTCCTTATATTTTTATTTCGAATATTATTGTCTCAAAAATAATTCACTTACTACAAAGAAACATATTTCACAGAACCACAATTGAATGAATTTTTAATCACATTTTTTTGTTTAACTAACTTATCGAACTGTAGAATTATTAAAAAAAATATTAAACCACCCTTATAATTTTCCAAATCACATTTATTTTACCCGAGTGCCGAAGGAAGGAGGGTAATTAACTGTAACATTTACAATTTTATTACAAATTTGTTTGCTTGAATTCTTCTGTAAAATGAAATATAATCAAATTGTTAATAAAACGTCATAGTTAACACCCCGACTAAGATTACCACGACTCGGATTTCACCCGATCCTCCGCCTTCCGCATCCAGTCTGTCTCAGCCACCTTTTTCAGGTCGTCAGTCCATCTGGCTAGGGGGTGTCCTACCTTCCGTTTGCCTTCTCGCGGTCTCCACTCTAGGACTCGTCTGCTCCAACGGCCATCGGTCCTTCAACAGACGTAGCCTTTTTTTCGAGCGGAAATCCCCTCGGATACCTCCCCCGCCGGAGCCGGAAGGGGAGGTTATGTCGGTCTCGAACCGACTAAAACTCCGCGCCGACTGAGGGTCGTGGTGCTAGGCCGGAGGTGAGGTTGTCTTCGACATATTCCTCGCACCCCGGCTGACCCAAGGCCATGCCTTACTTACGGTCTGGCCGTCCTCGAGCCCATTGCCACTTGAGCTTGCTTATTCTGCGAGCTCATACCCATAAATAATGTTTCGGTGATGTTTTTCAAACATACGCCAATTCTTGCAGCTGTAATAACGTGGTCCTAACATATTATAACCGCGGCGGATACGTCACTCAGCGGATACAGCGATACTTCTTATTTGATATACATTAATTATAGCAGCAGATAGGCGCATGCGCGACAAATGTGTCGTTCCGCACTGACTCACTACAATGTTAAAAAAGATTTATAGTGAGACTAGCTTTTGCTCGCGGCTTCGCCCGCGTGGATGTTGGTTATCGCGATAAAACATTTCTCAAAAGACGTAGGTGTACGAAGTTTCATGCTTCTAACTTTGAAAATGACGAACTTACCATAAAAAAGTTTATCACCTATTTCCTCTTAGTAGTAAAATTTTGAAAAACGCTGATACACTTGTTCATTTATTTCTTAAAAAACTCAGTTTTATGAAATTTAGTGCAGCTCTGAAAATGACGGACTTTCATACAAACTTACATCCCTTATTTTACCCCTTTAGTAGCAGAATTTCCAAAAATCCTTTCTTAGCGGATGCCTACGTCATAACATCTTCCTACATGCTAAATTTCAGCCCAATCCGTCCAGTGGTTTGGGCTATGCGTTTATAGATCACTACGCCTGTTCCCAATAACATACTTACAGTTAAAGATAGATCGCAACAGTCAAAGACGTATCGGCTGTTTAAATTCAAAACATGGTAACTGATTTTTTTGCGGGAAAGCGCATCGCAGTATAATTTTATTTTCCAAAATTGGTGTGAAATAGGAGTTACTATGTTTTGAATTTAAACAGCCGAGCACTTTATCCGTAGATGCGATCTATCTTTAACTGTCAGTGTGGTATTGGGAACGGCGGTATGTCAGTCAGTCAGTCAGTCAGTCACCTTTGAATTATATATATTTAGATATTGCTCGGGTCATATATCTTGGACTTAAAGTGCGAGATATAAAAGGCCTTGGCGTGCGCAGATTGTTTTGTAATAATCTATATTTGGTGAATTTGAGCTCGTCCACCGCAGTGGCACCCCGTGCTATCTACAAAATACAATCAAGAAACGTATACTGCGCTTATAAAGCACATTTTGAGCTCATTTTAAGTCCAAGATCTCTCTCAAGCAACAGGGTTCGATTCATATTGACTTGGTTATAAAAGACCTGCTTTACAGAATGTCTAGTACACCGTAATATATTTTGTATGGCAGTCATTTTAGTAATCGCGACCAAACATAGCCTATATCCTTTCCCAAGTACTTGTCTATCTCTGTACCAAATTTCATTAAAAATGGTTCAGTGATTTAGGTGTCACACCCAGAATTACTTTCAAAAAATTAAGGTGTTTGGGTTCAAGATATTTCGGGTCCAAGCTAACCTTAGCCATATCGAATCTACTGGATCAACGGAAGAAACTCTGGAATAGTATCGGGATTGACAGGTCGAACGGCAGTCACCCTGCCGGGGTGCGAGAGATATGCTTTCGGCAATCTCACCTCCGGTAACCAAGGACCCAAGACGGCGTGCGTTTTAGTCGGTTCGAGTCCGACATAACCGCCTCCACCTGCGCCGTGGGGATTTTTCGCACGATAATAAAATAAAAATAAAAACGGCAGTCACTCTTCTTAAACTCCACTCTTCCTTCACAGTAGCTTTGATTAGTTTTTAACAGGAGCAAACGGTGCTGATACCACATCCCTAAGAGTAAAAACTAAAGAAAATGATTAAAATAAAACATAAGTATAATTGTAATGATTTCGTTTAATACAACACTAATTAAGTATAATTTACAATGATCAATAAAAATATGCGTTGGCGCTCGCCACAGACTATGAACAAGCACTCGATCTGGTACTATGCGTAAAACGGATCGCAAAATAAAGGGCGACTCACACTACACCGCATGAAACCGCATCACATCGCAATCAATCGTATACGAATACAACATTCAGTACAATTTTATAATCGACTTTTGGTTTGTCTGCGATGTAGTGTGATATAACAGAAAGGTCATTAAACGTTAAACAATATAAAAAATAATGTCATAATAATAGTATATAAAAATTGTTTCAATTCCAATTGTTTGCTGCTGTTTCGTGCATGTTCTTATTAAATTATAAATGAACTTTGTACTTAAACTGTTAAGTCGTTTCACACGTATTCGTTCATTTGTGTTTATGTCATAAATAATATTAAGCCAGCTGTACACATTGGGTTAACTGACAACGTTGTATTTTACAGTACATAAATACTTAATACTTAGTATAGTTCGAAAAACATCGGAAAAAATGAAATGCTCAAGTGAGACTTAAACTCACGACCTTTCCTTTACAGGGGGAATGCTCTTCCAACTGAGCTATTGAGCCACACCTGAATCATTCAAATTTTCCTTTATATCCGTCTTTAAGGGCGACGGTGGAGCCATCTACCAACATTCTTACGAACTGTTGGTAGCATAATAAATGCTATAAAAAAATAATATTCAAACTTAGTATAGTATCAGAACATTGACCTATCGTCAGGTGAGTAAACACATCGTTGTAATCAATTGATCTTAAAATAAAAATGAGGCAGGCGTTACATATTACAAGTCAACCAATGCATTATTGTTCGCTTCGCAACTTGTAACGTAAGAAATTATATTTTTAAATAACGATCGAGTAACTACACTTTTAACATTAAGATATTGTAATTAATATCATCAGATAACTCTTATAATATTATTATGGTCATTATTTGTATTGCCGAAGGTCCAATTGATGGGACCAACCAGTAGGACTAAGCGATTGGACCACGGGCAACAAGCGGCAATTTTTTTTTTAAACAATATTAGAACCGAAGTTACTAATATCCCCTCTAACCTCTCCAACTAAGCTAAATTACTTGTGCTAGGGGTGGGTTCACGTCGGTAGTGTAATGGCCAGGATTCGAACCCGAGACCTCTCAATCGTAAGGCCGACTCCTTAACCACTAAGCTACTGACGAAGCTTCAATTCTCGCAATATAAATGTTCGAAGTTCGAACATACGCCAATAATGATTGGTGTATGTTGGGCCAATGTGTACAGCTAGATTTACCTTTACTGTTACACTTTTTTGGAGCATATAAATTATTCATAATTAATGTAAACAACTTATTGTACAATGACGTCAATTATTCAAAAAATACACTTAATATTACGTACTTATTAAAAAATAATTTCCAACAAAGTAGTTCATAATTTTTTGTGTTTTTGTAATTGAATTTGTGACGAATGCGTGTGAAGTAACCGTTTTTGTGGTCTAGACTATGGTATTTTAAAACTATATGGAATAAAGGTAAACGGTGGTTTAAGGTCTGTAGCATTATAGGCGGATGAATCTCACAATCAAAAACGTCCATTTTCTTTTTTCTGTAAGATTTTTGTACCATAGTCGAATTTTATCACGCTTCTGGGAGCCTGGCAGCATTTTGTCAAAACTCGTAAATTAAACTTGATGTAAAAGCAAATTTTTTCTACCGTTGTAAATGTTAAATAATGATCTAAATTACTTTAAAGAGACGTGAAATTATAATAACGTATCTTCATACAATGGTAAATAATCTGATGTTTTTTTACATTTAATGGACAGTAATATATTGGCGTATATTTTGGGCCTAAAATAAAATATCATTACTTTTCAGTAGGTATTACATTTAAAAAAATATTTCAATATTAAAAATTAAATATGTAACATATTTGTTACCTAGGTACAAGTTAATAATTAAATTTGTACCTGTGAAATAAATATTGTAACATAAAAAATTGGACTCAAGAGTTTGACGAAACGCAGCGAACCTCACCGAAAACGAGCGAAATAGTGTAATTTATACGAATGGGCCTTTAGCTTTACAAAGTGAGTGTATTTTTTTGCAAATAAGTCGAACAATCGTGACACCTACATTGCTAATGTATACGTTATTTAATTCAAAAGTTATCGCGAAATCGAATATACATTTTACATATTCATTTTACAGGTCTACGTTAAGTATACATACAATGTGTGATATGGTTATTTTCACCCTTTCCGACATTTGTAATCATCGAAAAAGTAACACAATCGAACATAACACGAACTTAAAAATATTTTATATTAAATGCAAAATCGAAAAATGCACGAAAATTAAGAAACTTTTAAACGAAAAATTAACATTATCAGAATACAGTGAAAATTGTTTAACTACTAAGAATTATTTATTTTTTCTAATATTTTTTTTTCTACAACATGAACGATTTAATATGCGATAGTTAAGTGAACGCTTACACTCGTCTAAATATTATATCATTTTCCAAAAAAGTTTTATTTTTTACAATTCATGATAAATATTTACATTCTAAACTTATACTAGAAACAATTCCTTGGAATCACAAACTAATAGAAAATATAGTGCCATTAAAAATCATGGCACGCCTTCAAAAATATAACTTAACATCAGATCGTTAATCACAAAAGTTTGTAAAATAAATAACGCTGTCTATGGTCTATGAATTTTGAAAAAAAATTGAGATCTCTTTGTATTTTTCTGTTTGAAATATATAAATTTTAATAGTCACAATATGACAAAAGTCACTCATGCTATCACATGATAGTAAACAATATGAGATATAGACATCTCACTCTATCATGCGTATACTAATATTCATTGTCTCTTTCTGGTATGCATGCACGGTGACATGGTGATCAAACTATCTATCACGCGTGATAGTAAAATTCATCATCACATCACATCATTAATATGATAGCTACAATCTTTTTCATAGAGTTGACTGACTTTCACTAGTTTGAAAAATCTAAAACAACGTGACAATTGAACTGAAACGCTTGGCGTCTAATTACCTTACTTTAGCATACCAATAGACACTACTTATTGTTCTTATTACTTGTATATTACAAATAATGATTAAATATTTTTATTTAAATATTGATATGGACCTTTTAAGGTTATTTTATCGTTGAATCAATGATTATTTCCGCAATCCGTTCCATCTAAAATCTTCCTAACACTTACAAGCTAAAATATTACTAACAATAACTACGTCAGCTACCAAACCTAAGAGAAAATTAAAATAAAAAAAAATCGTAAAACCTATAATACTTGAAAACCCCGTTAAAACCGGGTCAATTTAATAAAATAAACAAAAAAATATTTGGTAAACTCTAACTTACAATTCCTCATACGAGATCGTCCATTTTTTTTATTATAAAAACTTCCAACAGTGAACACATTACACTTTCTAGAACACCATTTCTAATAACTTGAAATAGATCTACACCCGTAATTAATATAGTATTATATACTGTGATAATAAACGCCAAATATTCAAATGTTTGAGTGTATACTATTACACTTTCTGTCCACGAAACACTTGCGCACACTACACTTTAGTGCATTACACTTGCGTGCACTACACTTGACACTACGCGTTAGTTACAGGGCGTCACACTGACGTCGCTTTGCCTTCAAGTATGGGAAATACAAGGCGAGTAGTGCATCCAAGGCAGTTTATTTGTCAGATCTCTGTTCGTTGAGGGAAAGGTTTTCAGCCTCGTCCTTGATATGAGACATGGAGGCGCGGTACCTCTCCTCATGGCGGGGGTAGTCGTCGTAAGGACTGGTCTCCCCAGAGCGATTGCTTGAGGACTCTTTGTTAGAATTTGAATAGTCTCCTGTAAAAAAATAATTGTAAGCAATTGACGTGTCCGTTGTAAAAAAAAAAAAAAAAAAATCAATAGAAAAATTAGAAGGTGCTATAGGTAGGTTCAGAGATCACTCTTTTAGCATTATCAGTCGCTTTTCCTAAATCACGAACGACTAACCGAGACCAATATCCCAATGAATACCAACAACTCGTGATTGGGTAACGCACTGTTGGCGCTATAACAATCATGTTCTAGCTAGAGCATTATTGCATAGTTCAATGTAATATTTAACATTGAAGAATAATTATTTTATACCGCAGACTATCATTTTCGCAGACATTTGTTTGACATGATGCCCACAGTTACATTCTATCATCGCACCGCTTGCCATAGGCAGGGAATTCATCCCCACACATTTCATCCGCACAGTGCGGTATGAAGGGAACTTCATCCCACGCACGCTCAAGCTGTGGAATGAACTCCCTGCCGTGGTTTTCCTAAGCGACTACAATATGGGGTTCTTCAAGAAGGGCATTAGAATATTTCTTCAAGGTAGGCAGCATGAGTATAACGCCCCTCGTGTTGCATACGTCCATAGCCCACGGTAATTACTTTTCATCATATGGGCCGTGTGCTTGTCTGCCACCTAAGTGGTATAAAAAAAGTCAGACGGCCCATATGATGAAAAGTGATTACCGTGGCTTATGGATACAGTTGCAACACCAGGGGAGTCACACACTTCTGACCTTGCCAGAACTACTTAATGCCCCTTCTGACGAACTCCATATATTTTTAACGTGCGGAAAATGCCCACGGATAACCCTTAATTCCCCTGTCAGAGCCAGTGGAGGAAGAATAGATACAGTGGGTTCATCAATACCACGACTTGCCAATGCCTCTCTCTTCCCTACAGGGTCCTTCTCAGATTTAACGTAAGGCTGGTGCCAGCCTTACTTTCTATGTAAAAGTAATGGAGGGTAGGCGCACAAAAATGTTCCCCACACCGCGTGACGCTCGCAGGCCAATCAAGTCGTGACCACGGGTGCTGTGACGCATCCGAAACGTCGGCAAAAGTAAGTTTCCAAAATTTATTGCATGAAGTCCCGAACTATTATATACTATAAATATACGCCGCGAGGGTCCTTCTACTACCTACAGGATATAACAGTATTACCCTTATTGGAGTAGTCGGAGGCCTGCATCTCGCTCTTGAGCGCGTAGATGTTGGGCTTGACGTCGGGCGCGTCGCTGGTGAGGTCCTCCGCCTTCACGTCGTGCGACGAGCTGCTGCTGCCGTAGCCGTTCAGCATCGGGGGACGGCTGTGGGAATGACTAATTTATCCAGTTGTACTGTGCCTAGGTTAAATCACCAGGGCGAACAAAGGGGAATTAAACAAATATATATTTAGGAGGTCTGCGGTAGCCAAGTGGTATGGGTAATGGACTGCTGAGACGAGGTCTCGGGTTCGATCCCAGGTTTACCATGGCACACACTTATGTCTTTTCGAAGTTATGTGTGTATTTATCGCAGGTTTATAAGTGCCCGGTTAATGGCAATAGGCTCACCACCTATTACATGCATATTGAGGCCGAGTCTGGGCTGTATTATATATGTTTGATGTTAAACAGCCCTATACCTTAGTCGCCTTGTACGACACCTCATAGAAAGAGATGGGGTGGCCCGAATTCTACTCTGCCGGGAACCACGCAGCTTCATCAATAAATTAGGTTATTAAAATCCAATGCTACATTGGCATCTACCAATTTTTCTACTGCTCTGCCTTCAATAAAGATGAATTGCCGCCGCATTTCAAAGACGCAGTCTTTTTCAATTCAGATATTTTAGCATAAAATATGCTTAAAAAATATAAGAATGGGATGACAATAGTAACCTGTAATCATCGTGAGCAGACGGATAATCATCTGACTGCATCATGTGGTCCTCACCAGACATGTACGACAAGTTGCAATCTTCCATCATCCCCTGTCACAGAAAGAAAAAAAAATGTTTTACGTGTGTAAAATTTGCTATATTACTGAAGGAATAATATTTTCTGAGTGGTTCCACCAACCTGAAGGTTTCGCTTGAGAGCTTCACTGTATCCGTGAGGACTAGTCATCATTGGTGGACTTTGGGCGCCCATGAACCTGTGAGATTATTTTTTCATTATAACATTTGTGAATTCATCCAAGCAACTTTCGAAAAATAAATATCTTTTTTTTTAGTTAAGACTTTTATTCATTTACAATTAAATTAATTATTTCGTAAAATAAATTTTAAAAAATCATACCCCGGCCATTTCAGACCTCTTCCAAATCAATTTATAAGGATTAAAACTATTTATAGTGATTTATGTATGGTGTTTACTTTGTGGAGTGTATAATTTCGAATATAGAGTCCAATTGACATGTACAAGAGTTCCAGTGAGTGTGTATGTGTGTGAAAGAGAAAGATAAATAGAATAAAAATAGAAAGTAGAAAAGGGCAAGCTTATTGATAAAATAATGTTAGAAAAATACTAGTCTATCATGCGACAAAAATGCACAGGCAAAGCGAAAAAGCGACACACTTACCTGAGGAGTAACGTGCACAAACATTTATAAGATTGGGAACAATAAAAGATTAAAATGTAATATTTAATCTTACTTGGGTATCCAACGACGATCCTTTACAATATATCGTTTTAGATGCAATACATGCAAGTCATTGTAGACACAAACATCGTTTTTAATCATCGATATATGCCCGGTGTACCATCAGATATCAATCAAAATATTCTTGGTAATTACATCAGCAAAATATGATTTAAGCTAATTTATTAAACAACTTGTTTATTGTAATGTGATGTTAAAAACTATTGCAAAACAATTGGTTATAGCTTCGCACTCTAGGAGTCTATAATACTAGTGTATGCTTAAATTTTATTGTTAATGCAATCTTTTGATCCTCGTTCTCAGAGATCATTTTCAGAATTAAATATTATTGAAAAATTGTCTTCATAAATGTCGTAAAATGCAATATTTGAAAGGATTAAATCTAAACATACACATGTATATTCATAATCTTCTATATTATAAACAATCACGTGTCTAGTTACAGACTAACATGACATGTTGAATTAATCTAAGCTTACACGGTGATACACTTTACAATAATGGTCAGAAACATCAAATCTAGTGTGTTCACCGAGAATTATCTATCTATATATTATGATAATTCTCGGTTCGTTTCATTTCACATACAATAACTCTATTTTGGACGCGATCGTCCAACGATTCACGTTAAATTTTTAATCTTTAACATGTGATCGTCAAATATTATAAAATTTTCTTTTTGTTGCTCATGTTCCTATAAAAATCATTATAGCATCTAAGAATAATGTATTTTTAGTCAGCTTTTGTGTTTTAATGTTCGTGATTTCATTATCTACCAAAAGTACTTCAGCTGTCAATTTCCTTTAATAATGGCAACATAATTTTGCTATTGTTACTGTATTATACTCTAGTAAAATCATGAACATGTGCAGAAGCTGTACTAAGTAGATTCGTTGGACGGTCGCGGTCGCGGTGGCGGAGTGCGCGGCGCCTTACTGTGGCGGGGGTCCGGGCGCGGCGTGCGGGGGGGCCGGCTCGTACTTGCGCGGCCGGCCCCGGCTCAGGTGGCGCCTCTTCACGAATTCCGCGTCGTCCACCATCCAGAACGAGCCGAAGTCGTCCTCGTACCGCACGAAACATTTGTGCAGTGACAGGTTCGTCCGGATAGCGTTCTATAATTGCATCTCCGTTTAAGTATCTATTATAGTTATCCAAGTATCTGTAAGTCTTAAAATTACAGTTTGTGCTTTCATTGTTGGTAATTTTGATTCAAAAGTTAAAAAAGAAAACAATGAAAGTACAAAAGATCGTCGTGGAGTGGAACATCGTACCATGCAGGAGGAGACAGCCCCAGAAACCCAGAAGGATGTACAGGATAGGAGTTTAATAGGCAAGCGAGAAAACGTTATTGACCGTTGTGCCGAAACCCACGCACACACACATAAAACCTAAATACGATAAAACCATTTACATGACCTCACATATTGGTGACGTCAGAACAAATGCGTTATGACGTCACTCACAATAATCAAGAGCCCACTACACAAATAATTACATATTCAAATCTGAAACGAGATGAAAACGTTTATTTACACAATAAGAGTTAGATACATCGCTAGGTTAGATAGAAAATATTTAAGAGAAGATTAAAATGTACTGAAATATTGTGTGGTGTATTTGAGTAGTGTTTTTATACCACTAACGTGGCAAACTGGAGGGGTTACCGTGGCCTATCAGAGCCTACTTCTTCGGGGGAACAACCCTGGGGTGGCTTCGATTTTACTGTAAAATTGGAAATTGGTGCTACATTGTTTATTTTTCAGGTAAAAGCACCTTGACTATGTATAATGATGTAAGTCATAGTAATATTTTTATGTAATTTTATGAATTAGCATTCTACAAATGACGATGCCTATAGAATCATGGTATTTTGATAACATTTGAATATAATAATTCATCGTGTATATTATGTACCTACTATTTTTGTTTTAAATATGATACGATGGAGAATTGCAATGACTTCGAGTAAAGTACTTTGCAGAGATTTATTAATATTGTATTTTTTTGGGTTTTGCCATTAATATGGTTTTTTTTTAAGTTTTTGGGGTTGTGCTTTTGTTTTTTGGGTAACCAGTGTGTAATATGTGTTTGTACTTTCTATATTATTAGAAGAAAAAAAAACAGTTGAAATTGGTTTTTGTACAGTGATTCTGTTGTTATCGTGTAGATTTTAGATCCATACAAATGACAAACAATGCATGAGCTGTAGTTTGCCAGTATGGAATTTGTTTGTCTTCTGTTGTGATGAAATGTTTAATTTTGTATAGTGAAATATCGTGTTTATTATAATTAATTGGCAAGTAATAAAAGTGTATTTTGTGTTAACGTTGGTGAATCGATAAGTTTGATTGGTGAATATGTATAAACTTAATTAGTAGTGTGCCAGTAAAATGTTGAGTATGGCTAAGAGATATAAAGAACATTGAATAAGTATAATATTGAAAAGGTCAAAAACCTTGAATTTGATGGAGCAAACTGAGGTTCAAAGTGAAACTTGTCTGAGAAATGTCAAGTGTAATGTGAAATAAGTCTGAAAAATGTAGAGTGTAACGTGGAATAAGTCTGAGAAATGTAGAGTGGGTGGAATAAGTCTGAGAAATGAGGAGTGTAACGTGGAATAAGTCTGAGAAATGAAGAGTGTAACGTGGAATAAGTCTGAGAAATGTAGAGTGTAACGTGGAATAAGTCTGACAAATGTGGAGTATAACGTGGAATAAGTCTAACAAATGTGGAGTGTAACGTGGAATAAGTCTGAGAAATGTGGAGTGTAACGTGGAATAAATCTGAGAAATGCGGAGTGTAATGTGGTTTTGTTGTTGTTAAGTTTGAAAAGTACGCAATTTGATGTGTGAAATGTAACGTGTAATATGTATTAGGTCTGAATTTTTTTAAGTATAAAGTTATATTTGACTGAATAATGTCAAGAGTAAAATGTAATGTGACCGTACCAATGAATTAATAAGGGAGAATATTAAAAAAATGTGTAAAGTATGATAAAATTGTATAGACATGTGAAGTTAATTTTGTATAATTGAAAGTGTAAAGTAAATACTTGTGAAGTGTAGCTGTGAAGTGTAATGAAATGTCCAAAAACGAGCTAGAATCGGTCTTAATGGCAGGTAGGCAGTGGACGGGCAGGCGGCAGTACCCGGCGTGCAGCGGCGGCGGGTGCGCGTGCGCGGCGCGCTGCGGGCGGCGCTTGTAGAACTCCACCTCGTCCACCGTCCACACGGCGCCCTTCACGTTCTCCACGCGCATGAAGCACTTGTGCAGCGACAGGTTGTGGCGCACCGCGTTCTGTCGCCCACTCAACCAGCTCTTTATTTGCTCAAGTTAAAGCTATTGAACGATGCGCTATGTCTACATTTTACGGAGCTTGAAACGTGTATGGTGTGTTTCTTCAACCAAAAGGCACACTATGAAATTCGTAGTGACTAAAATAACTGATAATATTATAGCGCATCGTAGATATACACATTACAAAAGGATTTGGTGGTAACTTTAAGATCTTACTTAAAACTAGATGCGTCTTAGTATTAAAATTAGAACAATCTTTACACTAAATGGTTAATACTACTAATTTAACGTTTAAAATACCAGTAAATATTGGTGTTGAGTTGTTCCAAAATATTATTAAAACCTTTTAAGTAAAGATTGTACTAGAACTACGAGAGTATATAATAATAAACTTGACTAAGTTACCTCGTCTCTTTGCAAACAGTATTTTGTTCAAAAATAAATTATTAGTTATTATCTAGATCTACACAAGTTTGTAATTCAATTTTCTGCTTAAAAACTTAGCATACAATAATCTTTTCCTGATTAATTTTTTTTTTCAACTTTATCGAATCTTTTTTAAGTTTTTTTTTTAATATAGTTAAACTAATATTGTATGTATTAGGCATTAGTGCAATATTGTTATCTAAGTCATACCTTCCAAGTTGCAGCATTTCGCCGGAAGTAACAGAATGTGGTCTGAAACCAGTTGTAAATCTCGTTCAGGGTCAACTGCTTATCCGGAGATTCTATTATTGCCTGAAAAGTGCAATAAATTATATTAGGCATAATTATTAACAATGAGTCAAAACAATTTTACGAAGATGTTAGAATTTAGACGCGCAACTAAGGTCTTCTACATTGTAGGCAAGTGGAGAGATTAAATAGATAGTTGAACGAACAGACAAACCGACTGACAATGAAATGATGTTATAAGCACTCTTTTTTCCTTTTGTGGTATGAAACTATAAGGCCCGTATTCTAGAATCTCGATTTATCTGAGGACAGATTGTATAGGCAATATGTCAAACTTACAATCTGTCTATGCAATCTGTAATGAGATAAATCACGATTCAGGCTAAGTGTCATTCTAGAATACGGGTCTAAGAATGGTGACATATAACGAGTTGAAATTATCATCATTTTCATTACAGCTATAGTCTGGAAAAGATCTCTCAAGGAAGTCAAACAAAAAAAGCACAATGTATATTTTATATAGTTTTTAAATTATGGTAAATAGGTACTAAGTTTTTTACTTGATCCTAAGGCTGGTTTTACTAGGATATAAAATTTTTTACTCGAATGATTTATGCAGAATTAGGGTGTTGGTTATTTAGATTTTTTAAACTCGTTTTTTCCAAATACATGTTTCTTTACAATCCTTAAGAACGCATTTTAATTTAAGATAACTGTGTTTGATATTTGCAACTTGTTTGTCGAGGCATGTCACAAGATGGTAGATTCAAATTAAACATGACTTATTTTATTATTTTTAAGTGACACAAGTAAACTTTGTTTGAAATTCAAACAGTAACTAACCTGTCGGATAAGTGAAGCGTAAGTGAAAGGAGGCCGAACATCCGCTGATTTGTAAAACTCACGGTTGCGTTGGATTTCTGTAAATGTATGACATATGGATTCATAATATATTCACTTTAATTTTAATTTAAGGGTTAAGATTAAGGGTTATTCAATTTCTTATACGAAAGTTGTTTTCAGTTATTACCTTGCTGTACATCTAATCCAGCTCTTTCGAGCATATATGGAAGACCTTTTGAACAGAAATGATAGCTTTACAAAATGCAGACATCACAAAATCCTCCGTTAACACTTGTAATCAATAAATTATACTTTTCATTGTAATGTATTTTTGAATGTGCTTACCTCCAGCTATAGTAACCCCTGACTTGTCAGAAACGCGACGTCGCACTGGTCCTGGAGACGCTCCTTCGGCAGCCCCACCTGTGGATTGAAGTTTTTTTTTATCTGAACATCCAATAAGATACCACTCACTGCCAGCAAATAATCTTGTATTGCACGTGTTCCAAACCCGTCAGACAGTGACATACCTGGTTACCAAGCTTGACCGGAGGATCCTTATGCTGAAGGATTATCATATCTTGTCATGGTGGCAAGGTTAAGGCAGAGCCGCAACTATGGCGTATGTGTACCGTAGGCGAGTGTACGTACCGTGCGCGTGCGCGTGCTTGGCGGGGTGGTGCTGCGTGTCGCGCGCGGCGTGCAGGTGGCGCATCATGGCGGCGAGGCGGTCGCGCTCGCGCCGCAGCTGCAGCTCCAGCTGCGCCACCACCTGCATCTGCACGCGCGCCTGCGCCGCCGACCGGTCGTCCAGCGTGTGCGCCGCCTCCAGGTGCCTGCGGGCAGAACCACAGGGCTAGCAATAATGCTTACAAGTATTATCACTCGAGTCGAGCTTGCTTGCTATCAAGACGATAAACACACGGCATCGCGCAACATCACAAAGGGTGATGACAATAACGGATCATTCTGCAAGGATGATTTAACGCGGGTTTTACCAGTGACACATTGACTAGAATCGGTTTTAGAGTACGAAGCGTATAAAGTTTCTACAGTTGCAGATAATATAAGGTAAGGGAGGTGGCGAGTTGAGGACATCGTTGTCCCCCCACCCGAGGAGAGCCAGTCATCTGGGATGGCCCTGGGTCAGCCGGAGTGCGAGGGATATGTCGATGATATACTAAAACCGCGACATAACGATCCCCCGACCCTCCCTACGACTGACGGGGAACGTATCCAAGGGCATTTCCGAACGTAAAAAAAAGTAAGAAATTGATTTACTTGAGGAATGCTTGATAGTCTTCGGCGAGGGCATCGCAGCCAGGCCACTTGCAGACGCCGCGCCCAAACAGAGGATGCTCCTCCATCTCACTGCCCCATAGCATCAGGCCTGATGAACAAACGAAATTATTTCGGAAATCAGTAATATGAAAAGTGGTCGAGAATTTTAAACTGTGGCTTAATTTTCTTCTCCCTTCATTCAAGAAATAACTCCGGTTGCATTCAAAACTTGGACTTTGAAGGCCGAATTCTTGGTTTATTTTAGCTTTTACAGGGTTGGCCCTGTCCATTTTTACCCGACTGCCAAAAAAAATCAACATCTGGGATGGAACATGAACCGGCGATCAGTCCCCTAGGGGAAATACTCCGATCAACTGAACTACTATACATCCTGGATAAAAAAAATAAGAAAAAAAAAGTGGTGTTCTGACCTGCCATGTCCAACTGACCTGGCGGCGCGTTGGGAGGCACGGCCAGTGGCCCGTGCATCAGGTACTGGCGCTGCACCGCCTGCAGTTGCTGCACTAACTGCTGCTGTTGGGCTCCCAACTGCTGCTGCAGGGACCCTGGAGGGAGAGCTGGAGGCTTGAGATATACGTTTGTGATGATCTCACAGTCTGATTGCAGTGTTGGTTGGTTTTTGGTTCCGTTATTAGATGCGGTCAAAGAAGACTAGTAGGTGCACTAAATGCGATTATAAGGATAAATGCGTTTAAAGTTAAAGTTTTGGTCATTTCGAGTACAACATAACCTTTCCTCCGACTCCGGCGGGATAGGTATCCGAGGGGATTGCCGCACGTAAAAAAAGTTATAAGGTGAAACAGATATCTATAATACGAATTTATTTGAGAAAGAAAAGACTTCTATCTATTTTCCTTAAAATTTTTGGTTTAAAATAACAACATAGCTAGTGTTTATTAAGACCACGGTCCATTAGAAAATGAAAACATTTATGTTTTGCCTATTTTATGCTAGTCTATCTAGTTTCAAGTACTTTATATATTTGTTTATTTTACGTGTGAAAAAACTTTATCTATTTCGAAATTTAATTGAAAAGAACATAATAGATAGCACACTTAAAACAAGCTAACTTTAATATTGAATTAGTTCGTCCAATAATACTTATTCATAAAGATAAAGCGGAGACTATTTCTATTTTTATGGCGATTCTAAAAATAGAAAGACTCGCTTCTTTAGGCTATATAATATCTTACCAGGAGAGGTGTCCGGCGGAGGCAGGTGAGACTGCGATAGAAGGTTGAGGTTGATCTGTTCCTGCAGCCGCGATTGCTCCAATTGTCGCTTTGCTGCTTCCGAAGACATATGCTGCACCAACAATATTGCTATAGTTACCGGCGTTGACCTCAATTACGTCATAAAGTGCACTCGTTTTTTGAATGTCTTTTGAGGATAAAACAGGATCCTCAAATCCACAAATCATAGATTATATCAAATCTGTCAGCACGAGTCGCAATTTGAGATATATGCTGATAATTATATCACTAAACAAGTCAAAAGTTTCTGTAATCTTATTCAAATAACTAAACACTTTTTTTACTAATTCTTCTGAGAGAATTCACACTGCTTTATCATTTACATCTTCTACGTTGAAAACTCCACTTGTGACTAATCTAACTAATTTTCTGCTAAATTCTAAAATCATAAGCAGCCTAAAATCAACTTGAAGTTGAACTTTTCCTGTAAAACTTGTTCATCCATTTTCTAGATTTGTATCATAAATTAACTGTACCTACACCGATTGTATTTTGTATGGTAAATCTTCATGTTTTAGTTATTTACTCCCACACACATGTTGTTGTTTAAAACAAGCAATTCGAGTAAAAAATACTAGACAGCAGATATTTACATACTTGTATCTAATTATGCGTCTATTTATAATATAAGCGGCACCTAATGTGTAAGTTGATTTAACACATTGTCATGTAATCACATGCTTTTTATGGGTTCCCTCCATCTGGCAGATACTTGATACTCCGAAATTAATTTGGCAATTGGCAGAACACATTTGGCATAATTTTGTTGAATCGAAAATCGCACTTACAACGACGCATGCCGGTGTGTCGATATCAATATTTTTAATATCAATGTATCTAAATTAAAAAGTATCTCCTGCAATCACTTCTTTTGATATGTTTCGGTGTTAATTCTCGGTAAAAAATCTGCGGTAGCCTAGTGGTATGGGTAATGGACTGCTGAGACGAGGTCTCGGGTTCGATCCTAGGTTTGCCATGGCACACACCAATGACTTTTCGATGCTTTTCGAAGTTATGTGTGTATTTATAGCAGGTTTATAAGTGCCCGGTTAATGGCAATAGGCTCGCCACCTATTACATTGGGACCTAAACATAAACTGGCGAAATGTGGGTGCTAGCACCTCTGTCTACCCCTTCGGCGAATACAGGCGTGAGTTTATGTTATGTATGTTATGTTATGATATGTTAATTCTGAGGTGTCCTGATTATTTATATTTATAATTATCATCTAATGTTATTTTTTGTTATTATGAAGTTGTGTATGTCTGTAATAGGGATGCATATTAGAAGTGGTACCCTAAATATTACTGCAAATAGTGTATAATATGTATCCTGTAGATGTACCTTAAATAAATAAATAAATAAATAAATAAATGTCAGTTGCACTGGGAGTTTCTTCCCAAAGTATTTTTATTTGTTTTGTTCCAATTTGTTCTGTTATGTCAATGTATTTTATGTATCTATCGCTGTATAATACACTTTTTCCTGTTGCTGTTTAGTAATATATAATTTATTTTTATTATAAAGTGGCCTTCTCATACTATTGACTTATTTTTTATGTACCTATACTAGGTATAAGTTTATCGAAAATAAATATAGCACACACTTCTCTTCGCCTGATGTTAAGTTGAGGTCTCAGTTTCTACGCTGCGGCAGAGAAAAGAGACACTGAACCACTTGGTATTTTAACTTCAAATGATACATATAATAATAAAGCATTGGTACAAAGGTACTGGGTACTGTCTTGCTGTAGATGCAAGATAAAATGCAGGCAAGCTTGAAATACATGTTTTCTTCTTCTGGAGTTAAGTTAAGTTCCAGATAATTCGGACTTTCTTTTTACAACATTCTACACAAGGCTATCTAGACCCATGGTAAGCTTAACTACTTTGTGTAATGGAATCTAGATTGCGGATAAACATACTGAGATATCTTTATTTTTTTAAATACATACATATTATACATAGAAACATCGAGACCAATGCAAATACTTCTAGGTTAAGAATAGGGATCCAATGTGTGTATGAGGCCCAGCCCAAAGACCCCTGCTAGTCGGTTCACTTGCTGATTTATTTATTTTTTATTCCATGGTAAGCTTAACTAGCTTGTGTTATGTAATCTAGAATGCAAATAAACATACCTACATAGATTTTCTTTTGTAAATACATACATATTATACATAGAAACATCGAGACCAATGCAAATACCCATATTCATGCATACAAATATTTACACTGAGCAGGGATGGAACCCGCGCCTCCTGAGTTGGCAGTCACGTTCACGACCGCCACGCCACAGAGGCTGTATATACCGTATAAATAACTCCGAAAGCATCGGTCAAAGCCTGTTAACTAAAACCCACCATTACTGTTTCCTCTTCTGGAATGATGGACTACTGTCACACGGGATGCAGCCATATTGAGGAACCATTTTAATATAAACGATCTAACGGTACACATCGCTAAAATATTAAATAAAGTGACACAATCTACTAAAACAAGTAGATCTTCATTAAATTTCAGGGTCAGTCACTATTTTATGCAAATAGTTTGTTTATTATGTTGAGTTTTCTTAATTAAATTGAAAATGCTCTAAAACTGGAATATGTTTATGGCAGTCGAGCTGAAGTTGATTATGATGAATTTAAATTAATTGTTTTGTTTGAGAAATTCGTCTGACAACTGGGTAATATTTTCGTCATTTTCTTAACTTGGTTATGAATATTTGACAATAATAAATATTCCACAACATTCCATACAACGCTATCTACTAGACCCATGGTAAGCATAGTTTAAACTAACTTGTGTTATGGAATCTAGAATGCGGATAATCATACTTAGATACTTTTTTGTAAATACATACATATTATACATAGAAACACACAAATCAATGGCAATATACATATTCATGCATCCAAATATTTACACTGAGCGGGGCTCGAACGCGCTCTGAGGGGGGTTCTCTATTGTATAAGAGAAATTCGTTTTAAAACTCGTGATTTCTCTTACTCCTCCTTGCTATTTAGGTTATCCTAGCTTTCATGGGAGAGACAGTCATCGGGTCTCCCAACCCCAAGAAAAAATTCTGCACAAGAATCTCGTTCGTCTATCAGCATTGACAGCCTCTGTGGGGCGACCGTAGTGAACGCGACTGCTACGCAGGGGGCGCGGGTTCGATCCCCGCTCAGTGCAAATATTTGTATGCATAAATATGGCTATTTGCATTCGTCTGAGTGTTTCTATGTATAATATGTATGTATTTACAAAAGAAAATCTATGTAGGTATGTTTATTTGCATTCTAGATTACATAACACAAGCTAGTTAAGCTTACCATGAAATAAAAAATAAATAAATCAGCAAGTGAACCGACTAGCAGGGGTCTTTGGGCTGGGCCTCATACACACATTGGATCCCTATTCTTAACCTAGAAATCTGTAAATAAACCTAAATTCGAAAAACATCGGAAAAAATTAAACGCTCAAGTGGGTGAATTTCCCGGGACCAAGAATTGCGTGGCATCGATGAAATCGGTACTAAAAATCATAGTTATAATGCTCTAACATTTTTTGCTTGTTAGGTGAAATAGTGATCTATGTGGGGCACTAAATATTCTATTAAATAGGATTATAGGTACTCCAAAAAGAAACAAAATACACCGAAATCTTTCATTGCCGTGTTTGTCCATACGTCACCTACTGTGTCGTGATACTTCATTGATAAAAATCTATTGGTTATTTTTATTAATACCTATTTTTAGTTGATACGTGAATAGTTAAAGTATTGTTAGGAAATACATTTATTCAAATATTTAAACAATACAACGAATGGTTAAAAAAAATACATTTGTCCCAGAACTGCCTGTCATCGCCGTGTTCTAAACATATTTTAGAATATTGTCTTATCTAACGACTTGCGTCCTCCCTTATATGCGCTAAACGTTGCATATTGGTGCCGCCTAAGTGCTCGACGCGGAAGAACGTACACACGTACCTGCGTTTTGGCACCATAGATGTAAGTATACCATTTTTATGTTACTGGACATTTTTTCTTTCATCGCCGTGGATAGGTATAACTTTCTATTTTAATAAGTTATCCTCTTGATTAAACATTCAATAGAACGCCATTTCTCTTGTTTATTTTTGTGAAGTGATTAATACTTCGAATAATTATTAGATTTTTTGTTATTTTATATTTTTGTCTTGTTTTTCATTGCCGTGCTTTCATTGCCGTAGTTTCCGTGGTCAAAATTTGCTATGGCAATGAAAAAAAAAACACGGCAATGAAAAAAAAATCATTGCCATGCATTGTAAAACGATTTAGTTTCATTGCTGTGGCCTGATGTTTCATTTCCGTGACTTATGTTATCATCGCCATAGTATGATTAGGTATTACATTATTATAGGTAGCACCGAATACTGACATTAGAGGATTCGAAAACTTTCTACAATAAGATGAAAGATTTGATGAGTTTTTTACTGTACAATCAATTATAAATAGTTTGATTTGAATAATGGATTGTTTATTTTGCCAAGACTATGAAGAAGAACCTTAACCGGTGTGGGCTGTGATTATTTTGTCTATAGATTTTATAAAAATGTTATTGTTTCGCGTCACATTAAATATTGATACGTAAATTAAAAACTTGTACTTACTATGTATGGTGTACTATGTATGTTGTTTGCATTTACTTTTGCATAATTAACAAAAGTATACCATATTATTTGTTTTATTCATATTATATGTATTGTAAATTTCTTTTTTGTTTGAAAGAATTTAAATAAATGATTGGACAATTCTTTGATTCTATTATATTTGTTTAATTGTACCCTACCTACTCCTTTTGCAGATTTTTAACCTATGAAATTTGTAATTATTGTATGTAAGTAGGTATAAGTATTATGTTTCATATGGATTTTCATTGCTGTGGTTGATTCTTTCATTCCCTTGGCATAATTCTTTCATTGCCGTGGACGCTTGTTTCATTGCCGTACACACATGTTTCATCGCCGTGGCATGTAATTTTTAATCTTGTATATCTCGTTAGTTTTTTTAGTTATCTGCTAGATATTAAGCGAGAATACATACAGTATCAAAATCTTTAATTAACGCGATTTTTTATTATTATATCACTCAAGGTAAAAAAATCCACGGAAATGAAGATTTTAACGGACCTGTTGAAATTCACCCAAGTGAGACTTGAACTCACGACCTTTCCCTTACAGGGGGAATGCTCTTACAACTGAGCTATTGAGCCACACTTGATTCATTTCAAATTTTCCTTCTCTTTATATCCGACGGTCGTGCCATCTACCAACATTCTTACGAACTGTTGAAACCTAAATTCCCACGAATTTAGAGAAATCCTTATCTTAACGCGTACCTGCTTCTGCATGTGATGTTGATGGAACAGGCGTTGCTTCATGAGAGCCTGGAGTTGTGTGTGCTGGTCTAGCAACTGCATGGCCAGAATGTCTGGAGCGACCAGTGGCAGCGGGGAGCGCGCCCCAGCGGCTGCACCCACGCTGCCCGCAGGGGACACTGGTGCGGGGCTCGAGTGGGCCGAGCCTCCCGTAGGAGAGGTTGGGGCTGATGCCTAATCAAGATATTACAATTTTAAGAACATAATTAAGGTTAAAGTATATCCTTATTCTATACTGAAATAATTATAGACCAAAAAAAATGCCCGCTGAGTTCCTTGCCAGAGTCTTCTCAGGTCTAGGCCGCGTTTCGAACCGGTGTGGTCCATTTGCTAAACTAGTATTTAATATTTATTTTATATTGACGTTTTGTAAGTTCCGATTTACTGGTATATGCAGTATAAATGATTTTTGACTGACTGTCAAAATCTCAGTACCTTAGCGGTTAAGAAGGTGACCTTACAATCAAGAGGTCCCGAGTTCATATACAGACCATTACGCTACCGACATGAACCCACTCCTAACGCAAACAATTTATGCGTCATACCGGCCCACAGGTGAGATTAAATTCTTTCATCTTGGTTGGACCCCAGTCATTAGTATAGTATCTGCTGTCATTAACAACGTCACATATGGACCTTCACTGCAATATAGGTAAGCGCAGAATTTTGAATAATCGTGAATTAAAAACTTGAAAAGTGCTATTTAAGAATAGTGGGGGCTAAAGTGGGGTTGGGGAGGGTCGGGGGGACCCTACCCAATCCCACTTTAGCCCCCACTATTTTTAAACAGCTTTACCGATTTTCATCAAATATGTCTAAGATACACATAAGTCACCCTTAATACAAAAAAAAACTAAATTGAAAACGCTTCATCCGTTCGGGCGCTATTATGCCACAGACAGACAAACACGTCAAACTTATCACACCCCTCTCTTTGCGTTGGGGGTTAAAAATAAGGTGTTTCAGGATCATTTTTGTCTTAATTGTGTTGTATACGTACACGTGCGAGCGCAAGCGGCTCATGGTCGCGAGGGGGTGAGGCGCGGCGCGGGGGCGAGCTGCGCCGGCGCCGCCGCGCCGCTTCGCCGCCCCACCTGCCGGACTCCTCCCTGAAAACAAACTTACATTGAAATATTCTGAACTTGTACTAAAATTATTGACCTTTATTGGGTATTAAAATACTTCACTCTGCGCCGTCGCTTTACATTAACTTTACATTAAAGTAACTTTATCTAAATACAAGATTCACTTAATTTTTGAATTCCAATAGCTACTGAAATGTCAGAAGTAGTCTTTCAAGTTATAGCGTGTAAAACAATGTTTAATTCATATGTACGAGAACGTTTAGGCGCAAGGTCCCAATATCATTCCTTGAAGCACTCTTGAGATTACATAATGCACATATAGAATAAAAGCTAGTCGTAATAAACTAGTAACGTTTAACTTCCTATATACATATAATTCCTATATATAACCTGACTTATCAATAAGCAGCTTAATTTTTTAACAGTCTCATTTTGGATTATATAGATTATATAATGTGATAACAGATTATATACTTTATCTCTAACTATTTTCAAAAGATTTCAAAGTTTGACTGACTTATGAATATTTTAGCTTTTTTTTATAAAGGACACGTCAATTTAACTTCACCTCGCCTGATGGTAAGCTAAAGGCAAAGTCTCCGAAAGAGGGTCACCATCGTAAACATGCCTTTTCACGCCCCGTTTCGGTAATAAATCTGAATTCCGAACATACATTTAAAGGATTAATAATATTAAGTACTTGTTTGACAACTAAGTACTTTTACATATTTTTAGAAGAACTTTTTTATCTATTAATAGTTGCAGTGTTGCAAGCTAATAAATCGTTAACATTAGACTAGTTTATTTATATACTTTCCACCACCAAAAGAACCAAAAAAATATCTACCTAGACTTATTTTTTGTAAAATCTGAATATTTTCGTTGCTATATTTATTTATCTAAGTAAAATAACCAAGAAGTAGGCAATTCATCTAACTCAGTAATATCTTAACAATCATCACGAGCAGTGCTAACCCCATTCATCTGGAGAAACAACTAATACATCTTTTCTTCGAAAATGGAGATCGTAAGCATACATATGTCTGCTATACACGAACTGATGATATCATTTCACAAGTAATTACAGACATTGAAGTCATACTCGCTCACTATTGTACTGTTAATAGTAAACAAACGTCGGAAAAGTTCATGTTCTTCTAAACTGTATATATCTCTCATGGTTCTAGTAATAAAGGAATCGATAGTATCATTATTATTTCACCTATACCCCAAATATTTTGGGTTTTTAACGCAATTCAGTGCTTCCTATATTTTCTTACACGCGTCATTCATACAACGAATTTCAATTCTGGAAACTTGTTTTGTGTATTATTTTCTTTCAATCTTTTTTTTTATACAGGACACGTCAATTTTACTTCACCTCGCCTGATGTTAAGCTAAAGGCAAAGTCTCGGAAAGAGGGTCACCATCGTAAACATGTACCATGATAACAGTGGTGGCACTCAGCTTGATGGCCTCATTAGATGCCTTTTCACGTCTTCTGCTTCTTCAGCATTAATATAGTTTTTCATCCTGACTGATCACAATACGGAAAGCTTCTACAAGAAAGGACTGTTCGTGAAGCAATAGCATGTCCGGACTTGCAATGGATAATGGATTAATTCTGTTAATTCTATATCTTACCATCTTTTTCAGTTTTCAGTTTTCACAATGAGCGAGGTTGCCAGCAGGTCATATGCGCTTTTACAAACTTTAAAGTTTGGTTTCTTATATTTCATGTGTTAACAAACGTATTGTGAAAATTGGAGAAAAATAATTGAAAACTGTTTGTCATTAATTGAAAAGCTTGCATAAGTATCGCATACTGTGCTCTTTTCAAACGAAAATGTCTTTCTTAGATGCTCAAATTATTGAAAAACTTACCAGCCACTGTTATCCCCCAAGTGCTTAAATTATATAATCTGGTCAGCATTCACCATCAGTCAGCATAAGATTCAGATTAATTTATTTGCATAAACATGGGTTAGATCAGATCGATCGATGACGAATAAAGTACTCAAAATGATCATAACCACACGGTCATCACCTGTATGTCATCTTAGGGGTAAATAAATGATATAGGTATACTCACCGCTCCAGACACCGGTCCAGCTCGAATGAGTTGATGAGCGGCGGCTTCGCGGCGCCACCCGGGTTTGAGTTCAGTGCCGACTCCGGACCCTGGAACAAGAAAGAACAGTTGTAATTTCAGCGCTCAAAGTTCTGCCCTAAAATATGACCCTTTTTTACTAAAAGAGATACCGAAGACAGTGTACCAAGTGAAGTTTTTTCTGGGGAAAGATAAAGAAGCCGTAGTCCATCATCCAAGGGGGGCTTCGATGGCCGTGGGTCAGCCGGAGTATGCAAGGAATACGCCATAGGCCACCTCATCCCCAGCAACGGATGGCCCGAGATAGTCGTGCAGTTTTAGTCAGTTCGAGTCCGACATAATTACCCCCGCTTACTACATCAGGGGGAAAGTCGTCTCCAGGTTTTAAAGCGGTAGCCAGTTATAAGTATCATGTAGTTCGACTTACAATCTATGCGAACGTAATCAAAGATGGCGGTGGCTTAGACCGGCCCGCTGCCATGACCATTGCCATGATGCATTTGCGATAAACGCTAGGCTGATGAGCTGGCACGTGGCAATCTGGATCTCCTAGACATCCTTTTGGTGACTCAGGTTTAATTACGAATACCGTTTCACTAATATAGTCGGAGCGAATTATATTAATAAATTTGTGAATGAAAATGCTAAATGCTTTTAAATTTCATTCAAATATATTTTCTCTCTTTTTAGGGTTCCACACCTCAAAAGGAAAAAAACTGAACCGGAGGACTTCGTTGTTCGTCTGTCTGTCTGTCCCTCCGTCTGGTTTCTCAGGAATGCCTAGAGGTATCAAGTTGAAATTCACACAATAATTTATGCACAGTTTCAAAACGTTATAGACCTGAGTGGTTTATAATGTCTCGATACTGGGCAAAAATTAAACTTCTAAGTCAACGCAATCAAAGGTTAATACGGTTTATGTAGCCAAGTTACGGAACCATCTCGGTGCGCGAGTCCGTCTCACATTTGGTAGGCTTTTATTTAACTTGTCTTTCTCTCAGTACCAGCAACAGCAGGCATAGACGAAAGTCCCAGATCAGCATGATTGAAACCATCAAATATTCGAATATGGCGCGCTTCATCATCATCATCATCGTCATGCGTGAAAACGGTCTCACTACCTTGGACGCCCAAGATCGTGCGAAGTGGAGGAGGAAGAGCCGGAAGGCGGACCCTGAGCTCCGAGGGCACCGTGGCCTCGGATGCAATCAGGACTAACGTCTTTATGTGGATGATGATGGCGCGCTTGTATAAATGAAAGTTTATTGACCTATGACCTAATAAAAAGAAATGCAGAATTCCAATCGATGGAGGCTTTTGATATTTTTTTTTTGTATACTGGACACGTCAATTTGACTTCATTATTTATGTATTTGATTTCTTATATTATGGTGTATTTAAGAGCTCTCTGCGAATTTATGCAAGCTCAAATTTCTTTTTAAAATATTTTCTCATTTTCGTAATATATTTTTCACAACAAAATCTAGTTTAAGTGTAGCAGAATTAAAATAAAACTAAAATACCTATTTACAAATTATACCGAAATATTATTAAAACGCGTCATGAAATTCCTCCGCAAAAATTTGGTTCAAATTTCTATATCTACTGGATTATAATATCATGTCATAAACTCATAAAACAACAATAACTGAACGAAACATCACGAAAGTACATATACACATACACTTACACATGTAAATCCCCGAAGGGGTAAGCAGAGGTTTAATTACACCCACGTTTCGCCAACTATGATTTTCGGTCCCACGTAATAAGGGGCGAGCCTATTGCCGTCTAGCGGGCACTTTGCCTTAAGATTAGATTATAAAATCACGCCTGTTTCCCATAGGGGTAGGCAGAGATCACGGATCTCCATTTACTATGATCCTGACATACTACTCTTGCTTCATTCACTCTCATTACATTTTTCATGCATGCTCGTCGGTTTACGGTACTCCTGACCTGCCCCTTTTCTAAAACTTCCCCGATTTGGTCCAGGTATGTGCGCCTAGGTCTTCCCCTACCGACAGTACCCTCCGCACTCGCCTCATACACCTGTTTCGTTAGTCTTCTTTCATTCATTCTCTCAACATGTCCGAACCATCTTAACATTACTCCCTCAATTCTCGTCACTACATCTTCTATTACTCCACATCGCTCTCTTACCACGTTATTTCTCACTCTATCTCTCAAGGTCAATCCACACATACTTCGCAACGCACGCATTTCTACTGCATTCACTCTACTCTGATGCTTTTTCTGCTATGATTAGATTAGCTAAATTGTTAGTGTACACCAATAATACAGTAAATGTATGCCTTGTGGCCTTATCGCTAAGAGCGATCTCTTTCAGGCAACCTTTGGATGGACATGTTTTTGGATGGGATGTATGGTTACTGACAGATGGAGAACAGCCCTATTCCCTAGACGCCTTTTAAGTACTACGCTTGCCGTAAGAGATAGTGTGATCCTATTCTGCTCTTTCTGCTCACACAACTAAACTGCGGAATGAACTGTCACAACGGTATTTCCGAACCAATACGACTTTCAAACCTTCAAGAAAATAGCGTACTCTCTTTTAAAAGGAAGGCAACGCACTTGTGACTCTTCTGGTGTTGCGGGTGTCCATGGGCGACATCCGTCTGCTCGTGTGCCTCCCCAATCCATAAAAAAAACTCCATCGGGTATCAACATGAAAGTAACTCTCTTCTATAATTTTCTTTTTCAGCTCGGTCCTTCCCATATAGGTGTTTCCAATGTCCATCTTTTGTCTGTAAATCTTGCTACGTGTCCTGCCCACCGCCACTTCTGTTTTGGGCGTAGTGTAAGGCATCTGTAACTCTCGTCTTTTGTTTAATTTTTTCACTTTTTACTCTTTGTATTCTTCTAATTTTTAGTATACTTCTTTCCATTGCTTTTTAACATGATACTAGCTTACTTTTGATCTTTTTATTGTAAGTTCGAAAAACATCAGAAAAAATGAAACGCTCAAGTGAGACTTTAACTCACGACCTTTCCCTTACAGGGGGAATGCTCTTCCAACTGACCTATTGAGCCACACCTGAATCATTTCAAATTTCCCTTCTCTTTATATCCGTCATCAAAATTCAATGTTTCAAAATGGTTGAAAAATCATGCATTGTTTCCAACAGCTCGTAAGAATGTTGGTAGATGGCACCACCGTCGCCCTTAAAGACGGATATAGAGAGAATGAAAATTTGAAATGATCCAGGTGTGGCTCAATAGCTCAGTTGGAAGAGCATTCCCCCTGTAAGGGAAAGGTCGTAGGTTCAAGTATCACTTAGCGTTTCATTTTTTCCGATAAACGAACGAAAAAAGTTAGCATAATAAATGCTATAAAATATTCATTCAAATTTTTATTGTAAGTCCACCTTTGGCATCCATACGTAAGAGTATGTACTCTCTTCTATATATCATTGCTATTCACTAGACAATTGTTATGCGCTCACAATAGTGAATTTAGCCACCCATCCTAGACTATTTACCTTTCTAAGGAGAGGATGTTTATAAAAAAAGTGTATCTACGTTTACAATATGTGGGGTTTCATGTTTATAATATGCTTCGTTATTTATGAAAACAAATCTTACCACCGACTGTAGGTGACCTCATATTGTAAATATGTTTACGAACGTCGATAGCTGTTGGAGTACTAACAATAACATGGACGGTGGTACCGCGACAGTGCTGGGTGGCTGGGTAATACCTACTTACTTCACTATTGTGTAGTTATAAATCTATGATTGCGCGATGATGATGATGCAATAAGTGTTTAAGTTAGGCCATTGATTGAAATTTGACTATACCATAATAAAAATAAAAATTCAGTGAAATATTCGGGCGGAGTCATCAAAATTCAATGTTTAAAAATGGTTGAAAAATCATTCATTGTTTCCAACAGTTCGTAAGAATGTTGGTAGATGGCACAACTTATTAAAGACGGATATAAAGAGAAGGAAAATTTGAAATGGCTCAATAGCTCAGTTGGAAGAGCATTCCCCCTGTAAGGGAAAGGTCGTGAGTTCAAGTCTCACTTGAGCGTTTCATTTTTTCCGATGTTTTTCGAACTTTAAAGTTAGCATTAAAAATGCTATAAAAAATTCAGTCAAACATACCATAATCCATAACGCATAGTCAGCGTATTAAATATTTTAACGACGAAGTCTCAAAATGATCGTAAAACTCTCGTATTAAGAGCAAATCAAACTGTTTTATTGATTTATATAGTATTATTGTCCGAACTATTGTGTGTACCAAATATTAGAATAATCGGTCAACTGGAAGGGGGTGAAAAACTAAATTAAAATCATTTTGAGCACTTTGTTCGTCAACATCTTTCTGGATTTGTTCCGCGTTCGCCTCAAGAAGTTTTGCCCCACATAAAAAATCCGTATTCACCCCATACTTTATTCCATTTTAGCCCCAAACGTAATATTTATTTTGAATTTAATATTTTATTCTTGTTTCGCCCTATTTCCCTTTCCTTATTCGCCTCGAATATTCTTTGTGTGCAAATTAATACAATTTTGGTACAGACAGACTGCAAAGTTTTTAATAACGAAAATTATTAATTCTTTTGGTGTCACAGTTTTTTCAAACTTATGAGCAGGTAAAAACTTAGACTGTACCTAAAGTAGCCTCTTTGGCGTAGAGATGGTGTATTCAACTGCTGGGACAAGGGTTCGATTCTCGCTCCGGCAAATATTTATATGCATGTTTGCATTAGTCTGGATCAGAGCACGTTAAGCTGTCGGTCCCGGATGTCATATGAACATCTACGGCTGGCAGACTTTACACAGGGGAATAGGGTGAAATGACCCATACAGTAGGGCTGATCACCCGTCCAGTCAACGGCTACTGGCAGTAGTAGTAAGTACCTATCCACCCAAAGTTTGTATGTATGAATTAATGGAACCCCACCATGACCTTTAGCATCCAAGCCAATATAAGCTGGAGACACCTGCTGATTAACTGCTGTTAGAAGCTCTTGCAAAGTTTCAAAATACATCGGGAAAAAGAAGCGCTCAATTGGGACTTGAACCACGACCTTTCCCTTACAGGGGGAATGCTCTTCCAACTGAGTTATTGAGCCACACCTGAATCACTTCAAATTTCCCTATGCGGAGACTCAGAATTCAGTAGTCACTTCCGTGAAAACTATATGGAGCAAACTTTCTATTGCTTCGCTTAACAGTCCCAGGTCTTCAAAACAATGTAGGACCATGCTTTTCCTCACCAAACGGCTTCAAATGTTTATGGCTCAAAGGATACCCGACTAGGAAAATATTTTTGTGCCATGAGCATCAAGTCATAGTATAAAGCAAAGTCGCTGTGCGGAAATCCCCTCGGTAGATGCCGTGGCGTAACGGTAGAACGTTCGACTGCTTCTCAGGAGTTCGATTTCCGCTCATTACAATATTTTTATGCATGAATTTCTATGTATATTCGCTTTGGTTTAGTTTTCTAATATAATATCTATATTACAAAAAAAAATGGTTTATCTGCATTCTAGATCTCATAACACAAGGTAGTTAAGCTATGCTTACTTTGACTCCACATAGCACTGAGTAGGATGTCGTGCACTATCATTATTTAAAACCTGGCTTCACTTTCTCCAGGCTACTACGACAAACTGTTATATCATAGCATCATACCTACGTAATGCCGCTATATCTTGATACTCAGCACGTGTGCATCTCAATACGTGCAATAAACAAAAACATTGCACCACAAGAGCGTTAGTAATAACAAAAACTGCTGAGTAAGAATGATCAAAACACGTCGCGACTCCTTTCGTTATCTATACGTGACGAAACATAAACATATAAACAAAAACTTCTTGGCATGTTGTTATCGATACTAATATTATAAATGCAAAGGAGCTCTGCCTGTCTGTCTGTCTGACTGTCTGCTTGTCTTTTTGTCTGTGTCTGTCTGTCTGTCTGTCTGTCTGTGTGTTACGTTTTCACGCCTAAACCACAGAACCGATTTTGATAAAATTGGGTATTGGGGTAGATTAGACCATGAGAAAGGACATAGGCTATGTTTGGTCGCGATAACCGACATCCACGCGGGCGGAGCCGCGGGCAAAAGCCAGTGCATTATAAAGAATAGACTTAGCAATGCAATTACCGCCCGAGGAGGGCCAGACCGTAAGGGATTATTTTTTATTTTTTTTTGACCGTGGGGGAAATCCTTCATGGATGTTATGCCGGACTCCTACCGACTAAAACCCCCACGGTATCGCCCAGCAGCCTATAGTTGGGAGCCCCGGGTAAGCCCTCGGAAGGATGTCCCAGGGCTCCCAACAGACCCACGGCTTCAATGCGGCCGCGTCTAGGGGTGGTTCGGGTGCTATCCCGCGTCTATGGGGGGTTTTCGGGTACCATCCCGCTTCATAGGAGGGAGACCGTAAGGGATGGCCCTGGGTCAGCCGAGGTGCGAGGGATATGTCGAAGACAACCACAGCTCTGTCCTAGCACTACGACTCTCAGTTGGCGTGCGGTTTTAATCCGTTCGAGTCCGACATAACCTCCCCTCCCCGCTCCAGCGGGTGAGGTATCCGTGGGGATTTCCGCAGGAAAAAAAGTTGTGAGGTTACCGGTGAAGTAGCTCCCTCAAAAGCCAAGAGAGAGGAGGAGTAGGTGAGAAGATCATTGGTTCGACCAGTCTATAGTGAAAGCGATTGACCCTAGGATGAAGTAAATAAAGCGCATACTCAGTTTCCGTGGCGTGGGTCAAGAAAAAGTGCTCAATGATTCGAATACATCGAGAAAAATGGCTCAAGTGGGACTTAAACCCACGAACTTTCCCTTACAGTGGGAAATGCTCTTCCAACTGAGCTATTAAGCCACACCTGAATCTCTTCAAATTTCCCTTGTCTTTATATCAGTCTTTAATAATAATAAATGCCATAAAAAATTCAATCAAGTGCTCAATGAGCTATAATAGGCCCCCACCCTTAAATACATGCATCGTCATGCTTAAAATTCTCTTCTTTTTCCATCTCCTTCACCTGCCACCTTCGATCCGAACAGCCAATGCGCCGCTTAGCTTGCACTATTTCTACTCTTACTGAGGTGTCAAATTCCTTTAAAGGTACTCATATACATATGTGCGATGTCCTTAATAAACCTATTTTCTTTCTTTTATCAGGAGAGTGCTGCTTCCCAAGGAGGGCCAGACCGTAAGGAATGGCCCTGGGTCAGCTGGGGTGCGAGGGATATGTCGATGACAACCTCACCTCCGGCCACGACCCACAGTCGGCGTGCGGTTTTAGTCGGTTCGAGTCCGACATAACCTCCCCTTCCGGCTCCGGCGGGGGAGGTATCCGCAGGGATTTCCGCACGAAAAAAAAAGGAGAGAGCTGCTTACTCCTTATCCTTTTGCCACTTCCAAATAGGTTCAAGCAAAACCACTAATATAACTTTGAATACAACTCACACATCAAAAGAAATGTTAATACATGTTTGTTTAATTTCGAAGCAATGTTTGAGTCAGCATTTGTTTACTTATCGAGTTACTTTGTTTTATTTTTTTAGGGAAAACACAGCTACGCGCGGTTGAATGCGAGCCTGTATGGAAAACAATAACATGGGCGCAGTGTGCGTTGATAAACTAAGCAAATAACGTGCTACGAGCGGCCTAGCACATGTATTGTTAGGTATATGTCAGCTAGTTGTGCATATTTTTGTGTTCATTCTTTCGATTTAGTTGTTGTTGCCTGCCACCTGCGTGGAGAGTGGAAGATCGATTCTTAAAATTAATTTTCTCTCATCCAGGAACCATGACACAGTTGCAAACAGCAAAAGTTTGGTTAAGGAATAAGCCAAGATTTCTCGATAAATACATATTATATTATCATCTACAAAAATATCACAAGATGGCCGCAGATCTACGATGTGGTTGACAAACGCCATTTATTTTGGCGAAGAATATAACATCCATTTAAAAAATAATTAGATGTGCTCAAGTCAACCGTACCTGCATGCCATGTCATAAATGGACCTGGCTCTTTATCAGACTTTTCTCGAGGTCAAGGATCAGGTGAGAGTCGATCCAGTAAAAGTCAAATCAAGAGAAAAGTTAAGAAAGGAGAACACATATACAAGTTGAAAGTGTTAGCTCTGGCACAGAATTTTATCTTGGGGCTGAAAGGTCAAATAGCAGTTGCTTCTGTAAATTTCACATTGAAGCGTCGGTAGTTTGGTGGTTAAGAATTCGGCCTTACGATTGAAAAGCCCCGGGTACGAATCCTGACCATTACACTACCGACGCGTAGCGACCATTATACTATCGTACGTGAACACACTCCTAACACAAACTATTTAGTTTAGTTAGAGGGAATATTAGTAATTTCAAATGCCACTTATAAAAAATAGCCAAATCAAAAGAATACATAGGGAAAAATAAATCATCTCGGGCGAGACTCGAACCCGTAGTCTTTCCCTTACAGGGGGAATGCCTTGACCAATTCGGCTTCGGCCCTTCTATTTATCCGTTCTTACGGCGACGGTATACTTAATGCTGTAAAATTCATTTAAAAAATCAAAATAAGTACTTAAGTGTGCCTTGAGCTCCGAGGTAAAGCCGCTAAGTCGCTCGCGTAAAAACCAATTTAAGCCAAGTCAAAATGAAGACCGTTCGGCAGACCCTGTAAAAACAGATTAGAGCTCTGCCGACCGTGTGACTCCTGGTGTTGCCAACGTCCATAGGCCACGGTGACCACTTTGCATCAAGGGGGCCGTGTGCTTGTCTGGCACCTAAGGGGTATAAAATCATGAACAGATAGCTGAATCATAACTCCGGGCCCGGGAAGCCGGACTTCGGAGGTCGCAGAACGACCTCCGTCCTCCATGAGCGCTGGCCTGGGGGTGACCGGTGGAGCCGCCTATCACCCTAGCAGAAGCAGGCCGCGGTGGCGGTGCGCCTCCCCGTAACCGGGGCTAGATGGGGACCCTGTGGTCCCCACAACCCGAAGGGGGCCATCTCGAAAGAGATGGTCCTGGGTCTGCCGGGGTGCGAGAGATATGCTTTTGGCAATCTCACCTCCGGCAACCAAGGACCCAAGACGGCGTGCGTTTTAGTCGGTTCGAGTCCGATATAACCACCTCCACCGGCTCCGTGGGGGTGGTATCTTTGGGGATTTATCGCACGATAAAAAAAAAGGGTATAAAATCATAACCCTTCTTTGGCTACACCGTAGTCGGGTGAAAAAGAACACTTATGTACTAAGACTCACCTGTCTCACTGCATACAACATCGCAATTTTTTTTCTATAATCTTCCGTCTTCACAATGTCGTATATTTTTACACTTTTACAATAATATTAACGAACACTTTTATATTATTTTACTAACTATCAGTCATATTATTAGCGTTTTTATTATTAGTAATAAATAATTCACTAAATATTCGCCCTCTCATGTTATAATTTAAGGTTGAACATAGTTGGTTTTGATCTAGAATAAATAATAATTAAAAAAATGTCCGTGTTGTTTGTTACAGTTGAAAATATAAATGGCGAAAACCGTGAGTGAAAGCAGTGAAGACTAACGTTATAAGCAAATCCATACTAATATTATAAATGCGAAAGTAACTCTGTCTGTCTGTCTGCCTTCACGCCTAAACTACTGAACCGATTTTGATGAAATTTGGTATAGGGGTAGAGTAGACCTTGAGGAAGGACATAGGCTATATTTGATCGCGATTACCGACATCCACGCGGGCGGAGCCGCGGAAAAAAAAGCTAGTATGTAAATAAATAAAAACTAAGGAACTTCAAAATTAACATTTACTGGTACAGTCATAAATATCTTGACGAAGAAGTCTCAAAATGATCTTAAAACTAGTATTAAGAGCAAATCAAAGTGTTTTATTGATTTAAATGGTATTATTGTCCGAACTAAATATGTATAAGACCTGACGATAGCCTAGTGGTATGGGTAATGGACTGCTGAGACGAGGTCTCGGGTTCGATCCCAAGTTTACCATGGCACACACCAATGACTTTTCAATGCTTTTCGAAGTTATGTGTGTATTTATCGCAGGTTTATAAGTGCCCGGTTAATGGCAATAGGCTCGCCACCTATAACATTGGGACCTAAACATAAACTGGCGAAATGTGCCTACCCCTTCGGGGAATACTGGCGTGAGTTTATGTTATGTTATGTTATGCTAAATATGTATACCGAATATCAGAACAATTGGTCAACTGGAAGGGGGTAAAAAAACTAAATTAAAATGATTTTAAGTACTTTGTACGTCAACATCTTTCTGATGCTGATAGTACCTATAGTTTTAATTCAGCCTTCATCAAATTCAGTTCAGTATGATGTAATTTTGAAGTTCTGGGTCTTTCAATTATAAAAATATTGAAATGTTCAAGATTTTCTTTTTTAAAGTTTTTTTCAGTCCCTATATAACGCTTTATGGCAATCACATGCCTGGCATAGTAGTATATTAGAATAGATCTATATTCATGATTTACCAAGTTTATCACGACGAAAAGTACCGAAATATCAAAAACTCAACCACAAATATCCCAACAATAATAATATCAGTAGTAATTATTATCTTTATCTAGATAAAATACAAAGTTAATTTACATAACGGTAAATAACAGAAGTGGTCCATTGTCCTGAAAGCTTTGCCTCTGAAAAGCGCCCGCCCGCCCCACTTTTCAGTGCCGGCGACTTCAAAGAGCAATCGGCCAATGGTATCGCGTCGCTGAAAAGTGACACGCCCACCCGCTGTAAAGAGACCGCGCCGCCTTTGATCTATACCGAATTTTATGTAATATAATTTTATCAATGTTACGTAGTGAGTCTCTAGATATCTAGTACAGTTAGTAGGTTTTGCTTTGGTATAAATAGGGGGCTGATTTTCTTGAAAATATACAGGTTTGAAAGTAATATAACGATCTAAAATTAAACAATGGTCCATTGAAACACAAACCTTATTTTTAACAAAGAAAGAAAAGATAATAAGAAAATATGTTTAGTTTGCACAGACTTGTGTTCCATCACTTATATAATGATTACGCCTGTATTAAAATATTAAACATTTGTTCTTACGTAGGCACTATCAAAGAACCGACTTTAAGAAGCATAGCAATTACGGCATATTGCAAAAAAAACTATATTGTTTTTAAATCTGTATCAATTTCGTTTACCCTCAAGTGAAAAACGAGATTATCTAAGACACCCGAAAGTTTAGAAGCCCTAATATCACTACAACTGCATATTAAGTAAGTACTACCTCGTTATAAATAGTGGACCTTACCAACATGTTTTTTACAACGAACAATTTGTACTTAAATTCGGCCCTAGTAATCTTCACCTGCTAGTCATATTATATGCACCTGCAGTGCAAGGGATATCTCCTACAACCTCACCTCCAGCTTGCACTATAACCCACAGACGGCGTGCGTTTTTGTAGGTTCGAGTCGGACATAACCTTCCCCTCCGGCTCTGCGGAGACTCTCCTCGCGTAAAAAAAAGTCATTACACCTGCTATACAACGAACGAAGCCCTGGCGCAAGGCAGTGGAAGATGCCCAGATAAGCCGGTATACAAATCAAAAACATAAGAGAACTTATGTTGTCGATTGATATTGGCTTATCTGGACTTCATAGAGCATATTTTGGACGCAATTAGGAAATCGATATGAAGATGATGATGTTTGCTTTGGCAAGTGATTGTTTATTTAAAAAAAAATGGTAGTTGAGTTGCTGAGCTGAAAAGCGCCTATGCTCGTAGATGGCGATTATCTATTGCGTATGGTTAAAAATATAGCTGACGAAACTCCACCTGCCTACTCATTGGAGAAATACAGTAATTTAAGCGAAAGATCAAGATCTAACTAAGTCTATAGACGAAGTTTTTTTAATTCACAACCCTAACTTTAACTATGGTCACTGAAGAGCGGTAATTTGAGATCAATTCTTAGTATCTCCAACTGGAAGATGTCTTCGCTTATATGAGGAAAAAATGTGTGTGCATATTTTCTTATAATTTCTTAAAGATTGTCCTTATATTTTCCTTACACCTATAGAAACTTACATTATCAACTTAAGAAAATTAATTAATTAAATTGGGAATTATAAAAAAATTTGCTAATATTTTTTCTGCTTGATGTTAGAAATTTTTGCAAACATTCTTCGATATAGATAGACGAATGTATGTATGATATTATTGGAAATTAATATTTAAATATTTTAATCCTTGGAAACACTCACTAGGCTATCTCTAGGAGACACGATCGAGAGAAGAAGAAAGGCGCCCAAATATTTACTGACAATTGTAGTAAACCATTCTAGGTCCAAATCTTAAGACCAACAAGTCGAAGGTTCAAATCCATCGTGTGCCCAATTCTAACAGAAACAATAGCTTGGTTTTAAACGTTAAAAGGAGAAATAGTCATTTCGGTGTCTACTATTAAAAAGCATTCACTGAAAACGTCATAAACGGGAAACTCTTGATTAGTTCATCTATAAAGGTTCAAATCCTGTGGTTATCAAAAGTTGACAATTGTTTTTTATACCACTGATTTGCCAAAAATCTTGATGGCAAGCGGCCTGCTTGCCAGAGGTGAGAGATCGAGATCAGAGCACTGATCGAAAGAAACTATAGCGCCTAATCAATGATTAACTAAGGTAACATAAAATCTACTAAAAGAAAAATGAAATCTGCTATAGGTCAAACCATATATCTCGGACCTAAATCGCGAAGTTTGGCATGCACGGTTTGTTTTTTTATTAGAGATGGTGAATTTGAGCTCGTCCACAGCAGTAGCACCCCGTGCTATCTTCAAAATACATCCAAGAAACGTGCACAGCGCGTAAAGAGTATATCTAGAGCATATTTTAGGTCCAAGAATGGTTCGACCTATATATACCCTTAATCCAACATTAAGTACAACGGAAGGTAGCCTGGAATCTGCTAAAAGAAGAAGGAAGTCTGCCACCTATAAGCCATCATTACGACCGTTTTCACATTAACCAATATCTACGTACATGAAATGATAATTAAAAAATCACTTAAAAACGTGGCCCCGTCTTATTAAATACTCCAGATTAAAACTCAACGGGACTTTTGTGATGTACATGGATAGATAGATAATTCTTTATTGTACACCAATAGCTTTACATTGGAACAAGTAGGTAGCATGATACAGTTTAATGTACAATGGGCGGCCTTATCGCTGGAAGCGATTTCTTCCAGGCAACCTTGGCATGGACAGTAATGTGCTAAAACAGGGGCAATATGCATACTTATAATCGCGCCTTTATCGCAAAGATAAATTAACACCCACATTTCACCAATCATTGTATTCTGTCTCACGTAATAGGGGGTGAGCCATCATCCGAGGCTGAGTCTGGGCTGTCTAAATCTATCTGATGTTAAACAGCCCTATCCCTAAGGTGTACGACACCGCATGATGATGTAACCTAACAGCCCCTCTAGACAAATGGCAATGCGTTTGTAGAACAGAATAGATTGAACCATATTTGAGATTGACATACGATGACGATTGTAATAACATTCGACGGCTAAATCAGAGATCGCACGTTTGATTCACGTACAGTGCAAATAGTTAATCGCTCGCTACATGATGGGTTTCATGAAATTGGTCGAACCGGTCGACCGAATTGGTAGACAGCCTCTGTGGCGTGGTGGTAGTGATCGCGACTGTCACGCAGGAGGCGCGGGTTCGATCCCCGCTCAGTGCAAATATTTGTATGTGAGTATGGCTATTTGCATTGGTCTGGTGTTTCTATGTATATGTACGTATTTACAAAAAAATATATCTAAGTATGTTTATCAGCATTCTAAAATCCATAACACAAGCTAGTTAAGCTTACCATGGGCCTAGATAGTGTTGTGTAGAATATTGTGGAATATTCTATTCTATTCTATGGTCGCGGAATTTTTTAACTCCAGTTTTACAGTGGACGCAGTCTCCATTCAAATGTATGTGAGAGACTCTTTGACCGCATTGTTTGAACTTCTAATGTAGAAAAGGGTTAAGAGTTTCAATTCAGTGAGATATCCAGACACATTTGGGCGTTGCCCTTTCGCATGGGACTAGGTCAATGGGTCAGGCTCCCCCCCCCCCCCCCCCCCGTCTTCACAGGCTCACTCACAGAAACGGTCAGGGCACAGATAAGATCTTCGAGGCCTACGTGGCTAGCTCACCTCTGAACCTAACCGCGTATTTTTCATCTCATTATCTTAGGCCTGGCCCGTCTCTGCCCGTGGGTTTGTGTAGATGACTATGGGTTAGATACCTGGGCCTCGATTCTGCTAAAGTCAAACCACAGTGATGCCACCACCACTGCAAAAAACTGCATTAAATAATAGACTTTAAAGCGATGCGGTTAAAGTTCCAAATTAAATGACTTTTTGCAGAGTAATTGAAAAACTATAATGAAACTATTTTCATTTCATTTTGAACTTTATGTGTACTTGAACTTTTTTGTATAGACTGCGGTACCACAATGTTTTAGCTTTAGTAGAATCGAGGGCCTGCTCTCCATCCGACAGTAACTAATACACCGCACAGACTCGGCATCAGTGGCTAGGAAGGACTGCCTGGTAAACGGCAATAGGCTTACCTTCTATTAGGTACATGGCCACCACTGTTAACATGGTACATGTTTGCGATGGTGACCCTCTCTCCGAGACTTTGCCTTTAGCTTAACATCAGGCGAGGTGAAGTCAAATTGACGTGTCCTAGATTTAAAAAAAATGGTGAAATGTGGGTATTCGTTCTGCTTAACCCAGCTGGGATAATAGACCTGGGTATATGTTTAAGGCTAGGTAAAAAGAAACAGATTTAGGTATATGGTTTTCAGTTTTACCTCTCTTGAAAAAATGTTTCAATTTTCTTCTTGTAATAATAAATCAGACTGATTTTGGAAGTCCAGACCTCTCAATCAGAATACCGACTACTTCAAATCTTGATTTGACAATTCATCATCATCTGACCTCCAAGCCCAATTGCTCCAATCAAAGCTTTGGAGCCTGGAAGCTTCTACTCCTCCAGTATTGGTACATATTTGCTTGAAAGCCATATAATTTGGGACACCCCATCTCTTCCTATGCGGTGGCGTACAGGCGACTAAGGGATAGGGCTGTTTAACATCAGACAGATATTATACAGCCCAGACACAGCGTCAGATGCATGGCTAGAGTAAACAATAGTGCCTGGCTGCAATAGGCTCACCCCCTATTACGTGAGACCAAATACAATGATTGGTAAAATGTGGGTGTGTTAAGTCATCTTTGCCTAACCCTCTGAGGATAAAGCCGTGATTGTATGTATGTATGTATGTTAAGAAAGCGACTAACATCTCAATGAGTGAAGGAGAGCCTGTACTTCAGTCCCATCAGTCATAATCATAGTCATAGTCATTTATTTTTCAATATAGAACAATAAAATTGTTTCTTATTGACGTCAATTGTATTCTACTTAATCTAAGTTTACCACCGCTTCCAAGGCGCTGATGGAGAAGAAACGGCGCAACAAACTCCACTGCGGCATTTTTTGGACGTCAATTTACATATTTATTTTCTTAAAGCTAAATGTCAACAAGTATATAAAACTCGTTATAATTAAGAATTAAAAAGCTTGAAAGTACAAGCTAGAAAGCTGGTACTTTAGTCCCATCAGTCAAAGAACAGCTCAAGTCAAGACCTAAGTCAACTGTACCTTCAATCCGGTACACATAACAATTGGGTATTCTACTGACTACTCAAATTGGTTACTTTTTACTAAACATCAAAACGATAAGTTATAAGGTAACTTACGGAAAAAAAAATAGTGACGTCATAAAATTTAATAGTCAAATCAGTCACTATTATAGGTTGGGTGGATGATTAAAAATAAATAAAAACTATAGAATAAGAACCGACGCAATTTTTACCGCTCTTTTGACATTCTTAATTTAATAAGCTCGGTTAGATAATTTATTTTAATTATAGGATAATACCCAATTGATGGTTGAGACTCTGGGGAAGGTTTGCCTTTCTGTATTGAGGGTTAGCGGTAGTCGCTCTGGTAAAAGCTAAGACATTTTATGGAGGATAGGAGTTAGTAGAAAATCGGGATTTTGGCTTTTTTAGCTGTGGATGCAACTGGGGTTTTTGCTTGGAGGATGATGCGTAAGTATTAATGTTATCAGATAATTATTTATGTCCCCTAAGACTATGGAAATAAAAATAAAGCTTGAGGCTATACAAATTGTAAATATGCTATTTCTGTTAAATACTTCGACAACTAATTGTAAATAATCATATATGTCGCAAATATGTTGATAAACAATTATCATTAGAAATGATAATTATTTATCAACATCATTAGAAATGATATTTTTTGGTAGAAAATCTACTTTTTTGCTTTTTTTTAAAATGCTAGAAAACCTAGAAACGCATGAAAGAATCAATTACACATTAGCTACGGATAGATATATGTAATATGTTTATTATAACATTTACCACTTAATTAAATGTAGAAAAATAGCACTTTTTTTGTAACTTTACATTAAATAAATAACAAAGCGCAGTAGCAAATCACAATACCTATATGAAGACGAGTTTAATTTAAATCATGGAATTAAGTATCTAAGTTTTTTTAAACCAATTCACTAAATAATAAGCGATCATTATGTTAATTTCTTCATTATAAACATGTATATTCTAAATCTTATCTATCAAAAATTACTTTTATTTGCATAGCAATAATAATTATCAAGAAATTTTAAATTAAAAGTGCACATCGTAATAGTAATGTACGGATAAATAAACGTCAAACTATTTTCGAATTCCAATTCCGAATTTTCCGCGAGTCTCTTATCAGCTGTCAAATGCAGCGCTGTTGAGCGGGCGCTTGCCATTGGTGGGGCCGCTCATAAGCGACGCTGTGATTGGTCGGCGCCCGGCGCACATGAGCGACAGACCACGTGCTCATAAGTTCCGGCGAGGAAATGAAAACTTTTTCACGATACGCGATGTCTTGCGTGCGGAAATCTGTGTTCTAAGTTTAAATTTTATTTGAATTACTAATTTTGTTGTCTTAAAAAAATATGTTATCTATGAATATTCACTTTTATGACTAGAAACTTCTTTGGAAACAACTTCGTACTTTAAAAAATAAATATTTAATGATTTTCATTTCAAATTACTTGATAAATAAAATTTTCAGTAATTAAATATCAAGAAAATAATTAACAATTACTAATTGCAGAAAAACTAAACACTATATCAACTTTTGAACTGAGACAGCGCAGCCTAGATCGTTAAATTTAAAACTTACTGGATCCCGAAAACTCCAAAAACACTCTTTTCACTCACGGTAATTAACATAAACGTAAATAAAAAACAACAATCGATAAATAAAAAAAAACGAACACTGAACAGCGACTAAAGTAACCACTGATGAGCACCCGCGCACTGCAGTTCCAAATGCAAATTATTTACAGAGCTGCAGCGCAATGCATCGTCCGAGAAATTTATTAAACCAACCACACGACACTATAAAATAACTTATCCAGCCCTACACGTACTATAATGTTTATATTTAAAAAATATTTGCTTAGAAAAGCGCGTCTAAACAATACACAACAGCCTGGGACGCCGCAGCATCAACAATGCAAAGGCGAAATAAGCAAGAAATATTTAACTACCGAGGAGGGGTGGGGCGGGCACTGGCCCACAGTATTGGAGCTACGCCTGTGGTAGTTATAGTTTACGTGATACACAGCTCAAATACAAATAATATAAACATTACAGCGGAGCATGCGCCGTAGCAACAGACAGGGACGAAGCGACAAACCCCGCCACAACTAAACGCTTACTAATAACATTTTTCAGCGATTCGAGAATGTCACGAGTGAATTTATTACTTTGAAACTAACATTCATATCATAATAGTGGTGTTGAATCACGTTTTTATAGAGTAATTTGCATATTTTTGACAGGAACGCGTATTTATGAGGAGGCGATGTACGCATGCGCGACGCCGAGGCGCAAGAATGTTATTGACGATGCAAAATGTTTATTTTTTGACGCAACACCGATGCTGCCTCTTGCTGCGTGGAATGGAACGACTCGCGCCTGCAGCAGCCATTTTGGAAAATGGCCTCCTTTAATTTAAATGTCGAAATTGTATGCGAAAGTAAATAAAAATGTTTGAAAAAGCTGCTCATCTTAGTGTAAGTCAGTTCAAAGTTGAGGTAATCCGGGAAAAGTAAAAGATAAGAGTGTAATCAGTTTTTGGAGAGGCCGTCGACAATTTGAGCTAGATTTATTTCAATTATAATCCGATATGGCCGTTCGGCGCATGCGTGAGACATAATTTACACCGAAGTGACATTTGTACCGAGAGCTTCAGATTGCTTATCACTTAAGTTTACTTCCTGATTACAGAATGTTATCATAGCGAAATATAACAATGTAATCTACGCAAATTGCCAACACTGACATAGTGAGAGAGGTTATTAAATAAAGTTATCTTAACTGGCGGTTTAAAGTAGGTGTAATATATGGGTTATAATAAAGTAGCTGTTGCCTGCGGCTCCGCCCGTGTCTAATCTACCCCTATACCAAATTAGATAGTTACTTTCGCATTTATAAAGTTAGTATGGAGTGTGGATAAAATATGTAACAACCAATAAAAATCTTCAAGTAACCTATTAACGGCTTAGAGATTTCTGAAGGTCTTCGGCAGATTTTTTTACTTATATTTGCTTTGGGGTGGTGTTTAATATGGTTGATAAAGGTTGTTATAAGAATAAGGAGCTAAGGTTCGTAACTCGATTCAATGGCAACGAACATGTCTGGCAGTGGAAGAAGGCAGGTAGATTCTGATCATACACCAACATCAGAACAGGTATCATCATCACAGCATTAGTCCCGGGTCCTATAAGCGGGGCGTGAAAAGGCATCTAATGAGGCCGTCAAGCTGAGTGCCACCACTGTTAACATGGTACATTTTTGCGATGGTGACCCTCTTTCCGAGACTTTGCCTTTGCTTAACATCAGGTGAGGTAAAGTCAAATTGACGTGTCCTATACCTATATAAAAAAAAGTCCCAGTTGCAACCAACTAAAACTTGGACCCTGGGACCGCTCTCCTAATCTTTCTCTTGGTTTGGATTAATTTTGTTTTTGTGGGAACGAGTACCACCTGAACGCCTAAACCCAAGAAGCAAGTCAGAGCAGAGGTTCGTGCGTTAATCAATAAGTGTATCGGCTGGAAGGTATCTAAGATCCTGATAGAACCTTAGCACAACTTACATACTTCCATACTAATCCATACTAATATTATAAATGCGAAAGTAACTCTGTCTGTCTGTCTGTATGTCTGTATGTTACGCTTTCACGCCTAAACCACTGAATCGATTTTGATGAAATTTGGTACAGGGGTAGATTAGACCATAAGAAAGGACATAGGCTATGTTTGGTCGCGACAACCGATATACACGCGGGCGGAGCCGCGGGCAAAGGGGGGCAAGCTAGTATCCTAATATAGAGAGAGAAAGTTAGATACTAAAATATCGAGGTACTACATAATTATTATACTAATACATACATATAATCACGCTTTTATCTGAGGAGGTTTAGGCAGAGGTGAAATTAACACCCACATTTCACCAACCATTGCCATATCCCGGGCATTATTATTGACTCGACCCATGTATTTGAGGCTGAGTTTGGGCTGTATGAATCAGTCTTATGTTAAATACTCCTTTCATTTGATATCCATATTGAGAGAATTGTGAAAAAATATGTAATCCACAATTTTCTGGCGGCAGCCATCTTGAACCGATTTTCATCATACATAGCTAAGATCACTTCCAACTAATTCACCTTTCAAAATTCAATCTTACAAACTAACGCAAATCGGTTAATCGGTTTAGGAGCTTTATTGCCACAGACAAACACACACATCTAACAAACTTATAACTTAACTCCTCGTCGTTTTTAGTCGGGGGTTAAAAAAAGAGAGTTAAATTCTCTACCGAACTACAGTGTAAATGCAGTCCTGTGCCAACAGGCCAGTGACATTTTTATTGGGCGATGATTTAATGTCTATCGATTGTGTCTCCACTACTCATTCGAAGAGAAAAAATATTATACGGAACCTTCGTTTATTGAAAGAATAGCTGCTAATGAAGGGAGAATGGATTTTAGGGAGATTTTTAGTACTACATTTAGAAATATCGTTCTTAAAAAAAATGTAGGAAGGCATTATATTTATTTATTGACTGGCTGTATGTGTCTGGCGTACTTGACTTGAACTTTTTACGAGAATTAAAAAAAAAAAGTATGATGAGATGGATGATGACCACAAGATTAAACAGTTTTTAACTTTTAAATAGAGCAAAAATGTAAGCGAACTATGTAAATTTCTATACATTGATTTAAATTAACCTACAAAATTGTATAACAGTTGCGTACTGAAAATTCACTGCAGATTTTGACATTCCAAAACATTTTATGTAAGTGACGCAACTTATCAGAATTAATGAAGTACCTTGTTAATTTAAAATTGAAATCATGGTACCTATCGTCACACGCAATTATTGTAATGTGCATATTATTAGTATTTTTGCTGTAAAGGCATTGAACTCTTACTTTAAGATTTATAAAAAAATGTATAATGTGATTTCAAGTAACTATTTACCTATTTTATCAGTACCCATACACCTAATCCACAATTTTGCTTGTATTATCTCTACGTAAATATCTCATCTCTCAAACTTGGTCATAGAAACGCAACATAAAAACATAAAATTCAAGCTCTAACAAAACATTCACAGTCTGAAATACTATCACTACGTACGACACGTTCCACAAAAAAAAGTTAAAAATGGAGGGAAAAAAATAATTAATTAAAAAGTTTTCAGCGTTGAGTTTTCAGGCTCCCTGATGAGCGAGTGGGCGTTCGCCCCGCCTACTGAAAAGCGACGCCCAGCCGCGCTGTAAAGCGACCTCCTACCGTACCATGTCTAGGGCCCGTATTCTAGAATGACACTCAAACTGGATTTAAACATAGATCGCCTAATCATTACTTGAGTGGGAATCTTTATTTACGCAGTTCACAATCTGCACTAAAACACAATTCGCCTGAATCGAGTCTCAGATAGAGCATAGATAATAGAATCAACATTTTAAATCAGCCGTTCTCGTTTACATTCTTTATTTAATGGGCAATTTTGTTCCGCTTTACGCATAATTTAAAAAATATAGAAATTGGAAAATAATCAATAATGAGGAATATTTTGAATCATTTAGGCAGAAACTACTTAATAAGAAAAGTTTTGGGGAGAAGCCTCCAAAACTTGCCTTATAACTTGTTTTTTAAAATAATAGAATTTACTGAATGCATTTTACGGCAAATAAGTGGTAAAGTGATATATATAAAACGGAACGTCTAAACTTATTTGTCCAATCAAGACAGAGTCTGCCTTGTTTGTTTCGACTTTTATTGTGAAATAGGGAACAACCATTGCGTGAAATAAATGGCGAAAATAGGTTCTACTATGGAAGGTTTTATTCATGTTCATTGCAAATCAAAGACAATATGACAAAATTGAATAGAGAGGCGACCTACACTTTAGTTCACGAAATTGTTGGCTTTACTTACGCGTATATTAGCAGGGCTGGCTTGTTTGGCGTGCAACGGTTGCAATGCATCCGGGAGCAGGTTCTTAGGGGGTAAAACCTACCTACGTACCTACAGGTTCATCCACTGTTTTAAAGATATTTGATAGACAGCTACGTACAAAGAATTTATCTTGTTTGATAACTATCTACGAAAAAAATGATACGAAAGAAGATTTTTTATCCATTCTTTTTTCCAAACATCTACAATATGATGTACCTACAATAATATATAAGATTTTACAGGGTCAGCAGCACGAATGCACGAGTCTGGTGCCCCCAGTTATATATTAACTTTATAGGTCCCCTGGTATTGCACACTTCTATATCGAATAACCTGCTCCCCTAGACAAGTGGCAATTTGTTGGCCTGCGTACTGTGCAATAGAATGATGAATGTATGGGATTGAAGTGACGATACCTGTCAATCCCATACATTGAAGAATCTAATACAAACGTAATTGCCACTTGGCTAGAGGTGCTGAACACGGTAGTAGAGGAACCGTGTTTTCATGGATGTAGCCTTCTCATAACTAAAATAAAGGATGATCGAGTATGTTTCATAGTCATTGCAATCTATCCGGCCCCTTCACCAAGGGTTAACATCTTTTAAAATGCTCGTGTTAAATAAATAAATGTTGTAAACTCTGGGTCAGATATTTAAGATGTTATAACTTGTCTTATTCCTATCTCTTGCACCACCACATAAAAAGGCTACCAAACTCACACGTAACCTGATGTTTTATTATCTGGGAACATGAAAATATCTATGGGTGTTTATTATAACCCGACCATTAAGCATGCTATTTATGTGCTAACAATTGGATGAAAGTTGAGGACGTTTTATTTATACTGCATTTTCCTCGCTGTCATGTTGACTGATAACTGACATGTCTGATTGTTGATATAAAAGTTGGTATTTATTGAAATCGGTGCTTTGGTGATTACAAGCGTCTAATTTCATGGCAGCTGAAAATTTACTGCTATTTAGTATATAGTAAGTACCTAGCAAACAAATTCACAAACGTATATTGTTTACAAAAACCGATGGAGCCAAGCTTCACGAAAAACACGAGCTTGGCTCCAGGTAGTGAAAATGTTTAGTTCAAGTACGAGTGGCTGTACCAGGACTCTCAGAAGTCTGTAACAGGTTTATAAAAACTGGAAAGCTGGAGCTGGAAACACCTACAAAGCAAACAGTTGCAGAAAAATTTAGTTGGTTGAACTACACTACTACAACGCAACCGTCTCAGAACATAATTTAGAGGATGAGAAAGAGAAGTTCGAACACCACCGTAGGCTGAGGGTAAAGGAGATAAAAGAGATGCAGACACAATATGAACATAATAAAATTATAAGAAAATTGGAAATTATAGAAAATAAGAATGAATAAAACTAATTTGTACTTCTAATAAATTTATATTTTATTTCTAATTACTATTTGCTAATCTTAACAGATAAAAATGTTGTTCAATCTATATTTTACAAGTATGATTGCCTGCTGTATTGAAAATCTAGGGGATGGGAAATAATAGGAAATCTTATTTTTCTAATACCAAAAGTGCTCTGTCTTGTTCTGATAATATAATGTGCTTCATTTTACGTAGACCATGCCTTCTTTTTCATGTCAAAAGCTGATCTTTACGTGATGATGATATCTCTATAATTCATTTTCATCACTGCAACCACCACCATCATCACCATCAGTATCATCTTGATCACATCATCATCATCATTAGCTTCATCATAAGCATCATCATTAGCATCATCAAAATGTTATCGGCTTTTTCATCATCAACGTCAACTTAAGCATCATCCTCATCTTCTTCATATTGATAATCATCATCATCATAAAGATCATCCTCATCGTTTTCTTCAACATCAGCTTGATCAAGGTCATCCTCATCATCTTCGTCTTAACTATCATCACCATCATCAACAACATCTTCATCATCATTATAATCTTCGTCATCTTCATCATCATCATCATCAGCAGCTCCATCAACGCATTATCGCTACACAATAAGTCAGCAAAATGTCACTTACTTGGAAATTAATAGGAAAATAAGATTTTATATTTCTGTATGCTGCCGTCATCATCATCATCATTAGCTTTACCATCGTCATCGTCAAAATATTTTTTTTTGTTATCTTCTTCATCATCAGCTTTATCAACGTCACCATAAACATCATCATCTTGTTCTTAATCATCATCATCAAAGTCTTCATCACCTTTATAATAATCATCACCAGTATCATCTCCGTCGTCAATAACTTCATAATTATCGCCATCAGCTTCATCAACGCATTACAGCTATATAACAGATCTGCAAATCGTTCCTTACTTGTACGTTTATAGAAAAACTAGCTTTTGCCCGAGGCTCCACCCACGTAGATGACGGTTATCGAACTACCCCTATACCAAATTTCATCAAAATCGGCTCAGTGGTTTAGGCTTGAAAGCTAACATACATACAGACAGACAGACATGCAGACAGAGTTATTTTCGCATTTATAATATTAGTATGAAGTAGGGTTGGAAGTATGGATAAGGTTTTCTCTTTCTGTAAGCCTCATGGTGTTGAACCCCTGATGGTGACAACAATTTTATATAGGCGGAGTCTATAGTACCATATACAAATCTACACGTTGCAAGCCAGGAAGACCTCTCGTTCGGCCAATTCTACAAAATTGATGGCGATACATACATACAGTCACGCCTTTTTCCCAACGGGGTAGGCAGAGACTACAGTTCACGATCCTGGTATAAATCTTTCCCTTCTACGCTCGCCGGTTTTGTTGATGACTGTGTGCAGACATATTCGTAGGATATTTTAAATATCTTCTATTTTGTGTCGCTAGTTCGTATGACAGTTTAGCCACAGTCCTCGGCACTGCTGGCTGGCACACGTGCAGTAATTTTCTACAGAGTAACTGTGAAGATAAAATATATTGACTTCAAACAAAATATAGAGTTAACTAGTTAGAGCAAAAATATCAAACTACTAACTTTTGCCCCACGGCTCCGCCCGCGTGGATGTCGGTTATCGTGACCAAACATAGCCTATGTCCTTTCTCATGTCCTAATCTACCCTTATACCAAATTTCATCAAAATCGGTTCAGTGGTTTAGGCGTGAAAGCGTAACATACAGACAGACAGAGTTACTTTCGCATTTATAATATTAGTATGGATATGGATGATGATGTCTCACAGCTATTTTTTTCAATATTGATTCTTGTAGTACTCGTAGATAGTGTGAACCCCCGAAGTCAGCCATACGCAATATTCAGACCAAGTCCAGTTTATATCAAGTTGAACCTTTCTACCTTATCTCACCGCGCCAGGACTGCCTGTCCAGATACATTATGGAAGTTGTCAGGTGCGCATCGTTTATATTTATTTACTAGCTATTGCCCGCGGCTGCATCCGCGTGGATGTCGGTTATCGCGACAAAACATAGCCTTTCTGAAGGTATAATCTACCTCTACCAAATTTCATCAAAATCGGTTCAGTAGTTTAGGCGTGAAAGCGTAACATACAGACAGACAGAGTTACTTTCGCATTTATAATATTAGTATAGAAGTATGGATTTGTGTGGAGTGTAGTGGAGTAGATATCCGCTACGACTAGAGGTAGAATCTGATGTTGTCTGGCGTCGGTTTCTTTTGCCCTCTACCGTTACCCTGGACTGTTTACTTTGCCTTGCCTTGTCTGCCAGACTCATTGCATATCTGTGGTGAACTATCAATAATCAGACAAAGGGGCTGGTCACTTAGGCGGCAAATTACTGTAGAACCTTCCTGCATAACCTGCATAGTGCATAAAAGTAAATAACATAAAACTATGTCCAGTGCTCACTGCTTACTTACTTGATACGATCCTGTGGCGTAGAATCCTAAATCCTAGACACACAAAAATTTCTAACTCTGGGGATAACGAGAATCCCCGTTGGTCAGGCTCAACTGGCTCACTCCTAACCAGGAGCAATATTATAATAATTTTTCACAATTTTGATTGAAAACCGATATTTTATTTTGAACTGATTTCCATCTATTGCGTACGGGTCTTGCGCATCGCGTAACTGTCGCCTTGGAATTAACCTATTTCTATTATATGGAAAAACTGCCTGATAGTAATAAATTTCATCAAAAATATCCATGATAACATAAATGAAAATAATCTCTATTCAAGTTTGACGTCTAGACGTCATTCAGCTGGTTACAGTTATTATGTCAGTTTGAGGGTCGATTCACAATTAAGCGTTGTTCAGGAATGACGCGATTCAGGTGATCGACGATCGTATACTAACTGTCCTCAGCTAAATTGTGAATCGAGATTCAGAACCAAGCGTCGTTATAGAATACGGGCCTAGGAGTCAGACACCGCTCGGAAAAAATATATTCAAGATAAGTTTACTCTATGGGTGCGCGTTTATGAAGTCAGGATGACATTTATTTAAAAAACGAAGTTTCTAAACGAGATTCTGAATTTAAAAAGGTAGTGTTTTTAAATAGTATTTTTTTATGAAATTTAATTATAATATATATAAAATATATTGAAATGTAATTCATTTTACGCAGATCTAAGGGCATAAGTTGACTTTATCTGCATCTGCTGATTAGCGGATCAGGCTCTGGCGAAGGTATTTTTCTCACGGGAGGTCATGAAAACCATTATAAAATTTGAAGAAGCAAGAGGAAAATGTGGTCTCTGCTACCCCAATAGTAAATAGATATGACAAGACATGACTAAGTAAGTACAAAGAATTAGATAGAAGCTTTTAGATGGTCACAAGACTACCTACATAAAATGCAGGTAAAAATTGCCTAAATGTATTCGCTTAGCAGAACTGCAGATACCAAAAATGATACAATGTTGACCCTCAGATTGACAGCCTTGTCAGATGCTTTTTCATAGGACCTGTGAATATAGGAAGGAAAAACACGTGTACTGTTGAAAATTTCCAAGACTTCATGGTGCGGCATAGAAAATAATCGTCAGAAGCATCCGAACGACTGCACTAAAATCCATACTAATATTATAAATGCGAAAGTAACTCTGCCTGTGTGTATATTACGCTTTCATGCCTAAACCACTGAACCGATTTGATAAAATTCGGTATAGGGGCAAATTAGACCATGAGAAAGGACATAGGCTATGTTTTGTCGCGATAACCGACATCCACGCAGGCGGAGCCGCGGGCAAAAGCTAGTTAATAATAATTCTTATTTATGCTATAAGTCAGGTCAATTTGGAAAGTCCACGAGTAACGTAGATAATTGGCGCTGAAGTGAAGCCACGATCAAATAAACAGAATATTATGATGCTATTATTCGTCTGGCTCCTGGGCTAGTCCTTAATGGCGTAGAAATCGTAATATAACTGCGCTTCTCTGAACAATAAAGGCTTTAGACAACTGTATAGTTATGTATACGGTCTCCAACTATTGCGGTACCCCCTCCCCCTTTTAGGGGGGTACAGGCTCTTTTTGTACCTTTCAACGGTTTGGTACACTTTATCGAGCTGATTTAAGTACGGTGCTGCGTTTTTATTAAATTGGAAATATCTTTTTTTTATATGGAATTTTGTGTGCATTGTATTGATTAATTATAGTTACTTAAGTTTACTGCAGACTCCAAAACTTACTAACTACTAATATTATGAGGGAGTATGCAAATTTGGGATAAATTGGACAAAATTGTTGTAAATTTGGACGTAGTCTGTAGTCCGTCTCAATACTCCCTAGTAGGGCCAGACCGTGAGGGATGGCCTTGGGTCAGCCGGGGTGCGAGGGATATGTCGAAGACAACCTCACCTCCGGCCTAGCACCACGACCCACAGTCGGCGTGCGGTTTTAGTCGGTTCGAGTCCAACATAACCTTCCCTTCCGGCTCCGGCGGGGGAGGTATCCGAGGGAATTTGCGCACGATAAAAAAAGTAATCTGTCTCAATACCTTTGGGTATTGAGAGGTGAGAGGAGAGGAGAGAAAGGTAAACCTAAGCTGTATAAAAAAGAGAAGGTAAAAAGCAAGCGTCGTCGGTAACTTAGCGGTTAAGGAATTGGACTTACGATCCAAAGTTCCCGGTTTCAAATCCTGGCCATTACTCTACCGACGTAAACCCGCTCCTAACACAAGCAATTTAGCTTAGCTGGAGGCGTTAGAGGGAATATCAGTAATTTCGGTTCTAATATTCTTTCTAAAAAATCGCACGTATAAAAACCGTGTTATTGAAACCAAAAGGAGAAAAAAAAATTATGTGTGCCTTGTGCATACATTTGTATATAGAACACATGCATATAAGTTCGACTCACCTGATGCTAATGGGGACGCCACACATGCAAAATTTTGATCAAGTTTCATCATTGTGGATGACGACATTTTAAGATTCAGTCGAATCGGACCTAAGTCATATTAAATACAGACATCTTGGGAAGCGACGATTTGACAATCCGAAAAACATCGGGAAGAAGAAAATTTCATTCAAAGATTGGACAATCGAATAGTACAATCAATAATAAACTATAATATAGTTTGTTGCCAATCGAGTTACGAATTAAAGTACTTATGTTCAATGAGGGTCAAGTTAGGAAAACAGTTCTAACTGGGATCCTACTACGAAAGGCTATAATTAAGAGATGCCTAAATAAATAATAGAAATACTTTAATATAGGCAATATAAATAATAATAAAAAATGTGCATACTAACCCTAATCTAAGTCGGTACTAATATAATGGATCTATGTAATCTGATAAATAAAATAACTTGAATTTTAAATTTTAATAGTTAAGGGAAGCTTCCTCCTGAAATTATATTCCTTGTCCGCCACCTTCGTTTAGCAGTCTACCTTCAACTTACTCATGACAAACGACAATTCAGCGATAAAATAACTTTTATCGGCTTCATAACGGTTACGATGTCAAAACGTAGTGTTGACGATTTTATACGAACCTTCACAGGTTAGGTAAAAACACATTTATTACACTATTAATCATATCTGACTGATTCTGTGAATAGGTACAAAAGTTTTATCACATAATTGGCTCTTTATCATGGGCAACAGATCAAAAACTTAAGAAAAATAACAGAGAAATAAAACGATTGACGATTTTCGAGTGTCCGTTAATTTTAAGAGGTGAGAAATAAGAAAATGGCTGCCATTTTCAGTAGTAATAAAAGTTTATAACATAGTGCCCAATTGTTTTGTAAAAATATGAATTCTATATCTGAATTTTTATTCTTGTAATAAATATTAATAATAATATAGGCCAGAGTTCAAAGTAGGTATTTTATAACAAAAGGATTTTTTTTTTATAAAACTTAACTTTGTATGAATATCTTAAGGACCAAAACTGGTCAACCATTTGATGATAAAAAGGCTCAGGGCATACATTATAACCACAGATGTAGAGTACAGTAGATAGAGTAACTAAAGACTTAACACCAAGCCCAATCTAAAAGACCACACTAATTTGAATGAATTTTTATAGCATTTATTCTAACTTTAAATCATTAATTGTTTCCAACAGTTCGTAAGAATGTGTAAGAGAAATTTGAAAGTGTTTCAGGTGTGGCTCAATAGCTCAGTTGGAAGAGCATTCCCCTGTAAGGGAAAGGTCACTACCTTTCCCTTACAGGGGAAATGTTCAAGTCTCACTTGAGCATTTAATTTTTTCCGATGTTTTTTGATACCAAACTAAATAAAAAAAGCAGAATAAATATCGGCCAAATTCAGGCCAACTGATTTTATTAAACCTACCTGTTATGGTTCAAAGCAACATCTCTAGAAGGACTTACCTACTCCAAAAACGCGATAACTCGAATAGAAATATACACAAATACCTGGAATATTTTTATATTTACAACATGGAATCGATGATGAATTTTCACGATTTCAGTACAACTGTATTCAATTTCACGCGGAAATCCTTAACGCTCATGCAAAAATTCAGCTTTCTTTTAACCTTAACTTAATCCAATCAATTTTCAATAGAATTTAGCGTTTTGACATTTTACAGACACAATTTGAAAAGTACCTTTTTTTCGTGTGGAAACCCCCTCGGATACCTCCCCTGCCGGAGCCGGAAGGGAGGTTATGTCGGACTCGAACCGACTAATACCTGTGGATCCTTTTCGACATATCCCTCGCACCCCGGCTGACCCAGAGCCATCCCTTACGGTCTGGCCCTCCTCAGGGATAAGTACCTTATCTAGCTTTGTCTAAATCTATGTCATGACTCTTACACAGCTACAAAATAATATAACCAAAAATACCCTCGTATGAAAGGGAAGATTGCAAAGGATTTGAACCGAAACTGATCACATGTATAAATAAGGGTCTTTTAAAGGGTCTCGTCGAAGCCTGGATGTCAACATGTCAAGGAGATTGTCTCAATTGAAACATTAGCCTCCGACCCCTACACGGGAGTCATCTTTTTTTAAATTGCTTGAGATTTATAAATTGTAAGTAGTACTTATCGGATCCACTCGCTAATTTTTTTTTAACTTTTTTAGGTTTAAGTTTAATGATTTTTTTCTCAAAAAGACATACAAGGTAACTTACATGAGAACATAAAACAAAAAAAAAACTTAAACATACTGTTCACGTCTCTGGCCGTTTTTTATTTTTATTCTGTGTAGGCTAAATTAACCGTGATTCATGTCAAGTTTATTTTTATTGTGTCTATGAGAATTGTCAAATAAACGAGTTCGATTCAAATAAAACCCAGTGAAACCTCGTTTAAAGATTTTCATTTAACAAATACAACAAAAATAACAATTGAAACACATACAGTAAACGGTAACCGACAATTGAGAGACGGTACCTCATTTTGTGGTTCAAATCGCAGAAGTTTTTTTATTTTTATTTTTTACTGCCATGATTTTCAATCCATTATGTAATCTGCCAACTGAGACTTGAAAGCGCGAAACGAGCTTACATTTTTAATTTTAGACGGAAGACTATCTATTATATAAAATCACTTGTCCCGACTGACTGACTGACTGACTGATTCATCAACGCAGAGCCTAAACCGCTGGACCTACAAACTTGAAATTTTGACAGTAGTTGCATTTTATGATGTAAACATCCACTAAGAAAGCATTTTTGGAAATTCTGCTACTAAAGGGGTAAAATAAGGGATGGAAGTTTGTATGAAAGTCCGTCATTTTCAGAGCTAGATGCACTAAATTTCATAAACCTGTGTCTTTAAAGAAATAAATGAACACCTGTATCAGCGTTTTTCAAAATAAAACTACTAAGACGGTAAAATAGGTGATAAACGTTTGTATGGAAACACCGTCTGACTGACTGATTCATCAATGCATAGCCTAAACCGCTGGACCTACAAACTTGAAATTTTGGCAGCAGATGCATTTTATAATGTAAACATCCACTAAGAAAGGATTTTTGGAAATTCTGCTACTAAAGGGGTAAAATAAGGGATGGAAATTTGTATGAAAGTCCGTCATTTTCAGAGCTAGATGCACTAAATTTCATAAAACTGTATCTTTTAAGAAATAAATGAAAACCTGTATCAGCGTTTTTCAAAATTTAACTACTAAGACGGTAAAATAGGTGATAAACGTTTGAAAGGAAACACCGTCTGACTGACTGATTCATCACCGCAGACCCTAAACCGCTAGACCTACAAACTTAAAATTTTGGCACTAGATGCATTTTATGATGTAAGCATCCATCACATTTTTGGAAATTCTGCTACTAAAGGGGTAAAATAAGGGATGGAAGTTTGTATGAAAGTCCGTCATTTTCAGAGCTAGATGCACTAAATTTCATAAACCTGTATCTTTTAAGAAATAAATGAAAACGTGTATCAGTGTTTTTTAAAATTTTACTACTAAGAGGGAAAAATAAAACGTTTGTATGGAAAGTTCGTCATTTTCAAAGTTAGAAGGATGAAACTTCGTACACCTACGTCTTTTGAGAAATAAAAGAACAAACGCGTGAATATTTTTAATCAATCAATTGCTGTTCGTTAGTCTCGCTAAAACTCGAGAACGGCTGAACGGATTTATCTTATCTTGGTCTTGAAATGTTCGTGGAGGTCTAGGGAAGGTTTAAATGGTGAGAAAAATTCGAATAATTGCCGGGAAATGTCTAAAAACAGCAAATCTTTTTGACAGAACGAAGTCTGTCGGGTCCGCTAGTATTATATATTTGTGCTCCTTCATAGGTAATATTCTTTTTTGCGTAATTTGTGCGCATTTTTGGCAAAAAAAGCAGACTATTTCGACGAAGACTACGTTTACTTATCATATATTTCTTTATAAAAGTTATGTTAGTGTGGATGGTTCTGTCTATAATCTTATATTCAAATCAATATACAAGTGGTGTACAAATATAGTTGTTTGATATTCATAATTTTTGTTTCTTTAAACATCTCATGGGTTGGTGTCATATATTGATTACAAGCTTTTGCCCGCGGCTCCGCCCGCGTGGATGTCGGTTATCGCAACCAAACATAGCCTATGTCCTTTCTCATGGTCTAATCTACCCCTATACCAAATTGCATCAAAATCGGTTCAGTAGTTGAGGCGTGAAAGCGTAACATACAGACAGACAGACAGACAGACAGACGGACAGACAGACATTAAGTATGGATATTCTAATCAATATACAAGTTGTGTACAAAATTAAATATAGTTGTTTGATATTCATTATTTTGTTTCTTTATATACTTCATGGGTTGGTGTCATATATGGATAATTTAAGGGCACTTTAATTTGACTTCACCTAATGGTAAGCTAAAGACAAAGTCTCACGAAAGAGGGTCACCATTACAAACATACATACATACGTTCACGCCTATACATTCCCGAAGGGGTAGGCAGTTCGCCAACTATGCTTCCGTCCTACGTAATAGGGGGCGAGCCTATTGCCGTCATACGGGCACTTAGCTATGGGCTGTATGTTTACTGTCGGATGGAGACCAGCCCTATCCCTTAGTCGCCTTTTACGACACCCACAGAAAGAGATGGGGTGGCCCTATTCTACTCCACTGGTAACCAACTCGGTTTTATGTTAACAATGGTGACACTAAACTTGATGGCCTCATCAGATGCTTTTTCACGCCCCGCTTAAAGGACCCGGGACTGTAGGAAGAAAGAAACACGTGAGCTGGCAGGGAGTTTCAGGTCTAGTTCAGCAAAGGAAAGGGTCACCGAACAGCTTAGTTTTTGATGAAATATTCTGCATTATATACGGATGAAACTATGACGTTGTTTGGTTTTTGGGTTACTTCACATTATCCTTACTAATATTATAAATGCGAAAGTAACGCTGTCTGTCTGCATGTCTGTGCATGTGTAAACCACTGAACGGATTTTGTTGAAATTTGGTATAGGGGTAGATTACACCATGAGAAAGGACATAGGCTAGGTTTGGTCGCGATAACCGTCATCTACGCGGGCAATAGCTAGTTTTTTATAAAAAGACACGTCAATTTGACTTCACCTCGCCTTTGCCTAAAGGCAAAGTCTTGGAAAGAGCATCATCATTATAAACACGTACCATGTTAACAATGGCGGCGGAGGTACCTACGTATCGCTCTGACCAGCAGAGAGTAGGTATTGTGAAGCGATAACCACAAGTAACAAATTTCAATTGCAAGCCGGTATACTTGTGGATTGACGCCCTGATTCAGCCGGAGTGCGAGGGATTTGCAGAAGACAATCTCACCTCCGGCCTAGCACCATGACCTTCAGTCGGCGTGCGGTTTTAGCCGGTTCGAGTCCGACATAACCTCTCCTTCCGGCTCCGGCGGGGGAGGTATCCGAGAGGATTTCCGCACAAAAAAAGGACAAGGTTCTGGCGTAGGCTTTCATTTTGGGGTTAAAATGGTATTCGCTACGGTAAAAGCCTACATAGATTTTATTTTAATATAGGTACGATGAAGTACTTACCAGTAAAGGTAACTGCACCATTGGTGTCTGAAACAAAATAATAAATCAGTTCATTAATGAAACTACAACGTTATAAAGGCTATAAAAGTCACTGTATCGGAATCATATTAGGATAAGTAATACTTCATCTTTTACTTGAAATCTGCTTAATAAATTAATTGTTGTGACCCTGATTCGGGTGAGTGGCGTTTCCACCCGTTCCCGTTTCCACCCGTTGCGATTCAACCCGTTACCGTCTCTACCTACCTATATCGTTTTTGCCAGTAGGTACAGTCAGGAACATAAATAATAAAACATTTATTGCTACTCATATGAATCGCCATTTTACGAATTTTATAGGAATCTATTGAGATTTACTTTCTAAAAAAAAACTGTTAATTTAAGTTAACTTGTTTTTAGCGGAATCGCTATATGTGTTGTATTTAGCCGTGCTGATCTCGTTCCCTCTTTTTTTTTATCGTGTGAAAAATCCACACGGATACCACCCCCAACCTGAGTCGGTGGAGGTGGTTATGTCGGACTCGAACCGACTAAAACGCACGCCGTCTTTGGGTCTTTGGTGGCCGGAGGTGAGAATGCATCTCTTTCGAGATGGCCCCCTTCGGGTTGTGGGGACCACAGTGTCCCCATCTAGCCCCGGGTAATGAAAGGCGCATTTTGCGCAGCCGCCGCGGCCTGCTTCTGCTAGAGTGATGGCGTGGGACCCACGCCGGGCACTCGGTCAGCGTGTGTAGCTCCGTGTCCTTGCTCGCATCAGAGAGATGGCATCGTTCCCTATCATTGGTGAAATCTGCTCCGATCGCAGATGTTAAAAAGTCGAACTCACGCACTGAGTGATCCGTAATAACTAAAATCAGGGACCGTTGGACGAACTTATGATAAATATACGACAATATCTTTTTATTGTATTGACCTAGAATTTTTTTTTATTTTTTTTTTCTCTTTATTGAAAGGGCTTTATCGCTAGAGCGATTATAATGCCCATATTGAAATACACATATATACCAAACCAAACAAAGTAAACAGAACCATAATATATACAGTTATGCTATGCTTAGCCTCTAAACTTAACGAATTTGTACAGTGTCCGGGCTGTATCCGATAAAGGCTCAGCCAGAGCACTGTTACAACTCCCCACAAATTGGCTACTCTTCAAAAGAGGATCCCTGTGCGTCTCATTCCGCACACATCCCATCAAAATATGGTACAGGTCATCGAGTGTATTGCAAGCGGTACAGTTTGGGGATGTTGTATTCTCATTAGGAACACAAATTTGTTTGATGTGCCCGGAACGAAGCCGAAGTGCAATCACTGTATCCTGTCTGTTGAGTCCACGACCATCAATCCAAGGAAAGTGAAGAGGACAGGGCTGGATCGTTTTATATCGTCAAAGTATTCTTTCCAGTTTCCATAACAAAATTGTCTGGTAACAGACAGATAGTTGGTGTAACCTAGAATTTAGAATTTTTCACAGCTGTAAGAGGTAAGTAACCTCTTGACTTGAGCTGAGACTTGGGTATTTGTTATACATTTCAATTTGATCCGTTCACAAGCTCCCGAGAGAAAGGTCTTGATTGATAGACAGATGGACAACGAAGTAATCCTTTAAGGGTTCCGTGTTTTCGTTTTTAGGTACGGATCCCTAAAAAAGCACGTGCTTAAGCACTAACACAGCTATTAGGTATGTTTAAATAATGTAGATATGAATTTAAATTGAATCTAACACCTAAAAACATCATACTATAAGTTCTGATCATTTCAGCCATTCAAAATTTAAAATAATTTATTCTGCATCGTTCAAAACGTCAATATAAAAATAAATATTAAATACTAGTTTAGCAAATGGACCATTGGTTCGAAACGCGGCGAATACCTGAGAAGACTGAAACTCAGCGGCCATTTTTTTCAGTCTATATAGAAACACCCAGACCAATGTAAATAGCTATATTCATGCATACAATTATTTGCACTGAGTGGGGATCGAACCTGCGCCTCTTGCGTGGCAGTCGCGTGCACTACCGCCACGCCATCCACAGAGGCTGTCATGTTTCCTGTCGGATGGAGAACAGCCCTATCCCTCAATCTCCTTCTACGACTCCCACGGCAAGAGATTGAGTAACCCTATTCTATTCGATTACATCAGAAAAAATAATTACTCAGGTGTGCCTTGAATTGATTCAGATGTGGCTCAGTAGCTCAGTTGGCAGAGCATTCCCTGTAAGGGTAAGGTCGTGGGTTCAAGTCCCACCTTAAAATTCATTTTTCCTGACGTAATCGAATTGTATAGTTAGCATACTAAATGCTATAAAAATTCATTCAAACCCTATTCCATCAGCAAGGGAACCACCGGGAAGATGGCGTTATTACCCACCATTTTTATACCACAGACAAGCACTCGGCACCTGATGGAAAATGGTTACGGACGTGTGCAACACCAGGGGAGTCACAATCGTGCTGTCAACCTTGTAAGCACTGAGAGTTTTTCTACCATCAGTGCATTTTCTCTCACAATGGGCATACAGTTGAAAACGATACAATGGTCGGAATTTAATGCACCTATGTATATGTATCACCACTTTGCAAGAGCTGGTGCTCGTTGAAAGTTTAGAAGACAAAGTAAGACTAGCCTTCGGTCTTCCCACTGAGAACACAAAAACTCTCCAGCGAGCTTAGCTACTCTGGCTACGCTATTCCACCGGGAAGACCCAAAATAAAATCGTACTCAAACAAATCAGTAACAATAAATAAATTGCGAGCATTATTATAACCTCGTATCCCTGACCGTACCGATAACGCAAGTAGGTATAATGAAACATTTTTATGTCCACAAAGAACGCACTGTTTGTTGAACAGCCCATAAACAATACGTCAGCAGTTTATATCAAGCCAAAACATCGTTAGTACTGCGGATATGCTTGTAAATATGTAATATTAATACTACTGCACTGTTTGGATGAAATTCAATCGAAATTGTTTCCTACTGTAATGTTTGTACAGTTCTAATACATAGAGAAAAAGAATCTTCTCGGGCGGGACTCGAACCCGCGATCTTTCCCTTACAGGGGGAATACCTTGACCAACTCAGCTACCGAAACACGCCCGATGTGATTCAAATTTCCCTTCTTATCCGTCTTTAAGGCGACGGTGGAGTCATCTACCGATATTCTTCAATGAATGATATTAACAAACACTTTTAAACATTGATTTTTGATAACTCCGCCCAAATAAATGAATGAATTTTACAGCATTAAGTACTTATGCTAACTATACGAATCAAATACATAGGGAAACAGTTTTTTATAGCAATTAGGTGGCAGACAAGCACACAGTCTACCTGGGCCTCGATTCTGATAAAGTCAAACCACATTGGTGCCACAGTAGTGCCACCTTCAAAAAATTATCTCTACATTAACTTGGAGGGCCGGAAGCAATGCGAACCAATTGATTGCATATATACTTGCGCCTGTACTTTTACAAGAGATAGACATAGATGTATTAACACTAAACATAGGTACATATGCTCACGCCTATTTCCCTCCGGGGTAAGCAGAGACAACAGCACACCTTTTGACTCTATTCTTATATACTACACGAGCTTCCTTCTCTGTCATTAACCGTTTCATAGCCCACCGGTAAACACTGAAATTTCACTTAATTGTTCTTCAGTTGTATGTAATAGATGAGGCAAAAATAAGCAGCAATTAGGACTTCATCTTCGCAAAACGTCTATGAATATTGTTTATTTTTTAAAGAAATTAAGAAATTATTTAACCGAACTTATTAAATTCTGAATAGTAAAAGAGCGGTAAAATTGCGTCGGTTCTTATTTTATAGTTTTTATTTATTTTTAATCATCCACCCAACATATAATAGTAACTGATTTGACTATTAAATTTTATGACGTCACTAAATCTTTTTTCACACAAGTTACCTTATAACTTATCGTTTTGACGTTTAGTAAAAAGCAATTAATTTGACTAGTCAGTAGAATAATCAATTACTAGTAAGTACCATTCCATTTAACACTCCAGTTAAGCTAAATTGCTGGATTAGCGGTGATTAACCTCATTCTCGGATCATCCCGATTTTTTTAAATTTTAAGTGTTCTATTACGCTATTAAACATATACAGTCCCGGGTCCTTTAAGCGGGGCGTGAAAAGGCATCTAATGTGGCCGTCAAGCTGAGTGCCACCACTGTTAACATGGTACATGTTTACGATGGTGACCCTCTTTCCGAGACTTTGCCTTTGCCTAACATCAGACGAGATGAAGTCTAATTGACGTGTCCTATTTAAAAAAAATACATACTTAGGTATACTTAAACCTTAACACCACATTTCTCCAGTCATTTTATTCACTCCCACGTAATAGGGGATGAGCCTATTGCCGTATTCCGGGCACTATTGTTCACTCGAGCCATGCATTTGAGGCTGAGTCTAGGCTGTACATATCTATCTGATGTTAAACAGCCCTATCCCTTAGTCGCCTTTTACGACACTGCTTGGGAAGAGATGGTGTTGCCCAAATTTTATTCTGCCGGGAACCACGTAGCTACGGTATTAAAAGGCAAAAATAATGTAGTGTAATGGCTAGGATTCATACCCGGGTTCAAAATTAAGATGCCATCCGTATACGGTGCAGAATATACCTGCTAGAAACAAGCGATTCAGTGACTCATTCATATGCCGAACCATTAAGACCTGGAACTCCCTGCTAGCTCACGTGTTTCCTTCTTCCTACAGTCTCGGATCCTTTAAGCGGGGTGTGAAAGGGTATCTGATGAGGCCGTCAAGCTGAGTACCACTACTGTTAACATGGTGACCCTCTTCCTTGCCTTCAGCTTACCATCAGGCGAGGTGAAGTCAAATTGACGTGTCGTGTATAAAAAAAGCGCAATCAACTTCACCCGATTCCCTCAATGAAATTTATTGAAAAAAACTTAATAACGCGATTTAGTTCGACTTCAATGATAAACTATTTACACAAATAAACATACATACTTTATAGATATATATACGTATACAGATAATAAAATGTGCTTTACTGGATAGTTTATTTTGTTTTTGTTTGCTTGCGTTATCTGTGCGAATGATAGGCTTTATTGTAAATAATGATAAACGACTACTCTTAGAGATAATGGCTACAATAAAGTTATATCAACAATGTCATAGCACGTGGAACTTGCGAATGTGAACCCGACATGTATTGACTGAATTAGGTACAGTCCGACAAAAGGGAAGGTTGGGTCAGCCGAGGTGTTGGTCAGCCGGGGTGCGAGGGATATGTCGATGACAACCTCACCTCCGGCCTAGCACCAAGTGTGCACCCACAGTCGGCGTGCGGTTTTAGTCGGTTCGAGTCCGACATAACCTCCCCTTCCGGCTCCGGCAGGGGGGGTATCCGAGGGGATTTCCGCACGAAAAAAAAAATATAAAAGGGTAGGCAGCACGAGTGTAACGCCCCTGGTGTTGCATACGTCCATAGGCCGCGGTAATCACTTTCCATTAGGTGGGCCGTGTGCTTGTCTGCCACCTAAGTGGTATAAAAAATTAAAAAAAAATCTAATCAGTTGAGAAGATGGACCAGTCAATGGACTGATGGCCCCACAAGATTCCCCCATATATTTTTGACCACGTGCTGAATGTCTATGAGACAGTATTGCATCGAAGAGGTAAGAAAAGAAAAGGTACAGTCAGTATCAGAGAAGTTGATGAACAAAGTACCTACTCAAAATTATCTTAATTTCTTTTTAACCCCCGACGCAAAAACGACGGGGTGTTATAAGTTTGACGTGTCTGTGTGTGTGTGTGTGTGTCTGTCTGTGGCATCGTAGCTCCCAAACGGATGAACCGATTTGGATGTAGTTGTTTTTGTTTGAAAGGTATATTACTCGGGAGTGTTCTTAGCTATGTTTGACAAAAATCGACCCAAGATGGCCGCCGTCACAACATGTTGGAATACATATTTCTTCATAACTCCCTCAATATGGGTATCAAATGAAAGAGCTTGACTAGTAGATCACTTTAAAAAGTATAAAATAAAAATTAAATTTAAAATTTAAAAAACCCCCGTCACAAAAAACACCTCCAAAAAGTTGAAAATAACTAGAGTTTGCCTTTTAACTTTAACGGTTGCCATGTCGGGGGACCCTAACTAATTCTGGAACAATTCAAGGTCCCTCGACATGGCAACCGTTAAAGTTAAAAGGCAAACTCTAGTTATTTTCAACTTTTTGGAGGTGTTTTTTGTGATTACCTCCTTCCAGTTGACTCATTGATCAGATATTTGGTGTACACCTTTGGTTCGGACAATAATACCCACGGAGAAGGAAATTACTTCTCTCCTCCGTGATAATACCATATAAATTAATAAAACAGTTAGATTTGCTCTTAACAGGAGAGTTTTAATATGATTTTGAGAGTTCGTCGTCACGATGTTTATGACGGTGACTGTACATATTTGACTGTACAGTCAAATTATAGTAAAGCCAACAATTCCGTGAACTGAAGAAGACCGCCACCGTGTCCATGGGCGCCGGTGATCGCTTACCATCAGGCGATCCGTCTGCTCATTTACCTCCCTATTCCATAAAAGAAAAAAAGCGGTTTTATTTCATAACATAACAGGGTAGGCAGAGGTGCTAGCACCCACATTTCGTCAGTTTATGTTTAGGTCCCAATGTAATAGGTGGCGAGCCTATTGCCATTAACCGGGCACTTATAAACCTGCGATAAATACACACATAACTTCGAAAAGCATCGAGAAGTCATTGGTGTGTGCCATGGTAAACCTGGGATCGAACCCGAGACCTCGTCTCAGCAGTCCATTACCCATACCACTAGGCTACAGGCTATAAGTGATATTCGCGTAAACTTTAGAAAATATCGTTTTCTTTCTTTCTCGACTGCCATTTAAGACAATAATCAAGAATATAAAATTTCAATAAATGTCTCGATATTTATAAAACAACGTCGGCACGTATCGCCTCACCTGTGTATGTTACCAATCGATTTTACTTGTTTATAATAATCGATGAAAGCGAATATCGATACGGCGTACTGTTTAGATTTTCGTTCTTCTCGCTTTATCCAGTTTACTTTGTTTTTTATAAACATTGTGTGGTGCCGAGCGATTTTGCCTCTCTTGTTATTTTTAATCGATAATGTGCTGTAATGTTTTAAAAAATTAAAAATAATTTCTGAAATTGTTTGATATTGTGAAATTGATTCGGTATGTTTGTTGTATGATCCGTTTAGATTTTGTGATATACGTGAAGACGGTTTTGTAAATATAGCATAACATAACATAACATAAACTCACGCCTGTATCCCCTAAGGGGTAGGCAGAGGTGCTAGCACCCACATTTCGCCAGTTTATGTTTAGGTCCCAATATAATAGGTGGCGAGCCTATTGCCATTAACCGGGCACTTATAAACCTGCGATAAATACACACATAACTTCGAAAAGCATCGAAAAGTCATTGGTGTGTGCCATGGTAAACCTGGGATCGAACCCGAGACCTCGTCTCAGCAGTCCATTAGCCACACCACTAGGCTACCGCAGATCCTTGTAAATATAGTTTTATGTATATTTCCACAAATAATATAATATGCTTCTATACATATGCACAATCAGGAACAAAAAACTGTTACACTCGTAACTTCCAAAAGCAGGCAGGCAACTTTTATTTCCAAACGCTGTTACTAGATGGCAACAATGCGTTTGCAAGCTTTTCTATTTTTTACTATTATAAACTAACTTATCAAAAACAAAAAAATACACTAAACTTGTTATTGAATAAGACTGAATTAAACCATAAATATTCTAATCAATATTGATTCTGTAGTAATTTGGATGGTTATAGACAACATAGGCAGTTGGACAAAATTGTCGCTAGATGGCGGTTTCCTAAATTATCACTTTTGTCACGAAATCTTTATTTATTATAATTACCCGTGATAATTACCAACAAGTTTTATATGCTTAATAGTACCGACATCATCAGATGGATCTTGACGATCAAAGTAGGTACTCAAAAAGGTTTTAACACCTCGGTTTTACCCACGGAGGACAGAATATGATTAAGTAACGGAGATGCCCCATTGATATTTCTCATAATAAAAACGCGTCGCCGAATGCGGGTGGGAAGAGAGACGCGCGGGGTGTCAAAAGTCGCAGGACGTCATAGGTATAACGTTCCTACCGAATGAGTCCATTTGACGTTTGGATGGCACGCGACTCGATTGCCTTGCAACAACTCCGCTATCATTTCCTTCTCCATGGTTTTACCCCTTTCCTGAAGACCGATTGTTCAGATATTTGGTACACTGACTGTACCAAATATCTGAACCATCAGTCAACAGGAAAGGAAAGGAAAGGTCTGACTTGACGACGAAGTCTCAAAATGATCTAAAAACTCTCGTATTAAAAGCAAATCAAAAAGTTTTATTGACTTAAATAGTATCATTGTCCAAACTAAGGCTATATCAGAACAATCAGTCATCTGGAAGGGAGTAAAAAAAAAAGAAACTAAGATCATTTTGAGCACTTTGTTCGTCAACATCATTCTGATGCTTGCTGTACACATCTTTAATTTGGACATTAATACAATTTTATTTAAATCAATTAAACAGTTTGATTTGCTCTTAATACTCATACTTCGGTTAACTTTAAATGGTAACTAAAATACTAATGTGGGTGCTAGCACCTCTGCCTACCCCTTCGGGCATACAGGCGTGAGTTTATGTTATGTTAAAATACTACTACTAACTTAAAATAAAAAGGGGGGAGGGAGAGACTGTAACTTTAGGCAACGTAGAATTCCTCCAAATCGACCACTACTGTTACCGTGTCCAAAAGGCTAGCGGCATTACCCCACTGAATAGCGATAGCAATTCTTTAAGCGTAGTAAAGGCCATTCTTATGGTCACGGAAAGAGTCGATTAGACGCTTCGTTATTTCTTTGAAAAGTGCGAGACCTTGGTGTTAAGATGATTTGGAGACTTTGCAGTCAAGATAGTTCTTACGCCGACTGTACCTACGTCATACACTAGCATTTCGTTCTATGAAATAATTTTGTATTGTTTCTGAGTCGTGTCGTTCTCGGTTTAACAAAATCATCGTTTCATTTCAGTTTTTTTTTTCTTATAAAGAATATTAGAACTGAAGTTACTAATATTCCCTCTAAACCCTCCAGCTAAGCTAAATTGCTTATGCTAGGAGTGGGTTCACGTCAGAAGTGTAATGGCCAGGATTCGAAACCGGGATCTCTCGATCGTAAGGCCGACTCCTTAACCTTCTTGTTTTTGTTTTGTTGTTTGAGTTGCAAAGTTTGAATTTTCACTTTGATTACCGAGGTTGGCTTATTGTTTTTAATTAATATGTTGGCTTTTCCGGACGCTACTGCCATTTGACCTCCCAACACTGAGAGGAAATTACTTAGTATCCCATCTGTTGGTTAGTACCTTAAAAGCACAGGTAGGTTAGCTAAGGTAATGTGTAAAGTTATAATGAGGTTTTTGTTAGAAAATTCTCAACAGCAAAGTCTAAAACACAGTATTCTCACTTTTCAGTGCTTTCTTGCATTGAATTATGTTTATCTTTAATCTAGCATCTAACAATCTATTCTAAAGTAAAGCCAACGGAACGAGAGAAAAAAGGTAAACAAAGTTTCAGCGGTTCCAAACATTTATCACTCAATCATCAAGCGAGTTCCACACAGGAATGAAATTTCTCATAAGATGGCGGATCTGACAGTTTAGAACCGCTGTGCTGACAGCTTTCCTGTACCTCGAAACACGCAACGACAGCTATCGCTCGGCCACGTAACGACAGCTGTCGCGTAGGTACGTGTGATATGTGCGACAAGGACAGAGAAAATAATCGCTAGTTATCGCAACGTAACTCAGTAATGGTTGCTTTGTTTACCTTTTTTCTCTCGTCTCGTTGGCTTTACATTAGCTGTATGTACTTAGTTAAGCTTAATTTATGTCTAGATTTGCACTAATCAATTCAACAGATTCTCCTCAACAACTCAAAATATCTTATTTTGAGTTTTGAAAATCTGTTGAAGTGTGAGTTAACTTTTACTAAGGATCCGAGGGGTGGTCTTCAAAATATGTTTTGATCCCAAGATCCGCAAGTCATCTGATGACAGAAGCGTACGGGCGGAAGCCATGAAAGCCGGCCTTATTGAAAAGTGGGTGGGGAAAGACTTCAATAATGTTTTCAATTTGCTAATAGGAGTATTCGGAAAATCGACGCTTTATAAGAAAAATGATTTATTAGTCATTGGTGTGATGATTATAGTGAAAATTTTGTAAGTAATTCCTATATAAGGATTTTGTTTTTTTTAGTCCCACCTACTAGCGTATTTGATAATTGACGGGAGAAGAAATTTACCTCTGTGGCGCACAATCAAACAGGCAAATCGTACCTACGTCGAAAAGAAACAGTGCCGATCCGGGCCGGGAGGCCGAAATTAAAAACTTAGACAATTTTATATAGATATATTGGCTAAGTTTCCAGTTCTTTCGGCCCGATAGGTAGGTACAGGTACAGTCAACTACAAAATTAGCTTAACAAATTCTAATTTATTGAACACTGTGGCCCCTAAACCTTACATAAAATTGTGAAAAAAAAACATTGAATATGTAAATTAAGTTTGTCTTCCGGGAATCATAACACTACATTTACTTATAGACAGATGCATTCCATTATAAGAAAGATTTGTAAAATATTTTAGTGTTAATCAACTTATGGCGTTGACTGTACTTATAGGTAAGTTTCTGTACAGAGGTGTCACGTCACACGTGAATTGGTGAATTATTGCAATTTACCACAATAGGTGTCAGTAACGATGTCGCGAGTTCAATGGTTTTTACTCTATCTGAAAAATAAATTAGTATCCACGAATAGCACCTGCCAAAAATCTTAACAGGAGCTCTTCGTGGACATGGCTAGGTGCTATACAGCTGGGTGCCCTATCTACTATGCTAAAAAAATCCAAAAAAATTCCAAAGCGCGTATTGTTGTGTGTAGTAGTGTTTTTACCTCAAAAACTTATTTCGTTCATCATAGGTACTTACTTAAATTATCAATTTATCACTCATATAAAGTACAGAATAGATATTAGTACTCTTAAGGTTAGTATCTATTTAGACCTTATTTTTCATTTAATACAGTTACAAAACAATAATAAAATCTTTGAAATAAAGCTACTTATAACGAATATTCTACCGTGATTATAGTATTTGGTGTTATTGTATTATTTACACTGATCTCGTAGTCATAAAGTGAAATTGTTAGAGACAATTCATTATGAAAGAAGAGTTGCTGAATCAGAAGCAATAATAAATCGGTCGCAAGCTGCCAATTACCACATCTAGGATCTATGTTTTTTTTAATACAGTTTGTCAATCCAATAAAACACTAATGGCACATTCGACCAAACACGAATAAAGTGTATGCCTAGAAAAAACAGCCAATATTTTTCCTACCCTTAAAAACTTCTAATTGGCCTTCTTGTACCTAATTACATGTTTTAATTTTTTTGTAATAGCTGTAAGTTCTTTTAAAATAATTAAATAAAATAAATAAAATGAAATATGTGGCTGATAATTATTGGCTGTTTATTCTAGGAATAAACTTTACTCGCCTTTGGTCGAACCGGCCCTAAATAAACTAATTTTGAGCCGTTAGTTAATCTAAGTCACAAGCATACGCTAGTGACTAACAAATACTACACAAGTGATAAAATAAATAAAGAAACAGAACAAAATATATTTAAAAATTCAGTTCAGAAATATTTACTGTCAATAGCAAGACTGTATGATTTGAGGTTAAAATGGTCATTCACATTAATTAGTTCCTCTGTGCACTCCCGGGTTTGCTGGAAGAGAACTCAACCTTGAGTTAAGCTCGCCTGTGTACATAATATTTCTTTTATTTTTTAAATGTCATATGTGTACAATAAAGTATGTATAAATAAAATTAGTGTAACACTGACCGGGATATTTACCATGTTGTTATTTTTTTGAGTAGTCAATATTTTGGCGCTGTTGCAAGCGCCATGATCACGGTACATCGTATTTTTTTTTTATTTATTGCTTTTTTATTTTATTTATTTATTTGGCTTTCAACTTTGAGTACATAACATATACATAACATAACATAAACTCACGCCTGTATTCCCCGAAGGGGTAGGCAGAGGTGCTAGCACCCACATTTCGCCAGTTTATGTTTAGGTCCCAATGTAATAGGTGGCGAGCCTATTGCCATCTACCGGGCACTTATAAACATGCGATAAATACACACATAACTTCGAAAAGCATCGAAAAGTCATTGGTGTGTGCCATGGTAAACCTGGGATCGAACCCGAGACCTCGTCTCAGCAGTCCATTACCCATACCACTACACACCATTATAAATTAACAATTACATGCAATTTGAAAAAGCTAAGTGCATCGTATCATATTTTAAGGTTAGGTAATTTAGATATTATTTTACTCTAGGAACTTTAGAAGGTTGACCCAAGAAATGATGCATGGAGCGCGAGATAAAGGATAATTTATGTTATTGTGTGGAACTAGTTTTGTTCACAATAAGTTAAAAGCAATTTAACAAACAGACATTTCAGTTTTGTTTATTTGTACAGCTTTATTGCATAAACTAAAGCAAATTAATCGAGAATAATAAGATTTTAAATTAATGAAAAATTAAAACCAGTCCTGTTAACATTATTGTACTGTCAGTATCAGAAATATTTTGAGTTGCAAAGTCTCAAAATGTTCTTACAACTAAGGCATTAGGAGCAAATCAAACTGTTGTATAGATTAAAATTGCATTATTGTCCGAATTAAAGTGTACCAAATATCACAACACTCGGTCAACAGGAAGGAGGGAACCATGGAATTAAGATCATTTTGAGCACTTTTTTAATCAATTCTGTACGTCATGGAACGAATAAATTTAAAAGTTAGGGAAACAATAAATAATTATTCTAGAAAATTCAACACAGCGCTATCTAGACCCAAGGTAGGCATAACTAACTTTTGTTATGGTTTCTGGAATGTGGATAAACATACTTAGAAACATTTTTAAAATACATTCAAAATATTGAAAAGTAAACGCTCACCGCTTCATCTAAATTGTCACCATAGTCCTCGTCCCTTTGGAGACACATCCAGAATACACAAACTCCGTCACACTATCACTTCAATAAAACAATAAAGTTTATTGTGGACCTAATATAGAGCCCTGCGGCACTCCACCGCTGTTCTCTCGGCAAGACTGACGCAGGCCAGCCTCGATGTTTTGAATACAATCTGTAACAAAAAAGAAAAACAATAATAAACTCTACTTGCACTCTGATAGGTACATTTCATGTGTTATTAAGAGGAAAAGGATTGTTATTGCAATCTAATGCTAGTGTAAAAATGATTGACGAATGAAAATAAGTTTATCAAAAAGAAAATCTGGAGTTTGATGCTCCGTTTTTTCTCCACTAGCGCCAGGGAAGTCGTGGTAAACTAAGTTCAAGTAGAATTGGCGTAAGTAAGAAGGAATTCAAAACTAAATCTATGAATTAATAGCAATAGATGCTCTTTGTAAATTTTAAAATAATTTTAATGATCTACATTTTGTACAACCAACTTAACAAACATATCAATATTGTATGAATCTGAATACTTAGATATACCGATTAGAATTTATTGTTTTACATTAAATTAAGTACTTTGATGATGGAGCTAGATTGGAAGCTAACACAATATTCTACAGGTTCCAAGCTATAAGTTCCAACATCTACCTACCACACTTTTAAACAAACAATAAGTAATATTTTTAAATATTGCCTGGCAATCTTAACCTATGACTAATTTCTAGACTCGCCATAACATAAAACATATAAACCTAACAGTTATATCCAATAATAAACTTTCTAATCATAGCGTTAAAGATGAAATTTATTTGCAAATGTTTTGTGTTTAAGACGTTATAGTGTTTGGAGGAACAATTGGTTGTAAAATGACACCTGAAGGCGATACTAGTCTGAAACAAAATATTTTGTTTCTATCGTCAGTCTAGCTAAGCTAAACATTTTTGTTAATGTACTAGTGTAGTATAACATACGATTGATATAGATTAATAATCAAAAATATTAAATAATTATTCTTCTATGATAGCATTGTATGTAGCGCCGAGCAAGACTCCGTTTGAAGTTCAATTTATTAAACATATTATTTCATCGGGTAGGAAACTGTAGGTTTCTTCAAGAAAGTACTTAGTTTAAAAAAAAATTCGTACGGTCTGGGTTAGATCGCCAATCATCAATTTCCATAATAGTCAGTGTACTTCTTGAAATTTCCCATTTAGCCGTGTACAGACTGCACGGTCGGTCGGTCTCAAAAATAGCTTAACACATTTGAAATTTGAATGAATTTTTTATAGCATTTATTATGCTAACTGTTAATAACGCCCTTATAGACGGATATAAGGAGAAGGAAAATTTGGAATGATTCAAGTGGTGCTCAATAGCTCAGTTGGCAGAGCAGTCGCCCTGTAAGCGAAAGGTCGTGAGTTCGAGTCTCACTTGAGCATTTCATTTTTTCCAATGTTTTTCGAACTTAACAGTTAGCATAATAAATGCTATAAAAAATTCATTCAAATATTTGGGCGCAGTCATCTAAATTCAATGTTTAAAAATGGTTGAAAAATCATTCATTGTTTCCAACAGTTCGTAAGAATGTTGGTAGATGGCTGCACCGTCGCCCTTATAGACGGATATAAAGAGAAGGAAAATTTGGAATGATTCAAGTGGTGCTCAATAGCTCAGTTGGCAGAGCAGTCGCCCTGTAAGCGAAAGGTCGTGAGTTCGAGTCTCACTTGAGCATTTCATTTTTTCCAATGTTTTTCGAACATTTGAAATTATTATATTTGTGCTGTAAAGATTACTGATCAGGTTTTGTTACATACCTACTTAGGCTCGTATTCTAGAATCACACTCAGCCTGAATTGCGATTTATCTGAGGACAGATTGTATAGACAATATGTCGAATATCTATACAATCTGTCCTTAGATAAATCGCTCTTCAGGCTGAGTGTCATTCTAGAATGCGGGCCTTACTACTAAAATAACTGCCCTAGCTAAATGATTCTTGGTGAATTTCTAATCACTAAAATTGAAATTATGAATTTTATGACAAAGCCGTAACGTCTATAATTGAATACATAGACATAAATAAGGTTGTGCATACTGTAGAGCGTTAAGTTCCTTACAGACCAAAAGATGCCTACCTACTTATTTTTTTTTTCAGTTAATGACTTCTTGCAATAAGCCAACGATATTAATAGTTAGTGTTCAACAATTTTTGAAACCCAATGTACTTACACTGTAGGTACAGTCAATAATAAAAGTAGTTGAACGCTACATTAAAGTTTACCAATAAATAATAAAATAGTTCAGGTTGTTTGTAATTCTCGAAGAACAAAGTTAATTTATTGCGTGATCTGTTTAATATTTTAATAAAAGTTTTCAAAGCTGTAAAATAAAATATAGTTAGGCGCTTTTGTTGTTGATTGTATATTATTCTTTTTGCAATTCGTGGCCAGGTTTTATTATATGACGTCACAAATTCTTTAGAACCACAGGTAAAAAATAGCTTTATTGAGTACACAAATATTAGTTATCTATGACTATCTATAAAATCAGAAATGTACTTAAAAATATATAAAATACTAGCGGCTCCGCCCGCGTGGATGTCGGTTATCGCAACCAAACATAACCTATGTGTTAATCCAGGGTGTCAGCTAACTCCATACCAAACTTTACTAAAATCGCTCCAGTTGTTTGAACGTGAAGAAGTAACAGACAAACATACACATTCACAAACTTTCGCCTTTATAATATTGAGTAGTTTGATTTGCGAAGGTTCCCTCGGATAGGGTATGCGGGTGGCATCTAAGCCCTGCACGTATTGTCCTGTGTAGGAAAGGAGAGGGTGGGACTAATTGGAAGAGCTCATCAGAACATTCGCCATAGCAGATAAGATACGGTAACATACTGCCAAAGAAGCAACATAACTAAGCATTTGCGGGGTGTTGGTGGCCTCAGGATTTCTAGGTTTCACTGACGTGTACGCAGACACGGATGCATGTACTATGCTATGATATGACAAACGTGTATGTCTGTGGCATGAGGGATGTGTCTCTTTCCATGGTAGGTGCACATGAGTAGACGTGCACTTATCTACTCATGTGGTACGTGGTCCGAAAAATTGCGCATACGTCTGTGAAATGGCGGATCGTTTAAAGTAGCCCTTTTTTTATCGTGCGAAAAAATCCCACGGATACCAACCCCACGGAGCCGGTGGAGGTGGTTATGTCGGACTCGAACCTACTAAAACGCACGCCGTCTTGGGTCTTTGGTTGCCGGAGGTGAGACTGCCGAAAGCATATCTCTCGCACCCCGACAGACCCAGGACCATCTCTTTCGCGATGGCCCCCTTCGGGTTGTGGGGACCATAGTGTCCCCATCTAGCCCCGGGTACGGGGAGGCGCACTTTGCTCCGCCAAGTAGCCCTTAAAATTAAAGATGTTTATGATAAGTCACTACATAGTATAAAACAAAGTCGGTGTCGCTCTCTCCATCCCTATGTATGCTTAAATCTTTAAAACTACGCAACGGATTTTGAAGCAGTTTTCTTTAATAGATAAAGTGGTAGGTGGTAGGTTTACATGTTTAATACACGCTTGATATAGTAAAGGGTGCAGCAGGAACGGGATCAGACGCCACGCAGGCGGAAAAATATTACTGTGCGAAATTCGCCGGGTCAGTTAGTATATTAAAAATTATGAAGTGTTGTGGAAGGGATGAAGAGATAGGGCTATTCTTCATCTGACAGTAAACATACAGCCCAGAACTAAGCACCCACAGTCGGCGTGCGGTTTTAGTCGGTTCAAGTCCGACATAACCGCCCCTTCCGGCTCCGGCTGGGGGGGTATCCGAGGGGATTTCCGCACGAAAAAGAAAAGCACCCGCTTGTAGGCAATAGACTCGCCCTTCCCTTAAAACATGGAACCGAAAATGGTAGTATGCGACATGTGGGTGTTAAATACTCCTCTGCCTACCCCTTCAGGGATAAAAGCTTGATTGTAACATAACATAACATAAACTCACGCCTGTATTCCCCGAAGGGGTAGGCAGAGGTGCTAGCACCCATATTTCGCCAGTTTATGTTTAGGTCCCAATGTAATAGGTGGCGAGCCTATTGCCATTAACCGGGCACTTATAAACCTACGATAAATACACACATAACTTCGAAAAGCATCGAAAAGTCATTGGTGTGTGCCATGGTAAACCTGGGATCGAACCCGAGACCTCGTCTCAGCAGTCCATTACCCATACCACTAGGCTACCGCGGTTTTACTTGTAAGCATGATTGTGTGTATGATAAATTGTACAAATAAGATGATAGGTATAATTTATCATCCTGTCACGTGACCAGCTATCAATATATGATTAATTTTTGTTGTTGTTTGTATAAATTGTTATCTATTTGCAATATGATATTATCTGTTTCTGGTAACGGTAACATAAATCTTTATTGCTTTTAGGACAATAATATTGAATACTCAACTATCTTTTAACTTTTTTTTTTATCGTGCGAAAAATCCCTACGGATACCACCCCCCGGAACCGATGGGGGTGGTTTTGTCGGACTCAAACCGACTTAAACGCACGCCGTCTTGGGTCTTTGGTTGCCGGAGGTGAGATGGCCGATCCAGGACCATCTCTTTCGAGATGGCCCTCTTCGGGTTGTGGGGACCATAGTGTCCCCATCTAGCCCCGGGTACGCGTACGTAGAGGCGCACTGTGCGCCGCCGCCGCGGACTGCTTCTGCTAGGATGAAATACTCAACTATCTGGCAGAAATGGCGCGCATTAGGAGAGGCTTATATCCAGCAATGGACTGTGAATACTGTGATATGCTAATTGATTGATTGATATCTGGGATCTTTTTTCCGTTTTCGACTATCATCAGAGGGTAAAAGTTCGTTTATCAGGAAGGTTTCTACTTAATCAGAGTTTTCTATAACGCAGATAAACAAACCTACCTAATGAAATACCTGACATCAATACCTTAGTAATACCCTTTAGGTTTTTTTTTGCGGTCTAATCTCCTAACCCAAAGAGAAAAACCCACTCCTGAGACTCGTTTATTGCATTTTTTATATGGAATAGGGAGGCAAACGAGCAGATGGATCGCTTGATGATAAGCGATCACCGCCGCCCATGGGGTGTACACCAGAGGAGTCACAAGTGCGTTGCCTTCCTTTTAAAAGAGAGTACGCTCTTTTCTTGAAGGTTTGAAGGGTCGTAATGGTTCGGAAATACCGCTGGTGACAGTTCATTCCACAGTTTAGTTGTGCGAGGCAGAAAGTTTCTCAAAAACGCACAGCACAGCACAGATGGTGAGTATGGAACTGCTGTATATTTGTTAGTAATATCCTTTAGTTTTAGTTTTTACGATTATCATCGGAGATTGCGGTCTAATCTTAGGAAATATAGGGTCCAAAGAGAAAAACCTAGTCCTGAGCCTCATTTGTTAGAAAAATGTCTGGCCATGTCTTCGCCGCAACCGGATTAAGGAGTGACCCGATAAGCGCTTACTGGCTAGTCCAGGGACTAGACGTCGTAGAAGAGGACATGCGTGTCAATGGTCTTACTGCCTTACCATGTGCCCAAGACCGTGCGAAATAGTGGTGTACAAGTCGGATAATGTACCTCGAACTCCATGGTTCAAGCCTCGGATGCGACTAGGATTAATTTAAGAACTGTTTGACTGGCTAGAAAACTAGGATCTAGAAAAAATATACCTATAGGATATTATCCTATGGTTAAAAAAAATTATCTAACCGAGCTTATTAAATTAAGAATGGTAAAAGAGCGGTAAAAATTGCGTCGGTTGTTATTTTATAGTTTTTATTTATTTTTAATCGTCCGCCCAGCCTATAATAGTAACTGATTTGACTATTGGAGACTGAAATGATTACATACAATCTTGGGCCTAGTTGTAAGAAGATGAAAGTGGTGTCAATTAATAGCTTATATATTATCAAACTTTCACTGAAAATTCTGAGGATTTTGTCAATCTGAGAACAGAGATATAAGAGCTTATGTAAAAGTGAGGTTATGTTACAATCTTTAACTAACAGCTGATTCCTGAAGTGCAAAATGTGTTCTTTTGCACTAATAGTTATTATATTTACTAGAAAATGTTTGAAAAATCCTATGAATAACGTCAACTACTTCAAGTACTTCGTAGGTAACAGGTAAGGGGATAGGGAAAGGATGTCTAAAATAAAATAAAAAATCATTGAATATAGTGTTTTATTCGCCTTCTATTAAACACATTTTACATTTTAAACCTGCCAGGATGGTAGCTGGTTAGATGAGGTATTTACTTACAGACTGAGGTGCAAGCCATTGCCAAATCACTGACAGAATTGTTTCATCGTGTAAGGGCCGTCGGCCCAGTGTATTGCAGTGACCAGTGGATATCCCACAATTCACATCACACAGCGATCCATAGTTTCAATAATATCCAATCTATAAGCCGGCGGTAAAATCCAAAATAACAATTCCAAGTCAAACGTGTGAGCGATCTTCGGTGTCCAAGTTGAAAGCAAGGGTCGTACAAGGGTCAGAATCCGTAAAATACAAAGCAGTTGTCGTAAAAAATGACGAATAGTCGGGAAAGCACTCAAAAGTCAAAACGCATCGGAAAACACGAAACGAGTGAGCAAACAAAAACAGTCAGCAACTGTCTAGTGTCAATGTTAGTCAGCTGTCATGTCAGTGACATAGACTACAAATATAGGAGAGATTTGAATCGATATGAAATCGATAATCATTAATATTGGTATTTCAGTAATTAATTGATATTTGATTTAATAATATGACTGTAATTATATGCACTATATTGCATGTAAGTATATTTAGTGCATTTAATTACTTTGAGTTAATTATTTACTGCAAATGTTTTAGTGTAATCGATTACTCAATTGATAATCTCACAAAAACTATTTTCTCATATTTCTCCGCATCCAGATTGAGAATTGATGTGATTTTTCATATTCTAAGATACAAAAATATGACTAATTTTTTAGATCGTATCTCAACTTATTACATTTGGGCCCACCATTTTCCATCTCCTTTTATGACGTCGCCAAATCTTATTTCATACAAGTTACCTCATATCTTATCGTTTTGACATTCAGTAAAAAGTAATTAATTTGACTAGTCAGTAGAATACCCAATTACACAAGTCCATAATCTGTCTGTTGTTTGTCTGTCTGTTTGTCTGTATGTTACTCTTTCACGCCTAAACACTGAACTGATTTTGATGAAATTTGGTATAGAGGTAGATTAGACACTAGGAAGGACATAGGCTATATTTGGTCGTGATAACGGACATCCACGTTTGCGTAGCAACTGAAAAACCTAGTAATTTCATAAAAAATGCAAAACTACAATTTAAAGAAAATATTGATTACACCGCCATCTCTTAAAACAGCAACGAACTAAATAGTTAACCAGCTCACTAAAATAATAACGCAACAACGCCATCTAGGGCGCATAACCTGTATCGTTTTTTTCGAGGCAAACGTCACGCCTGTTGCATACGATCAACCAATTGTTTACACAACACAAAAGACCCCTTGTTTGTTTTTCGCTAGACGTTTCCTGGTTTGTTTTGTGTGTGAATATGTGTGTTTGTGTGTGTGTCTGTATGTTTTCACAGCCGGCTCCGTGTGCTCGAGGACGGTACACAAACTGTTGTTGTTTGCACGAAGCGAGTAGGTAATAAATTCACTGTCTGAGTCTTGGTTAGAGATATTTTTATGCCTTTCGAATGTTACGTGGGTATTGATGTAAGAAAGGGCTAGGTAATATATGGTATTAGGCTGTAATATATTGATCTGGTGAAAGGAAAACTATTTAATGTGGAGACTAACACATTAAGTCGTTTCTTCTAAGCTTGTTGATAGGTTTAATGTAATATTTGATCTACTTAGGTATTGTGGACAAAATGCTGTATTTAGGTAGGTATACTTGTGTTACCAGGTTTTTATTGAGTCATTTAAGTAGGTACATGTATCAGTAAATGATAATAGAACTATGTTGATAGGATAAATTACTTGTTTGTTGCTGCTGGTATTTTAACCAGATAGGTTCATATCATATTATAAATGCGAAAGTAACTCTGTCTATCTCTCTGTCTGTCTGTATGTTAAGCTTTCATGTCTAAACTACTGAACCGATTTTGATGAAATTTGGTATAGGGGTAGATTAGACCATGAGAAAGGACATAGGTAGGCTATGTTTGGTCGCGATAACCGAGCCGCGGGCAAAAGCTAGTATTATATAGTTTTGTTTGTTAATGAGTTTTGGTCATAGAATTAACTCACGCAAACAAGTAAAAACCGGGACTCTCTTTCCGAGACTTTGCCTTTAGTTTACCATCAGGCGAGGTGAAATAAAATTGACATGTCCTTTTATTAAAAAGAAAAACGAAACAAAAGAAAGAAAAGCACGATAAATCAAATGAACTCTACCATACATAGATTACGGTAGAGTCACAGTTCATTATTGTGGTAGAGTTATATCAATCTATTGGGACAAGATTACTACATACATACAATCACGCCTTTATTCCCGGAGGGTTAGGCAGAGGTGACTTTACACCCACATTTCACCCGCAATTTTATTCGGTCCCACGTAATAGGGTGTGAGCCTATTGCGGTATTCCGGACAATATAGGTTACTCGAGCCAAGCATTTGATGCTGAGTCTGGGCTGTATATATCTGTCTGATGTTAAACAGCCCTATCCCTTAGTCGCCTTGTACGACACCGCATGGGAAGAGATGGGGTGACCCAAATTCTGTTCTGCTGAGAACCACGCGAATAAATTCATACTGTCTTTAATTACTTGGTTTTTAATGTTTTCTTCACGATACTAATACTTTTTTCTACTTACCCTTACCTAACTCTCTATTGGTCTGTCTGTCTGTTACGCTTCAATGCCTTTTTTTTCCGTGCGGAAATCCCCTCGGATACCCCCCCTGCCGGAGCCGGAAGGGGACGTTATGTCGGACTCGAACCGACTAAAACCGCACGCCGACTGTGGGTCGTGGTGCTAGGCCGGAGGTGAGGTAGTCATCGACATATCCCTCGCACCCCGGCTGACCCAGGGCCATCCCTTACCGTCTGGCCCTCCTCGGGACGCTTCAATGCCTAAACCACTCGACCAAGTTAGTTGAAATTTGGTACAGAAACAGACCTGAACTAGAATGATATGAAAGGATTTATTTGGTTGCGATAACCTACATAAATCCTAGTGGATGAACCCGCGAGAAACAGCTAGTTTTAGGTTTATAATTGGGTATTCTCCTGTAGTTAAAATAAATTATCTACACGAGCTCATTAAATTAAGAATTTTAAAAGAGTGGTAAACGTTGCGTCGTCGGTTCTTATTTTATAGCTTTTTTTTTTTAATTTATTTATTACCATACAAAACACAAATAATATTAATTGTAGCACACCAAAAACCACAAAGGGTTTGTGCGGAGTGCCATGCATTCCGTCTTATAATTAAACAATTATGTTAACAATATAATAAAAACTTTGCTTTTCATATTTTTTTTTTTAATATTTCACAACATTCCACACAACGCTATCTAGACCCATGCTAAGCATAGCTTAACTAGCTTGTGTTATGGAATCTAGAATGCGGATAAACATACTTAGATACTTTTTTTTTGTAAATACATACATATTATACATAGAAACACCCAGACCAATGCAAATAGCCATATTCATGCATACAAATATTTGCATTGAGCGGGAATCGAACCCGCGCCTCCTGCGTGGCAGTCGCGTTCACTACCGCCACGCCACGGAGGCTGCATAGTCTTTAGTGCCGGGCGGCCACGTTATCGCCCGAGCTAATGTTGGTTATTTTTAATAATGCACCCAACCTATAATAGTAAATGATTTGACTATTAAATTTTGTGACGTCACTAAAAAAATCATACAAGTTACCTTATAACTTACGGTTTTGACGTTTACTAAAAAGTAACAAATTTGACTATTCAGTACAATACCCCAATAAGCTATTTGACTTTTTTTTTACTTTCGGCAAATGACCACTTTCTTATAATATAATGAACTGTAAAAGTATAATTTTGGTACGATTTCAAGTTATATGATTTTGAAAAATTCATTTTGTCGCGCCGCCCGAAAACGCTCCATACAAAATCGTACGAAACTGTGACGTCACGCTTCTTTAGCGCGTAGTGCAAATGTATGGAGTGCAAGAGAATATCGCATTTATCTCGGTCTACGTTACGTTTACACGTATATAGTTCGTAATAAAAGTTATTTAAAATTGAACCAGGAATCTAAAAAGTTATATACCTAAATGAATTGAATATAAACAATCAATGTTTATATTTTGACTTTTTTTGGTAATTTCAACTAATAAAAAGTCAACCCAAGTTTCGGGTCCGGTCGAGTACAACCTATTCCCAAAATGCCTGATTGCACTATAAACGAATGTCAAATCGTCTGTTTCCCAAAATGTCTGAATTCAATATGACTTAGGCCCGATTCGCCTGAATCCTAAAATATCTTCTTCCCAGAATCGACGACTTAGTCAAATAGCCTATTCTGTGTTTGCTTCCTACCTTAGTGATACACAACATACGTAAATAACAACCAACCTTTATGTATAAATATGTCTTTTAAATATGGCCGTTTTAATCATATAGCACGATACTTAACCCGTTCGCAGCCGTCTACAGACGCAGGTAACAAAACAACATAAGTAAACAACCTTTGGTTCATTCACCAACCTTCTACTTCAGCTGTTAACCTGGTACCTCGTTTTAAAACTTAACTAGCCAGTGTACCGCCAATTTTGTTCCGTTCCCGCTGCACCCTCTACTATATTAAGCATTTATTATAGACTAGCTTTTCCCCACGGCTCCGCCCGCGTGGATGTCGGTTATCGCGACCAAACATAGCCTATGTCCTTTCTCAAGGTCTAATCCAAATATATACCAAATTTCATCAAAATTGGTTCAGTGGTTTAGGCGTGAAAGCATAACATACAGACAGACAGAGAGAGTTTCTTTCACATTTATAATATTCGTATGGATACAAACCTTCTTGAATTACTCTATCTAAATTAAAAGAAACCGCATCAAAATCTGTAGCATAGTTTTGAAGATATAAGCATACATAGGGACGGACAGACGCGGAAAGTTACTTAGTGATAGTGAAGCTCCGCGGAGAATATTTTAGAGGCAAACCATTCATGTCATTTAATAATTGAGCTTTTTTTATACAGGACATGTTAATTTGACTTCAACTCGCCTGATGTTAAGCTAAAGGCAAAGTCTCGGAAAAGGAGTCACTATCGTAAACATGTACCATGTGACACGCAGGAGGCGCGGGTTCGATTCCCGCTCGGTGCAAATATTTGTATGCATGAATATGGCTATTTGCATTGGTCTGGGTGTTTCTATGTATAATATGTATGTATTTACAAAAAAAAAGTATATAAGTATGTTTATCCGCATTCTGGATTCCATAACACAAGCTATAAAAGCTTACCATGGGTCTAGATGGCATTGTGTAGAATGTTGTGGAATATTTATTTATAAGAAATAAAAAAAAAAGTGGCGGCACTCAGCTTGACGGCCTCATTAGATGCCTTTTCACGCCCCGCTTACAGGACCCACGACTGTAGGAAGAAGGAAACACGTGAGCTGGCAGGGAGTTCCAGGTCTTAGTGGTGCGGCATAGGAATGAGTCACCGTTTGTTAATTTTAAGTAATTAAAGTAATAGTTATATTATTCATCGTATGCTGACGCTATTTTAATATAGAAATAACGTATGACAGCTCACTAGATAATGTATGATTCGGTAGCGTGAGTCAGATCTCTGTGGATGATGTAAAAGTAGATAACGTGGCTCAATCCCTGGTGAGGTTAATCCAAAAGGAAAAGGGATTTCCCGCGTTTTTCCTTCGTCGTCGCATCGTTACACTGGGCTCATTCCACTTTTCCCCGGTGACAATCCCCGTTGATGGGGATTATTGAACTTTTTGTTCATTATTCCCCGTTGACGCAAAATTTTTGAATAATGGGGTTTAGTGAACTAACTTTTTAGTTCACTGCCCCATTATTTAAATTGTCAACAGGGAAAAGTGAAATAAGCCGTTACACTGTACTGTAAAGTCGCCATCAGAAATTGTAGCTTAGCAAATTAATAAAACTCAAAATCAAATGATTTTTACAGAGTAATTTTAAAAGTGTAATGAAACTGTTTTCATTTCATTTTGGACTTTAGATGTATAAAAATAAAGTCTAAAATTTTATGTTATTTTTCCAGAATCCAAGGCCTGTTTGCAAGTGAGGCTGACTTCGGCCGTAAAATTCTTGGTGTGGCATCCATTCACCTAGCTAAAGTGAAGCCAACGAGACGAGAGAAAAAAGGTAAACAAAGCTACCATTACTGAGTTACGTTGCGATAACTATCGATTATTTTCTCTGTCCTTGTCGCACACATATTACACGTACGCGCCAATGGCCGAGCGACAGCTATCGTTGCGTGTTTCGTAGTACAGGAAAGCTGGCAGCCGTTCCAAACTGTCAGATCTGCCTCTTATGAGCAATTTCATTCCTGTCCGGAATGCGCTTGAAGTGATACGTAATCATTTTCAAATAAAAATGTTTGTAACCGCTGAAACTTTGTTTACCTTTTTTCTTTCGCTTCGTAGGCTTTAGATAAGATTGATGTTTGTATTTAATTAATAACATACATACAGTCAATCACGTCACTTTCTCAATGAGGTAGGCAGAGACTCGCATATTTCCACCTGCTACGAATCCGGAATACCTCTTTTCTCTTATGTCTGAATTTAATTACGCGTTTTAAATGTAACTTAAAAAAGCTAATGAAACACACAAGAGTGCGAACTTTTCGCAAACAGAAAAATAACAAATATTACGTGTGTTTTTTATTACATTGTAAATTATATTACGAAATATCCTGTGTTTTAGAATTTAGAATACTTACATTGTTATTGTATTGTCTGTAATCTGTATGTCGCGCATCTTACTGCCTGTTTCCCACATAATCTGCCTAAAGTGAATTTTGAGTTTGTTTATAACTGTCACATCTTGATCCAAGTGATACTGATTTGAAATTTGACTTTAGAAGTTCTATAATAACGAATTCAAAAGTTTTTTCTGAATCTTAATTTCGTGCTTAGTTTTTTCTATTATTTTGTTCCGTGACAAAGTTTGTGCTCAATTTTCTTTTAGTTTGTTCCGTGACGTAGTATGTGCTTAGTCTTCATTTAGTTTGTTCCGTGACGTAATTTGTTCTTAGTTTTCTATTAGTTTATTCCGTGACGTAATTTGTGCTTAGTTTTTATTTAGATTGTTCCGTGACGTAATTTGTGCTTAGTTTTCTTTTAGTTTGTCCGTGACCTAATTTGTGCTTAGTTTTCATTTAGTTTATTCCGTGACGAAGCTCATGCTTACTTTTTATTTAGTTTATTCCGTGACGAAGTTAGTGCTTAGTTTTCTTTTAGTTTGTTCCGTGACGTAATTTGTGCTTAGTTTTCATTTAGTTTATTCCGTGACGAAGCTCATGCTTACTTTTTATTTAGTTTATTCCGTGACGAAGTTAGTGCTTAGTTTTCTTTTAGTTTGTTCCGTGACGTAGTATGTGCTTAGTTTTCATTTAGTTTGTTCCGTGACGCAGTTTGTGCTTAGTTTGCATTTAATTTGCCCTGTGACGAAGTTTGTGCTTAGTTTTCATTTAGTTTATTCCGTGACGAAGTTTGTGCTTACCATTCATTTAGTTTCTTCCTTGACGAAGTTAGTGCTTACTATTCATTTAGTTTCGTCCTTGACGAAGTTAGTGCTTAGTTTGCATTTAATTTATTCCGTGACACAAGTTTTGCTTGGTTTTTACGATTCAGCTTACCTAGCTGTATTTAGTTTCTTCCTTAACATAAATAGTAAGAAGGGTAACTAGTAAGTGTTACTACTAGTAGTAAGATTGGTAGTAACACGGGTAATAAACGGTTAATGATTAATTTTTGTTTCTTTTTTTAACATTAGATATTGCTTATTTTTTATTTAGTTAGTTCCATGTTTGCATTTATATTTCAGTGGGCCTGAATTAAATTCCTGTGCTGGACCTTACGTGTTACAGTTTAGTAGTATAAATAGAAGTATTTAACTGTAGTTAGTAATTTGCGAACTAATAAGGCCCTACTGTACTCCATACATTCATATTCGCACACAGTACTTATCTGGCATACAAATGACACACATAGAGATGTGTATCAATTCAATCTCTTGATTAGATTGTCCGTTGTGTGAGATTCCCACAGTCCGCTACTGGATTAAAAGGTTGTATTATGGCTGTATTTGTGTTCAACTGAGTACCATAAATTAAAACTGTTTATTTTTTATAAAGGACACGTCAATTTGACTTCCCCTCGCCTGATGTTAAGCTAAAGGCAAAGTCTCGGAAAGAGGGTCATCATCGTAAACATGTACCACGTTAACAGTGGTGGCACTCAGATGCCTTTTCACGCCCCGCTTAAAGGACTCGGGACTGTAGGAAGAAGGAAACGTAGAAAAAGTTTTAGTGGATGTTAGATGAACATAATCAGTTGGTGAGAGGCCTATATTTGGCTGAGTGCCATATGCGCTTGCCTTACTACTGGTTATAGAGGCCTGTCGGCCAACAACCCACACACATACATACATACAATCACGTCAATCGATTCACCAATAATTGTAGTCGGTCCCATGTAATAGTTGGTGAGCCTTTTGCCATAATATTCTGGCAACATTGTTGACTCAAGCCTATATCCGAGGCTGAGTCTGGGCTGTATATATCTGTCTGATCAAATACATAGGGAAAAATGAAACTTCTCGGGCCTGGTCAAGGTATTCCCCCTGTAAGGGAAAGATCGCTGGTTTCCGTCCCGCCCGAGAAGTTTCATTTTTCCCTATGTATTCGATTTGTATAGTTAGCATACTTAATGCTGTAAAATTCATTCAAGTATTTGTCTGAATATGTTAAACAGCCCTATCCCTTAGTCGTCTTGTACGACACCGCAAGCGAAGAAATGGGGCCCAAATCCTTCTCTGTCGGGAACCACACGAAGCACACCAATACCATAATCAGCTGGTTGTTTAATCCATTGGCGGATTTACCTGCAACATTTGCCGAATGTGTAAAGCCTCTCTTTTTTATTAAGGACAGACTTCACCTCGCCTGATGTTAAGCTAAAGGCAAAGTCTCGGAAAGAGGGTCACCATCGTAAACATGTACCATGTTAACAGTGGCGGCACTCAGCTTGACGGCCTCATCAGATGCCTTTTCACGCCCCGCTTAAAGGACCCGGGACTGTAGGAAGAAGGAAACACGTGAGCTGGCAGGGAGTTATTAATCCCAGTCGCATTGAAGCTTTTACCTAGGAGTCAGCAATCCGCTTTTTCCAATCTAATAGCGTGTTTGGCTGAACTTCGATATTTTCTGACCTCCACAACCCATAGGCGATATTGAATCATTGAGACAGTCATTGTATTTTTTGGGCTCCAACTACCAATAAGGACTGCCGTACGTGTTCGTGTGACAACCGGGACCGACGGCTTTACGTGCTCTCTGAGGCTCTATTCAGATGAATGCAAATAGACATATTTATACAAATACTAGCTGTCCCGGCGAACTTCGTACCGCCAGTTTTTTCCTACCCTCGTGGCGTCAGATCCCGTTCCCGCTGCACCATTTAGGGGGCTGAAAAATAGATAATAATTAAATGACGATTGATCATTTTTCTACCGGAAAGAAAAAATGATTGAATTACTAAAATGGCTACTAAAAAATAAGGGTTGATCGTAGAAGGGTGAAAATTGAGGATTGTATGTATTTTTGTATGTTGTATCATAAAAAAATAGAAATTAAGTAAAAATTTTGTCTAAAAAATAAAAAATAAAAATTTACCCCTAACATTTAGGGGGATGGAAAATAGATGTTGGCCGATTCTCAGACCTACTCAATATGCTCACAAAATTTCATCAAAATTGGTCAAGCCGTTTCGGAGGAGTATGGCAACAAAAACTGTGACACGAGAATTTTATACTTATATTAGATTAGAAGAGATTTTGCACTGAGCGAGAATCTAAGCCACACCCGAAGTAGCAGTCGCTTTTACTACCGCTACGCCACAGATGCGTTCTGGAAGACGAAACGAAGCGTTTTTTTATCGTGCAAAAATCCCCACGGATACCACCCCCACCGGGGCCAGTGGAAGTGGTTATGTTGGACTCGAACAGACTAAAACACACGCCGTCTTTGGCTCTTTGGTTGCCGGAGGTGACAATGCAGGAAACATATCTCTCGCACCCCGGCAGACCCAGGACCATCTCTTTCGAGATGGCCCCCTTCGGGTTGTGGGGACCATAGTGTTCCCATCTAGCCCCGGGTATGGGGAGGCGCACTTTCCGCCGCCGCCGCGGCCTGCTTCTGCTAGCTGCTACTGCAGGTTCCACGGTAGGGTTCGGGGCAAAGAAACTCGCCGCCTCAAAGGATAAAATGAAAAGAAGCTGAGGTATCTGTGGCATAAAAAATAGTTTTAGAAATAGTAGCACCATGCTATGCCCGGCCAACTAAACGCACAGATCAAACAAAACCCTCTATGTTATCTTCACCGCAGTCGTGTAAAACCAGATCAAGTAACAAGATTATTAAAAAATAAATATATATGTAACAGTTACGTAAGGCTGTTAGTAACACCGCGAGGGAAACTCAGAACAATACCATGGGAACATGGCTGCCTTTCTTACATTGTTCGTATTATCATGTACATGTATGAACAAACAAACTAATTAAATTGTTTATTGCTTGTTGCGAGAGCTGTTACGCGGTAGGCTGCGTGCGCGCACTCGCGGAAGTGCTATAAACGTGTTTTATTTCATATATATGGATAAAAATTAGATTTGAATACTAGGTGTTTCAGACAACAGCCTTTGTGGCGTAGCGGTAGTGAACACGGCGTAGGAGGCGCGGGTTCGATTCCCGCTCAATGCAAATATTTGTATGCATGAATATGGGTATTGGAATTGGCCTAGTCGTTCCTCGGAGAGCACGTTACGCTCTGGGTCCCGGTTGCCAAACGAATATCTTTGGCAGTCGTTACGGGTAATTGGAACTATAAAAGTCCAACATCTGGTCTAGCTGCAATATCAGATGGCAGTCGCTCCACAGAAGTTCAGCCAAATCCGCAGTTAGACTGGTAAAAGCGGACCCCAGACCCCAAGTTGAAAACTTCGGATGCCATTGTGAAGTGTGATTAACGCTAGCATGAAGAAGACTAGATATTTCAGGTCCGTATCTATTCCAGAATGATACTTGGTCCTAAACCTCTGAACCGATTTTGATGAAATTTGGTATTGGGGTAGATTAGACCATGAGAAAGGACATAGGCTTTAGCAATTTTATTGAAGTGGTGAAGTTAGAGTGGAGTAGAATAGGGCCTTTTTTCGTGCGGGAATCCCCTCGGATAACTGCCCCGCCGGAGCCGGGAGGGGAGGTTATGTCGGACTCGAACCAACTAAAATGCCGTCTGTGGCTCGTTGTGCTGGGCCGGAGGTGAGGTTGTCTTCGACATATCCCCCGCACCCCGGCCGACCCAGGGCAATCCCTTACGATCTGTGGAGTAGAATAGGACCACCCATCTCTTCCATGGGTTTCGTAGAAGGCGACGAAGGGATAGGACTATTCTTCATCCGACAATTTATTAATTCAGCGGATATTTAGTCATGGACTGCATGTTATGGCTACGTGCCCGCTCGACCTCCAAGATTCTACCCTCTCACAAAAGTACCCAATGGACCTCACTTTTAGGTCCCACTGGACCTAATTAATGTGCCCACTCGACCTATTTTTCAGTACCCACTGGGCCTTCAAAATTAAATCAAATAAAAATACTCCATTGGACCTCTTTTGTAGTGCCTATTAGACCTCGGAAAAATATATCCATGACTAAGTGTCCGCTGGCTGACAATAAACTCGCCCCCTATAACGTGGGTCCGAAGATCCATGGTTGACAAAATGTGGGTGTAAACCTCTGCCTACCCCTTCGGGGATTTGAAGCGTTTTTGAAGCGTCGGTAGCTTAGTGGTTAAAGAGTCAGCCTTACGATCGAGAGGTCCCGGGTTCCTGGCCATTACACTACCAACGTAAATCCACTCCTAGCACAAGCAATTTAGCTTAGTTGGAGGGGTTATCTATATATATAAAAATCAATTGCTGTTCGTTAGTCTCGCTAAAACTCGAGAACGGCTGAACGGATTTATCTTATCTTGGTCTTGAAATGTTCGCGGAGGTCTAGGGAAGGTGAGAAAAATTAGATTAGAATACTTGCCGGGAACCGATATCCATGCGGGTGGAGCCGCGGGCAAAAGCTAGTAGGGAATATTAGTAACTTCGGTTCTAATATTCATTGAAAAAAAAATTACATGCGTGTGTATATTTATGTATATAAAGATTATGACTTATCATAATACGTATATTTTTAGACAGTAAAACTCGATATCGATCTTTTATTCAAGTTTTTAGCGATAAAGCCGTAATACACATTAAGTCTAATTATATTTTTAGACTGTGCAGAAATAGATATATAAGTAAATAGATAAAATACCGAAGGTGCAAGAATCCATATTGATTTGTATCTGGGGCAGTGATTAGATAAACAAGGACATACATATTGTATTATTTTTATGTAAACTAGTGTGTTTGATAAGCAAATAAACACAGATCGATTAAATATTCGATCGTGTATTAACCAAGAAAAAATAAAACATGTAGAATTGAATTTGAATAAGTAATTCCTTAATTGACAGCCTCTGTGGGCGTGATGGTAGTTAATGTGACTGAACATACGACTGCTACGAAGGAGACGCGGGTTCGATTCCCGCTCAGTGCAAATATTTGTATGAATGAATATCTATATTTGCATTGGTCTGGGTGTTTATATGTATAATAAGTATATATTCAAAAGTATGTGTGTGTTTATCCGCATTCTAGATTTCATAACACAAGCTAGTTAAGCTATGCTTAGCTTCATTACACTTTTTCAAAAGTCATTAATTTTTGAACTTTGATCTCATCGCTTTAAAGTCTATTATTTAATGCCGTTTTTTGCAGTGACGGTGGTACTACAGTGGTTTGACTTTAGCAGAATCGAGTCCAGATAGCCCGAAGAGGGCCTTTTCAAAAGAGCGGTCCTGGGTCTGCCGGGGTGCGAGAGATAATTATGCTTTCGGCAATCTCACCTCCGGCAACCAAAGACCCAAAGACAGCGTACGTTTTAGTTTGTTCTAGTCCGACATAACCACCTCCACCGGTCCGAGAGGTGATATCCGATTTCTCGAGGATCTGAAGGTGGAACAGATCGTATGATTCTGCAAAGATACAGCCCAACAAGCAAATTAGTCTTATAAGGTTGAGTTTATTCAGCTATTCGGTGATATAAAAGTCGAGTAAGTGTGAATTATTCAGCACGTGTCGTATAAAAGCATCTTATATAGCATTTTAGTTATTCAGCATTTCGGTCACATAATGATGCTGAGTAAACGTTTACTCTGCATACTTATATGACTAAAGTGTCGTATAAGATTTGCTGTATAAGTCGCTAGTATACGACCCTTATGTTACTATTTCGTCGAGTAAAAGCACATTATATAACTTTCTTATGACACAGTCGAATAAAAGCCACATCGTTGCTTTTATACTGCTATTATGTTGTATAAGTTGCATTCATACGACTATTACAAGCCTAGTGCCAAGTGTCGTATAATTGCTTGTACTGCTCAATTATCACTTGTCTTAGTTTTCTTGTGTACAATAAGTGGTTGATTGAATAAATAAATAAACAAAAGATCTTTTTTAGAAAACTTTTTAGGAAGGTCTAAAGAACCCTAAAATATAATCATGGCGCTTATACTGCTAATTTGCTGTATAAGAAGCTATTATACGACCTGTTAGCAGTAAAAATGGTGTACAAATGAATGTTGATATAAAAAATATTTGTTATTATATTCATATTACTAAGAATTGAAGGGGGGCGTTAAATATTTATGATAAAACCTAGTATATTTCATCAGTAAACTTACCTTCGCAATACTTTGCAAACCTATGCGTGAGTTTACGAACCTACATTTGGTGCAACCTACAAATTAACATGTCTGCTAAATAAATTGTACTTATAATTTTTTATAATTTTTAAAACACAACACGACGCACTTGCTTAATTTAACAAACAAACGTAACATAAAAGTCATATAAGTTACAGTTATAGCGCAACTTAAGCTTGTAATAGTCACTCCGTTACCTTTATACGATGTCTATGTGACTGAATTGCTGAATAAAATGGGCCCAAATCGCGTTGTATAAACGTTTTCATTACGTTTATACGACTTCTATTAGGAGCCAAAATGCTGAATAATTTGCGTTGCCGCGACTACTACACGACATATTTTTGCTAGTTGGGAGGTAGGTTCGACGGAACGCCGTAATTGCCGGACACCCCTTGGCCTCCCCGGAGGAACAGGGGATTTGGGTGAAATGGCCCACATAAAAAGGGCAGATCACCCGTCCGGTCAACGGCGTCCCCGGCTGGAAGTAAGTAATAGTAATGGTAGGTAAATAATGTTGATTACATTATAGTTGTCAATCAATCAATCAATCAATTGGCCAACCGCAGTCCACTGCTGGACATAGGCCTTTCCCAAGGTGCGCCATTTCATCCGATCCTCCGCCGTCCGCATCCAGTCTATCCCAGCCACCTTTTTCAGGTCGTCAGTCCATCTGGCTAAGGGGTGTCCTAGCTTTTTTTTTTCGTGTGGAAATCCACTCGGATGCCCCCTGCCGGAGCCGGAAGGGGAGGCTATATCGGACTCGAACCGACTAAAACCGCACGCCGACTGTGGGTCGTGGTGCTAGGCCGGAGGTGAGGTTGTCATCGACATATCCCTCGCACCCCGGCTGACCCAGGGCCATCCCTTACGGTCTAGCCCACCTCGGGAGGGGGGACAACGGTGTCCCCGACTCGCCCCCGGAGGGGTATCCTACGTTCCGTTTGCCTTCTCGCGGTCTCCACTCCAGGACTCGTCTGCTCCAACGGTCATCGGTCCTTCAACAGATGTGGCCATACATTATAGTTGTAAACACGCTGAATTTCGGTCGCTTACTTTCGACAAATATGGTCTTAGCCTAAGACCCGATAATATGATAATATCAATGATCTATGACGAAGCGGTTGAGAATCCGATGCCAATGTCAAGGGTGGCGGGTTCAAATCGTGCTCAATGCAAATATTTGTTTACATGTTTGTGTATCTGCATAGGTTTGGTTAAGTATTTTTCATAGTACCTATTATATTTCTCACTAGCTGTGCCCGCGACTTCGTCCGCGTGGAATGTACTTAATAAAAAAAATCAGTTTATTTTTTTTTGTTTATGGCATTTTTTTTTTAGCCTAAGTTACTCCTTATTACATAAGCTATCTGCCAGTGAAAGTCCCGTCCAAATCGGTCCAGCCGTTCCAGAGATTAGCCAAAACAAACAGACAGACAGACAGACAGACAAAAAATTTAAAAATATATATTTTGGTATGTGTACCGTATATACATTCATATGCATGTAGTAGAAAGCGGTTATTTTAATATTACAAACAGACACTCCAATTTTATTTATTTGTATATGTATAGATTTACCTTGTTCTGCCATATAATCCATACTATTCATATCTGTCTGTCTGTCTGTAATGCTTTCAAACCTTTTTTTATGGAATAGGGAGGCAAACGAGCATACGGATCGCCTGATGGTAAGCGATCACCGCCGCCCATGGACACCCGCAACACCAGAGGGAGGAGTCACAACAGGCCTTTCTTTCAAAAGATGTCTTTTAGAAGAGAGTACGCTCTTTTCTTGGAGGTTTGAAGGTGTATTGGTAAGCCTATACTACTGAAACGATTTTGATGAAATTTGGTACCTCCAGAGATGGGTTAGACCAGACAGCAATAGATAACTGACTCCTACGCGGGCGAACCCGCGGGCAATAGCTAGTTTAGGAATAAATCGAACATATTTTATAAAAATGCTGACTAAAATATCAAATTGATGTGACACTCAATGAACACCGGTGTGGTCTAGGTTCAAGTCTGTCTTATTGTAACTATGTATGTAAGAAAATCTTGGAATCTTAGGTAATTTGACCCACTTCCCGGTCTTCGATTAGGATGATTTTTTTTTCTATAGGTATACAACCCGATTTTTTTTGTTGTTATTTTTCAATATCTGCAGCGATAAGGACGCGTGATATAACCTTTGATAATAATATATGATAATGATATCTATCTCGTGCAGTTTTTGAGCTCAAGGATCCCTCGTTCCGACTCGTTTTGGGGTAAGAATCGGTCTGCTTCGAGCCTACTAAAACCGCACACTGTGTTGGGTTTTCAGACGCTACGGTGAATGGATAAATAAATATCCCACAACATTAATTTCACACAACGCTATATAGACTCATGGTAAGCTTAACTAGCTTGAGTTAATCGTCAACTCCCTCGCAATAAACTCGTCCGATCGAGGGAGATGGCACAAAATCTTGTGTTATGGAATCTAGAATGCGGATAAACATACTTAGATACTTTTTTTTTTGTAAAAACATACATATTATACATAGAAACACCCAAACCAATGCAAATAGCCATATTCATTCATACAAATATTTGCACTGAACGGGGATCGAACCCGCCCCTCCTACGTAGCAGTCGTGTTCGCTACCGCCACGCCACAGAGGCCGTCCGTAAAGCATTAGCAGGGCTATCAGGGTCATTATCAGGTTTCAAGATGGGCCCTTGGTGAATCTGAAAGACAACTAATGAGAGGGAGTTATACCTAGAGCCGTTGTCTCTTTCTTTCAGTCCAGGAGATGGATGGAGGAAGCCTCCCTCCCTGCTAGCTTACTTTGTTTCCTTTTTCCTACAGTGCTGGGCCCTGGATCCTTTAAGCAGGGCGTGAAAAGGCATCTGATGAGACCATCAAGCTGAGAGCCACCACTATTAACATGGTACATGTTGACAATGATGACCCTCTTTCTGAGACTTTGCCTTTAGCTTACCATGGCGAGGTGAAGTCAAATTGACGTGTCCTTTATAAAAAAAAAAGAAAATTGATCCAACTGGAATGTATTCACACAGTTTGCTCAATGAAATTAGGCTTGATCTCAGTTTTTTAAGTAGGGCACGTCAATATGACCTTGCCTCGGCATACTCATCATCACTTTATTGATTATCGTAGTGTCATATAACCCAAGTAGCACAGATAGCTGTATAACTACTCACTTTAAGACTTATTTGAAACTCTGTGCGTATTAAGACGCTTCTAAGAGTACACTGGTGATGCTACAGCTGTATAATAGCGGTCAGTGATATTTAAACAGCTTTAGCTAATTAAAAGCTGTATTAAGGCTGATTAAGACCGACAAAACCACCATTAATACGCTAAGAGTGCTATAAAGGTATGTTTTTAATGACTCTATTCAGCTTCTAACCTTTTCTATTGCCTAAACCGTAGTTAGGCCTGTTTAGTGCATAAAATTACGCAAAATGCTGTTTAAGAAGATATTTGTGAACTCCTATTACACTGACTTATTAAAGGGGCACGTGTGAACTATTTTGAAGTGAATAGCTGTATAATGGACGATATGTGGCCCATATTACAGCTTATACCTGAATATGTCTACCGCTAATCAGCCTTAATACTGCAATTGATAGTATCTGCATAGCGGCTATTTAAACATTCACTAGATGCCTCGCAGCTGCTTAGAGACTCACTAGTGTATAGAATTAACGGCTTCTACTTTATAATGGTTCACATAAGTACCTTAAATCCGACGTTACCTGAATAAAAGTAACATATGTGGTACTGTAATCAGTCAGTGGAACTAAGTTTAGACCATATCCAACGTATTTTTAATTGCTATATATTAAAATGAATTCGCGTAATTCATGGAAATTGAAAGCAAGACCAGGAGGCATTAGAAGAAAAATTATCGAAAGAGTATCAAAGAATTATAAAGGTAGAAGAGATAAAACCTTCAAGTCGGGACGTAAAGACAAAGCTTGACAAATAGTTTGAAACAGGATGGTTCCGTACAAAATATGAATAGCCCAGAAGATGTTGCACATTCGACAAATTATGTGTGTCCAAGTTCTTCTTCCAGTAATTTCGGTGATAACATTAACTTTTCAAATCCAATTATAACTCCGAAGAAATATCGAGTTCTGAAGATGATGACGACGGCAACTACAGCGATTATGTAAAGCACTCACTGTTTAGGGAAAAAATTAGGACGTGGGCTGTAGAAAAGAGTATTAACCACGTGGCTTTAAAAGATCTGGCAGCAATTATCAACGACTTGATTACTACTAGTAGCTTTTAGGTTGGTAGCTTGCTATTATATTTATTCTGAAAACAAGACGTGAAAAAGAACCTGTAAAGGGCTAGTTTTTTAATTGAGTTTTGAGTTTTATTTTGATCTAGTGTCGAATAGATTTAAATATACTTTGAACTTTGATGTTGAGGGTGAAATATTGCGTTTATGTTGTTGTACAATTTAATTTTACAATAAAAAATAATAAATATATTAATTATATATTATTATATCTTACTACCCAACTTGAAAGGTTCGCACACGAGTAAAATAGTGTTCTAAATAATACCGCTTTGACAATTTTGTAATGGAAGTCCATGCGGTGGTTTTAGATTTAATACTAGGGATCCCTAAGGAGTCGGTATAATAACTGTTTAATTGTTCACATCATGGCTAAAGGTAGAGCTTGTGAACAATTAAAAGTAAAGAAAACAGCTTGTAGCTGTATACAGTTCACATGTGTAATATTATTCAGGTTTTTTGTAGAATAACAGCGCACTAGTGAACTATTAGACAGCCTATTGTAGAATATAAGAGTTTTAACTATTCACGTTCCTGTTTAACATAAATCCACCATTTTATTTTATAACCTAAACATATTCTGACTTATTTTTCAACCTTTACGATGTTTTGTGCAAGAAATCAAATGTATTGCATTAGTTTTTACTTCCTAATATCATAATAATAACTTTTTATCTTATAATTCTTTTCAAAGCACTACAAATTATTTAGTCATAGTTTACATCACAGCTTATTTATATCACAAAACTAATTAAAAACAAAATATTTTCATGGCGCACTAAAATTTTCTTAGATAATATATATGTATAATGTCAGTAAAATTAAATTCCCAATCATTTTTCCTTTATTAATATGTAAAACAATGTATTTAACAGGGATATGAATATATTATCCACCATTAATTTCGTTTCCAATATTCACTTCACGTAACAAAGTGCAATGTATATCAAGGCAGCTAGAAGCACCGGTAAATTGCTTAAAGCCAGTATTGCATGTTCATAAATTTTACACAGGCTGCAATTAAGTAGCGTTTCGCGGTTTACAATATGTATAGAGCGCGCATTACAGACATATTTTCTGAACAAAGAGTAACTTGTGATCTCTTAGTCAGTCGGATTTCAGCGCAAAGTACTGTCGATACCCTTTATAACACTGTTACTTTTCTGCTACACAGGTCATAAGCAGCTATGTGAACTTGAGGCTAAATAATTTGTGCTGTTACCCTTGATAACACTGTTAAGTTGCTGCTACACAGCTCTTAAGCAGCTATGTGAACCCAAGGCTGAATAATTTGTGCCCATTTAAGAGCTATAAGAGCTGTATAAGGTCGTATACAGACTTAATGCAGCTTCCTTATTCGGCTTTAAGCGTTTTGGAAATCCGTTATTCGGCTATTAAGCAGCCTCCTGTGCTGCTTGGGAAGGGTTTCACCGAACCCGAGGTCCGGTTTCCTATTTTTTTTAATTTTATTATCACACTAGCTGACCGGGCGAACTTCGTACCGCCAATTTTTTTCCGCTCGCGTGGCGTCTGATCCCATTCCCGATGCACCCTCTGCTATATTATGCGTGTATTATACATTTAACCTTACTCTTGAATCACTCTACCTATAAAAAACCGCTTCAAAATCCGTTGTGTAGTTTTAAAGATTTAAGCATACATAGGGGCGGACAGACAGCGATAGTGACTTTGTTTTATACTATGATAGTGATGATGATGTTATTTTTAAGCTATCGCGGTGTAAACTCAGTGTTATTTATGCCTGTTCGGGACTTCACACTATAAAAAAATCACTTACTTACTCTTCTTACTTACTAACTTACACACTTCTTACTCAGTCAAGTCGTGACCACGGGTGCAGCATCGCACCCGAAACGTCGGCGAAAAGTAAGTGAAATTTTTTATCGCGTGAAGTCCTGAACAGCCATAAATTGGCATAAATAACAGTGATGATGATGATGATGAGTGAGTGCCGCCTGACGCCCGAACCCTGAGTTGAAAGCTACTCTACCTCGTCTAACAAGTTGAAGGTTAAGTTGCCACCCACACCACAATACACAATATATATACACACATGTACCTAAGTCAGTCTGCAAAAAATGACCTTGTAAATTATTTATCTAAATATTTAACCAAAACAATTATAATTATTTGTCGTCAATATATTTTCCTGTTTGTGATAAGTAGGTTTTTGAGGATAAATTTAATATTGTAATTAAAACTTGATGTTGTCGCAAAATATTGCAAATTAGGGCCGGACTCGTAAACAAATATTTTTGTCGTAAGCCCATCTTACGAAGCCAACTTTACCTGGTAGGTACACCTGACCCACGATTCACCTAAAGATAAACCACTGTGGTGCCATACTCAGCGCAAAAAATTACATTAAATTATAGACTTTATTTCTATATATCTAAAGTCCAAAATGAAATTAAAAAAGTTTCACACTTTCATTCACTCTGCAAAAAGTCATTTAATTTTGAACTTTACTTACATCGCATTAAAGTCTATTATTTAATGCCGTTTTTAGCAGTCGCTGTGGCACCATCATGGTTTGGCTTTAGTAGAATCGAGGCCCTGATGTTCAACGGACAAGTTCATGCGCGCTGGTTTTCTTCTTAGGTTTAAAAGTCAAAGTCAAAAATCATTTATTTTGCATAGACCATTAAATCAGAACTTACACAACGTCTATCCATACTAATATTATAAATGCGAAAGTAACTCTGTCTGTCTGTATATTACGCTTTCACACCTAAACGGATTTTGATTAAATTTCGTATAGGAGTAGATTAGACCATGAGAAAGGACATAGGCTATGTTTGGTCGGAATAACCGACATCCACGCGGGCGGAGCCGCGATCAAAAGCTAGTATAAAATAAATATTAAATACTAGTTTAGCAATTGGACCACCGGTTCGAAACCGCGGCCCAGACCTGAGAAGACTCCGGCTATAAACTCAGCGGGCATTTTTTTAGGTCTATTTACAAATATTTAGTTAGTCTAATACTTATGGTCTAGATACAGTGATTTGCTTGAGTGGCAGAGCGACTAAAACGCACGCCGTCTTGGGTCCTTGGTTGCCGGAGGTGAGATTGCCAAAAGCATATCTCTCGCACCCCGGCAGACCCAGGACCATCTCTTTCGAGATGGCCCCCTTCGCGTTGTGGGGACCACAGTGTCCCCATCTAGCCCCGGTTACGGGGAGGCGCATTTGGCGCCGCCGCCGCGGCCTGCTTCTGCTAGGGTGACAGGCGGCTTCACCGGTCCTTCGCTCTGCGCGGGATTCCTGGACCCGGAGTCTAGTCCGGACCCGCCGGCCGCCTCCTTCTCGAACATTACTTGCTCGCAGAAGGAGGCGGCCGCACCCCAAGCGTTCGCGCATCGTACCATCGCTGTGAGCAATGTGGCGAGTGTGACACAGGTAACTCCCGAAACACCCGTGTCCGGTAATCACCTGCATCAGCCGGTACGAGAGGCTGCCGTGTGGCCTCTCTAGCCACTCCTCCATGATGAGTAGCATAGCTGAGCGAACAGCTCATTTCCAAGCTTGTTGATCAAAAAAGCCGGACAAGTCAAATCATTAGAAGGAGAAAAATCCATGTCGGTTCCCGGTGGAGTTGAATAACTCCACCCTATCTCTTCCCGTGGGTGTCACTCGACATAAAGGGAACAAACCATACAAAGTGACTAAGGGATAGGGCTGTTCTCCATCCGGTAAAACATACTGCCCATGCCAAAGTGCCCGTTAGACGACAATAGGCTGACCTCCATGACAACCATAGTTTGTGTGTGGGTGTTTTTTTTAAGGATGTTAGAACCGAAGTTACTAATATTTCCTCTAACCCCTCAACTAAGCTAAAATGCTTGTGCTAGGTGTGGATTTACGCCGGTAGTGTAATGGCCAGGATCAAACCCGGGACCTCTCGATCGTAAGGCCGACTCCTTAACCACTAAGCTATCGACTCAATGGGCTATTTACTAAGTCGTCGATTCTTCCCAATACTGCTTAATATGTTAGCTTGTTCTGAAAAAATATGCCTTGCAGAATAAAATATTGCATATCTAAACTGAAACTATGACTTTTCATTACTTGAAATTGCCAAAAAAAGTCAAAATGTAAACAATCAAATTCAATTCAAATATGTAACTTTTTAGATTCCTCATTAAATTTTAAATAACTTTTATTATGCACTATATACGTGTAAACGCAACGTAGACCGAGATAAATGCTATATTCTCTTGCACTTCATACATTTGCACTACGCGGACGTGACAATTTCGTGCGTTTTTGTATGGAGCGTTTTCGAAATCAAATATCTTGAAAACTATTTGTCGTAAGAAAATTTAACTTTTACAGTTCATTATATTATAAGAAAGGGGTCACTTTTCGAAAGTAAAAAAAAATTGTTAAATATCCCTGAGATACAGGATTACCTAGTTCGGGAGTCAGGGCTTACCCAACCACTGTACTACCTTAACCGTGTATAGATATACAAAACGAGTATCATGGGTGTTTGAAGGTTTAATGGAATCAATAAACGATTTTATTTATTATTTTATTTATAACTAGCTTTTGCCCGCGGCTCCGCCCGCGTGGATGTCGGTTATCACGACAAAACATAGCCTATGTCCTTTCTCAAGGTCTAATCTACCCCTATACCTCAAAATCGGTTCAGTGGTTTAGGCGTGAAAGCGTAACATACAGACAGACAGACAGACAGACAGAGTTACTTTCGCATTTAAAATATTAGTATGGATAGTATGGAAGTATGGACTAGCTTTTGCCCGCGGCTCTACCCGCGTGGATATCGGTTATCGTGACCAAACATAGCCTATGTCCTTTATCAAGGTCTATTCTACCCCTATACCAAATTTCATCAAGATCGGTTCAGTAGTTTAGGCGTGAAAGCGTAACATACAGACAGACAGACAGACAGAGTTACTTTCACATTTATAATATTAGTATGGATTCAAGGAAGGTGTAATTGCGTTTGAGATTATAAGGTCACCCATCCATTATCTAACCTATCATATACTTGCTATACCGTAGGTAGGTACGCATTCAGAAACGAACCATGTCAGTAAACACATTTTACAAAACAATACGCGAATTCATTTATTCATTATTGCATTAAAAAAGATTACTTGCAGTTCAGAGATTATGTGTAATCTACGTATGCTATCAGGAGGAACAGTTTTATATCGGTAGGTATATGCTAGACTAGTTGTAGCCCGCGGGTCTCCACGCGTGGGAATTATTATGTGACGGGTGACGGGAAAAGGAAAGGGCTCGTCCCATAATACGTCGTGGGACCGAAAATCATAATTGGCGAAATATGGGTGGTAATACCCCTCTGCCCACCCATGCTATGTATGGGTGATTAACTCTTCTGTGTTGGCCATTTCACCCATTTCCTAAGATATGACCACTGCGATCTCCGCGGCACGGTAAGCAGAGTGTAATGGAACTTTTGTCATTTAATTTTGGACCATAGCGCATATAAAAATAAAGTCTAAAATTTAATGTCATTTTTTGCAATGTTCTTTTTGTTTATAAAGGACACTTCAATTTGACTTCACCTCGCCTGAGGTTAAGCTTAAGGCAAATTCTAGGAAAGAGGGTCACCATCGTAAACATGTACCATGTTAACAGTGGTGGCACTCAGCTTGACGGCCTCATCAGATGCCTTTTCACGCCCCGCTTAAAGGACCCGGGACTGTAGGAAGAAGGAAACACGTGAGCTGGCAGAGAGTTCCAGGTCTTAGTGGTGCGGCATAGGAATTGTGTAGGTACTACAGTTGTTTAGTTTAGTACAATCAAGGGCCAGAGTACCTGTACCTAAAGTATTTACAGGTAACACAAATACTCCGCGAGCAATCGATCTAATTCATTGTAAGTTGAGTCACCTGCCACCATTTCAAATGTCAAACCTCATAAACCGCACGCGTATCTGTTCAAAATCTAGCACAACAAACAAACACACTAACACACATAATCTTTTTTTACGTATTTACACAAAGTGTTGTTCTGTAAAAACAGAAACACTGTTTACAAACCGCGCTAGATAACATTTTATGTGAAACAAACATTTTTATATGCTGTATACGTTTTACGATATCTTTGTATGTATAATATACGACGTATAATTATTGTACGGTTCTTTTGAACTGTTGATAGTTGTCCCTATTATTCTTGTACAATTTTTAATGGATTGGAGTGTGTTAGACCCCATAAAAATCTTTGGGGCCCAAGCCAATCTCAAAACTCAACCTCTTACACCAGCTGATTAGTGCTTGCTATGATGATTATGATAACTTGATTGTAAGATCAACATGATTCTCTATTTAGAACCAGAAAAGTGTACAGAACCCCGATTCTGCTTATTGTCAACCTCTGTGGTAATATTTTTTTTTCATTTGAAAAAACATATTTTACATACATGTGCTTAATGAAAATAAAACAATAAATTTCGGTAGGTAATTAACGAAAATGTTATACTGGAACCATTGATGTACAAAAAACCATTGATGTATAAAAAATGTTTTTTAGTATATCAATGACTGGAACGGTCATATTATATCATACTAAATTTTGCCCGCGGCTCCGCCCGCGTAGATGTCGGTTATCGCGACAAAACATAGCCTATGTCCTTTCTCAAGGTCTAATCTACCCCTATACCAAATTTCATGAAAATTGGTTCAGTGGTATAGGCGTGAAAGCGTAACATACATACAGACAGACAGACAGACAGAGTTACTTTCGCATTTATAATATTAGTATGGATTCATATAGAACATACCAGAGCCATTGCAGAAAAATGCCATTATATTTTAGACTTTACAGAGCTCTGCTGTTTAAGTCACCGGTCACAATCACAAATCACAAAGTTACCGAGCAAACGCCAGCCAACTGGTGTAAGGTTAAGGTTTGAGAATGCTTAGGCCCCAAATATCTTTATGGGGCCTAATACACTCCAATCCGTTACAAATTGTAGAATAAAATAGTATCTATTTGCAAGAAACATGCTAGAAATAAGGTGTTTAGCAACATATTTTAAATTATTCCGGTTCGATTTCCAAAAACTATTTTAATGAAGCAAAAATGTCTCACCATACCGTACAGAATGTTTTTTTAAGATTACAATCAAAAATTCGAATTATTTTTTATTTCTTTTTTGTTACAGGAATGATAAGTAAATAAATTAACTTACATACTGTATGTTATACATATTTGAGCGGGGCGTGAAAAGGCATCTAACGAGGCCGTCAAGCTGAGTGCCACCACTGTTAATATGGTACATGTTTCCGATGGTGACCCTCTTTCCGAGACTTTGCCTTTAGCTTAACATCAGGCGAGGTGAAGTCAAATTGACGTGTCCTATTTTAAAAAAAATCCATACTATTATTATAAATACGAAAGTAACTCTGTCTGTCTATCTGTATGTTACGCTTTCACACCTAAACCACTGAAACGATTTTGATGTGGGATAGAGATAGATTAGACCTTGAGAAAGGACAAAGGCTATGTTTGGTCGCGATAACCGAAAAAATGCCTCATTGCTTTTTTATGCCAATGTGTTATGTACCTGGAGTACTAAGTACTAGGGGTTTTCGGCTTCGAAGCGTTCCCCTTACAGCCAGTATAGTCTAGTTATTATCAACTTCTATTACTAGTTTAAATGGGTCATTCATCTACTCGCGGGCAATAAACTCGCGGGAAACCGCGAGTTGACAACTTTCAATATTTGTACATTTTTTTATCGTCAACTCGCGCGATTGTCAAAATTGACGTATTTGTGTACAGTCAGTTACGAAAACTTTGTAATAAATTTAATAAAGTTTGGTACTTATTTAAAATGTAGGTACTTTATAAGATATTTTAGGCTATGTTATAGAATATAGTATAATAGAAGAAGTTTGTAAGTGGTATCAAGGAATTAAAAAAGAAAAGCGAGTGACTGTAGTGGTATGGACATAAATAACACGGATCTTGGTATAAATAAGTAAAATACATTTAAATTGGGTGGTTTTATTTCGATGTTTGAATGATTATAGTTAGTAAATGAACAAGCAGTTGCCTTTAGCTTGGCCGGCGTGAAATTTATTAAAATATCTACAACATTCTACACAGCGCTATCAAGGCAGAGCTTAACTAGCTTGTATTGTGGAATCTAGAACGCGGATAAATATACTTAGACAGCACATAGAAATACCTAGACCACTGCAAATATACATCTCAAATATTTGTACTGAATGTGAATCGAACCCGCACCCCTATATACCGCTACGCCACAGACATCAAATATTGAAGTTGGAAGTGCACAGATTGTACAATCTATGGACTTCCTCACACGTCCTCGTCACTATTTATTGTCCTATATTATACCTATTTAGTGTATGTACAGTCAGCACCAGAAAGATGTTGATGAATAAATTGGGAAATATTTATTTATTTATATTTATTAAAAAAAAAATTACTCCAAATTATAATGATTTCTTCTTTTTACTCCCTGCCAGTTGACAGAATTATTTTATTTATATTTATTTAGTACACACCTTTAATTCTTAATAATTTATAAAATAGGTATAAATAAAATAATAATATTCAATAAATCAAATTTCTAAAAATATTATATAAACAAAAGATGATAGTGTTCTAATTAAATAATCGAACACTATCAGAACTATCATTGGTATTAACAAATATCTATTAGATAAATATCTATTATTACTAAATACTAGATATTAATAGATTAGATATTGCTCGTTTGTTTATTTTTAAATATCATCAATTAGAATTAAAAAGTGCATACACGTGTAAGTAGACATTCAGGGACTCGATTCTACTAAAGCAAAACTATTGTCAAACCACAGAGATTGCAAAAAGCGGCATTAAAGTTTAGACTTTATCTCTATATGCTAAGGTCCAAAATTAAATGACAAAAGTTTAATTACACTCTTTTATTCACTCTGCTAACAGTTATTTAATATTGAACTTTAAATGCATCGCTTTAAGGTATATTGCCGCTTTTTGCAATCTCTGTGGTTTGACAATAGTTTTGCTTTAGTAGAATTGAGGCCCAGTTCGGGATCGACCTACGAAAAAACCTACACTGGCCGAATCAATAATGTATTGAAAAAGGGTATTCTGGTGGAGCAGAATAATAGGGGCACCCCATCTTTTCTCTTGGGAGTCGTAGAAGGTGACTAAGGGATAGGGCTGTTCTTCATCCTACAGTAAACATGCAGCACATGAAAAAGTGTCCAAGAAGGCAATAGGCTCGCTCCCTATTACGGGGTACCGAAAATTATACATGCATACATACAACCACGCCTTTAGAAGAGGAGGTTATGTCGGAATCGAACCGACTAAAACCGCACGCCGACTGATGGTCGTGGTGCTAGGCCGGAGGTGAGGTTGTCTTCGACATATCTCTCGCACCCCGGCTGACCCAGGGCCATCCCTTACGGTCTGGCTCTCAGTCGGCGGTCAACGCGTTGTCAGCGTTATCAGTGGTCAACGCGTTGGCCAACATATGCCATCAAGAATGGATGTAATGGCTCTACACGTTCCCCAACCTATGAATCGGATATACTCAGGTTTCGTTACGTAATAGTCTGCTGAAATGATAATTAAAAAGAAAAATCTCGCTCTATGAAGGCACGCGCCAATTTCAGAATGTTTAGGAAGCAAAAGGAGGTCGGAAGCGTCGCTGATAGCAGTTTATTTAGATTTCGAGGCCACTACATTATTTAGGTTGTTTTGTTATATCAGTGGGCAAACGCAATTTTGCGCTAAAATCCACGTATATGCAAAACTTTTAGATAAAACACATGTACTGTATTTTATTTATAGTATAAAGTGAGGTTTCAGAACGTTATGATTTATTATTTATTTATGTAATAATAATAATGTTTGGAGTAGTGGGATTTGTATCTGGAGACCGTGAGGCGTCGAAGAATGGTTTGTTCTAAGAATTACTTACGAGTCTGTTTTTTTTAAAAATCATTTTTATAGAAAAAAATATAGTTACATAATATTCACAACAAACCTGTAAGTCCCCGGACAGCCTCCGTGGCGTGGCGGTAGTGAACGCAGCCGCTACGCAGGAGGCGCGGGTTCGATCCCCGCTCAGTGCAAATGTATATGCAATGTATGCTTACATTATGAGTATTTGCATTGGTCAGGTCGTGCCTCGGAGAACACGTTAAGCTGTCGGTCCCGGTTGCCATATGAAAATCTATGGCAGTCGTTACAGGGGAATTGGGTGAAGTGGCCCCACATAGAAGGGCTGATCACCCGTCCAGTCAAACGGCGTCCCCACTGGCAGTAGTAGTAGTGGTAAGTCCCCGAAAGGGTATGCAGAAGTGTGTTACCACCCACATTTCGCCGACTACCTATGTTTTTCGGTCCCACATAATTTAAGCCTATTGCCGTGATATGGGCACTTGTTATCGGCTGAAAATTTATTGTAGGATGGAGAACAGGCTCTATCCTTACGAAGGAAAACTCGAAATAAAGCCATATCTTATAACCCGTCTGGCCACAGTAGGTACCGAGGAAACAGTAGGCCAAAGCCTCCTACCTCGTAACATTGGGAGAGACCTATGTCCAGCAGTGGACTACGATAGGTTTGATTGAATTGATGGGATTGACGTAGTGTGATGGGTTTGTTTTTCCATGCGGAAATCCCCTCGAATTCCTCCCCTGCCGGAGCCGGAAAGGCAGGTTATGTCAGACTCCAACCGAATAAAACCGCACGCTGACTGAGTGTCGTGGTGCTACGCCAGAGGTGAGGTTGTCATCGACATATCCCTCGCACCCCGGCTGACCCAGGGCCATCCCTTACGGTCTGGCCCTCCTCGGGAGGGGGGACAACGGTGACCCCGACTCGCTCCCGGAATGGGTAGGCGCGCTTCTCAGCGCGCCGCCGCCGTGGCCGTGTAGTCATCTGCCAGCAGGGTGTCATAAAGTCTAACATCGTGGTAAATAGAAGATCAATCAATCAATCAATTAGCCTATCCCAGTCCACTGCTGGACATAGGCCTCTCTCAATGTACGCCATTTCTGTCGATCCTTCACTTTCCGTATCCAAATAGAAGATACAAATCGTAATTTATTTAAAACCATACTAATATTAGAAATGCGAAAGTAACTCTGTCTTTTTTTTATACCACTTAGGTGGCACACAACCACACGGCCCACCTGATGGAAAGTGGTTACCGCAGCCTATGGACGTATGCAACACCAGGGGCGTTACACTCGTACTGCCTACCTGTACGTCTGTGCGTTACGCTTTCAGGCATAAACTATCCAACCGATTTTGATGAAATTTGGTATTGGAGTCGATTAGAACTTGACAAAGGACAAAGGCTATGTTTGGTCGCGATAACAGACATCCACGCGGGCGGAGCCGCGGGCAAAAGCTAGTAAAATATGTATGCATTTTCACTAATTTTATCAGGTGTTTTATATTATTAGAAAGGTCTTGGACATACTCAGACATAAAGTCTTACGAATATTTGATAGCCAACAATAGAAGCAGACATAATATGACCAAAAAATCGCTACAAACCGCATCCACACCACGCCAGTCCAGTGCGCAGCTAGTAAATAACAAAATAACACCAAATAAATCGCGACAGAACCTTTTATTCCAATACTAGCTTTTGCCCGCGGCTTCGCCCGCGTGGATGTCGGTTATCGCGACAAAACATGTCTCAAAATACACGTACGTAGGTCATTGATGTACGTAGGTGTACGAAGTTTCAAGCTTCTAACTTTGAAAATGACGAACTTTCATACAAACTTTCAACACCTATTTCCCCCCCTTTAACATAGCCTATGTCCTTTATCAAGGTCTAATCTACCCCTATACCAAATTTCATCTAAATCGGTTCGGCGATTAAATCGGTTAAGCGGTTTAGGCGTGAAAGCGTAACATACAGACAGACAAAGTTACTTTCGCATTTATAATATTAGTTTGTATTCTCGTAAACTTCCGACAATATCACAAACAAGTTTTATTCCATCTTTCATATTTAACCCTAAAAAGTCGATCAACAACTCCTAGCGTGGTAGGTAACATTTTCGCAACAAACAAAATTAATTTAAATTTATAATTACTTACATTAACGAAACAGTATGTGGTTTTATACGTATCTATATATAGATCAAAATTATTCCTCCATTGTATTATAATATGATAATAAAAAAAATCTGCAACACCTTTCAAAGAGCGAAGACGGAACTTCGAAATATTTATTCTAGCAACATAATTGTCGAAGAAAAACCACACCTGTATACATTAGACATGTATGTACATACATTACATATACTACAACATATGTTTGTTGTATATTTTTGCAAGGCTCGGCCCGATAACGCTATCGGCTCGTCACGCCTACACGCACACACGCACACACAAACACAACACACACATTGATAGCTGTTGAAAAAAAAAACATTATAAACATTGTTTGTTGCTAAGTTGCCTAAAAAGTTTTATTTGTTTTACTTGTTTGTAGTGAGAATGGAATATGAATTTGTGTAGCCATTTGGCATAATTATGTTCAATTACTTTACACACTGTACGCTTCATATTTAATGTTGTGGAGCATGAGGCGATTGACAAGTATGGTTATTTTTTTATTTGTTTATCTGTGGCGGTGTTTGTTCTTCAAATAGATCACCTTAACGCAGCCTCTATGAGATTAAACTAAATATACACACAACCAGACTGTTTAATAGTCGTTATGTACGCGGACATGCTTTTGAAGTGGTTATCATAAATGATTTTTATTATTTTTTCTACATATTACTTACATACAATCTTGCACGAGTGTTGAACGGGTTAAAAGAAAGAGTAGAGTCTCTTTTTTTTTCTATGAGGAGAGTGAATCCTGGGTTCCACTTCCAATCCAAGATACCATCCATCCATCAATATACTCACGTCTGTAAATCCCCGAAGGGGTAGGCAGAGGTGCAATAGCACCTAGGTTTCGAGTGACTGCCATATGACCTCCACAACCCAATCGAAGCATTGTTGTTAGACGAGTTATTGGAATTGTTATGGCTCCAATTACCCGTAAAGACAGCCATAGATGTTTGTATGGCAACCGGGGCGGAGGAGACCAATGCAAATAGGCATATTCATGCGCCTTTACTACCGCTGCGCCAGAGAGGCCGTCAAGCCTCTGAGTATCTCCTAAATGTCAAAAACTATCACGATGTCAATGTTCGATCTTTAAAATTGTGATATGAGAATATCGTTTTTGACACATACACAACAGATTAGAATTGAGATTTTTGGAAATTGGCCCTCTGTTCAATTTTTTTAAATTTATTATGTTTTGTATGCCTCGGCAGCACGAGTGTGACGCCCCTGGTCCATAGGCCACAGGAACCATGTACTTAATAATCTATGCTTGGTGAATTTGAGCTCGTCCACCGCAGTAGCACCCCGTGCTATCTTTAAAATACATCTAAGAAACGTGTACTGCGCGTATAGAGCACATTTTGAGCCCATTTTAGGTCCAAGATATATGCCCCGAGCAATAATTGTTGATCTTTTATGGTCATTACTCAGTATGTATTTGAATTGTGTTTTTTTCGAAATACATTGGGAAAAGAAGCGCTAAAGTGCAACTTGAACCCACGACCTTTCCCTTACAGGGGGAACACTCTTCCAACTGAGCTACTGAGCCACACCTGAATCACTTCAAATTTCCCTTCTCTTTATATCCGTCTATAAGGGCGACGATTTCTTTATTTGGTTTTTTTTACAAGTTGGTATTATCAGATTTCTAGTTTGTTGCCATCGACCCGTGGTCATTACTTGTTGCCAACATGTAAAAAATATTACAAATACATTAATTTAATTATATACTTACCTAATAATAGCAATTATTTTTATGTAGCTTGAAACAAATGTATTCAACACTCGTGTCGGATTATAACTATGAAATTATATCATTTATTCCGTTTTTTAAAAGAGGTGAGAATAAATTGTAATTAATTATAATAAAATATTATAATATTATAAACATCGTTTGTTACCACGGTACCTACCTAGAGTTTTATTTTTTAACAGGGTACAGTCGGCATCAAAAGTCGCTGAACACGAAAAGAACATAATTATTTTTTTATGTATGGAAGCCTACAGAGTCTGAGCCAAGGCCAAAACCAAAATCACTTGTAAGCCGATAAACCTATCGATTAACTGACTGGGATCACAGACTTTCTTCTTATGAAAGCCGCTAAGCCAAATAAGTCGCATCGTAACCTTGACTTTATTTAAATTTTAAGTTAGTTATTTCTTTTTTTTGGTAACATTTTTTTATTTATTATCACATAAAAACATTGATATATAGGTAGTTTAATTAAAATCAGCACTTATAAACCACTATGGTTTGCATAGTACTAAAACATACGGTCAGTAAGCTTACATAAAATTCTTTACACAATAACTAGGATGCATAAAATACTACCTACCAATTTTGAATCCATCGTGGGTTCAAGTCCCACTTGAGCATTTAATTTTTCCCGATGTATTCGAATTTTAAAGTTAGCGTAATAAATGCTACCAAAAATTCTCATTCCATCAGTACTTTTTATTTTTCGTGCGGAAATCTCCTCGGATACCTCCTGAGCCTCCGGAGCCGGGAGGGGAGGTTATGTCCGAACTCGAACCGACTAAAACCGCACGCGGACTGGGGGTGTGGCGCTAGGCCGGAGGTGAGGTAGTCATCGACATAATATCCCTCGCACCCCGGCTGACCCAGGGCCATCCCTTACGGTCTGGCCCTCCTCGGGAGGGGGACAACGGTGTCCCCGACTCGCCCCCGGAATGGGGAGTACATCAAGATTCAGACTCAGTGTCATTCTAGAATACGGGCCTCAGTCTATCCCAGTGCATGATGTGTCTATTTATAAATTGTCAACGTTAAATCACAGTAAGTATGTATATAGATATAATTATATTGTTTGTTGTTGTGTCTCATGCGTTTGAATAATGACTAAATATCGTGCATGCTGCGGTGTGGCTGTACAAATGATATATCAAGACAGTGATATATCATTTTTATTCTAAGGACAACTAACAGCTAACCGTTTATTTTCTGTAGTTTTTAACGTGCGACTGCTACGCAGGAGGCGCGGGTTCGATCCCCGCTCAGTGTAAATATTTGTATACATGAATAAGGCTATTTGCATTGGTCCGGGTGTTTCTAAGTAAGTATAATAATATAATGCTCCCAATTCTGTTGTTACATCTCTAAACTTAAATTTCTCTAAAAAAATCTAATTGCATCTCTTTCTTTCATGATCAGATAAAAAAGGACAGATGATTTTATTTAAGTTAAGACCTGTCAAATTAAGACAGCGCCTTGTTGGTGCATAGTAAGTTAAGTCGCATGTTCGTAGATGTCGACTAAAATTGAAGCATAACGTCAATGCGCCGACTTAATTTGACAGGTGTTTACTAAAATAAATCATCTGTCCTTTTCTATCTGATAATGAAAGAAACAGATGCAATTAGAAAATTTTAGAGAATTTTAAGTTTAGAGATGTAACAAAAGAATTAGCAGCAATGTATGTATTTACAAAAAAAAGGTATCTATGTATGTTTATCCGCATTCTAGATTCCATAACACAAGCTAGTTAAGCTAAGCTTACCATGGGTCTAGATAGCGTTGTGTAGAATGTTGTGGAATATTTATTACTAGCTTTTGGCCGCGGCTCCGCCCGCGTGGATGTCGGTTATCGTGACAAAACATAGCCTATGTCCTTGCTCAAGGTCTAACCTATCCCTATTCCAAATTTCATCAAAATCGGTTCAGTGGTTTAGGCGTGAAAGCGTAACATACAGACAGACAGACAGACAGAGTTACTTTCGCATTTATAATATTAGTATGGATTATTTATTATTATGGTAGGTACAGTCAGCAACAGATTGATATTGACTAGGAAAGAACTCAAAAAGATCTGAATACTAAAGTCCAAATAATTAGGTATTATTCTATAGTTAAAATAAATTATCTAACCGAGCATATTAAATTAAGAATGTAAAAGAGCGGTAAACATGCGTCGGTTCTTATTTTATAGTTTTTATTTATTTTTAATCATCCACCCAACCTATAATAGTGACCGATTTGCCTATTAAATTTTATGACGTCACTAAATCTTTTTCATACAAGTTACCTTAAAACTTATTATTTTGACGTTTAGTAAAAAGTAACTAGGTAATTTGACTAGTCAGTAGAATACCCAATTGTAAGCATCCAGAGTAATCAAAATATCTTGGGCATCAGTTTTCCAACCAGTGTATCTTACAAACCATATTTTTTTATAAAGGACACATCAATTTGACTTCACCTCAACTGATAGTAAGCTAAAAGCCAAAGTCTCGGAAAGAGGGTCACCATCATAAACATGTACCATGTTAACAGTGGTGGCACTCAGCTTGACGGCCTCATCAGATTGCTTTTCAAGCCCCGCTTAAAGGACCCGGGACTGTAGGACTCGGAGACAAGGGACTGCTCTTTCTGTTTCCCTAGTAAAAGTAGACGCTTCCACTTGAATTGCCTTCTTGGCTTTTATGAGAGTAACCGTCCTTTCCTTCACAGGACAACACGTGCAGGGCTAAGATGCCATCCGTATACGGTGCAGAATTACCTTCTAAAACCAAGCGTTTCAGTGACTCATTCCTATGTCGCACCATTAAGACCTGGAACTCCCTGCCAGCTCACGTGTTCCCTTCTTCATACAGTCCCAGGTCCTTTAAGCGGGGCGTGAAAAAGCATCTGTTGAGACCGTCAACCTGAGTGCTACCACTGTTAATATGGTACATGTTTACGATGGTGACCCTCTTTCCGAGACTGCCTTAAGCTTACCATTAGAGGAGATATCAAAAACTCCCAACCCTAGAAGAAAACCGGCGCCAGATCCTTGCCCGTTATCAGCAGGTCAGATGAAGGTTATTGACTCCGTAGTTCTAAGATACCTCGACGCCATACATTATATATATATGTATTAAATAAACCAACATCGCTTTAGATGTGAAAGCTATTTATTATCTAACTTAAATACAAATAAGGTGCTTTGAAAGCAAAATATGCCTATTAATCAAAACGCTTTCAAATAGAAAATAAATACAGATCCAATCAAATCATATAAATTATTAATTTACATTTTGTTACTGTCCTTACTTCCAACTCCGTTGGAATCTATAGGTATAAATTTAAAAAAATATATTGATTATGTACCTATAAAAAATTAAATAATATATAGGTAATTTTATTAGAAATTATAGTTTCAATGTAGGTTAATATTCATTGGGTGCGAAACGATAATTTAATATTATGTAGGTATGGCACGGAAGTAGAGAGGGGACAATGGGTGCAATAGGACCTATTATTTTAAAATTTAAAATTATTTTTCAGACCAACAATTCATAGTGTTAGTAATAATTTAACGTAAGAAGTAATGTTTACTTTAAAATATCTAAAAAAAATTATATTCTGTAGGTACAATAATTAAAATACTAATCTCGTGGCTCAACCCGTGTAAAAGATCACATAAAATAATGGATGTTTTCCGAAGAAAAAGTGTTCTATAAATTCTTTTCTAACGAATTTTAAAAAATTGAAGAAAAACGTTCAACGGTCTAAGAGTATTAAAGGTAACAAACTGACAGAGAGAATTTCATATTTAAAAATAGTGTGTCTCATTAAATAGTCTGTCATCGCGTCTGAATGATTTATTTACGTCAAACAAAAATAGGGCTCGTCTATGGGAAATAAAAAAAAAACGTGAGGAATCAGACCCTTGTTTTTATAATTCCATCCCCCTTTATTTGCCTTTCCCAGTCTCGGCACGGCGAGACATCCTTGTAAATCTTTTTTTCTTAGAATTTTTAACACATAGTTACAATATTCTGATTTGTTTTGTATGTAAGTTAAAATACTTACCTATATATGCGTTTAAACTGTACATTTAAGTAATTCATGTCTGCCTATGTAGGATTACAAGTATAAGTTAGCTGGCTAACATAAGTAACTCTGTCCGTCTGTCTGTCTGTCTGTCTGTCTGTCTGTCTGTCTGTCTGTCTGTCTGTCTGTCTGTCTGTCTGTCTGTATGTTACGCTTTCACGCCCAAACCGCTGAACCGATTTTGATGAAATATGGAATACAGGTAGATTAGACCTTGAGAAAGGACATAGGCTATGTTCAGTCGCGATAACCGAAATCCACGCGGGCAGAGCCGCGGGCAAAAGCTAGTAAGAAATAATTCCGATTGCATCTAAACCTCACGCATGCACATTACCCTGAATTAATACATAAATAAAACTTGAAAATCTGTTTTCAGGTCACTAACAACTTTTCTATTTGAATGAAATTTTTATAGCGTTTATTATGCTAACTTTTAAGTTCGAAATTCATCGGGAAGAAGAAGTACTCTGAGCTATTGAGCCACACCTGAACCACTATTTCCCTTCTCTTCTTAATATCCGTCTTTAAGGGCGACGGTGGACCCATCTACCAACTTTCTTACGAACTTTTTGGAACCAATGAATGATTTTTCAACCATTTTTAAACATGTTTTCTGTGTTCTCTTAAAATAGATCATAAAATTATATTACTAGATGAAAAATATACTTTATATTCTCCTACATAACATTATCAACAGTGAATACTAAATTAGGTAATTGGATTAGGTATTATTTAGATAATAAATGTCTTGTGTTAATTCTAAAGTAAACAGGGTCATTGTACGCTCTATTATTTTACTTAGTATTAGATACATGTTCTTGGCTAATTACTCATTATTATAATTTATTTATGCATTAAATTGTCGGTAAGTAAATAAACTTATTTTTAATCCGAACGCCAATTCTCGTTGTATCCAAAAATAACCGCTTTTTTTAAACTCTAATCATAATCATAATCATATTTATTCTGTGGATCATAGGTTAGGTATAAAGGTCTTATAAGCTATGTTATGTACGCTATGTCCTACCACATGTGGTTTACAGATTATTGTAATAACTGACACACAATTGTAATTTTAATAATATATGACATGCAAGTATTATAAAAAACCCATTAAGCACTACATATTATGTCGGTATATAATATTAGATAATTAAATATTGAAAATCCAGATATAAAACGTGAATTAATATTAAACGTCAGTAAATTTATTATACACAAGATAAATAATTCAAATAAATGTCAATTAATATTAAAAATGTCAATCAATTATACATGTCAATCAAATATAGTCAATCAAGTATAGTGTCAAATAATTGTATTATCATTCAGAAATAATTCCGATTGCATCTAATTTAATTTAAACTCTAATTTGATTTATTTTGTATTTTTTGACCACCAAGTCCAAGAGAAAAGCCATGCCAGAGTCTTGCCCACCCAGCAGGTATACTAACTAGGTTTCTTTTTATCGTGCGAAAAATCCCTGGTGGAGGTGGTTATGTCGGACTTGAACCGACCAAAACGCACGCCGGTCTTGGGTCCTTGGTTGCTGGAGGTGAGATTGCCGAAAGCATATCTCTCGCACCCCGGCACACCCAGGACCATCTCTTTCGAGATAGTCCCCTTCGGATACTAACTAGGTTGGGTTGCCTTTGGCCCTAAGGATAATTGTAAGGTCCCATAGATACACCATGGTTAACTCATACATACTAATTAAATATCGGAATGAAAAACTTTGACTTTTAGGCACTTATTGTATTAAGGTTTATAATAATAAAATATGAACTCTAAATTATTCCAAAATGCCTACCATTATTTAATAGGTATATTCAGTTAAATTGATTTTATTTTCTCAGTAAAATCTATCCACTCTGCTTTTTATTACAACTAAAAGAGGACATTGGGCATTAATGACTCCTATCCTGGCACAGTTACCTAAAAAAGATATTTACTATTATCTTTTTGTGTTAAAAGTGTTAATTTAATTCAAAATGATAGAGATAAATTTAAGTTGGAATGTAAAGATCAGTCATAAGCACTTCTTATTTACTTTTATAGATGTTTCTTCGAAAACGACGTCAGGTACGAGAATTTCAATGGATATTTGTTTTCATGTAAATCAAACTCGTTATAAACAAATATTAGCCAAAAATCTATTCATCTTCAAGTAGTTTTGGGTTTATAATTACATAATAAACATAATTTAAAAAGTTGTAGGTATGAATAAGCAACTAGATATATGCATAATTATACCGAGGTAAGTTTGTGGATAATATAATATTTATGTAGCTTGTGCTTAAATAATTATTATTAAGTTCTGATTTTTTTTATGTATTTTGTAATTTTGTAGTGTTCCTGTGTGTTTACTTTATAGAAAGGTTTATCAAATTCGCTTGATGTAGCATTAGTTGCACTAATTACAAATCACGGCGGTTGTCAAATGCATTACCTATGTAATAAAAATGGTTACTTATCTAAAATGGTAAATTAAAAATTTAAATAAACAAAATTAGTAAGGACTTAGTAAAAAAAGGATATACATTATCTGTGATATGAACCGTACAATGTTATAATTAAGTAATTTAAACTGTTTCCTTATAGCGGAGAAGCGTAAAATATGGAAATGTCTGCCAGCTCAACATTAACGTTGACAAAAACCATACAAAAAAACTCCTTATGCTGTTTTTTAGCTTTCTTTTTCACACATGGCAAGCTTTCGCAGCCTCTATCCTACTCTACCTACCTCCTATGAGGACAACGCACTTCAAAAGATCTTAATTACATTTCGCATTTACATAAAACATTTGGTAGTGTAATGACAAAAATCAATATGGGTAAATGAGGAGATGCTCGATACGTGAGCAAATATAATATATCTATGTCTCGTGTCTCGTTTTTTTTCCTATTGCCATAAAAGGTGCACATAAATTAAAAAGTCAACTCTAAAAGTTCGTCTTCGCCTAAATACATGACAAGTAACCTCTCCCTCCCTGTCTCCCCTCTTACACAAAGTGACAATAAGTCGCGCACGCACACACAGCTATTGTTTGTACACTCACACATGTACAGAACCGGCTAGGTATTTGGTTTCCCGCCACCGGCGCGAACACGCACACAAAACACGAAGAGCAAACAATACAAACACCAACACACAAGTAAATTTAAACTCACCTCAAAATAAATCCATTAGAAAACACACTTGTTCAAACAACTAGCGCTTAGCCTCGAAAACGCGTTGAAAAAACACTCGCCAGCATCCGATGTGTGCTCAACACTTTTCCAAACTTTCTGTGCACCCCAGTTCTTCGTTAACACAAGAGTTCCCGCCAAAAGTGAATTCAAATTTTACAAACTAACTTCCAAAAGCGCGCCGATCACATTTAAATTCAAAACTGTCACAACAGGACGCCTACATTGATCATTATTTATCGAAGTTGTTAATCAAAATTATATCTTGTTATCTTTATAATTAGGTCTTCACACGGACTATCTTCATATCACGCTACGATATTGCAAATATTATTTCACGGCCGAAACGCTTCCGCAATTCAATTGTGAGTTTTAATCAAACACTATGGCGAAATAAAAGAAACTGCGACAAGTGGCCCCACTTATTAACACACGTTGCGCGGTAAAAATAAACTATGATTAACTACCATTAAGATTCGCGGAGACAACCGAGGCACCGGCGAGTTTGCGAATAGGTTATGAAAAATAAATTAAATGTAAATAATGCACGAAAAAACTAATCTTTACAATTAAAACCTGCCAATAAATTCGCGAATTTGTTTACCGCGTCGCTATTTCGGTCGCTAGAGACGGTTCCGATATGAATAATTATTATCGCCGGCGAGCGAACATCGACGCATAGTTGTCGTTTCATAAAACGTGCGCGTTAAAACTGAGTCGAAAGGCTCGGCCCGTGTCGGAGCATAGCGCCGAATAAAATAAACAACAATATACCTAAATAAGCGAGCGACGGGCGCGGCCTAGTGTGCGTGTATGTTGTTGTGTGCGTGTGTAAACAAGGGGCAGCGCGGCTTCAATGACATCCTCGCCCGGCACCCAGTGATATGCTCATTCAAATTATTTTTGCGATAAGTACCAGTTATACTGTCCCTGAAGTGATAACACTACCAAAAATCAAAGATAACCATATTTGTAATTTGTAGTACTATACTTGAATTCGGAACCTTGATTATAATGTAACAAGCTGATTCATATTAACAATATAAAATTAGCAGGACAAATCAATGCAGTAGGTAAAACGCAAATAAAAAAATGTTATGCACTTTTCGACTACTGTTATCTTGATATGATATTTTTTCACTGTAAAATGGAGAGATAAGCCAATGTTCTAACAAGTGCAGCCTAAACACACATTATAAATTTACAAAATTACCATCCTACTGACTCTAAATGCTTAAGCAACCATTTAACTTACCTAACTTACCAACTTATAAATTCCTTTTTTGGCGCTTACTGTTCTAATATACCTGCCTAAGGTAATAAAAATAACCGAAACGAACTTGAATTTCAATACATTATAAAACATTGACCCTAATAGTCTTCAATATTAGGTATCTTTGCAATGTCTAAAATAAACTATAGCTAATAAAATTTCAAAATAAAAATCAAATAGGTAGTCACTTAATTTCACGTTAATCCTTGTATGGTAAACTTACGTTAAACTTATGGTATTTTGAAATTAAGCTATAAAACATGCCAATTTTAAACCATTACTCAACATATAAACTCATTATTTCAGTTTATTCCATAATTCCATTTTAAATTTAAAAAAAAAAACATAAACTGCCATACCGTATCCTTATTTCCCCAATTGCCTCGCGAGAATAAACATATGACGTCACCGGCGGGTAAACAAACAAACAAACACATGCGCGCCGCTCATGTTTCCTTAATACAATTATTATTTCGAATGTGGAACGCGAGCGGGACGGACGTTTGCTCGCGATTTATTTTTAAAACTAGCCAACTGACCATTTTTACAATTGAAACTCCTTGTTGTATAATGTTCATAAGTAGCTAAACTGTTTAGTTATGCATAAATGTTCACATTTCTCTGTTTACTGTACTGCTAGGGTATAATTTTATTGTTCAGCGATATTAATCGTGTACATTGAGTTGATATATTCATGTCTGGGTAGGTAAATGCAGTGTTCGTAATGGTATTTTGCGCATTGATTGGTGACTCTTGTTAAAAAAAGGTTTATGAAAAAAAGAGTATTGAGTAGGTATAAAGAGAATGTACTTATCTGTGGTTTCATTTTATTATCCGTTAAATGGAAATATATATGAAAAATTGTATAGGATACAGTACAAAAATTGTATAGGTCATATTATTGTCAAATAAGTTACACACAACAATAATAAAAGCGATAAAAGAGATTAATTTTTCAGCCGCGTGGTTCCCGGCTGAGTAAAATTTGGTCCACCCCGTCTCTTCCCATGCGGTGTCGTACTAGGCGACTACGGCCGTTCCCAATAACATACTTACAGTTGAAGATAGATCGCAACAGTCAAATTTGACGTATCGGCTGTTTAAATTGAAAACATGGTAACTGTTTTTTTTTGCGGGAAAGCGCATCGCGGTATAATTTTATTTTCCGAAATTGGTGTGAAATAGGAGTTACTATGTTTTGAATTTAAACAGCCGAGCACTTTATCCGTAGATGCGATCTATCTTTAACTGTCAGTATGGTATTGGGAACGGCCGTATGGGATCGGGCTGTTTAACATCAGTCAGATATACAGCCCAGACAGCCTCGCCTCGGCTCGAGTCTACAATAGTGCCCGGAATACGGCAATTGGCTCACCCCCTATTAGATGGGACTGAATAGAATGAGTGGTGAAATGTGGGTGTTAATTCACCTCTGCCTAACCCTATTAGATAGAGGCGTGATTATATGTGATGTGATAAGCTCGGTTATTTTTTAATGTTCCGTACCCAAATGTTAAAAACGAAACCCTATTCCTATGACAACCTCCGTGGCGTGGCGGTAGTGAATGCGACTGCTACGCAGGAGGCGCGGGTTCGATTCCCGTTCAGTGCAAATATTTGTATGCATGAGTATGGCTATTTGCATTGGTCTGGGTGTTTCTATGTATAGTAGGTAGACATTTACAAAAAAAATCTTAATATGTTTAACCGCATTCTAGATTACATAACACAAGCTAGTTAAGCTATGTTTACCATGGGTCTAGATAGCGTTGTGTGGAATGTTGTGGAATATTTATTTATATTCCTAATACGTAACCAGACTATATCTCATGGACAGTGGTAACCAGGCAGTTTAATTTTTCATAGATAAGTAGATAATATTATATTTCTGCCACCGCTCTGTAGTAAAACTAGAATGGTAGAGTCCGACTCGCACTTAACCAGTTTTTTTAACTATAGGAAAATAGACAGTTATAGCTCGAACCATATTCTTGAACCTTAATCACGAAAAATGATCTGCGATAGCCTAGTGGTATGGGTAATGGACTGCTGAGACGAGGTCTCGGGTTCGATCCCAGGTTTACCATGGCACACACCAATGACACCAATGACATTTCGATGCTTTTCGAAGTTATGTGTGTATTTATCGCAGGTTTATAAGTGCCCGGTTAATGGCAATAGGCTCGCCACCTATTACATTGGGACCTAAACATAAACTGGCGAAATGTGGGTGCTAGCAACTCTGCCTACCCCTTCGGGGAATATACGCGTGAGTTTATGTTATGTTATGTTAATCATGATATAAAAAGACTCTGGCGCGCGGATTGTTTTGTTTTTTTAAGAACCGAAGCTACTAATATTCCCTCTAACCCCTCCAACTAAGCTAAATTGCTTGTGCTAGGAGTGGGTTCACGTCGGTAGTGTAATGGCCAGGATTTGAACCCGAGACCTCTCGATCATAAGGCCGACTCCTTAACCACTAAGCTACCGACGCTTTTATAAATCAATGCATCAAATTTAAGCTCGTCCACCGCCGTCGCACCCCGTGCTATCTTCAAATTACATCCAAGAAACGTGAACTGCGCTTATAGAGCACATTTTGAGCACATTTTAGGTCCAAGATATATTGTTTTAGCTCTGCATCCTTTCGAAAGTAAAAAAAAAATAGTCAAATAGCCTGTTAGGCTAAAAAAATTAGTCAAATAGCCTGATAGGCTAAAAAAATTAGTCAAATAGCCTGATAGGCTATTTGATTAATTTCTTTTTACTTTCAAAAATTGACGACGTTCTTATAATATAATGAACTGTAAAAGTAAAATTTTCGTACGACAAATGGTTTTCAAGATATTTGATTTTGAAAAATTCAATAAAATTCAATTTGTCGCGCGTAGTGCAAATGTATAGAGTTCAAGAGAAATTCGGATTTATCTCGGTCTACGTTGCGTTTACACGTATATAGTTCATAATAAAAGTTATTTAAAATTTAATAAGGAATCTAAAAATTTGAATTGAATTTGATTGTTTAGATATTGACGTTTTTTGGGAATTTCAACTAATGAAAAATCTTTGTTTCAGTTTAGATATGCAATATTTTATTTTGCAAGGCATATTTTTTCAAAACAAGCTACCATATTAAGCAGTGTTGGGAAGAATCGACGACTTGGACAAATAGCCCATTCAAGTACCTAGGAAGGTAGGTACCTATACCTACCTATGAAGGAAAGGAGAGTTTCTTTGCAAAAACAATAAGATAATATTTGAAGAAGTAACTTAATAGACTATTTTTTAAATATTAAATTAAAACCAACATAATAATAGTAATAAAGTACAATATTTACCAGGAAGTCGAAGAAAGGGGAGGGGGGGGGGGGGTGATTCTGGCGTCGAATAATTCCCTCCCCATCGATGTCGTCTGGTTATATTTAATTCCTAACTATTATATTTTTAAATTTAGAACACATTTCATAGTTTTTAAATGATTTTTTTGTCTACGGTCAGGGCCATTGCGGTCGTTTCATTGTCCAAGTTGTTAACGACATTCCTAAAACAAAGAATGCTTAAATATTTCTTATGAATTTAGGTAGTTCCATTTCAAATGAATGGGGTCATTAGAATATTAGAGCGATCTTGATTATCTGCAAAAGTCTAAACAATAAAATGAAGGGGAAGTGTTATCAATATGGAAACTCATCATTTTCCTAACGATTTTCCGGGTTTTGTTCAAATTCCAAAGTTTATGCCTTGGAGCCCGGAGTACGCTATTCATTTTTGGGTGGTTTAAGGTTTTTTTTTGGATTCTTAAAACATTAATATGATATGTAAGTATTATTTAAATTAATAGAGAGCAACAAGTAAAAAATGGCAGTCTTCTTTTTTATTTTATTTATTCTTTACTATACACTTACATGGCATTTAAACAAAGAAAAGAAATATTATGTACAAAGGCGAGCTTAACTCAAGGTTGAGTTCTCTTCCAGCAAAGTCGGGAGTGCACAGAGGAATAGCAATACAATAAGAGGCCAAAGTCTTGTGTACATAGATTCTAAAGTTTTTATTTTTATTGTTTAATAAGTAAATCACTTATACTAATTTATATAAGTTATTATTTACATAGTATTAAAGTACTTAATGTTTCCTCGTATGTCATATTTATTCATGAATATTTTTAAACTTCTAATTACAAATAAAATAAAATAACCCTTTAAAAACTAAAACTAAGACTAAAATTAAAACGCGTCGTAGAATTCCTCCGCATCGTATGCCTCTTGTGGCAACGTTCCCAGAAGACAGGCAGCATTGCCACGTTGTATGGCAATGCTTATTCTCTGACCTAAAAAGAGGCCAGCCCTCTGGTCACGAGAAGCGTCGACCATACGCTTCGCAATCTCCCTGAAGAGATTGCGAGCGCTCGGGCCCCATGGCTCCAACTTCTCAACTCCAAACGGCACAAATCCATGCGTACATTAAATGTCAAGATTTTATAATGAAGGGGTATATGAAAGGTACACTCCTGACAAAGGCTTCTTCTTCGAGCTGATGGAAATTTTCGGTCCAATTAGATGTGTCCAGCCCAAAATTCGGTGACACTGACAGCCTCCGTAGTCGCCTTATTCAGGTCCTCCATTGTACATTGAGGACTCTCCCCGAGTGACGTTGATTGCGTGAACTTGGTTCCCAACTCTTAATATGGTTATACAAAAAGAATATTCATCTAAAACAATATTTTTTAATTGAAATGGTATTTTCATTAAATATTATATCTATAGGGCGAATACATAGGGAAAAACAATTTTCTCGGGTGGGACTCGAACCCGCGATCTTTCCCTTTCAGGACACAAGACATTCCCCTTGTACAGTTAGCATCCTTAATGCTGTAATATTCATTCAAATATACCTGTAGGGTTTGGATATTTGTCCGTCAATCAATCAATCAAGAACTACGGCCGGCGTACCCTAGACACCTAGCACTCGAGGCAAAGTCTGGGTCTGGGGCGACAAACAGTCCTGCTGGTCACCCTTTTTTTTCGTGCGGTAATCCCCTCGGATACCTCCCCCGCCGAAGCCGGAAGGGAAGGTTAAGTCGGACTCGAACCGATTAAAACCGCACGCCAACCGTGGGTCATAGTGCTAGGCTGGAGGTGAGGTTGTCTTCGACATATCGATATCCCTCGCACCCCGGCTAACCCAGGGCCATCCCTTGCGGTCTGGCTGATTTTTTTTTTCTCATACCGTTAGGAGCAAAGTGTTGCTTGCAGCTAAATTTCGACATTTTCCATGTACTTAGCAACTGCCATATGACCTCCACAACCACACACTACACACAATATCGAAGTTGTACTCAGTTCCTGAAACAAATAATGTTAACTAACAATGTAAATACCACTTTGTCTTACCAAGGCATCGAACAGGCTTCGCGGAATAGCTTGCAATTTATTTTATACTTTTCAACAACGCAGAGGGCAATATAGATGCAACCTTGGAACTATATTTAGGTTATTTAGAAGTGCATGACGTTTGACTACGGCTAGTGCTCCGGCTTACCTACTGGCTAACAGACTTGTTTAAGGGTCGCTTTCCACGATCCGTAATTATATAGACAGGTACGCGTGCGACCACGCATCGTTTTTTTTACGTGCGAAACCGAGCCGGTGGAGGCGGTTATGTCGGACTCGAACCTACTAAAACGCACGCCGTCTTTGGGTCTTTGGTTGCCGGAGCTGAGATTGCAGAAAAAATATCTCTCATATCATAAACAAGTCTATGATCTCTTTCCAGATGGCCCCCTTCGGGTTGTGGGGACCACAGTGTCCCCATCTAGCCTCGGGTACGGGGAGACACACTTTGCGCCGCCGCCTCGGCCTGCTTCTGCTAAGGTGACAGGCGGCTCCACCGATCACTATCAATATCTATGCATTAGAATTGTAATAAACTCTATATGTATGTAATGTTCTTCATAAATAACTAATGTTAGTGAAGTATAAATAAAATAAAAACAAACATAAACTGTCAATATCGCATCTATGTGAAGTCCCTCTGCAGATCGGGCATAAAAATTTTGTAATATTATATTTGCGAATACTTATTTCCTTATTTATTGATGTTAAGTAGTGTTTGGATGATCGTAAGAGACAGGTATTTGATAATTTACATTTACATATTTATGTTAATTTTAAGTTATAGGTAGGTAAGAACAGTCTGCATCAGAAGATCTTGACGAATAAAGTGCCCAAATGATTTTAATTCCATAGTTTTCCTCCCTTCCTGTTGACTGATTGTTTTGATATTTGGTACACACCTTTAATTCGGACAATAATACAATTTAAATCAACAAAACAGTTTGATTTGTTATTAATACTTCAGTTTCAAGATAATTTTGAGACTTTGTAGTCAATATATTTCTGATGCTGACTGTACCTGTCGAGGGTTAAGCTTAAACTCAAACAACATTTTCTAAATGTATTGTAGAGTAGCTTTTGCCCGCGGCTCCGCCCGCGTGGTAGTCGGTTATCGCGACCAAACATAGCGTTATGTCCTTTCTCAAGGTCTAATCTACCTACCCCTCTACCAAATTTCATCAAAATCGGTTCAGTGGTTTAGGCGTGAAAGCGTAACATACAGACAGACAGGACAGACAGAGTTACTTTCGCATTTATAATATTAGTATGGATTTGTTTTAGTTTTTATTTATCGGTTCAGTGATGTAACGCAGCAGTCGATGCGCTTTTAATTGCCGGTTTGCTTCAGTCAATTCTTGAGGTACCCACCTTTCAAGCTTTTTAATCTTCCCAATTTGCTTCAAGTGAATTAAAACAGTTTTATCACTAACACCGCAGCCTGCAGCTAATTCGGACGTGGTTTGCGATGGATCCGCTTCCACAATAGCCTTCAATACTTCATTATCAACTTGGGTCTCAGCTCAGGCCGTCCACGGGGTTTGTTCTGCAGGTAGAAATTTCCAGAACGAAAACGTTGGAACCAAAAACGAACTGTGTTATCTTTTGCAACATGACCGCCATAAACATCATTCACCATTCGAGTCGTTTACGCAGCACTAGTGCCACGGCGGAACTCGTATTCGTAAATAATGCGATATTTTAAGTTTTCCATTTTGTAAAATGAGTGACGCAAACAGAAAAAAAAACAGAAGAAAAAAAACAAATGAATGACGGTCATCGAAGCACAAATACATGAGTAAATAGCTGTACAAATTTGAATTTGGAATTCCTTACCAAAGACGAGAAAATCGTGATTAAAGTGGCCAGTACGAAAAACGCCAATTTCATATGTAAGGTTATAGTAAAGGGTGCAACGGGAAAGGGATCTTACGCCTCGCGGGCGGAAAAAAATTGGCGGTACGAAGTTCGCCGAGTCAGCTAGTATACTTACTACTCGACCTCCGCGTGTGAAACCGTAGGCAACAGCTAGTACTATAGAAAATGGAGATAAGATAACGAGACCTATAAGTACCAGTATTCTGCTTAATTCCGGACAAGTGTCTTTGTAGATAGACATTATAAATACGAGCTAAATTATTATCTTACTAACCTACTTGTCAGTTCACGTCTTTTGTAATGTAGGATAATAAATATAATCAACAACGATCGCCTGATGGTAACAGTTCCATAAAGAACCAAGCGGTTCGGCACTGCCTCCTTCTGCGAGCAAGTAACGCTCGGCCCGCGAAGGGCGAAGGCCCGGAAGGGAGAACAGAGGTCGTTTTGCGACCTCCGACGCCCGATTCGTCGGAGGTCGCAGAACGACCTCTATCCTCCATGAGCGCGGGGCTGGGGGTGACCGGTGGAGCCGCCTGTCACCCTAGCAGAGGCAGGCCACGGCGGTGGCGCAAAGATGAGGACACTATGGTCTCCACAACCCGAAGGGGGCCATCTCGAAAGATATGGTCTTGGGTCTGCGGGGGTGCGAGAGATATGTGCCATTGGTGAGAATGGCACATATCTGTCAACCAAAACCCAAAACCCAAAGACGGCGTGCGTTTTAGTCGGTTCGAGTCCGACATTACCACCTCCACCGGCTCCGGTTGGGGGTGGTACCCGTGGGGGCTTTGCGCATGCTAAAAAAAACTACATGTCTTTATAGAATAGATGCTCTTACCAAGACAGAACTCATTTCTACGGCGAGCGAGCAGCAGCTTATATGATCGTTTCAAGCAATTTAAATTCGATATCTTTAACTCACTAATAGAAACTGTAAGACGGTTGCTCAGTCTCGATTTCTTCTCAACCTTCTCTTGAACCTCAATTTCTTCTGGTGAAATAAGTTGATATTTACTTAGGACATCCTACTTTAATACATATGTACCTATATTTTTTACTTGTACTTATAATGAGCTAACGAGCATCTATGCCATCAAGACACCTCTCCATACCCGGGCATAGATGGGGACCATTCCCCACAACCCGAAGGGGGCCGTGAAATAAGTTGATATTTACTTAGGACATCCTACTTTAATGCATAATATATGTACCTATATTTTTTACTTGTACTTATAATGCTGTCATACTGTGTTCACTTTCATTTGATATTGCACTAGTTCTATTCGTGGATACCTATTTAATTGGCTGTCTGTCACGTATTTTTGAATGTGTATCTTGTTGTATGGTAGCTGTTGGTCTCCCAAATAAATATAAAAAGAAGTATGTTCACCAATCCTAAGTCTGACCTGGCTAGAACTGGCAATGTACTATCTAGCCACGAGCTTTATAACATCTATTACTAAATTAAAATCCAGACTAATATTATAAATGAAAAAGTAACTCTGTCTGTCTGTCTTTCTGTCTGTCTGTATGTTACACTTTCACGCCTGAACCACTGAACCGATTTTGATGAAATTTGGTCTAAGGGTAGATTAGACCTTGAGAAATACATAGGCTATGTTTGGTCGGGATAACCGACATCCACGCGGGCGGAGCCGCGGGCAAAAGCTAGTGCTATATAAGTGCCTATCTATTCTTTTGTTGAATAAATCTTTTTTCTTTCTTTTCTTTCTTTCAACTACCTGTCTTGAAATATATATACTCGTACTAAGGATGTTCACCCATCCTAAGACTGACCTGGCTAGAATTGCTTAACCTTGCAGTGTCCTATTTAGCCACGAGCTTTATAACATCTATTACTAAATTAAAATAGTTAATATATTCAATGTTTTATCGTTACTATAAAAATTAGAGTCGGAATGTCCGACTCAGGGCCAAGAGATGTGTCTATGGCATACAAATGTCCACGGGCGGGACTCGAATCTGGGGCCGTCGGCTGACTGCTAATGAAGTCAAATTTAACGAGCGCGGCCGCTTACATAATATGACGTAATGTATATTTGTTTATTGTAGTGTACCAGCCATTAGGATAGTTTGCTGGCGTGGAAAATCTCTGACAAATTTATTTTGTTTTGAACAGACTTCAAAAGGAGAAGGTTCTCTATTCGATCGGTATGGTTTTAAGAAAATAGTTTTCAGATGGCAGTCGGTTCTCGGATAAAATCGAAGTTCAGCCCCATCGTGTTTGGGCTGGAAGAGACGGAGGCCTCAAATGTAACCGGGACTGGCAAGGATAATGATGAGTTTTTAGAACTTATTTTATATAGGTACATCCGTACATACATGCACAGAGCCGTCTAGACAATTATAGATTTTTGATCTCTTAATCTTAGGCCCGTATTCTAGAATGACACTCAGCCTGAATCTCGATTTGTCTGAGGACAGATTGTACAGACCCCATATCAATCTGCCTATACGTGATTCAGGATGAGTGTCATTCTAGAATTCAGGCCTCATATATAAACGACGTGTCACGTTGTTTGTCCGCGATGGACTCCCAAACTACTTAACCCATTTTAATATCGTAGAACAGAACTGGTGAGAATAAAAAGTCCCGTTTGTTCTACTGTGGAACTGTTCAGTAGAACAAGTGGGAACAAACCCCCCGGTAAAGGGTTTACCGGGGCTAGCGGTGAAGTGCCAATGTCGGCGTCTCAGGCCTCTATTACCGGGGTGTAAGGTTCTCCAAAAAGGCATGTCCCTCGCACCCTGACTGACCCAGGGCCATTTACAGTTCTAAGATGGCCTGCTTCGGGCGTGGGAACTAGGAAACACATTGTCCACCCTAGAAGCAAAAGCGTTTATGGGAATACACAATTTGAAAGTCGAAATATGATTATGCCGGCTGGACTGGATGCTTTCGCGAGAATGTGTCTGGTATTGTATAGGCCGAAGCGTCGAAAATGGCGTCCTGTTCGCTAGGCTAGCTTAAATACCTACTGAATACCTACCTACATGTGGGGATGTTATCAATTTAACTTTTTTTTTATAAAGCTCACGTCAATTTGACTTCACCTCGCCTGATGTTAAGCTAAACGCAAAGTCTCGGAAAGAGGGTCACCGTCGTAAACATGTACCATCTTAACAATGGTGGCACTCAGCTTGACGGCCTCATCAGATGCCTTTTCACGCCCCGCTTAAAGGACCCGGGACTTACGTAATGCCATCGACATTAAAGTATATAGAAGAATTGAGTGTCTATTCTAATCATGTCCTCTCTCTGTCTTCTAATCACGTGCTAAACATTCTGTCTGTACGGATGGGTGCCTACAACGGATCTGCACAGACGTTACAATATCGGAGCTGTCACTACGTGTAGTTATGTACATATTTCTCGCTAAACAACCGCGTGTGAGTAAATAATTGTTTTCTATACATTATGTACAATATGTACAAATTGTATATCATTATTCGGTACCTACGTTTACACGTGATGTATCGCCATTTGCGATGTATTAGTGTTTGTTTTAACTCTGTCATTATTCTTGGAAAAGAGACACAATCTACATGATTAAATAAGTAAGGAAATACAATACTATTCAAAATCATTTATTCTGCATAGACCATTAAATCGGAACTTACAAAACAACGATATAGAAATAAATAGCAAATGGACCACCGGCACCGGTTCGAAACGCGGCCCAGACCTTAGAAGACTCCGGCAAGAAACTTTTTTTTTGGTCTTATTACAAATATTCACCTTATAATCTAGATAGAGTCATTTGCTCGAGTAGCATAGTTGAGCGAACGGCTCATTTATTTCCAAGCTTATTTATTCTCTAAATATTCTTGGATTTTATAATTTCTAATTCTAAATTCTAGTTAATTAACTTAAATTCTAATTTCTTGGATTCGTTTCTGGCACAGTTTACTCTTAACTGCATTTTTAAATGTCCTAACAGGTAAATCTCTAATTTCATTAGAAAGCTTCTTAAAAAAAATACCTACAGTTGCCCTGGAAAATACCATTTTTTTGTCCGTCAACCCACTAGGATTCACCGCCACGGTACACTATGATGTATGGATCGCCTCCTAGTTCGTGGGACCGAATATAATAGTAGGCGAAATGTACTCGTATGTGCTAATACACCTGCCTAACCCTTCGGGCAATTACAGGCGTGAATACATGTGTGTCAATCAATCTCGTTCCCAATGTCTTGTTCACGACTCACGGCTCCTTCTGGGAGCTGCGGCCCGCGACGAGCAGTGCGCGTTCAAATCCGATAATAGCTCCCGAGAGGGGGCTTCTATTCGTGACGATTCTGGTCATCCTCTGAAAATTCATCAACTTTCTGGCAGAAAGTTTCTTCACCACTACTCTAACCAATATTGAGCTACATAAACCCGTCCTGGATATTAGACATTCTCTTGGGATAACCCGGATAACACTGGAACGAAGAGATGAAGAAGGTGGTCAAATATAACCTGTAAGGGCCGGTTTTTTGATCCGTAGTTAAGTAAAAAATTGATTAATTATTGTAACAAATGGTTAAATTTCTGATAAATTGGTATTTTTATTCATAGTTAGGTCAACCTGTAGTTAAATATGTAACTATTGGTCATTATAGTTATCCACAGTTCCATCGAGTGGTTAGCAATATGGCGTCTAGTTAACTATTGGTTGTTACAGCTGTTTATGATCTGTCAAAAGATTCAAAGGCGCCATCGACAAAAGTCAAATATTGGCAGTCAATGATTGATGAATCTAAAGTGTTGACTGAAAAAAATAACTCCATACTGAAATATCGGGTATCTCGGTGTTCATTACAAAGGCAACATAGTTAACCATTTGTCACAATTACAATTAGTAAAATCCTGTTAAAAAACGGAATCTTGTTTCAACAATTGGTTAATGCATGACAAATGGTCAAACCACGAATCAAAAAACCGACCCTAGGTAACTTAAAAAAGAGTATTTTCTCTGTAAGGAACAGGTTGCTGGCCTCCACCTAGCCTACATTCTAGCAATTCACCGGAAAGGGGTGAATGTATGTACTTATCTGTATGTAATCCATAGGAAAAGCTGCGTGGCTCCCTACCTACAATTTCTTTCGAATTCCACTAAACAGGAATCTTGTCTTGCCCGCTTGGAAGTCGGAGGACGACCAGTCCAAGCGGGCAAGAGAAGACCAATGATGGTCTTTAGAATGTTGCATGTATGTTATACCAGAGCATGAACATCGATAGCGCGATGCAGGATCGACGAATCTTTCCTTTTGAATACTGTAATTTATCTATAAATAATTAATGTTCTACTAGAACATTATTCACAATGCTGATCTAGATCCTAAGTAAGCATAGCTTATCTGACTGTAACGTAACGTAACAGAGCATGAACATCGATAGCGCGATGCAGGATCGGCGAATCTTTCCTTTTGAATACTGTAATTTATCTATAAATAATTAATGTTCTACTAGAACATTATTCACAATGCTGATCTAGATCCTAAGTAAGCATAGCTTATCTGACTGTAACGGCTTCTATAAAAGTTTATTTTGTAAATACATAAACAAGTATATATAGGGGGTCCCAGTAAGAGTGCACTTTTTAAAATTGGAATATATTTTTTTTCATGCAAGTGGTAACTCTGAAATTTTACAGTTGTCACCTCAATTTATACCGATTATTAAAAATGGAGCGCTTTTTGAAAGAACAACCCGTTACAATTGTAAAAACTCATTACAAAACAATCGATTTATTGCAGCAACGATTTCCAGAACACATTATCTCACGAAATTCTGATGTCAACTGGCCACCAAGATCGTGCGATTTAACGCCGTGCAATTTTTTTCTTTGGGGTTTTGTGAAATCTCGGATTTGTACGAATAAACCCGAAATAATTCCTGAGCTCAAATCGAAAATCCAACGCGTCATCGGTGAGATACAGCCACATCTCTGTGCAAAAGTTATGAAAAATTTCATGAAAATGCCGGATATTTTATTCCATACATAATCGGAACATGTCTTCTTTAAAATACAATAAAAATATCACAACCCTGTCATAAAATACTTGCTTTAATTTTAAAATTAATAAATACACTATTATTGAGACACCCTATACCTACATGATAACACGAGAATCAATGCAAATAGACATACTATTAGATAAATATTTATTTTCACTCAGCGGGAGTCGAATCCATGATTTCCAACACAGTCGAAAGCCCAACTTTTACGCTACAGAGGTCGTCTATAATAATACAGTAGAATCCACTAATAATATCATTGAAGGGAAGTGACAAACACGTCATATTAAACGGACTCGATGCAAAACGAGACGAGCTCAAGGCTCGCCCACCCGGGGCCATACATTATAACTACGTCAGGGGGTGCTGACTTGTAGCGTATGTGGCCGTACCCGCCGTACATGCGCTTCAAAGATAGACTACATCAGTCACCTGAGAGCACATCAACGAAGCTCTCATTAAACAGAAGCCAGTCGCTGTGACCGAATCTGGTCGGGAGAAGAAGATTCTCAAAACAAAACTTGCTAATTTTGCGCTTGATAGTAATAATCTCACCCCCTGCTAAGGGACTGAAATCGATAGTTGATGAAATTTGGATGTTAATACGTCTCTCCCTGCTGACACCTACAGAGATTTCCAGGCTTTTTCTTAGATACATCAAGTATATGTGTATCTAAGGAAAGGAGTAGTAGAGCAGAAGCGGACTCTGGGCTTGTTTCTGCACATTACATACAAATATTTGCACTGAGTGAGAATTAAACGCGCGTCCCCTGCGTAGGCGTAGCAGTCACGTTCACTACTCTGCGCGATATCTTCTCTTGATTTTCAATTCTTTACCTATAACCTTATAGCATATCTACTCTGTGCATAAAGTCATATCTATTTTTCGGAAAAACTATAACACGTAATAGGTTACTTCACTAAAATTACTAACAGCAGCCTCTATTGAATTTAAAATTAGACAGGCTTCTTAGAAATAAATACGTGAATATCTGTTTCTCTATTCGAACGCCAATACCGATTGCATACGAAGCTTGCATAGTCAGCATCGGATCGAGAACAAAGTACTCATTACCTCCCCCACATTCTGTTGCCTGTTGTTCTGTTATTTGGTACATACTTTTAGTTGGGAGTCTCTCCTTCTTCATCCTAGCATTAATCCCTTTCGTATCCGAAGCCTTTCAACTTGCAGTCTGGGGTTCCGCTTTACCAGTCTATCTGCGGATTTGGCTGAACCTCGATATTTTCTGTGAAGCGACTGCCATCTGACCACCACAACCAAAAGGCGATATCAAAGTTAGACCAGCTGAGACTTTTTAGGTCTCCAATTACCCGTAATGTCTGCCATAGATGTTCGTATGACAACCGGAACCGACGGCTTAACGTGCTCTCCGAGGCACGACCAGACCAATGCAAATACCCATATCCATGCATACAAATATTTGCACTAAGCGGGGATCAAACCCGCGCGCCAGTAGCCACAGAGCTGACTTCTAGTTCCTTTTTCGTTTAGTTTTTTTAGTTGGGCAAGGCATTCCCCTTGTAAAGGAAAGATCGCGGGTTCGAGTCCCGCCCGAGAAGATTATTTTCCTTTTGTAGTCATGTACGTTCTGACGCTAACTGCTCATTGAATTGGCTGCTATTTGCATTTTGGTCAGAAATCTGTTCCTAGAGGCTTAGGCAGAGGGTTGGTGAGGAAGGGAGTGAGAGGTTGGGAGGGTGAGGGTTAGGCAGAGGTGAAATTAACATCCACATTTCACTAATAACTCTAGTGGGTCCTATGTAATAGGGGGTGAGCCTATGCCATAATATTCCGGGCACTATGGTTGACTCGAGCTCATATCTGAGGCTGAATCTGAAAAATAAGTATACTATATCTGTCTGATGTTAAACAGCCCTATCCCTTAGTCGCCTCGTACGACACTGCATGGGAAGAGATGGGGTGGCCCAAATTCTTCTTTGCCGGGAACCGTGCGTTTCTAATATAGACTATGGTTAAGTAAACCTACTATTCACCGGAAAACTACATCTAAACAATTTTCTCCACCAACAAGCATAGGCAATACTGAATGAGTACATTCAGCACCTAAAAGCTACATCTTAACTAAATATTTTCAAAAAAATACAGGTCAGATAAATATTTACTACAATAGAACGAAAATAATTGTTGATTCAATATGGCCTTGATACATAAACTGACACACTAGTAGGTAACTCGCAAACAGACAAAGATACGCTGGTAAACATAGTTTCCTAGAAATATCTAATTATGTATCTAGCTAGCCTACGCACAGTGTGTTATAGAAGCCGACTTGCGGACATGTGTGGTTTATATGTCTATTTGATGGGCACCATCGTGATGAAGAATTGACAGAAATCCCGATACGATAATCTTCTCTAGTTTTAGAGATATTAATTTTTCTATGAGAGGTCAATGACCTTAAGAAAATCTTTATTTATTTTTATTAGGAAAATTATGACCCCATTACACTTTATTAGCACTCAGAGTAGTATAACTGTATGCTATATATTTATATTAAAAAGTAGAAGACAGTAGCTTTAGTAGTCTGAGAAATATTAAATATTTTCTGTTTTTCACAATTATATTTTTGATAATTGTACATTAGCGTTGTAGCATTTTATTTTTGGTTATTACTATGCACAATAGTGTCGTCTACAATATACTAAAATTTCACAAACTTCAAACGTAGGTTAAAGGAGAAAAAGCGTTTCTAAGTTTTTTTGAAATTTCTATGGAAATAGGGTTGTCAACATTTAATTAATTACAAATATTAAAATCAAAGTTTTTAGGAGATTAAGGTTGAGAAGAGATTCAAGGAAGGAGAGAGGTTTATGTAGATTGTTGCGCCAACTGCGTGTTGACGTGGTAAATAATTCCAAAAGTAAATAAATACTAATAATAAGTTTTTTGGTTTTTATTTTTAGGACTCCTCATCAGAGTGAATTAATAATTCTTCTAATGACAAAGAAAGTGACTCATCAAGTCCAGGAAGCGTAACATTTTCTGTCGAGGGTTTTAACAGAGAAAGGACTCTCTCGGGTAGGGCTGTGCGTTTATTTTTATTCTTTCGCAAGTCAAAGGACATGGTAGTTATGAGTGGATCTGAGGATTCCAAAGCTCGAGAAATAAATCAAGAAAGGTAGTTTGGCGATTTAATTTTCGCGTATGATGCTCGCGATCATAACGCCAAAACTTATTTCTCGATTCACCGGCTTGTTCTGAAAGCATACCAATCGGCAAGGAAATCGATTCTATAATGTTTTCACCATGTATCAGTATTTTATGCAAGGTGAGTGACATATAAAACCACTTATAGTGTTCCACATATCTAGTGGCGAGATCATAGCAAAATACTTTAAACTTTTTAGAATCTATTTCCAAACCGCTTCTCCAGTCATCGTGTACTGATATTGGGTTTTAGCATATGCCTAACGAGGGCGGTACCCTTCCCAATACCACACGATGACCATCGTAAAGAAAATTGCCAGGTAGCATATCTTTTGCCATGAGAATAGTATATTTACAATAAGTACATAATATTTACCTATAACGTCAATAATGAGTCATCAGTAAGAACTTTGCGGATCATAAATGGTACATTTCACACAATAACTTAATTTTTGACAACCCTAAGCAAGATTTTTAAAAAATCATATCTTACGAAACCCGTGTTTTACGCGTCTGGTTTTTTTTGTGGCAATACATATTAAAATTATACATATAATTCAATTTGAAGCAAATGCTACAATGCAATAGTTTTCGAATAAAAAAATATTTAAGTTATCATAGAAAATATTTTTTTTCTTTTTTTTAGTACTCTAGTCATCAATTATTTATGTGTACATTTGTTCTTTAGGTCAACATTCATCATGTTTATAAAAAAAATATGGTTAAAAATCATAAAGAAATCAGCTATAAAGTTTTTCGGATTTCTATGGATTTTTCTCGATTTTTTTAATTTCTCAAAAAGTATGACACGTACATCAACGAAAGTTTTTTTAAGTAGTTTATCTCAAAATTCTCTTTATGAAGAGTTTATAAAACGGAGATGTCCGCAAATCGGCTTCTATAACACACTGTGCTACGGCCCGAAAAACAGACATTCTCTGTGAGAAAAAAAAACTTCGTTGTTTTTAGGGATCGTACTTCAAGAGGCAAAACCGGAACCCTTATAGGATTCCTGTCTGTCTGTCTGTCTGTCTATCCGTCTGTCTATCAAGAGTGTCAAGACCTTTTTATCACGAATGCGTGGAAGTATCTGAACTTCATATCACATAAGGTCTTTATCGTTTTGAAGCTGTGAAAAAGTCTAACTTCTAGGTCAACGCAATTAAAATATATTACTGTGACGCGAGTGAGGACACGAAACTGCACAAGCTCACCCTCGCTACCCTGCTCACGACGATGGTCTACAGCTGTGCGGACGCGTGGGCGGCCGGCGTCTCCTTCTGCGAGCAGGTAATGATCATGAAGGAGACGGCGGAAAGGGAGCGGTGGTGGCGCGAGCGAGTGATACTCGCAGCTCGCGCCGCCGCCCGAGCTGCCTGCGCAAGTGGGTGGTGTGATCTGCGAGTCTGACCTGCGTCCCCCATGAGCGTGGGCTCGGAGGTGACGGGTGGAGCCGCCTGTCACCCTAGCAGAAGCAGGCCATGCTGACGGCCAATCCTGGGCCTCGATTCCATTGATCGAATCAATACTCCATCCATACGACATACTACATACATACATATACTCACGTCTGTAAATCCCCAAAGGGGTAGGCAGAGGTGTATTAGCACCCACGTTTCGCCAATTATGATTTTCGGTCCCACGACGTAATAGAGGGCGAGCCTATTGCCGTCTAGCGAGCCCTATATCTTGGGCTGTATGTTTACTGTCGGATGGGAACAGCCCTATCCCTTAGTCGCCTTTTACGACACCCACAGGAAAGCTGGAGTTGTCCTATTCTAATTCTTTTCTACTGAGACGGGCACTTAATTGGAATTGACTCGCTCTCTGTCTGTCTGGTACGCTTTCACGGCTAAACCACTGAATTTTATATAGGAGTAGATTGGACCTTGAGAAAGGACATACAACTCGTGCGAGTTAACATGGTACCTGGCTCGGGGCTTTGCGCGGGGGAGCGGGAGGCGTGTATGCTGACGCTACTAGCCTCGCACGGCGAGAGCGGGGTCGCGCGCGGGGAAGCGGGAGGAGGGTGTTTTCGAGGCAGGTGCCATGTTAATGCGCACGAGCTATAGACTATGTTTGGTCGCAATAACCGACATCTACATGGGCGGAGCCGCGGACAAAGTTAGTCCTATCATACAACGCGGTACACTTTTGATATCGCGATAGTATTGAATAACATAATCTACCTAGTTTTAAAATAAGAGCTGTTTACAAGTCAAGTCATATTGGACTCATTCAAGGACCTTGAAATACTATAAACAACTTTTACTTAAATGTAGGTATATCCTACAAGGATTGAAGTGTTAATAAATTATTAGCATCATTCATTCATATACTCACGCCTGTAACTCCCCGAAGGGGTAGGCAGAGGTGTCTTAACAGCTACATTTCGCCAACTATGATTTTCGGTTTCATGTACGTACCTAATAAGGGGTGAGCCTATATTGCCGTCAGGCTGGCACTTAGACTTAGGCTGTATGTTTACTGTCGAATGCAGAACATCCCTTATTTTCCTTTTATGACACCCCCACGAAGAGAAGCAGGCCTATAAAAAAAAAATTGGTAGCTAACCGAAATGACTAGCTAAGCTGCTTTGCTTGAAGAAGTACTTACAATACCGACGCACGTAAGCCCACTCCGGGTTCGAAACTGAGACCTATCGATGGTACTTATGGGCTACTAAGCTTATTATTAACCATCAGAAAGAGGAATTTAGACTTGCTATAAATAATAAAAACATTATATTCTCCTGCCTGGAGAACTCATAGTTTAAAGCAAAAAAAAATAACTCAACTCAAGTCAGTCATGTCTTGAATGAATGTTTTCAATTTGAATTGGTTCGATTGTGCTGCCATCTATCCGTAACATGTACAAGCGTTTAACCTATTTTAACAGGAAGTGAAAGTCAGTTTACACGGTGAATCATTGTGCTCCAAGTTTCACATTACATTAACATAGATGGCAGTAGAGTACAATTTTAAAAGTGCTTCTTTCCTTTTTATAAAATAAAATATTAATAAAAATAAAATTATATAATTTAGAGTATAATAAAAAGAAATAAACGTTTTTCTCTCGCATGTGAAATATATCGTTAAGAATCTTTTAATTTCTAAATTTAACAAACGTGGCCGTTCGCAACGTATACCTTTGCATAACTCTGTGTACGAATTTCCATTGCAGAAAAAAGAAAAAAGTCCGAGCCGAGGTAGGTAGCGAGAAATGGCGTCGCAAGTTGTTTTTTATTCGTAATCAATGTGTTTCTAATGATTATACATGATTCTAAAAGCTATACATGTTGTTAAGATGGTACAAATCAGTTCCGTTGATGTTTAATTGACAAACAGTGAATACTTTACCGTGATTACATATATAGCTGTCGGACAATGGCGTCGTCGAACGAAGCGAGAGTTGCCCATGTAAAAGTTAGTGAAAACCGCGAGTTTGCTGACGACTACTGTGGCTCCAGCAGCTTAGAAGATGCCGGCGAAAGTGCTAAACGCCGTCGTGTCACTTACGACAGCAAAATACCGTCCCAGCAAGGATACGGGACAAGTATGTCAACCGATTCCAAACACACATCTTCGTTAGAATCCAAAGGTAATAAGCTGTTCTATTTGCACATACTAATCGGGTTCACGTTTATTCATAAGATTCAATAAGGTCTATGTAGAGATTGCTTGTATATCTGCATGTAATATTTTGGTGGGAAAGATGGTAACCTCTTGTTATTCCAATTACATCATGTCTATAGAGGTCGTAGGTGTTTATAAACATAACACATGCATTTCATACCGCACAGTTATCTTTTTACATGGACATGAATGTTGAGGAAGGTCCTCAAATCATGGCTGGAGGTTATTATAAAGGTTTTATGCAGTTAGACTCAAGTTGCATCACAGCATGACCTTGCACAGGCTAAAGTTACTTTCTACTTCTAGTTTTTACCAGTACTTTTAGTTTTTTTTTGTCTATTAATAAGTTTAAAATGGTCACTTATTCATGATGTTGCTATAACTTTGATATTTATACTAATTCTTTTATAATCAACGCTATGAAACATCATTCTCGTAGCGAACTATATTGGTTTCATGTACTATGTACCATTTAAGGCACTAGGACCAACATGGTTATGATGATGATATGGTAGAAAGCACCATTAGCTCCATGTAATTGCGCATGCCATACACTTTTTTTTTATTTTTTATTTTTTTCTATCAAACCATACATTGCTATTACAGACTGAGTCCAATACAACAATGTAGTACCCTAATATAATAATAACCACATAAACTCTTAGACTGGATTTAACTGGTCTTAAGAACTAATATCAAGTCATTTTAAACAGCATTATCACTTATTCTTACCGAATGAGTTGAATAGAGAAGTTTGAGAACAGGGAATCCATTTTATTTTAATATCTAACTGGTCAAATCTGCTCAATAGTGGACAATTGAAAGTACAGTTGAAAAAAAACATAATACACCTTTGCATATGAATGGTACATGCAAAGAACAGGGAAGGTCACAATTATTTATTTTTCCATTTTGTATTGAAAACAAATCTTTGTATATGGTTCCAAATCTTCCAATCCAAACCAAATCAAAAAAATCCTAAACCCAAACCAATGGCACCGAAAAGGCATTTTTATTTATGACCGAAGCAATAAAAAACAGTAATGTCCATGACATACCAGTAAAGAACAATTGTCCAAAGTAAAAGTTGATTTAGATGCTGATCTCTAAAAATACATACTTCTAATTTAAATGCATTTTTTTTCAAAATCTGTCCATTAGGGCATACATGTTCTTTGCCTGTACCCTTCATATATTATGTCAACTTACTTTTACTCTACCTTTGTTTAATGTACATACTTGCTTTTTGCAGCAAGGAATAATATGTATGATTTGAGATAGAGGTGGTCATTCACATTGATAGTAAAACACTTGCCAGGATATTTACCATTTTTCTTATAGTTTAAAATGTTAAAACTATAAGAAACATGCTAAATATCTTGGCAAATGTTTTACTATCAACAGCAGGGAATACCTTATAAACATACTTGCTAAAGGTTTACATTTACCAAAATTTTGGTTTGGTTTTAGATGTTCTAATTCCCAAAAACTACGATATTTTCGTAGTTTTTAGGAATTAGAATACTTGCTAAAATTTCCAACTTGTTCATGTACTAAAATACTATTATTTGCTAGCTCTGCGTGCTATTTCACCCATTGTATGCTTAGTTCTAAATACTGTTCTCCATCTCATCTCACAATTACTAGCATATCGCAATAATAAATATGTAATTTTGTACCAATTTAAAGGTAAATTCAAGTGAAACTTTTCATTATGTTGTGGATAAACATAAGTTTAGAATGAAAGTTCATATCTAAACTCACTTCATCCCCAAACATATAAATTATTTTAATTACTAGCTTAACACAAAAATAAATAAGTAATTTTGTACCAATTTCAAGGTAAATTCAAGTCAGATATTCCATTATGTTGTTGAGAAACTTATGTATAAAATTAAAGTTCATAACTAAGCTTACTGCATCCCCAAACATACAAATTATTGTATGCACAGAAAACCAAGTACAAACAGATGTAACTGATACCAACAAAATGCTAAATGACAGCAGCTAATGTCACTTTATGAAATAATGATACCATATTCAATGTTCTCATTCACTCATAGCGCAGCAATGCCACCCTCTAATTGTCATGACTTTCTTGATGGATAAAAGAAGAATCAAATCTGTGAACCTTTAGAAATTTCAAGAAAGTAACTTTAGAGAGTCTTTCTTATCTAAGAAAGACACTCTGTTAAGAGAATCTTCTCTTACCATTATGTTGAGTGTTGGTAACTGGAAAAGTGTAAATTGTATTACTTATTTTTTGAGAGGAAAAAAAAACTATGTTTTTTCAATAAATATTAGGAAGCTGTAGGTCTATTTTCATAAGTGTGTAAGTAACAATGTAACTTGAAATGACTGTTTGTTTCTTATTCAATAAAAAAAAAATATTTCTTTAGGATTTTCATAATCATTCACTTTGTCACAACAATATTTTTATTTCATCAAAAGCTGACAACCCAGTAAACATCAGCGCACTTTGTCTAATTAAAAATCGACTTTGAGTACAAACAGGAGTACATTATAAGCCAAACAAACAGATGAAAACTTTCATTGAATCTCATAATAATGCCCCCATGGAAGATAGAACCTACTCATGAAGTAATTGCAAGTACCAAGCTAGCTATTATCACCGCAGCCCCATCCATGCCAGTTAGCAACATACGAGAGAACATATCTCACTTGAGCAATGTCCCTCAGTGGTCAAGAATCTGTATGTAACACAGTTACTACTGGCTTTTCTTTCAAGACTTTACTCATGTATTATTAGTTGGAACTACTAGTACTAGAAATGCAATAAGTGTTTTAGACCATGCCATGTTACATTGGGTTCCCATCAGAAAACATTTACCAATAACCTTAACCACTGATGTTCCTATAATATTTTATAACATGGTATTTGTTGTGAACTGAAAAAGACACCTCAGTAATATACTCAAACTCAAACTCAAACTCATTTATTCAAAATTGTGTAGCACTACTACAGCTTTTTGACGTCAATTTCTGCTTAAAACTAAGTTTACCACCGCTTCCTAGGCACCAGTGGAGAAGAAACGACGCAACAAACTCCACTGTAGCATTTTCTGGACGTCAATTTACAAAAATAAAAGTAAGTTCTTAAGACTAAATATGGACGAATGTACATATGTCTCGTGTCAAGATAATTAAAGTATATAAAAAAAAACTTATAATAAAATAATTAACCTAAGTTAACAAAAATAAATAAAAAAAAGAAGTTCGCGTTCCTATTTAAACATTATGCCGTAGTTACAGCAATTTAGGAGGGGCCTGCACCATGCTCAAGCCAGACATTTTTGTCTTTAAGGTAATCATCTGTCCTATAGTATGCTTTTTTACATAAGGTGGTCTTCACAAAGGTTTTAAATTTATTGTCAGGCATACCAAGGACTGATTCAGGCAATTTATTACAAAAACGTATACCATCCCCCCTAAAAGAATCACTAACTCTGCAAAGCCGATAGCATGGAAGGAGCAGTTTATTTTTATTGTGCAGATTTCTGTCTGTAATGTCATATACGTATAAAAGTATGAATTAATGATTGATATTATCTTTGACCTAAATGGCAAAATTTAAAAGACCCTGATGCGCATTGATTGTTTTGTAATAGTCTATGTTTGGTGAATTTGAGTTGGTCTACTGCCATAGCACCCCATGCTATCTTGAAAATATGTCCAACAAAGGTATACTTTTTTTTAAGTTTTTTTTTTGTTTTATAAAGAATATTAGAACCGAAGTTACTAATATTCCCTCCCTCTAACCCCTCCAACTAAGCTAAATTGCTTGTGCTAAGAGTGGGTTCACGTCGGTAGTGTAATGGCCAGGATTCGAACCCGAGACCTCTCGATCGTAAGGCCGAGTCCTTAACCACTAAGCTACCGACGACTACTGCTCATATAGAACACATTTTAGGCCCAAGATTATCACACTTCACTTCAAATCACTGTATAAAGAGTGTTTTGCACTTCCTTGTTTTGAAAATGAATAAATTAACTTTAAAGTCCTTAACAATGGTATATTTCCTTGAGTTTGATCTTAATCTGCTCTAGTCAAGCTAATCTGTTGTTTGCATAGAGTGCACACATCTTTGATGTAACTATGAACTTAACAGAATCACTTCTTTCTTATTGAAGTCCCTAATTTTACCCAAACTTAAGTATAATACAAAATTTTCATGTAAAAGAATCATCACCTTTCTAGAAGAAAAGAAAAAAAGTTACACCAATCGATTCACAAGTCTCCACATGTTGTTAAATGATAACCATTTTTTTATGAACACTTATTTCTATCATCATGCTTGATAAATATTATTTAAGCCGGGTTCATAGCTTAACAAGTGGATAATTACGATCTCTGCTTACCCCAATGGGAATGTCACCATAATCTCAGTAAGTGTCTCCAAAATTATCAAATAATAAGTTAAAAATCTTTTCTGTAGCATAGCATAACAAGAAATTTTGCAAAATGCCATGAACAGAAACTATAGAAATCCGCCTGCGTGGATATCGGTTATCGCGATCAAACATAGCCTATGTCGTTTCTCATGGTCTAATCTACCCCTATACCAAATTTCATCAAAATCGATTTAGTGGTTTAGGTGTGAAAGCGTAACATACAGACAGACAGAGTTGAAAGGATCAGTAGAAAATTCAAAATTCAAAATTCAAAAATTCACACCATTCATTTCACCATATTTAAGTGGCTTTCCACCACTCCATCCTTGAAATAATCACCTTTAAAATATTTTCTGTAGCATAACACGGAAGCTCACAAAATGTTAGCCATGAACGGAGGCAAAAAAAATCAGAAGAAAATTTAAAATTGTATACTAGAAGTGTTACTGACTGTATGACAACCTAATTATTCTATTACATCAGGAAAAATTAATAAACTACAGTAGGTATGCCTGTGGACCCACCTGGATGGTTTAAAAAAAATAATGCCAAGAAATAGTTCGTCTTTGTAACTATAGACCTAAATAAACCTAAAAGAAACTTCTACATATTCACTACTTATCTTGACTTATTACTTCATACATCACCTCAACATTTTCATCTTCAGTTTCCATCCATTAACTCATCCATTACATCACACATTCAATTTTCATCTATCTATCAATCTATGAAATCAGAAACAGTATAAAATATTAACAGATATTAGGTAGGTTTCCTAATAGACAGATCAGTACTAATTAAAGTGAATAATGACTGTATACATAAATTTCTTAAGAATTCCATATAATGATGAATTACAATACTTGATGAATAAAATAGTTCATGAAATATGAAACATTCTAGGTTTTGTTTTTTGTTCTGAACATTTCAGATGCATAACCAAAGACTGGTTAATTTAACTAATTTGAATATGAAACGGTAATCATTCCATATTCAAATTACTTAGTTTGTTTTTTTTTTATAATAAAATAATTATATTCTTTATTATACTTTATGAAAAGTTCAAGCTTATTGTAAATGTAGTGTTAGCTTCTCAATACTGTCAGTGGGGACTGACCGAACGGGTGATCAAACCTTCTGTTTGGGCTGTTTCACTTGTTTTCCTTAATAACTGCCATTGATGTTCATTATCACAACCAGGACTAACGGTTTAACGTGCTTTCCGAAATAGACATATTCATGCATATCTACATATATTTACGAGAAAATCGGCAGCCAAAATTGGCAACAAAATTACAGCAGCCAAATAGATATTCCCATTACAAGAAGGTCTCAGACAATATGTACAGAAGTTTCACCATCATCATTTTCATATAGCTGCTACTTGTATTGATTTTGGCTACTACAATTGCGACTGCCAATTTCAGCCTCATCAAATATATTTGCACTGAGCAGGGATCGAACCCGCGCCCTCTGCGTGGCAGTCCAATGCTCTACCGCCACGCCTCGCCATTCCAGGGGCGAGTCGGGGACACCGTTGTCCCCCCTCCCGAGGAGGGCCAGACCATAAGGTATGGCCCTGGGTCAGCCGGGGAGCGAGGGATATGTCGAAGACAACCTCACCTCCGGCCTAGTACCACGACCCTCAGTCGGCGTGCGGTTTTAGTCGTTTCGAGTCCGACATAACCTCCTTTTCCGGCTCAGGCGGGGGAAGGATCCGTGGGAGTCTCCGCACGAAACAGAGACTGTAGCTTCTTACTAAAATCAATTATCTACCATTTCAAAAGATTTACTAAGTTATCGTAGAGGTGAAGCTACATGCATAATTCCACAGTAGAACGGCCATGTGAGCGGGAGACGCGTGAAAAATTTTTAGACAATTCCTGTCCTATAAGACAGGAACTTTCGAACGCTTACTCAGTATTTTTAAGACAAGCTTGTAATAACATGAACGGCACCCACTCTTCCAACATGCCATACCCAACTCCCGCCTTAAAAGCAGACGGAGCTTCCTTCGATGTACTGCTGCTGAGATGGGCCAATCCGAGAGCGCTCGGTATCAGAAGTGGCTCACGGAAGTCACGGATAATAGACCCCCTTCAGATACAGGGCACTGACTGACCTCCGTCCCCCATGAGCGCGGGCCTGGGGGTGACGGATGGAGCCGCCTGTCACCCCAGCAGAAGCAGGCCACGGCGGCGGCGCGCTAAATAGCGCGCCTCCCCATTCCGGGGGTGAGTTGGGGACACCGTTGTCCCCCCTCCTGAGGAGGGCCAGACCGTAAGGGATGGCCCTGGGTCAGCCGGGGTGCGAGGGATATGTCTATAACAACCTCACCTCCGGCCTAGCACCAAGACCCACAGTCGGCGTGCGGTTTTAGTCGGTTCGAGTCCGACATAACCTCCCCTTCCGGCTCCGGCAGGGGGGGTATCCGAGGGGATTTCCGCACGGAAAAAAAAAAAAAAGTCCCCCTTCAGATAACATCCAGCCCGCTGAGAGCCTACCACCCGGGCATGAAACAAAATGGGCTACCTGGGTATCCTTAAATAGGTTGAGGTCTTAGGTCGGCTGCTGTAGGGCGAACCGGGTAAAGTGGGGTTACCTGGACGCAGGGGGTGGTGGCTGCGACTGTGGTACACCTCTACCGTCGATGGACCACCTCTTGTCGTGTCCACTGTGCCCCTACTGCACGATTGCCGACCTAAATCAAGCTACGGCAGGTGTGGTCAAAGTCACCGAGTTTTGGACTGGGCGTATCTAATTATTTAAATTGTTGCCACTGACACGAAGAAGAAGAAGACCGTAAATATGCCATTTTGTACTATTTCCAACTCTAGAATAAATACGGAGAAGGAAGTTTGAAAAATAGGGGCGTTTCTTATCTCTCGTGATTATTTATTTACTGTAAAAAGTCACTTGTGACTTGCAGGTGAACACTGCTTTTGGCCGTTCTATCTTTATACATATACTTCTGTGCATATGGGCCCTTCTTGTCCGCTACTGAACATAGATCATAGTACCCAATCCTCCGCCATCTCCGTCTAGTCACCATTTTCAAGTCACTCGTCCATCTTGTTGAAGGGCGTCCTACCTTCCGCCGCGTTATCGTATTCAGATTTCTCTTTTTTATTCTCTCACATCTCGGCCCAGGGTCCATTTGGATGCCTGACTGCTTAGTAGTATTTCATCTAGCGCTAAAATAAAGCCAACGAAGCGAGAGAAAAAAGGTAAACAATGTTTCAGCAGTTTCAAACTTGTTTATTTGAAAATGATTACGTATCACTTCAAGCGCGTTCCACACAGGAATGAAATTGCTCATAAGATGGCGGATCTGACAGTTTAGAACCGCTGTGCTGACAGCTTTCCTGTACTACGAAACATGCAACGACAGCTGTCGCTCGGCCATTGTCGCGTACGTGTGATATGTGCGACAAGGACAGAGAATATAATCGCTAGTTATCGCAACGTAACTCAGTAATGGTCGCTTTGTTTATCTTTTTTCTCTCGTCTCGTTGGCTTTACTTTAGACATTGCGACTCGGACGGAATCGGAAAATAGCGAAACTAGCTGTACAGTTGTAATTGTTTGTCGTAGGCATTCATTTAGTGAACTCAGTCACTAGTCACTATACAATAGGAAATCAAGTTCAGATGAGTCAGTTGATCTGACTCACCCCACCTCAACAATCATTTTTTGCTTCAAACCGTTCCGTTTGGTTACCTCTGCAGTAACTGTACTCGTTATTTAGTGCAACTGCGTTCAAGATTTGATGAATCACGGCTGTATGTCTCTGAAAGGGTAGGCAGAAGTGTATAAAAAAGTGTAAAAAAGAATGTATGTGTAAAAAAGAATGTTGACATTGTAGATAATAAGAATGTATTTTTAACTTCCAATTTAGTCCAAACTGACATTATTGTTTTGACATTTAATAATTACCTATAATTTTTATATTTCATAAAATTCTTGTGATTTGCTTCAATATCATTGCCTTCCATTCGACATTATTGACATTTGTATTGTATTGGACATTTTTTATTTTATTTATTTTTTATTTTTATTAAATGATTGTTTATGTAATTATTTGACCAAATGTAAGAATGTAACTTTAAGTACTTCTAATTTTAGTGCAATTTAATGTTATGCGTAAAATAATCTAAAGCATATAAGCGCTTTGGTGTAAACTGTAAGCTTATATCGCTAACAATAAACAATAAACAACATATAACTATATTGTGTGAACGATGTTTTTGGCTTCTACAGTATGTGGCGTGCCGCTTGTGAATGCGACTGCTACACTGGGCACAGGCTCGACTCCCGCTCAATGCAAATATTTATAAGCATGAATATTTGCATTGGTCTGGGTATTTTCCTGCCTCGGAGGGCACGTTAAGCCGAATGCGAGCGGGATTAATGCAAGAATAACTAATAAGCCTATCGTTAACCTGGTTTTTACAGCTTACCATACGTAACGAATGTCACAGGTTTTCGTATGGTAACTGCGACCGACGACGGCTTAACGTGCTCTCCAAGGCACAAGAAGAAACATTAAGCCTATAAATTTATATTCACTCTATCATAATATAAATTGTCTTATTTAAATATTCGCGAATGTCTTGCCACATAGCGTACCTGACCGAAAATTAAATGTAATTAATTAGCCATTTTTGTTTTCGTACGCTCTGTAGTAAAATATTTTGTAATATTTAATTTTGTAACTTCAGTCCTGGGTTACTGGAATGCTAGATTTCTCTATAATGTTACCACGTTAAAGGTGTACAAAATAATGCATCTGCCCCTCTAGTACTACTGCCAGTGGGGACGCCGTTTGAACGGACGGGTGATCAGCCCTTTTATGTGGGGCCATTTCACCCAATTACCCTATAATGACTGTCATACATGTTCGTATGGCAACCGGGACAGCTTAACGTGCTCTGCGAGGCACTGCACTACCGCCACTCGCTCACCACTCGCTCGCCACACGCTCTAGACAATTCGCTGCCAATCGTCCAGGAATCTCATAAACGCCAAGGGCCATACATTCGTCATTCTATTCTACGATACGGCGGTCAGCGAATTGCCACTTTTCTAGAAGGGCTGATCCCCTAACTTCGAGAGAAAAGTCTGCACCAGAGTCTCGTCCGTCATTAAGTAGGTATTCTGGTGGCTTGAGCTCTAAAGATGTTCACCGGGCCTACCCTGCGTATGTGGACATTATATTATGCTGTCGGTTTAATAATAATTGAGAGGTTCCGGGTTTCAATTCTGACACTACTTGAAGTCCACGTCTAGCACAAGCAATCCCCCATACACCTACGTAATACGAAGACCGACTATAAATATATCGTCAGCCAATCAATTAATTAGCCTATCAAAGTCCACTGCTGGACATAGGCCTCTCCCGATGATTGGGAGGCTTTTGCTTCTGTTTCCACGCTGGCCAGGTGGTAGAAGGTTTTATTTCGACCCTTACTTGTCTCGCAGTGATATTGTCTGAGTATTATTCCGTTAGTCGTGCCTTACGACACCCTTCTGATAAGATTAGTGGTGATATTTGTGTTCCTATCTCGTACTAAACCCAAATTATTTCATGTCCACAGGCAAAAAGCGGAAGCTCAGCGAATCAAAGGATCTCTGCTTATGGAACGAAAACGCGCGTCCTTCAAAACTAAGCAAGATATGGCCAGTGTTCGACTCCGGAGGGTACGGCAAAGCCGCCGCCCTAGATCTACACGTGATGAAGAAATCACCACCATTGAAGAACGTATTGCTGTTCCAAAACTCCAATAAGGGCTTCAATCTGGCAGAAATTCATCAAGAATCGAACAAAAGTGACTGGTTCGGAGGCCTCACTGCCTGGTGGAAACAGACACAGATGGTCAACAAAATGTCAGATGATGACGTCACCAGAAAGATATTTTCCTCAGTGTCAAGGCAGTTGAGGATCATCAACACACACTTCCAAAGATCTATGTGTAAATACAAATATCCAAGAGTGACGAGATCGAATGTGCTTCTAGAAAATTCTGGAATGCGTAGACCGGCGTCTCATTTTAATATGACTTTGAGGGCATTGAGGTTCCAGGCTACTCCGAGGAGGCAACTTCCCTGCTATGGTAACCTGGAACTGCCTTTTAAAGTGAAACAGGAGAATGTGAACTCTCAAGTTTTCTCAGGGATCGATAGGAGTGAAAAGATTGAGAAAGTGAGTGATGTTAAAGTGAAGATGGAGGTTGATACTGTGAAGGTTGAGAAGGAGAGGGAGAAGGAAAAAGAAAAAGAGAGGTGAGTCACTGTTTTTCTTATTCAAGTAATACAAATTTACCAAAAGCATAAACAGAAACTAACACTAATATTATAAATGCGAAAATTACTGTTTGTTACGCTTTCATGCCTAAACCCATGAACCAATTTTCATGAAATTTGGTACAAAGATAGATTAGGCTTTGAGAAAGTGCTCGCGATAACCGATATCCACGTGGGCGGATTCGCGGTCTTTAGTTAGCACTCAATAATATTGCACAATATTGCACAACATTCTACATGTACACGCTATCTAGACCCATGGTAAGCTTTACTAGCTTGTGTTATGAATCTAGAATGCGGATAAACATACTTAGATACTTTTTTTTGTAATTACATACATATTATACATTGAGACACCCAGACCAATGCAAATAGTCCTTTCATGCTTACAAATATTTGCACTGAGCGGGGATCGAACCCGCGCCTCCTGCGTGGCTGACGGCAATTAACGCGATTATGGTATAGATATGTATAAAATACCTTTGAATTGCCTGACTGAATATTGTACATCATAAAACACAAAATTTCGAAGATTGTAGTAGTACAGGTACTCCTATGAAATACCTAACAAAATGGAACATATCATTCTTTACAATCTTTACTATACCAAACGTAATATATGCGCATTGAAAATTAGTCCACGTTATAGCATAAACATGACTAAAAATATTTAAGGTCAAGGCGAAAATGATCTGAAGATATTTTTACATAACTGCCCAAAAAAACGAGTATAATAATTTCAGGGTTAATTCGAAAAAAATCGGGAAAAATTAAACGCTCAAGTGAGACATGAACTCACGACCTTCCTCTTCCATCTGAGCTATTGAGCCACACCTGAATCATGTCAAATTTTTCCTTCTCTTTATATCCGTTTAAATGACTTTGTTTACTGCCCTGTGACTTCTAAATATCATAAGATCTCTGCAGCCTCGGTGGTGTGACGGTAGTGAATGCGACCGCTACACAGGAGGTGCGGGTTCGATCCGCAGTGCAAATATTTGTATGCATGAATATGGCTATTTGCGTTGGTCTGGTCGTGCCTCGAAGAGCACACAAAAGCCATTGGTCCCGTTTGCCATACGAACATCTATGACAGTCCTTGTGTTGGACTGTTTCTTTTTTAGTCAGGGGTTTTAAAAATTGCCATAGTTATAAGCTAAGATAAAAACACCTTATCATACTTGCCTTACCTTAAAGGTTGATAAAACATTATAGTATGAATTACGCTATCAATATGTATGTGTAGCCACACCATAAAGGACTGTCTGGTTAAAATTGTCTTATCTATAGATTTAATTAGATAATACGTTATCAATGTTATCATTCTGTTAACAAACAATGCTATAGGAGTGGTAGCCTAGTGGTAGCCTAGTGGTATGGGTAATGGACTGCTGAGACGAGGTCTCGGGTTCGATCCCAGGTTTACCATGGCACACACCAATGACTTTTCGATGCTTTTCGAAGTTATGTGTGTATTTATCGCAGGTTTATAAGTGCCCGGTTAATGGCAATAGGCTCGCCACCTATTACATTGGGACCTAAACATAAACTGGCGAAATGTGGGTGCTAGCGCCTCTGCCTACCCCTTCGGGGAATACAGGCGTGAGTTTATGTTATGTTATGTTATGCTATAGGAGTATGAAGTGATATAATTTGTTTGTCCCTTATGGGCGCTCATAATATTCATTCGATTGTCATGAATCCTTGGTATGTTATAGTGTGCTAATCTGAAAAGGTTTAAAAAAAACCAGCGAAATTTCGGGATCAGTGTAAATAAAACGCGAAAGAATCTGTTTAAGTAAATAAATTAATTTCAATTTGAATTTATTATGCTAACTTTTTAAATTCGAAATACATCGGGAAAAATAAGCGCTAAAGTGGAACTTGAATCCACGACCTTTCACTTACAGGGGGAATACTCTTCCAATTTAGCTATTGAGCCACACCTGAATCACTTCAGATTTCTCTTTTCTTTATATCCGTTCTGTAATGTATTTTATGTCGTCCTTTATGTCCGTTCCCGGTGTATTTGGAATTAATTTCAATGTTTCTTCTTTTAAAAAATATTGCAGACTTGTCAATCATTTTATCAAAACCACAGTCGAAATCTTACAAAGCGGCCGAACACTCATATTTTCCCTGAAACGGTTGTCATCTGATCTCCATAATCCAATAGCAATATCGAAGTTCAAATTCAAATTCATTTATTCCGTGAATCATAGGTTACAGAATAGATGTTATACTCGTAAATAATATTAGTTCAAGCTATGTTCCGCCAAAAGCATACAAAATATTATGTTCTGTAGTTACATCAGTTTATCGGACTCTTTAGGACTCTCAACTACTCATAATAAAACCCACAGATGTTTGTATCAACCAGGACCGACATCTTAACGTGTTCTCCGAGGAACGGAATTCACACACTTATTTTATTGACGACTAACTTTTCCCCGCGGCTCCGCCCGCGTGGATGTCGGTTATCGCGACCAAACATAGCCTATGTCCTTTCTCAATGTCTACTCTATACCCATACCAAATTTCAAAAAAAAATCCGTTGTGGTTTAGGCGTGAAAGCGCAACAGACAGACAGACAGAGTTACTTTCGCATTTATAATGTTAGTATGGATGTTATGTTTAATGGCGATCTATTTTGACTCGCAAAATTATTATTTTAAACAAAATTAACTATGTTTTAAAATTAATTGTTATGTTATTTGAATGAATATTCAAGCATTTAGTATGCTAATGAATTCAAATCAATTTAGAAAGATCGATATTGGGCAGAGCCAGGCTCATAGAGGCTACTGGTAACTCCCGTTCCGGGTCGTTCCTGGTGCAGAGGGTGGCCTTTGTAATCCAGCGTAGAAATGCTGCTAGTGTGATGGGCACTTTTGCACCAGGAGCGATCAGGGGCGGGTTATTCGATTAATACTGTGTATTATTAATTTAGTATTAAGGTGACATGACATTTTTAATATAATTACTGCTAATTGACATAATAAATTTCGAAAGGAAAAATTGTGTGATCGGTCCAGGCGGGATTTGAAACAACATAAACTAGTAAGAGCGTCGGTAGATCACTCCACCATCGCATCAAAGACGGATATTTAAAGAGAGGAAAGATTTGGATTAAGTCTGGAATGGGTCTGGTAGCTTAGTGGTCAAAAGCATTCTCCCTATAATAGAAGGATCGCGGGTTCAAATCGCGCTTGAACCGATCACAAAATGTTTCCTTTCTAAATCGATTTGTCACGCCTATTTCTCTACTGGGTAGGCAGAGATAACAGCCCGTCATTTGACTACTTTTTATTAATCCTTTCATCCCCGCCGGTTTCGATTCATAAATAAAATATTTCTCTTTCTTTCTTTCTATTGAATGTATTCCCGCAGGTCTCATTCGTCCCGCCACTCGTCGTCATCATCATCGTCGTGCCACCATTGCCGCCGGCGCGCGCGCATTAAGCGTTGTTCCATCGGCGTGCAGTGCCGCCGCGACCGCGCCGGGCCTTCCCCCGCGCCCGTACACGACTCGTGGGGGCCGCTGGCTGATACCGTCGATCTCAAGAGCCTCAAGTATCATAGGTAAGGGCCACAGAACTTGAATCGATTGGTTTATTGCAGTATACTGAGTCTTTGGGACGTTGAAGTCGTTTATAGGAGACGGCAGATGTTACTGTGTGGAAGATGCATTGGCAATATTACTGATAGGACATAACATAACATGACATAAACTCACGCCTATATTCCCCGAAGGGGTAGGCAGAGGTGCTAGCACCCACATTTCGCCAGTTTATGTTTAGGTCCCAATGTAATAGGTGGCGAGCCTATTGCCATTAACCGGGCACTTATAAACCTACGATAAATACACACATAACTTCGAAAAGCATCGAAAAGTCATTGGTGTGTGCCATGGTAAACCTGGGATCGAACCCGAGACCTCGTCTCAGCAGTCCATTACCCATACCAACATACATTGTCAGTAGCTTATTGTTTACGCTCGAGAGGCCCCGGTTACGAATCCGGCTTATTATACCATGTTTTTTTTAAGTGAGCCCATTCCTGCTAACACGAGCACTTTAGCTTAGCTTAGAGTTAACGAGAATATTAGTGATTTTCGGTTACTTTCGCCAATTTGTAAGCCAATCGCCTGCGGACCTAGATGGTCGCTATGAGGAAAATAATATTGGCAATATTGGCAGGTCGCAAGTGCCCTGCGAACCCGTGACCCAGTACTAGTCAAGTCACATTTGCTCTCTTGCCCACTGCAATCCACCTGTATGTAGAACCGAAGACTTATGTACTATCTGGCCATTAATCTAGCCATTGACTTTAAATGCGTGGCGTGCTGGTAGTGAACGCGGCTGCTACGCAGGAGGCGCGGGTTCGATTCCCGCTCAGTGCAAATATTTGTATGCATGAATATGGCTATTTGCATTGGTCTGGGTGTTTCTAATTATAATATATATGTATTTACAAAAAAAAAAGTATCTAAGTATGTTTATCCTGTCATATTAATAAGGGGTGACTAGGGTAATTATGTCCCAGTATGGGGATCAATACAAGTTTATACAAGGTCTAGTTACATCAATAAAACGAAATTTAAAACAGTTTGTAGTTTTATTAACATATTCGGGCGCCATCTGGCTCTATAGCCAGAAATTAGATTTGGATAGCCAACAATGTAAGTAGAAACAATAGGAATTTTAATCTCAAAGGCAGTGAGGCTTGAAATATAAAGTAGAACTAAATTAATTAGGTAATCATCTGCATCTGGGTCAAGGTTATTCTATTATTACTAATCTAAACCAGGTGGCATTTCAAGGTTAATCAAGAGAAAACATGAAGGCAATCGTCGGACATTCCGTAGTAGATCGCCAAATACTCCTCAACTAATTCCGAAGTTAATCCCCAATTAGTCTGGAGCTACCTGGAGCTAATCCAGGAGTTAATCGGGCACTTCAATGGGCCGCCCTGTGGAAACGTACCAGGCGTTACTACGTGTCAATCTAATCGTCTTAGGCCAAAAAATATAGAAAATAAGCTCACCGAAAGCCTTGGTGACACGCGTGCGCCATCACAATAAGCGAGACAAAAACGCTGTAACAATATTCGACTCAATTAGTAACCCTTTAAACAAAAACACATGTGCGTGTCACAGGTGGCTCAAGAATCCAATTAGAAACACTCACCTTTATTAAAAAATATGATTTTACCACATAATCCGGGTTCAGTCAACCACGGAGATGGGTTTAATGTTTAGATTAAAAAAAATAATTATCAAAAATTCAATTAACTCATGGCAAATGCGGAAGCAAATCTCTTCAGCCCGCCATCTTAGTTAGAAAAGCCACAGATAAAAAACATCACAGACCACGATGACCAAATGTCAAAAATGTCATTGTGAAACATGGACACCTGTCCTTTGAGAAAAAGGACACAAATCAATCTCCAAACTGTATTCGCAAACTAAAGAAAAGTAAAAAACATGTAATGAATGTAAACCATTACAATCCGCATTCTAGATTCCATAATACAAGCTAGTTAAGCTATGCTTACCATGGGTCTAGATAGCGTTGTGTAGAATGTTGTGGCATATTTTATTTATAAAGAATACAAGAAAATTGCAGTTCGATACTGGTTACAGGAATATTATCTATCAGGCTAGAACGGCCAATCTAAAAAAATAATAATAAAAATAACTTATCAAAAATCAATTCTTAATTTTGTTGTCCATAGATGAAACTAAAATAAGCTGATCTTGTGCAGCTACGATGTCTCTTATGCAACTTATTTACACCCCAATGCTTGTCCCCAGACTGATGCGCGTGGAGACCCATCCCAACGGAGGCGCGAGCGTGGTGTACCTGCACCAGCGAGACGTGGACATGCTCAACGCGCAACAGCAGGAGGCGCTCGCTAAGGAGTTTCTAAAGGTAATGACTGTTCACGTCAAAAACGAACTCATATACCCTTGTCAACCTACATGAGGCATTTCGACCTAAGCTCTATAGATAAAGTACAAAAATAATCACTGACAGACAAATCTATGCTATTTTGAGCTGTGCAGCATCATCACCTTTGCGTTACTTACTTACCGCCAGCACAGGACGCCGCAGCCAGATAGGTGATCTGCCCTCTGGTTTAGGGCCATTTCACCAATTTCCCCTTTGCGTTACCTCCACACAAAGGTTCGCTTCACCTCAGAGTCCAGGGTCCACTTGCCGCCTTTAACTTCTCCACTTTCCTCAGTCTTGGGCATCAATCGTAATGAAATCTGCACGTATGCCAACCTCTACGACGCCAAGCCAGCACTTTTAGACCTCCGTTCCACAAAATGAAAGAAAACAAAACCTTTATATTTGGATATGGACCTCCTACTGGGGCCCGGCGGAGGCAGCATGGCCAGACATTCGTTACCCACGTAGCCTGGCGGCTGACGCAAAATATAAAGGCACCAGAGAAGGCGACTCTTTATTGAGTCTTTTTGGGACTAGGATGGTGTAAACCCATTTCTTGACTGTAAAATTTTTATGATGCCCTATCATTTTCACTCTCTTCCCAACACATTAACCGTCACTACGGTTCGTAATCATGTAAAGTTTGTTCCCTTCCTAAACAGTCGAGAGCACAACTACTAAGTACTTTGCAAACCCATTTCTTGTCAGTACAAGTTTTATCGTGCCTATAGCGGAGGTGAGAGAACAACCACAGTCTGGTTGTAGTATATTTATGACGACTCAATGATTTAATAAAGCTATGTCTTACAAACTAAATAACAGGCTTATATAACGATTTATTTAATAATAAATATAAATTTATTATTATTTATTTATTTATCTTGACAGCCTCTGTGGCGTGGTGGTAGTGCACGCGACTGCCACGCAGGAGGCGCGGGTTCGATTCCCGCTCAGTGCAAATATTTGTATGCATGAATATGACTATTTGCATTGGTCTGGGTGTTTCTATGTATAATACGTATGTATTTACAAAAAAAAAAAAGGATATAAGTATGTTTATCCGCATTCTAGATTCCATAACACAAGCTGTAAAAGCTTACCATGGGTCTAGATAGCGTTATGTAGAATGTTGTAGAATATTTATTTATTTATTCATTCACCATTGATGGAATGGGAGCGCTGCTTGTGGTCACGTTCTATCTTCTCGCTGACTGGCATATCTTGTGTTATGGCAGAGGACTTGATTTCTTAGCTTACATCATTACATATTATTTGTGCATTCTAATTACCTTATAGAAATCACTTTCCTGTCTGCCATAGTGCCCTATTATTTTCACTTTCGTCCCACCACACAAGCCGTCACATACGTTTCAGAACCTTGTGCAGTTTGTTCCCTCCCCGAACAGTCGACAGTACAACTAATATCTACTTTCCAGCTGGTGTTCTCCGAGGACAGTGAAGGCTGGGCCCACTTCGTGTGCGGTGTGGTCCGAGGCGCGGCGGCCCGGTTCCCTTGCCTGCTGCAACACCTGGCTTCCACACACCCGAGCCTCACAGTCAAGGCAGGTGTCCTGGCACGGGCTTCTGATATTGAGACTACAACTGTTAGCCGGTACTATCAACAGGTATGTGTGTCTTACCTATTGTCCTATATGACATAACGTATGCCACTATAAAAACATCGACTAGGTACTAACTCCTTTTTAGCACAAAAAAGGCAAATAAAAATTGTTTATTGACTCAGACAATTAATACAAAAGTAAATATTTTAGAACTAAGGCGTATCAATATTTGCGCAGGAGGTAATCTGTCTCCCAAACTTGGCTTAAGCCTGTGTGTTTCGAGACAGAGTACTCTATCTATGTCGATCATACATTGTCACTATTTTGTGAAACATGTGCTATTCTTACTTACTACGCGTATACTTTACAGGTAAGAAACAAACAATTATTTTGTTGAGAACTTGAGTAGAAGTTTAGTTTTAAGGCAGCGAAGGCATCCTTTTGTGCTGGAAAGATGAAAATTAAATCAACAATCCAGGGACTCGATTCTGCTTATGCCAAACCACATACCGCCACTGCGAAGAACGGCATTAAATAATAGACTTTAAAGCTATATAGTTAAAGTTCAAAGTTAAATGCCCTTTTGCAGAGTAATTGAAAAAGTCAAAAGTGTATTGAAATTATTTTCATTTCATTTTAGACTTTAGTCATATAGAAATAAAGTCTAAAATTTAATGTCATCTTTTGCAGTGATTTTACCACCACGGTGGTATAGCTTCAGTAGAATCGAAGGTCTATCTCATACATAATTTGTCATATAACATGTCCGTATGTTGTCTGTAGGTTCAACAGTCGTACGCAGCAGGAACATTCCGCTCTGGGCCGCTGCACCAGATCTCGCTAGTGGGCACAGTGCACGAGGAGGTGGGCGGGTATTTCCCCGATATGCTAGCCATGCTCGCGGAGTGCCCCTTCCTGAATATGGTGAGTTCTTCCTACTATAATACAGCCAGTGGGAACGCCATTTGACCGAAGATCAGCCCTTCTGTGTGGGGCCATTTCACACAATTCCCCTATAACGACTGCCATACATGATTAGTTATATGCCATACATGTATAGTTTATTCTGCATCTCTGCTTCTGCATCTGCGGTAGCCTAGTGGTATAGGTAATGGACTGCTGAGACGAGGTCTTGGGTTCGATCCCAGGTTTACCATGGCACACACCAATGACTTTTCGATGCTTTTCGAAGTTATGTGTGTATTTATCGCAGGTTTATAAGTGCCCGGTTAATGGCAATAGGCTCGCCACATTGGGACCTAAACATAAACTGGCGAAATGTGGGTGCTAGCACCTCTGCCTACCCCTTCGGGGAATACAGGCATGAGTATATGTTATATTATGTTATGTTATTCTGCATAGACCATTAAATCGAAACTTACAAAACGGCAACATAAAGTAAATATTAAATACTAGTTTAACAAATGGACCACCGGTTCGAAACGCGGCCCAGACCTGAGAAGACTCTGGCTAGAAACTCAGCGGGCATTTTTTATTGGTCTATTTACAAAACATTTACTAAGCCTAAACTTATGGTCTAGATACAATGCTTTGCTTGAGTAGCATAGCTGAGCGAACAGCTCATTTCCAAGCTTGTTTATCATTTAAATATTCTTGGATTTACATACGTGACGTTCATTCATGCACACAAATATTTGCACTGAGCGGGGATCAAAGCCGCGTCTCCTGCGTAGCGGACGCGTTCACTACCGCTACGCTATGGAGTTGTTACTATATTAGCTGTTATCCGCAGCTCCGCCCGCGTGGATGTCGGTTATCGCGACCAAACATAGCCTATGTCCTTTGTCAAGGTCTAATCTACCCCTATACATATTTCAACAAAATCGGTTCAGTGGTTTAGGCTTGAAAGCGTAACAGACAGTTATTTTCGCATTTACAATATTAGTATACTATAACAATGTGACTTACCAAAAAATTCTACTAAGACTGGTCTCAAGTTCAATTCCCATCTTGTATTTTCACTCTTTCCAATCTATCTATAGAAAATAAAAAAAATCTTACAGACCATGCCATGGGGCCCAATGTCTGCTGTGGAGATGGAACCCCAAGAGTCCAACGATGGACCCATTCTGTGGATCAGACCTGGGGAACAGTTGGTGCCTACCGCAGAGCTTGGCAAGAGCCCCATCAAGAAGAGAAGGTATGTATCACCTGTGTTATTTTAGTGTAGTAACTACCTACCTGGATGCGGAAGGCGGAGGATCGTCACATTGTCCAGCAGTGGACTGCAATAGGCTAATTATTAATTGATTAAAAGATATCTGCGGTAGCCTAGTGGTATGGGTAATGGACTGCTGAGACGAGGTCTCGGGTTCGATCCCAGGTTTACCATGGCACACACCACTGACTTTTCGATGCTTTTCGAAGTTATGTGTGTATTTATCGCAGGTTTATAAGTGCCCGGTTAATGGCAATAGGTTCGCCACCTATTATATTGGGACCTAAACATAAATTGGTGAAATGTGGGTGCTAGCACCTCTGCCTACCCCTTCGGGGAATACAGGTGGGAGTTTATGAGTTTATGTAATGTGTTAAACTACTTGGCAAACTTGATGAGGCAGAAATTGGCAGCCAAAATCAATACAAGTAACAGTAATATTGAAATTCCCACAACTATTATCTTTAAACTGATTACATACCTACAAGTTTATTATTATCTCGGTTATCGCGACAAAACCTTTATGTTAATCCAGTGTGACAGCTAACTCCATACCAAATTTTATAAAATCGCTCTAGCTGTTTAGACGTCGCTAAAGAAAATATTGTTTATTTCGCTTGGCAGTACTTCGACATATCATGCAACATAATATAATTCCTTACTTTAATTGTAACATACAAGTGTACAAAGACTTAGGATATACACTTAACTCTAGGAACCGTGAAATTGACACATGAAATTGACGAACATGACATTGAAATTGATGAACATGACATTGAAATTGACGACATATCACGAGGTGCCTCTGTACCTTCGCCGCATAGTCGGGGCGTATCTGTCGGAGAGAGCAGTCGTCTACCCAAGTGCGACCGGGCTCGGGCGGCGAGAGATGTCGTGCGGTGTACCGCAGGGATCGGTCCTGGGACCGCTACTGTGGAACATCGGTTACGACTGGGTGCTTCGCGGTGAGCTCGCGGACGGTGCCGCCGTCACGTGTTATGCGGACGACACGCTGGTGACGGCGTGCGGGGCTACATACCGCGAAGCGACCCTGAAGGCCACGACCGCGGTTGCCCAAGTCGTGGAGCGGATCCGGCGGCTGGGTCTCGAGGTGGCTCTGCATAAAACCGAGGCCATGTTCTTTCATGGGCCTCGGCGCGTCCCACCGGAGGATTCCAGCCTCATAGTGGCAGACATTTCCATCGGCATCAAGCCCCAGATGAAATATCTGGGGCTCGTGCTCGACGGCCGGTGGAACTTCGGGGAGCATCTCCGAAGACTGACCCCTAAATTGAAGGACACAGCTGCCGCTTTCGGGCGGCTGCTGCCCAACATGAGGGACTCCTGCAGGAGACTCTACGCGGGAGTCGTGCGGTCCATGGCCCTATATAGGTGCCCAATATGGGCGGAAACCCTGATGCTCCATAATGCCCCTCTGCTGCATCGTCCGCAGCGTGCAATGGCTAGCAGGGCCATTAGGAGGTACCGCACGATATCCCTGGAGGCGGCGAGTATCCTTGCCGGATCCCTACCGTGGAACCTGGATGCGAGAGCCCTTTCGATACTATATCAATACCGAAAGGAGGCGCGGAAGCAGGGACGGGGAACCCGAGCCCGAAAAAATTCGGGCCGTAAGGTCTCAGCTCAACCGGGATATGGTAGCGGAATGGGAGCTACGACTTGGGCGACCAAGCACAGGGCACGCCGTAATGGCGGCGGTAAGTCCCATCATGGAGGAGTGGCTAGAGAGGCCACACGGCAGCTTTTCGTACCGGCTGACGCAGGTGATTACCGGACACGGGTGTTTCGGGAGTTACCTGTGTCGGATCCGGAAGGAGCCAACGTCCGAGTGCCATCACTGTGATGCGAGCGAGGACACAGAGCTGCACACGGTGACCGAGTGCCATAGCAAGGCGGGTCCTAGTGGCGGCTCTGGGGGTGGGAGTCCTCACACTCGCCACATTGCTCACAGCGATGGTACGATGCGCGAACGCTTGGGGTGCGGCCGCCTCCTTCTGCGAACAAGTAATGCTCGAGAAGGCGGCGGCTAAGACTAGACTCCGGGCCCGGGAAGCCCGCGTAGAGTGAAGGCGAACCGGACGTCGGAGGTCGCAGAACGACCTTTGTCTTACATGAGTGCTGGCCTGGGGGTGACCGGTGGAGCCGCCTGTCACCCTAGCAGAAGCAAGCCGCTGCGAAGGCGGCGAAAAATGCGTCTCCCCGTAACCGGGGCTAGATGGGGACACTGTGGTCCCCACAACCCGAAGGGGGTTATCTCGAAAGAGATGGTCCTGGGTCTGCCGGGGTGCGAGAGATATGCTTTTGGCAATCTCACCTCCGGTAACCAAGGACCCAAGACGGCATGCGTTTTAGTCAGTTCGAGTTCGACATTACCACCTCCACCGGCTCCGTGGGGGTGGTATCCGTGGGGATTTATCGCACGATAAAAAAAAAGCCGTTTAGACGTGAATGAGTAACAAACACCACCGTCCATACTTACAAACTTTACCGTTTATAATAATAGTAGGATAAAAGGTCTAATGTTGTATTCCCAGGGCGGGTATAAACGAGCTCCGCAACCTGCAGTACCTGCCGCGCTGGAGCGAGGCGCGCGAGTTCCTGTTCGAGGACCGCACGCGCGCACACGCCGACCACGTGGGCCACGGCCTGGACAGGATCACTACTGCGGCCGTCGGTGAGTGTTGCCATCCTGCCCTTACCTAGCAGTACTTGCCGCGCTGGAGCGAGGCGCGCGAGTTCCTGTTCGAGGACCGCACGCGCGCACACGCCGACCACGTGGGCCACGGCCTGGACAGGATCACTACTGCGGCCGTCGGTGAGTGTTGCCATCCTGCCCTTACCTAGCAGTACTTGCCGCGCTGGAGCGAGGCGCGCGAGTTCCTGTTCGAGGACCGCACGCGCGCACACGCCGACCACGTGGGCCACGGCCTGGACAGGATCACTACTGCGGCCGTCGGTGAGTGTTGCCATCCTGCCCTTACCTAGCAGTACTTGCCGCGCTGGAGCGAGGCGCGCGAGTTCCTGTTCGAGGACCGCACGCGCGCACACGCCGACCACGTGGGCCACGGCCTGGACAGGATCACTACTGCGGCCGTCGGTGAGTGTTGCCATCCTAATTCTACCCGCCTTTTCCCACCTTGGTAGGAGTCAAAGTCAAAGTATTTATTGAAAATTGCACTACTACAGCTTTTTGACGTCAAATTCTGCTAAAAATTAAGTTTACCACCGCTTCCTAGGCACCACTAGAGAAGAAACGGCGTAACAAACTTCACTGTAGCATTTTACAGACGACAATTTACAAAAAATTTAAGACTAAATATGGACGAATTTATATTTTTCTCGTGGCACGATAATCAAAGTATATAAAAAAAAACTTATAATAATTAACCTAAGTTAAGTTTTCGAGTCGGCTTCGATTTCTGCCGTGATACGACTGTCATGTAACTGCGGGTTTCGCTGAACTTCGATGTCTTCCGTGAAGCGACTGCCATCTTACCTCTACAACCCATTGCCGATGTCGAAGCATTGCTGTTAGACCAATTGTTGCACTTTTTAGGGCTCCAACTACCCGTAACAACTGCCAGAGATGTTTCAAATGATACAAATATCCATATTCATGCATACAAATATTTGCACTGAGCGAGAATCGAATCCACACCCCCTGCGTAGCGGCAGCGTTCACTACCACCACGCCACTGATGTTGTCCTTTGTTTAATGAGTATATGAGTGTAAATAAATTTGTTTCCATTCCAGGTGTTCTGAAAGCGATCCACTGCGGCGATGAATCCGACCGCGGTCGAATTACTAAGGATGTGGTGGCCTTCCACGCGGGAGACTTCAACAAGCTGGTGCAGCTGTTGGGCCTGGACTTGTACGAGCCACCCATCTCGCAGTGTGTCACCTGGTCAGTACATATCCTGCGAACCTTGACATAAAAGCTTCGGGAGCTTAGTGGTTAAGGAGTCGGTCTTACGGTCGAGAGGTCCCGGGTTCGGATCCTGCCCATTACACTACCGACGTGAACCCACTCCAAACACAAACATAACATAATTATAATATAAACATAAACTCACGCCTGTATTCCCCGAAGGGGTAGGCAGAGGTGCTAGCACCCACATTTCGCCAGTTACACAAACAATTTAGCTTTATTGGTTAGAGGGAATATTAGTAATTTTGGTTGCTAATGTTCTGTTTAAGAAAAATAAGTTGGGTTTTCCATTTCTGTCCATCACTCATATGATATTTTGCCCACTGTACCCCTCCATGTCCTATCGAGAACCTGTGCTTGTAGCCAACTATTGGGCCAACATATGCATGAACACTGTGTAACACACACTGGGATATTTACCATGTCTATTATTTTTTATTGGATAACCGATATTTCATCGCTGTTTCACTACCACTGGTGAGTTACACTGTTTAATATTGGGCCAATGTCTGGCACAAATTCTAAAATATTATTAGCCATTGACTTAAGAAGTTGAACTCAGAAGCGGGTGAACTTCAACATTATCCGTGAAGCGACTGCCATGACTGATTTCTCTGAAATCTATGAGGTTGTCGAATTTTTGGGGCACATGCCACAGATGTTCATATGGCAATCGAGACCGGAGGCTAGACATACTCCTCGAGGCCCATAGGGTTTTACTCTGTTATGCATCAAATGTTATTCATTAGGCTAACCTACTTGGTTATCACTTAGTCACCAGCCCCTCTTGATGGCAAGCGGTTATTTTAATAATATAGCAAAAGTCACTAAAGAAAAACATTTCTCTCGCAGGTTGGAAGAAGCGAAGTTAAACCAGCTACGTCGCGAAGGTGTTAGGTATTCAAGACTACCGTTATGCTCAGACGACATCTACTTTCTGCCGAGAAACATTATCCACCAATTTAGGACTGTGTCTGCCGTCACTTCTGTTGGTAAGTAGTTATTTGATACTGATGGATCTATATTTTATTTTTTATTTATTATATACTTTATTGTACGCCAATTACAATATTCATAGTATGGGAATTAGGAACACAAGAGCCAGGCAACCTTTGGATGGAAATGCATGTTGGTTGGAGTACTTCATTCATATACATAACTCGGAATGTTTACTTTTTTGGACATCCATGGATTTCCATGGACCCGGCGACCGCACGGTGAATCCATGGAATGCTAAGAATGCGATTGAATTGTATTGTATGGAGATTGGGGTATAATATCACTTCTCGGTATAAGGTGTGATAGCGACTTCAAACTGTTTTATATGACTGTAGGAGCTGTCCATATTTATTCGAAAAACATTGGAAAAAATGAAACGCTCAAGTGAGACTTGAACTCACGACCTTTCCCTTACAGGGGGAATGCTCTTCCAACTGACCTATTGAGCCACACCTTTCGAACTTAAAAGTTAGCATAAAAAATGCTATAAAAATTCAGTCAAATGTCCTTAATTATGTTTATTAATGACTGACTACTCGACCAGTCCTTATTTGACCAGCCTCAGGCGCCTTAGAATTAGACGCAAGAAGAGGCGCGTCTAATTTGAAGACAGCCTTAAAATCCACGCTTAGTATATCCGCCCTAACATCCTCTCCATGTCGAGCTATCTCGAACCCTATGTCTATAACCTCAAAGTTGTTTGTGTTCCAGCGTGGCACCTCCGCCTCAAGCAGTACTACCCGGCGTCGGAGGCGTCGTCTCCTGCCGAGGAGCGCACCGCGCCTGAACCCCTGGCAGTCGCCACCGAGCCCAGCGGATCAGGTAAATACACGCTCCATTTACTTATTTATTTTATTTCAAAGAATATTAGAACCGAAGTTACTAATATTCCCTCTAACCCCTCCAACTAAGCTAAATTGCTTGTGCTAGGAGTGGGTTCACGTCGGTAGTGTAATGGCCAGGATTCGAACTCGGAACCTCTCGATCGTAAGGCCGACTCCTTAACCACTAAGCTACCGACCGCGACGCTTTGACTTGACTTTATTATACTTGCGAAAAATCCCCGCGGATTAACCTCCGCTGCGCCGGAGCCGATGGGGGAACTTATCTCTGATTAGAACCGACTAAAACGCACGGCGTCTGTGGGTCGTGATGTAAAGTCGAAGGAGTGTTTGTCGGGCGTATCCCTCGCACCTCGGCCGTACCAGGACTATCCCTCAAGGCATGGCCCTCCTCGAGAGTTGGGACCACGGAGTCCCCAATTGTAGTATTAAATAAATAAATATTCCACAACGTTCTACAGCACGCTATCTAGACCCATGGTAAGCTTAACTAGCTTGTGTTACGGAATCTACTTTTTTTTTGTAAATACATATACATAGAAACACCCAGACCAATGCAAATGGCCATAATTATGCATACAAATATTTGCATTGAGCGGGGATCGAAACCGCACCTCCTGCGTAGCGGCCGCGTTCACTACCGCCAAGCCACAGAGGTTTTCAAAGTATTACCTGGCAAACTAATACTTTAGGCATAACCATCATTATCTTAACATTGATTCTGGTGCCATCCAGAGACTTTCACCTGTTTTTTTTTATTTTACTGATCTGATCAATAATAATGCATTGATGTCCATGACATAAGAGCGACTATCGTCTGACCACCTTCATTAGAAGAGCCTGACCATTACTTAGTCAGCTGTATTAAGTTTACCGGCTAGTACATGAGATTAGCTTGAGCCCGGAGCATATTTAAACATCAACTTTTCTTTTACAGAATCTAAATCGTCGAAATCTGCGAAACATAAGGCGGGCGTCATTGAAATGCGAGCTCTGAGTGCGAAACTGCACCAAAAACTCGAGAAGACAGCACTCAAGATAGAACGAAACAGGAAAAGTGTGGAAGTGCAGACTAAAATTGAGAAAGATAAGAAATTAGACCAGAAATCAGACAAATCAGAGGCGAAACTTGATAAACAAGAAATCAAGGTTGAAAAAGAAGAAAGTAAAACTGAAAAGTTAGAATCTAAAAGTGATAAGTCTGACAAGTTAGACTCTAAGTCAGACAAACTGGATTCTGGTAAGTCTGATAAGATTGAAATGAAGACACCTGTCAAATTAGATCCCAGATCCGACAGAAATGACTACAAGGACAAGAATGAGTTCACACCAGAAAAACTACATTCAAAGTTTGACAGATTAGATTCAAAGTCTGACAAAATAGATCAGAAGCAAGAGAAATCTGACAAAATTGAGAAATCAGAGCCTAAATATAATGACAAAACAGACAGCTTAGAGAAATCTGACAGAGTTGAGAACAAATCCGAAAATAAGTCAGATAAATCTGACAAAAACCACAGGCATAAGGACGACAAACATCGCTCTGATCGGTCAGACCGTTCTGACAAACATGATCATCACAGACGTCATTCATCCTCACGTCATAAATCTTCACACCACAAGTCAGAGAAGCCGAGAGACCATAAAAAGGAACACAGGAATTCTGACGACAGGAAGTATGACAAACATCGGTCTGACAAATCTGATAGTAGGGACAAAGTGTCCGTCGAAAGTGGCAAGTTACCACAACCGGTGGTCCATCGACCACCGGATTAGTGTTATTGTGTATTAGTGATATTGTAAAGTGACTGTCGTTTTGTGAAGGATTTTGAATGTAAGTAAAATACATAATTTTTTTGCTATTACGCAGAGTGGATCTCATTTTTTAAGGTTTTCATGAGAGAGAATCTGTTGAGTTGAAAAATTTTGAAATCTTATTTAATATGTTAAGGTGCTCCTTCACTCAAAGCATTTGCCTGTAATGGTACATTTTAGATTTAACTTTGAGCATTGTGTTACAATACTGCCTGTCGGTGACCGACAAGTTGTTTCAAAATAAAAATGAAACCGGTGAGCATGTATGAAATCATTTTGAAAGTAAAAGAAGCGTAGCGTAGTTGTGTACCAGGATCGTAGTAAATGGAAACATGTAGTTTCTGCCTACCCCACTGGGAAAGAGGCGTGACTGTATGTATGTATTAAAATATTTCAAACATTGTGCTTTGTAATAGTCTGTTCTTGTCACATGTAATGCATAAATTGCCGTTCACCTCACCTGTAATGTTTACATTACAGGCAAATACTCTCAGTGAGAGAGCACCTTTAGTTTTTAGACTAAAAACAATAATTATTCTGTATCGGCGTATATGCAGTTTGTAGTTATTTCTATCTATAAGAAATTGTTATAATTATTATTTGAAGTACAATGATTTATGTTGGTGACACCTTGCTTTCAAAGGGGCCAAGCAGAAAAACAAACTCGCTAAGTTAATTTTCAGAAAAAAATACGAGACATTCTTTACTTTATTTTGTTACCGCCGCACTTGATATTACGGAACGAAACACTCTTAATGTTTAGTCGGGTTAGGTCCAAATGTCAAAAATCGACTTGGATAGGTTTGGTTAGAAGGCATTAGGCCTTCATGGTTTTTTTTTATAAATACCCAGAAACAGGATAGAAAGTCCGCGATTTTATCCTGTTTTTGACAATTGGAATAAACGCGTATTGGACTAAACGGCTCTTAAATATAAATTGTATTTGAAGTCGTATGAGGGTACCGCAAATATAGAAGAGCTTGTTTATAACAGTACAGTTGACAACAAAAAAATTAAATTACAAATTTAAAAACCCCCGTCACAAAAAACACCAAAAAGTTGAAAATAAATGAATAAATTTTAACTCAACGGTTGCCATGTCGGGGACCTTACGATATAAAGGAGTACTTAACCAGTTACGGTCCTTTATATCGTAAGGTCCCCGACATGGCAACCGTTGAGTTAAAATTTATTCATTTATTTTCAACTTTTTGGTGTTTTTTGTGACGGGGGTTTTTAAATTTGTAATTTAATTTTTATTTATTGCTTTTTAAATTGATCTACTAGTCAAGCTCTTTCATTTGATACCCATATTGAGGGAATTATAAAGAAATATGTATTCCAACATGTTGTAGCGGCGGCCATCTTGGACCGATTTTTTTCAAACATAGCTAAGAACACTCCCGACTAATATACCTTTCAAACAAAAAAAACTAAATCCAAATCGGTTCATCCGTTTGGGTGCTACGATGCCACAGACAGACACACACACACACAGACACGTCAAACTTATAACACCCCGTCGTTTTTGCGTCGGGGGTTAAAAATAGATACAAACATTTTTTCATACTCAGAGGCAACTATTTTGCACATTTAGCTTGTCCAGTTTCCTACGTTATTGTATTCTCAGAGGCACTTAGCACCAGTGTAATCGCGGGGAAATACAGGACAAACATTACCATGCATTGCCTATATCAGTCACAGTTGAGGTAGGGTACACCAAAGATGCATCCTCAGTCCGTTTTTGTTTAGTGTGGTATTAGTCATTTTGTCAGGCAGCCTCAAAATTTCCCATGAGCTACTTCCATGGTTGCGCTTGACACATCTCAAGAAGGTAGCAATGTATACCTTCTAGCTAGACAATTGCATATTGTAGCATGTGTGTCTGTATGTCTCAATAGTTCCACAAGTGCGGCGTAAGCTTTATACCGTCCGTTGCCACTTATATTGTACCTATTTCGTGCAAATTCTGCACAAAATTCGTGCAAGAAATATATACGATGCATGCGATGGCGTGCAAGTGAGGCAGCGGATGACCTTTCCAATGAATAAATTACTTCAGAGTCCTTCATGAAATAAACAAGCACATTAGGTTTACGATGTAAATATATTGGTATAAGCAGTCTCGTAGAGGCTAAGCGTATGTTTGAATGGACGCGCAGTTTTAGACGCCTGCCTATTGATGTTTTCACTGTGTTTACTTTGTGAAGAACAAAATATTCAATCGAAATGATTATATTATTATAACTAGTTTCTCATCAATATGTTACGTTAAATAATTATTATGCTTATAATTTTGTTCCAAAAACCCAGTTAATATTTTTTACGAAAATAATCGTTCTAAAACTGCGTTGCGAATGTGATTTGAAAGAGTTTTAAACGAAGACGTAAGTAAATGAATATTAAATAAATTAAAGTTTAAGTAAAATATAAAGTTTATTCACACATATTTCTAAATTGCACTAGAAGAGTAAATTATATATTATTATTCTGATTGAAACTATGTTTTGTCTTTGGTTGGTTTGTGCAGTGTGATGGTAGTCAACTACTGCTTATTTTGAACCTAGAACCTCATCTGCATCAGATTTAAATTGATATGAAGATCAATTCTCTTAATCAAATCTTCAAAATTCAGTCCCGAACTGTCAAAATCAAATAAAATGTCAAAAACGATGTTTTCGTAAGACAATTTTTAAGAAAGAATGTTGATATCGTGATCGAACCCGGTGGACTCCCTGTCCGCCTACGGGCCAATGTGTTGCTCAAAGAAGTGGGCAAGCTCTTTGGAAGAGTAACTGCGAAACGCCTCTTCAAACCTCTCTGGAGAGGAGCCAAATATCCAATATGGCTTCCGCCTATGGCGGTCTACCGTGGATGCTATCATGCACGTGAGGCGTTGTTTTGTGTGTCCTTGACATCTCTAACGCGTTCAACTCCTTGCCCTGGTGTTTCATTAGGGAGGCGCTCGTGTATCTCGATATCCCTCTCTACCTCTGCCGCATAGTCGGGGCGTACCTGACGGAGAGAGCCGTCATCTACCCAAGTGCGACCGGCGTCGGTAGGCGTGAGATGTCGTGCGGTGTTCCACAGGGATCGGTCCTGGGGCCGCTCCTGTGGAACATCGGTTCGAATGCTTCACGATGAAATCCTTATCTATAAAAATGCAGAAAGATTATTCAATCTACACTGCACAAATACTAAAGCTACAAAACTGAATGATATATATATTTATTTGTGGTTCAAAAGCTTTGTTCGGATATTTTGTCAAAAGCAAAACTGAGGTAGAAAAATTATATTATGGCTCCTTAAAATATATCCAACGTCAAATGATACGGTAAAACAGAGGATTCTTGTACATGATCAAGATTTCCTGGATTGACTATAATTGTCGTATAAAAATATATCTTGTATATTATCTCAAGTTAACGCGAGTATTACACATTGAAACTATAAACTAAACTATTAACGAATTCTGTTTATACTGGAGATTGATGGCGCTTGGTGGAATCTGCTACACATATTGAATAACACACTTGTACTTTTCCACTGATTTTATTTCTACGATACGATACGGCATTCTCAAAGGTTCACATTGATGTTCATCAATGTGAACCTTTGAGAATGCCGTAAGGCGAAACCGGTCAGGTCTAGAAATAAAGTCAGTGGAAAAGTACAAGTGTGTTATTCAATATTAACGAATTCTATCAATATTTCTGTTTCGGTTGCTATTGAGCACCAAATAAATCGCTGTAAAACCCGTTAAAGCAATATTTTTTGCAAAAATCTTGTTTAATTTGCTAAAACTGAATAGAAAATTCTAATACATCCATTTTAATTTCAATTCAATTTTTCCTTATGGCGAGCATCGACAATTCTGCCTACACTCCGTGTTGTATAGACTGAAGAACTATGATGCGTCTGATTTGACATTGAAATCAGTAATATCTTCCTCAGGAGTATCGTCGTAATTTCGTCAGTTGTAATCAAACAATTCTTGGTTAAACACCACTTCGCAGTATAACCAAAATTTTGGTCTCCGAAATAGCGATGATTCTACTGCAGATGCCATATTAAGAATACCGTAAATTTGGGTTACTTTCTGACATCAAAAGCAGAGTCTAATCTAATCTCTGCCTACCCTTATGGGAAACAGGCATGATTTTATGTATCCATGTATGTATCAAAAGCAGTAGTCAAACTTAAGAAACAGGCGAATGGCAGGACCTCTGAACATAGTGAAGATTGACAATTAAAAATTGCTGTCTATTATAGAAAAATGTTATTCTAAATTGTCCCAAAGTAACTCAAGTTCACGGCAGTTATTCATTGTTTACATCAAAGTTATTCAGACTATATGATACAGGGATTCCAGAATCAATGGAAAAAATAGAATTTTACTATTTTACCACAATAGAAATCAATCGAATTCTATTGAACTTAGGTCAAGCTTGGATTACACAACAGTCGACAAAGGAGATACCATCAGACGAGGTGAAGTCACATTGAGGTGTCCTTTTAAAAAAAATAGGGTAACACCTTTACAAACATCTTTATATGAAAAAGTACAACCATAACTCTTTTGACGACTGTACATTGTACTTGGATATTATTGGTGACTTTAAAAAAGTGGTCTAATCATGGTCACAGAATTACCTTACCATCCATTAAAATACAAATGCAACAATGATGGCTCTGATGTAACTAGATGGTTTAGCAACCCGGACACATACCTAAAAATATGAAACCCTGATGTAAAAATATGGTAACTTACAAAATGGTGTTACTACAACTCTAATGTAACATTACCGAAACTTACAAAAATGTAAAATACCGTAACTTACAAATTTTTAAGCCTAATGTGGAATTACCTGACCAAAACAGCTTTGCAATCTAAGCATACAGCGTCCAGAACAGCGCTACAACACTTAATCGAGATTCTCATTGGTCAGACTGGGTGATGACGTCACGAACGATTAACCAATGACAATCTGTGTATCAACGATGTCGCAGCGTTGTGTTCTACGTTGCCTGTTTAGGGAATTGCGGAGCCGTAAGCGAGCCTGATTATAAATATCATATACGAGATTTTTTTTATTGTTAGAACAACTTATATGCATAGATTAACAATAACGGGAACTTTGATTTGCCTGACGTTTCGACCAGGTTATACCGGCCGTGGTCACAGGCTGACTGGCTCCGTAGTGCACGCCCGGCGTTAATTCCCGTTATTGTTATTATATATCACGGAACGCGAGAGTTTAAAAGTTAAATGCATAATATATATTATTTAAAAAGTGTACCTCGATCATCAATTAAAGCAATAAGGTAGATAAATTAATTGCCCGTAATGCCCCGAATGTTTCTTACTTAGTAAGACAGTATTATTAATGTTTATAGAGTAATATAGTCACTCTAGACATATACGACTACCCTCTAAAAGATGAGCCTTGACAAGGGCACTATAAATCCAATTTTACTTTTTTTTATAGAAGCGACATCTATTGGTGTCGCTTGGAGATGTAAAGATTAATAAATGGCGCGTGCGTCAGTAGATTTTTCGATATTTTGAATAGAGAATGGTGAGTCATGCGTCTAAAGATTATTGTAAGTAGAAGGGACGTATTGTACTTCTAAGCGCTCAGAAAAAGCGTCCTTCAATGTATTAACTTAAGGTAACTTTTTGTCTAAGCTCGCTCTGAATGATTTTACACTATTGAAACTCATACTGGAGATTCTACGACCCATATTATAGAACGACACTCAGTCCTGTATCTTGATTTATTTGAGGATAGATTGTCTGGACAAATTGGATAAATTGTGATTCAGAAATGAGTACCATTCTAGAATACGGTTCTATGTTATTTAATTATGATTACGCAATAACTGAAGTACCTGGTCAGGTTCTGGCCAAGTGGTCACAGAGTCTCGGGATGATAGGTTTAGCGGAGTTCACACTATGTGGTCGATTTTCGTGGCCGCGAGTGTAACAATGGCCTGACCAAAATTTACAAATAGATGATCAATATTACGAATATTCCTTAAATAATTGATAAAATGTTGGTGAGGCTGTTGTTCCGCTAACTGCCTCAAATTATGTTTCATGATACGAGAAATTTTAATTATATGTTTGAGAAAAAGTACATGTCAGTACTAAGTCCTGTGATTAGCAAATATTAATGATGATACGTCCTTTCTGAGCAGATGCACCGTTTGCCAACAGGATAACTGTAAATAAAATAAATGTGAAAAAAATAAATCACAGTTTTAAAACAAAATATTTAATTTTTATGCGCAAAGATTTGTGTCTTATCGTTGATTTTTTAGAATTTAAACTTAAGATAATTTTGTGAGTTTAAGTTTGCCCGGCTTACTTTTGCGATTGAATGTACATTTTGTATATTTTATACTATAGAATAAGTGTTATGGAACTATGCCTAGATTTACTTGCGAAAAATCCGAAAATATACTTATCAGAAATAAAATAAGATATCGAAATCGAATAGAGATAATTTCATAAGTAAATCTAGCCATAGACAAAGAAATATAACGGTATAAAAACTCAAAAAGTTCACACCAATGACAAAAGACATTTCTAGTGTTGCCATTGAAAACTTAAACTGGCAACACCGTACTAAAATCAAAATGGCTTTGAGTAACCGGTTGGTCCTTGAAAGTTTTTTACTTCGTAACTTAAGAGTTTTTTCCTAAAAAATAATTACGATCATTAAATGTGAGAGTTAGCCTATCGTTTGAGTCGATTGGTCTATTGCCAGTCAACTGCCGAAAACATAATATCATCACGACTTAGCCTTATTGATGTCTCTAGAAGTATATGGCGCCTATGTCAATTTTGAATGTTTATTTGTCGTGTGTATGAAGCTGACTGACCGATCGTCTTTCAAGTTGAAAATAGCTAAAAGAACCAGTGTCATTTATTTATATTTCCAACTTTCAATTTATTTGATATATCCTAAATCCATCCATTAATTTAGCCAAGTCCACAGTAAGACTAGTAAAGCGCACCCCAGATTCCAAGCTGAAAGCTTCGAATCTGGGGTGCGCTTTATGCGACTAGGATTAATGCTAAGATGAAGAAGAAGATCCTAAAGATTAACTTATGAGGTCATACGTCATCTTGGGCAGCCTGTCGACGATTGTTTTTGCAAATATGAAGACCTCTTCGCGCCAACTCCAACCTTCCTGCTGGTTCGTTCTTTGCGATGGGGGCAGTTATGTCGGGGTCGAGCCGACTAAAACCGCACGTGAGATACCCCTTCGGGAAGCTTTCGTAACCTTTAACCCCTGGTGACAGACTGGGACTGTCTAGCCTATTCTAAATCTGTGGTTCTTATATTAAAAATGCTATGTTCAACTTGAAAAGCGAAACCATTTTTGGCAACATAGCCGTACGACCTCAGAAGTTTGGACCTCATCTATCAAATGCTCTTATAATGAGGTTTTGTACGGGTGTTTTTGTGACAGGGTTCAAGAGAAACAGGTTACCGGTACGGGCGGGCCGGTATGGATAAACCTATCCATGTTGACATCATCAGTTTGTCAAAAAAGTTGTAAAGTATTCGTGCCCATATATTTTTGAACATATGGGCGCCGATGCGTTGCGATTTTTTATATTAGGTGATGTTAGAAGGTAACGACGAATTTTCCTCATTTTTGTTGCTATGGAAACTTGTCGGTGCAGGTAACCGGTACCAGTAACCTGTTTCTCTATGTAAGCATCCTTGCAAGTATGTTAGCCCTTTTGGTGGTCAGCCAGTATGTTATTTGGTGAGTTCGACCGGCTCTAGCAAGACTCGGGTCTCATGTCTGGACTGCAGGCGCTAATGTGATTGATAATTTAACATATTTATGTTTAGGTGGTTAATTTATTGTTTCACGTTCCCTATATTTTTTGAAAATAATAATTAGATTATAAATAGATATTTCTTGTTTTATTTATTATCCTGGTAACATCTAACGGCCAAGACTGCACCTATGCCGCGGCCACTAAAACTATAAGTACCTTTTTTTATCGTGCGGAAATCCCCACGGGTACCTCCCCCGCCAGAGCCGGGAGGGGAGGTTATGTCGGACTCGAACCGACTGAAACCGCACGCCGACTGAGGGTCGTGGTGCTAGGCCGCAGGTGAGGTTGTCTTCGACATATCCCTCGCACCCCGGCTGACCCAGGGCCATCCCTCCCTTACGGTCTGGCCCTCCTCGGGAAGTAAATACCACCAAAACTGCTTGTCTGTCGTGGCCACCAAAAACCTACGCCACGATCGGAAAACTGCACCCATGCCGAGGCCACCAACATCTTCTATGTCACGGCCAGTAAAAGTGCTCGTCTACTGTGGCTATCAAAACAGCACGTAAGTATTTCCTATTACCAATACGACCTTCAAACCTTCGAGAGAAGAGCGTACTCTCTTTTAAAAGGAAGGCAACGCACTTGTGACTCCTCTGGTGTTGCGGGTGTCCATGGGCGGCGGTGATCGCTTACCATCAGGCGATACGTCTGCTCGTTTGCTTCCTATTCCAAAAAAAAATACCGAAGATCACCCTAATATTTGCCGCATGCAAGACGATCATAATCGTCTGGCTCTATCTTTACTCATGGTTGTTGTAGATGGGTTCGACCGCGCACACATACAACATTTCTTCATAATTCCATTATTTGCATAGATACCTAGTAATTCCATCCAGCTAAAAAATAATAAAAACCCCCGTCACTAAAAACACCTGAATAAAAATATTACTAGGTATATCAAAAGTTAAAAGATAAAGTCTATTTATCTTCAACTTTTTGGAAGTGTTTTTTGTGACAGGGGTTTTTAAATTTTTAAATTTAATTTTTATTTTATACTTTTTTAAATTGATTTACTAGTCAAGCTCTTTCATTTGATACCCATATTGAAGGAGTTATGAAGAAATATGTATTCCGACATGTGGCGGCGGCCATCTTGGACCGATATTTTTCATACATAGCTAAGAACACTCCCGACTAATATACCTTTCAAACAAAAAAAAACTAAATCCAAATTTGTTCATCCGTTTGGGTGCTACGATGCCACAGATAGACACGTCAAACTTATAACACCCCGTCGTTTTTTGCGTCGGGGGTTAAAAACACAAAAGGTTACAAAATAAAACAAAAATTAATTTTTGTTATTTATTCATTTTCTTACTCGAATAATATAAAAATCGGCAAACCGTTTTAAGTACAAACAATAAATATAGAGAATCCAATATTCAGTCACATAGTAAAATTACCTAATACATATCAATATGTTTAAATAATAATGATAAACATGCGATTTGTTTAATCAATAGTAATAATATCAAATTATATGAGATTATTATATATTCGTGATGGCACAGATGTCATAATATAACTATTACGTGGCAAGACAATTATATATTTTTTACACTGGCAATGAAATTCTTATTTTGCGAAGAAAATAACAGCGAATAAGTGTCAATTTTTCGCACCACTGTTTTATATGAAGACTCGAAAATAAGATATAAGCATATACCTTATCGAAACTTCAGAAATCTTCCCAATATAGCTTCAATGACTAATTAAACATAATAACAGCAGTAAAGGGTCCCTATAAGCCGATTCTTGCCGGCTTCCCAATGACAACATAGATCAATGTGAGTTATTTTCAACTGGCTTCCTTTTTTATAAATTTTCCCCCTTCACCACTGCCTAATAAATATTTCCACGTCAAATATTAAACATTAAATTAACAATGAAAGATGAAAAATGACTGTATTACTTTTATATAATAACTTTTATAAAATTTCAACTAACAATACCTCTTAACTTCGCATAAAAACATTTAATATTATTTTAAATTTTTCGCGTTAAAATACCAAAAAATTGCACTCGTTAAGGCACTTCTTGTTCTTATTATAAAATGCTTTCATCTCAGTCGTCGTCTACAAAATGACAGTGGAGAGGCAAAAAGGCGTAAACAATTTCTATTGTAGAAATTAGAATGTATAATTCAATCAGTAACCTAGCCTATCCCAGTCCCACTGTTGGACATAGGTCCCACTGTTGGACATAGGCCTCTACGGTTTCCACGCTGGCCAGATGGGTTGGTACAGGGTTTTATTTCGAATTCAGTATAACTTAGTAATTTACGTCTTCTGCCACAAGAATGCAACTTAGCAAGAACTATAGAAATGACTAGCTGCACTCCAAAAAACGGTTTTAAGGTTAGTAAGTGAGCCTCAGTCTATGCAGTAACTCCACTTTCAATCCATAGGTCTGCCTGACTTAGGAGACCCTAGGCCATTTTACATTAGACCTTTTTTTTTCATAACATAACATAAACTCACGCCTATATTCCCCGAAGGGGTAGGCAGAGGTGCTAGCACCCATATTCGCCAGTTTATGTTTAGGTCCCAATGTAATAGGTGGCGAGCCTATTGCCATTAACTGGGCACTTATAAACCTGCGATAAATACACACGTAACTTCAAAAAGCATCGAAAAGTCATTGGTGTGTGCCATGGTAAAGCTGCGATCGAACCCGAGACCTCGTCTCAGCAGTCCATTACCCATACCACTAGGCTACCGCAGATCTTTTTTTTTTTTTTTTCAAGAACTACATAATGCATAATGCGTAGATTTTTTGTGTTCCCCATTGAATCATTCTGGCTATACTAAGCAATTGTATTCGCGAATTCATAAAAAAAAAACTACTTTAAAGATTATGTTCTGCGTTTACGACCTTGTGTTTCTAAAAAGTTAATGTCGCTTACACCGTTCTGCCTCCCAACCGTCGAAATAAATACATTGTAACTAATTCTATTGATTATTTAGCAAATTGATAGAAGGTTACAACCGTCGCTTACAACTACAATACGATAAATTGGCAAATAGTTATTACATAGGATACTATACAACTTTAAGAGATTAATATTGCTTTGGTTGGTTTGCTGTGGACGCCGGTGACGGTCACTGTGGACAAAAACAGTACAGTTAGAATAAAATACAGAGCGCTATCTACACAAAACATAGCCTAACTAAGCTAATCGATTGTGTGTTCTAGAATACAGGTAGTTATGATTTAGATGGAGTTTGAAGCCCAATCAAGTTTTATGGGACTCAAACCGGCCTCACCTGTAAGTTACCTGATTGACCGACAAGACAAGACTCCGGCGCAGGTCATTTACGACTGTGCAAAGTAAAATAAGCTATACTTAAGTCTTTTTTTTATTTAATTTATTATTAAAAAAAAAGAATATTAGAACCAAAGTTACTAATATTCCCTCCAACTAAGCTAAATTGCTTGTGCTAGGAGTGCGTTCACGTCGGTAGTGTAATGGCCAGGATTCGAACCCGGGACCTCTCGATCGTAAGGCCGACTCCTAATCCACTAAGCTTTTATAACTATAATGCTAACTATACAATTCGATTATATCAGGATTGATTCAGGTGTGGCTCAATAGCTCAGTTGGAAGAAAGCTCGTGGGTGTAAGCCTCACCTGAATAATTCATTTTTCTAGACGTAATCAAATCCTTTTTGGTGCAGACAAGCACACGGCCCACCTGATGGGAAGCGGTTGCCATTGGACTTGTTCATTGATTAAATTACATTATTAAAACTAATGGAACTAACCACAAATCTGTTGACTTTGGGCGCGAAAGACTTCGTCACGGCCGAGGACTGGACGTTCATGCTTTCGAACTTCTGACGCAAGCTGCAAAAAAATCAGTTGTCTGTAAAGTTGGTTTACTGACGGTAGTTGAACGTGACAACGTCATAAGAAAATACTGATGGAATGGTTTCATTTTTCAAAAGAAAATTTTAATTTTATTTGTTTGAAAGATATTTTGTGTGGATATAGCGAAGGGGGTAAGTGGAAATCACAATTGTATTGATTATTTATACGCATAAATAAAATTATGTCAATTTTTATTTTTATTTTTTTACAATCCCATCTGGAAAGGGGTCAAAAACGAAATTAAGATCATTTTGAGTACTCTGTTCGTCAACATCCTTCTGTTGCTGACTGTATTAGAGAAAAATCACCCTTGTCTATTTTTTTAAAGAATATTAGAACCGAACTTACTAATGTTCCCTCTAACCCCTCCAACTAAGCTAAATTGCTTGTGCTAGGAGTGAGTTCACGTCGGTAGTGTAATGGCCAGGATTCGAACCCGGGACTACTCGATCGTAAGGCCGACTCCTTAACCACTAAGCTACCGACATATTTCCTACCACACTCACCTCCGTGCAGTCTCGAGTTGCGACTCTCCATCATCATCTTGCTCGGAGCGTTCGGTTCCGGCGAGGGGGGCGGGCGGACCGTTGTGTCGCGGTGGTTCGGACTCGGACCAGTTCTCGAAGCGGTCGCGGAAGCTCTTCGTCCGAGCTAGTTGTTGCGCCTGTACCGGTAGATATTTCAATAGTATTACATATAAACTATGAATTTCATACCACAAATAATACTTGTATAATTGTACGAAGGATGACACGAGAAGTTTTGTTTTAATTATATCGCTTGTTTAGATTTTGCAGTACCTAACTGAATATTGCCTCTTGAGTTACAGGCTTGCCTAGTTCAAGAGGTAAAACATAATTTTTGTATATTTAGCGTATACACTGGGGCTTAAATTAAAGTCCAACTTGACAATATTGTTTTATTTGAAGAATCGTGCTTACAGTTCGACGGATTATAGCGGATTGAATTAATCTTGTAGGTAGTAGCTACTTAACAATTTTAACACGTAAACGCCTGCCATAATTGTGATAGCCGTCACCCGCATATAAAGGAGGTGCGCGGCAACAATTTTATTAATACGGATAACTATACCTAACTAATATTGTACCTTACTGTATCTGTATTTTTGTGGATAAATACATTTAATTTAATTTAATTTATCATTTTATGTTGACAAAACATTAAAAGCCACCCATTGTTGTCAAGTGGGTAGGTACCTATCGAAATACATCGGGAAAAAGAAGCGCTCAAGTGGGACTTGAACCCACGACCTTTCCCTTATAAAGGGAATGCTCTTCCAACTGAGCTATTGAGTCACACCTGAATCACTTCAAATATCCCTCCTCTTTATATCCGTATTTAAGGTCCCCCTGTAAGGAAAAGGTCGTGGGTTCAAGTCCCACATGAGCGCTTCTTTTTCCCGATGTATTTCGAATTTACAAATTAGCATAATAATAAATGCTATAAAAAATTCATTCAAATGGGTACCTTATGTTTGCGAAGGTACGAATCTATTTGATCAATGTTAGACTATTTATCTTATCGTCTATTGGATACCTTTTGCCAGTAGAACCGGTAAAACACGTATGTAAAAGTTTCAAACAGAAAAATGTTTTGTATCGGTAATCGAACTAGAAATTGTTCATTGCACGCGATATGTTTTTATGTATGTATGTATGTACCTATACCTGAACACGTTTAGTACCTTATTGTCTATTAACTGGGTGATTTTACAGTCGTTTTGCATAAAAAGAATTTGGGCAAATTCGATAGCAAAATCATCTGGAAGAATTTGGCGAAAGAAAAAAAAAATTCTTTTTTTTTTTTGAATGAATTTTCGAGTCTCACTTGAGCATTTCATTTTTTCCAATGTTTTTCGAACTTAACAGTTAGCATAATAAATGCTATAAAAAATTCATCCAAATATTTGGTGTAGTGTATGTAAGTAGTGTAAGTATGTATCGTTACGAGTATGTATGTGTAACCATACCATTTTAGGATAATCTGACGTAGCATATCTTTATATCTAAGAATGTTCGATTAATGTGAACACTAATAAAGAGAACGTTACTAAGTGCAGATGCGTTTCATTTATAACGACACTTCATGGCGACCCTGCCTTTTAAGGTCGCTCCGCGAATTCTTTGACCGTGAGTGAAATTTGGACAATACTAATGAGACTTTATAATTTCGGACTATTTTAAATTCGGTGTTTTCGTGTTGCTGTGTTCGCTGTTTTACCATGGGTACCACTCAATCCAAGGAGGAGACTATTATAGCGCAGACGGCTGCTGGTAATGGAAAAAATGACGCAACTTCTTCGGGCTACTCCAGCGTCAGTACCACAAATATTTTACTGACCCTGATTGTGATCGTCTTGTTGGCAGCGGTTTGCTATGCATTTTGCTCCCTTTACAAGAAGATGCATGTAAAGTGGATGGAGAGGCAAATGAACCGCAGGTCTCTACGTCGCAGGCAGGCCACCGCATTTTTCAACAAGCGTGCTTCCGATATTGGTGGTGCTGAGATACCAGTGTAAGTGATAAAATCTCTAAACTCTCCCGAAAAGTAAATCCTCGCATACGGTTTGGCGCTATACAAAAGTTTCATACTCCGAAGTTCGTGTATCGTGTAATACTCGTCTATGGACGGATACGTGTATATGTATAGTGGTACGTTTTATATGAGGACCTAATCCATACGGTGTGAACTATACGATAAGACTAATAATACATACCTACCTATCTACCTGAACTTTTGTGCAGTATCCCGGTACCTCTCGCTTTTTGTGCAGTATCGCTGCAGTATTTCGGTACTTTTGAGTGACTCTACTTATTATAATAAATATTTTTTTTTTAAATAAACCATGTATAATTGTATTAACGCAAGTAAGTAAGTAGTAAGTTTTATTTTAGGGATATGTAAGAGCTCGTAAATCGTGCACGGCCGCTCACCGAACTTGATACCCGGTGACGTATATGGAATGTTTTCGCATTGCTTTCTATATTTGGCAGATAGTTGTAAGAATTTAGTAGTTGCTAGGATGATGTCATTACATTCTTTATTTTATTTTTAGACTATGGCTGATGATTTTACTAAAATATATAATGAGTTAGTGGATATTCGTAAATATTTAATAAAGAAAGGAAAAAGTAGGTTTACGGGATCTATTGCGATAAATAAATTAGAAGAGGCCAAGGTTTTATTTGATAATTCGCAATTATTATTTTCTAACTTATCGCATGATCTTAAGCCTGATTTAGTGGCGCAGTTGTCCACAACCTTTGATTATATTAAGAGTGAATTTTTAAGGATATCTGAGCTGTGTGTTTCGCCCTCTGGTAAAATAACTATAGCCAAAATGGAATTCGACATTCGAACGGCGTGTAATTTAATTCCCCTTTTAGATAATAAGGAGGAGACAACGAAACGATTGATTGATGCTGTAGAAATGTATGCGGATATGTTAGACGACTCTGGGAAAAAACTTTTAATAAAATTCGTGATTAAGGGTCGGCTTTCCGAAAACGCTAAGTTACGTTTGTCGGAAGGTTATAATAAGGTTTCTGATTTAGTACAGGATTTAAGGAAACATTTATTAACGACTAAATCTTTTACAGCTATTCAGTCCCGCCTTCAAAATACGAACCAAGGTTTTAGATCAATTGACGAGTATGGTTCTGAAATAGAACAACTTTTCACCGATTTAACCATCTCGCAGGCGGACGGAGATTCGTCAAAGTTCGCTGTTCTAAAGCCATTAAACGAAAAAATGGCCATTAAAAAATTTTCAGATGGGTTAAAAAATTATAGGCTGAGCACCATCGTGGCCGCTCGCAACTATAGCAGTCTCAAGAACGCCATACAAGGTGCTAAGGACGAGAAGGTGTCAACGCCTTCTACGTCTGCTAAGGCGGACGTTATGCAGTACTCAAGAAGAGATCGAGGTAGGTTTAGGCCTTCTTCAGGACCAAGGGGTCAAGGTCAACGTGGCCGCAATTATAATTCTTTTAATAATTATTCCCGTCGTGGTTACGGAAGATCTTTTCAAAATTCTAACCGCGGTAGACCTTTCTCTCAGGCGAATTTTAACAATGGGCGATATAATCATCGTGGTAATACGAGTAGACGAGGAAATAATTACAATCGTAGTAACATTTTTTCAGCGCAGCCTATGCAACCCGCGCAATCATCGGCGCAAGGAGTTGTTTCCCAGAATTGTAATGAAAATAATAATGCCCAAAATATGAATAATAAGCAGTTTTTTCGATTTTAATAATTATATATTGGCTTGTAAGGGACGATGTCAATTTGTGACATTTTATTCAAATAATAGAAAATATTCATTTTTAGTAGATACGGGTGCGTCAATATCAATAATTAAGAAAGATGAGTTAACAGATTCGATGAGAATATGTTATGAAAGCACTACAATAAACGGCATAGGAGGACAAATCAACTCTTTAGGATATGTAACCTTGGAACTTGTTTCTGAAAATAATGACACGTTTTCTCATAAATTTTATGTTTTTGAAAATTTACCCTTGAAGGCAACTGGTATTTTAGGCTTAGATTTTCTTTCTACTTATGGCTGTAATATCGATTTGTCTTCCAACATGTTAGTAATTAATAATGCCGGTAACTTAATTTATTTGCCTATCTCGGCTACACCTGATTTTACTTCTAGTAATAATGATAATTGTCTTGTATTACCGGCCCGGAGTGAATCTATCCATTACGTAAATTTAGGCACTTCTGATGTGGTTGATGATTATATTGTTTGTGCGAGAGAGTTAGAGAAGGATGTTTTTCTAGCAGGAACTATAGTTAGACCTAAAAATGGTAGAATTCCGATTAAAATACTTAACATAAGAGATGAAGAAGTTAAGCTAATAAATTTTGTCCCAGAAATTAATTTGTTAAGTGAGTATGAAACACTTTCATTTGATAAAACTAAGCCTAATGTTAATAGGGCTGAAGTTTTACTTTCTTCATTGAAATTAAATCATCTCAATTTAGAAGAAAAATGTTCTATTGGAACAATTTGCTCAAAATATTCTGATGTGTTTTTTCTACCAGGAGATAAGCTGACTACAACTAATGTTTACGAACAATCTATAATACTTAAACCAAATGTTAGTCCTACCTATGTTAAGCCTTATAGATTGCCTCAATCGTTAAAACCCGAAATTGATAATCAGATTAAAGAAATGTTAAAGAACGACATTATAGAAGAGTCTTCAAGCGAATGGAACAGTCCAGTGTTACTTGTTCCTAAAAAATCTGAGGGTTGTAAAAAATGGCGTTTGGTAGTCGACTATAGAAAACTTAATGATGTGATTGTCGATGATAAGTTTCCACTACCAAACATCATTGACATCTTAGACTCACTTTCAGGTTCCATGTATTTTACTCATTTGGACTTAAATCAAGGTTATTTTCAAGTCAGTTTATCCCCGGATAGTCGTAAATATACTGCTTTTAGCACGAGTACGGGTCAATATCATTTGAAACGTCTTCCCATGGGACTTAAAACTTCTTGTAGTAACTTTAGCAGAGTGATGTCAATAGCTATGTCTGGTCTGACGTATGACAAATGTTTTGTATATCTTGATGACCTTATTATTTTTGGGCGAAATCTAAATTCTCATAATAAAAATTTGATTGATGTACTCGAAAGGTTAAGAAAAGTAAATTTAAAATTGAACCCAAGTAAATGCCAATTCTTAAAAAAGGAAATACTATATCTTGGGCATTTAGTTTCGGCTGATGGAGTGTTACCTGATCCAGAAAAGACAATAGTTTTACAAAATTATCCTGAACGTAAAAATGTAGATGAAGTAAAACGCTTTGTAGCTTTCTGCAATTACTATCGTAAATTCGTACCATCTTTTGCTGAAATAACATTACCTTTAAATCGTTTATGCAGAAAGAATGTAGTTTTTAATTGGACAAAGGAATGTCAAAATTCTTTCGAATTCTTAAAACAAAAGTTGATTAGCCCACCTATACTTCAGTACCCAGATTTTTCTGATTCTAATGAATTTATTTTACAGGCTGACGCGTCAGGTGTAGCTATTGGCGCAGTTTTATGCAACAAGGACTTAAGACCCGTAGCATATGCTAGTAGGCCGTTAAATAAGGCAGAATTAAACTATCCCACAATACAAAAAGAACTTACTGCTATTGTCTGGGCAGTCAAATATTTTAGGCCATATTTATATGGTAGACATTTTACTATAATGACAGATCATAAGCCACTTATTTATTTGTTTGGCATGAGGGATCCCTCTAGTAGGCTGTTGAAGTTTCGCTTAGTTCTTGAGGAGTATGATTTTAAAATAGTGTATGTGCAAGGGAAGGATAATGTAGTCGCGGATGCATTATCCAGAGTGAATGTGACTTCGAATGAATTAAAGAGTATGAATGAGAAGATTTCGGAAGTTAATGTCATGACTAGGGCACAAAAAAGTAGAATAGATCAGAATATGAAGAATGTCTCACCGCCAATTAGTAAACCCACCGACGAAGGGTCTGATCAGCCAAGAGTCGTGGAGTTACTAAGGAAGCCGAGTGATGTCGTGGAGATGATGTTAATAGAGAAGGATAAAGTGGATAACTATAGAAGATATAATATGATAAGTGCCGAAGACGAATGTCTCGCTTATATTCCTAATAAAATGATGCTATGTGTAAATCTCAACTTTAGGGCACATTTCTCGCGAGCCGAATTTGTGACTAAGTTCGAGAATTTTTGTAAGAAAATAAAAATAAAAGAAATATGCATAGTTAAAGATAAAGAAAATGAAGAGTTTATAAAGGGTTTATGTAGTGAAATACAGTCATTAAAAAATTGGACGGGTCCAAGAGTATGCATACTAAGAGGAATAGAAAGAATAGATGACGATAAGGAAAAACAATTTATTCTAAATGACTTTCATTTACTGCCCACCAGTGGACATGCTGGTGTGCGCAGGATGACTAACAACATCAAAAGACGATATTTCTGGCCAGGTATCGATAAAGATGTTCTTGATTTTGTAAAAAAGTGTTCTACATGTCAGAAGACTAAATATAGTAGGTACACAAGACAGCCGATGACAATCACAACAACTGCGTCGTCAGGTTTTGAGAAAATATTTTTAGACTTGGTAGGTCCTTTAGATAAAGACGATGATGGAAATTGTCATCTTGTTACGATTAAATGCGAGCTAACTAAATTTATCGAAGCATATCCTATAAAAAATAAAGAAACTGTAACTGTCGCAAAAGCATTTGTTCAAAATTTCATTTTACGTTTCGGAATACCTAAAATTATAGCTACTGATAGGGGTTCAGAATTTGTTTCATCTACTATGGTTGAAGTTTGTAAATTATTAAATATAGAAAAATTAATTTCCACAGCATACCACCATCAATCAATCGGTGCACTTGAAAATGCTCATAAGCATTTAGCTGCTTTCCTAAGGACCTATTCAGGCAATAACGGCTATGACTGGTCACACTGGATACCGTTTTGGTGTTTCAGTTATAATAATACCGTCCATTCAGGGGCCTTACTCCGAAAAACGAACGAACGTTCGAACGAACGAACGACAACCCGAACGAACCCGATCCATTAAAGTTACTCCGAAAACCTTTCGTTGACGACTGACGGATTCCGCCGTTTTCTTAATCATAGACAAACGTTCGAATCTAGATAAATAGTTTGGACCAATATACTTTAAAAATCTAAAAACCGTTAACAAATGAAAAATCAAAAAATATAGTTGTATTCTTATGAAAACAGCGTCAAAAGAAAAATGTATGAGATTTTGGTTCTAAAGTTACCGTTAGATCATCAAAATGTAAGTTTTCAAGGATTTACGTGATTTAATGTGAACGAACTTAAAAACCCTTGTGCCATAATATTGTTCTATGGTTTTGGTCCAACAATAAAAATCTCGCCATTTTATTTGATTAAAATTCAACTCCAAAAGTCTTACGATAGTTATATAGACGTCGTCAAAAAGGGTAAGCAGGGGTAATGGCGCTCACCCCTGTAACTCTGTCAAAATGCAATGTAGCAACACGAAACGCCGAGTGAGATACGCGGGGTAGAGGCCTCTAACAGATTGGGATGCAAACGGCCAGTCAACGCATGTCATGCGACTGTAAAGTGCGTTTTTTTATTGTGGCCGCACTGATGTAATTTTTGGTTACGTGGTGTTGTTGGTAAGTTAAGAACTATGATTGTTAATTAGTTTTTACTTTTACTTTTCTGACAGTAAAACTGCAATTTTGTGATAATAAAATAAATTTTCAACAAGTGGGTGTGGTTTCTTTTTATTTTAAAATTATTTATAAAACGACCGTTTGGGGTTATACCGCTCAGCCGAACGCTATTACTCCGTAGTGACTTATTATACAAGAAAGTTCTTCGGAGAGTTATGACGAGGACGACTGTGATGACGAAATGAATGCAGACGATAAAAATTATAACAAAAAATGTATTATGCGCGTTGAATTCAGAAAAAAATAACGAGTTATGGTATCGCTGCACCATCTGCGGACTGGGAGCTTAATAATTAATGCCAATTTGTTATTGTAGGCTTTACTTTTACTGTATAAAAATACAAGGTTGATCTCATTAATATATTTATTAAAATAAAATAAAAAATAATAAAATAAAAAATAATAAAATAAAAAATTCTTTATTGTTCACCAAGGATATTTACAAAAAATAAAAGGTACAATTTATGTGGTACACAATTGGCGGCCTTATCGCTCTGAGGCAATCTCTTACAGGCAACCATAGGATGGAGTAAGAATCAGACAGAGAGATTAGGGGCAGTTTGGTGTACTGAGAGATTATTATAATGATTTTTTTTTAGAAGAATTATTAGATATGTAAATGTACGGTCCAATTACCGCACATGTTACCGCGTCAGCGGATTTGATTGCTTTATTGTAAAATCATTACATATGAAGTCAGTCGCAAACAAGTCGCGCTGTAAAACTCGTGTATTATCATCAAGTAATAAATATTTATAATCATCAAGGATTTATCATTTATCAATACATCAAGATCAATCAAGCAGGTCGTACGGCAGCATCAAGGCAGTCCCGTACATTGTGGTCCTTTGAAGTCGAGGTTTAGTGATCTTTTTTCGGTTTTTGTGTGATAGCGAATCGGTACAGTCGGCCTCCCACAAGCGGGTCTCACCGACTGTATTGAGAAGTCGCATATATCACGCAAGATCGCATTTAGACACTAAACTAACAAGAACCAGCAGGTTACAAGTCGCAAGGCCAAGTTTTCCTCGTGGAAATTTTGTTGTGAAATACAAGTCCACGTGTCATTTATTTCAAGTCAATTTGTGCACACTAAAACATATTATATCAAATAAGGTACCTTATCTAGCAAGTAAATTAATCGCGAGTTTTCAAGTGAATTACAGTGTTAACCTAGCAAGTTTACATCAAGTCATATCAAGATGAGTGTGAATGATCTGCTTTATCAGCAATCATTGCTATCAGAGGAAATCAAGAAAATTCTCATTAATTTCAAGAAGGATAGTGCGTCCCGTAGGACTCCTGATCTGATCAAGAGACGGCTCGAAGCTCTCGAAAAGTTTTGGGATGAGTACAGGTCAATCCATATAAAACTTTCGGGGCTTTTACCAGCTGATCATGATTATTTGGTCGGTGACCATTACCAGCAAGCAAGGCAAAGTTACTTGGATGCCAAGAACTACATTGAGAAGTTTAGCATTGCTCTCAATCCGATGGAGCCTCCGGCGATACAAACTACATTGCAGGAAAGTAAGCCTTCTGTTCAGCAAAGGGCGATCAAGATAAGAGTGGTTGAGGAAGAGTCTACTTCCCGGGCAGCTCAGCAAGTTGAGAGCTTGCCCTCGGAGGACGCGTCTGCGACCCAAGACAAGACGGCCCAGCCGAAGGTAATAGACTGGGCTACCACCACACACACCGCAAATACAGGTAATTGCAGCAAACTCGACGAGATGTTTAAGAGACAATTAAGTAATTTCAAGGCATTTGCAAGAACTGCCTCTCTGATCAATATAGATACCATAGAAGAACGTTGGGAGTTTGAAGACACCCTGAAGTCTCTCCAGATCCGCTGGAAAGCAATCGACTTACTTCATTGGGAGATAGACAGTGAAACAGGCGGATCTAACTTACAGTACGAAGCAAGGTTCACGGAACACGAACAAAAATACTTTGATATCAAGAAGGCCATAAATAGCAAGTTATGGTCTGTGTCCCATCGAGAAAATTCTACGCCAAAGCTCGACATTCCAGTATTTAACGGTAACTACCAACAATGGGTCTCGTTTAGAGATCTTTTTAGCGAGGCCATACATAACAACCCCAGCCTATCAAACGCGCAAAGAATGCAATTCCTTAAAAGCAAGCTTAAGGGAGAAGCTGAGCGTTTGGTACAACACCTACAAATTAGTTCTGAAAACTATATTGCCTGCTGGAAAATATTAAACCACAGGTACAACAACAAGAAATTGATATTTACAACCCACATGAATACTGTGATGAGCCTTCCTGTTACGCAACAAGTCAATGCAAACCACATAAAACGACTTCATGACGTTACCACTAAACGCTATTAAAAACCTTGGCGTTGATATAAGCACTTGGGATTCGATTTTAGTCTACCTTTTAGTACAAAAATTAGATGCCGAAACTCATAGTGATTACCTAGAATCGCTAAAAGAACCTCGAGAGTTGCCAAATCTGTATGAATTCCTCAAATTTTTGGAACACAAGTTCACTACAATCGAATCGGCCCGTCGAAAACAAGAAAATTTTCAACAAAGGTCAACCTCGTCCGATTCAAGTAGACAAAATAAATCATCCAATTGCAAGAATTTTTCAAGCAATCAAGCTGCATCAAAATCCAGTTCAAAAAATAACTTAACATGCCTAATCTGTAACAGTGCAGAACACGGCGTCTATTTTTGTAAAAAATTCTTGGAAATGACACCAATGCAAAGGCGACAAGCGATTACGAAATTGAATTATTGCTGGAATTGTCTACATAAGCATACTGGAAAAACATGCACTTCAAATAAACGATGCCGCGAGTGCAACGGAAACCACAACACATTGCTGCACTCAGCATTTGCGAAAAACAACGTGACTTCAACCGACATGACGTCACAGTTCGCATCAAGTAACCCGGACTCAAGCCAGGGAGTCGAATGCAGTGCCAAGAACTCGCACGTGACCCAGCAAGGGGAAATGCCTGAAATCTTACTAGCAACGGCCTTGATACAAGTACAAAGGGCAGATGGAGAGTACCAAGTCTTACGTGCGCTCATTGACCAAGACTCACAAGTCTCTCTGATTACTACAAAGGCCGCTCAGCTTTTACGTTTACCCCGTCAAAAATTTAAAGGGGTCGTAACGGGTGTTGTCACCACGGACAACATCTGCAACGGCATGATAACAATCAATTGCAATTCGATGACTGAAAAGTACGACTTTACTACAAATGTTTACATTATGAAAAGTTTAACACGAAACTTACCAAATGCGTCATTCAAGCCGCCAACATGGCAACTATTAAACGAAATAAAATTGGCGGACCCCGACTTCCATCTTAGTAGGCCTTTGGACATCTTGTTTGGGGCCGACATATATGCAAATATTATACTGGACGGAATATACAGAGTCGGAAGCAAGTCACCGATTATCCAGGAAACACGCCTTGGATGGATTCTCTGTGGAAAAATCCAAACTTTCGCATGCAATATGGTTCTCAACAACCTTCAAGACTTTCAAAAATATTGGGATATTGAAGACATACCTCAGAACCAGTCTCTTTCAATTGAAGAAAATAAATGCATAGATTTCTATAAATCCACGACAACAAGGTCGTCAGATGGAAAGTACATAGTGAGACTGCCCCTTAAGTCAAATATCGATCAATTAGGAAAGTCGAAGAACAAAGCGATTGCACAATTTGGCCAGTTGGAACGAAAATTAAACAAAAACAATGATCTCAAAATAGCCTACAAATCCTTCATTCACGAATACCAAGACTTAGGTCATATGAAACTTACAAGCTACGAGGACACGTTATCCGAGCGCAACAGTTACTTGCCACACCATTGCGTGCTACGAAGCGATTCTAGTACGACGAAGCTACGTGTAGTCTTCAATGCATCGGAAAAAACTTCGAGTGGCTTAAGTCTCAATGATTGCATGTATACGGGGCCTAACTTACAAAAAGATATCTTTACATTATTATTAGGATTGAGGAAATATAAGGTTGCCTTCACCACCGACTGTGAAAAGATGTTTCGCGCCATTTGGTTGCATGAAGATGACCAGCCTCTCCAAAAAATTGTATGGCGAGATAGTCCCCAAGAAGTTTTACGAGAGTATCAACTCACTACAGTGACGTATGGCACTAAGGCCGCGCCCTTCCTCGCGATGATGACTATTCGTCAATTAGCAAGTGACGAAAGGGAAAAGTATCCTGAAGCTGCACGAATCCTGGAGAATAACTGCTATATGGATGATTTACTTCTGGCAGTCCCGCAGCAGTATTAGGAGATAGGAGCCAAGAGGGGCAAGGCAACTATAATATTTTAACCGAATCGACAAAGACTCTCGGTTTATATTGGAATCCTGAAAAGGATATTTTCATTTTTCAATATGAAGTCAACAAGGACATTCAGGACACAAAAAGATCGCTGTTGTCTGCCATTTCCCAGCTGTTCGACCCCCTGGGGTGGCTGACTCCATTATCTACCAAACTCAAATTGATCTTTCAACAAGTATGGAAGACGAACTTGGGATGGGATGACAAGCTCCCTAAGGATATATATAATGAGTGGCAAAAAATTAAAAACTATATTATCCACATAAAGAACATTCAAATACCACGTTGGTTAGGCTGTGACGACACGAATAAGCTCGAATTACACGGCTATTGCGATGCATCACAAAGAGCGTACGCGTGCGTCGTTTATAGCAAAATAATAAAATCAGGTCAAGCGGAAATAAAACTTATTGCTGGAAAATCAAGACTCGTACCCTGTAATAAAGAGGTTTCCTTACCTCGTTTGGAGCTGAGCGGAGCCCTCCTTCTCTCGAAGGTTATGATGAAAATCAAACAGGCGATATCACCAGACGTTCAGATCAAGATCTACGGGTGGGTTGACTCCATGGCAGTGCTGGGGTGGCTGCAAGGAAATCCCGAGCGCTGGAAGCCGTTCGTATCCAATAGAGTACGTCAAATTATTGAAGTAATGCCGCCTGGCTGCTGGCAGTATGTTAAATCTTCAGAAAATCCTGCAGATTGTGCTAGCCGTGGCTTGATAACCAGCCAACTAATACAACATACATTATGGTGGCAAGGTCCGACTTGGCTATCTTTTCCTGAAAATATAGTGCAAGAGAAACGTACATTTACGATCAATGAAGAAGCAAAAATTGTAAAGCAAGTTCATGTCATCATGCAAGCCGATGACACTAATATTATCAAGAAAATGATAGAAAAATACAGCTCATTATCAAAACTTATCAGAGTACTTGCCTGGGTACACAGAATTTTCTTTTTCCTGACCAAAAAACAGGATAGGAAGCTCACATCGTGGCTGACTGTACCCGAGTTAAGAGAAACAAGAAAAAAGATAATAAAACAAGTTCAAGGAGAAGTATTTGCAGAAGAAATATGCATCCTGAAACAAAATAAATGTATTTCAAAGAAAAGCATAATTATAAATTTAAACCCTTTTTTGGATAATGAAGATGTTCTTCGCGTTGGAGGCAGGCTACGGAACGCCTGCATAAGTCCTGACAAGAAAAACCCCATCATATTACCTCAAAGTCATCGATTCACGGAATTAGTCATAAACAATGCTCACGAGCACACATTACACGGCGGAGCCCGAGTAACTCTAGCGTTTACGAGACAAATGTATTGGATACTTAGTGGAACAAGAACAACTAAGAAATACATACGCCAGTGTGTATTATGCAAGAAACAAAAACCAAGCATGCAAGAGCAAATAATGGGGGACTTACCTGAAGCCAGAGTTCGTCCTTCTCGTCCGTTCAAACATACGGGCGTAGATTTCACGGGGCATATGCTTTTGAAAGCCAGCAAGGGTCGTGGTATCAAAACCACAAAAGGATATGTCGCCGTCTTTGTATGTATGGCAACCAAGGCCGTACACTTAGAGTTGGTCTCCGACTTGACCACTACAGCATTTCTCGCGGCTCTACGTAGGATGGCCGCCCGAAGAGGTACACCAAGCGATATCTATTGTGACAATGGTCGCAATTTTATCGGAGCCTCCAGAGTTTTACAAGTAGAATATCAAGAAATTGTGCAAACTTTCGACGACGAGCTACAGCAAGAGTTAGCCAACATGGAAATAACATTCCACTTCAATGCCCCCGGGAATCCGTCGGCGGGAGGGCTCTGGGAATCGGCAGTCAAAAGCTTTAAATTCCATTTGAAGAGGGTGATAGGAGAACAGAAGCTCACCTACGAGGAGTTCAACACATTGCTGACCCAGATAGAGGCCTGCTTAAATTCTAGGCCGCTGTGTCCCTTAACTGACGATCCCGCAGACTTAGAATATCTGACGCCATCTCACTTTCTAGCAAGTGGTCCATTATTGACACTTATACCTACCGAGAGAGATTTAAGAACGCGGTGGTGTCTTATACAGAACATAATGCAAGATATTTGGAAAAGATGGAATGCTGAATATCTGACACAATTGACAACAAGGTCTAAGTGGAAAACTCCAAAGGAAAATGTCCAGTTAAATGACGTGGTTCTTATTCACGAAGAAAACTTACCCCCCGGCAAGTGGGTCATGGGACGAGTGACAGAACTTCACCCAGGAAAAGACGGTTTTGTTCGCGTTGTCTCTCTGAAAACCAAGACAGGCCATATCAAAAGACCGATTATCAAGTTATCGAAATTGATTAGTCACGAAGAAACGCTCCAAGATTCGTATGAAAACAGCGGAATCCATCAAACGCAATCATACAGTACACGACACGTGAAAAAACCCAAACGAAGTTTATTATCGTCAATGCTAGTGACATTTCTATTCCTTTTTTCATTTTTATCTACTTCTACAGCCCGTGTTAACATTACACAGTTTCGAGAAAACCAAGGCATATACTTAGAAAAATTATCTAACATGTTACTTATCAAGGATGAATGGAAACTTGTTATTTACTACGAAATGGGCCCGTTTATACAAGGAACTAAGGCACTCGATTCGTACATACAAACACTTGACAGAACATGTCAATCAATGCGAGAACAAGCTCGATGTAATGCAATAGTACTCCAACTACGTCACGGGTACGAAGAACTACAATACTACGATCAGCTGTTGGAAAGTCAGCAATTCGATGCGTCACCGACGCGAGCCACGCAGCAACGTAACAGACGAGGCTTGATCAATGGAATCGGATATCTCGCTAACACATTGTTTGGAGTATTAGATAACCGATTCGCCGAACAGTACCAACAGGACATCGCGTTATTGCATCAAAATCAAAATCACATTATCAATCTCTGGAAGAATCAAACTACTATCATAGAAGCCGAAAATAATTTATTAAAACGCTCTGAGAATATCATGAATCATCAACATAAAATTATAAATCAACATATGATTGCGTTAGACAAAGCCGTAGACACCTTAAGGAACACGATTCAAGAAAATAACGCCCTTAGTGACTTTACTATAGGGTCTATGATAGCGACAAATATGCTGAACAACTTAAAAACCCTACAAAACACAATAATGGATTCATTACTGGATGTTTATCAAGGCCGCTTCAACTTACACTTAGTTACACCTAATCAACTGATTACTGAGTAGAATACTATTTCAAGCAAATTGCCAAAGGACGTTACCTTGCCAATAGACAACGTCCACTCAGAAATACGCAAGATATATAATTTTTTGAATGTCAAGGCCAGATTGTTGAAACAGTACCTTCTGTTTGAAATAAGGATACCGTTAATCAGTAGAGAGTCCTACGAAATATTCAAATTGATACCAGTTCCCAAATATCATGGAGAAAGCATTATTCTCATATCCCCGGTTGCGGATTACGTTGCCTTGAACTTAAGAAAGGGTACCTACATACCTATGAGCGTAGCCGACATCAAGGATTGTCTCGTTCAAGAAGCATATGTTTGTCATAGCCAGAAGCCTGAATACCTGATGAAGAGTGACAAAAATCTTTGTCAACAAGAAAACCAAGAATGTTTAACCCAAACAATTTTATGTAAAAATACATGGCAAGATAGTTACATTATGAACACATATATCTATATTTGTTGCGACCGATGCAAGGTACGAACAATGTGCGACGATCAGATTACCGCACATCAGCTGACCGGTGCCGGGCTATTAAGTGTAGGTCACGGCTGTTTAATCAAGACGGAAGAGTTTACGATATATCCACACAAACCTCATACAAGTGAGTTACGAATATCGCCCGACTTATACACACCTGTAATTGCACCGATAAATCATATCATTAACATCAGCATCCCCACGTACGAAATATCAAACAAATCGCATTTGCAGTTTCAAGAGGGAAACGAAAACATACAGATGAAAATACGACAATTAAAGGACAACGAAGCCGTTCGTGAGACTATACTTTCGTCACATGATATACACCATTACGCTATGATCTACATTATCTTTGGAATAGTATTGGTTATCGCCATCGCAGTTGCAGTACGGCGAATAACTCATACATGGCGATGCACAAGAAGCCAGGAAGGTAATGGTGGTGAGGCGATCCAGGAGCCAGCAGTGATGGTGGACAGAGCGGTGGTGGAAGCTCCGAAGCGGCGTCCGCGCGCCGGCGAGTGCGACACGTCGAGGCCAGAGGCGACGGCGGCACCCAGCTCACGTGCAAGAACATTCCAGAACAGATCTACAAGTCCCGTTTTGCGCAAATTCAGCGAAATGTTTGATAACTCGGTGGTTTAATGAATTATTGTTTATTATCCATTTACATGTACACTTTTGTATTTTTTTATTCATTGTCATACATAAATATAAATTTTCATTTTTGATTTTTTGGCTCTCATCTTCTTTGGCCCGGGAATATGTACGGTCCAATTACCGCACATGTTACCGCGTCAGCGGATTTGATTGCTTTATTGTAAAATCATTACATATAAAGTCAGTCGCAAACAAGTCGCGCTGTAAAACTCGTGTATTATCATCAAGTAATAAATATTTATAATCATCAAGGATTTATCATTTATCAATACATCAAGATCAATCAAGCAGGTCGTACGGCAGCATCAAGGCAGTCCCGTACAGTAAATATTAGGAGTACTTATATGTAGGTATATTATAGAATATAGAATACATACTAATAATATTTCAGAAGACATTGGTAATATAAATAACAGTAAATACTTACAAGGAGTTAAAAATGTATATAGTTCTTATACATAATAATATAGGTATATACGTAGAGGATACATACTATGGGACACAGTTCTAATATAGACAATTCAGACACTATTTTTCTTGCAAATAGTGGGCCGTAACCATTTTTTTAAAGACTGGCAGTGATTGCGCACGTCTTATAGTGACCGGTAAGGCATTCCACAATCGGACAGCTTGTACAGTGAAGGATTTGTCCATGAACATTGTGGAGTGTCTTGGCATTTTCAGTTGCAGATTTCCTGATGATCTCAAAGTCCTTGAATGAGTGTCGCATAGAAAGTTGAAGCGTTCCTTTAAGTAGACTGGAGTGAGAGGATGAAAAAGAATGTTATAAAGAAGTGAAAGAATATGAACATTTCGGCGAAGGCGTATGGGTAACCACTTGAGTTTTGCACGATATTCGGAAATGTGGTCATATTTGCGAAGCCCAAATATGAACCGTATACTGAGATTCTGGAGTCTCTCAAGTTTATTTAGTTGGTCTTCGGTGAGATCTGGATAGCTGGCGTCAGCATAATCAAGGGTGGGAAGAAAAAGAGATTGCGCTAGCGCAGTTTTCGTGGTAATTGGCAGCAGACTGCGAAGCCTACGCAGGGACCCCGCTGTGGCAAACATTCTGCGGCTAACCTCCTGAAGTTGAGGGCCCCAAGAAAGACTACTGTCAATGTAGATGCCTAGATTTTTGACTCTGTCACTATAATTCACATTAGTACCATCACAGGAGATTAAAGGGAGAAGCGACCAGTCTATTCTTGAGACAGCGTAAGGGCTGCCAATGACTATAGCTTGAGTCTTACTTGGGTTCACCCTCAGACCATATGATTTACTCCAATTGCATATCTTGCCCATATCTTCGTTTATAATGTCAACAGCATCCCTCAGTTTATCCTGGGTGGCCCTAGTATAAATCTGCAGATCATCTGCGTATAGGTGGTAGGAAGAAGTAAGATGTTTAGTGATTGAGTTTATGAAAACTGCGAAGAGTAGAGGAGATAGCACGCCACCCTGTGGTACACCAGCAGACATTGAGCACCATGTGGAGACAGTTTCTTCGATGCGTATGCGTTGCCGGCGACCAAACAGGTAACTTTGAAACCAATCAATCACTGCCGGAGATATGCCAAGAGAGCGCATTATGCCGAGTAGAACGTCAAAATCAACGTTATTAAAGGCGTTGGAGAAGTCCAAGAGAGCTAAAACAGTTAACTCACCATTCTCCATACCCGATCTGATGTCTTCCGTAATATGAACCAAGGTTGTTGTGGTGCTGTGGCCAGGACGAAACCCAGACTGGAAAGGATTTAGGAGTGAATTTTTAGACAGAAAACCAATTAGCTGAGAGTGAACCAGTCGTTCGAGCACTTTGGAGAGAAAGGATAGGATAGATATAGGTCGATACTCTGAGAAGGAGGAAGGGTTATTCTTCTTAGGGATAGGTGTAATTTGGGCATCTTTCCATGTACTTGGAAAGGTACTGCTCGTGATTGAGAAGTTGAAGATGTGACAGATTATAGGGAGAATTTCGTCAATAATAGGTAGGATCATATTACGGCCGACACAGTCAGTTCCCACAGCGTTGGACGTGATCGACACTATGCCTCTTCTAACATCACAACCAGTAAATTGAGTGAAGAAGAATGGAGAGCAGTCGGGAGTGGCAAGTGAAGAAAGATGATTCATTGTTTCAACTTTGGTAGCAGCGTCAAAAGTAGACGGAGCCGAGAAGTGTTGGTTAAGAGAATTAATATCTATGTTATTAGAAATAGCGTTTTGCCGAGACTTACCGACTCCCAATGACCTTAGGAACTTCCAAACACGAGCTGGGTCCCCGTTTTCAACGGAGCTGTGGATATGTTGGCGTTGAGCATTCCTACACACCTTAGTACAGTGATTACGTATGGCTATATACTTGCACCGATTCACTTCCGTGGGGCGATTTCGGTATCTGGACTTGGCTGCAGTCTTTTTGGAAATTAATGTTTTTATGTCGTCTGTTAGCCAAGGCGATGGTAGGTGTTTTACCTTGATTTTTCGCAGTGGTGCATGCAAGTCGTACAGTTTGGTCAAGGTGGATGTGAGCAATTCTACCTTCTGGTTCACGCAACTGGAGTCAAGGAGTGTGTTCCAGTCAATAGCTTCGGCATCCTTGCGCAGGGCACAAAGGTCCATTCCACGAAAACTACGTAGCAAGAGAATTTTAGGTTTAGGCTTAGGTGGACGCAGTTTGTATGATAGATATAGTAAGTCGTGATACGAAAACTGGGTTGCAGAGCATTTCCCATGTTTCGCAACACGATCAAGAGAAGAAACAATGATTAAGTCAAGTAATGTGGATTGACAGTGGGGATAATGGTGAGTAGCATCAGAGGGAAGAATCGTCAAATTGTTAGATTGGATGATGGAGTTCAAGGTGGAGGAACGAGAATCGTTCTTTAGGAGACAGGTGTTAAAGTCACCCATGATTATGGTTTGACTGTACGAGGGAACTAGGTTTTCTAATATAAGCTCGAAGGAAGAGAAGTAGTTTATTTGAGAAGAGGGGCAGTAGAAAACACCTAGAAGAATTTTTGTATGAAGGAGTTCAATTTCCAGAAAAAGGTGTTCCCCGGAGTGAGGTGGTTGAGGAGATATGCTGATAACGGTGAAGGGGATCTGAGTACGTAGATAGATGGCAACACCGCCACCCTCGCCAACTGCTCGGTCATTTCTGACCAGGTTGTAACCAGGTAATGAAAATGAGGCAGTGACGTGGTGCGGATGCAACCACGACTCCGAGATAAGTATTGCGTGTATATTTGTACAGTCAAACGCTGCCAGCATATCCGGGAAATGAGCCGAAATGCTCTGTGCATTGATGTGGACCACGTTGAAATTCAAGGGAACGTCAGAGAATTGAGATTCAAGGATCTCTGCAAGTGAAATTTGTGATGGGATACTGTGAAAACTTGCGTCACTACTACGCAAAGAACAGTAGTCATCACTGTCACTACCACTATCTGAAAATGACATAGGTCTATAAGAACGTAAACTAAAAAATATATAAGTATATAAGAAAATGAAATAAAATTTATGCAAGGTATTTAAAAATAAAATAGGTATGCAATATAAAAAATATGCAAAAAAAAAAAATGCTGTACCTAATGTTACTATTTAACTCCATCTGCCGGTGGCATGTGTCAAACTACAACACAAAGAAGATGTAAGTAATTATAACTATACAAACATGTTATGAACCTACGCCTACAGTCCAGGTATGCAACACCTACCCAATTACTTCAAAAGCAGCATAACCAGACAGCGCACAGGTGCCCAGAACATCTCGACATGCTGCATGTATAGATTTTGAAATATGTGAGACTGGAACGCACTGTCGACATCTGTACATCGTTGACATTCTGGGGATGACATGACATCTACGATTGACAATGACAATACGTCGATGTCAATGTCAGTGTCTGCATCTGTCTGTCAAACTTAAACTATTTGAATGTCAAAGTGTCAATGTTATTATTGTTATTGTTTGTTATTATTTCTGCCAATTCGGGTAAACAGTATTTAAATAATTTTTAAATAGCAAATTAGTGTTAAATACCGTCTTGCATTCGATAATTAAGTTAATAGACTATTTATTATAGTGGAGGTATTTTGTGTAAACAATGAAATTGTACCTGGACTGAGACTTTACATGAAACAATGCGATATGCAACCTCACTTTTTGGTCGTCACTGCTCGCCTAGGTTTTGAGGCGACTGCTTTCGGGGCTGCGGCGGGGCTGGGCTCCGACGGCTGCGATGAGACATCCGGTATCCTATTTAGTTCTGCGAGGGATGTAACGCGATGCCTCACATCACCAGCACCGAGAACATATACATTGCCGTCCCTGGTCCAGCTCTTAGATATGCCAAACCGTTCACGAGCTGCGACGAACACGTCGTGTCTGGATTTTATTAGGAACTCTGATACTGTGATTCCCGAACCTTTGAGTTTAGTTTTATTGAACCACAGTTTGTCGCGCATGACATGATCATGCAGCTTGAAGAGCAGAGGTCTGGGCTTCTTGGAAGAAGTTGCTCGGCCCATCCTCTGGCAGCGCTGTATGCAGTCAGCTGGAAAATCTGTCATACCGAGCTGCCGTTTCACAATGTTCGCTACTACCAGTGTGGGATTTTCTTCCTTTACTTCTTCAACACCATGAAGTAGAAGGATCTTTCGACGTCTCTGCATCTCAATACCATCCACAGTGCGAGTCAAGGCGTCCATCTGCTGTTGCAACATTTTAAGTGCCTGTGTGACAAAGGCTCTGTACTCTGAGAATTCAGCTGCCAGACTGGATATAGAAGTTGGTTCACTGGATTGTTTTAGTTTGGCCTCGAATTCCTCCATCTTCCTGTGTATGCTGCTGCTCATAATGTCCATTGTGGCTTGCATGGTGTTCATGTTGGAGTGTTTGGAACTTCAGTGGGGTGTTGTGTGATTCGAGTGAAGAGATAGTGTGAAGAATATTATTGCACCCGGCAGGTAGACACTTTATCTACTATTTATAAGCATAAATTTAATTTTTACTACAATAAATATAATTAATAATTAGAAATTTAAGTGGAGCAACAATTTTTCTGTCCTGATTTCTCAACTACCCGAACTTACTTACTTACGTACGTAAATACACAATACATTCTAAAAAAACATGTTAGTAAACATCACTCATAACTCTGAGCGGCATTACCCAAAAGGCAGGGGCAATGCTGCTCAAACGTGTTTTTTTTTTAAGTTTTAAGTTTAAGTTTTTTTAAGTTAAAGAATTTGTTACATTTCTTAATTATGATTTTTAATAGATATTTTAAAAAATATACCGTTTTTGCCATAAGTGAACGCCATTCCCCCTGCTTACCCTAATAATCTGCAAGATTACTTGTCAAACAACGACTGACAACGACTACGAAAACGTCAAATGTATTTTGGGAGTAGGTACACTGACAACGATCGACAACGTCAATGTCAAACGTACGAAGACGGATTCGAAGCACGACACGAAACACTTTCGGGGTAGCTAAATGACAGAAACGTCAACGGATACGAATAGTTTCGTTTTTCGGAGTAAGCCCCTGAAGACGAAGTACACGCCCTTCGAACTTATTTTCGGTAGGTCATGTAATATTCCCAATAATATTAAGAATTGTAATAGTGTAGATCCTTTATATAATCCAGATGATTACTCTTTAGATTTAAGATATAGACTACAGGTAGCACTTAAAGATGCTAAACATAATTTAGAGATTAGTAAGCAAAATAGGAAGTTAGCATACGATAAGAAGTGTAATCCTGTTACTTATAATAAATACGACTTGATCTTAGTCAAAAGTGAAGGCGCGAAGAAATTAGACGATATTTTTGAAGGCCCTTATGTTGTGTTGGAAGATATGGGTCCCAATGTCAAAATTTTAAAACATAATAAAATTGAATTGATCCACAAGGATAGGACTAAATTGTTTCATAATTAATAATATATTTTTGTTGTGTTAACTTTAAGAGAAAAAAAATCAAAGAGCTCTGATTTTTTTTTCTTTCACCCCCCGGAGGTGTAGTGTATGTAAGTAGTGTAAGTATGTATCGTTACGAGTATGTATGTGTAACCATACCATTTTAAGATAATCTGACGTAGCATATCTTTATATCTAAGAATGTTCGATTAATGTGAACACTAATAAAGAGAACGTTACTAAGTGCAGATGCGTTTCATTTATAACGACACTTCATTGGGCGCAGTCATCAAAATTCAATGTTTAAAAATGGTTGTAAAATCATTCATTGTTTCCAACAGTTCGTAAGAATGTTGGTAGATGGCTGCACCGTCGCCCTTATAGACGGATATAAAGAGAAGGAAAATTTGGAATGATTCAGGTGGTGCTCAATAGCTCAGTTGGCAGAGCAGTCGCCCTGTAAGCGAAAGGTCGTGAGTTCGAGTCTCACTTGAGCATTTCATTTTTTCCAATGTTTTTCGAAATTTGATGACTCGTGTCGCCTACCTGTTTGAGCGCCTCATCGCCCTGCCTCGCCTGATGGTACGCGCGACGCCTCTCGTCCTCACTATCCTCTTCGTACTCCTCAGAAGAGTATTCTTCTGACGATGTATCTCCCTGGTGGTTGGTCTCCCCCGGGGGAGGCGGCGTGAATCTTTTCAGGGGTTTAGGGCCTGGTTAACGTAAATATATTAAATAATAATAAATAAATATTCCACAACATTCTACACAACGCTATCTAGACCCATGGTAAGCTTAACTAGCTTGTGTTATGGAATCTACAATGCGGATAAACATACATAGTTATTTTTTTTTGTAAATACATACATATTATACATAGAACACCCAGACCAATGCAAATAGCCATATTCATGCATACAAATATTTGCATTGAGCGGGGATCGAACCCGCGCCTCCTGCGTAGCAGTCGCATTCACTACCGCCACGCCACAGAGGCTATTAGGCAGAGGCTATATACAGTTATTGTGATGTTAGTTCTATTAAGATCTAAGTGGGAGGAAAAGAGAATTGGAGTTAGAATTAAAGTAGAGTCACATGAAAAGCTTAACAAAATATGACACCAGAAGTATGAATTAAGGTAAGGGACAAGCAGCATTTTCCATAATAAATTAGTGTAAGGGACATATTCTAGAGAAGTTTCAATTTTATTGTACTTAATGCGAGAGACATGTTATGAGGGTTATACCGGGTGTAAGGGGAACGCTCCGGAAGGCGAAAGCCTTTAGTAGTACTCCAGGTACATAGCACATTAACATAAAATAGATAAAAATAAAAAAGGGATAGACTTATGTATTCGTGAAAATGGAAATCATTTTGAGCAATTTATTTCATAAACCAATTTCTTAAATGTTTAAATGATTTTTTTTATTTAAAAAAGTTCAAAATTTTACCTGACCTATGAGTTTCGAGTTGATTTATCATATTTCCGTACGAAATGTATGGGAAACGTTTTTGGCGATTTCTGTCTTTTCTAGTACTGAAAGCTAAAATGGTCCCATAGAGTTTTATGATCCCCACATGAAATAGAATCGATTGGCATAAAAAAAAACATTTTGAACTTTTTGCATTTTTTTTGCTAACTGTAAGTTTTTTACAAAATCTGTGAATGCAGTTCAAAATGTCCCAAAAAGTTAGGGAAGGTCTTTTAAGAACGTTTTGCTGTAACTGCAACGGTTAAGGTACTTGCCCTTACTGCCCCGTTTCAAAAATACACCCTGTATACCTGGAGTTTTTTTTGTACAGAACACGTCAATTTGACTTCACCTCGCCTGATGGTAAGCTAAAGGCTCTCGGAAAGAGGGGTCACCATCGTAAACATGTACCATGTTAATAGTACTACTAGGGGCTTTCAGCTTCGGAAGCGTTCCACTTACACCCGGTGTTAACTGCAGTTAATATAAATATTTTATATCGCGAGATATAGAAGGCCCTAAAAAATGCGGATTATTTTGTTGAACTCGTCCACCGCAGTAGCACCCCGTGTTATCTTGAAAATACATCCAAGAAACGTGTACTGCGCGTATAGAGCACATTTTACGAGATAAACATGGTTCAAGCTGTACTGTTGAGGGGGTTCGTCTGCACCTTGTGGCTCATCCGCCTTGTGCTGCTGGTCCTCGAGCTGTCGGAACACGGAGATCATCCGCTGCGCGGTGTGCCGCGCGGCCGCCACCGACGTGTCCACGGCTCCCGCCTCTTCACTGCGTACGACTGATGGCTCGTGGTACAGCTCCGGGGACGGAGACTTGGGCCGCTGGGGGGAACAAATCAAAATCAAAAATCGTTCATTATGCATAAACCATTAAATCGGGACTTACAAAACGTCAATCCATACTAATATCATAAATGGGAAAGTAACTCTGTCTGTCTGTCTGTATGTTACGCTTTCACGCCTAAACCACCCAACCGATTTTGATGAAATTTGGTATATGGATAAGTTAGACCTTGAGAAGGGACATAGGCTACGTTTGGTCGCGATAACCGACATCCAAGCGGACGGAGCCGCGGGCAAAAGTTAGTATCAATTAATATTTGAAAATATTGAATTGTTCAGACGCTTCACGGAAAATTAGCCGCACCACAGTTAGACTGGAAAGCCGACCAACCCTATCTAAATCCCTGTTTCAGCCAGGGTGCGAGGGATATGTCGAAGACAACCCCACCTCTGGCCTAGCTCAGTCAGCGTGCGGTTTTAGTCGGTTCGAGTCCGACATAACCTCCCCTTCCAGCTCCGGCGGGGGAGGTATCCGAGGGGATTTCCGTACGAAAAAAATGACCCTGCCTATTTATTTGTTTATTAGGTTTATCTAAGTCGGGAAAAGGTTCCAAGAATGAATAGGGCCCTACAGCTTTGAGGCCCAAGGCCCATCGCCTGTTAGTCGAAGCCCATAACCTGTTGTAAAGCCAGCGAGACGAGAGAAAAAAGGTAAACAAAGCGACCATTACTGAGTTACGTTGCGATAACTAGCGATTATATTCTCTGTCCTTGTCGCACATGTCACACGTACGCGACAATGGCCGAGCGACAGCTGTCGTTGCGTGTTTTGTAGTACAGGAAAGCTGTCAGCACAGCGGTTCTAAACTGTCAGATCCACCATCTTATGAGCAATTTCATTCCTGTCTGGAACGCGCATGAAATGATAAGTAATAATTTTCAAATAAAAATGTTTGGAGCCGCTGAAACTTTGTTAACCTTTTTTCTCTCGCTTTGTTGGCTTTAATTTAGCTAAGTTGACTAACAGACGAATGAGGTTTTCGTACAAGCTTTCCTGTGTAACATAGTAGGTGAGGTGAAGCGGTTACCTGCGCCTGGCGCGGCGGCGTCATGCGGAACTCCTTGCGCGCGGTGTCGGGGCGGTAGGTCTCGAAGAACTTGAAGCGGTCGGAGATGTAAGATAGTATGAGGTGAAGCGGTTACCTGCGCCTGGCGCGGCGGCGTCATGCGGAACTCCTTGCGCGCGGTGTCGGGGCGGTAGGTCTCGAAGAACTTGAAGCGGTCGGAGATGTAAGATAGTATGAGGTGAAGCGGTTACCTGCGCCTGGCGCGGCGGCGTCATGCGGAACTCCTTGCGCGCGGTGTCGGGGCGGTAGGTCTCGAAGAACTTGAAGCGGTCGGAGATGTAAGATAGTATGAGGTGAAGCGGTTACCTGCGCCTGGCGCGGCGGCGTCATGCGGAACTCCTTGCGCGCGGTGTCGGGGCGGTAGGTCTCGAAGAACTTGAAGCGGTCGGAGATGTAAGATAGTATGAGGTGAAGCGGTTACCTGCGCCTGGCGCGGCGGCGTCATGCGGAACTCCTTGCGCGCGGTGTCGGGGCGGTAGGTCTCGAAGAACTTGAAGCGGTCGGAGATGTAAGATAGTATGAGGTGAAGCGGTTACCTGCGCCTGGCGCGGCGGCGTCATGCGGAACTCCTTGCGCGCGGTGTCGGGGCGGTAGGTCTCGAAGAACTTGAAGCGGTCGGAGATGTAAGATAGTATGAGGTGAAGCGGTTACCTGCGCCTGGCGCGGCGGCGTCATGCGGAACTCCTTGCGCGCGGTGTCGGGGCGGTAGGTCTCGAAGAACTTGAAGCGGTCGGAGATGTAAGATAGTATGAGGTGAAGCGGTTACCTGCGCCTGGCGCGGCGGCGTCATGCGGAACTCCTTGCGCGCGGTGTCGGGGCGGTAGGTCTCGAAGAACTTGAAGCGGTCGGAGATGTAAGATAGTATGAGGTGAAGCGGTTACCTGCGCCTGGCGCGGCGGCGTCATGCGGAACTCCTTGCGCGCGGTGTCGGGGCGGTAGGTCTCGAAGAACTTGAAGCGGTCGGAGATGTAAGATAGTATGAGGTGAAGCGGTTACCTGCGCCTGGCGCGGCGGCGTCATGCGGAACTCCTTGCGCGCGGTGTCGGGGCGGTAGGTCTCGAAGAACTTGAAGCGGTCGGAGATGTCGGCCGTCTGGATGTGCACCTCCTCCACCTTGTCCGCCGCACGGACCACGTCCTTGGGGATGAACGGCTGGGGGAGGCAGAGATCCACGTTAATAATGTCGCGGTGTTTGTAGTTAAACTCCTCCGAAACGGCTTGACCTGTTCTCATGAAATTTTGTGTGCATATCAGGTAGGTTTGAGAATCGGATATCTATTTTTCACCCCCCAAATGTTAAGGGGCGGCGGGAACGGGATCTGATGCCATGAGGGCAGAAAAAATTGGCGGTACGAAGTACGCCGGGTCAGCTAGGAATAGTATAATACAAAGTGCATTCCGTCCCTATGTATGCTTAAATCTTTAAAACTACGCAATCGATTTTGAAGCGGTGTTTTTTAATAGATAGAGTGATTTAAGAGGAAGGTTTATATGCTTAATATAGTAGAGGGTGCAGCTGGAACGGAATCGGACGCCACGTGGGCGGGAAAAAATTGGCGGTACGAAGTTCGCCGGGTCTGCTAGTAATCTATAATACAAAAGTGAATCACTGAATGTGTTGGCAACACTCACTTGTTGTAAAGGTGTACTCTGCTCTGAATAAAATCGTAAAGTGTGTTAATTCAGCTTCGTTACTATTAAAAGTAGTTGAAACTTGAAGATCTATGTCAGAATAGCCATGGCGAGTGTTATCTCGTGAGTTGCTTGAGTTTTCTTGCCAATAACTACTCGAAACTGTTATTATTTTTATACCCTCAGTTATTGAGTACCAACTTACCTGTCATCATCTGGCTGCATGTACCCACAATATTGACTTTTGTTTATTGCCAACTTCAATTTGACACCTAATGCCATTGAATTGACAACTCTTATGACACAAGAGTGTTGCCACATTCTGAAAATTACCCTAGACTGGTGGTAAGTTAGAAGAATGGATACCTGTGGCAAATGTAACAAACAAGTCAAGCAGACTGACATCAAACTGTGTACCCTCTGTCATAACAAGTTTCACTACCAGTGTCTGGGAATACCAGTTGAAACGTTTGCAAAAGAGTCAAAATCCTACAAGTCAACCTGGAAATGCATTACCTGCAAGTCTGACAAGGGAACAACTTCATCCGATGTAGTAGAAGTGCTGAAGACGTACTTCAACGAGAAACTGGAGGGCGCAATGGCGGAACTACGAGGTGACATTAAGCATGACATAAAAAGCGACAGCGCCGATACCAAGTCTAGGATTACCGAATTGACGGAAAGCGTTACATTTATGTCTGCGAAATATGATGAAATAAAGGAGTTACTGGAAAGCAAGATTCAGGTAATCAACAGCCTTGAAGCAGAGAATAAAGGACTCGAGAGTGCATGTGAAGGATCTGAATGCTCGGCTTGTTTACTTTGAGCAACAGTCACGTGAATGCAACCTCGAGATTCAATGCGTGCCAGAGCACAAGTCTGAGAACCTTAAGACTGTAATAAAACAACTAGCAGATTCGGTTGGCTGTAACTTAGGTACACACGATTTGCTTAGTTATCATCGAGTGGCCAAGATTAATAAAGAGTCGAATAGACCGCGCTCAATAGTTGTTAAGCTACCCAGTCCTCTCAAAAGGGACGAAGTTATTGCTGCAGTGAAGAACTATAATAAAAGTCACAGCAGCGATAAGTTGAACTCGTCGCACTTGGGCATAGCGGGCGAGCCTTGTCCGGTTTTTGTCGGCGAACATTTGACTCCAGCAAACAAGCAGCTGCATGCAGCTTGTCGCAAAATTGCCAAGGAAAAGCTATATGAATTTGTGTGGATACGAAATGGTCGCATTTATATGCGCAAAGATGCCAACTCAAAGAGCTTTGTGGTAAAGGATATGGGGATGCTCGATACATTGGATTGATTAGTTGGACTTTAGTTTAGTGTATAGTTTTAAGTACAAAGTTTCACAATTCAGTCTGAACATTTATAACCAAAATGTTCGAGGTCTCAGGACTAAGACACATATTATATTACTGAACGCACTGCGGCAGGAATATGACATTATCTTACTTACGGAAACAAATCTCAATGATACTGTTTTTGATCGTGAATTCTTGGACAATAGATATTGTATCTTAAGGCGAGATCGCTCCACATCAAAATAAAAAAATGTGTTCCTAAGCGCAAATCTCGAGATCAGTTGTTACGATTTCTATAAGTATTTTTTTAAATATTCCTTGCAGTAACTACGTGGATGATTCCTACGCAGAGAAAAATACAAAAATTGACAAAAGGGGTTCAAGATATGCCATAGGCAAAGTCGGGGCAGGCCAGCGAGTTCAAAATAAAGTAGTATTAGAATGATTTTTTTATAGCATTTATTACTAACTTTTAAGTTCGAAAAACATTGGAAAAAAATGAAATGCTCAAGTGAGACTCGAACTCACGACCTTTCCCTTACACGGGGACTGCTCTTCCAATTGAGCTATTGAGCCACACTTGAATCATTCCAAATTTTGAATCTCACTTGAGCATTTCATTTTTTCCAATGTTTTTCGAACTTAAAGTAGTATTATGTTATCCGTGGGGATTTTCCGTACGTAAAAAAATTGCGTGTATTCCGAATACTGTGGATTCCGATTCCCATATGAACATATGTGGCAATCGTTACAGTATAGCTTGACCACAACCGCTGTACCGCGCCTTAGGTAAGTGCGCGGCGAGGCGGGGGAGAGTACCGACCATTCCGTTGTATCAGTCGGCCGCCAACGCTTACGGCGGTAGCTAGTGTCACTTGTAGCGGACTCTGTGTGTCGGATGCACAAGTGATTAGTATTGCAAGACGGGTCGTGCGTTATCTCGTGATGTGAAGAACATAATTTTTAAGCAAGGTAGCCGAGTATTTTAAGAAAAGAAAAGCAGACCAAGATAGTTTTGAATTTAAAAGTGATGCAAACATTGCTAAAATTGAATACATAGGGAAAAAGAATCTTCTCGGGCGGGACTCGAACCCGCAGTCTTTCCTTTACAGGGGGAATGCCTGACCAATTCGGCTACCGAGACACGCCCGATATGATTCAAATTTCCCATCTTATACGTCTTTCAGGCGACGTGGCGTGTTCTACCGATTTTCTTACAATTTCTTATGTATTCGATTTGTATAGTTAGCATACTTAATGCTGTAAAAATTCCTTCAATTGCTAAAATTGTAACGGATGCTACGGGATATTGCGAAAAAACCGTAAGAAATATAGTAAAGGTGGGTAATTCATCTACGGAAAATTTGGGCCGATTAAAATTTAATTCTCCAAAAAAAACAAAAGTTATCAAGAAGAAATATGTTGTTGACGATTTTGATTTAGGAGTTATCAGAAGAAAAATTCATCAGTTTTACGAAATCGAAAAACAAGTTCCAAGTATCCGTAAGTTACTATCAAGTTTGAGAAAAGATGGCATACTGGATTGTGGACGAGAATACCTTAGAAAGCTTTTACACACAATGGGTTATAGTTTCAAAAAATGCAAATTAAAGAGACATCTCCTTATAGAGCAGCCTAACATTACAGAGTGGCGGAAAAAACACCTGACACAAATCCGAAACTACAGAATGCAAAACCGCAACATATATTTCCTCGATGAAACGTATATAAACGCCACTCATAATGTGAGTAAATGTTGGCAATCATCGTCTGAACCTGGAATTCATGCTGATATTGGGAAAGGACGGCGTTTAGTAATTTTACACGCTGGCTGTCGAAATGGCTTGGTTGATGGTGCATTAACGATATTCAAATCAGACGCTAAGACTGGCGACTATCATGGAGACATGAACGGGTCTACTTTTTAAAAGTGGGTGGATGAAAAATTAAAAGATAAGTTGCTGCCGAATTCTGTTGTGGTAATGGATAACGCGTCATACCACAGCGTTCAGGTTGAGAAGAAACCAACCATAGCTAGCCGCAAAAATGAAATGCAGGACTGGTTACGGCGCCACAATGTTGAATTTTCAGAGACCATGACAAAAGCTCAACTGCAACTTCTTATCAATGATACACAAAAAGAACTCCTGTACAGAATTGACGAACTGCTGAAAACCCATGGCCATACTGTTCTCCGTTTACCGCCGTACCATCCTGATTTAAATCCCATTGAGTTGGTTTGGGCTGATATTAAAAACAATGTAGCCCAAAACCATATCAGTTCTTCACTATACTCTGTCCATTCGTTTATTTTCTTTTTGACAGTTTGAGACAGTTCGAAATTTGTGACGCCCTCGCACGCTACCGATTCCATTCAAAATAATTATCGATTTCATTTAAGAACAACTTTCAATCGATTTAATACATCGACATAATTTAATATAAATATTAACTAGCATTTATCAGGTTTTTAAAAATTATATAAGAAATAAATAAATAATAAATCAATAAAATTATACTATTTATACATATAAATAATATAAGCTATAAGCGCATTATAAACAGGTTATCACTAGCAATATCATAACACATTGCGTCACTGACCCAGCGACGCCATATTGTTGTTACTTGCCATGCGACGCTTGTGTCACAGTCACTGTTTTTCGGTTCATTGTGTATTCTTTTACAATATCATAAGTTGAGTTGAGTATTTATATTCCTCCTTATCGATACGTAAATTCTTCAGTTGAGCATAGTCAAGTTCTCAATATGCCGAAAGGAACTGTGTTAAAAGGACAATCGAGGGAGTTTGTGAGACGCCTTCAAGAATACTTTGAGAAGGAATATCGTAATGGTGCACCGCTACTACCAATATCGCAGGTTCGAAACCGTGTAGCTGCCGCCTTAGGAATCAGTGTTCCAACAGTTACAAAAATTGCCAAAGAAGCCTACGGCAGCAGTGGTATGCAGCATAATACGCTCTCTACACCAGCCAGCCAAAAAACGCCAGCCCTGTAAAGTTACAAACATTGACGATTTCGACGCCGATGCTATTCGTCGTCATATATACGTGTACTACCAACGTAAAGAAATTCCGACTCTAAGAAGAATGGTAATTTCACTGAGGAATAGTGGTTTGTTCCGTGGCAAAAAATCGTCGCTAGCTAAAGTGCTGAGACAAATTGGATTTTATTTCAAAAAGTCTGATAAGAGAAAAATCTTATTGGAACGCCACGACATAGCGCTGGCTCGATGTGACTTCCTAAGAAAAGCTAAACAAATCGAAGACTGGTCGAATGTGGTTTTCACCGACGAGACTTGGCTCAATGCTAATCATACTATATCGAAATCGTGGACTGACGACACTGCAGCATCTACTTCGGCTGTACCTATAGGCAAGCGCGAACGCCTGATAATTTGCCACGCGGGTAGTGCAAAAGGATTTGTATCAGATGCTCTACTCACTTTCAAATCCAAAAAATCTGGCGACTATCATGAAGAGATGAATTCAGAAGTATATGAAAATTGGTTCAGGGAAATGTTGACATTACTAGAAGAACCTTCAATTATATTTATGGATAACGCGCCCTATCATTCACGGCAAATAAATAAAAAGCCAACGCAATCTAATACCAAAGACGAGATTATTAACTGGCTTCGTGATAATGGCGAGGATGTGACTAATTCATTATTGAAAGCAGAACTAATAAGAATTTTAAATTCGAAACGTCAACCTAAAAGATACGTCGTCGATGAAATGGCAGCTGAATATGGACATACTGTTATTAGAATCCCACCGTATCACTGTCAGTACAATGCCATCGAATTAATATGGGCACAATTTTTAAATAGTGCGTGTGGTGATGTGACACCTGAAAACTGGGCCAGTGTCGTGGAGAGAACAAGAAAAATAATAATATCTGATTGGGATCGAGACGTTGCAAGTGACAATATAATAGAACAAGAATTGATTATTCGTGTAACAGAGGACTCAACTGACGAGTCTAGTGTAACTTATGAAGAAGAGACTGATGAATCAGTGTAATAAATAATATTAATAAATTTACTTGTTTAATTTGTACACCCAATAACCTAGCTAGTTTGTTAAATAAATAAGTTTTTTTTTTATATAGGACACGTCAATTTGACTTCACCTCGCCTGATGTTAAGCTAAAGGCGAAGTCTCGAAAAGAGGGTCACCATCGGAAACATGTACCATGTTAACAGTGGTGGCACTCAGCTTGACGGCCTCATCAGATGCCTTTTCACGCCCCGCTTAAAGGACCCGGGACTGTAGGAAGAGGGAAACACGTGAGCTGGCAGGGAGTTCCAGGTCTTAATGGTGCGACATAGGAATGAGTCACTGAAACGCTTGGTTCTAGCAGGTATACTCTGCACCGTAAATGAATGGCATCTTAGCCCTGCACGTGTCGTCCTGTGTAGGAAAGGAGAGGGTGGGACTAATTGGAAGAGCTCGTCAGAACATTCACCATGGTAGAGACGGTAGAAAACTGCCAAAGATGCAACATCTCTACGCATCTGCAAAGGCTCGAGGGTGTTCGTGACCTCAGGATTCCCAATAATGCGGACCGCACGTCGCTGCAACCTGTCGAGAGCATCTAGTAAGTGCTTTGCGGAGCCGTCCCAGAGATGTGAGCAGTATTCCACGCAGGAGCGAATTTGGGTCTTGTATAGAAGACACCGCTGTTCCGACGTGAAAAAACGTCTTACTCTGTTCAGGACTCCGAGTTTACGCGAGGCTGATTTGATGATACTCTCGATATAGTTTTTGTTATTCAGTTTGCAGCGAACATCCATACCGAGGATATTGAGGTGATCCTGCAGAGGCAGTGGTGTGCTCTGAAGAGTGGGAAGGGGTAGGAAAGGAGATACTTTTGCTGTAAACGCACATGCCTGGGTCTTCTTGGCATTGAACTCGACCAGGTTCCTAGCGCTCCATTGAGAAATGTGGTCCAGAATCCGGTCCAGCTCAGTGACAAGAAGCTGCCTTTTTTCCGCGATATCAGACTGCTTGGCCGCAGGATTTGCGTAATAACTCCCGTGCAAGGTGCTGTCGTCTGCATAGCAATGAATGCTACCGTTAGAGAGCATATCATTGATATGCAGAAGAAAGAGAGTGGGAGATAAGACGGAACCCTGCGGCACGCCAGCATTTACCTGCAAGAACTCCGAAGCTCGTCCATCACAAAGGACGCGAATACGGCGCCCCCGCAGGAAGCTTGCAACCCAGTTGCACAGTCTGGGAGACAGGCCAAAGACTGGTAGCTTGAAAAGAAGCGATTTGTGCCATACCCTATCGAAAGCCTTGGCAATGTCAAGACTAATTGCCAGTGACTCGCCGTGCTTTTCCATAGCCTCACCCCAAAGGTGGGTCACGTACGCCAGAAGATCACCCGTTGACCGTTTCGGTCTAAAACCGTATTGCCGGTCACTAAGCAAGGAGTGATCCTCTAGGTGGCGCATGAGCTGTGTGTTAATAATGTGCTCGAACACCTTGCACAGCACTGAGGTGACGGCTATGGGTCGATAGTTGGCTGGGTCCGAGCGATCCCCCTTCTTGGGGATCGGCTGGACATTCGCCTCCTTCCAAGCCGAAGGCACTGTACCCGAACTGTAGGACAGTCGGTACAGCCGCGTTAGCATAGGAGATAACTCCGCTGCACATTTTTTAAGTACGACCGCTGGAATACCATCAGGACCACTGGCTTTCCGGACATCGAGTGATTGCAGTACTGCACGGACATCGCGTTGCCTGATATGGATATCAGGCATTGCGTGGTCACCAGTGGGCATTGTCCGTGGTTGCATACCACAATCATCGACTCGGGAGTTGGCCGCGAAGAGATTGACCAGCAAATTTGCTTTCTCTTGCGGCTCATGGGCCAGAGATCCATCGGGGTTGCTCAGCGGGGGCAGCGGGGGAAGTGACCCACGTTGGGATCGCGTGTGGCGCGCGCCCGCACCCAGGCGCGGTACGCAGACTGTTTATGTTCAACAGCCTCCGCGCACTCGCGCCCGAACCACGGACGCAGTAGCGCTCTCAGATGGGTTCTCACCCTCAAAGCAGCGTTCAACCCACGGGATGGACGCATAATAGTCGCGTAGTCCATCCCAGTCCACTGACGAGTAGTGCCAAAGACGCCTCTTCCCCTGCACGGGTCGTGGGGGCGCTACAATGGGCACGGTGGAGCGGACCAGACAGTGGTCGGACTTACCTAAAGCGGCACTCACCGAGACACTGTACTGGTCCGGGTGACTCGTCAACAGAAGGTCTAGCAGAGAGGGCTCTATGCCGGACTCTCTTGGTATCCTTGTGACCTTGTGCACCAATTGAGTCAGGTCATGCGCGAGGGCAAATGTGTAAGTGGCAAAGTAGGTATATATGTGATTTTCCAAGTATATTTGTTCATAACTCTTGATTTAAACTTGACGTAGACGTTATTAACTATGCGTTTTAAAATTAAATTTCACTAACACGTGCATACTTATAATCTAAGGCAGCTGTCGAAAAGAAAATAAATCAATTTACAAATAATCGATTTGAAGACAATTGATCGATTTATCTTATTTCAAGACGCTGTTTTATAGTCTGTGTCTGTTTGTTATGCACAGGGCACTTCACTAAGTGGGCGTTAACCGTCAATAAAGTACGACATTACACTAGTACATTATTCCGAAAATAAAAACAGTAATTCATATGCGTAAGCTGTCAAAAAGAAAATAAACGAATGGACAGAGTGTAGATGAAAAGATAAGCATAATGACCAAATTATTTTCGGAGTTTACGGCAGAAAAATGGAAGAAATGTGATGATCATGTCCAAAAAAATGAAAATACTTATTGGGATCGTGATAGTAGATTCGACGATATTATCGACCCTTTCATAATAAATTTGCAGAATGACTCCGACTCCAGTTCCGATGGCGAAACAGAATCTATGTCAGAATAACATTAAATATCTAAACAAATAAATATTTACAATTAATATGACATTTCATTCAATATGACAATTCCCTATTAAATTTAATAATTAAATACGTACGAGTGGCGTGTAAAGTCAAAAATATTTATTAGGGAATTTTAATAATCTTAGGCTTTACACACTAGTCGTACATTAAAACTGTCAAATGATATCGTAAGATCCGTCCGACAATGTCAATCTCGTGTGAACTCATGCTCTTTCTTACCCGTCCCCCGCCTCACCGCACATACCTAGGGCGCGGTACAGCGGTAGCGGTCAAACTATAGTTAAGAGACCTAATAAAGTCAGAACAGTCCATGCTACGATACCTATCCCCTTTTCTGAGGAAGATGGGGACACCTTAGTCCGACACCCGAGGAGGCTTTTGTTGGCCCTGGGTCAGCCGGGGCAAGAGATATGTCGGAGCTTACTTCACTATTCCTATAGGGCGATTTTGGTCGGTTTAATCTCGCCGGTCGGTGGGTATCCATGGAAATTTTCGCACATAAAAGAAGGTGAAATGAACAGTGGACTCACGATCTCCTTCCGTTTTGGTACGTCCTGCGGTGGGGGGGAGGTGGGGGGCAGGTTCTTCGCGTTGGCGTCCAGCTCCAGGAAGATCGAACGAGACTTCTTGCCTATACCTGGAACACGACCATAAATATGTTAACAATTGTCTATTTGCCTAGGTCGTCGATTCTTCCTAATAGGTACTGCTCAATATGTAAGCTTGTTCTGAAAAATATGCCTTGCAAAATAAAATATTGCTGAAATAAACTGCAAATATGACTTTACATTATTTGAAATACTAAAAAAATTCCGAAATAGATCGGGAAAAAGAAGAACTCAAGTGGGACCTGAACCCACGACCTTGCCCTTACAGGGGGAATGCTCTTCCAACTGAGCTATTAACGACCGTTCCCAATAACATACTTACAGTTAAAGATAGATCGCAACAGTCAAATTTGACGTATCGGTTGTTTAAATTTATGGTAACAAATTTTTTTGCGGGAAAGCGCATCGCGGTATAATTTTATTTTCCGAAATTGGTGTGAAATAGGAGTTACTATGTTTTGAATTTAAACAGCCGAGCACTTTATCCGTAGATGCGATCCATCTTTAACTGTCAGTGTGTTATTGGGAACGGCCGTTAGTCACACCTGAACCGCTTCAAATTTCACTTTTAAAAGTTAGCATAACAAATGCTATAAAAAATCATTCAAACATTTGGACGGAGTCATCAAAAATCGATGTTTAAAAATGGTTGAAAAATCATTCATTGGTTCCAACAGTTCGTAGGAAAGTTTGTGGATGGCTCCACCGTCGCCCTTAAAGACGGATATAAAGAGAAGGGAAATTTGAAGTCATTCAGGTGTGGCTCAATGGCTCAGTTGGAAGAGCATTACCCTTTAAATCCCACTTGAGCATTTCATTTTTTACGATGAATTCGAATTTATCTGCGGTAGCCTAGTGGTATGGGTAATAGGCTGCTGAGAGGTCTCGGGTTCGATCCCAGGTTTACCATGGCACACACCACTGACTTTTCGAAGTTATGTATTTATCGCAGGTTTATAAGTGCCCGGTTAATGGCAATAGGCTTGGGACCTAAACATAAACTGGCGAAATGTGGGTGCTAGCACCTCTGCCTACCCCTTCGGGGAATACAGGCGTGAGTTTATGTATGTTATTCGAATTTAATCGTGCCCACCTTCGTTAAACAGCGCCCTGTCGTCAATCTCCCTGTTCCTTGGCGGTTGGTTCTCGTCGTTGAACAGTTCCCCGTTCTCGAAGCGCTCCTTGATGGCGCGAGACTTCTCGGCGTTGAGATCGAGCTCGCGCGAGATCTTGTCCGCTGACGTCACGCCCTGCTCGCTCTGCAGTACCGACTGTTCGTACATCTCTTTGATCTTAGCTTGCTTGCCCTGTAAGAAAAATGTTTACGTTTTATGTATCAGATCATAACTAAACTAGGTATCTAAGTGAAAAATAAATCTTCTCGGGCGGGACTCGAACTTGGTTCCGATAGTTCGTAAGAAGATCAGTAGATGACTCCACCGTCGCCGTAAGAACGGATAAATAGAAGGGAAATTTGAATCACATCGGGCGTGTCTCGGTAGCCGAATTGGTCAAGGCATTCCCCCTGTAAGGGAAAGACTGCGGGTTCGAGTCCCGCCCGAGAAGATTTATTTTTCCCTATGTATTCGATTTGTATAGTTGGAATACTTAATGCTGTAAAATTCATTCAAGTAAACTAAGTATCTATCTATACATACGAAGGGTAGGCAGAGAAGTATGAACACCCACATTTCGTCAATGATTTTCGGTTTCACTGATTAGAGTCGAGCCTATTACCACCAATTGGTGGTAATAGGCTCGACTCTAATCAGTGAAACCAGTGCCCTAACCCAACCAGTCAGTGCCCTAACCAAGTGCCCAATTGGGCACTTGGTTAGGGCACTGACTGACCTCCGTCCCCATTAGCGCGGGCCTGGGGGTGACGGGTGGAGCCGCCGCCCGCCCCAGCAGAAGCAGGCCTCCCTATTCCGGGGGCGAGTCGGGGACACCGTTGTCCCCCCTCCCGAGGAGGGCCAGACCGTAAGGGATGGCCCTGGGTCAGCCGGGGTGCGAGGGATATGTCGATGACAACCTCACCTTCGGCCTAGCATCACGACCCACAGCCGGCGTGTGGTTTTAGTTGGTTCGAGTCCGACATAACCTCCCCTTCCGGCTCCGGCAGGGGGGGTATCCGAGGGGATCTCCGCAAGGAAAAAAAAAAGTGGGCACTTGGTTATGAGCTGTATATTTACTGTCGGATGAAGAACAGCCCTATGCCTTAGTCAACTTCTACGATATGTGATTTATATCGAACTTGAGCCAACTAAAACCGCACACCATCTAGGGCCTTAAATGTTGGCTTGTAAGGTAGCCGACTTGGGCATTCTACTGACTAGTAAAATTAGCTACTTTTTACTAAACGTCAAAATGATAAGGTAACTTGTATGAAAAAAAATTTAGTGACGTCATTACATTTAATAGTCAAACCAGTTACTATTATAGGTTGGGTGGATGATTAAAAATAACTAAAAACTATAAAATAAGAACCGACGTAATTTTTACTGCTCTTTAACCATTCTTAATTGAATAAGCTCGGTTAGATAATTTATTTTAACTATACGATAATACCCAATTAGTAAAGCCAACGAGACGAGAGAAAAAAGATAAACAAAGTGACCATTACTGAGTTACGTTGCGATAACTAGCGATTATATTCTCTGTCCTTGTCGCACACGTCACACGTACGCGACAATGGCCGAGCGACAGCTGTCGTTGCGTGTTTCGTAGTACAGGAAAGCTGTCAGTACATCGGTTATAAACTGTCAGATCCGCCATCTTATGAGCAATTTCATTCCTGTCTGGAATGTGCTTGAAGTAATCTATATATTATATAAAAATCAATAAAATTGCTGTTCGTTAGTCTCGCTAAAACTCGAGAACGGCTGAACGGATTTATCTTATCTTGGTCTTGAAATGTTCGTGGAGGTCTAGGGAAGGTTTAAAAGGTGAGAAAAATCCGAATAATTGCCGGGAACCGACATCCACGCGGGCGGAGCCGCGGGCAAAATCTAGTACGTAATAATTTTTAAATAAAAAAGTTTGGAACCGCTGAAACTTTGTTTACCTTTTTTCTCTCGCTTCGTTGGCTTTAGTTATTTCAGGGTTTGTAAGGAGTTACGTACCATGAACAGCCTGCTGCGTATGTTCTGTATCTCCTGCTTCCTCTCGCGGTGTCGTTCAGAGGCGGCGTTCTGCCCGGTCTCGAACCTGCCAACTATCTCGCTCATGTTGCAGAACGATACTGGCTGCTCGCGGTTTGCTGTATGCTTGTACGACTTGCGGAGGACTGAATCTTCGTCTGAGGGGAGAGAAGTATCAGTTATAAGGGCTCAGTACCCCTAGCACGAACAATTCGTATTGAGAGAACGGAGCCTTGCGATTGACTGGCTCTTTGGCTACGATACCCTTAAAATTAAAAAATAGGAGACAAGAGATATATGAATGAAATTTTTATAGCATTCATTTCATTTTAAGACCACAGCAAATAAACTCATTTCGTTTCATTCCAAGACCACAGCGTGAAGGCAATCACTCACCTTCTTCATCCTCCGGTTCGCTGGCGCTCTCTTCAATGGGTACTCCGTTTAAATAGTCGTCCGACACGCCGACGTCCATACCCTTCGCCTTGAACCTGCGGAGGACACCACAGATTATTTATTAACTAAGAGAATAATTTTATTATATTATCAGAATATTTTAGCTTAGGAATATTTATAAAATACTTGAGTTATGTTCAAACTTAGATATGGCCAATTGGTTGTGGAAGTCATATGGCAGTCGCTTCTCGGAAAATATTGAAATTCTGCTGCAAAGTCGACCGATTGGACCGAGGAAAACGCTACGAAGAACGATTGACTTTTTTTTATCGTGCGAAAAATCCCCACGGATACCACCCCCCGGAGCCGGTGGAGGTGGTTATTTCGGTCTCAAACCGACTAAAACGCACGCCGCCTTTAGGTCTTGAATTGCCGGAGGTGAGAATGCAGAAAGCATATCTCTCGCACCCCGGTAGATTCAGGACCATCTCTATCGAGATAGCCCCCTTCGGGTTGTGAGGACCACAGCGTCCCCATCTAGCCCCGGGTATGGCAAGGCGCACTTTGCGCCGCCGCCGAAGAACGATTGACTTGGAGTTTTGTTTAATTTACGATTCCGAACACATTTTTTTTTTTAGAATATTTGTAAATGTTTTTGCGTTTCTTATTGGTCAGCCTTTAAATCTGCCGTATATTTATAGTAATTGGTTGAATAGAAGATATCATATAATGTTGCTGATATACTGATATCATATAACCGACATCCACGCGAGCGAACCAGTTAGTAATTTATAATAAGTTTTAAAAACGTTGGGTAGAAATTATATGAAGCTTGAAGCTTCTCAGTGACGAATGTTTTGGCCAACGTATTAATTTACATAGAATAAACCGCACAATATCTTCACCAAAGCTAAACTTCAAACACAGAAACATTATTTGCATAAGTACCTGTACATTACACTATTCCAAATATACAACACTCAACACAAAAACTTCACAACAACTAAAACTAAATTCAATTTTTCAATATTCCAATACAGAATTTCATCCGTCTTTCACGCATCACAGGCTACAATGTGATGGCTATCGATTGAGAGGACGCACACGAATATCGACCTTATGACCGTGAGATAAGATCACTGTGGGGAAAAAATAGTTTGCGTTTATAAAAAAAACCTTATGGAACATGTTGGGTTTGAGAAAAAATCCTGTGTGTGTTAGAATGCGCGGATGCGTAGTGGTTGTATTGTGAGTTTGGAATACATTGCGTAGTGTGAAGCTTGGAAAAAATTTGATTTAATTTCCTTACTCAAATTATTTTTGTTATTTAGTAAAATTATAGATACGCTAGTCATTTTCGAAAGTGACGTATTTATAGTGATTTTATTGATTTAGTTTAGTGTTTTAACTTATTCTTGTTGCTTGAATCACAAAGTGAAAGGTGTAGATATACTGATTGAAGGTGATTCTAAACTTAGATTATTACCTAATTAGAAAAAAAAAAATTAAGTTTTTATTTCTGTACACTTTTTTATTTCTGTACACTTTTTATTTCTGTACACTCTTGTCCATCCAAAGGTTGCCTGGAAGAGATTGTTGTATACAATAAGGCCGCCCATTGTACAGTATTTTATAAGTATATGTGTTTTTTTCTTTAGGTATAATTTGTATATTTTGGTGTATAATGAAGAATATTTTACTTACTTTACTTTAAAATATTTAATTTCAGCGTAAATAGGCTCAAAAAATTGTGCACACGTAATTAAGTTTACCATTTTACTAAAATATCCACAAGATTTTTCTCACATAATACCTCAATTCCAGAACAGTAGGTGGCTATTTAGTACTTTACCAGCATTGTATATGATCCATTTCGATTGGCCCCTTAGTCGAGCGTGCACCGCGATTCTCATGGGCTACAGAAATAGATCGCGCGGTGTAATGACGCAAGTGGATCAATTCAAACATCGCCTGACTCATTTTGATACTTTATGAATATTATTTATTATGTTGCGGAGATGAAAATAAACGTGGAAGCGTTAGAATTACAAATTTATTAAGGTGTTGATGTGAATGACTATAAAGTTTATTTTATTTTTATTATTACATATATTCCATATAAAATGAATGTTGCTAAGCCCAAATCTCGAGAACGGCTCGACCGATTCGGTATTTTTTTTCGTATATGGTTCTGAACATTCACGGAATGTCTAAATATAAAAAACCTAATTAAATTTTGATCGCATTGCTACAATTTCGAGACTGATCAAGAATTAAAACAAACCGCGGTTGCGATATTTTTTTCTTATTGGACGTCTGATTCTGATAGGTACCAATAACTTTTTATAACCTAAACTTAACATTTTAAGAAGCGTCGGTAGCGTAGTGGTTAAGGAGTCGACCTTACGATCGAGAGGTTCCAGGTTCGAATCCTAGCCATTACGCTACCGACATGCATTCACTCTTAGCACGAACAATTTAACTTAATTGACTTCAGAAAAAATGGAGTAAATACCACTTATCCAGAATTAAACCAGCATAACAATGTGCGGGTCATAGAACTCACCCGCCCAAACTAGGCAGAAATTCTGTCTGTATCTTGGGAAAGAGATAGAGGGAATATTAGTAACTTCGGTTGGTAATATTCTTTTATAAAATTACAAAGGATTAAGACACTTCAGGTGAGGTTTGAAATATCGAATGATAAAAATATACATCTTGTCGTATTACCAAATAAAGGAAGGGATGAAAGAATAGGCTCGGATACGATACTCAAAACGCGTTTTAGAACGCAGACAGACAGATGTTAGTTTTTTTTAAACCTTTTTACTGATACTAGAACCATTCAAAAACCGAAGATTTAGACTGATGTAATTTTTTTAAATCAAATTGTATAGCATTTATTATGCTAACTATACAATTCGATTACATCAGGAAAAAATATTTATTCAGATGGGGCTTGAACCCACGACCTTTCTCTAACGGGTGGAATGCTCTTCCAACTGAGCTACTGAGCCTGAATCAATTCAAATTTTGTCTTCAAGGCGACGATGGAGTCATCTAACAACTGTTGGAACCAATGAATAATTTTTCAACCATGTTTAAACATTGATTGGCAACTCCACGCATTCGCACAATAAATAAAATTGATTCCAATTAAATTTGAAATCAGGCTGAAGGATAGATTATTCGGGAATAACATATAGATCATGGTATAGGAACATACATACCTCTGATTTGCCTTACGTTTCGACCAGATTACACCGGCCGTCAGGCAAATCAGAGGTATGTATGTTCCTATACCATGATCGCGTTAATTCCCATTAACATTATTGTATATCATGGAACGTGATAGTTTCAAAGTTATAATGTATCATATGAATTTTTTAGGATAAAAATAAAATAGAAATTAAAAAAGTTCGTACGTGAAATTCGTCAACTTATTTATGCGTGAGTTAAACCTAAGCCTACAAAAGCTCGGTTTATTTTGGCGCCAGTTCCAACTCTGACGGGAATCATCGTTTAACGTATTCGGCAGAAATAAATTCCTGCTTGAATGAATTTTACAGCACTAAGTATGCTAACTATACACCATACACCGTCGCCTTAAAGACGGATAAATAGAGGGGAAATTTGAATCACATCGGGCGTGTCTCGATAGCCAAGTTGGTCAAGGCATTCCCCCTGTAAGTGAAAGATCGCGTCCCGACTAATACGTTTCATTTTTCCCTATGTATTCGATAAAGTGCTGCTTGTTTTTTATTTTTTTTGGGCCTCTTAATTACGTTTAGGGCAATTAACTTATCTAAAGATACGTAGAGAAAAATCCTTATATTAGACGCGTTTATACCTTATTTTAGTCCCAATAACAGCGAGCCTATTGCCGTCAGGCATGGACTATATCATCTATACTATAATATTATAAATGCGAAAGTACGTGTCGTACGAAAGTGTCTGTCTGTATGTTACGCTTTCACGCCTAAACCACTGAACCGATTAGACCTTGAAAAAGGACATAGGCTATGTATGGTCGCGATAACCGACATCCACGCGGGCGGAGCCGCGGGCAAAAGCTATTAGGCTATATTTTTAAAGTAGTCCTATTCACATATAAATAAAATCACGACCATAATCTCGTTCTCTACCCTCAATGTTTCTTTTTTGCAATTAATAAATTTATTATGAAATCTTCAAAATCAACAAGTGCTACTCTGTAGGTACTGACTTGGCTAGTTTGGACAGTAGCGCGGCGCTCTTCTCGCGCGGGGCTCGGGGCTCGGCCGGGAGGGGCTCCTCCGTGGACGTGGTGCGGCGCTCGAACACCTCGAAGCGAGACTTCACGTCTAACTGCGAGAGCTCTTCGAGACCCAGGTCCGGCTTGTCTGATGCTGTTGGTGAGATAATAATGTCAATATAAATCGAATACATAGGGAAAAATAATCTTAACGGGCGGGACTCGAAACCCGCGATCATTCCCTTACAGGGGGAATGCCTTGACCAACTCGGCTACCGAGACACACCCGATGTGATCCAAATTTCCCTTCTTATCCGTCTTTAAGGCGACGGTGGAGTCATACTTCAGATATCTAAATCAGGATAAGATGGCTCATAGCTATGGTTTGGAGAAGGTGGCTGGGACAGACTGGATGTGGAAGGCGGAGGATCGGTAGAAATGGCACAATTTATTGAATGATATGGTTTGGACAGGCTAGCCTATGTGGTGAGGCAGTAGAGAACTACACAGGGGGTGCGGGTTTGTAGAAGTTAAAATCCTAAAAACTGCAGTACTTCGATATCACCACTGTGATGACAGCCGTTTCACGGAAAATATGGAAACTCAACCAAACCCACAGTTATGACTGGAAAAAGCAGGTCCCATACTAGGTGAGAACTTCGTATGTCACCAAGATTAACGCTACGATGAAGAAGCTATCGATTTTTTACCATTTTTTGTAAAATTCAATCCTTCGATTCCATCACGCTCGTGAACTTAGATAATTATGTTTACTGTGGCTGAACGTATTTGACACAGGGATAAATGAACGTCTACTTTTTAACCCGGTAATGTGTGCACAAGGATTCTGAGGACGTCATCAGAATTCAACTCGGGTAGAGCTGCGGGCTTCAGAAAGCTAGTAGATAAAAGTAACCAGCGCCATCTATGTTTTAATAAGTACAATGAACACATACCTCTAACGACATCTGGCGGCAACTCCACCGGATTGCTTTCGCAGATGATCATCTGATGCTTCTTGGGGGCAGCTGTTGGAGAAATAATTCAGAGTGAGATAAAGTAAACATAACATCTTATACTTAATTATAATACCTATTATATGCTAAAAGAGTTTCCTGGTCAAGCCAACCGGGATCACATTTCTTACGATGCGGTAACTAGTAGCCTTCTGGCCTTCCTACCAGAGTCTGACGAAACATTGGTTACTACTCTGTAAATGTCCTTTTGACGGTAATAGGATCGCCCGGTATGTATCTTGACCCAATTATCGTGCCTGTAAAATACACGGTGTCGGCAGTTGGGCTCAAATCCATAGTACATAAATTTTATCAAAACGATCCTGGCTTATCCCTGCAGGCTATACAAGCGTGAGAAGTACAAATATATCACTTACCAATGATATTTTATAAACAACTAGCCGTTGCCCGCGGCTCCGCCCGCGTGGATGTCGGTTATCGCTATCGCCGATCGGTTTAAAATTGACAGTTTCATACAAACTTTCATCCCCTATTTTATCCCCTTGGGGGTAGAATTAATCAAAATCCTTTCTTAGCGGATGCCTACGTCATATCATCTACCTGCATGCCAAATTTCAGCTCGGTCCGTCCAGTGGTTCGGGCTGTGCGTTGATAGATCACTATGTCAGTCAGTCAGTCACCTTTGAGTTATTTAAATAAACAATAGATACCTATGTTGTTCACACTCTAAAATGTCAACATAACATTATGACAAATGGGCGCCATTTCTTCCACCAATCAGAGACGCGACAGTGCGCTACCCAAAAAAACGTCTTCAATAAATTAATTAGTAACAATAATAATATTCAAAATACACCGGGAAAAATGAAGCGCTCAAGTGGGACTTGAACCCACGACTTCTTCCTTATAGGGGGAATGCTCTTTCAACTGAGCTATTGAGCCACACCTGAATCACTTCAAATTTCCGTTCTCTTTATATCCGTCTTTAAGGGCGACGGTGGAGCCATCTACCAACTTTCTTACGAACTGTTGGAACCAATGAATGATTTTTCAACCATTTTTAAACATAGATTTTTGATACCTCCGTCCAAATATTTGAATGAAATTTTTTATAGCATTTAGGGAAGGTTCATATCTGACGGAACATGCGTCGCGTATTATCGGTCCCGTAACGCCAGAACAGACAAATGTATAGAAAAACACTTGACCGTTCACACTCAACCGATGTTACGTTAGTGCGTCGAGCGTACAGCGTCTATAATACGCGACGCATGTTCCGTCAGATATGAACCTTCCCTTACTTAAAAAAAACTTTTTTAAATAACTTTTCTAATTAACATTGACTTATTATTACTAACAAGCTATATTTTTTTATATGCATCTAGTGTGTGCGTTATTTTTGAAAGCGGCCATGTTCCTGCATGACGTAATTACAGTTTATAAAACATTATCGCCACTTACCGTCAGTCTCGTCATCCCCCACGGGTTTGGGCTCAAACAGTTGCTTGAAGTGTGGCTTGCAGTACAACGTGGTGTGGTCACTCTGGTACGTCTCCACTCTGCAAAGACATAATAAAAGACGTTAAAAAATACACAGATGAGCCTCTGTGGCGTGGTGCTAGTGAACGCGACTGCCACCCAGGAGGCGCGGGTTCGATCCCCGCTCAGTGCAAATATTTGTATGCATGAATATGGCTACTTACATTGGTCTGGGTGTTTCTATGTATAATATGTATGTATTTACAAAAAAAAATGTATCTAAGTATGTTTATCCGCATTCTAGATTCCATAACACAAGCTAGTTAAGCTTACCATGGGTCTAGATAGCGTTGTGTAGAATGTTGTGGAATATTTATTTATTATTTATGAAGGAACGAAATGTGATGTTCCTCTGGTAAGGCAAGATGGTCACGCCTGATCAGCTGCAGCCTTATAGTCTTATAATGTGTAGTAAAAAAAAATAAAAATAAATGCAGTGCAGATTTCCTATACAGCAAAGATAATGCTGAAAACGACACGTCAATTTGACTTCACCTCGCCTAATGGTAAGCTAAAGGTAAAGTCTCGGAAAGAGGGTCACCATCGTAAACATGTACCGTGTTAACAGTGGTGGCACTCAGCTTGATGGCCTCATAAGATGCCTTTTCACGCTCCGCTTAAAGGACCCGGGATTGTAGGAAGAAGAAAACACGTGAGCTGGCAGGGAGTTCCAGGTCTTAATGGTGCGTCATAGGAATGATTCACCGATCCGCTTGACTTTGGATACCCCCTGCCGGAGCCGGTGGGGGAGGATAAGTCGGACTCGAACCGACTAAAACGCACGCTATCGTAGTGCAAAGCCGAAGGTGAGATTGTCGGGCAAATAGGCGACCACGAGACGTATCGATAATGTGCAAGAAATTTAAATCATCACTATATAGTAAGAAGTAAAGTCGCTTTTTGCGTCCCTATATCCCTATGTAGCTTATATCTTCAAAACCACGCTACATATTTTGATGCGGTTCCTTTTAATAGATAGAGTAATTAAAGAAGACGGTCTATAGTAGAGGGTGCAGCGGGAACGGAACCGGACGTCTCGCGGGTGGAAACAAAATTGGCGGTACGTAGTTCGTGGGGTCAGTATAATATAGATAAACTAGCTGTCCCGGCGAGCGAACTTCGTACCACCAATTTTTTCCCGCCCCGCGATCCGCGTCAGATCCCGTTCCCGCTGTACCATTTAGGGGGATGAAAAGTAGATGTTGGCCGATTTTCATAGATACCGGATAAGCACAAAAAATTTCATCAAAATCGGTCAAGCCGTTTCGGAGGAGTATGGCAACGAAAACTGTGACACGAGAATTTTATATATTAGATAGATGTATTAAATGTCACTTACGTGAGTTGTTTGTTACACTGCACACATCTGAAGCACTCCTTGTGCCAGATCCTCTTCTCAGCCTTGATGCGTTCCATGGCGTACACGGGCCGGGCGCACTTCTGGCACTGCGGGTTCGAGTCCGTGTCGGACGCCGCCTTCATCTTCTTGAACAGCTTCTCGGAACTTTTCGACTGGAAAAGGAATGAGATATTTTGATTAAACATTGCAGGCGGAGAATCGGGAGAAATGGCGCACATTGGGAGAGGACGTTCAGCAGTGGACTGCCATTAAAATTAATTGTGATAAAAAAATACTTTTAGCTATACTACGAGTATTAAATAATATTATCTCAATGTGTTAAGGCTAACTGCTAACATACTCGGATAGCCAAGAGCCCATGACCGACAAGTGGGCAATGGCAATTACTTTGTAAATAGACATCTGTGTAACATACAATTCTCCACAACTGCGTTTCTCCACACAATTCTACACAACATTTTTTAAGATCAGCCAAAACTTTAGTTAGACTAGGGGATCCCAGACTCCATGGTGAAAGTTTCTTAGTTGGCTCCCGAGGAGGGCCAGACCGTAAGGAATGGCCCTGGGTCAGCCGGGGTGCGAGGGATATGTCGACAACCTCACCTCCGGCCTAGCACCACGACCCTCAGTTGGCGTGTAGTTTTAGTCGATTCGAGTCCGACATAACCTTCCCTTCCGGCTCCGGAGGTATCCGTGAGGATTTCCGCACGAAAAATAGGCGAGCGTGGTCTGGAGTCAGTTTGAAAGTGGAACCTTATTATTCAATATACTCTATGAAATGGAAGTCGACGAAGAGCTACTGTACGACGTTGTGTTGTGTGACATGTCTGAACTATTCAATAAAAATGTCTAAAGTATAGCCAACGAGACGAGAGAAAAATGGTAAACAAAGCGACCATTACTAAGTTACGTTGCGATAACTAGCGATTCTTTTCTCTGTCCTTGTCGCACATATTACACGTACACGACAATAGCCGAGCGACAGCTGTCTTTGCGTGTTTCGTAGTACAGGAAACCTGTCAGCACAGCTGCGGTTCTAAACCGTCAGTTCCGCCATCTTATAAGCAATTTCATTCCTGTCTGAAATGCGCCTGAAGTTATACGTAATAATTTTCAAATAAAATGTTTGGAACCGATGAAACTTTGTTTAAGTACCTTTTTCTCTCGCTTCGTTGGCTTTACTGTATGTAAATGAGAAATGAGCGGTTTCTGCCGTGTCTGAACAGGCGCTTACGCTGAAGGATTTAGTAGAACTCACCACAGATATAGCGCCTTCATCCTTATGCCGTCTCGACTTAGTCTTCTTCTTCACCTGGCGCTGCTCCGAGACCTGCACGTCCTGGTACGTCCGGCTGACCCTGGACTCTGTCTGGATGAGGGTCTGGGACGACTCCATGGTGGACGTCGCCGTAGCTATTGTGGTCGCCATCGCCTTTTGTTCTGGAGAGAAAAGATGATAAGTTTTGATTACGTTTTCCGGGAGGCTTGATAAATATCCATACTAATACATACTAATATTATAAAATAATGCGAAAGTAACTCTGTCTGTCTGTCTGTATGTTACGCTTTCACGCCTAAACCACTGAACCAATTTTGATGAAATTTGGTATAGGGGTAGATTACACCATAAGAATCTAATCTATCTTAAGAACATAGGCTATGTTTGATCGCGATAACCAACATCCACGCGGGTGGAGCCGCGGGCAAAAGCTAGTACCATATACATCAATAAAACAGTTAGATTTGCTTTTAACTTACAAGAGTCTCAAGATCATTTTGAGACTTCGTGGTCAAGATATTTATGACGCTGACTATACCTTATTGAAAGTTATTATAATTACTTATTATAGAAAGTTTATACATATAACTATATTGTGAATTATGCAAATAATTGTCAGACACGAGAAGAGAAGCCGCAACACTCGACCACTTAAACCACTACACCATCCGTGCAATCTTAGAAAGTGCTTATTCATTTGGAGGCGGAAAATTTGCATTTTTAAACGATTATGGCGCGGAAATAGACATTGTTAACCTTAACTTTGGTTTCGAACTAGGTCAGCCATGTTTCTTTTCTTCGATGTTGTTTATTTTTCAGTGGACATGTAAGTACCTTTTTTAAATTCATGTACGGTCAGAGACCTAACACCTTTTAAATGATATATGATCTTTACTGGGATGACTGTTATTGAGTACCGCGCCGAGGTTTCCTTGATTGAAACACCGATGTGATCAGAATGACTCATTTATTGGCACTAAATTTAAAGTACATAATTATGTAATAAAATGAATATGATGCGACACGGCCGGTGCTAGCGCAGCACAAATACTAAGTACGCTAGCGAAATGTTCGGGTTTGCCCGTATAGTAACTATGAAAATTTTGTGAGATGTTAATAATAGTTCTCTCAGCATGAACGAAATGTAATTAACAGTGTTCTTATGCAAAATAAACATGACTTCATTTAAAAAAAATCGACCTGGGGCTTCGATTCTGCTAAAGCCAAACCACAGTGGTGCCAATGCAAAATCGGCATTAAATAATAGACTTTAAAGCGATGCGGTTACAGTTCAAAATTAAATGATTTTTTGCAGAGGAATTGAAAATGTGTAATGAAACAATGAAACTGTTTGCGTTTATTTTGGACTTTAGAAGTGTATAGAAATAAAGTCTAAAATTTAATGTCATTTTTTGCAGTGACTGCGGCACCTCAGTGGTTTCGCTTTAGTAGAATCGAGGGCCTAATAGAGCGAGTTGTCTAATGGAGTCCTAGGAAGATTGCCCACGATTGATGTCGTCGATAAAGTACATAATGATAGTTTCTGCCGCCGGTTATAGTATTAGATATTAGATACTTATAGTATCGAAGCTTAATTAGTCAAATAAGTAAAAATTATGACTATCTTCCTCGTTTGAATGAAATTTTTACAGCATTTAATAAGCAAATTTTTAAATTCGAAATACATGGGAGAAAGAGAAGCGCTCAAGACAGTTCGTAAGAAAGTTGGAAGATGGCTCCACCGTCGCCCTTAAAGACGGATATAAAGAGAAGGAAAATTTGAAGTGATTCAGGAGTGGCTCAATAACTCAGTTGGAAGAGCATTCCCCCTGGGTTCAAGACCCACATGAGCGCTTCTTTTTCCCGATGTATTTCATATCTTCCTCGTTTCATTGAAATATTTTTTTTTAATTTTCTATTCAATATTCTATTCAATACGGAAGTTCCTCATTTTCAATCGTATTGTGATAGCATTCACTCTTCAATCGTAAGACAAGGAATCGATACTATATTGCGATCAGAAACAAATCAATTAATTAGTGAAGGCTCCTGGAGCGAGACGCTGATTTCTGTAGCCCAATTGCCTCATCACATCCGACACGCTATGACGAGATGCTGATTGAGCTGTTTACCGTGTAATTCCGTATTAATTAGGTATTGGGCAGTCACGAAATATAAAATTAAGTGCCTTGACGAGGTCAGTTTGAAGCCCAAAATGACCTGACCAGCGGTTGGTGATTGATATTAATCATTTATTCCCAGCAGTTCCTTTGGCAAGTCCTTTGAAAGGTCTAGTGATACTTTTTGTCTGTCTGAGACTAAAGTTCCTTCAGTTCCTTTGGCAGTTCCATTGGAGGAACTATTGAGACCTTTTCATCCATATAGTTCCTTTCGTTGGAGCGGTTTGTTCCCACTTGTTCTACTAAACAGTTCTACGGTAGAACAAACGTGACTTTTAGTTCTACTCTTTAGTAGAACAAGTGGGAACATACGGTTGGAGCGAGGCGTTACGTTGCGTTGGGTCATTCTTAGAAATTTCTTTCATTGCTATAATTATATTTGATTAGATACAAATTTCTAAGAATGACGCTGATCAACGAAACGCAGTACCTCACCCTTAATAGAACAGAATGATCAATGTATGGGATTGACATATGATTACAACTATCATAAACGTCAAAAGTCGTCTATTTTATACTACTAGTTGTTATCAGCGGCTTCGCTCGCGTGGATGTCGGTTATCACGCCCAAACACAGCCTATTTCCTTTCTCAAGGTATAATCTATACCTATACCAAAATTCATTAAAATTGGTTCACCGGTTTAAGGGTAAAAGCGTAACAGACGAGCAGGCAGAGTTACTTTCGCATTTATACATATCAGTATAGATTCTATTAGAGATTGTACCATTTGTCGAAGGAGGTTGATACTCCGATTTCCGCAATCCAGGCTATCCCAGAAACCCGATAATATTTAACAAATAGTTTAGCTAACTCGTATGTTAATATTATCACAACGTCATGTCAGTTAATCTAACAACAAAAACAGTGAAAGTTTCAAACATTCATTTGCAAAATTCAGATCATATTCTTGAACAAGACCTCTTAGACAAACCTACTTCATTAATAACTCAATCTTTAATCCAACTCGCTATCAAACCAATTACAACTTTCAACAGTAATTCTATAAGCCGAAATATATAAACATAACATAAACTCACGCCTGTATTCCCCGAAGGGGTAGGCAGAGGTGCTAGCACCCACATTTTGCCAGTTTATGTTTAGGTCCCAATGTAATAGGTGGCGAGCCTATTGCCATTAACCGGGCACTTATGAACCTGCGATAAATACACACATAACTTCGAAAAGCATCGAAAAGTCATTGATGTGTGCCATGGTAAACCTGGGATCGAACCCGAGACGTCGTCTCAGCAGTCCATTACCCATACCACTAGGCTACCGCAGATTTTTTTTATAAGCCGAAATTACATTAATTAATGTTGGTTATACATTACAAAAAGATTAGACAAACGTACCAAAAGACAGTGGTGCCATGATACGCATTTTCAACTTTCAATTTTTAATCACTCTTTCACAAAACAATGCACTTCTGTTCTCCACTATCACAAGACAAGACAGTATCCGTGTGGTCTGCCCAATTGCTTTCGTTTCACTGCGAGTTTTTGCTACAAATTTTGTTATTTATATGTAAATGTGTGAGCACGGTGTGATTTTCGGTCGCATTGATTCATGAAAGTAGTCGTCATAGTACATATTCGTCAATGTCAATTTTACGCCTACGACTTGACTTGTTGTGTGTTTTGTGAGGAGATAGTTGGCGTAATGTGTTCAACTCTGCTTATACTCTAATAGTAAGTAGGTAATATGTTAGTCATCATCCTCATCATTTGAATGATTTTTTTTTAAGTTCGAAAAACATCGGAAAAAATGAAATGCTCAAGTGAGACTTCAACTCACGCCTTTCCCTTACAAGGGGAATGCTCTTTCAACTGAGCTATTGAGCCACACCTGAATCATTTGAAATTTTCTTTCTTTTTATATCCGTCTTTAAGGGCGACGGTGGAGCCATCTAGCAACATTCTTACGAACTGTTGGAAACCATGAATGATTTTTCAACAAATATTTGAATGAATTTTTATAGCATTTATTATGCTAACTTTTAAGTTCGAAAAGCATCGGAAAAAATGAAATGCTCAAGTGAGACTTGAACGCACGACCTTTCATCCTCATCATCTTTTTTTTATACCGGACACGTCAATTTGACTTCACTTCGCCTGCTAAGCTAAAGGCAAAGTCTCGGAAAAAGGGTCACCATCGTAAACATGTACCATGTTAACAGTGGTGGCACTAAGCACTAAGCTTTATCCCCGGTCGCAACTTAACTTACTTCTCCTCCTTTTGATATGTATTACACAATTTATATGGGAGCAACTGTCATCCCGTTCCGGCGGGGGAGGTATCCATGGGGATTTCCGCACGAAAAAAGAAGAAAAAGCTATCTGACTTTTCGATCCTGACAAGAAAGCCTGCTCCATAACCTCGTCTGTCAATCAGCAGGTTTACCTAACAGCTTAGGCCTTTTTTAGAGCGGAAATACCCACGGATACCCTCCCTCCCCCCGCCCGTCGAAGCCAGTAGGGTTAATGTCGGACTCGAACCGACTAAAACCGCACGCTATCTTGTCTAGGCAACTGATAAATGAGGATGAGATTGATAATGGCATATCCGTCACATTCCGGCTGGCTTGAGCCCTGTAAATCGTGGTGGGGCTCCAAAGAGATATGGACAATGAAGAAGTAAACTGCATCTGCTCTGAGGTGTACTTGACTCATGAACAGTTTTGGGTTATGTATGATGGATAGTTTATTATTTACTGCATAGAGGGTAGGCAGAGGTAAGAAGTGGGCGAGGGATACATTAGCGAGGGCTGATCTGTTGATCTCTCATGCATAAGCAATGTTCTATTTATTACTAGTAATACTGGCTGTATCGAACAAAACGTTTCACAGAAGACAATTACCTACTTTACCAGTAACTCTGTGTAGCTATCGTAGAGACGAAATTGAGGTCTCAGACACAGGAATACTATAGTTTCATCTCGCTCGCACTCGTGCGTGCTTACAATGAGTGCGAACAAGATAGCACTACTTTAGTATTCCTGTTTGTGGCTTCACTTGGCTAGATCTATACGTTCCATCTATGTTATTTTTTTAGTCTGAGATTTAGGTAGGAATAGATTTTGAATATGAAACGGGATGCAGAAATCCATAGTCCATATTAATATTATAAATGCGAAAGTAACTCTGTCTGTGTGTTATGGGTTCACACCTAAACCAGTGAACCGATTTTGATGAAATTTGGTATAGGGGTAGATTAGACCATGAGAAAGGACATAGGCTATGTTTGGTCGCGATAACCAACATCCACGCGGGCGGAACCGAGGGCAACCGCTAGTTATAGATAAACGTTTTCAAGAATTTTGAAACCTATCTGTATAGCCATAGCGTGCATTTAGTAATGTCACCTGTATGACAGCAACAACAAATTGCGCATTTTTGGCGGTCCATTAGTGATCTTTCGCAAAACCAAGTCATTTCACAGCCTCTGTGGCGTGGCGGTAGTGAACGTGACTGCCACAGGAGGAGCGGGTTCGCTCCCCGCTCAGTGCGAATATTTGTAGGCATGAACATGGCAATTTGCCTGTCTGAGTGTTTCTATGTATATCAAGTATGTAATTACAACAACAAAAAAAACTAAGTATGTTCATCCGCATTCTAGATTAACACAAGCTAGTTAAACTAAGTAAGTCTATTAGTACCCATATATTCTCTAACATCTTTACTAACAAGTCAATAAATCCATAAACCGACTATAAACATAATCTCAAAGTACATAATCAATAAAATGAGATCAAACTCTTAAAAACAAAATAACTAACTACTGAACATCCATTAACAGTAACAAAACTATTCCCAGAATATTTATACGGCCATCTTTTATAGGTTAAAACATTCCCGAGCGGTTGGTGAATTGAAACAAGAACATAGCAACACTAAAAAGTCAAATATTTAAATATAGAACGTCCCAATTAATCCTATGGCTAATGTAACCCGACTCCTGACTTGGTTCCATTAAATTTTAGGACAATAATGGATTTTTGAGGTAATTGAAGTAGTAGCGCAGTGGTTAAGGAGTTGGTTTTACGATCGAGAAGTCTCGGGTTCGAATCCGGGTTATGACACTAGCGACGTAAGCCCACTCCTAAAACAAGAAATTTAACTTAAATGGTAGGGTTAACAAGAATACTATCTAGTCATTTCGGCTTCAGTATATTACCTTTAAGTACCTACTAACTTTCCCGCTAGCTTGAATTTGGGGATTATTCCCAGTAGTTTCATGAAGCCAGTTCCACATGGAACTTTTGCAACCTTACAATATACAAGCACCAGGTTGCCATTGACTTCATGGAACCTACTCGGTATATATTTCAAGTAGCTATTCCCACTTGTTCCATGTATGGAACCAGTGGGTTGCAAAAGTTCCATGTGGAACTGGCTTCATGGAACTACTGAGAATAATCCGAATTTGGTTAACCTTCAGAAATTTTCATAGTTTATTGTGTTTTTAATCGGATTTATTTGATCGGATTATCAGATAGTAGCCAGGTATATTAGTTTTGTAATCACACGTTTTAAAACCGAAATTTTATAGAGTTGGTCCCTTAGACGTTGACATTTCCCATTTAAAAGGGAAAATTAGTAAGTCATAGGAACTTTTATTCAGCTGTAAGATTTCTTAGCACGCATATCTATTATTGGATTCTGTGGACATCGCTTCTTATAACACTGACATGTCGTAAGAGACAAAAATACTCGGTCAGGTCAAAGAATGGTGCTTTTAATCGAACCAGCATAATATCAGATTTTTAGAACGTACATTGCCCTTTTACCTGTTAATTAGAACACCTATTGTAAACAGAGCCAGCTATGAATGTGCGAATAAATATATGAGGTGTTATTCGCAAGACTATGTAAAATTATGCTGACAGATGATAGAGCATTTGTTTTCGTTTCGTTCTAAATAGGGCAATGGTTTTTAATGCTACATTTATTTTAACTTGTTAGCACTACATATTAATTACATTAATGAATAAACTCTTAATAAACTGTAATTTAAATTACTCGTCATCTTCATAGAAGTTCTAATTCTGATTGCTTGCAATTTCAAATCGGAGGTGCTTTCTATAATTTACTTTATTATGGGGGTTAAAGAGCGTTTGACGTGCAGCCCCCAAGAGAAAAGCCAGTGCTAGTTTATTTGTCAATTAGAAGGTAAAGTTTGATTCTGGTTCTCAGTTTTTTTTTTATACAGGACACGTCAATTTGACTTCACCTCGCCTGATGTTAAGCTAAAGGCAAAATCTCGGAAAGAGGGTCACCATCGTAAACATTTACCATGTTAACAGTGGTGGCACTCAGCTTGACGGCCTCATTAGATGCCTTTTCACGTCACGCTTAAAGGACCCGGGACTGTAGGAAGAAGAAAACACGTGAGCCGGCAGGGAGTTCCAGGTCTTGGTGGTGCGGCATAGGAATGAGTTGGTTGACTACCGAATTTCTCAAGTTTTTGACCCGACCTAATGTTTTCCTCTTTCGATAACACTACTGGACACGCGTATAAAGAAAGAGATTACATAACCGTAACAGAACCTTTTATTATTTCAAGTGTAACATAAAAATCTTAATTTATTATCGCACAAACTTATGAACAGAGAACGAAACGTGTTGTATCATTATTAAATACAGGGAAGGGAAATAATTCTTGGAAACGCGCGTTCAGTTTAATTTGTTAAGAACACGGTTAAAGGAATATCGGTCGAACAGACATAAACATCGCTGTAACGTGATACTGTGAATAATATGAAAGGTTCATTTCGCATTCGTCCTATGATCTTCGCCTCGATAGCAATATTTCCTTATTCGTCCTATATTTTTTTATTGCAATTTTGCCTTGACGAAACTTACGCGGGAGGAAACCCTGCACAACAGTTGACCAAAATCTTCCTCCATTGGGATAGACCTATGTCGAGCAGTAGTTAATTGTGACAGGCTAATTTATTGATTGATGATTGAATACAGAAAACGTAGAAAAATGGGGTCCACGTAAGACGTGATACTACAAACAGGCGTTGATTTATGTCTTAGGTACATCTTACACCATGCATTAAGTAGCTGTATGGGTAATTACTTTTTACTGAACGTCAAAACGATAAATTGTAAGGTAACTTGTATGAAAAAAGATTTAGTGACGTTATAATAATAGTAAAATCAGTTACTGTTATAGGTTGGGTGGATGGTTAAAAATAAATAAACTATAAAATAAGAACCAACGCAATTTTTACCGCTCTTTTACCATTCTTCATTTAATAAGCTCGTTTATTATACCCAATTCCCCCATGGCGCGTCATGCAGATCAATTCAAAAAGATGTGTACGAAATACATATTTTTTTTTAGCTAAACCATAAAACACTTGATGTTACAGCACTGTTATAGCAAATCAAGTGTTAAACAGTAATTAAGTGATTAGCTGAAACGTTTCGGTGTTTACAAAAGCTATAGGTAATTAAAGTGATTTCAACGAGATCTTATAGCCGAGCAAAAAGAAGCGAGTTTGCGAAATACCAACGTAATAATCCTAACTAAAGGAAAGTCCTAATTCCGGAAATGGTCGCGAATGCCAGCAGGACGATGTCTAAAGTCTCGAAACCCTTGGAAGGGTTCTCATACAACAGCTAAGGAATAGAGCTATTTTTCATATAAAACAAGTTTAAACATAAAAATAACGTGAATCAATTGAGGGGTAAACGTGCTAGAAAATGTTTAGAAATGTGCCCATCTTGGGAGATCTCGTCACTCGAGTTGGTGAAGTTACACGTTTCTCCTTGTTTGTATACAGCACTAGATTTCACTGATTGATACTTCCTTATAAATTCACTGATTTCAACTCGCATTTGAAGTGGAAAAACTTGTCGAGAGACAGTCTTATGAAGTTATGACATATCATCATCGTCTGAATGGTATTCCACAATTATCATATAGACTTCACCCTTTTCTCTGATAGAAAGTGGTTACCGTGGCCTATGGATGTGTCCAATACCAGAGACATTACACTCATGTTCTCGAACCTGTAGAAACTATGTAGTGCCTTAGCTTCTCACCATTCAGCGACCAACCGAGTATATGAAAATGATGATAAGGAAAAAATAGTGTAGAATCAATGCAGACTTTTTCATTCGAGCGTTATTCGCGATTGCATCACAAATTCCAAGCTTGTACTGAGCCCGGTGTGCGCTCTCCTATACCTCGCAATATGTACCTTTTTTTTCGTGCGGAAATCCCCTCACATACCTCCCCTGCCCGAGCCGGAAGGGGAGATTATGTCGGACTCGAACCGAATAAAACTAGGCCGGAGGTGAGGTTGTCATCGACATATCCCTCGCACCCCGGCTGACCCAGGGCCATCCCTTACGGTCTGGCCCTCCTCGGGTCCCAATATGTACCATCTTAGCATTGTTTTCGGTTTCATCTAAGGCTTTTACCGGCTTGCGGGTGAGGTAGACTTGAGCCATGAAGATATTGGTAATGGGGTCATAAATTACATACACCACAATGCACATACATAGTTGCAGGTAAACCTAACGAAACCGCGTTAAACATTACCATAGGAAATGTGCAAGTACCCGCATATCGTTCAAAACGTTTAATTAGTGGGTTTCTGTGTGAAACAGGTGAAAGTTAAACACACGGCCGATACAGCTAACATGTTGCTCTTGCATACATTGTATATGTCTGATGCCTCTGATGGTAATTAAGCAATTACTTCGAAAACCATTCTGTATGATAATGTGTTAGAACCGACACACCGTAAAATGTGGTATCAGATCTTGTTGATGGAGCTGACTAGTATTTCGACTTCATTCGTGATTTTCATTTATGTGCAATCCGGGGAATATGCATTTTTTACTGCGGTAATCCCTACAGAAATGTACGAATGCGACGACCGCTTCGCAAATTACACAGAAAAGGCGTGGCGGAAGCATGTCTCTTGGGGGTTTTCCGCGTCACTAGTAGACAAGACAAGCTATCGTATAGTTATAAGCGTATATATCGTGATCCCAGTCACAACATAGGTACGGTACACCTTCTCTATATTCGCAGTATGCATTTTAGATCATCTTTGAGGAAATCACGCAGTGCAACGGCTGTGGAGACACGCCAATTCAACAATCATAGATCCGCGCACCAATATCAAGATAAATGGCGGTAACTATAACAGAGTCAACCCGTATTGCATCCCACCTTTTGATTTTACTTCGCTCGCTTACTCGCTACGCTTACGGTACGCGTAAGCTAGCCCTTTTTGTATAATTCACGCTTCAGATACAGAAAATGCTGTCCAGAATATGCAATTATAATAAATTCCACAGATATCAATACAAAACATTAGCTATCGCTGAGATATTCCGCGAGCATCTGGATAGTAGTCTATCGACTTTAGCTTTCAGCCAAACCGAAGTTAATGGTCCAAATGGCCAAGTGAAAGCATGTTAATATCTCCAATCTCTCAGTGAATTCACTCCTCGTATATTTCGAATGTATCTTCCACAGTTTATAGGTATATTTGGATGGTGAGTGGGTGTAAGTACTGCACTGACGTGTCTGAAACACATTGGATTCTCACGGAATTTGGCGATATAACTTGCACGCGTGGATTTAAATTTATAGGGAATCTGGAGCCAAAGTTAATTCTGTTAGAAGCGAATAAATTTCTCAAAATGTTCAGCTGATAATGAGGCTATTCAACGTAGTGTTGTTTAAAGATAATAGAAACGAATGATATGAGATCGGAGAGGTGGAAACCAATAGTGAAGTACGTGTGTAAGAAGGCAGAACAGTCAAATAGCCAATTGAAAGAGATCCAGTTGCAAAAGTTAAATCATAGTTGAATTTGCATTAGAAATAAGAAATATAATTTCTTACAATAGTTGTACGTTGCAGCAGTTTGAATGTTTGAAGTTTGTTACTCAAAACACCAGAGCGGCTGAAAATATCCTGGACGAAATTTGGTCACCTTTTATCGCAAAAGCAGGTTCCTGTAGGTCACCAGATTGGGATCAATGGCATAACGATAATAATAAAAGTTTTTATTAAAATGGCAACGTGCCTACGTCAACTCATATTGTCAATAACGTAAATGATTGTCTTAAATTTAAACATTGGCGGGTATTAAAACAACAAATCTGCATTTTTACTACAGGTCAACGTCTGAATCATCCTGTAGCTATAAACGATGCTAATTAAAGAATAGCAATAACTTTTTACACTGATATAAAATTTATAGTTTTACAATGCAAGGCGTTTGTTCATCGCATAGATGAATTTTCTTTAAACTGACATTCTGACACCAAGGTTATGAATGCAATAAATTAGTGCTAATGACCGATATAAATCGAAACAATCAGTCAGGAATACCGTATTCCTTTAAATGTAAAAAAGATGAATATGTGAAAAAAAAAAAACATTTACGAAGTTATTCAAATTACGAGATTTTGAGCCAAAAGGTCGTATCAGTTTCGACAATTTAACAATGTTTTTTGATGAAGATGTCGGATACTATTGACAATCCAGTTTTAGATAAAAATAACGAAATTAAACTATATCCGACCAACCTTAAAAATGTAGACTATCTAAATCTAGGTTTAAGCCAAACGTTACTAAACCAAATATTTAAGTCTAAAAGTAATCCACAAATTCAAAGTCAAGACTTTTCACAAAGGGCCTTCTTGTGCAAGCAGTATATAGAAACAACAAACTGAAGAAACAAATAACTCAGTAATAAATCTGATAAAGTGGCATATTGACGAACTTCATTCCCGATTCAACAAGCTCATTTGTACATATATGGTGCTCCTAAGAGATCAAACGAGAATCAAATAACCGGACTCTACGGCGTCCTATATCAAACTACCCATCTGAATAGTAACTAGCACGGACATAATTCTGGCCTAGATCCGAGATGATTTGACCATACCACCCGCGGCGCGCAGTTAAATATTTTAACACGGCTAGAAATGCCTGTGTCGATAATTCTGAGGCCAATTCCAAATGAATGGCTTTTGTTCTTGTGGATACATACAACGCAAGTAAATCCTTCAAGTGGTATAATTCTAGAACAAAAACTGATAATAATATAAGCAACAAAGCACACTATTAGTCTCCGGGTTTACTGTGTCCACGTGTGCTACTCTTGGAATTCGCAATCATTTGAACTATTTTACTAGAGTTAAGCCAGAGCGGGGTGCGGGAGTCTCACAAGCAACATCAATAAAGTGACCCTGATTCCCAACGTCTGGCACACCCTGGATACCTAACACTCGGTAACGCAGAGTCTAGGTGACTGACTAATCCTCTCAACACAATGACAATAAATAGTCCTATGATGCTCCCAGCCTAAACAACACTACTGAAAGCGAAACTAAACTTACGAGTTCAGGCGCGATTCCCACAAATCTATAGATCTGGCAAATGGTCCCGGTAGAAAGCTACTTGCACTTGCAAAATTCAACAAGTCCTTCAGAAGAACTTATACACACCAATTCAAACACGAAAATGTTGAAAATGGATAAAAGTGCAGAAATCGTACCTACTCTAGTATAAGAAAAACGACAAAGGAGAAAATAATTATGTCAAATTATATCTGAGACCGGAGCCATTTCAAATAGAAAGGTCGAGTAATTTTCGTGAATTAAGTTAAAAGCCAGAAGCCATTGAAGAGATCCCTTAATCCTCGGCTTTACTTCGGAGTACTTCTTCAGAGTTGATGGCACTTGACAAATTAATTTAGTTTGGTTCGTATTTGCCCTTTAAATTTCCAATTAATATAATTGTGTCGACTGATTTGGCACGGACATTAGGAGTCCTAATTTAGGACAAAAGTTTTTGGGATAAACTGTTTGCAGAAGGTAAACACTGGGCAATGGTGCATATTGGAAGAAGTGTATTTCCAGCAATTGACTGCAATAGGATAATTGATTCTTTAGCATGTATAACTAATCGATTTAACGATAGTATTGAGCAAGCTCAAATCACATACAAACTTATATTTTTGTCTCTACATAATTAACTAGATTGACATTCGCTTACCAAAGTAACCAAAATCCAAGATATAAATCATCCCAACAACCCTTAAAATATGCCAATAACAGTTGTAGTTTCCCTTTTAACTTGATAGTAGGAGCTTTATTAATGAAGTCATAATGACAAACAAGAAACGTAAAGAATGAGGGTATTTTTGAAAGTCAGCACACGTCCGGTAATATAGTAACTTAAGTGTAATAACAGAATAATTAACTGCGATCATAAAGGTTTGCATACATAAGCATTCGCAAATAATGATATCTTTTATTGCTGAGAGAAAATAATAATTTACGATGCCATTTGGTGTTGAGATTCATATTTAAAATATCCTAAATACAAAAAACTGTCTTGCTTTTTCGGAGATTTTGGAAGACACGTGTATTCCATCTTCCCACAGTCCCTGAATCTTCAAGCTAAGGGTCATCATTGCAACATTGTGGGGTGTCTGTAAGTGACCCTCTTTTTTTAGACTTCGCCTTCAGTAGCCAGAGGAAGTCATATATACTCCTATATGAAAAAAAGACTAATACCATGTACATAATATCAGGCAAATGGATAACTGACATTTGTCAAGTGAATATGCCATTGTGGATGAGCTAACTGTACGGTACGCTCAAAAGCCTGACAGCAGACACGTTATTGGGAACGGCCGTTTCCCATTGACCGTGAACTTAAAGTTAATGTTCTGCTTTTTTGCCACAAGTACCTATCAATAAATCTCCAAATATCAATCTGCACTATCAATCAGTGGGAGTCAAGGAAGTGTGGAAACATCAAAGAATTTAACACAAGATCTGAGCACGTGTACTCGTAAGGATCAAATAAACTTTTAATATTCAAAACAAACATTTAATTCAGGCCAAATCAACATGGATCTTATTGGATAACATTTTAAAAGCAAACTTTTTTAAACTCTGTCTAAATGGAATAGGGTGTATTTTATAACATACCACTTAGGTGGCAGACAAGTACGCAGCCCACCTAATTGGACAGCGTGCAATGGCCAGCAGGGCCATCAGGGGGTACCGCACGATATCCCTGGAGGCGGTGAGTCTCCTTGCCGGATCCCTACCGTGGAACCTGGATGCGAGGGCCCTTTAGATGCTATATTTGTACCGAAAGGAGGCGCGGGAGCAGGGACGGGAACCCGAGCCCGAAGAATTTCGGGCCGTGAGGTCTCAGCTCCACAGGGACATGGTAGCAGAATGGGAGCTACGACTTGGGCGACCAAGCGCAGGGCACGCCGTAATAGTGGCGGTAAGACGCATCATGGAGGAGTGGCTAGAGAGGCCACACGGCAGCCTCTCGTACCGGCTGACGCAGGTGATTACCGGACACGGGTGTTTCGGGAGTTACCTGTGTCGGATCCGGAAGGGTGCGTCCGAGTGCCATCACTGTGATGCGAGCGAGGACACAGAGCTGCACATGCTGACCGAGTGCCCGGCGTGGGACACGCCGAGGCGGGTCCTAGTGGTGGCTCTGGGGGTGGGAGTCCTCACACTCGCCACATTGCTCACAGCGATGGTACGATGCGCGAACGCTTGGGGTGCGGCCGCCTCCTTCTGCGAGCAAGTAATGCTCGAGAAGGAAGCGGCCGGTCGGGTCCGGACTAGACTTCGGGCCCGGGAAGCCCGCGCAGAGCGAAGGCGAACCGGACGTCGGAGGTCGCAGAACGACCTCCGTCCTCCATGAGCGCTGGCCTGGGGGTGACCGGTGGAGCCGCCTGTCACCCTAGCAGAAGCAGGCCGCGGCGGCGGCGCAGTGCGCCTCCCCGTAACCGGGGCTAGATGGGGACGCTGTGGTCCCCACAACCCGAAGGGGGCCATCTCGAAAGAGATGGTCCTGGGTCTGCCAGGGTGCGAGAGATATGCTTTTGGCAATCTCACCTCCGGTAACCAAGGACCCAAGACGGCGTGCGTTTTAATCGGTTCGAGTCCGACATAACCACCTCCACCGGCTCCGTGGGGGTGGTATCCGTGGGTATTTATCGCACGATAAAAAAAAGCCCAAATGATTGGAAGTGGTTACCGTGATCTACACATCTACACATTGCAACAACGAAAGCGTCACAATCTTGCTGTCGACTCTGTAAGTTACACTTGGAAAGAGATTTAGCAATTTTCTTCCTGACCAGAATTGAGGTTTACAGTGTGAAAAACTAGAAACGGAAGCACACATGGATGTTCTACACCTTTATCTTCCTCTTCGAAGACATTATCTAAAAATGTATTATTACTTACCTGCTACAGAATTATAACTCAATCGAACGTATTTATGATTGCGATGTCGAAATATCTTTCCTAGCTAAAGAGCAAAATAGAACTGACATTTCGAAGATAGTGAAGGTAATAATCTAAATCAAAAGCTTGCCGGAATGGTATTCGGTAATTGATAACGCGGTTCGCACCTGAGAGTTTGGCACTAAACCACTCGAGCTAAATCGAGACGCATACCGCGAAGCGCGAAACCAAGTTATAATCTTAATTAAGAGTTCAGTAGCCCAATTCCCATAAATATATCTCTGTGGCCGGTGTTAAGGGCCGTTTATGAATTACGTTTGTACTTTGAAAACTTTGGGGGAAGGGAGGGACAAGGGGGCAGAATCGCGTAAGTACTGTGACAAGAGAGCTTGAGGGGTCCGAGGAAACGTGACTTTTGCAGCTCATTAATTTTGCAAATTAAACTCTTGGATTTATTACTTTCTTTTTTGTTTAATGTTTTTTTTTGTTTTCGACATTTGATATTACTATTGTTTTATTGAAACCTACATTATATTTAAATGTATTGCCATACTTATGACTTGTGAGGATAGAGGTACTACTACTACTACTGCCAGTGGGGTCGGCGTTTGACCGGACGGGTGATCAGCCCTTCTATGTGGGGCCATTTCACCCAATTCCCCTGGCTATAACGACTGTCATACATATTCGTATGACAACCGGGACCGACAGTACTCTCTGAGGCATGGTCAGACCAATGCAAATACTCATATTCATGCATACAAATATTTGCACTGAGCGGGGATCGAACCCGCGCCTCCTGCGTAGCGGTCGCATTCACTACCGCCACGCCACGGAGGCTGTCACGCCATAGAGGTACAAATGTGAGGTGTGGAGGGTATTAGTAAAATTTACAGCATATAGTTAATTAACAGGCCCTTACAACCACCTGCTTGGTAGTAGTGTACCTGTATTGGCATCCTTTGAAATAACATTTGAAAGCAATGACATGACAGATATTGCAGCGCACCGTCAGTATTTAGCACAGAGTATTTTCGGTACTAAACTATTATATACTAAAATATTATTCCGTGTTGGTGGTTCCCGTTTAAATAGAATAGGACTACTCTAGCTCTTCCTGGCGGTGCTGTTGACGGCGACTAAGGGATAGGGCTGTTCTTCATCCGACAGTAAACATACAGCACAAGACAAAGGGCCCGCTAGACAGCAATAGGCTCGCCCCCTATTAAGCCGTGGGACTGAAAACCATAATTGGGTAAACGTGGGTGCTAATACACCTCTGCCTACCCCTTCGGGGATTTACAAACGTGAGTATACAGATGGATGGGATAAACTATAAACCAGCATAAGCACACTCGCATTGCGAGCATTGATGCGCCTTAAAACAAAACATGAACGTATCATGAAGCTGATATCAAGAATAGTAACATGATTTTACATTTTATTCTAATCAGTAGCAAAAGTTGCATTTTGCGCGCGGCAACACTGAACGCACCTGCAGCGATGCGCACGCGCAGCACGCAAGATTCGATTGGCTAATTTTAGCCGCACGGAGTGTTATGTCACAGCAGACAATACTTCAGCACTCCATCCATTTGTGTTAAAATATATCACGACTTGTTTTAACACTTCCTAGTGGCGCTGGTTCAGTTGGAAACACTAATTGATTGATGTAAAATTAGATTCATTAAGTAATCCTGCACGGGTACCTATCGATTGTAAATGTCAAGGATTGTTTCAAGAATCGAGTGTTGTGCATGTAACCTATACGCTGCGAATTGTTAGATTGTGTAAAGATTGATTTGATTGGAATTCATAAAACTGCCAGAATTTAGCCAAAATGTTTTGGTCTTATAGTTTGTGGTAATTCAATATTTTGTCTTGTTGAAATGAGCGCTCAGTCAAAGTTAATGGGCACTAACTTCTTATTAAGGACGCTACGGGCTATCAATCCTTGTCTCGAGTCATGCTCGATGCGTTTTGGCCTGAAATCCTGCAGACACTCACATATATCAACGTCTCTTACGTAATTTCTCCAGATCTATTTATGGAAACTTATATTTCGCTTATTTTCATTCTGCCAAAGCCAAATTTAAGCTGTTTGATATTTGATACTGCACTTTATGTTCCAACGTGAATTGGCAGGTGTTCTTAAATGTTAAGTAAACGTGGAAGAGAATGGAAATCTTAAGTCTAATTATATGCAAGTCGTTAGTTACACTTTTGTACTTATAATATTACATTACAATGCATTATTTGGACGATGTTTCGGTAATGGACCTCGAATGAATGAAGTGTAGAACAATATTTTTTACGCTCTAGATATATTGACTAGAATTTATTTCGAGAATAAAGTTTCACCATTAATAATGGTGTGTGCAAGATTCATCTGCGATTGGAACAATTAAGTCGAGAAACTCGCATACGATGCCAACATCTGTCAATGAATGTAAACGTCTGGTTGAAATTATAAAGAACACGCTTTAATTCTTGTACTAACGCTTGTATTAGCTGTTTTAGTATGTACATAGGTGTACACGCCACTCGACACCCGATCCATTGTGCTAAGACCACACACCGATTTATAGAATGTCGTAATACATGTAGTTCCGTTTCGACAAAGATGTGTTCGTGATTCATCAAGTAACTGTAGTAAATAGTACTATTTGGCAGTGGTTTAGTAATTACGGAGCAAAGACTGCAGCTATTTTGGCCTACAAAAATCTTCCTAGCCTACAAAGGCACGTGCTTCATATGTTTCCAATGTCAAGGTACGGTGGCTTCTGCAAATTGTCCATTATCTTGACTGTCGCTTCAAGGTTGAAACAGTTATAACGGTAATGTTTTTTGCTAAAAACTCCAGTTTCCAAATAATTGGCAAGAAACATCCATGACTTTAGTTGTAAACGTCAATGCCAGAGTCCAGTAGTTGTTTATAGAACATTCTGCGTGTCGGATTATTATTTCAGCTTCGAGGAATAACGTCTTTAATTAAAATAGACAAATATCTTGGAGAAGAATAACAGTTAATGGATGGAGAGTGGAGATAGTATAAAGCAGTGGTTTGTTTATATGCTGTCAAGCTGCAGAAACTTATTTTTAAAATGGTAAATGTCAAACACTTGGCGCGGTCGTTCGCAAGTAGGTCATGTAAATTTCGTCCATTGTGATGGCCGAAGAGTTTACAACGAAATGGCGGGCCGACATATTGATGAGTATCTTCAAGGAAAACGGACTGTCATTAGATCGTGAACATGAAGCGTGGTACATAGGCTGTCAGAATTTGTACTGATTTCTTGATAGCTGGTGTCTATAGAATATTGAATGTGTGTAGAATTTGTGTATCGTTAGATGCGAAATTAAATCCGTTATAAAATTTTGTCAACCTGGCACTCAACTTAACGAAAAAAATATGGTAATATCAAAATATTAGGTTGAACGAGTGGGTTGATAAAGTAAAACGTCTGATTAGTTAATAAAAAAAAAACAAATTGTCGGTTAGTTACTTGTTACTCTTTCTCTAGCTATGCTTACTTTAGGTCTAGATAGCGTTGTGTAGAATATCCTAAAATATATTTACTCAACGGAGCCCGGGGTTCAAATTCCAGATTTTGCTCCTCCACATAGCAGGGTTTGCATCCCTAGCAACGAGATCATGCCACGCATTTACTACGATGGCTGATACTAACATCAAACAGGTTAATTTAACACCCCGGACTTGGGACATACCGCAGTCTTCGAGGAGTCGAAGAAGAGGATATTCGGCTTCATACTGAAGTCCCATACTGTACCGTAAATTTCGTCATTCTAATTTTCTCGTATCCTATAATTACTTTACTTGTCACGCAACGTCCATGAGTGACCGTGACTTTCTTGGATCATAAACACATTTTTTTAAAAGTGTGTCACCTAGATTTCCTAAAATACTTACCATCTGACTAGTACTTCTAGACCTTGGGTCGTTACCAGACGAATACTACACATTCCAAGTTTGCCAGTAAGAAGACACGAGTTTGTATCAAATTTTGGCAGAATTAAGACGAATCTGATAACGTGACATTGTCTGGCAAATAGAGACGTTTTTGCGAGTTCTGTTGTATAGACAACTATTTATATGACAAAATACAGTCTTTCATATATTGCTATGCCGATTTAGGACCATACGGAAGGCGGGGGATTAGATACTAAGGCAAATATCGAGAGAGACATTTGATAACCATCAATAAAAAACAATGTAAGGGTAGTATTTAAACATGACCGATATTGTTTTAATAGCCATGAATGCTATAAGTAGCCATAATAACCATATCAGGCAGTTTGTATATATAAACCTAGAATCTAAACCAATGAGACGTAGGGTGTAAAGAAAGAAAATCCATTTATTAAGCACAAGCACAGGACAAACACAAAAATACAGGTAATCTTTAAGGTGTGCGTGTTATCCGATTGTATGCTCTATCATCAGGCCATGGCTACAAGATGTCAGTCAGCCTGTGACCACAGTCCTAAGCTGATGATTCACTCTCTTCAATTTTACCTGCAGTTTCACTAGCAAATACGACAGTTTTAGCCTGACGATTCGTCACTGTTCAAAAAACCTTGTCAAACGAAGGTCACTCCGTGCCGATGACTGTCGAAAAATTGATTTGGTGCCGGTATACAACAGTGTAGAATAGTTTTCAGTTGTGTTTCGACGTAAATGTTGCGTTAAAAGGAATTTGGGCCTTCTGAATTAACCCTGGTTGCGTTGGTTTACGGTGGAGTAAAATAAGGCTACCCCATCTCGTCCCGTTAGGTGTCGTTGAAGGTGACTTAGAAAAAGGTCTGTTCTTTTTCCGACAGTAAACATACCTACAGGACAAGCGGACACACGCTTGACGTCAATAGACTCACTCTCTATTACATTACTCCGAAAATTTATAGTTGGCGAAATGTAGATATTCTAAAGTAAAGCCAACGAGACGAGAGAAAAAAGGTAAGCAAAGCGACCATTACTGTGTTACGTTGCGATAACTAGCGATTATTTTCTCTGTCCTTGTCGCACACATCACACGTTCGCGACAATGGCCGAGCGACAGCTGTCGTTGCGTGTTTCGTAGTACAGGAAAGCTGTCAGCGCAGCGGTTCTAAACTGTCAGATCCGCCACGATAAGAGCAATTTCATTCCTGTTTGGAATGCACTTGATGTGATGAATGTTTGGAACCGCTGAAACTTTTTTTACCTTTTTTCTATCGCTTAGTTGGCCTTACTTTAGGTTAGGTAGATTTCTACCTCGGAGCTTGGAGTTCGCTTACTCTTTCGCCTTTTGGTTTGGCTTATCTCGGCATTTATGGAAGCTGTCCTAATCAACACCAGAGTTTCGTTCGTTACGTTCGGTACGTCGTACCTCGAAGATCTTGTTTTGACCCAGACGCCTTTTGTTAAACATTAATTAACTTTTTTTTAAACATTAATTAATGTTATTGTGTAAATCTAGGATCAAAACAATCGTGAAAGTTTTTCTCGCAATAACTTTCGTGATTAAGTAAATTAGTGGCGAAAAACAAAGACTTCTAACAGTATACTAAGTACTAGACCGGCTGTCTACGGAACAAAAAATTAATCACCTAAATTCACTTAACTTTTAGTTTGTTTGTCTGTAAAGACTGTAAAATATGACCTAGCTAATTAATCGTTGGGTGAATGTCTAAAAATTAAAGAACGGACTTCATTTTATCCACTCTCGCACCCTTTTTAACCCCAGACGCAAAAACGACAGGGTGTTATAATAAGTTTGACGTGTCTGTGTGTGTGTGTGTGTATCTGTGTATGTGTGTGTGTGTGTGTGTGTGTGTGTGTGTGTGTGTCTGTGGCATCGTAGCTCCTAAACGGATGAACCGATTTGGATTTAGTTTTTTGTCTGTAAAGACTAAAATATGATCTACCTAATTAATGGTTGGGTAAAGAACGGACTTCATTTTATCCACTATCGCACCCTTTTAACTATCGTACGTGACGTTTTTTTTTATATAGGACACGTCAATTTGACTTCATGGTGGTAAGCTGAAGGCAAACTCTCGGAAAGCGGGTTAATAAAATGCTAAATATTGCCCGCAATTTTCATGCTTTCATAAATGTTTCTTTGCCAAAATAATTATAACACTGCACTGTTCAGAGGGCTTACTATGACATGTACTATTGTACTGTACCTGGTAATCCTTCTAAACAGTTAATTACTAGACAGTACGGTGTGACGTCATAACTTGTTATCTCAAACAAGTATCTACAAAAGTTCCCATTCTGTACCTACGGAACCTACAAGAATTAGACACACTCCACGCGAAATTGCCACTTAAAACACTACACTATGCAGTCGAAAGTGTATACATTAATTAAAAAAAAACTAGCTGATATTGCATCAAAGTGCCTGAAGAAAACATCGATCTCTGAGTGGTGAGTGACAGCCAATTTGTCACGTACGCCGACCTAAAATGGCGCGTGTTTTTCTATGCCTATGCAAGCCAACTGATACCCCACACGTGATGTTAAGTGACTCACTTAAACTACGTTTAATAGTGTTATGAATCGCAATGGTTCCATATTGAAGGGTTCTTTTGAGGGTGTGTTTTTGGTAGGGAAAAGGGTTTGCGTCACTGTCAATGTAATTATGTATAAAGGACAATCGCAGTGCTTAAGCCTCGCCTGGGGGTGATCGGTGGAGCCGCTGTCACCCTAGCATGCGTTTTAGTCGCTTCGAGTCCGACATAACCAGCTCCGCCGGCTCCGTGGGGGTGGTATCCGTGAGGATTTTTCGCACGATAAAAAAAGCACTATGAGTCTTCTATTACTTTTGTTGGCTGTATAATATTTTTCGGTAGTTATTGGGCCAGTTAACTGACTTGGCGGAATCCCTACCAAGGTCCTTTAGGGCCAAGGGAACCACAGCTCCAAGTACACCTGCTGATTGATGGACAAGACTCCGACGTAAGCTTCCAATCTATCCAGCTGTCACCGAGTTATTAGAGAACAAAATCAACACTTATAAACCCTCATGAAATATTTATGAAAAAATCAGACTACCTGCGGCTTCCTTCTTTAGTTGGTTAAAGACAAGTAGAAAGGTGTTATCGAAGCGATAAAAACTGAGTGAATTAATAAAGGTAATATTAGCGTCATACGTCCACGCAATGTTGTTGCGTGCAGTTTTCACTCTCGATACTAGTCACTACGAAGTAATTCGAAACGATTTTATCATTGTACTTACTTATTAACCGACTTTAAAAAAGGATGAGGTTCTCAATTCGAACGCAATTTTTTTTAGACTAAAGCATGTCAACGGTACAGACATTTTGATAAAAAAAATTGTGGAAAATCAAGTTCTCAGCTCTCCACGCCCTTACTAAAACTCTATCGCTCATCATGTATGGCGTTCTTGTGAATTTTAGTTTTAAGCATATGCTACACTTAGTTAAAATCTGGCAATTCTTCAAGGGTAACGTCAGCATTGTTATGCGCTTTTGAACAGAAAGTACTTAATAAACTAACTAGAATACGATAATTTTGTGGTATTAGTTCCTTGAGTAACCGTTTACAATTTATATACTTTTACAGTTAGGTACTCTAACATCATCGTCATCATCCACATAAAGATGTTAGTCCTGATTGCATCCGGGGCCACGGTGTCCTCAGAGCTCAGCCTTCCGGCTCTTGCTCCCCCACTTCGCACGATCTTGTCCAAGGTAGTGAGACAATTTGCAAGCATGTCACCCTGCACGACTCCAAGCATGCAATTCTTGGGCCTACCCCTTCTACCTGGACCCGGTGGGGGCGCCATTGCCGTTACGCTAACATTCCAGTGAATTCCGTCCGGTCAATGTGTCTTCCATCACCCTAGGTCAATACTCATCCAGAAAAACAACTCCCTCAAATTCTCTAATCTTAATATTCACAATCAATGATTCTAAATCTAGGTAAATCGCATAGGTACACCGCGTTATTGTACATGCACTTCCACGGCACTATAACTTTGTTTATAGTCTCTAAGCAAACAATATTGATTATAATGGATGTTTGCAGACCTAATTCAATCACGCTTACCAATAAAGGCAATTGTGAAGTCTTAAGAATGAATTAACGGAGTGACGTACTTGGTACGGCATGGATGCATTTCTGGAAAATGTCATTCAAATTAGACGTGACTGTCCTGGTAAAGGAAATGAGGCAAAAAATAAATGATGTAGTCCACTTAGATCACCCAGCTGAATAGCACCTGTGCGATTAGAGCCTAGCCATGTCCACGAAGATCACCTTTTAAGATTTTTGGCAGGTGCTATTCGTGGATACTAATTTAGTTTTCGAACATTGTCCACGAAGAGCACCCAGGCTAGTGATGGGACGTATAAAGTACATGCTGGCTGATAACACGTGTTGTCGTGATCCCAATTTCGGTGAGGATGAGTACTAGGCTTACAGAAGCGTCCGTCGCGGGATCAGTATTTCTGTGAGCCTGGTACTTTTTGCATGGAGTACTAGGCTCACAGAAACGTTAGTAGCCAGGTCTGCTTCCAGTGATGGTAGTATTATGCTGCTTGTTTTCTCTTAGGCTGTATGACTTATCAAAATCTTTAGGACCTCCCAACGCCGAAAGAAAAGTCTACGTCAGAGCCTCATCGTAGGTCTCGTTGCGGAGTGATAACCGAGTAGGTTATAACTATGTTAAAACACTAGAAGTCGGTCTAGGATGAGTGACCATTCTAAAAAAACCCTTCGTGCTTCGTAGAGTAGGTTAAGCTATTCGGTTGGTCCCGGTTGCATGCCCTGACCAACACTGTGGCAACTTTTGGGTCATCATCAGTATTATCACCCCTTTATGAGGGTTAGGCAGAGGTGAATTAACACCAACATTTCACCAATAATTGTATTCGGTCCACGTAATAGGGGGTGAGCTTATTGCCATTATCCGGACACTATTGTTGACTTGAGCTATGCATTTGAGGCTGAGCCTGGGCTGTATAATATCTGTCTGTTGTTAAACAACTCTATCCCTTAGTCGAGTTGTACGAACACCGCATGGGAAGAGATGGGGGTGCCCAAATTATCCTCTGACGGAAACCACGCGGCTATGTATGATCATCATCTTCCGAAAACAGTTAAGACCGACTTTGCATCTAAACCATTTGCCTTTCGGCAGTACGGCACGACACCTACTGCAACTTTTGGATCCATACTAATATTATAAATGCGAAAGGAACTCTGTCTGTCTTTATGTTACGCTTTCACGCCTGAACCACTGAACCGATTGTGAGGAGATTAACGGATAGAGCTGTTTAACATCAGACAGATATAAAACCGTGCGTATTATATCTGTTCTGATGACATTTGGTATAGGGATAGATTCGACCATGAGACAGTACATAGGCTATGTTTGGTCGCGATAACCGACATCCACGCGGGCGGAGCCGCAGGCAAAAGCTAGTATGTCTATAAAATCATTTACAAGAAGATCCGTATGCTGACATTTTAACAAACTTTCTACATGCCCCATCATTACGCGTCTCCAAAATGACGAACACGGTAACACTCGCAACGGATGCTTACGCGATGACGTCACACAGTCATTGTTCGTTCAACTTTCTTAAAGGGTTAAGTGTACTCAAACCGCTTAAGCGTCTGCGTCGCTTAATGATTTCAAAGTGGGGGGCTACTATGTAACGTAAGTACAGCCGAAACTTCGGTACGTACGAAATACGAACGAAAGACAGATTACCATAAAGTGGCTTTGAGATTTTGTTTGTTTTTTTTATACAGTCCGTAACCAATACTTCCCTACTAATATTATGAATGCGAAAGTAACTGTCTGTCTGTCTGTATGTTAGGATTTCATGCCTAAACCACTGAACCGATTTAAATGAAATTAGACCATGAGAAAGGACATAGGGGTAATTTAGACCATGAGAAAGGACATAGGGTATGTTTGGTCGCGATAACCAACTTCCACGTGGGTGGAGCCGCGGGCAAAAGCTAGTTGGCGATTAAATGTAAACATCTCTACCATGTAGCTAGTGTACCTAGTGGTATGGGTAATGGACTGCTGAGACGAGGTCTCGGGTTCGATCCCAGGTTTACCATAGCACACACCAATGACTTCGATGCTTTTCGAAGTTATGTGTGTATTTATCGCAGGTTTATAAGTGCCCGGTTAATGGCAATAGGCTCGCCACCTATTACATTGGGACCTAAACATAAACTGGCGAAATGTGGGTGCTAGCACCTCTGCCTACCCCTTCGGGGAATACAGGCGTGAGTTTATGTTATGTTATCTCTACCACAACTTCCATTTACACAGCCGGACGGACAGACAGAAAGAGTTACTTTCGCATTTATAATATTAGTATGGATATTACCATCGGCTTAAGATTACTTATCTGAGCTCTACACAAAGAGGTAAGCCTGCTTAAAAGGTTTGTTCATCAATCAGCAGGTGTACTGACTTGCAGGTGAAGATGGCTTAGCTCCGAAGACCTTGTGGTCCCAATACCAAAGGAAAAAAAACCATTCATTGGTTCCAAGTTCCAACGTTTCGTAAGAGTGTTGGTAGATGACTCCACCGTCGCCATAAAGACGGATATATAGAGAAGGGAAATTTGATTTGATTCAGGAGTAGCTCAGTTGGAAGAGCATTCCCCCTGTAAGGGAAAGTTTGTGGGTTCAAGCCCCACCTGAGCCATTAATTGTTCCTGATGTAATCGAAAGTTAGCATAATAAATGCTACAAAATTTCATTAAAAGACCTAGTTCTTGTTTTTGTCCAGCGACAGTAGTTTTCATACTAGCTACTAAAGCTTAAGGTGACTCCTTGAGAATATTTTCAGCGATGATAGAAGCTTAAAGTTTATAAATAAAAGCTGTTCTCATCAATTAATTAGCCACATTATCCTGTTTTGCTTCAGAAATCAAGAATTACTAATAATTTTGCTGTTTATTCGCTGTAACCTTGGGTCATTTACCTCGTTAGATGTAGGTACCTACATAATAATTAATTTATATCTTTTTAAATTATTACGGTGTGTACTTATGAGTTAACGACCTGATGCAGAAATTACTACAAGCCTTGAAGGAAAAGGCTCTGATAGCCATATAGGCCTCTGTCTTAACGTTTGTTCTCTGTTTTGACGTGCCCTTCGAAGTACAAAAGCGCTTAGGTGAAGAACCACTAAACAGTCACTCATCCAAATGGCACCGAGCTTAGGGAGCTTAACCCATTGATCGTATGCCGCACAGTGAGCGCACCTGGTCACAACCGCAATTTAAATGTGATTACATTCAGACGTTATCCTGATTGCAATCGAGGCCAAGATGGCCTCGGAGCTCAGGGTCCGCCTTCCGGCGCTTGTTCCTCCACTTCGCACGATCTTGGGCGTTGGGCGTCCATGGTAGTAAGACCATTTGCACAAATGTCACCCTCCACGAAGTCAAGCCAGGACTTCTTGGGTCTACCCCGTCTACCGGAACTCGGAGGTGGCGTCTTTGTCAGGCATATGTCACCCATGTAGTCTGGCTGCTGCCGCAAGACATGGCCACACCAGCGAAGGTAACTCTCTTGCATTTAATCTGCGATGTCACAGACATTTAAATGTGATTATGTCACAAACAAATGCAAAAAGCTTTACGCAGTCGCATTCTTTTTATCAGGTGGCCGTGGGTCGTATGCTTGTCTGCCACCTGAATGATATTAAAACATAGATATGACGTTGTGTTTACTCCACCTGTGATTGAACCCCACTAACCTAAATTCCAAAACTAATATTGCTAATATCAAGCCTTGTGCTCGATACTCTACCGAGTGATGCTCTCGTGAAACGGAACGCACATTTTCTCAGAAAACAAATAGTTCGCATGCAAATCTTCTAAAGTAAACTACTTTAAATAGTACTATAATAAAGTTCGGATACAGAGATAAACAAAATCGGTGAAGCTGTGCGAAATATCGTACCTAATAAACAAAGTTTGTTTGGAATTTAACTTGGTAAGACATATTTGAAATAAAACTTTCAAGACATATTTGTTAGAAAAAAAAAATCAGGACATAAGTACACAATAATATTAGCGCCTTTTTTCCTGTAATGTTGCCTACATTATAGGGAAAAAGGTCAACCATTGCCTTTAGCAGGAAAAGTTTTAAACTTCTAATAATGTGAGTAATTTAAATGTCATTTATAATAGTAATAATAAATTATCTCGAGTCTACTTTAGCATGGCGGTAAAGCATTAATCGAAGTCGCGGTTAGATTCCCACTAATAGCAAATATTAAGTATGTCTCTAGGTATTTGCATTAGTCTGGGTACAAACTGACAAACAGAGTAACAGATATCTAGGTACAAACTTATAAGTATCTTCAATATAGACATAGATAAAAAAAATGTTTCTAACCAATGATGTTTTATAAAACTGTTAAACGTCATGTAGGAATATGGCCGCATTCAAAAATGGCGCAAACACTAAAAAAATATAGCTTCTGTCAATATTATTAATTTATATGAGCTATACTATTATTTATTTTAATAATATTATTATTGTTACTAATTAATTTATTGAAAACGTTTTTTTGGGTAGTGCACTGCGTCTCTGATTAGTGGAAGAAAGAGTGACCATTTGTCATCATTTTTTTGTTGTCATTTTAGAGTGTGAACGACATACCTATCTATAGTTTATCAAATACTAGCTTTTGCCAGCGGCTCCGCCCGCGTGGATGTCGGTTATCGGGACCAAACATGGCATATGTCCTCTCTCAAGGTCTAATCTACCCTTATACCAAATTTCATCAAAATCGGTTCAGTGGTTTAGGCGTGAAAGCGTAACATACAGACAGACAGACAGAGTTACTTTCGCATTCATAATATTAGTATGGATCATAGTTTCTAACCACTAGCCGATATTACAAGCTAGCTTAGCTATTCTTACTTTGGGCACAGAGTAATGTAGTACTACTACAATTAATTTCCCATTTATATAGCGAAATAGTGAAGATACATTCCTTGAAGCTTCTCGAAGGAATGAGGAAGCGATGCATCGATAGTGGACGAATACATTGTCATAACAAATGATGTCCTTCTAGCATCTCGATAGTGGAAATTAATAAGCCTATCAGCCATCTTTAGACTTTAACTTGACGTTTGAAATACGTTGCTTCTTGTTAGTTATATGACTTATTATATTCGCCAGCAAACATTTTGAACATAGGTCGGAAAGGTTGCATATTTGCAGTATAGGTACGGACCAATAAAAGGACTGATTGAGCTCTGGTTGGTCTAATGCCTATCTATAACGTACCTACATAATTTACGCCTGGAAATCGCCCGCTTGCCGGCAATAGACTCACTCCATATTACTTGGGATCAAAAATCATAGTTAGCGAAATATGGTTGTTAACAAACCCCTGCCTACCATAACCTATGATAGGTAAAATTCGGCTTTTTGGCGTTGTTATGGCTTCTATGGAAGAGATTGCCGTCTGACCTCCGAAACCTTGGAGGAAAGTCTGCACTAGAGCCTTGACCGTCAGTCAGCAGGTGCACCGACTAAAAGGTCAGGTGGTTTGACTCCTGGAGTCTTGTGAGCACCCCGTACAACCGACAGTTAAAATAAATCAAAGGCAAATCGCTAAATGTAAATGTTTTGTGTTTATGACACTTCTGCTCTACGCTTCCGACACATAAAGCCGTGATGATATGATAAAATAAATAAAGAAATTTGAAAGAAAGCTTTGTGTATTGGCACAGTGTATTGTTATCCACATTCCTAAGGAGTTTATCACGCGATGCAAATGACTCATTCCACAATGGCCAATGATCGGGAATGTGTTTCCAATATGTTTATTGTGTGAAAAACATTTTTGAGTGAATGCCGTGAGGGTTCAAGTTCGCGAGTTTGATATCTGGGTTGGATTATTTGTTTTTTTTTTTTTAATTTTTCGTCAATTATGTTTCTTTCGCGATTTTTTTCCGTTTTTGACAATTGGACCAAACGCGTATTGGATCAAACGCGACTGAACGGCTGATTTATGGTAGCACGTAATATGCGAGAGAGGAAGGGGTTAGGGGAGTAGTGTACCTATCACACACTCGTTCTTTTTTTTACCGTGCGAAAAATCCCCACGGATACCACCCCCACGGAGTCGTTGGAGGCGGTTATGTCGGACTCGAACCGACCAAAACGCACGCCGTCTTGGGTCCTTGGTTGCCGGAGGTGAGATATGCTTTCGGCACTCCGCCGCGGCCTGCTTCTGCTAGGGTGACAGGCGGCTCCACCGGTCACCCACACACTCGTTTGTGACAAAATAGTTTTTCATAACTTTCATTACATGCTTGATAATGTAACAGATACGGGTGTGCGATTATATTATTATAGCAATGATATTCATCATCATCCACACAAAAACGTTAATCCTGATTGCACCCGAGGCCACGGTGCCCTCGGAGCTCAGGGTCCACCTTCCGGCTCTTCCTTCTTCGCACGATCTTGGGCGTCCAATGTAGTGAGACCGTTTGCACGCATTTCACCCTCCACGAGACACTAGGCCTGCACCTCTCGGGCCTACCCCTTCGACCTGGACGACCCTCAGGGGTCGAGAGTAAACTATAGTTAGGGGTCCAATGTGTCCACATTATTTATTGGGGGTCGAGGGGTCGAGAGTGGACTAAACCGACCCGGTGGGGGCGCCATTGCCAGACATTGGTTATCCACATAGCTGGGTGGTTGCCGCATGACGTTTATAGTAATAATATTAATTATAAAGAATTTTAAAAAACTTGGTGGGCACAGCTGTTAGCAAGTCTGCTGTCTATTAGAGCAAAAGTAATCTCAGGTTTGCATAGTTTTGAAGATATATGCACACATAGAGACAGACAGATGCAGAAAGCAACTTTACTTTATGCTATGTAGGAAGTAGTGGTGATGATGATAGTGATAACAATTAAACCGAAGCACTACAATATTATTTTCTCAAATTGCAATAGTATTCAATTAAGAGTAATAATTTCTTTTGAGCCTACACATTTTGATGGAGATACTGCACTCAACTAATAAATATTTGCTACAACAGATTAAAGTTGACAAATATTTATTTAATATAGATTAATTAGGAAGTTGTAACCTGCTTTGCTTAATGTAAACCAGAAGGTATCTTATCACTGGGTACCGTGGCGAGGGTCCTCCAGGGAATGTTGTCCTAATGATATTCTTATCTAAAATTGCTACTGTCACTTATGCTAACAGACTTATCTGTTGATAGCCAGAGTCATTGGATATACGAAAAATTAGTGTGGTTCTTACAAGTGGTCAGTTTTTTTAAATTATTTTCTTCTTCATCTTAGCGTTAATCCCACTCGCATCTAACGCTTTCAGCTTGGAGTCTGGGGTCTGATTTACCAGTCTAACTGCAGGTTTGGCTAAACTTAAAATATCCATACTAATATTATAAATGCGAAAGTAACTCTGTCTGTCTGTATACTACTCTTTCACACCTAAACCACTGAACGGATTTTGATGAAATTTGGTATAGGGGTAGATTAGACCATGAGAAAGGACATAGGCTATGTTTGGTCGCGATAATCGACAAACACGCAGGCGGAACCGCGGGCAAAACCTAGTATATATATAATATCCTATTATATTGTTGCTAAAGTACAGCAAACCCCTGCAGTATGAACATATTGCTGACAGCCATTTTTTCTTGGATTGCATATATTTCTATTGGATGAGAACAACCCCAGTTGTCCCCTAGTATGAGACCTACAGGAAGGAATGCAGTGATATTTGTATCCTATGTTATCGGGAACCAGGTTTTATTCAAAAATTCATATTTATATAAAACTTTTAATATGAAGTATGTGCTACTATAATTCTTTATATTATCTTAGAGTTTTAGACAATTAGTAAAATGTTATTTCTTTTGTGAATAATATTTTAAAACATTATTTAATAATAATAAACATTTTCTTATTCTGTTAAATATTTTTAAATAGGTGATTAAATTTTTATAGGTAGAAGAAAATTTTAATGTAGTGTTTTGTAACATTTAAATTCCGTTTATGTATGAAACAAAAGTCTCAGATAGTTCCTGTGTGTGCTTGAAAAAAAAAAGTAAAATTAAACTGTTGTGTAATATACTGGGTATTGAGGCTAAGGGTAGCCGAAAATATTATTTTGGTTTACCTGCTGACCATCACCTACTAACACATTTAGTATTGACTCTTTACTTTGCCAATCAACTATGTCTATTTTAAGATACACATTACGCGCGCACATATTTTACTAAAACATACTTTCGCGGGAAACGCCATCAGCAGAGGTTCCACGACCCCGCCCGACGTAATAACATTGGAATGCACAGATGATACAACCCACAAAGGTCTTATTTTCACTTTATTCTTTTTAAAAATAAAACCCTAAGGCATTTCCGGGAATAAAGTGTCAGCAGACTAATATAAGGCAAATTGATCTTCTATAGATTGTTATATAGACAATATACAAAGAAAAATATAAAGTTTAATTCAAAAACTTACTGTTTCTTCACAAACACTACATAAAAATAAATATTTTTGTTGAAAAATTACACACACGTTCACTGCGTTCACTACTTCACTTCCAAATGTCAAACAATTTGTGATTCAGTGTTGCAACTCTGTGATTTAATATTACCCCAGTTCTTATGATATTGGTTATTTTTTCCTATAATAAAATTCTAATAAGAAAATGTTGATATCAATTCAATAGGTCATATATTATCACACTTTAATTCTGTACTTTTCTTATTTGAAATAGTGATGACTGAATCAAACAATTGTGTGGAACTAGATATAGAGTTGCCACACTTCAAATGAAAATATCCCGAGACATCACTTCACACGGAATTCTTTGCCAGCTGAGAGGTTCACGTTACCTTTTCTAATTATTATTAGCGATGGCTAAAAATAAGCCAAATATTTAAAAATGCCTGTTGGCACGTATTACCGCTGAGAGCGGTCGTAATCGCATTCGCAAACTGTTGAGTGGAATAAATGTTTTGATTTAACTAATGCACAACACAAAATTCTAAATAGTGATGTTTATTCCGTTTGTTTATATGCTGCAGTTGACATTTTTGTATTTATCGAGACTTTACTCATTTGAAATTAAAATTAATTGACTTTGTGTTTAGGCTCTAATGCTAAATATAATTATTTTACACGCTTACCTGAATCCGGATCAAGGAGATAGAATCCCGATATTTTATTACAGTTTATAAGAATAACATGATATTTATAGATGTAGCACCTCACATGTTTATTAGTAACTTCACACCGGCCGGCTTATTTTTATGACTGTACCACGTTCCGAGTTTTATTTGCAAAGCAAAAATCGGCATTTAATGTACCTAAATTCGGTAGATATTTTGTTAACTCTTTTAATAGTTTAGTATATATAATATTTGTATGAAATTAAATCTTTGCCCTGGAATCTTTGCTTTGAAAATTTACAGCTACTTTTTTAATCGATCTTAATCTGAAAAAGTGAATGTTGGAGATGGGACTTGAATATGCGATCAGTCCCTCACAGGGGGAATACTCTGATCACTGAGCTACGTGAGCACCATTAGCACCATCTTATGGCGATGGTCAAACCATCTGCCGATATTCATTCGAGTTGTAATAGCCTTCACTATAAATAAGTTTATTTGCCATCTTAGTGGTAAAAACAAAGATGTTGCTACCTATGCTACCCAACTTCTTTTCCTCTTTTGTACAGATGTGATGTGACACTAAAATTTCGTAGTAAGAACATAAATAATTAGTCATATTTTCATTAAAAACTCAGTTTGAGTACAATACATGCTAGATTTTTTATTGATTATGGAGGCAGGACACGATGGTATTAACGTCCCAATTGTGCAGTCTGACTGGGGAAGTACCTTCGCCCTACTAACAGTAAGTAGGGCATTAGGCAGAATACCGCGGTCAAAATAACCTTGTGTTGTGTTTCCGACGGTGAGTAGGGTAGCCAGAGCTCATTGGAGAGTTCTTGTGATGTCAGTGCTAAGACGAAAGGCTTGTCCTGCTTTGTCTTCTGCATTGACGGTACAGAAACTTTCTGTACTGACAGGGTCGGCAGCACGAGTTTGACACATCCATAAGCCACGGTGACCACTTTCTATCAGGTGGGCCGTTTGCCTGCCACCTAAGTTGTACAAAAAATACTTAGCTTATTTAATTATCTAGATTATTTCTCCCATATTGTAGTATTTATAATACTTACCAGTGAATGATACGTCAAAGTTATTATTAGTTCAGGGTATGTTATATCAAGGAATAAAAAAACAAAGGAACAATAAACATTTTTATTGTAAATATTTTTTATTGTATCCCCTTACACTCGCGATGCACTCATGGCTTTCAAAGCTTTCTCTAAAACTCGCAATGGTCTCTAATACCAAACTGTTATAGCGACTGTTTAATAGATCAAATAGGCACGATTGTTAGTGTTTGCGTTCGAAGAAAACCATTGCGAGTTCTTTTTTAATACGGCGAAATTAATACAAGCATGTTACTCTACATAGTTACATCTCAGTCGGCTCTTAACACATGTGCTTAGACACAACAAAACTTATAGAATTAGTCAAAACTAGATGAGAAAAGTCATTCATAGAGGTAATAAGAAATACGATAGCGCTTCAAATGACCTTTTTGTTAAATGCGGGACGGGGACGTAGAAATTAATTATTTAAGTCATTTGGTATTTATTATGAGCTGTTAAAATTGAAATTAATCGGAATAATTTGCATTAAGTTTTTTACTCATCATAATATACCTTCAATATTTTTTATTAAAACCGTCTACCTAGTTTTACACATTAACGCTCATCAGGTTTATTCCATAATTTACCTGAGAGCACGCTATGAACGATAGCCAAAACATATCTCCTATTAATTCAAATAACTCTTTTTTCTTTAGGATTGAACTTACGACTTTCCTAATCTAGTTAAAATAATTCTACAACACAACTGTCATTTTCATTCTATTGAGCTTACCCAAAATAATTCAGAAAAAAATTATAAAACATCCAAATTGCCAAGTACATGGTTCTGCTTCGGTTCTAAGAAGGAAGGAACCTACTATATTATTTGTAGTAGTAAGTATATATAGTAGTAAGCATGTACAGTAGTAAGAGAGTACAATGGCCTATTAATGATGAATAAATTGTTATAAGTACTTGAAATTAACAGGAGAAATAACTTAACATACAATGACTTAAGAATTGTGATGTGTACGCAACATTATTTTCGGTATGTTACCATAAAACTGAAACAATGTAAAATAATAACGTCATGTTGATTAGTTTACTCTATCCTACGCTAATCCACTGGAAACCGAAAAGTAGAACAGATACCTATCTCAGGGTGGAATAAAAGGTTGCAGCAAATCCATCGACATAACATATCAACGAACGCGTTTTATTGATTTACTTAGACGATAAATGTAAAAAGTAAAACGTCGAATAGCTGGTATTCAAGTTAAAATATTGTTTTTTTTTTTAGAATCTATAAGATTCCTATTCTTTAAGGAAGTACTAATAGTTATAGGTGCCTATAAAGGTTAGCTACTCCAAAGGTTCGCAAGGTATATTATTACCTTATTATTACTATAACTTTGGTTCTCTTTCTGTAGGAATTTGGTGGCCTTCCTTTACTAGCGTAGTGTGTGGGTATACCTATTCTTCAGGCACTTGTCAATTTATAGAGGAACTATTTTCCATCTGCTAAGAATTATTAGAGTAGTATTCATCATTGTTTCAGAATTATGGCATACTTAAAATAATATTACAGATGTAACAAGATGACCAATAGTTATATCAATTTTATTATTTCTTATATTCGATATATGAGCACTACATTTTTATATTATGTGCCAATACAGTCCTATTTACGTGTTATATTTGCTCGTATTACTGATAAAATACTTGGAATATCTACGTATCATACCCTTATCAAGTCATTAAAGTATTGAACTTACACCCGGTTTCCTCTACGTGTTTCAAACGCATGTCAACTTATCACAATAATTACGTACGCTCATTGGCTTAAGATGATAGATGGTCAACAGGTAACCAATCAGCTTTCAGTATTTGGTGTGTCATGTTGCCACTAGTTTGAAAGCGTGCAAGTAACCGGGGGTAACTATCTTTTTATTATTGTGTTTTTTACTAATTTATCTTTGAATACTTTGCCGTCCTACATATTTCATTTAGAAGAATTCACGCCGTGAAAATTATTCTTAGTGATTTAGTGATATAATTTTGAAAGCTTGGAAGCTTAAGTTTGATTAATGAATGAACTTATAGTGAATGATGAAAATGAAAGTAATATTGAAGATAACATAATGCAAGAATTCTATTTCTCAAGCCGTTCCGAACAAGACATTTTATTAAGGCGTATTAGCATAGCGACTAATCGCTATATTAATAATTAAACTTTCATCTAAGAACTTTAAATCTCCTAGTTCAAAAATTTGTAAGGTGTTTATAGCGTAGAAGAATATTATTTCGTTAACAAATATAATTATTAAATAGTATTTTTTTATAAATAGTTATGTTTTATGTGACGACTAGTCAAGGTAAAAGTGTCACTAGATTGTCATTAAGATCTAGAGAGCTTTAAAATATAGAGAATTGTACTACAGCGAAAAGTGGCTAACTCGTAAATGTAAATATATGCATTCTTATAAAAAACAAATTTGCCCAAAAAGCGGGGAGTTCATTTTATATTTCTGGCAATATTCATGTTCGAAAAATAAATAAGCTGTATTCGCGCCGTTTTTGCGTTTTTATAAAAATGCATTATTTTATTGTTTTAATTATGAGATTAAACCGATTTTTCAAAAAGTGAATTGTTAATTAGAAAAATACTGTTTCTTAGGTATAGAAAGAGTTGCATTTAAAACTTTGCTGTTATAATGTTAACGTGCTTGTCACTCGTCACTATATAGAATAGAAGTGGAACGTACAGATATAAATATTTAAAAGAAAACAATAAATTAAAATTATATAGATTAGTAACAATTTTAAAAGATATTACAAAACGTAACCGTTATAAATTGAGGAAGGATTTCATACTTTCACACACTCACAACCCGCCCACCATCTTTTTAATCGTTTTTATTTAAGTACATTTTTTTTGTAAATAATTTCGACACGTCGCATTAAATATAACAGAATATAACGTTTGCAAAGCGATATGTTTCCTTATTGTAGCATTTTGTGTAAGTATGCGTTCGTAATAATACAATATATATTTTCGAATCACGTTTATCAAATACTACTCTTAATATACACACGTATTACACTTTATTTGCTTCCAATAAACGAATTATGTTCCCCTAACTGTACATAATGCATTTAAAAAACAAAATTCTAAATTCTCGTTTATACTATATAATCACACTAAGCTATGCATATAACTGGCCACTTATTATTTAATACCTAGCGCATAAGACGCCATTTTGTTAATTTTATATAATTCAAAATGGCGGACATTCTATTTAATCGAATGCAAATGAAAGTTTTATATCATCATCACAGAATAGTTGAGTCTTTTTGTTAATGCATTATTTTCAATCTGAGAAATATCGAGAAATGAAATGCTTCACCAATAGGTACCGTATTAGTCAATAAGAAGGCTTGGTACTTACTTATTTAAGAAGAAAACCGTTACCTACCTTGCATTCATTTTGTCCTCTGGCAATTTCTATAGGTTGCCCACGATCTCGTAGTATTCTAACGTTACGTCATACGTGTAACCATTATGCATTAACAAAAAGATGTCTTATCTCATTTCACATCGTTAGGCAAAGAAACATACGTTTATGACATATTTATTGTATATAGTGACGCCTAGAACCAGGAGCCACTGCCAAGCTTAGTTGAAAGTTCCCCGATGCCGCGCCCAAAGATGTTGCCAACCTGAAAAAAACACACAATGTAAGGATATAAAAAAAAAACTGTATACATTTCTGGTATTTGTTGAATTTAATGACAGTGAATCCGAAAGAAAAACCTACGCCAGGGCCTCGTACCTATGTCGTTTACTGGCTAGCAGGCGTAGTCGGTGATATTGACCTGAACTCCAAAGGTATTTCTGAGTCCTATAATATTCCCTAAGCCCCTTGTCTACTACATTTCTACATTCTTAAAAAGACGGACCGTGTTTGACGCGCGACCTTTTATTTAAACTCCGCCTGCGGAACGCGAATAGCAATTAACAAAATATCGTTTTAAAAACTCTAATTCCGACAGGTATCGTACCAACTAAACATGAGTTTTCGGAGGTTTCCCTGGATATTTTAAAGATTTTGCCATTTATTGTTTATATTCTAGTAAATTGGGGTTCCCTGACACAAAAAATGCAATTTTCTTTGTTTCGAAAAACTCTTACCGGTGGCTCCCCGGATGAATTATCATAAATTCGGGGAACTTCGGAGGGATGACAACCCTTTACGTTAACGAGAAATAAAATGACAGCTGTGACAGCTTATGAAATTATTTTTTAGAAAATAATCTTTCAAATTAAAAAAAAAAATGTTTTGAAGACAAAGTTATTAAATCAGGCCCCACGTGCGGAGTAAGCATGATCAAATTGTGCAAAAGAATGGGAGACTATTTTTATAGTTATCTAGGTAATTACTCTCTGAGCCTGTTCCCAAATCTGGTGTAGTCGGCATTTCTATCCAACTATGAAGCGGTGGAACTTGAATATTTTCCATTAAGCGACTGCCATCTGACCTCCACAGACTGCTGTCGGACTCTTTAGGGCTCCAACTAACCGTAACGACTACCATAGATGTTCGTATAGCTAGTGCTTTCTGGCTTAGCTTTTTTTATACAACTTAGGCAGCAAACAAGTAAACGGCCCAGCTAATTGAAAGTGGTTTCCGTGGCCTATAGACTTAAGCAACACCAGCGACGTCACACTCGTGCTGCGCCTTTATATGACCTGTCACATATACCCAGCGCCATCTAGTGACAGCAAGTCGAACTAATATGTCACTACGAATCCTGCATCGCGAAAGCGAAGTTCTCGTGCTGGTCTAATATATATACAACATCCCAACGACAATCGCTGGGCCGCGGCCCGCCAGGCGTGATCACCTTCCCTGGTCGGAGGATCCTCCTCATGTGTTGGAGGAACATCGTGGAGGAGCATTGTAGAACACAATATTATAGTCTACTCGCTTTTGCCCGCGGCTCCGCCCGTGTGGATGTCGGTTATCGCGACAAAACATAGCCTTCCTCAAGGTCTAATGAAAGTGTACGTGAAAGCGTAACATACAATACAGACAGTAATACACACAATACTTTCACATTTATAATATTAGTATGGACTACTGCAAAAATGACGAACTTTCATATAAACTTTCATACCCTATCCCCCCCAAAGGTGTCCTATATCTCAAGTTCCAATTCACTTCTATACCTACTAAATTTCATCACGCTATCTTCAAAAATTAGAAATTTTCATACAAACTTTCAACCCATGCCAACAAATTCGGCTGGCATTGTTGTATTTTTCTGTACCACTCTCATATAAGCTACTCGAAATACTAATCCTGCGCAGACGAATTCGCGGGCACCAGCTAGTAATTAATAATTTATATTCATGGGCCAGACGTATAAAGTAGATTCCAGTATCACAGAAGTGCCTTCTTCTTCCATGAGCGCGTGCTTGGTGGTGATAGTGATGGATGTTCCACCCAATTTCATGTCACCGCCAGTAAGACCGACAACGTACGACCCACACGCGGCGTGCGTTCAACTTTCTAGTCCCCATTGAAAAACTTTGCCCACCACTGGCCTAGGCTTTTGGAGTACCAAATGTATCGGCCTTTTGGTTATGGTTCAATGAGAGATTTAGTAGGTACCTACATATCTACAAGTACATACTCTCATCTCTATAATGTCACTCAAGATGTTGACGAACTAACTACTACTCTAAATGATTTTCATTTAGTTTTTTGACCCCCTTCCAGTTGACCGATTGTTCTTTAGTTCGGACAATAATACCACATAGATTAATATTATTATAAATGCGAAAGTAACTCTGTCTGTCTGTCTGTATGTTACGCTTTCACGCCTCAACCACTGAACCGATTTTGATGAAAGGTGTAAAGGACATAGGCATGTTTGGTCGCGATAACCGACATCCACGCGGGCGGAGCCGCGGGCAAAAGCTTGTAGATTAATAAAACAGTTTGATTTGCTCGTTATTTCTCCTTCATCCGTAATTTTTCCTCAGATCAGCCAAGTTTGTGAACAAAACTTCCGAATATCCGGAATTAGTTTTATTTAACACAAGTCCTGCTAATTACAAACGTGTAGTCGGTGATCTCTGGTTTGAATTGGTTCTCTAGGTGTCTAGTATTATATTTGTAACTTCTCAATTGTTCTTTTATTTTTCTTTTCAAAATTATTTTTCAACATTTGTTGTATAAAACCTTTTAGTGTCCACTTGTTATTTATATGTGAAAACTTATAAATGGCCTGTAGTGATGTAAGTGTTTATGTTACATCGTTTTAGTGCTGTTTGTTTTCCAAATAAAATAAAATAAATAAATAAACGAGAGTTTTAAGATCATTTTGAGACATCGTCACCAAGATATTTATGACGCTGACTGTACCTACATTACGTATTTATATCGGGATCGTGTGAAATCGTTCGCACAATAAACGCGTGACATAAACACATCGGTACATCTGCCTCGATGATGAAAATATTTTCAGAGGAATGAACTTTAATTAGGTATACGTATTTTTATTGGTACATTTGGATTTTTATTGTTGAAGCTACCGCGATACCGTGATAATATAAATAAATGTTGATTGAAATGTGACTTAATAATAATGGCACAGAACAAGTACTTAGTTGATCATTCAAGAAACGAACTCAAACCAGTCAACAACAATAACAAAAAGTAAATTAAAAAATTCAAAATAACCCCCGACTTTGTACTAAAAATATTTACTGCAGCGCCCCCTAGTGGCTTGTCACCGTAACGCCTATTTAAGAACATGCACCAATCAAACCCAAACTAATAATATTGTAAACTGCATCAAAATCGGATTTGTAGTTTTGGAGAAAAATGGCAACATTGATTTGAATTAAAAATGCTTGCTGTAGCGCCCCCTGTTGAGTTGTCATTGTAACACCTATCTAAGAACATGCTCCAATTAAAACCGAACCCATAACTGAAAACTGCATCAAAATTGGATTGGTAGTTTCGGAGAAAATGGCAACATAGATTTGCACAAACAAACACACACACATCCTCTCACCCTAAACGCATATACCGTCTCCATTCCGTCGTGGGTAAAAACAACTCCCCATGAGCGTTTGGGACCCCCACCAAACTTCAGGCAAGTTAATTTTATTTGCTGAATGACGGACGAAGCTCTGGCGCAGGATTTCACTCGTGGTCGTCCAGACTCCCGTAAAAGCCAAGTCAAATAGAGTAGAAGACGTATGCTGATCCTGGGCGTCCAGGAGGCTTTGGAGTTCGGTACCTGCTTTTATTACGAGCATGGAGGTTAACCCAGCACGGTATACCTTTCCAACAACAGCTGTGACGTTCCCAAGCTTGGCTTCTTCTGTGAGTGCCTCCAGCTTCGACTTGCCGCTCCGCGAACCCTCTTCAGAGCCTCCGTCGTCTCCCCCACTGAAATAGGAACGATACAGAATTAGTTATTGGTATTAAGTTTCTTCAGGGTCGGCAGCACGAACGCAACGACTCTGACGTTGCATACGTGCATAAGCCTCGGTAACCACTTTCCATCAAGTGGTCTGTCTGCTTGTCGGCCACCTACTTGGTATAAAAAAAACCCTGCCACAAAAAATACTAAGACAGAGAAGGTTCACACACAGAGAACAGAAGGTTATAATCAGGCTGGAACGCCAGCGGTGACAAGAGCCCGACGGATTATGTCATTGATGTACGCGTGCCGCGAAAGCCGACCCGCGCTCCTGCTGCATGAGAGACCATGATGTCCAAGGCTACCAACTTCTTCTCCACAGCGACATCGACGCGGAGAAACGCAAGGAGCACCTAAACGAAAGCTCTTTTATTTGATAACCATACAAGTATTGAAGGAGTTTTTCATAACTACATAATTCTCCATAACACAACGTATTCCGTGGTGGCGGCCATCTTGGACCGATTTTTTTCAAATATACCTAACTAAGTACACTCTCGACTAATTTATCTTTCAAACATAAAAAAACTAAATCCAAATGGGTTCACACAGATACACGTCAAACTTATAACATCCCGTCGTTTTTGCGTCGGGGGTTAAAAAAAGGTTCTTGTATAATGAATGTCTGATATGTATGTTAACCTTTCATTGAAATCGGAAGAAATCGACATCCACGGTGGAACTTTAAGTAAATAAATAAATAATAAATAAATAATCGCTGTCGAACCGAACCGAAGGCTGTCGAACGAACTTTGAACCCGTGACTGAAATTCTCGTCTAATGAAAAAGCATCTGATGCAGCATGTGACTCTTATTCCTGAGTCTTTACTTTCTTCTTTATAGCTTAATGTTAGGCACTAATATTGCAATTACGTATTTATTTTATGGGACAAAAAAGAAAAATTGAGCTACTGAAGTATTTGTCTTCTAACCACCACCATATTTCAGTAGCTGTGTGTAACTGTGGCAGCAAAACCTGTTCCAAACCCTTACGCTGGTGACCACTAATCATCAGATGTTTGCATTACCATAGTTTTAACCTGGTTAAGAAGTTCCTTACCTGGCATCCTGCTGCGACAGCAAGAGGCTGCAGGTGGCCTCTTCAGCGTGCATCCTGGCGGCGACCGCCTGGTACACCTTAGAGTTTAGCTTGTCATCGATCACGCCTTGCAGCTCGAAGTCACTGTACATCTTCTGCAATGGTGGAAGAATATATATTAGTAACGTCAGAGCCATGAGCTTCTGCCTTCTTACTCCTCCGAACCCTTTATCAACTCAGTTAGAATCGATTTTTAGTTTAGTTCTACGAAGCAGTTGAACTTCTATATTTTACGTGAAGTGACTGTCATCTGACTTTCACAGCACACTAGTGATATCGAAGTACTTTAATGAGGTTTTAATCAGGTTTTCGGAGTTCGATCCACGGTGCCTCAATCGAAGACCGCTTGGTCTTACGAAGGAGTTCGATCAAGGTCAGATAACTCATTTCGACCAGGACCTAATTCTGGTTGAAAGGTAGCTTCGACTTCTTGAGTTTGCAGCCGACCTAGGTCAAGAGCTGACTCAGGGTCGGCTCTTGTTTAATCTGGGTTTACCGGAGCGGATGAGCTACGTGCTAATGAAGCTAGATGCAGTACCAGTGTCGGTTATTACTTACCTTCAGGATGATGGAGAGGCAGGCGACCTGTTGCGGATGCAGCGCAGGCCGCTCCGTGAGCCAGGTGCTGATGAAGCCCACCTGGATGCCGTACCAGTGCTCGAACAGCTGCAGGATCCACAGCTCGTCCGTCACCTGGTCATACCAAGACAGCGATTTTATTGTAAGTAGAGTGAGAGGTTTTTGGAAATGCCTTTGGCAGACTATGGACTACTATTATTGCCATTACGTACTGTCGAATAGTCGCCGGCGACTCGCAGTCTCTTGCCGACTAAAAGATAGGCAATGTCATTCCAGCGACGACGGGTGACTAAATGCGAAGACACTTATTTGAACTAATGAAAGTAACAGTCGTTGGTGACTGAGTCAGTCGACAGTGCGTAATGGACTTTAACGAGCACTGCATTGCGTAACTAAATACATCGAAGGAACTTTTGAACGCAATTAAGGTGGCAGCACAGCACACAGAGCAAAGATATAATACCATCGACACGAGAGATTATGATGGACCAATAAAACTCATGTGACTAATTTTATTCATATACTCAAGCCATAAATCCCTAAAGGGGTAGGCAGAGATGTATTATAATTATAACCCACATTTCGCCAACTAGGTTCCTTGTTCCCACGTCCCTTAATACGTGTGAGCCTATTGCCAAGGGCAAAAAATTGTCCAGAGTTAAGTACATGTACCAATAGAAGTGGAATTTCGTAAAATGTATGAGGACAAGAAGAAGGTGGGTTGCGGAGGTCGGTCTAAGAAAAACTGGATGAAAAACATGAAAGAGAATATGACAAGGAAGGAAGTAACTGAGGAAAATGACATCAGATAGGAATGTATAGAGGAGAATGACATGGACAGGCAGATGATGGCTTAATAAAAGGACACGTCAATTTGACTTCATCTCCCCAAGCTAAAGGCAGTCTTGGAAAGAGAGTCACCATCGTAAACATGTAACATGTTAACAATGGTGGCACTCAGCACGACGGCCTCATCAGATGCCTTTTCTCCGCTTAAAGGACCCAGGATTGTAGGAAGAAGGAAACACATGAGCTGGCACTGACAGGGAGTTCCAGGTCAGCATGGTGTGGCATAGGAATGATTTACTCCTAATTACCTCCCTACACCATACCTTTGATCTGATTTGGTCCATAGAATTCCTCATGAAGTTGACGTAACCCTGGCCAATATCTTTGCCGGAACCAGACACATTGGCTATCGTCAGGATAGAACCGATTAAGCTGAAAACAAGTAACTATTTAATAAATGTGACAAATGGTAGTCTCCACACGTATAAACATGGATAGGCAGGGTACACACAGCGAACATCCAGACAAATGCAAATAGACATTATTATAAAGTAAAGCCAACGAGACGAGAGAAAAAAGGTAAACAAAGCGACCATTACTGAGTTACGTTGCGATAACTAGCGATTATTTTCTCTGTTCTTGTCGCACATATCACACCTACGCGACAATGGCTGAGCGACAGCTGTCGTTGCGTGTTTCGTAGTACAGGAAAGCTGTCAGCACAGCGGTTCTAAACTGTCAGATCCGCCATCTTATGAGTAATTTCATTCCTGTCTGGAACGCGCTTGGAGTGATACGTAATCATTTTCAAATAAAAAAGTTTGGAATCGCTGAAACATTGGTTTACTTTTTTTCTCTCGCTTCGTTGGCTTTATTTTACATGCATACACGCATGCAAATACCTGCACTGCGCGGGATTCGAAACCACGGCTTCTGACAGAGTGGTCGAACGCTCTGCCATCACGCCACATAGGTCAACCATGAGATTTTATGTCAAAGAATCTATTCCCGAAAGAGGCAGAGGCATTTTGCAAGATTGTATCCAACCAATTAAAGCCCCATAGACATAGAGGATAGCCTACTGCCGTCAGCCAGGCACTTTTTAGTAGGCTGTATGTTTAAATAGCCCTTAGTTGTGATAATACACCCATAGGATCAATTTATGCAACTGACCCATCAAAATAACAAGCTGAAAGCAATCATTGTCATGCGGGATGTAAGGGATTTAACGATACCACATATATTAAAATCTGTTTAGACATTTAATAGTTATGGTGGCAATAAACTTACATACATGTTTGAACATTTTTCAGTAGATTTGTTAAATTATTGAGCCCTGTATTTTACTAAACAAGGAACTATCACAATTCAATATTAGGAACTGCAATGGTTTGCTTAGCTTTTCAGTAGACCTACCTACTAATCTATTTACAAAAGGACATAAGAATGCTTGGTCTGCAATGGGCACATAATACCCCTGGAAAATTCCAAGAGCTATGGTGACTGCTTTTCAGAGTAGTGGTATAACCAAATCATCATCATCACAATGTTAGCCCCGGTATCCAAAGATAACTTTGGAACTCGATATCCAATCTCCTACTCCTTCGTTTGACTTTTCTGACCCCAACCCTAGAAGGACAAGCTGTTCCAGTGCCTCAGCAGGATTACCAGCTAGTACCTAAGTACTTGATACCTGAAAACCTTAGTGGGGAACTGGGGAATACCCTAATATCAATCAATCGCAAAGTTTCCCAAAATTGGGAGAGACCTACTATAGGAAATATATAAAGCATGCATACGTTACCTCCCCTCATCAAACCTCGCGATCTTCGCCAGTGTGGCTTCCAAAACAGCAGAAAGCCGAGTAGTCATGCCAGTCATCATGGCTTGCAAACACATCTCGATTTGGGCGTCCATCTTTGTATGGTATTGGTACTGAAGAAATTGAATTTGTGTTGAGTATTTTCATTTTACAGAAGCTTACTTACCATTTTGTCATTTATAAGTATAAACTGCTTTGCCAACACACGGTTCCTTTTTGACGGTTCTTTTTTGAAACTCAGGTTCTTTAAGCGGGGTGGAAGCTGTTAAGCTACGGTTTATCATGATAGTTAATGCCTATTAACTTAGGTGCAGCATAATGGCAGAGTGCAAGTGGTTGAATGTGGTGTTATTGCATACGAATCGTAACAGTGATTCGGATCGTTTAAACGTTTGCGCGCGCGCGCACGATAGTTCAGAGAGAAGCGCTATGTAATGCGCATCTTATTTCCCTCTCTTTCTTCACAATCGGGTGATTTGCGTGCGTGCATTTTACCACGCAATCCTGGACGCTGCTAAGAACGAATGACGTCTCGTAACTCGCAAATGCTGTTTTCCCTCGAGAAAGACTGTTCGTTTAAGGGGTGCCATTTTGTTTGAAACGATATTTCCACAACTTCCTGCCCCGTCGCGCCTTTACAAAACCCGTCACGTATGCAACGGGCTTTAATATAGAAATATTTGTCGGAGGTTAATTAATTCGTACACATCTCAGTTCTGCTCCATTTTTTTATCGTGTGATAAATCCCCACGGATACCACCCCCACGGAGCCGGTGGAGGCGGTTATGTCGGACTCGCACCGACTAAAACGCACGCCGTCTTGGGGTCCTTGGTTGCCGGAGGTGAGATTGCCAAAAGCATATCTCTCGCTCAGTTCTGCTCCATGCGTCTTTCGTTCCAATGGAAACGCAGTCTAAGAAACTATTTAGGTAATCTGTGGCTAAAGGCTTTTCTACACTTAATGGAAATTCCGTTGGACACACTACCACCCCGCTTAAATCACAAGTACTAGGTACAGTACCCTGCTATTGATTTGTCGTCAGCAAAAAGAGTGAGAGTCAGATCTGCTTGCTTCGTTTTTGTTGTGTGATAGTACATCGAACTGAAGGTTTGATACCTTCAGTGGCAGATAACGCACTTGTAGCCGATGCTGCGAGCCGAATACGACCGGACACATGTCTATTTTCAAGGAAACCGCGCCGCATACGGACACATGATGCGAAAAGAGTTGCGGCTAGCCGCAAGCACAATGTAGCCTATGGCTATGACTATGACAAGGTGATTATAAAGTCGTTTCGGAAATACAGAATTCGGGCACAGTTTCGAAAGCCAAATCATCTGGAAGTATTACTTTGGCGAAAGAAAAAAAATTGAAAGCCTCTGTGGCTTGGTGGTAGTGAACGCGACTGCTACGCAGGAGGCGCGGGTTCGATTCCCGCTCAGTGCAAATATTTGTATGCATGAATATGACTATTTGCATTGGTCTGGGTGTTTCTATGTATAGTAAGTATGTATTTTTTACAAAAAATAAGTATCTAAGTATGTTTATCCGCATTCTAGATTCCATAACACAAGTCAGTTAAGTTATGCTTACCATGGGTCTAGATAGCGTTGTGTGGAATGTTGTGGAATATTTATTTATATATTTTTGATAATGTATGGGAATAATGTTCAGGTAAAAGGAAAAATGTATGGGGGTTGTAATTTTTTTTTTATTTAAAAAAATTAATACTTCCAAATAATTTTGCTATCGCAACTGTGCTCAAATTCTTTTTTTTCCAAAACGACTATAAAATCACCTTGTATATAAATTAAGACTGTTTTTTTATGATATTGTTTTATCTACTCTAAACATAATTTATCAAGCTTTAGGGAACGTTCATATCTGACGAAACTTGCGTCGCGTATTATCGGTCGCGTAACGCCAGAACAGACAAATGTATAGAAAAACACTTGACCGTTCACACTCAACCGATGTTACGTTAGTGCGTCGAGTGTGAACGGTCAAGTGTTTTTCTATACATTTGTCTGTTCTGGCGTTACGCGACCGATAATACGCGACGCAAGTTCCGTCAGATATGAACGTTCCCTTAGATGTGCGATAAAGAAAACGCTTTATAAAACTTAGCAAGCCAAGCTTAGATGGAGTCTCAAGCTTCTTCCCGACATTCCAAATCAAAAGCCAGGTCCTCTACTACAATTTTTAAGCACTTTTTACTGGAGGAACTAAGAACCATTCGTGTGCAGTACGACGTTCCTTCTAGAATGAGCGAATGAATGAATTAGAGGCAGACTTCAGGTCCCAAGCTGAATGTGCGTCCGCCATAAAACCTCTATACTCCGGGAATCAATAACCATCCTGATGAAACTTTAATGCCAATTATCATCAATTTTGATTTAGTAATTCCAATTTGTCTAATTTTGAAGAATACGTCACATATAATTTTGACGTCATAGTTATAAAGTCTGAGGTAATACGATGTGATTTCTATAGAGCCTTAAGAGGTACCGTAAATAAAATGTATCTTTTATGTAATGAAGGTACCTTTTTGTCTGGAAATAGAATTGTAGAACTATGAATATCTACGAAATACATCGGAAAAAAGAAGCACTCAAGTAGGACTTGAACCCACGACCTTTCCCTTACGGGGGAAATGCTCTTCCAACTGAGCTCTTGAGCCCCACCTGAATCACTTCAAATTTCCCTTCTCTTTAGGGGCGACGGTGGAGCCATCTACCAATTTTCTTACGAACTGTTGAACATTGAATTTTGATGACTTCGCCCAAATATTTGAATGAAATTATAGCATTTATTATGCTAACTTTTAAGTTCGACATAAATCGGGAAAAAGAAGCGCTCAAGTACGACTTGAACCCACGACCTTTCCCTTACAGGGGGAATGCTCTTCCCACTGAGCTACCCACATTATAATACTTTTCTATCTGCGTATGATTTTGGTCCTTATTAACTAGGAATTCAATTCTAGAATTGTTAGTTGTTGTAATGGTCTCCAATGGCCTCCAATTTCTAGACTAGTGCAGTTAAATTGAAGTCTTCACGTTCTTTAACTATAGTTGTCAGGATTCAATTATCAATCGCAAGTTCGACAATATAGCGGATATCGCCGTTAGATGCAAGATCTGCCGTAGCCTAGTGGTATGGGTAATGGACTGCTAAGACGAGGTCTCGAGTTCGATCCCAGGTTTACCATAGCACACACCAATGACTTTTCGATGCTTTTCGAAGTTATGTGTGTATTTATCGCAGGTTTATAAGTGCCCGGTTAATGGCGATGGGCTCACCACCTATTACATTGGGACCTGAACATAAACTGGCGAAATGTGGGTGCTAGCACCTCTGCCTACCCCTTCGGGGAATACAGGCGTGAGTTTATGTTATGTTATGTATGCAAGATCAAAGACGGTTTACTACTCCCTGGGAGTGTTGTAAGAGACTCGAGTTTTGGAGTCTCATTTAATAGAACTTGAGCTATTTTTGAAGACTCGAGTCTTATAAATAAAACTAGGAACTCAAGTCCTTTAGAAATTGGAGTCTTTTGTAAAAAGACTTGAGTCCTACTAAAAAGAACTCAAAGACTGAGTCTTTTAAAAGAACTCATGACTGAGTCCTCTAAATCCATGGTTGTATAGTTTAGCATTAAAATCACAATGAATATAATTTGAATTTTATTTATTTCCTTATCAGCGTATGTTTTGGAATACTCGTTAACTTCTGTTGAAGATTTCACTTTTTTTGCACGCGGGGGTGTATAATTTAATATACTGGGAGAAGATTGACGTACTTTATCCTCTTGGCTAGACATATTGATTTATTTATATTATTTGAATACGGGAAACAAGCTATATAGATAATTCTAGTGACACTGACAACATTATTCTCGTTTGTATAACACAATTATTTGCCTACCATCTTTCCGTCAACATTATCAATTTACTCATTTAATGTGTTGCCAGATTAATCATAAGAAAAAAATATTCGCTCAGATTGATATCACCTGTTACCTATTATGTACCTATCTATTGGATAATATATACATGCCTCATGGCAGGTGTGTTAAGGGGTATTACACCTTCCTGAATTTAGAATCCTAAATTCAGGAAGCTATTCAGGAAAAGAAATTCAGTCACCGAAGCTCGCGATTACACGTTCACTAATTTAGGATCCTAAATCATTTTTAAAGGACGAGCGGCAAGGGACGGACTTGTCGACTGTCGAGTGAATTGCGACAAAATGCTAAAAAAAATAACAAAAAATTGGTATTGCCATAGCCCTTGCGGTTAGCTTAACGACGAATGAATTTTTTTCTTTCTTAATCAATTTGAACAATTAGCATACTACATCCTGTAAAATTTCATTTAAACATTTGGGCAGAGTAATCAAAAATCATGAATAAAATGAATGACAAATCATTCATTGGTTCCGATAGCATAGCTCGTAAGAGCGTCGGTAGATTGCTCCACCATCGCCTCAAAGACATTGGATACAGATTGGTTTGGGCGTGAGTCTGGTAGCTGGGTGGTCAAAGCATTCTCCCTGTAAAAGAAGGATCGCGGGTTCAAATCCCGCCTGGACCGATCATATAATTTTTCCTTGATCGATTTGAATAATTAGCATACTAGATGATGTAAAATTTCATTTATTTCGTCGGTACATACGCAATATTATATTGAGAGGGAAAGACAAACGTGCGCTCTTGACGGCAGGCGAGCGGCGCCGGAACGTCCTGAATTTAGGAAACGTAATTACACTCATCCGATTTAACCATTTAGGACGTCGGAAGCCTTCCTTTTCCTAAATAGCTTCCTAATTAGGAAGCTATGCTTCCTAAACGCGATTACACTGTCCTAAATTCAGGACGTCTTGAATTTATTCGGTACGCTCTCTTCATACAATGTTGCTAATAATGCACCTACTGAGTCTTTCTCTGCACCACCTTCGGTTGACTGGTAGAGAATGCCTATGGCATTAAGTCCGCCTATGTACTTGTGCATAAAGTTTTATAAATAAATATAAAATAAATAAATAATGTGATACACCAACTCAAGTTCATGACTCAGTCTAGTTCAAAGAACTTAAGACTCGAAAGGACTCGGAAGACTCAAAAGACTCAAAGGACTCGGAACTCATGTGACTAACGAGTCTTAGTCTTGAAAAAAGACTCAAGTCACGAAATGAAGACTAAAAGACTTGAGTTTTTTACAACTCCACCTGGGACTAAGCAAGAGTCTTCGGTAGTTGAGGATACAACTGAAGGTTGCCAGCCTCCGTGGCGTAGTGGTAGTGAACGCGGCCGCTACGCAGGAGGCGGGGTTTCGATCCCCACTCAGTGCATAAGTATTTGCATTGGTCTGGTCGTGCCTCTAAGAGCACGTTAAGCTGTCGGTCCCGGTTGCCATACGAACTAGCATGGCAGTCGTTATAGGGGATTTGGGTGAAATGGCCCCACATAGAAGGGCTGATCACCCATCCGGTCCAACGGCGTACCCACTGCCAGTACCAGTACCAAGGGATAGGGCTGTTTAACATCAGACAGATATATACAGCCCAGACTCAGCTTCATATGCATAGCTCGAGTCAACAATAGTGTCAAGAATACGGCAATAGGCTCCCCCCTATTACATGGGACTGAATACATTGATTGGTGAAATGTGGGTGTTAATTCACCTCTGCCCAACCCCCCGGAAGGCTTATATGTATGTATGTATGTATATAGTGGATATTTAGAGGTACAACTGACCCACTTATAAAATCATATTTGGGACGAATATGGTATTAACTATTACAAGAGGGTACAACTCGCCTGGAGGCAAGATATCAAGAGGGTGACATGTCTCCTAAGCCGTTACAGCAATATAGAAATTATCATCATCATCTCGAAGATCTTCACCTCGAGAGTCCAGGGACCTATTATAGATATCACATCGTAATTTTATCTCAGACTATAAAGGCGGATACTGACGGACGATATGAGATGTAATGGTACATGTTACTATGCTAGCATTCGTGCAGTCAATACAGGATGACAGTTACTCGATTCGTGATGAAAATTTCGTGCAATCAGTAGGTATAGAGAAATAATTTTTAACCCTTTAAATGATATTTTAAAGCATTTAGGGCCGGTTGGAGCAAGCGCGAGTAAAGTTCATTGTTAGAATAAACAGTCAATGACAGCCACATTTTGGCTGTTTATTCTAGGAATAAACTTTACTCGCTTTTGGTCGAATGTACCTACCATTAGTATGTTAAAATTCAAATTGGTTAAGATAGGAATTGAAACGGATCAGACGGGATTCGAACCCGCGAACTTTCTTTTACGGGGGAAATGCTCTGACCACTTAGCCACAGAACCATGCCTGAATTCATCCAAATCCATACTAATATTATAAATGCGGAAGTAACTCTGTCTGTCTGTCTGTCTGTCCGTCTATCTGTCTGTCTGTCTGTATGTTACGCTTTCACGCCTAAACCACTGAACCAATTTTGATGAAATTTGGTATAGGGGTAGATTAGACCTTGAGATTGGGAAAGGACATAGGCTATGTTTGGTCGCGATAACCGACATCCACGCGGGCGGAGCCGCTGGCAAAGGTTAGTGTCCATATAAAACAAAATATCACAAATATCGAGGGTTCCCAATTTTATAATTTACTAGCTTTTTGCCCGCGGCTCCGCCCGCGTGGAAGTCGGTTATCGCGACCAAACATAGCCTATGTCCTTCCTCAAGGTCTAATCTACCCCTATACAAAATTTCATCAAAATCGGTTCAGTGGTTACGCCGTGAAAGCGTAACATACAGACAGACAGACAGACAGAGTTACTTTCGCATTTATAATATTAGTATGGATTTATTTATGTCTCATTACAACTATCAAAACAGGCTTTACCCAATACAATAGTGTTTTTCGTAAGATAGGAAAAATGTAATCCGTTCAATTTTTTTTTATACCTACTGACTTTTTTGCTGTGTGTTTCTATGTAGGTATGTGCTCTGTGATAATCAGTCAGTATGGGCAAATAGTTACACACATAAATCCCCACGGATACCACCCCTACGGAGCCGGTGGAGGTGGTTATGTCGGACTCGAACCGACTAAAACGCACGCCGTCTTGGGTCCTTGGTTGCCGGAGGTAAGATTGTCAAAAGCATATCTCTCGCACCCCGGCAGAATGGGCAAATAGTTGCTTCCTTATTTCCCCGTACTGACTGTCCAAATTCTAGCTGTTATATACTATACAGTGTGTAATGTGTCGTGCAGTTGGCATACTTCATACTGACTACTGGAATATTTGCTGAAACGTACTAAAGAGTGTGTGAATTAAAGCATCTTGTAGAGTGAATGAAATAATGTAATGAACTGTTTTAATTTAATTTTGGACTGTAAGAAAATATAAATAAAGTCTAAAATTCAATGACGTTGTTCGTAGAGTCAATGGTGTGATAGTGATATTAGCAGAATTGGATACATATATCGTGCAATTAGTACGGGTAAACAGTCGTTCAATTGTTTCCTATACTGATTGCATGAATTTTTGAATTACAGAGTGTTCGATCTGTGTTGTGCAGTTAGTACGGAAAATAGTAGCTAATTTCCCCATACTAACTGCACGAATGCTTGCTATATAACACGATTCATTACGCTCCCGTAACGCAAGTGAATACCAACCTTGAGTGGTAGGGAATAGTTATTAATTTCCATTGTATCCCTACATACCTACTGTAGTACTCACAATATCTACCCCTTCTACTGCACACAGCTTCAGCGCCTGGTTCTTAGCGTCCAAAGCCACGTTGACCATTGCACACGTCTCGGCTGGTAATATGTAGTCTGTTGACATGAAGGTTACACTTTTCTTCAGCCATGACTGCAAAAAGAAACAATAGGTATGTTACCGTGGAAAGAATGGATAACAAAGACGGATATAAAGAGAAGGGAAATTTGAAGTGTGTGGCTCAATAGCTCAGTTGGAAGAGAATTCCCCTTTTAAGAAAAGGTCGTGGGTTCAAATCCCACTTGAGCGCTTCTTTATCCGATGTATATCGAACTTAAAAAGTTAGCATAATAAATGCTATAAAAATTTCATTCAAATATATAAAAAAATAAAAAGCAGATGGATGAAAATATTGCCTGAACTATACAAAGTGGAAGATTTTCATGCCCACAGGACGGGAAGTACTCGTAATATTGGAAATAGAGAATTTGACTCAAAGGAAACATTCCTTTATTTTTTTAAAGTAACAAAACTGCATTCAAAGATTTTCGAAAACTCGCTCGACACATCCGGTAATCGAACCGACTAAAACCCAAAAAAGTCACATCCTGTCTTTTATGGCTTCATTCAATCATAATGATCAAATCTGTCTAACAAACATGGTAAATTAAATGAAAGGAGATTTCAGAAATCTCGTTTTCAGGTTTTAGTCAGTTCGATTACCGGATGTCAAGAGATTTTTTGAAAATATTTGAATGCAGTTTTGTTGTTTTTAAAAATAAAGGAAGGTTTGAATGAATTTTTTATAGTATTTATTATGCTAACTTTTAAGTTCGAAACCGTCGCCCTTATAGACGGATATAAAGAGAAGGAAAATTTGGAATGATTCAAGTGTGGCTCAATAGCTCAGTTGGAAGAGCAGTCCCCCTGTAAGGGAAAGGTCGTGAGTTCGAGTCTCACTTGAGCATTTCATTTTTTCCAATGTTTTTCGAATAAAGGAATGTTTCCTTTGAGTGAAATTCTCTATCTCCAGTATTTCGAGTACTTCCCCTCTAGGGGGCATTAAAATCTTCCACCCTGTACATCTTGAACCTAAATAGCGAGAAATAAATTGCGAAATAATTTTGTAATAATATCTATGCTTGGTAAATTTGAGCTCGGCCACCGTGATATCTTCAAAATACACATATTGAGAACACTGCGACGGGTCCTACGTATACTGGTACAAGTGCAAAAACACAAGTTTACAGGAGAGCGATTTAAGGGTTCTAAAGCTTGTAACTTTGTCAAAGTTCAACAGAACTATCTAAAATTTTAATATGTTATACCTGAAAATAAAAGGAAAAAGACTGCATATTTACTTTTTTACATTTCTTTGTATTTTAGAAAATAGCTGTACTTGCGTTTGTTTATGTTGTTTTCCTCAATGTATCCATACACGTATACTGTTACAAGTGGCCACTTGTACTAGTTTACAAGTTCCGCCAATTTTTTAAAATAATGAAAATAGAAGAAATGCACTTTATTTAACATACATATGTGTGTATTTTGTAAATCATGTGACCTCGAAATTTATGTAAAATTTCTTATTCATCTACTTTTAGTACTTGTACTAATTTACACGGTATTGAGAAATTACTTGTACCAGTAATCTGTGTAGTGTTGGGGTCATGAACCTGTTCTTTTTATGATAAAATGAAACAAACAAGTATCAAATAGTTAGTAAATCACGTTTATTTTGACACATTTGAAATCTATACCATTTAACAAATAGAATATCAAAAATATGACATAATTCTCCCTTAGATACTAAATATCTTCCTTATTAGATTAATGAGATCGTAAATTAATAAATCAGTCTCTAACAAGTTATAAACTAAAAAAAAATATATACATATATCGCTTCTTTTTTTTATTAATATTCATTGGTTAAAGTAATCAGTGCTTTCTTTACTATGTTAATAAACAAAATATAAATCTTTAAGAAAATGTTCCATTATTTTTAGGAATTGTACGACTACTAAGACTAATTATATAATTGTCTTTCAGACTTATCAAAATAAAATATAGATTAAACAATTAAGTACCACAACAACAATCAACGAGTGGTATAAATAACACAAAACAAAAAGAAGACAAATTTTCACAAAATATAAACCTATTCAGATACGTTTACAGTATCCGCCAACCCAGTTTTTAAATTATTGTAATAATAATGGTATGGCTCCGGAATCACATTGGATTTACAAAGATCTTGAAGATTTTTGAATTTTTTTCTGTCAATGGGCAACAGACTCTTGTAAGCTATATCCAACATATCAAATCTTTTAATAACATTTTGTATACTGGTTCGTGTGTTAATTTTCAGACAATTTATAGTTTTGTAAGAATCTTCTTCAAAAGTTTATTTATAATTAATCGTAAATAGTTCTTTAGATTGTACATTAACTTCACAAATTTTACTCCACATAACGAGGTCTCCAACCAAGTTCTTCTTCCAGTTATCAAAAATAGTAAGACAACGCTTGAAATCGAAAACAAAAGATTGAGTGACTTCTTTTAATATGTATTTTTTCGCATTAGCTGTCGCCATTTTGAAGGCCAGAATCCATTGATCTGGAGTATATATCGCAATATTTCTGGTGTTCTTTTCAATCACAGAGTGAATGCTGTCACCCTCATTTTGGGTGTGGCCAACAACAAGAAATCTATGTGTAATGTCCACTTTAAATTTCCAAGAACAGTACACATACATAAGAAAAATGATTCTATTGCGATTCTGGCCTCCGCAGTTGTCCGACCAAAAAATAAAAGATTTTACTCCTTCTTTCACCTTCATGCTAATAAAATCGAAAACACAGCTGGCTATTTCATTGGCTCCTTTTTTGCAGTCTGTTCGTCCCAACAATAACAATACCCTTGTAGATTAGCCATATCAAATGGAGTAAAGTTGTGATAGTTTAGTTTTCTTTTATAATAAAAAGTGCTTACATTTCCATGTGGTAAACTTTGAGTTATTTGCAAGTCAAAAGTAACAGCTACTACAGTTTTATCATTCTTAGCAAAATTTTTATCAGTCTCTTTCATCTGCCGAGCCCTATCTTTCTCGGCTAAATGCCAATTATGTTGTGATACTTGGTTATCAGTAGGATTTAGTATATTTTCAAATGCATGACAACATTCGCACTTATCCTTTTTAGGGATATGGAACGAAAGATTGAAATGTTTCTTCTTTTTTATATAAATTTAACATTAATTGACCACGAGTACGCTTCATAATTATTGGTTTTTTTATGTTCACAGGTCCTAAATACTTAAAACGTCGAAAATACGAATAATTTTTGGAAATTATATACTTGACGTAAAATTCGTCGCACTTACATCAGTATCATACGTACGCGCTGTTTCGTCGCCGCGCGCATACTGGTGTGGCGGTCACATGCACTCACGCGGCACGCGGATCGCAACTACGTAAACTAATGCAAGTTACTTATACCAGTTTTGACGGTCTCCGGGCTTAAAATTGTTGTACTTACATCAGTTTGTGAGTTTGTATCTCCGAAACCAAAAGTAATTTTAAGATAAATTTTACAGATATGAAACTATAGGTTATTATAAGGCTATTCATGCAAAAAAGTGATTTTCGTCAATTTGCGGCTTGCACCAGTATACGTAGGACCCGTCGACTGGTACTTTTTCCATAGTAAAATGAATACTTGCCCCTTTTTTCGTATAACATTTTCTATCCTAATGTCGAATGGCATAAAATGTTTAGCATAATAGTCACTTCGCATAATGGGTTTTTGGCATAATGGTCTTTACGCATAACGTATTCTTTGGCATAATTATCAATTTCCCTAATTGTCTTGACCATAACTTTGTTATCTATAAATTTTAAAGTCATAATAATCTTAACGCATACATGAAACAAATACGATAAATCAAAGTAAGTAATTTTTTTTTTTTTTATATACCTAGGACACGTCAATTTGACTTCGTCTCGCCTGATGTTAAGCTAAAGGCAAAGTCTCGGAAAGAGGGTCACCATCGTAAACATTTACCATGTTAACAGTGGTGGCACTCAGCTTGACGACCTCATTAGATGCCTTTTCACGCCCCGCTTAAAGGACCCGGGACTGTAGGAAGAAGGAAACACGTGAGCTGGCAGGGAATTCCAGGTCTTAGTGGTGCGGCATAGGAATGAATCACTGAAACGCTTGGTTCTAGCAGGTATACTCTGCACCGTAAATGGATGACATCTTAGCCCTGCACGTGTCGTCCTGTGAAGGAAAGGGGAGGGTGGGACTAATTGGAAGAGCTCGTCAGAACATTCACCATGGTAGAGACGGTAGAAAACTGCCAAAGACGCAACATCTCTACGCATCTGCAAAGGCTCGAGGGTGTTCGTGACCTCAGGATCCCCAATAATGCGGACCGCACGTCGCTGCAACCTGTCGAGAGCATCTAATAAGTACTTTGCGGAGCCGTCCCAGAGATGTGAGCAGTATTCCACGCAGGAACGAATTTGGGTCTTGTATAGAAGACGCCGCTGCTCCGGCGTGAAAAAACGTCTCACTCTGTTCAGGACTCCGAGTTTACGCGAGGCTGATTTGATGATACTCTCGATATAGTTTTTGTTATTCAGTTTGCAGCGAATATCCATACCGAGGATAGTGAGGTGATCCTGCAGTGGCAGTGGTGTGCTCTGAAGAGTGGGAAGGGGAAGGAAAGGAGATACCTTAGCTGTAAACGCACATGCCTGGGTCTTCTTGGCATTGAACTCGACCAGGTTCCTAGCGCCCCATTGAGAAATGTGGTCCAGGATCCGGTCCAGCTCTGTGACAAGAAGCTGCCTTTTTTCCGCGATATCAGACTGCTTGGCCGCAGGATGTGCGTGATAACTCCCATGTAAGGTGCTGTCGTCTGCATAGCAGTGAATGTTTCCGTTACAGAGCATGTCATTGATATGCAGAAGAAAGAGAGTGGGAGATAAAACGGAACCCTGCGGCACGCCAGCATTTACCTGCAAGAACTCCGAAGCTCGTCCATCACAAAGGACGCGAATACGGCGCCCCTGCAGGAAGCTTGCAACCCAGTTACACAGTCTAGGAGGCAGGCCGAAGGCTGGTAGCTTGGAAAGAAGCGATTTGTGCCATACCCTATCGAAAGCTTTGGCGATGTCAAGACTAATTGCCAGTGACTCACCGTGCTTCTCTATAGCCTCACCCCAAAGGTGGGTCATGTACGCCAGAAGATCACCCGTTGACCGTTTCGGTCTGAAACCGTATTGCCGGTCACTAAGCAAGGAGTGATCCTCTAGGTGGCGCATGAGCTGTGTGTTAATTATGTGCTCGAACACCTCACACAGCACTGAGGTGACGGCTATGGGTCGATAGTTGGCTGGGTCCGAGCGATCCCCCTTCTTGGGGATCGGCTGGACATTCGCCTCCTTCCAAGCCGAAGGCACTGTACCCGAACTGTAGGACAGTCGGTACAGCCGCGTTAGTATAGGAGATAACTCCGCTGCACATTTTTTAAGTACAACCGCTGGAATACCATCAGGACCACTGGCTTTCCGGACATCGAGTGATTGGACATTATGTCATTCATTATTGATTAATGATTAATAATAAGGAATATTTTTTTATTACTTATTGTAATTTTAGGTTTGCGGCAATAGCCTGCAAAAATGAAATAAATTGGGTGTCCCTTGATTGGTATAATCTAATTGTCCTAATATAATTGCAATAGCTTTGGTTTAGGTTAAATAAAAGTTAGATAGGTAGGGTTAGGTTAGAACATGACAAACAACGCACGAGCCGAGCGAGCGAAGCGAGCGTGCCGCGGTAGCGGCCGGCGAAGTGCCAGAAGCGAATCGCACTCTGTAGATTTAACGAAGCAAATAATATTATGTGCGTTTGAAATGTAATTAAAATTTAAGGAGTTAAATTATGTTTAAATATCGTTATACGATAAACCATTATGCTCAATAATTTTATGGTTAAAGATGATTATGACTAAAGTACATGTACGAAAGAAATTATGCGTGAAAATTTTATGCCGAAACAGCGTTATGCGAAAAGATGATTATGCTAAAACCAGTTATGCATTTCGAAATTAGGACTATCAATTTTATGCAACCCAATATGGACCCGTGGAAAAGTGCAAGTGTTCTCAATATGTGTAACAATGAATTCCACCAAGTGCCATCAATCAACAGTTTATATAGTATATCTTAATATTAATTTGACTGTACCGTTATTCGAAGCTTATTTAATTGAGATAGGCACTTCCGTTTCCGCCTGACTATACCTTTCTCTTTTTCCAATATTTCTGTCTCTTTCTGTCACGTCACTTCCGCCTTGCAGTGGTGGGGTAAGTATGCGATCGCCATTTTAACTTCATTGGCGTCTTGTTTCCCGCCGTGAACGGTCGTGTGACTCTTGGCCACAAGACCATAACCTATACCTTTTATATAAATACCTACTAAGTATAAAACTCGTGAGAAGTATTTAATATTAATATATCGTTTTATTCAAAATTCTGATTCTTAAATTTTTTACAAGTACTCTAAATTTAACGGTTTTTCTGTGCGTGAACAAAGTTTAATAACTTTCGATATTTAATATGGAAGAATCGTGTAATAATACCGATAAGGTTGTTAGTGATGTGCTCCCGGGGCCTTCAGCTCCACGTAAGCGGCGAGCTCGGTCGAGCAGCTCTAGTTGTTCTAGTTCTAGTAACTCAAGCTCTGAAAGTAGCTCCTCGTCTAGCGGAGGTAAACCGAAAAGGAGTCGTCGCAAGGGGAAAAAAAGAGACAATCGTAAGCTTGTTTCTAATCGTAAGGTACGTAAATTAACGCAAGAAATACGTGACCTTCGCCAGCAAATAAATTATAAGGAAAAAGATCGTCATGTGAGTACAAATTTTGATTACGATTCTATTTCTTTATTGTCGGGTGTTAGTGAAAATAACTACGAACAAAATATTTTAAACGTTGAAAATGATAATAGTGGGTCTCATATCGATCAAGGATTTCGTTTATCATTAGAAACTAAACTAAAGGAGCCGGCAATGCCTAAAACTTCCGAAAAATATTTGGAGATGTTGTGTGATTTGCAACACTTCGATAAGAGTGACTGGGATCAGATTAGGTATTCCGATACTCAAAAATTGTATAACCATTCGCCGGGTTATACAGATATCGAAATAAACGAAGAAGTTAAAGCATACGATTCTCCACGACACCTTGTATATGCTGATAAAGCGTTTGCAGGCCTGACCATGTGTGTACTCAAACAACGTGAGGGGTTACAAGAAATCCTTGCGGACCTATTGCTATGGGCAAGGCATTGTGAGTCACTTAATTATGATGCCCTGCAGCAAAAAGTTAATGACCTTTTTTCCACAGGAGATTTTAATAATTGTTCCTCAGATTTAATACAGATGGTTTGTGGGCATCGTGCTGAAATTATACAGATGCGTAGAGACTGTGTCACCAAACAGGCAAAGGACCCTATGTTGAAGGCCAGCTTGAAAAGAATTCCACCAACATGTACCAACTTGTTTAATGCGGAGAAGTTTACTGCTACAGTTGAGAAAGCTGGTGGAATTAGGAAATGTTTTTGGCCAAAGGCTGGCACGTCTTCTGCCTCGCAGGCTGAAGTGAAAAAGTCTCGTGGTCCCTCGCAGGGATCCAGGTTTCGCCACAAGCCCTCGCAGGGTTATTCTCATCTAGCTTCGGCTTGTCAACACAGTAACGCACAAGTGCATTGTGTTGGAAAGATTCCGCCTTTGCAAAGTGGACACAGCTGCTGTCAAGCACCCTCGCAGGGTGTTCATAACATTCATGGTCAAGCAGCCCAGTACAGTTCGGTCGCACCGAATAGTCGCAATTTTCGAGGCCGCTCGGGTGCAAAACAAAATAATCAGCCTAGGTACAGGCAAAAGCGTGCATCTTCACCTACCCATCGGAATGACGGAAAACGACGTAAGTATTGACTCGTTCCGGGCAGGCCGTCTCCTTCAGTTTCGGGATCGATGGGAACAAATGAAGGCACCAGATTATATCTTAAACATTGTAACCGGGTATCGCATACCCTTTTGTCGGAAGCCACCACTTGTTCACCCAGGTGCTATGAGCTCAAATCTAAATATCCCAGAATCTGTTGCAATGACATCTGTCATAGACAATATGATAGAACAGGGAGTTCTAGAACGAGCTGTAGTTTCACCAAGCTTCCTTTCATCGATGTTTCTTGTTCCGAAAGGCGACGGTTCGGCCCGTCCGATATTCAACTTAAAAGCACTAAACCAGTACATCAAAACAGATCGATTCAAACTAATAAATGCATATCGAATACCAGATTTTCTGCAATCACAGGATTGGCTATGCAAAATCGATCTGTCACAGGCCTATTTTCATCTATCCGTGGCTCGCAGCCACAGGCGATTCCTACGCCTCGTCTATCGAAATCAATTACTCGAGATGACTTGTTTGCCTTTTGGTCTAAGCACAGCGCCCAAGACCTTTGCAGCGCTAACAAATTGGATAGCTCAGACTCTCAGGCAACAAGGCATCAGGATAATAGTCTATCTCGACGATTTTTTGATAGCAAATCAGGACGAGGGCAAGCTTCGGAGTCAGGTAAATATTGTGCTCAACACATTAGAAACACTAGGGTGGGTGATAAATTACAAAAAGTCTATAACTACCCCGTCGAGGAGCCTAGCGTTTTTAGGAATTCATTGGGATCCATGGTTGAACCACAAGCGCCTTCCCGACGAGAAAATACCTGGCCTGTTGGTCAAAATAAGTCGCATGCTGCGGAAGCAACGAACAACTCTCAAAGAACTCCAAAGCCTCGTAGGCTTTCTCAATTTTGCCAGCTTTGCAGTTCCCAAAGGGAGACTCAATTTCAGAGCGCTTTTGAACTTCCTAAACCAAGTGTTGAGGTCAGACCACAGGATCGTGCACACTCTGCCCCTCTTGGCTCTAGACAACTTGGTGTGGTGGCATCGGAATTGCCAGAACCCGTCGGCCTTACATATGCCACCTCCTTCGCACTTTCTAACTACAGATGCGTCGGACATAGCTTGGGGAGCCCGCCTGGACAACCTGTCTCTCTCGGGTCTGTGGTCAGAGGGGGAGAAAAACCTCCACTGCAATCAAAAGGAGATGTTGGCAATCCTAAAAGTGTTCCAAAATCACTGTCAGCTCCTGAGTCACCAGACGGTATTAATTCAAAGCGACAACAAGTCTGTAGTCGCATACCTTCGTCACGAAGGAGGTACCAAGTCAATTCCTCTCCTAGAACTGACCAACAAAGTTTTTCAAATAGCAGAGAGTTGTCAAAATCAAAATCAAAAATAATTTATTTTGCATAGACCATTAAATCGGCACTTACAAAACGTCAACATAAAGTAAATATTAAATACTAACTAATACTAGTAAATGGACCACCGGTTCGAAACGCGGCCCAGACCTGAGAAGACTCCGGCAAGAAACTCAGCGGGCTTTTTTTTTTTTTTTGGTCTATTTACAAAACATTTACTTAGCCTAAAACTTATGGTCTAGATACAATGTTTTGCTTGAGTAGCACAGCAGAGCGAACAGCTCATTTCCAAGCTTGTTTATCATTTAAATATTCTTGGATTTTATAATAGCCTTTCTGGCACAGTTTGCTCTTTACTGTATTTTTAAATTTATTAACAGGTAAATCTCTGATTTCATTAGGAAGCTTGTTAAAAAAGCGAATACAGTTGCCCTGGAAAGAATTACTTATTTTATGGAGTCTGCTATGACAAACTACAAGATTGCTTTTATTTCTAGTATTTATATTGTGCCTGTCACAAAGTCTTGGAAATTTTGCAATATTTTTCCTGCAATTGCAATTTTTTTCACATACATATGAATGCCTTCTATATACCCGGCATATACAACAGTCACGCGGATCACCTGTCCAGGTTTCGTGTGGCGCCGGAGTGGCATCTGACTCCAGAGGCTACAAACAAAGTTTTCTCCAGATGGGGAGTTCCACTAATCGACCTGTTTGCGTCCAATCGGGCTCATGTTGTGTCGAATTACGTGACTCTGGATCAGCTCGACGACAAAGCCCTGTTTCACGATGCTTTCTCCCAGAGGTGGAACTACAACCTAGCGTGGGTGTTTCCTCCACCATACCTAATTCCCAAAGTGTTGAGTTATCTCAATCAAGCTCAGGGAACGTACCTTCTTGTAGTTCCACGATGGGAGCGAGTGTTCTGGCGTCCCGATATCAAATCGCGTGCCCTAGCAGCTCCATTCACACTTTACCATCTAGAAAAAGTTCTGATCGACGTAATGACAGGACTACCACCACCGAACGTCCTAGACATGACTCTAGAGGTATGGAAATGTGGGGGTGGACTGGGTCTCTAACAGACTGGAATGATACCCAACTCCAACTGCTAGAGAAGTCATGGCGTCCATCGACTCGTAAGGTGTATAGTGTAGCGTGGAAGAGATGGGTAGTTCGGTGTCAAAATCACCAATTTATCCCCTCTACTCCAACAGCTAGTAATTTGGCAAGATTTTTATCAGATTTACATTTAATTCACAAATTATCTTATTATACTATTTTGTTACACAAATCAGTAGTAGCAACCGTTTGCAATCCCGAATTATCCGGTCAATTAAGTACTAATGTGCTGGTAAAACATGTTCTAAAATCTATAGCGTTACAGAAGCCGGTCTCTCACGCAAAGCCTCCCATTTGGAACATTAACGATTTGGCTAGTTACTTAGAAAGTAATCGTATTGATGAAACTAATTATTTCCAAGTACAGAGGCATACCGCCATTCTTCTTCTTCTATGCTCTGGGAGAAGGATACATGATTTAACTTTGCTAAGCATTGATTCAAAAAACTACTTGATTCAAAATAATGGGCTAGTGTTTTGGCCAATTTTCGGTTCTAAAACGGATTCTGTGGATTATAGGCAATCTGGCTGGAGGTTAATTGATAATCAAGAAAGTAAAAACTTGAACCCAGTTTATTGGGTTAAGCAAACGATCTCCCTTTTAGAGAATCGTAGAATTTCGGCAAAATCCAGTATTTTGTTTATAAATATTAGAGGTGAACCAAGACCTGCCTCAAAAACCCTAATTGCAGGTTGGATCAAATCCTTATTAGTGGAGGCTGGTATAAAGGCCTCCCCTGGGAGTATTAGATCGGCCGTGGCCTCAAAAAATTGGGTTGATAATTATCCTATTGAAGATATACTAGCCAGAGGAAATTGGAGATCGCAAAATACCTTTTGCAAATTTTATAGACGTGAAGTTATGCCCAGCGTTAATCAATCCTCGGTAACCACATTATTTAATCCAGTTGATTAAATGCTCATATGATTTATTGATTCATTACTTAGTCTCACATTATGTACGTATGAAGTGGTTTACTTTAATAAATATTTTTTCTAAACAGCGTCATATCATGTATTTTTTCTAAACCTGTAGCTTATCTTATTACCTCTTACATAGGTAATTTCTATTTTTTATTGCTACCATTACTTTACAGCAAATATATCTATATAATTATAAATAGTCACATTGGCGTCCTCCGTCACTTCCACCAGGCGATAACAAACACGTCTCAATTAAATAAGCTTCGAATAACGGTACAGTCAAATTAATAGCAGCGTTTTACCTGAAAATAAAACGCATATTAATTTACTTACCTTATTCGAAGCTTATAAATCATTTCTGCCTGGTGAACAAGACTCAATGAAGTTAAAATGGCGATCGCATACTTACCCCACCACTGCAAGGCGGAAGTGACGTGACAGAAAGAGACAGAAATATTGGAAAAAGAGAAAGGTATAGTCAGGCGGAAACGGAAGTGCCTATCTCAATTAAATAAGCTTCGAATAAGGTAAGTAAATTAATATGCGTTTTATTTTCAGGTAAAACGCTGCTAATAAATCCAAGAAACGTATAGTTACTGCGCGGATAGAACACATTCTGAACACAAAAAAAGAAAAAAAAACATTTTAGGTTCAAGCTATAAAATAAGCGAAAGGTGTAAGCCAGGATAGTAGAAAATAGAGAATTGTAGGATCTCCCTACTCTACTGAGAAAGATGCGTGCGATATTTATGAATATATAATTACTTACTGTTTTTAGTATGGCTGGGGTATCACCCTTAACAATGCAGATAATGGTTTTTTAATGAGTAAAATTTTGACTTATATTATAAGTATTTCTACTATCCTCTCCAGATAAGCTAATTTACTTGTATTAGGTGGAAGGACACCCCTTCCACCTAATACACCCCTTCCACCTAAGACAGCCAGATGGACTGACGTCCTGAAAAAGGTGGGTGCGACAGACTGGATGCGGTAGGCAGAGGGTCGACCAAAATGGCGCACATTGGGAGAAGCCTATGTGGGCTAAATAATTGATTGGTTGATCACGTTGGTAGTGTATCTAATGGCCAGGATTAAAACCTGGAATCTCTCGATCTTCGACTCGTCTCCTTATTCACTAAGCTACTGATGGTTCTCTCTTGTCCTGTTTACGCAGAACCTAAACTACTGGGGCTACAAAACTTGAAAAGTGAATTCACCTGGAATGAAGCCTCAGTTCTCTGTATACAGGTCTCCATCATATCACTGGCCATCAACTTGAGCCTTTGCTCTAAATGGGAACGGAACTCGGGCTCCGGCCAATGCAAGTCTCTGATGAAACACTGCAGCGCATCCAGTTTCCAGAACAACTCTTCGCTGGTTGAGCATCCGTTGCTGGTCAAATTAAAGAAAACATTGTTTTGGTTATATGTCCAATTTTGTATTAGAAGATTCTTTTTTATTCTCATCAATATCAGGCTGATAGCAGGGAACACATGTTTAAACATTTGGCTAATTTGGTCCATGAAAATACATTGTGAGAGCGACTGTGTTTTGTCCTCCGAACCCCGAAAAGGGTCTCTCCTTCAAAGCTTTATCAGTTATCAGTAGATAGTTGACTTATGCTCTTAAGATTGTTGCCCTTGTTGGCCAAAAAACACTCTCTTTCTATACATAAGACGCTCTTTCTTACTTTAGACATCTCACTACTTATCACTATTAAAAAACGGTTTCTTCAATCAAAACTTACCCTTTAATCTCCCATCTTTCCTTTTCAAATCCTTTATGCAGGGACTGCGCAATGGATGACTCCATCAGGTCCACGTATCGCACCACTAGGGGTGCAAAAGTTTCCCGCAGGTGCTCATGGAACCGCCCACCCTTAAGATTCTCTACACCAAAATGACCTATTAATGATATTGATAACTGAATTCGAATATATTGTGTGTATTGATAGGAGTGCTAGAGGGGACTTTCGATTTTGAAAAGGCGTTTGAAATCTAATAATATTATATTTTGTATTAATAGAAGTGCTACAAGGGACATTTTTAGATTTTGAGAAGGTGTTTGTAACAAAAAATAAATTAAAATACATTTGATTTATTTTAAAAACAGGTGTACATAATTAGAATATATTCTGATAATGGTCACAATATGTCTAACAGTTTCGAAGAAATGCGTGGGCATCTATAAATTCGTATCATAATGTCATTGTGAGAATATACTGCAGTTCCAATAACATTATATACATACGTGTGGAATTGAGATTCTCCTCCTTTTTTGAAGTTGTTTTGAAACTCAGAAATATTAAAATAAAGTTGTTATCGTTTGAGAAGGGAAAATGTTTTCTTATTTTTTTCCTCTCCACCTCTTCTTCTCTCTCCTCTATCTATCTACCTTACTCATCGTTCTCTCTATCTAATTCCCAGTCCTCTCTCAAACGTCCTTCCTCCTACTCTTTCTCTCTCTCTCTTATTTATTAAACTATAAAAATTATCTTCATTGCAGGGTATTCTACAGAAGATGTATTCCCAGTCAGCGATTTTAATTTGCCCTATTCCTCCTACACAGCAAAATGTTAAGTCAAAATAAAATATTTACCATCTGTCCTCAAATAGTCGTTCAAGATCTGGAACAGTGGGAACGAATCCCAGGTGTCTGGAGGCTGTTCAGCCAACACTCTGTCCATATCCACGCCGAAAAGTGCCCAGAAGATTTCCGCATGCTCTACCAGTAGTTCGGAGAACCACGCAAACGCCTGCATAGAAATATGATAGATAGGTATTATGGATATTTAAAACCATCGAAATCTATCGTTTCATCTAAAATATTCTCTGTTATTAAAGAATTGATTTCAGAATAATATAAAAAGTATTCATTCGAAAATAATATATCAAACATGAATCATCAAGCTTCTTTGGTAAGTAAACTATATTTAACTGACCTTTAAATGCTAATTATCGTATTCATAATAAAGAAATCATTAATAAAAATTCTAATAACAATAAAAACTGAGTTAGTTCGGCTTATATTATTTCGTAATCAGATCGTTAATATAAAAAACTTTGTTGGTGACAACAACTGTCTTTTGATACAAAATCAAAAATATATGGGATTGCCACCATAAACTGGGCTAAAAGAAACATTTTAATCTGCACTTCCTTCCTTTGAAGTTCGTAACTGAATAGATGAGTTCAGTTAGTGATAATAACAGATAATACTATGCTGCATATAGTGCTGAGCTTTTGTAGAGTCCCAGTGTAAGAGAAGAGACAATAGGTCTGAAAACTTCAACTTTCAAGTCAATAAACCAGTAAACGACACTAAAACTTGACAGAACCAAAAAAAATTGACGAAACTTTGCCTGAAAATCTAGATAACTATGATGATGTTCAAAGTATGAAATAATATAAGCGCAATAACTCAGATAATTTGAATAGATTGCCATTTGTTCCGTATAATATCCAATCAATGCTTAAATAGTACTTAGATATAATAATTGTACTAGAGAAGTTTATAAATATTTCCTAAAAAGGTTACCCAAGCACGGTAATCAGAATATTTACAACATAATCAGAAATATAATGACATACCAGCCAATTCATAATTAAAAAGTTCTTCATGCAAATTTCAACACATGGTGAATAAGATAACTCTACGTCACTAGAAGCAAGGAAAACAGTACTGATACTAGTATAGTATTTTATGATAATGTGCAACGCCTAACGGTACTGAAGATCTAATGTGTATCATAATGGTCAACAAAATAAGGTAACAACGAAAACCATTTTCAAAGGTTCCTTGTTGTAAAATAGTTTTTGATAAAGCATTTGATTCGTTTACCATAACTATGACGCACTTTGGAACCTTTAAAATAATTTTCGATTCAACCAATATTATAGAGCAAACTGAAGCAGAGGATCATAAAAATAATAATAGCGATACGAAAGCGAAAATCTGTTGTAATGTGCTCAATGTGTCGTATGTCCTACATATATGTAATGTGAAGCATTTGTTCCCGAAAGTAATGTCATGTATCGTGGGTTGAATTCGGAGTAGACTGTAGAAAAAAATATACAAAATTCACTTTTCATTGCAGACATAAGGACTGAAAACCCTGCCAATTATTTTTTTTACATGTTTTAGAGAATATTTTTGATTGGAGCCCTTAATGAAAAGTTAGATCTTAGTCAGTTAAAACCGTCTATTGCATTCGTAAATCATGCAATGCCTTGTTCCTAAACTATTGAAGTAACATCAAAGCATTTGCCCAAGCGAGTTCAACTATCATTTATCGAGTCTACTCCTTTTATATTGTGATCAAACCAATCAAAGTGAAGTATGACCAAGATCGAGTGAACAAACGATTGACAAGTGATCGTTCAGCTGAGCAATCAATCAAATTCATGAGTAGTTACATTTTGTTGACCGCTAGAGTCCGGTTTTGTGTTATAAACCTGCGGAGAAATAAAATATAAGATAGAAGTGGATAATAAAGTCATAGTTATACTTAGCGTACATCCAGTGTCGGAAAGTGAACATACGGGACCATTCACTTGACGACTAAGCGACATAAAATATATAATTGGACAAAATGAAACATTTTCCAATGAGCAATTTGGTATTAATGATATTTACCTGTTAATACTTACAACTCGTGCGAGTTAACATGGCACCTGGCTCGGGGCTTTGCGCGGGGGAGCGGGAGGCGTGTACGCTGACGCTACTAGCCTCGCACGGCGAGAGCGGGGTCGCGCGCGGGGAAGCGGGAGGAGGGTGTCTTCGAGGCAGGTGCCATGTTAACTCGCACGAGCTATAGTTCTACTTTGTTTTGTATCGCTAGTTGCAAGGAAAATGTTTGATTTTCATTTTAATCTGTTGAAATAAATAATACGGCCTTATCATGTCCCACACTAATAGCGACAGGAGAATAGGATGCTATCCAGTAAACATATACACATTGGTCATATATTTTAAGACTAATGTCATTGGTCATACAGTCCTCGATAGCAAATATCGTTACAAGCAACTCGAAACTGAATCTAAAAGAGGTAGGAATTAGTCTTAACATATTTTGACCAAAACAGAAATCACGACATTCAGGATAGACATAGACATATCTGAGCAAATGTTAAAGAGCATAACTTGGCAATAAACCAACTCTTAAATGTTCAAATATATTTGTTTTATGTTATACTCCAAACTTTGCTCCATTCAGGGTGAGAACATTTGCCTTCAGTGTATCTAGCTACTTTACCTCTGCATAATGTTCTTCGTTTTGTTGCAGGAGGTCAACACACAGTTCTGCTAAATGAATGAGGTCCTCTAATTTTTTAGCAGGTGTAACCATGGTTTCACCTCTTAGATCCTCTGTAAAAGATTTATCAGTTTTATTTAATGTATGAATAACGTGTTTAGAAGTAACTAAATAAAATATAACTGCTCTTAGTGATATTAGAAGAGTTATTGTTTTTTTTTGCTCTAAAATGTTCAAAGTCAGATAAACTTTTGTAAGTACGTTTTAACGGTGTTGCATGTTGAAACTTAATTATTATTTCATAAGTATATAAATTACCTTCAATATTAGCCTTTTGACTAAGCTGTGTGTAATTCAACAGTGCTGCGTTCTCTAGACTTGTTTGTATCATAGATCTTACTTCTTCAGGGGCTACGGGAGTTACTACATCTTTCATCAGAACCCGTTCTAATAGCGACAACGTAGCCTGAAAAAGTTATTACATTTAGTCTTAAGATATCATCAATGTTATCTATATTGCAGTCCACTGCTGGACCTAGGCCTCACTCAGACAGCCTCCGTGGCGTGGCGGTAATGAACGCAGCCGCTTCGATCCCCGCTCAGTGCAAATATTTGTATGCTTATATATGAGTATTTGCATTGATCTGGTTGAGCCTCGGAAAACACGTTAAGCTGACGGTCCCGGCTGCCATACAAACATGTATGGCAGTCTTTATAGGGGAATTGGGTGATTTGGCCCCACAAAGAAGAGCTGATCACCCGCCTGGTCAAACGGTGTCCCCACTGGCAATAGTAGTGGTAGGTCTCACCCAATATCGGAGGGCTTTAACCGACTGTTTCCACGCTGGCCAAACAATTTGGAACAGGGTTTTATTTGGAGATATCCTTCTTGCAGTGATCTCGTCTGCGTATCTTTCCGTAAGTTACTCCTTAAGATATTTTTCTTTTAAATAATCGTTAAACGATCGTCCTATACACTTAAACAACCTGCATTCTTGCTGGAGAAAGTGTTCTGATTATTTAAAAGAAAAATATCTTAAGGAGTAACTTACGGAAATATACGCAGACGAGATCACTGCAAGAGATTTTCGGGAGTTACCCAAGCCAATTTCATATCCCAATCCCTATCGGACTATCTTTACCGGACAAAATTTTAGCACAGCATTTCCTCCAAAGATTGAAATGTCAGACGATAATCGTGCCCGTAAAAGGTAAACCACCACCAAGAGCACAAAGCATAGGAAACAAGATGCTTTGAATGCAACCGACATCAAACCTTTTTTTTTTTTTTTTTTTTCCGTTGTGGAATGCTTTTAAGCACTTCGCTCACCCCCCACGGGGGCAGGGAGCGGGCTTCGTGTGGGACTCCTAGCCTCGAAGGAGGCCAGACTACCCACTAAACCACCACGGTGTCCGTCGTCACCACATATCGACGATGGCGGGAACAACATCTTCCGCCATCGTCGTGTGGGTCGCCCGCCGCTGATCTACGGCAGGCCCGTCTCTGGTGCGGCAGAAGAGGAGTCCTTCTGCCACCCGCCTAGGCAAGGCACACGCGACACGACGTGCGCCTTCAACCTCGAGGCCTATGTAAGGGCAGCAGACGCCCCCGCGTCTACTGCCCGGCCCGGTTAGGGGGGGAGGAGTTGGTGGTACCGCCTCCTCTGAGCCCCGGTTCTCTTGCGGCGCTGTGGGAGGGAAAGGGGGTCACATTCCCTCTCCCTCTCCGCCGCCTCCTTCTGCGAGATAGCCGTCTCGCAGAAGGTCTGAACCGCTGCCCACGCCTCATCGCCGCCGTCGACCATAGACAGAACTACGGCCGGCAGCGAGAGGTCCGTCCCCACTTCGGCGATGAGAGCACGCCGCTCCCCAGCCCACGCGGGGCACTCCTCTAGGGTGTGCTGCGCCGTGTCATCATCGCCGCCACAGTGGTGGCACCCACTGGTCGGCTCTCGTCCCACCCGGCACAGGTAGCTTCCGAAGCATCCATGCCCCGAAAGGACCTGCGCCATGCGGAACGTTACCGACCCCACCGACATCAAACCTGTGATAATTATGATGAATGCTGTTTGAAGCCAGACAATGTTTTTGTCTCCTCGAATCAAACATACCTTTAGTGCCCCTTCTGGACGTCCGAACGGGAATGCATATCTGAAGTTTGTAATCTGATGTTGTAATAACGCCTTCAATCTTTCCTTTATCTCTGCGAACTTTTCTTTCTCTTGAACCGTGATGCTGCCTACCCCGTCCGGCCTGCCAGTCAACGTCGCTGTACTGTGAACCACTTCCACCGTAGGGCTTACTCTAGTTGGGCACAAGCGGGATATAGGGTAGGCTGTGAAATCAGCAGCTTATACTACTAACTAACTTCTATACTAAATAAATTCTTAACAATATTATAAATCACTGTATCTTCTTCTAGATTTTTAATACAATTGTCTTTCCTGTAACTTGCTTTTTTAATTTTGTTCTTAAGTATGAATGTATCAGTTATGTGCAATAATTCTAATATGTGATGATTTTTCTGTTTAAATTGTTGTGATGTAATGTTACACACTGTGTACACACGTGAATCAATGTTTTACTTTGTTTCGGTTAAAATGCAATATGGCGTGTGCTATTTAACTCTTAAGCAACTAGCACTTCTACATTAAACTTTGTGAAACGACTTTGTTTTTCGGAAATTACTTCGTGAAGTGTATGTAGATTACTAAATCCAATTTTGGTTTTGCAAGTGCAATCATTGTGATACTTTCCAATTCATTTATTTTATTTGTGTCTTCTGTGTCTCTTCTGCTGAATCCACTTGGCCCGAAAGTACGTTAGTAAGGTGAAGCAGGCATAGTTAGTAAGCACACTTAGTACGATTGCAGTAGTAAGTTAGTAAGATCTAAAGTTAGAAGCAACATCACATTCGGTGAGGCGTGGGGATCGTGGTTTTCTCTATTATGTGACTCTGAAGCTGATTTTGACTTTGGATTACTTTGAAATATATTATGCATGATAATTATTGTAATTCAAAAAATAATATTTGAATGAGATGAAAAAAATATTCGTAATTTTGATGTCATTGAACCAATTTTTACTCAGTGATGCTGATGGATTATATGATCTTATTATACTTACTCAAAGTTTTAAATTATTTTTGATTATATGTAATGATACGATTGAGTTGTTTAGAATACATATAATTTTATCAAATTCAGCTCCAATTCTATTAATTTATTACCACTAAATCACATACACAAATAGTTGCGGACCTAAAATACCTCCTTGAGGGACACCACATCTAACATTTACCATTCAATTACTTATTTACAAGTGCAGGTACATTCATATTTTTAGATAACAAATAAATCGGTTTTAATAACCAACTTCATTATTACAAACTTTATATTTATCTAATGTAAAATCATTTTAAATGATTAGTTACAATAATTTACACTCATTTTTCTATTTACTAGCAATATCAGCAATTTCAATAAGTAACTATTTAAATAGTGCGAAAAGTATCTTTGCCTTTTTCGTTTGAAATGAAAACAAAAATCGCTGATTTTGCAACTTTCATCTTTAATTTATCCATCTACCCACCTGTTACCATGGACATGACTGGCACAGAACGCGAAAGAGTAATGCATGAGAGTTGGGTCAACAGTTTGTGCCCCGCTTTCAGCAACATCCAAGAGATCAGATAGGTAACAGAGATGACGGTAACAACCTCTGACGCCGTATCTCGCGCAGTACTCGTCTAGAACGAATACTTGGCCTGGAGAGAACCAACCCTGAAATGAGTAAATTGATTGGTTAAGGTTACTAAGGTTAACCTAGGACTTTAAGATCATCTTCGTCTTTTCCCTCTCCATCTCCTTCTTCCTACAGTCCCGGGTCCTTTAAGCGGGGCGTGAAAAGGCATCTGATGAGGCCGTCAAGTTGAGTGCCACCACTGTTAACGTGGTACATGTTTACGATGGTGACCCTCTTTCCGAGACTTTTAGCTTACCATCAGGCGAGGTGAAGTCAAATTGACGTGTCCTTTATAAAAATACCAAACCACATGATTAACGTTTTTTATACCAGTTAGGTGGCAGACAAGCACAGGCAGACAACCCATGACAGAGAGGCAGACGACATGATGGTAGTGGTTATCAAGGATACCCAAGTTACGTTTATATGGTTTTCTTTTTTTTAAAATTACAATAGTAATTGGATGTCACTTTACTTTAGTAAAATTAACGATTGATATTCATGAAATTCAAAGACTCATTTTGAATGAAAATAGAGTCTAAAGCCAACGAAGCGAGAGAAAAAAGGTAAACAATGTTTCAGCGGTTCCAAACTTTTTTATTTGATAATGATTACGTGTCACTTCAAGCGCGTTCCAGACGGGGATGAAATTGCTCATAGGATGGTGGATCTGATAGTTTAGAAGTTTAGAACCACTGTGCTGACAGCTTTCCTGTACTACGAAATACGCAACGACAGCTGTCGCTCGGCCATTGTCGCGTACGTGTGATATGTGCGACAAGGACAGAGAAAATAATTGCTAGTTATCGCAACATAACTCAGTAATAGTAGCTTTGTTTACCTTTTTTCTCTCGTCTCGTTGGCGTTACTATAATATATATTATACTAAAAATATAATGACTGTCTCACCAGTGAACAATAAGGGTCTTGCAATCGATACTTCAACGTAAGAGACTGTAGAGTACAGAATAGTTGATGATGATCAAATTGACATGGATCTGCTTGAATATAATCTTCCATGCCATGCTTGCGAGCTTTGTCTGCGTCTGAAAGGTGAAGTCTTCTAATTTGTTCATTGAACATTATTAAATATTCGATACCTATTACTAATTACCGATGTAACAATTTCTTTAGATGTCCTATTACTTGACAATGTATCTTCAAAAAATAAAATTTGCACACTCATCAAGGTAATAAGCAGAGCACTTGCACATTATTGTAAACGAAATCACCTTTTGTACCTGTCTTATGAGAATAAACTTATTTGATTTGATTTGATTGATTTGTTAATCTGCAGAAAAAATCTGAACTTACGACAGAAAAGCATCTGAATTAATATAGCCCTATTATTAAAACCATTGAATCTATGAAACAAATAAATCTCTCTGAACCGACTGTAAAGATTAATTTTATTAAAAATTTTCAACAGTAATGAAAACAAGAAATAAAAAAAATACTTCTTTATAAATGGCGTTTTTCACGGAGTAGGAAATATCCTTGCCATGAATATATAGATAGTTAAAGATTGTGTTTAGAGAGACGCTAAAGAATATGGATGGGATAAGAAGAAATACTGAAAATTGTTGTAAATACCGCTGATCAAAATATAAATGAAAATGTTCATATATTACTTTACTTGATAGGTAATTATTTACTTGATATCAATAAAGTAAAGTAATAAAAAGCAGATTGGTGATAGAAGAATTAGAAAAATAATAGAAAGTGCAATCGTTTCTATGAGAGCAAACAAGGAAAGAAATATAGGTTACAAACCTCCCATAATCTTATGATGAGTATCAGATGTGGTCGGTGGCGTAGGTTTATGACTTTGACCTGTAGCTCTATACAACGCCATAACCCATAAATGACATTCATTCTCATCGGTAACTCCCATCAGAACCGATTCTCCATCACGAACCGCATTCATAAAGTATTTAGCTCCTTCCAGTTCTGCAATTACATTAACTTCATTGATACCTTCTACTGATATACAATTTTCATATTTGATAAGAGTTTAAAGTGTATGCTTAGAAAAATTTAAATGTGCTTTAAAAATTTGGGATATATTAAAAAATAAATATGTAAAAAAGTTCATTACCTATTTTTTTGTTGTTTGGCTTACCTTGTCCAACAATCAACTGAGCTGTAAAAGAAAACAAACATTTTAGAAAACTGTAAGGTTGAGTCTTATTCCGTAGTAAAATACCCCATAATTGTATGAAGTAAGGCCAACGAAGCGAGAGAAAAAAGATAAACAAAGTTTCAGCGATTCCAAACATTCATCACTTCAAGTGCATTTCAGACAGGAATGAAATTGCTCATAAGATGGCGGATCTGACAGTTTAGAACCGCTGTACTGACAGCTTTCCTGTACTACGAAACACGCAACGATAGCTGTGGTTCCGCCATTGTCGCGTACGTGTGCCGTGTGCGACAAGGACAGGGAAAATAGTCGCTAGTTATCGCAACCTAACTCAGTAATGGTCGCTTGTTTACCTTATCTTTATTCTCGTTGGCTTTACTTTAGATTTGAAAATGATTTGGGTTATTGAAGATCAGACACACAAATCCTTGAAAGTACTATTAATTGATGGATCAATTTGCGAAGTTTTATTCAAGGAATGACAGAACCAAACAAACAAATACCAATATAACTTAATTTATCCAAAAGAAGTCGAAGGGCCTACCATAACGTGGTATCGTGGTTGAGAAAGGAGGATGAAGCTATTTAGGCTGTAGGTATAGCTCCTCTGCCTTTCTCGTCTGGAAAACGAATACGGCCACTGGTCCACATGTTATGTAGACATTCCTAATTCAAAAACGAATTTCTAATTTAAAAAAGAAAACTAAATTGCAGCATCTCTTATTTAAGGATCCGGTCGTAATGAAATCAAAAATTCCTTGTAAACCTTTCTTCTTGAAGAAAACTTCGCTTCACTTATGCTATCATTATCATATCAGTCACACATAGTCCCCTGCTGAACATAGGCCTTACCCAATCAAGGTCGCCAGGAAGTGCTGGATGCGGGCTGCTTTAGATCGGTCATTCTGGAAGTCTATGGTAGAGGCCTATGTTCAACAGTGGACTTATGCTATAATACATCCAAAGATAAGAAACAGTACTGTACCGCTTGATAGCTCGATATAGTCCACTGTGAACCCATCCAGCTGCATCATCTCCGCTGGTTCGGACTTTTTGTCCTTATACGAGCAAAGCGCGAAGGTATACTGGCTCACTTGTACCAAGACCATATATCGGCGTTTCCATTTCCGCCATACATTTTTGCCGATTACGTGCAGATAACTGAAATTATAAAAGAATAATTGAAATACTGTAAGTACTTATGCGTCCGTAGTTTCAAAATATGTTGTTGGATTCTGACAGAGAAGCATTTTTATAACAGTTATTCTACCGAAAGACCGATAGAAGTTGTAGCAAACGAGTGCTGGAGATAGGATAACGGCAAACGTTGTCTTCCAGCCCAATTGATTCACCCAAAAACCCCCTATAGACGCGGGATAGCATCCAAACCACCCCCTAGGCAAGGCCGCAATCGTAGCCGTAGGTCTGATGGGAGTCCTGGGACATCCTTCCGAGGGCTTACCCGGGGCTCCCAACCATAGGCTGTTCGGCGTTACGGTGAGGGTTTTTAGCCGGTAGGAGTCCGGAATAACATCCATGAAGGATTTTACCTCACGGTAAAAAATCCCCAATTGACTTATTACTATTAGAGATATTTCGGCACTATTGCTATGTTTTGTTTAGTAAAGAGTATCTTATACGTATCTTATCCAGTTATCTTCATTAATATTGGTATACATTTAGTACTTACCCACAATGCTTCATATTTAGAGGTTTGTCCATTCGGCATGCAATTTTGATTCTCAGATCTTGGTCCGGCAAGTTTTTAGGTACTGTCATACGATGCCATTCCGGTACCTGGAAACCATAATACATGAATTTATCGAAATGCAGATAGTAGCTAGAGGATTCAGATGGTTTGGATTCTGAAGACATTGGCAAGGTTCCACCCAGATGTAAAATAGCAAAGCATACCATACTAAAGTAACACTTAAAACTATGAAAGAAATTATAAAACTTTCATAATCTTCTAAATCAATATCGTTTTCATTAAGTATATGACCCACCTTACTAGATAAAGGTGTAGGTTTCAGCACCACTTTTCCAAGTTCTTTGTCCTCGAGTGCAAGAACCCCTGGATTCTCAGTGTATAGTTTAACTTTCACTCCTGGTAGGGGCTGTGTCGTACTGAAGTCACCTTGAGTGTCCCACCTTTGGGATAAAAAATCACAGTATATGTGATTAATTTTCTTATCACGGAATAATAGAGGATCTTGTGAATAAATATCAAAGTAGAATGGGAGCGCCTTATTTCGTAGAAAGAAATTTCATAGAATTTCATTTTACAGAAAATGTTTCATATAATATTTGGTTCTTATATTTTTATTTCGAATATTATTGTTTCAAAGACAATTTACCACAATGAATCACTTTTCACAGAAACACAATTTAATGAATTTTTTTTCACATATTTTTGTTTAACATACTTATCAAACTGTAGAATTATTATTTAAGGAATCTTAAAAACAACCACTAACCACCATCTATTTCAAACAGTAAAATTTAGATACATTTTTTTTCCCGATTGCTTGTAGTAATTTAATTAGATAATACCCCGACTCGGATAGGTTAGGTTAGAAGGCTAAGGCGAGAGCGAAGCGAAGCGGAGCTCTCGCCTTAGCCTTCGTGGTTATTTTTTTTTAAACCACCCAGAAAATATCTTTGCGCAAATAAGTTTTATATGAAATAACCAATATAAAAAAGAAGAATATTTGATTTGTTATTCTATGAAATGATTATTCTAACATTAAAATTTATGTGAAACAAAAGTCAATGATTTAAAAATCTTTAAAGTAAGTATTATGTATATTGATTATTCTATGAAACGAAATTATGCGAAACAATTTCTGTAAAACGAAATTATATGAAACTTTTGTCTATAAAACAACGCACACCCAAGTAGAATAAATATAAAAATCAATAGATGAAGTCATAAGTTAGGATACTAATAGCTAAAGTCAATGTGATAATCACTCATGTAATAATTTCCATCGAACACGTTTTGTTGATCTAGCAACCTAACACGGCCGCGTCAGCAAACCGGGTGCATTCATTACATCATTTTAGCAATTAGCCTAGCATATCTTTTTATAGTTTTCACTGTTTTAGCAATAAACATACATACATACATACATAAACTCACGCCTGTATTCCCCGAAGGGGTAGGCAGAGGTGCTAGCACCCACATTTCGCCAGTTTATGTTTAGGTCCCAATGTAATAGGTGGCGAGCCTATTGCCATTAACCGGGCACTTATAAACCTGCGATAAATACACACATACATAACTTCGAAAAGCATCGAAGAGTCATTGGTGTGTGCCATGGTAAACCTGGGATCGAACCCGAGACCTCGTCTCAGCAGTCCATTACCCATACCACTAGGCTACCGCAGATTTCATCGTTAAAGTGTTTAATTCCATAGCAACCGAATAGGTACCACTTAAGTCGCGTCTTCTACATTATTAGTTATATGCTAGACCAGAGAGCAACAACAGAAAATGCTGTTATTGGGAAAAGGTTTTCAAGAGAGGAGACTGAACCGTCTAATAAATCATATGAAAAGCCACACATTGCTTCTTATAATAGCTATTACTTCCCCAGTGAAGCCAGACATATTTACAATCAATTCAACAGATAGGTCACCAACAGGATTCTATTTTACTTACATAGGCTTAGAGGCTTCCGCTTGGTCAGTCTGAAGCTTGTCCCCTCCCTCAACTTCCATGGTACAATATACTATTCTATTTGGTGCTAAGGACTTCAGACCTTTCACCTCCATCACAACCACCTAGAATATGTTCGATATGACCATGAAACCAATATAAGTCAATAATTGAATAGCCCGGAACTGTAAAAACATTGGTATAAATAAAATAAAAGAACTGAAACTATCAGGTTTATTTATGATATATTTTAACGGTCAAGTTCCGTTGGCATTCCCGACTCACAAATAACTGAGTAATGACAGTTGATAACTTTCATAAAGATATGGTTTAATTATACATATACTGTCATTCAAATACATAAATAATACTTCCTTTAGTTTTCATTTTGGAGTTAGTTAACGAGTTGGTTAACTTTTTGGAGTAAATAGATTGTTAATTGATAAACATTTTTTTACGAATATAACGAGAATGATTTAAGAGTATACGTGTTATTTTTTCATGCTTTACAACCTAACGTTACCTCAATTTGGAATGTTAGCACAACATCCATTTTAGTGAGCTGTGCGTCGACATCTCCGCCGTCTCCCTCCCCCGTCAGCTTGTTCGCTAGTGACCCTTGCGATCTGAAACACAGCTGCTTACTCAACCTTGGACTCGGTTCTGGTCCAGCGTTTGATCTAATTACCATTAAGCAATGATTTCAAAATACCACCACCAAAGATAACAGACAGAATCAATCCCACAAAGTTTAGTCAAGTTTAGTCAAATTTCCAAAGTTAATAAGTATCGTTATTCATATATTACATGAATTAGATGTAGATAATGATATATCCGGTTAGTAGGGTTAGGTAAGCGATCGTAACATTCACAAGCCCGAGGGGTCACATGGTGGCATACATATAAAAATCCCATTACCGATACCAAGAATGATTAAGCATACAAAGAGGGAACATTACAAAACGACGTAACACATTATCTAACGTATATCTAAGGAAAGGTTACAATGACTGTAATATTGCTAATGTACAAAAGATTTTGTACATTAACAAGGTTTCAGGTCAAGCCAAAAGTAATTTAAAAAAGGTTGCCAATAAAGAGACAAGTTTATGTTGCTATTTTAAATCTCTGGTCTTTTTCGTTTTCATTGGAACAATGGCTGGACCCTTATAAAATAAATGGTGTAATAAAATATGTGGGTAATGTAAATGTTTAAATCAGAAGCGAAGCCCTAATGAAGCTGGAAGCGTATTTAGTACAATATTAGGAGTAATATGCATAGGTTGTAATACATGAAATAAAAATGAAGAAGAAAATGTGAAATAATATTATAGCAGTGGTTTAGTAATTAGTAAGCTTAGTTTTTATTTTACAGTTAGGGTATTGTCTTAGCTATCGCTTAGGTGCTTAGGTACTGTAGCTATTTAAACTATAATAATTATTGTAAAATCTTTATCTACTTTTAATTCAACTATAAGCTTAGTACTTTATTCTGGCTGTGTCGTGAAAGCGACAATAAATCCACTGTTGTCATTGAAAATAAATTCTTAATTTATTATTTAATTGGACCACAGGCGCACTATGACGTTAGTTTTAGCAGTAAGCTCTACTCTAGTGTAATGTTACTTAGCTACAGTGGTCCTTATGACAACATCAGGATTGCAAACTGTATCAATCGAGTTGGGATTGTGTTGGGGTCCTGCTACACAAGACACGTGCTTAAAATTATCAATTCTGTACTCATTACTTGTACTTCCTTTATTATTACCGTCCAGTTATGTGCCAGGGCCAGAAAAAACCAAAGAGAAATGAACAAGTTGAAACAATGAATATCTGGATGAACGTCTAGGGACTTAAAAAGGTTAAACAAATTCAGATTGTCTCTATTATCTAACAACGTGATCATTTTATTGAGAAACATGTTGAAAAGTGATCAAAGGAATTCAAAGGGTTGAACGTTGCATCCAGAATGAAGTTTACAGTTGAAACCAAATTTTCTAACAGGGAGAAAGATGAAATACAACACAAGATTTGAAAAACGTGTTATTGAATTTCGTTGTGAAAATTCATATTTAATTTATATGTGGTTATAAATATATTATCAGGATAACATATACTTAGATTAATATCACATCAAAGTACGTTTTAAATGTAAAGAAAGTATTAATAGTATAACTATGATAATAATAAATTTAAATTTATTATTATGCGCCATATTAATCAATTTGTCAAGTTTCAAAATAATTTCTTTACATCATAAAAACATTAATATCTCCATATAGTATTATAGAGTTTAATACAAGTAACAATTCAATGCTCAACAACAATCAAGGGTTGGTTGACAAAAGACAAACACAAGATGCACAAAAGGTTTAAGATACAGGAATGACTACTTCTTTTAATGATATACTTATCAGAATAAAAGCCTTTGCCTTTAGTCAATCAACAGCACACATTGACCACATAGAAGATTGACAGAATGAAGTTACAAACACCGAAACATTTATTGCACATAAAATTATGACTTCGTATATAAAACAGATCACAAGCATGTATAGACATTTAAATGTAAATGTAATAATTGCAAAGTTATCAAAGTTTTAGATTACAGACGAAGTCATGCTATTGTACGATGAATTGAACACAAACATTCATATATATCTTTTGTACACTGATTTAACGAATGAAATTTAACAGTAGCAGGTAAAGAAAAATGCGTTTGTGATGTTCTCAGAGACGAGGATCATAATAATTATAAACAAAAAATAAAATCTCTCTAATTACACATTCAGATATTTCAGTATTAAACGTATTTTCCTTTTCGAGACTCATAATACTTTTCACACATAATATATAAGGATGCTATACTCTGAATTCAAGAATAATAAAGTTTCGAAATAGTGTCTTTTAAGTCATCAAAGCATATCCAAATAACATAACGTGTGAAAAAGTTCTTGCATTCTTATCCAAGCCCTTTTTGCCATGTTTGGCCTGCGACACTGACCTGTGATTATACCGCTTGATTTTAGAGAGGCCATATTTTGTGTCAGCTACGCTCTTGGACACGGGGACAGACTCCAAGTTGGCCATCAATAAGTTGATTGATGACTTCAATTCTTCGATGTATAGGGACTCCATCTCTTTCAGCACGAACTTGGGCATCAGCTTGCGGTTCTAAAACATTATTTATTATAATAGTACTATAGTTTCTATATTATTATTCTATTTAGAAATTATTGCTAATGTCAATACCTTCTCCATTTCTGTGACCTTCTGCATTCTTCCGTCCAACTCTCTTCTGATGGCTGCAGCCTGTTCATCGGCTGAATCCAACTACAAAAAACTAAGGCTAAGTACTTGCTTTATCACAAGGAATGCGTTATATATGCCTACTATTTTTTATTAACAATCAGCCGGATGTCGACATTTTCCCTGGATATTCTAATACTAACTTAAAAGAAAAACAAATATCATTAAAATCTCTCGATCCATTCTCAAGTTTTTTTTTAGCAAAAATTATACCTTCATTTCTATTTACAACAGCTCGAAATTAAAATTAACAAGAGAAAAGCAAGAAGATCAAGAAATAGTCTTACAAGAAGAGCGTTGAAGAGCAACTGGTGTTCGAACTTCTTGACACCGATTATCTGCTGGAACATATCGTAGAGCTGTTCTTTGCTGAGGATGCACTCCGCATTCAAGCTTTGTTGCTGCGCCCGCGACGGCCTCTTCGACTCATCGTCTCCTGGGATACCTGAAGTTTACTTCATCTTTAGAATAACGTATATTAATAATAATTCATTTTCTTTGATTTTAATATGGTGGTAGCTTTTTTTAATTTTTTAAGTGTTTTAATTTGTGTTTCGCTAACTAATCCTGAAACAGAAGCCTATTGTATAAGTCAGACTTGTGAATTATGTGTACCCACAAAACCTGTATAGTTTGGCTCTGTATTAAGAATAAACGATAGATAAAAATATTCTTACAAGTGTGAATATAAAACATTTACGGTGCTTAGTACACGAAAAGCCAAATTCGTGATGTTCCACATACATGCAGTGCACTTAAGTGTACGCTTACCTTAAAATCCTCAAACCTTTAAGTTAAAAATACAAAAGATACTTATATGTATAAATTGATTAAGTCGCGTGTCACTGTAAAGTTTAAAAGTGTAGATATAGTGGAAAAAGTAAATGAAAAGAATGAGGACAAAATGTAAAAAATAACCACCAAGTTATGGCGATTCACAATTTCATATCATAAAAGACATTTAAAAAGAACCTTGTTATATAAAATTATATTTTGGAATCCATAGTAAGTTACAAATTTTGATATTACTTTTTAACAATCAAAAGTTTTTTAAACTTGCTGAAACTAAAACTCCAAAATATAATTTAGTCCGTATTGAATAAATCCGTGATATTTCAAATGAAAAGTAAAGTACAAACGGTACAACCGACACTAAAATTCAAGCAATAGCACGAGACGTAAGCGAAAATATGAAAAAAGGAGGAGAAATCAAAAGAAAATTCTGTCGAGTGATACCTGTTATTCCTGTTCAGGATGTGTGAGAGAGACATGTTGTGAGAGAAAGGGAGAGAAACACAGACAGTGAGACAGACACAGGCACACACATTTTCAGGTACATTTAGCCAGGACTAATGTTACACAGACACGTTATTTCGATAACTGGGCAGGAATGTACACTGCTAATAATTTTTACCTTTCTGTTTGCATGATTAATTGTAATAAGTAATAATGAATTTAACTGTAAAGTAATATCATCAAAAATCCCAACAGTGTACCCGCAGCACGACGTCGACGCAACACATTCCCTAAACAACATGATAACATTCAGTATAACTAAGTTTAATGGTTGTTCTGTATCTGTCGCAAAATACATTATAACAATTATTTAGAACATGTGAAAGATCTGAATGGAGCATTTTACGACTAAAGTCCAACCATTAAATTTGATATTGCAAAGTTTTCAGCTCAATTCATACTGAGATGGGAGCGGCAAACAATATGACGTAATAAATCATATCTACAATAACAAGAACTTTACGCAATACTACATCAGTATCCCGAATGAATGTTCCTGTCAATGAGATTGAAAAATATGCATTGTTCACAATAGCAGTGGAAACAAATATCGCATTTATAGCTGTAATTTTTTTCAGTCTTTTGAATTGAATTCTTTATAGTCTTATCTTGCCATCGCGGTCTTATAAATTGAGCATTAAACTCTAAACAAAAAATGTAACGGACTTCGGACTCTGGGATCATACAATTTGTGTAATGCATTATAGAATATCATGTATATAAAATACGATACATTTTAAATTCTATCAAAAATTTTAGTTTCAACTGAAACATTAAAAGTTTAAGTAAATCTTTGTGTCAGAATATAACTAAAACGAAATATATACATGTTATATTAATGGAATATGAAATCAAAACTCACAATAATGAAAATAACACAGTCAACATTAACACTACCGGTTAGCACACATATTATTATTTAGGTATTTCTCTTCTTGTGTCTACGGAGCCCTTAATAAACGTTGAAAAAAATAAAGAAAAAGAGACTTCGGTGTTTGAAGAAGGTTAAATCGAAAATGAAGACGAATACTAAATTAAAAGAAGAGACAAAATAATAACTATCAAAGAATTTTCACATTTTCACATCAGCTATTATAAAGATTACTGCGTGGTTCCCGTCAGAGTATAATTTGGGCCATCTCAACTCTTCCCATGCGGTTTCGTACAAGGCAACTAAGGAATAGGACTGTTTAACATCAGACAGATATTATACAATCCAGACTTCCAGACTTTAGCATCAGATGCATTACTCGAATCAACAATAGTGTCCGGAATGTGGCAATAGGTTACGTGGGACCAAATACAATGATTAAATGTATGTATTATAAAGATGCTTCTGTAATAATAAATATTTTATTCGAGGGACGTGAAGATGAAATTTGAAATAAAAATACCATGCCAGGAGACTTAAGGTACAGAATAAATCTTAAGATTATTTTAAAGGATGTTTTACTTTTGACTAAATGCCGAGAAATATTTTTTACAGTTGTAACTAATTAAATTTACTTTTACTACTTTATACATATATAAATGATAATCACATACCATTTTACTGTAAAAGATAGATCTATAACTATCAACATTATCATAATAGGCTCCCGTAGACGCAAGCGTTGAACAATCATTCATAGGCACATTGCAAACTCAAGCATATCAATATATAATTGCGTCATGCTCGACCCTCCGCATCAAACGCGAAGTCAACGAGAAAAATTTCTTCAAGTCTTTGACAAATTAAGTCTATTTCATTTTTTTGTTCAAAGTAGGAATGACTTATCAAATCTAATTTTAGGACTATTGTTTCTTTTGGGACTTTACTATTGCCTATCCTAACCAAAGAAAAATTTCAAAAGAACCAATGTTTTTCGAACAAGTTAAAACAATTTCTAAATCTATTCTATTATACTTAACATAGTCCCCAGAAGAAATTAATGATCGTCAACTTTTGATGAGAAAAGCAAACGTCTGACGTAAACATAATATACTCTTATTTGTATATTAAAAGCAATGGTTTAGCATAATGATCTAAAGATCAAAAAGACAACATTATTATTTCATTAAAGATTTTATATATTCCGTTTGATCTCCTCATTGAATTTTACATCACACTTAAATATTACATACATTTTCAATTTCTTACCTGTGCCTTTCATAATACAATCAAACTTTGCCAACCATGATGACAATACCGTTTCTTTACTTAATCCGTCTATTTCAGGAAGAGATCTGAAAGAAATGTCTTCATTATTATAAGCCTTCCACATTCGTATTACACACCAAAAACTTTAAAACGTTGCATGATCATGGTCAGGACACAATTGGGGGCGTCTAAATAAGGAACGATAAGTAGAAATAAATTCACGATTTTAATTGTTTTAAAAAAATAAGTCCTTTTGGCAAATGGTAGCAGACACGTGCATTGAAGTTATGCGAGTCAAAACGGGTTTCGTACATTATACCGAAAACGTACCAGCGACGATTTGATCGTCCGACCAAACGTTGTCGACCTATTGTTGTTCGATCATTTAACTTTCGGTATAATGTACGAAACCCAGTCAAAACCGATCATTATCATGCAGCAGACTTTCACGTTTAGCTTTGGATATCTTGAATGATGATGATATACGATTCATCATCTAAAACTCGAACATTCCAAACCTGACTCTCTTCTCGATATTGTTCCTGAACACTTCTCGAAAGTCGTGATGGGAGCAGGCACCGGATTTGACCATCTGTTCTACACGTTCAGATTTGAGGAATACATCGTGATATGATTGGACTGCGTTTTGGAATGCTTCATCTGCTAAGATCTGTGTTTCTCCTTTGAGGAAAGCCTGGTCAAAAAGTTAATCGTTCACTTTTGAATATTGAAATGAATGTATCAATATGCCTAATATTACAAATTGATAGAACATATACCTGAAACCGTGCTTGTAAAGTTTCCAATTGATGAGGAGTTAGCTTCGTGTGTCTTCGTGTCATATCAGTCGGTTGTTTTGCGTTGAAGGGATGAGCAACACATCGTGATACAAACACATACAGTTGGAGTCGACGTTTCTTATCCTCTTCAAGTTTTTCGATCTTTTCCTATGATGAACAAGATATTCTTAAAACTTTACTATAAGCTTTGAACTATTTAATTGATATATTCTTGTATTTATTTCAGTACCGTAATGGTATGAGGAGCTGTATTTAATGTAGTGTTTATCTACTTTACAAAACTGTTACCCGCGGTTTCATCCGCGTGGAATTCTGTTCCCGTTTCCGCAACTCATGGGAACCAGGACAAAATGTTACCTATGTTTGAATGAATTTTATAAAGCATTTATTATGCTAACTTTAAAATTCGAATAATGAATAGTAAGCACAGTTGGAAGAGGATTCCCCCTGCAAAGGGAAAGGTCGTGATTTCAAGTCCCAATTTGTAGAATAGTAGGATAACTCACTTGAGGGTCTTGGTCCTTATCAGAATGGCTAGCACCAGACGGACTGGGAGATGGCGCTGGTGCCTCTCCAGAGCTGGCGCTCCCCGTAGACGTCCTGCGCAGGAAAGATCTACACGATCGATAGCATTAGGTCGTCAATGTAAATGAAACTGGTCTTCATACACTGTCCCTTTACCTCCATTGTTATCCTATTTTTGTAATTTCTTGTATGAAAGTATACAAGTAGAGTATATAATTATCTGGTCAGTGTATTTAGACTAATGGTCATGTCTGATACTATAAACTATTAGCTTCATTTTGATAATATCTCTAAGACAAACTAAGGATTCACTATAATGAAAAACTACAAATTCAGGACATTTATTGTCTAAATTGGGCTAAATATCAATAGGATAAAGGTAAAGGAAAGGTTTAGAGTACTACCTCTAAAGTAGCATCAAAATCTAAAATGTATCGTGAATGGAAATGGACGTGAAAATCTAAATTGTATGCTAGCTATGGATACTTACGCATGAGGAGGTGGTGCTAAGGCTGCAGCTTCCCTTTGTCTTGTTGCTGGATGTAAGGGAGCTGCCAAAGGTGCTGTTGTTAATGGACTTGGACCTGCGCATGAAATTTATAGGATAGAATTAGAAACGAATACATCCGTGGTACCTTCAAAGTTGCCCCGACCCAAGATAAACTCCTGCACTGGTACGGACACGTAATGAGACGAGATGATGACCACATGACCAAGAAAGTGTTGACTATGGGGGAGGAGAAAAGAGGCCGAGGACGACCACCGGCGGCTACATACTTTAAAGAGGGATATGACTAGTACTAACATAAAGGAAGAGACAACCGCAGGGTGTAGCGCAGAAGTACTAGGAGCAACTAAAACGAGACAATAGCTAGGAGAAAGAAGAAGAATCATATTAGGGCTCTTTGTTGTAGCAGCTTTATGGTGCTACAACCTGCAATACAGCTGAGGCTTATAAAATTTGACTCGTGATGTATGAGTGTCGCTAAGTACTAACTTATCATGAGGTACAGTCGACCAAATTGAATCAAACCAAATTTTTATCGCGTGAAGTCCCGAACAGGCAAAAATAACAATGAATCATGACCCTCCTTAAAGTCATTTTCCTACACTTATTCTATACAATAAGGTTGCTTTAGCTTGAACATACATTTCATAAGTAACGAACCTACGTAGTATGTGCAAATAGTGAAGAAAACCTAACTACATTTATGATTACAAAGGAATAATTGGCAAAGTGTGTCATGATTCAATTGGTTCGATAGTACATAATGCGCTAAGTCAACTATTATAAGCAACTGGATTCAAACAGTATAATTCAGAAATGTCTAAACCTAAAGTAATTATTCAGGGCACTAATTATAGTACTTCTTCATTTTAGGTAAGGTTATAATTTTATCCCTGTCCAGCCAGATCCATCCAGCTAATAGAGTATGATTGAATAACAAACATCCAAAAATATTCCCATCTTACAGATTAATAAAACTTAATAAAATCCATTTAAGAAAATTGCACCTATCCGGTGAGAAAATCAAGATGTTTACAAAACATGTTATCTATATTATATAGGCACTACATAAAAAAATCTAATAAATATTCCACAATAATGAATACTCCATAACATTCTACACAACGCTATCTAGACCCATGGTCAGCTTAACTAGCTTGTGTTATGAAATATAAATAAACTTGATACTTTTTTTTATAAATATATACATATTATAGAATCACCCAGACCAATGCAAATAGCAAAAATTGAGCGGGGATCGAACCCACGCCTCCTGCTTGGCAGTCGCGTTCACTACCGCTACACCACAGAGGCTGCCGGGGTACGAGAGATATTTTTATTGCATTCTCTCCTCCGGCAACCAAAAACCCGAAGACGATGTGCGTTTTAGTCGGTTCGAGTCCGACATAATCACCTCCACCGGCTCCGGGGGGTTGGTATCCGTGAGGATTTTGTACACTATAAAAAAGACGGCACAGAGGCTGTCGATTCAAAAACTTCAAACTTAAAATCAGTGGTACCTGGTAGACCAGCTGTGGACCCTCGAGGCAGTTCAGGTTTCCCTCGTACTGATGGTCTGCCACCAGGCAAGGAACCAGGTGGCGCTACTGTTAATAAAAGTAACCAAGTTATTTACATAATAAATAAAGAATCTCGAAGAGATATAGATAAAAGTTTTGATGAGCGAGAGACGAAGTTTCGTGTTGGCATTAAAAGTTTATCTGAAAAGTTCAGTGCTAAAGCGATCAGCGTTCAGTGTTTCAAAGACATTAAGTTTTAGTTGTTATAGTAAAAACTTCTATATTAAAGAGTGTTAAGACTTCGGTCTTGAGTTTGAACGGATTTTATAAACAATTTTAGATTTATAGAAGTTCTTTATTTTGAGGTTGAGGTTAAAAATGATTAAATTTCGTACATCTTGTTACTTTTTCTAGAGTATGAGTCTGGTTTAGTTATCTTTAGCGCAATTTTTACATTACGTAACACACGACGGCATTATTACCCGACTGCGCGACGCAAAGGAGGGTAATGTGTTTATCAGTCTATGTATGTATGTATGTATGTATGTATGTTTGTTTCTATGTGGCGTTCTAGAGACCAAATGCATGGGCCGATTTTGATAATTCATACGTCAATTCGTCTTAACCTTGCGAGTGTCACTAAAGACATGACAGTAATCAAAATCCACCACAGCGACAACCAGACGCCATATTGTCAAAATGAAAAAAATTAAACTCGATGAACTATGTCAAGTGGGGTGTCGTTGAATAGGTATTTTAAAATCATCTTTAGGTTCCTTTTATCATTTTTCATTTTAAATAATAGTTTAGGATATATAACGATTTAAAGTTGTTTAACAAAACAATCATTCTTGCTAATGTTCTTACTTATTGATTTAAGTTTTTATTTCAAGTATAAACGATATGTAAATTACAATAAGATATACATGTCATATCATAACTAAAAAGTATAAAATAAAACTAATGATTAAAAAATAAAAAACCCGACTGCCACTGAAAAGACCGAAATAAGTTTGATAGCAGGCGGTACCCATTTGCCAATCATAAACCGAAAGAAAATTGATGGGTACCGCCTGCTATCAAACTTATTTCGGTCTTTTCAGTGGCAGTCGGGTTTTTTATTTTTTAATCATTAGTTTTATTTTAACTCTTTCGCAACATTTCACAACTGTTCCGAACTTTTTATCTTTTTTTGGCAGCACTCTGTCGCATCTCTGATTGATGGGAAAAATCACCATTTTGACACAAATACAATTAACTTTAATAATTACCTGGTAATTTCGATGATTGTTTCTTGTGTTCATCATCACTGTCTTCCTCAGATGAGCTTGGGTCGATCATGGTGTTTCTGTGGCAAAGAAATTATATAGGTTAACAATTGGGTCCTATAGTTAAAATAAATTATTATCTAACTGTAAGGTTAATTAGACAAGACGTGGGTATTTTGTTAATAATTCTAGCTAGCATGTAACCAACCACGAATATGTAAAATGTATTTATATTTAAATATAATCAAATTAGTCGAATATTAAATCGATTATATGATTGTATCGAATCGAGAGTAAAAATATGACAACACTTTCGTCTATGACAGTTTTGACATATAAGGCGAGATACACTTGTCACAGTTGTTACTTTACTCACTCTTTGATTTGAAGTCGAACCGAGCACTGGTTAAAAAATAAATCCGTTTGAATCATTACAATCTTGGTTTAATTTTATGGATAAAGAATAGATCCTTTATCTCAGAAGTGGTATAAGTCTATTACGCCTACAATTTTGAAGAAACACCCTCAAATAAAGTGTCCACCTGTTTTGTGTTGTGTACGCAAGTCAGTAACTCTTTTTAACGGAAAAATGGATAAAACTAAAACGAATCGCAAGAGCAATGAACGTAAACGTCGCCGCGATCGGAGCAGAGGAACGAGAACAAGCACTACGCATAAACGGAAGCAACGAAGGCAGCGATCGAGCAATCGCGGATCGTCGTCGGAGTCTCGTCGTCGTGGAGATCGCATTTCCCGTGAGCAGACCGCGAGGGACCATCACCAGCTGAACCGGAGTCGCAGCCGTGATGGACGTCGCAGTCGGAGCAGCAGCTACGAACAGCGTCGGCCCAGCCGGGCCGTAGAAGGGAGGCGCAGTAGGCGAGACCACAGCAGACGCCCGGAATCCAGTACCGAGCGACGTACACCCCCACTTTCTGGTCACGTGAGTAGCGCCAACGTCTTTAATAGTGACACGCAAGCGTTTTTTGCAACTTTAGTGGAAGCTTTGACTAGGAGTCGGTCTGAGGGTAATAAGTTCCCTATGCTTGGCAACGTGATCCCTGACTTTGACCCTATGGCGAAGAGTCAGACTATAGTTATGTGGATCAATAAAGTTGAAGAATGTGCTAGGCTCTATAGTTGGGGTGATGACCAAATAATACATTACGCGCTGCCTAAACTTGCAGGGATTGCTAAAACGTGGTATCAGGCTCTTCCATCTATGTCGTATTCATGGGCTGAGTGGAAGGAGAAACTCGAGCAATCGTTTCCAAGCAGTGATGATTATGCCGAATTACTTACCGAAATGTTATCAAAACGTGTGAAATTCAACGATTCGTTAGAGCATTATTACTATGAAAAAATTAACCTACTGAATCGATGCCAAATACATGGTAAACGTGCGGTGGATTGCTTACTATATGGGATTGAGGACCGGTCATTGAGGTTAGGTGCTAAAGCAGCAAAATGTCAGGAACCGGAGCAGGTTCTAGCCTATTTTCAATCTATCAAGCAACAGTTTCGCGAATCAGATAGGTCAAGGGTGAACTTTGATAAACGGGGTAATACTTCTTCTTTACCACCAAATAATAATAGTTCTAGACAGATGAGTAATGGCAGTGAAGCTAAGACTTCGAAGTCAAACAATATGGCATCAATTGTATGCTTTAACTGCAATGAACCTGGTCATTACAGTTCTAGATGTACTAAAAAGATATTAAAGTGCAATGTATGTGCCAAATTAGGCCATTTGTCAATTAACTGTCCCAGATTACCCTCTGACTCAGCTAATAAAGTTGATAAATCTAAAGAAAAGGATGTAATGCGTATCGAAACAAATTGTGCTAATGATACAAAATATTTAATGAATCTAAAACTCAACGGTGACATTATTCAAGGCTATGTAGATTTGGGTAGCCAATGTACGCTAATTCGTTATAGTGAGGCTATTAAGAGGGGAATCACGTGGACTAACAGTAACTTACCGACTATGAGGGGTATAGGTGAGAATATTGTAATACCAGTGGGCGTAGCAAACGTCACCATTGAAATTCAGGGTATTGTGGAAGAGCTCAACGCGTACGTAGTCGACGATAGCGTTATAAAATATTCAGTTTTAATTGGGCATAGTTTTACAGAGAAACCAGGTATAGTCATAACGAAAACCACTCATTCATTAATATTTACTCGTGATCAATCAGTTAAATTAGAATTAAGTTTGCAAACCGATATTGTAATACCACCTAAGGAAATGTACGCATTACCCTGTTTCTCTACAAACAAATATTCTGGTATAGTCCACGTTAGTGGATCCTTACGCGGCATGCCACAAAATGAATATTATTTGATGCCTGGTGAATATGAAATAGAAGACGGAGAGATTAGGTTACTAGTGCTAAATTTTAGTGAAAACACGATTCGTTTAAATAAGTATACTCTCATTACACGGGTCGTTTCTACCAGGAATAATTTTAGTATTAATTTATTAGATTTTGAAAACTCTGAAACTATGTCTGCCTTAAATTATGGCAAACAGCTGAGTGAATATGAAGCTAACAAATTAAAAGAGTTACTCAAGAGCTTCGAAACATGTTTTTCAGATAATTTAAAAGACCTTGGTTTGACTAATGTGGTTCAGATGGAAATTGAATTAAACGATTCGCAACCGGTAGTTTATCGTCCATATAGGCTCTCTTTTCCGGAGCGTAGACAGGTTCAAACTATGGTGAAAGAAATGATTGATGCAGGAATAGTATGTGAGTCCAACTCGCCTTACGCTAGTCCGGTCTTACTGGTAAAGAAAAAAACCGGTGAAAGCAGGTTATGCGTCGATTATCGTGCACTAAACAATAAAACAAAAAAAGAACATTATCCATTACCTTTAATTGATGATCAACTTGACAGGCTAGCCGGTAGTTCTTTATTTGTAAGTTTAGACCTTGCATCGGGCTACTATCAAATTCCAGTAGAGGTAAAATCTCAAGACAAGACTGCATTTGTCACTCCCGATGGGCAATATCAGTTTAAGCGCATGCCTTTTGGGCTAGCAAATGCGCCTTCAGTGTTTCAGCGAGCGATGAATAAAATACTTTCTAAAGTCGATTATACGATCGTTTATATGGATGACGTATTGATTCCTTCGAGGTCCTTTGAGCAGGGGATGAAGCGGTTAGAGGAGGTACTTCAACTTGTAAAAGACGCAGGTCTTACACTTAAGATAAAAAAATGTAGCTTTTTCTGTACCGAACTAGAGTTCTTAGGATTTCATGTAAGTGGTGAGGGGATACGCCCAGGGAAGCGCAAGACATTAGCTGTAGAAAACTTCCCAACTCCGCGGAACGTTCATGATATCAGAAGATTCATAGGCTTAGCTAGTTTTTTCCGGAGGTTTGTGAAGAACTTCGCCCTTATTGCCCGTCCATTAACAGACCTGTTAAGGTCCAAATTCGAATGGAAGTGGACGGCGGAGGAGGCGGAGTCGTTTAGAGTTTTAAAGGCAAAATTAGTAGAACGTCCTATATTAGCTTTATATGACCCCCAATTAGAGACCGAAATTCATACAGACGCGTCGAAGCTAGGTATCGCGGGGATTCTCCTACAGCGAAGCACTGACGGCTTACTCAGGGCAGTGGCATATTACAGCCGTAAAACTACGGTAGACGAGCAAAAATTTCACTCTTTCGAGTTAGAAACCTTAGCGGTAATAGCATCATTAAATCGTTTTCGAGTCTATTTACTAGGACTAAAATTTAAAATAGTTACAGATTGTAATGCACTACGTACTACTTTGACTAAGAGGGATCTCGTGCCACGAATCTCTCGCTGGTGGATCCAGTTTCAGGAGTATGACTGCGAAATTGAGTACAGACCGGGTTCGCGTATGGCTCACGTAGATGCTCTTAGTCGTGCCCCTGTGAGTGATCCAATCGATGCCGATACGGAGCATGTTTTAGACGTTCTACGCGTGGATGTTCGCGATTGGATTGCTACTGTTCAGGGTGACGATAGCGAAATAAAACGCATAAAAGACATCTTAGAAGATGACAAAACTAAGTTCGTGGCTGACGTAAGTAAGAATTACATGTTAAAAGGTAGTTATGTGTATAAAATTTTAGATGAAGGATTACGATGGGTAGTTCCGAGAGGATGTAGGTGGCAGGTGCTGCGTATGAACCACGATGAGGTGGGACATTTTGGCTTTGAAAAAACATTGAGCCGTATTAAAAGCATATTTTGGTTTCCAAAAATGCGTAAGTTCACTAAGAAATATGTCTCCGCTTGTTTGGAGTGTGCGCACCACAAGGCACCTGGTGGTCCGAGGGAGGGAATGCTCCATCCAATACCTAAGTTGGAGAAGCCATTCCATACCCTTCATGCTGATCATCTGGGCCCATTCATTCGCTCTAGGAGAGGCAACATGTATTTGCTTGTTATTATAGACGCATTTACAAAATTTATCAATATACGTGCGGTTAAAGACACTAAGACGACTACGGCAATCAAGATATTTAAAGAACATTTTAGTTATTTCGGTTTTCCTTCTCGCCTTGTAACGGATCGTGGCTCTTGTTTCACAAGTACAAAATTTAAGAAATTCATGGACCACTTAAAAATAAAGCATATTTTGAATGCAGAGGCCACCCCAAGAGCGAATGGACAGGTCGAAAGGTTTAATCGAACCATAACGGAGGCCTTAAGTACAAAATGCCATGACGGAAACGATAACTTATGGGACGAGTACATAGGCGACGTACAGTTAGGTATCAATACTACTGTTAATAAGACAACAGGGAAAAGTCCCACTGAGCTGCTGTTCGGTTGTAGATTAACAAACGCGTCGGAAAACTTATTAAGTGACGTAATTGCTGAAACAACTGAACGAATCGATGGTGATGCGTTATTAAGACTGAGATCGAATGCTAGGGATAGAATAGAAAAACAACAGAATTATGCTAAAAAGCAGTTCGATAAGCATAGGAAGTGTCCGACAACATATAATGTAGGTGATTTAGTCAGGGTAGAAAGGACAGTTATAGACAAAGATCATATGGGAAAATCACGTAAGCTCATCCCCAAATTCCAAGGGCCTTACCGAATTCTCAAAGTATTACCTAATGATAGATTTCTGGTCGAAGACACTCCATTAACTAAAAAAGGTAACAAGAGGTACGAAAACGTCGTTGCGCTAGACAAAATCCATCCTTGGCTGAATTTTAAAGGTTACGCCAGTGAGAGCACTGACAGTGATCAGAGTGAAGGTACAGAAATAGAGGGAGACAGAGAGTGATATTATTGATATATATATATATATATATAGGGTAGGGACAGTAACAATTTTGGCGATAATGATGAAATGTTTGGGTTAATCAACTTCCCTGATAATGAGTGGGAATTGCGTGTCATTATTAAGGATATATTAGGTATATATACATGAGCAATTAGTGCAGATAATGAATGGCATTGAGAAATCGATGTCGCACATATTATAATTGCAAGATAGTGAGTAAGATTATATGATGTGAGCACAAATTGTCATAGAGGTCAGTGCAGATCTTGAATGGTGCCAAGATAACGGTGCCGCACAGATGACCAAAGATCGTGACAGATTGTGCAAGATCCAAAGAATGTGAATGCTGATCCTGATTTATGATTTTGAATCTTGACAAAGATTTTGATCTATATAAAATAAGCTAGAATTAGATAAGATTAGATGTAACATGAACATAAAAACACTTAAAATTTTTGATTGTGATGAGATTTTTTTTTTTTTAAATATAGCAGATAAGTTGAACTGTAAGGTGGGTTTTAGATAACGAAAAATTTAAATAGTTATAGAAGTGTGTTGTATTGATAAGCAAGTTATTATCTATATTCTGTTTTATAATTATACTATGTATTAAAATTAGATAAACAAGTGAGAGGACTCACTTACACAGGATGGCCGAGTTGTAAGGTTAATTAGACAAGACGTGGGTATTTTGTTAATAATTCTAGCTAGCATGTAACCAACCACGAATATGTAAAATGTATTTATATTTAAATATAATCAAATTAGTCGAATATTAAATCGATTATATGATTGTATCGAATCGAGAGTAAAAATATGACAACACTTTCGTCTATGACAGTTTTGACATATAAGGCGAGATACACTTGTCACAGTTGTTACTTTACTCACTCTTTGATTTGAAGTCGAACCGAGCACTGGTTAAAAAATAAATCCGTTTGAATCATTACAATCTTGGTTTAATTTTATGGATAAAGAATAGATCCTTTATAACCGAGCTTATTAAATTAAGAATAATAAAAGTGCAGTAAAATTGCGTCGATTCTTATTTTATAGTTTTTATTTATTTTAAATCTTTTTTTATACAAGTTCCCTTAAAATCGTTTTATCGTCATACTAAGAGTACTAATATTACTCGTTATACGGTGTCTAACAGCTGCTAGCTAAGGGCAACATCAATCATAAAAAAATACTACGGTGTTTTTTAACAAAACATTTGAAAAAAATGAGAAGAAAATTCCACTTTGTTCCGGGATTCTTAAGTTTAATGATAGATGGCGTGGATCTTTCCCATTAAGAGTCATTCAAAGGACATTCATAAACATGTCAAGTAAAATTGTCCCTTTGATTTCTTCCCCCCGGGAGCAAAAATATCGTCACAAACAATGTATTCTATAAAAACATTACCCTCCTTCCTTCAGCAGTCGGGTAAAAGAATTAATGTCACTGTGTTTGTGGTCGTAGTCCTCCGTAAAGACTTCAATAATATAATATTTTTTTGTATGTTGGTAGGTAAATAATACGTCGTAAAGTATTCTTGATCGTCCTGCCTTTTCATCTATCTTTTTATAATTTGTCATTCTACTATACGAGTATTTTGTATGAACAAGTGGAAAGAACGCAATTTAACCACTGTTCATTAACGTTAAATTATTTACATGAAGTGTCGTTACTTTGTTATTTCAGTCATATTAAAAAAATTATACTTACGCTTGATTTCTTTGGAATACATACATACAGGATGTATTTTTTAAAACGGGACAGTAAAGGTACCTTAACCGTTGTAGTCACAACAAAATGTTCTTAGGAGACCTTCCCTAACTTTTTGAGATATTTTGAACTGCATTCACAGATTTTGGAAAAATCGTATAATCAGCAAGAAAAAATGCTAGAAGTCCAAAAAAATGATCCTATTTGTTGTGGGGATTTGATTTTCGGTCCCACGACGTAATAAGGGGCGAGCTAATTGCCGTCTTGCGGGCCCTTTGTCTTGGGCTGTATGTTTACTGTCGAATGGAAAACAGCCCTATCCCTTAGTCGCCTTTTTCGACACTCACAGGAAGAGCTGGGATGGTCCTATTAACCAACACGGTTCTTTGAAATATTTATGTTAGAATAACATTTGCGCGTTCAGCTAGTATACTTTATAATATAAGATATAACTTAATCGATTCAAAGAAAAAAAAAGATTCATCTCGAAGTCTTATAAAACCCGATTGCGTATCAAATACATCTATTTGTAATACCAAAAGCACCGCGTAAAGTGTATGAAACAGAAAATGTGGGGCAAATATAGCAAAAGCGGTGCGGGGCTACGGCGCTCATGAATAAAGTCGGGGTTATGGAGCTCATGAATTATTCACAGGGGTGAGCACTAGAACCATTATGTCTAGCTATGCTTGAATTACTTTCGTATATTATTGTATGAGTACGCAAATAAAATGGCTGTGCTAAAATATTTTCAGTTTTAATTATAATTTTCTTTTGAATTTTGTTACAATTTATTGTTCAGTCGTTCTTAATATACATTTACATAAAGTCCAGGCACTGAAATAGATTAATAATGGAAGTAAATATTATGACAAATTTTATTTATAAGGAAATCTTCTCTTTCTTACGTAGTCTGTCATACATACTCTGTTGTACACTTGGTTTTATAAATAATAAAATAAATAAAAATCTTTTATTTAAGACAACAGAGGCCCATATCTTGTTAGTATATTCTTATCATCTATGTTAGTAATATAATGTAATATAATGGTTTCACTTGTTATATCAGGTTTTTTGCCCTCTATCTTTTTTTTCTCTCCTCTATCGCAGTAAGGTTTGGTGAAAGAAATCTCAACATTAAGTTAAACTCCCCTTTGTACCTAGGTAAAGTACTCGAAATGATCTTAAGGCCTTGATTTTCCCCCCTTCCTATTGACTGATTGTTCTGATTTTGGTACACACCTTTAGTTCGGACAATAATACAATTTAAATCAATAAAACAGATTTCCCTTCTCTTTATATCCGTCTTTAAGGGCGACGGTGGAGCCATCTACCAACTTTCTTACGAACTGTTGGAACCAATGAATGATTTTTCAACCATTTTTATTGATTTTTGATGACTCCGCCCAAATATTTAAATGATTTTTTTATAGCAATTATTATTTTATTTTTTATATTATTGAAGTGATGCAGGTGTGGCTCAATAGCTCAGTTGGAAGAACAATCCCTGTAAGGGAAAGGTCGTGGGTTCAAGTTAGCATAATAAATACTATAAAAAAACATTCAATAAAACAGTTTGATTTCCTCTTAATCATTTTGAGATTTTGTAGTCAAGATCGTTCTTCCTGACACTGACTGTACCCTCTTATTTAGGTACGTCTCTAAATGTGTAAAATAAACAATATGAATACTATGAAAACTCAACAAACATGCGTCAGCAGTTTCGTGGTTAAAAATTTGTTTCGATCCGGAGGTCCCGATTTCAAAGACGTGAATCCATTCCTAGCACTTCGCTCTAGGGGTTAGAGTGAACAATATCCGTTCTTTTAAGATATTTTATCTACATTCGTCCTCTAAAAATGTCTTCTATGAGTCTGGGTTTGCGGAGGAAAATCTTTGCTTTTACGCTCAGAGATTCATTCCCTGATATTGTTAAACATTGATTGATAATGTTTGAATATTACGATATTCGTGGTTTTGTAGAAACGAGATAATATCAAAATATATATATCTCAAAGGTGACTGACTGACTGACATAGTGATCTATCAACGCACATTCCAAACCACTAGACGGACCGGGCTGCAATTTGGCACGCAGGTAGATGTTATGATTATGACGTAGGCATCCGCTAAGAAAGGCTTTTTGGAAATTCTGCTACTAAAGGGGTGAAATAAGGGATGGAAGTTTGTATGAAAGTCCGTCATTTTCAGAGCTAGATGCACTAAATTTTATAAACCTGTGTCTTTTAAGAAATAAATAAACTCGTGTATCAGCGTTTTCCAAAATTTTACTACTGAGAGAGTAAAATAGGTGATAAACTTTTGTATGGAAAGTTCGTCATTTTCAAAGTCAGAAGCATGAAACTTCGTACACTTACGTCTTTTGAGAAATGTTTTGCGACCGAAAAGCTAGTTTGAAATATATCGTCAACATTTTAGCTAATACCTATTGTTGTTTTAGATAATATTCCGAATGTAATTGATGTATAAAAATCCTCTATGACGATCCTAAATAACCAATTATATGTAAGTAGGTACGTACAAGAGTTGTATATACTTAGATTATGTTAAAATAACGATTCTGCACACAGATAATATTCAGAAAGATATATTTTCTGTAGTTCTTATTAATTTCTTCGCAATGGATACAAAAAAGACAGAATGGATTTTGTTGCTTTTTTTTATTAGAAAGAACGTGGTCAGATTTCTTAAGTATTACGTTTTATCGCAATTGGTGCAGTAGAACCGGAGATATATGACCAAAAAGTGACAAAACCGACATTAACGCGGGCGATACCGCGAGCTTCTATATTTTTTTTCGTGTAGAAATCCGCTCGGATACCTACCCCGCCGGAGCCGGAAGGGGAGGTTATGTCGGACTCGAACCGACTAAAACCGCACGCCGACCTGCCTGATCAATCTGCCACCGCAACATCACACGTCCTATTAACGATACTATATAAACCGTTAACCGTACCTACTTATTGTGCTTTAGAGCTTTTGATTTATGTAAGCCAGTCATCGATTAAAGATTGCACCACCGTTAACACCAAAAACACACCCAGTTGTTTTCATTTAAGATTCCTGATTCCCGCATAATAAGTGTAGTTACAAAGGCGGACTTAATCATTATGGGCATTTTCTACCCGTCAACATTTGGGTGATTATAACTGGACTTATAATTAAATACCTATTGCATTGCGTTTTCAAACATTCTACACAAAACAACTCAATACCTCTCAAACCGTACGTAAACCTAATTACTACAGTGAAGCGCTTGTGACCGCTTCCTGTGAACATTCAAGGGTTTTACCAACTCAAACTCGATATTGGACCAAACCGTCTTCCATAAAATATAAAATTATAAAATCAAGTGGCCGTCTAGGCAACAAGCTCGCCCTCTATTAATTGAGACCGAAAATCAAATTCAAATCAAATCGAAATTATTTGGCGAAATGTGGGTGTTAATAAACCTCTGCGTACCCCTTCCGGGATTTACAGACTTGAGTATAAGTATAGTAGTGGCTTGTATTTTGCAGTCAACGTACAGATGCACATCATATTTGGGGTTCCGTATCAAAAGGAAAAAATGCACTCCTTAAAGGATCATATCCGCTTGTTTATCTGTTCCTTTATCTGTCAAGACGTTTTTCTGGGCAATGTATGGACGGATGCAATTGGTATTTATACCAAATACTGAAATCGACAACCTTGTACAGCTGCTAAAATCCTAAATCAAACTTATGGTTTTCTTAGGATTTAATGAAAAGATGGATGAAGCCCGCGTGGATATTGGTTATCGCGACCAAACATAGCCTATATGTTAATCCGGGGTTTCAGCTCTCAACTCCATATCAAATTTTCATAAACATCCAGCGTTAAAAGTGAGCAAGAGGGAAACACAATGGCTCAAATCACGGTGTCGTCGAGAATTCCAGAATTTTGGAGAGAGGCACCACGTCTATGGTTTGTGCAATATGAAGCAGTTTTGGCTAATCAAAAATTGTCCGACGAGAGTAAATACAACCTCACGATAGCAAAATTGAGCAAGGAAAACATAACAAATCTGATACCTTAATTCGAATGATTTTTTATAGCATTTATTATGCTAACTTTAAAGTTCGAAAAACATCGGAAAAAATGAAGTGCTCATGTGAGACTTGAGGAGTCACAAGTGCGTTGCCTTCATTTTAAAAGAGAGTACGCTCTTTTCTTGAAGGTTTGAAGGTTGTAATGGTTCAGAAATACCGCTGGTGACAGTTCATTCCACAGTTAAGTTGTGCGAGGCAGAAAGTTTCTCGATATATACTATATCTCAACAAAGGCACAGTTCAAGTTTTCATTACAAGAATGGAAGAAGTAATTATATCCACTTAATGTTAATAAATACATCCACTAAGTTATTCACACGGGGCCAGACAAAAGAGCTTTTTGCGAGAGTACTCTCCTACTCTGACTACCTCAAAATGCCTCCGTCCGTCCCTCCGATGTGCGTAGTTTCGACCCTTGGTGTGGCCCGTTCAAATAATTAATTATGCAACATGTTTGTTTCGGTGTGGAAATTCTAAAGTTTTAGTTGGGGTTGCCACAAATTGTTTTAGTTGCTAGATATTATTAAAGTTGTTTACTTTGTTTTTTAAAGAAAGGAAATGTCAAGAGTCACCGAATCCAACGAGCTTTTTAGGTTCCGTACCTCAAGACCAAAAGACGGAACACTTATAGGATTCGAAAAACATCGGAAAAAATGAAACGCTCAAGTGAGAATTGAACTCACGACCTTTCCTTTACAGGGTGAATGCTCTTCCAACTGAGCTATTGAGCCACACCTGAATCGTTTCAAATTTTCCTTCTCTTTATATCCGTCTATAAGGGCGACGGTGCAGCCATCTACCAACTTTTCTTACGAACTGTGAAAACAAATATCAATGTTTAAAAAGCATTCATTGGTTCCACACTTGAGCGCTTCATTTTCCCGATGTATTACGAATAGTAATCTTCTATAATATAAAAATGAATCGCTAAATGTGTTGCTAAGCGCATAACTCAACAACGCCTGGACCAATTTGGCCAATTCTTTTTTTTAAATGTTCGTTGAAGTTCAAGGATGGCTTTTACGGTGAGAAACATTCGAGTAATTGCCGTAAGAGCCGCGAGCAAAAGAAAATGTATAAATCTCTCCTCATCTTCACTTTCAAATCTGCTGAACATCGTGTGACATCCAACTTTTCGAATCCCTGCATTTTATGATATATTTGTTATAATATCGAGAAAAGCCCAGAGTAGGTAGGCCTCCGCCCCACTGACGAAGTGCTCGCCCCCTGAAGAGCCAGACTACCCACTTGTCCCCTTTGATCTCTAATAACGTATCTTGAGTCAGTTCTCATTCGCCCACTCAAGACAGACAAATTATAACGTATATATATACAGCCACCATAATTCCTGAAAGTGTATCGTTAAGATTCTTTTGATGATTCAAAGGTTTCGATATTTCTTTGGTACAGGCGCCCTTAAAAGAGTCTGCCGCTATATAAGTTCAACGATCTTTATGTCAAAATAATTAAGTTGGACATCACTAAATAAATAATTAATTAATTTTTACTTTATTTCATTAATTTACATACATACATATAATCACGCCTTTATACCCGGTGGGTTAGGTAGAGGTGAATTAACACCCACATTTCACCAATAATTGTAGTCGGTCCCATGTAATAGGGAGTGAGCCTATTGCCATATTATTCCGGGCACTATTGTTGACTCGAGCCTATATCTGTGGCTGAGTCTGGGCTGTATATATTTGTCTGATGTTAAACAGCCCTATCCCTTAGTCGCCTTGTACGACACCGCATGGTAAGAGATGGGGTGGCCCAAATTCTACTCTGCCGGGATATATATAGGTAAGTACATATTTTAAGTAAATTTAATTTCCCCCAACAGACCGTTATAAATATCCAAACATCCATCTTCATAAACTCTCACATATTTTATAATATTAGTAGGATAGGATTTATGTAAGACCTAAGGCGATCAGTAACTTGAAACATAAAGTAAATCCACTTCTGTACGACTGTACTTCAAGTTACGTAACAGTACTATGTAGGCACTGTAGGCAGTAAGCTTTGAGAAAAATGGGCCATATTATACCCACAAGACATTCAACCTGTCAACTCCAACACGTTAGGGACTTGTACATTTATTTTTTATACTCGTATTATATACATGTGTCCTGTGTTATTTCAACAGATTTGTGACCTAAAACAGTTTGTAAAAATAGAATATTTATTTCGTTTTTATTTCGTAAAAGCCCATTTAGACGGAGATATTTTCACGCCTGTTATTTCTCGCCTCAGGTCGAGAAATCGTAATCTGCTATGCTATCACCAGCAATTATTGCCATAACATTACCGAATCAAAATGTTTACAAACTGGTAAACACTAAATTCTCACCTATGATTATATCATACGAGATTCGAAAGTGTCTTAATCCTTATCTCGAAATACGATTACCTATTGCACGGTAATGCAATGTAGATAGTATTACCATGCCTATTGCTTTAAAATTCTGATTAGATGGACAATATCAATAAGTGAAAGAGCGAGTGAGTATGTAATTATTTATGCGAATAGCCCCCTATATACGACCACTCAATCGCGCGGTTATACATGACTATACAATAAAATTCTGCCGCGCAATCTTGAACTCTACTAGAACGCGCGACGCGCGCTCTGTCACACACAAATGCAGTATTCCCTCGAGATAGACTATTAGTGTAAAAGGCGCTAATGTTGATACGAAGCAATTTTTTTAATACTTTCTTTTTTTATGGAATAGGGAGGCAAACGAGCAGACGGATCGCCTGATGGTAAGCGATCACCACTGCCCATGGACACCCGCAACACCAGAGTAGTCACAAGTGCGTTGGCTTCCTTTCAAAAGAGACTACGCTCTTTTCTTGAAGGTTTGAAGGTCGTAAATACTGCTGATGACAGTAAATTCCACAGTTTAGTTGTGTGAGGCAGAAAGTTTCTCAAGAAACGCACAGAACCGTCCAGATGGTGAGTGTGGAACTGCTATCGCATGGAACGATGGCGGAAAGAGACAGTGGGGATCAATCCGAACAATTCCTCGGAGCACTCCCCATAGTATAGGCGATAGAAGATGCAGAGCGAAGCCACATTTCTACGCAGTGCCAAAGAATCTAGCTCATTTCAATTCGTATCTCGCAGGCGAGGAATTCTCTCCGTCTAAGTGGGCCTTAACTGTGTATTCGAAATATGGATTTTACAAAGTGATGAATATCAATTCTGCAATGACATGTGTGGCGTAGTTGAGGAACATTCGTCAGAGAATCAGAGGTCGCGTGTTTTATTCTTGATCAGCTCAATTATTTATATTATGTATAGCTTTCATTGGTCGGGGAATTTATAGGTTTTCATTTGCTTCCATAAGTGTGATTTTTCGCATTCTAGAACTTATCCTGTAGATTGCTCTTGGCCACGTGTAAGTGTAACGTAACACAAAAGTGCCTTAATTACGTAAAGCTTGTTAGCTAAAAACATTGGGCGTTGTAACCTGATTACTAACTTAGAAAAATAAAACACGAGTTCCAACAAAGAAGGTAAAAGTTGGACTATGTTTAGAAGTTCATTAGGGAAAAGTTACGATAAGTTGGTGGTCAAATTATTAAGGACAGTACAATTTTGATTTCACATTGTACTGTGCCTAATATTGGACAGTCTCTCTGGCGTAGCGGTAGTGAACTCGGACGCTACGCAGGAGGCACGTGATCGATCCCCGCTCAATGTAAATATTTGTATGCATGAATATGGGTATATTTGCATTGGTCTGGCCATGCCTCGGAGAGCACATTAAGCCAGTTAGTTTTAGTTGCCATACGAACATCTATCTATGGCAGTCGTTACGGCTAGTTGAAGCCCTAAAAAGTCCAAACAACTGGTCTAACTGCAATGCTTCGATATCGCCTTAGGATTGTGGAGGTCAGATGACAGTCGTTTCACATAAAATATTGAAGTTTAGCCAACTCCGCAGTTAGACTGGTAAAGCGGACCCCAGACTCGCAAGTTGAGAAGCTTCGGATGCAACTGGGATTAGCACTAGGATGATGAAGAAGAAGAACTGGGATAACAACTCACATATTTTGAGTGATATACAAAAGCAAAAGCTGTGAATAAACCACTAAGAAATTCAAAAAGCGGCAACTCACCTATACATAGATGAGTTTTTCAAAGGGTGAATAGTCACATAAGCCATTATTCTGACTGATACTGACCCCTAAGCGATACGCTAATATTTACATTAAAGTTACATTTTGAGTCGGGTTACGTAGAAGTTACATAAGAGGGTTAAAAGTTACGCAAAATGTTACAATCTGGCAACGCTGGTTGTATTGTCGATGATTGCGGTAGGCACATTGCGGTAGTATAGCTAGATATATAAAAAGTTAGTACGTTAAATCTGGCAACCACAGTTTTACACTGGCATCAATCACTTTATTATCGCAGTCCACTGCTGGACATAGGCCTCTTCCAATGTTGGGAGGCTATAGCCCAAAGACGTATTATTTTATAGATTACGTCATTTAAGAACATGGTTGCTATCAAAAATGATGCGAAGATGACGTTTTTTTTAGTTACTAATAATACGTCAAATATTATTAATTTATATGCATTTTTATTATTATTTACATTAATAATGATATTAATATTATTAATTTATTATTAAAAACGTAGTTTATGTATTTTTTTCCGTAGCGCGCTGTCACGTCTCTTGATTGGTGGAAAAAAGATGACCATTTGGTCATCATTTTTTTGTTGACATTTTAGAGTATGAACAACATATCGATAGTATATAATACTAGCTGTCCCGGCGAACTTCGTGCCGCCAATTTTTTCCTACCCTCGTGGCGTCAGATCCCGTTCCCGCTGCACCATTTAGGGGGATGAAAAATAGATAATAATTAAATGACGATTGATCATTTTTCTACCGGAAAGAAAAAATGATTAAATTACTAAAATAACTATTAAAAAATAAGGGTTGATCGTAGAAGGGTGAAAATTGAGGATTGTATGTATTTTTGTATGTTGTATCATAAAAAATAGAAATTAAAAATTTAGTCTAAAAAATAAAAAAATAAAATTTTGGGGTGGACTACCCCTAACATTTAGGGGGATGAAAAATAGATGTTGGCCGATTCTCAGACCTACTCAATATGCTCACAAAATTTCATCAAAATCGGTCAAGCCCTTTCGGAGGAATATGGCAACAAAAACTGTGACACGAGAATTTTATTATTAGATATATCATTACTCTGGCCTACTGTGTCCACGTTGGTCGGACGGGTTGGTACAGGGTTTTATTTCGAATATTCCTTCTCTCGCAGTAATATCGTCTACGTATTTTTCTGTTAATCGCCTCTTACGACACCGTTCTGTTGAGATGAGATGGTGATACTTGTATTCTTTCTCCGTCTCCACGCAGATACATCTTTCGTTTCTTCTACTTTCATAATTTTTCATACATACTCGCCGGTTTTTTGTTCTCTTGCATTTCCTTTCTTTAAAATGCCTTCGATCTGTCCATTGTATTTTCCGAGGAGGGCCAGACCGTAAGGGATGGCCCTGGGTCAGCCGGGATGCGCGGGATATGTCGAAGACAACCTCACCTCCGGCCTAGCACTACGACCCTCAGTCGGCGTGCTGTTTTAGTCGGTTCGAGTCCGACATAACCTCCCCTTAGGGGTCCGGCGGGTTTGGTATCCGAGGGGATTTCCGCACGAAAAAGATATCTAATGTATTTTTTAACAAACAAGTGAAATCAATAAAGAGTATGCCTACTATAAATTCCTAGTAGTATTTCCTGTTTCGACATCAAGCCCCGGTTGAAATACCTGGGGCTCGTACTCGACGGTCGGTGGGACTTCGGAGAGCACTTCCGAAGTCTGCGCCCCAAACTGTTAGTGTCAGCTAACGCGCTGATGCGGCTGCTGCCCAACTTGAGGGGCCCAGAGGACTCCTGCAGGAGACTCTACGCGGGTGTCGTGCGGTCCATGGCCAGGTGCGGTTTTTAAGGGAAAGGTCGTGGGTTCAAGTCCCACTTGAGCATTTCATTTTTCCCGATGTATTCGAATGTATATATTTAAGTTTAGTACCCCCAACTTGTAGGTACGCGTGATAAACAAAAATAAGAAACCTTATTCTTTTGGTCTATAACCATGCGCGTAGTATCAAAAGTTTCCGTAACTCGTTTTCACTGTTGAAATTATAGTTATTAATTTCATATTCATTAAAATATCTACAAGTACTAGTTATGAAGGAAATTATATAAATTGTACACCGCCCGACATACTTAAGATGTGAAGTCCGAAAATGGTAAGTTTACTACCTGAAAACTTCAAGGAAAAATAACTATTAGCGCATATTTATTAGCGTGCTAAAATTTGATACAATGGCAAAACAATAACAATGCGTAGTCTTTTTCGATTATATATTTATATATTATTATTATTGGTTCGATCCCCGCTCAGTGCAAATATTTGTAGGTATGCATGAATATGGCTATTTGCATTGGTCTGGGTGTTTCTATGTATGATATGTATTTACAAAAAAAAAAATATAAGTCTGTTTATCCGCATTCTAGATTCCATAACACAAGCTATAAAAAGCTTACCATGGGTCTAGATAGCGTTGTGTAGAATATTGTGGAATATTTATTTATTTATTATTTTCAGAAAACGTGTTCATGGCATACTTTAAAGAATCCTTACTAATATTATAAATGCGAAAGTAACTCTGTCTGTCTGTCTGTATGTTACGCTTTCACGCCTAAACCACTGAACCGATTTTGATGAAATTTGGTATAAGGGTAGCTTAGACTTTGAGAGAGGACATAGGCTATGTTTGGTCGCGATAACCGACATCCACGCGGACGGGGCCGCGGACAAAAGCTAGTTATCTTCTTAATACAAACCTAGCTCTGTGTGGAAGCTGAGTGTTAAAATTGTATAGTGCGAACAAAGAATAGAGTGGTCTTAAAAACATACTCTAATAATGTTAGCTGATATAAAGAGACTGTCGGGTGTATAAAGAAGCAAAAAATCAAAGGTTTTATCGTTTGACGACGTTGAAAAATTTATAGGGTTCATTATTATTCTCTATTTTTATTAATCTTGCTACTTACAATCTTCGATGTGCGTATCATCTGTATGCAGACGACCTGCAGCTATACGCTCAAGCACCTGTTGGTGAGATTTCTCAAGCCATACGCGAGGTGAATGGGGATCTTGAAGTTTTGGGAAATTGGTCCACCAAATTTGGGTTAGCCGTTAACCCATCAAAGTGTCAGGCTATCATAGTGGGCAGTGGCAGGTTGATGAGTGGAGTCGATACTTCGACACTGCCACCTATTACTTATAACGGATCAACTATACCTTACAGCTCTTCAGTAAAGGACCTGGGACTGCATCTCGACTCCAACCTAGACTGGCGAGTGCAGGTAACGAGCATGAGCCAGAAAATTACGGGTAGACTTAGAGTTCTGTACCGCCTGAAGAACTTCCTGCCAACTGGAACGAAAGTTACGCTGGCCCAAAGTTTGATCTTTCCGCTAATAGATTATGGTGATGTGTGCTATTTTGACCTGAATGCAGACCTTCTCGATAAATTAGACCGTCTTCTCAATAACTGCATTCGATTTATCTTCAATCTTCGTAAATATGACCACGTATCGTCTTTCCGCTCGCAGCTCAATTGGTTAACTATCCGTCCTCGCCGTAAGTTACGCGCACTTACTACTCTTTACAATATCCTTAACTCTCCCACTATCCCTACTTACTTAACTTCCTATTTTCAGCTCCTATGTTCCAACAATGTTAAAAATCTTCGCTCTACTGACAACCGGCTACTCGCATTTCCCTGTCATAAAACTAACTTTTTAGGCTCTTCTTTTTTTGTTGAGGCTGTTCGTCTATGGAACGCACTCCCTCTGGAGATCAGGAAGAGCACGAGCCGCGATGTGTTCAAGTCCAAAGTACGGCAATTGATCACCACAGAATTGGCAGAATCATCGTCTCAACGATAGTGATATTTCTACTCTTATTTATTTAAGTATATATAAATATATATATATATATATATATATATATATATATATATATATACATATATATCTATTTTAGTATAACCTGTATGTATTTTATTCTATTTGTATATTTTATTATTTTATATATACATTGTTTTATTCATATATTTGTATTAATGGGTTTATATATATATCCTCCCACATTTATATGCGCCTACCTCGTAATAGCTCTGCACCACCCTATGGTAGACTGGCAGAGAATGCCTACGGCATTAAGTCCGCCTATGTACTTCGTGCATAAAGAATAAATAAATAAATAAATAAATAGGTAAAAGATTTAATTTATTCAATTAAAGTACCATGCCATTAAAATAGTACTTTATTATACTTTAAATTCCCTCCTTTATGCTTAATAGTGGTGCCAAATAAAACACAAAAACGTTTGGTAAGTTGTTTCTTTGAGGTATATAGTACTTAGGTATGTCTAATAACTTCGCTATAAAGTTATTTTTGAAGACTTTTTATCGTGGAGGTAGCTAGATAACGGAATGGATTGGAAATATAAATAACTTCTATTAACCCAATTATTACTTGAAACGTTCATAGAATCATGGTAACTGTTTTTGTAAGAATAGTAAATGGCAAGCTATTGTGTGTCAAAATAGCCAGTATTTATACAGAATTGAACCTCACGACGTATAACAAAAGGTCAAGTCTGTTCAATCGAAGTATAACAGGGACACAAGAGTAATCGTAACAGCGCCACCGTCAATTGTCATGACTTTCTTGACGCACTATACTTACTACGATTTTCACTAAAAAGTCCAAAGCGATTTTATTTTTATGCCTTTTTTTTTTTCGTGCGGAAATCCCCTCGGATACCCCCCCCCCCCTGCCGGAGCCGGAAGGGGAGGTTATGTCGGACTCGAACCGACTAAAACCGCACGCCGACTGTGGGTCTTGGTGCTAGGTCGGAGGTGAGGTTGTCAAAGACATATCCCGCGCACCCCGGCTGACCCAGGGCCATCCCTTACGGTCTGGCCCTCCTCAGGAGGGGGGACAACGGTGTCCCCAACTCGCCCCCGGAATGGGGAGGCGCACTATTCAGCGTGCCGCCGCCGTGGCATTTTTTTTTTTATGCCAATGTGGTATGTACCTGGAGTATTACTAGGGTTTTCGGCTTCGGGAGCGTTCCCCTTACACCCGGTATAATTGAACTGAGCGGGGATCGAACCCGCGCCTACTGCGTAACGACCGCGTCCACTACCGCTACGCTACGGAGTCTGTCGAAACCCTGGATATTATTAGCTATATAACTTTATTATACACATAACATTTCAAAGTCCATGAATTAATATTCGAGTTAAGTACTATTTTCCTTCCCAATTAACGAAATAATTCTCTTAATTGATCCAAATTAAAAGCAAAATTAGCAAACAGAAATGAGTTTCATTATTACTGAACGAATAAAGATATCGGGCTTTATTACTGGCACAAAAGCCCAGTAGCCTTCGCAAGGCCTTCGCACAAGTAAATTAAAAAGAAAACTTGGCAGCTCTATGGTACAATTCGTTTTTCAAATTTATTATTAAATTACTGGAAATATTGAGTTGGCACCATTGGCATTCGAATAGCGGTCGAGTGCCAAGGTTTCGGTTTCTTTCAAGTTGGCCCCATTGTGTGAGATGCTCTAGTACTCTAGTTTGAGTTTATTCATACATAAAATCAAGCCTGTTTCCCATAGGGGTAGGCAGAGATCACAGACCTCCATTTGCTTCGATCTTGACATCTTATTCAAGTTTAATAAGTATTCAAAAAGTCCGATTACTAGCATTTTTATATTTCATAATTAACTTTGTAGATAGGAGTACTAGCGACATGATTGAAAACTATGGCAGTCATCGCTAAAAATCTTCTTTCTCATTATTTTCAATCAAACCGTTATAGGCAATATCTTTTCTATACCTAATATCGGTGGACATGGATTAAAGTTGACGAAACAATCTGTATTTATTTTGTCATACTCTTCATCCATACTAATATTATAAATGCGAAAGTAACTCGGTCTGTCTGTCTGTCTGTCTGTATGTTACGCTTTCACACCTAAACCACTGAACCGATTTTGATGAAATTTGGTATAGGGATAGATTGGACCTTGAGAAAGGACATAGGCTATGTTTGGTCGCGATAACCGACTTCCACGCGGGCGGAGCCGCGGGCAAAAGCTAGTCTAAAATAACTTCTTCATCTTAGCGTTAATCCCAGTCAAATCCGAAGCTTTCAGCTTGGAGTCTGGTGTCCGCTTTACCTGTCTACCCGCTACCGCTTTACTGATTACCATCTGACCTCCTCAACCCAAAGAAGATATCGAAGCATTGCAGTTAATCCAGTTGTTGGACTTTTTAGGGCTTCAACTACCTTGGAATTGTTTTACTAGTACTACCTTACCATAAACTTAGTATATACTAAGTTTACGACCTATACACGTATCGTCATGTCAATGGTCAATTCGACGCTAGCCGGTAATATACCATTTACTGACTAAAATAGACATACTATATTATTTGGTATCCTATAACTACACCATCATTTATTTTATCACGTTACTGTCCATCCCAGAGTTGCCTGGAAGAAATCGCTTTCAGCGATAAGGCCGCCCATTGTGCATTGAACTGTATACTTGCTACCTACTTGTAATACTGTACATTTATTGGTGTACAATAAAGAGTTATCTATCTATCTACTATATTGTTACAGTAATTAACTATGTACTCCTTAATCCTGCAATTTTCTGTATAATATTATCTCACAAGGCAGTTCAATATTAACAAACTATTCGAGAGTACTAAAACGCAAAACAATTTCAGATACTATCTGACCTAACAGATCATAACACTAAACAAAGCTAAGTTACTCTGGAAGTCTCTAGAAACGCGTTGTTTATTTATAATGTATCTTGATGTTCCTTAAAATGAGAAAGCAAGAATCTCATTATCGGAAATCGGCTGAATAGGCAATAACAGGAACTTGGAAAGCCTGGGTGAGCCGGATTGTATTGGACAAGACGCCAGGCGGAATATTATCGAGAATTCATGCTCTCTGCCTTTCTTAGCTCGTATTTTTTTTAATTTATCTACCTACTGGAAAATGTCAGTTGAGTTATATCATGTATATGGAGCCCAATAACCCCAACTGCCTGATATACGGTGTATACACCGTGGTTGCCGGTTCGAACCGAGATGGCGTGGCGTGCGTTTTTAGTCGGTTCGAGTTCAACATAATCACCCCACCACCAGCGGGGGCAACTGTCGATAGTCTCTACGTGGCGGTAGTGAATGCGACTGCTACGCAGGAGGCGCGGGTTCGATCCCCGCTCAGTGTAAATATTTGTATGCATGAATATGACTATTTGCATTGGTCTGGGTGTTTCCATGTATAATATGTATACATTTACAAAAAAAAGTATCTAAGTATGTTCATCCGCATTCTAGATTTGGAATGCGGAATATAATAATATTCTTTTAAGTAAATAGGAGTCCGGGGATTGAAGAGAATACTGTAAGTAAAGTATGGAAAGAATATGAGAATTCCGTCGAAGACAAATTGGGAGCCACTTGAGCAAGTTGCGGAATTGTTATACGTGATCATATTTGCGAAGAGAAAATATAAATCTGATACAGAAATTTTTAAGGCGCTCAAGCTTATCAAGTTGCTCCTCAGTGAGATTAAGATAGCTGGCATCAGCATAGTCAAGTTGTGGAAGAAGAAGTGATTCTGCAAGTGTAATTTTAGTGGCTGTTGGTAGAAAGTTTCATACTGTTTTTCATCCAATAGTAAATGTGGAACCCACAAAAACCGCTTGATTGTCAGCAATTCCCTCCCAATATAGGGGTTCACACCCCCATGAGTATAATTAACCCTGCGTATGCCTATAGCAAGTGTGACTAAGCCTACAGTGTGTACAGGCAATAACCCCAATATTTATGAAGTGACGTGTTTCAAACGAATTAATTTTCCATAACCCCGAGGTTCCATGACTCACGGCATGCTTTGTACCGGCACGCACACTTCACATACTGGTACACTTACATTTTAAGTGTATTAAACAATACACAATTATGTTTATTGGGATTAACGCCAATATTGAAAGGGTTTAAAGGATGTATGGGCTCCTTTAAAGACTTTTGCGGTCAAGCAAAGCGTACAGTACGCCTATTCGATTTTATTTATCAGGGAAAAATCCCCACGGATACCACACACCCACGGAGCCGGTGGAGGTGGTTATGTCGGACTCAAACCGACTAAAATGCACGCCGTCTTGGGTCTTTGGTTGACGGATGTGAGATTGCCGAAAGCATATCTCTCACACCCCAGCAGACCTAGGTTGTGGCAACCATAGTGTCCCCATCTAGCCCCGGATGCTACCATGCTAGGGTGACAGACGTCTCCACCGATCACTCCCAGGCCAGCGCTCATGGAGGACGGAGGTCGTTCTGCGACCTCCGACGTCCTGTTCGCCTTCGCTGTTCGCGGGCTTCCCGGGCCTGGAGTCTAGTCCGGACTCGACCGGCCGCCTCCTTCTCGAGCATTACTTGCTCGCAGAAGGAGGGTACAGTACGCCTTGGTGATTGATGAACGAGACTTTGGCGTAAACTTTCTACTCAGAATTGGGAGGCCAGATAGCAGTCACTTCCCAATAAATCCTTATAAGCCAACTAGCTGTTGCCCGCGGCTTCGCCCGCGTGGATGTCACTTATCGCTAAATTAAGATTTAAACTATCCTATCTCTCAAGTTGGATCGAACTGCACATGGTGTGCGAATTTTATTATAATCGGTTAAGTGGTTTAGGAGTCCATTGAGGACAAACATTGTGATACGAGATTTATATATATTAAGATTAAAAAGGAGGATAACTGAACCTTGGACTCCAAGATGAAAAGCTTGAATGCTACTGAGAACAAGTAAGCAAGGTTGCATAAACTGTTAAATGTTTAAATATGCCATGCCCAGCTTTCCAGATATTTTGTTTTTTATACAACTTAGGCGGCAGACAAGCCCACCCGATGGACAGTGTTTACAGCCTAAGTGGCCTATGGATGCAACACCAGGGGAGTTACACTCGTGCTGCAGACCCTGTGACCCAATGATAGCACAAAAACTCTCCAGTGAGCTCTGGCTACCCTACTCACCGAAGGGAACACAACACTAGGTTATTATGGCCGTAGTATTCTGTATTTCTCCGATCAGACTGCTCAATTGGGACGTGAATACCATCGTGTCCTACTTCCATAATAGCCTTTGTTGCATCATTGGGAGTAATTTTGGCAATCGCCATTCTATTCATGCCACCAACGAGAAAAAATTTATTTCGAGGAAATCATCCCACGGTTGCATCACCGAGAATTAATTTTTATCTCGTTACGATAACCGAAACCCGTCATATCATATGAGAACTAAGCCGCGGGTAGAAGTTAGTCAAACATGAAAGTAAGTAAAGCCATAATTCATTAATTTACCATAAAGTACGTCATTAGTTATTACCAATTACATAAGCGATTACGAGAGCGGTGTCAATGACCTTACTAAAATGAAGTAGATATGTTACCTCAATACTGCATCGATGTCGAATAGATTAGCTGTAGGGACCAGCTTGTTTAGAAACCTCGAAAGGCTCAGAATAACCTACTACATCTTGACACTTATACACAGAATCTGAAGCTTATGTTTTAACCTCCCATCGAGGTACCTTGAATCGTTAGGATAATATATGATGGAGTGCTTTACCAGTCTGCGGTAGCCTAGTGGTAGGTATAGGTAATGGACTGCTGAGACGAGGTCTAAGGTTCGATCCCAGGTTTACCATGGCACACACCAATGACTTTTCGATGCTTTTCGAAGTTATGTGTGTATTTATCGCAGGTTTATAAGTGCCCGGTTAATGGCAATAGGCTCGCCACCTGGGAGCCTAAACATAAACTGGCGAAATGTGGGTGCTAGTACCTCTGCCTACCCCTTCGGGGAATACAGGCGTGAGTTTCTGTTATGTTATGCTTTACCAGTTAGGGTCTTCGCAACAACAACATGGCAACGCTTGAATGAATCAAAATATTACAAGATAGGTATATAAAAGTTAAAAGGCTAACCAAAACAATTTATTTTCAACTTTTTGGAGAGGTTTTTTGTGTAGGGTTTTTTTTTAAATTTTTAATGTAATTTTATATGATTAAAGTAGGCTACTAGTAGTAGGTTCTGAAGTACTTTTAATACTGAAAGTACTATAGCACCTACTACTAGTTTTAGGCGATTCCATTCCAGACACTAATTACTGGACTTCATCCCTAGTGTGTCTAGCGATATAGTTCAGTGTCAAGAAAGCAAGAAGCGAGAACAAGCAAGCAAGCAAACGAAAGTCAATAACCGAGCAATGTGGATAGTTTTTTTAAGTTTACGTCCGGGCCGGGGGTAGGTATACCGCCCGGATCCTAACAGTCCCGAGGAGGGCCAGACCGTAAGGGATGGCACTGGGTCAGCCGCGGTGCGAGGGTTATGTCGAAGACAACCTCACCTCCGGCCTAGCACCACGAGCCACATTCGGCGTTTTTTCGGTTTTAGTCGGTTCGAGTCCGACATAACCTCCCCTTCCGGCTCCGGCAGGGGAGGTATCCGAGGGGATTTCCGCACGAAAAAGAAAAATAAAAGGAATCCTAATACTCGAGCCCACAAGTAAAACACATTATACAACGATGAGTGGACATGCCAGTCGGAGACAACCTCCAAAAGAGCTCAGACCTTCATCAATCACATTATACTGTAGATCAGAAAGAACAGGCGGACGAAACGCTTAATGACCGTAAAGACCATTGAGTAAGCTCTTGAGGTATGCAAGGTCAAAAATAAATGGAATGCCGTTGTCACTATCTACCCCAGAGGGAAAAATACTTGAGTGTATAATTAAATGAGGCAAAACTAGACCATCGGGTTGTGGCAACCATAGTGTCACCACCGCGGCTTGCTCCTGCTAGGGTGACAGGCGTCTCCACCGATCACTCCCAGGCCAGCGCTCATGGAGGACGGAGGTCGTTCTGCGACCTCCGACGTCCGGTTCACCTTCGCTGTTCGCGGGCTTCCCGGGCCTGGAGTCTAGTCCGGACCCGGCCGGCCGCCTCCTTCTCGAGCATTACTTGCTCGCAGAAGGAGGGTACAGTACGCCTTGCTGATTGATGAACGAGACTTTGGCGTAAACTTTCTACTCAGAATTGGGAGGTGAGATAGCAGTCACTTCCAAAAAAAGCCAATTAAAAAGGAGGATAACTGAACCTTGGACTCCAAGATGAAAAGCTCGAATGCTACTGAGAACAAGTAAGCAAGGTTGCATAGACTCTGTAGTACTTTTAATACTGAAAAATAGATGATAAGGTGTAGCATATGAGGTTTTAGGCGATTCAATTCCAACAAAAACACTTGACTTTATTCCTAGGGTGTCTAACGATATAGTTCAGTGTCAAGAAAGCAAGAAGCGAGAACAAGCAAGCAAGAAAACAAAAGTCAAATGACCAAGCAAGGTAGTTTTTTTTTTAATTTTACTGCCGGTTGGAGGGCATAACGACCGGAATCCTACAGTCGAGCCCGCAAGTAAATTACATTACACAACGATGAGTGGACATGCCAGTCGGAAACGACCTCCAAAAGACCTCAGACCTCCATCAATCACATTATACTGTAGATCAGAAACATCCAGAACAGGCGGACGAAACGTTTAATGACTGTAAATACCATTGAGTAAGCTCTTGAGGTATGCAAGGTCAAAAATAAATGGAATGCCGTTGTCACTATCTACCCCAGAGGGAAAAATGCGTCGTGTATAATTAAATGAGGCAAAATTCTACGACATGAACAAACAAGTACAATTTCGGGGTAAAAGTGTACAGTCAGCATCAGAAAAATGTTTGAAATACATCGGGAAAAAGAAGCGCTCAAGTGGGACTTGGACGACCTTTCCGGGGAATGCTCTTCCAGCTGAGCTATTGAGCCACACCTGAATGACTTCAAATTTCCCTTCTTTTTTATATCAGTTTTTAAGAGCGACGGAAAAAAGTTGATGAACAAAGTGCTCAAAATTATCTTAATTCCTAGGTTTTCCCCCTTCTTGTTGATGAATTGTTCTGGTATTTGGTACACACCTTTAGTTCGGACAATAATACAATTTAAATAATTTAAAAATACTAATAAAACAACCCGACTGCCACTGAAAAGATCGAAATAAGTTTGATAGCAGGCGGTACCCATTTGCCAATCATAAACCGAAAGAAAATTAATGGGTACCGCCTGCTATCAAACTTATTTCGATCTTTTCAGTGGCAGTCGCGTTTTTTAATTTTTTAACATTTGTTTTATTTTATACTTTTTAGTTATAATATGGCATGTATATTTTTTTGTATTCACCGTCTAATTTCCTTCATTTTGATACCCTACTCGATAAATTTGAGTCAAAAATATTTATGACAAAAATCTGCCATTGTGATTTTCTCGAAACTTTAATATACCTAGTGTCACTCACACAATCACGGCGAATCAAATGACACCTCACATATTCAAATCCGTCAAGCAATTCAGGCTGTAGGCCGCGCCAAATACATACAGACATAGTCTCGAAAAACATTACCATTTAATCAATAAAACAGTTTGATTTGCTCTTAATAGCTTAGTTTAAAGAACATTTTGAGACTTTATAGTCAAGATATTTCTGACGTTGACTGTACCCTGGAGTAATAAAATGCCTCCTGGGGTAATGTACCCACATTAACAATGTTTCGGTTTAAGTGCTTCAAAAGGTTGAAGTTAAATCACTTTAGGCTTAAACTTAGTAGGCAAAACTTTTCTGTTTTATTTCTGTATTATTGCTGAATGGCACGAAATGTACATTTTACTTTAATAGAATACTATAGAAGGTTTTTTTTTATACCACTTAGGTGGCAGACAAGCACACGGCCCACCTGATGGAAAGTGGTTACCGTGGCCTATGGACGTATGCAACACCAGGGGCGTTACACTCGCGCTGCCTACCCTGAAGAAACCTTCTTATGCCCCTCTTGAAGAACCCCATATTGTAGTCGCTTGGGAAACCGTGGCAGGGAGTTCATTCCACAGCTTGAGCGTACGTGGAATGAAGTTCCTTTCATACCGCACGGTGCGCACCGTATTCGGATGCAATGTGTGGGGATGAATTCCCTGTCTACGGCGAGCGGTGCGATGATAGAATGTAGCTGTGGGCAACATGTCAAATAATTCATCTGAGCACAAACCATTGTATAGGCGGTAGAAAACACACAGTGAGGCAAAGTCCCTCCTGAGGCTGAGAGGTTCCACATCGCCTGCGAGTATAGGACAGTCGACGAGCCTCAACGCACGTCTTTGCACCGAGTCGAAAGGGTTAAGCTGGCGTGCGGGCGCTCCGGCAAAAAGATGACAGCAGTACTAGCTGACCCGGTAAACAATTTTTTTCTTCCCGCGTGGCGCCCGATCTCGTTCCCGCTGCACCCTCTACTATATGAAGCATGTATTATACATAAAAACCTTCCTCTTGAATCACTATCGGTTGTGTAGTTTACATAGGGACGGACAGACAGCGACTTTGTTTTATACTATGTACTGATGATTATGATGATATAAACAGCTTTACTAGAGCTAAAGTAAGCGTAGCCTAACTAACTTGTTTTATAGGTTTTTTTACAAAGTACACGTCAATTTGACTTCACCTCGTCTGATGTTAAGCTAAAGGCAAAGTCTCGGAAAGAGGGTCACCATCGTAAACATGTTAACAGTGGTGGCACTCAGCTTGACGGCCTCATTAGATGCCTTTTCACGCCCTGCTTAAAGGACCCGGGACTGTAGGAAGAAGGAAACACGTGAGCTGGCACACCTACAGTCCATCAAATCTAAGAGGTACCGTTTGACGTTTCATATTTTTCAAACCGAAACAACTTTGTTCATACGTACATTATTCAGTTTCGATAACCTTTTTCATAAAACCATGAATTTAGAAAGATTTCATTATTGTATCTAAAAATGTACAATTCTTAATATCTAAATGTAATTGAAAACTTTCAAACAAAGCAAAATAACACATATTTACACAGTAAATAATTTCTAATAGTTATATTCTTGACCTCATTACAAAGTTACGTAGTTAGGTCACTGCACGTAGTGTTGCGACTCTTCGGATACACTTGTATGCAAAAAAATCGTTTACATATACGAAAAATCGAATCTATTATTTACAAATTACACTTGACAACCAAACAAATATTTTTTCATGTGAATGGGATTTATCTCACATATTACGATTACATAACTAAATAGTTATGTAATCGTAAAATATGAGATAAAACCCATTCACCAAAAATACGTATTTATAAATCAAATATATTTGCTTCTTTAAAAAGTTGTCGAAAGCGATTTGTCGATTTTTGATTTTCGCGCCCAAATAAGTCGGGGTTTCTCGCGCTAACGCTGTCGAAATAGTAAATGGTGTCAGGAATAGTGTTTTTTACATTTATTTTTGTGTATGATAGTATGGGTTTGCATATTACAGAGAAATAAACAAATTTTTAACAAGCACATCCATTGATTTTACAATTACAATTTTTTCTTCTAAGTCTTATTTCTACGTCTAAAACTAATAAAAATAAGGTATGTAGAACCCATTCACAAAAATGTTGTTGCCTGATGTTATAAATTAACGACGTTACTGCGCGACCGCATAATGCACTGAATACACAGATACCCTAAAATAAATTAATTTAATTATTTTTAGGTCAATAGGCAAAATCGCAGGTGTCCAAGTCTCTACAATTTTTTTTTTCTGGCAACACTGCCAACTACAAGCGCACGCGGTCCGCTCGGTCGGTTCGGCGTCAGCAGTCTCTCGCCATCTTGGAAGCTGACTGTGCGCGTACTTGCTTTCTCGTTTGTGTTTTACAATTTGTGACTTGGCTATTACTTTTCTGGACTGATCATTCTTTATCCGTTTACCTTGGCAATATTTATACTGGACTCCGAACTAAGCAAGTGTTTATTAATAATGTCGAAAAGAGGACGTACTTTGAACAGCCAGGCTCGTGAATTGGTGGTGAAATTACACGAGTACTGTGCCGAAAACATGGACTGATGATTCTGAAGCTTCGTGCTCGAAGGTGCCGATAGGAAAAGGTGGACGCCTCATAATATGCCATGCTGGGTCAGCGTCTACAGGCTTCGTGGAAAACTCTTTATTAGCTTTCCAATCCAAAAGCACTAAAGAGTATCATGAAGAAATGGACGCAGTAAGGTTCCGAGAGTGGTTCTTAAATTTATTACAGAATATCCCTCCTAACAGCACAATTATAATGGATAATGCCCCATACCACTCTGTGCAAATTGATAAAGCACCTACGTCAGCCAATAAGAAAGCAGATTTGGTGGCATGGCTGCAAAGAAAAGGAGTGGATGCCGACATGTCACTATTAAAAGCTGAATTATTACAGTTAGTGAAATTGCATAAACCACCAAAACCGACATATGTAATTGACCAATTGGCCGAAGAGCACGGGCACAAAGTCATACGACTTCCTCCGTACCATTGCCAATATAATGCCATTGAACTGATTTGGGCCCAAGTTAAAGGTAATATTTTATAATATTATAATAATAACACGAGTACTTCTAACATTTATAATTTAAACAATGGTTTTCGTCTGCTATCAAATAGTTACATTATTGTTTTACAGGTTATGCAGCAAGACACAACACAAAACCACCCTTCAGTGTCAAGAAAATGGAAGGTTTATTAAAGGAAGCATGTGCCCAAGTTACACAGGAAGATTGGAGTAAAGTAGTACAAAAAACAAAGAAAATAATAATGGACGACTTCGAAAGAGACGTACACTTTGATAATGTAATGGACAATCAACTGGTCATTAATTTAAATGACGATGATGACGAAGACGACTAGTACTAGTAGTGAATAAAAAAATATCCTAAACATTTCTTTTATTTAATTATAACAATTGATTTCTTAAAATTCGGATATTATAGTAATCGATCTCTTAAAGTTCGGATATTATAGTAATCGATTTTTTCATCCCATCCCTATCATTCAATTGTCAGAACTGTCAAACGGTACTTCTTAGATTTGACGGACTGTAATCTTATTTTTTTTATTTTTAAATCATCCATATTTGGGTTGGGAGAGACCTATGTCCAGCAGTTAACTGCATAAAATGATTGATTGAACAAACAACATCCTACATAGAAAGACCCAGAACAATACGAATATATAATATATTTTTATTTTTTTTATTTCAGAATTTCTTCCATAAATTTGTTAGTAAATAGCTTACAACTAATGTTAGTAGATAATAAAACAAAACAATGAAAAAGTTACACAGTTTGGGTGCACCACCCCGAACCTGGGGCGGTATCAGACTTTATTGCATGCAATTGAATCCACCGCCCCAGGATCGGGGAGTCCCACCGATCAATCAACGCTTTAAGCATGGTATTGGGACTGCCGCGGGTACGATGTAAAAGTGAGGCGCTTCTTTTGCGCATGATCGCCGAAAAACTGTCCACGTTTGCCTCGGCAAACATGGCAGATGCGCTACAAAAACGCGGCAGTCCCATTAGCACCCGGAACGCGTTGTTGTATTGTATACGCAGATCGTTGTATACCTTCTGGGTAAAGCCCACCCACAGGCCGCACGTATAAAAACACTGGCAGAAAGAAATACAAAAACACTAACAAATTCGAACCCTGCTACCTACTATAGCAATTGAATGCTCTATAGCCACGCAACAGAGGTCGTCAACCATCGACTTAATTCTACGAAAAGTACTCGTACTGTTACGGAGTCCTTTTGAGATGACGTTAAAAATGAATGTATTACCATATTTTGGGGTAAAATTACCGAGAATCCTTCCATAGTGTATGTTTCTAACATAAAAGGGATCAACTGCCAAGATTTCAAGTCTGTAGCCCTCCGGGTTTCGGCTTTGTGTTGATGGATCGGCCAGTCTGAACAAGTAATGTCTTTATTCTCTAGTCTTGTTATTATTCTAACTACTAAAATATTATACATTATTAATAACTTGCTGACCCGGCGAAATTCACACCGCCAATTTTTTTCCAACCGCGTGGCGTCCGATCCTGTTTCCGCTGCACCCTCTACTAAGTATATTAAGCATGTATTATACACTAGCTTTTGCCTGCGGCTCTACCCGCGTGGGTGTTATCGCGACCAAACATAGCCTATGTCCTCTCTTATAGTCTAATCTACCCCAATACCAAATTTGATCAAAATCGGTTCAGTGGTTTAGGCGTGAAAGCGTAACAGACAGACAGACAGACAGATTTACTTTCGCATTTATAATATTAGTATAGATATACACCTTCTTGAATTACTCTATCTATTAAAAGAAACCGTATTAAAATCTGTAGCGTAGTTTTGAAGAAATAAGCATACATAGGGATGGACAGACGCGGAAAGCGACTTATTTGCTTTATACTATGTAGTGACGATGATTGTATTAATCTATGTCCAGCAGTGGACTACAATAGGCTAAATTAATTGATTGATATTATTAAATAATATAAAAATAATGAAAAGATACAATATAATGTCTCTTCCTGTGGGTGTCGAAGGCGACTAAGGAATAGAACTGTCCTCCATCCGACAATAAACATTTAGCCCATGACTTAGTGCCCCCTTGACGGAAATAGGCTCGCCCCCTATGACCGGTCCGAAAATCATAGTTGGCGAAAAGGTAGTGTTAATATACCTCTGCCCACCCCTTCAGGGATTTTCAGACTTGAGTATATATATTATGTATTTGAGATATGACAGTGAACAGGTACACATGTCAAGACATGAGACGGCCTTAATCTTTCGATTAGCAATAAAATGTTGAGATTAGTACCTACTAAAAAAAATATATTGAAAATAAAAAACGCGACTGATACTGAAAATATCGAAATAAGTTTGATAGCAGGCCCCTTTTACCCTTTTACCAATTAAAAACCGAAAGAAAATTAATGGGTACCGCCAAATCAATGCTGCTTTGCTGACTGTACCAAAATACCTCATGGACCCGGTGGGAACTAAAAATACATTTAATTTAAAATGCCATGGACCCGTTGGGAATAAATGTATAAACTTAAAATTTTTGAAAACAACAGAACCGCGGACCTCTGGGAATAACCCCCCGCTATCAAACTTATTTCATCTTTTCAGTATCATTCAAGTATTTTATTTTGAAAAAGAATTATTTCTTAATACTTTTTAGTTACGTTACATATTGTGTTAAATTATTTTTGTAATCACCTTTTAATTACCTTCATTTTGATACCCTACTCGATAATATTGAGAGAAAATAACATTTTTACATAACATAAACTCACGCCTGTATTCCCCGAAGGGGTAGGCAGAGGTGCTAGCACCCACATTTCGCCAGTTTATGTTTAGGTCCCAATGGAATAGGTGGCGAGCCTATTGCCATTAACCGGGCACTTAAAAACCTGCGATAAATACACACATAACTACGAAAAGCATCGAAAAGTTATTGGTGTGTGCCATGGTAAACCTGGGATCGAACCCGAGAACTAGTCCCAGCAGTCCATTACCCATACCACTAGACTACTTTAGAGAAGATACTTTTTGACAATATATATTTTGGTGTCAAAAGTTCTTCATATAGCTCTTTTTTCACATCTCTTGTATCCAAGAATACTTAGGAAATGAATACCTTTAATTGGAGACATTGATCATTGAAATCTGTGTATTGGTTCAGAAGATATGGGGTAATAAAGAATATTACAAACATACATACAAGATAAGCGCGAAAAACATAACTCTTGAAAGTCGGTTAAAAACATAAAATACCCAACAAATAGCCATAAATTGCGATTTAATCAAATAATAGAAACATATAACCACATTTTTTTATAATACTTGACCTAATCTAAACATAAAAAGCAATAACACCAAATTCCTGGTTCATTAATCTTAACCACGATTAAATCTTTACTTACTACAAAGAAAGCACGAAAGATTCTATTGCTCCGTAATTATTAGCTTTTAAACAACTGATTGGTCTAGTTGGCGGCATCTGGGTTGCCAATTTAGTCCTTAATTGTATGCTATTAAGTTCTATTAGTGCCAGACTAGTGGTAATGAAGACGTGCCTATGGGAAATCATGGTAAGGGTGCTTTTAGTGAAGCCTGCAGGTCGTGTTACGAGCAGAATTATGATTTATTATGTCTTTCGTGTGTTATTTTAATGATTGTTATGAAAACTAATAGAAGTGGCTATCATTTATATCATACTAGCTTTTGCCCGCGACTCCGCTCGCGTGGATGTCGGTTATCGTGACCAAACATAGCCTATGTCCTTTCTTATGGTCTAATCTACCCCTATACCAAATTTCAACAAAATTGGTTCAGTGGTTTAGGCGTAAAAGCGTAACATACAGACAGACAGACAGACTATGTCTATGGATTATTTCTTTTGTGTGTTATTTTAATGATTTTTATATATTTATTTATTTATTTAAGATTTATGCACACACAAAACAAACATAATATATATTGGATGAAAAAGTTGGTACATTGGTACTGCTTATTTCTAAAAGAAATTTCTTCCAGCAGACCGGCGAGAGGAGATCGTGAAGAAAAGAAAGAGTTGTGAATGTGTGTATATGGTAAGGGGAGAGAAAAATAGTACACACACAAACTTAACATTACAATATATATACATAATATGTAGTAATAATGAATAAATAAACATATGTTATACTATATAATATATAAGTACATCATCTAATAATAAGTAACAATATATACATTATCCTACATAAACCTATCCGGAAGGAGCCAACGTCCGAGTGCCATCACTGTGATGCGAGCGAGGACACAGAGCTGCACACGCTGACCGAGTGCCCGGCGTGGGACACGCCGAGGCGGGTCCTAGTGGCGGCTCTGGGGGTGGGAGTCCTCACACTCGCCACGTTGCTCACAGCGATGGTAAGATGCGCGAACGCTTGGGGTGCGGCTGTCTCCTTCTGCGAGCAAGTAATGCTCGAGAAGGAGGCGGCCGGTCGGATCCGGACTAGAGTTCGGGCCCGGGAAGCCCGCGCAGAGCGAAGGCGAACCGGACGTCGGAGGTCGCAGAACGACCTCCGTCCTCCATGAGCGCTGGCCTGAGGGTGACCGGTGGAGCCGCCTGTCACCCTAGCAGAAGCAGGCCGCGGCGGCGGCGCCAAATGCGTCTCCCCGTAACCGGGGCTAGATGGGGACACTGTGGTCCCCACAACCCGAGGGGGGCCATCTCGGGAGAGATGGTCCTGGGTCTGCCGGGGTGCGAGAGATATGCTTTTGGCAATCTCACCTCCGGCAACCAAGGACCCAAGACGGTGTGCGTTTTAGTCGGTTCGAGTCCGACATAACCGCCTCCACCGGCTCCGTGGGGGTGGTATCCGTGGGGATTTTCCGCACGATAAAATAAAAAATCCTACATAAACCTACATAATTATATCAAAATATACATAAACATACATAATACAATAAATAAGCAGATATTTATGCATATAGGAGAATCACCATCCCTCTTCCACTCCGCGACTTAGGGTCACAGATGGTAACGAGTTCCAAAGTCTAACCGCTTGCACAGTGAAGGAACAGGAGTAGAAGTCAGTTTTGTGGGAGGGGAATTTAAGGAGAAAGCGAAGGCTGGATCTGCACGGGTCATCAGGAGCACGTATAAATGAGAACCGCTTTTATGAAAAGTAATGTAACTGAATGTATCCATACTAATATTGTAAATGCGAAAGTAACTCTGTCTGTCTGTCTGTTCTGTATGGTTTGGCTTCAGCTGAATCGAGTCAATCGAGGCCCCGGTCTCTTGCCATCGCCGCATACCAAACCTCTTGGACTATGAGAAAAATGTTACCCATGGTCCACCCAAGTGGACTACAAAGGGGGGCCATAGGTAATAAACGACTATTACACTACTGAAAGAACTATTAATTACAGTATTAATATGCTAACTACAATATATGCTAACTATAAATGTACAATATATACAAAATTGAGAAAAAAAACAGAGGTGGAAGAGCCTGTAACTTTAGGCATCGTAGAATTCCTCCCCTGAAACAACTAATTAACTGACGAAGTATAACAAGCATTCTATTTCCTCGAATAACTACGAATAAACTTCATGACATGAATATTATTGAAACCTGATTGAGTCAATCAATTCAATTGCTTCATGTGAATCCAAATGACTTTGAAATTAATAGTTATTACAAGTTATTACACTGTCCATTATATAGTTACAACCAGTTGTTATTATAAATCGATAGTGCTCAGGCAGGACAAGCTGGCCATTCAAATCGAATATATAGGGATTTATCAAAAATCAATGTTTAAAAATGATTGTAACATCATTCATTGATTCCAATAGTTCGTAAATAATCTGTAGATGACTCCACCGTCGCCTTAAAGACGTATAAGATGGGAAATTTGAATCACATCGGGCGTGTCTCGGTAGCCGAATTGGTCAAGGCATTCCCCCTGTAAGGGAAAGACTGCGGGTTCGAGTCCCGCCCGAGAAGATTCATTTTCCCTATATATTCGATTTGTATAGTTAACATACTTAATGCTGTAGAAATTCATTCAACGCTATTGTTAGATAGAACTGATAACGATGAAAAATCAGTTCTATTAGAGATATTGCCTGTTTATGGCATTTAATTTCCTCATACATAATGGGCTTGCCTGAAATAAATCTTTATTATTATTATTATTATAGGGGGCTCTTACCCAATGGGGTTCAAAGACACCCGAGGACGACCAGACCGTAAGGGATGGCCCTGGGTCAGCCGGGGTGCGAGGGATATGTCGAAGACAACCTCACCACCGGCCCTCAGTCAGCGTGCGGTTTTAGTCCGTTCGAGTCCAAAATAACTTCCCCTTCAGCTCCGGTGGGGGAGGTATCCGAGGGGATTTCCGCACGAAAAAAAGGGGTTCAAAGGCAAAGACAACATGTTTTCACTTGCTATGTTTCAGACATTGAATTTTCGCTTCCTCTACTTTCATTGTTGAGTTTGCGAGATGACTATCGCCAGAAAATTTCAGAGCAATCGTGGTGAAAGGATTGGTCAGCCTACACCAGGGTTAGGCAAACTGCGGCCCGCGGGCCAGTCCCGGCCCGCGAAAGCATCTAATCCGGGCCGCCGACGCGACGGTCCTTTCACATAATATGGTATATGGCCCGTAGTAATATTTTATTTTGATGGGCCATATACGTATAAAGTTGATCCCGGTGAAATTATAACACAACATGAAAATTCAGCCCCGTCCCCCATCCGTCTGAAATTACTTCAACTTTCAGGCCCTGAGGCTGAGTGCCACCACTGTTAACATAGTACATGTTTCCGATGGCGACCCTCTTTCCGAGACTTTACCTTTAGCTTAACAACAGGCGAGATGAAGTCAAATTGACGTGTCCTATATAAAAAAAAAAAAAAAAAGGCCCCCCATTAAAAAAATTGTCCACCTCTGGCCTAGACCCTGCGTTACCAGGTCTAGATGTTTCCAGTTGTATCACGGCGCGGCGAGGCTCCTTTTTAATGGTCGATTGGTTCGCGTTTATCCACTACCTATCTCAGCTATTTGTAAGTGACTAGAAGTGCCTAGAAGTAATCTATTCTCTCTAGCCTTGAAGCCATTCCGAAACGCAGATTCGGGCAGGGCTTTTTTTTCGTGCGGAATCCCCCATGGATACTTGCCCCGCCGGAGCCGGAAGTATGTCGGACTTGAACCGACTAAAACCGCACGCCGACTGAGGGTCGTGGTGCTAGGCCGGAGGTGAGATTGTCTTCGATATATCCCTCGCACCCCGGCTGATCCAGGGACATCCCTTACGGTCTGGCCCTTCTCGGGGGGCAGGGAATTCCATTCGTTGACTGTACTCATGATGTACTTTTTCATAATTGATTTCATATATGTCCACCGGTTAAACTTTTGACCTGGGGGCCAACCACAACCTCTTAAAGCAGTATTATTTCAATCTTACTTCGTGTTTTGGTACCATGACCTCTTAAAGCAATATTACAATAATGTTGTTTAAATTAGCAGTTTTGGGACGTCACCCATAGTTTTCGTTCTTTTTGTTCGTTCAGCGTCAAATATGACATCCTTAATAAAGTCAATAGTTACAAACAACGATTGAAAAAACAATATTCGAGGAGTTTATCAGCTTCTAAAAGCTATGCTAATATTGCTTATTCACGAAATCGTCATCGAATGCAGTCGCGATTAAAATGAGACCCTTTCCATTACCTATATGAAATTGGTTCAATAAGCGAAAGATACTCCCACAGAGTGATGAATAGAGTCCACACTGTTGAAAATCCCTATCTACAGAGTTCTCTGTAAAGACTAAGGTAATCCTATATTTATATTGAATTAAGTACACGCTAATGTATTGTAATGTGTGATTTACCACTATTATTTTCGTAAATATGTCATGTTCTTAACATAGTTGTTTTTTTCTAGGTGTTCATTGCATTACCATTTTATAGGCAACTGATGCGAGAGCCATAGCATAAGCTGAGTGAACAACCACGCACAAATAATAACATGCATGATGGCTATTTCAAGAGTTCAACGGTTGCTCGAAAGGCCGCATTAAGATCCAGTTATAATAATAACTATTTTACAAATATAATTGCTTTTATAAATTATTCCATGTAATACCTACTAAATAAATAATATGGTGTCTATATTAATCGAATAACCATCTTTGTACGCTTGCTTCCACCATCACACTTGCCGCGTTTCCATGCTGGATTGCGATGGCCAGCCTCAGCACCAAAAACGATCCGGAGCGAGAGTCGATTGTAATGATGTCGATGAGGTGATGACCGTTAAGTGTAAATATCTATCAAGCTGCGAGTATCAAGCATTATTTAATTAGAATTTGAGCTATTAGAGCGGGTGGCGCGGAGATCTAGATAATAGAAGCCAACTAAAAGACAAAAGGATGTGCAGTGTGCATTTTACAAAAATGTACTCTTTGTTGTGACAAAGCCTTTTTTTATAGTGTGGAAAATCCCCACGGATTCCACTCCCACGGAGCCGGTGGAGCCGGTTATATCGGACTCGAACCGACCAAAACGCACGCCGTCTTGGGTCCTTGATTGCCAGAGGTGAGATTGCCAAAAGCATATCTCTCGCACCCCGGCAGACCCAGGACCATTTATCCTTCTTTCGAGATGGCCCCCTTCGAGTTGTGGGGACCCTAGTGTCCCCATCTAGCCCCGGATACGGGGAGGGCACTTTGCGCCTTTGGGCACTTTGTTGTGACAGAGCATCAGTGCGCATTTCCATTTTAATGTCATCAAGTGACATCGGTTCGGTTCTCACAGCAACGATCTTAATATAATAACAACATAGCTGCACGCCTTGGCTTCACCCCGGTGCTATGAATTACCTATATACTTTTAGATACAAATCTTTCACACAAACCTTGTCCTAAGAATACCTACCTACTGAATAGGTATAACCAAAATAAATGGGTAGATAATGAAAATCTGTCCCATTGTGGAATGCACTAAAAAGCTCTATCTAACCTTGGGACTCGAGAGCCTTGAATGTCGTCAAGTTCAAGCAGTATTCTTAATTCGGGTGCCACTCCGTCATACGTATCGCACTCGAAACGGTGCTATCGATGTGCTGAAATAAAACTTGACCCTAGGACCCGTTGCCTCGCACCCCTTGCACCTGTTATAATTGTATGATGTGATCATGAATGCCCAGACAATTAAAAACATATAAAATTATTACGGCTTTATATTTGCGGTAGAAAATAAAATTTTACATAAGTAGGTTCCTACAATACAAAATTCACGATTGTTATGAAGACATTGAATATGAATGAATTGTATTTTGTTCTTAAGTTTGCATGCTTGTCACAAAGAGGGTTCAAAACAACACTCCTACTGCGTTTACTTAGGTTTAGATGTTGAGGCATTTGAAGATTCTTTGTATCGCACACTAATTATTCCACGTTGTATAACAAAGAAATGCTTTCTTAGGTCGATGTGTTTTAATTTGCTACTTAGGATAGAGCATTTTCACATAGCTTCAATGCCACTTGGTTATCACTGAAAATCATTCACTTAATCGAACACTGGCGTCTTTCAGCAGTAGCCTTAGACGGAGAGCTCTTTCTCAGCTTCGGATAGCGACATAATAATAATTATATTCTTCATTCAGCATAAGCAGTTAACATAGTAGATGCTCGTTGCTTCGGACTCCCAGCTTACAAGTTACAACCCCGCTCTACTACCACTTTAAATAGTACATATAAAATATAAATGATAGTATTATATTAGGGAAAATTAAAACTACCATTTTATCAATTGCGTGATAGTATACTACGTTACTGTACAATGTAACAAAAATGCAATTAAATATTTAAACGTCAATAAACAATGTCAATATACAAATAGATTATATTTGCATGATTTGATCAAAATGCCCAGGCAATTTAAACTATAAAATTATTAATGGCTTTACAAGGCTTTACATATTATTTGCGGTGTATGTGTAAAATAAAATGTCATAATAAAATTATTTTACATAATGTCAGATGACAGATAGTTTTCTTTTTTTTTTCTTTCAATATCCTGCCAGTTACATAAAAGAGTATTTATATCAAAAACGTTTTACAAATTACGTGAATGTTGTTCCGTTTTGTGTGAGAAAGAGATGGCGCTACACAGTATGACAGAACGTACAGCGATCTCTCTTTTCCTTGTTTGCAGGCTTGTTGCAGGCACAAAAATAACCTTACTCAAATTCGTACCATGAGCGTACAATAATGTTTTATTTTATTCCTGCTTATTGACGGAAATGAATGAACTATTTAGAAAGAGTTATGTATTCCTTGCAATAATTCATTCGCATTAGGGCTGTACTCCGGAGACAAAAAGACCGGAGCACCTCTGGAGATTTTTGCGAACAACGGGTTATCTTTCTCAAAAACTCCGGAGATTTTATATAGAGTTAAATATTCGCCTTTTTTCATGAACACTATTTTACTATATATTTTTGATTATATGATTAGATTCCATAGCGATACGATTTTATCGAAGTATATGATGTATAGATGTTCGTGCATTTATTAAAAAGTAGGTAATATATACATATAATCACGCCTATATCCCCGGAGTGTTTTGGCAGAGGCGAATTAACATCAACACCCACATTTCATCAATCATTGCATTCGGTCGGTCCACCTATTGCCGTATTCCGGTCACAAATTCGGTAATAAGTTGATTTCATTAGTCTACAAATTGGACGTTTTCATAATGTTTTAATAAGAGGATTATGATAATAATAGTAACACAATGTCTCAAATGGGTAGGTACTTAAAAAAATTACGAAACTGACTAAATACACTTCCGCGTAATCGAAGAATGTCCGGAGGCTTTACGAAGATTTATTAAACCTAGAGAAAAATCACCGGATACTGAAATCTTCCCTGGAGTCAAGCCCTACGCCTAATGTCAGTGATTTCTTTTTTAGAGACCATAGAGTTCTTTTATTCAAAAAGGATTTTTAAAAAGAAGTTTTTACTTTGAAGTAAAATACTTGTAATGTTTAGAATTGTATTTGTTTGCTTAATATCTAAGCAATTTCTATGCATTCTTTTATACAATTTATACTTGTAATTATAGGCGTTTCCCGGGATGCGAGTCTTCTCACTGGGCACCATGCTAGCTAAAAACCGGAGAAGACTGAGCGTGGGTGACGAAAATGCCTTATTGATCTACCTAATTGAAACTGCGTGCGGTTTTAGTCGGTTTGAGTTAGATATAATGGCCGTGTTGGCCAAACAGGGAGGTATCCGTGGAACACAATAAAAAGTACTTTTAAACCGTTTTAATAGTCAGCTTGACCATTTCTTCTTTAAGTTAATGTATATAAATAAGGTTTACTTGCTATTTGGGTTACGAAAATGATTTTTTGAGCAGTATTTTGCAAAACAATAATAAAAAAGTTGCTACCTAGCAACTTTTTTAAAACGGCTAAATTTGACATAAAAACAATAATGTTAAATACAATACTGCTCTAAAATCTCGTCATGGTACGAATTGAATGAACTAAAATTAATTTGACGTCACAAAAGCACTAAGCAGGAATACATGACATGCACAATGTACGGTTGTGGTACGAATATAAGCAAGATTACTTTAAGCTTGACATAAAACTCTCCTGCAATAAGACTGTTTTGTAAACGGTTGTGGTAGGCCCCCTGACCTTTCTTTAAAATATCCTCGATCCTTATTGCCATAATAATACGCCCGTCAATCCCTTACCGTCTTCTCCCTCATTTCATAAATCTGTTACATCTATTTTCTTTTATTTTTCTCTCTAAGATTATCTATTCTGTGCTCTAAGCGTTCGAACTATTTTATGTCGGCTTCTGTGGTGTGGTGGTAGTGAACGCGACTGCTACGCAGGAGGCGCGGGTTCGATCCCCGCTCACCTTGTATGCAGAAATTGGCTATTTGCATTGGTCTGGGTGTTTCTATGTAAAATATGTATGTATTAACAAAACAAAAAAAGTATTTAAGTAGGTTTATCCGCATTCTAGATTCCATAACAAAAGCTTGTAGAATCTTGTGGCATATTTTATATTTATTTAAACACTAGATTTTGCCCGCGGCTCCACCCGCGTGGATGTCGGTTATCGCTACCAAACATAGCCTATATCCTTTCTCATGGTCTAATCTACCCCTATATCAAATTTCAACAAAATCGGTTCAGTGGTTTAGGCGTGAAAGCGTAACATACAGACAGACAAACAGACAGACAGAGTTACTTTCGCATTTATAATATTAGTATGGATTCCTTTCTCTACTTTAGTCACTACATCTTCTACTTCTATCATACTATATTATATCACGCTGTTTCTCCCACAATCAACATTTTTCCTGGATGGGAAATACAAGGGTTGTCCCATCTCTTCCCGAGGGTGTCGTACATGTGAATAAGGGTGAGGGCTGTTCTTCATCCGACAGTAAAAATGCATATATGTACACATCTTTCTATATATATTAAAAGAAAGTCGTGTTAGTTACACTATTTATAACTCAAGAACGGCTGTGCCGATTTGGCTGAAAATTGGTGGGGATGTAGCTTAGAACCAGGAGACGGACATAGAATACTTTTCATCCCGTTCGACCGTTGTTTTATGCTGGGTATAGTTCCTGCGGATCGCGGTCACGGAATCAGTATTTCTGTTACCCTGGTACAATTTGCATGATGTACCAGGGTTACAGAAATTTTAAGGAACCTTAAATGGGTCGCGGGAACAGGAGCAGTGTATCCTATACCTTTCTATTCCGAACTTAACGCGGACGAAGTCGCGGGCAAAGCTAGTATACATATAATCACGCCTTTATCCCCGGAGGCTTAGGCAGAAGAGAATTAACACCCACATTTCAACAATCTTAGTATTCAGTCCCACGTAATAGGGGGTGAGGCTATTGCCGTATTCCGGGCACTATTGTTGACATGCAAATATGCAGCACTTGAAAAATTGAGATTTAGGTTAATACTACCTACCACTACCTACTAAATATAAGCTTGAGTATTATAAACTCTGTTTGTATTCTCATAAATCCTTTCTTAATGCTTATTTGCGATATGTAGAAACGAATGTGACATTTATGAACATTAGAATTTACGTGGAAAATTAATGACTACCCACATGCCTGCCATTAACGCCGCTCGCAATACCCAACCACGCAAAAAAACATAGCCAGTTAGGGACTCATATTTGTATAGGTCGAACCATATATCTTGGACCTTAAATGTGCTCAAAATGTATTCTGTACGCGCAGTACACATTTCTTGAATATATTTTGAGGATAACACAGGATGCTTCTGCGGTGGACGAGCTCAAATTCACCTATTATAGATTATTACAAAACAACCCCCGTGCGCGCGGGGCCTTTTATATTTCGCAATTTAGGTCCAAGATATATTTGTAGAGACTACCTATATAGGTCGAACGCCATATTACGAAACACGGGCCCTATTAGGCTTTCATTTATGGGATTGTGATCTCTTTGTTTTGTTTCTAGCTAAAGATGAGTGCCTATACCATTTCTGGCAATCAAAATGGTAAATCTACCACAAAATAGAAGAAGAGCTGCTGCCTACTACATCGTTATTATTGGCTGCAGAATAATACCGCGTGTCCCGTCATGATTACTTGTAATAACGCACGACTACGAAGCTCTTCTCAGGGGTCAGAAATTGACCGTAGGAGGGCCGTCTCGAAAGAGATGGTCCTGATATGCTTTCGGCAATCTCACCTCCGGCAACCAAAGACCCAAAACGGCGTGCGTTTTAGTCGGTTGGAGTCCGACATAACCACCTTCACCAGCTCCGTGGGCTGGTATCTGTGGGGATTTTTCGCACGATAAAAATAAATGGGTCAGAAATTGAAACGTAAGCGGACCCCAAGCCAGATAACCACAGAGATTATTATTTTCTAAAAGTATGTAAGACACTAAATATAGTAATTCCTAAATAAAACAAAACGAAAATCAATTTTTACAAACCCTTTTCGGTCCTAAATCTGTTGACATAACGCACAGATATCGTAAAAAAGAAATATTCGTGACAGTAAACCGTGTTTCGAGTCGATAGGCCGAAGCCTTGCTGGCATAAAGTGGCCTATTTCCCTCGGAGCTTACAACCTACGTACTACCGTTACGCAACTTACCGTGGTACTAAAGAAATTTCAAATAAAAATCTTGGGAATCGTCAAAACATTGTGAACAATACACCTATTTTTGTATCGTGGGCAATATCTCCATAATACGAAACGCATTGCCGTCTGTGGGTCGTAGATTGCCGGAGGTGAGATTGCCGGAGACATATCTCTCGCCACCGACCCAAGGCCATCTCTTTCAAAAAAAAACATGATTTTGAACGAGATTTGAACCATAAACTTAATATATAATAACGTAAAATATATACTAATGAACCTATAGTCTCTTTCTGTAGAAACTCGCTGCAATGTTTATAGATAATACATAATTATATTTATAACTAGACCATTACTACCAGGCAATGGTATACTTAGTTAGTTCAAAATGTTATGATTGTCATAGTACCGAAAAATAGCCGAGCTCACCGAGCTCTATGCTTATCGCCTCTCTGAAGAATGTCGATGGAATTAAGGTCTTACGACCACATTCCTTTCTATAGCACTCACTAAGAGGATGTGGGAAATTACTGACCATGTATGTCCTGTCACTACCGCAGAAGACCGTAAAAAGTGTTCACTTTTTGCTTCGGAAAGCCCTAACCGGTTAGGGTGTTCCGAAGCACGATAGGGTAGGTTCGAGGAGCATGCTATCATAGTGTGTTCATTCGTGAACGACCGCGAAAAGCCTCTCGCGATAAGAAGTCGGTTAACAAAGCGAGATCTCCGAACATGCAATTACATGCAAAGAATTAATTCAATTCTTATCATGCCTAAAATATACATTACCTCTTTAAATTACAGAGAATTTTAATTAAAAGTATACGAAATATGCTTAGTATGCAAAAAGCGTTAAAGCAGTAACTTTTTCGACCAGCTCAGCTTTGTTATGTTATAAAAAAAGTTTGTGCGCGTATTTTAACCAAACAACCCGAAGAATGTTGTTAGTTAGATTGAGTATTTAATAATAAAATGGCAGGTGGAGCCATTTTTAGAGAGCCACTGGGTAAGGGAGACAGGGGAGGCGTTGCCGCCTGCCTAGCAGACAGCACAGTGGAGGGCAGACCAGGGGTGGGCTGGTCACTAGGTACAGAAAGGCAACTTTATACAACGAAGGAGGCACTCACACGGAACCGTCATCATCATCATCTCTTCCAGCGATTTCCTGTTTGCGTCCAAAGCTAACATTTTAGAGCCGGCCATTTAAATTGGTTTATTGACTTTATGAGAGGCGACTGTTATCTGATAACTTCCGAAATAAAGACGCTCGAGAAAGGATCGCTGTTGAAGCAAGAGGTTCAACTAGCAGATAAGATGGAAGAAGGTTATATCTTCAAAATGCGGGAATCGGCAACTGGCGAGTCAATTGAATTGAGTTGCCGAATGATTTCATTATCAATATCAGGCAACGTGTGCTTGTTATATGACACTTTTGTGACTTCTTTTGTGCCTAAAGTAGCTTGGACAAGTAGCAATTTGTTGGAGAACAGCCCTCAACGTATGTCATATACGTCGTCCGCAAAGGTTTACCGCTTCCGCGCAGCACGGCTCCAACTGGCTCCAACACTATCCCTCGCGGATCGAAACATTGGCGTCATCTGCAGGAGCTAAATGGCTTCATTTTTGTGGATTATCTTAAATATTGTATGCTCCCATGATTCTGTGACGTGTAAAGTGTGAGACACGTACGAATTTTAGTGGCCAGTTTCGAAGTAGAGCGGTATTTTATATTCTGAATTTTTTATCGACTTGCCCGCCCCAAAATAATGAGTGTTTTGGTGCGAGCAAGCGTGACTTCATAGTACGACCTATATTCGTAGCATGAAGTCTTAGGTTTAATGCGGGTAAACGGCCATCTATAGGTATACTATTATTACGAAATTTAAAGTATGTTGTCTGTACGTTGGAGATATTTAAAAAATGCCAATGTTATTATTTTCTTGAAATTCTTGTCTGTTTATCCAAAATGGACACAACACACGTATACTGAATGGATTTTAATACAGTTTTTTTTGTTTGAAAGATCTTGATCGCAACAGACTACGGTCTGATATCCTATCCCGAGAGAAATGATCCTGACTATACACATTTTCAAATTATGAGTCCCGTTCTTCCCGAACTTTCAGTCACGTTCCTAATCGCGCATCTTTGAAATTATTTGATTTATTCGTAATTCAAAAGCAGTCACGGAGTCTTACATTTATTTCAAAATTAATATTCTACTGATATTGAGATATTTGTTGCTCTACTGTTTAGTATGAGTCAATAAAGAAGTTGCAGGTTCAAACCCAACACTGGATAGGTTCCTACCCCATTCATAACATCTATCTATCTATATTTATCTATATCTATACTATTATATAATTGTAAATTGGAAATGTTTGTTCGCGATGGACGCAAAAACTACTAAATGGATTTAGATGCGGTTTTTTTATTAGAAAGGTCTTAATCAGACTTAAAATCACATAAAAAGTGATTGCAATCAAACAGACGTAAGATATAGGTTGCTGTGAGTCGCGGTCACGGGATTAGTATCTCTATGACCCTGGTTCATTGGCATGAAGTACCAGGCTCACAGAAATTTTAAGGAACTTTATCTGGGTCGCGGGAACAGGAGCAGTGTGTTCTAAACCTTTCTATTTCGAATTTAACGAAGTTGCGAGCAAAATCTAGTTTATTACATATAAGTACTGCGGTTTGTATCTCTTGAATGCAGATGGCGGAGGATAGGAAGCAATAGCGCAAATTGGAAGAGGCCTGTCTGTATGTATGTTACACACCTAAACCACTAAACCGATTTTGATGAAATTTGGTATAGGGGTAGATTAGTTCTTGAGAAAGGACATAGGCTATGTTTGGTCGTGATAACCGATATTCACGCGGGCGGAGCCGCGGGCAAAAGCTACTACTTATTAAATGAGAGAATTAATAAGTGTTGCGTATATGAGACCTAACGGGGCTCACAGTCTACCTATAATAATGGTATCGTCGCAGGCGACACCACGGGCATTAGCTAGCTGTACAATAATAATCATTCAGAATAATTACAGATTCTGAGAATGTTCTGTTAACTTTTCCCGCCCACAGACATTCTATTTTCAAATAAACTGACCTTTCCCTCTAAAAATAGTTCCATAGACTGCAGTTTTGCCACAGATACTTGTAGAACTTCGTGACAAGAGTACCTTTTTAAATGTTCTCAACTTGGCTAGGCTCTGTGCCAGACTCCGCGGCTCGGCGGCCATTACGCAATTTCTAGCTACTTTTTAAAAGTACCTTCGAGGTCGCACGGTACTAAAAGAGTTCGGCCTTGTATGGTTTTTAGTACCTTGTTAAAATTGTGGGTTTTCGTAGTTTAGTAATAACATACTAGTTAGCTTGGAATACCAGGTGTTTATGTTTTCAACACGCGATTTGTTTTTCTATTTTGAATCAATAAATAAAATAGACTCTTCAGAGTCTATTTTGTAATATAATGTATCTAAATAACAATTTTTTAATTTGTACATAGTTAGGTAGTCGAACTTTTAGGATTCAATCTACCTGTAATAAATAACACCGCATCACAATTATGTTTGTATAGCAAGCGGGACCAAAATGAAAAAAATGCTGTCCGAGGCAAGGACTTTAATGTGTTGCCTATACTAAATTCACTCACCTGGCTTTCTGACCGTTTAGAACATAGATCCTAGATATGGAAACGACTCCGATAATAATCTATATCTATACTAATATTATAAATGCGAAAGTAACTCTGTCTGTCTGTCTGTCTGTCTGTCTCTCTGCCTGTATGTTACGCTTTCACGCCTAAACCACTGAACCGATTTCAATGAAATTTGGTATAGGGGTAGATTAGACCATGAGAAAGGACATAGGCTATGTTTGATCGCGATAACCGACATCCACGCGGGCGGAGCCGCGGGCAAAAGCTAGTAAATACATAAACCTTCTTCTTCAATTAATCTATCTATTAAAATAAACCGCATCAAAATCCGTAGCATAGTTTTAAAGATATAAGCATACATATAGGGACGGACAGACGCGGTAAGCTACTTTGCTTTATACTATGTTGTGATACGCTAGTACCTTTGATTATTTATATGTCTAGATGGAGTGTCAAATGCGTACAAACGTCTCAAAAAATATCAGCTTGTTCAATCTCATAATACTTACGCGCAGCTCAGTGACGTTCGCGTCGGCACGGTGTCACAACGTAAAACCCGCGAAAAACATTAAATAAAAACTGTCGAAATATGGCGACTAGAACTATCAAAGTTTGCCGGAATTAAAAAGGACGCCTAAAGACTACTACACACATTAGCTTTTATGAATAAAGTAACCAAAATACAAGTTTTTTTTTATTTTTTTTTTATTGGTAATTTACAGAATAAATTATAATTATATACTAAAAAACTACTAATTACAAATAAAATAAAAGAAACCAATTAAAAACTAAAACTAAGACTAAAATTAAAACGCGTCGTAGAATTGCTCCGCATCGCATGCCTCTTGTGGCAACGTTCCCAGAAGACTGGCAGCATTGCCACGTTGTATGGCAATGCTTATAAAACAAAAATAAAAGTTAAATAAAAAATAAAAGTAAAATACAAGTAAAAATATAGTTAAATACAAGTTAAATTATTTATTTTTTTCATCACAACAATATGTCATTTATCACGCGCCATATTTGTAAGTGTTGCCAGTTTTTTAAATTCATGGTTTGGTTCGATTGGAGGAGCCTTGTACCTATTGGGGGAGCCAATGTCCCATTATTGATTTGGATTAGAACATTATTTCCGAAATCCGAAATCCGAAATCCGAAATCCGAAATCCGAAATCCGAAATCCGAAATCCGAAATCCGAAATCCGAAATCCGAAATCCGAAATCCGAAATCCGAAATCCGAAATCCGAAATCCGAAATCCGAAATCCGAAATCCGAAATCCGAAATCCGAAATCCGAAATCCGAAATCCGAAATCCGAAATCCGAAATCCGAAATCCGAAATCCGAAATCCGAAATCCGAAATCCGAAATCCGAAATCCGAAATCCGAAATCCGAAATCCGAAATCCGAAATCCGAAATCCGAAATCCGAAATCCGAAATCCGAAATCCGAAATCCGAAATCCGAAATCCGAAATCCGAAATCCGAAATCCGAAATCCGAAATCCGAAATCCGAAATCCGAAATCCGAAATCCGAAATCCGAAATCCGAAATCCGAAATCCGAAATCCGAAATCCGAAATCCGAAATCCGAAATCCGAAATCCGAAATCCGAAATCCGAAATCCGAAATCGAAATCGAAATCGAAATCGAAATCGAAATCGAAATCGAAATCGAAATCGAAATCGAAATCGAAATCGAAATCGAAATCGAAATCGAAATCGAAATCGAAAGGAATCGCGTGGAAAGTACCCAGACCTATGCAAATTAGTCATACAGTATGGATACGACATATAGGCATTAATTGAAGCCACATACTTGGTACCCTGTTAGCATGAAACGGGCAAAGTTTGAACAAAATCGGTCAAGTATTAAGGTCAAAAACAAGAGTTTTAATTTTAGTGAATTTTGATCAGCTTGACACTCTGTAGAATAGCAGTTTTCAATGAACTTTAAATTCTCATTCAATTGTATGCCTACGTATAAGGACTCTTTCACACTCGACATCCACGCGGTACGGCGATAGACGCGCGTAGCGCGCGCCTATGTATTTAACGCGGAATTGACCGGTTCGATCATAGAGTGGTTATGCGTATGCGCGTGTGAGACCGATTTGAAATTGTTACAAATTTTAAGATAAATTTATTTCTACATTCACGATTCAGATTTAATTCAGAACAAAATGTAAGCGTGTGTGTAATCGGCATTAGAAACGATAGTCGTAAAATTTTTATTACTATTAGGGTTACCATCCGTCCGGGCTTCCCCGGATTTGTCCTAGTTTCGACGCAGTCCTCAAGAGTCACGACCCTAAGTTGGGCGCTGTAGTTTTTCATCTCCAAAATGCTGTCACGGAGCTTCGGAGAACACTATGACCACTCCTACTTGTCCATGTGAGTCCATCAGCTAGTAGCTGTCGCCAATGAGTTTTTTTTAAATAACAGACACGTCAATTTGACTTCACCTCGCCTGATGGTAAGCTAAAGGCAAAGTCCCGGAAAGAGGGTCACCATCATAAACATGTACCATGTTAACAGTGGTGGCACTGAGCTTGACGGCCTCATCAGATGCCTTTTCACGCCCCGCTTAAAGGACCCGGGCGTGTAGGAAGAAGGAAACACGTGAGCTGGCAGAGAGTTCCAGGTCTTAATGGTGCGGCATAGCTTGGTGTTGGACCGTTGAAACTGTTTCCCAGAAACGGTGTACACTGTAAGGTATGAAAGAAACTTTATCCCACGCACACTCAGGCGGTGGAATGAACTCCCTGCTATGAGTCTCCCAAGGGACTAGAACATGAGGTTCTTCAAAAAGGATATTGGTCTTGCATACATCCATATGCCACGGTAATAACTTTCTATCAGGTGGGCCGTGTGCTTGTCTGCCACCTTAGTAGTACAAAAAAACTTCTTGTCCTGATTTGATTCAAGATATGGAAAACCTAATTACTATAGAAATTGTAAAATGCGACGTTGCCGCACTGTGTATTCATTCAAATATTCACTCGCTATTCGGGGATTCCCCCGTGACGTGCGTGACGTTTGCTCGCCAGTGACCGCGAGCACGCGCGCATGTTCGCATCGAGATTTTATTCGACATCGTTTTATAGAGTGAAATTGACACTAATTAACTTTTATGTATTTTTAAATAGTGTTATTTTCAACTATTATAATAGTAAGTATTTATTTCGTGTTGTGCCATCCAGTGTGAGTGTTTTCTTCATAACTATTGTGTATTTTGAAATTGTGTGTTATTTAAAACTATTTGTAATTGTAATTAAGCAAGTGTAATTTGTGTATTCAAGCAAGTGGCCGACATTTTGAAAATTTCAAAGATTTAAATTTACAATCTACAGTGTTATTAAAAGTTCTGCGTACCTACTATACGTCTTAACCTGTGATTCTACGGAATCTGATGGTACCTACTTACGTACGTAGGTATGTGAGCGCGCCAGCCGGCGGCACGGCCCGGCGGCGCCGGCGCGGCCGGCGGCGTGCTTTGCTGCCGCTCCGCTATTCCGAGTAAGTTACCTACCCTACCTACCTACCGCCCTATACTCGTAAACCGTGCGTATGTGTATGTGTGTAAAGGCGTGTGCGTTTTTATTAATGACTTAGTAACTATCAATGACATTATACGGATAGTTTCATTTTCAACATTTACTTTGATAATTATTTTGTTAGAAAATTTCGGTTTTTTTAAATTAGGGAATTTAAGTTTAAATTTTGTTTGGTTACATTCCTACGGACCAGGATGGTTAGCGGTTTTCGTAAATGCCTATATGTCGTATCCATACTGTATGTACACAAACAAATATATGCACTAAGCGAGAATTGAACCCGTGCCCCTTGCATACTATTCTCATTTACTACTGTCACGCTACAGAGGCTGTCAAAAAAAAACAATTTAATTATACCTAGGTGATTTTTTTGGGAAATTTTCCTTGTAGCTGGTATCATATTTACGCACACAGAAGCACGAATGCAACGTGTAAAACACGGGCCGCACGCACACACGTTTGCACAGGTTGACTCGTTTTATTTCCGTTGGCAGTAGGACGAGGCTCTATCTAGACATTATACAGTATGGATACGACATATAGGCATTAATTGAAGCCACATACTTGGTACCCTGTTAGCATGAAATGGGCAAAGTTTGAACAAAATCGGTCAAGTATTAAGGTCAAAAACAAGAGTTTTAATTTTAGTGAATTTTGATCAGCTGTGAACACTCTGTAGAATAGCAGTTTTCAATGAATTTTAAATTCTCATTCAATTGTATGCCTACGTATAAGGACTCTTTCACACTCGACATCCACGCGGTACGGCGATAGACGCGCGTTGCGCGCGCGCCTATGTATTTAACGCGGAATTGACCGGTTTGATCATAGAGTGGTTATGCGTATGCGCGTGTGAGGCACCGCACCTCCGCGCGGATGGCATGGCCGCGTCAAGGGGCAGGCAGAGACAGGATTTTTCAACCTCGCGGTCGATGATGTACCGCCGTAAACCGCCTATGCTTAATAATTTCACCAGTAGTGTTTATGTTTATTGATCATGAATACTTTGAACTTTACATACAGGAAAAGACCGACTCGAAATTGTTACAAATTTTAAGATAAATTTATTTCTACATTCACGATTCATATTTAATTCAGAACAAAATGTAAGCGAGTGTGTAATCGGCATTAGAAACGATAGTCGTAAAATTTTTATTACTATTAGGGTTACCATCCGTCCGGGTTTCCCCGGATTTGTCCTAGTTTCGACGCAGTCCTCAAGAGTCACGACCCTAAGTTGGGCGCTGTAGTTTTTCATCTCCAAAATGCTGTCACGGAGCTTCGGAGAACACTATGACCACTCCTACTTGTCCATGTGAGTCCATCAGCTAGTAGCTGTCGCCAATGAGTTTTTTTTTAATAACAGACACGTCAATTTGACTTCACCTCGCCTGATGGTAAGCTAAAGGCAAAGTCTCGGAAAGAGGGTCACCATCATAAACATGTACCATGTTAACAGTGGTGGCACTCAGCTTGACGGCCTCATCAGATGCCTTTTCACGCCCCGCTTAAAGGACCCGGGCGTGTAGGAACAAGGAAACACGTGAGCTGGCAGAGAGTTCCAGGTCTTAATGGTGCGGCATAGCTTGGTGTTGGACCGTTGAAACTGTTTCCCAGAAACGGTGTACACTGTAAGGTATGAAAGAAACTTTATCCCACGCACACTCAGGCGGTGGAATGAACTCCCTGCTATGAGTCTCCCAAGGGACTAGAACATGAGGTTCTTCAAAAAGGATATTGGTCTTGCATACATCCATATGCCACGGTAATAACTTTCTATCAGGTGGGCCGTGTGCTTGTCTGCCACCTTAGTAGTACAAAAAAACTTCTTGTCCTGATTTGATTCAAGATATGGAAAACCTAATTACTATAGAAATTGTAAAATGCGACGTTGCCGCACTGTGTATTCATTCAAATATTCATTCAGCAAATTCGTAAAAATACGACTAAAAAGAGAGAGAAATAATGCTTTAAGATGCCGCCAGGTTTAGGGTAAAGCACCCGTTTTAACGCCTGTCTGTTAATCCTAGAAGAACAATAGTTGATTATGATTATGATGACTGATGACATAAAAAGGTATTCGATTTGATAAGTAGATACCTATCAATTAACGTAGATTACTTACACTTTGTATTTGATTTTTAATTATTTATTCCGCAATAAATTCGTTAATTATAATTAATAATAAGTAATTTAATGAAAAATTTAAAACGCACATAAATAATATCTTTGCTAATTTAGTCATCATCATCATCTACATAAAGACGTTAGTCCTGATTGCATCCGAGGCCACGGTGCCCTTGGAGCTCAGGGTCCGCCTGATTTACGATTTGGCTAAGTTTTGGCCTTTCCGGGGGCGACTGCCGTCTGACCCCCCAACCCTGAAAGGAAACCCAGCGCCAGAGCCTCTTCCGTTTTCCAGCAGGTGCACCTGCTTGCAGGTGAGGTTGGCTTGGGTCCCGAAGATCTTGGTGGGATCCCATAGCTTATTTGCTAATTTAGTATCATACATTTGTACATACTCGTACCTATTTCATTTTTCATCAGACTTCAATATGGGTGTATAGTAAAAAAAATCTAAAATAAAAGTAATAATATGCAAATGGTGGTTGTTGGTGCGTTTACCTTATCATGCACCTGAAAATGTACCTACGTTCGGGGATTCCCCCGTGACGACGTTTGCTCGCCAGTGACCGCGAGCACGCGCGCATGTTCGCATCGAGATTTTATTCGACATAGTTTTTTAGAGTGAAATTGACACTAATTAACTTTTATGTATTTTTAAATAGTGTTATTTTCAACTATTATAATAGTAAGTATTTATTTCGTGTTGTGCCATCCAGTGTGAGTGTTTTCTTCATAACTATTGTGTATTTTGAAATTGTGTGTTATTTAAAACTATTATTACCTATTGTATTTGTTATTGTGCCATCCACGTGTGTCTGAAAGTCAAGAAGCACTGCGCAGCCGAATTATTGAGGCATTTAACAAATTGAAAGCTATGGCTTTGGATCCGAATCGAAATCGGGACAATATTGTTCGGCGATGTAATTTGTGTATTCAAGCAAGTGGCGGACATTTTGAAAATTTCAAAGATTTAAATTTACAATCTACAGTGTTATTAAAAGTTCTGCGTACTATACGTTTTAACCTGTGATTCTACGGAATCTGGTGGTACCTACTTACGTACGTAGGTACGTGAGCGCGCCAGTCGGCGGCACGGCCCCGCGGCGCCGGCGCGGCGGCGTGCTTTGTTGCCGCTCCGCTGTTCGGGTAAGTTACCTACCTACTACACTACCTCCCTATTGTCGTAAACCGTGCGTATGTGTATGTGTGTAAAGGCGTGTGCGTATTTATTAATGACTTAGTAACTATCAATGGCATTATACGGATGGTTTCATTTTCAACATTTACTTTGATAATTATTTTGTTAGAAAATTTCGGTTTTTTTAAATTAGGGAATTTAAGTTTAAATTTTGTTTGGTTACATTCCTACGGACCAGGATGGTTAGCGGTTTTCGTAAATGCCTATATGTCGTATCCATACTGTATAATCAAAGGCTAGTACCTACTATTATCTATTCTGTGGCAGTGATTTGAGACCCCATGGTCCATCCAAAGAGACGTCTACACATCGAATACGTTGTTTAAAATATTCTAGAATCAAAATTATTTGAGTTTAAAAATACACATTTTTTTTGTTTTTCTTTTACGAAGGTGCATCGAAAAAGGTTCTACGCCACACATGTATTGCATAACCTTGCTTTCCAACCACTTAACCAGGAGCTAATAAAAGCCAAATTAATAATGTACTGGCACATTGATACACAACTTAATGGATTGATATCATACAAGTACTTACCTAATGTAATTACTCGTTAGTTATCGGGTGCAAAAGGAAGTATAACAGATAAAACTGACACGTTTTGTTTGTTTTTATAACAGTTGTAGTTTTAAAGGTTCCGTACCTTGAAAGTAAAGAAACGAAACCCCTCTAGGATCACTTCGGTGTTCGTCTGTCTGTCTGTCAGTCTGTCAAGATTTTTTTTTTATAAAGGACACTTCAATTTGACTTTACCTCGCCTGATGTTAAGCTAAAGGCAAAGTCTCGGAAAGAGGGTCACCATCGTAAACATGTACCATGTTAACAGTGGTGGCACTCAGCTTCAACAGATGCCTTTTCACGTCCCGCTTAAAGGACCCGGGACTGTACGAAGAAGGAAACACATGAACTGGCAGTGAAAATGTGTAATCAACTTGACATTCTTAGAAGGTCCTTACAGGGTCGGCAAAGGCCAGGCCCTCGATTCTGCTAAAGCTAAACCATTGTGGTGCCGCAGTCATTTGTTGCAAAAAATGAAATTAAAAATCAGACTTTATTTCTATAGGCCTAAAGTTCAAAATTAAATGAATAGAATTTCATTACACTTTTTCAATTACTCTACAAAAAGTAATTTAATTTTGAACTTTAACGGCTTCACTTTAAAGTCTATTATTTAATGCCGTTTTTTTCAGTGGTGGTTTGTGATCACTGTGGTTTGGCTTTTGCAGAATATCGCTGAAATACGTTCCCGTGACTGAAGAGGGGATCAGACTTTTACGCGAGCAGAGAAAAGGCCAGATTAAGAGTAGGTACTCACGATCGGTGAGCATATATAGAAATAATTATGACATTAGAACAAGGATGCATGGTTAAAGTCAACAATAGTGCCCGGAATACGCCAATAGGCTCACCCCCTATTACGTAGGACTGAATACCCTGATTGGTGAAATGTGGGTATTAATTCACCTCTGCCTAACCCTCTCGGGATAAAAGCGTGATCATATGTAGGTATATATGTTTGTACGTAGAACAAAGAAAATGCTTATTGCAATCGTAGTTAGTGGAAAAGTTAGACAACTTTTCACTACTGCCTGCCATTGTTCTGTTCTTGGGTTTGCATGATTGACAAACGAACAAATTTACTTTCGCATTGTAATATTAGCTTCGTCATCACGTTTAATTCCATGAAAAGCGAAAGTTCAAAACACGCAGACAAGAATAAAACAACAACAAAATATATTGCGTATTTAACATACGTAGTTATACGTACATTTATAAATAGACTAACTAGGTTAGCTGATAAATAATCAAGTCTGAACTCAAAACTAGACAAAAATCTAGTAGTCTTTTTTTAATGTAAAGGACACGTCAGTTTGACTTCACCGCGCCTGCTAAAGGCAAAGTCTCGGAAAGAGGGTCACCACCGTAAACATGTACCATGTTAACAGTGGCAGCACTCAGCTTGACGGCCTCATCAGATGCCTTTTCACGTCCCGCTTAAAGGATCCGGGACTGTAGGAAGAAGGAAACACGTGAGCTGACAGGGAGTTCCAGATCCTAATGGTGCGGCATAGGAATGAGTAGTAAAGTAACTCTAACTGTCTGTTTGTATATTACGCATGAACGTAATAAAGAATTTGAATTTGGATACTTCTTCACGCCTAAAGATCAGTGCTTTTGATGAAATTTAGTATTAGGGTAGTTTAGTCCTTGAGAAAGGAGATTAGGGATCGTAAGCGATCACCGCCTCCCATGGACACCCGCAACACCAGAAGAGTCACAAGTGCGTTTGCTTCCTTTTAAAAGAGTGTACCCTATTTTCTTGAAGGTTTGAAGGTCGTATTGGTTTGGAAATACCTCTGTGTCATCTCTGGTTACGATAACCGATATCCACGCGTGCGGAACCGCGGGCAAAAGTAATATAATTCATCAGATTCTAACACAATCGTCGCCCTTGGTTTCACCATTTAATCTTGCAGAATAAAGTCATAAAAATGCCCATTCTTCGATAATATAGCTTCCTTTTTAGTAGTACTTACTTTATTTAAGTTTACTCCGTATAAATAAGCATACTAAACCAACATGCAAAGGAAAAAACTGTCTTCGAGCCTGAAAATACTGACAAACCAGACCTTATCCATATTTTGCCTACTACCTACCCCAAATTACCCCATTTAATTCTCAGCCTCGTAGACAGAGAAAATTTAATCCTTACCTAACATCAACGATATCTGATTTGACGCAACTTATGCTAAGTAATATTATGACATAACTTTAACTTATTAGACCATTACCGGTAGTTATAAAAAGCTCCAATTTATATTCTATCAAAAATCGTGTATGTCCTTTTACATTTTCTGTATGTGCACTATTTCTAAATTATTAATTATATAACTTAATTGTAACTTTATCCCTACGCAGTGATGTCTAATGAATAACGTCTAAAACTTAAAATTATCAACTTTAATAACGGTTTCACGTGAATACTTCAATTAAAAGCGAATGAAAGTTATAACTAGTTATTATTCGTTCATTGTCGTAGGAAAGGCTAGATAAAATCGTGACCCACAAGGCACTTAAGTACCTAATAGCTCTTTATCATTGAACAAAACACTTGATAGTACTCAGTGACCTTCGTTTTACTAATAAAAGGGGCCCTGAAAGATCTCACAGTCGGGTAAATACAATTTTATCGTATTTTTGGAACAATGTAGACCTCACTTCCTGATATATACATAAGTATAACAGTTTATAAGTCTACATGTTACATAAAAGAAGTGCTACGGTTTTCAATTGTCTATAAATATATTAAATTACGTTCTAAGAAACAAAACCTCAATCCAATTTGTTATAAGTACAATAATTTGATTTAAAAATACTTTCTTTTTATAATCTTTAAAACTTACCTTTTATATTTTCAGTAGCAGCCGTAATATTTTTAAAAACAATTAACACACACTTTCATTTTTTTTATTACGTTCAAAAATATCACTCAAGAATTTTTCTTTTTTGAATTTCTATTTACAATTTTATTTACAGTTTACTGTAATTTTTGGAGTGCTACTGGGGTTTGTTGAAACGTCAGTGGTGTTGTCGCATGTCGTGGTGCGCATGCGCGGCGCAAGATGGCCGCCGCGCGCGGGTCGATAGCGCGCGATAACGTCTGCGAAGGCTGCGCCACCATGCCTTGTGACATTGTGCTAACGGGGTAACATAAAAACGAGGTCACGGTTTGTATTTGCCCGCGCTTCCGTACCTCAGTGATACCAGGATACTGCTTGCCAATTCCGAAAAATTATAGTCTTTTACGATGTTGAAAGTTTCAGAATGATTCAGTTTTTTAAGGAAAAAAGTATTTTCTCTTATGAAGAGCTGTTTTGTTGGTATTTGTTTGCAGTTTGGAAGGTTTCTCAGCTGCTGTATAGCGTTTAATTTAATCAAAATCCTTATTATTCTTACTTCACCCTTAGATACGGATATAAAGAGAAGGGAACTTTGAAGTGATTCAGGTGTGGCTCAATGGCACAGTTGGAAGAGCATTCCCCTGTAAGGGAAAAGTCGTGGATTCAAGTCCCACTTGAGCGCTTCATTTTTGCCGATATATTTCCAAAATCCTTAACTTAAGAATAACAGTCTGCTGAAATTTTCCGCTGAAACTTTATAGAGTTCATAATGGTGACTGATTCGTCGTGTCTTCAATTCTTGTGCATCTAAAACTTTGGTTAATGTTTATTTACTGAGTACTGTACCTTCGCCACAGAAGTTCTTGTCTTATTTCGATCAGAGTCATAAAGGTTGATCGATTTCCTTTAGGCCAACAACGGGCGGGCTTATGCCTATATTTTGGGTTATTTTTTTGTAAAAGAGAATTGCGCGATTGACTTAATTCTTTTGAAGACAAATACCCAGTCCGGACTTCCACTAAGTCAACCCATAAGTTGACCTAGTAACACTTGTTCGTTAAGGTCTCTGTGCAGGTGCTACGAAACAATTAAATGACTATAATAATTGTTTTATTTCAGCGCCTGCATTACGGTCATCATCGCATTGCCGGGTAGGTTATTCTATCTCCTCCTGAAGTGGCTTGACTTGACTTCTATGGGAGTGACTGTTATGTTACCTCCAAACACCAGAGCCTAAATAGAATCTTCTTTATTAGGATCTATTTATGTAGAAACAGATCTATCTCAACTGTTTTCGTCCAAATTTTTGAATTCTCACTGAATTATAAAGTTTACGGTAGGTAATTTTCACCTTGGCAAGGAGGGAAAAAATACAGTTTGCAGATGCTAACGTCGGTCATGGCCATACTCAAGGTCTGTCTGCATACGTACATCACGCCTATTTGTTAATGTAGTAGGCAGAGAGCACATGTTTTCACTTGTTACTATCCTGGCATGTAACTTTTGGATTCTTCAATTTTTTTTTTGTACAAGTACCATGTATGTTATAATGGTGACCTCTTTCCGAGACTTTACCATTAACTTACCATCAGGCGAGGTGAACTCAAGTAATAAAAAATAATACAACAGTTTGCCCATCTTTACTCCGGTTGTCTGTCTGTCCGTCTGTCTAAAATTTCGGAAAACCACCAGGTGACCTAATGAACTACAATATCTATGGGGTTCGTCAAGAAGGCCTTTAGAAGGTTTTATGAAGATGCCCCTAGTGTTGCGCACGTTCATAGACCGCAGTAACCGCTTTCCATAAGGCGGGACGTGTTCTGGTCTGCCTACATATTCTCAGACTCACGTGGCGTCGAAATCAGATGAAATATTCTATGTATGATTTGAGATTGACATGGTCATTTTTGCCAAACTTTCTACACAAGTAGCCTGTGGACCACGTATACCCAAAAATCGTACGGCACACTACGTGTGCAATATAATAACGCCTTTAGGATGCTGATGGGGCTCCCCCGAGGCTGTAGTGCATCCGAAATGTTTGCAGCGAGAAGTACAGATGACTTCTTTACTTTCATGCGCCAAAGAGTGGCCTCGCTGGTGCACAGGTTATGGGCGAGTTCTAGCAGCATGTTGAAGGAGTTCGCAGGCAGGATGGAAGGAGCTGTGATGGGTAGGTTCACCAGTTACATTGAACATTGAACGTGGGACCTGATGAACTTATCTAGAGAATAAGAAATTTTGTACGACATACTAACATAGACATAAGCTAAAATTGTTACTAACCAAAATGAGCCTATGTTACTTGAAAATAAATATTCATTTCATTCACATTCATAGTAAAACACTCGTCGGGATATTTACCATGTTTGTTATACTTCTCGAGGATCCGATGTTTCGGCAGTGTTTCAAGCGCCATGATCACGGATGCACTGTAGCACTGTTGCAGTGCATTCGTAATCATGGCGCTTGAAACAGCGCTGTAATATTGAATCCTCGAGAAATATAACAAACATGGTAAATATCCCGGCGAGTGTTTTACTATCAATGGAAATAATCTTTACTGTAAACCCATTTTTATCTAACTAATAACTATAAACGAGCCATTCTTATGTATCTGGCAACAGCAACGCTTTCCTGAAGTTTGGACCAATTTTTGTTGATAGATAAGGCTTAGCTTTTTGGTTTATCTATAAAGATATCTTGCCTGTAAAAAGACCATTTTGCAGAAAGTATTTTAACATTTTATTAAGATTTTTATATTTAAACACTAGCTGTTGACCGCGGCTCCGCCCGCGTTGATGTCGGTTATCGTGACCATGTCCAATCAAAGAATCAATTTCATTTATTCAGTTAATCACATAAAGAGCACATATGAACGTCAGAATTTTACAAGTAATGTCAATCATAGAAAAAAATAAATAAAATAAATCATTGGAAAATTATTCTTTCGCTGATTCGGTAGGTGGTTCTACTGAGAAGAGACCAGCAAGAAACCCAGTGAACTCGATTATCTATCCTTCTTTTTTTTAATAGGTATTCGACGCGATATTTCTCTTAATAAAATAACTTAATAATTTAAAATCCCCGAGATTCCCCATCCACACTTTAACCCACATAACTTTTAAATGGCTCAACCGATTTTCATCAAAAACATCTAAGAAAACTCGCACATAAGTCACATTTAATACAGAAAAACTACCTATATTGAAATCGCTTCATCCATTCGAGAGCTATGATGGCACAGACAGACATTTGTCAAACTTATAACACCCCTCTCTTTGCGTCGGGGGTTAAAAAGGTCTTGATCAGACTAAAAATCGTGATTAAGTTTGAGAGATATGACGCACTAACTGTAATTCACCATGCGGGCGGCGCCACGGTCATCAGCTAGTCATCTTCTATGTATACAATTGTAAATGTTTGTTCGCGATGAACGCAAAAACTACTGAACGGATTTTGATGCGGTTTTTTTTTATTACAATGGTCTTGATCAGACATAAATCTTACGTTTGTTTGATTGCAATCGGTTGAGTACCGTAACCGTTAGGTTGCTGTGAGTCGCGGTCACGGGATCAGTGTTTCTGTTACCCTGGTACATTTGCATGAAGTACCAGGCTTACAGAAATTTTAAGGAACTTTATCTGGGTCGCGGGAGCAGTGTGTCCTAAAACTTTCTATTCCGAACTTAACGCGAACGAAATCGCGGGCAAAAGCTAGTAATAAATAAGCTAGATTCAGTAATTTATGTTTCCACCGTGCCCCACATCACTCAGCAAACTACACTAAGCCCATGACACCGCATGTGGGTCACTTAGGATTACTCCGGATAATCTCCTTTTAATTTCTTGCATGGCTGTGCATACGTTAAACTTAATCTTCCTTCATTCACTCGTGAAGTTTCACATTAGGTAATACTTTAGTGATTAAACTTAAATAAACGTTTAGATAATACCTAATATAATTTTAGGTACTATTAATAGTATAACACTCACCGGGATATTTACCATGTTTTCGGTGTTGTTTCAAGCGCCATGATCACGGTGCACTGACGACGGCCAAACTAGTTATTATTGGGCAGACCGTATCTGTCTACCCTCTTCCGCACTCGTTTATGACGCGCGTCGCCCCTACTACTGTCCGCGTTCTCGCACTGTACTCGATCGCGCCGAAACAGCGCCGAAATATCGGATACGCAATTTAAAAAAATCCCGGTGACTGTTCTACTATTAATGTTAATGACCATGTCAATCTCAAATCATACATAGGTACTATTCATTGATGCCTGCGACTCCCCCTAAAAACGCGAACCATAATTTTTTTTACTGTTACCCCTGAGCCCTCTGCATTATTCTTTGATTCATATATTTATTTATTTATAAAACTTCATGCACAAGTACATAGGCGGACTTAATGCAATAGGCATTCTCTACCAATCAACCAAAGGTGGTGCAGAGAAAGACTCAGTAGGTGCATTATTAAAGTGAGGGAGTGACACTATAGGTACCTACATACATGCCATGATGCATGAATACCAACATACCTCGCGACATAATGTCTGATATATAATTTAGATACATATAAGTAAACAGGTGTACTTACATAAAATATAATATATTAGGCTTTTCTATTTGGCGATCCAGGTCCATATGTTTCGACCAATACACATGTATGAATATAAAAAATACTCTAATAACAAGCTTAGCAAAAAAATCTCAACAAAAATCGTGATAATTTCGTAGCGCTTCGTACGTCTACGAAAGAAATGAATCTGAGACGTGTCTACACGTCTGCGTAGCAAATCTTAGCTACGATATGTCTACGCGTAGCTATCATACATTTATTTGTAACATTATTTTGATAATGTTATATTTTTTGTTTCTTTCTTACTTTTGATAACGGAGACGAAAATATTACATACTAGTTAAGTTGTACCCGTGACTTCGTCCGTGTATAGTTAGATCTGACTTTTTTTCCGCGAAACACTCACATAAGCCTCTACTAATAAATAAATATATATTCTACAACATTCTACACAACGCTATCAAGACCTATGCTAAGCTTTTATAGCTTGTGTTATGGAATCTAGAATGCGGATAAAAAAAATGCACAAATAATCACGCCTTTATCCCCGGAGAGTTAGGCAGAGGTGAATTAACATCCAAAATTCACCAATAATTATAGTCGGTCCGGTAATAGCAGACAAACAATACAGTATAAATATAAAAATAATTCTGTCCCAATGTCTGACTGGGGAAGTATCTCTGCCCTACAGAATACCGCGGCCATAATAACCTCGTGTTGTATTCCCGGCGGTGAGTACGGTAGCGAGAGCTCACTGGGGAGTTTTAGTACCATCAGTGGGAAGACCAAAGGCTTATCCTGCTTTGTCTTCTACACTGACGGTACAAAAACTCTCTGTTTTTACAGGGTCGGCAGCACGAGTGTTACTCCCCTGGTGTTGCACAAGTTCATAGACCAATCAATCAATAAACCCACCTTAGTCCACTGCTGGACTGCCTCTCCCAATGTGTGCCATTACACTCGATCCTCTGCCTTCCGCATCCAGTCTGTCCCAGCCACATTTTTCAGGTCGTCAGTCCATCTGGCTAGGTGTCCTACCTTCCGTGTACCTTCTCGCGGTCTCCACTCTAGGACTCGTCTCCTCCAATGGCCATCGGTCCTTCGATAAACGTGGCCAGTCCATTGCCACTTCGGCTTGTTAATTTTGCGAGCGATGTCGGTAACTTTGGTTCTGTGTCAGATGACCTCATTTCGAATTGGGTATTATCCTATAGTTAAAATAAATTATCTAACCGAGCTTATTAAATTAAGAATGGTAAAAGAGCGCTGAAAATTGGGTCGGTTCTTAATTTTAGTTTTTATTTATTTCTAATCATCCACCCAATTAACTGATTTGACTATAAAATTTTATGACGTCACTAAATCCTTTTTCAAACAAGTTACCTAAAATATATAAAATATAAAAAAAGCTCTAAAAATTATTTACCCAAACTAAAAATAAGTCTTTTAGTTTATTTCCACAACCTCTAGAATTGTGTAATTTTAGTCAGCGTCAGTGTCCACGTTTCGGCACCGTAAGTCAAGTAAGTGGTACGTTCAAAGTTGCCGCGATCCAAGATAAACTGCGCGAAAACCGCCTGCGTTGGTACGGACACGTCATGAGACGAGATGATGACCACATGACCAAGAAAGTGTTGACCATGGGGACGACCGAGGAGGGAGGCCGAGGACGACCACCGATGACATGGCTAAAAACTTTAAAGAGGGATATGACTATTACTAACATAGAGGAAGAGACGTGTGGCGCAGAAGTACTAGGAGAGCTGACCCCAACTAAAATGGGACAACAGCTAGGAGAAAAGAAAGAAAGAAGTCATAACAAGTCCATGGACCATGTGGGCTATTTGCTTGTCTGTCACCTAAGAGGTATAAAAACCCCCGTAACAAAAAACACCAAAAAGTTGAAAATAAATGAATAATTTTTAATTCAACGGTTGCCATGTCGGGGGACCGTAACTGGTTAAGTACTCCTTTATATCATAAGGTCCCCCGACATGGCAACCGTTGAATTAAAATTTATTCATTTATTTTCAACTTTTTGGTGTTTTTTGTGACGGGGTTTTTTTAAATTTTTAATTTAATTTTTAATTTTATACTTTTTATTAAATTGATCTAATAGTCAAGCTCTTTCATTTGATACCCATATTGAAGGAATTATAAAGAAATATGTATTCCAACATGTTGTGGCGGCGGCCATCTTGGACCGATTTTTTTCAAACATAGCTAAGAACACTCCCGACTAATATACCTTTCAAACAAAAAAAACTAAATCCAAATCGGTTCATCCGTTTGGGTGCTACGATGCCACAGACAGACACACACACACACACACACACACACACACACACACACACACACACACACACACACACAGACACGTCAAACTTATAACACCCCGTCGTTTTTGCGTCGGGGGTTAAAAATGAAATAAAAAACAACAATACTATGTACAATCGTTTATTCATCATCAATATCATCTACATCAGCTTTCAAGAATCGCACTTCGGGGTCCCGCGTGGCGCGACCGCGGAGCCGCGCGAGCGCAGCACTGCCCCGACTCGTGCGCAGGAAGTACACCCCGTAGAGCAAGCCGCAGCACACGCCTATCACCAGCAGTGATATCACTGCGGTTACTAGCCCGTGGGAACCTGGAAATATATCATTATACATACATACATATACTCATCATCATCATCTATCGTTAGTCCTGATTGCATCCGAGGCCACGGTGCCCTCGGAGCTCAGGGTCCGACTTCGGGCTTTTCCTCCTCCACTAGACACTAAGACCTGGAATTCCCTGCCAGCTCACGTGTTTCCTTCTTCCTACAGTCCCGGGTCCTTTAAGCGGGGCGTGAAAAGGCATCTAATGAGGCCGTCAAGCTGAGTGCCACCACTGTTAACATGGTAAATGTTTACGATGGTGACCCTCTTTCCGAGACTTTGCCTTTAGCTTAACATCAGGCGAGGTGAAGTCAAATTGACGTGACCTGTGTAAAAAAAAAAAAAAAAAAAAAACTTCGCACAATGGGAGTCCAAGGTAGTGAGGCCGTTTGCACGCATGTCACTGTCCACGACGTCAAGCCAGCACTTCTTGGGCCTACCCCTTCTACCTGGACCGGGTGGGGGCGCCATTGCCAGGCATTTGTTACCCACGTAGCTGGGTGGTTGCCGCAAGACGGGGCCGCACCAGCGGAGGCGGCGATCTACATACATATACTCACGCCTGGAAAGCCTCGAAGGGGTAGACAGAGTTTTTTTTTCGTAAAGAATATTAGAACCGAAATTACTAATATTCCTTCTAACCTCTCCAACTAAGCTAAATTGCTTGTACTAGGAACGAGTTCACGCCGGTTGTGTAATGGCCAGGATTCGAACCAGAGACCTCTCGTTCGTAAGGCCGACTGTACTAATCGTGGAGACCTATAATTGGCTGTCTAATACGTATTTTTGCATGTGTATCTTGTTGTATTTTAGCCGTTGATCTCCCCAATAAATAAATTAATTAAATAAAAACAAAACCATGTAATAAAATAATAATAATAAATAAATAAATATTCCACAACATTCTACACAACGCTATCTAGACCCATGGTAAGCATAGCTATGCTAGCTTGTGTCATGGAATCTAGAATAAGGATAAACATACTTAGATACTCTTTTTTGTAAATACATACTTAATATAATGAATTTACCTTCAGATTTAGGCGCAGTTTTATACAATGGTGTGTATTCTCCAGAAGACCGAGCCGTGGCAGTGAAGGCACGTCGAGTGGTTTTAAACGTCGGTAGTACGGTAGTCGTTGTTACATGCGGGATTGTTGTTGGCCTAGTCGGTTTAGGACTAGTCGTAGTAGTCGTAAGTTTCGTTGTTTTCACGACTCGTGTAGTTGGCGGTTTCGGTGATCTAGTAGTTGGTACTTTTGGAGTTGTTTTTCTTGGTGCAGGAGTTGGTTTTACAACTCGCGTGGTTAATTTTGTTATAGTAGTTATACGACTCGTTGATGGGCGTTGAGTTGTTGTTGTAGTACTGCGAGTTGTAGTTGAAGGACGTTTAGTCGTTGTTGTACTAGTCGATGTTGTAGTACGTGGCCTTATTGTCGTTATAGTCGTAGTGTTGTTAGTCGTTGTGGGTGTGGCGATCAGCTTTTGCGTTTGCGGCAACTCAGCCGTGGATGATGTAGTTTCGTCGGCACTATAGCCTGCTGTGAAGAAAATATTATATTTGTAAAAAACTTTTGGCAAAAACTTAGGATAATCTCGCTAAAAGGGCAACACGAACTTTTTTCTCCTGTAAATAAGATTGAAAATGGTTTATCAACATTTTTGTTTCAGAGAGGATTTTCTGTAATAGTTCTATATTGTTCTAGAATTTTAGTGTAGGTAAGAAACCAAATACTTAGTTGAAGAGTTGCCTGTGAAAAAAGAGTACTTGGCAATAAAAAAAAACTCATAGCCACTCTTCTGTTTAGCTAAATGTTCAAAGTAAACCAGACAAGCTGTTTAGAAGGAAAAAGGTAGGACACTTCGAGAGTGAGGCGATAAAAGAAGGGCTCCCCTTAGTTATTTCACTATATATCTGACTGTGATAGTACCAAATACGCAGGTCTCGAGGTAATCCGAACAGCAAGATTCTTCTGCAAAACAGGTATAGGCGTCGCAGCTACAGGACCCAAAACCTGCCACTCCACAGCGACCAGCGCATGTGTCTGGGTTGTCTGTTAAAAATGCAAAGGATTTATTGAAATGTGCAATTTTTTCAACAAGCAAGTCTTTCTTTTGTTACCCGACTGCCAAAGGAAGGAGGGTAATGTTTTTCGAGACTATGTCTGTATGTATATATGTCCATTTATTTGGCACGGCCTACAGCCTGAACGGCTTGACGGATTTGGACATGTGAGGTGTCATTTGATTCGTCTTGATTGTTGTGAGTGACATCAGGTATATTAAAATTTCTAGCAAATCAAAATGGTGGGGCGCCAAAACGTATGTTGTCAAAATATTTAAAATACAAATATTTACACTGAGCGGGGATCGAACCCGTATAATAACTCAGGAAAGGTGATTTCTATTACAAACACAAATTCTTGAAAAAATCAAATCCACTATTTATACAAGTGTACAAGGCGACTAAGGGATAGATCTGTTTAACAACAGACAGATATATATACAGCCCAGACTCAGCCTCATATGCATGGCTGGAGTCAGCAATAATACCAGGTCGGTCGAACTGTCAATACTTTAAATCTTCCACTTAATATGCGCCTATCTCGTACTAGCTCTGCACCACCCTATGGTAGACTGGTAGAGAATGCCTACGGCATTGAATCCGCCTATGTACAACGTGCATAAAGTGTAAATAAATAAATAAATAAAATAAATAGGCTCATCCCCCATTAACCCTCCGGGGACAAAGGCGTGATTATATGTATGCATGTGCCATCTAGTCTAGACCGAAAACATTGTTTAATTAGCTTGTGATACCTATGGATTAATAAGAATATGCTAACTATTTTCTTGGTGCAAATACATCTTATACAATTTCTTATAAATGATTCTAAACACAAAATTTTTTACGGAATTTTTGTGTCGTATTGACGTAAACACTACTAAAGGAATTTTGACGCGATATTTCTATATAAAACATAAATTTAAAAAACCCCGACACTCCCCCATAACTTTTAAACGGCTCATTCGATTTTCATCGAACATGTCTTAGAACACCCGCACATAGGTAAGTCAACTTTAATACAAAAACAAAACTAAATTGAAATCGCTTCATCCATTCGGGAGTTATGATGCCACAGACAGATTCGTCAAACTTATAACACGTTAAAAAGGTCTTGATCAGACTAAAAATCGTGATTAAGTTTGAGAGATATGACGAACTAACCGCAATTCACCATGCGGGCGGCGCCACGGTCATCAGCTAGTCGTCTTCTATGTATACTATTATATAATTGTAAATGTTTGTTCGCGATGGACGCAAAACTACTGAACGGATTTTGATGCGGTTTTTTTTTTATTACAATGGTCTTGATCAGATTTAAATCTTACGTTTGTTTGATTGCAATCGGTTGAGTACCGTAACCGTAAGGTTGCTGTGGGTCGCGGTCACGGGATCAGTGTTTCTGTTACCCTGGTACATTTGCATGAAGTACCAGGCTTACAGAAATTTTAAGGAACTTTATCTGGGTCGCGGGAGCAGTGTGTCCTAAAACTTTCTATTCCGAACTTACCGCGAACGAAATCGCGGGCAAAAGCTAGTAATAAATAAGCTAGATTCAGTAATTTATGTTTCCACCGTGCCCCACATCACTCAGCAAACTACACTAAGCCCATGACACCGCATGTGGGTCACTTAGGATTACTCCGGATAATCTCCTTTTAATTTCTTGCATGGCTGTGCATACGTTAAACTTAATCTTCCTTCATTCACTCGTGAAGTTTCACATTAGGTAATACTTTAGTGATTAAACTTAAATAAACGTTTAGATAATACCTAATATAATTTTAGGTACTATTAATAGTATAACACTCACCGGGATATTTACCATGTTTTCGGCGTTGTTTCAAGCGCCATGATCACGGTGTACTGACGACCGCCTAGCTAGTTGTTACTGGGCAGACCGTATCTGTCTACCCTCTTCCGCACTCGTTTATGACGCGCGTCGCCCCTACTACTGTCCGCGTTCTCGCACTGTACTCGATCGCGCCGAAACAGCGCCGAAATATCGGATACGAAATAAAAAAAATCCCGGTGAGTGAGGCTACTATTAATGTTAATGACCATGTCAATCTCAAATCATACATAGGTACTATTCATTGATGCCTGCGACTCCCCCTAAAAACGCGAACCATAAATTTTTTTACTGTTACCCCTGAGCCCTCTGCATTATTCTTTGATTCATATATTTATTTATTTATAAAACTTCATGCACAAGTACATAGGCGGACTTAATGCAATAGGCATTCTCTACCAATCAACCAAAGGTGGTGCAGAGAAAGACTCAGTAGGTGCATTATTAAAGTGAGGGAGTGACACTATAGGTACCTACATACATGCCATGATGCATGAATACCAACATACCTCGCGACATAATGTCTGATATATAATTTAGATACATATAAGTAAACAGGTGTACTTACATAAAATATAATATATTAGGCTTTTCTATTTGGCGATCCAGGTCCATATGTTTCGACCAATACACATGTATGAATATAAAAAATACTCTAATAACAAGCTTAGCAAAAAAATCTCAACAAAAATCGTGATAATTTCGTAGCGCTTCGTACGTCTACGAAAGAAATGAATCTGAGACGTGTCTACACGTCTGCGTAGCAAATCTTAGCTACGATATGTCTACGCGTAGCTATCATACATTTATTTGTAACATTATTTTGATAATGTTATATTTTTTGTTTCTTTCTTACTTTTGATAACGGAGACGAAAATATTACATACTAGTTAAGTTGTACCCGTGACTTCGTCCGTGTATAGTTAGATCTGACTTTTTTTCCGCGAAACACTCACATAAGCCTCTACTAATAAATAAATATATATTCTACAACATTCTACACAACGCTATCAAGACCTATGCTAAGCTTTTATAGCTTGTGTTATGGAATCTAGAATGCGGATAAAAAAAATGCACAAATAATCACGCCTTTATCCCCGGAGAGTTAGGCAGAGGTGAATTAACATCCAAAATTCACCAATAATTATAGTCGGTCCGGTAATAGCAGACAAACAATACAGTATAAATATAAAAATAATTCTGTCCCAATGTCTGACTGGGGAAGTATCTCTGCCCTACAGAATACCGCGGCCATAATAACCTCGTGTTGTATTCCCGGCGGTGAGTACGGTAGCGAGAGCTCACTGGGGAGTTTTAGTACCATCAGTGGGAAGACCAAAGGCTTATCCTGCTTTGTCTTCTACACTGACGGTACAAAAACTCTCTGTTTTTACAGGGTCGGCAGCACGAGTGTTACTCCCCTGGTGTTGCACAAGTTCATAGACCAATCAATCAATAAACCCACCTTAGTCCACTGCTGGACTGCCTCTCCCAATGTGTGCCATTACACTCGCTCCTCTGCCTTCCGCATCCAGTCTGTCCCAGCCACATTTTTCAGGTCGTCAGTCCATCTGGCTAGGTGTCCTACCTTCCGTGTACCTTCTCGCGGTCTCCACTCTAGGACTCGTCTCCTCCAATGGCCATCGGTCCTTCGATAAACGTGGCCAGTCCATTGCCACTTCGGCTTGTTAATTTTGCGAGCGATGTCGGTAACTTTGGTTCTGTGTCAGATGACCTCATTTCGAATTGGGTATTATCCTATAGTTAAAATAAATTATCTAACCGAGCTTATTAAATTAAGAATGGTAAAAGAGCGCTGAAAATTGGGTCGGTTCTTAATTTTAGTTTTTATTTATTTCTAATCATCCACCCAATTAACTGATTTGACTATAAAATTTTATGACGTCACTAAATCCTTTTTCAAACAAGTTACCTAAAATATATAAAATATAAAAAAAGCTCTAAAAATTATTTACCCAAACTAAAAATAAGTCTTTTAGTTTATTTCCACAACCTCTAGAATTGTGTAATTTTAGTCAGCGTCAGTGTCCACGTTTCGGCACCGTAAGTCAAGTAAGTGGTACGTTCAAAGTTGCCGCGATCCAAGATAAACTGCGCGAAAACCGCCTGCGTTGGTACGGACACGTCATGAGACGAGATGATGACCACATGACCAAGAAAGTGTTGACCATGGGGACGACCGAGGAGGGAGGCCGAGGACGACCACCGATGACATGGCTAAAAACTTTAAAGAGGGATATGACTATTACTAACATAGAGGAAGAGACGTGTGGCGCAGAAGTACTAGGAGAGCTGACCCCAACTAAAATGGGACAACAGCTAGGAGAAAAGAAAGAAAGAAGTCATAACAAGTCCATGGACCATGTGGGCTATTTGCTTGTCTGTCACCTAAGAGGTATAAAAACCCCCGTAACAAAAAACACCAAAAAGTTGAAAATAAATGAATAATTTTTAATTCAACGGTTGCCATGTCGGGGGACCGTAACTGGTTAAGTACTCCTTTATATCATAAGGTCCCCCGACATGGCAACCGTTGAATTAAAATTTATTCATTTATTTTCAACTTTTTGGTGTTTTTTGTGACGGGGTTTTTTTAAATTTTTAATTTAATTTTTAATTTTATACTTTTTATTAAATTGATCTAATAGTCAAGCTCTTTCATTTGATACCCATATTGAAGGAATTATAAAGAAATATGTATTCCAACATGTTGTGGCGGCGGCCATCTTGGACCGATTTTTTTCAAACATAGCTAAGAACACTCCCGACTAATATACCTTTCAAACAAAAAAAACTAAATCCAAATCGGTTCATCCGTTTGGGTGCTACGATGCCACAGACAGACACACACACACACACACACACACACACACACACACACACACACACACACACACACACACACACACACACACACACAGACACGTCAAACTTATAACACCCCGTCGTTTTTGCGTCGGGGGTTAAAAATGAAATAAAAAACAACAATACTATGTACAATCGTTTATTCATCATCAATATCATCTACATCAGCTTTCAAGAATCGCACTTCGGGGTCCCGCGTGGCGCGACCGCGGAGCCGCGCGAGCGCAGCACTGCCCCGACTCGTGCGCAGGAAGTACACCCCGTAGAGCAAGCCGCAGCACACGCCTATCACCAGCAGTGATATCACTGCGGTTACTAGCCCGTGGGAACCTGGAAATATATCATTATACATACATACATATACTCATCATCATCATCTATCGTTAGTCCTGATTGCATCCGAGGCCACGGTGCCCTCGGAGCTCAGGGTCCGACTTCGGGCTTTTCCTCCTCCACTAGACACTAAGACCTGGAATTCCCTGCCAGCTCACGTGTTTCCTTCTTCCTACAGTCCCGGGTCCTTTAAGCGGGGCGTGAAAAGGCATCTAATGAGGCCGTCAAGCTGAGTGCCACCACTGTTAACATGGTAAATGTTTACGATGGTGACCCTCTTTCCGAGACTTTGCCTTTAGCTTAACATCAGGCGAGGTGAAGTCAAATTGACGTGACCTGTGTAAAAAATAAAAAATAAAAAAAACTTCGCACAATGGGAGTCCAAGGTAGTGAGGCCGTTTGCACGCATGTCACTGTCCACGACGCCAAGCCAGCACTTCTTGGGCCTACCCCTTCTACCTGGACCGGGTGGGGGCGCCATTGCCAGGCATTTGTTACCCACGTAGCTGGGTGGTTGCCGCAAGACGTGGCCGCACCAGCGGAGGCGGCGATCTACATACATATACTCACGCCTGGAAAGCCCCGAAGGGGTAGACAGAGTTTATTTTTCGTAAAGAATATTAGAACCGAAATTACTAATATTCCTTCTAACCTCTCCAACTAAGCTAAATTGCTTGTACTAGGAACGAGTTCACGCCGGTTGTGTAATGGCCAGGATTCGAACCAGAGACCTCTCGTTCGTAAGGCCGACTGTACTAATCGTGGAGACCTATAATTGGCTGTCTAATACGTATTTTTGCATGTGTATCTTGTTGTATTTTAGCCGTTGATCTCCCCAATAAATAAATTAATTAAATAAAAACAAAACCATGTAATAAAATAATAATAATAAATAAATAAATATTCCACAACATTCTACACAACGCTATCTAGACCCATGGTAAGCATAGCTATACTAGCTTGTGTTATGGAATCTAGAATAAGGATAAACATACTTAGATACTCTTTTTTGTAAATACATACTTAATATAATGAATTTACCTTCAGATTTAGGCGCAGTTTTATACAATGGTGTGTATTCTCCAGAAGACCGAGCCGTGGCAGTGAAGGCACGTCGAGTGGTTTTAAACGTCGGTAGTACGGTAGTCGTTGTTACATGCGGGACTGTTGTTGGCCTAGTCGGTTTAGGACTAGTCGTAGTAGTCGTAAGTTTCGTTGTTTTCACGACTCGTGTAGTTGGCGGTTTCGGTAATCTAGTAGTTGGTACTTTTGGAGTCGTTTTTCTTGGTGCAGGAGTTGGTTTTACAACTCGCGTGGTTAATTTTGTTATAGTAGTTATACGACTCGTTGATGGGCGTTGAGTTGTTGTTGTAGTACTGCGAGTTGTAGTCGAAGGACGTTTAGTCGTTGTTGTACTAGTCGATGTTGTAGTACGTGGCCTTATTGTCGTTATAGTCGTAGTGTTGTTAGTCGTTGTGGGTGTGGCGATCAGCTTTTGCGTTTGCGGCAACTCAGCCGTGGATGATGTAGTTTCGTCGGCTATAGTGTTTCCTGTGAAGAAAATATTATATTTGTAAAAACTTTTGGCAAAAACTTAGGATAATCTCGCTAAAAGGGCAACACGAACTTTTTTCTCCTGTAAATAAGATTGAAAATGGTTTATCAACATTTTTGTTTCAGAGAGGATTTTCTGTAATAGTTCTATATTGTTCTAGAATTTTAGTGTAGGTAAGAAACCAAATACTTAGTTGCCTGTGAAAAAAGAGTACTTGGCAATAAAAAAAAACTCAAAGCCACTCTTCTGTTTAGCTAAATGTTCAAAGTAAACCAGACAAGCTGTTTAGAATGAACAAGGTAAGACGCTTCGAGAGTGAGGCGATAAAGAAGGGCTCCCCTTAGTTATTTCACTATATATCTGACTGTGATAGTACCAAATACGCAGGTCTCGAGGTAATCCGAACAGCAAGATTCTTCTGCAAAACAGGTATAGGCGTCGCAGCTACAGGACCCAAATCCTGCCACTCCACAGCGACCAGCGCATGTGTCTGGGTTGTCTGTTAAAAATGCAAAGGATTTATTGAAATGTGCAATTTTTTGAACAAGCAAGTCTTTCTTTTGTTACCCGACTGCCGAAGGAAGGAGGGTAATGTTTTTCGAGACTATGTATGTATGTATGTATGTATGTGTGTATATATGTATGTATGTCCATTTATTTGGCACGCCCTACAGCCTGAACGGCTTGACGGATTTGGACATGTGAGGTGTCATTTGATTCTTCATGATTGTTGTGAGTTACACCAGGTATATTAAAATTTCTAGAAAATCAAAATGGTGGGACGCCAAAACGTATGTTGTCAAAATATTTTTGACTCAAACTTATCGAGTAGGGTATCAAAATGAAGGAAATAAGAAGGAAATCACGAAAAGACATACATGTAAAAAAAATATAAAATAAAACAAATGATTAAAAAATAAAAAAACCCGACTGCCACTGAAAAGATCGAAATAAGTTAGATAGCAGGCGGTACCCATTAATTTTCTTTCGGTTTATGATTGGGAAATGGGTACCGCCTGCCATCAAACTTATTTCGATCTCAGTCGGGTTTTTTTATTTTTTAATCGTCGGGTTTTATAATTTTTAAGCTTTTAAATATTTTAAAATTCTTCTATGCATTCTCAGGTTTACTGGAATAGAACTCAACTTTGAGATAAGCTCGCCTTTGTGTAATATACAAACGAGATAGACTTGCACCTTAGGATAGGACAGGGGACTCTTTTATCCGCACTTAGCCTCCCTCTTGGGACATTGTGCGTAGAGAGTACTGGCTAGAGCAGCCAGCCTAGCTCCGCCCAGAAACGCAGAAACGCAGAAGCTTACTGGGGGCTTCACAGGCTTTGAGCCGAGGATTTGGGATCGTTGGGTGGCCACTGCCTCACATTCCAGTATTACGTTGGCGGCCGTTTCCTCGGCACTGAAACACCCCCTACAAAGGGGGCTATCCGTGACACCGATGATATGTAAGTGCTTGTTGAGGGGACAGTGGCCCGTTATTGTCCCCACAATTGTCCTTAGGCTTGTTCTGTCTAATCTTAGGAGACGTTTCGTTAGCCGTTTATTTATCGACGGCATAACCTTTTTTGACTTCCACCTTTACAAATAACATTATATGAAAAGTGCAACCGTATCTCCCTTGTTAACTGTACATAACGTTTCGTTAATTTGTAGATATAGATGCCATTTACACTGACGGACTCATAAACTGCATCAAAGTTCAGGTTTACTCTAAAAGGATTTTTTATAATAAGTATGCAAACTTTTTAGATTAAATTATATAAATATGGAAAGACTGGCTCTTAATCTTAAAAAAAAAATTAAATTTAAAAATAGAACTGCAGTAAAACAAATGAATATAGCCGGGAAAAGAAAATTTACTTGTAGTATCAGATTTGCGTGTTATTTATAGCAAAGTTTTAAATTGATTCTCATTGATTTTTTTTGTTTTGTCAATTGAATTATTGTTACCAGCATAATTGTTGGGTTAGTTTTTTAACACATCGAGAGTTTTTGAACCATAATATGGATACTTCGTCCGAACAAGCGGCACAAATTGTAGCATTGGTGCGGGAGGGCTTGGATCAACGAACGATTGGTAGAAATTTAAATTTAAACCAGTCTACGGTTTCTAGAATATACAGAAGGTTTGTAGAGACAGGTTCTTACAGGAGGAGACGTGGTACAGGCAGAACTCGAGCAACCACAGGTCGTGATGACCGATTTATTGTTATAACTTCCCTGCGAAATCGTTTCCTCACGTCAGTTAACATCAAAACCGAGCTTAATGAAGTGCGTGGAGTAAACGTGTGTGCACGAACAATAAGAAGAAGTTTAAAGGAAGCGGATATCACCCCTTTTAGACCAGCAAATGGTCCAAAGTTGTCTACAGCTCACAGACAAGCTCGCTTAAGATTTGCGCGTCATCACCTGAATTGGACAGAAGAGCAGTGGGCCTCTGTATTGTTCACGGACGAGTGTAGGACATGTTTATATGGTGCAGATGGTCGCAGAAGAGTCTATCGTCGACGTGGGGAGCGATATGCTCAAAGTTGCATTGAGGAGCGTGTTCCTTTTGGAGGCGGTTCATGTATGGTCTGGGGTGGCATATCGATGAACGGGCGAACAGAACTTGTGTTCATAGACATGGTCCGTCAAAACGGTAATAGAGGGGGTTTGACAGCACATCGCTACATAACAGAGATATTAGAAGATCACGTGGTGCCTTACATGGGATTCATAGGCGAAAATTTTACTTTAATGCAGGATAATGCCCGGCCGCATGCAGCTGCACAAGTTCAACATTATTGCGAAGAGGTTGGGATACGTACAATGAATTGGCCAGCACGCAGCCCGGATCTTAATCCCATCGAGCATGTTTGGGACAATTTAAAAAGAGCTGTATATGCGAGAAACCCTTCGCCCACGACAGTGGCAGCACTAAGAACAGCACTTTCAGAAGAATGGGACAATATTCCGCAAGATCTTTTAAAAACCCTTATAAAATCTATGCGGAACCGATTAGAATCCGTAATAAGGGCACGTGGGGGTAATACACCTTATTAAAACACAAATAAACCCTTGCATAAAGTTTGTGTCTATTGTTAAAACCAATTTTTTAATTAAACCAATTTTTCTTAAATTTCTGTTTTTTCTTCAAAAAAAGTCTTAAGGTCCTTTCCAGTACATAAACTTAAACTTAAAGATATGACCCTACGCTGTTTTAAAGTTCACGAACCAATCTAGAGGTTTCAATTTAAATCTGTATAGAAAGTATGCATACTTGTTTAAAATATTTATTTCAAAGTCGTCTATTACTTTGATGCAGTTTATGAGTCCGTCAGTGTATATGTAGGTACAATAAAAACAATAAAATAGTAAAACAATATGCTACATCCTTCTTTTAAGTGTGTCCTTAAATTCTAAATATTAACTCTTATTTATATGAATATTCCATAACATTCTACACAACGCTATCTAGACCCATAGTAAGCTTAACTAGCTTGTGTTATGGAATGTAGAATGCGGATAAACATGTTTAGATTTTTTTGTAAATATATAAATAACTAAATATATTATATATAACTCAAAGATGACTGACATAGTGATCTATCAACGCACAGACCAAACCACTGGACGGATCGGCCTGCAATTTGGCATGCAGGTAGATGTTAGGATGTAAGCATTCGCTAAGAAAGGATTTTGGGAAATTCTGCTACTAAAGGGGTAAAATAAGGGATGGAAGTTTTTATGAAAGTCCGTCATTTCCAGAGCTAGATGCACTAATAAACCTGTGCCTTTTAAGAAATAAATGAACACGTGTATCATCGTTTTTCAAAATTATACTACTAAGAGGGTAAAATAGGTGATAAACTTTTGTATGAAAAGTTCGTCAGAGCAGTAGAAGCATGAAACTTCGTACACCTACCTCTTTTGAGAAATGTTTTGTCGCGATAACCGACATCCACGCGTGCGAAGCCGCGGGCATAGGCTAGTTATACTTATAACACCCAGACCAATGCAAATAGCCATATTCATGCACACAAATATATGCACTGAACGGGGATCGAACCCGTATAATAACTCAGGAAAGTCGGTAGTACGGTAGTCGTTGTTACATGCGGGACTGTTGTTGGCCTAGTCGGTTTAGAACTAGCCGTAGTAGGTGATTTCTATTATAAACACATAAATTCTTAAAAAATCAAATCCACTATTTATCTAGGCTACATCACATTACAACAGACTTTCTTTGGCTTATACTTACATACTTGTGGTGGTGGTGTCGTTGCCAACTGTTTGAGATGGGTACAGTTTTCCCCTTGCAGTATTGCTACATCGTCAATAGCTATGTCACTTATGAAACCTGTACCCCTGATGCCTTCGATCACGATCTGTCGATATAAAAGCAGCATATTTAGATCTTTTTATTTTACAGTGTAGAAATCATGATGCCCACAGCTACATTCTATCATCGCACCGCTCGCCACAGACAGGGAATTCATCCTCACACATTGCATCCAAATACGGTGCGCACCGTGCGGTATGAAAGGAACTTCATCCCACGTACGCTCAAGCTGTGGAATGAACTGCCGTGGTTTTCCCAAGCGACTACAATATCGGGTTCTTCAAGAGGGGCATTAGAAGGTTTCTTCAGGGTAGGCAGCGCGAGTGTAACGCCCCTGGTGTTGCATACGTCCATAGGCCGCAGTAACCACTTTCCATCAGGTGGGCCGTGTGCTTGTCTGCCACCTAAGTGGTATAAAAAAAACTATATATTTATAATCTCCTCAGATAATGTTATGTATGTTTACTTTTCGATGCTTTTCGAAGTTATGTGTGTATTTATCGCAGGTTTATAAGTGCCCGGTTAATGGCAATAGGCTCGCCACCTATTACATTGGGACCTAAACATAAACTGGCGAAATGTGGGTGCTAGCACCTCTGCCTACCCCTTCGGGGAATACAGGCGTGAGTTTATGTTATGTTTTATGTTATGTTTACTTCTTCATCCTAGCGTTAATCCCAGTCGCATCCAAAGCTTTTTAACTTGAAGTCTGGTGTCCGCTTTACCAGCCTGACTTCGGATTTGGCTAAACTTCGATATTTTCTGTAAAGTGAGTGCCATCTGACCTCCACAACCCAAAGGCGATATCGAAGCGTTGCAGTTAGACCAGTCGTTGGACTTTTGAGGGCTACGCCACGGAGGATGTCATACTGTCGGATGGAAAGCAGTCATAACTCTCGAAAGATATTCTATTCTATCTAGAACCAGCATGGAATTACACGTTTAAATTAATCAGCGAGGACAATAAGGACAGGACAACACGTGCAGTGCTTAGTTGTCACCGGAATACGGTGCAGAATATTCCATTAATAACCAAACAGTTCGGTGCTTCTTTGCTATGCCGCGCCATTAAGACCTGGAACTCCCTGCCAGCTCACGTGTTTCCTTCTTCCTACAGTCCCGGGTCCTTTAAGCGCGGCGTGAAAAGGCATCTAATGAGGCCGTCAAGCTGAGTGCCGCCATTGTAAACATGTTCACTGCGGTAACAAAATTAGTGACTTTCAGCTGGTGCGGGGGCAGTTCAAGAGATTTTGACTTCCTTACTGTGCGTATCGGGATTGGCCCGGTGCCACTGACTAACAATAAAGTCCATATATTGGCTTCACCTCTGGATTCTACAAATAGAAGCTGGGAAATAAGCAATTAAAATTATCGGGTCGCGAAGGCCCGATACCGCAATAAAGTGTACTTTTTGCAGCAATGGGACAGTGAAAGGAAAGAAAATAACAAATCGAAAACTATTTTCATCTCTGCCATACTCGTAAAAATGCCCAAGAAACTGACTCCGCAGCGACAAAGATCTATTTTTCCCATACGCACACAGATTTGGCACAGCGTCAGGCCGATTATGCCCGATTCGCAGTAAACGTGTTAATGCGTGTCTATATTTTTTTGTGTAATAGGGAAGCAAACAAGCAGACGGATCGCCAGATGGTAAGCAATCACCGCCGCCCATGGACACCCCAACTTCGTCGAGTCGAGTCGAGTCGAGGCAGAAAGTTTCTTTCGTAATGGTGATCCTCTTTTCTGAGACTTTGCCTTTAGCTTACCATTAGACGAGAAGTCAAATTGACGTGGCCTTTATTTAAAAAAAAGTACGTTAAGGATATAATTTACCTGGAAGTCATCAGAAACATCTTGAAGTGCAGAGACGCTGGTGAACCAGAAGTCACCTTGATTCCCCCACTCTTCAAACAACAAATATTCGTTCGTCCCGTTAGTACGTAGAAGATCTGGTAAGTTCACTCTGTCTGGTTTTTGGTATACTCGGAGACCTCCAATATGTCTGGAAATGATTATCAATTATTGCAAAATATTATCCTGTTAATATTTTCTTTTTCATCACAAATAAAGTGGGCTCCGTCTACTTGGATCTCCAGTTCCGGGGGCGAGTCAGGGACACCGTTGTCCCCCCTCCCGGGGAGGGCCAGTCTGTAAGGGATGGCCCTGGGCAGCCGGGTGCGAGGGATATGTCGAAGACAACCTCACCTCCGGCCTAGCACCACGACCCTCAGTCGGCGTGAGGCATTAGTCGGTTCGAGTCCGACATAACCTCCCCTTCCGGCTCCGGCAGGATGGTAACCGAGGGTATTTCCGCGCGAAAAAAAGTCCCTCAATTTATGGGGAATTATTTGGATTAATCGTCCACTAAGTCCACTAACTAGTTTAATTTTTTTGGTTTTAGGCCGAGGCTTCAGTGGTTAGTAGCGTGGCAAGCCGTGGTGGTGCGTCAGGTCTATGAGAGTGTAAGAGAGAGAGAGGGGATAAATTCACGCCGCTTACCGAGGCCTTATCGCTGTAAAAGAAAAGGTTTTCTGTGTACAGTCAACGTCATAAATATCTTGACGACGAAGTCTCAAAATGATCTAAAAACTCTTGTATGAGCAAATCGAACTGTTTTATTGATTTGTGTAATATTATTGTCCGAACTTAAAGGTACTATTATCTATTATGTGCTAAAGGTGTGTACCAAATATTAGAACAATCGGTCAACTGGAAAGGGGGTCAAAAAACGAAATTAAGATCATTTTGGGCACTCTGTTCGTCAACATCTTTCTGACATTGACTGACACAAATGTCTACATTGTAAGTATGTGTGGTATGTTTCTATAGTGTGGTAATCTACATACCTTCCAAACATATGATAGTAGAAGACGAAGCAGCCGTCTTTTCCCAGACTCCCGTCATAAACCGGTGATAGAAGTCGCGCGGTATCGTTCTCGGCGCGGCTCGTACTCTCAATATACATGTAGTAACCTACAAATAATTAAACATATTTATTTAACTAATAGGTATTGCGCTTGTGCTGCTGTGCCCTCAAAGGAGGTTACATAATAAAAAGTCAGACTGAAAGTCAACTGAAAGTACTTAAACTGAAAGGCAATCTGCCTGGCAGAAATCGCTTAAAGCGAAAAGGCCGGCCATTTGTACTGGGTGCATAGTCAGATTTTAATTATTAAAAATTTACATTAATTTTAATTATTAAAAATTTACATTAGTCAAAATACTTAAATCCAAACTCAGTTGAGTGAAGGCTAGGAGAAAATGGAGGAAAATAATGATGATCTAGTCCTTTGATAATAACTATTTATATTTATTGGTAGGTATAATTTTGTTTGTTATCCTCAATATTGTTTTTGGTGGCTCTGAGTAAACTCTCTGTCCATCCGAGCGCCTATTTTGGATGCGCCTAACGTTGTACTTCGCTCTCGGTATACGTCTTGTATGGAAGCGACTGCTGTTTGACTTGCCAACTCAAGAAGAGAGCCTGTAGAGCCTCGGAGAGCACGTAAAGCATCGGTTTCGGTTGCCATACAAGTATCTGTGGCATTCGGTAAGTAGTTGGAGCTTGGTTCCCTAAAAATGCCGACAATGTGGTCTGACTATAGAACTTCGAAAATTGGATTGTGGAGGTCAGAAAAAATATTGAAGATTAACCGTTCCTCAGTTGCTTATTGAAAAGCCGACCCCAACTGACTTGGAAAATAACTCGGGGAATTCTTCTTCTTCTATTGAATCGAAGGCGCCTCAACTCTCAAATTCTGTGTTCCCAGTGTGCCGCCACCTGGATTGCATTTTTGGAGGCGGTCATAAGTTCCTCCGCTGTACAAGTGGACGGCATGCAGCACATGTCAGCAGGTGGGACATGGTCTGTGGAGTAACTCCACACTCACACCGCAGGTCCGCGCCGTCCGAGAAACCCCATCTTGACCGATTCTCCTTGCTTCGACCGACCTGTGTCCGAAGTCTATTTAGGGACTTCCACCTGATCCAGGAGAGGTCGTGCCCAAGTGGCAAACTCTCCGACAGCTGAACGAATGGAGTTTCTCCGCGCTCTCCATAGGTCCACCCTGGCCGGGGAGGGATCGCCATCGGCGGCTGCAACGCACGCCCAAAAACTCTTGAATGATGACGCTTATGTGCTAAGTTTTTTGGAAATTAAGTCCATCCAGTCATCCATATACTGACATATGTAAATCCCCGAAAGGGTAGGTAAAGGTGAATTAGCATTCACGTTTCGCCGGGGGCCTGAGGACGGTGAGTTGGCTGCTCACCGTCCTTATAGAAGCAGGCCCATGACAGCAGCGTGAGATGAGGGATTGACGCACGCCCAGCCCCCCCCCCCCCCCCCCCTTAGAAGCGGGATGACACCCGAAAACCCCCCATAGACGCAGGATAATACCTGAACCACCCCCTAGACGAGACCGTAATTGTAGTCGGTCTGATGGGACTCTTGGGACATCCTTCCGAGGGCTTACCCGGGGCTCCCAACCATAGGCTGTTGGGCGTTATCATGAGGGTTTTTAGTCGGTAGAAGTCCGGCTTACAACCATATAGGATTTTCCTTCACGGTAAAAAAAAGATATTGCACAACAGAACCGTGGGATCGTTCAATAGATCTTCTTACCGCTGCCATTCTTGCCCAGAGTGTGGTCATACGACGGTCCCGTGTTCATGAAGCTGCTGGGAGTCCTCGTGTTAATTCTCCTCCAATCGAAGTCGTGCGTTTCGTCTTGCTGCCAACCGCACAGGTTCGTTTCGAAGTCGCACGAAGTCTTGGACTGATCAGATGAATCTGAGGGAAGAAAATATTAATAAATAAATAATTATAAATATTCCACAACATTCTACACAACGCTATCTAAATCAATGGTAAGCTTTTATAGCTTGTGTTATGGAATCTAGAATGCGGATAAACATACTTATATACTTTTTTTTGTAAATAAATACATATTATAAATAGAAACACCCAGACCAATGCAAATAGCCATATTCATGCATACAAATATTTGCACTGAGCGGAGATCGAACACGCGCCTCCTGCGTAGCAGTCGCGTTCACTACCGCCACGTCACAGAGGCTGTCAAATACGCCAGATATTTGACAGCCTCTGTCTCAGTGTGCACAGTTTCTAATAAAATGAAAGAATAGTTGTAACGAGTATCTTACCAACGCATTTAGGAGTGGTTGAATTCCACTGGTACCCATCGCAGTACAGGACGGGGGAACCCACGAGGTTGTGTCCTGGCAGGCAGAAGTACACCACCCAAGCCCCGTTGTGTAATGGCTGGCTCACCGAATGCCTTACTTCGGGTAGGGCTTCACAACCTGATTCTGGTTACAAAAAAAAACAGTTGAAATTATCGGCCATCTTAATTGATATCTAGATTATATTATTTGTACATAAGACTCGCCGGATACGGGCCACCGGCAACAATAATAAACTGCCGCCACTAACAGCAATTTTTTTTAGAATATTAGCATCCGAAATTTCTAATGCTTATTCTAAACGCTCCAACTTAGCTAAATTACTTGTGCTAGAAGTGGGTTCACGTCGGTAGTGTAGTGGCCATGATTCGAGCCCAGGACCTCTCGATCGTAAGGCCCAGTGCCGGTTTTAACACTACCAGCGCCCTGGGCGAGATTTCTACAGCGCCCTTAAACTGCAATTCAAACCCATACGAGAAGAGAAAAGGGAAAGCATATATAATGAAATAACCATTAACTAAAAGATATATTTTTTTATTACAAAAATAACCGTTTATTGGAAAAAAAAAACTAATAAAATTTTACTTTTCTGGCCTTTTTTTTTACCGTGGTGGAAAATCCTTCATGGATGTTATGCCGGACTCCTACCGACTAAAAACCCCCACGGTTGCACCTAGCAGCCTATGGTTGGGAGCCCCGGGTAAGCCCTCGGAAGGATGTCCCAGGACTCCCAACAGACCTACGGCTACAATTGCGGCCTCTTCTAGGGGGTGGTTCGGGTGCTATCCCGCGTCTATGGGGGGGTTTTTGGGTCTCATCCCGCTTCTTGCACCTTTCATATTCTGTCTTCCGTGCCTTTAGTTAGACAACAAGTAATCCACTTTAAATCAATAAAACAGTTTAATTTGCTCTTAATAGGTAAGTAGGTACCTACCTTAATTTTATGATCAATTTGAGACTTTGTAGTCCAAATATTTCGGACGCTTACTGTACAAACTTCTGTAAATATAATGACATCACAGTTCAACTTACTGATACAAACAGGAAGCGGTACATCCCACTGGCCGTTTCTGCACGTGGCGTACTTGTTGCCCATTAGCGTGTATCGGCCGCGGCACGAAAACTTCACGAATTTGCCTCTCTGCATCACGCGCACTACAATATTTTTATTTTGGTCGACGGGTAAAGGACATCTTACCGTCGTGCTGTGTCCGTATCGATAATACTCTGAAAAGGAAAAAATATATTTTAGTGTACCTTTTTTATCGCGGATATTGCTACGAATATCCCTACGTCGAATTCCGGAGAGTATGTTGGCTTTAGGGGCTTTCCCTCGCACCTCGGCTGACCCTGGCCTATTTTCAAGTCACAGCTCACGTGTTTGCTTCTTCCTACAGGCCCGGGTCCTTTAACGGGGTGAAAAGACATCCGATGAGGCCGTCAAGCTAATAAGTGCCACTATTGTTACCATGGTACCTACATATTTGTCGAGACTTTGCCTTTAGCTTACCATCAGGCGAGGTATAGTCCAATTTACGTGTTCTTTAATTTAAAAAAAAACAGCTTTATCTCATAAAGCCCTCGGGACGTGGTAAGTGTACCTGGCTTCGTAGTTTAGATAGATGTCTATGCAACGGCCAAATAGGTACGTCATGAACATAGCCTTAATCTGTTAGGTACATAAAGGAATATTATTAATTGCACATCAAATAAATAATCACATATCAATATATTTTCATCATTTATATACTTTTTTAAATCAAATAAATTACTTTACTACAAGTAAACTGAATGTTTAACAAAACTAGTACTGCAGAAAAAAAATAAAATATAGGTAGGTACATCAGGATGACATTACTTTTATCCTCATAATGTGATACAAATAAATTTATTTAAGTACAAAAATTATAAATGTTTATCAAAAATACTAACTGCACAGCAAATTAACTAGTGCGCATATAGAAGATACTCATTGTCAAAGTAAAATATCTATCCGAGTAGCATGTATACTAAGTAATTAAGTTCAGAATGATCACCACCCACCCCGAAATGGATAGGTTAGGTTAGAAGACTAAGGCGGAAGCGATAGGTATTCGGCAGGTACTCAATCCTCATTCAACACTAAGAATGATTTGATCCGTCAGTTATCATCATCACCCTCATAACGCATGCCTTGTAATAAATAAATCCATACTAATATTATAAATGCGAAAGTAGCTCTGTCTGTCTGTATGTTAGGCTTTCACGCCTAAACCACTGAACCAATTTTGATGAAATTTGGTATAGGGGTAGATGAGACCATGAGAAAGGACATGTTTGGTCGCGATAACCGACATCCACGCGGGCGGAGCCGCGGGCAAAAGCTAGTAGTAAATAAATATTCCACGACATTCTACACAACGCTATTTAGACACATGGTAAGCTTAATTAGCTTGTGTTATGGAATCTAGAATGCAGATAAACATAGGTACTTAGATACTTTTTTTTTGTAAATACATACTTGTTATACATAGAAACACCCGGACCAATGCAGTAGAAGCATCCACTTTGCTACCAGGAATCTAGAGCCGTTTCGAAAACAACTGCCGTTTAACCTCCCAACCCCGAGACGAAAGCCTGCATCATAGCCTCATCCATCAGCAGGTGTAATGTAAAAAATATATCTTATGTAGAATAATTTTATAGAGTCACCTCCCACATACTCTGTGGTTGTCCTCAACGGATGTCAGATGGCAGTCAAGAGCGTGCGTCCTGCCGATAAACCATATTTGTAACATTCACAGATAATGCACACTGTTTATTTATAACAATACATTGCTTAGAATTATTTCCTTTCGTTTGTATAGAAACCTTCCCGGATATACCAAACTACACCACGTGTCGTGTAGGTACCTACTACAGTAGACGAAACATAGGTACACATTTGCGGATTGAAGTTTAAGGCAATCAGTTACAGAGAACGCATTTGTCACGAAATTGCTTCCGAAGACGGTACGTGAGCCTTCGGTTCAGTTTAAACACAACCGCAAGGAAACCCGAATTGGCAGTAGCTTCGTTGTAAATGCTACGTCTTTCGCCACGGTCACCACCATATTTATTTATTCTCAGCCTGCTTCTGCTAGGGTGACAGACGGCTCCACCCGTTACCCTCAGGCCCATGGAGGAGGAAGGTCGTTGAACGACCTCCATGATAAAATTCAGTCTCGCTTTTAAGCATTAGCATCAGTTGCATCCACCAAACCTATAAATACTTACCTATATCATTATCAATTTATTGACGTAGACAAAACCAGAGTTATAGGTGTAATGAAATAAAAACACGATTTATAAATAAAAGATTTTTATTTTACAAACTGAATTTTATTTTTTTATTCTGTAAGTAAGTACCTACTGGCTTCTGCCAGCGAATCGTTTTGTGGCGCATGTTTCAAACTCAAACTCAAACTCAAGGTATTTATTCAAAATTGTGTAGCACTACTACAGCTTTTTGACGTCAATTTCTGCTTAAAACTAAGTTTACCACCGCTTCCTAGGCACCAGTGGAGAAGAAACGGCGCAACAAACCACTGTAGCATTTTATAGACGTCAATTTACAAAAAAGTAAGTTCTTAAGATTAAATATGGACGAATGTACATATGTCTCGTGTCAAGATAATTAAAGTATATAAAAAAACTAATAATAAAACAATTAACGTAAGTTAACAAAAATAAAGAATAAAGAAGTTCGCGTTCCTATTTAAACATTTAGGAGGGGTTTTGTTATGAAGTCCCATATCAAAGACTTATTTAGCAAATGGACCACTGTCCTAATAAGACTCCCGCAAGAAACTCAGCGGGCTGAGACTTTTTCTAAACGCAATCATTTGTTTGGGTAACATAGTTAAGTAAATAGGACATTTCAATATAAATAGAAAAGATTCTTGTAATGTATCTCGTCAGTTTAAATCTCTTTTAAGAACATATAACCTAAAACTATCTATAAACCAACCGACAAGGTTAAGTACTAAAACATGTTTAGATAATATAGCCCATAATATCAGGAACTCAAAATCAGAGGATCTTGAGTTGTCACTACCGATCATACTGCCCAACTTTTTGGTATATCCAATGAGCAAAAAAACCCGCAATGACTCACTGGTTTAGACTAAAACGAGACTATAACAATGAAAATACCACAAAATTTATTGACTGTATTAGTAGTCTTAGTTTTACAGACTGCTACATGTGTAATGACGCAGAAAAGGCATATGATAGCTTTTTTGAACTATTTAAATTCTTCTATGACCTGTGTTTCCCAATTAAGAAAGTTAGAATTTCTGCTATAAAGAAAAATAAATGGATTAGCAAGGGCTTAAAACTATGTGCCAAGAGAAAACGTCAAATGTTATGGCACTTAATAGACTATCACCTAGCCCGGAGAATAAAATAAAGTATAAAAACTACACCAAAAGACTCAGAGATGTTATTAATAAAACCCAGAAATTACTATATAAATACAGCTACAAACAAAAGCAGAGCTACATGGCAAGTAATAAACAAATATAAGACGGTTACAGTAAAAGAGGAAATAAAAGAAATTAATAGTAACGGAGATCGAATTACAGCACCTGAGAGTATTGTAAATTCATTTAATACTTTTTTCATTGAAGAAATAAAATCGAATAATGGCAAAAATATCAACTCGGGTTATTCCCGTGCGCTCCAAATCTATTGTTCTCTAAAATTCATATTTTCATACATTGATTACCAGGAGCTCCACGGATGTTTTTATTAAAATAATAAACAAAGCCAAATTTACCAATTTCATTCCCTAGAGCTCCAAAATATTGTTTAGGTACTTTGACATATTATTCCCAGCAGCTCCAATACAAAAGTCAATTCTTCAATATAAAAATCGTTCCCACCAGCTCCAAAAAATTAAAAGTAACGTCGGCAAAACCCGAACGTAGTAAAGAACGAAATCTGTCAGTGCGGCGGTGCGCCCACGCAGCGTTGTCGCGTCACCCCCACCCCGCACCTTTCCTTGCAATCTAACATTGCCTAATCATGTGCAAACAGTGGTCTCGAACCTACCGATTTTTCGGTATTTCTAACGATATGGGCTCTGTTCTACCTAAATATCGAAATATAAAGTTTTTCTACGATTTCAGAGTAAATATGGAAATTCTCAATTGATACAGAGTGGCGCATTTTAAGAAATTGTGAATAAATCAAAACATTTCCTACTACTACTACTACTCTAGCAGGTATACTCTGCGCCGTATACGGATGGCCTCTTAGCCCTGCACGACTCCTGTGAACGAAAGGAGAGGGTGGGACTATTGGAAGAGCTCATCCGAACATTCACCATGGTAGAGACGGTAGAATACTGCCAAAGACGCAACATCTCTACGGCTCTGCAAAGGCTCGAGGGTATTCGTGACCTCAGGATTCCCAATAAAGGGGACCGCACGTCGCTGCAACCTATCGAGAGTATCTAGTAAGTACTTTGCGGAGCCATCCCAGAGATGTGAGCAGTATTCCACGCAGGAACGAATTTGGGTCTTGTATAGAAGACACCGCTGCTCCAGCGTGAAAAAGGTCACACTCTGTTCAGAACTGGAGTTCTGAACAGAGTGAGACCTTTTACCTTTTAAAATATCCAGACCAACGCAAATAAACATATTCATCAAATCATAAATCATCATCAAATCAGCCTCGCGTGATGATGAGTTATGATTTGATGAATATGTTTATTTGCGTTGGTCTGGATATTTTCATACCTCGGAGATCACGTTAAGCCGTGGGCCCCGGTTGTAATACGGACATCTATGGTAGCTATTGCAGGTATTTTGAGCCCTAAAAAGTTCAATAACTGCAATACTTCAATATTGCCAAGAGGTTTTGGAGGGCTCGTTTCGTAGAAAATATCAAAGTGCAAACACGCAGGGTGAAGTAGTACAAGGAACACTAAACAACATAATTCTGTAAATTCACTCAATATGCACGATAACTTTACAACAGATGGGCCTTGTGTTTGTCTGCCACTTAAAGTATAAAAAATTTACTACATACATATAATCACACCTTTATCCCCGGAGAGCAGGGGTGGTTAGGCAGAGGTGAATTAATTCTCACATTTCACCTATTATTGGCTTCGGTCCCACGTAATAGGGGGTGAGCCTATTGCCGCATTTCGGGCACTATTGTTGACTCAAGTCATGCATCTGAGGCTGAAAAAATTAAATCCTCATACATTTAACTATAGAGCGTATCATTGGTAGATCTTGTAATGTCAGTTGGGTGTTATTTCAATCTGCTACTACCGATAATACAATATGGCTGCAATCTTATCGATTGCGCAAGTATCTAATAGTAAGATCCCAGAAATGATAACAGTATGCCAGGAGAAGCCAACCTATTTATTATTAGGTATTAAAGATACCGCTGCTCCTTTTATATAAAAGAGACCAAATGTGGGCAGAGAAACACTCAGTTCCGGTAAATTTTATCAGACCAAATAAATGCGGCCGCGTGGATATCAACTCATGTACCTATCAATTTGGAAGTATCTACATCATCTGCTGTTACACAAGCTTGCCTATACAAGGAATACGAGTATATAGAAAAATGAGGCTATATGACCCCATCCCAGTCAATGCTGTATTTGCTCTCTTGCCCACTGCGCCTCTCTCCTCTACCTGTGTGTAAGGAAACGAACAACGATGTCACTGTGGTTGATGGAATATATCATAAAACTGGAACTAACCACCATTGGCTCGTCAAAGCAGAGGACCAAGGCTCCGGGTTTTCTTGAAACTATTTTGTGTGATGCTTGATGTATTATAATGTATAACCGATTTCAAAAATGGAGGAGGTTCTCAATTCGATTCTCAATTCGTATTCATAATATTTTTTTTATGTATGTTCATCGATATTTCCGCAAATTATAGACGGATTTCAAGTTTTTTTTCTTTGTTGGATAGAGTTCACTTCGGAGGTGGTCTTATTTTCACCAGGTCAGGATCGGATGATGGGATCAAGGAGAAATCGAGGGTAACCACCGAAAATTGTATGCTCGTATGGTGCTTTTGTTACGTAATCATGTTTTGCTCAGGTATATGCTTTAGGGTGTCAACATCTGATGCTGTTGTGCTGATGATGAAGCTACCGAACTCCTTAACGGTTAGGAGTTGGGGGATAGTACTGAAATTGGTCGATGATAACATTTAGTATTATGTAGGCCTAATGTGTTGCTTGTGAGGTATGCTTGTATCAACATCTGATACTGCTGTGCTGATAATGAAGCTACAGAACTCCTTAACGGTTGCGTATGGTGTTTTTGTTACGTAATAATTTCTTACTTAGGTATATGCTTCAGGGTGTCAACATCTGATGCTGCTGTTCTGATGATGAAGCTACTGAACTTCTTAACGGTTAGGAGTTAGGAAACAGTACTGTCATTGGTCGATGGAAACTATTAAGTAGTATGTAGGGCTAACGTGTTGCTTGTGAGGTATGCTTGAATCAACATCTGATACTGCTGTGCTGATAGTGAAGCTACAGAACTCATTAACGATTAGGAGTTAGGGGACAGTACAGCAATTGGTCAATGGAAAATAGGTAGTAGTATGTAGGGCTAACGTGATACTTGTAAGGGTAGGTGCTACTTCTGAAAAAATCACGAAATTTCAGAGATATCGTAATAAAAATCTCACTGAAACAGAGACAGTTCCTCAATTATTAAAAATAATAAGTATGCTTATAAATGGGGTTTATCTACTCCTGAGGTGGTCTTTTTTATCGTGTTTATTTATCGTGCGCCGGAGCCGGAAGGAGAGGTTATGTTGAACTCGAACGGACTAAAACCATATGCCGACTGAGGGTCGTAGTGCTAGGCCGGGGGTGAGGTTGTTTTCGACATATCCCTTGCACCCTGGCTGGCCTAGGGCCATCCCTTACGGTCTGGCCCTCCACGGGAGAGGGGACAACGATGTCAACGACTCGCCCCCGGAATGGCTCCCCATTCCGGGGGCGAGTTGTTGACACCGTTGTCCTACGCGCGTTGCCACCGTGGCCTGCTTCTGCTGAGGTGATAGGCGGCTCCACACGTTACCCCCAGGCCTGCACTCATGGGGGACTCTCTAAATCCTTACAGGTGGTAGAAATTTGATGGCACAAATTTGACACTTATTTCGACCGGGTTGGTACCACCGTGCACAAGTGCGAAAAACCCTCCATAGTAATCCAATCTCGGTTGGATTGCGTTCAGGGATCAGCAAGTGCATAGCCGGGCCGAGGTGATGGTAGTCGCAGCACTAGTGGGACCGGTGGGTTTTGGCGTAGTCTAGTGGGGTGTGACGCGGGGCGCCGCGCCGGGCAGGGAGACCCGTAGAAACGGTGGTGCCGCTGGCCGCCCGCGGCATAGTACAGGGGCCCAACTGGGACTAACCACCCTGGGAGGCTGCCCCACCAGGTCGCGCATAATCCCGATATGGCTCGTCGTGCCGGTTGGCGACCGGACGGGAGCCCGGCGACCATATTCGGGAGGGTACGGTGGCCCTTCCGTTCGGCGCGTCGGCTCTCGTCACGCCTCACATTCATAGATGAAACCAATCTCCCATGTTTTGTCCCGCGGTGCTGCGGCGACAATCACCTCTTTTTCACGCCTTCCCTTACCCTTCACCTCATGGCAGCGCACAAAACAAAAATTGTTGAAACAGCGGCTAGGGACTCTCCCACAAAAACTCTATTTGAGGTGGAGTCCACGAACATCTGTGGGCTCCATAAGAACCTCAACGCCGTCCACCAACACCTGGAGACGGCGAAACCAGCTATGCTGTTTCTAACGGAGACACAAATACGCCGCCCTGACGACACGACCTACCTGCTTTACCCCGGCTATGTTATCGAGGAAAATTTCCGAGCAAAAGCCGGGGTGTGCGTGTTTGTTAGGGCGGATATTTGTTGTCGCCGTTTGCGCTGTCTAGAGGACCCATCCTTTTCCATCCTTTGGGTACACGTAGACCATGGCTCCACGAGTCAGGTCTATGTGTGCCTTTACCGTTCCCATACAGGAGATGCAGAGATAACTCGACTATTCGAATACCTGAGTCAGGCGGCAGATGATGCGCAGGAGCGGTTTCCGAACGCAGAATTGGTGTTTTTGGGGGATTTTAACGCCCACCACAAGATCTGGTTGGGCTCCGCCATAACAAACCATGCGGGAAGAGCCACTCACGCATTTGCCCTGGCGCATGACTTGACTCAATTGGTGCACAAGGTCACGAGGATACCAAGAGAGTCCGGCCTAGAGCCCTCTCTGCTTGACCTTCTATTGACGAGTCACCCGGACCAGTACAGTGTCTCGGTGATTGCTGCTTTAGGTAACTCCGACCACAGTCTGGTCCGCTCCACTGTGCCCATTGTAGCGCCCCCACGACCCGTGCAGGGGAAGAGACGGCTATGGCACTACTCGTCAGCGGACTGGGATGGATTGCGCGACTATTATGCGTCCATCCCGTGGGTTGAACGCTGCTTTGAGGGTAAGAACCCATCTGAGAGCGCTACTGCCGTCGCCGGTGAGATCGGTCTAGGTATGGAATACTATATCCCATACACCGATGTCACCGGAGTCCGCGGAGCGCGTCCGTGGTTCGGGCGCGAGTGCGCGGAGGCTGTTGAACATAAACAGTCTGCGTACCGCGCCTGGGTGCGGGCGCGCGCCACACGCGATCCCAACGTGGGTCACTTCAAGGCGGCGTACAACAGAGCCACAAAGGTCTGCAAGAGGGCATGCGTCAGGGCGGATGCCCAGCGCATAGCGCGGCTGGGCCAAGAGCTAGTGGCGCATCCCACGGGTAGCCGTGGCTACTGGCAACTGGCCAAAGCCGTGCAAGCCAACTTCTGCCAGCCCTCGCAGCCCCCGCTGAGCAATCCCGATGGATCTCTGGCCCATGAGCCGCAAGAGAAAGCAAATTTGCTGGTCAATCTCTTCGCGGCCAACTCCCGAGTCGATGATTGTGGTATGCAACCACGGACAGTGCCCACTGGTGACCACGCAATGCCTGATATACGTATCAGGCAACGCGATGTCCGTGCAGTACTGCAATCACTCGATGTCCGGAAAGCCAGTGGTCCTGATGGTATTCCAGCGGTTGTACTTAAAAAATGTGCAGCGGAGTTATCTCCTATGCTAACGCGGCTGTACCGACTGTCCTACAGTTCGGGTACAGTGCCTTCGGCTTGGAAGGAGGCGAATGTCCAGCCGATCCCCAAGAAGGGGGATCGCTCGGACCCAGCCAACTATCGACCCATAGCCGTCACCTCAGTGCTGTGTAAGGTGTTCGAGCACATAATTAACACACAGCTCATGCGCCACCTAGAGGATCACTCCTTGCTTAGTGACCGGCAATACGGTTTCAGACCGAAACGGTCAACGGGTGATCTTCTGGCGTACATGACCCACCTTTGGGGTGAGGCTATGGAGAAGCACGGTGAGTCACTGGCAATTAGTCTTGACATCGCCAAAGCTTTCGATAGGGTATGGCACAAATCGCTTCTTTCCAAGCTACCAGCCTTCGGCCTGCCTCCTAGACTGTGTAACTGGGTTGCAAGCTTCCTGCAGGGGCGCCGTATTCGCGTCCTTTGTGATGGACGAGCTTCGGAGTTCTTGCAGGTGCAAGCCAACTTCTGCCAGCCCTCGCTGCCCCCGCTGAGCAATCCCGATGGATCTCTGGCCCATGAGCCGCAAGAGAAAGCAAATTTGCTGGTCAATCTCTTCGCGGCCAACTCCCGAGTCGATGATTGTGGTATGCAACCACGGACAGTGCCCACTGGTGACCACGCAATGCCTGATATACGTATCAGGCAACGCGATGTCCGTGCAGTACTGCAATCACTCGATGTCCGGAAAGCCAGTGGTCCTGATGGTATTCCAGCGGTTGTACTTAAAAAATGTGCAGCGGAGTTATCTCCTATGCTAACGCGGCTGTACCGACTGTCCTACAGTTCGGGTACAGTGCCTTCGGCTTGGAAGGAGGCGAATGTCCAGCCGATCCCCAAGAAGGGGGATCGCTCGGACCCAGCCAACTATCGACCCATAGCCGTCACCTCAGTGCTGTGTAAGGTGTTCGAGCACATAATTAACACACAGCTCATGCGCCACCTAGAGGATCACTCCTTGCTTAGTGACCGGCAATACGGTTTCAGACCGAAACGGTCAACGGGTGATCTTCTGGCGTACATGACCCACCTTTGGGGTGAGGCTATGGAGAAGCACGGTGAGTCACTGGCAATTAGTCTTGACATCGCCAAAGCTTTCGATAGGGTATGGCACAAATCGCTTCTTTCCAAGCTACCAGCCTTCGGCCTGCCTCCTAGACTGTGTAACTGGGTTGAAAGCTTCCTGCAGGGGCGCCGTATTCGCGTCCTTTGTGATGGACGAGCTTCGGAGTTCTTGCAGGTAAATGCTGGCGTGCCGCAGGGTTCCGTTTTATCTCCCACTCTCTTTCTTCTGCATATCAATGACATGCTCTGTGACGGAAACATTCACTGCTATGCAGACGACAGCACCTTACATGGGAGTTATCACGCACATCCTGCGGCCAAGCAGTCTGATATCGCTTCTTGTCACAGAGCTGGACCGGATCCTGGACCACATTTCTCAATGGGGCGCTAGGAACCTGGTCGAGTTCAATTCCAAGAAGACCCAGGCATGTCCGTTTACAGCTAAGGTATCTCCTTTCCTTCCCCTTCCCACTCTTCAGAGCACACCACTGCCACTGCAGGATCACCTCACTATCCTCGGTATGGATGTTCGCTGCAAACTGAATAACAAAAACTATATCGAGAGTATCATCAAATCAGCCTCGCGTAAACTCGGAGTCCTGAACAGAGTGAGACGTTTTTTCACGCCGGAGCAGCGGTGTCTTCTATACAAGACCCAAATTCGTTCCTGCGTGGAATACTGCTCACATCTCTGGGACGGCTCCGCAAAGTACTTATTAGATGCTCTCGACAGGTTGCAGCGACGTGCGGTCCGCATTATTGGGGATCCTGAGGTCACGAACACCCTCGAGCCTTTGCAGATGCGTAGAGATGTTGCGTCTTTGGCAGTTTTCTACCGTCTCTACCATGGTGAATGTTCTGACGAGCTCTTCCAATTAGTCCCACCCTCCCCTTTCCTTCACAGGACGACACGTGCAGGGCTAAGATGTCATCCATTTACGGTGCAGAGTATACCTGCTAGAACCAAGCGTTTCAGTGATTCATTCCTATGCCGCACCACTAAGACCTGGAATTCCCTGCCAGCTCACGTGTTTCCTTCTTCCTACAGTCCCGGGTCCTTTAAGCGGGGCGTGAAAAGGCATCTAATGAGGCCGTCAAGCTGAGTGCCACCACTGTTAACATGGTAAATGTTTACGATGGTGACCCTCTTTCCGAGACTTTGCCTTTAGCTTAACATCAGGCGAGGTGAAGTCAAATTGACGTGTCCTTTATAAAAAAAAAAAAAAATCCTGTTATTTAAAACATTTTTTCCTATTTGGTTTTGGAGTCGGTTCATTTTTTTTTAAATTATTTATAATTTGTTCAGTTCGTAAGTTGTAGAAACATGATTTAAGAATTTAGGAAGAAGGAAGAAGAATATTTAAACCATTATAACTGATGAACATGTTTAGTCCACGTTTAGCAATGTTTATCCACATACTTGATAATGATTTTGTCAGCAAAATATTGAATTTTTCAAAATCCTTCCGCAGTATTTGCCAAGCCTATAGAAGAAGTCTGTCTATTTTCGTAGTTTTCAGTAGTTTAGCCCTGTATACATTAGTCAGTCACTCAAAAAAGACTGTCTTCATAATATGTAATTGAAAAATACAGTGTGGAAGATGTCAAGAAAAAATTTGAAAACATCTTTGTTTCTTTTTTTAAATAAAGGAATGTTTTCTTTGTATAAAATTCATTATTTCCAGTATTTCGACTACTTCCGTTCCAGTTGGGATGAAAATCTTCCACCATAAATAATGATGAGTTTGAGCTATTCGAAACTTAACGCGCACGAAGTCGCGGGCAACAGCTAGTGACAAAATCTAATAATAGTAAAATAGAAATAAAAGCATTAACACTCACATTTCATTAAACAATATAATACCTAGTCAGTCCCACGTAATAGGGGGTAAGCATATTGCCATATTCCATGCACACTCGAGTCATGAATCTGAGGCTGAGTTAGCTGTATATTATATAATCTGTCTGACGTTAAACAGCCCAGTGATGTTATTATAAGTTCAGTGTAAACATGCTTTCTCTGTAAAACCGCTTGAATACCAAATTCATACCTAACTCAAGACTTGGCTAATAGACACTACTTCCTGTTAACCTATTGACGTCCTATTATCGTATTATAGTATTAAATGTTTTTAATTCTGCTAACCGTACATTTCGTTTTGGAGCTGTTGGGAACACAGTATTTTTTTACTTAAAATATTATAATTTGGAGCTCCTGGGAATTGATGTATAGAGATAAGAAGTTTCGAACGAAAAAGCTTACATACGTTTTTGGAGCTCTTGAGAACGATTTTATAAAATAATATTAATATTTAATTTTAGTCTTGGAGCGCTTGGGAGCAAAATCGTGGAGCGGACGGGAATAACCCATCAACGGGTTCATATAAAAATATAAAATATAATAAATCTAACTCTTTGTTTATGAAACCTACTGATATAAAAAACATAATTATGACACTCAAAACTCTGAAAGCACTGGATATGATGAAATACATACCAAAATAATTAAATTAACATGTAACTATATTGCGCCTGTGCTAAGTTAGCATTCAGCAAGGCATTTTCCCATCGAAACTAAAATTATCGGTTGTGAACCCATTGCTTAAAAAGGATGACAAGGAGAGTATGCAATCATACAGGCCAGTTGCTTTGATCCCAGTGATTGCAAAGGTATATGAAAAAGTGATCTATAATAACATTTATGACTACTATGAAACTCATAATATCTTTGCAACCGAAAAATTTGGATTTCTTACGGGGAAATCCACCAACACAGCACTCTTTCACTTTTTCCAACAAGTAATGACGGCACTAGATAGGGGGGAGCGTATTACTGCTGTCTTCATGGATATGACAAAAGCCTTCGATCACGTAGACCATGACATATTAATATCGAAGTTAGAAAAGTATGGAGTCAGAGGTAACTCTCTCGCTTTGCTGAGATCATACCTCTCTGATCGTCTGCAGGTCACAACAATGTACAGAATTAACAATGAGTCAAAGATTAACACAAAGTACATATCAGAGTCAAAAATAGTTAAATTTGGTGTTCCCCAAGGCAGCATACTTGGACCACTATTATTCTTGGTGTATATCAATGATCTCCCTACCTCTATTAACCAGAACATGATATTATTTGCTGACGATAGCACGGCCATTTTTACTGACGATGGGAGGAACCCCAATTATATAAATGATATAAACAGGTCTCTCGTAGGCATAATTGTTTGGCTGACACAAAATAATTTAAAAATGGACCTAGACAAAACCAATTATATGGTATTTAAAAACTAAAATTCAAATCACCAAACTGTGTCACTAGAATAATGGTGAATTAATTAAAGAAGTTCAGTCTACAAAATTCTTAGGCATATACATTGACTCCGATTTGAGTTGGAAAACCCAGGTCAATCAAATCAGTAATAGGTTAAATTCTTTCTCATATGCCCTTTATATGCTTAAGTAGCGAGTGAAGCTACACTACTAACAGCGTACCATGCTAATGTCGGTTCTGTCCTCACTTATGGTATTCTATTTTGGGGAAACTCAGTTTACAAGAAGGATGCCTTTAGAGCCCAAAAAAAGTGCATCAGAAGCATATGCGGACTGAAAAAGATTGAATCTTGCAAACCATCGTTCGCTAGACTAGAGATTCTCACCTTGCCTGCACTATTTATCTATGAAGCTGCAATTATAGTCAGGAAGGATCTAAAAAACTATGCAACACTTATAAGTGCAAGACATAAGACCACTCTTTGTATTAAAAAATGTAGGACTAAAAAATTTCAGAATAGTGTTTTTGGCACGAGTACAAAGATATATAATAAGCTACTGGATAATATTAAGAGTTCTGAGTCTATTAATGTTTTTAAAAAAAGGCTTCGAGAATTCTTGGTTACCAAAGTATCATGCATAAACTCAATCAGTGAGTTTATGCGTGATGAAAACATTGTGAGTTGACATAATACACACTAATTTAATTATTTAATTTACATCTATGACATACCAATTTATTTTTTCTAACACTGATTTGACGACTGTGTAAATGATAAGAAACATTGTTGACATTCATTTTTTATAATTTCATATATCAATAATTATATTATTTAATTAGTTTAATGATAATTATAATATATTATCTTAAATAATGACTTGTTCAAATAAGTGCATTCTCAATTTAATTAAAGTCCGTAATTGATTGTACGTCTTAACAGGCATATCACAGTGATACCTATTTAATTTATGTAAATGACAACATCCGCTAATACCTGTGATAAACAATAAATAAATTTGAATTTGAATTTGAATTTTCAAGCTGTACATTTCATTCCTGTTCATTCGAAAGTCCATCCGAAAACTTTAGCATGAGCAAGAATGTACTGTACAGGTAAGAAGAGAACAGAACAGCAATATTGAAGAGGCATAGATGATTTCATTGACATTTAGGAGACAGAGATCTAGGTTTCGCCGTTATGTTGCATATTTTCATCTTCATTTATCCATCACCTTCTAAGGCCAATAAACAATCTCATTCAGCACGTCCCTTTCGCGACTTTCGTTCACGTGGCAGACCCAGTTCCTGCTCTGTATGCCACACCTTCCAGCAAGCCCCGTGGCACAAGTAGGCCTTGCACACGTCGCAGCTAAGATGTGATTGCTTAATGACGTCCCTTGCATAACAAACACGACATCGCCTTCTATTCTTTGCTCCCTGATTGAACAGCGGGCAATGAAACACATCCTGCCTCAGCCTCATGAGTTCCCCTTCTTCAACTTCCGGAATCAATACTTTAGTCTTGTGATGCTTCTCAATTATTGATTCGGCAAGCGCATAGCGGAACTCACGATGCGTCATTGTCAGTTTGTCGCGCCGTGCCCGGGAGCAATTATACATAATCATACTGTTCAAAATACTGACATTCATCAACCGTTTAAAAACTTTCATGTACCATTTCACTCCTCTTTTGCGCTCTAATAAATACATGGAGAGTTTTTGATCTTTTAGATCAACTCCTCCCATGTAAGAGTTATAATCCCTTACACACACAGGTTTCACGCATTCTTTACCAGCCCTCGATCCAACGTAAGTATCCGCATTGTGAAACGTGGATATTATATTCACCATTTTGGAGTCCATCCACGACACGATTGAAAGGTCTCCACAATGGCGAGCTATAATGGTCCCCTTTGGCAGATTTGCGGGTACTTTCGCGATATCACTGGGCACATAACGGCGATTTGCTAAGAGAGTCCCAAAGCAATCAAAGCCTAATGTCTTGAGGTATCGCGCCAACGATGGACAATTATAAAAGTTATCCATCGTCACACAATGACCTCGACGTTCTAAGCCTTGTAAAAGCTCAAGGACTGTCTTTGCACTTTTCAGTCCTAGATCAGCACTGATTTGCGTATCGTTTAAGTCCTCGTGGGATTTTCCTGTGTAGATTTGGAATCGAGCCATATAGCCCGTCCGCGCTTCGCAGAGCTCATATGACTTGATCCCAAATCTTGCAGCCTTTGTCCTTATCGTCTGAGCCCAGGAAAGGCGGCCTTTGAATAAGGTCAAAGACTCATCTATGGAAATATGAGGCCTTAATTGATACAGCGAATCAAATTTGTGCCCTAAATGTTCAATTACAGGGGCCAGTTTAACAAGTCTCCGGGCCAACACTGTTGTGGAACCTATTGCTCCACTTTGAGGCATATTCTGACTAGGGTTAGAATTATCAACAAAATGGAGAAATTTGTTTAACAAAAGGAAACGGTTAAAGGATTTAAGGGTCCTAAAGGCTGGTATGCCTAGGATACCTTTTTTCCAATACTCGTCCAATGATGACCGTGGATCGATGGCCATGAGTTGGCACATGGCAAAGAAAACCATTATCTCATCTGCGTCAGTGGGCTTCCACCTATGCAGACGAGATGATTGTGTCAAGGTTCCCTCCATTTTCAACTCCTCGATCGTCTGCTGGGCATATCGATTTGTTTCACAAACAATATGACTTATGATGCCTTTATCCCAGATGTCGACAAAGACATCATAAGGCGAATCGTAATCTTTGACAGGTCCGGGTGTAGGTCCTGAAAATACTTCAGGAACACCTCTAAACGTCTCAAAGTCTTCGCACCATGTGAACTCTGGCGATGTACCCAGAAGTCGATCAACTTCTTCATCTATACCTCTAGCTATATTTTCTATAATGTTCCTTACTGGGGCCTCTGGGTCCTCATCATCCGAGATGTCCCTCCCAGTCCCAGTGGCAAAGGTATTCAGTGGCAACTCATATTCATCGTCCCAGTCACTATCTAAGTCACTGCCGTCACTCTCACAGCCAATGGTTTGCCTATTTGATGCCCTAGCCTGAGAGGGACACAGGAATTCGGGCAGCCAACGCTTGATATGGTCAGGTTTCCGCAACAACAGCTCCTCGATTTCAAAGTCAGGGATGTCCATGGCCTCGATCCGCTCTATCACGTCAGGTTCACTATAAAAAAAATATGCGTGGTAAATATTCATCAAACTGTTTCCGAGAGGACTTCAACAGCTAGAAATATAAACATAGCAACATACCGAAGCAGCTCGATCGCTGTGAGTAAACTGCCACTAGGGGCTTTTTCTATGAGCACATCCAGCCCTGTTGCACTAACTGAGCCCCCTGGTGTGCAGTCAACCCCAATTGCTTGGCTCTTCCTACAAAAATAAAGAAAATAATATATAACTTGATTGATCCATGAAATAATACCTATTCAACATTATGAATTGACTTACTTTGTAGGTGAGTCTAACACCTTAGGATCTTGGTTCTCACTCTCAGCCATAAGTCCAAGCAAGAGGGCCCGTCGAGCTGCTGTGTGCTGGTTGGTTGTTAAACACTCTGGTCTAGGTGTGGCCGAGCGTGATCGACTCCCTGAGCTTGTGGACCGAAGTCTAAGGCTAAAAAATATTTAAAATTTTAATGTAACAACTTTTTCTTTTTTATGTCGGTTCTATAGTATTTTATGCATACTTTTTAAGTAATTATTATATGTGACCATTTGTACCTATAATATGATCTGTGAACCGAGTGAGTGAGGGTCACACTGTATAGCAAAAAGAAATGACTGACATGGCTCTATTAAAAAGTAATAAAAAAAAAATTTTTAAATGTCAAAATACTGTGAAGTGAAAGTAATAAAAAAAAATTGGGCAAGTGTGACAGTGGTGCGTATCGGCGTCTGTGTGGCCCTTATTATTAAAGTGAGTTGCGTCGCGGACGCTACTGTAGCGCGTGTCGGCCACCGGCCACACCCGTGCACCGTGTTTTAACAAAATGTATGAAAAAACGTGTGAACTGCTTATCGCTGGCCAGTGGCTGTGGTTGGCAGCCCGTTTGTACACGTCGTAGGTATGAAATTACTTCAAAAGTTTGAAAAGTTTATCACAATCTTATTTCTTGTATTTAGGTATGCATAAAATACACATAACACATATACAACATTTATATGTCAGTAATTATTTCAAATAATTTTATAAAATACTTACCTAGTTCTTCTGTTGTTCATTTTTTTCAAAACAAAAAGGAAGTAGGTAACCGGTAACAATATGAATTTCGCACTCGCAGTTCGCACTTGTGAACAAAACAAAAACAAACGAACAAAGAAAGAAAAGTGCAGAGTGCTTGGTGCTTGTCAAAAAGATCAATAAGTGATTTTTTTATGGCTCGTTTCGGAACAGGCTAAGGTACTATGACCATGCTACCTTGTCATCAGTTTTATTTATTTTCTTCATTGAAATGATTGTGGATGATAATAATGATGATGAGTTGATGACGTTGATGATGATGATGATGAAGATGATAACGGTGAATGATGATTGATGCCTTAGTAAAGTTGTGGGGACTTTACTAAAAGCTCCCAGGGGAGATTTGGATTGAACATGTAGAGTCACAATTCACTTTAATAAACCACTTTCCTACACGTGTATGTGTTGTCCAAGACGTTATTCTAAAAATCCCCTTCCGGCCGCCAGGTTTGATCGTACAGTTCGATCAATCGAACTACGAGTAATTTTATTTCCTTATGGTTCGGTCAATCGAACTACGAAGATTTGGTTAAATCGAACTACCAGGATTTTTTAAGTCCTTGTTGTTCGATCAATCGAACTACGACGATCTGTAATGGGCTATTTTTGACTATTTTTTTTTTACTTTCGAAAAACGACCACTGTCTTATAATATAATGAACTGTAAAAGTAAAATTTTCGTACGACAAATAGTTTTCAAGATATTTGATTTTGAAAATTTCAATTTGTCGCGCCGCCCGAAAACGCTCCATACAAAATCGTTCTAAATTGTGACGTCACGCTTCGGTAGCGCGTAGTGAAAATGTATGGAGTGCAAGATAATATCGCATTTATCTCGGTCTACGTTGCGTTTACACTTATATAGTTCATAATAAAAGATGTTTAAAATTTAATGAGGAATCTAAAAAGTTATATATTTGAATTGAATTTGATTGTTTATATTTTGACTTTTTTTGGGATTTTCAAGTAATGAAACGTCATAGTTTCAGTTTAGATATGCAATATTTTATTTTGCAAGGCGTATTTTTTCACAACAAGCTATCATATTAACTAGTATTGGGAAGAATCGACGACTTAGTCAAATACCCTATTCCTTGTAGTTCGATGGGTAAAAAAAGGAGGAAAACGATTATATGAAATCCTCATACATTAATGTTAAAAGATAAGAATTATAAAAATATAAGATTATAATACGAGTATTGTCCACTTCAATACCACTGTCAAATTACTACTTTAATCTATAGATAATATAAAAATGAATAGCTAAATGTGTTCATGGATTGTTTTTACGGTGAAAAAATTCGAATAATTGCCGGGAACCGACATCCACGCGGGCGGAGTCGCGGGTAAAAGCTAGTTTACTATAAAAGAAAATGAAAATGACTTATTTTTTTATCAAACGTAATGGTGGCGTAGTACTTCAGTACAGCGGCTATCAATTTTTTCATAATAAAAGTGGATTTTCGCTTTGAATGTGTAGTTTCAAGAAAACAGGCTGTCATGGGTCGGTTTCTTCACAAGTAAGTCATCTGTGAAGTCACTAGTGTCTAAGCATAGGTATTCGAGTTATAAAACTATTATCCATTCCATTACTCATTTTCTATTTTTGATGACTTGATACTTGGATTTACATATTTTCCTAAAGATTAATAGCAACCGAAATTAAAGCTAAATTGCTTGGGTTAGGAGTGGGTTCACGTCGATAGTGTACTGGCCAGGATTCGAACCCACGACCTCTTGATCGCAAGTAAAACGTCTTATTATTAATTTTAATCGAACTATAAGGTTCTAAAATTCCTCATAGTTCGATTGTTCGAACCACGTTTACTTAAAATAGCAAAACGCCGCACAGTTCGACTTTTCAATCGAACCATAAGGACATAAAATTCCTCATAGTTCGATTAATCGAACCACGTTTACTTAAAATAGCAAACGCCGCACAGTTCGACTTTTCAATCGAACCATAAGGACATAAAATTCCTCATAGTTCGATTAATCGAACCACATTTACTTAAAATAGCAAACGCCGCACAGTTCGAATTTTCAATCGAACCATAAGGACATAAAATTACTCGTAGTTCGATTGATCGAACTGTACGATCAAACCTGGCGGCCGGAAGGAAAAATCCACCAGTTTTATACATAAAAACTCGAATTCACACCAATATCTAATATCCATTTAGGTAAACTCACAGGATATCGGAAAATAAAATAATACCGCGATGCATCATCTACGCTTTCTCGCCAAAACCCAAATAGCTTATTATTTATCTGAAAAAGAACTATTAACTGATATAGTCAAAGTCAAGCGCTAATAGGTACTAATAGTTTATCCTAAATTACTAGCAAATTCTGGCAAACCATAAAGTTAAATGCTTTGGCAACATGCGACCGGTTTCAAGTCCGACACATTAACCACTACACTATAGCCGCTCAGTGTTCTTGAATTTTTTAAACTACTTATATAGCTTAGGTAACAGACGAGCACACGGCCCACCTAATGGAAAATGGTTACGTGGCCTATGGATGAGAGGAGGAATATGATTGAGACCAGGAACATCACACTCATTCTGCTAACTCTGTGGGAGCCTTCTCCTGAGGAGGGCCAGACCGTAAGGGATAGCCCTGGGTCAGCCGGGGTGCGAGGGATATGTCGATGACAACCTCACCTCCGGCCCAGCACCACGACCCACAGTCGGCGTGCGGTTTTGGTCGGTTCGAGTCCGACATAACCTCCTCTTCCGGCTCCGGCAGGGGGGTATACGAGGGGATTTCCGCACGAAAAAAAAAAAAGGGAGCCTTCTAATACCTACATACTGTAGTACATACTTAGTAAGCATGAAACAAAGTCGCTTCCCGCTGTCTGTTCGTATGTAGGTATGCTTAGATCTTTATAACTACGCAACCGATTTTGATGCGGTTTTTTTAAATAGATACGAGTGATTCAAGGAGAAAGTTTAGGTATATGTATAATCCACAAACATCTACGCTGGTACGCGGGCGACAGGCTACTAATATAGAATTAAATATCAAATTCAACATACCTGCATCAATATAATTGGTGAATAACAACAAAAATAAACATTTTAGTAACATTGTACACTCTTTAACTTCACAGTAGCACCACAGTTAATATGTCTTTGAATAATAATAAATAATGTTCATTATATTGCACACTAGACTAGTTGCTATAACGTACACATTTTAAATGTCCTTCTGCTGCACATTGTACCTATATATCAAATCCTGGACAAAGAGCAATCGGTGAACCAGATAGTCCAAAATTCAAAAGTATTTTACCTATAAGCTCGGGTCGGTGCGAATAACTGGCTAACTGCGGATTTGGCTGAACTCCGACCTCCACAACCCAAAGGCGATATCAAATCATTGCAGTTAAACCAGTTGTTGGACTTTTAAGGGCTCCAACTACCCGTAACAATTGCCATGTTCGTATGCTTAACGTGCTCTCCGAGGCCGGACCAGACTAATGCAAATACCAAAATTCATGCTTACAAATATTTACATTGAGCGGGGATCGAACCCGCGCCTCCTGCATAGTGGCCGCGTTCACTACCGCTACGCCACAGAGGCTGTCACGCCGCCTTTAGTTTTCAGAATGCAGTTCCGCGGGCATTCACCTTCTCACAGTAATAGTATAGATGTCAGAAGCTCAGTATAGTTTTATGTAGGTTCAAAACACATTATCGTGTCCTCGGTGAGGTATTCTATATCTGAGTAACCCTGGATTTATGCACATAAAACGTATTAATCAGATTTCAATTTCAAAATATTATAGTACGTTGTTGCCAAGGTACTATAATGTAGGTACCTACGTAAGATACTACATTAACTCGACTTCACAGCAATTTCTTTAAATAAAATAATACCGTGATACGCCCCTCTTCAAGTTGGCGCCAAAACTCCACACAAAATCGTAACAGTTTCTTTCTAAAAATATTAGGCATAAATCAAGTTTTCATATCACCTCTACAAAATTTTATAGTCTTTGCACTGGACGGGAAGCTACTCTACACTATCAGAGGAAGCGGGCGAACTTTTCATGTTCCACTGAATACTATCAACCACCCATACCCATGGTATTTTGAACAAACAGATTATTTCGGTGGCTAAGTCTTATCTTATCTAAAACTTATTCAAAACATTAATTGTTTTTGAGTATCCCTGATACAATTTTATGAGTCAGTTATTGCATTTTGGGAAGTGATGAGGATATGACTAATTTTTTCATTGATAACTTCTTTAATTTTTTTAAAAGTATTTTACTAAATTCTGCACACCGCTATCTAGACCCATGGTAAGCATAGCTTAACTAGCTTGTGTTATGGAATCTAGAATGCGGATAAACTTCCTTAGATACTTTTTTTTTATAAATACATACATATTATACATAGAAACACCCAGACCAATGCAAATAGCCATATTCATGCATAAAGATATTTGTACTGAGCGGGGATCGAACCTGCGCCTTCTGTGTAGCAATCCCGTGCAACTACAGAGGAAGCTTTTTCCTGCGTTTGTCTTAGTAGCCGATGATGCCGTGTTTTTTCCTGGTGGAGTAGAATAGAACCACTCCATCTATTTCTATGGGTGTCGTAGAAAGGCCTATTCTCAATCCGACAGTAAACATACAGCCCATGACTAAGTTGATAAAACCCCTAATACGTGAGACTAATCGAATACATAAGGAAAAATGAAACTTTTCGGGCGGGACTCGAAAGGGAGAATGCCTTGACCAACTCGTCTACCGAGACACGCCCGATATGATTCAAATTTCCCTTCTATTTATATACGTCTTTATGGCGACGGTGAAGTGATCTACCGATATTCTTACGAACTATCGGACCAATGAATGATGTTACAATCATTTTTAAACATTGATTTTTGAATGAATTTTATAGCATTAAGTAGGTATGCTAACTATACAAATCGAATACATAGGGAAAAAGAAGAAGAATCATCTCGGGCGGGACTCGAACCCGCAGGCTTTCCCTTACAGGGGGAATGCCTTGACCAATTCGGCTACCGAGACACGCCCGATGTGATTCAAATTTCACATCTTATACGTCTTTAAGGCGACGGCGGTGGAGTCATCTACCGATTTTCTTACGAACTATCGGAATCAATGAATGATGTAACAATCATTTTTAAACATTGATTTTTGATAACTCCGCCCAAATACTTCAATGAATTTTACAGAATTAAGTATGCTAACTATACAAATTGAATACATAGGGAAAGACTATTTTTTTTTAATACGTGGGATCGAAAATCATAGTAAAATATGAGTGTTAACACAACTCGGCCTACCCTATCGGGAATTCATAGGCCCATGGCAATAGGGCCGCCTTTGTACATACTCCTAATTTTTATACTTGCGCATTAAATAACTAAATAAATTCAAATTCAAATTTATTTATTTGCTTAAATGTGGTTATACATGTGTTAGGTACGATAGTTAATAAATTGATAACGTGTGCATTACCCCAGCAAAATGTTGTGCTTTAGAGAGTTGAAAGTATATCAGATTTTTAGTGTGTTATGAAAGATTTTTGTGTGCAAATAGCAAAATTTGTGCATATTGTAGTTTAAGAGATATTTGCGAAAAATAAATTTAGCTGCAGTAATTATCGAAACGTTACCCCAGCAAAAAGTTTTTTTCCTAGCCCGGAACCAAATACTGGAACTGATAGCTTATGTTACGTAACAATTGTTAGCCAATAGCAAAATTTGTGTGTGTTGTGGTTTTTAAGTTATTTAAGATTTTGCTGCGGTAACGTTTTGGGATTTCCCAGATCTCGAAAACGCCTGAACGCAGATGTTTCAAAAAAATACCAATAATGTAACTGAATTTGTTTAAATTTGTTACAACATTACATTTGATTTGCTTCATAAACACCAGAGTTATTAAATAGTTTCGAAAAACAGAAAAAAACTAATTTGCAAGTAAACTAGTGCACTTAACATCCATTAAAAATATGTAATATATACCCTTGATTCACCTTTATATCGACAGCAAATATAAGTTCGGTAGCTATAACCAATATAAAGAAAAAAAATAATTTAACAAAATTACAGTGGTCTTACTTTGGTGTTCGAATACGCTGTTCCTACATTACACGGAAACGAGATATATATTTAACAAAAAGGCATGTTTCATTAAGAAACCGTCCTATTAATTTCAGCTTTCAATTACTAATATTGTGAAAGTTTCAGCAAAAATAAGAATGTAGTAGCAATTCTTTTATAAGCCGACCAAATTGTGAAGGCTACTAAAAAGCGACCTTTCCATACATGAGGCATACCATCTTAAACGAACGATATAATATAAAAGTTTTGTTTGTACACTTGCGAACAAAAGTGTTCGGTGGTTATCACTGTTTATCAGTTTGGTAAGAAATATGAAAAGAGTGAAAAAATAAAAAAATATTTATTGAAAACATCTCCACTATGCCTACCTATATTATTTTGATTAAGTGCTATTCCTAACACTTTTACATTCTTTAGGAAAATCACTGATCCGTTGAATAAATTCTATGTTTAAATCCTAACGCAATTAGGTATATCATATTGCGGCAATATAGTTACCTACCTAATGAAGATTTTTTTTATGCCACTTAGGTGGCAGACAAGCACACGGCCCACCTGATGGAAAGTGGTTACCGCGGCCTATGGACGTATGCACCACCAGGGGCGTTACACTTGCGCTGCCTACCCTGAAGAAACCTTCTAATGCCCCTCTTGAAGAACCCCATATTGTAGTCGCTTGGGAAAACCATGGCAGGGAGTACATTCCACAGCTTGAGCGTACGTGGGATGAAGTTCCTTTTATACCGCACGGTGCGCACCGTATTCGGATGATCGGAAGATTATAGGTATCATGTACCCCGGTGGATAACTACAAGGAAACAACTTATAAATAACTTATCATATTGGTTAGTTTATACGCACAGTGTGTTATAGAAGCCGACTTGCGGTCATGTGTCGACCAGAGACCAATTCACAGACCCAGCAATCAGCCATCTTGCTGATAGGTACTTTTTCAGAGCTGCTGATTGGTTGTTGTTGTTGTTACTAGTTGAGAGTCTCAACAAGCAAACTGTCAAACTCAAGTTGTCCGTTCAGCTACTCGTGTTCCGTTTCAGTTTCTTAATGTAAAAACGGACAAACAATTTTTAATTAAAAAGCTACGAGAATATTATCAAAGCTCAACTTATTACTAGTTTTTTTTATATATGTGATTTCCTCATTTGAATGTTATATCGCTACCGACGAGATGAAAGTAGATATTGACAAATAAGTTTTTTTTTTTCATTTCTGATTTGTTTCCGTTGGTTCTTTAATTAGTTTGTAATGTAATGCCTACCTACAAAAGTAATAACAGGTAGGTGCCTAATTTGCCCAATTTAGGTACCTACCTGTTATTACTTTTGGTTACGGAAAGGAAAGTACCTATAAAGTTATATTTTATAGCTATATACTCCGGTAGTTATACTTTATAATATAACTAAAAAAAGGAAAAAAAGTTAGACAACATGATGAATTGATGACATATTATTACCTACTAGCATAGGTATGTATAAAAACCAGTTTTATCATAGATACATAAGCTACTAGTTATAATACTTACTCCATATGGTAGTTACCGACGGATAGGTAACTTACCCGAAAATCTCATTCTCTAATCTCAAACGGTAAATGTTTATTTATTTATTTATTAGAAACTTAACAGCTATTTTAAATAATCGTGGGTAACCTTAAGCATAACGTAGGATTCTAAGCCAATAATAAAGTTTCATGACAAGTAAAGAGTTGCATGCATAACTTAACAACTAGGTACACAATACTTAATTTATGCAAACAGTAGTGTTCCAGCTATGTTATTCAATTAATTAATTAACTTATCGAATACACCTTCATTTGGGCAAGTATGATTCTAAACTACTAATAATTTGTTTTATTAATATATATTATTTATAATAATTTGTTTATAATAATTGTAGCTTTTCAATAAAACATATTAAAAAGATTGTTTAAATGTATGTGGGTACCTACCTAACCGAATGGAATGGAATACCTATGTATAGTAGGTTTTTAAAAAAAGATGCGTATCATATAGGTAGGCTAGATACATAAAAACAATTATCACACTTATATAAAATTAACATGGTGATTATTATCTTCATTAGCTTGATTGTATTTTTTGAAAATAGAAAACTACTTCGTACCTACCTACTTAGTAATGTTTATTATTTGGCTCCACGAAAGCTGTTGTGCTTCAATGTACAAAACATCGAATACTAAGCTGCTAATTTGGGAAGTGTATCCGTATGTATGGAATGGTCGCTTTTTAATAGCCTTCGCAATTTGGCCGGCTTATAAAAGAATTGCTACTACATTCTTATTTTTGCTGAAACTTTCACAATATTAGTAATTGAAAGCTGAAATTAATAGGACGGTTTCTTAATGAAACATGCGTTTTTGTTAAATATATATCTCGTTTCCGTGTAATGTAGGAACAGCGTATTCGATCACCAAAATAAGACCACTGTAAATTTTGTTAAATTATTTTTTTTCTTTATATTGGTTATAGCTATCGAACCTATATTTGCTGTCGATATAAAGGTGAATCAAGGGTATATATTGCATATTTTTAATGGATGTTAAGTGCACTAGTTTACTTGCAAATTAGTTTTTTTCTGTTTTTCGAAACTATTTAATAACTCTGGTGTTTATGAAGCAAATCAAATGTAATGTTGTAACAAATTTAAACAAATTCAGTTACATTATTGGTATTTTTTTGAAACATCTGCGTTCAGGCGTTTTCGAGATCTGGGAAATCCCAAAACGTTACCGCAGCAAAATCTTAAATAACTTAAAAACCACAACACACACAAATTTTGCTATTGGCTAACAATTGTTACGTAACATAAGCTATCTGTTCCAGTATTTGGTTCCGGGCTAGGAAAAAACTTTTTGCTGGGGTAACGTTTCGATAATTACTGCAGCAAAATTTATTTTTCGCAAATATCTCTTAAACTACAATATGCACAAATTTTGCTATTTGCACACAAAAATCTTTCATAACACACTAAAAATCTGATATACTTTCAACTCTCTAAAGCACAACATTTTGCTGGGGTAATGCACACATTGATAACTATGTAGAGTAGTTGAAACCGTTTGCGTGTATATAATATTAAAACTTTAACTTCGGTTTCAATGAATTTTTTATAGCATTTAATAAGCTACGAGTAACTTTTAAGTTCGAAAAACATCGGAACAAATGAAATGCTCAAGTGAGACTTTCCAACAGTTCGTAAGAATGTTGGTGCTCCACCGTCGCCCTTAAAGACGGATATAAAGAGAAGGAAAATTTGAAATGATTCAGGTGTGGCTCAATAGCTCAGTTGGAAGAGCATTCCCCCTGTAAAGGAAAGGTCCGGAGTTCAAGTTTCACTTGAGCATTTCATTTTTTCCGATGCTTTTCGAATTTAACTTCGGTTTTAACTACTCTTAAAAATATCAACCTGTAGACGTGGGTTGTACTACAGAGAGGAAGTTCTACCAACCAAAGCAAACAGTATTTTTTCAGTAGGTATATTATTATTCATTTATGACCTATATTTAATTATAAATTGTCTTCAGTCTTCTGTATCAGTCTTTTATGTCCAATAATTTCTTGTATCATCTCAACTGTTCTCAACTGGTTTCTGGCGTTTGGGAGGAAGCGCATGCTGCCTGCAACAGAAATATAGGCACTATAGGAACATTATGAATATCCAGGATGTGTCAGGGGTAGTTCAGTTATTAAGATTGTCAAAGACTGACTTTGTAAAAAAGACTTTATTGATATACTGGGTGATTTTACAGTCGTTCCGAATAAAAATAATTCGGGCACTGCTGCTAATTCTGTTGTTACATCTCTAAACTTAAAATTCTCTAAAATTTTCTTAATGCATCTGTTTCTTTCATTATCAGATACAAAAGGACAGATGATTTATTTTAGTGAACACCTGTCAAATTAAGGTCCTTACTAGAGACGATGCCTTAGAGCGAATGGGTGGAGTCTACGAACGTAATAATCGCAGCCTCGCACCACCCCGCACACATGTCACTAATGTGATTATAATATAAAAATATGGGAAAAGATGTCGGTAAAAGGGTACAGAGTGGACACATCATATTGTGCCTAACTTCACGTACCTAACTGATCTGGTATTTTTTTGACATCGATGTTGATTGATTCTTAATTCTTTATTACAGCTTAAGTCGGCAGCTCCGCCCGTATGGATGTCTATTATCGCGACTTTGGTTTTATTTCTGGTACCATTATACCAAAACCTTTTAAATAAAAATACCGTATCAAAATCCGTGTACTAAGTAGTGTTTGTGTCCATTATGAACAAACAGACAAATTCAATTTCAAAAGGTTCAAATTCTATGGCGTAGCGATGGAGCATTCAGAGATTGTGGGTTTGATGCCCACTCAGCACTTATATTTATAATTACGTGAATCTTAGATTATTAATAATCTTAGATTATTAATAATCTAAGACATAAATATATATTTGCATTCAGAGATTGTGGGTTTGATGCCCACTCAGCACTTATATTTATAATTACGTGAATCTTAGATTATTAATAATCTTAGATTATTAATAATCTTAGATTATTAATAATCTAAGACATGAATATATATTTCCATTGGTTAGGGTGTTTATTGCATAGATACATTGAGGTAGGTGAATATGAAAGCTATAAGTATGCTATAGGCATAACAATTCACACACATTACACATTCTCACAGTGCCATCGTTTGCAACGTAAGCCCAAAAAATGTGTTTATCTAAATGACATCACATTCAAACCTCTTATATTATGCACTAACTAACCCGGCAAACATCATTTCGCCTTAAAAATTAGGATTTACCTGAATTGGCTGTATTAAGTTGTCCTAATTATTTTGAGAACAGAAAGCATTACGACAGGGACTCCATACGCCCACGGAGATCCTGACACCAATAGGACTTATCAACGTCTTTCGGGTCAGATATTTTATATAATGGTTAAGTATTCTTAAATGTTTCTATTTGCCGCGCATATTTTTTACTTTTTCTTTCATAAAAACCTTCTCCAGACAATAACAAACACAACAAAAAAGAAAAAAGCGAAATTGGTCCAGCCTCAGCCAGTCCAGTCAAAAATGAATCCCTATTGGTAAATAGGGATTCATTTTCATATTATATAGATTGTATTGTACATATAAACCTACTTCTTGAATGATACTATCTATTAAAGAAAACCGCTTTAAAATCCGTCGCGTAATTTTAAAGATACATAGAGACAGACACAGCGGGAAGTGAATTATTTTATGCTAGTGATGATATGTAGTGATCATGTTTTTATAATATTATATATTTATATATGTAGCTATAGGTATATATAGTATTCTAATATACATATATTATTATACAGACGTAGTTTGTGACGTTATGTAGGTTAATCTTTGGATCTACAGAACCAATTCTAAAAATTATTTCACCAATAGAAACCCACACTATTGTGACGGTACAGCGCCTAGCCAAAGCTGAGTAATTTTCGTTTTTCCGTATTCGACATGAAACTATGTCGAAGGTGCCAGCCCCCGCCTATTGGCGGGAGATATTAGTGCCCCTCCGACCGCACTGATATTGTGAAATTCATCCAGAGACAGTAATTTCCCCACTGGCTTCTGCCTTTCAATAAATACAGAGAATGTATCAACGAACGAATACGCTGATGTCAGTTACTTGTTTCACATATATTCAATCGTACGTATAAATTCGGTTTACAAGTTACTATACTTCACTGACCGGTTCCCGTACCGCAGGAGTTGTAATTCCTGATCTTCCATCTGACATATCTGGTTGCACCGACCTCTGTGCTTGAGGGAGCTGCACTTCGACGCTAGGTCCCCCGTGGGAATCGAACCTCACCCGGCCATAGTTATCCCAGACGGTTGTAATGACATTATACGACAAATAGGTTGCGGTCTCGGTACGATAACTTGTTCCTAACCTATAAGCACGATGTTCCTCATACGCCATCATCATGTAAAGCCGCCATCGTATCACAGATTACAGGGGAGATGAGCATCAACGACTGGAGGCTATCCTATTGAAGGTATCCTCGGTCTCTGCTATGACAAGTCTCTGGTCTGCCGCCTGACTCATTACATGTGACGCTCTCACAGCCATCCCGTTTACGGTACCACGTAACATACATCAACGGACACGCGACTCAACATATCAAGAGATTAATTATTAACTTACTCATATAAATTACTCAGCCCGGGATAGGAATACACATACAATATATAAATAGCACAAAACTATGTGACACAAAGTATAACAGTAATAATAGATAGTATGAAATCAACTCACCACGTCTGTAGTCTTAATAATGTCACACTCGTAACTTACTCAAGTCTTGCGCGCCTAACTCCCGTATTCCACACCAACTCGTCAACCGCCCTGGTCTCTTGTCTAAACCCGAATGTCTCGATCCCGTGCTATCGCGAGTCAACCCCACTATCCTTTTTAGTTCACAGCCCCTTTTTTTTTACCAAGTCGATCGTTTTTATGCGCGCTTGTCGTTCCGAGTGGCGCTCTCATCATAAATAACCCCGAATTCCTCGCACTTAGGGACATTGTTCAATAGGTTTGACCCATAGGCCATTATTTGTAGTGTTTTATGATTTGCACATGTCTGGCTTTACATTTGTATAGCAAAACCATGTCCTTTTCTTGCAAAGTTTAAGTGTCTATCTCATTTGGGGAATTTTTTAACAAGGCGCCAGAGCCAGACGGCTATTAAGTGGATGACTGCTCATAAATACCGAATTACTAATGCATTGCAGATGTACATACCTATTTCAGTTTATTAATTCCTTATTGTTAAGTAACCAGTGTACTATCACACTATTTATCAGTGTCATAGGTTTTATATCATTACACTATGAGTGACCACGTGGCTGGAGCTGTGGGCAACAGCTGGTAACAAATAAAGTGTGTGAATAAAATAATCAACACAACATTTTCGGCTGGTTTTATCGTCACGCCGCTAAGCGCGCTGTTGAGCAGTGCGCTGTTAACAGCACGCGTTTGAACAGCGGTGCACTATAAAACGAGATTAGCAGCACGCGTTCCGCTGCTGTGAGACAGTCGTGTACAATATTATGAAGGATAATGCGAGTCGAGTACTGGCTATTTACTATTTATGGAAAAGAAGGCAACGGCGAAAAAGAGTAGTTCCAATTCCTTTCCAATTTCTTCCCAGGCTTTATTTGTTGCATCCTTATTTTTGTATGTGATTCATCGGCCGGGTCCCATAAACTCCTTCTGGATCGAACTTCCTCGATTACTCGTCCCGTATCGATGTAATTCATTTCTTACACAATTATACCTACGGCGCGTCTCAACAGCGTCACACTAAAACGCACATTGGCCGTAGAAGCGAATGAGCAGCGCGCGTTTAGACAGCGCTGTCGAACATCGCGCGTTTATTAAACGGCGCTGCCCAAGCGCGCGACACAAAAACGCAACTTCTACTCCCATATATCTCTGAACGCGCGCGCTCCAACGGCGCTGCCGAAACGCGTAACGATAAAACCAGCCTTCATGTATTTCTTGAGAGTTTAAAGCTTTAGCTTTTTTACCGAATTTACTTTCGGCGTCTCATAGAAGTGTCTTATCTGTCCACTTGTGCATTAGTCTCGAATTGTGTTGCTGTCAAAGCTGCGAAAACGTGAAGCACAACCTCCCAGTCCAACAGCCATCACGGCACTGCCGCCCGGCCCCCGCATAGGCACCCGCTAAGCCAAACTCTCGAGAACGTAACAAAAACGTGGCCTGTGACTTCAAAAGTCAATGTATTGAACGGAAAAATGTACCACTTATACTCCAGATCTTTGCCTTTCTTTTAGTTAAAAAATTACGTAAAAATTCTTTTCTGTTTAGATGTAGCTGCCAGTTTTCTTTTCAGTGACCTTTTTGCTTTGGGAATGATTTTCATATAGTAATTATAAAGTGAGAACAACTAAAAATGTACCAAATGTAGACAAGAAACCAATAAATAAAACAGTGTAAACCGTTTTTAAATTCGTCCACAAATAAAAAAGGAGTTGTTCTCTAAACACACGCCTGAAAACCAGATTTATCATTTTTATTCCTCTTAAGTCGGCGCCTTCAATTTTAGTCGACATCTACGAACATGCGACTTAACTTACTACGCACCAACAAGGCGCTGTCTTAATTTTACAGGTCTTAACTTAAATAAAAACATCTGTCCTTTTTTATCTGATCGTGAAAGAAAGAGATGCAATTAGATTTTTTTAGAGAAATTTAAGTTTAGAGATGTAACAACAGAATTGGGAGCACTGTTTCGAAAGCAAAATTATCTGGAAGTACCTATTAATTTGGCGAAAGATTTTTTTTAAAACCCCCATATATATTCGCTTTTCCTTTCACCTGAACATTATTCTCATACATTATCAATTTTTTTTATTTTCTTTCGTCAAATTTATACTTCCAGATGATTTTGCTATCGAAGCTGTGCCCAATCTTGTTTTAGCCGAAACGATTATAATATCACCCAGTAGATTACTTAAGTCCACAATTAGTTTTTTTTACTTAATTTACTCTACAAGATATCATTTAATGTTAAACTTTAACGACATAATCATAAAGTCTAAAATTAAATGGCATTTTCTGCAGTGTCTGTGGTATGACACTGATTAACAATTAGCTGAATCAGACTCCTGTATGTTGACTTTTCCGATTTAAATTACTTCAAGAAATTAGAATACTAATTGCATAAGGATTTAATTAATCTATTATATGAATATCTCGAACCATATATCATGAACCAAGCGTTTCAGTGATTCATTCCTATGCCGCACCACTAAGACCTTTTTTTTTTTTTTTTTTTTTTTTTCGTGCGGAAATCCCCTCGGATACCCCCCCTGCCGGAGCCGGAAGGGGAGGTTATGTCGGACTCGAACCGACTAAAACCGCACGCCGACTGTGGGTCTTGGTGCTAGGCCGGAGGTGAGGTTGTCAAAGACATATCCCTCGCACCCCGGCTGACCCAGGGCCATCCCTTACGGTCTGGCCCTCCTCAGGAGGGGGGACAACGGTGTCCCCAACTCGCCCCCGGAATGGGGAGGCGCGCTATTTAGCGCGCCGCCGCCGTGGCCTGCTTCTGCTGGGGTGACAGGCGGCTCCACCCGTCACCCCCAGGCCCGCGCTCATGGGGGACGGAGGTCAGTCAGTGCCCTCCGACGCCCGAGTTGCCTGCGCGCGCGGGCGGCGCGATCCGCGAGTCTTTCTCGCTCGCGCCGCCTCTCCCGCTCCGCCGTCTCCTTCACGACCATTACCTGCTCGCTGAAGGAGACGCCGGCCGCCCACGCGTCCGCGCAGCGGACCATTGCTGTGAGCAGGGTGGCGAGGGTGAGAACTCTCACTCCCAGGGCCGCCACTAGCTCCCGCCTCGGTTCGGCCCATGCCGGGCACTCGGTGAGCGTGTGCAGCCCCGTGTCCTCGCTCGCGTCGCAGTGATGGCACTCGGACGTTGGCTCCTTTTCGATCCGACACAGATATCTCCCGAAGCACCCGTGCCCGGTGATAATCTGCGTCAGTCGATACGAGAGGCTGCCATGTGGCCTCTCGAGCCATTCCCCCATGATGGGCCTTACCGCCTCTATGACGGCATGCCCTGCGCGTCGTTGCTCAAGTCGTCGCTCCCACTCCGCCACCATGATCCCGTGGAGCCGGGACCTCTCGGCCCGAATGTCTTCGGGCTCGGGATCGTATCCCCGCTCCCGCGCCTCCTTACGGAACCGATACAGTGCCGCAAGGGATCTCGCTTCCAGGATCCACGGTGGCGATCCGGCTAGGAGACTCGCCGCTTCAAAGGATATCGTGCGGTACCCCCTAATGGCCCTGCAGGCCATCGTCTGCTGCGGCGCATGCAGCAGTTGCACGAACCTGGCCTGCAGGGCGTCCGCCCACACGGGGCACTCGTACAGGGCCATGGACCGCACGACACCCGCGTAGAGTCTCCTGCAGGAGTCCTCTGGGCCCCTCAAGTTGGGCAGCAGCCGCATCAGCGCGTTAGCTGACACCAACAGTTTGGGGCGCAGACTTCGGAAGTGCTCTCCGAAGTCCCACCGACCGTCGAGTACGAGCCCCAGGTATTTCAACCGGGGCTTGATGTCGATGGGAGTACCTCCTACTGTCAAGCTGGATCCCGGGGGTGGCCCGCGCCGAGGACCATGAAAGAACAAGGCCTCGGATTTGTGCAGAGCCACCTCGAGACCCAGCCGCCGGATCCGATCCACGACTTGAGCAACAGCGGTCGTGGCCCTCTGGGTCGCCTCGCGGTGCGTAGCGCCACTCACCGTCACTAGCGTGTCGTCCGCGTAGCACGTGACGGTGGCCCCGAACGCGAGCTCACCGCGAAGCACCCAGTCGTATCCGATGTTCCACAGGAGCGGCCCCAGGACCGATCCCTGTGGGACACCGCACGACATCTCACGCCTACCGACGCCGGTCGCACTTGGGTAGATGACGGCCCTCTCCGTCAGGTACGCCCCGACTATGCGGCGGAGGTAGAGAGGCACATCGTGGTACACGAGCGCCTCCCTGATGGCACCACTAAGACCTGGTATTCCCTGCCAGCTTACGTGTTTCCTTCTTCCTACAGTCCCGGGTCCTTTAAGCGGGGCGTGAAAAGGCATCTAATGAGGCCGTCAGGCTGAGTGCCACCACTGTTAACATGGTACATGTTTACGATGGTGACCCTCTTTCCGAGACTTTGCCTTTAGCTTAACATCAGGCGAGGTGAAGTCAAATTGACGTGTCCTGTATAAAAAAAAAAAAGTGGACCTAAAATGTGCTCAAAATATGTTGTATACACGCAGTACACGTTTCTTGGATGTCTTTTGAGGATAGCACGGGGTGCTACTGAGGTGGAAGAGCTCAAATTCACCAAGCATAGATTATTACAAATCAATCCGCGCGCACCAGAGCCTTTTATATCTTGCTATTTAGGTCCAGGTATATGGTTTTTTTTTTTGACTGTGGGGGAAATCCTTCATGGATGTTATGCTGGACTCCTACCGACTAAAACCCCCACGGTATCGCCCAGCAGCCTATAGTTGGGAGCCCCGGGTAAGCCCTCGGAAGGATGTCCCAGGGCTCCCAACAGACCCACGGCTTCAATGCGGCGTCGTCAGGCGTGGTTCGGGTGCTACCAGGTATATGGTTCGAGCGATACCATAATAAATAAATAAATATACCACAACATTCTACACAACGCTATCTAGACCCATGGTAAACTTAAGCTTGTGTTATTGAATATAAAATGCGCATAAACATACTCAAGATTTTTGATTTTGTAAATACATACAAATATAGAAACACCCAGACCAATGTAAATAGCTAAACTCATGTATAAAAATATTTGCACTGAGCGGGATCGAACCCACGCCTTTTGATTATTCCCGTTGGCCACCACATAGTTGGCCACCACTGGTGGACATTGGGACATTTTATCACTTTTTATCCCAATGGCCACCAGTGGTGGTCAGCGGGAATAAAATTTTATTACATTTTATGGTGCACATTCTGCAACTGATCCTAATATAGAAGGTTTACAGTTTGCATTTGGGGTAGGTAGGTACCTACTTCTTAAATACTTACCTACGTTCAAACCAATCTTACGTTTAGAATTTAAAATAATTCCAGTCCACACCTGTATACATCTTAAAACTTGAATAAATGATTATTATTAGGCATTAAGTATATTATTTGTGTGTATGTAGATTTAAATTATTTAATAAATTATTTGATATAATTTCCATATTTTACGGTACCTATTCAAATTTGTATTGAATAAGAAATACATAATAAAAGTAATTCCATACTTGTTACTTATGACTTATTTTCGAGATAATCGTGCGTGAGCGCAGTGTGTACGAGGGATAGAAACTGCCTTCCTTTACAAACGCGACGTCATTTCTTTGGTTTGTGGTTAAATCCTTTTTCGCTCTAGCTACCGCGAAACTTACCGCCTCACGTACGATTTCTAATACCTTATCATGTCGGCGCGAGTAATGACCCCGGTCTAATAGCGTCCTACAACCCACCAGTAGGTGCCTAGAAGTACCAATTGCTTCACCACATGAGTTACATGTTTTATCTGTGGCTTTTCCCCATCTGACAAGATTGCTTTGGTCGGGGAGGGTCAACTGGAATGCATTGAGATAGAATTTAAGGAGAGCCGGTGACCAGTCGTATATTAAGGTACGCCATTTTAAGGCTATGGGAATACAAAATTCACCTAGTGTTAACCATTCGTTTTGTATTTCTAGGTTCATTGCGTGCACTTTGTAGGTATTATTTTGATCTACTTGAAGAAAAGATTCTGTTATGTCTTTGTCTGACTGCCTCCTAGTATTTGTTTTTACCGAACCGATAGAATTTGATTTTACCGAATTATTATTAGGTACACTTTATTTTTCTACTTTATTGTTAGGAAATATTTAATAAACGTTGATTTTCTATCATACCTACCTAGTTGTATTATTTGTCTTTGTGGTGGCCTTGAGGACATAAAGTAACAAAATTTCCCAGTGTCCACCAGTGGTGGCCAACTATGTGGTGGCCAACGGGAACATTTCCAATATTTGATTCCCTTTAGGAGGAAATTGAGGAAATATTTAATAAACGTTGATTTTCTATCATACCTACCTAGTTGTATTATTTGTCTTTGTGGTGGCCATTGGGATAAAAAGTAATAAAATGTCCCAATGTCCACCAGTGGTGGCCAACTATGTGGTGGCCAACGGGAATAATCCGCGCCTTTCGCGTGGCAGTCGCGTTCACTACCGCCACGCCACAGGGACTGTCTATCTATTATCTGCCATGTTTACTCGTGTAAGAACCTACAATGTTTACCACAAAGCGTGTACTAGTCTAGTCCAAGTACAATATCATTTTTTTTTCGTGCGGTAATCCCCTTGGATACCTCCCCCGCCGGAGCCGGAAGGGGAGGTTATGTCGGACTCGAACCGACTAAAACCGCGCGCCGACTGTGGGTCGTGGTGCTAGGCCGGAGGTGAGGTTGTCTTCGACATATCCCTCGCACCCCGGCTGACCCAGGGCCATCCTTACGGCCTGGCCCTAGGGAGGTACAATATCGAGTTACTCACTGCCGCTGGTGCCGGTAGAGTGCGCTCTGCTGCGAGTAGCGCTTGCCGCAGCGCTCGCACGAGTGCGCGTGCGAGTGGTCACGCGAGTGCGAGCGCGAGTGGACTTGCATCGTGAACTTGCGCGCGAACCTCTTGTTGCATATGCTGAGGAACAAATATTATTAGCAATATTATCAACTAGCCGTTACTGACCAGCCCCTATAGAGCCCACGGCATTAAGTCCGCCTTTGTACTCTTATATTTATATTTGTGCATAGAGAATAAATAAATAAATAAATAGACAAGTGGCAACTCGTTGTCCGGCGTATTTATCTATATATATATCTATATATATAAAAATGAACCCCTATTTCCCTTGGTCACGAGATGGCGCCTGAACGGCTGAACCGAATTCGCTAATTCTTTTTTTGTTGTGTTCATTATTGTTAGAAGGTTCTTATGAAAGAAAAAATGAAGAAAATTGCGCGGAAAATTAGAAAATGTAAGAATACATAACCACCATATAAAATAGCTGATCCGACATACGCCATGTTTAAATTTTGAATTTGGAATACGAATTGGAAAAAAATGTGTTTATTAATCTAATACTGCTGTACGATATTCTTCTATGTTATCTGACGTTTGATATAGAATTGACATAATGCATGCAAATATCGTCAGAGGGTGATTAGTAGACATTCTTCTGAATTAACAAAATGCCCGTTGCTTGGGCCGCGAAAATATTTATGGTGGTTATTTTTTTATTTAGGTCGAAAAATTGATGGTTTATAGTAGTATGAACGCCCTTGAGCGTAGAGGTAGGTATATTGTATGGGTCCCATAGGCTCCGCAGGTGTAAGTATGGGCCCCGGTGACCTATTAGTGTCGGGAGCTCCGTGGGCGTATGGGGCCCGAATCAAAATGCTTTTCGTTCTCAAAATAATTAGGAGAATTTGATACAGCTAATTGATTCTAATTTCTAAGGCGAAACGAAGTTTGCCGGGACAGCTAGTTAAACAACAAAAATAGCTTTACCTGGTTTAAGAATAAAGGGTGCGGTACCAATTGTACAGATAAACAATCGAAACATTTTAATGGGATAACATTTCATCAATATATTTACATTAATATTTCCATTTTTTGAAACAAAAGTAAAAAAAATGTAGATTCACGGTACAAATATTTTTATTTAGTACCTATACCTACTTACTTAATTCGTTATGCTTTCAGCTTTACAAAATGTATAACACAAGCATATCATAAGGAAGATATTTATGGCATGAATGTTGTTTATTTTTTAATCTTACGATTAGAAATCTATTTAATTATGATAATCAATATTTAAGAATTTAAGAAATTAATCTTATAAAATATGGCACTCTCGAAAATTCAAAATTTCTTTTGCAGTCAGTACTTTTAACACCACTGGTTTGAGCCAGGTGCCATGTTAACTCGCACGAGTAGTATGGGATTTGACGTTTATGACCTTCGTTGACGTATATGACACGTCAAATCCCATACATTTGGCATTCTATTCCACGATACGCCTGCTAGCGAATTGCCACTTGTCTAGAGGGGTCCTACCGTGACCCAGAGGAACCTATTCCATAAAAAAGTAACCTTAATGTTTCTATCGCCGTGTGGTTTCCAGCAGAGTAGAATTTGATCCACCCATCTCTTCCCATGCGGTGTCGTACAAGGCGACTAAAGTAGTGCTATCTTGTTCGCACTGTTTTGCGAACACACACAAGTGCGAGCGAGATGGCACTACTTTGGTATTTTTTTTTGTGACTTCACTTGCTAATTCTATAAGTTCCGCCTATGTTATTATTTTAGTCTGAGAATAATATTTCCATCATCACCGCCCCTTTCCACGTTGAGTATGTATAAAAGCTTCACATTAACAAGAATTGGGAATTCTACTGACTAGTCAAATTAGTTACTTTTTACTAAACGTCAAAACGATAAGTTTTATGGTAACTTGTATGAAAAAAGATTTAGTGACGTCATAAAATTTAATAGTCAAATCAGTTTCTATTATATGTTGGGTGGATGATTGAAAATAAGTAAAAACAGTAAAATAAGAACCGACACAATGTTTACCGCTCTTTTACCATTCTTAATTTAATAAGCTCGATTAGATAATTTATTTTAACTATAGATAATACTCATATACCTGCACTTATAAGGTTTCTGCCCTAAATGCATACGGAGATGTAACACGAGGTCGTCAGGTCTGTTCAGAATCTTCCCACATAGGTCGCATAACGCCTTTTTCCTCCTATTACGCTTTTTTCTTGTTACACCATGCTCATTCTGTAAAAGAATAGTAGATTGTATTAAAAGGGAGCGAATTTTTAAGGCGAGGGCGCTACTTTGAATCAAGAGTGAAGGGAAGGATTCTAGAATAGAGAGTTTGAATTTCCTCCCGAGTTATACAGGGTGGCCCAAAAGTCGTGGATCAAACGCAACTAGGGGTTAGATGGGGTCATCAGCTGCAAAAAGTTGTTCTACGCGAGGTCCATAAGGTTAACCCCTGCAGAGTTATAATTTATTTTGTGTTTTTATGAGAAAATTGACTTTTTTTATAACATAAACTCACGCCTGTATTCCCCGAAGGGTTAGGCAGAGGTGCTAGCACCCACATTTCGCCAGTTTATGTTTAGGTCCCAATGAAATAGGTGGCGAGCCTATTGCCATTAACCGGGCACTTATAAACCTGCGATAAATACACACATAACTTCGAAAAGCATCGAAAAGTCATTGGTGTGTGCCATGGTAAGCCTGGGATCGAACCCGAGACCTCGTCTCAGCAGTCCATTACCCATACCACTAGGCTACCGCAGATTTTTTTTTGACTAACTTTTATTTAACTAATTCTTATTAAAATTCGAAAAATCTACAGCCTGTATCTTTTTTATAATTTTCACTAGATTAGTACTGATGATTCCTTGCGTTAGGCACGCTATTTATGGTTGTTTATTGGGTGTGTTGAAATAATTAAGTTTTACGATTTTTTTTCTCAAATCATAACTTTTTATTTACTTCGGACCCCATTGTGAAAAAAATTTTCATGCACAGAATTTGATGATCTTTTAATTGAGCTGTTTTTTTCTGGAAATCTTATCATATTAGTTGCTGTTTTACAAAGTACACAGTACAGTTTTTTTATCAATATTTATTTTTGATAACACCACCAGGAATTTAGCCTTCTATAGGTATTCGTGTTCTGTAATTATTAAAGACGTCGTGTAGGTTCCTGGTGGAATAGAATAGGACCACCCCAGCTCTTCCTGTGAGCTGTTCTCCATCTGACACTTGGCTGTATGTTCACTGTCAGATGGAAAACATAGCCCTCAGTCGCCATCAAAATTCAAAATTCAAAAATAGTTTATTCTGCATAGACCAACATATAGTAAATATTAAGTACTAACTAATACTAGTAAATGGACCACCGGTTCAAAACGCGGCCCAGACCTGAGAAGACTCCGGCAAGAAACTCAGCGGGCATTTTTTTTTTGTCTATTTACAAATCATTTACTTAGCCTAATGACACCCACGGGAAGAGATGGGGTGACCGTATTACATTAATTAAAACAGTACAAACCTGTAAATGAGTATCGAGAGCCTTTTCACTTTCACACTTGAGACTACAATGTACGCACATGAGTCGCCTTTTGTCTTTGCCTGGATGCATGTTCCAATGGTGAGATGTTAAATTTCTGAAAACAACAATACAATACATATTTACGACTTCTTCATCCGAGGTAGGCAGACAACTTCAATTACTAGTACTCTTATTAAAAAAACTCACTTTTCCATATGAAAGGAGCGTCCGCAGATATCACAGGTGTACGGTCTCAATCCGGTGTGTACATTCTGATGCTGGTCATACCAGGTCTTCGCTTGGAAACCTTTGCCGCAGGTGTCACAGGTGTACTGGAAATAATTATGATGTACAGATTGTCTATCTGTAGATGGCACTAACAAGATCTTTGGCTTGATTTATTACTACATAGTATAACTTGCTAAAACCAAGCGTTTCGTGACTCATCCTTCTTCCTACAGTTCCGGGTCCTTTAAGCGGGGCGTGAAAAAGCATCTGATGAGGCCGTCAAGTCGAGTGCCACCACTTTTAGCATGGTACATGTTTACGATGGTGACCCTCTTTCCGAGACTTTGCCTTTATCTTCACATCAGGTGAGGTGAAGTCAAATTGACGTATCCTATTTAAAAAAACGGATACAAATAGAAGACAAAATTGAATCACATCAGGCGTGTCTCGGTATCCTAGTTGGTTTGGCATTCCCCCTATAAGAGAAAGATCGCAGGTTCGAGTCCTGCCTGAGAAGATTAATGTTTCCCTATATATTCGATTAGTAAATAATAATTCTCACCTTATTCTCATTTTTGTGCACTCTATCCTCATGAGTTTTCAGAGCTCCACTGTAGGCTGTGCTGAACCCACAATTGAACGCACAAAGCATTTTGATTCCGCTGTGCGCTCTGGAGCCATGTCTCATGATGTCTGACACTGTGATGTATGAGCGAGCTAAGAAAATATCACATTAAATTGTTAATATCATGTGGAGATGATAGAAGATAGGATCTGTGGCGTAACGGTAGTGAACGCGACTGCCACGCAGGAGGCCGCGGGTGTCGTGCGGTCCATGGCCCTGTACGGGTGCCCCGTGTGGGCGGACGCCCTGCAGGCCAGGTTCGTGCAACTGCTGCATGCGCCGCAGCAGACGATGGCCTGCAGGGCCATTAGGGGGTACCGCACGATATCCTTTGAAGCGGCGAGTCTCCTAGCCGGATCGCCACCGTGGATCCTGGAAGCGAGATCCCTTGCGGCACTGTATCGGTTCCGTAAGGAGGCGCGGGGGCGGGGCTACGATCCCGAGCCCGAAGACATTCGGGCCGAGAGGTCCCGGCTCCACGGGATCATGGTGGCGGAGTGGGAGCGACGACTTGAGCAACGACGCGCAGGGCATGCCGTCATAGAGGCGGTAAGGCCCATCATGGGGGAATGGCTCGAGAGGCCACATGGCAGCCTCTCGTATCGACTGACGCAGATTATCACCGGGCACGGGTGCTTCGGGCGATATCTGTGTCGGATCGAAAAGGAGCCAACGTCCGAGTGCCATCACTGCGACGCGAGCGAGGACACGGGGCTGCACACGCTCACCGAGTGTCCGGCATGGGCCGGACCGAGGCGGGAGCTAGTGGTGGCCCTGGGAGTGAGAGTTCTCACCCTCGCCACCCTGCTCACAGCAATGGTCCGCTGCGCGGACGCGTGGGCGGCCGGCGTCTCCTTTAGCGAGCAGGTAATGGTCGTGAAGGAGACGGCGGAGCGGGAGAGGCGGCGCGAGCGAGAAAGACTCGCGGATCGCGCCGCCCGCGCGCGCAGGCAACTCGGGCGTCGGAGGGCACTGACTGACCTCCGTCCCCCATGAGCGCGGGCCTGGGGGTGACGGGTGGAGCCACCTGTCACCCCAGCAGAAGCAGGCCACGGCGGCGGCGCGCTGAATAGCGCGCCTCCCCATTCCGGGGGCGAGTTGGGGACACCGTTGTCCCCCCTCCTGAGGAGGGCAAGACCGTAAGGGATGGCCCTGGGTCAGCCGGGGTGCGAGGGATATGTCTATGACAACCTCACCTCCGGCCTAGCACCAAGACCCACAGTCGGCGTGCGGTTTTAGTCGGTTCGAGTCCGACATAACCTCCCCTTCCGGCTCCGGCAGGGGGGGTATCCGAGGGGATTTCCGCACGGAAAAAAAAAAAAAAGCCACGCAGGAGGCGCGGCTTCGATCTCCCCGCAGTGCAAATATTTGTATGCATGACTATGGCTATTTGCATTGTTCTGGGTGATTCTACGTATAATATGTATGTATTTACTAAAAAAAAAGTATCTAAGTATGTATATCCGCATTCTAGATTCCATAACACAACTAGTTAAGCTTTTTTTTTATCGTTCGATAAATCCCCACGGATACCACCCCCACGGAGCCGGTGGAGGTGGTTATGTCGGACTCGAACCGACTAAAACACACGCCGTCTTGGGTCCTTGGTTGCCGGAGGTGAGATTGCCAAAAGCATATCTCTCGCACCCCGGCAGACCCAGGACCATCTCTTTCAAGATGGCCCCCTTCGGGTTGTGGGGACCACAGGGTCCCCATCTAGCCCCGGTTACGGGGAAGCGCACTTCGCGCCGCCGCCGCGGCCTGCTTCTGCTAGGGTGACAGGCGGCTCCACCGGTCACCCCCAAGCCAGCGCTCATGTAGGACGGAGGTCGTTCTGCGACCTCCGACGTCCGGTTCGCCTTCGCTCTGCGCGGGCTTCCCGGGCCCGGAGTCTAGTCCGGACCCGACCGGCCGCCTCCTTCTCGAGCATTACTTGCTCGCAGAAGGAGGCGGCCGCACCACAAGCGTTCGCGCATCTTACCATCGCTGTGAAGCTAGTTAAGCTTAGCATAGATAGCATTGTGTAGAATGTTGTGGAATATTTATTTATTTATTTAAACAGATTGCTTTTCATTGAATAACGTCATAACTTCAAATCGGAAGAAGTCAACATTCAGGACTCCGCTTCTGCTAATTGTCATACCACTTACACTACAAAATGCCATTCTATTTAAGACTTTCTTGATATACGATTAAAGATCAAAGTTAAATGAAAAAAGTTAATACAATTCTTTCATCACTACAAGATGTTAGGTATTTAATATTTTATAGTTTAATTTAGAGTTTATTTTAGAGTTTAAAAGCTAATGGTAAGTCTATAATCACTTGGGATTTAAAACTGAAATTGGTCCCTTTCTGCGGTAGCCTAGTGGTATGGGTAATGGACTGCTGAGACGAGGTCTCGGGTTTGATCCCAGGTTTACCATGGCACACACCAATAACTTTTCGATGCTTTTCGAAGTTATGTGTGTATTTATCGCAGGTTTATAAGTGTCCGGTTAATGGCAATAGGCTCGCCACCTATTACATTGGGACCTAAACATAAACTGGCGAAATGTGGGTGCTAGCACCTCTGCGTACCCCTTCGGGGAATACAGGCGTGAGTTTATGTTATGTATATTATGGTCCCTTTCAAGGAGGAATACTGACTGCCTGAGCTACCTGGATGTGCTAGTTTTTATTCCATTTAGGTTGGATAATCTCTATGAAATTCTCACATTTATGTTTTGGACCGATGCAGGAGCCGTCATTGCCGTCAATCAAAATTTATACCTCGTACTAGCTCTGCACCACCTTATGGTAGACTGGTAGAGAATGCCTAAGGCATTAAGTCTGTCTATGTACAACATGCATAAAGTGTAAATCCATACTAATATTATAAATGCGAAAGTAAATCTGTCTGTCTGTCTGTCTGTCTGTCTGTCTGTATGTTACGCTTTCACGCCTCAACCACTGAACCGATTTTGATAAAATTTGGTATAGGAGTAGATTAGACCATGAGAAAGGACATAGGCTATGTTTGGTCGCTATAACCGACATCCACGCGGGCGGAGCCGCGGGCAAAAGCTAGTAAATAAATAAATATAATTTTGATAAAAGCAAGGTAAAAAAGTAAGTACCTCGGCAAAATAGTTTTGATACTTACAACATAATTTACAAACATAAGGTCTAACACCTGTATGATGTAACAAATGTCGTTTCAAATTCTTTTTAGCATAAATTTTACTGCAACGATCGCACTTGTACATGACTGTACCGTTCACTACCGTTTCTGTGTACGTTACTTCAATTGCATTACCGTTTTTGTTACTATGTTCTTGATGATAGTGTTCTCTTAATTTGTTATGAGATTCACATGTTTTATCGCATGTCAAACAACTGTATTTTTCTAATACATTTTTGGAATCATTCAACATAATAATTGTTCTGTTTCTTATGATTTCAATATTATTAATATTGTTCACTGTATTTGAGGAGTCTTCATTGCTCTTAATTGAACTTAGTGCTATGTTATCTTCTTCATCTGTAGAATTGTTTATAGCAACGTCAAACTCGTCTATTATATTACTTTCAATTTTAATAACTGCATCTTCATTTTCATAGACATTACTTTTTGTAATTACCTCACTGGATATTTCTTCTGACTCTTTAACTACAAATATTTCATTTTTATTAATTCTTTCATTGATTGAATATTTTTTAATATCTTTTTTCATAGGTGAATCATTTGACAAATGTGTATAATAATCTGCCAAAGTACCATTCTCTAAATAGTTTAGTAAGATGTGTTCATTTTCTTTAATTTTCATACAAAATTCATACATTTCTTCTATTTTATTTACACATTTCATACATAACTTGTCCGGTAAATCTTCATTTATGGTTAACTGAAATGTAACAGTAAAATATATATCAGTACTGGCTACCACACTGGAAAAGAGGTGTAACCACTTTCACATCTAAATCACTGAACCGATGTTGATGGAATTTAATATACGGGTAGATTAGACCCTGAGAAAGAACATAGACTATATTTGGTCGCGTTAATCGATATACGCGGGCGGAGCCACGGGCAACAGCTGGTAACAAGCATAGATCAGAGTAATGTATTCAAAAAGGTTTAATGTAATAATTTAGGATAGGTACTTGATAAACAGGAGCCATGGAGAGACTTGCACCCATTCTCAAATATTTTGAATTTTCATGAGATTCGGTTCTCAGCATTCCATGGATTCACCGTGCGGTCGCCGGGTCCACGGCGTGGTACAAAGAGGAACACTGTGACGGCGCCTGGGACTTGCGACCCAGGTGTAGGTTTAGGGTGGCCACCTTGTGATGCATCAGCGCTCACCTCGACCGTCAGTCGTGTTCCCCCCTCTACCTATCCTAATTTGGTAAGATCCTATCAAATAATAATTTTAAATTGAAAAGAAAACTTACGTTGAAAGATAAACAAGTACGAATTTTCGACAATACTTCATGAAATAACTTGTACGGTTCCAAATTAACTTTACTGGCGGATAAACAGAACCGGCACAAGTAGTACTCCATATTTTTATGAGATTTTATTTATCTTATTGCGGCTGGGACGACTGTACTTCTGAGATGTGATTAGTGTATCTTCTTATTTCATTATAGATACGTAGTACATTATCAATTAATCTATGATTATTATACAGGCTCCAGCTCCATCCAGCATCTCAAAGATAATTAGATAAATCTCCTTATTTATTCAATTATATGTACTTTGAAGATAATAAGTAAACATGAAATAAACAAATAGTAGGTGTAGGGCTTAGAGTATATCAAGAGGTGCCATACCTACGAAAAAAAACTGCCTACCTAAACTTGGATTTAATGAATGAATGGAAAGCAGTATGGCGGCCTAGTAGGGAATCCAGTAAACTGTCGATAACTACTTATCGATATAAAAAGGGCACAGACTAAAAATGTATACATTTGAAAGAAAAAATTAAGTGATTAGCTTAAGTGGATGCTGATTATTTGTATTCTCAGGTTGCAGTGTGCTTATGGCTTTCTGTCAGACTTTCCTTGTGATAGCCAGAGTTTCAAATAATTCGCCCAGAAGGACGTAGAATCTACAAAGATTCTTTAGTCTTTGAGTAACGATATAATATATATATATATATATATATATATATATATATTTAGTAGTACTCCAGGTACATAACACATTGGCATAAAAAAAAATCGAATTTTTATTTAATATATTTTTTTTTTTTTTGTAAAAAATGTTTTGGTATCTATTCATCAGTAATACCAGTACCATTATGCGATAGAATAATAAAAAGTCAACGGCATTTCAAAAGTCATTTACTATGTATGGAAAGTGGTCTTCGTTCTTTAAATATTTGGGAAAATATCGATAATTAAAATTCTATCACCGCATCACTAGCAATTTTATTTGACCAATCAGGTGCTACTACATCCCCACTACGTTGGAAAGCAAGATGGAGAATTGGCGTTTTCCTAATATGATTTTATGAATGAATTTCGTAGTAGCTTCACGTCTGTATATTTATGTCTATGATTGATATTGACACGGGGTGCGTCGTGACATGTCTGGGTACGTCAATTCAATAATAATATATTTATACCATAGACATAGTAAATATAAAGACGTGAAGCTACTACGAAATTCATTCATAAAATCATATTAGGAAAACGCCAATTCTCCATCTTGCTTTCCAACGTAGTGGGGATGTAGTAGCACCTGATTGGTCAAATAAAATTGCTAGTGATGCGGTGATAGAATTTTAATTATCGATATTTTCCCAAATATTTAAAGAACGAAGACCACTTTCCATACATAGTGAATGACTTTTGAAATGCCGTTGACTTTTTATTATTCTATCGCATAATGGTACTGGTATTACTGAAAATAAACAAAAATAATTCGAAAATTTCTTTTTTGTCCAAATCGATTTTATTTTTATGCCAATGTGTTATGTACCTGGAGTACTACTAAATATATATATATATATATCGTTACTCAAAGACTGTAAAGAATCTTTGTAGATTCTACGTCCTTCTGGGCGAATTATTCGAAACTCCGGCTATCACAAGGAAAGTCTGACAGAAAGCCCTAAGCACACTGCAACCTGAGAATACAAATAATCGGCATCCACTTAAGCTAATCACTTAATTTTTTCTTTCAAATGTATAAATTTTTAGTCTGTGCCCTTTTTATATCGATAAGTAGTTATCGACAGTTTACTGGATTCCCTACTAGGCCGCCATACTGCTTTCCATTCATTCATAAAATCCAAGTTTAGGTAGGCAGTTTTTTTTCGTAGGTATGGCACCTCTTGATATACTCTAAGATTTATACTCTGTTTACTTTCAGAGTTTTGGGGTCGCTGATTGAGAAATGAGAATATATCCATTTAGCGTTCCGAGATGGCAGACACGCAATTTTCGCCAAAATCGATATGGGAATCGGTTTCAGGGCTTTTGGGGTCGCTGATTGCGAATATATCATCCATTTGGCGATCCAAGATGGCGGACTCGAAATTTTCACTAAAATCGATATGGGTATCGTCTTTACTAGCTTTTGCCCGCGGCTCCGCCGGCGTCGATGACGGTTATCGCGACCAAACATAGCCTATGTCCTTTCTCATGGTCTAATCTGCCCCTATACCAAATTTCATTAAAATCGGTTCAGTGGTTTAGGCGTGAAAGCGTAACATACAGACAGACACACAGACAGAGTTACTTTCGCATTTATAGTATTAGCACAGTCTAACGATTCATACTACATACAGTCGGTCAACGAAGCCGTCTAGACAGAGCAATCGTGCGGGGGGAGAGGGGTGGTGGGGGACGGGGTATTACTCGGTACGCCCATACATTTTACTCGGTACTAAGGATTCAGGGCTGTCTCATTTTTGTAATCACACTGATCACGTGATTTTTTTTTCAAGGCTCGTTTTGTTTGTTAAAATTGATTTTTTTTCGTTTTCTATATTTAGCTATCCAAGATGGCGGACTCGAAATTTTTACCAAAATCGATATGGGTATCGTTTTCAGGGTTTTTGGGGTCCCTGATTGCGAATATAACATCCATTTGGTGATCCAAGATGGCGGACTCGACATTTCCACTAAAATTGATATGGGTATCGTTTTCTGGGTTTTTGGGGTCGCTGATTGCGAATATAACATTCATTTCGCGATCCAAGATGGCGGACTCGAAATTTTTACGAAAATCGATATGGGTATCGTTTTTAGGGTTTTTGGGGTCGCTGATTGCGAATATAACATCCATTTGGTGATCCAAGATGGCGGACTCAATTTTTTCACTAAAATCAATATGGGTATCGTTTTCAGGGTTTTGGGGTCGCTGATTGCGAATATAACATCCATTTGGCGATCCAAGATGGCGGACTCGAATTTTTTACTAAAATCGATACGGGTATCGTTTCCAAGGTTTTCGGGGTTAGGATTACGAATATGTTATTCATGTAGCAATCCAAGATGACTGGATGGCTGATATATTCGTAATTAGCAACTCTGAAAACCTCCAAAACGATGCTCATGTTGACTTTGTGGGAAATTTCAAGTCCGCCATCTTGGATCGCCAAATGGATTTTATTATACGTAATTAGTCAACCCGAAAACTTCGATTTGTTTTTTAAAAATTTCAAGTCCGCCATCTTTCATCGTCGGTAACATGGTCGTCAAGCCCAATAGCAGACAATTGCCGGCAGGTAATCATACGATGGGAAACTGTCGACTCCCAACTGAACGTGTGTAGCCGCAAAACTGACAGCAGGGCATGGCTGCCAGGCCAAAATCACTTTCGTGTGTGGGCGCTGTCGACTTAGGACTGCAGGCCGCCCGATACGATTTGAAACTGCAGGCGAACTGATCGTGGATAGGCTCCTTAAGAATATATCATCAATTTAGCGATCCCGGCCTACCACCAACCCCGAACCCGAACCCGCATCCGATTCAATATCCAAATTCAAGTCGGAATCGAAATATAAATTCGAAATCGAAAACGAAATCGAATTTGAAACCGTAATCGAAATCGAAACCAAAATCCAAAAACTCAGACTTAAAATATTACGTTTGTTTGATCATAATTGGTTGAGTAGAACCGGAGATATAACCAAAAGTCGCAATAGCCGACATCCATGCGAGCGGAGCCGCGGGCATCACCTAGTAATATAAATTAGCGTGAGTTGATGTGCCTTGACAGAACAAAGAGAACGAATAGGGGTTATGTATAGAATATTACAGAAAAATTATATATAAAAACTGAAGTGACAACCCTGACAAAACTGCAAAAGGCGGCATTTCCGCAAACATCAAACGCGATGAACTACTGTAAGATCTCTCGTTATACTGTGGTATTAGTATGGATTTAGCAATCCAAGATGGCGGACTCGAAATTTTCACCAAAATCTATATGGGTATCGCTTTCAGGGTTTTTGGGTTCACTGATCCGCCATAGAGGCTGTCAGTTGATGATGATGATGACGATGAATGAGATGATTGCTGCCTCAACAAAATTGTGCGGACTGTACCAGAAGCTCCCTAGGGAGATTGGACTTGTGCGTTGTCCAAAACGATAAGTCTAAAAATGCACCATTTTTTATACATAAAAACTTGATTTTACACCAGTTTTGAAAAATAATATACTAGTACCTAAAACTCACTCTGCATTGGCACCTAAAACTCAATCTTGTCTGTTAGCATTTTAAGTTTATGGTACTGACACGGTCACGGTGTCACGGGTCGAGCCGTTCATCCGTCCACACTTAGCGTACATGATGTACAGTAGCGATGTCACGATGTCCGGTCCGTTGTCCGTGTCACTAATGTGGACGCACCATAAGGATTCTGCCCAATTCTGCCTGTTAGGTCAACTGACATCAAGGTGTGACAGGCAATGGTTTATTTAGTTCCTTTCGGAACAGGCTAAGGTACTATGAACATGCGGTCTTGTCATCAGTTATTATAATTATTTACTTCATTGAAATGATTGGGGATGGTATTAATGATGATGAGTTGATGATGTTGTTGATGATGATGATGGATGCCTTTGTAAAGTTTTGGGAACTTTACTAAAAGCTCCCTGGGGAGATTTGGATTGAACACGTTTTCACAGTAATATGCCACTTTCTTACACGTGTGTGCGTTGTCCAAGACGTTATGGGCCATAACGTCTTGGACAACGCACACACGTGGCTAAAAATCCAACATTTTATGCGTCCTCTACACATCTACGCTTTCCCGCCAAAAATCCCGCCCTCGGTAATTCTTCTTCTTCTTAATGGCTTCTGCAGTAAATCGCTGCAATTTGCCAATGTCAAGAAAAATGTATTTATAAAATCATTAATGGCGAGACAAGGTAATGGGCTATTTGACTAAATCGTCAATTCTTCCCAATACTGCTTTATTTTATTTTGCTAAGCATATTTTTTATAGCTTGCATAGCATAATATAGCTTGTTCTGAAAAAATATGCTTAGCAAAATAAAATATTGCTTATGTCCAAACTGAAACTATGACTTTACATTAGTTGAAATTGCCAAACAAAGTCAAAATATAAACAATCAAATACAATTCAATTAAATAACTTTTTAGATTCCTCATAAAATTTTAAAAATAACTTTTATTAGGTATAAACTATATACTTGTAAACGCAACGTAGACCGAGATAAATGCGACATTCTCTTGCACTCCATACATTTGCACTACGCGCTACCGAAGCGTGACGTCACAATTTCGTGCGACTTTGTATGGAGCGTTTTCAGGCGGCGCGATTAATTGAATTTTTCAAAATCAAATATCTTGAAAACTATTTGTCGTACGAAAATTTTACTTTTACAATTAATTTCGTTATAATAATTTTTCGAAAGTAAAAAAAACCTTATATTTTGTCAAGAGTGTCAGCAGTGTCATGTCATTATTGTCATTCATTCTGTTATGTCAAAGTAGTAAACACAGTAAAAACTATAAATCAGTAATGTACAATTTTGTACACCATTAAAAATATTATAGCACTTTGTTAATAGTTTACATAATTATATTATGTAGAATGTATGTACTGATTTCTTAATTTTAAAAGTAAAAGTGAAGTTCATGTGATAGGTGACTGAAATACATAATAAATATTGTGAATAAGCAGCTGAGATCATCACAGATTATCATGATAACAATACGAAGTATTGAAGTATTGTTTTTTTAAATTATTAACACTAGACTATGCCTGCTGTATGTATTGTGCCAAGCATATAATTGTGGCACATTCTTAGAATTGCAATGTCGGAAAGGCAACGCGAAGCAGAAATGATCACTCTCCACAAAATATTATTTATCGTTTTTTCTTTTTCAATAATCTGTAAATATTATACGGGTAAAACACCCACAGAGGTGATAGTCAAAGATCCAAAATTCAGTGTTCTTTCGCCATACAGCGATCAGAAAATAATACTCAATGATGTTTATGAACAACTTATCGACTTGCAGAATTTCTCCTTCATACATAATCCACAGCCATGCAAAAACTACTCAGCTGGGCTGTTGTTAGTGGTGATAGTATCTTCAAACCCGAATAATTCTAAACATAGAGAGACTATCCGAAGTACTTGGGGCCGAAATTATGACTTTACAAAAGTTGTGTTTTTGATGGGAGAATCACAAAATATCACTGTTTCCAACCAAATAAATAAAGAAATTATGAGATATGGGGACATTGTACAAGGAAACTTCGTGGATGCATACAGGAATATGACGTACAAGCATGTCATGGGGTTAAAATGGGTAGCACACCATTGTCCTTCAGCCAAGTACGTTTTAAAAACTGATGATGATGTTTTAGTTCATTCACGTGAACTCAGGCATTTTCTTGCAAGAGAACTGTCACCCTGGGGCAGTAAAAACTTGATCATGTGTCAAGTATTAGAGCATGCATTAGCTCAGAGATCAAACAGATCAAAATGGAAGGTTACCACTGACGAATATGATCAAAAATATTACCCGACGTATTGTGCAGGTGAGTATTAATGACCTTACTAGCTTTTGCCCGTGGTTCTTCCCGCGTGGATGTCGGATATCGCAACCAAACATAGCCTATAAAAAGTAAATAAAATATAAACATATTTATAACTCTAAAAGTATAATTAATAATAAAAAAAATAATATAATGAATAAAATAATAATTTTAAATAAAAAAAATAATAATATAAAAATCCAATTTTAATCAATTTTCTCTTGCTATAATTATTAAAATAGAAATTCAAATTCTTAATAAAATCAAGGTCTAATCTACCCCTATACCAAATTTTATCAAAATCGGTTCAGGGGTTTACTTGTGAGAGCATAACGTACAGACAGACAGAGTTACTTTCGCATTTATAATATTAGTATGGATAAAAAGCCTTCATAAACATAGTTCAATTCATCATTAGGCTTGCGTCTTCCTAAAAGCAAGATTAACCTACACCAAGTTACATCACAGCGATTCAAATGATAATGGACTCTGCTCTATTTTATGATAATCATACTTATGACAGTATTCATTTCCAGGTTGGGCGATATTGTACTCTCAGGACGTCATTCACAGACTTTTAACTACTGCGCAATCATTACCATACTTCTGGATAGACGATGTCCATATAACCGGGATCTGTGCTGAAAAGATTGGTGTACCTCGGACGGTATTATCCACTCTAATGTTGTCACAGTTGCGTGTGAGAGTATTGAAGATTTTTGGACCAAAATATGCTGGGCTGTTTTTATTTGGACCACCCGATCTTAATTCGGTGGCAATCAAAGATATTTGGAAAGCCATTCCCGCATAGTATTTTAAGGAAATTTAGTTTTTATTGTATTTTGTTGTTATGTAATACATATTGTAGTAAGCTGTATGGTACAAAGAAATTGGATTCCCAGTGCCGTACAAAAAGGAGTGCTAAACCTGTGCGCATAGGTGTCAAAATTTATTATCTAGCCTCTGCATCACATACAAGACTCCGATTCTGCTAATTAACAACCATTGTTATACCATCAACACTGTAAAAATGACTTTATGAATATCAGTTTAAAGTTCAAAATTAAATGAAATGAAATAGTTCATTGCATTTTCATGATGCTATTTAATTTTAGTCTTTATCTGTGTTGCAGTAAAGTCTAAAATTTAATGACTTCTTTTGCAGTATCAGTACAGTGGTCGCTAATTAACAGTTTCGAGGTCCCTGGGCGACGCGTTAGCTGTTCAAAGGTATATTGTTTAAGCCGAACCATATACATTTTGACCCAAATCGCGAAATATAAAGGCCCTGGCGCACGTGGATTTTTTGTATTAATCTATGCTTGGTGAATTTGAGCTCGTCCACCGCAGTAGCACCCCTTGCTATTCAAAATACATCCAAGAAACATAACATATAGAGCACAATTTAGGTTCAAGATATATGGTTCGACTTATATCTATGCCATGATCGCGTTAATTCCAGTTACATGCATTATATTTCTTTTGCGGACTGAACTACATTTTTTTTTTCGTGCTGAAATCCCCTCGGATACCCTCCCTTCCGGAGCCGGAAGGGGAAGTTATGTCGGACTCGAACCGACTAAAACCGCACGCCGACTGTGGGTCGTAGTGCTAGGCCGGAGGTGAGGTTGTCATCGACCTATCCCTCGCACCGCGGCTGACCCAGGGCCATCCCTTACGGTCTAGCCCTCCTCAGGTGCCGACTGAACTACTGAAGACAAGTCATTGCTTAGGACCAAGTGAAATTTCACTCTGTTGTAAAGTTATTTTCTTATTACGTATTGTTTTATTGATAAGACATCCCTTTTTAACTATTTTTTTATAGTTTATATAGATAAACCCTTAATAATGTATGTATGTAGGTACCTATTTGTTATTCTTAGATCATTTCTATGTAATTAATTTTCTGTAAGCCAGAAAATATTCATATTATTGAATAAAGTTCAATAATATGAAATTATTTTTAAGAAAAAAATTCTCGTTCGAATCACAATCTCCCATTGTCCTACGTGAGCGTCAAACGCGCTAACGCGACGCGTTTCGACGCCATTTCAAATGAAGGCATTCCTTTATTGTGTCCTACCTCCTACGCAGTGTCGCGTGAAAATGTCACACATAGGTGTCGCTTACGCGCGCTGTCGCCTTTGTTGCTCACGTAGGTCAACGGGTCAAAAATGGTCACGATTTATAACCGACCGAAAAAGAAGAAGGTTCTTTATGAAAAATGTGTTTCGAGAATATGTTACGCGAATATGTTACGCCATTTTATATAACAATTATTATACTTGTGTTTGTGTGTCTATTAGTCTATAAAACTAATAAGTTTATAAGAAATATTATATTAAGTGTTAGTTATACCTAACTCCTAGTTTATTTATAGGTATAGGTTGGTAATAGATCTCGTTGTTTAATTTAGTCACGAAAAAGGAAAAGATAACCAAAGATTCCATAAACATATTTTGTTAAGTTAAGTATAGATATGTAAGATTGTGTCTTCTTGCAGGGGAATTAGAGTTCTGCCACTAGGACGCCATAACGACGTCACCGGCTACGTCCAGCAGTTAATATTAAAATGTATGGTAGGCACCTAACTCATTTGCCGACAGCTTAGCAATCATACATTTCAATTTCAGACTAAAAGAATATAGAAATAGATAAAAGAATATCAGAATCTATCCTTCGTATGATGTGTTTTTACATCTTTTTTAGCACACAATACGACATATTTTAAATTTTTTATTCGACAGCGATTAGATGTGTGCACTCGAAGTGCGAATCGAATGCGTGTTCTATTACTATTTAATATTCCACTACGCGGCTCATGCGCTAGTACGTACTAAGCGCTCCGTCCAAGTCTTTTAGTCTGAGATTTCGATATTAACTGCTTGGTTACGTGGTCGGCGACTTCGCTATTGCGTCCTTGTGAGGCAGAGCTCTTAGTTTGAATATACTCTGTGTGTGTGAACTATACCTAGAACTCCCTGCCAGCTCACGTGTTCCCTTCTTCCTACAGTCTCGGGTCCTTTAAGCGGGGCGTGAAAAGGCTTTTGATGAGGCCGTCAAGCCGAGTGCCACCACTGTTAACATGGTACATGTTTACGATGGTGACCCTCTTTCCGAGACTTTGTCTTTGGCTTACCATCAGGCGAGGTGAAGTAAAATTGACGTGTCCTTTATAAAAAAAGGTGAACCTCAGACGAAAACAACAACATACACATAATGAATAGAACTAAAGAGTGAAACTGCTTAAAGTAATACGAAAGTCGCTCCCACTCGCTCGCACTCCTTGTGTGTAGGTATGCACGAGTGTGAGCGGAATAATACCTACTGCTTTAGTATTCCTTTATTTTTTTATATAATTGGTCCATCAATTGACTGCACCCCGCTAGATAGTAATAAAGCTGACGTGCAGTCCAGAAGATACAGATCATCATTCTCGATGCTATTGAACGTAAAAATGGTGGTCTCTAACTTTACGGCCTTGATAGATGCCTTTTCACGCCCCGCTTTAAGAACCCGGGACTGTAAGAAGAGGGAAACACGTTTGCGGGGAGAGCATTCCAGCTCTTTATCGTGCGGCAGAGGAAGAATGCCACTTAGAGTTTTTTTTTATCGTGCGCAAAATCCCCACGGATACCACCCCCACGGAGCTGGTCGAGGCGGTTATGTCGGACTCGAACCGACTAAAACGCACGCCATCTTGGGTCCTTGGTTGCCGGAGGTGAGATTGCCGAAAGCATATCTCTCGCACCCCGGCAGACCCAGGACCATCTCTTCCGAGATGGTCCCCTTCGGGTTGTGGGCACCTCGGTGTCCCCAACGAGCCCCGGGTACGGCGAGGCGCACTTTGCGTTGGAGCACACCGAACTGCAATTTGCTCGCGCACTTTTTAAGTGTTAGTTAATTGTCAACCTTATGTATGTAGGTATATATAATACATTGCAAAATTGAATCGAAGCTGCTGCGAGCATAGACTAATGTAATATAATCTAGACGTATATTCAATTTTGCAATGTATTACACATATATAATAAAGAAAAAAAGATATTAATAAAATATTTACATACATAATGCGTCGTGGAATTCCTCCGAAAATTCAGTTTAAATACTAAAAATCTAAATCGAGCTAATAGTTTTCACCTAGTTTATATTTTTTTTACTAAAGAGATGTTACTAAAGAGATTGTTTACCTTTGTAAGTAAGCAAATGGAGTAGGTATAGGTATATTACCTAATGAAAACGTACTATACAAAGAGTGCCTGCCTTTAAAGGATAATACCTATTGAAGGAGTAGCGGCCGGCAGCAATTCTGTATTGTCAAAAGTAACTAAATATAAATATCTCTAAAATTTATCAAACACCCAGATTGTATAGTCGTTTCGTAGAAAAAGATTTTTATAATGTGTGGCCGATTCCAGTCAGCGCCGACAGATTTGGGCCGGATAGTCTATGGCCGTGAGGCAAATGACCTCACAATTAGCAGGCAGCCGACTGGCCGACTAGTGCAAGCCATTTTCAACCTTAATGACATCACATAGAACAGAGTATTTTTTCGAATATTCGTAATCAGCAGCATCTATTTATGCGACATGACACGTAATTAAGAAAATGTTATTAGGGTGGAAAATCGTTTTTCTGTTCTTAATAGTCCTTGTTAGGTTAGAGTCCCACAAAACATGCCCACCTAACGATTTTGCTAGCGAAACTGCGTCCGAAATCTTTGGCACAAAGTTACAAACTAATTTGATTATTAGATACCTGTGGAAGAAAATGTTGCACATTGTGAACACACATTGTGAACACCATGGTGAATGTTCTGACGAGCTCTTCCAATTAGTCCCACCCTCCCCTTTCCTTCACAGGACGACACGTGCAGGGCTAAGATGTCATCCATTTACGGTGCAGAGTATACCTGCTAGAACCAAGCGTTTCAGTGATTCATTCCTATGCCGCACCACTAAGACCTGGAATTCCCTGCCAGCTCACGTGTTTCCTTCTTCCTACAGTCCTGGGTCCTTTAAGCGGGGCGTGAAAAGGCATCTAATGAGGCCGTCAAGCTGAGTGCCACCACTGTTAACATGGTAAATGTTTACGATGGTGACCCTCTTTCCGAGACTTTGCCTTTAGCTTAACATCAGGCGAGGTGAAGTCAAATTGACGTGTCCTGTGTAAAAAAAAAAAAAAAAAATTTGCCGTTGTCTTTCATCAATGTTGGTGTCTACACTGTTGATATGGCCTAATAAATGAATAAAATATACGATAATAATTTTCTTCCACATTGTATGTTATATTTATCCACCTAATGTAAAATTATTGTTATTTGTTGCTAACTTGTATTGTACCTGTAAAGTGCTAATAAAGACATTTATATGTGCCTTAAACTTGGTCTTCTTTATATCTCCTATTCTTAGATAGGTACCTATATGGGTGTACTAGGTTTCTAGCCCTGCAGACTCGTAGTCACACCAGTTAGTCACACCACCAATAACACAACACCTTTTATCACTTAATAATTAGTGCGGTGACACCATACCTCATTATCTCTATCGATATTTCGGCTTATTACCGATTCCCCCGAAAATTGTTCCAAATAGGGTTTTATCCAAGGTTCATCTTTTTTATTTCACTTGGGTGGTAGCGTAGACAGAGAAAAACGCCCGCTCAATGCAAATATTTGTATGTATGAATATGGGTATTTTCATTGGCCTGGTCGTGCCTTGGAGAACGTTGAGCTGTCGCGGGTCGCTCCCGGTTGCCATACGGACATCTATGGCCGTCGTTACGAGTAGTTGGCGCCCTAAAAAATCCAACAACATGTCTTGTTTAACTGCAAAGGTTAGATATCGCCTTTGCGTTATGATAGACAAGGCTGTCCCCGACTCGCCCTCGGGATGGGGAGGCGCGTTTTTCAGCGCGCCGCCGTCGCCGCCGTGGCCAGTTTCTGCTGGGGTGAAAAGCGGTTTCGCCCGTCACCCCCAGGCCCGCGCTCATGGGGGACGGAGGTCAGTCAGTGCCCTCCGACGCCCGAGTTGCCTGCACGCGCGGGCAACGTCCATAGTTCAATTCCTTCCAACAAAATCGGTCTTTGATGTCAATCGTTATCAATGTGCACGTGAAAGCAATTCGATAGTGGAGTAATGTGCTTGGTGTAATAAAATTTAAGTATGTATGTAGTAAAATAGTGTTTATTCAAACAATTCGAGCTATGTGTAGTCGCATTCACAAGTTGCATACTAAAGCGTTCCAGTTTATCTTTAACAAGAGCTCTAAAACGTTTCTTCCCTAGTAATAAAGAAATGTAATGTTAAATTGAAGCTCTGAAGATTACAAAAACATTTATACGGTATAGCAGTACAGTACAGTATAATGGGTACCTTTTATTTGTTTTTTTTTATACATACCTACATAAATATGATCACGCCTTTATCCTCGAACCAAGTAAAACCGCACGCCGACTCAGGGTCGTGGTGCTAGGTCGGAGGTGAGGTTGTCGAATTCCGGGATTAAAAAGTGTTCTTGGTTTTCGTGCTAAAAATCTCGGTCTAATAAAAAATTATTATGCTGATGGCAATTGGCTCGTTACACGAACGTCGTCGTGTTGACGTCTCTGCAGTTATATGACTATAGATATAGGTAGTGACTGAAAAAGTCACATTCAGAGTAGCCTCAGCATGGTGACATTGACATATCTCTTCCATTTCTTCTCTGTTCGATCAAAGAATTTGAAGAAATTTGTCCAGATAATGTTTGCCCGCGGCTCTGCCCCCGTGGATGTCGGTTATCGTGACCGACTATGTCCTTTCTCATGGTCTAATCTACCCCTGTACCAAATTTCATCAAAGTCTGTTCAGTGGTATAGGCGTGAAAGCGTAGTGTACCAACAGACAGACAGACATAGCTACTTTCGCATTTATAATATTAAGTATGGATTTCACCTGAGTACCAATCTTTTACCATCCATAGCTCGCATTTCAATAATTAGCAGACGAATGTATTTCTTGGCCGTATTGCTTCTGAACAATGTAATCGTATCAAGTGGAATTAAAGAAGTTAAGTGCAAAGGTGTGGCGTTCCTGGACAAATATTATGAGCAGGAGAAACTGTTCGAATCCCGGAACAGAGCCACGAATTTGGTAGTTCACAAGTAAGTTTAGTAAATAAGACTATTCGTTTTGTGCTTGCTGAGATACATATATACATACAATTTCCGCCATCGTTCCACGCAACAGCAGTTCCACACCACCTCTGGCGGTCCACAACTGCAGTGCGTTTCTCGAGAAACTTTCTGCCTCGCACAACTAAACTGTGGAATGAACTGTCACCAGCGGTATTTCCGAACCAATACGACCTTCAAACCTTCAAGAAAAGAGCGTACTCTCTTTTAAAAGGAAGGCAACGCACATGTGACTCCTCTGGTGTTGCGGGTGCCGGTGTGGCGGCGGTGATCGCTTACCATCAGGCTCTAAATACCCGTAACGACTGCCATAGACGTTCGTATGGTATCCGCGACTGACGGCTTAGCATGCTCTCCGAGAGATGACCAGACCAATGCAAGTACATTCATCCATATTTTTTTGCACTGAACGAGGATCAAACACGTGCCTATATAGTGGCTGCGTTCACTACCGCCACAGAGGCTGAATGCCCTAGAATATTTACGTACTTTGTGTATGTTCTGTTAGTACTATTTTCTTTTCTGTGGTTTTATCCTTCTCATATGACTATCGTAGACGGTAGAGAGAGTAAAGGTATTCGACTCTTCCCTCAATCTTAAACCTCTTTCCCCAAAATCTTAAATCTGGCTACATCCGTTCTACATTACTGTAGGAAGAATCCATTCGCAGTAGTAATACTCTGGACATCTTCAGGAGAAGAACTAGGGAACATTTCCTATCACAATAATATAGTCTGTATATTTACGTATCTATTTATGCATGTATGTCTATGTATGTCTATGTATGTATATGTATAGTTTGTATATATGTATGTGTGTATGTATAATTGTCTAGGTGGTATGTATGTATGTATGTATGTATGTATGTATGTATGAATAAATATTATAGTATGTATGTGTGTATTGTGTATAATGTACCCGTTTAGGTACACTTTCTTATTCATGTTCCTTTATATATGTATATTTTCTGTTCTTTATGTACACTTCACATCCCCCTTCACGACCATAACTTCTCTGTCACTCAAAGGTTTGCTGGTAGAGAACTCATTTTGAGTTAAGCTCGCCTTTGTACATGTTATCTGAAATGTTTTGTGTATAATCTCTGTACTTTTTTTGTGTACAATAAAGAATTAAATTAAAATTAAAAATTAAAGAATATATATGGTCTTTTGTTACATAATAAATATGGTCTTTTGTCGACAGGTATACTGATGACCTGTTCTTTACTTATACGGATTGGGACGGTGTTGCTCCTGGGCTAAAATCGAAGCGCTGTAGCATCCAGAATAGAACCTGCATAGTAATTAGGAAAATAGTGAACGCACGCGCCATAGCCTACTACCACAAGACAAATACCATATACATAGGAGGCGAGGGTCTCTATGGATACAATTATACGACACACAAGGCCTATATAATAGATAAAATGGGCAGAATAACGCGTATGTTCACCTACAGAAATCTCTACGTAATATGTGAAAAGCAACTCTTTATTTACGGAAATGGGACATTGTTTTATGTACCAGAAGCGATGGGGATCGAAGTTGAAAATTTCTTTATTTCTAAATACTTATCTATATACATGTCTAATAAAACTGGTTTATACAAAGCTGAAAAGCCTAAAGATTCGCTTTATGCTCTAAGTAACACAGTAAGAGTAACACAAATTAACCAAGATCAAAGAACCGGTGATGTGTTTTTTGCTACTGACAACGGAATTTATATAGATTTGGGCAACCGCAAAATAATGAAAGTATCCATGATCAAGAAAGCATTTGGTATAACGTTTCGATACAGAGGATCTAGATTCGATGGCAGCCAAATAATATATTCAACTTTAAATTCCATATTTATGTTAACGTTAAGCAATAATAGTGAATTGTGTTTGAGAAAGAAAGATAAAAATATCGCTTATACGCCATTTGTACCTAAGTTCTCCCCTGATAAGCTTTCTTTAAAAGTCTGAGTAAGAATTACAATTGTAGTTTTTTTTACGCGGGGCCTATGGGTTGGTGCCTTCTAGGTAAATATCCCAGTGAGTGTTTTACTATTTGGACTAATTTATTGTTAAACTAGCTTACCCGCGACTTCGTCCGCGCTAAGCAGTATTCTGCCGTCTCTACCACGGTGAATGTTCTGATGAGCTCTTCCAATTAGTCCCACCCTCTCCTTTCCTACACAGGACGACACGTGCAGGGCTAAAATGCCATCCGTATACGGTGCAGAGTATACCTGCTAGAACCAAACGTTTTAGTGGCTCATTTTATGCCGCACCACTAAGACCTGGAACTCCCTGCCAGCTCACGCGTTTCCTTCTTCCTACAGTCCCGGGTCCTTTAAGCGGGGCGTGAAAGGGCATCTGATGAGGCCGTCAAGCTGAGTGCCGCCACTGTTAACATGGTACATGTATACGATCTTTCCGAAACGTTGCCTTTAGATTAACATGTGAAGACAAATTGACGTGTCCTTTATGAAAAAAAGTTATAAATAGTGTAACTAATACGACGTGTTAGTGGTATGCCAGTGATTGACAATTAGCAATATTGAAATCTAGCCCCTCAAAACATGTGGCAATTCGCTGACTGGCGTATCGTGGAATAGAATCACAAATATATGGGACAAATATAAAGAGAAGGGAAATTTAAAGTGATTCAGGTGTGGCTCAGCTCAGTTGGAAGAGCATTCCGAGAAGAGAAAGGTCGTGTGTTCAGGTCCTACTTGAGCGCTTCTTTTTCCCGATGTATTTAGAAATATATGGGATTTGACGTATATGACATTCGTTGACTGACATACATTCGTCATTCAATCTACGATACGCTTGTTAACCAAGTGCCACTTGTTTAGAGGGGCAGGTTAATTGGTAATAACATTTCTATCCAGGCGGTTCTATGCAGGCGCAAATGTATTTCTTGGTTTTAATACTTTGGGCTAGTTTACTAGCATCAAGTGGCCAGAACCTCACGGCATGCAACTCTGGAGTAGTATTTTACGACCACTATTATATGAAGTATAAACTTTTTGGATCCCTCAACCAACCTACGAACTTGGTGTTGGATAGGTAAGTAGTGAAAAAAAAAATTCATATATACTATATCTTTTTTTTTTCGTGTGGAAATCCCCTCGGATACCTCCCCTGCCGGAGCCGGAAGCCTATATCGGACTCGAACCGACTAAAACCGCACGCCGACTGTGGGTCGTGGTGCTAGGCCGGAGGTGAGTTTGTCTTCGACATATCCCTCGCACCCCGGCTGACCCAGAGCCATCCCTTACGGTCTGGCCCTCCTCGGGTGATACCTCGTGCCAAATGGATTGAGAAAGAAGATCAGTAGGGGTTGTAAACATTTTTCATACTGTAACGCACCCGTATGGACCTATAATTTTGTTATACAAAAATCACTACTTAAACTATATTTACTGAACACTTTATTCTCGCTAATATTCTCCAGAGAAACTTTAAATTTTCTTAGTACATCACGTCAGAGGTAGCATCATACAATACACCTGATGGGTGAAGTTTAAACTAACAACCTCCTAAATTGGAAGCATCTACAACTTAGTTAGTTTGCCAAGGACACCTCATTGCTACGGTGCTATCGTATAATGTTGCAAGTAAACCAGAATTTGTTTTTGTCCACAGGTCTACAGACAATTTGTTCTTCACCCATTTAGACTGGAAAGCCTATGATATTGTAAAAGATACTGGTGCAAGCTTTAAAATCGTCAAATGCAACATTACTGAAAGAACATGTACGGAAATTTCGAATATAACAGATGGACATGCTGTTGCGTACGATCCGATGACACGTACGATTTACTTGGGGGGTGAAAATGGTGTCTACCTCTACAATCGCGAGTCACAAACGGTGGAATTACTTACTGATCGTGACCCCAATGTAAGGCACATTTTCATCCAAAGAAACTTTTATATCATTCGCGAAAAGAAGCTCTATATTTTAAGAAGCAACAGTACCTTTGTAATCGTACGAGAAGCTAGAGATATAGAAATAGAAAATTTCTTCGTATGCAGAACGTTCTCGATATACTACTCGAACTCCAGTGGCTTGTTTAAAGCCAAAACGACTACTTCTCCAGTTTACTTGCTGAGTGATTCTGTGAGAGTTAGCCAAATAGCGCAAGATTATAGGCGTGGAGGTGTATTTTTTGCTGCTCAAGATGGGATATACATGGACGATATTTTAGAAAATAAACTCATTAAAGTAGCCGATATCAAACGGGTTTTAGGCATAACATTTAGATATGTACAGCCAGAGGGTGCTAAAAATTTAAGAACACAGGTGATATATTCAGATAATCGTGCAATATATTTACTGAACATCAGTAAACATAGTAAATATTGTATGGGACTTAAAAATAATGTATCCGCTACCAGTGCTACCACTCCTGAACTCGATAACACAACACCAATTGATAACAGTTTATTTTTAAAGTTCAGGAGAAAACAGTAAATTAGAACATTAAATTTTACCGTCGTTTTATTTATAGCCCCCCAATAAATAGTACCTTTGCCTATCAAAAATGATATAATCAACAAATTGTGAAGGAATGAGGTGTGATGTTCCTCCAACACAAAGGGAGGATCCTCCCACCAGGCAAGGTAATCACGCCTGGCGGGCCGCGGCCCAACTATCGTTGTTGGGATGTTGTATATCTATTGTACCAGCGGCGCGAGAATTTCACTTTCGCGATGCAGGATTCGTAGTGAGATAGGTAGTGGTTCGGCTTGATGTCGCTAGATGACGCTAGGTATATGTGGTATCGCCTCTCGCTACCAAATCAAGTAGCTTATCGCAGTCCATCGCTTTACATAAGCGTTTCCCAATGTTGGGAGGATTAATAAACAAGTACGAAATGACAGGACACGCTCACAGTTCGGTAAATCATCAGTCTGATGGTCCGCTGATTTTTCTCTGAATTGTAATCAGCAGTGACAATTGAATCGCTAACGTTAAAGCTATCAAAAATCAATCAATTCCTGATTCGTTTAGCTAGAGCAGAGCAATCTGCAACGGTAAGTTATCTATGTATAATGGAATTGTATGGGAAGCAGTTTTCAGCTTAGTTACAATGTCTGATTGTCTGACTTCCCAACTGTAAGAGGCCTAAACCAGAGCTTCATTCGACAATAAGCAGGTATAGTCTCTTAGGTAGGTTGATATGGGTTCCATGGGTCTTGGTAATGCCGCACTTCAGGACACCAATTTTGCAATAAAATTTCAACCACTCTCTAAGTACTGTAACACTGCAAAAAATGCCATTAATGTTATTTTTCTATCTCTCTTTTCTTTTTTTATTTATCTAGACTTTATCTCTAAAGAGTTAAATGAAGAACATCATTACATAATAAACTCCCGCCTGTATTCCCCGAAGGGGTAGGCAGAGGTGCTTAAATGAAGAAGAGTTTAGTAAATTTCTTCATTCACTACAAAATGCAATTTACTTTTGACTCTAATTGAGTTTAAATTTGAACAACATTTGAATGATTTTTTATAGCATTTATTATGCTAACCTTAAAATTTTAATATATTGGGAAAATAAAATGCTCAAGTTGGCTTGAACCCACGACCTATCCTTTAAATTACTTCAAATTTCCCTTCTCTTTAAATACGTCTTCAAGGACTCAGTAGGAAGAGCATTCCCCCTGTAAGGTATCGTTGGTTCAAGTCCCACTTGAGCATTTCATTTTCCTGATATATTCGAATTTTAACAACATTAATAAATATTTAATAAATATTCCACAACATTCTACACAACGCTATCTAGACCCATTGTAAGCTTTTATAGCTTGTGTTATGGAATCTAGAATGCGGATAAACATACTTATATACTTTTTTTTTGTAAATATATACATATTATACATAGAAACACCCAGACAAATGCAAATAGCCATATTCATGCATACAAATATTTGCACTGAGCGGGAATCGAACCCGCGCCTCCTGCGTGGCAGTAGCGTGCACTACCGCCACGCCACAGAGGCTGTCAAAATTACAGTAAAGTCAAGTGTGAAAGTGACGGAGAATAAATGCAAAGTATCAACACGCCATCTCTTTCGAAGGCTGTCGTCGTGACTGCGTAGACTTGTTCCCATTCAAACTCTAAACATGATCTTTAAAACACACATTGTTTTCAGCGTCATGTATTTGTTGTTCTTCGTATTCAGATTAATAGTCGCTACTGAAATACAGCCCATATGTGATGGTGTAATAGTAGGCCATCATTATCATGAGAGGCAGATGTTGTTCGGGACATTGGACACCCCAACGAATCTACTTATGCATAAGTAAGTACAATCCATCCATCCATACGATGTTGCGTCTTTGGCAGTATTCTACCGTCTCTACCATGGTGAATGTTCTGATGAGCTCTTCCAATTAGTCCCATCCTCTCCTTTTCTACACAGGACGACATGTGCAGGGCTTAGATGTGACCCGCATACGGTGCAGAATATATCTTCTAGAACCAAGCGGTTCAGTGAATTATTCCTATGCCGCTTCATTAAGACCTGGATCTCCCTGCAGCTCAGTGTTTCCTTCTTCCTACAGTCCCGGGTCCTTCTAATAAGGCCTTCAAGCTGAATGCCACCATTGTTAACATGTTTACGATGGTGACCCTCTTTCCGAGACTTTGCCTTTAGCTTAATATCAGGCGAGGTGAAGTCAAATTGACGTGTACTTCTATAAAAAAACATACTCACGCCTGCAACGTGACGATATCACGATGACGACTGTTATATAATATACTTACTTCAAATCCCATATAATATATTTGTCATTCTTAGTATTCCACGATACGTCGCTCGGCCCGCAAATTGCCGCTTGTCTAAACGGGATGTGAAGTCAAATGACCCGCTAAACCCAAGAGAAAGTCTCCGACAGATATTTTAATCATCAAGTGTACCATCTATATGCTTTGAATACCTTCGACCTCGGTGGGATTCCCTCTTACTACAAAAAAACACAATACATGTCCAATACGTGATTATCTTCTTTCTTTTTTTCTTTCTTTGTAGGCTTTTTTTTATCTTTATTTATTTTGGGGTTTTGATCCAGTAAGGATATGTCAACCCCATCGTACCTTATGGGGTCTAAGTAGTACCTACACTTGTTATAGGTAATCATTGCTGAACTATTGTAATCAGGTGACATAGTTTTTGGGCGGCTTCGGATCTTGGATAACTCATAATACTTTGTATTAGACCCACATCCAGAGTAATTACTTTTAATTCGTGGAGCAGAGCCACACTTGTGTAGCATTGCATTACATTTTAAGTGGCAACACTTGATGTCTATGATATGTCAGGGCTGTCAGTGTGACAAGGCCCGCCAAAAAATTGCGACAGAGAAAAGTTTCGATTATTGTAAAAAAAAGTGTATACTTCAAAGGCGTGAAAAGGCATCTAATGAGGCCGTCAAGCTGAGTGCCACCACTGTTAACATGGTAAATGTTTACGATGGTGACCCTCTTTCCGAGACTTTGCCTTTAGCTTAACATTAGGCGAGGTGAAGTCAAATTGACGTGTCCTGTGTAAAAAAAAAAAAACTGAATTGAGCTCTAAATTTATATTTGCTTCCACAAAACGTATTTAACGTGTGTAGCAAGACAAAGTTTATTTCAATCAACAAACAGTATGGCGGCGATGTCATTTTTAGTTCCGAGTTTTGTCACGGGACTTATTTTGTGGCGTTATCCCTCTTCCTGCCAACTTTAACCACCTCCTGACTTACATTAAATTCCCACTAATTTATATGCTATGATAAGTCACTTTAAAAATCTTAACATTATTAACCTGGAAAATTATATTCGTTTGCTCTACCACATAACTCTGTTTGCTTTAGGTACAGTCAACTACAAAGAGATGTATCCAATTCAATCTTCCAAAATTATGTACCCCTGCGAGTGCCACTATGAAGTATGAACTAACCAAAGATTGTGACAAACATGGTATCCACTGAATTAGATACACCATCTATAGATAGGTCTTCAAAAATGCTATTGAGGTTTTTAACACCATTTTTTTCTAAACTGAATAGTTTGCGCGAGAGACAAAGTGGAAAAATGTGTCCCCACCCCCCCCTAACTTCCAAAGTAAGGATGATAAATCTAAAAAAATATATGAATTACATTGGCATGCAAACTTCCAACGAAAATTTACTAATTACTATTTCTTTTTTTTTTGAATTGTTTTGAACGAGATCTTACTTTTTTAAATTCGTCATAAACCGCAATTTTCACCTTTCATTCAATTAACTCAAAAATAATACAAGAACTTTTATATTATCTTACTTGCTGCTACGGAAACCTTTATGGGCGAGTCCAACTTGCACTTGGCCGGGTTTTTTTATAAAGACACGTCAATTTGACTTCACCTCGCATGAGGCAAAGCCTCGGAATAGGTATATGAACAATAATACTTATATCTAAATATCGTACTTGAATGAATTTTTTTTTATAGCATTTATTACGCTAGCTTTGTTTTTCGAACTTAAATGTCGTACTGTCAACAGGTATAGCGGCGAAATTTTCTTCAGCCACACTCTTCAAGAAGGTAATCAAAAAGAAATTGTAATCAGGGTGTGCAACGTAGAAAGAAGAACCTGCAAAGATTTAAGAGAAGTCCCAAGAGGCGTCGCCATAGGTTATGATCGATTCAATGATGACGTATATTTCGGAGGCAGTAACGGTATATATAAATACCACAGTAACACACAGACAGCACATTATTATACCGCGCAAGGGAAACATATTTCACATATACTAATAGATAAATATCTGTACTATATAGAAGGTATCACGAAAAGACTGTACGTATATAATATAAACGGTACATTTACAATAGCACAACAATTCGAAAACGTTCAAATGGACAATTTTTTCATTTCCAAACGCAGATCTGTGTTCTTCTCAAACAAAACTGGGCTGTATAAGTGTGACAAAATCAATCAACCGTGCCATCGTATAGATTACCATGTAAATGTGAATCAAATTGTTGAAAACTATAAATCTAAAATAATATATTTGGCTACGAATAAAGGTATATATTTTATACATGATACAGGAACCAAAGCGACCAAACTTATAAAATCAGCAGCCATAACTCCTGTGTTAGGAATCGCGTTCAGAAACACCACATCTTCTATATACGAACCAATTCAAATGTTGTATTCGGATGAACATTCCATTTTTAAATTAACACCGAGTAAGCAGAGTGAAGTGTGTCAAGTAGTGCTATTAAGAAAAAAACAATATTTGAGGGACAAAAGGGCGAAAAAGAGGATTAAAACTTCGAAAACTGATCTAACCACATGAGTATAAATAGTGTGAAAGTTTAAATGGTACGATAAAATCTAAATCACAGTCTGTTTTTTTTTTACTTTTTGTATATCGAGGGATCAAAGGCCAGGCTTCAAAAGAGTTTGCGTTCTTCAAAGTTTCAAAGAAAACTGATTTCAAATTCCATCGTTACATAAACTGTCACAGCTGACGAGCTCTTCCAATTAGTCCCACCCTCCCCTTTCTTTCACAGGACGACACGGGCAGGGCTAAGATGCCATCCATTTACGGTGCAGAGTATACCTGCTAGAACCAAGCGTTACAGTGATTCATTCCTATGCCGCACCACTAAGACCTGGAATTCCCTGCCAGCTCACGTGTTTCCTTCTTCCTACAGTCCCGGGTACTTTAAGCGGGAAATCTAATGAGGCCGTCAAGCTGAGTGCCACCACTGTTAACATGGTAAATGTTAACGATGGTGACCCTCTTTCCGAGACTTTGCCTTTAGCTTAACATCAGGCGAGGTGAAGTCAAATTGACGTGTCCTGTATAAAAAAAAAAAAACAATCTTACTTATATAAATCGCCTATAATACCTACTGGTTTTTCCTTTTTATTTCCATACCTTATTATAATTGTTTAGGTTTGCAATAAAGTATTTAGTCACCTAATAAATAAATATGACAAGAATAAAATAAAACAGAACCTTCTAAGTATAACAATTACATTTAATTCTATAAATTTGTACTTACAATGTTGAAGCAACAGCTGTTTACTATCCTATTTCTTAATCTATTTAAGAATTACTATACTAGATTAAAATACATACATTTTGTCTTTGAGACAAGAGATTTTTCAAAAATACCAGTCTCTCTCATTTATTATTGTACAGTTTTAGTAAGTATAACAACTCGTTCAATTTTATTTATATATTTAAAGATAATACAAGTTTATACACCCAATTCGTTGTAAAACCAACGTTGAGTTTCTTTGAAATTATATTACTAATTTCTTGAATTCGAAAGCCACCTTACATTTTCGGGTATTTTAGAAGTGCCTACCCATAATTGTTTTTAAAACTAAGCCGGGATCCCCACATCTAAGAAATAAGTGGTAGAATTTTCGAATCTGCAGGATTCTGATCATATGAAAAGTTTATTTTACTCCCATAAGAATTACTATTGCCAATTTCTTTCTTAATACCGGATTGGATAATGCGCACGCCAGCTGCAATCCAGACCTCATTATAAATCAGTTGGAAGAGTTTGAACTATGCTCCAAAATTATACCAAAGGATCTTTACTAATGGAGCGGCAAAGGGTAACAAGAAAATTCCTTGTCGTGGCTCTCTTAAGCTAGGGAGCTCAATAATATGCATTAGGTTTAATCTGGATTGCTGAGAAAATTGTATCGAAATTCCGAATAAAGTTGAAGTAGGTATAGTTAATATTAATTATGTCTTTGCCGGAATACTCATAATATTCCATTGTGATGCGACTCAACCATTCTGTAATATCCAAACCACAAATTTTGGGACATTACATGTTGAAATAATGACTAACTAAAATTGATCTTACGTATATCTCGATATATCTCACGGTAAATACCTTCTCTTAATGTTGAAACTGTATTTTTTTAATGTTACAAAATACTGATTCAGTAGAACTTTCATCATCATCACAGTGCCTTTCCAAGTTGCATTCGAAGCATGCACTTTTAAGCCCAAGGTCCAATCTTCGATTTTCTCCATATTTGGTTTATCTTGGAGAGACTGCTGTCTACATTAAACCTTGAGAGGAACGTCTGCTTTGAGACCTCGTCTGCCAATCAGCAACTCTACCACCTCGCAGGTGCAGAGATCAAACCAAAAGGAGGGTAGGCAGATTTGAGGGGAAAGTCTCGGATGCAACTGAAAACAATGCTAACATGATGATGATGACTTTTGATGGTTATTAATCTATATATGAAATTAAAACTAAAGCTGAAATTGACTGTAAAAATACAATTAAAATTTATAAATTTGAAGTAAAGCCACTTTGGAGTGTAGGTTTATAGCTTGAAGTTTTACAATACTTCTCTCGAATCTAGTGGCCCGATTTTTAAATTTAGTCAGCACAATGAAACATGGCAAAGAAATTGTGTTGCTCTACAAAGTTCCTCGGTAATACAAGTGGAGTGGTCCAGTGAGTAAGAGAGTAAGTACGACATGGACTCGGATTAGAGCTTCTAATCGCAAGATTCTTGCGACGGGTCCATGTTACCCTATTTTGCCATATTTTCCCTGCAGCGCAGTGGCCAACTTAGGTTCGCAGACAATTTAAAGACTTACAAGATTTTGCAAATGCCAAATTCACTAAGACCATCTTTGAATATAAATACTAAGTATGTAATTTACTGAAATGATTTACTTTGTACATCATAAATGTTTTCGCAAGATTCGCATCATTAAGAGTGTCACATAAATCGTCTGCAATTGCAAACATCGCGCGATTTGCGGCTTGTGACCCACTTGTACATGATTTTAGGTCACTGGCCACCTATGGTCACATGCCTACTGAGTGTGTCATGTTATGTAAGTGTATTCGACATTGTAGAGAAATATGTGTGACTTTCACGTGCCAGTTGTATTTGTCAATAATTGAGGACACATTCGCGTCACATGCCCTTCGTTTGTCAACCTACAGATACTTGTGGCAATATTCAAGGACGATTTTTGAAAGAATGGCAATAAGTGGGGATTATGGATGATTATCGGTCTCTATCCCAGGGACTACCCTCATGGTCATCTCGATACCCAAAATGCCGAGGGTTAGCTGGGATGCGAGGGAAATGCCTTATATACTTCGGCATTCGAGACCTATGACGGCGTGCGATTTCAGTCTGTTTGAGTTCGACATAACCGTTACCCGATCGACCGGAGGTAGGGGGTATACGTGGGGAAGTTATAAGTGAAAAAAGGATAAGCTTAAGTATAACATTTAACATTTCAATGGATTTTTTTTTTGACCGTGGGCAAATCCTTCATGGATGTTATGCCGGACTCCTACCGACTAAAACCCCCACGGTATCGCCCAGCAGCCTATAGTTGGGAGCCCCGGGTAAGCCCTCGGAAGGATGTCCCAGGGCTCCCAACAGACCCACGGCTTTAATGCGGCCTCGTCTAGGGGGTGGTTCGGGTGCTATCCCGCGTCTATGGGGGGTTTTTGGGTATCATCCCGCTTCACATTTCAATGGATTTCTGTCATGTAACGCTTGACTTATTGCGAGAATATCACATTATTATTATAAAATTCTTTAAAATATATTTTAGTTTGCCATTGCAACATCTTCCTTTCTAATGAGCTTCATTTGAGCTTCAGTATCACTGGTCTTTTTATTCCTACCTTTGAAACTATCTTCTATATCTTGCAACGTCCTGTCTTTAGTTTCAGGTAATAAACTAAACATTATACTTAGAAACACTGTCAGAATAGCCGAGTACACTAAGTAAGCCCCTTCAACGCCAATTGATGCGTATAAGTGTGGTGCAGTTTTCATTGAGATAACAAAAGCTGGAGTTAAAAATGATGTAGATAGTGCAGAACCCAGACTTCTATATGTTAATGGAAACACTTCACCACATATCACCCAGTTCAATGCCGCTAAACCTAAACAGAATGATAAAGTGTATAAAATCATCAAAGACATTGGCAGAATGTTCAACATCCATGGTGCAGTAAATATACCAGCTCTTCTCAAATATATATACACTGATATCGCTGACATTGATAAAACAGTCGTTACACCACTCGTGAATAATATAGTCCTTCTTTTGAAGGATTTTAACAAGAATATAGCTAAAAATGCACACACTGTTCTTAATAAATCTATCACAGTAAACTGCCATGCGACATCTTTTGGGTCGTCTTTGTCTAAAACTGCTTGGAGTATTATATTTCCATATGCAGCAACCATATGCGCTCCACCAAACTCGAAGACTATTAACATACTAATAGCTATAATAGCTGGCTTATAGAACTCTTTCTTCTTGAATATCTTTATAACATCGCTTATTGATTCGAATACTTTTTTGAAAACGTTATGACAAGCATGTGTTTCTGCTCTTTCTCTGCGTTCCTCTGCTTCTTCTAATTCATGCGCTTCTATCATTGCTTTTAATTCTTCTTGTTGCTCAGCACCTTTGCCTCGTACCCATCTAAATGCTTTTCTGGCCTCCTCATACTTCCTTTTCGAGACTAACCAACTAGCTGATTCTGGAGATAGACTAATTATGGCCATGGAGATCAGAGGAAACAATGCGCAAACTGCTGCTGTCATCTTCCAAGACAAATAGGTTCCCCATAGATGAGATAAGAATATTCCCAGTCCTAAAGAAACGGCAAAGGTACCTAAGAACACCCCTCTGTATATTGGATCAGTGTATTCAGCTACTAAGATAGCTGCCAAAGGTGTACGAAGACCTAATGCTAATCCATGGAATAATCTTGCAAGAATGAAGAGAGGTACAGAGTTTCCGAAGACGAATACTATCCAGCCGAGAAGTGCTGGTATGGTTGAGATCAGATGAGCCCTCTGACGGCCGAATCTCGTCATCAGCACTGGAGATATAAAGTTGCCAATGATGCCCATCGCGCCGACGACAGACGCTGAAAAAGATAACATTCGCATTTAAATAAGAATAGTGATAAAGAATATGAAGGTTTTATAGTACACGTTGGAAGAAATGTACTAGTTGAACTAAGTTATACTTTTCTTATATCACATTACCAGTCCACTACTGGACATGGGCCTTTTTCATTGTTGGGAGGATATGACCTACTGTTTCTACGCTGGCCAGTAGGGTTAGACCAGGGTTTTATTTCGAGTTTCCCTTCTCTCACAGTGATATCGTCTGTGTATGTTTCCGTTAGTAGCCTCTTTGGATGAGCTGGGGTAGTGATACTAGTATTCTTCCTCCGCCACGTGGAGGTTTCTTTCTTGCCATCATTTCATTTCTTTCTTTCAAAATGGAAGAAAAAAAAGGAACAGAAAAGTGTGAGATAATAAGAAAAGAAGAACCGTTTTGGTTACAGTACCTATTCAGAATACTGTTACGAAAGGTGTATTCAATTTTCATACAACCCACAATTCTTAGACTATATAAGAATTCTATAGAAATAAAACAAATGATTAAAAAATAAAAAACCCGACTGCCACTGAAAAGACCGAAATAAGTTTGATAGCAGGCGGTACCCATTAATTTCCTTTGGTTAATGATTGACAAATGGGTACCGCCTGCTATCAAAATTATTTCGGTCTTTTCAGTGGCAGTCGGGTTTTTTATTTTTTAATCATTTGTTTTATTTTATACTTTTTAGTTATGATATGACATGTATATCTTTTCGTTATGTACATAGCGTTTATACTTGAAATAAAAACTTAAATCACTAAGTAAGGAAATTAGCGAGAGTGATTGTTTTGTTAAACAACTTTAAATCGTTATATATCCTAAACTATTTTTTAAAATGAAAAATGATAAAAGGAACCTAAAGATGATTTTAAAATACCTATTCAACGACACCCCACTTGACATAGTTCATCGACTTTTATTTTTTTCATTTTGACAATATGGCGTCTGGTTGTCGCTGTGGTGGATTTTGATTACTGTCATGTCTTTAGTGACACTCGCAAGGTTAAGACGAATCGATTGACGTGAGAATTATCAAAATCGGCCTATGCATTTGGTCTCTAGAACGCCGCATAGAAAAAACATACAAACATGCATAGACTGATAAACACATTACCCTCCTTTGCGTCGCGCAGTCGGGTAAAAAGACGCAGTAATGGCCACTACTTTAGCCGTCAGTAACAGATGTACGAAGGTGTCGGTAACAGTGACGCGATTTCAATTCTATCTTAATAAATGTCCAAGTTTTCATATCATAAATGTTTTTGGCACAACGTAGTTTTGGTAAACATATAACCTTCATTTGAAAAACAAGTGAGACTTGAACTCACGACCTTTCCCTTACAGGGGGAATGCTCTTCCAACTTTTCGAACTTAAAAGTTAGCATAATATATATGTATAATGCTATAAAAAATTCATTCAAATATTACCTTCAATTAGGTATTATTTGCACACTACTGCTATTCAGCATTTTCTCACTTAAAAACCAACAATAGTACTTTTTACCCAACCCGGAAATTGACCCTGCGAACTCATGCACAGCACTCCACTGCATATTTTTTGCGCATACAATAACAAAAGGGACTTATTTTTTATTTTATAATCTCAACGGTAGGCGTCCATGAACCCCACAATCTCATAACATTAGTCAAGGTTGAAATCGAGTATTATGAACACACCTTTTACTTGTAAATTATCATGTTTTCGGAGATTAAAAGCCTCAGGAGATTCGTTACGGGTAGTTGGGGCCCTCAAGAAGTCGATATCGCCAATTAGTTGTGGAGGTCAGTACCCCTAACATGAAGAACTATTGTAATCGCAAAAGTATCGAGAAAACGAAGTATTGGGATTGGCCAGCTTCACACACACACACAAGTTTACAGTAGGCAGGTGGCCAATAGCAATACTCCGTTCTCTCGATGTGTTTAAGTTCTGATTACGACAGTTTTTTGTGCTTGAGGCACTGATGGCATTCGCTTTATCGAAAATATCGAAGTGCAGCCTTATCATAGTTAGATTTGAAAGCCGGTTCGGCTACTAAGTTGGAAAAGGTTCAGGAAATTATCTAAAAAACACCAATCGAAATTGGATTTTTTATGGTTGAAGGTTTTAAAGTTACCTATCCAAGAAGTGTCATGATCCGTCAGCTTGACAGGCCCTCCGTCCCTGTTGATCTGGGCGAACAGTACCGCTGGGAAGCCATGGGCACATCCATGGCCTGCTATGTTCAGCGCTGCGCCGCTCACTACGAAAGCCTGGAAAATTAGGTAAAGAAGATGAGTCATCATAATAAAGCAAAAAAAATATTTTAGCTAGGTTAAAAAGGTCATAAAATCTATCAATCGATTTTGGCGAAACATGGGCGGAACGGATTAGTTATAAGTATGTAGTACTTACCTACCTACAATGGAATTTAACAAAAAAACGTATACCCAATAAAGTTTGTGTTGCGGGAATCAATAAATACGTGTCTAATATCTGTTAAAATAGATCATTGGTCTATTTTTATTACAGTATTTATTAAAATTTGAGCACAAAAACGATTAACAGTTCATGCGCAACGAATAACAAAATCGAATTGGATGAGAATTTCCATAATACTTCCGTCAGAAAAAGTATCAAGTCAAATTCGCACATAACTTCCGCGCCATGTTGTAATGGTACTTGAATGAGTTTTTTATAGCATTTATTATGCTAACTTTAAAAATCTAATACATCGGGAAAAATGAAATGCACAAGTGGGACTTGAGCCCACGAACTTTCCCTTACAGGGGGAATGCTCTTCGAACTGAGCTATTGAGCTTGAGAAAAAATAATTACAATATTTGGGCGGAATCATCAAAAATCAATGTTTAAAAGTGGTTGAAAAATGATTCATTGGTTCCAACAGTTTCTAAGAAAGTTGGTCGATGGCTCCACCGTCTCACTTAAAGAAGGATATAAAGAGAAGGGATATTTGAAGTGATTCAGGTGTGGCTCAATAGCTCAGTTGGAAGAGCATTCCCCCTGTAAGGGAAAGTTCGTGGGTTCAAGTCCCACTTGAGCATTTTATTTTCCCGATATATTTGTTATGGTACTTTTTAGCGGGTATTCGCGGGGATTTTGTGCAAATATTCTTAAATTATAAAATCTTGGCCACTACACTACTTGGCGACGTGATAACACTTCTAAAACAAGCATTGTCTGAAGAATGAAAGTAAAATTAAAGGCTTGTCCTACTTTGTCTTCTGCACTGATGGCACAAAAACTTGGGTCAGTACGTCCATAGGCCACGGTAACCACTTTCCATCAGGTGGACCGTGTGCTTGTCTGCCACCTAAGTGGTATAAACCCAAAGACAGCGAGGGTTTTAGTCGGGTCGAATGCAATATATCCACCATACGGCTCCAGCGGGGGGCGAGGGGTTATCAGCGGGATTTTGTGAACATATCCTTAAATTGACAGCCTCTGTGGCGCATGGCGTGGCGGTAGTGAACGCAGTATCGATCATCGCTTAGTACAAATATTTGTATACATGAATATTGCTATTTGCATTGGTCTAGATAGCCTTGTGTAGAATATTGTGGGATATTTATTCAAGAAAAAAAATAGCACAATCAATTTAGTTAATGGGATTAGGGTATGCAGGTAGCCCCTGCATACCCTAATCCCATTAACTAAATTGATTGTGCTATTTTTTTATATATAGGCAATAGTATGAGGTATGATTAAAAATTAAGGGAACTTACCTGCTTTATAAAAGGCTTCATAACTGTGTGACTTCATACAAGACACTGGAGCTGTAACAAAATATAATATATTATTTAATAAGTATTTTATATGACAAAAAATTAAAATAACATTTCCGTAGTAATATGTAAATCTCAGTGAACAATTGTCATTTTATACTAATTTACTTATAGTTGAAAACACTAAAGATTAATCGGCATTTGCATACACAGTAAATGGCTATGCAAATGCCGATTAATCTTTAGTATCGATTATCAAATTCACACAATCACACATAACATCTATTAACTATCTTAGATATAATAGAAATCATAAAATCGAATGCGGAAGTAAAAATGGCTGCCTTTATTCATTCATACTGATATTATAAATGCGAAAGTAACTCTGTCTGTCTGTCTGTCTGTATGTTACGCTTTCACGCCTAAACCACTGAACCGATTTTGATGAAATTTGGTATAGGGTAGAATAGCCCTTGAGAAAGGACATAGGCTATATTTGGTCGCGATAACCGACATCCACGCGCGGAGCCGCGGGCAAAAGCTAGTAGTTATTATTTGAGCTTATCCAATGATATTTTATACAAGATATGTTACGTTCATAGTAACTGACTCCTCAAATCTGATCCAGCAATGTGTCAGTGCACAATAGTTGACAATTAGCGTTAAAGTAGTATGAAAGATGGGATAAGCACGTGAGTAAAAAAGATAGCTATAATTCGGAATGATTCGGACTGCAATCGTCTCGTTCGTTCTAGTATGCCTATTTAGCATAGATTATGATTTTGTTGAACAGAAGGGGTATTTCTTTGGTAGGCAAGAAATGAAATTCGATGAAAAAATAATACGTCATTATTTACTTCGGAAAATGATAACAATTAAAAAAGATAATAAAGAAACTTCTCGAAAATAAAACCATAGTGACGCAATGACGTTATGATAAAAAAATTAAACGCCTTCAAATGAATTTAATTTATTTCTTTTCTGCCTCTTAGAAAGTTTTTTATATGGGGATTATTTTTATGAGCAGAATGAAGCCGAACAGTGGTATATTTGTCAATTATTTATATTCTTCCTCAGCAATGTTCGACCTTATTTCGAAGTATATCTCTCAGTACATTCAAAGTGATTGCTACAAATTCTGCTGCTTTTTGAAGGTGTCCAGTCAAACTCATTTCGTTGTTCCCTAACAATTGCAATCCACTCTTGAAGTCGAACTTCATTAGTCGGAAACCTTGAAAAAAAAAGTTAGGTTATTACAATTATTTAAAGGATAACAAATAAATAAAACAAAAATTTTGTCACTGAATTTAAAATAACAAATAAAACTGAACAACATGTCAATTATTACTTTAGTACCTAGGCAGTAAAGTGAAAATTACCCTATGTCGCATCTGTACTGATAATCTATGCAAGCAGTGTTGTTGTGTCCTTGTCGTACTTATATCAAAAAGTGTTTCTGTCTTTTTTCTCTGCCGCCATTATTTTAAAAATATTATTAAACCAATTTTAATGAAATACACTGATAAATCGGTAATATTGTATGTACTTACATGTGATAGGAGATCCCTCGTGTTTTATTAATTTAATATCATAATTTGTACACTTTTTAAGACACACGATGGCATTTTTGTTGCAATTTTATTATGCGCTTACATACGTGACAACTCGGCGTTTGCCAGACATATACTAAATGCGATACGTCCCAATTGGGACGTTTTCGCGTCTTCACCAGGCGCACTTTAATAACATATCTGCCTCTTTTTTATATGTAATATCATTGAGCTTATCCGATTAATTTGATACTAGCGAACCCGGCGAACTTCGTACCGCCAATTTTTTAGTCATCCGATTCCGTTCCCGCTGCACCCTCTACTATATTAAGCATGTATTCTACATATAAACCTTCTTCTTGAATTACTCTATCTATTAAAAGATACCGCAACAAAATTTGTAGCGTAGTTTTGAAGATATAAGCATACATAGGGACATAGGGACGCGTAAAATGCCAACGGACTCGAACCGACTAAAACGCACACCGTCTTTGGTTGCCGGAGATGAGAATGCAGGAAACATATCTCTCGCACCGTGGCAGACCCAGGACCATCTCTTTCGAGATGGCCTCCTTCGGGTTGTGGGGACCATCGTATCCTCATCTAGCCCCGGGTATGGGGTTCTGCTTGGGTGACAGGCGGCTCCACCGATCACCCGCGCTCATGGAGGACGGAGGTCGTTCTGCGACTATGTTTGGTCGCGATAACCGACATCCACGCGGGCGGAGCCGCGGGCAAAACCTAGTATCTTATAAAACGCAGAAGAAGTCGCAGGAATATCTAGTGTCAGTTATGAAAATTTAATTCTTGAATTAAATAATCCATTATAATGTTAAGTGTTTAAGTTATTTTTATGATTGTACATTAAAAGCGACATTGCCTGATCACTTAGTGCGATAAGGTCGTGGTCGACTATTGTGTCCATTGTATAGTTTACGCGTGACGAGCTATTATAGACATTAAGATGTAAATATTTACTTAAAAATCTGATTGTAAGTCTTAATATGCACGTTTACTACTGGAATATAATGAATAGTTAAAAAATACACGTGATTTTTTATACAACTTGGTGGTTGACAAATATACGGCCGACTATGATAATTACTAGTGGCCTGTGGACGTGTGCTACTACCAGGTCCTCGATTCTCCTGTAGTCAAAACACGGTGGCGCCTTTTTTTTCGTCTGAAATTCCCCTCGTATATCTCCCCTGCCGGAGCCGGAAGGAGGTTATGTCGGACTCGAACCGACTAAAACCGGACGCCGACTGAGGGTCGTGGTGCTAGGCCGGAGGGGAGGCGTGGTGGCGAGCCGTGGCCTGCTTTTGCTGGGGTCACAGGTGACTCCACCCGTCACCCCCAGGCCCGCGCTCATGGGGGACAGAGGTCAGTCAGTGCCCTACCTTAGTGGTGCCAACGCCACTGCAAAAAACGGCATTAAACATTAGACTTTAAAGCGATGCGGTTAAAGTTCATAATTCCAGCGACTACCCCGGTGAGTTCACGCGCGGCATTCCTGTATTCTCCCATCATGGGGGAATGGCTAGAGAGGCCACTAGGCAGCCTCTCGTATCGACTGACGCAGATTATCACCGGGCATGGGTGCTTCGGGCGGTATCTGTGTCGGATCGAAAAGGAGCCAACGTCCGAGTGCCATCATTGCGACGCGAGCGAGGACACAGGGCTGCACACGCTCACCGAGTGCCCGGCATGGGCCGGTCCGAGGCGGGAGCTAGTGGCAGCCCTGGCAGTGAGAGCTCTCACCCTCGCCACCCTGCTCACAGCAATGGTCCACTGCACGGTCGCGTGGGCGGCCGGCGTCTCCTTCAGCGAGCAGGTAATGGTCGTGAAGGAGATGGCGGGACGGGAGAGGCGGCGCGAGCGAGAAAGACTCGTGGATCGCGCCGCCCGCGCGCGCAGGCAACTCGGGCGTCGGAGGGCACTGACTGACCTCTGTCCCCCATGTGCGCGGGTCTGGGGGTGACGGGTGGAGCCGCCTGTCACCCCAGCAGAAGCAGGCCACGGCGGCGGCGCGCTGAATAGCGCGCCTCCCCATTCCGGGGGCGTTGTCTACCGTTGTCCCCCCTCCTGAGGCGTGCCAGACCGTAAGGGATGGCCCTGGGTCAGCCGGGGTGCGAGGGATATGTCGATGACAACCTCACCTCCGGGCTAGCACCACGACCCACAGTCGGCGTGCGGTTTTACTCGGTTCGAGTCCGACATAACCTCCCCTTCCGGCTCCGGAAGGGGGGGGGGGGGGGGGGTATCCGAGGGGATTTCCGCACGAAAAAAAAAAGGCATTCCTGTATTCTTGCGGCGTTGGATAGGATGTCTTTTTGCAGAGTGCTTGGAAAACTGTAATGAAACTGTTTTCATTTTATTTTGAACTTCAAATGTAAAGAAATAAAATCTAAAATTTTATGTCATTTTGTGCAGTGACTTTGGCACCACAGTGGTTTAGCTTTAGTAGAATCGAGGGCCAAGGGTGTTACAATCGTGCTGCCGTCCCTGTAAAAACCTTCTAATGCCCTTCTTGTAGAACCCCACATTGTAGTCACTTGGAAAAACCACAGGGAGATATTTCCATAGCTTTTGTCTATGGGGAATTAAAAAAGCCTACTGTGCACACGTCCTGTATGCAAGGAGTCAAGACTGGCGATTCTAGTTTCCGCGCTGCCATAGACAGCGAATTTGAAAACAAAACCATTTCGTCTATGGTCAAGAAAGAAAAACTAATATTTTTTTAAGTATTCATTTGTTTTAATATTATCTCTGTTTTTTAAATAAAACATAATTTTCTTTCTCTCTTTGTTTCACACCGATTCCAGTTGCTACCCACCTTTTGCGATACGTTTTCTTTTTGTCACATTCTGCTAGTCTAGTGGGTATAACTCTTAATTGGGAAAAGGTTTCAAGAGAAATAGGAGATGAGATCCGGTTCTTAGCATTCCATGGATTCACCGTGCGGTCGCCGGGTCCATGGCGTGGTACAGAGAGGAACACTGTGACGGCGCCTGGGACTTGCGACCCAGGTGTAGGTTTAGGGTGGCCACCTTGTGATGCATCAGCGCTCACCTCCACCGTCAGTCGTGTTCCCCCCTCTACCTATCCAAATTTGGTAAGATCCTATCAACGCCGTTTTAGATATTCGTTTGAGTAAAGAGCTTACTGAAGCTCTTGGCAATCCGAGGTCTTTAAATAAGTTATACAGGGATTTAGCTGGAATTCCCCTTGCTCCTACTTCCACGGCGTAGAGTTTAACCACATAGCCATTTTTGGTTAACTCGTTGGTCAGGTCAAAGTATTTGTTTATTTTTATAGCGTGGTCTTTAGGTTTCGTCATTTTCGAAGAAAACACCATAAAAACTAGAACAGAGGTAGACCAGAGTTTGGAAAAGAACATCACACTAATATTATAAAAGCGAAAGTTTGTGAGTGTGCATGTTTGTTACTTCTTCATGTCTAAGCGGCTGCAGCGATTTTAATAAAATTTGATATAGGGTTAGCTGACACCCTGGATTAACATGTAACGGTCGCGATAACCGAAATCCACGCGGTCGGAGCCGCTGGCAATAGAATCGGTTCAAATAAATAACCACAAATACAGGCATTTTTACTTTCGCTATAAATATCTTGATTCCCACCTGTCTTGGGGCCCACAATTGCAGGAAGTGAGCAGAAAGGTGTTTGCTTCTGCAGGTTCAATAAGGAGGTTAAAACACCTGTTACCAATTCCCACAAAAACTGCGCTTGCAAACTCCTTGCTTCTTTCTCTTTTTTGATGTTAGCTACTTGGATCTGACCGAAAACCAGGTTGACAAACTAGAACGTCTTCAAAATCTATGTATAAGATTTATATATGGACTTCGCAAGTTTGACCATGTATCGCAGTTCCGTACACAACTACAGTGGTTACCTATCAGGCTGCGCCGGAACTCACATATCCTCTCCCTGCTATACAACATCTTGTATAACCCTTCAACACCTTCCTACTTAAAAGAACGTTTTCAGTTCCTTTCAGATACCCATGAGAGGAGTCTACGATCATCGGTGAGATTGGTTCTAAAAATGCCAAGGCATTCCACAGGTTTCTTCGACAATTCTTTTACCTTCACAGCTGTTCGCCTGTGGAATGAACTGCCAGTGGAAATAAGACGAGCTCAGACATTGGTGAAGTTTAAACGAATGGTCAGGGAGCACTACTTGTCCAGTGTGTCACGTCTAACATAGTGTACTATTATATCTGTTTAAGTATGTAGATGTTTATGTACCTATATATTTTTACAAATTTATATTGTATGTAGAAATGTATATATATTTTATGTATGTGTGTATATTTAGATTTAAGTAGGTATATATTTATATAATTATGTATTTATATAAATGTTTAGGTATATGATATAAATATATAATTGAACGTCAACAACTACCAGTTAAGTACTCCAACCAACATACATTTCCATCCAAAGGTTGCCTGGCAGAAATTGCGTAAAGCGATAAGGCCGCCCTTTGTACTGCTCTTGTGTTCCTAATTTCCATACTATTAATAATGTAATTGGCGCACAATAAAGTATATAAAATAAATAAATATAATGAGAAATAATAAAGTTGGATCTTTATTATTTCTCATTATATTGAAGATATAACTATCTTACCTATTAACATAGGTGTTACGTGGAAATATAAATGTTAATTTAATCAATACTGGAGTTTAATCGGCATTTGTACAGCCATTTTTAGTGATAGGCTTATTTGAATTCCAATGTCTAGTATTCAGTGCCGGTTGTAAGTACGTACCAAGTCATTGTTTTAAATGAAAAAAATCCTTCAATAATCTGAATAACCAAGTTCATGCGTCCTTATACTGTCGTGACGAGGCAACTTGTAAGATAAATCAAACAAACTAATTATGAGCGTAAACAAAGCAAGTAATTATTGGTAAGGACGTAATTAAATCTGTTGTAAACATTACAATTGAGTAGTTAAGGTATTTTTATAGAGGAATAGCTTTTGCCCGCGGCTCCGCCTGCGTGGATGTCGGTTATCGCGACCATACATAGCCTATGTCCTATCTCCAGGTCTAATCTACCACTACACCAAATTTCCTCAAAATCGGTTCAGTGGTTTAGGCGTGAAAACGTAACATACAGACAGAGTTACTTTCGCATAATATTATATGGATTACTAGCTTTTGCCCGCGGCTCCGCCCGCGTGGATATCTGTTATCGCGACTTAACTTATCCTATGTCCTTTCTCCAGGTCTAATCTACCACTACACCAAAATTCATCAAAATCGGTTCAGTGGTTCAGGCGTGAAAACGTAACATACACACAGAGTTACTTTCGCATAATATTGTATGGATTATTCTCCTAACTAAAGGTAGGTATGTACCAAATATCAGAACTGGAAGGGGGTAAAAAAAAAACAAAATTAAGATCATTTTAACAGCCTCTGTGGCGTGACGGTACTGCACACGACTGCCACGCAGGAGGCGCGGTTCGATTCCCGCTCAGTGCGAATATTTGTATGCATGAATATGGCTATTTGCATTGGTCTGGGTGTTTCTATGTATAATATGTATGTATTTCCAAAAAAAAAGTATATAAGTATGTTTACCCGCGCTCTAGATTCCAAAACACAAACAATTTATTATTATTTATTTTGAGTACTTTGTTCCTCAACATCTTTCTGATGCTGACTGTACGTGAAGTCATACCAACAATTCCATGAACTGGCTGCCACCGTCCGTGGAAATCGTTAAAAATTGGGTATTCTACTTGAAGCCTAGCATATTGTGGGTGCTAGCACCTATGCCTACCCCTACGGGGAATACAGGCGTGAGTTTATGTTATGTTATGTTATGCCTAGCACTTTGTCAATGAATTGGATAACAGCAAAAACCTGTTTAGATGAGCTGTCACTAGCTGGACAGTTGATTAACTAATTACAGATAGATTGATTACGCCAACCTTAAACTACTTCACAGGACCGTGAATCAAAACGCCTTGATTTAACGGAATTTGCAGATTCATTCAATTATATACAGTCGGTAACGTTTTTAACTTAAGATTGATTTTCAGGCGCATAAGCTGGGGGACGCGCGCGTCAGCAAGGGCGTCAAAAAATCGAACGCGCCCTCTTGAACTGAAAGCGATTCGTGATTTTTTTTAAACGATAAAATTGTTTCTACTAGGTATGTAGGAAGGTACATTGAGATAGCTCTAGGTACAGATGTCTTTAACCTTATCTACTTAAATGCAATAAGGTGCAAAATTTTCATTTAAATGGTTAGCGGTTACCGAGACAGCTGTAATTAATGACCCATTTGGAGAAATTAACATACGAAAATGATAGCTAAGTTGCAAATACATATTCACACTGCAAATTTGCGTGGTTTGAACAGGAAAAATATGGTAAAAAAGGAGTAAAAAACGTTCACCACTACGCATGTTTTATGCAAATTGGTAGCTACGAGTAGGCACATTCAATCCCTCGGATGTTTCTTTAGCCGTTTCTTTCTATATTGCAACGTTCAAATCTAAAGTTTATGATTTTCCGTCTCAATTATTTATGTTCTTAACAAAGTATTTATTTAAACTTGAAGAGCCAAAGCCAATGTTGCTAGCCTTCTGGGAACGTTTTACTTAGATCAGTGATGGATGATGTGAAGGAATTTCACAACCCCTTAATATTCATTTTATTAAATTTTACTTATAGTTTCTAGTTTATTTAAATAATAATAATAATTTCTTTATGTCGAAGCAACATAGGCTCATATATAGGGTTAGTAACAATGTTCTTACTATAATCTATGTTAGTTAAATACAAATCATTGAGCTTATAATTTAATACATTTCACACTTAAAATTATAATAAAAATTAAAATTAAAAGTCACTAATAAAATCAATTCAATTGTCCAAATAAGTTATAATAAAATAATTGTATCATAACATTTGAGATTAATAATAGATAATAATTACATTTAATAAAGGTTTATAAGTGCCCGGTTAATGGCAATAGGCTCGCCACCTGTTACATTGAGACCTAAACATAAACTAGCGAAATGTGGGTGCTAGCACCTCTGCTTGCCCCTTCGGGTAATACAGGCGTGAGTTAATGTTATATTATGTAATAATTTAGTTATTCAATTTTAATCTTCATTTAATGGCCCCCAATGGCAAATTTTCCCCAATATGCCTGGATAGAGCAGTCGTATTTATCTATTAATGTTTTCAGAATGATGCTACTGCTGCCACGCATTCGGTTTAGCAATGACGATATACGTTTGCGTCTGATAGCATAGAAGTCATCAGTGCGTGCTTCGGCAAACATCGTCGATGCGTTACAGAAGCGCGGCAATCCCAGCAGCACTCTGGAAACACTGTTATATTGAACCCGTAGGGCACTGTATGCCCTTTGTGTTAAATTAATTTTAGTTACAGTTCCTAGTTTTTAGGGTTCCGCTTCGTTGTCTGTCTGTCTGTCAAGACCGGGAATTTGTGGACAGATCAAGTTGAAATTCATCCCACTTACTCAAGTGTGCAATCTCTTGCAACTGTGAAAAAATCAAGCTTCTATACAACTCAATAAAAGATATTACCTTTCGTTTATGCAACAAAAGTTCGTTCCTTAATTCACTTTGTACGTCACCCTCAACGCGCGAGTCCGGTTCGCACTTGTCAAGTATTTAATTTAATTTAGTACCGGCTACATATATACTTAATTGAACATTCATTTATAATATAAAAACGAATCGCTAAATGTGTTGGAAAGCGCATAACTCAACAACGCCTGGACCAATTTGGCTAATTCCTTTTTTAAATGTTCGTTGAAGTTCAAGGATGGTTTTACGGCGAGAAACATTCGAATAATTGCCGGGAACCGACATCCACGCGGGCGGAGCTGCGGGCAAAAGCTAGTTATTAATAAATATTGGTACCATAAGGTGTCCACTTGATAAGTCTTCGATTCCGATGCGTCTTGATAATCTAACGACAGTAGACTATTTAAGAGAATAGTCCAACTTGATTAACTTATTAACCCCTGACGCAAAGAGAGGTGTGTTATAAGTTCGACGTCTCTCTCTGTCTGTCTGTGGCATCATAGCTCCCGAACGGATCAAGCGATTTCAATTTAGTTTTTTTTTGAATAAAAGTGACTTATGTGCGAGTGTTTTAAGACATGTTTGATGAAAATCGGTTGAGACATTTAAAAGTTATAGGGGTTAAAATGGGGATGGGGATTATCGGTGGTTTCTTAAATTTTTAATTTACGTTATTATATGTAACTTGCTATTACCTACATCTAAACATCTGTTACCGAACAGTGCTACTTGTAACATGATTTTTACGTAACACACCTAATTGAAAATGATGTTACCTCAACACGACCTAATTACTTACATGTTATGTAACATAGACCCAAATATGTTATATTGAAGTGTGTTTTCATAAAATTGTGTAAATCGTGTTCTTATAATCATTGCAGCTTAGTGGTTAAGGAGTCGGCTTTACGATTGAGAGGTCCCAGGTTCGATTCCTGGCCATTACACTACCGACGTGAACCCACTCCTAGCACAAGCAATTTCTCTTAGTTGGAGGGGTTAAAGGGAATATTAGTAATTTCGGTTGCTAATATTCGTTTTGATAAAAAAAAATGTGATGAGTCCAAGGTTTGCATTATCTAGACCCATGGTAAGTTTAACTAGTTGGTGTTATGGAATCTAGAATGTGGATAAACATACTTAGATACTTTTTTTGTAAATACATACATACTCGTATCTATTTAAATAAAAATCAATGCCACTTTTCGTTGTAATGTTTATAACTCAACAACGCCTTTACCGATTCGGCTAATTTTGGTCTTGAATTATTCGTGGAAGTCCAGGGAAGGTTTGTACGTAGAGAAAAATTCGAATAATTGCCGGCAACCGATATCCATGCGGTCGGAGCCGCGGGCAAAAGCTAGTTAAGTATACATAGAAACACCCAGAGCCATACAAATAGCCATATTGATGCATATAAATATTTGGACTGAGCGGGGATCGAACCGGCGCCTCCTGCGCGGCAGTCGCGTTCACTACTGCCACGCCACAGAGGCTGTGATTACAAAGTCTCAAAATGATCTTAAAAATAAGGTATTAAAAGCAAACCAAACTGTTTTATTGATTTAGTGTGTACCAAATATCACAACAATTCCTCAACAGGAAGGAGGGGGCGGGGGGGACCATTTAATTGAGATCCTTTAGACCATCAACATCTTTCTGATGATGATTGTACCTCTTAGCGTGTCTGCAGCTCATAAGGAAAATAATTTAAAAAAATACTAAGATACAATCTGTTATACTTTGTAATACAAAAAAGCAGATTACAAGGTGTTAGATAAGTTTGCGACACGCGCAATTTTACACGCTGACGAATAAAAATGTGGGCCGTCACGGAGCACCAGGTTGATGTGCAACAAGTTGTTTGTAATGAACAATTATAACGTACTAGCTTTTGCCTGCGGCTCCGCCCGCGTGGATGTCGGTTATCGCGACCAAACATAGCCTATGTCCTTTCTCATGGTCTAATCTACCCCTGTACCAAATTTCATCAAAATCGAGTCAGTGGATAAGGCGTGAAAGCGTAACCTACAGACAGACAGACAGACAGAGTTACTTTCACATTTATAATATTAGTATGGAAGTATGGATACATATTATGTTGTTTAAAGAATATTAGAACAAAATTTATAATAGCGTGGTGAGAGAGCGATGTGGAGTGATAGAAGATGTAGTGACGAGAATTGCGAAAGGAATGTTAAGATGGTTCGGTCATGTTGAGAGAATGAATGAAAGGAGACTAACGAAACAGATGTATGAGGCGAGTGTGGAGGGTACTGTCGGTAGGGGAAGACCTGGGCGCACATACCTGGACCAAATCGGGGTAGTGTTAGAAAAGGGGCAGGTCAGGAGTACCCTAAACCGACGAGCATGCATGAAGAATATAATGAGAGTGAATGCAGCGAGAGTAGTATGTCAGGATCGTAGCAAATGGAGATCCGTGATCTCTGCCTACCCCTATGGGAAACAGGCGTGATTTTATGTATGTATGTAGAACCGAAATTACTCATATTCCCTCTAACCCCTCCAGCTAAGCTAAACTGCTTGTGTTAAGAGTGGGTTCACGTCGGTAGTGTAATGGCCAGAATTCGAAACCGGGACCTTTCGATCGTAAGGCCGTCCCCTTAACCACTAAGCTACCGATGCTTTATTCAACAGTATACCTACATACAACCCACGCCTTTCCCCCTCCAGGGTAAGACAGTTCTTCATCGACCAATGAAAATTTAAATTAAGATGTATGGTGTAAAAAGAAAAGAAAAACATGACATGTGTGTGCACTGTTTTTTTTTTGTTTCATCCAAATTCATCAAGCCATTTTATCGTGTTTTATCCATATTATCTGGTAGCAAATACATAGGTACACAACTAAATATTGAATATATTTAAAAAAATAAATGAATCGATTAAGGTAGGAAAACTTTAATTGGTTCAGACGGAATAAATAAATTCAGCTGAAAGATGCGGCCACAAAAAAACTAGCGAAGTACGCGGCCCTTGAGCCCCAATATATGAGACCATGGGCAGTTGGGGCATAGAAGCGAAAAAACTAGTGGCTGACATAGGTCAGTGATTAAGAGAAAAGACTGGTGACTCCCGCTCCGGATCTTACCTCGTGCAAAGGCTAGCTATTGCGATCCAGCGCGGAAATGCGGCCAGTGTTCTGGACTCCTTTGCACCAGACACGACCCAGGGCGGGTTATTTACGTGACAAAAGCTTGATAATTTTATATAATGTAATAATTGAATTAAATAATCTTTAATTAAAATTCACTGAAAGATTTGGTGTTTTAAAATGAGTGGTCCTAACACTCTTACAGTGTTATAGCAGTTGTAGCTGTGAACGTCCCCGTTACGTTGGTGACGGTGTGATGATAATAATAATCTACATACTTACATACATACATATAATCACGCCTTTATCCCCAGAGGGTTAGGCAGACGTGAATTAATGTGTATATTGTATCGTTGTGTATATATATAATATTATGTATTGTTCATTAGTATGTATATTTTATGTAAGTGCACCTGTTTACTTATATGTATCTAAATTGTATACCAGACATTATGGGTGCATGCCTGTCGTGAGGTATGTTGGTATACATGCCTCATGGCAGGTATGTACTGTATGTATGGTACGCTCTCTCCACACAATGTTACTTTAATAATGCACCTACTGAGTCTTTCTCTGCACCACCTTTGGTTGATTGGTAGAGAATGCCTATGGCATTAAGTCCGCCTATGTACTTGTGCATGAAGTTTTATAAATAAAAAAAATAAATAAATTAACACCCACTTTCACCAATAATTGTAGTCGGTCCCATGTAAAAGAGCCTTTTGTCATAATATTCCGGGCACTATAGTTGACTCAAGCCTATATCTGAGGCTGAGTCTATATATCTGTTTGATGTTAAACAGCCCTATCCCTTAGTCGACTTGTACGACACCGCATGGGAAGAGATGGGGTGGCCCGAATTCTTTACTGCCGGGAACCACGCGGCTTTAAAATCTAATTCTACATTTGAATGAAATTTTTATAGCATTTGTTATGCTAACTTTTTAAGTTTTTTTTTATACCACTTAGGTGGCAGACAAGCACACGGCCCACCTGATGGAAAGTGGTTACCGCGGCCTATGGACGTATGCAACACCAGGGGCGTTACACCCGCGCTGCCCACCCTGAAGAAACCTTCTAATGCCCCTCTTGAAGTGATTCAGGTGTGGCTCAATAACTCAGTTGGAAGAGCATTCCCCCTGTAAGGGAAAGGTCGTGGGTTCAAGTCCCACTAGAGCGCTTGTTTTTGCCGATGTATTTCGGATCTAATTCTACACTTCTATTTAAGGCCAGGTAGGCCGCATTTTGAGTTTTTTAAAAGCATTTGAATCATAGGAAAAAGCGTTTTAAATTTCGAAAAAAAGATATATATTAGTTAAGGATCCAGTCTAGTCAAATTCGCATTCAGTTACCAGATCTGATGAACTTCACTCGATAGAAAAAAATCCCAAAGTTACCCCTTTTCGTTATTTTTTTTTTAATATTATGACTAAATTACTTATGCTTTCTATAAAATTTTTGTACTAAACTAAAGCCACTACATATGTCTAGACATTTTCGCAGATTTTGACTATATTATGAAATAATTTTTAAAGTTATATTTAAATACCTACTAAATTCGCGAGTGCTCGCGCCGCTGAGGCCCGAAAAGTTGCGCCAGTCGCGCGCTGGCGCTTACCGAAGTAGGACCTGTGCCAGTTTTTGCGCGACAGTTTCGTGCACCAATCAATCGGTTTTACGTATTTATAATAAATTGTTGCAAGTCATTCAATATGGGCAATAAACAACGCAAGCTGAAGAAGTCGTGCAAAGCCATAAACTAAATTTCTAACTCCGATTGGTAATTTAAAAAATTATCATACCTAAATATTACGCTCATAGCGCCATAGTATAAGAATATCAGTATTACTACTGAAGATGCTACTTACGATTTTCTATAATTCATATTTTATCTATATCAGTACAGGGGTACCTAGTACCTACAATATTCGTACATTGTATATAATTTGTGTGTGTGTAAATAAATATAAATTTAGTTTTAGTTTAGGATAGAATAATTTTAATATTTAGGTAGGTTAGTTTAATTATTGGCCTTTTTTTATCGTGCGCAAAATCCTCGTGGATACCACCCCCACGGAGCCGGTGGAGGCGGTTATGTCGGACTCAAACCGACTAAAACGCACGCCGTCTTGGGTCCTTGGTTGCCGGAGGTGAGATTGCCGAAAGCATATCTCTCGCACCCCAGCAGACCCAGGAGAATTACTGGCCTTGGGTCAGCCGGGGTACGAGGGATATTTCGATGACAACCTCACCTCAGGCCTAGCACCACGACCCACAGTCGGCGTGCCCACAGTCGGACTCGAACCGACTAAAAAGTCGGTTCGAGTCCGACATAACTTCCCCTTCCGGCTCCGGCAGAGGAGGTATTCGAGGGGATTTCCGCACGAAAAAAAGAAGGCACAGTGTGAATTTATATAAATACTTCATAAAAACTAGCACCACGACCCACAGTCGGCGTGCCCACAGTCGGACTCGAACCGACTAAAAAGTCGGTTCGAGTCCGACATAACCTCCCCTTCCGGCTCCGGCAGGGGAGGTATTCGAGGGGATTTCTGCACGAAAAAAAGAAGGTACAGTGTAAATTTATATAAATACTTCATAAAAACTAGCACCACGACCCACAGTCGGCGTGCCCACAGTCGGACTCGAACCGACTAAAAAGTCGGTTCGAGTCCGACATAACTTCCCCTTCCGGCTCCGGCAGGGGGGTATCCGAGGGGATTCCCGCACGAATAAAGTTGTTAATCTCGTTAACTTTAGGTATTTAACTGCCCTGTCGACAACGAACGGTGCGATTATATAAAGTAACCGTTAGCATCAATTCAAACAAATGTTTGTAAAATTACAAGCATTATTATTATTATAATGTAAGTTTTTTTAGCCCAAGCAACTAAACACATAGAACAAACAGTTCTCAAACTCATACATAATCATATAACTAAATAAAGTTAAAAAAACTGCATTTAATTTTCTAAGTCAAATCAAGTTTTCCTACTGCATATTTCTATACTGTGACACTGGCGGGGTCATAGCCGAGTTCACCGTCACTGCGTTCGCGCGTAATATTTTACGAGCGGCCGGGATCGCTATAAATGCCTACTTTTGCAGGAATAGAGGGCCTTAAGTAAATGATATTAAACTTGGTGCGATATCTCTAGGTATGTACATTAGCAAATTATCTACAGTATGCTTAAAAATTAGTTGTTTAGCTGTGTGGAGAACCAGTTATTTGTAGAAAGTTAAGATAGGAGTTGTATAATTTCACGATTTTGTGCTAACACACCTGAATTTCAGTAAACAAAAGTAATAGTACCTATCTATGTTGTCTTCTTCTTAATCCCTAGCGTTCATCCCAGTCGCGGTAATCTGCGGTAGCCTAGTGGTATGGGTAATGGACTGCTGAGACGAGGTCTCGGGTTCGATCCCAGGTTTACCATGGCACACACCAATGACTTCTCGATGCTTTTCGAAGTTATGTGTGTATTTATCGCAGGTTTATAAGTGCTAGGTTAATGGCAATAGGCTCGCCACCTATTACATTGGGACCTAAACATAAACTGGCGAAATGTGGGTGCTAGCACCTCTGCCTACCCCTTCGGGGAATACAGGCGTGAGTTTATGTTATGTTTTATTTCAGCAAACAAAAGTAATAGTACCTATCTATGTTGTCTTCTTCTTAATCCCTAGCGTTCATCCCAGTCGCATGTGAAGCTTTCAGCTTGAAGTCTGGAGTCCGTTTTACAAGTCACAATATGAAGTTATATTTAAAAGGTCTTTAAAAGGACTTTTGTCGAGTGTCAGCGTCAAATATCTTGACGACGAAGTCTTAAAATGATCTTAAAACTCTCGTATTATGAGCAAATCAAATTCAAATTCAAATTCAAATATATTTTATTGCGATATACGGGTATACAAAGATGTTACAGGAAATACAATTGGGTTCCACCATATTTCAGCCAGCTTGGCATGCAATAATGTCACATACTATGACAATAATGACAGAAATTTAACATATATTATTTAAAATTATGAATTAGCCATTTAGATATTAAAAGTAATTGAAAAAATATATCTTGTTCAAAATGTACATGTCAGCATCAAATCAATATAATCAATAATCAACTTTATTTCGTTCAACATAGGTGGTACAAAGGTGTTACATTAAATAATATGCTCTTCCATGTTCCGTCTAAAGGCATACGAAATTATACAATTTTAGATAGTCGGTGCAAAGTCAAAATATCAATTGCATTATTTTTATATTGAACAAAATTCGAATATATTACTAAATTTATAACATTAAAATGAAATTATGGATTACAGTGGATGAAGAGTATTTAAATGTCAAATATACGAAATAAAATTAATTGAAATTGTCATGTAAGAGTCAAAGGTTGTCATTTAAAAATTCATTCACTGAGTAATATGTTTTCTCAACAAGAAAGTTAAAAAGGCTGCGCTTAAATGCATAGATGTCTGCGCATGTCCGAATTGGCTTTGGTAGTTTATCATATAATTTGTTTAAACTGTTCTAATAATTTATAAGGTACTAGCTGACCCGTCCCAGCTTCGCCCGGGAAAATTTTGTATTCCATATTTAATAGCACAGTGACCTAAATGACGAACTTTCCATACAAACGTTTATCACCTATTTTACCCTCTTAGTAATTAAATTTTGAAAAACGCTGACACACGTGTTAACTTATTTCTGAATTGAAATTTAGTGCATCTAGCTCTAAAAATAATGGACTTTCATACAAACTTCCATACCTTATTTCACATCTTTAATAGCAGAATTTCCAAAAAACCTTTCTTAGTGGATGCTTACATCATAAAATGCATCTACCGTCAAAATTTCAAGTTTTTAGGTCCAGCGGTTTAGGCTCTGCGTTGATGAAGCATTCAGTCAGTCAGTCGGGACAAGTAATTTTATATGTATAGATTATTGTCCGAAATAAAGGTCAACTGGAAAAGGGTCAGAAAACGAAATTACGATCATTTTGAGTACTTGGTTCGTCAACATCTTTCTGATGCTTACTGTACACAGTAGAAATTCTACATACCTACTGTATACTGTGCACAAAGGAACAAAGGCCCAAAAGAAAGTTTTGGTATTCGAGTGTTTATAGTTTTCGGTAATGTTGCCATCAGTCAAATCCTTCGTATACATAGGGAAAAAGAAGAATCATCTCGGACGGGACTCGGACCCGCATTCTATCCCTTACAGGGGGAATGCCTGACCAATTGGGCTACCGAGACACGCCCGATGTTATTCAAATTTCCCATCTTATACGTCTTTAAGGCGACGGTGGAGTCATCTACCGATTTTCTTACGAACTATCGGAAAGGTAAGGGAAAGACTGCGGGTTCGAGTCCCGCCCGAGATGATTCTTCTTTTTCCATATGTATTCGAAGACTATATCCTTGTTTGCCACTACAGTTTTAGGAAAAAAAACAAAGAACTTTTTATAGATTTTGGCTAATTTTGCAAGTCATTTAGCGATGGTGTGTGCATAACCATATAAGTACTTTGACGTAATAATACTTGGATATTATGAGTGTTGACTCCATATTTAAACAACTATTATAAGATAAGTCAATAAAGGATAAAATATAATAGTATAGTTACTATTATACAATTATAAAATTAGTCCTCTCTGTTAGAGATAAATATTAAAGAAAGAACTTTTAATTAAATGATCGACGAATGAGAAACGCTTTGTTTGTCTGTTTATCCTCGATATACGTAAAAACTACTGCGCCTTTAGACAAGTGACAATTTGCTGGCGGGCGTATCGTAAAATATTTGACATTCGTTGACGGCTGAAATATATCGAAATAAAACGACTTTTTACGGATTCAATCGCGATATATTTGTTATTATTTACTTTTAAACCGACGTTTCTGCGTCATTCTGCGTAAATAGTAACACCAATAATTCACCATGATTTGGGTATTTTGAGATAACTTATACTTAAAACTATGTGACAACTACCATCATGAGTCACGCCGCGATCATGGCTACTGCAAAGCAGCCGAAACGTCGGTTTAAAAGTAAATAATGACAAACATATCGCGATAGAATCCGTAAAAAATGGTTTTATTTCAATGAGTGACATTCGCGTAACCTTTAGAAAATATCATATAACATATAACATAAACTCACACCTGTATTCCCCGAAGGGGTAGGCAGAGATGCTAGCACCCACATTTCGCCAGTTTATGTTTAGGTCCCAATGTAATAGGTGGCGAGCCTATTGCCATTAACCGGGCACTTATAAACCTGCGATAAATACACACATAACTTCGAAAAGCATCGAAAAGTCATTGGTGTGTGCCATGGTAAACCTGGGATCGAACCCGAGACCTCGTCTCAGCAGTCCTACCATACCGCAGATTAGAAAATATCATACTGACATATTCGTCAAATCCCATACATTTATCATTTTATTCCAGGATACGCCAGCCAGCGAATTTCCACATGTTTAAAGGTGCTGAACGGATTATAATGTAGATTTTTTATGAGAAAAGTATTAGTCAGGCCTAAAATATTACGTTTATAATGATATGCAAGACTTCAGCTAAATACCTACAGCTGTTTTTAAGTGATTATGTACGTTACCTAACGTTTGTTACTCAATAATGCAAAAACAGCTGTTTAGATTTACAATGGATTTTGTTAAACAAACTCACTTTCACATTTTTTAGTAATAACACAAGTGCCTGCTGTTATATTGATGGGGAAAGCTATCGTAGAAAATTATAACATTCAAAAATTATGATAGTTTAATTATAAATTTTAAAACCCCCGATACAAAAAACACCTCCAAAAACTGTCGCGTTTCATGATATACAATAATAATAACGAGAATTAACGCGATCATGGTGTAGGTACAGTCAACGCCATAAGGTGATTAACACTAAAACATTTTACAAATCTTTCTCATAATGGAATGCATCTGTCTATAGTAAATGTAGTGTTATGATTCCCAGAAGACAAACTTAATTTACATATTCAATGTTTTTTATTCACAATTTTATGTAAGGTTTAGGGGCCACAGTGTTCAATAAATTAGAATTTGTTAAGCTACTTTTGTAGTTGACTGTACATACGCAAATCAAAGGTACGTATGTACCTAAACCAAATTCGTTTGCTATTCTCGGTAACTTATGTCTTAATTGACGTACAGTCGATAAAGGATATAATACATGCATACATATAATCACGCCTTTATCTCCAAAGGGTTAGGTAGAGATGAATTAACACCCACATTTCATCAATCATTGTATATCACGCACTGAGGAAAGAATATGTACTTCTCCATGGTCCCACGTAATAGGGGGTGAGCCTATTGCCATATTCCGGGCAATATTATATGCAACGTTACATGTAAAAGTCTATGGCAGTCACGGTTAAAACAGGAACGTGATTTTGTATAAAGAAATTATTTTGTTATAAATTTTGAAATCACGTCATCTGCAATAATAACAAATAATCCAAGTCAGCAAGATCCATAGGACGTGACAACAACAGGTACTCTCATTCTACAAATGATACTTAATAATAACCGTAGTATAATCTAAATCAAAATAAAAAATCGTTTATTCTGCATAGACCATTAAATCGGCACTTACAAAATGTCAATATAAAGTAAATATTAAATACCAGTTTAGCAAATGGACCACCGCACCGGTTCGAAACGCGGCCCGACCTGAGAAGACTCCGGCAAGAAACTCAGCGGGCATTCAGGGTGCGAGGGATATGTCGAAGACAACTTCATTTCAGCCTAGCGCGATGACCCACAGACGGCGTGCGGTTTTAGTCGGTTCAAGTCCGACATAACCTCCCCCTCCGACTCCGGCAGGGAGGTATCCGAGGAGGTTTCCAAACGGAAAAAGCTAACTAAGGCAAGATGGGTCATCATGATTCCTGAATATTTAACTTAACTTTCAATAGGGGTTTTTTTCTGCGTGGTACCCTTGTTATTTCTCTCTCTCTCTCTCTCTCTCTCTCCCTACCTCTTTACCCCCTCTACAGTACTGGAAATTTGTAAGTAATTAAAATAAAGTCTTAAACGAATAATTTTATCCCCTATTGGTATGGGTAATGGACTGCTGAGACGAGGTCTCGGGTTCGATCCCAGGTTTACCATGGCACACACCAATGACTTTTCGATGCTTTTCGAAGTTATGTGTGTATTTATCGCAGGTTTAATAGTGCCCGGTTAATGGCAATAGGCTCGCCACCTATTACATTGGGATCTAAACATAAACTGGCGAAATGTGGGTGCTAGCACCTCTGCCTACACCTTCACGGAATACAAGCGTGAGTTTATGTTATGTTATGTTATTTATTTTGTAAAAATTTTAGCATACGAACCGACACGGCATTTATTAATTCATATATTATTTAAGAAAATAACTGTAAATTAAGGTAAAAAAAATAGGTAAAAAAATTAATGTAATTAAGTAAAAAAAATAAGAAACTAAGATACGCAAAAAAAAAAACAAAACACCTCCATTTTTAGTATTATAAATAAGATTTTTTCCTGATGTATCTACTCGTAATCTATAAGTAATTCTTCTTCACAGTACAGGTAATATGTAATCAAAATAAAGTGTACAAGCAAGTGTACTTACTTGCAAATTAACAATTTCCACACTTCATCGGTTGAATGCCCCATCAACAGAACCAACACTGGTCAACTAAACCATTGCAGTTATCGGTTCCTGCTTATAACCACCATTTTTTTCTTCGTTTATAACCTTGACACTGACGTAACCAATATAAAAGACCTCATCACACTAACATATAAAACTAAACAACAGCTCTATAGTAACTGGTTAACAATCATAAATAAAACAGTTAGACCTCGCAAATGTATTGTAGTTATAAATAACTAGAGATCAAAGTATAATGGTTGGAAATTTATTGTCCAGTATATCTGTATCTGTCTATAGTATATAACGTAAGAACAGTTATAGGTCAAGTTATGTTGGTTACTTGTTCGCATAGTTCCACGTTTTTGATTTAAAATTGTAAACCAGATATAGGAACTAATTTCTCAGTACAAAGCTTAAAGTAATTGACAGGAAAATGTGTGTTATTTAAATATAATATTAATTTTACAAGGCATTCATTAATTTCATATCTGGTATGAAAAATGTACGTCATTTATATAAACTTTCAACCCAAATGCTGTCAGTCCCGGTAGTCCTACGAACCTGTATGACAGTAGTTACGGGTATTTGCAACTGTAAAACCCACAGGTAAAACCTAACGAGAGTGTTACTGATCTCAAAACAGGGACGAACTCATTGGCTTCCTATAATTCGTCCTCTGTGTAGGTGCCCATTCGTCCCCTGTTTATTTATTTTCAGATTGTAAAAGTGGGTTTACAATTTTAAAACAGACAATAATAATAATGTTCCTTTATTTTGAACCTGAAACAGCATATGATATTTCAGACTCTTACTTTGAAAATGAGAAAATTTCATAAATCCATTCTTTCATACAACCATTCGGTCTTACCTTCATTCCTTCATGCATACAGACATTCACGCTTTGAGACATCCATTCTTTCATTATTCATTCGTTCATTCATCCATTCACTCATACTCTCACTCTTTCATACATCCATTAATTCATACATTGAGTCTTTCCTTATTTCATACAGAACTTCCCCATATGAAATTTTTGCCCCCCTACTACCCCTTTTTTTCGTGCGGAAATCCCCACGGATACCTCCCCCGCCGGGGCCGGAGGGGGAGGTTATGTCGGACTTGAACCGACTACTGAGGGTCGTGGTGCTAGGCCGGAGGTGAGGTTGTCATCGACATATTCCTCGCACCCCGGCTGACCCAAGGCCATCCCTTACGGTCTGGCGTCTTCGTCCCTACTATCCGTGGAGAAATTCAGCTTTGGGTCCTGGCTAATAAGGGTGTAGCCTTATTAGCCAGACCTCAGAACTGAATTTCTTCTTTCATAATAATTTGTTTGTGTAGTAAATTCGCGAAAGCGTAACAGACCAACTCACTTTCGCGTACATAATATTAGTTACAAGATATTATCTTTATTTTTATTGTTTTTATTCATGTTTTGTGTTACGTTAGCCACTTAGTAACTAAGTATATAAAAAAAATATTGAAAAGGAAGGTTGCAAGTGCATTTATGAGTCACGACCCGGTAACACTTAAATTTTTTTAATATAGTTACCAAATAAAGAATGGGGCCCTTTTTTATTATGCTTTTAATGTAGGAAATATATTCTTATGGATATTCCCGGTTTTCATCTCAGATTTCTCGGAGCTCGAGAAAACACCACTTAGGTTGCGGACGAACACATGGCCCACCTGATGGTAAGTGTTTACCGTGGTTAAGGAATGCAATCTCGTTCTCGTGAGATTTCGGTCAATTGCCAATCTTACAAGATCTTGGAATTATTCCCTCTGGATCCAGATCCAGAGAGAATCTGTTTAATAATTTCCATCTGGTCCAGACCAGATGGAAATTATTAAACAGACTCCGGACTCGGGTTGGCCGAAGCAAGGCATGCCGGGCCAGGTGGGGGTTCTCGGAGGGGGCGGACTTGCGATATGAATGTGGAGTTGCTCCACAGACAATAGCCCATATGTTAACGTGTGCTAAATGCCCATACACATATTCAAAATTCAAAAATAGTTTATTCTGCATAGACCATTAAATCGGAACTTACAAAACGTCAACATAAAGTGAATATTAAATACTAACTAATACTAGTAAATGGACCACGCCGGTTTGAAACGCGGCCCAGACCTGAGAAGACTCCGGCAAGAAACTCAGCGGGCATTTTTTTTGGTCTATTTACAAAACATTTACTTACTTAGTCTAAAACTTATGGTCTAGATACAACGTTTTGCTTGAGTAGCATAGCTGAGCGAACAGCTCATCATATACACCGCAGGACCTCCGAGAACGCCATACAGGCAGCACACTGAGAGAAGATAATTTGAGGGCCGAGTCGCCATCGCCACCATAGAAGAAGATTCCCAACGTGGCCCATGGACGTATGCAACACCAGGGGTACGTAAGTACAGTGTAAGAACACAGAGTTTCTGTGCCATCAGTGCAGAAGACAAAGCAGGACAAGCCTTTGTTCTTCCCACTGACAGCACAAAAACTCTCCAGTGAGCTCTGGCTACCCTACTCACCGCCGGGAACACAAGACCAGGTTATTATGCTACAGAATTCTGTAGGGCGGAGGTATTTCCCCAGTCGGTTCCCATTCTACGCCTTTTGGTTTAGCTTACGTGGAAAGGAGGAATGAGAGAGTGAACACTGCTTTTTTTTTAAAGAATATTAGTAACTGATTACTAATATTCCCTCTAACCCCTCCAACTAAGCTAAATTACCTGTGTTAGGGGTAGGTTCAGCTCAGTAGTGTAATGGGGTTTCGTAAGGCCGATTCCTTAACTAATAAGTTTTTAACTAACTATTAAGCTTAACGCTTTATATTATTCATGAAATTTACGCAAATATCACTACGGACTAAGTAAATTTATAACAAAATGACAGTCTCTGTGGCGTGGCGGTAGTGCACGCGACTACGACGCAGGAGGCGCGGGTTCGATCCCCGCTTAGTGCAAATATTTGTATTTTTTTTTATATATTTGATCCGTCAATTGACTGCACCCCGCTAGATGGCAATAAAGCTGACGTGTAGTATGCATGAATATGGCTATTTGCATTGGTCTGGGTGTTTCTATGTATAATATGTATGTATTTACATAAGAAAAGAATCTTAGTATGTTTATCCGCATTCTAGATTCCATAACACAAGCTAGTTAAGTTACCATGGGTTTAGTTAGCGTTGTATAGAATGTTGTGCAGTATATTTATTTAATAAATCGCGAAAAAAACTATTAAAAAGAAATATAAATATCGACGGTTTTTTGAGGATAAAGTAGAAGAGAGAAGCGGGAAATACATATATAATAATAAAATCTCTTTTAATCTTTCAATTACTACGAAGTACACCATACCAAGGTGAACATACTGCTCTAAGTGAATATATTATTCACTTGCTGATGCCCGTGACTCCGACCGCGTTGATGTCGTTTATATGAATCAATTTTTCATCATAAATATCTCCATCCACTTTCCAATTGCAATTCCAATTGCAATTGGAATGTATCACACCTTATGTCGCTACGCAATGTGTATGTATTTTTTCTGTCTTTATAGTGTTTATGATTGAGACCAACAGCATGTCGATGATAATGATGCCCAGAAAAATTTGAATGAGTTTATGCGGCATCATAACCAAACTATTTATATGTAATGATTTATAAGTATTTAAGCGGGGCGTGAAAAGGCATCTGATGAGGCCGTCAAGCTGAGTGCCACCACTGTTAACATGGTACATGTTTACGATGGTGAATCTCTTTCCGAGACTTTGCCTTTAGCTTAACATCAGGCGAGGTGTCGTCAAATTGACGTGTCCTAGATAAAAAAAAAATGAACATTGTTTATTATATTAATAAATAATAATAATAAAATCTCTGACCCTGACCTTTCACATTATATTTAAAAATAATTATGATATGACATGTATATCTTTTTGTAATCTCCTTCCGATTTCCTTCATTTTGATACCCTACTCGATAAGTTTGAGTCAAAAATATTTCTGACAACATACATTTTGGCGCCAAAAATCCACTATTTTGATTTTCTCGAAATTTTAATATATCAGGTGTCACTCACACAATCACGACGAATCAAATGACACCTCACATGTCCAAATCTGTCAAGTCTTTCAGGCTGTAGGCCGTGCCAAATAAATGGACATACATACATACATACACACATACATACATACATAGTCTCGAAAAACATTACCCTCCATCCTTCGGCAGTCGGGGTTTCTTTCGGTTTATGATTGGCAAATGGGTACCGCCTGCTATCAAACTTATTTCGATATTTTCAGTGGCAGTCGGTTTTTTTTATTTTTTAATCATTTGTTTTATTTTATAGCTTTTAGTTATGATATGACATGTGTATCTTTTTGTAATCTCCTTCTGATTTCCTACATTTTGATTCCCTACTCGATAAGTTTAAGTCAAAAATATTTTTGACAACATAATATTTTGGCACCAAAAATCCACTATTTTGATTTTCTCGAAATTTCAATGTACCTGGTGTCACTCACACAATCACGGCGAATCAAATGACACCTCACATGTCCAAATCCGTTAAGCCGTTCAGGCTGTAGGCCGTGCCAAATAAATGGACATACACACATACATAGTCCCGAAAAACATTACCCTCCTTCCTTCGGCAGTAGGGTAAAAACACAGTTATAATCTTTTAGCAATTTTTACATTCAAAGCAAACACAAGAATTTAATAAATTGCTTAATATTTAATCCAATACAATCCGATGTTTTTATAACATAGGACTTTATATTGTTATTTGTGATAGGACTAATTAACATTTTTATTACAGTAGGTATACTACCTTATAGATCCTAGATACTAATGTTATAACAAATATTAATAAGTACTCAACTTGTTCACTATGAGTATTTATATACGCACAAGTACACAACTATGTACACAACTATGTACACAACTATGTACACAACTATGTACACAACTATGTACACAACTATGTACACAACTATGTACACAACTATGTACACAACTATGTACACAACTATGTACACAACTATGTACACAATCAAGTAATTACTTAGTTAACATTGGCCATGAACAACTAATTCTGGATCACCACTCAGTAAAACTGCGCGTTATCAAAACGTGGGATTTCGAATAAAGATATAGATATAAAATTAAGATGCGGTAGTCTAGTGGTATGAGTAATGGACTGCTGCGACGAGATCTCGGGTTCGATCCCAGGTTTACCATGGCACACACCAATGACTTTTCGATGCTTTTCGAAGTTATGTGTGTATTTATCGCAGGTTTATAAGTGCCCGGTTAATGGCAATAGGCTCGCCACCTATTACATTGGAACCTAAACATAAACAGGCGAAATGTGGGTGCTAGCACTGATGCCTACCCCTTCGGGAAATATAGGCTTGAGTTTATGTTATGTTATAATTAAGATTTCAAAATCTAAGTGACGGTTTGAAATACATGTGAAGGCTGAAGGGGTAGGCAGAGGTAATACACCTCTGCCTACCCCTCCCAATTCACAACTATGATTTTCGGGCCAACATATTAGGGTTTTTTTTAAAGAATATTAGAACCGAAGTTACTAATATTCCCTCTAACCACTCCAACTAAGCTAAATTGCTTGTGCTAGGAGTGGGTTCACGTCGGTAGTGTAATGGCCAGGGACCTCTCGATCGTAAGGCCGACTCCTTAACCATTAAGCTACCGACGGAACAGCCCTATACCGTAATAGATAATTCCCGTGGGAAGACACTGGGAAGCAATAAATAAAAATTAAAAATAATACTTACACAAAACCCATCCACATTTTTGTATATCACAGATCACAATAAGTCATTTCAACCAATAAAACTTCGATTAATAATCATAAATTTTTATATTATACTAATAAAACCGTTTCAATACGGAAGTGTTGAACTATTATTATTTTCGATTCACGATATTATTTCTCGTTAAATAGTGAAGGGAAAGTCACGACGCGTCGATTTCGCCGTGGTCCAACCATCGACTGGCCATAACGATACTATTACGACATCCCTCTTTCTTCTAGTGTTGTTGCGTATTGAGTTTTAACTATTTACTTTAACCAAGAGACTTGTGAAGAAGAGCTGGCGGATTTAATAGGTTGTCAAGACATTTGTGATGAGATTTTTTTTATATAGGACACGTCAATTTGACTTCATGTCGCCTGATGGTAAAGCACTACCAACTACAGCTTTTTGACGTCAAATTCTGCTTAAAACTAAGTTTACCACCGCTTCCTAGGCACCAGTGGAGAAGAAACGGCGCAACAAACTCCACTGTAGCATTTTACAGACGTCAATTTACAAAAAGTGATTTCTTAAGACTAAATATGGACGAAAAAAAACTTATAATAAAATAATTAACCCAAGTTAACAAAGAAATAAAGAAATAAAGTCTCGGAAAGAGGGTCACTATTATAAACATGTACCAAGTTAAGAATGTGGCACTCAGCTTGACGGCCTCATCAGATGCCTTTTCACGCCCCGCTTAAAGGACCTGGGACTGTAGGAAGAAGGAAACACGTGAGCTGGCAGGGAGTTCCAGGTCTTAATGGTGCGGTATAGGAATGATTCTCCGAACCGCTTGGTTCTAGAAGGTATATTCTGCACCGTATGCGGGTGACATCGTGCTGAGCCGAGATTAGATGGCTAGTCTCTAGCTATAAAGAAGAAAGTATGTAAAAGAAAAGAATGGGTCTGGTTGAAATGCTGAACCTGAACCTTTTCGGCTGGCGTGTGAGGTGCACAAATAACTCAATGCATGCTCTATATAAGTGCCTACCTATTCTTTTATACAGTGTACCTTAAACGTCAGTGAATAAATCTTTTTTCTTTCTTTCTTTCTTTCTTTCTAAACAGTACATAATAATATGATATCACAAAGAAAGTATTTGCGAGTATGATTTTATAATAAACGTGAAGTAAAATTTATAATTACGCTGTACTATTCGTCAGATCTTCAACTTGTGTCTTTCAAAGAGAGTTTTTTAATCATAACATAGTAATTTTTTAAACCATTTTAGGTGGCAGTGAAGCTCACGGTCCACCTGATGGAATGTGGTTGCCGTGGCCTATGGAAGTATGCAACATCAGCGGCGTTAGACTCGTGCTGCCGACTCTGAAGAAACCTTCTAATGCCCTTCTTGAAGAACCGCATATTGTAGTCGCTTGAGAAAACCACGGCAGGGAGTTCATTCCATGGCTTAAGCGTGTGTGGGATGAAGTTCTTTTCATACTGCACGGTGCGTATTGTTTCCGGTTGTAATATGTGAGGATGAATTCCTGCCCATATTTCTGCTTCACTGCTACTTAAATAGTACAAAACATATGACGTTTTAATTTATGTACGGATTATCGATAAATCGATATCGCGGTTAATCCCATCACTAGTACTATCTAAATGGGCTGTGTAGATGCTAGTGACACGTCAACTTATTGTGTAAAACTCAGGCTCATAATTTTGCACAACGAGTGGTTAGGTGACATAATAATGAATAACTACTTATAAGACAAGTACTACGTGGCTTGAGAGTTAATATGAGAATCGAAGACGAGGTTTCGGTTTAACATACATCGTAATGTTAGCACAACGGAATAGTAATAAGTCTTGTAGATATGCAGCAATGAATGGCGAGATTATGTTAGGTGTAGTGTAGTATCCCGCACATTTGGTGACTCATCGTCTCCTTACTATATTTTTTCTATGGAATTGCGATATGGGGTTTCAAGAAGGGCATTAGAAAGTTCTTAAAGGGTCGGTAGCACGAATGTGATATCCCTGGTATTACACATGTCCATAGGTGACAGTAATGCGAATACTTGGGGTGCTGGGGTCAGCCGGGATGCGAGGGATATGTACATTACAACCTCACCTTCGGCCTAGTACCACGACCCACAGTCGGCGTGTGGTTTTAGTCGGTTCGAGTCCGACATAACCTCCCCTTCCGGCTCCAGCGGGGGAGGTATCCGAAGGGATCTCTGCACGAAAAAAAGGGAGTGCCGCCGCCTCTTTCTGACCAGGAGGCGGCTGGTCGGGTCCGGACTAGACTCCGGGCCCGCGCAGCCCACGAAGAGCGAAGATGACTCGGGCGTCGGAGGTCGCAGAATGACCTCCGTCCTCCGTGAGCGCTGGCCTGGGTGTGGTTGGTGGAGCCGCCTGTCACCCTAGCAGAAGCAGGCTGTGGTGGGGGCACAAAGTGCGCCTTCCTATACCCGGGGTTAGATGGGGACACCACGGTCCCCACAACCCGAAGGATGCCATCTTGAAAGAGAAGCTCCGAGGTGCGAGAGATATGCTCCCTGTATGCTCACCTCCGGCGTGACGGTGTGCGTTTTGGGCGGTTTGAGTCCGACATAACCACCTCCACCCGCTCCGGTTGGGGGTGGTATCTATGGAGATTTTTCGCAGAATAAAAAAAAAATAGGTGACAGTAACAATTTTCCTTCCGGCTTACTTTACACTCTTACAGTAGCGACTGCCGTCTGACTTTCTAGTTCCCAGACCCAACCAAATTCGTAATCATATACCTTGGAGCCTGAGTAAGGCACCGCAACGACTGCCATAGATGTTCGTATGGCAACCGGGAGAGACGGACAGCATGTCTTCCGATACCCGAAGGGATCCTGTATCAATAACGTTCCTAAAACAACACATTTTTTTTTGAAAAGAATATTAGAATTGAAATTACTAATATTCGCTCTAACCCCTCCAACTAAGCTGAATTGCTTGTGCTAGGAGTGGTTTCACGTCGGTAGTGTAATGGCCAGGGTTCGAACCCCGGACCTCTCGATCGTAAGGCCGACTCCTTAACCATTAAGCTACCGACGCTTCACTAATTACTTGGTATGCCAAGCATTGTAAAATTTTGCAATGTATCAACTTACTAGATGACCACTTATATCAAACTCGAACCGACTAAAATCGCACATTATCTTGGGTCTTCAGGGTGTGAGATTGTCTCGGTGGAGCCGCCTGTCACCCTAGCAGAAGCAGGCAGCGGCGACGGCGCGGGCGGCGCAAAGTGCGCCTCCCCGTACTCGGGGCTAGATGGGGACACTATGGTCCCCACAACCTGCAGGGGACCATCTCGAAAGAGATGGTCCTGGGTCTGCCGGGGTGCGAGAGATATGCTTTGAGCAATCTCACCTCCGGCAACCAAGGACCCAAGACGGCGTGCGTTTTAGTCGGTTCGAGTCAAACATAACCACCTCCACCGGCTCCGCGGGGGTGGTGATTTTTCGCACGATAAAGAAAAAAAGGGTGTGTGATTGTCTAGTAACCCGCACAAAAGCGAAAGTACCTATAAGTTAGTTTCTAAGGATAGTCATGTTTCTGTGAGATCCTATTGCGATGGTGTTTACACCCATAGAAAAGAGAGTAAACGAGTAAACATACCATTTATGAACACGCCAATATCCGCCATTTTAGCTCCAACTATTTACTTACAAAGGTATGTAGTACAACGTTTGCGGTCGACATCCGCTCTTCTTTCAATATCGCTGTTAAGCTTGGGTTCGACTGCAAGCGGAGAGGACCTCCTGCGAATAAGTCTCTCTGCCTCCCTGCCAGCTCACGTGTTTCCTTCTTCCTACAGACCCGGGTCCTTTAAGCGGGGCGTGAAAAGGCATCTGATGAGGCCGTCAAGCTGAGTGCCATCACTGTTAATATGGTACATGTTTACGATGGTGACCCTCTTTCCGAGACTTTGCCTTTAGCTTACCATCAGGCGAGGTGAAGTCAAATTGACGAGTTTTTTAAAAAAAAAGTCGAGCCTGAGAAGGAGACGGCGGAGCAGGTCCGGAAGAGATTCTCAACTCAACCCATAGGTAAACGTGGAGATTTTGTGCATGGGGTAAACAATAGCGGAGATAACTCCGTATGAACTCTGCTGCATACTTAGTTCGCAGTCCACAAGGTGCCAATGACATGCACTCCCAGTGCGCGCATGCACGCATGCGGTATAGTAAGGGTATATTCCAATAAGGCGGAAAACACTGGAGCAGTTTTCGATTTGTAATTAAATATCAACTTTATTCCATTTAAAAAAATAAAGTTTCAAACTAAAACCCGACTACGGGTTTTAGTTTTAAACTTTATTTTTTGTTAAATTATTTTGGGGCAAGGTAAAGCTAATAATTTATACATATTTGAAATATGCTCATTAAGCACTTTCATTTGATACCAAACAAGACATATTTATCTCAAATTCATTTTTAATACAGTACCTTATGAGCGCTAGAGGGCGCCACACAAGATTGAGTGACACGTCATATAGCCTATAACCATCGGACGATAAAGCCGCTTGTAACGATACCTCATTTGTCCCGTTCTAATAAGTAGTTGAGGAGCTATGAGGGAACAAATGAACATACATACATACATACATACATACATAGCCTGTCAAAATCATACACCACCTTTGGCTTCGCCGTAGTCGGGTAAAAAAGCTGATAATAGTATACAATAGTATGACACTATTATCGTTTATTCTGTGTAGCGCGTTGTAGTACACATACGTTGTAGTACGTTTGTCGTTGAAAATCGAGCTCATTTTGTTCAACTCTTTTAGAATCTGTATGGACTCCCCGCTTGCAGTCAAGACCGACCTTTATAATTCTCCGTGCCTCAAGAAAACCACAAAAAATAAAGTTGTTTGAACAACAGTATTTATTTGACATGTATGATTTCGTGTTAATATTGACCAAATTTAGTTATTTACTCACGGGTTTGAAGTATTTTACTATAGAAAGTTATTTTCCGTGTATCTATACTAACAAAAAAATGTGTCTAAGCATGTCCATCCGCATTCTAGAACCTATAATGACATACCGTCGCGTGGTTCACGGCAGAATAGAATTTGGACCACGCCATCTCTTCCCATGCGGTGTCGTACAAGGCGACTAAGGGATAGGGCTGTTTAACATCAGACAGATATATATACAGCCCAGACTCAGCCTCAGATGCATGGCTCGAGTTAACAATAGTGCCCGGAATACGGCAATAGGCTCACCCCCTATTACATGGGACCCAATAAAATTTTTGGTGATATGTGGGTGTTAATCCAACTCTGCCCAACCCTCCAGGGATTAAGGCGTGGTTGTATGTATGTATAATGACATATAAACGAGTTGAGCTTGCTTTAGGGTTAAGCTTGTATAGAAATGTAATGTTGTATATATATATATATTCTATACTAGCTTCAAAACTGTGTCGCAAGGTGCAGTCAAAGTTGCCGAATTTTGGGCTGGGCGCATCTAAGTATTTAATTTTTAAATTGATATTAAGATCTTTTGTAATACCTATGTTCCACAAAATCCATACTAATATTATAAATGCGAAAGTAACTCGGTCTGTCTGTATGTTACGCTTTCACGCCTAAACCACTGATCCGATTTTGATAACATATAATATAGGGGTAGATTAGACCCTGAGAAAGGACATCGGCTATATTTGGTCACGATAACCGATATGCACGCGGGCGGAGCCGCGAACAAAAGCTAGTAATACATAAATAAATAAAAAAAATACCTTTAATTCGAGATAACAATTGGGTATTATCCTATAGTTAAAATTAATTTATCTAACCGAGCTTATTAAATTAAGAATGGTAAAAGAGCGGTAAAAATTGCGTCGGTTCTTATTTTATAGTTTTTATTTATTTTTAATTATCCACCCAACCTATAATAGTAACTGATTTGACTATTAAATTTTATGACGTCACTAAATCTTTTTTCATACAAGTTACCTTAAAACTTATCGTTTTGATCTTTAGTAAAAAGTAACTTATTTGACTTGTCAGTAGAATACCCAATTAATGAAATCCGTATAATGGTTCCGAAGATATGAGGTAATAAAGAATATTACAAACATACATAAAAGATACGCACGAAAAACATAACCCTTTTTGACAGTCAGGTAAAAAGAAGAAGCTACAAAACTTCAATCCACACCAGACTCTCGTCAGCTATGAGCAGCGTTGCATGACTTTTTATATCGTGCGAAAAATCCCCACGGATACAACCCCCAAAAGCCGGTGGAGGTGGTTATGTCGGACTCGAACCCACTAAAACGCACGCCGTTTTTGGGTCTTTGGTTGCAGGAGGTGAGATTGCCGAAAGTATATCTTTTGCACCCCGCAGACCCAGGGCCATCTCTTTCGAGATGGCCGCATTCGGGTTGTGGGGACCATAGTGTCCGCATCTAGCCCCTTTTTTTTTTTTTTTTTTTTTTTTTTTTTTTTCCGTGCGGAAATCCCCTCGGATACCCCCCTGCCGGAGCCGGAAGGGGAGGTTATGTCGGACTCGAACCGACTAAAACCGCACGCCGACTGTGGGTCGTGGTGCTAGGCCGGAGGTGAGGTTGTCATCGACATATCCCTCGCACCCCGGCGGACCCAGGGCCATCACTTATGGTTTAGCCCTCCTCGGGAGGGGGGACAACGGTGTCCCCGACTCGCCCCCGGAATGGGGAGGCGCGCTTCTCTGCGCGTCGTCGCCGTGGCCTGCTTCTGCTGGGGTGACAGGCGGCTTCACCCGTCACCCCCAGGCCCGCGCTCATGGGGGACGGAGGTCAGTCAGTGCCCTCCGACGCCCGAGTTGCCTGTGCGCGCGGGCAGCGCGGTTCGCGAGTCTCGCTCGTTCGCGCTGCCTCTCCCGTTCCGCCCCGCATCTAGCCCCGGGTACGGGGATACGCGCTTTGCGCCGCCGCCGTGGCCTGCTTCTGCTGGGGTTACAGGTGGCTGCACCCGTCACCCTCAGGCCAGCGCTCATGGAAGAAGGAGGTCGTTCTGCGACCTCCTACGTACGGTTCGCCTTCACTCTTCGCGGGCTTTCCGGGCCCGGAGTCTAGTCCGGACCCGACCTGCCGCCTCCTTCTCGAGCATTACTTGCTGGCAGAAGGAGGCGGCCGCACCCCAAGCGTTCGCGCATCATATCATCGCTGTGAGCAATGTGGCGAGTGTGAGGACTCCCAGCCCCAGAGCCGCCACTAGGACCCGCCTCGCCGTGTCCCACGCCGGGCACTCGGTCAGTGATGTTACGTGGCTTGAGGTTCATTGAGGTTAAACATACTTAGATACCTTTTTGTAAAGATATACATATTATACAATATACATAGAGTTTTAAGATTATTTTGAGATATTGGCTGTCGAGATATTTCTGACGTTGACTGTACCTACCCATATATTTTATTACATAGTTACCCATATATTTTATTGTAAGGTAGGTAATTACCTAAAAGTTGCAATTCATCCACTTTTGAACGTTACAACATTTAGATCTGACGTACGATTTTGGTTTAAATAAACTTTTGTTATATAAGCGAATGTCTACATTACACCATCGTTACTGAAATGTTAAGTTATACCTACTTGTAGTCACTATAGCACTTGACTTAAGTGTCTGAGATATTATTCTGCTTGACAAAGTGTGAGTCGACGGTGTGTATTTCAATTGGTTAACATTGGAAGACAGTAGTGACCCCGTAGACAAGTGACAATTCGTTTGTCGTCATTTTGTAGAATTTAATGTGAAATAAATAAATGAAATTGACACGTAATTTGCTTTTTATGACAGGTGTCAACGTATGTCTTTTTTCCGTGCGGAAATCCCCACGAATACCTCTCCCACCGGAGCCGGAAGGGAAGGTTATGTCGGACTCGAATCACCACGCCGATCGAGGGTCGTGGTGCTAGGCCGGAGATGAGGTTGTCTTTGACATATCCCTCGCACCCCGGCTGACCCAGAGCCATCCCTTACGGTCTGGCCCTCCTCGGGAGGGGGGACAAGCGTGTCCCTGACTCGCCCCTGGAATGGGGAGGCGCGCCTACGCACGCCGCCGCCGTGGCCTGCTTCTGCTGGGGTGACAGGCGGCTCCGCCCATCACTCCTAGGCCCGCGCTCATGGAGGACGGAAGTCAGTCTGGGATATGTGTGTGTCAACGTATGTCAATGCCATATTGATCATTCTATTCTATTACCTATACAAATTTATTATTACTTACCTTGAGGGGCACCAATTTAAATGTGTTGGTTATGTCGGTTCTGCACGTTGACACAGAATAGATAAGGACAGAAGTTGCACTCCTTTGATGTTGAAGACATGAATCTGTATACTAACTGGATTGCGTACTGTAAAATACAATAATTACAAATTTACACCCAACTGTAATGACATAAGGTACATTTTTCATCGTCTCGGTGAAAGTAGAAAAATCGAGCCGAGCGAGACAGCCAAAAAGTAGTAGTCTATCCCTGTCTAACAACTTGCCATAGTAAATGTAAATTCTTTTTGGTTGTAAATGGTAATTTTTTTTAATTTTGCATATATTTGTGCGTTATGTTTTTGTGATGAAACTTTGCATAAAAATACTTAAACTATCAATATACAATGGTTTGACCATCTTTTATGAAGTTGTACAAAGTACTATGAAGTTGTACAAAGTAATACTTTTATTTTAAATGTTATGAGAGTGACATTGGTAGCCTTTCGAAATTCTTATGCGGCTACATTGTTTGTCATAAAGACAAATAAAAACACATAGACATAGTAAATATAAAGACGTGAAACTACTACGAAATTCATTCATAAAATCATATGAGGAAAACGCCAATTCTCCATCTTGCTTTCCAACGTAGTGGGGATGTAGTAGCACCTGATTGGTCAAATAAAATTGCTAGTGATGCGGTGATAGAATATTAATTATCGATATTTTCCCAAATATTTAAAGAACGAAGACCACTTTCCATACATAGTGAATGACTTTTGAAATGCCGTTGACTTTTTATTATTCTATCGCATAATGGTACTGGTGTAACTGACGAATATAAAACATTTTGTACATCTATAAAACTACAAAATCAATATGATATAACTAGTTGTACAAGAAATTACTTCCATTTTAAAATTAAAAGTATGATTTTATACAAATCTCCTTGATTTTGATTTAATTCCGAAACCCTCGCGCGACCTTTGTACGGACAGTAAGGACATAGGACTGAAATGGCGGATTACATAACTTTTCATTCGGGCACCTACTAGGCAAGTCAAGCACTTCTATTTTGAAGTAAATATCTTTTATAACAAAGGTAGTACAAATGTATATATATATACCGGGTGTAAGGGGAACGCTCCCGAAGCCGAATACCCCTAGTAGTACTCCAGGTACATAACACATTGGCATAAAAATAAAATCGATATGGGCAAAAAAAATGCTTCGATTTTTTTTTGGATTCTTTTTATTTTTTATTTTGCATTACTTACTCTCCATCTAGTTAGTAAAGCTAAATAAAACGGTAATTTTATAAAAAAAACACGTAGGTATGGCAGCTCTTGATACTCTAAGTAAAAACATAATAAAAACTATTAGAAAGAGACGCACTACTACTTTGGAACCTCTCTTTCGGCTCGTTTTTCTGTTCATAGTGCGCAGTCCAGTTAGTATAAAGGTTCATGGTTGAAGAAAGCCGCCGTTATAATAACCTACAAAATTTCGTAGGTATCGCCCTTTGTTCGGAACAAACAACGCCGCCAACTTGAGTGTTAGGGTTGTCATTTAGTCAATGAAAATAAAATGTGAATTACTATTTATTTTTAAACCCCGACACTAAAAAGACGGTGTATTATAATAATAATAATAGGTACATTATTTGACTTTGACGCTGACTGTACTAACAAGTAATATTATAATTAAATAAACTAGGTAGCCACAAAAACCACGACCACGACATAATTACATAGGTACTTGTTTCAAAATAAGTAGTTGCAGAACAATTTTTAGTTCTCTCTATTCTCATTGTAGGTATTTATGTCACAGGTTCACTACAATTAGGTAGGTTTTTTATAATGCGAAGATGTCAAGCGGCGACCAGTACCTAATGGTTTTGTTACTAAGTGAACAAGATGTATTCTGCGTTTATAAATAGTAAAATCTTACGTTTCATACTCTATTGTTCATGTAAAAAAGACAACTTCGAATTCTTTACTGTATTTTGACATTCGTCCTCGTAATAGTAATGATTACTGCGATTCATTATTTTATTTCCATATTAAGTGGCTAACCTAGTGTACCTGCACACATAAACAATGGTTACTACTGATCTCACAAGATCGGCCACAATATTATTTAGGTATACCTACGCAAGTCGCGTCACGCGTGTGCTCGCAAGCGCGGGCCGGCCCCGACTGCGCACGGTAGGTACTTATCGCCGTAGTTTGGGCGAGTGACGGACGCCTGACGTTGACGACCACGTGTTGGCGAACTTGTATAGCAGGGATTTATGCCATTCTTCTGTGTAGTGGGGTGTCGGAACGGTGTGTTGGTCAACACGTTCACCACTGTACTCGCAAACATGTAGAACGGACCTAAGACCTAATACAAACGCGCTTGGTTACGTTTCAGTTGGTCAAGCCGCATTACACCCCTGTGGTAGTTATCAATTGCATCACGTATGTCAATTTTTTTGCAAGTAATAATTGATAATTTGACCTTTGATTTGAGATTCATATTTTGAAATTTGAAAACGATTTACTAACTGGTGCTTGCGGCTTTGCCTGCGTGAATATTGGTTATCATCACCAAGAGTAGACGCGGTATTAGTCATAGTCATAGTCATTTATTTTTCAATATAGAACAATAAAATTGTTTCTTATTGACGTCAATTTTAATTCTACTTAATCTAAGTTTACCACCGCTTCCAAGGCGCTGGTGGAGAAGAAACGGCGCAACAAACTCCACTGCGGCATTTTTTGGACGTCAATTTACAATATTTATTTTCTTAAAGCTAAATGTCAACAAGTATATAAAACTCTTATAATTAAGAATTAAAACAAAGTTACATAATGTAACAAATAAGTCACGTAACTAATTACGAGGGGCCTGCACCATGCTCAAGCCAGACATTTTTATCTTTCGAGTAATCATCTATCCTATAGTATGCCTTTTTGGATAAGGTGGTCTTTACAAAGGTTTTGAATTTATCGTCAGGCATACCAAGGATCGATTCTGGCAGTTTGTTATAAAAACGTATACCATCCCCCTTAAAAGAATCACTAACCCTGCTAAGCCGATAACATGGAAGTAGAAGTCTATGTTTGTTACGCAGATTTCTGTCTGTAATGTCACTTACTTTTGTGTAATGAGATATATTTTTCCTGACATACATTATGTTTTCAAATACATATTGGGAAGCTACAGTTAAAATGTCAATATCCTTAAATCTTTCCCTGAGGGAGTCTCTCTTGCCTAAGCAATAAATGGCACGAACTGCCCTCTTTTGCAATATAAATATAGTTTCTAAATCTGCTGCATTTCCCCAAAGTAGTATTCCATAGGACATCAAGCTATGGAAGTAACTAAAGTATACGAGCCTAGCAGTAGCTACATCAGTCAACTCAGTCAAGTCACCCCATTGTAATTTAGAATCTATTGTAATTCCTAGAAAGGTTGTGGTGTTTACGAATTCTAACCCCTTCCCCCCCAGCACAACATCAACGGCTATTTGCCTCACATTGGTAATGTAAACTTCATACATTTGGTCTTTTCTGCATTCAACAATAGGTTGTTTGCAGAAAACCAATTTGACATGGCATTCAGAATATTATTAACATTATTTGCATCTGTACTATACCTATTTGCTTTGAATATTAGCGATGTATCATCTGCAAACAGTACTATGCCAGCTTGTGCCTCGACCATATAAGGCAAGTCATTGACATATACCAGGAACAGAAAGGGTCCTAGGATTGATCCTTGAGGTACACCTATTTTGACATTTGACCCATTTGACTTTACCTTATTCACATTAACAGTCTGAAGCCTATCCGTTAAGTACGACTCTAATAGTGCTATTGATTTCTTATCAAAACCATATCGACGTAGCTTGAGTAAGAGTGTTTGATGGTCAACACAATCAAATGCTTTGGAAAGATCACAGAATACCCCAATGGCATCCTGCGATCCCTCCCAGGCGTCGTAAATTAGGCTAACTCGCGGCCACTCCCGCATCGGTGGTAGATTTCCCGCCAGTAAAGCCATATTGTTGGCTGTGGAAAAGATTGTTGGTCTTGAAGTACAGTTGCATCTGATTGAGCATCACTCTCTCAAACACCTTACTCAGAACTGGCAAAATAGAAATGGGGCGATAGTTTCCAAGTTCTGACTTGGATCCCTTCTTAAATAATGGTTTTAGTTTACTATGTTTCATTGAATGTTATGGGCCTACACATAGTTTTCTCCTTAGGTTGACTATTAATACCCTTGGAAAAGGATACTATTTGACCCTGGTGATCTGAGGGCAACTTACTAATTAGAGACTTGCTTAAGTATCCACTATCACTAAAAAAATTATCCAAGCATTTGGCACTCGTAGCAGTGTTTCTAGTCGGCTCACAGAAAATATTCTCAAGATTATAACTTCTGAACATGTTTAGAAATTGAGTACTTTCCCGAGACTGTTGAAAGATGTTTACATTAAAGTCACCGCACACAATAAGATTTTTCCTACTACTTGATGCAATCCCCAGAACTTGATCCATGACCGTAATAAAAGCTCGAAAATTACTGTTGGGTGGACTGTATACGCAGACTACTATACAACTATCAAGCTCAGCACAGGCCACCTCAGCGCAGCGCTCAACAGAAAGTCTCACAATGTCAACCCGCTCTTTACTGCGGAGACCATTTCTTATAAGAACCATGGAGCCACCTGTAATAGCAGACTTTCTGTTTAAGCAACTTACAATGTTGTAATTGTTTATACTAAACATCATCTCACTCTCCTTGAGCCAATGTTCAGTCAAACACAAAACATCCACATTTAATTCCTCTAGGAATAATTCTACTATTAATTTCTTGCCGGGAAGGCCTTGTATGTTTTGATGAGGTATCTTAAGCTCAGGCACTCCTGTTGTCTGAACATTTAGTTTAAATCAGTCGTATTATTAGTTAAACATATTAAATTACCAGTGCAAGTAGTATTATTCGTTGAAGTTGTAGTATTCTTTTTTATACCAATCAGGTGGCTGACAATCACACGGCCCACCTGACGGAAAGTGGTTACCGTGGCCTATGGACATGTGCAACTCCAGGGGAGTCACATTCGTGCTGCCGACCCAGAAAACAAAGCAGGACAAGCCTTTGACTTTCCTAATGACAGAACAAAAACTCTCCAGTGAGCTCTGGCTACCCTAGGTAAGGTTTTTTTTTAAAGAATATTAGAACCGAAGTAACTAATATTCCCTCTAACCCCTCCAGCTAAGCTAAGTTGCTTGTGTTAGGAGTAGGTTCATGTCAGTAGTGTAATGGCCAGGAGTCGAAACCCGGGACCTCTCGATTGTAAGGCCGACTCCTTAACTACAAAGCTACCGACGCTTCATGGCGCTGTATTCTGTAGGGCGGAGGTACTTCCCCAGGTATCGTTATGATTGAGTTACAAGAAAATGCGAGACAATATCAAATCATACTTTCAAGCGTGTGTATGTCTGTTCTGTTCTGTTTGGTTTGTTAAATTCCCAATCAACAAATTGCGACTCAGTATGATATAACCACGACCTAACTAAGTATACATATATAATGCCTATGCCACACTATTAAGACCTGGAACTCCCTACCAGCTCACGTGTTTCCTTCTTCCTACAGTCCCGGGTCCTTTAAGCGAGGCGTGTAAGTAGCTAAATATATATAATACCTATGCCGCACCACTAAGACCTGGAACTCCCTACCAGCTCATGTGTTTCCTTCTTCCTACAGTCCCGGGTCCTTAAAGCGAGGCGTGTAAGTAGCTAAATATATATAATACCTATGCCGCACCACTAAGACCTGGAACTCCCTGCCAGCTCACGTGTGTCCTTCTTCCTATAGTCCCGGGTCCTTTAAGCGGGGCGTGAAAAGGCATCTGATGAGGCCGTCAAGCCGAGTGCCACTACTGTTAACATGTTACATGTTTACGATGGTGACCCTCTTTCCGAGACTTTGCCTTTAGCTTACCATCAGGCGAGGCGAGTGTAATTGACGTGTCCTTTATAAACAAAAAGAACTCAAACAAGTTCTCTGGAAAGCAGAAGAGAATGATGTGTATGTCATAATGCTTACGCTGTTCTATCCTAATATATTTCTGTAAATATATAAATATATAAGGACACGTCAATTAGAATTCACCTCGCCTGATGGTAAGCTTATTAGAAGTGTATAAGCCTCAGTAGCAAGGGGTCCTTTAAACCGATTCCTGCCAGCTTCAACAAACCAGGGCCTCGATTCTACTAAAGTTAGACCACTGTGGTAGCGCAGTCACTGCAAATATGACATTAAATTTTAGACTTTATTTCTATACCTGTAAAGTTCAAAATGAAATAAAAACAGTTTCATTACACTTTTTCAATTACTCTGCAAAAAATATTTAATTTTGAACTTTAACGGCATTGCTTTAAAGTCTATTTACATTTTCTTTTATAAAGGAAACGTCAATTTGACTGCACATCGCCTGATGGTAAGCTAAAGGCAGTCTCGGAAAGAGGATCACCATCGTAAACATGTACCATGTTAATAGTGGTGGCACTCAGCTTGACGGCCTCATCAGATGCCTTTTCACGCCCCGCTTAAAGGACCTGGGACTGTAGGAAGAAGGAAACACGTGAGCTGGCAAGGAGTTCCAGGTCTTAATGCCGTTTTTTTGCAGTGACACTGTGGTTCGGCTTTTGCAGAATCGAGGCCCAGATCGAGGTAAGTTTTATTTTCCATTTTACACAATTAGCATATTATTTACCCTTCGCCGCTGATATGGTATGCAAGAATAAGTAAACAACCTATAAAAATAGAGAAACTAATCTTCAAGAACAAGCAATATAAGTAGTATTCATATTCCAAGTATTGGGGTAATACCCTTATTATTTTATTGTTACACATATTTGCGGAAAAAACACACTTAATTATAGTAGGCTATTTTAAATTTTGCAATTACATAGGTTGTACGTAATCCGGTTTCTGTGTCAGCAAAGCTGTGGTATCTGATGTGGATACTGTTTTTGTTTTGCAAAAATATCATGTGGTTCCGTACTCACGGAGCTGATTCCACCGCCGTGTTTGCAGCCGATTCTCCGATATTTTCCGCCGCGGGTCGTGTACCACAGCGGAGAAAATCGGAGAAACGCAACTGCGACGGACGCGGGTAAAAACAGCTCTGTGAGTTCTTACACTTCTTACCCGTTGCCCTACGCAAGCGACGCCACGCGTGACATTACGTTCCATACTTCAAGTGACGTTTTCACGCGACACTACGTAGGACACAAAAAACCTACACAGGACCATTTGATATAACACGCATGTGACGCTCACATAGGACAATACCTTAGCGTAACACCTCTCTGCGTTTTAGTACAGTCAGTGTCAGAAATATCTTGAAAAAGGCCCAAAATCTAAAGTAAATGATCTTACAACAGAGGGGAGACAGGCGGCTTCACCTGTCTTCCGCAGGCCCGTGTTCATGGAAGACGGAGTTCGTAAGTCCAAAATTAAATACAAGCTTAGTACTTGTTATGAAAATCAAGGATCTCTAAAAAATAAAGAAATCATGCGCTCACGCATGGCTGGTGACGCAGAGAGGGAGTCGTACTACTCGGCTTAACTGACAGGCATTTAATACTCGTACTTGCAACAAATAATATGAAAAGTAAAGTGTATGCGGGAGATAAGAATCTAAGTAAATTAACTAGTTAAAACCCGCGAGTCAATCTGCGTTTAGAGCCGGAAAACGGCTTATTCCTGATCCCTCCTTTTACAGTTTCACCTCGAAAGTAGCGTTCAAAATAGAGTTTAATCAAGATGGTATAGTATAGTCAATGAGATAAGTGGTTATGTTTTTAACCCCCGACGCAAAAACGACGGGGTGTTATAAGTTTGACGTGTCTGTGTGTGTGTGTGTGTGTGTGTGTGTGTGTGTGTGTGTGTGTGTGTGTGTGTGTGTGTGTGTGTGTGTGTGTCTGTGTGTGTCTGTCTGTGGCATCGTAGCACCCAAACGGATGAACCGATTTGGATTTAGTTTTTTTTGTTTGAAAGGTGTATTAGTCGGGAGTGTTCTTAGCTGTTTGAAAAAAATCGGTCCAAGATGGCCGCCGCCACAAGATGTTGGAATACATATTTCTTTATAATTTCCTCAATATGGGTATCAAATGAAAGAGCTTGACTAGTAGATCAATTTAAAAAACCCCCGTCACAAAAAACACCAAAAAGTTGAAAATAAATGAATAAATTTTAATTCAACGGTTGCCATGTCGGGGGACCTTACGATATAAAGGAGTACTGAACCAGTTACGGTCCCCCGACATGGCAACCGTTGAATTAAAATTTATTCATTTATTTTCAACTTTTTGGTGTTTTTTGTGACGGGCGCTTTTATTATAAGAATTGATAGTTATGTTGAATCGTTTTGTATTCATTCTAAATATAGCTACAAAATTTAACCGAATCTGTCGAATAAGGAAGTGGTGCAGTAGATATTATAATTATAATGCACCAGGTGTTTGAAGGTTAAGTCGTTTAAAACTAAACTATTATGTGTTATTTTAAACAATGGGTCAATCAAATCAAAATCTATGTCTTGCATTTCTGGAAAAAACGTCGTCGTGAGTGTCGTGAGGGAATATTTTATTGCACATAGGTAAATACACATACATAATTCTACTAGGTAATATTATAAACGCCAAAGTTGTGAGTATGGATGGATGTATGTATGGATGGATGTTTGTGACTCTTTCACGTAAAAACTACTGAATGGATTTTCATGAAACTTTACAATAATATAGCTTATACATCAGAATAACACGGTTCTCTTTTTTTATTCCTACGATTTTATGTCATAATTTAACATTGCATAATGTTACTTGTCCTAATATTATTTACGCATAATACTCATTTGCCATAACTTTTTAATCATATTTTTTAAAATCCTATTTACTATAAGCATAATCTATCTAATATACAGGGTGTATTTTTTAAACGGGGCAGTAAGGGCAAGTACCTTAACCGTTGCAGTAACTGCAACGGTTAAGGTACTTGCCCTTACTGCCCCGTTTCAAAAATACACCCTGTATAAAATTCTCGTGTCACAGTTTTCGTTGCCATACTCCTCCGAAACGGCTTGACCGATTTTGATGAAATTTTTTGTGCTTATCCGGTATCTATGAGAATCGGCCAACATCTATTTTTCATTCCCTAAATGGTGCATCGGGAACGGGATCTGACGCGGATCGCGGGGCGGGAAAAAATTGGCGGTACGAAGTTCGCCGGGACAGCTAGTATTTTATAAGCATACTATCCCAAAGCATAAGTTTACTTAAGCATAACGACGCGTAACCATAACTATTTTAAGCACACAATGGTGTCTACTAACTAAGCTCGACGGAGCCCCGCTTCGCGGGGCTCCTACTTCTGGGTGGTATTAAAAAAAAACACGAAGACTTCTAACCTAATCTAACCGATTCGGATTGCACTGAGTCTGGGTGTTAAGATAACTATTAGACAAATAAACAATATGCTTTACAACTTTATGCATATCAAAGTTATGAATAAAAACATTAGGATAGACAATATTTATGCTTAATAACACAGTATGCTAAAAACCAATTATGGCACACTATTATTATGACAAAAAAAATGATGCCTAACTTATTATGACAATTTAAATTAGGACAGAGGCCCAATCCCCCCTTCCCCCCTCCTATAATGGCGCAGTCAGAAAACTTTATTGTACCCCAGGAGGGTACCAACTGCGTTGGAGAATCCCTCTCTGGACGTCCACGCTCAGGGCACAACGCACCTGGGCGTGGACGCCCAGGCTGCCTCTCGTATTCTGGGGGGGGCAAAACTGCGCGAAGGAATGCTCGAGGCAAGAGCAAAAACTCTAGGGCACCCCCTGCCACGCTGACCGTGGACTTTTGCAACATCAGGGGATTACACACTAACCTAAATGCTGTCCACCACCACCTTGAGACAGCACAGCCAGCCTTGTTCTTCCTGACCGAGACGAAGATATCGTCTCCGGCGGACACATCCTACCTCACCTATCCTGGGTACGGACTACAACACTCCTTCCTGTCTAATGCCGGAGTGTGTGTGTACATCAGAGACGATATCAGTACTCGTCGCCTCAGCAATCTTGAAGGTAGGGACCTCTCCATTCTATGGCTCCGTGTAGACAGCGACGACCATCCCCGCGTCTACGCATGCCTCTATAGGTCCCACAGCGGTGATGCCGAAACAGACCGACTCATAGAGCACATCCAAATGGCCTCAGACCTCGTGCAGCAGCAGATCCCATCTGCAGAGTTAGTCATACTTGGTGATTTTAATGCCCACCACATCGAGTGGCTCAATTCCAAGAAGACCAATCATGCGGGAAGATCTTTTCACGACTTCGCCCTGGCTTATGGCCTCACACAACTGGTTACCACGCATACGCGAATCCCAGATGTGGAGAGTCATAGTCATTCACTGTTGGACCTTCTGCTGACTTCACATCCGGATAGCTACCAAGTGTCTGTTGGGGCCACACTAGGTACTTCAGACCATTGCCTTATCCGGAGTACAGTGCCTCTTGCATGCCCGCTGCGTTCGCGAGTCGCACGCAGCCGCCGTGTGTGGCACTACAAGTCGGCAGATTGGGATGGGATGCGGTCCTTTTTTGCATCCTACCCATGGGGTCAAGTATGCTTCTCGCCGGATAGTCCCACCACCGCCGCCAGCTCTGTCGCTGATGTGGTGCTACAGGGCATGGAGCTTTTCATCCCATTCTCTGTGGTTCCCATTGGTAGCAGATTTCGGCCTTGGTTTGGTCAATCTTCCAAAACGGCTTCTCGCAGGAAGCACGAAGCTTACCAAGCCTGGGTCAATGCGGTGACGGCACGGGACCAAAATACCAGCGCACTAAGAAAAGACTATAACTTTGCCTCCAGGTCCTTCAAAAGAGACATAGCAAGGGCGAAGTCGGAGCACATCCGTAGAATTGGCGAGAGGCTCGAGCGTCTACCTTCGGGAACTCGTGCATTCTGGTCTCTCGCCAAAGCTATCGAAGGGAACTTCTGCAAGCCATCCTTCCCACCTCTGCACATGGGAAATGATTCGTTGGCCCACAACGCAAAGGAGAAAGCCGATCTTCTGGGCAAACTCTTCGCGTCTAACTCGACCTTGGATGACGGGGGACAGGAACCGCCCAGTATACCGCGTTGCGAGAGCTGTATGCCGGATATCCGGTTTCACCAACGCTCAGTGCGTTTAGCACTTACGTCCCTCGATATCCATAAGTCGAATGAGCCTGATGGAATCTCTCCCATAGTGTTGAAGATGTGCGCTCCAGAGTTGGCACCGGTCTTAACGCGTCTTTTCCGGCTCTCTTACTCTTCTGGCGTAGTCCCGACATTATGGAAGACAGCGCTGGTCCACCCGATCCCTAAAAAAGGCGACCGCTCAAATCCATCCAACTACAGACCAATAGCCATTACCTCCCTTTTCTCGAAGATAATGGAGTCCATTATCAACTGCCAGCTCCTTCGGTATCTGGAGGGTCATCAGCTACTCAGTGACCAGCAGTACGGTTTCCGTAAGGGTCGGTCGGCTGGTGATCTTCTAGTATACCTGACGCATCGTTGGGCACAGGCGATTGAGACCAAGGGAGAAGCCATGGCGGTTAGTTTGGACATAGCGAAGGCCTTTGATCGGGTCTGGCACAAAGCGCTTTTATCAAAGCTTCCTTCTTATGGGCTTCCCGAGAAATTGTGCAAATGGATTGCTAGCTTTTTAACAGACAGAAGCATAAAAGTCGTAGTCGACGGTGAATGTTCTGACTCTATGTCTGTGAATGCTGGTGTCCCTCAAGGTTGTGTGCTATCGCCCACTCTGTTTCTCCTCCATGTCAATGACATGCTGCAAATTAGCAGCATTCATTGTTATGCGGACGACAGTACAAGCGATGCCCTCTATACCGGCTGCGCGAACATTTCTCAGGAAAACGTCAACGAGAGCCGAAACAAACTTGTGTCTGAAATTGAAACCTCTCTAGATAAAGTTTCAATTTGGGGTAGACTTAACTTGGTCCGTTTCAACCCCACAAAGACACAAGTTTGTGCGTTCACCGCAAAAAAACAGCCGTTGGTCGTAGTCCCTCGTTTTGAGAGCACCCCCTTAACTGTCTCAGTCGATATTGGAATACTTGGTGTTGACATATCGAGCGAAGTCCAGTTTCGCGGTCATTTAGAGGGTAAAGCTAAATTGGCCTCGAAGAAGCTGGGTGTACTCAATAGATCGAGACAGTATTTCACTCCGGCTCACCACCAACAACTTTATAAGGCGCAAGTACGGCCACATATGGAATACTGTTCTCATCTCTGGGCAGGAGCACCTCAGTGCCAACTTCTCCCTCTGGACCGCATCCAACGGAGAGCGACTCGAATCGTCAACTGCCGGGATGTTTCAAATCGGCTAGACTCTTTGGCACTGCGTAGAGATGTGGCTTCGCTTTGCATCTTCTATCGCCTATACTATGGGGAGTGCTCCGAGGAATTGTTCAGATTGATCCCCGCCGCCTCTTTCCGCCATCGTTCCACGCGACAGCAGTTCCACACTCACCATCTGGACAGCTGGCGGTCCACAACTGTGCGTTTCTCGAGAAACTTTCTGCCTCGCACAACTAAACTGTGGAATGAACTGCCACCAGCGGTATTTCCGAACCATTACGACCTTCAAACCTTCAAGAAAAGAGCGTACTCTCTTTTAAAAGGAAGGCAACGCACTTGTGACTCCTCTGGTGTTGCGGGTGTCCATGGGCGGCGGTAATCGCTTACCATCAGGCGATCCGTCTGCTCGTTTGCCTCCCTAATCCATAAAAAAAAAAGGACAAAAACCATTATGAGAAAAAATGGGATCCCGAATAACACATAGGCCATATACGCTATTACTCAAGGAAAGGAAGCATCATTCATGTCAATAAATTCGGCTGGCATCGTCATATGCGCAGAAGTGACATTTCTGTTGCTGTTTAGATAACTATATCATTGCATAAGAGGGTGCAGCGGGAACGGGATCGGACGCCACGCGGGTGGAAAATAATTTGGCGGTACGAAGTTTGCCGGGTCAGCTAGTAAGTTAATAAGACAGTATTGGCCTGAGCTAATCTCATTGAAAGAAAGGAAAAGAGAGGAAGAAAATAATGTATTCTTCGATGTTTATAATTCAGTCAGATCTTGACTGGCAGGGTACTCAAAAAGATCTTAATGCCATGATACTTACGCTAAAATTCACGGAGCTATTTTCACCAATATCTGCCGCGATTGCGGGTTGAGAGAAATCTGAGAACCGCCCGCAACCGCGGCGGACACGGGTGACAATTGCTTCGAGAGTACTTAACTTTACTGATGCTTTTTATTTACGTGCAGATAATCCCCGTAAACCCCTCCCCCCCCCCCCTTTTTTTATTCCTACGATTTTATGTCATAATTTAACATTGCATAATGTTAAATAATAATAACGTTAACATAATGTTAACCTGCCAGCTGGAAGGTTCTGTCGGACTCGAACCAATTAAAACACACGCCGTCTGTGGGTCAAAGTGCAAAGCCGAAGGTGAGGTTGTTGAATATATCCCTCGCACCTCGGTGGACTACTCTACTGATGCTGACTGTACATAATATTCGAAAAACATCGGAAAAAATGAAATACTCAAGTGATACTTGAACTTACGACCTTTCCCTTACAGGGGGTATGCTCTTCCAACTGAGCTATTGAGCCACACCTCAATCATTTCAAATTTCCCTTCTTTCTATATACGTCTTTAAGGGCGACGGTGGAGCCATCTACCAATATTCCTACGAACTGTTGGAAACTCAATAGCTCAGTTGGAAGAGCATTCCCCCAGTAAGGGAAAGGTCGTGAGTTCAAGTCTCAATTGGGCATTTAATTTTTTCCGATATTTTTCGAACTTTAAAGTTAGCATAATAAATGCTATAAAAATTCGTTCAAATGTACATAATTAATTAAACTTGCAAGTTGATACTTGACGCACGAAGGTTAGACGCAAGCTTTCCTTGGACAGCTTGCAGGATAGTCAGACGACAAAGGTGCGATCGGGAACAAGGCTATATTAATATGATGAATAGCATTCAGCCGTTTGACCATGATGGGTAACTATCTTCACAAATTTGACGTTTAAAATATTAGTTCTTTACTAATATTTTAAAAAGGTTAATGGCAATAGGCTCGCCACCTGTTACATTGGGACCTAAACATAAACTGACTAAATGTGGGCGCTAGCACCTCTGCCTACCCCTTCGGGGAATACAGGCGTGAGTTTATGTTATGTTATGTTTACTAATATTTTAAACGTATGTGAGGAGTTGTAGGTTAGGTATGTTAAGATAGTAGTGTTTTTTTATAAAGTACACGTCAATTTGACTTTACCTCGCCTGATGGTAAGCTAAAGGCAAAGTCTCGGAAAGAAGGTCATCATCGTAAACATGTACCATGTTAACAGTAGTGGCAGTCAGCTTGACGGCCTCATCAGATGCATTTTCACGCCCCGCTTAAAGGACCCGGGACTGTAGGAAGAAGGAAACACGTGAGCTGGCAGGGAGTTCAACGCATTAATGGTGCGGCATAGGAATGAGTCACTGAAACGCTTGGTTCTAGGTCTTAGGGTAGTATAACAAGGATAGGTAGATGGAGATAATGAATAAGATAAGACAACAATTATTAATTAACAACAAGTTACTATCAAGAGCTTACTCATTGAAATAAAACTACTTTATAAAGGATTCTATAGCAATTTATTTGGTATTATTTTATTACTTACAATAAAGGTCGCGGCATACGCAACGAGAAAAAACCCCGGACGGACCATGGACGTGGCGGGCACGTAGTTGAATGTGGTGTTAATACATACAAACCATGACAGTGATTCGGATCTAAGGTTTTGAACTAATGTTGTGAACAAGGAAAGATGAATTTTTCATTTCAAGAATTGACTTTGCTCTTAAATATCGTCCATCCTCGCCATTTCCCGCCCCGCATTTGCAGGAAATCTAATTTCCAAAACTTGCCGCCACGTCCCGTCCATGCAAAGACCCGTCACGAATGCAGCGGCACAGATTGCCTAATAGTTGGAAGCGGGCTTTATTCGACGTTAAGCCTAGTTCGCACTGCTTTAGTAATTTAATAGAGTAGCGTGTAATTTAGTGGCTAAACTACTTGCTACTACACAGAAATTTAGTAAAGTACACAAGTGAATGGTGTTGTGCATGATAACGGGCGGTGGCCACTAATGAACTCGACTAAATCAACAGGTTGGACTAGTTTAGCCGGTGAACCAGTGAGCACATTCGTGGTGGGAGGAGATCCAGTTCTTAGCATTCCATGGATTCACCATGCGGTCGCCGGGTCCATGGCGTGGTACAGAGAAGAACACTGTGACGGCGCCTGGGACTTGCGACCCAGGAGTAGGTTTAGGGTGGCCACCTTGTGATGCATCAGCGCTCACCTCCACCGTCAGTCGTGTTCCCCCCTCTACCTATCCAAATTTGGTAAGATCCTATCAACGCCGTTTTAGATATTCGTTTGAGTAAAGAGCTTACTGAAGCTCTTGGCAATCCGAGGTCTTTAAATAAGTTATACAGGGATTTAGCTGGAATTCCCCTTGCTCCTACTTCCACGGCGTAGAGTTTAACCACATAGCCATTTTTGGTTAACTCGTTGGTCAGGTCAATAGAGTAAAATGGATCGACTCGACTAAATCTTACTAAATTACTCGACTATTTTTTTGTGGTTCGCACATATTTAGCTACTAAATAACTCGCTACTCTACTACATTACTAGCCTAGTCCGAACTAGGCTTCGGTTATTTAACAACAGCCTCAGCTAACATCGGACTAACGGTAAATGATAAAATAATACCAGATTAATAACAACTCAAGCAATCATCACTCCACACAATGCTTTCTATCCAAGGTACGTAGTAAGACACTCGGGTGTACATCCCTGCGTTCCCGAGGGTGCCACAGTTTCTACCAAAGGAGGTTATACCCAGAATGTGGTATAGGCAATCATGTGAAAGTTCGGCTTGGAGAGGTCCACCACTATCTCCCTGTAAAGAAATCATTAATGATATTAATAAAATTGTCAGATGATACAGAAGTATGTATTAGGTATAATTGGATATTCTACCTACTGACGTGTTATATTAGTTACTTTTTACAAAACTATAAGTTATGAGGTAACTTGTGTGGATTTATCATAAACGCTTTTCGAGCTCAAAAAAGTGCATAAGAGCAATATACAATGCTGCCCCATTAGACTCATGCAGGCCACTCTTTGTCCAATCAAAAGTACTCACACTAACTGGCCTATACATTCTTGAAACTGGGCTCTTTGTCAGGAAGCATCCACACCTATTCGAGAGGGTTGATGCAAATAGTCGGTTCAGTCAAAGAGATCCTACTAAACTGGTCATAACGAGATGCCAGACATCACTATGTCACAAAAATGCATTCAACATGTGTGTAAAAATGTACAATAAAATACCACAGACGTTGCGCGAACTACCGCAACGTCTATTCATAAAAAAATTAAAGAAATGGCTTGTACAAAAATGTTTCTATGATATTGAGGAATTCTTAAATTACAAAGACCGCTACCAAATAATAGATAAATAAGTATAATAGTTTAAATATATTATATGTAATAGTTTAATAAATAGTTTATAGTTAAGTAGGAAATGTGTAATTAAGGTGTATTATAAAAAAGTAATGTTAGGTAAGTTATAGAAGACTGATTATGGAACACGGCACGCATCCAGTTATTGTATTATATAATTTTAAATAACTTTGTAAAAATTTGTGCGTTTAATGTATGTCTATAAGACAGTGCATAAAGCATTTTAATATAATTATTTGTACTATCGAAATTTGCATGCCACTTACTGCGGCTAAACATGTTGTGCTATAATACTTAAGTTACTTGCTAAGATCTTTGTTACCATGTTTATGAGCAAATAAATTTCTATTTCTATTTCTATTTCTGTTGAAAAAGATTTAGTGACGTCATAAAATTTAATAGTCAAATCAGTTACTATTATAGGTTGGGTGGATGATTAAAAATAAATTAAAACTATAAAATAAGACCCAACGCAATTTTACCGCTCTTTTACCATTCTTAACCGCTCCCGCGCCTTTGATCCACGCCTAACACAAATTAAGCTCCCCGTATAATAAGCTCGGTTAGATAATTTATTTTAACTATAGGATAATACCCAATTGTAAACATATTCCAAAATGATACTTAATACTGAATGTCGTCTAGATTTGAGGACATATTGTATTGAAGATGACATTTCTAATGTCATTGTGAGATTCGATTCACAACACTGAGCGTTGTTCTGGAATCTTAGTCCCGGATCCTTAAAGCGGGGCATGTAAAGCCTCTGATGTGTACTCTCATTCCTGAGACTTTACCTTCACCATACCATCAGGGGACGTGAAGTCATATGACGTACTTTATAAAATGTATTTTTATTTTTAACCCCCGACGCAAAAACGACGGGGTGTTATAAGTTTGACGTGTCTGTGTGTGTGTGTGTGTGTGTGTCTGTCTGTGGCAACGTAGCACCCAAACGGATAAACCGATTTGGATTTAGTTTTTTTTGTTTGAAAGGTATATTAGTCGGGAGTGTTCTTAGCTATGTTTGAAAAAAATCGGTCCAAGATGGCCGTCGCCACAACATGTTGGAATCCATATTTCTTTAGAACTCCCTCAATATGGGTATCAAATGAAAGGGCTTGACTAGTAGATCAATTTAAAAAGTATAAAATAAAAATTAAATTAAAAATTTAAAAAACCCCCTTCACAAAAACACCTCCAAAAAGTTGAAAATAAATTTTTATTCAACGGTTGCCATGTCGGGGGACCTTACGATATAAACGAGTACCTAACCAGTTAAGGTCCCCCGACATGGCAACCGTTGAATTAAAATTTATTTTCAACTTTTTGGAGGTGTTTTTGTGAAGGGGGTTTTTTAAATTTTTAATTTAATTTTTATATTTATACCACTAAAGTACCAGACAAGTATACGCCTAAATGAAGTGGTTACCGTGGCCTATAGACATAATGTACCTTATGGCAGTCCTGGCCCTCGGTTCTACAAAATCTAAACCACAGTGGTGCCAGGCGTAGGCATTAAAGCTATGCGGTTAAAGTTCAAAATTAAATGACTTTTTGCAGAGTAATTGAAAAAGTGTAAATAAAATTTTCATTTCATTTTGAACTTTAAGGCCATGAAAATAAAGTCTAAATTTTAATGTAATTTTTTGGTGTGACTGCGGTACCATACTGGTTTAACTTTAGTAGAATCGAGGGTCTGTTTGTATACGAGTACGTTTCTGTTACCGTGCTTACCTGGCAAGTATCAACAAGTTTGTCGGTCCGTCCGTAGCACATCTGCGTCGCATTGTCGTACCCATAGACGAAGAGCCTGTGTGGGGGAAACAGCTCCGAGCACCGGGAGTCCTCGTATTTATTTAATTCTATCTGAAATAAAACACAATTGGGTATTATCCTATAGTTAAAATAAATTATCAAACCGAGCTTATTAAATTAAGAATGGTAAAAGAGTGGTAAAAATTGCGTCGGTTCTTATTTTATAGTTTTTATTCATTTTTAATCATCCGCCCAACCTATAATAGTAATTGATTGGACTATTAAATTTTATGATGTCACTAAATCTTTTTCATACAAGTTACCCAAATCTTCTCGTTTTGACGTTTAGTGAAAAGTAACTAATTTGACTAGTCAGTAGGATAGCCAACATTTTTTTTTTTTGACCGTGGGGGAATTCCCTCATGGATGTTATGCCGGACTCCTACCGACTAAAACCCCCACGGTATCGCCCAGCAGCCTATAGTTGGGAGCCCCGGGTAAGCCCTCGGAAGGATGTCCCAGGGCTCCCAACAGACCCACGGCTTTAATGCGGCCTCGTCTAGGGGGTGGTTCGGGTGCTATCCCGCATCTATGGGGGGTTTTCGGGTATCATCCCGCTTCATAGGAGGGGGGAGGCGTGCGTGAGTCCGTCACGTCACGCTGCCGTCACGGGCCTGCTTCTGTAAGGACGATGAGCAGCCAACTCACCGTCCTCAGGCCCCCGGTCATGGAGGCCGATGGTCTTCGGCGAAGACACGTCGGCGGCGCCCAAGCCGCCGACTGCGGAACTCGGGTGGGAGAGTTAGGATAGCCAACATTAAATTAAACGTCATCATATACAAATTGAACATTAAATTGATATTCCGCCATCTTGCCAATAGTTTTTGACACGCTAGCCACAATAGTTTTCGTGAAATAAAATTAGTCACGGGAACTTAAGATTCTGGTTTTCATGGTGGAAATTCATGTATTCCTTGCAAATATGGGTTAGATAAGATGTTATATACAGTAGGTAGATAGTTTCGCCATATTCCATCATAATATACATGTAATTTTGATAGATAAATCAGGAAGAAAGCTCGTGGTTTGGAGCCCGGAATCTGTTCTGCTATAATTGTGGTCTATCTTAGCTTTTAAGGGACAAAAACCTGCACCAAACCATCGCGTGCAAATTAGCAGATGTACCCCTAGCTTCTTTTCTTTTTCATGCGGAAATCCTCTCGGATACCTCCCCCGCCAGAGCCGGCAGGGGAGGTTATTTCGGACTCGAACCGACAAAAATCACACGCCGACTGAAGGTCGTGGTAGGTACTAGGCCAGAGGTGAGGTTGTCTTCGACATATCCCTCGCACTCCGGCTCCCCTAAGGCCATCTCTTACGGTCTGGCGCTCCTCGGGAGGGGGGACAACGGTGTCCTCAACTCGCCCCCGGATCTGGGACTAAAACGAGTCTATTACTTACTGCTTGAAGGTTGTTCTCCACTTCTCCATTGCGACCCTGACGACCCCAGCCTGTGGCTATCAGGGTGCCGTCGTCAGCTCTGCCGGTGTCTAGACACGCCGGCAAAATTGACTGGCTAAAGTTTATTCTGGAATAAAACAAGTTCTTGAAGGTTTTTTTTTTAAGTTATAGGCTATGATCTCAATCACAGTAGTGGTGATATGGTCTAAGATGAAGTCTCCAAATTTCGAGTGAATAGCCTTCCACCTCGAATCTTGAAGACTTCATCTTTTGTTATTGTCTGTATTCTGTACTGTGTCTTCAAGACCAAAGCCAACCTCACGAACAAGCTTTTTTTATTAACTATTAAAGGACACGTCAATTTGACTTCACCTCGCCCAATGATAAACTAAGGGCAACGTCTCGGAAAGGGGGTCACCATCGTAAACATAGTATTATGTTATCTTTGACCATGCTAATTGACGGATAAGGCTCTGGTGCAGGCTTCTATCTCAGAAATAGACAGTACTATTGTTTAGCAGGTTTCTCTCAGAAATATCGCAGCAGATATATCGGTGGTGAGGTTGACAGGGTGACGGTGCTAGATTGAATTCGGGCTAGAATGTACTATTTTATCATGAATAAGTATCTGTTGTAATAATAGGCAAATGGAAGCCCTTTAGCCAGATGGATTGATGTCCTAAAAAAAGTGGCTGGGATAGATTGGATGTGGAAGGCGAAGGCGAAACAATGGCGTGCATTGGGAGAGGCATATGCCAGTGGACTGCAATAGGCTAATTGATTGATAGTAATTTGCGAACGGTACTCACACATTTTCCGTTTCTAACAGCATGATGTCGTGATATTTCGATGGTGGATTGTACTCCGGATGGACGATGATAGTTTTGATCTTATACAATCTCCAGAAATCGTCAAGATCAGTACGTTTTAGGATGCCTAGAGCAGCAAAAGTGACTTTGCCCCTGGAAAAAAAACAGAAGTATGAATGTACGTTCTTTATAACGATATTCTTATCATCTTCCGAGCTGATCTGAAATTCGGCAGATGAGGTTGACTTTCAGTGTAACTACGAAGCAGTTAAACTTCAATGAAGTGACTGTTATCTGACATTGGGAGAACCATAAGTTCAGCCGTGGTCTGACTATTATGTCCTTCACAAACCGCTGGTGATATCGACATAGGTATCTATATGTCACCAGGATGCTAGGGTTTGACTGCCTCCGTGGTGTAGCGGTAGTGAACGCGGCCGCTACGCAGGAGGTGCGAGTTCGATCCCCGCTCATTGCAAATATTTTTATGCATGAATATGAGAGATTTGCATTGGTCTGGTCGTGCCTCGGAGAGCACCTTAAGCCGTCAGTCCCGGTTGCCATACGAACATCTATGGCAGTCGTTACGGGTAGTTGGAGCCCTCAAAAGTCCAACAACTGGTCTAGATATCGCCTTCGGGTTGTGGAGGTCATATGGCAGTCGCTCCACAGAAAATATCGAAGTCCAGCCAATTCCGCAGTTAGACTGGTGGCGACTGGGATTTACGCTAGACGAAGAAGAGATGTCACCAGGGTGCGAAGGAAATGCCCCATGGGTCACCTTACGCCCCGTCATCTAAAGACCATTGACAGCGAGTGGATTTAGTCGCTTCAACTGCGACATAACCGAATTTCCGTACAAATATCGATGGATTCCTAATATTAGTCATGCAAGGATGCTTCATATAATATCTACTCATCACCATCAACATGACATTGGTCTGATTGCTTGAGAGATTTTCCCCAAGAGGCCCGGGCCGCTTCTTCTATCTTTTATTAGCCTATCCTGAATACAGACCTCTCCCAGTGTTGGTAAACATTAGCCTACTGTTTCCACCTTGGTCAGAAGAGTTGGTACGTGTGTCTGTTTAGCAAAATTCAATGAACTAACCACTTTGGAGCTGATGAGCAGTGTGCGGCAGACAATATGAATTTTTCACTGATGACGGATCCTCCGCAAAGCCATTGTGCTGTATGTGGCTCTGTTCCGTAGCCCAGCAGCGCCTGAAAAATTTCAAACAAGAAATTAATGATGAAAATCTGCCTGTCGCTGCTGGACATAGGCCTGTCCCAACGTGCGTCATTAGGAGACACCTAAGGCCAGCACCCAATCCTCCGCTCTCCGCTTCCAGTCCCTCAGTTCGTCTGGGCAGGGGGCGCCCCGCCTTATGGAATCCGCTGTTAGCCTGTTTTCTTGGGCCATTGTGTGTAAAGAGTACTGGCTAGAGCAGCCAGCCTAGCTCCACCCAGAAACGCATATGCTTACTGGGGGTTTACAGGCTTCGCGGAGCGACCTCATTGTGCAGAGGATTTGGGATCGTTGGGTGGCCATTGCCTCGCATTCCAGTATTACGTGGGCGCCGAAACACCCCCTGCCAAGGAGGCTGTCCGTGTGCGAGAGATATGTTTCCTGTATTCTCAACTCCGGCAACCAAAGACCTAAAAACGGCGTGCCTTTTAGTCGGTTCGAGTTCAACATAACCACCTCCACCGGCTCCGGGGGGGTGGTATCCGGGGGGATTTTTTTGCACGATAAAAAGGGGGCTGTCCGTGACACCGATAGTATGAAAAGCTTGAGGGGACAATGATCCGTTATTGTCGCCATAATTATTCTTATTCTTAGTCTTGTTCTGTGTAATCTTAGGAGACGTTTCGGTAGCCGTTTATTTTCCACCTTGCAGTTACTTTCTACTCTACACTCTAGGATTTGTTTTTTTTTATGAGGGGGAATATCAAGCAATAGGTATGTCTAGAAATAAACCGCTAACAGGAGTTCCTTGTCAAAACGGAGACTCTCCTTTGTTTCGCTCATTGGCTAATCAGGAGTAGAAAACTGGGATAATGGACCCCGGATACCTAAGAGCTAGCTTTGTTGCATCCGTAACTTTCACTTAGGAGTTCTTGGTCCAAGATCGGGACCGGGTCTCTCGCTGAAGACTTACCATGTGAGGAAATTCATCGGCTTTGGCATAAACTCCGCCCACTGAGTCAAAGCCTGATCGTATGTACAATCGTGTTGACTTTCGGCAAACGTACCGCAGTGTTGAATAGTATTCCTTGCATTCTGGAATGAATTGAAAAAACAGGCTTTATTTATGATGAACCCATTGGTCCCCTAAAATTCGTACCATGCGCCCGTTCGTTCCCTGACCCCTTATTCTGAGTGGCAAAACGTGCGTTAGAAAAAACCAGCATATTTAAGGCCATTGCACACATGACGGGTTGTTGGCAAGACGTGTGGTGATAATGTATAGAAATCGTGATAGTGATTCGGATCTAAGGTTGTGAACTGATGTTGTGGACAAGGAAAGAGTATTTTTTCATTTCAAGAATTATCTTTACGAGATTTTTTCCGCCCCACACGTGACCGCTACGTCCTCTATTCCCGTCTTCCCGTCCCTTTCGTGCAAAAACCCGTCACGTATGCAAAGGCCTTTAAGTGCGTCTAGTTCAACGCCAGTTCTCTCTTCTATGCTCATCATCTACATAAAGACGTTAGTCCTGATTGCATCCGAGGCCACGGTGCCCTCGGAGCTCAGGGTCCGCCTTCCGGCTCTTTCTCCTCCACTTCGCACGATCTTGGACGACCAAGGTAGTGAGACCGTTTGCACGCACGCCAAGCCAGCACTTCTTGGGCCTACCCTTTCTACCTGGACCCGGTGGGGGCGCCATTGCCAGGCATTTGTTACCCACGTAGCTGGGCGGTTGCTGCAAGACGTGGCCGCACCAGTGGAGGCGGCTCTCTCTTCTATGCTAACCAATTATAATCCACCGTCTTTTTATATTGCGACTAGTCTGTTTTTATTTTAAAATCATTACCTGAAAACACCGTAGTGCCTCCGGAGACGAAATAGTGGAAGTACAGAGCTCTGTCTAAGGGCCATTCATTAAGTATGATTATAAAAATGTATTTCAACTAAGAAAATAAATGTCCTTGTAAGGTCAATGTACGACCCTACAAGTAATCTGTGCTGAGTTATACCTAAAGTTGGTGCAACAATTAAACTGTGTGTCCGAGTTAATGACCTAGAATATACTTACTCGTCCACGCTTTTGTGCCATTGCCAGAATAAACTTGACCATTCTCCATAAGATCTCCTCCGTTCGAATCTGAAATAAAGAAAAACGACTTTGATTTTCATGGTGCCAAGTTTTTTCTTATAATACCAGATGCACTGCAAAAAAAGCTATTTGATTTTAGACTTTACTGGAATGCGCTTTGAGTTTAGCTATACTGTACTTTATAGGAAATAGACATGGAGAAGGAAATGATAGCGGAGTTGTTGCAAGGCAATCGGTGCGCGTGCCATCCAAACGTCAAATGGACTCATTCGGTAAACGTTATACCTATGACGTCCTTCGACTTTTCACACCCCGCGCGTCTCTTCCCACCCGCATTCGGCGACGCGTTTTTATTAGGAGAAATATCAATCCTCCGTTACTTAATCATATTCTGTCCTCCGTGGATATCTATACAAATAAATAAAGTTGGAGTGTCTGTTTGTAATATTAAAATAACCGCTTTCTACTACATGCATATGAATGTATATACGGTACACATACCAAAATATATATTTTTAAATTTTTTGTCTGTCTGTCTGTCTGTCTGTCTGTCTGTCTGTCTGTCTGTTTGTTTTGGCTAATCTCTGGAACGGCTGGACCGATTTGGACGGGACTTTCACTGGCAGATAGCTTATGTAATAAGGAGTAACTTAGGCTACTTTAATTTTAGAAAAATTCTATACAAATAAATAAAGTTGGAGTGTCTGTTTGTAATATTAAAATAACCGCTTTCTACTACATGCATATGAATGTATATACGGTACACATACCAAAATATATATTTTTAAATTTTTTGTCTGTCTGTCTGTCTGTCTGTCTGTCTGTCTGTTTGTTTTGGCTAATCTCTGGAACGGCTGGACCGATTTGGACGGGACTTTCACTGGCAGATAGCTTATGTAATAAGGAGTAACTTAGGCTACTTTAATTTTAGAAAAATTATAAAAAATAATTCCACGCGGACGAAGTCGCGGGCACAGCTAGTAGATGATAATATAAGTACCTAGAGTCTGTCCAACGAAAGCTGGCACAAAAAACCGGCGCCAAATTTGAAAAATCAACAGTGGTGACTGGATTTTTTTATATACTGAACGTCACCTCGCCTTATGGTCTAAAGTCTCACAAAAGACGGTTACCATTACAGACACATACCATATTACAATATTAACGCTCAGCTTGACGGCCTCATCTGCAAAAAAGTGGCATTAAATACGAGACTTTAAAGCAATGAATTCAAGTTCAAAATTAAATGGTTTTTTGCAGAGTGAATGAAAATGTGTACCTAATGAAAGTCTTTTCATTGAATTTTCGGCTTTATGTTTATATAAATAAAGTCTAAAATTTAATGCCATTTTTTGCAGTAGTGGTTCTTTTAGTAGAAACGAAGGCCTGTAGTGATGCTGGATTATGTATCTACTCGTACTATAAAAGGTACATACCTACCTTCTTTGAGGTCAGGCTCTTCAGAATATAGTCCTATAGTAGGTTCAATCGCACCAACTTTAAACCAACAAATGAACACACACAACGTTATAAAATATTTAGCATCCGCCATTTTTCAACACAATTGCACCTCACCAGAAATTCACGAGAATGATTATTTATATCACAACAATTAAAACAGGTTTTGTTTATCGTTGTGGTATTTTTGCATATCTAATTAATGTTGGTATCTTTTTATAATCACATCAAGTACAGTCAGCGACATAAGTTGATTGACATTTTTTTTTTTGCAAAATTTAACAGCTTATGTTTGCTTATTTACCTTTTTTTTAAGACTCCACTCTTTCTGCCTGTCACCAGGCTGTGACTCATGGACTGTATATCCGTATAACTGAAGAAAGACGGTTGAAATTTTCACAGATGATGTATTATGTTGCGTCTACACGACTCGATGAATAGCGACATAAGAGTGGCAAGCGAAGTGGGCAGGGACGTCGTGTGGAGGGCATTTTCGTCATACCGCGAATATTGCCACGAATTTTGCCGCGAATGTCGGCTTCACGGCGCGAGCCAAAGGACAGCAACACAAGCACGATGAACCTTCTACACACTCACGTCGAACACAAACTACTGAATAGTACATTTGTATGTATTCAATGCAAGGCGAATACCTACTGTGTGTGTGTGTGCGTGAATGTGGCACGATGCGATGTAGCAAGCGTGTGGAGGCCAGGGCATTACTCGCGCGAATATTTCCGGCAACAAGAACACGAATGCTACGTCTGGAGGGCCAGTTAAGCTGCCTTTCTACCGGAGATGCGCGGTCCTACGTTGCTGTATCAACCAATCAGATTCATTGGCCCACAAAGCATAGCCCTGGTGGAAAGAGCTTTGTTTTTTTATATAGGAACATGCGTGCTATGGATGTGTGCTGTAGATGCCTTTGAAAACAGATTCGAATTTAGAAAATTTGTTGGAGAAATAGTTCGAGCTGCCAATCTTCATAGTACATCTTAGAGCATAATCACAGTGATAACGGTCTCATAGTTTCATAGCTTAGCTTGTACATGTTCGTAGCATATTTACATAGCACATCTCTGGAGGAAAGGCAGCCTACTGTTGCTACTATATATAAGAACAAATAATACTTATAATAAAGCTGATTTTAAAGTTTGCTACTTAGTTATTGGTACATTCCTATCCTACACGAGCCTTCGTGCGCGACTCGACTCGTTCTGGGCCAGTTCTTTAAACTAGTATACATTTAGAATGTCAATAATATTCAGGTTTAACAATTATTTCATGATCATGACAAATGTTTTGTTTATCATTTTATATGAGGTTCAGAGGCCACAGTGATCAAAAATTTAAAATTTGTTAAGCCACTTTAGTCGTTGACTGTACTTATATTTTTTATTCTACTAATGAATATGGTATCTATTGCCGGAAGTTTACTCGTATATTACTCATTTTTGTTTCATTATTTACACTGATCCCGACGTTTCAGTTACTTTTTAGCTGCCAGCTGCTCTGTCGACGTGTCAAAATGGCTATGATTTATCAATGCATAACCAGACGACTTGAGCAATCACGCGCAGGGGGGCCACAGTGTCATATCATACTATATCATGATATATATATTATTGTAATAATTATGCTTTATTGAGATGCACACTGTGAAGAACGAAAATAAAAATAAATATTTTTCTTTCTTTCTTTCTTTACATGCAGGCCTGCCTGTGATAATAATAAGTCAACAAAATACCAAGAACAAGCGATACTCACTCATTTGCCGTCTCTAAGAGCATGATATCCTTCGATGATGAGCGGTACTCTGGATGCTGTATAATATTCTTGATCTTAAATGTCCTCCAGTAATCTTTAAAATCTATGCGTTTTAAAATTCCTAAAGCGACACAGGTTACGTTACCCCTGGAATTGTCCACAAACTGGTATTATATTTTAATTTATTATATTAACTGGTGGTATAATTCCCGACGGGCGCCGGCACGCTGAGAAGCGCGCCTCCCCATTCCGGGGGCGAGTCGGGGACAACGTTGTCCCCCTCCGAGGAGGGCCAGACCGTAAGGGATGGCCCTGGGTCAGCTGGGTCACCACGACCCACAGTCGGCGTGCGGTTTTAGTCGGTTCGAGTCCGACACAACCTCACCCGTTTGACCTAGGGCGATCTCGAGATGGCTCCCCTACGGTGTTATCAGCTTGACCCGGATAGAAGAAGGCGGGATGGTGGCATCCCGGTTAGCTTTTACTAAGGTGGTAGGCTCCACCTGTCATCCCCAGGCCCGCGTCCATCAGCGACGGAGGTCGTTAAGTGACCTCCAATGCGGATGCGCGGCCGACAGTAAATATCTCTCACTGATTCATGAACACTGTCACGACTTAGCACCAAATCCTAACAGCGCCTGAAATTTTCAAGTTAACATTACGACGGTACACAGTTCTTAGTGTTAAACATTCTCTGTGCGTGTTATACAACCTTTGTGGTTTCGATACCGGATTCCCGCTCAGTGCGAATATTTGTATGTATGAATATGTCTATTTCTAGGTGTATCTCGGAGAACATATTAAGCCGTTGGTTCCATATGTCATACGAACTTCTATGGCAGTCTTTACGGATGGTTGGGCCCTAAAAAGTCCAACAACTGATCTAACTGTAATACATCGATATCACCAATGGCTTGTGGAGGTCAGATGGCAGATGGCAGTCACTTCACGGTAAAATCGAAGATCAGTCAATCTTTCACTTAGACTGACAGTGGACCCTTGACTCCAAGATGGAAGCTTCGGATGTGACTGGAATTAGAATGACTGGAAAGACTTGGATGAAGAAAAACATTCTGTGTGCGTGACAAAATACGAGACACTCTCATTTCCAACGTCTTTCGGATCAAATTAACATTACCTGCTAAACAATGAATGATAAAGGTCCAGCAGATAAGGTTGGCTTGTTCCTCAAGGATATTAATAAGCTCCTCTGCACCCATTCTATAACCGAGTTACAAGTACCGTGCGACAGGAGCTCCATACCAGTTCTTTTTTTTTTTAATAAAAAACACGTCAATTTGACTTAACTTAGCCTGAAGGTAAGCTAAAGGCAAAGTCTCGGAAAGACGATCACCATCGTAAGCATGTGCAATGTTAACAGTGATGGCACTCAGCTTGACGGCCCCATCAGATGCCTTTTCACGCCGCTTAAAAGACCCGGGACTGTAGGAAGAAGGAAACACGTGAGCTAGTAGGGAGTTCCAGGTCACAAGTCCATGCTAAACTTGCTCTCTTGTCCACTTTCGCGGACCTGTGTAGGACAATGGATAATGCTGGCCAAATATTGGGCCGACAAAATTTAATAAATTCTGTGAGCCATTGACACGAAGAAAAAGACCGAGTATAAAATAGGGTGAATTTATGACTCCGTTTTATACTTGGTCATATTCAGATGAACCTTTCAAGGGTATAAGTGCAGTGCTCGAGCATCTTCGTCACGCTTCAGCTGCTCCCCACCGGTTGCGTGGGAGTTCTGTCAACGCTAATCCCCGCACGAACTGCAGTTCATGTGTACTTTTTTATTTTGGCTCTGTAATTTCTTGTTTACTTATAATAGCAGTCTAGTGGTTAAGAACACAAGGGTCCAACGTTCGATTCCTGAGCATTACACTACCGAAATGAAACCGTAAATGGGTAGGTATGACAGCGGTTCAGACTCTTTGCTGCCCTAAAAAGTCTTGAAATTCTTTACCAGCACACCTGTTTCCTTCTTCCTACAGCCCCGGGTCCCGGGTCCTTAGTTTTGATCAGAAATTGCAGTGGGTTCCCTCTTAAATGGAATTTAAATGAGGAGGTTCACCGTTTGGCGAATTTTGGAATTATTGGAGCGAAAGAGATAAGTATATTTTTTATTTATTTTTTATTTATATATTACATGGAAAACTTACAGCTACACAACATGAATAGCGTTGGATTAGGCAATAGAAAGCCAGCAACAAGTTTTCGCTTATAGTCGCTGCGTAGGTAAAACATTGTGAACATAAACACACATTGCGCAAACCTCAGTTAACTGCCAATACTAGCAATATATGACATCAATTTATGGGTTTGAAAAAAGCTAGGCTGAAGCACCTTCTTGCCGCGGGCACACTAGTCGAGAAAGGGTCAATATGTGAAAGTTACGAGTAGCTCTCACTATGTAGCTGTTTTTCCTGTAATTTGTTGAAGCATTCGGAATTCGTAGCGGTGGATTAAATCGAATTGACTTACATGGTACATTGAATGAAAATTTTGATAACAGCTCGGGACAATTGATATCGTTATTAATTATTCGGAGGACGAAGGTGAAGTCACTTATCTCACGACGGTTGATTAGAGGTAAGAGATGAAATCTCCGACAAAGCTGGAAGTAATTGCTAGAGTTATATGGAATGCGTTGATGGAAGCAGAGGTATTTGTTAAAGCGCTTTTGGATATTTTCAATACGGTCGATATGCTTGTCGTAACAGGGGTTCCATATCTGACATGCGTATTCTAGATGGCTCCTGACAAAAGTACAGTAAAGAATTTTAAGTGTCTTAGCTTCGGTGAAGTTTATCGCCAGTCTCATAATGATTTTGAGGCTTTTTTTACTATAGCATCCACATGCACTTCGAAGGAAAGCTTGGCGTCGTGGTATACGCCTAAGTCCCGTACAGTATAGTATAGATATATCAATACAGTATAGATCAATTATTTAGCCTATCGCAGTTCACTGCTGGAAATAGGCCACTCCCAATGTTGGGAGGCTTTGTCCTACTGTGTCCACGCTGGTCAGACGGGTTGGTACAGGGTTTTATTTCGAGTTTTCCTTCTCTCGCAGAGATGTCGTCTGCGTATTTTTCTGTTAGTCGCCTCTTACTACAACCTTCGAAGGAGACGGGGTATACTTGTATTGGCGCACAGTTTGGTTTGGTTTGAGTATAGGCACATACTTAAAATATGATGTTCTTAAGAGAAAAGCCTAGCTAGCGAATAATCCTATTGCCGTCGCCCCTGTCTCCGTAGAGTGCGATAAGGATAGCCGCCAAAATCCGGAAAAATCGAGGTTTCGTATTTTCCGTTTTTTTTTTCAGCGAAAACTACACCGATTTAAATATTTTTGACACCGTTTTATTAGGAAATAGCGTATCCATGTTCCTGTTATTTTTTATAACGTTAAAACCTTTTCGATTTTGTCTGGTAGTCCTCCAAACATGCCGGTAAGAATTAGCCATTTTTTTATCATCTTTAGACGATCATATTTTCTTATTTTATTGACTGCTGACAAAAATAAAATAACAGGGACATGCGTACAGAAGATCATGATTTTATGAAAACAAAAATATTGTTCTAGAAGCAATATTCAGGGAGGAAAAAGAGGAGATTGGTACTATGGAGAAACAGTAGCTAGGAAGTCCTCTTAAGACGAGCTTCTAGGTCGAAGTACGACTAAAAGTAGTAAGTAAAATAAAAACACAAATAAATTCAAATATCCACACCCAATACTTTAATAACCGTATAAAATTATATCTAGATTATTGTCAAATACAAAAATAAACATGTTATTCTACTCTGACCAAACAAATGGAACAACTACCTAGTTATTTCGATCGGAACTCATTGCGTGGTTTTACTAAAGTACCTAAACCTTACATAACCTCAATAAAATCGAAAGGTTCACCTTTGTTTTGGAGAACTTTCTACAGTATAACTTTATTTCGCATAACTACGGATGGCATACACATATTTCGCCGAAAATCGTTTGGAATAACCTCATTTGTCGTATATTCATAACTCATAAAATAAGTGTAGGACATTCTACACAACGCCATCTATATCCAATGCAATGAATAAGCACAACTTAACTAGCTTTTTAAACTTTAACTTTAAATATTCACTTCGGTCCGGTTGCAATAGGTAACCTTTTAAAATTACCATTCTTTGATAGCTCTGACTTTGTCAACACTGGAGAAAATGGCGGATCATTTCCTATTATTGTAGAATTTAAAACTTTAACGTGCTTATTCTGATCCTTGTCTGTTGTAAGAACTGCAGTAGGAAGTGGATCTGGAGATTCAGCTCTAGTTGGCCATATTGGGTCTATGATTAACAAAGGTTTAGACGTTGTGCTTGGTGGGGTCCTCGTAGGGCCCTCTGTTGAAGTTCGCCCTATTTGGTCTAAGAGTAATAAAGGCTCAGAAGTTGTACTTGGCGGGGACCTCGTAGGACCCTCTGTTGAAGTTAGCCCTATTGGGTCTATAATTAACAAAGGTTTAGACGTTGTGGTTGGTGGGGACCTCGTAGGACCCTCTGTTGAAGTTCGCCCTATTGGGTCCATAATTAACAAAGGTTTAGACGTTGTGGTTGGTGAGGCCCTCGTAGGACCCTCTGTTGAAGTTCGCCCTATTGGGTCTATAATTAACAAAGGTTTAGACGTTGTGGTTGGTGAGGCCCTCGTAGGACCCTCTGTTGAAGTTCGCCCTATTGGGTCTATAATTAACAAAGGTTTAGACGTTGTGGTTGGTGGGGCCCTCGTAGGACCCTCTGTTGAAGTTCGCCCTATTGGGTCTATAATTAACAAAGGTTTAGACGTTGTGGTTGGTGGGGCCCTCGTAGGACCCTCTGTTGAAGCTCGCCCTATTGGGTCTATAATTAAAAAAGTTTTAGACGTTGTGGTTGGTGGGGCCCTCGTAGGACCCTCTGTTGAAGTTCGCCCTATTTGGTCTAAGAGTAATAAAGGCTCAGAAGTTGTACTGGGCGGGGACCTCGTAGGACCCTCTGTTGAAGTTCGCCCTATTGGGTCCATAATTAACAAAGGTTTAGACGTTGTGGTTGGTGGGGCCCTCGTAGGACCCTCTGTTGAAGTTCGCCCTATTGGGTCTATAATTAACAAAGGTTTAGACGTTGTGGTTGGTGGGGCCCTCGTAGGACCCTCTGTTGAAGTTCGCCCTATTGGGTCTATAATTAACAAAGGTTTAGACGTTGTGGTTGGTGGGGACCTCGTAGGACCCTCTGTTGAAGTTCGCCCTATTGGGTCTATAATTAACAAAGGTTTAGACGTTGTGGTTGGTGGGGCCCTCGTAGGACCCTCTGTTGAAGTTCGCCCTATTTGGTCTAAGAGTAATAAAGGCTCAGAAGTTGTACTTGGAGTGGCCCTCGTAAGACCCTCTGTTAAAGATGGCCTTATTGGGTCTAAGATTAATGCAGGTTCAGACGTCATGCTTGGCGGGGCCCTTTTTGGACCCTCTGTTGAAGTTGGCACTATTAGGTCTAAAATGTATAATGTAGGTTTAGATGTTGTGGTTGGTGGGGCCCTCGTAGGATCCTCTGTTGATGTTCGCCCTATTGGGTCTATGATTAATAAAGGTTCAGATGTCGTAGTTGGCGTAGCCCCCGAGGTACTAATACTTGGTAAATTATTAGGATCTGCAAGAGATTAAACTATGAAGTATTTGTATTATTCTGGTCGTGAAGGCTCGGAAGGCACGTTAAGTCGTCGGTCCCGGTTGCCGTACCATCTATAGCAATCGTTACGGGTAATTGGAGCCCTAAAAAGTTCAACAACAGATCTAGTTTCAATGCTTCAATATCGCCTTGAAGTTGTGGTCAGATCGCAGTCGCTTCACAGAAAAGCCAAGTCCGCAATTAGACTGGTGAAGCCCAGACTCAAAGTTGAAAAGTTTTGGACGGGATTACCGCTAGGATGAAGAAAGTACTTTACTAAAAACATGCATAATACACAAATTGTTACTTACCTATTATATGAATAGTCTGATCATAGGTAAGGACGACACCATCGATATTAGGGGAACACCGACCATCGTCCAACCACCTTCTATTAAAATGTCTGTTATAGCCATATCTCTTTGAACTGTAGGGTGTAAGGAAGGGCCAAGGGTCGTGATAGTGACTGTGTACCGAAACCCAATCCATCATATCACTATTTGGACCCAAGTTCCAAGTGTGGTGTCTATGGGGTAAAATTGTTTCATAGATTTCTTTATCTTCATCGTCATACCAATTGTTGCATCTTCGGGTTTTACGCCATGGTTCCTTCTTTACAACATCTGGAACGACGACAAATACTCGAACATCATAAGTTTCAGGAGCATACGTGTACGTACGTGTTATACAGAAGTCTCTAGTTATGCCTACTAAGGTACAGTTGATGTACCAATAGTAGAGCCTCTCCGTTGCTTCTTGCTCTAAGAAAATTTGTTCTTCGTGCGGTATCTCGAGGTAGTGGTACACTTTCTCATTGGGGTACACATAATCAGGCTGCAGAGATTCTCTCCTCTGAATCACTTTCGGAACGCCGTATAATATATCTGTAAGTAAATGAAAAAAAAGGGTACTAATTTTTACCAATTTCGTTGTATTTAATGTAATTCCTAATGAGTTAAACGGAAATTCAGAAATCTTTACAAAATTAGGTACTTGGCACTTATTTATTTTTAAACGGATATTTGTATACATTCGTCATACACTGTCATACAGCCTCAGCCTCTGTAGCGTAGCAGTAGTGACCGCTGTCGCTACGCAAGAGGCGCGGGTCCGATCCGTGCTCAATGCAAATATTTATATGCATGAATATGGGTATTTGCATTAGTCTGGTCGTGCGTCAGAGAGCACGTTAATCCGTCGGTCCCGGTTGTCATAAGAACATAGGTATATGGTAGACGTTACAGGTAATCAGTGCCCTAAAAAGTAAACAACAACAACTGGTCTAACTGCAAAGCTTCGATATAGCCTTTGGATTGTGGAGGTCATATGGCAGTCGCTTCACAGAAAATATCGAAGTTTAGCCAAATGCAGTTTGACTAGTAAGGGGGACCCCAGACTCCAAGTTGAAAAGCTTCAGATGAGACTGGGATTAACGCTAGATTAACGGTAAATTAAAGATTAACGCTTGGTTTCCTGATCCGTTGCTCCAGGGACTTCAGAAATATGAAAACCGTAAAAGTACTCTATTGCGCATATGTACGAAGTCACCTGGAATATGCTTCACAGGTTTGGAACCCATGCTACGCTTGCTATTCTAATGAGATCGAGATGATTCAGAGAAAGTTTATACGATACTTGGGGTTTAAATTCAAACTGTCCCACCTAGCCGACCTCACCTATGAGCAGCGCTGTGTTAAACTGCATATCCTACCATTGCACGAAAGAAGAAGAATCTCTGATGTAACTCTTCTTCTCAGTGTTTCTCAGGGTGGGATCGACTGTCCTGGGCTTCTCTCTGAGATTAAACTAAGAGTGCCAGTTAAAAGATTACGCAAGAATATCATATTGTGCAGGCCTCAGTGTCGCATCAATTTTAGGGTGAATAGCTTTCTGCCTAGAATTATTAGCGAATTTAACCAATTGAATGAGGACAGTAACCTGGATCTCTTTAATACCGGTAAACATTCTGCCAGATCTTGTCTAACGAAGTGTTTTGTTGAAAGTGTATAGATGTTGATATTTCTATTGGCTCAATCTTATTCCTGTCCTATTGCGCAGATATAACTGGTTGATATAGTTGTGGAAGCTTGTAATTGGCGTGTACTAACCTAAATGTTGTGTATATGTGAATGTAGCTGTAAGCTCCCCAAATAAAATAAAATCAAACGCTAAATTTGTGAATCTAAACTTTGCCATTAATTTAAGTAAAGAGTAAATTGGCATACCTACCTATTAAATTAACTTCGGTAGAAGCATATCTAAACATTTGCTCACTATGTTCTCCAGTTCTTGAAACAAGCACAGAGAACCTGTATGAGCCCGCGTTGTATTTCTCCTTGTTAAAGATGACAGTGCGCTTGAAAGTTCGTTCACGACTGAAGATCTGCAAGATTAAGTCTTTCAATACAATGAACACCATGGAACTAGTGGGATAGACCCGGTGCATTGGCCTTCGTGGTTATTTCTTATAACCTCTCAAAACAAGGCGGATAGTTAGTGACAGGATACTGACTTACGCAAATTATGAGATAGAATGTAAGACAAAATGAGTGTATTCCAAATAAATTTCTGCAAAATGAAGTTTATGCCGTCCAAATGTTTGTATGCCAAACAAATTTATGAGAAAATTATTTCGAAATGCAAACTATGTGCATGTATGTCTTCCTATACGTTATTCAAAATATAGTGTTACTATAAGAAGTGTAGATTTATTATCATACAATAAATAAACTTACGTTTGTGGAATATCTAATAAAATCACCGAAGTCAAATTTCAGTAATTCCCCGGTGTGGTTGTTCACAGTAAATGTGAATGTCACTTTGGCGCCACGGATAGCAGGTGTACTATGTTTCAGATCAACACTGTAGGCCACTGCCTGTGCGCCTCCTAATACATAAAAACATTCATTAATGTCACGACGAAACTGACAATGGTGCAAGTGAGGAACAGGCAGTTAAGGGAACGTAATGGTATGGTAGAAGATGTACCTAGTGACTAAGACAGGAAGAGGGGCGCTTCGATGGAAGAAGGATTGATGAAACAGATTCATTAGACGGGTGTCAATAGACAACACATTAAGGCCACACACTGTAGCAGATTGCCAAGAAAATGCTTTCTGGCAAGTGATGTCAACAGCATTTGCTGGATAAGGGAGTCCATGCACCAAAGAAGAAGTATTCCCCTACACCAGTGTAGGCCATACCGACACCAATGTAGGATTTGCTGTGCACACAGCAAATTGCCAAGAAAAATACTCCTTGACAAGAGATATCAAGAAACATTTGCTGCGAGGAAGGCCACACAACAAAGCAGTATTTACGGCGCACAGCAGATTGCCAAGAAAATACCCCTTGACAAGAGACGTCAATAAGTATTATCCTGCGTAAGGGAGGCCACATATTTGTCAAGAAAAATGATGCGTAAATGTAGGGTACCAAAGTAAAAATGACGAAAACTTACTTGCTCCAATATAAGAGTAGAACAGTAATATAAATATCGACTTTAAAATCATTTTAAATGTAACAATGAGAAGTCATGAAATTTTATATTAGACTGTGCTTTACAATAGCCACAATTTAAATGCGCACATGTAAGACCCCAATATCTTATATAGGGACATGCTGATAGCCCTTATCACATACCAGAAGCAGCAAAATTATTAATAAATAGAGTTGCATAAAATTCAACCCAGTAGTGCACTTAGGGAGCATTTACATGAGACGGTATCTCACCGCTCTGTACTACCGACAAACCGTGTGAAATCATAAAAAATTGTGGCACTCCGGTAATGACAACAGAAGTGAAGTCTGTTTAGAAATTATAAAATAACTACCTACTTATTTTCTTCACTAAGAAGCTACCAACGCGCCTAAATCGAAATTGTCACAATTTTTCAAATGAGTACCTACTACTGGGACACTGGCAGTATAGAATTAAAAAAATAACAACTTACGCGTAAGCGTTGGCCGTGCCCATCGATCTGCAATTTGCTCGCGCACTTTTTAAATGTTAGTTAAATATCAACCTTAAGTATGTATCATACATTGCATTATTGAATATACGACTAGATTATATATTAATCTATGCTCGCGGCAGCTTCAATTCAATTGCAATGTATTATACATACAAAGGTTGATATTTACTAACACTTTAAAAGTGCTCGAGCAAATTGCAGTTTGGTGTGCTCCAACGCCAAGTTGTATGCGTGGCTACACAGTACCAGAAAGTATCTATACCTATTATATTTCTTGTCAAAAACTTATGTCAAGTACATGCTCTTCTCTTCATCTATTCTGTGCTATGTTGAAGCTCCATGAAGCCATTTCCTCGCTAGCTCCGGGTTATTCCGGCACGCCGTTTAACCGGACCGTGTATGTACATACTGCTTCTATTACTGAGAAACATTGCTATTAATCATCGTCCTATCTCGCTGACTCCAGTCAGTATACTAGGAATAGTAGGTTATCTAAGGCCACTCAGCTCTTGCCTTGGCGCTAGAGTGAGTGAGTGCCGGCGTGGGGGTACAGGAAAACCGCATGCCACCCTAGTAGAAGCAGATCAAGGCGAACGGCACGATGCTTTAGCCAGGGTGAGTCCGATATAATCCCCTCCACGGACTCCAGGGGGGTTTATTCCGTTCTTTCCCCATGACACCACCAAATGATACTCCTAGTGGTGTCATGGGGAAAGAAGGGTGTATTCAAGGGATATTCCATTCTATAATAATTGAAAACTGCATCAAAATCGGACTAGTAGTTTTGGAGGTAGCAACATTGATTTGCATTAAAAATGCTTACTGTAGCGCCCCCTGTTGAGTTGCCATTGTAACACCTATCTAAGAACATGCTCAAATTAGAGCCGAACCTATAACTAACTAAACTAACTAAAAAGCATCAAAATTGGATTGGTAGTTTCGGAGAAAATGGCAACATGGATTTGCACAAACAAACACACATCCTCTCACCCCAAACGCATATACCGTCTCCGTTCCGTCGTGGGTAAAAATAGTTAATACATAAATGAGGTATAGTACTCAAATAAAAGGCTAACTAAATATGTAAGTATTCAGTGTTTTTACATTGGGAAATAGCATTTATTAAAAAAAAACAATCTTATTAAATACTTAAAATGATAAGGTGGCTACCCTACTAAACCATTGCAAGGCTTATATATTTATCATTACTTTCATTTTTGAGTTCACATTTGACACAGAGTATTTGACAATTTTATTTCGACCCATTACGAAAGCAATTAATACAATTACTGGGTCTGTTAACACCAAGACCTAATTAGGCATTAATCAAAAAATACTCAGGGTATAAAACATACCTACAGCGTCACTTCAGTAAAAATACCGGGTGTAAGAGGAACGCCCCCGAAGCCGAAAGCAGCTAGTAGCACTCCAGGCACATAACACATTGGCATAAAAAAACGATTTAGATAAAAAACAACTTTCAACTAGATCGTCCGCGTGGAATGTACTTAATAAAAAAAATCAGTTTTTTTTTTATTTTGGCATTTTTTTTTAGCCTAAGTTACTCCTTATTACTTAAGCTATCTGCCAGTGAAAGTCCCGTCCAAATCGGTCCAGCCGTTCCAGAGATTAGCCAAAACAAACAGACAGACAGACAGACAGACAGACAGACAAAAAATTTAAAAATATATATTTTGGTATGTGTACCGTATATACATTCATATGCATGTAGTAGAAAGCGGTTATTTTAATATTACAAACAGACACTCCAATTTTATTTATTTGTATGTATAGATATCAATGTCTATAGCTTCTTGTAAAAAAAAATTCACATAGTTATCAGCTATAATAATTTGACAGCCTCCGTGGCGTGGTGGTAGTGAATGCGACTGCTAAGCAGGAGGCGCGGGTTCGATTCCCGCTCAGTGCAAATATTTGTATGCATGAATATGGCTATTTGCATTGGTCTGGGTGTTTCTATGTATAATATGTATGTATTTACAAAAAATAATCTATGTATGTTTATCCGCATTCTAGATTCCATAACACAAGCTAGTTAAGCTATGCTTATCATGGGCCTAGATAGCGTTGTGTAAAATGTTGTGGAATATTTGTTTATTTATTTATTTATTATTATTTTGTCATTTTTTATTACTAACTAGGTACCTAAATATTGATTAATTTAGTTATGTCTCAGAGTATTCAATATTGTATGACCCTTTTAATATAATATTCAATATCCCCCTAAAATGAATATTCTTTGGCAGTTCTGTGTGAGAGAATATGGAAAATGGCGGAACGTCTCCTGTTATTGTAGAATTTATAACTTTAACGTTTGTAGTCTTATCCTTGTCTGTTGCAGGAGCTGGAGGAGGAAGTGGCTCTGGAGATTCAGTTCCAGTTGGCGATATTGGGTCTATGATGATTACAGGCTCAGGCGTCGTGGTTGATGTGGTACTAGTAGTGGTAGTTGGTGGATTATTACGATCTGTAATAGAAAAAACAATGTTATGAGTCTTTTGCATAAGCATGTTTATAGATAACGAACGTGTACCGCGCCCTAGCAAAGTGCGGCGTAGCGGGGGACGAGGTAACGAAAGAGAAAGCCAGAGCTGAATCGAGAGAGAGAGAGAGAGAGAGAGAGAGAACACCGTCAGCGTAGGCGGTGAACTGACCACATCTGACGATCGATTGGTCAATACTACAATAGGTTATGTTGGACTCGAACCGACTAAAACCGTACGCCGACTGTGGGTCGTGGTGCTAGGCCGGAGGTGATTTTGTCATCGACATATACCTCGCACCCCGGCTGACCCAGGGCCACCCCTTACGGTCTGGCCCTCCTCAGGTCGCACATACTTACCAGACGCGGTACAAAGTACATACATATATACTTATGATAATTACTATTAGGCTTCGTTCTTATTTTATTTTTATCTTTATCTTCTATCTTTAATAAGACTTTTTATTGTGTGTTTAATAAACGTATTTTCTTTCTTTCTTTCTTTCTTGCTTTTAAAAGTTCCGGTTGGTCGACACCAGATTCGGCTGATCAAAAGAGAAACACGAGTAGTGAAGCTGAGTATTGATGAGTGTTGCAAACCTTCCTTTTAAACTTACACCCGTGTCATAGGTCTTGGAATTTCTTAGTGTTTCTATCGGGTTTACCACTGGTGACCGAAATTCATTTGATAATTTCGGTCATCAGTGGTAAACCTGTTTCTATCTCTCTGACGATCCACACGATGGACCTGAATCGATGAAAATGTAAGAACTTTGCCTAATTGCATGAATTATTGGCAAACAAATATTTATTTCGATTTCTTAAAATGGACTTAAGAACAACTTGTGCAGCCAATATCGCAAAGAGTCTGACTAGAAGCGCTCGCACAAATAACTAAACGCGCTCGCACAAATAACTAAAAGAAGGAATAAGCTATACATAATTATTCCAGGGTTGATACCGCTTTGGATCCTGCTGTCCGTTCAGGGTTAACTCACTTTGCAAATTAGATGAAAATCAATACAATTGGAATATATTTCTTATAGAAATGGCGCGTGGACATGAAAGGGTTCCTGATCCAGTTACTTACCTATTATATGAATAGTTTGATCATATACTCCATAGGCAAAGACGTCACTATCGATATCTGGGAAACACTGATCATCATCGAACCGCCTTTTATTGTAATGTCCGTTATAAACATCTCTTTTGTAGTATCTATGAGAATTTCTTTCAGACGTTCCTCTGTTGGACCAACTGTTGTATCTGTCAGTTGTTGGACGAGGTCTTGGAGATGTTCCACTGCTTTGATCATCGTCCCAAATGTAGTATCTACGAGAGGGCCTTTCAGAAGTTCCTCTGTTGGACCAATTGTTATATCTATCAGTTGTTGGACGAGGTCTTGGAGATGTTCCACTGCTTTGATCATTATCCCAATCGTAGTTTCTACGAGAGGGCCTTTCAGAAGTTGCTCTGTTGGACCAATTGTTATATCTATCAGTTGTTGGACGAGGTCTTGGAGATGTTCCACTGCTTTGATCATTATCCCAATCGTAGTTTCTACGAGAATGTCTTTCGGAAGTTCCTCTATTGGACCAATTGTTATACCTATCAGTTGTTGGACGAGGTCTTGGAGATGTTCCACTGCTTTGATCATTATCCCAATCGTAGTTTCTACGAGAGGGTCTTTCGGAAGTTCCTCTATTGGACCAATTGTTATACCTATCAGTTGTTGGACGAGGTCTTGGAGATGTTCCACTGCTTTGATCATTATCCCAACCGTAGTATCTACGAGAGGGTCTTTCGGAGGTTCCTCCGTTGAACCAACTGTTGTATCTGTCAGTTGTTGGACGAGGTCTATCATCATCCCAACCGTAGTATCTACGAGAGGGTCTTTCGGAGGTACCTCCGTTGAACCAACTGTTGTATCTGTCAGTTGTTGGACGAGGTCTATCATCATCCCAACCGTAGTATCTACGAGAGGGTCTTTCGGAGGTTCCTCCGTTGAACCAACTGTTGTATCTGTCAGTTGTTGGACGAGGTCTATCATCATCCCAACCGTAGTATCTACGAGAGGATCTATCGGTAGTTCCTCTGTTGGACCAATTGTTATATCTATCAGTTGTTTGACTACCTGACTTGTGGGACCTAAAGTCGTATTGATATACGCCAGGATGCATAACTGGCGCGGCTGTGGTAGTCGTAGTAGTCGTAGTCAATGTCTTTTTCTTGACAACAAGCACAACTCGAAGATCATAAGTTTCCCGAGCATCCTCATACGTATGTAAAATACAGAAGTCTCTAGTTACTTCTACTAAGTCACAATTGATGTACCAATAGTAGAGCCTCTCCGTTGGTTCTTGCTCTAAGAACATGTGTTCTTCGTGCGGTATCTCAAGGTAGTGGTACACTTGCTCATAGGGGTACACATAATCAGTATACAGATATTCTCCTCTCTGAATCATTTTCGGGCCGCCATTTAATGTGTCTGTTAATAAAAATTTATAGTTTGACTTATGGTAACTCGAATATTAATTTTCAACAATGTCAAAGTTAACCATGGACCTATAGAAAAGTTTATTACTTATTAGTTATAAGGAAATCTTTACGCTTTTCAAAGATATAGCAAAGCGTCTAATTGACTCTTCCCGTGCCCATAGGGCTGGCCTTTACCTCGCTCAAAGAATTGCTATCGCTATTCAGCGGGGTAATGCCGCCAGCCTTTTGGGCACGGTACCGGTATAGGTCGATAGAGAGGAATTCAATGATGCCTCTTCCACCCCTGTTTTTTTTTTCTCTTTTTTGTATATATTGTACATTTAGTTATAATCCTGTAATTAGTTAGTCAGATGATTTCAATAAAAAAGATGTTCTATAATTTTTTTTATAAAATTAGATGCTTCCCGCACATTCATTTTTTAATGAATATTTGTATACATTCGTCTAATGATATAATAAAAAGAATAAGCTACCAGAGTGTATAAATTTTCCTTAAAGTTGGGTAAAAAATAATTAGCATACCTGTTAAAGTAAAGGTAGTATGAGCAGAGTCAAACATCTTCCAGGTATTATACCTGGAAGACTTTCCTCTTCTGAAAATACGTACTTCGAAGCCATGGTTGCCCGCGTCGTATTTCTCCTTTTTACACTCTACAGTTACATTAAAAGTTTGTTCTCGAGTAATGATCTGCAAAAATCAGCATTATAACTAATTACTTTAATTTATAGGTAGGTACAAGACAGGCTTATATTCTCGAAAAATACCCAGCAGGTCCAAAGAGGCCACTTCATTGGAGTCGTATTAATTATGATAATATTTATTTTTTATATTTTCATTTTACGAATTTTATAGAAATCTATTGAGCCTTTTTTTTATTCAACCGCGGTAGCCTAGTAATGGACTGCTGAGATGAGGTCTCGGGTTCGATCCCAGGTTTACAATGGCACACACCAATGACTTATCGATGCTTTTCGAAGTTATGTGTGTATTTATCGCAGGTTTATAAGTGCCCGGTTAATGGCAATAGGCTCGCCACCTATTAAATTGGGACCTAAACATAAACTGGCGAAATGTGGGTGCTAGCACCTCTGCCTACCCCTACGGGGAATACAGGCGTGAGTTTATGTTATGTATGTTATGTCTATTGAGATTTACTGGAAATTCAGAATTTACTCGTTTTTAGCAGAATCAATCAATACAGCGTTTTAGCCCTGCAGTGTTGAGTTTATAATAATACTAGCTTTTGCCCGTGGCTCCGCCCGCGTGGATGTCGGTTATCGCGACCAAACATAGCCTATGTCCTTTCTCATGGTCTAATCTACCCCTATACCAAATTTCATCAAAATCGGTTCAGTGGTTAAGGCGTGAAAGCGTAACATACAGACAGACAGACAGACAGATAGACAGAGTTACTTTCGCATTTATAATATTAGTATGGATGATGAACTACTAAAGTGCAATTTTCTTACTACAAAGACACATTATTAACTTTGAAAATTTCTCGAGCCACTCGAAAACGCTCTATACAAAATAGTTACAAGCAGCTGTGACGTATGGAATGGCGCACAAGATAATACCGTATTTGGCTGAGGCCTCACTTGTGCGTTGTTTTGCGTTGAGCAGGGTCATTCTTAGAAATTTAGAGGAATTTCTCATTGCTATAAATAAAGGCCGCGTGGTTCCCGGCAGAGTACAATGTGGGCCACCCCATCTCTTCCCATGCGGTGTCGTACAAGGCGACTAAGGGATAGGGCTGTTTAACATCAGACAGATATACCTATACAGTCTAGACTCAGCCTCAGATATAGGCTCGAGTCAACAATAGTGCCCGGAATATGGCAATAGGCTCCTCCCTATTACATGGGACCGACTACAATGATTGGTGAAATGCGGGTTTAATTCACCTCTGCCTAACCCTCTGGGGATAAGGCGCGATACATACATCTATATATATATATACTAGCTTTTGCCAGCGGCTCCGCCCGCTTGGAAGTCGGTTATCGCGACCAAACATAGCCTATGTCCTTTCTCGTGGTCTAATCTACCCCTATACCAAATTTCATCCAAATCGGTTCAGTGGTTGAGGCGTGAAAGCGTAACATACAGACAGACAGACAGACAGACAGACAGACAGAGTTACTTTCGCATTTATAATATTAGTATGGATAAATCGATGCCACTTTTCGTTGTAATGTTATAACTCAACAACGCCTTTACCGATTTGGCTAATTTTGGTCTTGAATTATTCGTGGAAGTCCAGGGAAGGAGTACGGCGAGAAAAAATCGAATAATTGCCGGGAACCGACATCCACGCGAGCGGAGCCGCGGGCAAAAGCTAGTATAGTATTTATGTATGGAAATTAAATTAGAGAGTATTTTAAGGGGGGGGGGGGGTCGCCTAAGAACTAAAAAATAATGAAAAGTTATAGTTTCAGTTTAGTTAGGTTATGTGTTATTTTGCAATACAGATTTTTTCAGCAAAAACTAAAAATCGGACAACCTTGTCAACATCCTTATAATGTCTATAATATTTAAATTATCCTTATTTTTACTTTTAAGCATTCATATAATAGTGATACTTACGCTTGTAGAATATCCAATACTATCATGGAACCAAAACTTCAGTAATTCCTCTGTGTGGTTGGTCACCGTAACTGTGAATGTCACATTGGCGCCACGAATAGCGGGTGAACTATTTTCGAGAATAATATTTGCCTGTGCCTGTCCTAATAAGAACATAAAAAAAACATTCATAATTAATATCACGACGCGTTGAGGCATTGCACACACGAAGGGTCATTTCAAAGCCCAAATGGCGTCGTGGTGCAAGTGAATATCCCTATAGGGTCTCCCGAGATCATTAACGGTTTTTAGGGGATTGCTACTTGAAAAAGAGAATTTCATTACAATAGTAACCAATGTTCGACAGTAGGGTTTTGTAGAGTCCGCGTGGCTCATGGGGTCGATTGTTGGATCACATGCAACGGATTTTGATACGAATCACAGACTAAACTACCATTTTTTTTACCACAAGTGCCACAAATAAGGTGTATTTTACGGAAGATTTATACATAATTAAACAGTGTGAGGTATTCGAGGTGAGAGCTTCTATTGTGACTATTTAATGTGAAGAAAATAAAGTCACATTGCTGTAGCTTGCATTTTATCCATAAAGGTAGATACTGCTATTTTCATTACTTAATTCTAAAAAAATATATAAAAAATGCATCCACGAAACGCCGGGTGCAAACTTAAATGTGAAAAAAAGAATTCACTTGTGCAGAAAAATCATTTATTTTTCTGATTTCTATCATAAAATTTCAATAAAACTTACTTGATCCAAAGTAACAGTAGAGCAGAAACACAAATATGGACTTCAAAATCATTTTAAACGTTACAATTCGACAATATCCATTAAATAAATATATGTATTAATTTTATGTGATCGTACAATGGTCTGTGCTTTACAATAAATACAATATAAATGAATCTATACCGAACTCGAATATCTTATATATAGGTAGGTACAATCTGATAACGCTTATCACATCCTGCAGGCATAACAATATACTTAATTAGCAAACAGAATTGCAGAAAAACCCAATAGTGCACCTTTATGCCGTATAACGATGGCTAATCACTGGTGCTAGGCCTGCCGGCACAGGCAGATCATCATCATCATTTTTCTTTAGACGTTATCCTGACCTGATAGCATCCAGGTGCCCTCGGAGCTCAAGATCCGCCTTCCGACTCTTCCTCCTCCACTTCGCACGATCTTTGGCGTCCATGGTAGTGAGACCGTTTACACGCATGTTGCCCTCCACGACGTCAACCCAGGACTTCTTTCTTCCTGCACCCGGCGCGCTGGGGGCGCCATTGCAAGGAATTAGTTACCCACGTAACCTAAAAAATAACAGGAATTGCTCTTAAACCCCTTCAGGGGTGTACAATAGCGGATGTCAACAAGGTGATTGCGGAGACTAACAGCGACGCAGAATTTTTGAAAAATTGCCTTAGTCTCGATGAAGAAGAAGGTACAATCAACGATCGAAATCCATGCTAAGCTGACGTGCTAATTTCCAGTACCACGGGCAAGCGTATTGCCGTCAATCGGGCTCTGTGTCATGGGCTGAATGTTAACTGTTGAATTGAAAATAGCCTTTAATCGGTAGTCACTTTTTATGACACCCACGGGAAGAAATGTGCTGGCAGTGGCGAAAGGTAAAAAAATTCAAAAAGCAAGTCAGTTTTTTTATCGTACGAAAGACCCCCACGGACACCAGTGGTGGTGGTTATGTCGGACTCGAACCGTCTAAAACGCACGACATCTTTGGGTCTTTGGTCGCCGGAGGTGAGAATGCAGGGAACACACTTAACCCGCGACAGTAAGCAACCGTTAGCAGAATAATTGTTAAATATTCTTAAATCTACAGTCAAAACAATAATTACAGTTTAAAGTTTATACCTACCTACGGGTTTGTTTATGTGCAGTCTTCGTGGTAGTGCATTAATAATCACAAGAAAATCTAAGTCTTAAGATTACTTTCGTAAATCATAAAACATACGATTGTAAATAAGTGCACCGGTGAAGTGTTTAGTGGCTACACGCGTAAGCGCCGTGCTGCGTACGGCGCTTGAGCCCTTTTGACCGCGAACATTTTTCTATTAATATTTACTACTGTTTACTTTGAATATTTTTAATCACACATAGCTCCGTTACGATGGCACCTACAAAAAATGTTTGTGCGGGCTGTCGAAGCCCTTTTGTGAAGAGGAATGAATTCCTATCTTGCTTATTGTGCAAACTGAAATATGATTTAGACTGTGCTGGCATAGACTCAAAGAGTTTTATGGCAATGGATACACAACTCAGCAGTAACTGGAGGTGCCCGGAGTGTTGTTGTAAGCAGCCTAAGTCTGGAAATGCCAATACACCGTTACGTAGCTCAATTACTGGAGCGCCTGCCCTGACGGATACCCAAAAGTCACCTACCAGTGCTTCAACACAAGAGTCCATTAACACCAAAGAGCGAACGGTTGTTGGAGGATAGACTTCGTGAAATTATTAAGGAGGAACTGTCTACTGCACTGACGTCAACTATTAACACCCTAGTCACTGGTAGGACGTGTAAATAGTCCGACCACTGGTGTGTTTGCACACAGAGCGTATAAGAACCTGTGACCTGAAGTTTGGTTGTAATAAAAAGAAAATACACACATGTGACCGCTTCTATGAATGAAAACACAAGAGAACCGGCACTGACCTGAGTTCCACCTCGTGAGGATTCAGCTGCAGACAGGCGTGGTTCCTGGCACGTGCTGGTGGGTAGGTAGGTGTTGACCGGCCGGTGACTTTCTTGAGTGAGTCGTTTTCTTCCGATACACTTCACTTATACTGACTTGAGAATGTGGCCAAAGGAACTTATAGAATTACACAGAAAAAGAAACGAGGAGTTGAAGTACTCAACTTCCGTTCGGAGCGGCGGCGGGTCAGAGACAAGTAAAAATGTGCGGGGCGATCGTTCGCCGTGTAGCTTGAGAGTCTCGCTCGTAGGAACTTCATTCTCAAAAATATAGTTCGAAAAATCTGTGCCCAGCGCCATCTATTGGCCTTCTTCAACACTAAGTGGTCAACAAATGAGCGCCAATACTCAAACATTATTCTGTCACAGAAGCGGTTTGTTCAAATTACAAAAATTGAAATACAATCAAATTATGTGGGAAATAATTAAGAAAGTACATAAGCGCTCCACCAGTCACTAATCAGTTAAAAAATATAAGAGATGAAATGACCGCCTTCCGTGAGTCTATGACTTTTTTCATGTATTGAAAAAAGTCATAGACTCACAGTTCGATTCGATGAAAAAAGCAGTTGACGAAAAGACTAACATTATTACTGAACTTACTGCTGAAAATCAACAGCTGAAATCGTCAGTACACGACCTCTCAGCGCGAATTAATATCATTGAGCTACACATGAGAGAGTGTAATATTGAAATCAATGGCGTACCTGAACATAGGTCGGAAATATTGACGAACACGATGATGCAATTGTCGAAGGTGATTGAAAGCCCTCTGACATGGGATGATATCCAATGTGTGACAAGGGTAGCTAAGCTGTCACCAAATAGCGATAGGCCTCGCGCTATTGTTGCTAAACTACGCACTCCGCGTCTTCGAGACACAATCTTAGCTGCAGTTTCCAAGTTCAATAAAGCTCACGGTGACGACAAATTGTCATCACAACATCTTGGAATAGGTGGATCCCGAGTTCCAGTATTTGGGGCAGAGCACCTAACACCGACTGCAAAGAGACTACATGCCGCGGCTAGGGTAAAAGCTAAGGAGCTCAACTACAGATTTGTCTGGTCGCGATATGGTCGTGTCTACGTGCGTAAAGATGAAGAAAGTCAGGCGTTGTTGGTAAAAACCACGGAGAGCTTAAATCTCATGCGTTAATTCTTATTTTATTTTTATTTATTTTTCTCTTTGCAATGTCATATACATGGACTGTACTGTGTTTAAGATGCTTGATATATATTATCAAAACGTTCAAGGCCTAAGAACAAAAACAAATGATTTATTAAAAAACACATTAAATGCTAATTACAAAGTCATCGCTTTTACGGAAATATGGTTGAATTCTAATATTTCTAATAATGAACTTATTGATGATAGGTATACCTACTGTTTACCGGCGAGACCGTGTGTGCTCACTGAGTACAAAATTGGACGGTGGAGGGTTGATGATTGCAGTCTCCCGTGAAATTCCCTCATTTAGGATTACTAACTTTGAAACAGATGTAGAAAGCTTGTGGACCTCATTGCATTTGAATATTAAGCATTCCATCAGGAGGGTTACCATTTGTGCGGCGTGTCCATTGAGGTTGTCTGGAAGAAATCGCACCTAGCGATAAGACCGCCATTTGTACTGTCACTTTTTGATTGTTATTCTCTGTACTTTTTTCACACGGTGTACAATAAAGTATATTGTGTTGTATTGTATTGTATTTACCTCCCCCGGTTCTTTGTCAGTTTTAACATCTAGCATTGACTTGGCACTGCCCCATACTGACGATTTTATACTTGTAGAGGACTTTAACTTGCCCTTCATAAAATGGAATGTCAAAGAAAATCTGAATTATCTTGCACCATCTAATTCTATTCTGTGGGCAACTTGTTGATTGATTTTATGACCACAAACCAGCTGCATCAATTTAACCCAGTTAGTAATAGTGATAATCGGTATTTGGATCTAATCATAACAAATCTCCAACACATTGAAGTGACTAAAGCCTCTGACACAAAACCTATAGTACATGCTGACATACAATTTTTACAAAGCCGAATACGATACCATTATATCTGTACTAAAAGCCATCGACTGGCAGAGTGAGTTATGTGGACTGAAGAATGTTAACGGGATGGTTTGCAAATTCTACGATATTTTACATGATATAATCAGTATATATGTGCCAAAGCGTAGGTTGCTCAAATCTAAGTACCCTAAATGGTTCAGTCCCGCTCTAATAAAACTCTTGTCTGAAAAAAAGGGCTCACAATAAGCTGCGCAAATTCCAAAACCCTCGTGATGAAATTCAAACTTCTCCGTTCTCGATGTCATAAACTGTATGATAAATGTTATAAAAATTACAAGCAAACAATAGAGTCTAAGGGTGAATTTCTCAAACGTAAAATTTTCGCGGCGTGACTGAAAATCATACCTTAAAGTTAACATATAGTAATGATTATTTTTTGTAAGAAAGATATAGTTTTTCTCTATATGCACGTATAAATTATATTATTGAAACTATTTTTGTGAGTGTGTAAAAAATGTCTTTTCACCTAAATTCTAAGCTTGGTGGCGCGTCCACAACCTGTTTTCTTGGGAATGATCACAGTTTAATCAAAACTTCATTAGTTTACTGAGTATACTTAATAATAATTCGAATCGGCATTATTTTAGCTATCTTCGATACTGTCATTCGTAGTATTTAGTACTATACTTTATCTTAAAAATAATTTATAAGTTGCGTCCGCGGCAAATGTAAAATTTTGGTGGGATTTATAAAATCATCGAAGGAGTCGTATTGAAAGTACCTATAAGGACGACACTATCATCATTGGAAACGTTCAGTTGGGTGTTAATGAGCACCAGTGCCAGTTGTCCCCAGTCCCGTTTCGTTTTTCTGCCAAACACGTAAGTAGGTCGTTTCATAAGCATCGGACAAAAATATTGTAATTTTTGTGTTGATTATTTAAAACGGTTTATTCTCATTGTATGTTTCAATATTTAAGTATAGTGTACAGGTTCAGTATGTGTATTAAATTTTGGTAATGTAACCACTATATTCTAAATAGTATTTTTATAAATATTTTTTTTAGACGTGAAACTAATTTTGGTGAAGCAATTTTGGTGAATTTGGTGGGGTTTTACTAATCATCAAAATTGTACATTTACACCAAAATTTGTTTTCATAGTTATTTGATTAAGCTCCTACGTAGTCCGACGGGCTACTAGGTCAGGTGACCTCTACGTAGTATACCCTGGGCAATGGAGAAAGCACCGCCTCTCTCCCTAAGTGGGAAAGAGGTTGTTGGCAGTTGAGGGTTGTTCGGAAGCTTTCCTAATTTTCTCTCAGATTAACCATTAGCATATGAACTACCCATACAAAAGACGGGCGAGTAGTTGGGTGAAGTCAGCTGATGCCACAGTAGGGACAGGCCGGTGTGGTGGAGCATCGTGCGCTCTTTCCGTCACCTGCTTCTACTGGCGTGAAAGGCGGCCTCACTCTTTACTACTAAGCCTACGCCGTTAAAACCTGCCCACCCTTCTTCCCTCCTCTCCACTGTCAACATCATTTGGCTTTTCTTCCTCTGCTTTCTCACTTACATGAAAGCTACCGTGGATACAAGAGTGCCTCATGCAATCTTTTGCACGTGACTCCACGCAACAAAGCGATGAAGTCGAAGATGTAGGTGACACGCAACTCCTGCTTATGTTGCTCCAGCAGCTAGCACTTTGCTATCGTGTAAAAGGTACTCAATCTTCTCCACAGAAGGCTTCTGACCTCTACCGTCCTCAAGCTCCTACATCCACATCCTCACATGTTGCACCAATCTATCGGCGTCCACCACCGATATTAACAGCATACATGGGCAGTTATGGAGTGATTGTCTGCTGCTATCCGACCAAAATACCACGCTGATTGGGAATGGACTAAGGACAGATCACAGATCACAGAGACAGTGATAAGGAAGATTCTCATATTGCCAACAGCGGTTCGAACAACGGAATCAGAATCGTGGTACATGTATCGGATGGTGTAAACCTCTGGAACCCTTTTGAACCGCAATGCCCATCAGCTCTCCGCGTGAGAAACTTAGTTGAAGGACTCCTGTAAGTTCAGAAATAGACATCACACTACCAACTTATCTTGCCACTACCAAGTGTCCATGGCATATCTTCCGTCCACCCTTAGGCATACCAAGTACCATATTATGTTGCTCCAGCAGCTAGCACCTTGCTATCGTGTAAAAGGTACTCAATCTTCTCCACAGAAGGCTTCTGACCTCTACCGTCCTCAAGCTCCTACATCCACATCCTCACATGTTGCACCAATCTATCGTCGTCCACCACCGATATTAACAGCATACATGGGCAGTTATGGAGTGATTGTCTGATGCTATCCGACCAAAATACCACGCTGATTGGGAATGGACTAAGGACAGATCACAGATCACAGAGACAGTGATAAGGAAGATTCTCGAATTGCCAACAACGGTTCGAACAACGGAATCAGAATCGTGGTACATGTCTCGGATGGTGTAAACCTCTGGAACCCTTTTGAATCGCAATGCCCATCAGCTCACCGCGTGAGAAACTTAGTTGAAGGACTCCTGTAAGTTCAGAAATAGACATCACACTACCAACTTGTCTTGTCACTACCAAGTGTCCATGGCATATCTTCCGTCCACCCTTAGGCATACCGAGTACCACCTCTCCCACTTTGAGAATAACTGCCTAAATCTTTTCCCAGCAATCTTGAATAAGTTCGTCGATAATATTGGCGCCATTAGAGTAAAATATAATCCTTGCTGGAAGCAAGGATAGATAGAACAATCAAATGTTTTGCTTTTATACTGATACTATTAACAACTAAAGTGGTTTTGCCATATAAAAATGAAGTTGGTGATAAAAGGGTAAAAATTAAGGGTTATATGTAACTATAAAGTGCCAAATTCTAGAAAACAAACAAAGAAATAGTATAAGTAATAATAAATAAAAAATAAAAATAAGTTGATATGCAATTTTGGTGTTAGACACCAATTTCGGTGTATTGAAAATTCAGGTGTATAAAATAAACAAGTAATTCCCAGGGCTAATTAGACTATTCAAACATAATAGGCATAAAATATGTATTTCTAGCTAAATATTGAAACAGATTACCTAAATACCTAGAAATAAAAAAAATCACCAAAATTAGCTAAAAATTCATAGATGTTGAAATTCACCCCTAACATAATAAATGATTTTAAAAAAATTGAACCGACTTCAAAACCAAATAGGAAAAAAATGTTTAAAATAACAGAATTTAGAGAGAGAATTTAGAGATTTTCGATCTGTTAGAAGTCGGTGCCAACTTTGTTTGCTGTGCCTGACCAGCTATAATGCCATTAATGTAGGTATAATGACTTGTTGAGGGGTGGCCTATCATACTTAGCTATATTATTTTACCTGTTTGACTTGATACCGACTTTTGTATTGAAATGATCGATATTTCAGTTAAATGCATCATGGCAGGTAATTCAGGTACAGCAAAGCACCAGCAAACAAAGTTGGCACCGACTGCGGTGTACATGTGTATGGGCATTTAGCACATGTCAACAGGTGGGCCATTGTCTGAGGAGTAACTTCACATTCACATCGCAGGTCCGCCCCCTCCGAGAACCCCCATCTGGCCCGGCATTCCTTGCTTCGGCCAACCCGAGTCCGGAGTCTGTTTAAAGACTTCCATCTGTTCCAGGGCAGATCCAGGCGGGAGTTCCTCTGAAAGCGGGACGAAAGGGGTTGGTAGTGGACCCTGTGCTCTCCAGTGTTCGTTTCTGGCTTGAGAGGGGTCACCGACAATTGGGCCAACGCACGCCCAGAAACTCCTGCGGCTTTTCAGTCTTAGTGGCACTTGAGGGTGACCGCTAAGGGGGTGTCGCCCGTCCGACTCCAGCTTGCCCCTCTCTACGGACGACGCCACGCATCTTCGGATATTGGGGGGTGCGATGCCAGCCAGTGGATATAGCAACCCTACCGGGGTCGGCTTGAGGCAGCCAGTTATTATCCGGCAGGTTTCATTTAGAGCTACATCCACTAGCCCAGCATGGCTGGATCGGCACCATACGGGGCAAGCGTATTCCCCCGCAGAATAACACAGTGCCAAGCCTGTTGTTCGCAGTACCCGTGGTGTGGCCCCCCAGTTTGTGGTCGTCAGCTTCCTGAGAAGGTTATTGCGTGCTGAGACCTTCTGCTTGACGTTTTCGCAGTTTTGCTTAAAAGTGAGGGACCTGTCCAGGGTTACTCCCAGGTATTTGGGGTACATGCAATGGTCAATGCTGACGCCACGCCAGTGTATGTTCAGCTTCCGTTTTGCCTGCCCGTTGCTGAGATGAAATGCGCACGACTGTGTTTTTGAGGGGTTAGGCTTCAGTGCGTTGCTCTCGTAGTAGGAGCTTAGCTCTTCGAGTGCGCCGTTCAAGTTTGCCTCCACCTTCTCAAAAGATCCCTGTGACGTGAGGGCCAAATCATCGGCATAAAGGAAGCGGTTCGTGCGTGGGCTCCTGGGTTGGTCGTTGGTATAGATGTTGAACAGTAGGGGTGCCAGGACACTGCCCTGTGGTATGCCATTTTTCTGCGTTCTCCAACGACTCTTATCGGAACACAGGTGTACCTGGAAGCGGCGATTCCGCAGGAGTTCACCCAGTACTTCTGCGAGTTTGTAGTCTCCTGTGATACTTTCAGTCTTCCAGAGCAGGTGTTTTATGTTGACTGTGTCGTAAGCTGCGGATAAGTCAACAAAGACGGCACCGGTCACTTTGTGTGTCTCAAAACCATCCTCAATGTGTTGAGTCAGGTTAAGGATCTGGCTACAGCAAGATTTTCCTGGCCGGAAGCCGGCCTGCTCTGGAATCAGCCTGGGGTCTACGACGCTATTTAGGCGATTGAGAAGCATCCTTTCGAGAAGTTTCAGTGTGTGGCACAAAAGGGAGATTGGTCTGAAGTTCCTGGGATCGTCAGTGGGTTTGCCTGGTTTCGGGATTGCAATGACTTTGGCCTTCCTCCAGACACGGGGGATCCTAACAGAGGACATGCAGGTGTTAAATAGTGTTAGGAGCCACGACACGGCGACAGGACCAAGGTGCAGGTGTGTGCGACTCTACCAGGTCGGCGCGTGGGTTTCCCGTTCGCAAGAAGCTGATGAGCCACCTGATTTGCCGTCACCTGGCTTGGTGGCTTGGCTGACGGAGCGTCGCTAGTGAGCCTCCGTATGGTGCTCCATGCCTTCCTGCTGTTGTGAGTCAGGTTTATTCCACTAATGAAATCCATCCACCTGGCGCGACGGCTTTCGCTCACCTCCGAAAGTAGCCTCTCACCAGCCTCTATGGTGTCAGCTGAGAATGGGTCGCTATTGTACAGCTCCTGGTACTCGTTCAGGAGCCGGACGGAGTCGGTGGAGAGACCCGGGACGTAGTGCGTCCGACAGCCTCTTGGAATGCATCTACGGGACGTGCGGGCGACGGCATCAGTGAACTCGTCATAGTTTTGGGGTGTTGGAGGTATTTCCAGGAGGGCATCGTCTATTTCCGCTGCGAACCTTTCCCAGTTTGCTTTCCTATAATTGAAGCGGCGCCTGAAAGGTACGGCTATGGGCCGTACAATCGGCTCGACGCTGCACATCACTGGTCTGTGCTGGGTCCGAGGGATCGGCTGGCACATCGTTTTCTTGCACTGCCTGCTGATATTTGCGCTGACGAAAACCAAATCTGGATTATAACCACGTCGCCAGCGTCGGCTGCTGAAAGATGGTGGGTCTTTTGGACTGTGGATTAAAGTCAGGTCGTTTGCCTCCGCCCATTCCTCAACCGCATGACCATCCGCATTCGTGTCCCCGTAACCCCAGTTTATGCTGTGGCTGTTGAAGTCACCAATGACCACCTTGCTCTGTTGGTTGTTTGCGTTTTCGGGGGCATTGAACCGAAAAGTCGAGCCCGGAGGCTTGTACACTGAGCTTACCGTACAGGAGCCAGTGTCCAGGGTGATTATTTCTACATCGTCAACAGATGTGCACTGGGCCGATGATATGCTTATGCCGGGAGCAACAAACACTGCGTTACCGTGTTTCGGATGACAGATCTCGGCGATAAGCGACAGACAGTCCAGGAATGTATGGTCTGCTCTGGCAAACATCCCTGTGAGTTTCTTGCACGCAAAGGATGTCACAACGGGTGTTCCGGCAGAGACTAGAGAGTATCTCCGCCTTGTCTCGAGAGAACCCTTCTATGTTTATGGAGATGATGCGCAGAGCTGACTTTAGGTGTGGACTATCAGAGTGGCAGGATTTTTGAGGTGCCATCGTGGTGTAATAATTAGTTTCACGTCGTCGCCGCTACTCACGGAGAGGGCCCGAGCATAGGTGTCGCTCTTCGGGAAGGCTTATTACGTCCCCTCCCTCTAAGATGATAGCTCAACTATTTTACTGAGGGTCTAGTCAACGGTGCAATGCGGATTGTGTGAACGTTTAGGTGGTCTGCACTGCGTCGCAATCGGTCAGAAACCGACGAGTTACCTGATGCACTTTTTATTAAATTCAACGATGATATTATTGGCACTAGATTGAGAGGTAGTGACAGCTTAGTTGCAATTGCAACAAAAGGCTATGGGGATGTGGAAAGAAAAATGCTGCCGTTAATCTTGAGCTGGGCTGTAACGGTTCATAAGCTTCAGGGCCCCACATTAAATAAAGCGGTAATTGACTTAAAAAATTTTTTTGCTAAAGGTTAAGTGTATGTTGCTTTAAGTGGACAAGACAAGTGGAGCCACCTGTCACCCCAGCAGAAGCAGGCCACGGCAGCAGCGCGCGTAGGCACGCCTTTCCATTCCGGGGGCAAGCCCCCTGCCGAGGAGTGCCAGACAGTAACGGATGGCCCTGGGCCAGCCGGGGTGCAAGGGATATGTCGAAGACAACCTCACCTCCGGCTTAGCACTACGACCCCCAGTCGGCGTACGGTTTTACTCGGTTCTAGTCCAACATAAACCGTTCCCATCCGGCGCCGGCGGCGGGGGAATCCGAGGGGATTTCCGCACGATAAAAAAGACCACCTCAGGAGTAGATATTTTTTATAAACATACTTATTATTATTATTAATTGAGGAATTGTCTCGGTTTCACTCTGAAATTTCGTGATTATCTAAGGAGTAGCACCAACCCTTACGAGTATCACGTTAGCGAAACTACGTAGTAGTTTGTAACTACTACGTAGTTTCCATTGATCAATTGCAGTACTGTCCCCTAACTCCTAACCGTTAAGGAGTTCTATAGCTTCATTATCAACACAGCAGCATCAGAAATTTATGCAAGCATATCTCACAAGCAACACGTTAGCCCTATTTAGTAGTATACTAAATATTTATCATCCACCAATGGCAGTACTGTCTCCCAACTCCTAACCGTTAAGGAGTTCAGTAGCTTCATCATTAGCACAGCAGCATCAGATGTTGACACCCCGAAGCATATACCTGAGTGTGACATTATTACGTAACAAAAGCACCATACGCAAACGTTAAGGAGTTCTGTAGCTTCACTATCAACACAGCAGCATCAGAAGTTGATTCAAGCATATCTACAAGCAACACGTTAGCCCTACATACTACTAAATATTTATCATCCACCAATGGCAGTACTGTCACCCAACTCCTAACCGTTAAGGAGTTCAGTAGCTTCATCATCAGCACAGCAGTATCAGATGTTGACACCCTGAAGCATATACCTGAGTAAGACATGATTACGTAACAAAAGTACCATACGACCATACAATTTTCGATAGTTGCCCTCGATTTCTCCAGGATCCCATCATCAGATTCTGACCTGGTGAAAATGGGACCACCTCAAAAGTGAACCCTACCCAACAAAAAAATAAAACTTGAAATCCGTCTATAATTGGCGGAGATATCGGTGAACATACATAAAAAAAAAAAATATTATGTATACAGACGAATTGAGAACCTCCTCCTTTTTCGAAGTCGGTTAAAAAGTAACCGAAAATCATTTTAGAATTTTGTTAAAAATAAAAGAGGCGGTCATTCGGCTATGCCAGCCAAAATGCATCTTAATAATTCTACAGCGCAGACTGGTATAGGAACATATTGTCAATTTGTTCGCTGCTCACTTTTCGTCTGTGTATAACTCTGGAACACCGGCTCATAATGGCACTATAGCTAATAATAATACAGATTTGAGTAGTACATTCTTAGGCAAAATACATCTCACTGAACACGATGTTCTCCGGGTCATCAAGAAACTGGATGGCACTAAAGGAGCCGGCCCTGACTGTATACCACCATTATTCGTGAAACGATGTGGATCAGCCTTATCTTTGCCTCTATCTCTTCTATACAATGGCTCACTTATTGAAGGCAATTTCCCCGATATCTGGAAAAAAGCACGTATCTTACCAATTTTCAAGAAACCCTTCTTGAAAATTGGTAAGATACGTGTTTTTTTTTTTCAGCGAAGCTGATATACAGAATTACCGACCAATTTCAATCCTTTCATGTTTTTCGAAGCTGTTTGAGGCTCTTTTGTGCCCTCTATTGTTATCTATTCTGTGCTATTGTCAACTTTTCTGATTCTGTCGTGCGACCGAGCCCGAACCGGTTGTTGCATCTAAAATCTTTATTCGTTCGTTATTTCTAAGTGTAAAGTTGCGTGTGTGTGCGTGCGAGCTGCTCGTCGGTGTTATCACTCGTCGCCGTCCGTGTTCCAAGTATCCTTAACACAGAGTAGTGCCGCGCGCAGAGACATTCAATGTCTGCTAAAAACAGTACGTTTAATTGTCCTGACGACTCGCCTGTTGAAATGAGTGTTGAAGGATCCATATTAGATAAGGAGTCTCCGCCGCGTACATCACGTTTCGCAAGGGTTTGCCGAGCAGCACTGGTAACAATATTCGTGAAATTTTTCAGGAGGAATTCAAAACGCTTGAGTCAAACATTATATCTATGTTTGAGTCTTGGCTTGCTAAACAAGAAGAGAAGTTTTCACTACTCCTCGCTGAATTCGGTGAAGTTCATTCCGCCATAAAATTCCTTAGCGATAAGTATGATGGCCTAGAGAAGACATCCTGAGAAGTAACGGCACGCATATCTGTCCTAGAAAAACAAATTTCTTCATCCCAGGCATACGAGGAGCGCATAGCTACTTTGGAAGCCACCACTGTTAACATGGTAAATGTTTACGATGGTGACCCTCTTTCCGAGACTTTGCCTTTAGCTTAACATCAGGCGAGGTGAAGTCAAATTGACGTGTCCTGTGTAAAAAAAAAAAAAAAATTAGAAGACGCAGAACAAAAAGCTCGTAACTGTAACATCGAGATTAGCAATTTGCCGAGAGACGCGGTGAGAACCTCATGTCATTGATCGAAAACATCTCGAACGTCATAAAGCAGCCCATATCCCCTCGTGATATTATGACGATTCACCGCGTTCCCCAGAGGAACTCAACCACCTCCCGCCCAAAAAACATAGTGGTAAAATTCTCCACTCAACTAGTACGAGATAATATTCTCGCGGCAGTACGCCTTAAAAGAGGCATCACATCGGAAGAACTGCATTTACAAGGTACTCCCACAAAAATTTATATAAATGAACATCTCACGCTCCAGAACAAAAAGTTATTTCGTCAAGCTAGGGAAACAGCCAAACAGAACGGATATCGTTTCACCTGGATCAAGCATGGTGTTATACTCGTTCGAGCGGATATCACCGAACCTGTTTTCGCACTTCGTTCCGAAGCAGATCTTACCAAAATCAAACCGTACACCGCTCGTAATTAATGATTATTTTTGTTATGTTTATAAAATTCACCTGATCTATTCTCTATCAAGTCTATGTAATAAGATAGCACAAACGATTCCTCCTTACTCATATATTTTTTGTTGTTATTGTCAACCTCTGAACTCTACACTACACTGTGTGTTTACTTTTAAATATCTGGGGGCCAACCACAACCTCTTAAAGCAGTATTATTTCAATCTTACTTCGTGTTTTGGTACCATGACCTCTTAAAGCAATATTACAATAATGTTGTTTAAATTAGCAGTTTTGGGACGTCACCCATAGTTTTCGTTCTTTTTGTTCGTTCAGCGTCAAATATGACATCCTTAATAAAGTCAATAGTTACAAACAACGATTGAAAAAACAATATTCGAGGAGTTTATCAGCTTCTAAAAGCTATGCTAATATTGCTTATTCACGAAATCGTCATCGAATGCAGTCGCGATTAAAATGAGACCCTTTCCATTACCTATATGAAATTGATTCAATAAGCGAAAGACTCCCACAGAGTGATGAATAGAGTCCACACTGTTGAAAATCCTTATCTACAGAGTTCTCTGTAAAGACTAAGGTAAGCCTATATTTATATTGAATTAAGTACACGCTAATGTATTGTAATGTGTGATTGACCACTATTAGTTTCGTAAATATGTCATGTTCTTAACATAGTTGTTTTTTTCTAGGTGTTCATTGCATTACCATTTTATAGGCAACTGATGCGAGAGCCATAGCATAAGCTGAGTGAACAACCACGCACAAATAATAACATGCATGATGGCTATTTCAAGAGTTCAACGGTTGCTCGAAAGGCCGCATTAAGATCCAGTTATAATAATAACTATTTTACAAATATAATTGCTTTTATAAATTATTCCATGTAATACCTACTAAATAAATAATATGGTGTCTATATTAATCGAATAACCATCTTTGTACGCTTGCTTCCACCATCACACTTGCCGCGTTTCCAAGCTGGATTGCGATGGCCAGCCTCAGCACCAAGAACGATCCGGAGCGAGAGTCGATTGTAATGATGTCGATGAGGTGATGACCGTTAAGTGTAAATATCTATCAGGCTGCGAGTATCAAGCATTATTTAATTAGAATTTGAGCTATTAGAGCGGGTGGCGCGGAGATCTAGATAATAGAAGCCAACTAAAAGACAAAAGGATGTGCAGTGTGCATTTTACAAAAATGTACTCTTTGTTGTGACAGAGCCTTTTTTTATAGTGTGAAAAATCCCCACGGATTCCACTCCCACGGAGCCGGTGGAGCCGGTTATGTCGGACTCGAACCGACCAAAACGCACTCCGTCTTGGGTCCTTGATTGCCGGAGGTGAGATTGCCAAAAGCATATCTCTCGCACCCCGGCAGACCCAGGACCATTTATCCTTCTTTCGAGATGGCCCCCTTCGAGTTGTGGGGACCCTAGTGTCCCCATCTAGCCCCGGATACGGGGAGGGCACTTTGCGCCTTTGGGCACTTTGTTGTGACAGAGCATCAGTGCGCATGTCCATTTTAATGTCATCAAGTGACATCGGTTCGGTTCTCACAGCAACGATCTTAATATAATAACAACATAGCTGCACGCCTTGGCTTCGCCCCGGTGCTATGAATTACCTATATACTTTTAGATACAAATCTTTCACACAAACCTTGTCCTAAGAATACCTACCGAATAGGTATAACCAAAATAAATGGGTAGATAATGAAAATCTGTCCCATTGTGGAATGCACTAAAAAGCTCTATCTAACCTTGGGACTCGAGAGCCTTTTTAATGTCGTAATGAAGAAAATTAATGAAGTTCAAGCAGTATTCTTAATTCGGGTGCCACTCCGTCATACGTATCGCACTCGAAACGGTGCTATCGATGTGCTGAAATAAAACTTGACCCAAGGACCCGTTGCCTCGCACCCCTTGCACCTGTTATAATTGTATGACGTGATCATGAATGCCCAGACAATTAAAAACATATAAAATTATTACGGCTTTATATTTGCGGTAGAAAATAAAATTTTACATAAGTAGGTTCCTAGAATACAAAATTCACGTTCAAGTTCAGTTCGTTCTTCATTGTTATGAAGACATTGAATATGAATGAATTGTATTTTGTTCTTAAGTTTGCATGCTTGTCACAAAGAGGGTTCAAAACAACACTCCTACTGCGTTTACTTAGGTTTAGATGTTGAGGCATTTGAAGATTCTTTGTATCGCACACTAATTATTCCACGTTGTATAACAAAGAAATGCTTTCTTAGGTCGATGTGTTTTAATTTGCTACTTAGGATAGAGCATTTTCACATAGCTTCAATGCCACTTGGTTATCACTGAAAATCATTCACATTCATCGAACACTGGCGTCTTTCAGCAGTAGCCTTAGACGGAGAGCTCTTTCTCAGCTTCGGATAGCGACATAATAATAATTATATTCTTCATTCAGCATAAGCAGTTAACATAGTAGATGCTCGTTGCTTCGGACTCCCAGCTTACAAGTTACAACCCCGCTCTACTACCACTTTAAATAGTACATATAAAATATAAATAGATAATATTTGCATGATTTGATCAAAATGCCTAGGCAATTTAAACTATAAAATTATTAATGGCTTTACAAGGCTTTACATATTATTTGCGGTGTAGGTGTAAAATAAAATGTCATAATAAGATTATTTTAATGTCAGATGACAGATAGTTTTCTTTTTTTTTCTTTCAATATCCTGCCAGTTACATAAAAGAGTATTTATATCAAAAACGTTTTACAAATTACGTGAATGTTGTTCCGTTTTGTGTGAGAAAGAGATGGCGCTACACAGTATGACAGAACGTACAGCGATCTCTCTTTTCCTTGTTTGCAGGCTTGTTGCAGGCACAAAAATAACCTTACTCAAATTCGTACCATGAGCGTACAATAATGTTTTATTTTATTCCTGCTTATTGACGGAAATGAATGAACTATTTAGAAAGAGTTATGTATTCCTTGCAATAATTCATTCGCATTAGGGCTGTACTCCGGAGACAAAAAGACCGGAGCACCTCTGGAGATTTTTGCGAACAACCGGTTATCTTTCTCAAAAACTCCGGAGATTTTATATAGAGTTAAATATTCGCCTTTTTTCATGAACACTATTTTACTATATATTTTTGATTATATGATTAGATTCCATAGCGATACGATTTTATCGAAGTATATGATGTATAGATGTTCGTGCATTTATTAAAAAGTAGGTAATATATACATATAATCACGCCTATATCCCCGGAGTGTTTTGGCAGAGGCGAATTAACATCAACACCCACATTTCATCAATCATTGCATTCGGTCGGTCCACCTATTTGCCGTATTCCGGTCACAAATTCGGTAATAAGTTGATTTCATTAGTCTACAAATTGGACGTTTTCATAATGTTTTAATAAGAGGATTATGATAATAATAGTAATACAATGTCTCAAATGGGTGGCTACTTAAAAAAATTACGAAACTGACTAAATATACTTCCGCGTAATCGAAGAATGTCCGGAAGCTTTTCGAAGATTTATTAAACCTAGAGACAAATCACCGGATACTGAAATCTTCCCTGGAGTCAAGCCCTACGCCTAATGTCAGTGATTTCTTTTTTAGAGACCATAGAGTTATTTTATTCAAAAAGGATTTTTAAAAAGAAGTTTTTACTTTGAAGTAAAATACTTGTAATTTTTAGAATTGTATTTGTTTGCTTAATATCTAAGCAATTTCTATGCATTCTTCTATACAATTTATACTTGTAATTATAGGCGTTTCCCGGGATGCGAGTCTTCTCACTGGGCACCATGCTAGCTAAAAACCGGAGAAGACTGAGCGTGGGTGACGAAAATGCCTTATTGATCCACCTAATTGAAACTGCGTGCGGTTTTAGTCGGTTTGAGTTAGATATAATGGCCGTGTTGGCCAAACAGGGAGGTATCCGTGGAACACAATAAAAAGTACTTTTAAACCGTTATAATAGTCAGCTTGACCATTTCTTGTTTAAGTTAATGTATATAAATACGGTTTACTTGCTTTTTGGGTTACGAAAATGATTTTTTGAGCAGTATTTTGCAAAACAATAATAAAAAAGTTGCTACCTAGCAACTTTTTTAAAACGGCTAAATTTGACATAAAAACAATAATGTTAAATACAATACTGCTCTAAAATCTCGTCGTGGTACGAATTGAATGAACTAAAATTAATTTGACGTCACAAAAGCACTAAGCAGGAATACATGACATGCACAATGTACGGTTGTGGTACGAATATAAGCAAGATTACTTTAAGCTTGACACAAAACTCTCCTGCAATAAGACTGTTTTGTAAACGGTTGCACTTTCGTTTCTTAACTACCTACCTCCACCTTTTGTTAGCCGTATATTAATTGTTCCTCATGCGAACATAAGTGCAACAACTTTGTTATTGCACTTTGATTTAATACTGATTATTATGCTTCGCCGATCAAAGCTTATTAACAATGTCTTCTGTGATTATATATTTTTTTGTAACTACCTACATCTAAAATTTCTTGCACGTATTGTGTTTTGCGCATTTCATGCTAACTTTCGCGTCGTATTTGTAACGCAGTATTCGTTTATGTTTAGGGTCAGGGAGGCAACAGTGACTCGGTATTTTTTCAGAAAGCTATATTTTAAACAAATTACATAGGATTTGCTTGTAATTCGCTCATATTGTAGGTAATACATTATATTTTAAATTAGCGTTAAGGGTTGTTCGTTTTAAACAACGTAAAAAAAAATATGAGCATAAAACTAAAAAAGGGGAATTGAGTCACTGCCCAAGTAGCACAGATAGCTGTATAACTACTCACTTTAAGACTTATTTGAAACTCTGTGCGTATTAAGACGCTTCTAAGAGTACACTGGTGATGCTACAGCTGTATAATAGCGGTCAGTGATATTTAAACAGCTTTAGCTAATTAAAAGCTGTATTAAGAATGATTAAGACCGACCAAAACCGCCATTAATACGCTAAGAGTGCTATAGAGGTATGTTTTTAATGACTCTATTCAGCTTCTAACCTTTTCTATTGCCTAAACCGTAGTTAGGCCTGTTTAGTGCATAAAATTACGCAAAATGCTGTTTAAGAAGATATTTGTGAACTCCTATTACACTGACTTATTAAAGGGGCACGTGTGAACTATTTTGAAGTGAATAGCTGTATAATGGACGATTTGTGGCCCATATTACAGCTTATACCTGAATATGTCTACCGCTAATCAGCCTTTACACTGCAATTGATAGTATCTGCATAGCGGCTATTTAAACATTCACTAGATGCCTCGCAGCTGCTTAGAGACTCACTAGTGTATAGAATTAACGGCTTCTACTTTATAATGGCTCACATAAGTACCTTAAATCCGACGTTATCTGAATAAAAGTAACATATGTGGTACTGTAATCAGTCAGTGGAACTAAGTTTAGACCATATCCACCCAAGCAGCACACGAGGCTGCTTAATAGCCAAATAACGGATTTCCAAAACGCTTAAAGCCAAATAACGAAGCTGCATTAAGTCTGTATACGACCTTATTCAGCTCTTATAACTCTTAAATGGGCACAAATTTATTCAGCCTTGGGTTCACATAGCTGCTTAAGAGCTGTGTAGCAGCAACTTAACAGTGTTATCAAGGGTAACAGCACAAATTATTTAGCCTCAAGTTCACATAGCTGCTTATGAGCTGTGTAGCAGAAATGTAACAGTGTTATAAAGGGTATCGACAGTACTTTGCGCTGAAATCCGACTGACTAAGAGATCACAAGTTACTCTTTATTCAGAAAATATGTCTGTAATGCGCGCTCTATACATATTGTAAACCGCGAAACGCTACTTAATTGCGGCCTGTGTAAAATTAATGAACATGCAATACTGGGTTTAAGCAATTTACCGGTGCTTCTAGCTGCCTTGATGGACATTGCACTTTGTTACGTGAATTGAATATTGGAAACGAAATTAATGGTGGATAATTTATTCATATCCCTGATAAGTACATTGTTTTACATAGTAATAAAGGAAAAATGATTGGGAATTTAATTTTACTGACATTATACATATATATTATCTAAGAAAATTTTAATGCGCCATGAAAATATTTTGTTTTTAATTACTTTAGTGATATAAATAAGCTGTGATGTAAACTATGACAAAAAAAATTGTAGTGCTTTGAAAAGAATTATAAGATAAAAAGTTATTATTATGATATTAGGAAGTAAAAACTAGTGCAATACATTTTATTTCTTGCACAAAACATCCGAAAGGTTGAAAAATCAATCAGAATATGTTTAGGTTATAAAATAAAATGGTGGATTTATGTTAAACAGTAACGTGAATAGTTAAAACTCTTATATTCTACAACAGGCTGTCTAATAGTTCACTAGTGCGCTGTTATTCTACAAAAAAACTGAATAATATTACACATGTGAACTGTATACAGCTATAAGCTGTTTTCTTTACTTTTAATTGTTCACAAGCTCTACCTTTAGCCATGATGTGAATAATTAAACAGTTATTATACCGACTCTTTAGGGATCCCTAGTATTAAATCTAAAACCACCGCATGGACTTCCATTACAAAATTGTCAAAGCAGTATTATTTAGAACACTATTTTACGCGTGTGCGAACCTTTCAAGTTGGGTAGTAAGATATAGTAATTTATAATTAACATATTTATTATTTTTTATTGTAAAATTAAATTGTACAACAACATAAACCCAATATTTCACCCTAAACATCATCTTCGGAGTTATTCATATTTTGTACGGAACCATCCTGTTTCAAACTATTTGTCAAGCTTTGCGTTACGTCCCGACTTGAAGGTTTTATTTCTTCTACCTTTATAATTCTTTGATACTCTTTCGATAATTTTCTTCTAATGCCTCCTGTTCTTGCTTTCAATTTCCACGAATTACGCGAATTCATTTTAATATATAGCAAATAAAAATACGTTGGATATGGTCTCAACTTAGTTCCACTGACTGATTACAGTACCACATATGTTACTTTTATTCAGATAACGTCGGATTTAAGGTACTTATGTGAACCATTATAAAGTAGAAGCCGTTAATTCTATACACTAGTGAGTCTCTAAGCAGCTGCGAGGCATCTAGTGAATGTTTAAATAGCCGCTATGCAGATACTATCAATTGCAGTATAAAGGCTGATTAGCGGTAGACATATTCAGGTATAAGCTGTAATATGGGCCACATATCGTCCATTATACAGCTATTCACTTCAAAATAGTTCACACGTGCCCCTTTAATAAGTCAGTGTAATAGGAGTTCACAAATATCTTCTTAAACAGCATTTGGCGTAATTTTATGCACTAAACAGGCCTTACTACGGTTTAGGCAATAGAAAAGGTTAGAAGTTGAATAGAGTAATTAAAACATACCTTTATAGCACTCTTAGCGTATTAATGGTGGTTTTGTCGGTCTTAATCAGCCTTAATACAGCTTTTAATTAGCTAAAGCTGTTTAAATATCACTGACCGCTATTATACAACTGTAGCATCACCAGTGTACTCTTAGAAGCGTCTTAATACGCACAAAGTTTCAAATAAGTCTTAAAGTGGGTAGTTATACAGCTATCTGTGCTACTTGGGCAACGTATTTTTATTTGCTATATATTAAAATGAATTCGCGTAATTCATGGAAATTGAAAGCAAGAACAGGAGGCATTAGAAGAAAATTATCTAAAGAGTATCAAAGAATTATAAAGGTAGAAGGAATAAAACCTTCAAGTCGGGACGTAAAGACAAAGCTTGACAAATAGTTTGAAACAGGATGGTTCCGTACAAAATATGAATAGCTCAGAAGATGTTGCACATTCGACAAATTATGTGTGTCCAAGTTCTTCTTCCAGTAATTTCGGTGATAACATTAACTTTTCAAATCCAATTATAACTCCGAAGAAATATCGAGTTCTGAAGATGATGACGACGGCAACTACAGCGATTATGTAAAGCACTCACTGTTTAGGGAAAAAATTAGGACGTGGGCTGTAGAAAAGAGTATTAACCACGTGGCTTTAAAAGATCTGGCAGCAATTATCAACGACTTGATTACTACTAGTAGCTTTTAGGTTGGTAGCTTGCTATTATATTTATTCTGAAAACAAGACGTGAAAAAGAACCTGTAAAGGGCTAGTTTTTGAATAAACGATTTTATTTTGATCTAGTATCGAATAGATTTAAATATACTTTGAACTTTGATGTTGAGGGTGAAATATTGCGTTTATGTTGTTGTACAATTTAATTTTACAATAAAAAATAATAAATATATTAATTATATATTATTATATCTTACTACCCAATTTGAAAGGTTCGCACACGCGTAAAATAGTGTTCTAAATAATACCGCTTTGACAATTTTGTAATGGAAGTCCATGCGGTGGTTTTAGATTTAATACTAGGGATCCCTAAGGAGTCGGTATAATAACTGTTTAATTGTTCACATCATGGCTAAAGGTAGAGCTTGTGAACAATTAAAAGTAAAGAAAACAGCTTGTAGCTGTATACAGTTCACATGTGTAATATTATTCAGGTTTTTTGTAGAATAACAGCGCACTAGTGAACTATTAGACAGCCTATTGTAGAATATAAGAGTTTTAACTATTCACGTTCCTGTTTAACATAAATCCACCATTTTATTTTATAACCTAAACATATTCTGACTTATTTTTCAACCTTTACGATGTTTTGTGCAAGAAATCAAATGTATTGCATTAGTTTTTACTTCCTAATATCATAATAATAACTTTTTATCTTATAATTCTTTTCAAAGCACTACAAATTATTTAGTCATAGTTTACATCACAGCTTATTTATATCACAAAACTAATTAAAAACAAAATATTTTCATGGCGCACTAAAATTTTCTTAGATAAATATATATGTATAATGTGAGTAAAATTAAATTCCCAATCATTTTTCCTTTATTAATATGTAAAACAATGTACTTAACAGGGATATGAATATATTATCCACCATTAATTTCGTTTCCAATATTCACTTCACGTAACAAAGTGCAATGTCCATCAAGGCAGCTAGAAGCACCGGTAAATTGCTTAAAGCCAGTATTGCATGTTCATTAATTTTACACAGGCCGCAATTAAGTAGCGTTTCGCGGTTTACAGTATGTATAGAGCGCGCATTACAGACATATTTTCTGAATAAAGAGTAACTTGTGATCTCTTAGTCAGTCGGATTTCAGCGCAAAGTACTGTCGATACCCTTTATAACACTGTTGCTTTTCTGCTACACAGCTCATAAGCAGCTATGTGAACTTGAGGCTAAATAATTTGTGCTGTTACCCTTGATAACACTGTTAAGTTGCTGCTACACAGCTCTTAAGCAGCTATGTGAACCCAAGGCTGAATAATTTGTGCCCATTTAAGAGCTATAAGAGCTGTATAAGGTCGTATACAGACTTAATGCAGCTTCCTTATTCGGCTTTAAGCGTTTTGGAAATCCGTTATTCGGCTATTAAGCAGCCTCGTGTGCTGCTTGGGTGTGTACTACTGGATGTACACACTGACCCACTACTGTAGTACACAGTGACTCTAATAGTACACAGTGACTCAGGCGTAGCAAGAAATAAATAAAACCCGATGTTTTTCATAATTTTTATTACAAATTTTAACATAATAATCACAATTTGTTTCTTGTACATATTAACACTATGCTTACATTTTTTAAGCGAAGTTATAAGATAACATCTCAGTCTCTGAGTTAACAAGTTCAATCTTTTTTCAAACTAGCTACAACAACTTTAATTGAGATCAACTTAGTTATAGCTAACAATTACGTAAACAATGGATAAGAAGAATACACTTAGGTACATATTGGAAATACAATTCTCATCGCAATTTAAACTTAAATGAATAATTTTGGCAGGTAGGTTAGGGAAAGAAGGTAGGTTAGGGTTACCTAACTAGCAAAATAATTGCACAAAATTAATTACAATATATAAATAATATTATTTATCACCCCTTAAGGCATTTAAAATGAAGAAGGTACACAGTGACTCATGAGTCACTGTGTACCTTTTAAAAACGAGGCACTGTGTACCACTACGCTATTTTAAAAATATTTCTTCACTACAATCCAAACTTTAATCAAACATAAGAAAACACGAGACCAAAGCAATAGATGAGAGATATAGTATTTAACATAAGTATTGGTTATCACGAAGTACTTCCAACAAATTAAGGAAAAGAATTGAAACTCACCTCAAAAATATTTTTTACGAGAGCGAAAATCAAAATCGTCGTCGTCACACCTCCACACAGCGCTCGTTACGCGAGCCGACTAGTTGAAACTTGAAACGTGTAGGGATATTAAGCGCTAGGAATGAGCGATAGAGACAACTGTATACCACCTTTTCTTTCAGCTGTATCATTACTGACTTACTGAGTCACTGTATTCGACCGAGTCACTGTTGCCTCCCTGACCCTACAATTCTATTAACTCATGACTCCAGGCTTTCCCCAAGACAGAACGACTTCGCAGCAGATCCCTATTATTTCGTTAATGGTTATTCTCATTTGTATTGCACATCTGTTATCAATGGATAAATACGACTTATTTTATTTTTTTTATTTATTTATAAAACTTCATGCACAAGTACATAGGCGGACTTAATGCCATAGGCATTCTCTACCAGTCAACCAAAGGTGGTGCAGAGAAAGACTCAGTAGGTGCATTATTAAAGTGAGGGAGTGACACTATAGGTACCTACATACGTGCCATGAGGCATGAATACCAACATACCTCGCGACTGGCATGCACCTATAATGTCTGATTGTATAATTTAGATACATATAAGTAAACAGGTGTACTTACATAAAATATACATACTAATTAACAATACATAATATTACATAATATACACAACGACACACAACATAAATAGCACAAATATACTTATTATATACATAATACATATATATATACATAATATATATACATAATATAACACAAAAACAGTAGGTACATATTAAACGTATTACATAGTTATAACACTACTTTATGTTATACCGATGATTCTGATGATGATGCCAATTTATCCAACATTAGTTGGCGAACTTTCGCCTTGAATACCTGTCGGCTGGGAGCCCTTCTGATTTCGAGAGGTAGCGCATTCCATAAGAACACAGATTGGACAGCAAAGGAAGAGTGCACGAAGTTAGTCCTGTGAGTAGGGCAAGACAAAATTAGGTTGTTTTTTGACCGAAGATCTCTATTATGAACGGTGTGAAGGTACTGAAAGAAAGGAGACAAGTAGATAGGAGTAGTAGGAGATGTGAGTATAGAGAAGAGTGTGGTTAGTGCCCGCAGGTTTCGGCGTTGACGAATTGGCAGCCAGTTTAGTTGGGATCGACAAGCAGACACATGGTCATACTTGCGGAGATTAAAAATGAATCTAATGCAGTTATTTAAAAGTCTGTCATATTTGTTGAGATGTTCCGCATTGAGGTCGAAGTAACAAACATCACCATAGTCGAATATAGGGAATAGTAAAGCCTGTACGAGCATAGTCTTGGTTTCGGTTGGCAGAAGGGTCCGTAGGGGATAAAATGCACGAAGCGTCCCTGTTACTCTCTGGCTAACATTAGACACTTGTTTTCGCCAGCTCAAGGTCGAGTCTATGAAAATACCTAAGTCTTTTACTGCATTGCTGGAACAGGTGGTGCAGGACAGGTGGAAGAGACAGCGTATCCACTCGGTTGGTCAGCCAATGGCTTCCAATAATGATAGCCTGGCACTTAGTTGGGTTCACGGTCAATCCAAATCTGCTTGCCCAGCTGTTTATTAGCTCTAGATCTTGGTTAACGCTATTAATGGCATCATGTATATCTCCCACACCCGCCTGTGCGTAGACCTGTAGATCATCAGCATATAAATGATACGCACATCGAAGATTTTTAGTTAGGAGGTTAATGAATAACGAAAATAATAATGGAGACAGTATACCGCCTTGAGGGACACCAGTGTCCGTGTCACACCAGCAGGAACAATTTTCGTGCAGGCGAACTGCTTGCTGGCGCCCCTGAAGATAATTTGAGAACCAATCCAGAACATCCGGTGAGATCATATAGTAAGATAAAATGGTTGTAAGAAGGTCGTGGCTGACAGTGTTAAACGCGTTTGAAAAATCTACCAGTGCCAGTACCGTGAGCTTGGTGTCGTCCATACCAGCCCTGATGTCGCCGGTCACCTTCAGCAGCGCGGACACTGTGCTGTGCCCGGGCCTAAATCCTGATTGTAAGGGACTTAATAAATTATTCTTATAAATAAAAGGGGACAGCTGTCTGTGCACACAGGCCTCCAGTACTTTTGACAGAAAAGGTAGAATGCTAATTGGCCGGAAATGATTAGGAAGGGATGGGTTTGATATTTTAGGTAGAGGTATAACATAGGCCTTACGCCATAGAGCTGGGAACTGGCCTGAGTACATGGAGTAATTTATAATGTGGGTAATTACCTCCAGGAGATAGTCTATGATGGTAGTGATCATACGACGACTAACACCATCGCATCCCACGGCGTTAGATTTGATAGAAAGGATTATCTTTTTGATCTCACTCGGTTGAACCGGAGAAAAGTTAAAAGGGCCAATATCTGGACGTCAGGGATTGCGTACTAAGCTACATACTTTATTCATGAATATAATGTCTTATTCTTATGACGTCATTGTACTTACCGAGACTTGGCTTATTCCGAACATTGCTGATACAGAATTCATAGACGAGCGGTATAGGGTGCTTAGGTGTGATCGCGATCGAGTTAGAACTGGTAAGCTTGATGGCGGGGGCGTGTTGATCGCCGTCCTGCGCACCCTGCGCCCCGCATGCATCTTGACGCAGCATGCGAGTGCCGTTCTCGAACACCTTGCAGTTCTACTGCCGGCATCCGACCCCCCTAAGCGTCATGTTATTAGTGTAACATATATACCTCCTGGCGCCCAGGAGGAAGTATACACGTCACACTTTGAAATGTTACAGCGTATCATCAGCGATGTTAGTACGGACATGTTTTTTATCGCCGGAGATTTTAACCGCCCCGACATTGCTTGGACAGACAGTCCCCACTGTAAGTACCTACTTAACGCCACAACCATCCACTCCTATAGATCATTGTTTATGTGAATTTATGTCTTTCATAAATTATGCTTCTCAATATAATGGAATAAAGAACGACCTTGGACGTACCCTGGACTTGTTCATGTCCAATACTGAATGTCAAGTTACCAGGTGCCCACCGCTTGTCTCTCTCGTCCCGCACCACCCCGCCTTCTCTGCACTATCTACTCTTGGTACCAATTTAACCCCTATGAAACGTCACTTCCTTCCAAAACATAACTTTTTTACCGCAGATTACGAGGTCATCAATCGTGAACTTAGTGAAATCAATTGGAGTCATTGTCTGCGAGATCTATCAGCTGATCAATCAGTTGATGCTTTCTATGAAAAGTTGTATTCTATAATAAAATTACATATTCCACTATGCAAGCCCAAGTCTACACGTTTTCCAGTGTGGTTTAGCTCAGCTCTCTTAAGCATCTGTAGAAATAAAGAACGCTTAAATGGAAAAAATACAATAATTTATCTCATTACGAGACGTTTTCATTTTATCGTAAGCAATTCAAAGCCGAATCAGATAAGTGTTATAAAAAGTACATCGGAGTCAGTCGAGGACAGTGGTGCCAATTCTGATGTGACATCTCTTAACTAAAATTAGCTAAAAATCTTTAAAATTTAGTTTACGCCTGTCAAATGCCGTTTTGTATTCTGTGAACACACGACTAACCTAAAATTAGCTTGACACGACCAAACTTAGCGAAGTTACTAAATTTAGTTCATTTTTAGAGAATTTGTATTCTGTTGTACGTTTTAAGTGTCAAAAATTCACTATAATTAGAAATGTCACACTAAAATTAGACGGCACCTAAATAACTGCCGACTAAGTTAGAGATAGGTGTAGTTCTACGAGATACTTGGTCCAGAACCTCTATACGGGCATGCTAGGCAATGGAGATGGCGGGCGCCTCTCTTCCAGAGGGCAAACACTGGTGCTAATTCTGATGTGCACGTCTCTAAATTTAAATTTCTCTAAAATTTTCTAATTTTAGCTCAGTGATTGACATATGGGTATTCTGTTGTTTAGTCGAACTAAATTTAGTGTTCTCCAAGACAGCCCCAAATTTGAATATGACATCGCTAAAAGTTGAATATGAAAGTGTTGCCGGTGTTAAAAAAATAAGAATGAATGATAAAGGGGATTTTCACAAAAGCTTTAAAAACCATATTTATAGGTGTTTAGAATGCCGACAAATGTTAATAAATGCGTAATATTGATCAAATAGTAAAGAGACTGTGATTTTTCTTAGCCAAACCTAAGTAAATACAGTTTTACTCGGTTAACGTTCCTGGCAACCCTGTAAATAAACTAATTATCTTTGATTGAATCTGTGCAAGTCAATTTGTCAATCAACATTTTGTTGTTGATCTTATTTAAGTTCTTGATATCCAAAATTTACAAAAGAAATAAAGTAGACTCTTTTACTGGCGTGGCTAACGTGGCACTGGTAGAATTTCTGGCAAAACTTGACATTTCGCCATTACATTGTACTTCACTAGCATCATTGGCAAATTGCGGTGATTCGCTGCAGAAGCCAATAAGAAGAAGAAATAAAGTAAAGTAAACACGGACGAGAGAAACAAGACTGCCCACAAGAGGCCACAACAGTTGCTGGTTCAAATTGTAAGGACTTAAGGCAGGACTTTCAAACAGTCTAAACAACATAGACTGCAGATCATGCAACGGTGGGAGCATGTACCTAATGTAAGTATATTTGATTGCCTATATGCCTATTGTGTCTTACAAGTTTTGTGATGGGATTTCCCATCACAAAACTTGTATAAGAGAGCATAGCATAGAAACCTATAACATAATTGAAAGAAAGAAGTGGGTATTGCATGCTTAATGCCTTTATACAGTGAAAAGAAAGGCACAAAATGTTTGTGATTCAAAGAGGGCAACAAGAGGAGACCCGCTATTAAATCTTTTTTATATCAAGTAGAAGATTTCAGTTATACTTGGGACCGCCTTAATTATTTAATGGTTTGCCAGTCTTGAAGCAATAAAAAAGTGTCAATTTAAACTGTACTAAGTATCTAGTACCTAACGCTTTATAACCCAACGTAATACTTATATTTTCATTACAGGAACTAACACGGCTTGCCTAGGCCCTTACATCATCTTTCCTATGATAACTTGCTGAGAAGTACCGAAGATTCGACACAGTGCTCAAGTGATTGCTGTTGCTTGAAGTGATTGCTGTTGTTTTGAGAAAGAACAGTGCTGAAGATAAAAGCAGATTCCTAATAATTATAAAAATCCCTGTTTTATGTTAATTAAGCTATTCTGAACCCATGTTTTTAATCCATGTCTGTCCTTACAACCAGTTGTGCAATCAGTTGGTCTATGGGTACCACCCTGTTTGTTAGAACTTCACACAAATGTAGTCAATTTGATGCAGCAGGTTTTAAGTCTGATCATGATAAAACCTGCATCATGTTTGATAAAAACTAGAGGTGAACAATCTATAACCGATGTATATGTGGGCGGAGTCACAGGGATCAGCTAGTCATCATTATCCTTGTGGTAATCCCGGTCGCATCTGAAGTCTTCACCTGGGTGTCCGGGGTCCACTGTTTCCAGTCTACCAATGCCACTGAACTTCGATAAGTGAAGCGACTGCCATGTGACCACAACTAATTAGTTTCATGAACAAATAGTAGCATATTGATATCAAAGTATTGCAGTTGCCAGTGGTTGGACTTTTCAGAACTACAACTACCTGTAAGGATTGCCTTAGATGTTTGTATGACAACCAGGACCAATAGCTTAATATGCTCACGGAAACACCCAGAACAATTTAAATAGACGTAGGTGTGACAAGTTCGACCTTATGTTCATGCATACAAATATTTGCACTGGGCGGGAATCGAACCCGTGCCCCCTGATGTAGCAGTCGAATGAACTACTGCCAGGCCAGAGGCCGCTGGGTATCAGAGTGCAGTGATACCTAACATATTTTTACTATTAATGCTGCCATATGGTCGGCGGTTTTGCTAGAAGAGCCTAGAGGTAACGGTTAGGGCTAGCAGTTACTCCAGCAGAAGCAAGCCCAGGGTGGCGGTGGTGCGACTCTCCAGGTGAAGGGTAACCTTTTATCTCCAACATCATGTCGAAGTCGCCAATGTTAGTGACCAAGGCCGAGAAGGACACGAGGAAAATCTCCGAACCACCCTCTACAGCGCCTCGGTTGAATTTGCTGTAGGTGGCAGTGTTTGCCCTCTGGAAGAGAGGCGCCCGCCATCTCCATTGCCTAGCATGCCCGTATAGAGGTTCTGGACCAAGTATCTCGTAGAACTACACCTATCTCTAACTTAGTCGGCAGTTATTTAGGTGCCGTCTAATTTTAGTGTGACATTTCTAATTATAGTGAATTTTTGACACTTAAAATGTACAACAGAATACAAATTCTCTAAAAATGAACTAAATTTAGTAACTTCGCTAAGTTTGGTCGTGTCAAGCTAATTTTAGGTTAGTCGTGTGTTCACAGAATACAAAACGGCATTTGACAGGCCTAAACAAAATTTTAAAGATTTTTAGCTATTTTTAGTTAAGAGATGTCACATTAGAATTGGCACCACTGCCACCTACAGCAAATTCGACCGAGGCGCTGTAGAGGGTGGCTCGTAGATTTTCCTCGTGTCCCTCTCGGCCTTGGTCACTAACATTGGCGACTTCGACATGATATTGGAGATAAAAGGTTACCCTTCACCTGGAGTCACACCACCGCCACCCTGGGCTTGCTTCTGCTGGAGTAACTGCTAGCCCTAACCGTTACCTCTAGGCTCTTCTAGCAAAACCGCCGACCATATGGCAGCATTAATAGTAAAAATATGTTAGGTATCACTGCACTCTGATGCCCAGCGGCCTCTGGCCTGGCAGTAGTTCATTCGACTGCTACATCAGGGGGCACGGGTTCGATTCCCGCCCAGTGCAAATATTTGTATGCATGAATATAAGGTCGAACTTGTCACACCTACGTCTATTTAAATTGTTCTGGGTGTTTCCGTGAGCATATTAAGCTATTGGTCCTGGTTGTCATACAAACATCTAAGGCAATCCTTACAGGTAGTTGTAGTTCTGAAAAGTCCAACCACTGGCAACTGCAATACTTTGATATCAATATGCTACTATTTGTTCATGAAACTAATTAGTTGTGGTCACATGGCAGTCGCTTCACTTATCGAAGTTCAGTGGCATTGGTAGACTGGAAACAGTGGACCCCGGACACCCAGGTGAAGACTTCAGATGCGACCGGGATTACCACAAGGATAATGATGACTAGCTGATCCCTGTGACTCCGCCCACATATACATCGGTTATAGATTGTTCACCTCTAGTTTTTATCAAACATGATGCAGGTTTTATCATGATCAGACTTAAAACCTGCTGCATCAAATTGACTACATTTGTGTGAATTTCTAGCAAACAGGGTGGTACCCATAGACCAACTCGATTGCACAACTGGTTGTGAGGACAGACATGGATTAAAAACATGGGTTCAGAATAGTTTAATTAACATAAAACAGGGATTTTTATAATTATTAGGAATCTTCTTTTATCTTCAGCACCGTTCTTTCTCAAAACAACAGCAATCACTTCAAGCAACAGCAATCACTTGAGCACTGTGTCGAATCTTCGGTACTTCTCAGCAAGTTATCATAGGAAAGATGATGTAAGGGCCTAGGCAAGCCGTGTTAGTTCCTGTAATGAAAATATAAGTATTAAGTTGGGTTATAAAGCGTTAGGTAGTAGATACTTAGTACAGTTTAAATTGACACTTTTTTATTGCTTCAAGACTGGCAGACCATTAAATAATTGAGGCGGTCCCAAGTATAACTGAAATCTTCTACTTGATATAAATAAGATTTAATAGCGGGTCTCCTCTTGTTGCCCTCTTTGAATCACAAACATTTTGTGCCTTTCTTTTCACTGTATAAAGGCATTAAGCATGCAATACCCACTTCTTTCTTTCAATTATGGTATAGATTTCTATGCTATGCTCTACATTTCCCATCACAAAACTTGTAAGACACAATAGGCATATAGGCAATCAAATATACTTACATTATAGCTCGTGCGAGTTAACATGGCACCTGCTTCGAAGACACCCTCCTCCCGCTTCCCCGCGCGCGACCCCGCTCTCGCCGTGCGAGGCTAGTAGCGTCAGCTTGTAAGACAATAGGCGTAGCGCTCCCCCGCGCAAAGCCCCGAGCCAGGTGCCATGTTAACTCGCACGAGTTGTAGGTACATGCTCCCACCGTTGCATGATCTGCAGTCTATGTTGTTTAGGCTGTTTGAAAGTCCTGCCTTAAGTCCTTACAATTTGAACCAGCAACTGTTGTGGCCTCTTGTGGGCAGTCTTGTTTCTCTCGTCCGTGTTTACTTTACTTTATTTCTTCTTCTTATTGGCTTCTGCAGCGAATCACCGCAATTTGCCAATGATGCTAGTGAAGTACAATGTAATGGCGAAATGTCAAGTTTTTCCAGAAATTCTACCAGTGCCACGTTAGCCCGGCACTTTATTTACTACTTCTACTTTATTTCTTTTGTAAATTTTGGATATCAAGAACTTATTTAAGATCAACAACAAAATGTTGATTGACAAATTGACTTGCACAGATTCAATCAAAGATAATTAGTTTATTTACAGGGTTGCCAGGAACGTTAACCGAGTAAAACTGTATTTACTTAGGTTTGGCTAAGAAAAATCACAGTTTCTTTACTATTTGATCAATATTACGCATTTATTAACATTTGTCGGCATTCTAAACACCTATAAATATGGTTTTTAAAGCTTTTGTGAAAATCCCCTTTATCATTCATTCTTATTTTTTTAACACCGGCAACACTTTCATATTCAACTTTTAGCGATGTCATATTCAAATTTAGAGCTGTCTTGGAGAACACTAAATTTAGTTCGACTAAACAACAGAATACCCATATGTCAATCACTGAGCTAAAATTAGAAAATGTTAGAGAAATTTAAATTTAGAGAGGTGCACATCAGAATTAGCACCAGTATCCCTCTCAGTATTAAACGATTTTGGATTTATGTGTCGCATAAGAAGGGAAAGTCAGATATCCCGGCCAACATGTATCTCGATGACCGAACTTCTAACCTTCCAGCCGATATATGCAATAGGTTTTCCACTTTCTTTAAATCTGTATACGAACCCTCTACTCTTAACCCTGTCCACTGGGAGCCCCCAAGTGCATACGCCGACAACGCAGTATGTATCTCAGACATACAGCTGCCACTGGACACTATAAGTTGTGCTTTAAAAAAGTTGGATGTAAACAAGGGCCCGGGGCCTGACGGCTTACCTCCTTTATTCATTAAAAAAGTGTCTGAAAATATAGCACTTCCGCTAAAGTTAATTTTTGACAAATGTCTTAGAGAAGGTATTTTTCCAAGCGTGTGGAAAATGGCGTTCATCATACCCGTGCATAAAAGTGGGGATAAGTCCAATATCGAAAACTACCTACCCATTTCTTTACTGTCCACCTTGTTGAAGCTTTTCGAGCGCCTTGTATACAATAAATTATACCCACTTATTCACCAGATTATCATACCGGAACAGCATGGTTTCGTACAACGACGTTCCACTAATACAAATGTTATGCAATTTACCAATTACCTATTCGAGAATATGGATAATCAAAACCAGGTGGACGCTGTGTACACGGACTTCCGGAAGGCGTTCGACAAGGTGGATCACAAGCTACTTCTAGATAAAATACCATACAACGGCATACGTGGAAATTTGTTGCGGTGGTTTATGGCCTATATCTCGAACAGAACTCAAAAAGTGGTCGCCAATGGCGTGGAATCTGAAGCTGTCACGGTCACTTCTGGAATTCCTGAAGGGTCCATAATTGGCCCGCTCCTCTTTATTTTATATGTTAATGATACATTTACCAAATTTTATAATGTAACAACTATCGTATTGTATGATATAATGTATAACTGTTTTGTGTCCCAATGAAATAAAAAGAAAAAAAATAAACTTTGGCTGAGCCTCATCTTACTGATCGTCAGCACGGTTTTCGAGGAGGCCGTTCAATCGAATCAAATCTTGTTCTGTTTGTGTCGGACCTGTGTCAGCGGGTGGATAGGGGTCTGCAGGTGGATGCTATTTATACTGATTTTAGTAGTGCGTTCGATAAAGTAAACCATGAGATACTTCTGCAAAAGCTAAGTAATTTTGGGGTAGGTGGCATCCTAATAAAGTGGTTCGAATCATATCTCAAAAGCAGACTGCAGACCGTCGAGGTATGTGGATATGCATCAGATCCTTACCTAGCCAAATCTGGTGTCCCACAGGGATCTCATTTAGGCCCGATTCTCTTCCTTATATTTATTAACGATATTACGGACCACATCAAGCATTCAAAATATACCCTATATGCAGATGATTTGAAAATTTACAATACCGTAACTGATAACAGGGTTGCTGCCTTAATTCAAAAAGATCTGAACGGTATTTTGTCATGGTGTAGTAGCAACCGTATGACTCTTAATGTGAAGAAGTGTTTCTTTATAAAATATTGCAGGAAAACAAAACCACTAGCTACTAGTTATGAGATAGATGGCGTACAATTAACAGAGGTGCACGAAATCCGTGACCTTGGTGTGGTGCTTGATAGTCAGCTAAAATTTCGCACGCATATCGATGCAATTATTAGAAGGGCGGCTTCGTTGCTCGGGTTTATTAAAGAAACACTAAGGACTTTACTCAGTATCAAACCAAGGTAACTCTCTACAACGCCCTGGTACGCAGCCGACTCGAGTTTGCCTCGGTTGTGTGGAGCCCTCTCTATGACGTCCACTCACAACGCATAGAAAGCATTCAAAGGGCTTTCACTAGGCATCTTGCTTTCCGGGCCACGGGCTTCTCACACAGGAGATCCTATGACCGTCGTCTTGCTCAGTTTCGGATGAATAGTTTACACGATCGGCGATAGATGCTGGACGTCTGCTTTCTGCATAGATTAGTTAATGGTCAGTTTAAAAGTAACGAGCTGCTCAGCAGGATATCATTAACCAATAGTCAAACTTTTCTACACGCCATTATGCAGAACAAATTTTGGCAAGCAATCGCCTTTAACTCGAATTTGCTGCAACTACAACGCTAGGGTCAGCAAAAGCGATGATCTAGATATCTTTCACATTCGTTTAACCGTTTTAAAGTAAAAAATATTGTCTAGCTGTAGTACATAAATATTTTCATGTTTGTTATTGTTTTATTGTGAAATTAAAACAATTTTAGTTTTACTACTGTATATTACTTAATTGAATTGTTTATCTCACTGTTCTAATAATTTTGTGAATGCTATGTACACCGTAACTGTTGTATGTATCGGAGACCTTCCCAAAAACTGAATTTTGAGTGAATTGTGTAATACATATAATGTGGTTGTACTTATTTAGTAAATAAATAAATAAACACATCTCTCGCACCCCGGCGGACCCAGGACCATCTCTTTCGAGATGGCCCCCTTTGAGTTGCGACCATAGTGTCCCCATCTAGCCCGGGTATGGGGAGGCGCACTTTGCTGCTGCCGCGGAAAAGGCAAGCTAGTGGAAATGTTGGAGTAATAATATAAACATCTCTACCACGGCTTCCATTTGCAGAGCAAGCCGGCAGAGGCGGCAGAAATCGTGTTGTAGGGGTAGGGCAGGAAACAACACGGTAGCTTGTGAATACGTTCAGGAGTTAGCACGTCCAAGTTATTGTATAGGCTGGTTTTATCGTCACGCCGCTAGGCGCGCTGTCGAGCAGCGCGCTGTTAACAGCACGCGTTTGAACAGCGGTGCACTATAAAACGAGATTAGTTGCACGCGTTCCGCTGCTGTGAGATAGTCGTGTACAATATTATGAAGGTTAATGCGAGTAGAGTACTGGCTATTTTCTTTTTATGGAAAAGAAAGGCAACGGCGAAAAAGAGTAGTTCCAATTTCTTCCCAGGCTTTATTTTGTACATCCTTATTTTTGTATAATTCATCGGCCGGTTCCCATAAACACCTTCCAGATCGAACTTCCTCGATTACTCGTCCCGTATCGATGTAATTCATTTCTTACACAATTATACCTACGGCGCGTCTCAACAGCGTCACACTAAAACGCACACTGGCCGTAGAAGCGAATGAGCAGCGCGCGTTTGGACAGCGCTGTCGAACATCGCGCGTTTATTAAACGGCGCTGCCCAAGCGCGCGACACTAAAACGCAACTTCTACTCCTATATATCTCTGAACGCGCGCGCTCCAACGGCGCTGCCGAAACGCGTAACGATAAAACCAGCCATAAGGAAAAATAAGTTATCAATAGTTTGTTGTGCCTACTGATAGGATTTAATTAGGTATTGTAGTATTATTCAGGCTTTGTTAAAGGCAATTAGACTTGTTTGTTACAACAGATTAGCTCTGATAGGTATACTACAGTGGTAGTTGATATTTTCAATAACAGTTCCCCATGTTTATATAGCTTGGAGCTTGAGTCTTTTGAGGATAGCACGGGGTGCTACGGCGGTGGACGAGCTCAAATTTATCAAGCATAGATTACTACAAAACAATCCGCGCCAGGGGCCTTACTCCGAAAAACGAACGAACGGAGAACGACCCGAACGAACACGAACCATTAAAGTTACTCCGAAAACGACTGACAACGACTAAGAAAACGTCAAATGTATTTTGGGAGTAGGTACACTGACAACGAACGACAACGTCAATGTCAAACGTACGAAGACGGATCCGAAGCCCGACACGAAACACTTTCGGGGTAGCTAAATGACAGAAACGTCAACGGATACGAATAGTTTCGTTTTTCGGAGTAAGCCCCCAGGACCTTGTCTGTCTCGCGACTTATGTCCAAGCTATATATCCCGTTGTATACTTAATAGTCTAAACCCATGATTCCGTTCTCATTATGTATGGGAGCCTATTCCCGGAATAAAAAGCCATATTGTTTTTATTCCAGACTATAATCTATATCTCTATACCAAATTTCAGTCAGATTCGTACAGCCGTTAGAGCGTGAATGAGTAACAATAATCCTAAAAACTTACATAACATAAACTCACGCCTGTATTCCCCGAAGGGGTAGGCAGAGGTGCTAGATATTTATAATATTAGTAGGAAGTAGGGATAGCCGCGGTGGTTCCCGGTGGAATAGGAGAGGGCCACCCTATCTTTTCCCGTGGGTGTCGGCGATTAAGGGATAGGGCTGTACTCCATCCGATAGTAAATGTACAGCTGATACAGCCCATAACTAAGAGCCCGCTAAACGACAATAGGCTCGCCGCTTATTATGTGGGATCGAAAATCACAGTTGGTGACACTTGTGTGTAAGTGGGTGTTAATATACACCTCTGCCTACCGCTTCGGGGATTAACAGGCGTATGTATGTATACAGATAATATAATATACCTACTTCTATACAGATGCACAATCAGGGACAAAAAACGGTTACACTCATAACTTCCGAATGCAGACAGGCAACTTTTATTTCTAAACACTGTTACTAGATGGCGACAAAGTGTTGGCAAACTTTTCTAATTTTTACTATTAAAAACTAACTTAAAATTTAAAATTTAAAAAATCCCAGACACAAGAAACACCTCCAAAAAGTTGAAAATAAATTTGTGTTTGCCTTTTAAATTTTGATATAGGTACCTAGTAATATTTTGATTCAACGGTTGCCATGTCGGGGGACTCTAACTGGTTAAGCACTCCGTTATATTATTGGAACGATTCAAGGTCCCCCGACATGGCATCCGTTGAATCAAAATTGTGTGGAATGTTGTGGAATATATTTTTTATTTTCAACTTTTTGGAGGTGTTTTTTGTGACGGGGTTTTTTTTATTTTTAATTTAAGTTTTATTTAATACTTTTTAAGTTGATCTACTAGTCAAGCTCTTTCATTTGATACCCATATTGAAGGAGTTTTGAAGAAATATGTATTCTGACATTTTGTAGTGGCGGCCATCTTGGACCGATTTTTTTGTCAAACATAGCTAAACACTCCCGACTGATATAGCTCGGGAAATTGGAAAGGAAGCAAATAAACTTCTCGGGTTAATTTTGCACGTTTTTTGATAAATTTTTAATCCAAAGTGATCCAATTAGCTTAGTAAGTGTTTGTGATACTCCGTAAATTGTATTGTAAGTAGTTTTTAATTAAGTATAATATTCGCTGATTCGAGCTTGGGGGTTGCCCCCAGCTCGCAACATGGAGTGTGATGAGGTTTTAGAAATAACGCCTCTCCCTCCGGAGCCGCCAGACCCTGAACTGGTAACAAACAAATCAATTGGTAAACGTAGAGCTGAGACTGAGTATCAAACCCCCTCCAAGAGGGTAACATCTAATAACCCAGACGAGTTAATCATACCGTCGATACAGACGGTATATACTCATCCCTCCATTGTAATTGGTAGTGTGCAGAACTACACTATCTCTGACAAAGGACCCTACATTGTTCATGTGTCTCGCTCCGAATCTTCCCCAAGTACCGGTACTATTTTGAAGCCCATTCATTTTGGACAATTTTTATTAAACCAAAAATTTGAGGATATTCGCCCTGGAGAGGGAGTGCGTAAAGTCAGCCGAAATAAAGTTGCCGTAGAATTCACTACGGCAGTGGCAGCAAATAAATTTCTATCCTCCCCAATCTTGCCTATGTGCAAGTACACTGCGACCATCCTCTCTTACAACGTGACCAGGATGGGTCTGATAAGGAATGTTCCTACAGACCTATCTATGGATGACTTTGTCGACGGAGTAGTCCTTCGTTTCATTGTTGTCGTTTTGGCCACACGAAGATACAGTGCAGGTCGAAGCCCAGATGCTTCCGTTGCTCAAAAGAGCATTCTGGGGATTCTTGTGAGACCCTAGAAGCGGACGCTAAGTGCTTGCACTGTAGGGGTAAGCATTTCGCCACCAGCCGGCTCTGTCCGGAGTTGGAAAGACAAAAGTCAATTAAAATGGTAATGGCCCAAAATTCCATCTCATTTGAGGAAGCCTCTGCCCAATTCCCAAAATCCACTCGCTCATTTTCCGAGGTTGCCGAAGAACCCTCTTCCAGACCTCGTCCCTCCAACAGCCCACTGAAAACTATTCATGAATACCTATCTCAAAGTACAACCCGCTCCTATATTAAAGCTGCCCATACCACCCCCAAACCAAAGGCCCTATTGGGTAAATCCTATGATAGGATTGCCTATAGGATCATAGTTGCGAACCCAGGGGCATCCTCCCCAAATGGCTGCGCTCTCCAAACTACTCAACCCTCATCATCTCCCATCAATAATAATGTGATGGAAACCCTAATGTCTATCTTAATTGATATGATTTTAACAAAGCCTCTAGATATACCGCCCAACGTTCAACACAATTAGTTCAACAACTAGCCCCCAATGGATCCAATAGAGGTCCTACAGTGGAACATCCAGAGCATTAATGCTAAAAAGCATGAATTAATATACCTCATAAATAAATTCCACCTGTCAGTCATTGCCGTCTCGGAGACATGGTTGAAGCCTGGATCCCATTTTCGGATCCCGGGCTTCACCTGCCTGCGGGATGACAGAGCTGATGCACATGCTGGAAGCGTTCTGTTAATAAAGCGCTCCTTCACATTTTCCCCAATAGCCCTCCCACCCCTCCCACCTGGTATCAATGCTGTCGGTACCAGGACCTTTGGCATTTCTTTTATCTCCATTTATATCCCCTATCCTATCTTATCAATGATCGGATCATTTCGGCCACTCCCTCCTTGAGATCATTGACGAGGCTAACTTATGCCTCCTTAATGATGGCTCTCCCACTCGTAGACCGTATCCTACTCAGAACCCGCAAAGTGCAGTCGACCTCTCACTATGTTCTTCCTCTCTTGTTACAGACATCATATGGAAAATTCTCCCACTAACCTATCAAAGTGATCACTTCCCCATAGTGATGTCAGTATACTCAAATTTGCCAAATAATGTGACACCCTTTAGTAACCCCTCACCTACCTTAAAGTATAGACTTTCCGATGCAGATTGGTCATCCTATGCATCATCCCTTGACCGGGAAATTGACTCATTATCCCCCCCTATTACCTCACTCACCTCTTACAATAAATTCATCGATATCATGATATCATGTGCAGATCTCAATATCCCTCATAAAAATTCTTCTCGTGGCTTTAGGGTCTCGACTCCATGGTGGCATGCAGAATGCACTAAGGCGGTTGCTGAACGTAAAGTAGCAGAGAAAGCATACTGTCAATCAATGACTACAGACAACTTTCTAAAATACAAGAAAGCTGCAGCCAAATTTAGAAAGCTAACTATTAAGAAGAAGAAGCAAAGTTGGATTGGCTTCTGCGAAAGCTTGTCTCCCAGAACGCCCCCAGCTTTAGTGTGGAAACAAGTTAAACGTTTCAGATGCTCCTCTAACATTGACAATATCTCAGCCAACGACCCGGTATCATGGCTTGAAGCCTTTTCAGACAAACTGCCCCCCCCCCCCCCCCTATGTGCCTTCAAAGTTATCATTTCCATCACCCCCGTTTTACCTCCCGTCCGCGGGCATCCTGGATGCCCCCTTTTCCTACAATGAACTCAGACTGGCACTTGACGGACTGACTGACTCATCCCCCGGTATAGACGGTATTCCCTATTCTTTTCTTACTAACTGGACTGTCCGACATCATCACCGGAATCAGGGATCTTAAACAGGGGAAAGCCCCTGGAGTCGACAATATCTCAGTGGAGCAAATACAACACCTCGGTCCTCTTGCCGTGTCATGGCTCCTTACTCTCTTCAATAACTGTATTGCTTCTGTTAAGATCCCACGTCTCTGGAGAAAGGCCAAAGTAATCGCCATTCCGAAGCCGGGAAAACCTATTGACGACCCCAAAAGTTTTAGACCAATTTCTCTCCTGTGCCAAACCATGAAACTCTTCGAGAGGATGCTCCTTAATCGTCTAATTAACATCGTAGACCCCAAGCTGATCCCAGAGCAGGCTGGCTTTCGCCCAGGAAAGTCCTGCTGTAGTCAGATCCTCAACCTTACGCAACACATCGAGGATGGCTTTGAGTCACGTAAAGTGACTGGCGTAGTTTTTGTTGACCTGTCTTCAGCCTACGACACTGTGAACATCAAGCTCTTGCTCTGGAAGATGGAGAAAATCACTGGGGATCGCAAACTTGTGACAGTCTTAGGGGAACTCCTCCGGAACCGACGCTTTCAGGTGCACTTGCGCTCCGAAAAAAGCCGCTGGAGAGTTCTGAAGAATGGCCTACCTCAAGGGAGTGTTCTGGCTTCGTTGCTCTTCAACGTCTACACCAACGACCAACCCCTTAGCCCACGCACGACACGTTTCCTCTACGCTGACGACCTGGCTCTCACGTCACAGGGATCCTTTGAGGAGGTAGAGGAAAACCTGAATGACGCACTCGAGGAGCTGAGCCGCTACTACGACAGTAACGCCCTGAAGCCCAACCCAGCAAAAACACAGTCGTGCGCCTTCCACCTCAGTAACGGGCAGGCAAAGCGAGAGCTGAAAATCCGGTGGCGCGATGTCGAAATTTCACACTGCTCACACCCCAAATACCTGGGAGTCACCCTGGACAGGTCCCTTACCTTTAAAAAGAACTGCGAGATACTTAAACACAAGGTCTCGGCACGCAACAACATCTTAAAAAGGCTGACGAGCACAACCTGGGGGGCCGCACCGCCGGTGCTGCGAACGACGGGGCTGGCTCTGTGTTATTCTGCGGGTGAATATGCGTGTCCAACATGGGGCCGTTCTGCACATGCCGGGCTAGTGGATGTAGCACTAAATGAGACCTGCCGCATAATAACAGGTTGTCTCAAACCAACTCCGGTACAGATGCTGTATCCACTAGCCGGTATAGCACCTCCCAGCGTACGTAGAGACGTGGCGTCATCCATGGAGAGGGGTAAGCTGGAACGGGATCAGCGACACCCCATGCACGGCCACCATCACGTGCCAAAAAGGCTGAAAAGCCGAAAGAGTTTTTGGGCGTGCGTTGCAGCCGCCGATGGCGATCCCTCCCCGGCCAGGGTGGACCTATGGAGAGTGCGGAGCTCGCCACCAACCCCATTCGTTCCGCTGTCGGAGAGTTTGCCACCTGGGCACGACCTCTCCTGGATCAGGTGGAAGTCCCTAAATAGACTTCGGACACAGGTCGGTCGAAGCAAGGAGAGTCGGGCAAGATGGGGATTCTCGGACGGCGCGGACCTGCGGTGTGAGTGTGGAGTTACTCCACAGACCATGTCCCACCTGCTAACATGTGCTGCGTGCCCGTCCACTTGTACCGCGGAGGAACTTATGACCGCCTCCAAAAATGCAATCCAGGTGGCGGCACACTGGGAACACAGAATTTGAGTTTGAGTTTGAGTTGAGGCGCCTTCGATTCGACAGAAGAAGATTAAATCCCCTCTTGGCTTTCTTCCTGCTAGGACAGTTTGGAAAGGTTTGCCACAGGGTTCGGTTTTGAGCCCACTACTGTATAACATCTATACTTTTGATCTGGAGCAGACTGTGGACTCCTTCTGTGAAGTCTTACAGTATGCTGATGATCTTTGTCTATATGTCTCCTCCACCTCGGTGATAGAGGCTAGTACCAGGCTCAACTCCGCGTTGTATTACCTTGGCGAATGGTTAATATCCCATGGCTTGTCCCTCTCTGCACCTAAAAGTTCTGTTGTAGTTTCCACCAGGAAAAAAGACATCCCCCATGTAGAGATCTTTATCGACAAAGAAACCATCCCCGTATCAAACAAGGTTAAATTTCTGGGCATTATATTAAATTCTAAAATGTCAGGCAACCCCCAATTTACTTTTGTTGGTCAAAAATGTGAAAAAAATGTTAACATCTTACGCTGTCTCTCTGGAGTATGGTGGGGATCTCACCCATACACCCAGAAGCTTCTCTACAATGCTTTAATCAGAAGCCACTTTGACTACGGATCATTTCTTCTTAATTTGGGTAACAAGTCAGGTCTGAACAAGATTGACAAAGTGCAGTCTAGATGCCTTCGCCTAATACTGGGAGCTATGAAGTGCTCACCTATCAACGCTATGCAGGTTGAGTGTTGTGTTGTAACTAATCTAAATTATCTATCAACAGTGATGTTGGCGCTGTGGTGTGGATCCCAAGTGATAAAATTAATTTGAGCTTCAAATGTCCCTCATCAGCATCAGTGTTCATCGGTGAAGCTGTCGCACTCTTGGAGGCTGTTAGATTTGTCAGATCCCATGGCCTCGATAAATCTATCATCTTCTCGGACTCCCGGAGCTGCCTGCAATCTATTCTGTACAACTCTTTCGGGCCTACCTCTCGCCTCCCTATTATTCTTGAGATCAAGCTCGCCCTCTATGAATGTCATAACCTAAGTATCGACGTGCTCCTTGCATGGATACCAGGCCATTCTGGTATACCAGGTAATGAGACGGCAGATGCTTGCGCGAAAAGTGCAGCCCTTTTGGGTACACTTGAGCATTACCATACATATTGCCACGACCTTTGTTTACGACCTAAAATATGCTTGCAAAGTCTTGGACTAGGATATGGAATGATTCAAAGCTCATCAAAGGAAAGTTCTATGCTAACATCCAACCAGACATCCCCTCTTTCCCCTGGTTTTTTAAATTTCGCAAATTTGATAAATCTGTGACGTCAACCATCTGCCGACTAAGACTTGGTTTTGCGTGTACTCCGGTATTCCTGGCGAAGATAAGGATACGGGACCATTCGATACCTATGTAAGTGTGGTCTTGAAGAGGGAAGTGTAGATCACATCTTTTTTAATTGTCCGAACCTGCAATTCTCTCTATACGATATCCTCCCCTCTGTTGATCCCCTTCCTACTTCTTCCCGGATATTATTGTCCCTGATATACTCCCCCTCAATAAATTTCACTCTCTGCAAATTTATAAAGCTCAACAATATTAAGCTTTAAAAGTTATTTATATAGTTTTATTTGTGCGAGTTGGATCACTTGGATGCATTTTATAATATTTAAATATTTTTAAATTAATTGAGATAATAATAATTTTTTACTCGAAACCGATCATTTTATCTTGAAGTTTATGACACTCCTGGGACGTTGACACTGGCAGAATCGCAGCAATAAGCAAGCGGAGCCATAAAATAAGAACTGAACTGAACTGATATAGCTTTCAAACAAAAAAACTACATCCAAATCGGTACATCCGTTTGGGTGCTACGATGCCACAGACAGACACACACAGACAAGACACGTTAAACTTATAACACCCCGTCGTTTTTGCGTCGGGGGTTAAAACATACACTAAACACTAGGTAGGTGTGTAGGTATTGAATAAGACTGAATTAAAACATAAATATTCTAATATAATTATATTGATTCTGCAGTAATTTGGGTGATTACAGACAACATGGACAGCTGGACAAAATTGTCGCTAGGTGTTTCCTAAATTATCACTTTTGTCACGAAATCTATATTATGTATTATATTACCAACGAGTTTTATATGCTTAAATGCTTACATTATCATGCTTTTAAGCTCAGAAATAATTTAGGTGATTCTAAATAGGGAAATAAACGGTTTAACTTTTTTATTTCTAACTAGCTTTTGCCCGCGGCCCCGCCCGCGTGGATGTCGGTTATCGCGACCAAGCATAGCCTATAATAAATAAAAAAATAAATAAAAAATATTTATTACCAAAAACTATACAATTACAATGGATATATCCGTTGACCCCACACTAGGCAAGCCTGTCCTGTGGGTGTCACGACGATTGCCTTTCCCAGTTACATAGCTCGGGCATCAATTAGGTGTGACGTAATCGCACGCAGAAACTTTAAAACATACATAAAGTGACATAAATACATAAGATTACAGATATAGTAACTATTGTGTATATTGAAGTATGTATATTTTTAATAATTTTGTGTAGACATGTGTAAATAAGTATGTGTGTGTGTATATATAATGTGTTTAAACATATATTTTCATAGATAAATTTATTATGATGCAGGTTCATTACGTCAAATTTAAACTATACAATACATATTAATTATATTTTCTGTGGCTTCGTATGTCATTGAATTTAGCCATTTGATAACCTCGGTTTTCGCCTCCTTTAATGAGCTTCTCCCAATATCGCAATGTTTGGCTACCCTATTGTAAATATAGTGGTCTATATGTGGACTAAACCGGCTTGCAAACGATGTATTCACCCTTGGTACGTTTACCATATATACTCGTCGTTTAAGTAGATGTACATATTGTTCAGTGTGTATAATCGCTTGGTGTACTTTGAGAAAAGATCTTAGTATAAACAATTGGCGCACAGTGAGTACCTGACTGTCTCTGTAGAGCTGTGTAGTGGGATACCTGAAGGGTCTCCCATACATTACCTTCAATACCGAGCGTTGGGCCCTTTCTAACTGTATGATGAAGGTCTTCAGAGCACAACCCCAACTACCTATACAGTACGTTATTAATGACTGACTCAAAGCAAAGTAAACAAGTTTTAAGATACCAATTGATGCAGAGGAGCGAAGTAATTTCATTATATTTGCTGTCTTTCGTACTCGGTTTGATAAGGTGCTGATGTGTGCTCCGAAGTTTAGGTTTTCATCAATTATGAAACCAAGGTATTTAGTGTTATCTGCCCTGTGTATATCTTCACAATTGCAACTCTGCCGATCCATACAGCCGTGCAATTTGATGCCAAAACATGTGCTAGGAGCTGATGCCGCCGTTTTATGGAAACAGATGTATTTGGTTTTACTGGCATTAACAGTTAGTAAATTTTGGCATAACCATGTAAAAACTTGTTCCAATCCAGATTCGGCATTAGAAAACGCTTCAGCCCATGTCGCGCCATCAAAGATGATAGCAGTATCATCAGCATAACATATTATATCGGCATTGATTGAATGATTAATGCTGTTAATGTAGATTATGAAGAGTGTTGGGCCAAGCACACTACCTTGTGGGACGCCAAAGTTAATTGTATGAAGTTCACTTGTATCGTTGCTCACTCTGACACATTGTTTCCTTTCCGATAAATAAGTCTTGAACCATTCTAACGCTACACCACGTATACCAAATTGTTTTTCCAGTTTCGTTAGAAGGATCGGAATTGAAACAGTGTCGAAAGCCTTAGCTAAATCCAAGAATGCACATATGCTACACCGTTTCGCGTCAAGATGAGATGCCACTGTTGAAGTTAGGAGTGTTACAGCTTCTTCTGTTGATTTTCCTTTTCTAAACCCGAACTGCCTAGGAGATATAAGGTTGTTGTTTTCAATATACTGCCGTCCACAAACTAAAAGGCAGCTAAGTGCAAAAAGGTATTTTCGAGAAAACGCAAAAATAAGTGGGAATTGATGTCTCTTGAAAAGTGTGCTACCTAGGAACAATGTTGCAAGTTATAATTGTAGGCATAGTCATTGGGCACAATATGTTATATATTTTATTAATTTATATTTATTATATTTTATTTAAATTTATTTTTTAACTTTTAGCAGAGCATTTTTTCTTCATTTTAACGTAATATACTGCACTTTAAGGCCGCTAACCATACCTTAACTGCTTTATAGCAAAGCATTTTTTTGTAGTCGTCTCGTTTAGTACTTATAGTAAACGTTAACAAAATATAAATAGTTATAAAGCAGTTGAAGGATTGTAACAGCCTTACAGCCTAGTAGTTAACACTTGGCGGACTAACTTCCCTTACTTAGAAAGCAGTTATGGGATTTTAAACGCTTTTTAGCTTGGTATTGTGAAACATATTTTTATACTGGTTCTCCTATTGATTAACTAGAAGGCAGTTAAAGACATCTCAATCACAATTAACTGCCTTTTAAGTAAGCAGTTCCGGATAAAAAGTTAAGAAGTTAAAAACTATTTTATGAAATAGTTTTTAACTAAAACAAGACGGATTAAAAACGGATATAAAGAGAAGGACAATTTGAAATGATTCAGGTGTGGCTCAATAGCTCAGTTGGAAGAGCATTCCCCCTGTAAGGGAAAGCTCGTGAGTTCAAGTCTCACTTGAGCATTTCATTTTTCCGGTATTTTTCGATTATAAACAAGTTTACTTAATCAAACTTTTACTAATCATATTCAGTAATGAGGTCATAAAATTACCTACATCTTTAACAATTATAATCAGTATTCGCGAAACCATAGGATAAAGAATATTATAATTATTACGTAAAAACATAATATATATTCGACTTTATCCAAAAAACTATAAATTTCGTCATTTCATTTTTTACAAAAGACACGTCAATTTCACTTCACCTCGCCTGATATTAAGCTAAAGGCAAAGTCTCGGAAAGAGGGCCACCATCGTAAACATGTACCATGATAACAGTAGCACTCAGCTTGACGGCCTCATCAGATGACTTGGACAGGACAGGGGAATGTAGGAACAAGGAAACACGTAGGTAAGCTGGCAGGGAGTTCCAGGTCTTAGTGTTGCGGCATAGGAATGAGTCACTGAAACACTTGGTTCTAGCAGGTATAGTCTGCACCGTATACGGATGGCATCTTAGCCCTGCACGTGTCGTCCTGCGAAGGAAAGGAGAGGGTGGGACTAATTGGAAGAGCTCATCAGAACATTCACCATGGTAGAGATGGTGCGAAAGACGCAATATCTCTACGCATCTGCAAAGGTTTCAAGGTGTTCGTTACCTCAGGATTGCCAATGATGCGGACCGCACGTCACTGCAACCTTTCGAGAGCATCTTGTAAGTATTTTGCGGAGCCATCCCAGAGTGTGAGCAGTATTCCACGCAGGAACGAATTTGAGTCTTTTATAGAAGACACCGCTGCTCCGGCGTGAAAAAACGTCTCACTTTGTTTAGGACTCCGGGTTCACGCGAGGCTGATTTGATGATGCTCTCGATATAGTTTTTGTTATTCAGTTTGCAGCGAACATCCATACCGAGAATATTGAGGTGAACCTGTAGTGGCAGTGGCGTGCTCTGAAGAGTGGGAAGGGGAAGAAAAGGAAATATCTTTGCTGGAAACGCACGTGCCTGCGTCTTCTTGGCATTGAACTCAACCAGGTTCTCAGCGCCCCATTGAGAAATGTGGTCCAGGATCCGCTCCAGCTCAGTGACAAGAAGATGCCTTTTTTCCGCGATATTAGACTGCTTGGCCGCAGGATGTGCGTAATAACTCTCGTGTAAGGTGCTGTTGTCTGTATAGCAGTGAATGCTACCGTTAGAAAGCATGTCATTGATATGCACAAGAAAGAGAGTGGGAGATAAGACGGAACCCTGCGGCACGCCAGCATTTACCTGCAAGAACTCCGAAGCTCGTCCATTACAAAGGATGCGAATACGGCGCCCCTGCTGGAAGCTTGCAACCCCGTTGCACAGCCTGGGAGGCAGGCCAAAAGCTGGTAGCTTGGAAAGAAGCGATTTGTGCCATACCCTATCGAAAGGTTTGGCGATGTCAAGACTAATTAACTGCTATTTAGTCTAGAATTGTCGTTTAGCTGCTCTCTAGCGATTGATATCTAGCTAATACTAATTTCAATACATAACTTAAAAGCCGCTATTGACGTATAACTGCTTTCTAGCGTAGTTTTTCTTAATAACTTACTTTTAGTTAAGTAAATTTAGAAAAAATGATACATGAATTAGCCGTTAAAGTATGTTAACGTCTTTCTAGAGAAGAATCGTGGCTTAGCCGCTTTTTAATTAAGGAAGTAACAAAATATATGTGGTTTAACTGCTCAGCAATGTTCAGTATCTCTAAAACTATTAATAATAGAAGAATGAGTCTTAAACCAAATGATAGAGCATCGAAAGTTGTATAAGACTGCATTAAAAAATGAAAATCGACCAACTGTGGCTTAACGGCCTTTTAGTTAGAGTAGGGCAGTATATTTGACTAGCCTACTGTTGACTATTTTCTCTAGTAATTTAGAGAATGCCGGTAGCAATGAAATTGGCCGGTAGCTTTCTGGAGAGTCTTTAGGACCGTATTTATAGATTGGCGTGATAGACGCTATCTTCCAGGCGTCGGTGAATACACCACTTTGTAAGCTCTGGTTGAATATGTCAGTCAATGGGGGTATAATTATATTTCTCACTAGCTGTGCCCGCGACTTCGTCCGCGTGGAATGTACTTAATAAAAAAAATCTTTTCTAAAATAAAAGTAGCCTAAGTTACTCCTTATTACATAAGCTATCTGCCAGTGAAAGTCCCGTCCAAATCGGTCCAGCCGTTCCGGAGATTAGCCAAAACAAACAGACAGACAGACAGACAGACAGACAGACAGACAGACAGACAGACAGACAGACAAAAAATTTAAAAATATATATTTTGGTATGTGTACCGTATATACATTCATATGCATGTAGTAGAAAGCGGTTATTTTAATATTACAAACAGACACTCCAATTTTATTTATTTGTATAGATTTGTTTTAATAAAGTATTAGTCAGACCATCGATACCCGGGGCTTTGTCATTCTGTAATGACAGTATGAGGGATTCGACTTCAATTTCATCAGTGGGCTGTAAAAAGAATGAGTTTGTAATTAAATTGTTACTGGTTTTTGCTGCTAATTCTTCCTGAGTTACTTGAAGATTGAGTAATATATCGTTGGCCAGGTTTTGTCCTACTGATGAGAAGTATGTACTACATATATTTAAAGAGTGCACAGGGTCCAAACTGCCAGGAACAGTTAAAAGCTCCTTAGGTTCCTTTTTATCTCCAGTCAGGTTACATATGTTTTTAATGGCTTTCCACATCTTTTTAGGATTCTTTGTACTATGTGATAGCTCGTTATTTTGATACTCAGTTTTTAATTTGCGTAGTAGACTGTTACAAAAATTCCTGTATCTGGTGTAAACTATGCGAAGAAGGTGGTCATTTGGGGCTTTTCTGTACTTTAGATGTAATCGATCCCTATGTTGTATGCATCGGATAAGTCCTGGAGTGATCCAGGGTTTAATGTTATATTTTGTATGACATTTACGGGATATATGTGTATGCCTGTTGATGATTTCGGTTAGTTTGCCACAAAAGTTGACCACTCTTTTGTTCGTGTCCGTACTGTTCAACGATTGCAACCAGTCAACTTTCAAAAGTTTCTGTCCGATAGCCTCAGTGTCTCTTACAGTAATAGTTCGATTCAAATGACGCTCCTTAATTTCGTTGATAGTTAACCCAAGCATCGCCAATCGTTTTGAAATTGCCGGGAAAAGGCCATGCTCTGCAGTCAAGCATAAATACTCCGTCAAATCCTTATCAGCTTGCGTGAGTAAATCAATGTTTATATCGCCTGCAAGGATCTGTACCGTCGATTTACTTGATATCTTGTTTAAAATACTGTGAAGAGAATGCAGAAAATTTCGGAGATGCCCTGATGGTGGCCGATATATCGCGAGAACAGTTACCATATTGTTAATTTCTAGTGATGATTTCTCATGGACTAATCTACCCCTATACCAAACTTCATCAAAATCGGTTCAGTGGTTTAGGCGTGAAAGCGTAACATACAGACAGACAGAGTTACTATCGCATTTAAAATATTAGTATGGATGAGACTACTAGCGTCCTCTATTAGTTTTTGAGTTACACTAAAGATATTTTCTTAGCGTTGGTGTGTACGTAGGTATGTATTTTTATGAAAATAGACTTGCCAGTTCTTTGTTGGATGCTAAACACAATATGCTAAACAATAGATTGAAAAGAAACCTAATTGCAAGAATATTTAAAATAAACCGAAAAGAAGTGTAACTACATGATTGTAATGACACATCATAGGATGTGAACAAACTCAAAATTCCAAAGGACGATAATCTAATCTGATAACAGCTGTATAGGAGTGTATATTAAGGCTGATGGCAGTTCGATGAAGGAAAGAAAAAGAGCTTTCGTAACGTATGTAGGATAGCCTATGCCCGTTGCTACACCCGCGTGGGTGTATTATCGCAAGTTTTCATCATAGCTGCGGTTCTACTTTTTTTTTAGGACATGTCAATTTGACTTCACATCGCCTGATGGTAAGCTAAAGGCAAAGTCTCGGCAAGAGGGTCACATCGTAAACAAGTACCATGTTAACAGTGGTGGCACTCGGCATGACGGCCTCACCAGGTGCCTTTTCACGCCCCGCTTAAAGGACCCCGGACTGTAGGAAAAAGGAAACACGTGAGCTGGCAGGGTCTTTACTATTTTAAAGACGTCTTTTAAGAAAAAGAGAACCAGCCTACAAGCAAAGCTGTTATGGACTATACCGGACTTGACCATGACCATTCAACGTCTGACTTTCTCATGCTTAATGGAACAGACCAGCGCCCCATGTAGGTCACCTCCCTGCGTAATTTCTTGTGCAACATCTCTACTCTTGTTACAGTTATCTAAATCACTTTAAGCTTATGCGTTTGGTAGACTAGTGCGGTAGCCTAGTGGTATGGGTAATGGACTGCTGAGACGAGGTCTCGGGTTCGATCCCAGGTTACCATGGCACACACCAATGACTTTTCGATGCTTTTCGAAGTTATGTGTGTATTTATCGCAGGTTTATAAGTGCCCGGTTAATGGCAATAGGCTCGCCACCTATTACATTGGGACCTAAACATAAACTGGCGAAATGTGGGTGCTAGCACCTCTGCCTACCCCTTCGGGGAATACAGGCGTGAGTTTATGTTATGTTATGTAATGTTTGGTAGACCCATTAGTTAGTTCTAGTTTTGACAATAGTACTTAGTGAAACTAGTTACGCCATTGCCAGGCAATTGTTACCTATATAGACTGACGGTTTTTGCAAGACGTGACCGCACCAGCGAAGGCCGCTAAGCGCCCCTAGCCCCCTCAATATTAAATAGGTTTTGAAATTGCACTCAATATAATAAATAGACAATTGTCCTTAACTTAAATTATTTAATGTTCCACACATGTTACCATTACAAAAACTTTATAACACTGTTTATTTTTAACCTTTATATGAACCAATACATGTGTCTTCCGATACCTTCCTTTCAGTGTCAGTCTTCAATATCTGGTGTTTGGCTTTGGGTGTTGTTATAAAATTATTAGGTTACAATTTCAAATTGCCCGTTTCATTGTAGTTAACTAAAATTAAGGAATGAGGTAATACTATATTCTATCTAACGACTCCAACATCACTATGCTGTTTCCTCGGATGACCTGTAAATTAAAAAAAATATTATTTAAAAATAATCAGATCAGCTTGTTCAATTTTCAAATCGAATTGAAGGAATTTAAAATTGACTCTACATAGAGTCTGGGAAGAAATGAACTGTAGAGCCAACTCTAGCGGTCCAAAATTATTTAAATTCCCACAGGGCCTTTATATCCTAGGCTGGGAATTCTGTCTGTCTGGGAAGTCTGCGGTAGCCTAATGGTATGGGTAATGGACTGCTGAGACGAGGTCTCGGGTTCGATCCCAGGTTTACCATGGCACACACCAGTGACTTTTCGAAGTTATATGTGTATTTATCGCAGGTATATAAGTGCCTGGTTAATGGCAATAGGCTCGCCACCTATTATTTATTTAAACTTTATGCACGTTGTACATAGGCGGACTTAATGCGCAAGGCATTCTCTGCCAGTCTACCTTAGGTGGTGGGACATTAAGGTACATTGGGACCTAAACATAAACTGGCGAAATGTGGGTGCTAGCACCTCTGGCTACCCCTTCGGAGAATACAGGCGTGAGTTTATGTATGTTATGTAATTCTGTTTTTTTGTTTTAATGTATTATTATTGTATGTGACATTGATTGTGTGAATTAATCAAATTATAATTAATTCATACAAATATAAATAATCAATAGTAAAACACTTGCCGGGATATGTATATGTATTTTATTTTGAGTATCTGATCCCGACAAGTATATCAAGTGTACTACTATTGACATAAATGACCATGTAAATCTCAAATCATAAATATAAATAAGTAGACATTTCCCCTATATGCCATATGTTTGTAAGACAACCAGAACTTATGGCTCAATGTGCTCTCCAAGGCAAAGAAAGACCCAGACCTATTCAAATAGACATATTGACAGCCTCTGTGGTGTGGTGGTAGTGCACGCGACTGCCACACAGGAGGCGCGAGTTCGATTCCCGCTCAGTACAAATATTTGTATGCATGAATATGGGCTATTTGCATTGGTCTGGGTGTTTCTATATAATATGTATGTATTAAGTATATAAGTATGTTTATCCGTATTCTAGATTCCATAACACAAGCTATAAAAGCTTACCATATTTATTATTATCATTTATATTCATGCATACAAATATCTACATTGAGCTGGAAACGAACCCACACCGCCCTGCATACCAATCGCATGCACTATCATCATGCCACTGAGGCTGACTAATATATGCTAACTAGCTGGCGGGGATGGTTATAGGGGGGCAATTTAGGGGAAATGGGTGAAATAGCCCTACGCAAGAGGGCGGACCACCCATCCGGTCGCAGGGCGTCCCCTACTGGCAGCAAGTAAGTATTGGGGGGGGGGGGGGGCAAGACTATAGTAACTGCTGATGGTTATTTATAACTATTCAGGACTTCACGTGATAAAAATCAGCTGGGTAAGGGCCAAGCCACAACACACAACACGTTCACAGTGTTGTGGCAGAGCCCTTATACTCTTGTTTCTTACTTATGTTAGTAAAAAAAACCAAGCAGTAGGCATTTACAGTTTGTTCGCATTAAGAATGCAGTGAATTTGCATCAAGAATTTAAGTCAGTTATCAATATCACAAATGACAGGACACCACTGTGGTGTTCGAAGCAATGTCTTCAACTGGACACTGAACTTGACCTTGTAATATGAAAAGATTTGATTGGTTATGGGGCAGGGCTAGGCCATTTTTCTCTCAACAAAGCTAGAAGCTATATTTCTGCAACTGTAAATTGTATAGTGAGTCTTATATAGTGCCTCAGATTAAAAGAATAGCACAGACGGAATGTATAGAACCAGCAAGTGAAGCCACAAACAGGAATACTAAAGAAGTGTCATCTCGCTCGCACTCATACATGCTCTTAAACAAGATAGCACTACTTTGGTATTCCTTTTTGCGACTTCACACATTACAGTTATTAGTCAAGTAGCAAGTTTACAATTTATAAAACACATTTTAATGTTATTTTAAAAGAAATGTAAAACTAGAAACTATAAAAGAATTCGTCGTGGAATTCCTGCACATCATCACTGACATTCCTCTTTTAGTCTAAGTCACAATATGAGACTTACTATACAATTTACAATTACAGAACACATAAATATACCTTCTAGCTTTGGGAGAAAAACGGAACCTAACTGAATATGTAAATAAAGTAAGATTGTGATAGAATGCCCAGCATTAAGTCCGCCTTTGAACATTCTTTTTTTGTGCATAAAGATTAAAAATAAAAAAGGTTACATGCAATTGTAAAATTACAGGTAAAGGACACATACCACCATGCCGATAGAATTCCTTTGGCCATCTTTGCATTCTTCCACAGATTCGTCTAATACGAGATTCATGAACGGATCGAATCCGCGTAGAACTCCAGTCACTGATCTGCCGGCATTCAATTTAATCGACAGCTTCTTGTCCATAAACCTGAAATATTTTAATGATTCATTGACATGGTTTCTTCATCTTGAACTAAACACTGTAAGACACACTGCGTAAACATATTCAGTTGAACAACAGTTTTGTAGGTTAGAAATAGTGTGCCCAAGACGCTTCTCTAAAAAACAATTGACACATGACAATTATCATGTTTTATGCTTACTTTTTCAACTCTGGAGGGTGCGCTTTCGACATTTTTACTCTTTTTATGTATTTCTTGGCTTATTATTAATTAATTCCGGATGTAGAATTCCGGCAAAAGTTAGACGCCTTTAATTTTTTTTTAGTAGAATCTTGGAAGAATGTTGCCATGTGTAAAAATCTAAAAAAAAATTGCCATCAAAATACTACCAAAAAACTCAACAGCCGCTTTTATAATCATGAAGGTTGAGAACGGCACTGGCACGATTTATCATTCATTGTAGCTAGTAGACACGATGAACAAATTGTAAAAGATGATGATTATATTTAATTTAATAACTACAACTTCGTACTAAAATTCAATTTGGCTTCGTCCTCCATCGAAAACTGCAGAAAACATATTTTATGCCGCGGTTATTGTTTGAAGGCATCTCCCGTGTCGAATACTCAAAGTAAATCCATATCCATACTTCCATACTTAATATTATAAATGCGAAAGTAACTCTGTCTCTCTGTCGGTCTGTCTGTCTGTCTGTATGTTCGCTTTTACGCCTAAACCACTGAACCGATTTTGATGAAAGGTATAAGGGTAGGTTAGACTTTGAGAAAGGAAGGCTATGTTAGGTCCCGATAATCGATATCCATGCGGGCGGAGCCGCGGGCAAAAGCTAGTACGAAATATATCTTTAGTCATTGATATATTATAAAAACATTGTAAGTGCATCAATGTACATAAATCAATTAATTGTACATCGATGTCTATATTAGAATAATATGATTTAAATCAGTAGTTTTGTCAAATTGCAAATCTATAGAAACTAAACAAAAACGGAGTTTAATGAAGGTTAACAATATTATTTGTTTTATCTTTATTTATCGATACATTATTTTTAAGCCACATTTAAGAATGGATGATTGATTCGGAATGATTATTTTGCATTCAGCAGCTGGTTATTGCGGTTAGGGTTACCAATAAAAAATGATATAAAAAACAAAAAGTTACTGTTCTTGGAAAGTTAAGTACCTAATAAGTGTATGAGTCTACTTTTGGCTTCCTTTGTAATTTATTAACATTGAAAAAAGAATCCAGTTAGAAACCTATAAGATTTTTGTGTAATCTACTGATTCTACCTTTATCAATTAACATCATATTGCCATTACAAAAATTTCCCCACATGTAACCCAATGTAATGCAGAAGCACATTACGATCACAATCTATCTAGTTATATCGGACAACTTTATTTTGGTAGTATAATAGTCATTCCTTTTATCATACGTCAAAATAAGTATAACCAATAACACAATACACTAGCAACAAGTAGACAGCTGGGAGGATGGATGCTGTTGTGATTTTCATCTCATCCCATAATAAATAGTCACGTTCAGTTTTGAATATGAAATTTATTATTTCGTTGTAACAGACGTTTATAGTGAAAAAGTTTGTGTTTGTGCTTTCCCTATAAAAATGGATGAATCTGGGATCGACATGGGGTTCGATCTCGCATCGCTCCTGTCGAAAGATTTTAGTGTTGATCAGAAGATATTGGAGGAGATGACTGCAGGACAACAGCAGCAGGACTTTATGTTCTACGAGCTAAAGTCAAAAGCTGTACCGATCACCGAAAGGTGAGTGATACTGATAATGTTTAATAAACATCTCGTAAATGTGCTGCGGTGCATGTCTATAATACGAATATTTTTAGCACAATAAGAGGAACAATTTCACCGTACATCTAACGTCCGCGACCATGAAAACTGGACTTGGCAAAGCCCCCAGTTTTACCTCTTGTTTATCTTTGGTCTACACGATTTTGCAAACATCGTCGTCCGCTGTTGGTAATGTGTATAAGAACGAAAATAACGCTTCCTAAAGTTACTATCACAATATCACGTGCGTATCTGCAAAAAAAAGTGGACCGCGACCAGAGGAATGTACCTAGTTCATTTTCCGATTTTCCCGCCCTTTTCGTTGATAGCAAAGAGATAAAGAAAAATAATTTTATAGCATTATTGATGACAATATAATTTATTTAATGTTATAGACAAGGAAGTGTAACTATTGAGGTTTAGAATTACTTTCAAAAGTGACCTCATTCATTCGCGATTCACCGCCCGTCATGATGTCTTGTCAAGCTATCAAAATTAAATTTTTGCAGACAACACTCTATATAAGTACAACCAATATTTACGAATTTAATACAAGGAATTTGACACTAGATTTAGGAGAATAATATTATACACTGACGAACTCATGCACTTTATAAGTACCTACTGTATTTCTGTCTTATTTCGAAAGCGGTAATTACCTATTAGAAATTAGAACGCACTTTTTCAAATTAGCAACCTCTTAATTCAATTAACAAAAATAAGTCGTGCATCATCCGTAACCTAAATAATAATAAAAGTATCTACCTAAATTAAAAAAAAAAGAAATGTATTAACAATAAACCTACCTACCTAAGATTTTTTTTATCTTTGTTCTCTGACCTTTACCTGTGTCATATCTACATCGTTATACTTAAATTTAATTTTTATAGATTTTACTTACATAAGCTAAGCTGTTAATTATTTATGGAAATGCCCTACAGTTTGTTCACCCGCTGTGCTCCGCCGTTTCACTCGCCAACGCCATATTCGGTTCTATTCCATCGCATCGCTTTCCCGCGTTTTTATAATAGCCTGCCTCCAAAGTCGCAGCGTGGTGTTATGTATAGGAACAACGGATAATCTTCCTATAGAACTTGGCTATCAAATGCAAAAAGAATCATTCTAGCTAATGTAGATATGGGAGACATGAAACAAACAGTTTGTAGGCATTAAGTATACAGAAAACTCACGGAGCGGTTTATATGCGCGTTCGCCGCGGTTGTGGCCGGTTCTCAATTTTCTGCGTCGTGCAGCGCGTCGCGGTATGGTAAAAACCGCTCCCCTGAGTTCTAAGCCTAAGGCGTTCCTATGCCTTATGCCACAGAATAGATAATACTAACTACTAGCTTATGACTTAGAGATCTGCCTCACTAGGACGCCTAGCGATAGCGACGGCACCGGCTACGCATCCAACCAGTTAATGTATGGTGCCTAAGTCACTTGGCGACGGCTTCCCAACCAAACATTTCAATATCCGATAACCTCGCATTGGCTGCCTCTCTACCTTCGCCGCATAGTCGGGGCGTATCTGTCGGAGAGAGCAGTCGTCTACCCAAGTGCGACCGGGCTCGGTCGGCGAGAGATGTCGTGCGGTGTTCCGCAGGGATCGGTCCTGGGACCGCTACTGTGGAACATCGGTTACGACTGGGTGCTTCGCGGTGAGCTCGTGGACGGTGCCGCCGTCACGTGTTATGCGGATGACACGCTGGTGACGGCGTGCGGGGCTACATACCGCGAAGCGACCCTGAAGGCCACGACCGCGGTTGCCCAAGTCGTGGAACGGATTCGGCGGCTGGGTCTCGAGGTGGCTCTGCATAAAACCGAGGCCATGTTCTTTCATGGGCCTCGGCGCGTGCCACCGGAGGATTCCAGCCTCATAGTGGGAGACATTTCCATCGGCGTCAAGGCCCAGATGAAATATCTGGGGCTTGTACTTGATGGCCGGTGGAACTTCGGGGAGCATCTCCGAAGACTGGCCCCCAAATTGAAGGACACAGCTGCCGCTTTGGGGCGGCTGCTGCCCAACATGAGGGGGCCGGATGACTCCTGCAGGAGACTCTACGCGGGAGTCGTGCGGTCCATGGCCCTATATGGGTGCCCAATATGGGCGGACACCCTGACGGTCCACAATGCGCGTCTGCTGCGTGGACCGCAGCGTGCAATGGCCAGCAGGGCCATTAGGGGGTACCGCACGATATCCTTCGAGGCGGCGAGTATCCTTGCCGGATCCCTACCGTGGAACCTGGATGCGAGAGCCCTTTCGATGCTATATCGGTATCGTAAGGAGGCGCGGGAGCAGGGACGGGAACCCGAGCCCGAAGAAATTCGGGCCGTGAGGTCTCAGCTCCACAGGGACATGGTAGCGGAATGGGAGCAACGACTTGGGCGACCAAGCGCAGGGCACGCTGTAATAGCGGCTGTAAGACCCATCATGGAGGAGTGGCTAGAGAGGCCACACGGCAGCCTCTCGTACCGGCTGACGCAGGTGATTACCGGACACGGGTGTTTCGGGAGTTACCTGTGTCGGATCCGGAAGGAGCCAACGTCCGAGTGCCATCACTGTGATGCGAGCGAGGACACAGAGCTGCACACGCTGACCGAGTGCCCGGCGTGGGACACGCCGAGGCGGGTCCTAGTGGCGGCTCTAGGGGTGGGAGTCCTCACACTCGTCACATTGCTCACAGCGATGGTACGATGCGCAAACGCTTGGGGTGCGGCCGCCTCCTTCTGCGAGCAAGTAATGCTCGAGAAGGAGGCGGCCGGTCGGGTCCGGACCAGACTCCGGGCCCGGGAAGCCCGTGCAGAGCGAAGGCGAACCGGACGTCGGAGGTCGCAGAACGACCTCCGTCCTCCATGAGCGCTGGCCTGGGGGTGACCGGTGGAGCCGCCTGTCACCCTAGCAGAAGCAGGCCGCGGCGGCGGCGCAAAGTGCGCCTCCCCGTAACCGGGGCTAGATGGGGACATTTTGGTCCCCACAACCCGAAGGGGGCCATCTCGAAAGAGATGGTCCTGGGTCTGCCGGGGTGCGAGAGATATGCTTTTGGCAATCTCACCTCCGGCAGCCAAGGACCCAAGACGGCGTGCGTTTTAGTCGGTTCGAGTCCGACATAACCGCCTCCACCGGCTCCGTGGGGGTGGTATCCGTGGGGATTTTTCGCACGATAAAAAAAAAAAAAAAAAAAAAAAAAAAAAAAAAAAAAAAACCTCAAATCCCAGTGAGGCAGAGCTTTTAGATACAATTCCCACTGAAAGACATCGGCCAGTAAAGGCTGAATTTGTTACACGCTTCTTTTTGGAGTACGCAGATACCATGTTTCTACTTGCTACAAACTTCCATCCAGAATTGTTTTCATACATTTGCGTCTATTTCGGGTAGGTACTCTTTCTTTAATATACCTTCGTACCTATGCCCAGGTTGACCCCTACCGGGTTACAATGTCAGCAGCACGAGTGTAACGCCTTTACTGTTGTACACGTCTATAGGTATTTTTAACCACTACCCATAAGGTAGGCCAAGCGACTACAATATGGGGTTCTTCAAGAGGGGCATTAGAAGGTTTCTTCAGGGTAGGCAGCGCGAGTTTAACGCCCGTGGTGTTGCATACGTCCTGGTGTTGCATAGGCCGCGGTAACCACTTTCCATCAGGTGGGCCGTGTGCTTATCTGCCACCTAAGTGGTATAAAAAAAAAATAAAGCTTAAACTAAAACCCGACTACCGAAAAATCACGCTTTAAAAAGTGACAAACAAGAAAATATCAAGGATAGCCGTGGTCGTATGCCACTTTTCCCTAGAATATATTGTTTTGTTAGAGTAAGTGGCATACGACCACGGCTATCCTTGATATTTTCTTGTTTGTCACTTTTTAAAGCGTGATTTTTCGGTAGTCGGGTTTTAGTTTAAGCTTTATTTTTTATTTAAATTATTTTGAGGCAAGGTAAAGCTAATAATTTATACATATTTGAAATGTACTCATTAAGCACTTTCATTTGATACCAAACACGGCATATTTATCTCAAATTGATTTTTTAGTACCGTACCTTATGAGCACTAGAGGGCGCCACACAAGATTGGGTGACACGTCATATAGCCTATAACCATCGGACGATCAAGCCGCTTGTAACGATACCTCATTTGTCCATTTCTAATAAGTATTTGAGGAGCTATGAGGGAACAAATGAACATACATACATACATACATACATACATACTTACATACATACATACATACATACATACATAGCCTGTCAAAATCATAACCCTCCTTTTGGCTTCGCCGTAGTCGGGTAAAAATGGCATATAGGGGAAATGTCTACTTATTTATATTTATGATTTGAGATTGACATGGTCATTTATGTCAATAGTAGGACACTTTTTCTCGCTGGGTTGTAGGGTCAGACGGAAGTCTACGGTAGACATACTGTTTCACTATAAGCGGTTGGACTCAACCTTCACATTTCTTTCTGTGGTCTGATAAACAAAACTGTTTGTTGACATCAGGTAAATAGGTTTCATTATCAGTTATAGCTTTGTTTGTAATTAGACTCACGCTTTTTATCTGTGACGGAACGAGCAGGCCGCTTGTCTGACTGTTTACATGTTCATTAACTTTTGCAAAACACGTAGACCTGTCATTTTACCCATGGTGGTAAGAAGAAGAAAGCAAAATAGCAAAAGTTACCATGCAAATTCGACTATACAAATCGGGTCATTCATCAACTCGCGGGCAATAAACTTGCGGGAAACCGCGGGTTGGCATTTTTGAATTTTATTTTATTTTGCTGTCGTTAACTCGCGTGAATATTAAAGTACAGTCAGAAAAATGGATTGAAACCAAAAATGTTATATAAAACCAACTTTTATATTCGCGCATTTATACACCCGCATTGGTTAGAGCAGCTATACTCTAAGTGTGTTCCGCGGAACCCTAGGGTTCCGTGATACCTCTGTCGGGGTTCCGCAAGAATTTAGAAATAAAAAAATCAAAACACCTCTCTCTGGTCGCTCCGCGGCTGTGCGGACTCCGCGGCCGCGCGGAGACAAAACGCTATGAATGTTATTTATTTATTTATTTGTATTTGTATAAGCTTGTGTTACATTAGCTGGTACAATATCTCATAAGTTTGGTCTCAACAATTTTATACTTGTACAACGCGTTCGCTCTAAGTTTGCCGGTCTGTGGAATGCGCGTACCCTCCCCCACGTGACAACAAAACTTATAATGTGTCATAGTTTTACCCAAATATCTAACGTACACAATTTTTATTGTTACAATTAAATAAAAAATTTCGAACGTCATACACTCATACCTATCGCCAGCGGCAAACTTAAAACGAGCGGGTAGTATACTTGTAAGCGCTCAGTCTCTTTGATAAAAGCCGCCTCTGAATTAGACGCTATAGTTGTCAACAAGCGACTTTCGTCTCTAACTTCAAAGGATAAAGTCGATATTGTTTACAACGCTATTTTTAAATTTCTGTTTTTATTTTTGCTTTTTGTTTATCAAGAAGTAGAAGAGTATTTTCGAGAATATTTGAGATCGAGTCTAGGACTAAGTATAAAAGCGGCGATCGCGCGTTGGCGTCGTCAGTTGATGATTAGCGTTCGGAGCGATAAGTTACTACCTACTTAGAAGCTCGCTAGCGAGAAACTAGTGTTCATTGTTTTACTGCCTGCTGTATTCTGTTGTCTCAGTTTTATACATTTCTTCCCTGTAGGTTCTAAATTTAGTCTCTTATACGCAGTAACGATTGTGCATTATTTAAACCCCACTATCCTGACTTGTAACATTATAAATAAAGAAGAATGGAACGTTGGCTTAAAGGTGTTAAACGTGTTCCAACAACATCTTCTAATGACGCTGAATGTTCAAAAGCAATGCGCGCGGAGAATTTAGCAATCACCGATCCAGAAGATGATGCCACGAGTGCCACGACGTCAAGCTCGACGGTTTCAAAGACGAAAAAAAGGAAGTATGATGAATCTTATATCAGTTTCGGATTTGTTGATTCCAACGGCTCACCTCTCTGCATGCTCTGTAGTAAACTGCTTCCTAATAGTTCCATCGCACCTGCCAAATTGCGTCGACATTTAGAAACCGTACACCCCGAGACTAAAGACAAGAATAAAGAATTTTTTGTTCGCAAAAAAGATCAGTTATTAGAAAGTCAAAAAAATATGATGCATGTAACACAAACTACCAACGAAAAGGCCACGGAGGCATCATATTTAGTTAGCTATCGCATTGCACAAGCAGGTGAAGCGCACACTATCGCTGAGAAATTAATAAAACCATGTGTATTAGACATAACAAAATGTATGCTTGATGAAAAATCTGCAAAGCATCTTTCTACTGTTCCGCTATCAAACGATACTGTTTCACGACGAATCCATGATCTGGCAAGCTACGTCAAACAAGAACTAGTTACACGTCTACAAAATACACGATTCGCTTTGCAAATGGACGAGTCGACTGATGTCGCTGGTTTGGCTATCCTGCTGGTTATTGTGAGATATCCATATAAAAGTTCTTTTGAAGAAGACATGCTTATGTGTTCAACGCTGCTTACAAACACTACCGGGGAAGAAATTTTTAATAAAATAAATATATTTTTTGAAGAACATAATCTCAGTTGGAACAATTGCATTGACATTTGTACAGATGGGGCCAAGGCGATGACAGGTAAAACAGCAGGAGCAGTGTCACGAATGAAAAATAAAGCGCCTAATTGTAGTTCCAGTCATTGTATTCTGCATAGACAAGCACTTGCGATAAAGCAAATGCCGTCTAATCTAAAATTAGTTATGGATGAAGCGGTAAAAATAATTAATTTTATCAAATCACGACCACTACAATCCCGATTGTTCTCATTATTGTGTGAAGATTATGGCAGCAAACATAAAACACTGCTGCTCCATACAGAAGTGCGATGGCTGTCTCGGGGAAAAACTTTAACAAGGCTATTTGAACTTAGAGCCGAGTTACAAATGTTTCTTTCAGCAGATACTTCTTTTAATTTGAAGGACCGTTTGTATGATAAAACTTGGTTGTTCCGATTGTCTTTTATGGCGGATATCTTTCAAAAACTTAACGAATTAAATTTATCGTTGCAAGGTAAACAGACAACAGTGTTTCAGGCCTATAATAAAATAACTGCTTTTAAAAGAAAATTAGATTTTTGGATCATTTGCATTGGTAAGAAAGAAATAGAAAGTTTTACGTTACTCAGTGAGTTTGTTAGCGAAAACGACTCAGAAATGTTTGAAGATAATGTGTTTGAAGAATTGGTCCAATATCTCAGTTCGATGCGCGCATCTTTTGAAAAGTATTTTCCCGAAGAACACAATACAAAAATTAAAGTGAACTCCTGGATTCATAATCCTTTTTTACCCAACTTGGAAAAGCCTGAAAACATGTCAAATGAGATATATGAATCTCTTTTAGAAATGTCATCAGACACAAGTATGGAGTCATTGTTCAAAACGACGCCTCTTAATGATTTTTGGTGCAGAATCCAAGATGAATATGCAATGCTTGGCCAAATGGCTCTGGATATTCTTCTCCCGTTCCCAACTACATATTTGTGCGAAACAGGATTCTCTACCTACGCAGCCACGAAAACAAAATATCGCAATAGACTGGACGCCGAAGCTGATATGAGACTCCAACTTTCTTCCATCAAACCTGATATCAAGCAATTGATGAAAAATAAAAAACAGTTTCATACCTCCCACTAGTTAGATTTTTTCTTTTTTAATGTTTTCTATTATTGTCCTTACCAAGTGGTGAAGTAAATAATAATTAGTAACTGATACATTGTACTTTTATTATGCTGATTAATAAAGAATACACTTATAAAAATAATTGTTTTATTGTAGGGTTCCATCAAGTATTTTGCTTCCCAAAAGGGTTCCGTCATTTAAAAAGTTTGAGAACCACTGGGTTAGAGCAACTGTTTACTTTTTTTATATTAATTTATCTTAGATTTCGATATAGACGTGCAAAATGAGGTGAGGGGGTGGGGAGGCCAATGATGCATAAAACATGCTATTTGTTATGGTTATGACAACGATGTCATATCAATGAAACGTTGTAGGAATATCGTCTTTTTCTTGTGGTGATAAAATTTTATTGTAGGATAAGACAAAGTACATTTTAAGCTAATGAAAAATAAGCTTAAATATTGATAAGCCCAAAATAGGATAAAACTAGAGGTAATCAGTAATAGTGCAGTTAATTTTGTATACATTTAAAATTTCGTCTAGTAAAAATGTGGAAGTTTTTTTGTGTTTCTCAGTATTGTGGAGATAAGTTCATATTTTTTATATCACAGTGGCAGACAAGCGCAGGGCCCTTTTTTATCGTGCGAAAAATCGCCACGGAGCCGGTGGAGGCGGTTATGTCGGACTCGAACCGACCTAAACGCACGCCGTCTTGGGTCCTTGGTTGCCGGAGGTGAGATTGCCGAAAGCATATCTCTTACACCCCGGCAGACCCAAGACCATCTCATTCGAGATGGCCCCCTTCGGTTTGTGGGGACCTTAGTGTCCCCATCTAGCCCCGGGTACGAGGAGGCGCACTTTGCGCCGCTGCTGCGGCCTGCTTCTGCTAGGGTAACAGGCGGCTCCACCGGTCACCCCCAGGCCAGCGCTCATGGAGAGCGGAAATCGTTATGCGACCTCCGACGTCCGGTTCGCCTTCGCCGGACCCAACCGACCGCCTCCTTCTCGAGCATTACTTGCCTGCAGAAGGAGGCGGCCGCACCCCAAGCGTTCGCACATCGTATCATCGCTGGGAGCAAGACAAGAGCAGAGCAAGAGTGAGGACACTCGGACGTTGGCTCCTTCCGGATCCGACACAGGTAACTCCGTTAATCACCTGCGTCAGCCGGCACGAGAAGCTGCCGTGTGGCTTCTCTAGCCATTCCTCTATGATGGGTCTTATCGCCGATATTACGGCGTGCCCTGCGCTTGGTCGCCCAAGTCGTAGCTCCCACTCAGCTATCATGTCCCGGTGGACAGTGGTGGTGGGGCCAGTCGTCGGAAATGCTCCCCGAAGTTCCACCGGCCGTCGAGCACGAGCCCCAGGTATTTCATCTAGGGCTTGATGCCGATGGAAATGTCTCCCACTATGAGGCTGGAATCCTACGGTGGCATGCTCCGAAGCCCATGAAAGAACATGGCCTCGGTTTTATGCAGAGCCACCTCGAGACCCAGCCGCCAGATCCACTCCACGACTTGGGCAACCGCGGTCGTGGCCTTCAGGGTCACTTCGCGGTATGTAGCCCCGCACGCCGTCACCAGCGTGTCGTCCGCATAACACGTGACGGCGGCACCGTCCGCGAGCTCACCGCGAAGCACGCAGGCGTAACCGATGTTCCACAGTAGCGGTCCCAGGACCGATCCCTGCGGAACACCGCACGACATCACTCTCGTCGACCGAGCCCGGCCGAAGTGCAGGGCCTACCTGATAGAACATGTTTATAATTATTTTACATATTTGAATGATTTTTTTATAGCATTTATTATGCTAACTGTTAAGTTCGAAAAACATTGGAAAAAAATGAAATGCTCAAGTGAGACTCGAACTCACGACCTTTCGCTTACAGGGCGACTGCTCTGCCAACTGAGTTTATATTAGTTATAATTATATATTAGTTATAATACCTATACAAATAAATAAAATTGGAGTGTCTGTTTATAACGTTAAAATAATGGCTTTTTATCTGGAAGTGTAAAGCCGACAGACGGATAGACAGAGTTACTATCGGATTTATAATACCTATAAATCACTACGGATACAACATACTATAAAAAATAGACTTTTTGGAAATTTTGTCAATCTGTCGGTCTGATATTCTATTTGTTTGCTAAGTAAAGTGACTTAGTCGATTTTGAGAAAATTTTTATTGTCATTAGTTGAAAGGTAATTCTCGTAACAAAAATCTGTTCAAAATCTAATCCCGATCTAATCTCCCAAATGTCTACAATGGTATTCTCGATACACACTTTTCAAGATCGTACGTTGACTGTATTGTTATTATATTGAACTAACATTTGAAAATGTGCAAATCGATCAAAAAATGGTACCTACTCTGCTAAACTTTGTAACTGATCTATTAATTATTCTGGGGCGAGGAAATGAAATCTGCGCGGGGGTGTGAGCTTCCATTCTGTACGCTAGTACTATTACCTATTCTGTGATATTACTTTGATCCTTTTTCGTAGTATATCCATACCACACAGACACTCGCTTTTCTTTTTTCATTCCTTGATACCACTTACAAACTTCTTCTAGTATACTAAGTATATTCTATAACATAGCCTAAAATATCTTATAAAGTACCTACATTTTAAATAGGTACCAAACTACATTCAATTTATTACAAAGTTTTCGTAACTGACTGTACACAAATACGTCAATTTTGACAATCACGCGAGTTGACGACAGGAAAATAATCAAAAATTGAAAGTTGCCAACTCGCGGTTTCCCGCAAGTTTATTGCCCGCGAGTTGATGAATGACTCTACAAATCCATACTTCCTTACTAATATTATAAATGAGAAAGTAATTCTTTGTGTCTCACTGCCTCTCTGTGTCTTTTACACTTTCATATCTAAACCACTAAACTGATTTTTATATACTTTGGTATAGGCACTTTGGAGTCGGGGACACCGTTGTCCACCTCCCGAGGAGGGCCAGACCGGAAGGGATGGTCCTGGGTCAGCCGGGTGCGAGGGATAGTCAAACACAACATCACGTAGCCCTACAACCCTCAGTAGGCGTGCGGTTTTAGTTGGTTCGTGTCCGACATAACCTCCCCTCCCGGCCCCAGCAGGGGAGGTATCCGTGGGGATTTCCGCACGAAAAAAAAAGGTATAGGCATAGAGTAGATCTTGAGAAAGGACATAGTTATCTAGGCTATGTTTGGTCGCGATAAATAACATCCACGCGGGCCGAGTCGTGGGTAACAGCTAGTAAATTATGTACATATCAACCAATCAATTTATTAGCCTAACGCAGTCCACTGCTGGACATAGGCCTCTCCCAATGTGTGTCATTGCTCCACCTTTCGCATCCAGTCTATCCCAGCCACCTTACTCAGGTCGCCAGTTCATCTGGCTGAGGGGCGTCGCATCTTCCGTTTGCCTTTTTGCTGTTTCAACACTTGTTCGCTCCAACAAAAAATGTAATGTATGGTCGCAGAACGACCTCCATCCCCCAGGCCAGCGCTCATGGAGGATGGAGGTCGTTCTGCGACCTCTGACGTCCGGTTCGCCTTCGCTCTGCACGGGCTTCCCGGGCCCGGAGTCTGGTCCGGACCCGACCGGCCGCCTCCTTAAGTCCTTCAAAAAATGTAGCTGGCCTACAGCCACCTCTACTTATTCTGCGAACTAAATTACTTACTGATATTAAAGAGAATCAACGCAATCATGGTATAAATATCTACAACTATCCACCTTTGATTTACCTGACGTTTCAACCAGGTAATATCGGCCGTTCTCAGTGGATGTACAGGCTGTAGCGCTGCTGAATGATCGCGTTAATTCCCGTTAACATTATTGTAGATATATCATTGAACGCGAGAGTTTAAAAATGTGTAAATTACTTACTATTATTGTAAACCATTGAGAATGCCGTTTTTTTTTTATCGTGCGAAAAATCCCCACGGATACCACCCCCACGGAGCCGGTGGAGGCGGTTATGTCGGACTCGAACCGACTAAAACGCACGCCGTCTTGGGTCCTTGGCTGCCGGAGGTGAGATTGCCAAAAGCATATCTCTCGCACCCCGGCAGACCCAGGACCATCTCTTTCGAGATGGCCCCCTTCGGGTTGTGAGGACCAAAATGTCCCCATCTAGCCCCGGTTACGGGGAGGCGCACTTTGCGCCGCCGCCGCGGCCTGCTTCTGCTAGGGTGACAGGCGGCTCCACCGGTCACCCCCAGGCCAGCGCTCATGGAGGATGGAGGTCGTTCTGCGACCTCTGACGTCCGGTTCGCCTTCGCTCTGCACGGGCTTCCCGGGCCCGGAGTCTGGTCCGGACCCGACCGGCCGCCTCCTTCTCGAGCATTACTTGCTCGCAGAAGGAGGCGGCCGCACCCCAAGCGTTTGCGCATCGTACCATCATCGCTGTGAGCAATGTGACGAGTGTGAGGACTCCCACCCCTAGAGCCGCCACTAGGACCCGCCTCGGCGTGTCCCACGCCGGGCACTCGGTCAGCGTGTGCAGCTCTGTGTCCTCGCTCGCATCACAGTGATGGCACTCGGACGTTGGCCCCTTCCGGATCCGACACAGGTAACTCCCGAAACACCCGTGTCTGGTAATCACCTGCGTCAGCCGGTACGAGAGGCTGCCGTGTGGCCTCTCTAGCCACTCCTCCATGATGGGTCTTACCGCCGCTATTACGGCGTGCCCTGCGCTTGGTCGCCCAAGTCGTAGCTCCCATTCCGCTACCATGTCCCTGTGGAGCTGAGACCTCACGGCCCGAATTTCTTCGGGCTCGGGTTCCCGTCCCTGCTCCCGCGCCTCCTTACGATACCGATATAGCATCGAAAGGGCTCTCGCATCCAAGGGCTCTCGCATCCAATTGAGAATGCCGTAAGGCGAAACCGTTCAGGTTTAGAAATAAAATTGCATTTGAATTTGCATTTGAAATACTTTTTTTTTGTAAATTGACGTCTATAAAATGCTACAGTGGAGTTTGTTGCGCCGTTTCTTCTCCACTGGTGCCTAGGAAGCGGTGGTAAACTTAGTTTTAAGCAGAATTTGACGTCAAAAAGCTGTAGTAGTGCTACACAATTTTGAATAAATACCTTGAGTTTGAGTTTAGGAATGGTAATAAGTGCTATTGCAGAAGTGGCAGAGGTTCGAACACTCGACCTTTCATTCGCAACCCACTTCTTAGCCACTAACCACTATATATCGACCAAACTATAATTGGATTACAATCTTATAAATAGCTCGCGTTAAACGGAAATTCAACAAAACTATTTTTAGTATAAAACATGGCCGCCATGTCGAGTTCCGATTAGCAGGTATTCATTGATTACGTAATCTAGCAACAATGCTTGGGTAACTGTTATTTGGCGAAAGTAAGGAGTTTAGTTTCTGTTTTTTTATAAACTAGCTTTTGCCCGCGACTTCGTCCGCGTAAGTTCGGAATAGAAAGGTATAGGACACACTGCTCCTGTTTCCGTGACTCAAATAAAGTTCCTTAAAGTGTCTGTGAGCCTAGTACTTCATGCAAATGTACCAGGGTCACAAAAATACTGATCCCGTGACCGCGACCTACATGAACCTATACCCGGGATAAAATAAAGGTCGAACGGGATGAAAAGTATACTATATTCGTCTCCTGGTTCTAAGCTACATCCTCACCTATTTTCAGCCAAAGCGGTACAGCCGTTCTTGAGTTATAAATAGTGTGACTAACACGACTTTCTTTTATAATAGATAACTAAGCTAACTAAATCTTTTTGAGTATTTGGGTGAAGGGTGAATGGGTCTGTTTAGTTTACGACTCTCGTGCTAGTGCAGAACGAAGCTACGATTTTTGATTTTTTTATAAAAGGATACCTCAATTTGACTTCATCTCGCCTAAGCTAAAGGTGAAGTTTTGGAAAGAGTGTCACCATTACAAACATGTACCATGCTAACAATGGTGGCACTCAGCTTGACGACCTCATCAGATGCTTTTTCACGCCCCACATAAAGGTCCCGACTATAGGAAGAAGGAAACACGTGAGCTGGTAGGGAGTTCCATGTTTTAATTGTGACGCATAGGAATGAGTTCCTACAGTCCCGGGTCCTTTAAGCGGGCGTGAAAAGGCATCTAATGAGGCCGTCAAGCTGAGTGCCACTACTGTTAACATGGTACATGTTTACGTTGGTGACCCTCTTTCCGAGACTTTGTCTTTAGCTTACCATCAGGCGAGGTGAAGTCAAATTGACGTGTCCTTTATAAAAAAAATTAGGGCTAACAACTATCTGTAAATCCTGTATTGCCTGCCTTAGATTTTCCTATGACAACCGGGACTGACGGCTTAACGTGCTCTCCGAGGCACGACCAGACCAATGCAAATAGCCATATTCATGCATATACACCTAATATTTGGATTAGGCGGAAACCCGCGCCCTGCGCGTAGCAATCGCTTTAACTACCGCCCCGCGGGTCAAGCCACGGAGTCTGGCTGATCGTCTTTCTTTCTTTCTCACGTCTGTAAAATAAAATCTACAGAATCAGGCCCTGTAGAAAGCCACATTTGTACCTTACCATCCGCGTCTAACTTGTGTTAGATATGCGTTAGAACTGTATACCAATCGAATACACGGGCGGGACTCGAACCCGCAGTCTTTCCCTTACAGGGGGAATGCCTGACCAATTCGGCTACCGAGACACGCCCGATATGATTCAAATTTCCCATCCTATACGTCTTTGAGGCGACGTGGCGTCATCTACCGATTTTCCCTATGTATTCGATTTGTATAGTTAGCATACTTAATGCTGTAAAAAACCTTCTACTGTATACCAGCCTATAGACTGCGGTAACCGCTTATCAGTTAGTAGCTGTTCTCTTTACATAAATATTTGGCAATAACTCGTGACACTAGTATGCGCCACTAAATAAATAAACACGTAATATTTGATTTATCAGTGTTTCGTAAAATAAGAGCAGGTATTTTTGGAGCAATTCCACTAGTACGAAATGTCATCGTAATGATAGATTTAAGATTAAAGTTCAGTGACACGAGTTATTTTGATTCAGAATGTTTTGATAGCGATTGCAACAGACTATAACTTGCCCAGAGCAAGAAAAGTGATCGAATTCGAAACGTAAAGGTATCGAGAGAGCGGTCGAGCGAAGTTTCACGATTGGCCGCCATCCTACTTTAAACCTGTGTGTGTGTGTGTGTGTGTGTAAAGCCTGCCAATCGCAATACTCCGTTCCTTCGATATTCGATACTTTTAAAGTTCCGATAGCTTGTAAGAGTGTCGGTAGATGGCTTCACGGTCGTCTCAAAGAGGGGATGTATGAAGAGAGGAACGATTCGGTATACTTCAGGCATGGTCTGGTAGCTTAGTGGTCAAAGCATTCTCCTTGTAAGAGAAGGATCGTGACTGATCAATTTTTTTCCCTTTCTAAATCGATTTAGACTTCTTTTGAGTAACGAATTAGATAATTTTTAGTATTCGGGGCGCCGCAGGTCCGCGTTCTATTCCGGTATGCCCCCGGCAGCAACACACCCATAGTGAAACAAAATGTCATTCCACTACGCACCCTGCCCGAAACGCTCCCACTGGGGACTAACACTGTGATGTCGACAGCCTTTGTGGCATAGCGGCAGAGAACGCGCCCGCTAAGCAAGAGGCGCGGGTTGAATCTCAGCTTAGTGCAAATATTTGTATATATGACTACAGGTATTTGCATTGGTCTGGTCGTGCCTCGTTCGCTTATTTCATTGTAACGAGACGTGGTTAGTAGGAAATCGAATTATTGTAGTTAAACCAGTAGTTGAATTTGTATGGCAAACGGGAGCAATGGCTTAACGTACTCTCTGAGGCACAGAAATACCCAGACCAATCCAAATAAACATACTCATTCATACAAATATTTGCACTGAGTGGGATTCGCACTAGCGCCAATTGCGTTGCAGTGGCGTTAACAACCGCTATGCCACAGAGGCAGACATCTTTAATAAAAAAAAATTACGTGTCCCGATCCCGACTGACTGACTGATTCATCAATGCAGAGCCTAAAACCATTGGACCTACAAACTTGAAATTTTGACAGTAGATGCATTTTATGATGTAAGCATCCACTAAGAAATATTTTTTGGAAATTCTGCTACTAAAGAGGTAAAATAAGGGATGGAAGTTTGTATCAAAATTTAACTATTAAGAGGGTAAAATACGTGGTAAACGTTTGTATAGAAAGTTCGTCATTTACAAAGTTAGAATCATGAGGAAGAAGAAAGAAAATATGTTTCATGTGAAACTTCGTACACCTACGTCTTTTGAGAAATATTTGTCGCGATAACCGACATTCACGCGGGAGAAGCCGCAGGCAAAAGCTAGCCTTTAATAAAATCAGATCATATCTTCACAAGAACTGACTGAAGATACACTCTCAGTACGTTAGTCACGTGCTTCAAGCCATTCCATTGGCCAGTGATAAATGGTCGCCGGCTTAGCGACCAATCGGTGACGTCTGCGAATTGATGGCAATACACCAATTTAGTGTAATGACAGTTCGTTAACAGTCAGTTGACAAATTGTTGTGTTAGGAATATTTTTTGTTATTAACATTTGGAATTATAGATACATGTTATGCTCCTGTTTTCCTCCTAAAGGGTACCTATTTCTTTTCAAAGTGTGCACATTTTAAAAGTTCAAGCCCCGAGCAATGATCTGGTATGGACTCATCAGGAAATTAGCATAATATACAGTATAGGGGTAGATGGTGACAGCCTCCGTGGCGTGCCGGTAGTGAACGCGGCCGCTACGCAGCGCGGGAAGCGCGGGTTCGATCCCCGCTCAGTGCAAATATTTGTATATGCATGAATATGAGTATTTGCATTGGTCTGGTCGTGCCTCGGAGAGCATGTTTTTTTTTTATCGTGCGATAAATCCCCACGGATACCACCCCACGGAGCCGGTGGAGGTGGTATACGCGATGTGATTCAAAGTTCCCTACTTATCCGTCTTTAAGGCGACGGTGGAGTCGTCTACCGATATTCTTATGGGCTATCGGAACCGGAAGTTAGCATACTTAATGCTGTAAAATTCATTCAATTACGTTTCTGTGATATTTTTATTGTCATCATCATCATCATCATCATCATCATCATCATCATCATCATCATCATCATCATCATCATCATCATCACGTATCAATCCCAGTAACGTTTAATCTTGTCCTTTGAATACTGGGATCCGCTCACCCACTCTTTCTCTTAATTTGGTTTACATTGATTGATTTGTCGTACGGTGTGGTCAAGGGTCAACCGGTTCAGAACTGGCCACGGAAGATGCAACTACCATCTTCACAAGTGGGGACTTAAAGATGCGCCGGACTGTGATTGTGGAGCTCCAAAGCAGACAACGATGCATATAGCAGAGGAGTGTCCACTCCGTCGTTTCCCTGGAGGAATGAGCTTCATGACCTCACACCGGCAGCAATAGACTGGCTTCGCCAACTGGACGTCGACATATGAGGACTCGAGCAGAGGCGATACGAAATGAATGATGATGATTGATTTAGTGAGAGTAACTGCTGTCAGCTGCGGCTCGTTTTCCAAAGTCGTTGTCCAGGATTAGAACCTGGGACCTCCCGATCATAAGGCTCCATAACTACTAACCTGCGTACGCTTATTTCAAAATATCTAACGTAAGATATGAATACTACTGCATTCATGATCTTCAATGTCGACTTAGATTTTGGCGGAGACAATGTAAAAATGTATGAATCCTAGCTTATTTAAAAAGTCATTAAGCTGGTTGACGTTGGGTATAGAATAGGGCCACCACATGTTTAGTTTTAGGGTGTGCGTTGTGTTTGTAAATAAATGTATTTTCTTTCTTTCTTTCTTTCTTCTTTCTACATCTCTACCTGTTGGTTTCGTAGAAGGCGACTAAGGTATAGGGCTGTTCTCCATCCGACAGTAAACATACAGCCCATAACTAAGTGCCCCCTTGACGGCAATAGGCTCGCCCCCTATTACGTGGGACCGAAACACATAGTTAGCAAAATGTGGTTGTTAATACGCCCCCTTCTTAGAGAAGTTCCCGGGCTTTTGACCCCCTGTTGCACTGCCCTAAAGCCGACTCTGGTCTTGCTAATACTTATCGCAATCTGCAATAATAAATACTATTTACAGTGTTGATTGATGGCACTTGGTGGAATTTACACAACATAACATAAACACACGCCTGTATTCCCCGAAGGGCTAGGCAGAGGTGCTTGCACCCACATTTCGCCAGTTTATGTTTAGGTCCCAATGTAATAGGTGGCGAGCCTATTGCCATTAACCGGGCACTTATAAACCTGCGATAAATATACACATAACTTCGAAAAGCATCGAAAAGTCTTTGGTGTGTACCATGGTAAACTTGGGATCGAACCAGAGACCTCGTCTCAGTAGTCCATTACCCATACCACTAGGCTATCGCAGATCAGTTGGTGGAATTTATACAGGTTCAATATAATAAATACTGTGGAAAAAGTACAAAAGTGGTCTCAATATGTGCAATAATAAACGTTTATATTTGTAGCCATCATTGGTAGATTCCTCAACGTCCATTAAAACTGTGGTACTTAATGTATCCTTTCGATTTGCACTAGTCGTTGGGGCAATTTGAAAGGAAGGTGAATCGCCTTGGGATGCCGCCGTGATCTAGTATTTAGTGTCTTCACGATTTCTTCAATCAGTGTCGAAACGGGCCGAAATAGTGGGAAATTGGAGCATAATACAATCAACGTCAAAGGTAAACGATGATTACACAGAAGGCCAATAAATTCTTGTAATAAAAATATTTACCCCGGGTACGAAAAATATTCGTAACACACTTTAAAGTCTTCACGCACGAAGTAGACATTGTGAGAAGATACTCGGGCCTTAGTGTTCTCGAATGAAACTAAGCCTGAATCGCGATTATCTGAGGACAGATTGTATAAACAGATTGATAGATTTACAGATTTAGAGGACAGATCCTCAGATGAATTGAGATTCAGGCTGAGTGTCATTCTAGAATATTTTCCTAAGTGGACCATTTTTAAATTTGGATTTATTAAAACTAGCTGTTTCGAGAGGTTGTCTTTGTGAGCATAAAGGATTGAATCGTGAGCGTTTCAAAATCTAGGCTTATTTTTGTGCAGATTTTTATTATCTACGAGAATTGACCATTTTTTTTATTTTTTTTTAAGAGAATAGGGCTTTAGATGAAAATTTTAAATCTGAATAAAAATTATTGAATCACATCCCTTCTTTACTAAACTTCTTCTCTGCTACTCAAAGGAAAGAGAAAAGAAAGAACTCATATTGAGTTAAACTCGCCTTTGTAACGTATCTAGTTTTTTTTCTTTTTTATGTATTACAGAGGCGTACTATATGTGTGCAATAAAGAATTAAGAATTGAATAAATGATTTATTTTTTCATACTAAGCGATGGCATATTCTGAATATGAGTCATTTTAGTTTAAAAAATGTAGATTTTAATGACTTGACTACAGTACCATTACGACACGCATCGCCAACTTTATTTTTTATGAGTCTCAAAATACTTTTCTAACAAAAGTATTTTAATTTTAATAAAATATACCTATTCGTTTTTAGGTTGGTGCGTAACTATCGCATGCGCGATTTAGCATTTTAGCGAAAGTATCACTAATTTATGAATTAGATTTAAAAAATATGTTAGCTACTGCCTAGTTCCCGAAATCCCGAAGATATAGAATGTAATGGTCACAATCGCAGTTCTTCATCCGACAGAAAACGCAAACAGCGCATTTCAAACTGGCCGATTTACTCGGGTGGCCCGAGTAAATTCCTCATAGTGGTCAAAATAATTTATTGACCACTATGTTGACCACTATATTCTGCCCTTATCATGCACACTTCTGTGTTCCATATAGCAGCATCCTTATGACAGATCCGGGGATTCTTCGCACCCTCTGACCATTACCACTGCGCCCTGGCGACTTTACCGCTCAGCCCAACCAATCGGAGGTGTACTGAGGAATTAAAATATTTCCGACGGTACATCCAGGTGGAAAAGGTGAAACGTTGTAATTTTTGGTTGTTCGTCTGTGCAAGTGGACGGTGGGCTAGTAACCAGTAGCCACTGAGTCATTGGGTGCAAGATAATGTTAGCCGGGATGCGAGAGATATGTCGAAGACAACCTCACCTCCGCCCTAGCACCACGACCCTCAGTCGGCTTGCGGTTTTAGTCGATTTGAGTCCGACATAACCTCCCCTTCCGGCTCCGGCGGGGGAGGTATCCGTGGGGATTTCCGCACGAAAAAAAGAAGGGTGCAAGATAATGTGTAAAACACATTTCCAAAAGACATTGAATGAATATTATTTACCTGTTAACACATCTAAGAGTGTACAAATCATACTATAGTTGTAAAAACGTTTTGTAGATATATTACCCTAAACTATTATCAAATATATCTTATTATCGTGCTATAATAGACGTCCTGTTGTGACCTAATAATTGTGTGGCTATTGTATAACCCGCTAAACTGTAAGTCATGATTAGTCATGTTCGGTCTAGTCAAGTCAGAATAGAGTCACACTCGGACTTCCAGTCAAAGACGTTGTACAGTATAGTGGGTATTACACCTTTCTGAATTCAGAATTCTAAATTCAGGAAGCTATTTAGGAAAAGAAATTCAGTCACCGAAGCTCGCGATTACACGTTCACTAATTTAGGATCCTAAATCATTTTTGAAGGACGAGCGGCAAGGGACGGACGTGTCGACTGTCGAGTGAATTGCTACAAAATGCCCTCAATACTATAAAAAAAAAACAAAATATTGATATTGCCATAACCCTTGCGGTTAGCTTAACGACGAACGAATTTTTTCTTTCATAATCAATTTGAATAATTAGCATACTACATGCTGTAAAATTTCATTCAAACATTTGGGCGGAGTAATCAAAATTCAATGAATAAAATGAATGACAGATCATTCATTGGTCCCGATAGCATAGCTCGTAAGAGCGTCGGTAGATTGCTCCACCATCGCCTTATAGACGGATACAGATTGGTTTGGGCGTGAGTCTGGTAGCTAGGTGGTCAAAGCATTCTCCCTGTAAAAGAAGGATCGCGGGTTCAAATCCCGCCTGGACCGATATAATTTTTCCTTGATAGATTTGAATAATTAGCATACTAGATGATGTAAAATTTAATTTATTTCGTCGGTACATACGCAATATTATATTGGGAGGGAAAGACAAACGTGCGCTCTCGACGGCAGGCGCGCGGCGACTGAGCGTCCTGAATTTAGAAAACGTAATTACACTCATCCGATTTAGCCATTTAGGACGTCGGAAACCATTCTTTTCCTAAATAGCTTCCTAATTAGGAAGCTTTGCTTCCTAAATGCAATTACACTGTTCTAAATTCAGAATTTTCTAAATTCAGGTTTCTGAATTTAGGAAGATGTAATACCCCTTTATACCAGAGATTGGTTGTGACAGCAATAAATACACACCGGCTTGTACCCTTCGCGTTGACACTATTAAACTGAGTACAATTACAAACATTTGCTAACCGTACGTCATTAGTCAAGTTCATTAACCTTCCACAGTCAGCTGTAATCGTTTATGACCTTATAGGTACAGTCAGCATCAGAGATCTTGCTTGACTACAAAACTTTTGTACAATTTTTTTTTTAATTTAAATTGGTTACCTATCTTAATCCCGAATATCGTAATCCCGAAAACGTTTGGCAATTTTTTCATAATCTCGTTTTTTCAAATTCCGAAGTTTTATTTGCCATATAATCGCAACTCCAAATTTCATTTGCCCATTTATTCATTTGTACGACGTTTTATAATCCAGACGAACGAGTTCCAGACACACGAAATCGAAATGCACAAAATCCAGATGACCGTAATCCATATGCACGAAAGCCGAATGTTTAATACACAAATTTTTGAAATGCAGTTAATTGATATCCAGACAAACCATAAACTATTGGAAAAATTACAAGGTAGGTTCTTTTTCCTTTAGGGACTTTCTATCCAGTTTCTGGGTGGTTATAAAAAAATAACCACGAAGGCCTAATGCGGGGATGCATTAGCATTCTAACCTAACCTATCCAAGTCGTTTTTTGACAATTGGACCAAATGCGTATTTGACCAAACGCGACTAAACAATAACAAATGAATCGTATAAATTTACTGAGTTTCACTATACCTGTATATAGTTTAGTTATATATAGTTTAATGTATAGTTTAATATAGTTTACTTTTTATCTGCCCAGTTATCAAAATTTTCAATTACTTACCAGCATAATGGACTCTACAACCTGAAGAATCATTTTAGTCAAATGCCAAATTTTCCACGCACAACTTCATTAGATTCGCAATCTGTAGTCTGTAGTAGTAAAGATGAGCAACATAATGTTATGTTTGGTAGTTTTTGTCAGCGCTGGCGAAACGCCACGCGAAGTATTGAATACCAGAGTGATCTGACATCCGGCATAATAGCGTGGTTAATAGTGTATGTTAGTCAGATATGTATTTTTAATCTGTCTCAGAATATTTGCTACGCATTTTTTTTAATTTTTGACGGTACGTTCATAATTCAAAAATCATTTATTCTGCATAGACCAATAATTCGGATTGCAAAACGTCAATATGAAATAAATATTAAATACAAGTTTAGCAAATGGATCACCGGCACCGCTCGGAACGACTCCGGGCAAGAAACTCAGCGGACATTTTTTCTTGGTCTATTTACTAATACGTATGGTCTAATACTGTTTGAGGCCTTTTTATATAAAGGACACGTCAATTTAACTTCACCTCGCCTGATGGTAAGGTAAAGGCCAAGTCTCGGAAAGGGGGTCACCATCGTAAACATGCTTGACGGTCTCATTAGATGCCTTTTCACGCCCCGCATAAAGGACCCGGGACTGTAGGAACAAGAAAACACGTGAGCTGGCAGGGAGTTCACTTAATGGTGCGGCATAGGAATGTGTCACTTTTTGACGCGAAGACTTACTTGGGCAGTATTCGTAGAAAAATTTTAGGTAAAAAATAAATAATGGAACTCGCGTCATATTGTCACCGTAAAATATACACTCCAAAAGACTTTTATAGTTGACTGTACCAAATCAGCAATGATTTGAAGTGTCGTGCGAGTTGACGAATAGAAAAATAAAATAAATTATTTTGTGCCATCTCCCTCGATCGGACGAGTTTATTGCGAGGGAGTTGACGATTAACTCCACACGTCACACGACGATACATCTCTTTAGGCGCGTTAAGAACTTCGTAGAAAAGAGTTTCTATAACCCAGGAAATTTAAATTAATCATATCAAATAATTCATGTAGTTTTGAAAGTTGGTACAATTATTCCCTAAGGTGCCCAGGCACGAGCGTGTCGGTACTCGGCAGTCTCCAGAGTGTGCACATTATTTTAGCAAAAAAAAAATACAATGAAAAAAAAAGAGTGTTGAACACGTTTTTCCATCATTATTGAATTAAAATGTACAAAAGTATCTATAATTCATTTGAATATAACAATATAACTTCGTTATGTGGACAGACACAAATGTTTTACGGTTCATTTATCTTTTTCTTGGCAATAATCCTCATGTTACCTTTCAAAACAGTCCACTTATTCCGATTGACAAACGTAACGTGAACACGCGCGTTCGTACTAGTCAACACAATACATATTAGTTGGTTTAGTTTTACGCTAATTCTTGTTTTGGTTTCATACCTCAAAAAGCAAAAAACGGAACCCTTCTTCTCCTAACAATAACGAACACAACAAAAAAAGAATAAGCGAAATCGGTCCAGCCGTTCAGGCGCTATCTCGTGACCAAGGGAAATAGGGGTTCATTTTTATATAGATTGGCTTTTAATTTATATTCTGACTGTACTCGACTTGACGGTAATAGGAAGCGTAAAATATTAATACTTTGGAGAACAATAGACTCCTAGACTCGACATAATGGGACTCGACATAAAGGGAACCAACCTCGTTGTCCGTCGGTCTGCCTGTTCGTCTGTCTGTAAAGACCTTTTTCCCAGGAATGCGTTGACGTATAATTTATACCACAAACTCAGGTCTATAACATCTTGAAACCGTGCATTTATCACAGTTCTAAGCTCTATATAGCTTAAGTTAAGGAATCCTCGGTGTGCGATTCGGACTCGCACTTGTTTTATGTTCATCATTCCCTGAGGCCGTGCCGGAATCTCGATTTTCATTGACAGATTGAAGAGATTATCAATGTCCCTATGAAACGAAATTCAGGACTGAGCCCCGTTCCGGGATACGGGCTTGAGTATTTTCCTGACTCAGTTTTTAACTTTTCAGTCTAAGGCCGATATTCCAGAACGATAGTCAGTCATGAATCTAAATCTGAGGACATTTTATACTAGACTAGCTGACCCGGCGAACTTCCCGCTGCACCCTCTACTATATTAAGCATGTATTATACATATAAACCTTCCTCTTGATTCACTTCATTTATTAAAAAAAACCGCATCAAAATCCTTTGCGTAGTTTTGAAGATATAAGCATACATATGGACAAAGGGACGCGGAAAGCTACTTTGCTTTATACTATGTAGTCATGATAGTTGTAACATCATTGTGATAGTCGATTGACAGCTGAGCATTGTTCAGAAATACAGGTCGAACTGCAACGCAGCTGAACTTCGGTATTTTCCATGAAGTGACTGCCACCTGACCTTCACAACTAATTGGCGATATCCAAGTTCTTTAGTTAGACTAGTCGGGCTTTTGGGGGCTCCAACTACCTGTTGCCACTGTAGCGACTGCCATAGATGTTTGCTTGGCAGCCGGGACCATGGAGGACAGAATATTCCTTCTCCATGGCATCGAATGGCAACCACAAGCGGCATAACGTTCTCTTCGTAACGTAATATTGAAACTATTCACGTTAAGACTGTGATTAAACCTCGCTTCGATACAGAATAGTGGATTAATCCAAAATGTTTTAGAATCAGTGTGTTATTAATCAAGCGGGGCTATTTTCTTGTTATTTATTACGCTATAAAAAGGTTAAATAGCTTATTAACTGTTGAATGAGAAGCAATAAATATTGTCTTTATAGTTTGTTTTGGCGCCCTGCGAGGTTTGACAATGAATTGATACGAAATACATCGGGAAAAAGAAGCGCTCAAGTGGGACTTGAACCCACGACCTTTTCCTTACAGGGGAATGCTCTTCCAACTGAGCTATTTTTTTTTTTAAATTTTAAATATTCTACTACATTCTACACAACGCTATCTAGACCCACGGTAAGCTTTTATAGCTTGTGTTATGGAATCTAGAATGCGGATATAATATACTTATACTTATATACTTTTTTTTTGTAAATACATACATATTATACATAGAAACACCCAGACCAATGCAAATAGCCATATTCATGCATACAAATATTTGCACTGAGCGGGAATCGAACCCGCGCCTCCTGCGTGGCAGTCGCGTGCACTACCGCCACGCCACGGAGGCTATTGAGCCACACCTTAATAACTTCAAATTTCCCTTCTCCTTATATCCGTCTTTAAGGGCGACGACGGTGGAGCCATCTACCAAATTTTCATTCAAATGAATTAATGTGGGTGTTAATTCACCTCTGCCTAACCCTCCGGTGATAAAGGCGTGATTATATGTTTGTATGTATGAATTGATACTTTGTTCTTTCTCGTACCGGTGGAGTAGAATAGGGCCAACCCATCTCTTCTTGTCGGTGTCGTAGAAGATGACTTAGGAGTGGTTCTCCATCCGACTCCAACCCCTTGAAACCGGGTCGTGTACCAACCGTCTAGTGGGCATGTGGCCTAAACATGCAGGCCATGACAAAATGCTCGCTTGATGGTAGACTAGCCTCCTATTACGTGGGACCGAAAACATAGTTGGCTATTCAGCCTACCCTTTCGAGTATTTGCAGGTGTGAATATATGTATGTATAGAACGACATTTTGCTATGTGGATAGGCTGTATTCTGCCAAATAGGTATTTGTAATTTTTTTATGGAACTTAGTCAACGAAACATTAAATTTTGCAGTGCCTATAACATAACATAACATAAACTCACGCCTGTATTCCCCGAAGGGGTAGGCAGAGGTGCTGGCACCCACATTTCGCCAGTTTATATTTAGGTCCCAATGTAATAGGTGGCGAGCCTATTGCCATTAACCGGGCACTTATAAACCTGCGATAAATACACACATAACTTCGCAAAGCATCGAAAAGTCATTGGTGTGTGCCATGGTAAACCTGGGATAGAACCCAAGACCTCGTCTCAGCAGTCCATTACCCATACCACTTGGTTACCGCAGATGCCTATAATATACTTGATATAGGTATTATACATAGAAACGGCTGTAGGAAAACTTGTGCGTGCGTAATAGGGAAGCGGTAATTAAACATTTATTACACATATTGAGAACACTTGTACTTTAGGAATTAGAACCTTCAAAACCTTTAATAAATGTAAACCTATGAGAAAGCCGTAAGGCGAAACCGGTCAATATAATATTATACTGTGGAAAAAGTACAAGTGTTCTCAATATTTGTACCAATGAATTCCACCAAGTGCCATCAACAACAGTATAAATGGTAAACATTTATTACTTTTAAATAACCAATAAAATATAATTAACACAAAAAATACATAATGTTGAAAACAAAAAAGTAAAACTATATATTTTAAGAAAGAAAAGTACAGTGAGCAACATAAGTTTCATTTTTATTTTTTATATAAGGACATGTCAATTTGACTTCATCTCGCCTGATGGTAAGCTGACAGCGAAGTCTCGGAAAGAAGGTCACCATTATAAACATGTACCATGTTAACAATACTTCTTCTAACAGTCCTGGGTCCTTAAGCGGGGCATGAAAAAGCATCTGATGAGGCCGTCAAGCTGAGTGCCACTGTTACACCATAAACAAGACAGTTCTGGACATACAGTGTGGATAAAACATGTGATGCTGGGGTCTAACTGAGAGCTATCAGTCGAGAATTGTGTTTTTAACAATGGAGTTAAACAAGGGTGACATGGTGACATGGTACGTGTTTATAATGGTGACCCTCTTTCCGAAATTCAGCTCTGAAATCTGTTCATTTTGTAATTATAAAGATTGTTTGTCACTTTTATTGCCGACTACGTATTATTCCTCCAGTAGAGTTGACGGCCCCTGAATATTTCAAAAACTTATTTATTTTCACAACAAAATCATACTGTTCTAATTGATAAATATCACGCATCAGCTCGTGATGTCAATTGAGGCGGTCAGCGGCGGCCAGACGTAGTCGCCCTGTCAATATTATGGTATTTATAGTGTATCTTTACTCACTTACGTTCATTTTGTCCGAATAAAGCGACAAAGAATGTTATAACTTCGTGAGTATACCTGCTTCAGTGACTCATTCCTATGCCACACCACTAAGACCTGGAACTCCCTGCCAGCTCACGTGTTTCCTTCTTCCTACAGTCCCGGGTCCTTTAAGCGGGCGTGAAAAGGCATCTAATGAGGCTGTCAAGCTGAGTGCCACCACTGTTTACATGTTGCGTGTTTACGATGGTGACCCTCTTTTCGAGACTTTGCCTTTAGCTTAACATCAGGTGAGGTAAAGTCAAATTGACGTGTCCTGCATAAAAAAGTGACCATTTCTTACCTACACAACTGCTGTGGAATGAACTAGTTACTACAATATGGAGTTCTTCAAGAAGGGCATTAGAAGGTTTCTTTAGGGTTGGCAACCCTAGCACGGGTGTAATGCCTCTGAAACTATGAAAATGAGGGGTAGCAGAGTGAAGAATCTAGTTATTAACTACAGGAGATAGTAGCAAGTAATGCTCGAGAAGGAGGCGGCCGGGCGGCCGAAGGGGACTACCTCGAAAGAGATGGTCCTGGGTCTGCCGGGGTGCGAGAGATATGCTTTCGGCAATCTCACCTCCGGCAACTAGGGACCCAAGACGGCGTGCGTTTTGGTCGGTTCGAGTCCGACATAACCGCCTCCACCGGCTCCGTGGGGGCGGTATCCGTGGGGATATTGCGCACGATAAAAAAAAACTACAGGAGATAGTGCATGATGGTACTCCCGTCCCAATTGAGCAGTCCGACTGGGGAAGTACCTCCGCTCTACAGAATACCGCGGCCATAATAACCTCGTGTTGTGTTCTCGGCGGTGAGTAGGATAGCCAGAGCTCATTGGAGAGTTTCTTGTGCTGTTAGTGGAATGACTAAAGGCTTGTCCTGCTTTGTCTTCTGCAATGATGGCACAGAAACTCTGTTTTTACAGGGTTGCCAGCACGAGTATGAATCTCCTGGTATTGCACACGTCTTTAATCCACGGTAACCATTTTCCATCAGTTGGGCCGTGAGCTTGTCTGCCAACCAAAGTTGTATAAAAAAAACTATGTACCGGAAAGCTAACATAACGCCAATCAAAAAGATTTAAGTAAACCCCAGGCTCCGCAGTGCCTGACCTCCGTCCCCCATGAGCGCGGGCCTGGGGGTGACGGGTGGAGCCGCCTGTCACCCCAGCAGAAGCAGGCCACGGCGGCGGCGCGCTGAACAGCGCGCCTCCCCATTCCGGGGGCGAGTTGGGGACACCGTTGTCCCCCCTCCTGAGGAGGGCCAGACCGTAAGGGATGGCCCTGGGTCAGCCGGGGTGCGAGGGATATGTCTATGACAACCTCACCTCCGGCCTAGCACCAAGACCCACAGTCGGCGTGCGGTTTTAGTCGGTTCGAGTCCGACATAACCTCCCCTTCCGGCTCCGGCAGGGGGGGTATCCGAGGGGATTTCCGCACGGAAAAAAAAAAAAAAAAGGCTCCGCAGTGCAAATACATGCAACTGTGAAACCGCTATGAGGATACATAATGCTGATATTTTAACACGCTTTTATTAGCTTCACTTGTAACTATGCATGTATGTAAGAAAATCTTGGAATCTTATTTTGACCCACTTCCCGGTCTTCGATTTGGATGAGATTTTGCATACGCTCTGAGTTCTGATGACAATAATAAAAAATTATATAAACCAAAATGGTGGCATCCCCAAGATGGCGGACTGGCTGTTTGAAATCCACCCCATAATATGGGTATCAAATGAAAGGATTTGCTGTCAGTATACGAAAAAAAATAGTCACGTGACCTAAATCCAATATGGCGGACGTCCAGATGGCGGACAGGCTATAATTTTTAGTGCGTGATAAAAGCGTGTTTTTTTTTTTTTTTTTTTCATTTACTGATTGACAACAGAAGGTATCATTACACTTATAAATGTCACTAACCGATAACTGGAGAACTATGATTCCCATTATCTGAATACTACAAGTTTGCTAATCGCGTAAGGTTTCGTAAGGATCTTGGCCTGTTGTTACAAGTATCGTGATAAGGGTGATGCTAGATACGGTTTGCTATCAATATCTTAATGAATAAGGAACCCGGTTTTGTTTACAACACTAAATAGATAGCTGTTATCAATAGTAACTGTGCCAATTGGCGAATCTAGATCGTTACATACCGAGAAGCCGGTGGATTTTTTTACGTCGATTCAAGTTGGGACACATGTGATTTAGAGTATAGATTCGACCAAACCTATATTTATACATGAGTAAGTATTCCAGAATTTATCTATTCCAAGATTCTCTAGTAATAGACGTTTTTCCAGGCAATTTACCGTACAGCTAATCTAGAGCGAATGATGAATGACGAATGAATGTAAAAAGTACCCGGCAAATATGCGTTGTTATAAAAAGGCTCGGTGTTAAGCGTAAATCATGTCAACTCGCTTTTGTCGGATTATAGCGTGTGACAGTCCTTGTTGAACATAGAGTTAAAATATGATAGTATATGAGACGCAATTTCATTATTCTTAGAATTGTTCTTTATCCCATGAGAAACGGTGGTATATTAGATATTCTCGAATAAGTTCATTATTCTTGCCGGTTCGACCAAACGCGAGTAAAGTTTACTCCTTTAGCGATTTGCAGGCGCGAATACAATGTATGTATGTATAAAACCGCTGCTCTTTCAGTGAGTATGGACCCTTACTCACACACACGAGCCCTTGAACTTGCGAGATGCGCGCGCGCAACTAAAATAAACGCACGCTCGCAAACACGCGCTTCTGCCAAACTTACATTTACTATTTACGAAGCAGTATATTTTTTTTAGCAGAACATTTTCGTTATGGATTTGTGGAGTTATTTCATTTATTTTAACGTGTCCAGCTGGCACAGTTCGAAAATATTTTTTTAGGTAGGTAGATAGATGAATAGGTATTATCTTTATCATCATCATCATCATCATCGTCACAGCGATTTTCCGGTTGCGACATACATTTTTTTGTTATACTACTCAGGTGGCAGACAAGCCCTCCTGATGGAAAGTGGTTACCGTGGCCTATGTACGTGTTCAACATCAGAGACGTCACTCTTCTGTTGCACTTTTGAGCCCGAGTTCCACTTATTGTTATTGATAGTCAGTCGGCTTTTCCGGGAGGGACTTGTGTGACCTCCCAACCTCGATAGGAAAACTCGTCCGTTGTTCAGAAAGTGCGCTGACTAGCTGTTGAGGTTGGCTTGGGCCTAAAAAGGGGTTGGAAGGACCCCGGAATACTTATTACTTACTTTTTTACCCGACTACAGCGAAGCCAAAAGGAGGGTTATTCTGAGAAGGTTCATGGGCTGCAAGAACCGAAACACCGCAAGCGAGGGAAATCGCTGGCACAGTTGTTTTTTTCGAGCGGAAATCTCCACGGATACCTCCTCCGCCGGAGCCGGAAATGGAGGTTATGTCGGACTCGAACCGACTAAAACTTCAATCTTACTGAGGGTCGTCGTGCTAGGCCGGAGAGGAGGTCGTCTTCGACATATGCCTCGCACCCCGGCCTCGCAATCTGGCTCTCCTCGGGGTACAGTTAGTCTTTCTATAAGGTGTATTTAAAATTCTTATCATAACAACTTTTGCGTGCTAATATTATATAAATATCTTAAGTGTGTCGCGTATCTAATGCTAAAAGTAAATTAACATATTTATTAATAAACTACCAAAACTGTTTACAATTCGATTTGATATGTTCCGCAATGGGTGGCACAGATCGCACACGCTACGAGAAATCGTTACGTTCGCACTGTACCGCTTAAACTGCGTCGATATTACCGAGTGTGAAAGAGACAAAGACTGTACAGTTTGTACGCTTTTTCAAGCACACGCACATCTGTTTTATTGTTATGATGTTGTACATGTTTCCTGCCCCTAGTCTAGTTATAGTATAGAATAGAATATTATTAATTAATGAATGGGATTTTGTCACTTGTTGTGGGGGTTGCATTTCTCGTCTTGAGGAGGGCCAGACCGACAGGAATGGCCCTGGGTCCGAGCTGGTGCGAGGGATATGCCCGACAACCTAACTCACAGACGGCGTGCGTTTTAGTCGGTTCGAGCCCGACATTTTTTTTATAAAGGACACGTCAATTTGACTTCACCTCGCCTGATGGTAAGCTAAAGGCAAAGTCTCGGAAAGAGGGTCACCATAAGGTCACTATCGTAGACATGTACCATGTTAACAATGGTGGCATTCAGCTTGACGGCCTTATCCTGATGCCTTTTCACGCCCCACTTAAAGGACCCAGGACTGTAGGAAGAACGAAACACTAAACCTACTGGCTCCGGTGGGGGGCCGGAGATATCCGCGGGGATTTACCGCACGTAAAAAAAGAGGTTGTAGGACTTCAGCTTCATACCATATAGGTAGCGGGTTAGTAACTGCAACTGCAACGGGTAAAATATAAAGAGAAAAATATATGTTCAGTCTGGGTTGTCACAGTGAATTATGTATTATGTATTATGTCATAAGTGGTAGGTGGGCGACCACCGACTAAGTAACATGCAAATTATGCAGTTACAATGTGTTCAGACTACCAATAGAATTCCATTCAGAACTATTGTCTCAGTTAAAAGTGTTGAGTATAATATTGGTATAGTTCTCGGCATATAACTTGACTTCAAATTGCGATTTGCGAGAGAAACGAGACTTTGACGCGCGCGGGTTTGTTTGTTATAATTCATGAACCCTCTGCTATACTCAAAAGACACCCAAGAAATGCGTATTGATCATTACACATGGAGGAAGATTCTCATGCCCCCTGGACGGAAAGTACTCGAAATACTGGACATAGAGAATTTTACTCAAAGGAAACATTAATTTATTACCCGACTACGGCGAAGCCAAAAGGAGGGTTATGATTTTGACAGGCTATGTATGTATGTATGTATGTATGTATGTATGTATGTATGTATGTATGTATGTATGTTCATTTGTTCCCTCATAGCTCCTCAACTACTTATTAGAACTGGACAAATGAGGTATCGTCACAAGCAGCTTGATCGTCCGATGGTTATAGGCTATATGACGTGACACTCAATCTTGTGTGGCGCCCTCTAGCGTTAATAAGGTACGGTTTAAAAAAATAAATTTGAGATAAATTTGCCGTGTTTGGTATCAAATGAAAGAGCTTAATAAGCACATTTCAAATATGTATAAATTATTAGCTTTACCGTGCCCCAAAATAATATAAATAAAAAATAAAGTTTAAAACTAAAACCCGACTAACGAAAAATCACGCTCTAAAACGTAATAAACAAGAAAATATCAAGGATAGCCGTGGTCGTATGCCACTTACTCTAAAAAACAATATATTCTAGGGAAAAATGGGTTAGTCGGGTTTTAGTTTTAAACTTTTTTTTTTTTTTTAAAGAAACAAAACTGCATTCAAAGATTTTCGAAAACACGGTTGACACACCCGGGAATACATTATGTGACGTGACTGGGGACAAGATATATGATGCTAACACACACTGCGTGTTTGTGATAATCCCGAAGGACTTTGTCTGCCGAGCGCTAGTTGCACCTAAAATTGGAATTTGGAGGCCAGGATCTGAGGTGTAATCAATGTGATCATGAAACTTCCGTTAAAAAGTTCGGGTCTAACGGCCACAAAGTCACTTGATAGTGACTTTGTGGCCTGATACTCGTATATTCCTACACATAATATGAATTGGATGTATTTTGAAGATAGCAAGGGATGCTACTGCGGTGGAGGAGCTCAATTCATAAGCATAGATTATTATTAAACAATCCGCGCGCCCATTTATGCCTCGCGATTTAGGTCCAAGATAGTAGCTTTTTTTATCGTGCTAAAAATCCCCACAGATTCCACCTCCACGGACTCGGTGGAGGTGGTTATGTCGGACTTGAACCGACTAAAACGCACGCCCTCTTGGGTCTTTGGTTGCCGGAGGTGAGATTGCCGAAAGCATACCCCTCGCACTCGGGTTGTGGGGACCATAGTGTCCCCATCTGGCCCCGGGTACGGGGAGGCGCACCTTCGCGCCGCCGCTGCGGCCTGCTTCTTTTAGGGTGACAGGTGTCTCCACCGATCACCCCCAGGCCAGCGCTCATGGAGGAGGGAGGTCGTTTTGCGACCTCCAACGTCCGGTTCGCCTTCGCTCTTCCGGGTTTCCCGGGCCCGGAGTACGCAGACCCGACCGGCCGCCTCCTTCTGATTATTCTGGGCAATACCCTGGGTAACATGTATATACTCGTGATATATGTAATGAAAATTTTTGCGTCCGGTTGCCATCTGAACATTACATCGTTGAATAATAAAGTAAATATATTTTTATATGAAAGTGTCACACACGTCATAGGTATTTGTCGTCACATCGTAATTACAACTTAAACAACGTCTTCTCGGTATGACGTATGTTTGTGTGGTAATGACAAATCTACACTAAGATTATAAATGCGACAATTTTACTAAATAAATAGGTAAGTGCAGAAGAAAGGTTGCAAAGGAGACAACAGCGCTCCTCGCCCGCAAAGCAGACGTGGCTGCCTACGGCAAATTTTGGCTGTGGCGAGAGCGGCCCTAAGTAGGGCTCCTTGGAGGCTTTTTCCGGGTCTTTCTGATTAGCAAAGAGCACAGTGGAAAGCAGGCAAGGGGTGGGCAGGTCTCGACCCCAGCCGCGGGGCTGATAGGTGCCTGTCACTCTAACAACCTGCACCATGCTCTCCCTCCTGGGGTACGACAAGGACTCCGTGCTTCCTACATCCGAGGAAGTCGTCTGAAAACCGTTGATGATCCTTGGTCAGCTGGGGTGTGAGGGAAATGCCTTATTGGGTAACCTTGTATTAATTAATTACTGGAGTGTAGTGTAAACCCCAGTAATTGTGACCCAAGATGGCGTCCAGTTTTGGGTTCTTGCGCGAAACTCGCCTTAAGGATGGTGAGTTATTTTGAATGCTCTCATGCGTTTTATTATTGTAAATTGCTAGACTATTCAGTGGTTATATATTTAACCGGAACGTGGGTTACCACGTCTGGACCTTGACCTTCCTAGTTTAGTCAAAATTGTGGCGATATGTTTTCCCACGCAACTCGCAGCGGTTTCTGCGCAGTCACAGTTTTAGTACTTTATTAAAATTAGGGCATACCCAAATATACCTATATTTTTTTATCTAAAATATTTATTCATATTATTAATTCTAATTTGCAAAATTATAATAATAGTCAAGTAGCCAGCCAAGCTTTTGTCACGTAAATAACCCACCCCAGGTCGTGTCTGGTGCAAAAGAGCCCAGAACACAGGCCGCATTTCCGAGCTTGATCGCAATAGCGAGCCTTTGCACGAGGTAAGATCCAGAGCGGGAGATATTCAATGTTCGCAAGCTGCAGTTGAATAGTCGGATACAGTAATTTCAAAATTATCGATATTCTAACAAATATTTATGCGACCAAAAGTACAATCACCAATCACCAAATCACCAACCAATAAAAATAGATCATTATTGCCCCTCTAAGGCCCGTATTATAGAATGAGACTCAGCCTGAATCTCGATTTATCTGAGGACAGATTGTATAGATAACTAGCTTTTGCCCGCGGCTCCGCCCGCGTGGATGTCGGTTCCCGGCAATTATTCGAATTTTTCTCGCCGTAAAAACCTTCCCTGGACTTCCACGAATAATTCAAGACCAAAATTAGCCAAATCGGTAAAGGCGTTATGGAGTTATATCGTCAGGAAGGAAAACCCGACTTATTTTTATATAGTAGATGTAGATATGTCAAACTGTAAACCTGTCTATACCATCTGTCCTCAGATAAATCGAGATTCAGGCTGAGGTCATTCTAGAATATTGGCCTAAGTGTCAATCAACTTATGTCGTTAACTGTCCGTAAATATAGCCACAAGTCGAAATAATTAGATACGTATATCGTTTGGGCAATGTAATGTTTAGTATAAATTGAACTTCTTATATCTTATATCTTAATAGTTTATTTTATGTCTCTCTTCAGGCAAGATCGTCAAAGATGTCTTTGTTTTCATAAAACTCAGTTCATATATAAATAATGTTCTAGAACAAAGGACGTCCTCTCTATTCAATATTAGATAACTGTACCATTCCTCGTCATAGGTACCGTACGATGGAAATTAATATAGCAATCTGTTCGAAATACATCGAGAAAAAGAAGTGGAACCCAGTAAGAAAGTTGGTATATGGCTCCACCGTCACCCTATAAAGAGAAGGGATATTTGAAGTGTTTCAGGTATGGCTCAATAGCTCAGTTGGAAGAGCATTACCCCTGTAAGGGAAAGGTCGGGGGTTCAAGTCACACTTGAGAGCTTCTTTTGCCCGTTGCGAACTTAAAAAGTAAGCATAATAAATGCTATAAAAAATTTCATTCAAATAGCAATCTGTTTGAAACTTTTCAATTAGGTATAGTATCCAGGAACTTAATTCGTTTAAAATATTATTGAGCCTACCATGTTAAGAGCGCGGATGTTTACGTTTTGCTTATATGGGAGTCGCGAATTGTATGCTGTTACCTTGTTTAAGGCTACCCATGCATGTTTGGTGCTGGGTTTTATACATATTGAACATGGTAGTATGGTGTTAAGTTTGTATAGAAAATTAGTTCCATCAAGTGTCGATAGATGGCGTAAATTAGAAGTCGATGTTAAGATTCTCCGCAATGGAATGACCTTACCGTGTAGTTCCTAATAAAATTATCTCGTCCTGAGCAAGTGTGTTTCACTATATCACCTTGGCGGCCCTCAAGACGTTTTTGGAAATTATACATGGTCCTATCGGAGCCGGACAAAGACAAGTGGTGACGTCACATCAATCTCCAAATCTACTGGTGAATCGGCTGGTACTACATAACGGAAGTGATACAACATCATCGGCGGATTTGTGGGACAGCGGTTTGTGCTCAAGCGGCAGCGGAAGCGATTAGCGGATCAAGGGAATGGGAACCAGAACAATAAGTGAAGTATATCAAGTGACAAACCGTGAGTACATTTGACCTAATACAATTCAAGCAAGTTGGACTTAGAAAAATTTCGAGTGGGTTAAAATACATAGACATTGTTAAAAATCAAGCTAAATTAGAACTTCAAAATATTCAGTGGTAAATGTTAAGTGTTGCATGAACTTAGAATAATTTCGCTAAAAGTGAACATACGGGGAACCTATGCCGGTTTTTCTACCGAATTGCAAAGTGCAAAACACTTAGAAAAATTTGAACAAAAAGTCCATCGACTTAGAATATTTTCATCTAAAAGTCCATCGACTTAGAATATTTCATCAAAAAATTCATCGACTTAGAATATTTTGAGTGAGCTGCTACATTATTTCTTTGGTTTTACTGGAACTACTTTGGAGACTACAGCTACTTCATATTTTGTAAAATGGATGCGCTCATTAAAGTTCAAGATAATACACAATTGAAAATAAAGAAAGCAAGAGCTAATTTCAAAAAATCTCCAAAGGAAAGAATAACGCAGTCCTATGTAGAAACTCGGATAGAAACATTGAACGAATATTGGACCGCGTATTGTAATACACATGACCGAATTGTTGCTGAATTTGAGTCTACGGCATTGATGGCAACAAGTTATTACACATCGGAATCATATAGTGTTACTGAAGAACTTTATACGGATTATAAGGCGGAATTAAAAGAATGTTTGCGTACATTTAAGAATGCTCAATCGGTTGTAATGTCTAATTCTAAGGATAAGGAGTTTCACGGCGACCAATCCCTTACCAACTTACCCAAGATTACGATTCCAACTTTTAGTGGTGAGTATACCGAATGGATTAGTTTTCGGGATTTATTTACATCTTTGATACACAAGAACAAGGGATTGGACGACGTTCAACGCCTACACTATCTTAAGGGATATTTAACGGGCGAACCCGAACAACTTTTGCGTCACGTGCCTATCACGGCTGCTAATTATAAAGACTGTTGGAACCTTTTGTCCGAAAGATATAATAATAAGAAACATTTAGCAGATGGTATTTTACAACGTTTTTTGAACCAAAAGAGTATACAATCCGAGTCTTCGCGTGCCATAAGGGTGTTATTAAATACAACTGTCGAATGTATAAACGCTCTTAAAAATTTAAGTATTGATGTTTCTTCATGGGACATAATCATTATACACCTTGTTAATTTAAAGCTTGATACCGAATCGAGAAAATTGTGGGAAGCCCATGCTTGTAAAACTATCGATGAGTTACCTACGTTAGATGAATTCAAAGATTTTTTGAATCAACGATTCCGATCTCTTGAATTTTTAGACCATAAAGTTAGTAAGAATAAGTCAAATAATGATTCTCGTGGTCCGAAGGTTATGCATTTAACCGCAACAGCAACTTGCAAATTTTGTTCCGAGACTCACAAGTTAATCAATTGTAAGAAGTTTGCTAAAGAAGACGTAGATGCACGTCGTAACTTTGTCCAAACCAATAAATTATGCTTTAATTGCCTTGGTTCAAACCACTCGGTGATTTCGTGTCGTCATCCAACCACTTGTCGTGTTTGTAGAAAGAGACATCACTCTTTACTTCATTCCAAAACAGCCAGCAAAGGTGAGATCAATTCTATTGATCAGAAGGAAGATAATACGGATAACGCTTCAACTCCGTCATCATCTTCACAGGGCGCAGTATCAAATATTGTTTCCTGCTTTTCTAACGTTAACAGTCAGGTATTGTTAGCCACTGCCTTGATAAAGGTAGAAACGAGAACAGGAACATTCGTGTTGAGATCTCTATTAGACCAAGGATCACAAGCATCCTTCATAACCGAGTCAGCGGTACAGATGCTAGGTCTAAGAAAGATCCCAAATAAAAGTTATATATCAGGACTTGGCAGTGAACAGAGTGCAGCATTGCAGTCTAAAGGGTTTGTTACCTTGAAGGTACAGTCACGCCATGATCCCAACTTTGTAGTTGATGTCAAAGCTCACGTGTTGAGCAAATTAACATCACTTCTCCCGGAAAAGAAGATTGCTTTCAAGTCTTTATCCTCTGAATATTCGGAATTGATATTAGCCGATCCCAATTTTGGTACGCCAAACAAAATTGATGTTCTTCTAGGTGCTGAAGTGTATTGCCAGATTTTATTGAAAGGAGTAATCAAGGGTCTGCCTGGTTTTCCCATGGCACAAAATACCAAGCTAGGTTGGATCCTCTCTGGTAATATATACTCTCCTCAAAGCCATCATTCGGTGAAGCTAGATAGAATAGTAACCATGCATGCTCAACTATCTACTGATGATTTGTTGAAGAAGTTTTGGGAGGTCGAGGAGACATCGTCAGACACCAGCGGTCTTTTATCCGAGGAGGAGCAGGCCTGCGAAGATTTCTTTACAAAAACCTGTAAAAGAGATTCATCGGGTCGTTATGTGGTAAAGTTGCCATTCAAAACGAGTGATCCAGAATGTCAGTATGGCAACTCCTATGACGTCGCTCGTAGGCGATTTTATAGTTTGGAGAAAAGGTTATTGAATAATCCTGAATTACAAATTCAATATTCAGATGTTATTTCTGAATATTTAGAGCTTGGCCACATGGAGGTCGTTCCAAAACCGGAAATTAGTAAACCTACTGCCGTTTACTTACCACACCATGCCGTAGTTCGAAATGATAAAACTACAACCAAGCTGCGGGTGGTGTTTGATGCATCGTGCCCACTAAGTAACGGAGCATCTTTAAATAAAGATATGCTCGTTGGCGCGACTCTTCAGCCTGATTTGAGACATATTATTATGCATTGGCGCTGTTATCCGATATGCCTTGTTGCCGACATTATAAAGATGTACAGACAAGTAAAAGTGTCTGAGGAAGATGTTGATTTTCAACGCCTCTTATGGCGTAGGGATTCCAATGCAGAACTTCAACATCTCAGGTTATTACGAGTTACATTTGGTACATCCTCAGCACCTTACTTAGCTGTACGAGTTTTGCAACAGCTAGCGTATGATGAAGGCAACAAGTATCCTTTGGTGGCAGACAGAGTTATGAAAGAGTTTTACATGGATGATTTCATGTCAGGTTGCGAAAGCGTCGAAGAAGGACTTGAGGTTTATCACCAAATGAACGAACTTCTTGGTCTTGGTGGATTTGAACTGCAAAAATGGACTTGTAGTAATGATGAATTGCTGCAAGAAATACAAAAGGGAGCAACCTCAACGAAGGAAAACATTGAAATGAAGCTAGACTCTGTTGTAAAAATTCTAGGATTAACTTGGAATAAATCTAGCGATGAATTTCAGTACACTGTTAACCTTCCTAAACTTGAAGCACCGGTGACTAAACGTAAAGTTATTTCAGACATTGCGAGGTTATTTGATCCACTTGGTTGGATTGCACCCGTAATAACAACGGCTAAGGTGTTTATACAGAGAATATGGCTTGCTGGTGTGAATTGGGATGATGAGATACCATCTGACATTCTCCAAGATTGGATATCATATCGCAGAGATCTGGTTCATCTAACAGAATATCGGCTTCCAAGATGGGTCGGGACAAGCAGAGACGATGTTAAGAGGGAGTTGCAAGGATTTTCCGACGCATCTAACGTAGCTTATGCTGCTGTAGTCTACGTTCGGACAGTAACCCGTAATGGCGATATTCATGTGAGCCTAATTGCTTCTAAATCAAAAATTGCTCCTGTTAAACAAATATCAATACCTCGCTTGGAGCTATGTGGAGCTGTACTATTAGCCAAATTGCTCCAAGAAATCTCTAAGGTATTGGATATTCCAAAGGAAGATATCCATGCATGGACAGATTCTAGCGTTGTCCTTGCTTGGTTGAGTAGTCACCCAAGCAAGTGGAAGACTTTCGTAGCGAATAGAGTTTCTGAAATTTTAACAATAACAGACAACTGCCAGTGGTCGCATGTTAAGTCTGAAGATAACCCAGCAGATTCTGCATCTCGCGGCTTATCTCCAGATGATATAAGTAAAACAGAATTATGGAGAAGTGGCCCTAAGTGGCTACAAGAACTTACAGTCCATTATACGAAGGGAATAGTTAAGCAGACAGATTTGGAAGGTAAAAAGAATAAGGTTTCATGTCACACTACTACAGAAGAAATAAACATTATTTCCAGATTTTCAAGTTTAAAAAGATTAATTAGAGTTATTTCCTATTGTAGAAGATTTCTTAGCATAAATAAACCAAGTAGATCACGATGGTTAACATATAATGAAATTAATAAATCATTACTTACCTGTATACGGCTGTGTCAGAGGGAAGGTTTCCTGGAAGAAATAGAGAGTTTACAAAAGATAGGATCAATAAGTAAAAACAGTAAACTTACCTCTCTCAATCCATTCCTTGATGCAGAAGGTATCCTCAGAGTTGGTGGGCGATTGCAGAAGGCTGACGTCGTAGAAAATCTCAAGCATCCAATACTGATTCCATATAAGTCACACTTAACAAATTTGATTGTAGCAGATGCTCATGAGCGTACCATTCATGGTGGCCCACAATCAATGCTGAATTATTTGAGAACTCAGTATTGGATTATAAACGCAAAAAATCTAGTAAGGCAGCACGTTCATAAATGCGTCGCTTGTCTTCGTCACTCTGCACAAACGAACCAACAACTGATGGGTCAGTTGCCATCCGCTCGTGTCACTGCTTGCCGCCCTTTTCATCAGAGCGGTGTCGATTATGCTGGACCGGTTGCTATCAGACCAACAAAGGGACGTGGTTATCGCTCCACAAAGGGTTATATCTGCTTATTCATCTGCATGGCCACTCGTGCAATCCACCTCGAGGTTGTCAGTGACCTGACTTCAGAGGCATTTTTGGCTGCATTTAAGAGATTCATTGCACGAAGAGGGCATTGTGCGGACTTGTGGAGTGATAATGGCACTAACTTTGTTGGTGCAAATAGAGAATTGCGAGACAGGTTTCATCAGGAAGGATCCTTAGTGGCAGAGGATATAGCAGGCTGGTTAGCAACAAACGGAACCAACTGGCACTTCATCCCACCCCACTCTCCGAATTTTGGAGGGCTTTGGGAGGCTGGGGTGAAGTCCACGAAACACCATTTGAAGAGAGTAATAGGCAATAGTACTTTAACGTACGAAGAGATGACGACCCTTTTATGTCAAATAGAAGCGTGTCTTAATTCACGGCCGATTACTCAACTTAGTTCCTATCCAGAAGATCCATACCCACTTACACCTGGACATTTTCTTGTGGGTGAACCTTTGCTACTAGCGCCAGATACTAATTATGAGAGGTCTAACATGAGCACCCTGAAACGTTGGCATTTTACTCAGAGGCTTCTTCAGGATTTTTGGCGGAGATGGTCACATGAATATTTGACACAACTCCAGCACCGTTATAAATGGTCACGAGTTACTCCTGAGCCTAAGGTAGGAGATATAGTTTTGGTGAAGGAGGATGATCTACCACCAGCAAGGTGGTTGTATGGTATAATAACAGATAAGCACATTGGTGTGGACAAGCTTACACGTGTTGTTTCTTTAAAATGTAAGGGTTCTGTTATTAAAAGACCCGTCTCTAAGCTTATCATATTACCTGACACTAATTAGATTATGATAAACCTTGTTATGCTGTTTGTCTGCTAATGTTTCAAATTCATATTAGGTTAGTTAGAAATTTTTAGTCTTATATAGTTTTATCTTGTTGTTTGAGGTCATTGTTATTTTACATTCGTAGTTTGTGCATTCGATGGACGTGTTGTCCACGGTGGGCGGAATGTTAAGTTTGTATAGAAAATTAGTTCCATCAAGTGTCGATAGATGGCGTAAATTAGAAGTCGATGTTAAGATTCTCCGCAATGGAATGACCTTACCGTGTAGTTCCTAATAAAATTATCTCGTCCTGAGCAAGTGTGTTTCACTATATCACCTTGGCGGCCCTCAAGACGTTTTTGGAAATTATACATATGGAAATCTTCGGGATATGAGCGTCATTTTCATACATTATTCAAAAAACCAACAAAAGACAGACTTCAAATACCAAAAATAAATCTGGAAATTTTCAGAAATAATGTTTACAGCATGTGTATTACAATATAAACCATGTACCTACCTGATAGTCTTAAACCTATTCCGAAAAAAAATCGTGAATTTCTGTGTAACAAGAATTATTACGATATTATCGATATTTTGATGACAAATTGTATATTAATTCTATTTTCCCAATTATTATTTTTTGACATTATATAAGTAAATTCTGACATTAAATTAACATTGAATTTTGGTCGAATACATAGGGAAAAAGAAGAATCATCTCGGGCGGGACTCGAACGAAGACGTATAAGATGGGAAATTTGAATCACATCGGGCGTGTCTCGGTAGCCGAATTGGTCAAGGCATTCCCCCTGTAAGGGAAAGACTGCGGGTTCGAGTCCCGCCCGAGATGATTCTTCTTTTTCCCTATGTATTCGATTTGTATAGTTAGCATACTTAATGCTGTAAAAATTCATTCAATTGAATAATTGCTTCATATGAAGCAATTATTAATTCCAATTGTGTGGAGGTAATGCATGTAAAAGTCTGTAATTATAGCAAATTTAATATTTGCACGCCACAAATTGGCAGAATATGCTGTATATCCTAAATCACCCCAACACCACTGTAACCAACCATTTTCTAGGAAATAAAGATGCTTCTTCTTATTCTTAAAAATAAATAAAAAACTTTATTTAGAACATATTATAAACATAAGCTGTTACCCGCGGCTCCGCCCACGTGGACTTCTGATTCCTTTCCCGCTGCTGATACTTAAATAGTGTGATGATACTGACACCACTGTTAACATGGTAAATGTTTACGATGGTGACCCTCTTTCCGAGACTTTGCCTTTAGCTTAACATCAGGCGAGGTGAAGTCAAATTGACGAGTCCAGTATAAAAAAAAAAAAAAAAAAAAATGATATGACATTCTATTGGTAAAATAATTTTCCAAATTGATGCAGTAGATTTCAGAAATTACCCCTACAACATAATAAACTTACCCCAACTTGTGCGTTCCGCTGCGTTTTGTTGAGCAGGTCATTCTTCGACATTTAAAGGCATTTATCTCATTGGTATATTTTATTTGAATAATAATTTCTAAGAATGACCCTAATCGACGCAACGTAATGCAGCTCAATGCACAAGTGGTGCCTCACCTAATAATTACACTGCTATTACTCTTCTTCATCATCACCCTTGGTCGTTAATCCGTTAACCCTGGTCGTATTTGAAGCTCTTACCTCGGACTCTGGGGTCAGCTTTTTCAGGCTTAATGTAGCTTTCAAATATAAGCCGATTCCTCTCTACTAACTAGCAACACTATGAAGAGTTCTTAAGTATTTACCTTGAAGATTCACAGCAAAATTGATAATTTCTAATACTTACGCACACGAACGCCGAAAATTTTCACGTGTTATTGAAACGTGTAGCGAAATGCTCTCAGTAGCGTGAGCAATCACCTCACGCCTCACGTGTAGAATTTATCACTGAAACTATAAAATACTAGCTGATATAAATACTACTATGTTTAAATTTACAATTTTATAGCTATGGCGGTAGAGCGGTCGACTGCTACGCAGAGGGTGCGGGTTTGAGTCATGCTGAGTGCAAATGTCTTTTTTTATATGCCACTCAGGTGCTTTACTATTAGTACATACATACATACAGACATACATACATACATACAATCACGCCTTTAACCCCGGAGGGTTAGACAGAGGTGAACTAACACCTTCATTTCACCAATCATTGGATTCGGTCCCACGTAATAGGGGGTGAGCCTATTAGTATTAGTGATATCGAGATATTTGCCATGTATTGTTTAACATACGGCCCACCTGATGGAAAGTGGTTACCGTGGCCTATGGGTGTGTGCAAAACCAGAGGCACAGGCAGGAGCTCGCGCTGCCGACTCTGTAGAAACCTTCAAGAAGAAGGCTTAACTCCATGTTGCAGTCGCTTGGGAAAACTTTATGTTGTTGTATAGGATGAATATTTATATTTGCACTAGCTTTTGCCCGCGGGTCCGCCTGGATGTCGGTTATCGCGACCAAACATAGCCTATGTGTTAATCCAGGATGTAAGCTAACTTCATACCGAATGTCGTTAAAATAGTTCCAGCATTTTAAAAGTAAAAGAGTCCAAACATCGATCCATCTTTACTTACAAACTTTCGCGTTTATAATATTTATATTATAAAATATATTATTACATAAAGTGCCCTTCTTGTGAACTCACTCAGAGAATCAATAAAAAGGTCGATCCCGTCCGCTACTTCATTGATTATCGCAGCTTTCCCCAGTAAATTCGTCCTGGCTCTGGGCACTGCTAGTAGCCGGGAACGCCTCCTGCGCCACACGTAATTGTAACGTAGTCTTGGTGTTTAGATATATGAGATGTATGTAGTATTGTTTATCCGCATTCTATCATCATCACATTACCGCGTGCCGAGAGTCGCGTCTGTAAGCTATGTCTATGATTGCGTTGCTGCCTGCGCCTGTAAATCTCCGAGGGGCTAAGCAGAGTTGTTTAACCACTACGTTTCTCCAACTATGATTTTCGGTTCCACGTAATGGGGGGCGACCCTATTGCCATCATGCCGGCACTTTGTCATGGGCTGTATGTTCACTGTTGGGTGGAGAACAGCGCTTTAGAGGCCTCTACGACACCCAAGGTAAGAGATAGGGTAACCCTATTCTACTCCACCGAGAACCTGTACAAGAAAGCAGCATGGTTCTGAAAGAAAACTCAACCGAATAGATAAATTTTAGACTTTATTCCCCTACATCTAAAGTCTACATTACACTTTCACACATTCATTTCATTACGAATAAATTCTGAACCAATACGACCTTCAAACCTTCAAGAAAAGAGCGTACTCTCTATTGGAAGTAAGGCAACGCACTTATGACTCCTCTGGTGATGCGGGTTTCTATGGGCGGCGGTGATGGCTTACCATCAAGCGATCCGTCTGCTATTAGTCGATATTAGTCCTGTGAGTATTAGCCTGGCCGTACACGCACGGTTTTCCGATTCAGTCCGAATTAAGATTGTTGAACACTTTGTATGTAATGGAGCATTCAAGATTCCGAATATAATCTAAACGGAATCAGAAAATAGTGCGTGTGGGCCAGGCTTCGGCTGGGTTGCACCATCTTACTCTAACATTAAGAGTGCTGCTAATTTTTTAAATGATACAATCTAATTAAACACTGACATCTTAATTTTAAATTGTACCTATTGCATGTGTTGATTTTTAATGATAAATAATGAGATGTAAAATAATAAATAAGTAATGTAAAATTTTGTACGCCAGACAGTAACTCTGTCTGTCTGTCTATCTGTCAATCTGTCTGTATGTTACGCTTTCACGCCTAAACCACGGAACCGATTTTGATGAAATTCGGTATAGGGGCAGATTAGACCATGAGAAAGGACATAGGCTACGTTTGGTCGCGATAAACGACATCCACGCGGGCGGAGCCGCGGGCAAAAGCTAGTTAGTTATTTATTCGTTTCCGTTCATTCCGTTGATGTGTACCCAGCTTAAGTACCCTATCTCCCGTCTAATATAGCGTTTATAATAGAAATGTCTTTACAATGAACTTGGCAATGGCACTAAATAGTGCGACGCGTGTTCCGAGCTCACCAAAATAAATGCACTACGAATTACTGGCTCTTACACCTATTAGTCATATTGTGATGGAAAACTTACCTGTTGTATTGGAACTGCACTTCGTTATGTGTTATTTGCTATGTGGTGTGTAAATGCGAAAGTAACTCTGTCTGTATGTTACACTTTCACGCCTAAACCACGGAATCGATTTTGATGAAATTCGGTATAGAGTCAGATTAGACCATGAGAAAGGACATAGGCTATGTTTGGTCGCGATAACCGACATCCGCGCGGGCGGAGCCGCGGGCAAAAACTAGTATTTGTTATATGATCTTGCTGTGTTGCAGACCCTTCATGGCAACCCCTTTTAGGCACTTCAAGGTACTCTTTCGGAAATTTAGTTTGTTCAGAACGCTAAATTCTTTAACGTATATCTTAAACGTTAAGAATAAGAGATTTCTGTATTTTTTTTAAAACTGTAATGGGATTCTCCATCTCAGTAGTGTAACACTCACCTGAGCCTCGATTCTACTTAAGCCAAACCACAGTGGTGCCACCGCCACTGCAAAAAACGGCATTAAATAATAGACTTTAAAGCGATGCGTTTAAGGTAAAAATTAAATTACTATTTGTAGAGTAATTGAAAAAGTGTAATGAACTGTGTTCAACTGTTCATTTAATTTTGAACTTAAGACGTATAGAAATCAAGTCTAAAATTTAATGTCATTTTTTGCAGTAACTGCGGCGCCACAGTGGTTTAGCTTTAGTAGAATTACTTCCAGGTCTTAATGGGAATGATTCACCGAACCGCTTGGTTCTAGAAGATATATTCTGTGCCTTATGCGGGTGGCATGGCATCTAAGACTAAGTGTTGTCTTGTAGAGGAAAGGAGAGAGTGGGACTAATTGGAAGAGATCATCAGAACATTCAGCCATTGTAGAGTTGGTAGAATACTGCCAAAGACGCAACATCTCTACGCATCTACAAAGACTCGAGGGTGTTCGTGACCTCAGGATTCCCAATAATGCGGACCGCACGTCGCCTGCAACCTGTCGAGAGCGTCTACGTACTTTGCGGAGCCATCCCAGAGATGTGAGCAGTATTCCACGCAGGAAACGTATATAACCACTCATGGGCAGTTCCGTATGAATTTCGCCTTCGAAATTAATCGAGTTTCGCCAGTAAACTGAGGTCGCCATAGGTTATGATAACCATTATTGCTTATCGCTTAATACAAACAGAGGGACTACTATGTCCAGATTATAAAATCGACTGTTAAAAGGTTAAAAAGTACAAGCGACAGTGATTGTTGGCCGGAAAATCACTGTGTATTAATGTGTTTACGATGTAGTTTGGGACCGCTTTTCTTTGTGAATTTGTTGTCGCTTGCAGCCTTTTACCTCTCGATGTAATGAGACCCAGTAATGCCACAGAATAGACTTAATACTTATGTTTTTGATGCTCGTATTTATAGTATCTACCTGTTTTGATTTGATATGCTCCGGCGCACTTTGCACTCAGATATCGCAGTCATGTTTATGACCTGCAAAAATGCCCCGTCGTAGCACTCAACCTGTAACTCTTCCTAACAGTTGGGGTCAGCTATCAATGTATGTAACGTTTAATTATTCTTTTATATTAGTAAAACCTTGAAGCTGCTTTCCACGCTGTTAAATTCTGTAGATTTTATCACGCATGTTAGATATCATACAGTCACGCATCTTTACAAAAACCCAAAATCTTCCGTTACAACACATAATCAGTTTTTGATCAAAGCTACTGCTGTTGAATTGCGAAAATGACAATATAATACCTAGGAAGACAGGTCACCATCTGCGGTACGATAATATTGTTGATATATTGTTATCTATTGTTTTTTATTTCACCGATACTGATAACAGGTATTTTCTGTACTTATTAGCCAAACTCAACCTTTCTGCTTATTCTCATCATGATACTTGATTGAGTTAAAACACATTACCCTCCTTCCTTCGGCAGCCAGGTAAAAAATATTAAGTCTAGATTTTTAAATAAATTTAGGTAGCTTCATGGCTAAGGAGTCGGCCTTACGATCGAGGGGTCCCGGGTTCGAAACCTGGCCATTACACTACCGACGTGAACCCACTCCTAGCATAAGCAATTTAGCTTATTTGGATGAGTTAGAAGGAATATTAGTAACTTAGGTTCTGATATGCTTTAAAAAAATGCCACGCGTTGGCGAATAGAATTTGGGCGACCCCATCTCTACTCAAGCGGTGTCGTACAAGGCGACTAAGAGATAGGGCTGTTTAACATCAGATAGATATTACAGCCCAGACTCAGCCTCAGATATAAGCTCGAGTCAACAATAGTGCCTGGAATATTATGGCAATAGGCTCACTCCCTATTACATGGGACCGACTACAATTATTGGTGACAGCCTAACTCTCCGGGGATAAAGGAGTGATTATAATATGTATGTATGTATATCATAATCGTAAAGTAGTATATCACATTCACTCGGCTGCACACTTAACTCTGCCCTCTAAATATTTTTTAGTTTCCTCTACCATTCTAAGGTTTCCTGGAAGAAAACTGACCACTGAGTTAAGCTTGGGTTTGTACGGAAATATCCTATTTCATTTGTTATCTAAAAGATTTGTACCTCACTTATTAAACTCAGGCTCAGGACACAAGATATTTGTCCGTACAGTTTCTTTTGTATTTGAGCTCATCCACTGCTGTAGCACTCCGTGCCATTATCAAAAGATACCCCAGAAACGTGTACTACACGTATAGAGCATAATATTGTGGCACATTTATGGTCCAATCCATATTAATATCATAAATGCGAAAGTAACTCTGTCTGTCTGTATGTTACGCTTTCACACCTAAACCACTGAACCGATTTTGATCAAATTTGGTATAGGGGTAGATTAGACCATGAGAAAGGACAAAGGCTATGTTTGGTCGCGATAACCGACATCCACGCGTGCGAAGCCACGGGCAAAAGCTAGTATAGATATATGTCCGAGGAAGCTATGTTATATACATTTGAGATACTTGGCATAAGTTACAATAACGATTTTGAATACAAAACTTTTTTTTGCAGTCCTTGTGTCCGTTTGTCCCTGATGAGCGACTTAACTTCAAAAAATTGCCTATTACCTTCCATATTGAAACAATCACGTCTTTAACTATCTCCCATATACATTCTGTGGGTTGCGTTCTCATGTGTCACCCTTCTAAAACAATAGAACAAAAACAATTAATAGTTCATAATGGGTCATTGAATATTATTTATAACAAACGCATTACAGTATGACTACATTTATCTAAAGGCGCGCCCATATACTATGTAGATCTGTTTTATGGAGTCATAGGTCGAAGTACTTAGATCTAAAGGAGCGCCCATATGTTACGTAGATCTAAAGAACTTATTTCCTGCCTGTTTTTATCAGAGTTCATTGTTTATTTAATGCGATTAGTTTCTACTGGAGTAATTGCCGACCCTGGGTCAGCCGGGGTGCGAGCAATATGTAGAAGAGAACATCACCTCAGTCGGCGTGCGGTTTTAGTCGGTTTGAGTCCGACATACACCTTCCGGCTCCGGTGGGGGAAAAAAAAGGAGTAATTGCCGCCTCATCTCGGAAATCCGAGAGAAAAGCGTGCACCAGAGTCACATCTGTCATTCAACAGGTCTAGCAGGTGAGATTGGCTTAGGTCCCCCCACCCCCAGCATTCACTACCCTGCTTGTGGGGTACAAGCACTGATAGATACTATAATCTCTCTCTGTGCGAAGTTCCGTCTAGATCGAACGGCTCTGGAGTCTGGTTGGAATTTGGCACAGATACAATACTATCTACTCATCCAAGCGTGGTTTTCCCAAGGGTCTACAATATGGCGGTTATCAAGAAGTGCATTGGAAGGCTTTACAGCGCGAGTATAAAAGAAAAAAAGAAAATGTTTTATTAAAAAAACACGGTGCACATTTTAAAGTATTTAAGTATACATCGAAATACTAATTTAATAAAACAAAGGAATTGGTGTCTGCCACCCAAGTTGCATAAAAAAAACATCCATCCAATCAAACATTCGCAATTTTATTCGTAATTGTAGCAGTATGCAAAAATATATAGTATATTATTTGGATATTATGGCGGCAGATAAGTGAAGAACGAAATAACATAATTATTTTCTCCACATCGCTGTATAATATAATCTTTGCGTAATAATCCCACCTTACAAGCCTTGTAGTGCTTATGGAAGAGAAAGTATATCGTTAAATTATGTTAATAGGGTGCTACAGGTTCACGATAGTAGCTCAACCTATAGGTGAATAGCATGAGTTATTAGATAGTGCGAAATGAATATTATGTCCTAGTTCGGCGGCAAAGAACTAGATGGCGCTACTAGTAGCAGACCTTAATCGTTCGGAAAATTGATGTGTATTTATTTGGCGGAAAATTATGCATTTTGCGTATTATTTATGGTTTGTTAACTGAATTGATTTGTATTGCCACAAGTAAATATGAATGAAAATATTTTTTAATATGTTTTTAAAATTATTGAAATAAACATAACTACTTAGGCATACTTAAAAAAAAACATTGGAACGCAAGCAATTGTCCCTTGAGCATCTGGCACAGGCTCTCAGGGATAGGGGCTTCTACCCTGGATACGCTATCTTAGTCTATTGCAGTCCAATGCTGGACATAGCCTCCCCTAAGCGCTATAGCCTGCGATTCTCCGCCTTGAGCACTTTAATTATTTATTGAGAGTGATTTAGCTTCTATTTATTGAGAGTGATTTATCTTATTATTGTCACCCTGGCAAAGGGTTTTATCTCGTATACTCACGTCTGTAAATCCTCCCTGAAGGGGTAGGTAGAGGTGTACGTATTAACACCCACATTTCGCCAATTATAATTTTCAGTCTTAATAGTGGGTGAGCCTATTGCCGTCTGGGGGGCTTTTGTTTACCGTCGGAGAACAGCCCTATTCCTTAGTCGCCTATTGCAACACCCACAGGGAGAGCTGGAGTTGTCCTATTCTACACCACCGGGAACACGGCAAATCATCATCATCCACATAGAGACGTTAGTCCTGATTGCATCCGAGGCCCGGTGTCCTGGAGCTCAGGGTCCGCCTTCCGGCTCTTCCTCATCCACTTCGCCGGGAACACGTTAAATCAACCACCAAAATAACACCTTATTTACAAAATCAGTCTATCTACCCAATACAAATTACGAATGACTGTAGCACCTACACACTATAACTGTGGAAGCTTGTAATTGGCGTGTACTAACCTAAATGTTGTGTATATGTGAATGTAGCTGTAAGCTCCCCAAATAAAATAAAATAAAACACCTTTTACTTCAAAACAGCGTATTTAAAACTATTAGTATGTAAGGGAGTATCTCATCTTGACCTGATTCTTACGTCCTTAACCACGCGGTCGGAGTGTCGCACATATCCACGCGTCTAGACCAGTTGATTAGCGCGGGAAGTTGCGTGGCATTTAACGACATTAAACTGTTTATTATGGCAATACTGCTTTTTGGTGTGACAGTTGACATGCTCGGTTTGTACTTTGTAGGGTAGGTCTTGAGATATAGCTCTTGTATTGATTTATTAGTTTGTTAATCTTTCTATTTTAAAAAACACGCAAAATACCACATTCATAAATTCCACAAATTCCACAACATTATACACAACACCCATGGTAAGCTTTTATAGCTTGTGTTATGGAATCTAGAATGCGGAAAAACATACTTATATACTTTTTTTTTGTAAATACATACATATTATACATAGAAACACCCAGACCAATGCAAATAGCCATCTTCATGCATACAAATATTTGCACTGAGCGGGAATCGAACCCGCGCCTCCTGCGTGGCAGTCGCGTGCACTACCGCCACGCCACAGAGGCTGTCATCCTTCTGTCATAAATCATCCATACTAATATTATAAATCCGAAAGTAACTCTGTCTGTCTGTCTGTCTGTATGTAACGCTTTCACGCCTAAACTACTGAACGGATTTTGATGAAATTTGGTATAAGGGTAGATTAGACCTTGAGAAAGGATATAGACTATGTTTGGTCGCGATAACCGACTTCCACGCGGGCGGAGCCGCGGCAAAAGCTAGTAGTTTATAATTCATTTATTACCTACTATAAATAGTACAAAATTCTCCTTATGACTACTGTGTATAATAATAAGGAATAACATTAATGGTAGGTAGTAGATACGCCAGAAGAGCTACCCTCGGAAATGATATCGACCCAACGAACACCCCATCATGTACCTCGTCAGCGCAACCACGACCACTGACAAGAGTGTCCAACTGACAAGAGAAGAAGTAGATACATGTCCAAAGAATGCTGTGGCACTCGTACTAGGTGTTCCTGTGTCACGAGTGCCATATATAGAATACTAGCTTTTGCCTGCAGCTCCGCCCGCGTGGATGTCGGTTATCGCGTCCAAACATAGCCTATGTCCTTTTTCAAGGTCTAATCTACCCTGATACCAAATTTCATCAAAATCGGTTCAGTGGTTTAGGCGTGAAAGCGTAACATACAGACAGACAGAGTTACTTTTGCATATATAATAATAGCTTTTGCCCGCGGTTCCGCCCGCGTGGATGTCGGTTATCGCGACCAAACATAGCCTATGTCCTTTCTCAAGGTTTAATCTACCCTGATACCAAATTTCGTCAAAATCGGTTCAGCGGTTTAGGCGTGAAAGCGTAACATACAGACAGACAGACAGAGTTACTTTCGCATTTATAATATTAGTATGGATTTATTGCCGGGAGAGGCGGCGCGAGCGAGAAAGACTCGCGGATCGCGCCGCCCGCGCGCGCAGGCAACTCGGGCGTCGGAGGGCACTGACTGACCTCCGTCCCCCATGAGCGCGGGCCTGGGGGTGACGGGTGGAGCCGCCTGTCACCCCAGCAGAAGCAGGCCACGGCGGCGGCGCGCTGTACAGCGCGCCTCCCCATTCCGGGGGCGAGTTGGGGACACCGTTGTCCCCCCTCCTGAGGAGGGCCAGACCGTAAGTGATGGCCCTGGGTCAGCCGGGGTGCGAGGGATATGTCTTTGACAACCTCACCTCCGGCCTAGCACCAAGACCCACAGTCGGCGTGCGGTTTTAGTCGGTTCGAGTCCGACATAACCTCCCCTTCCGGCTCCGGCAGGGGGGGTATCCGCACGAAAAAAAAAAAAAAAGTATGGATTTATTGCAATCCTGTAAAGCTAAGAAGGGGTAGACAGAGATGTATTAACAATAATATCCACATTTCGTCAACTTTTAGTCCCGCGTAATAGGGGGGAGCATTTGCCGTTAAGCGGGCACTTAGTGGGCACACAGGCTTTATGTTTACCATTGGATGGTGAACAGCCTTACACCATAGTCGCTTTCTATGGCACCCACAGCAAAGGATGTTTGAATGTAATGAATGTATGAAATTATCGTTTCATTTAGTTTTACTGGCACGATGGAGAGAGTAAATATTGGCATATAAAAAAAAATTAAAAAAAAAAAATAATTCCTTTTTTTTTGTCCAAATCGATTTTTTTTATGCCAATGTGCTATGTACCTGGAGTACTACTAGGGGTTTTCGGCTTCGGGAGCGTTCCCCTTACACCCGGTAGGTATGTATAAAGTTAATTTGGCTTCACCTCGCCTGATAGTAAGCTAAAGGCAAAGTCTCGGAAAGAGGGTCATCATCGTAAACATGTAGCATGTTAACAGTGGTGGCACTAAGCTTGACGGCCTCATCAGATGCCTTTTCACGCCCCGCTTAAAGGACCCGGGACTGTAGGGAGAGTCGAAGTCGAGTCGAGAACTCTAAGATTCAAGCAATAGCCTGAAATAGAAATAATCAACATAATATCGTTGCATTAAATCCGGTCACAAATGAGGCCTTCACCTCGAAGTTCTAGGTCCGCTTTTCCTGTCTAACTGCGAACTGAACTTTGATATTATCCGTGAAGCGACTTTCATCTGACCTCCGCAATCGGCGATCTAGTAGTTCTGTAATTAGACTAGATAGACTTTTGAGGGCTTTAACTACCTGTTCCTCCGCCTTACGCATCCGATAGATCGACCAGTCACCATTGACAATAAGTTTCATTTTAGTTATGGTACCATCTCTCTCTCAGCTTTTTCTTAACTTAGTCCCTCAATTGAAATAAAACCACTTTTTACGGATTCGATATATTTGTTATAATTATGTCATTATCCACTTAATTAAACCCAGTAAGCAGCAAAATCCAGCAAGACTTACCGACACAGTGAGCTCATTGAGTCCGTTCCGGAGGGACCCAATTTTTTTTTTAAACTATGAATCGACATTATACAGGTACCTATTATGATTTCAAATACCAACATTACTTTCGTCTTAAACACATAACTACATTTTTGTACTTCTTTTGTTGACCCTACAAGTTGAAAATCTTAGAAACCTATTTTAATTATATTTATCGTATTCAGGTCCCTCCGGAACGGGTGCCTCATGAACTGGGGCCCGCAGGTACGAACCCAGCTCATTCTGCGTAAATGGAACACCAATAATTCACCCTGATTCGGGTATTTTAAGATAACTTATACTTCAAACAATGTGACAACTACCATCATGAGTCACACCGCGATCATACCTGCTGAAAAGCAGCCGAAACGTCGGGTTAAAAGTAAATAATAACAAATATATCGCGGTAGAATCCGTAAAAAGTGGTTTTATTTCAATGAGTGGCATTCGCGTGAACTTTAGAAAATATTATGTTAGTCCCTCAAACTTTACAGTCTAATCTTATAATGATTTTGTCTTTATTTTACATGAAGCGACTGTTAGTTGACCTCCGCAACCAATCCAAGTTCTGTAGTTAGACTAGATAGATTTTTGAGGGCTCCAACTACCATACGACGGCCATAGAGGTGCTAGCACCCACATTTCGCCAGTTTATGTTTAGGTCCCAATGTAATAGGTGGCAAGCCTATTGCCATTAACCGGGCACTTATAAACCTGCGATAAATACACACATAACTTCGAAAAGCATCGAAAAGTCATTGGTGTGTGCCATGGTAAACCTGGGATCGAACCCGAGAGCTCGTCTCGTCTCAGCAGTCCATTACCCATACCACTAGGCTACCGCATATGAATAATGAACCGTGTGGTGTAAATAATGATATCCTAATAAGAGAGACAATTGATAATGTGGTCATTGTTGTACGAAACCAAGCTATCTTAATTTATCAGGGGCCCCGGGATTGACAAGACCACGAGATTCAGTCGAATGAGCAATTAAGGTGCTTACCAGAGACGATACCTTAGAGCGAATGGGTGGAGTCTACGAACGTAATAATCGCTGCTCCGCACCACCCCGCACACATGTCACTAAAGTGATTATATTATAAAAATATGGGAAAAGATGTCGGTAAAAAAGGTACAGAGTGGACACATCATATTCTACCTAAATTATATTGCCTACTTCTCATTTGATTTTTGCTTTTCGATTTTCACTTGTTAATGGTGCAGTATTGGTACCTATAGTTTTTGTCACTAAGACCTGGAACTCACCTGCCAGCTCACGTGTTTCCTTCTACCTACAGTCCTATGTCCTTTAAGCGGGGCGTGAAAAGGCATCTGATGAGGCCGTCAAGCTGAGGTGGTGGCGATGGTGACCCTCTTTCCGAGACTTCGCCTTTAGCTTACCATCAGGCGAGGTGAAGTCAAATTAACATGTCCATATAAAAACCTAAATTGTGCTCAAAATATTTTAAAGATAGCGCGGGGTGCTACTGCGGTGAACGAGCTCAAATTCACCAAGCATTGATTATTACAAAAAAATATTATGTATACAGACGAATTGAGAACCTCCTCCTTTTTCGAAGTCGGTTAAAAACACAATCCGCGCGCGATATTTGACACCTATTTTTTTTACCCAAGACGGAACGGAGACGGCATATTATGCGTTTGGGGTGAGAGGATGTTTGTGTGTTTGTTTGTGATCCATGTTGCCATGTTCTCCGTAACTACCAATCCAATTTTGATGCAGTTTTCAGTTTTGGGTTCGGCTTTAATTGGAGCATGTTCTTAGATAGGTGTTACAATGACAACTCAACAGGGGGCGCTAGAGCAAGCATTTTTAATGCAAATTAATGATGCAAATTTTTTCCAAAAATACTAGTCTGATTTTGATGCTGTTTTCAATTATTGGTTTGGGTTTGATTAGTGAATTTTCTTAGATAGTTGTTAAGGTGACAACCCACCAGGGGGCGCTGTAGTAAAAAAAAAGAATTATTTTTTATACGTCGTGGGGTTTTTTATTTTATTTTATTACGTGTCATTGATTGGTTGTTACAATTTTCACTCTGATTATATAATACCGCTTCAATGTTACAATTATTATAAAAAAAATTACTCAATATCGTAAGGTATTCAAACAACTATCAGTATCCATTACTAGGTACCGATAGCAAAGTAGAAATAGCTCATTATTGCTAATATACGATAAGAAGGTATTTGTGCTTGTAACATGGGGGCGTTTTAAATAGATATATGAAGCAAGTATTTTACGTGTAGTTCATTGAATTAGATAATATTCGTAATACAGGTACAGTCGGTGATATAAGACAACACTAAAAAATTCTTATGCCGCACCAGTAAGACCTGGAACTCCCTGCCAGCTCACGTGTTTCCTTCTTCCTACTGTCCCGGGTCCTTTAAGCGGGGCGCGAAAAGACATCTGATCTGACGTGTCCTTTATAAAAAAAAACTATAATTGACATATTAGCTTAAAACATCGCAAGTTGCCTACTGATTGCCTACCTTTATTATTTCGTGCTGAACTCTTCTCTGCGGTGGTCGGACTCGAACCGACTAAAACCGCACACCGTCTTGGTTCTTCAAGTGTGGAAACCCCGGTGTACCCACCTTGCCCCCGAAAGATCTTCCGGGGTGAGATGGAACTATACAGGCGAAGAAAACGCTGTTTCTGTAGCCAGGTCTTAAGGCGTTACAATTTTAAAATCCGCTGACTATTTAACCGACTTCAAAAAAGGAGGAGGTTGTCAATTCGTCTGTATGCTTTTTATTAATAAATCTACCCATTTTTTTATGAAGGACACGTCAATTTGACTTCACCTCGCCTGATGGCAAAGTCTCGGAAAGAGGGTCTACATCGTAAACATGTACCATGTCAACAGTGGTGGCACTCAGCTTGACGGCCTCATCAGATGCCTTTTCACGCCCCGCTTAGAGGACCCGGGACTGAAGGAAGAAGGAAACACGTGAGCTGACATTAAGCCGAAGAAAATTTTAAGAGGAAATACGCGATCTTAACAGTCTTCTTAGAAGCTATTATCTCACTCAATAGTAGTTGCATGCTATGAGGCTATGACGCGTATAAAAATGTAACAAATTCCTCAAATAATTACCACACTGGACGTTAATTGGGACCGCTCATTGCAGAATCAGGTCACCATAATACTCGCCACTGACCGTGTTCGGGATAGCTATTAATCTACGGACTAATCACGCAAACCACTCAAGAATATGTTTACCGAAGAATTGTATTGTCTCTTGACCTTATAATCATTACTCGACTACGGTGAAGCCAAAGGAGGGTTATGCTTTTTTGACAGGCATGTATGTATGTTTGATCATTTGTTGCCTCATAGCTCCTCAAAGGGCTTTATCAGTGAGAATGCCCGCCCTATAAAAATACTAAACAAAGGTTAATTCTCACATATAGATTTGGCATTATGGTAAACGTAGACACAGAATAGATTTAGTACTACAGTAGGATACCTTTTTGGCATAGTAGCAACTAGCGCGAAGATGGGATTCCCGCGGGAGGAGCTGTGGATTGTAATTTTTTATACTACCAGAGGATACATACTTACATACATACATACATACATAAAATCACGCCTTTATTCCCGGCGTCTTAGGCAGAGGTGAATTAAACCCACATTACACCAATAATGGTAGTCGGTCCCATGTAATAGGGGGTGAGCCTATTGCCATGATATTCCGGGCACTATTATTGTTGACTCGAACCTATATCTGAGGCTGAGTCTGTCTCATGTTAAACAGCCCTATCCCTTAGTTGCCTTGTACGACAACGCATGGGAAGAGATGGGGAGGCCGAAATTTTTCTCTGCCGGGAACCACGCATCTATGGGACCAGAGAATATGGACCTGAAATTACTTTTGGCATATCCCTCACGTTCCGGCCGACCCAGGGACATAGAAGACCCGGGTGTAGGACTACTATGTCCCCAGCTTGCCCCAACCCCATTTTGCCCCGAAATCGGATAAGCCTGTCCTGTAAAAAAAGTTTCATTTACCTAAGTAGTAGATCTCCGAACGATGGTCGTCTTTTAAATGATGATTTTTATCTTGTGAAGCGTATGATTCCCAGGACCTCTAGATTAAAAGTTAATGAGTCTGAAGTCGGCAGCTTCTTTTTAAAGCAAGTTTAATGACCTCAAAACAAACATTGATGACATAGCGACCGTATTTCTTAAATATAAGACTTGCTACGTATTTGGTAGTAAATGTACTGTCAGTCCTCTATTAGGTATGGTGGGTAGCTTGTTATGGGTGCGGACTATTAGGGCTAGTGTATGCAGGAACCCGTATCGTATTACGGGTTCCTGCATACACTAGCCCTAATAGTCAATCAGCCCGAATAGCTAGTTAGACTATGTAGATAGCTACCATTTTTTTAAAGACATGCATACATAATCGTACCTAGTGATAAGCCCGCCATTTGTACTGCCTCATAATATACTGTAATTACCCGACTACGGCGAAGCCAAAAGGAGGGTTATGATTTTGACAGGCTATGTATGTATGTATGTATGTATGTATGTATGTATGTATGTATGTATGTATGTATGTATGTATGTATGTATGTATGTTCATTTGTTCCCTCATAGCTCCTCAACTACTTATTAGAACTAGACAAATGAGGTATCGTTACAAGCGGCTTTATCGTCCGATGGTTATAGGCTATATGACATGTCACTCAATCTTGTGTGGCGCCCTCTAGCGCTCATAAGGTACTGTGTTAAAAAATAAATTTGAGATAAACATGCCGTGTTTGGTATCAAATGAAAGGGATTAATAAGCACATTTCAAATATGTATAAATTATTAGCTTTACCTTGCCCCAAAATAATATAAATAAAAAATAAAGTTTAAAACTAAAACCCGACTACCGAAAAATTACGCTTTAAAAAGTAACAAACAAGAAAATATTAAGGATAGCCGTGGTCGTATGCCACTTACTCTAACAAAACAATATAATCTATGGAAAAGTGGCATACGACCACGGCTATCCTTAATATTTTCTTGTTTGTTACTTTTTAAAGCGTAATTTTTCGGTAGTCGGGTTTTAGTTTTAAACTTTTTTGTATGTAACTTTTCTGCAAATATTGTTTTTGGTGTACAATAAAGAATATTGTATTGTATTGTAATAAACATCAAGTACCTACTACAAAGCCTAAACTAAACTGTGATGGTTCTGGGTATGCCAGGGTGTGCTGGATCTGAAGACCCAAGACGGCGTGCGTTTTTAGTCGGTTCGTGTACATAACCATCCCCGCCGGGAGGTAGGGGGTTACCGAGAAGATTTCCGCATATTACATTCTGAATACATACTTTTATTTACACTAACTTTTGCCCGCGGCTCCGCCCGCGTGGATGTCGGTTATTGCGACAAAACATAGCCTATGTCCTTTCTCAAGGTCTAATCTACCCCTATACCAAATTTCATCGAAATCGGTTCAGTGGTTTAGGCGTGAAAGCGTAACATACAGACAGACAGACAGACAGAGTTACTTTCGCATTTATAATATTAGTATGGATTAGTATGGATATTCCATACAATAATTGAGGCTGTAAACCTCTGCCTAACTCTCCGGGGATAAAGACGTGATTGTATGTATGTATGTATGTATGTAAAAATCCGAACGGATAGGCAGAGGTATATTAGCATCCATATTTCGCCAACTATAATTTTCAGTCCACTGAAAATTTCAGGGGCTAGTCTGACTATAACGTACGACAAATTACTAAAAAACGAATTGTTATTAACATACATCTTCATTTTCCAGGTAAGCTGTCTAGACACCGCATAATAAATATGGCCGGTAAGTATGTACCTAGCAAAATAAAACCTACCAAATTTGACAGTGTAAACATTACACGTATAAGTACTCACCATGGAGTCATGTGATTACGTGTAACTGAGAGAATCACTGTCAAGAACAGTCAACAAAATATTGTTGGCGCCAGATGTGGAACAGAGATAAATTGCAAGATTCTGAGAATTTGAAGACGTTTGCTCTTGGACGTGTGGTTCCCGGCTAAGTAGAATTTGGGCCACCCCAGCTCTTCCCAAGCGGTGTCGTACAAGGCGACTAAAGGATAGGGCTGTTTAACATCAGACAAATATACAGCCTCAGCCTCGGATGCGTGGCCTGAGTCAACAATAGTGCCCAGAATGCGACAATAGGCTCACGCCCTATTACGTGGGACCGAATCCAATGATTGGTAAAATGAGGGTGTTAATTCACCTCTGCCTAACCCTCCGGGGATAAAGGCGTGATTGTATGTATGTATGTTGGTATAGGACACATGCTGATTAGCGACGCAGTACCTATGGCAAAGGATTTTTATTGAGGAACTAGCTTTTGCCCGCGACTTCGTCCGTGTTAAGTTCGAAATAGAAAGGAATAGGACACACTGCTCCTGTTTCCGCGACCTAGATAAAGTTCCTTAACGTTTCTGTGACCCTGGTACTTCATGCATGCATCAATGTACTAGGGCCACACAAATACTGTAACCGCGACCTATAGGAACCTACACCCGGGATAAAATAAAGATCGAACGGGATGAAAAGTAACCTTTGTCCGTCTCCTGGTTCTAAGCTATATCCCCTCCAATTTTCAGCCAAATCGGTTCAGCCGTTCTTGAGTTATAATTAGTGTAACTAACACGAATTTCTTTTATATATATATAGAAGATTAAGATGTAAAAACTCGACTGCTTTTAAAAAGAGCTATGAGAGTGTGTTGAGAAGAGAAAAAAAAGCTGTCGAACGAACTCTCTGCCGTGGTTTTTCTGTAGTCAATGGGGTTCTTCAAGAAGGGCATTCGAAGGTTCCTTCAGAGTCAGCAGCACGAGTGTGACGGAGTTAGTAGTCAATTCGCACGAAGCCCCTGGTATGTATTTTAAAATCTTCTTTTTTGATTACTTACTCAATAACGTTTTTATCATTTTTAACGCCAAAAATTAACATAGTAGTCACAGTTTTATTAAAATCATGACTTCCAAAATGTATAACGCCAAGAAATTTACATAGTTAAGTACAGTTTTATTTAAAACCCTGATGGAGTTCCAAAATGTATTTAATCATGATTCCTATTCAAAGTCAGAAAAATAGGTAGGTATACACTTTTCAAGTAAACATACTTGTACCAAAATGCTCAGTAATGCCTTTCCACATAGTCTGGCCAACGAAAGCAAGCGTGTACAAAAAAACTGCGTCAGATTTGAAAAATCAACAGGTGCAACACTGACTATACACCGAAATAATGAAGTTGATACTTTGATTTTTTACTATTAATGTAACTGGCCTATTATGGTATGTGGCTAGAGTCTAGTCAGTGTTGCAATCTGGTGGTTTTTCAAATTTGACGCCATATTTTTGCGCCAGCTTTCGTTCAGCAGACTCTATCAACATTCCACTACTCACTCAAACAAGCAATGCGTCGCCAGTAGTGTTCGTATTGTATATCAACTGTTATCAACTGTCACAATTGCTATCAAGTAGGCTGTTCTCAGTTTGCGATGCTCCATATCTGATCTTGTGCTAACAGACGCTTGTGTACACGTTTATTTAGACATACTGTTTCTGTTTTCTGGGTCGATGAGTTACTTTGAAATCCGATTACATTAGGAAAAATGAATTGCTCGTACCAACTGAGCTTCTGTACACATGTAAGGGGAAGATCGCGGGTTTAAGCCCCGCCAGAGCAATTCATTTTTCTGATGTTCTAACTTCAGAAGGTCAATTATTTTCCTGATAAAAAGATGTTAAAAATTCTGTCTCGATCTGTCAAATACGGTATTCTAGTGAAACAATTTTCAAGAACATTGTCATTGAGGTCGTATTTTACCGGATTTTCTTACAAGATTTGGCCCCTTATCAATTTTCATTTCCATCCGTTTTTGACATTTGAGAGGTTTAAAATAGATAGAAAACGTATTTTGAACAAATTTTTATATATAAATTACGAGAATTGGCCTTCTATTCTTTTGAGGAATACAAATGGGATCCCTCCTCTTGGCATACAATTTTAAGGCTAAAATGTTTTGGCACAATGAATTTATACTTTTTTCGCATAGTAATCCTACTGCATAATAATCCTTTGGCATAATGCAAATGTTAGCATAACTATCATTTAGTATAATATGTTTTGCCATAAGAAGGAATTACATAAATTTTAAAGACTGTTTTTAGGACAGTCACTACACAACCCGACTTTTTATTTTATTTTACCACCTTATTTATGCTCACAAATTTTATGCTTAAATATGATTATACTAATTTTATTTATGATTAAGACAAATATGCTAAATTTGTTTTAGGATAAAAAAATTATGCAAAGTATCATTAGTCTAAATTACATAACATAACATACATAACATAAACTCACGCCTGTATTCCCCGAAGGGGTAGGCAGAGGTACTAGCACCCACATTTCGCCAGTTTATGTTTAGGTCCCAATGTAATAGGTGGCGAGCCTATTGCCATTAACCGGACACTTATAAACCTGCGATAAAAACACACATAACTTCGAAAAGCATCGAAAAGTCATTGGTCTGTGCCATGGTAAACCTGGGATCGAACCCGGGACCTCGTCTCAGCAGTCCATTACCCATACCACAAGGCTACCGCAGATGTTTGCAGTCTAAATTACCGTATGCCAAAATATTTTATGGTTATTTTTTTATGCAAATTGACCACCAACCAATAAAAATACTTACATACAATCATAAAACGCTATTCAATGCATCATATTCCTCAGTATTAACAAGTCAAATGATTCATACATGAACCTAATCGGCGCTAATAAAAAACTCAACTGCCCCAACCCGGCTCGAACCGGCGACAGTAATGAAGGAATGTTTTGTAGCTAATCACCGCACAGACATTAATTTGTTCGTTTGTTTGTGTTCATCTGCAATATGACAGCGTTTTCGTTTTATCTGACACTTGGGGCCCTTTCTGTTGGCAATTTATATTTCAGTCGATGAATACTTGTACAGTGGAGGAACTTATGAGCGCCTCCAGGTGGCGGCACACTGGGAACATAGAATCTGAGAGTTGTGGCGCCGTCGCGCGTCGATTCGACGGCGAAAAAGAAAAAGACGATGAATTTTTGAAGCAATGATGCTAATTTTTCCTATAAATCTGATTCCTAAGTTGCCGTAGCCCTAAGGACTTATGCGGAAGTAGAATTTCACAAGCCTTGGATTGGCCTTTATCCTCACCTGACCAATGAAGTCTGTGAATGACCAATGAAGTCAATTTGACTTCACCTCGCCTGATGTTAACCTAAAGGCAAAGTATCGGAAAGAGTGTCACCATCGTAAACATATACCATGTTAACAGTGGTGGCACTCAGCTTGACGACCTCATTAGATGCCTTTTCACGCCCCGCTGAAAGGACCCGGGACTGTAGGAAGAAGGAAACACGTGAGCTGGCAGGGAGTTCCAGGTCTTAGTGGTACACGTAGACATAATCCCTTGATTCCTTCTTCATTAGACGAAGAAATATGTCCATGTCGCCATGCCAAGTCCATGGGGTATTCTCGTAATAATGTGTTCAACATCCAATTTTAATCTAATCAAATTTCCCGGATATTAAAAACGATCCGGGGCAGATCATCCGTTAGTAATAATTACAATAAATATCTAAATTATCTTAGGAACCATCTATTAATCACCTTGAAAAGGATGTTGGTACACATTATTAACATGTTTGCGATTGAAATAACCGGTTATTGATATAAAAATCAGGAATTATCCTCGTTCGGAAATTTAGAAAAAAATGCGGCGTGGTGTCGACTGGTACTTGATGACACTAACAGGCACAGTGTCCAATCATGTTAGGCATCGAAACATATTGGTGACTGGACACTGTACCAGTTAGTACCACCTGTGGTATCACCATATACGCTGGTACATGGTGATACCGATACCAGGCTATATTTTTTGGTATCCGTTCATTTTCCTGTTACTTTCTATACTATGTATATTGATCGATGGATTAGGTCATTTTGATACTTAAGAAGTAAATCGTTATCGAATATTTATGTTCTAAGTATTTTCCTTCCATTTTTTTAAAGAATATTAGAACTGAAGTTACTAATATTCCCTCTAACCCCTCAACTAAGCTAAATTACTTGTGCTAGGAGTGGGTTCACGTGGGTAGTAGTGGTAGTGTAATGTAATGTCCAGGATTCGAACCCGGGACCGCTCGATCGTAAGGTAGACTCCTTAACCATTAAGCTACCGACGCTTTTTTCATATGGATCATCAAATTAACTGCAACTCGTCTGATGGTAAGCTGAGGTGCAGTCCATAGAATAGTGACCGTCATTGCAGACCTAGTCTCTTAATGAGTCGTTAAACACACGTGTATATGAAAATATTTCTTAAAATATCACGTTTTGTACGTAGGTAAATAATAAAGAGTATTATGACGCGTGTATGTGTAAGAGATCGCTAAGACAATAATTACTTCGAAGAATATAATGTAGGTTTGTTTGGTTAGCGCATATAGCATTATGCGGCGATGATTTCTAGTGAATTTTGGCTGAAATGACGTCATAATGTGTCATAGACTAATGTTCTATTCACAGACACCACTGTACCTGAAAAGTGATCTCTGTGTATGATAAATAATTACTTATAACTCTGCTACATTTTTGATGAACTATTATGGAACAAGTTTTGCTAATCCAGCGATATGGACGCATTTGCAGAGCACAATGGACGACGTTGCCGTTTCTCGTAATAATAGTCATAGTTTTTTATTTTCAATACAGAATATTACAATTATTTTTTATAATTGAATAATAATTCTACTTAAGCTAAGTTAACCACAGGGCTAACCCAGGACCAGCACTGTAGGCAAAGGTGTAATCAATACCCACTTTTCGCCACTAGGTTTCTTACGAGCCGAATTACAGCTTGGTAATAAAAAAGTGGGGCTAAAAACATTGATAACGTAATGTATATGTTTATATATACGCCTCTGCCTACCTCTTTGTGGACATATAAAATATCTAAGCATGTATTACCCATAGTTATGAAATAATTTGTTTACAGTTTTATCTGTTTATATAAATTAGAGGCACGTCAAAAATTTCCACCATATTCTTTCCTAAACAATGTTCACTAATTCTTCTGTAAATATAGATGTGTGTTCTTTTGTCTCCCTTATCTCTGACACTGGTAGCCTGATTTTAATATAAGCAGTATCAAAATATTTGAGCCAACTACACAGTCATCCCCAAATGCCAGTTAATATTTAAATGTTAACAAATATTATGTTGTTTTATCTTTAGGTCATTGACTTAGAATCTTTTTGAGTGCATTACACTGGATGAGGTTGGGTTTCAGGAGTATTATTCTGTTCAGAATCGAGGTTTATTCGTAACGTGAATAGTAAGTTGGCCGCTGTAAGGCATATTTAGCAAAATGGGGCTATATAGAACAGTCACAAGCACCCTGCGACTGCGGGGCCTCATCCACACTTGCTCTCTTTCCCATTGTGCCCTTCCACCTGTACCATCGCAGACCTGTGCAGGGCAACAGACATTGCTGTGGCCGTAGCCAGGTACTGGGCCGACATAATTTAATAGATTGATGAGCCATTGACACGAAGAAGAAGAAGAACGTGAATAATTAGTTGATTTCAATTGGTTAGCGTTGGTAGCTTAGTGGTTAAAGGAGTCGGCCTTACGATCGAGAGGTCCCGGGTTCGAATCCTGGCCATTACACTACCGACGTGAACCCACTCCTAGCACAAGCAATTTAGCTTAGTTGGAGGGGTTAGAGGGAATATTAGTAACTTCGGTTCTAATATTCATTTAAAAAAAAAAAGACGTAAAACTAAAATATTTAAACGCGTATGTATTTACATTATCTTGCGTACTGTACAGTAGATTTTTAAAAATAAAATACGTATAAAGTAGGAATTAATGTCAAAAGCAGCATCTACCAGTCAATTTTACAGAAAAGGTGAAAGCTCCAGACTCCGAAAGCTTCGGAGGCGAATGGGATTAACGCTAAGATGAAGAATAATTATAATAATAAATATTCCACAACATTCTTCACAACGCTATCTAGGACCCAGCTTAACTAGCTTGTGTTATGGAACCTAGAATGCGGATGAACATACATAGATACTTTTTTTTGTAAATACATACATATTATACATAGACACCTAGACCAATGCAAATAGCCATATTCATGCATACAAATATTTGCACTGAGCGGGGACCGAACCCGCGCCCACTGCGTGGCAGTCGCGTGCACTACCGCGACGCCACCGAGGCTACTAAGGGTTACAGAAAAGTTAAGGGCGTAAGGACTAACCAAAGCGAAATCGTATAGAACTTATTCCGTTTCTGTATAAGTGATAACTTTGCGTGATGCAGAGATAAATTATAGTGCTCGAAGTGTGTTGATGAAATATCGTTATTAAATAACGTTATTATAAAAGCAGCTAACGTTGACGTGCTGTCTGATCTTACTCCGCCGGATAACCGCAACGATGTTGTAAAAACGTAGCTCAAAAGACACGGTTATTAATCGCAGTCATAACAGCTGATTTTAACCTTACTTCTAAAAGTGGATGCCGCGGCTATTTCTGTTGAGAACGCTTGTTGAATACGTCATACTGTTCCATGTGTCTGGAGCTAGACGGTTGGTTTGTTCCTCTTTGGACTAAGAGTTAACGCCTTAATTATGTGGGATTTTGAGTTCGCAGCGAGGGGATGATGCATGGAAGCGTAATGACTGAAAATGTGAAGTTTACATTAAATTCTGTAGCAGAGGATCAATTTTTTTTATACCACTTAGGTGGCAGACAAGCACACGGCCCACCTGATGGAAAGTGGCTACCGCGGCCTATGGACGTATGCAACAGCAGATCATAAGGGGATTATATAGGACAATTGTAACAGGATATAAATGCAGAAGGGATAGATACAGAAGAAAGTTACGGGGTTCTTCAAGAAGGGCATTAGAAGGTTTCTTCGGGGTAGGCAGCACGTGTAACTGGGGTTGCATACGTCCATAGGCCACGGTAACGACTTTCCATCAGGTGGGCCGTGTGCATACTTGCCTGCCACCTAAGTGGTATAAAAAAAGTTCCTTACACATGAATTTATTTGCAAGTTGTGTAAAAACATACTGTGGTGAGGAAATGGAGCAAACGATGAGCTTTAGCCTCTGCCTGCGAGGATAACTTTATTTTTCCGTCTTCTTGAATAATTGCAATAAAAAATGTTAATGTTATATTTCAATGTGATGGTTAAAAATTCAGTACCGGGAATGAAACAGCTTTTTTAAGAATATTGAAGAGATCTCAGACTAAAAGAATCGATGAACTGAGCAACTCACGTGTTTCCTTCTTCCTACAGTCCCGGGTCCTTTAAACGGGGCGTGAAAAGACATCTAATGAGGCCGTCAAGCTGAGTGCCACCACTGTTAACATGGTATTATGTTTCCGATGGTGACCCTCTTTCCAAGACTTTGCCTTTGCTTAACATCAGGCGAGGTGAAGTCAAATTGACGTGTCCTATATAAAAAAAACTAATGTTTCGTGAACACGATGATACAAAGTTGATACTTATCTTTTTAATTAAAAAAACTAAGATAATAAATAGGTATGCCTATTTTAGCTAAACGTAAATTTCCATTACATTTTGATTTTGAGATCTAGTCTGAGCTAAGTTTCAACTCTTTAAGCCCACCATAGTGTGTACGTCATTGTACATGCGTCCATACCTAAATTTGTCTACCTGGTCACAACTCAGTTACAAAGTGGAGCAAAGCTAACGTCAGCTTTCATGACGGCATGTGACGTCACAAATGCGATTTCAAACTAATTTTAAGTACATTGTATACGCGGCGACTGTGCCAATTGCGTATGCGCAGATGCGTAAGTCCAATCTACAACACCCATCTGGTGATGATTCTCAGAAATAACTAATCTTTGTTTGTGATTCCAGTGAAGATTTTCAGTCGTAAAATTGTGATTGTTTAGTATCAAAATGCTTTGATTAATTAATGACACTTACCGGGGGGTAATGAGGTACTTAGTAAGTACAGTCGCTTACAATAGATACGATAGCGTCGGTAGCTTAGTGGTTAAGGAGTCGGCCTAACGATCGAGAGGTCCCAGGTTCTAATCCTGGCCTTTACACTACCGACGTGAACCCACTCCTAGCACAATAAATTTAGCTTGGTTGTCGGGGTTAAAGGGAATATTAGTAATTTCGGTTGCTAACATTCTTTATAAAAAAAACAAAGATAGGAATTCTTAGGCCCTTTAAAATTCATGCCCAAGCCCGAACTACGTAATCATTGCTGCGTAAGAACTATGATAAGAATTGTTGAATTTATCTGAAGGAAATCACTAAATAACTCTTCGATAATTAGGCATTATGGAATTAAACTTTGCAAAAATGTCTTTCGGAAACTTACGAAACCTATAAGGTCAGGCCCCTTATTCTGAGTGACAAACGCGTGTTCGTAAAAGCTGACACATTTAAGTTGGTCTAATTTTATGCCAGTACTCTTTCTATGCTAACCAATTGTAATACATAGTCTTCTCAGGTTACGACTGCATTTTAAAATCGATGTCACTCAGAATAATACCCAGTAGGCCCGAGCGCTCCCGAAGACCGCCGAGGGCCGGCGCAGCTAGCTGTCCACCACAAGGTTAAAGTTTTTGACACATTCTTCTTCTTCTGCTTCTGTCAAATCGATGGCGCTTCTTGCACCAGCATCGATTCGACAGACAGGCGCTTCCGCTCTCAGATTTTATGTTCCCAATGTGCTGGAACCTAGGTTGCGTTCTCGGAGTCGCTCATAAGTTCCCGAGAAATCTCACATTGAAGTTAAGGAACTTACCACCTTATTGCATATATTATATACTAATGCATAGCAACATAAAAATTAAATTAATGTTCTATCAGTGTTTGTCAATATCTTGGAAGCCAAGTAACTTTAAATGTAAATCTAGATTTAATTAATGTAGGTTTAGATAACTTAATCATTGAGCAATATAATTATTTATGATGTTTTATCAAAACACGACATAGTACTAATTTTTCGATTGACGTACAAACGAATGTACAGGTTAAGATAAAAATATTAAAACAGATTATAAGATAACCGACAACCGGCGTGCGCGCATGAAAATGATTATGAAAGTCCAAGAATCGCAGATCGCAGTACGTGGAAAGATATGGTCGCTGCTTACCCCATACACCAATACGAAAAACGTGTGGACCGACGGCTTGACGTACCTACTCTTCGAGGCATGGTAACACCCAGAACAATACAAATAAATATTTCGATGCAGAAAATATTTGCCCTGAGCGAGAATCGAACCCACACCCGTTTGTGGCACTACCGCCATGCTACAGTAAATAAATAAATAAATAAATATTCCACACAACATTCCACACAACGCTATCTAGACCCATGGTAAGCTTAACTAGCTTGTGTTACGGAATCTAGAATGCCAATAAACATACATAGATACTTTTTTTTGTAAATACATACATATTATACACAGAAATGCCCAGACCAAAGAGCCATATTCATGAATACAAATATTTGCACTCCTGCGTGGCTGTCGCGTTCACTACTGCCAGGCCACGGAGGCTTTAAATCTCTAAATCTAATTTACTCTAAAATTAAATCCTTTGAATAAAATCCTGCTAAAAATGGAATTCCACATAAAGCTATATTAGAAATATTTATACATAAAGATGTTAAAGGAATATATTTATTAACTCCTCCTATAAAACGAATATCTTGTATATCTTATCTCTTAGTGGTGGCTGAATATACGATGACACTAGTGTGTCACTGGTCTGTCTGCAAAATGTTTTTATTTCGCTCTTTCTCATCATAATGCATGATTATTAATTTTCTGAATCGGATAACAAAAAGCGTATATTGATTTTCGTATATGTAGTGTATTGTCTAATATAAAGCGTTTTTTTGCTTTTAATCAGTATCGGTACTTGAATGGTGACCACAATGTTGCCATTTATAAGAAAACATAAGAAAAATTCAGCTTTGATAGATTAGAGATTAACTTCGTCTAGTTTTTCTTATTTTCGCGTTGGCCCAGTGGTGGTTTTTTGTGTCTGTGTTTCTTACTCTTATTGCTTCGTTTGTTTTTGTTTCTGAAAGATTATAATGTGTAAAAAGACATGCAATAGTAATGCTATTTGTACTGTTTTCAGGTACAATCTAAAATCCTAGTATACAATACAGAGTTGCTACAAAAACTGGTACCTAACGTAACATGCTTATTTTTAGGGTTTTCGCTCTCAGACCTTGGATATATGCGTTCAGATGTAAATCTTCACGTATCTAATACACAATTTTAGCTTCAACCCTAACCGTCTGGCCGTCTGGCCAATTAGTCTTTCTATTTTTGATCAGAGAAGTACAGCGCGCGGCAGACGCCGACCGTCTCTAAAATGGCCAAAAGCCGCGGTTAAATATTAATGAATTACGCCATAAAGTAATAATGGCGGTTTAGACATAAAATAGTGACATAAAATTTCGCGCGTACTATTTTGGCGCGCTCGGTACGCCGACGCCATGTTTTAACAATTGAGAGTGTAGTAAAATGTGATTTATTTCTTACGTGATAAGGTTGTTTTTTCAGTGTTGTTGTGTAGTGTGATTGGCCCGTGTCTGGTCGATAGTGTTTTGTTATGATGCTCAAGTTCTGGCCGCTGTTTGTTTTGGATGGCGCGCGGCGCTGTGCGCCCGAAAACTGTGAGATACTGTTGTTTCTTTATATTGTGGATAATTGTTTGAAACTCATGATAATAAATAGATAAAGTGAAGGAATAGGACGTTCCCATATATCGGAATTAACGTCGCTATAGTAAACTTTTTCGGTACCTATAAGTAATATTGGTTACTTAACGAAATAAACCCATGGAAATAAACATAAGAATAAACTTAAAATGTGTTAACAGAAGCATTCACTTTTTATAACAACAATAGATTTTACTAAATACTTTTTTTAAGAACTTGATTCGGATCATCAAAAGTAAATATAATTTTGAATAATCCTTCATTTACAGAAATTTTTCTAACTGATTTGTTCTGAAATATTATAAGATTTTAGGCACCAAACTTTCAGAGTATGTTAGTGTGTCAGTCCGTAATCACAAAATATAAAGGATCTGTCTTAAAAACTGTATTAGAACCGGATATAAAGAAGATTTGGTATCAATACTTTTAACAGCGTATATCCCGACAGAGTCTCTTATCATAGGATTTGGATGCTGCGTATGGGATTTAGTTATCATGAATGTCAACCATTATTAAGATTACGGAGATCGATATAAGTATCAACAGATACGTGTGATAAGGTTGGATTATAAGTTCTGACTAAGCATACCTTTTTTTTTCATGTGGAAATCCCCACGGATACCTCCCCCGCGGAAGCCGGAAGAGTTGTCGACTGAGGGTCGTGGTGCTAGGCCGGAGGTGAGGTTGTCTTCGACATATCCCTTGCTCCCCGGCTGACCCAGGGCCATCCCTTACGGTCTGGCATGGCGGGGGATAACGGTATCCCCGACTCGCCCCCGGAATGGGGAGGCGTGCTTCTCAGCGCAACTCCGGATCACAGCGCGCCGCTGGACTAAACATACCATTATGACATTGGACGGCTTATGTGGCGTAGCAGTAGAGTATTCGTCAATCGCAGGCTCGAATCCCGCTCAGTACAAATATTTCCCAATTGCCGAGATTGGGAAGACGGATGTTAGTCGCTCCCGTAAGACCCAAGATCAGCCAAATTAAGAGTAAGGGTGATAGAGCGTGGTGATCTCTAGAATCTACTTCTATATCACCATCATCTTTGCTTTAGTCTCGGTTGCGGCCAGGGTTTTTTTATGGAATAGGGAGGCAAACGAGCAGATGGATCGCCTGATGGGAAGCGATCACCGCCGCCCATGGGGTGTCCAACACCAGAGGAGTCACAAGTGCGTTGCCTTCCTTTTGTAAGAAAGTACGCTCTTTTCTTGAAGGTTTGATGGTCGTATTGTTTCGGAAATACCACTGGTGACCGTTCATTCCACAGTTTATTTGTGCTAGGCAGAAAGTTTCTCAAGAAACGCACAGTTGTGGACCGCTAACCGTCCAGATAATGAGTGTGGAACTGCTGTCGCGTGGAACGATGGCGGAAAGAGGCGGCGTGGATCAATCCGAACAATTCCTCGGAGCACTCCCCATAGTATAGGCGCTAGAAGATGCAGAGCGATGCCACATCTCTACGCAGTGCCAATTCCCTATATAGAACCGTCTTGATATAACAGCTATTGACAGCCGGGTCTTTGTGAAACTCTTATGCCACCTAAGTGGTATAAAAAAAACTGAAGCGCTGAGATGAAATACACTAAGCGGGGTCACCCATCCAAATGGCAACAGTCCCTAGAGTACAACTTCTATACCTACATCATTAAACTGAGTCCCATCGATCATCTTTTTTACTACACACAATTTTTTTTTCTAACTAATGGTATACATTCGACAACATTTAGTAAAGTTTATTCCTAGAATAAACAGGCAATATCACTCACATATTGGCTGTTTATTCTAGGAATAAACTTTACTCGCGCTTGTTCGAATCGACCCTATCAGGTACGTAATAAATTTAGGGGCTTTCCAAAATCATAATAAACATTGTATGATTTTGGGAAGTTATTCGTTATTTCTAGATAGCGGTTCTTTTATACACATTTTATTACTTTGTATAGATTTCATATCTAATTTCTAGAAATTGTAGTGGTGAATAATAAACGACTTCCGATTAAGGCTTGCCAATAAAGTTAGAAACATCTGTATAGAGCCTTATACCTAAATACGTGTATATTCACGACTATAAACCCCTGAAGGCAGAGCTGTATTCACACCCAGATTTAGCCAACTATGATTATCAGTCCCACGTAATTGGGGGCGAGCTTATTTCCCTTCAAACGAGCACTTTTGTGGGTTATAGGTATGTTTACTGTCGGATGGAGAACACCCTTAATCGCTTTCAACGACACCCCATAAATAATTACCTAGTAAAGACGAAACCCCAGCAGAAGCCGCCTGACACCCCAGCAGAAGCAGGCCACGGTGGCGGTGCGCTAACAAGCGCGCCTCCCCGTTCCGAGGGCGAGTCGGGAACACCGTTGGCCCCCTCCCGTGGAGGGCTAGACCGTAAGAAATGGCCTTGGGTCAGCCCGAGTGCGAGGGATATGTCGAAGACAACCTCACCTCCAGCCTAGCACCACGATCCTTAGTCGGCGTACGGTTTTAGTCTGTTCAAGTCCGACATAACCTGCCCATCCGGCTCCGGCGGGGAAGGCATCCGAGGGGATTTCTCCACGAAAAAAAGAGGCGATTTGTTAGTTATAAAAAAAACAATAGTAAAAATAGAAGTCAGATTCTCAGATTCATGAACGGCGATGGTTATCATATTACTTATAGTATTTTTTACTATTGTTAGTATCATAGCATCGACAGTAATAGTGAGAATTTGTTTACCAACATAATGGATTATTGTTAAGGTCAAACTTGTTGTTATTAAGGCTGTATTTTAGCTTAATTAAAACGACCTTGATACTATTATATTATTCTACCTACTTGGTGCTAGAGTACCTAATTTTTTTATAGACGACCCGTCAATTTGATTTTACCTCGCCTGTTGGTAAGCTAAAGGCAAAGAGGCTCACCATTATGCATACGTACTACCGTGTTAACAATGGTGGCCCTCAGATTGACAGCCTCATCAGATGCTTTTTCACGCCCCGCTTAAAGGACCCGGTACTGTAGGAAGAAGGAATCACTTGAGCTGGTAGGAAGTTTCAGGTCTTGACGGTACGGCTTATTAGTATTTTAGTCATACATACTTAGTGTTAGCAGGCTGTACAAATTCACGATATTTACTCAACTTAAACACTTAAATTATACAGGGGCAACGCTGCCGTTTGTCTCTAATACTTCCCGAGGCGGAAGCGGCCCTGTAAAAGGGCTGCTCGGCAGCTCACCACGTGAAGCCTCCCTATTAGAGGGCACAGAGGAGTGGTATTGGGCAGGCTGGTTCCCCGAGAGCCGGAGAGGTGTCAAGTACGCCGCTTGTCACCCGAGTAAGGGCAGGATTGTATGACGCGTGCCCATCTCACTTTCCTGTATACGATGGGGCCATCTTTCATCTGCCTAGGTGCGAGGGATATGTCCAACAACCCTTACTTTCTTCTTTGCACTTCGACCCATAGAAGGCGTGCGTTTTAGTCGTTTAGTAGACCGTAACCGAACGTAAAAAAAGGGGCCGTCTTACATTTCATCATCTTGCATGGTCATCTACGGTACGACGGATATGCCAGAAACGGGGTCTGCGGTAGCCTAGTGGTATGGGTAATGGACTGCTGAGACGAGGTCTCGGGTCCGATCCCAGGTTTACCATGGCACACACTAATGACTTTTCGATGCTTTTCGAAGTTATGTGTGTATTTATCGTATAAATATTTATCGTATATTGTGTATAAATATTTATATTAATGGCAATAGGCTCGCCACCTATTACATTGGGACCTAAACATAAACTGGCGAAATGTGGGTGCTAGCACTTCTGCCTACCCCTTCGGGGAATACAGGCGTGAGTTTATGTTATGTTATGGGGTTTAACACAGTTTGCTACATAATACAGATGACTACTCCTCTGAGTGTGTAATACTCAACATTGCCAGTTTCATGAATAAAAAGATCAGTTAAAAATAATTTGCATAACTATACAAACCAAGGTATACCTCAAGACACGTATTTTGGACCTAAATCGCGAAACAAACGAGGCCCTGACGCGCGCGGATTGTTTTATAATAAATCGAAAGGGCACTCGCATCCAGGTTCCATGGTAGGGATCCGGCAAGGATCCAGCGTGTCGTCCGCATAGCAAGTGACGGCGGGCGGCACCGCCCGCGAGCTCACCGCGAAGCACCCAGTCGTAAGTCGTAACCGATGTTCGATAGGAGCGATCCCAGGACCGATCCCTGCGGAACACCGCTCGACATCTCTCGCCGACCGAGTCCGGTCGCCGTTGGGTAGACGACTGCTCTCTCTGACATACTTAATGAACTATGCTTGGTGAAATTAAGCTCGTCTACCACCGTAGCACCCCGTGCTATCCTCAAAAGACACCCAAGAAACATGTGCTGCGCGTATAGAGCACAATATATATTTCCCAAGCAATAGTAAAACTAAATTCCGTGAAATTCCTTCATTCCTCAAGATGGAAGACACAAAACCTTCAAGGCGCCCGTCAACATTCACAATGGAGTTAAAACAACATTTCATTTGGTTTATTATTTCATTCTTATTCGTCCATAGGCTGTGTAGGTTTTCGTACATCCTAGTTATTATAATTATGTAAATATTTATTTATTTGGTCGAACATTACGCGGAACTACTGAACATATTTTAAAATATTTTTTATAGCGTAGTGTTCTTTAACATCTATATTATGTGAGAGTACTATTAGTTATTCTGTGGTGAGAGATGGTTTTGATGTATTCGTATTGTAAAAAGGAAAGACTACGAGAGGCTTTTCTTATCTTTGCCTGCAAAGTGGAACATAGGGATATAACCAGTCCATTTCTTGCCATAGGGTTCGTACAAGAAAACTGAGGGATAGTGTAGGTCAAACAGCTCAAAAAATCGTAGCAGGATTACATAAACTATTGAGTTTCACCCTCTAATCACGAGGATAATAAACATATACCTATATAAGTAGAGAATTATACTTATATTTGAGTATGAACGAATAATGCAATGTTTCCCTCTGCTGTTAGTAACATGCGAGTACTCAGTAACCATAGTAATAGCTTACCATTACAAGCGTTTACTTAATTAAGGTAGAAAAATAATTTGATCGGTCCAGGCGGGATTTAAACTCGCGAACCTCCAACTTTGGCCACTAAGCTACCGGACCCCATCCGAAATAATTCAAATCTTTCCTTATATATCCGTCTTTGGGGCGATAAATTCGTTCTGTTTGAACCCCGTCTGGACCGATCAAAAATGTTTCCTGTCTCAATCAATTTAAATACTTAGTCAGCATACTAAATATCAACAAAAAATGTTTTTTTGAACCAAATAATTATCATTTCTTCCACCAATCAGAGACGGCGGCGGCGCGGCGCGCTATGGAAAAAATCCATACTAATCCATACTAATATTATAAATGCGAAAGTAACTCTGTCTGTCTGTCTGTCTGTCTTTCTGTCTGTCTGTATGTTACGCTTTCACGCCTAAACCACTGAACTGATTTTGATGAAATTTGGAATAGGGGTAGATTAGACCTTGAGAAAGGACATAGACTATGTCGAGTCGCGGGCGAAGCCGCGGGCAAAAGCTAGTTATTAAATAATTACGTCTTCACTTGTTTAAAGCAAAGTCGCTTCCTGCGTCGCTATGTCCCTATGTATGCTTATATCTTCAAAACTACGCTACAGATTTTGATGCGGTTTCTTTTAATAGATAAAGTAATTTAAAGTAAGGCTCCTTTTAAGAAGGGTTATATTATATGTAAAATTAAATACATGCTTAAAATATAGTAGAGAGTACAGCGGGAACGGAATCGGACGCCACGCGGGTGGAAAAAATTGGCGGAACTAAGTTCGCCGGGTCAACTATTAATAATAAATTAGTAATCATAAAATTATTATTATTAATATTTATTTTATTGGACACATTGGGAGAGGTCTATGTCCAGCCGTGGACTGCGATAGGCTAATTCATTGATTGATAAATTGATAATAATATAATGCAAAAATAATAATATTATTGACGTACTATTAATAAATACATAGCTATATTTTTTTTAAACATATTTTTAACAGCCGCCATGTTCCTGTATATAAGAATAATACATCATTGCTACCATGGTACTATAACCTCCAAAACCTTTATCAGTTGATCAAAAGACACATGTCGCAATAGGCATCGATCAACACGCGAGGACAGTTCGCGGCGCACGCGCATCGTATTGTAACAATTGAGATAATGGACGCCTGAGCACTTGATCGTTCTCGTTTATTTCTCGTACGTTCGTACGTGTAATATTATGTTTATCTGTGTATGCCGAAAATGTTGTGGATAGGGCCGATCCCTTTTGGCATATTCATCACTAGCTTTTGCCCGCGGCTCCGCCCGCGTGGAAGTCGGTTATCGCGACCAAACATAGCCTATGTCCTTTCTCATCGTCTAATCTACCCCTATACCAAATTTCATCAAAATCGGTTCAGTGGTTTAGGCGTGAAAGAGTAACATACAGACAGACAGACAGAGTTACTTTCGCATTTATAATATTAGTATGGAGTATGGATTAATTCGGATGGTAAAATGCTAAGGTGCAGTCCAAAAGATACGTACCACCATAGTGGCACCACTATTGGCTATTAACTTTAAAATTTTCACGCCCGCTTGAAGAACCCAGGACTGTAGGAAGAGGAATCCAAAGCTTGCGCTTCATAGTCCGCTGTCCAGCTTTCGGAGAGTTGGTTTATCTTGGCTTTTACGAGAGTGATGGCCGTATGATGGCCAACCCCAGGAAGAAAGTCTTTCATTTGTAAAATGTACCTTCCGTAGTCCGCCACACTACTCTAAAAATCTACTTATACCACGACTAACGAGTGAACCGAAAGGGATGGCCCTGGATCAGCCGGGGTGAGAGGGATATGTCGAAGATAACCTCACCTCCGGCTACGACCCTCGGTCGGCGTCCGGTTTTAGTCGCTTCGAGTCCGACATAACCTCTCCTTCCACCTCGGGCGGGGGAGGTATCCGAGGGGATTTTCGCACGAAAAAAATAAATAAAGATGGCAGGCAAAAATGGATGACTTGGGCCTTGAAAATCTAAATACTTAGAGCTCAATACACCTCAAGTCGTGATTATTAGTATGACAGAGTTCGAACCTGTAACCTCGACTTGCAAGGTAGCAGCTGTAATCATGATTAAGTACCATTTTAGTACCTCTGCCTTTATTCCCCATGGTCTTAAACGTTTATGAGTTTCTATTGTTTTCTTGAGAAATTTATTTTGCAATCAGATATTATGGCTTTATTATTTACAGTTAGATTTTGTCCGCGTGAAATACTGGCTGACCCAGGGCCATAGTCATCATAGTCCCTCGGTTGTAGAAAACAAGGTGTCCTCACCTTGCCCTCGGAAAGGACTCCTAGTAGGACAGGCGGCTCCACCGGTCACCCCCAGGCCAGTGTCAGCGCTCCGACGTCCGAGGTCGTTCTGCGACCTCCGACGTCCGGTTTGCCTTCGCTCTTCGCGGGCTTCCCTGGCCCGGAGTCTAGTCCAACCCGACCGGCCACCTCCACAGAAGGAGGCGGACGCACCCCAAGCGTTCGCGCATCGTACCATCGCTGTGAGTAAAGTGGCGAGTTTGAGAGCCGCCACTAGGACCCGCCTCGGCGTGTCCCACGCCGGGCACTCGGTCAGCGTGAGCAGCTCTGTGTCCTCGCTCGCATCACAGTGATGGCACTCGGACTCCGGATCCTATACAGGTAACTCCCGAAACACCCGTGTCCGGTAATCACCTGCGTCAGCCGGTACGAGAGGCTACCGTGTGGCTTGGTCGCATAAGTCGTAGCTCCCACTCAGCTACCATGTCCCGGTGGAGCTGGGACCTCACGGCCCGAATTTCTCCAGGCTCGGGTTCTCCCCGTAACTGCTCCCGCGCCTCCTTTCGATACCGATATAGCATCGAAAGGGCTCTCGAGTCTCGAGTCATCATTATCATCATGCATGTCTGAATAGTGTCAAGCGGAAAGATTTGGCCTCTATCCATGCAAAGAAGAATTCCTATTCGTATCAGTAAAAGCACATCATTAATTACCTACAGAACCCATGCATGACCCTTTCTACGCCAATTCATCACGCATACTTTCATTTTCGTTCCATTCAATCGATAAATTAGCCTCAGCATCTGTTTCCCTACACTACTAACCTCAGAACAAGTATAAACAAAATCAAACAGCACCATGTTCCGAGAAGGACGTAAAGAACAGCCATGGCGATTGCATCACGCATCTATATATATTTTCAGAAGCAATTTACCTGCTATATACCTGATTACACTGATAACTGCGCCGGCGCCGGTCCACGACCATAGCGTACTAGCTGTCAGTGTCATTCAGATCGCCTTAGCGTACGGACGCGTAGTGCCGCTTGCGTAAATAGCGCCACGTGTTTTTGTGAGTAAATAATCAGTGATGACCAATTGTAAACGATTGATATAGTACTGTGTTTAGTGTCTTAGTGAACGGTTTAAGTGTCTAAACTGGATTGCACCTCCAACGATTGTATTTCAACCACGGTACGATAAAGGCGCTTTGTTTATTTGCGTATATATTATGTCAATATTGATCTTCAATTAACAATTTTACAGCTTCAAACAAGCTGTAATTAATAAGTAAATTGTAAGTCAGACATACATGTTTTAATTGTTTCGAGTTGTCAATGAGAGTATGTTTAAGTTGATTTATGTTTGTGTGAACTATAGGCATCTATAGGTTCTTATTTCTGTTATCTTAAGAGCGATAATTGAAACGCAAATTGTAGTTTTCGATAATATATTGAGTAACACTGATAGTGTTCTATCAATAAATATAATCAATGGAAAAATTAACCGGTTGTTTAAAGAAACGTATCTAGCTACGTTTATTGGCGGAACATCTACATTGTTCACTTAAAATTGATATAACTATACATTTGCATGCATTAATATTGCGAATAAAAACTTTCAATGTCTCGTCTAGCCTTGAGTACTTTTTTCACGTTTTACATTACTTTTTGTTCCGTTTTTATTCATTGTCAATTATTAAAAAATCTTTAATTTGTTGAATCGATGACAAGTTATGGTCAATTAATTGTCTAAAGCTATTGTCCTTAAACAGTTTGGATTCCTTAATTTATATCGATTGACATTATTGTGAGAATTGTCGATTGAAACATTAGGGACAGTAACATTAATAAAATTTGACATAACAATGACGTCATCGTCTTGTGTATCCTTTACAAATTCAGAGTCGGATTTCAGTCTAAGAAATGACTGAACTGCGATATTTTATGTGAAACGACTACTAACAGACCTTCACAAGACACTAGCGATATCAAAGTATGTAATGACTAATGACACAACATTGAAATGATAAATGACTGTAGAAAAATAACAAACAATAAACCATATATTGCAACAGATGCCCAATAAAATGAAGAAGAAAAACATATCGATTGCATTACCATACTTAATGCAGATAAACACATATTAGAAAGTTACCCAAAGTTAAACAGAGCCATATACACAATTAGTATGTGTCACACATCCTTATAAAGAATTCAGTCCGCATATCTGAATTATTTTGTTGCAAACATTTGTTTAAGCAGTCAACAACACAGTATGTTAACCTGTAAAGGTACAGATAGGATCGAAAGTCGATGAACAATTATCTCCTATTACTAATCCATTAATGCTATTTGCCGGGGTATTGTCATCGTATTCAGACCCTCTAAACAAGTAGCAATACGTTTGTAGTACAGAATAAAATTTTGACATACGTTGACAGCTGTCATAAACGTCAAAATATGTGCCAATCCTGTACATTCCTCCTTCTGTCATCAGCATTGGCTCTCTGATAGAATGTTACGTCATTAATTATAATGTTTACGTTTGCGATCTATTGTTTTCTTTTTTATTGAGGTTCACAGGATCTATTTTTACGACGGAGAAGCTGGCGTGGCATGAGTTAGCTAGTGGCTTCTATTATGATTTCTTAATCTTGATTTTGTTAATAACATTTTGTATCTGTATTATACTAGTAACAATCTGACCCTGTCGAATTAAAAATTAGTCACTCTTTCTTGTTGGCAATTTGGTTATTAGGTAATATGATCAGGAAAGCTTCGTATCGCCAATTTTTTAACGCCCGTATGGTCTCTCTCCCGTCCCGTTGCACCCTCTGCTATATTAAGCACGTATTATACATATATAAATTTTCTTCTTGAATTACTCTATCTATTAAAAACCCGACTACCGAAAAATCGCGTTCTAAGAAGTGACAAACAAGAAAAGGAATATCAAGGATAGCCGTGGTCGTATGCCACCTTTCCCTAGAATATACAATATATTTTGTTAGAGTAAGTGGCATACGACCACGGCTATCCTTGATATTTTCTTGTTTGTCACTTTTTAGAACGTGATTTTTCGGTAGTCGGGTTTTAGTTTTAAACTTTATTTTTTATTTGAATTATTTTGGGGCAAGGTAAAGCTAATAATTTATACATATTTGAAATGTGCTCATCAAGCACTTTCATTTGATACCAAACACGGCATATTTATCTCAAATTTATTTTTTAACATAGTACTTTATGAGCGCTAGAGGGCGCCACATAAGATTGAGTAACACGTCATATAGCCTATAACCATCGGACGATCAAGCCCCTTGTAACGATACCTCATTTGTCCAGTTCTAATAAGTAGTTGTGGAGCTATGAGGGAACAAATGAACATACATACACACATACATACATAGCCTGTCAAAATCATAACACTCCTTTTGGCTTCGCCGTAGTCGGGTAAAAAGAAACCGCTTCAAAATCTGTAGCGTAGTTTTGAAGATATAAGCATACATAGGGACGGACACACAGCGACAGCAACTTTGTTTTAAACTATTTCGTGAAGAGCACACATGATGGTAGCTTGTGTAAAATCCGAAAACCATTTTAAAGCTGGTTTTTAGTTTCAAATATGCTATGTATATGTTTTTCACGTCTAGTTTCAAAAAATACGGGTTTATTGGTAAAAGGGACCGCGTTACGTTATAGGAACGGGTAACTATAGGTATCATCCAAAAGTGTTTTACATGTTTTGTTACTACATGTACTCACTATGCTAATCGTTTAAAACTGAACATTTAGTAAGTCAACTTGCGATAATTAGTACATTGTACTCTTTACAGTTAGCGATACGATGTAAATTAATCGTTCTTCTTAGCATTTCACTCGATATAATAATATAGTCGGTTTCAGTAGCAATGTAACCATAGCTATCGTTTTTAATTATTAATTTCCATTAATATAGCATTTAATTGGATATAATCGATTTCAGTAGCAATGTAGCTATCGTTTTTCTATAAATTATATTCTTTTCGATTTCCTCAGTCATTTCCTTTTTTACTGTGTCCTCTTTTAGTACTCATCGTGGACATGTCTAGGTGCTATTCGCTCAGGTGCTATTCAGCTGGTTGCTCTAAGTGGACTACACCATAATATTATCGGAAATCATCGTCTTTTTTTCCTCCTAAAGTTTTTTTCAAAAATCGTTCTAATTGAATTTTTTATAATGAGAAATCTTAAAAAGTTACGCACATTTTTAGACGCCCCAAACATTTTTTATAGATTTTTGGGTTGTTGACAGTTTTCAATATACTCAAATAATTGTCTAAAATTCAGCCCTAGATTACCAGGCCCAAGTTTATATGGATTACATATTTATAAGGCATCTAATGAGGCTTTCAAGCTGAGTGCCACCACTGTTAACATGGTAAATGTTTACGATGGTTAGGTACCCTCTTTCCGAGACTTTGCCTTTAGCTTAACATCAGGCGAGGTGAAGTCAAATTGACGTGTCCTGTATAAAAAAAGGATTGGTTTTCTCCTTTAATACAAAATATTTGTATTGTTTCAAAAGCAACCAATTGCATGCTAGAACCGCCATATTACTTCGGCAGATAGACCCACGAGTTAATTAGCTAAACAAGCTGAATTAGCAATATAATTATATACGTCGCCTAGCCGCAGACTGTTGGGCCAATTGGCTGTGTTTGTATTGTGTCCATGCCATTAATATAATATTTATATCAGTATTCATACTGTTGGTTCCCGGCAGAGTTAGGAGAATTAAAAATAAATAAACCCAGCTTAACTAGCTTGTGTTATGGAATCTAGAATGCGGATGAATATACTTAAATACTTCTTTTTGTAAATATATACATATTATACATAAACACCCAGACCAATGCAAATAGCCATATTCATACATACAAATATTAGCACTGAGCGGGGATCGAACCCGCGCCTTTTGCGTGCCAGTCGCATTCACTACCGCCGCGCCACAGAGGCGAATTCGGGCCACTCCATCTCTTCCCAAGCGGTGTCGTGCAAGGTGACTAAGGGATAGGGCTGTTTAACATCATACAGATATATACAGCCCAGACTCAGCCTCAGATGCATGGCTCAAGTTAACAATAGTGCCCGGAATACGGCAATAGGCTCACCCCCTATTACATGGGACCGAATACAATGATTAGTGAAATGTGGATGGTAATTCACCTCTGTCTAACCCTCCGAGGATAAAGGCGTGATTATATGTACAAAATATGGTTGTAGATATTGTGTTTGTTGTGTTATATTAATTACCAAAGTATTATTATATTTTATATCTTTATCTTCCTTTATCCCGTTTCGGTTGGATTATTATACTTAATCGATGTCCGTAATTGCTTGATTTTCGATTTTATCATTGGTTTCTATGCTGCTGAACTCTTTACATCCAAACATTATCGAATACATAGGAAAAAAGAATCTTCTCGGGCGTGACTCGAACCCACGATCTTTCCCTTACAGGGGGAATGCCTTGACCAACTCGACTACCGAGACACGCCCGATGTGATTCAAATTTCCTTTCTTATACGTCTTTAAGGCGACGGTGGAGTCATCTACCGATAAGAACCGATGGATAAGAAGGGTTTGAATCACATCGGGTGTGTCTCGGTAGCCGAGTTGGTCAAGGCATTCCCCCTGTAAAGGAAAGATCACGGGTTCAAGACCCGCCCGAGAAGATTATTTTTCCCTATGTATTCGATTTGTATAGTTAGCATACTTAATGCTGTAAAATTCATTCAATCCAAACATTAAACAATCGCATAGGAACAAACAAGACCAATTATAAATTAATGTATTCAAGAAAATATATTTTTTTCTATAGAAATAAATGTGATCATTAATCTTATCTAAAACGGGTAACAGAGTAACGAAATGCTATCTAGAATGGACATACAGCCTTTAGGAACCAACTTCTATTATGATATTTTTGTTTTTTTTTTTATAGGATAGAAAGTATGTTTTTTATATTTATAGTCTTGAGCTTTTGGTTAGTTTTGAAATTTGAATTTATATAATGTTCTACGACAAGTTTGAACACATATGCATTCATACGTAGGCTTCTCTAACATATTTTTTTACGAAGTTTTCTTTCTTGAATTTTTTTAATGATGATAAACGGATAGGTAAGTGGGATTCCTAAAAAATCCAAAAACTGATTTAACGGCAGTACCAAATAAATCGTGAAAAAAAAGCGCTCGAACCCACCTTTCCCTTACAGGGGGAATGCTGTTCCAATTGAGCTATTGAGCCACACCTGAATCACTTCAAATTTCTCTTCTCTTTATATCCGTCTTTAAGGGCGACCGTGGAGCCATCTACCAACTTTCTTACGATATCGATATTGGGATGTAGAGGTCAGATGGCGTTCGCTTGACGGAAAATATTGAAGGTCAGCCAGCAGCAGTTAGACAGGAAAATACGAACCATGGACTCCTAGCTGAAAGTTCTGCGGTCGCATCCGAAACTTGCGCAAAGGTGATGATCAGTGGAAAGAAACTGATGCACTTAAACAGCCTATACTAGTACAATCAGCATCAGAACTATCTTAACTTGCAGAGTGCTCAAAAAGATCTTACTGCTATGATTTAAGACCTTTTTGAGCACCCTGCCACTCAAAATCGCTCTGAGGCTGATATTTATATTATCTGCTACTGACTGTACTAAGAAATGTTCTCCCCGGTTCATTCGACCTCATCAATTCAGCACTCGGTCTTGACCTACAGTTAGTCACCGTAAACAATTGATTACGATCTGTAAGCAACCTGCTCAAGTTTGTAGCGGTAAGCGGTAAGGCCTCTTGTACATGACACGTTTTGTTAACCGTACGCCGTGTCACCGCCGCCATGTCTGTGAACAAGCTTCCTCAGTGCTCCATACCATACAACACTGACGCCTGTGTCTACCTTTACTCCCATCTGCCATCCATTTTTTATTATCGTGCGAAAAATCCCCACGGATACCACCCCCACGGAACCGGTGGAGGCGGTTATGTCGGACTCGGACCGACCAAAACGCACGCCGTCTTGGGTCCTTGGTTGCCAGAGGTAAGATTGCCGAAAGCATATCTCTCGCAGCATCTGCCACCCCTAGGCTTGTCACCGGGGTGGTGGTTGGCACAATTAGGTGTCGTTTACCATCCCGGTGGTCAATGGCACTTAATTAGTTTCATCCGACCCCTATAGTTATAGGGTCTATTCTCGGATAAGTATCAATTCGCATAAGGTCTAAGTCTAAGGTAAGGGTATTTCGCATAAGGTCGACTCTCGAAGGTAATTCAAAATTTATGTAACAATAGATACTTGTTGTTGTTGTTGTTGTCGAAATTCGAACATAATTTAAAAAAAAATCATATAATGGATGTTACACATAACTGTCGTTTCATATAAGTTCATAATTAATAACTACACGGCGAATTAACCGTGAATTTTCACGGTGAAAAAACATACGTGTACAAGAGGCCTAAGGTGCCCTTTTTAAAGCATTCTACACGACTTGAAAGTGACAATGTATGATTAATCTTGTTGGTACTACAGTTGAAATAGTTTTTGGACCAGTTTCATACATGTATGTAAATAATCAACGTATGTTTGTGCGTGTCATTTGGTGTAATTTTTTTATTTATGATATCGAAGTTTTATTTATTTGTTTATGTCTATGATTTGACTTTGCTTTACTGATTAATTTAGTAATGAAAAGTGCCCGCTTAATGGCACCAGGTTCGCGCCATATCACGTGACACCAAAAACAACTGCAATTTTAGATTAACTGTAAATACACTTCTGCCTACCCCTTCAGGGATTGACATGCGTGAATATAAATTGGATCGGCGACATCGGCATTAAAAATGTAGATATATACTTATAAGTATTGTCTTTGAGTAAAAGTTACCACTGAAAAGCATTGATTGATTGCGGCAGGTTAAAAACGCAATAAAATATATATTTTCGTAAAAACATGTTATTTTTAGTACTAGTTGTTTTTTAAAATAACAAATATTACATATCAAGTATACAATACTATAACTTACAAGATCCGTAAATACAAAATTGATAATATAATCTACTAGCTTTTGCCTGCGGCTCCGCCTGCGTGGATGTCGGTTATCGCGACCAAACATCTACCCCTATACCAAATTTCATCAAAATCGGTTCAATGGTTAAGGCGTGAAAGCGTAACATACGTGTTTCCTTCTTCCTACAGTCCCGGGTCCTTTAAGCGGGGCGTGAAAAGGCATCTAATGAGGCCGTCAAGCTGAGTGCCACCACTGTTAACATGGTAAATGTTTACGATGGTGACCCTCTTTCCGAGACTTTGCCTTTAGCTTAACATCAGGCGAGGTGAAGTCAAATTGACGTGTACAGGACACGTCAATTTGACTTCACAATTTGATAAAAAAAAAAACAGACAGACAGACAGAGTTACTTTCGCATTTATAATATTTATTATTAGTATGGATAATATAAAAATGAATCGCTAAATGTGTTGGTAAGTGCATAACTGAACAACGCCTGAACGAATTTGGCCAATTTTTATTTTAAATGTCCGTTAGAGGATGGTTTTTACGGCGAGAAAAATTCGCATAATTGCCGGGAACCAATATCCACGCGGGCGGAGCCGTGGGCAAAAGCCAGTTCAATATAAATAACCTTGAACTTAATATGCGTACGTTGCGCACCATGCCTGTAACAGGACTGGCAGGTAACGCGAATGACCTCACCTGTCAGGACGAGGATAAAACGAAACAGGATAACTGGCCAATATACAAGAAAGCTGTGACTAAGATCATAACGATGTACCAGTTGGTGCCAGTATGTTTTTAAATTGCGAACAGCAATAAATAAGTATCATATCGTCAGTATTATATGGTTAATATTATGTTAGTATTATATCGGCAGTATTTAATTGTTAGTATTTTATCGTTAGTATCAGTATTCTTAATTATAATACTTTTTTTTTCTTAGTACCTATTGGTATTTTTTTAAATAATTCTTAGAATCCTTTGAATGAATTTTTAACCCCCGACGCAAAAACGACGGGGTGTTATAAGTTTGACGTGTCTGTGTGTGTGTGTGTGTGTATGTGTGTGTGTGTGTGTGTCTGTCTGTGGCATCGTAGCGCCCAAACGGATGAACCGATTTGGATTTAGTTTTTTTTGTTTGAAAGGTATATTAGTCGGGAGTGTTCTTAGCTATGTTTGAAAAAAATCGGTCCAAGATGGCCGCCGCCACAACATGTCGGAATACATATTTCTTCATAACTCCCTCAATATGGGTATCAAATGAAAGAGCTTGACTAGTAGATCAATTTAAAAAGTATAAAATAAAAATTAAATTAAAAATTTAAAAAACCCCCGTCACAAAAAACACTTCCAAAAAGTTGAAAATAAATTAATAAATTTTGATTCAACGGTTGCCATGTCGGGGGACCTTGAATTGTTCCAATAATATAACGGAAAGCTTAACCAGTTAGGGTCCCCCGACATGGCAACCGTTGAATCAAAATTTATTAATTTATTTTCAACTTTTTGGAAGTGTTTTTTGTGACGGGGGTTTTTTACAGCATTAAGTATGCTAACTATACAAATCGAATACATATTGAAAAATGAAACTTCTCGGGCGGGACTCGAACCAAATATTTGGGCGGAGTTATCAAAAATCAATGTTTAAAAATTATTGTAATATCATTCATTGGTTCCGATAGCTCCCCTTTCCTACACAGGACGACACGAGCAGGGCTAAGATGCCATCCATATACGGTGCAGAGTATACCAGCTAGAACCAAGCGTTTCAGCGACTCATTCCTATGCCGCACCATTAAGAACTGGAACTCCCTGCCAGCTCACGTGTTTCCTTCTTCCTACAGTCCCGGGTCCTTTAAGCGAGGCGTGAAAAGGCATCTAACGAGGCCGTCAAGCTGAGTGCCACCACTGTTAACATGGTACATGTTTCCGATGGTGACCCTCTTTCCGAGACTTTGCCTTTAGCTTAACATCAGGCGAGGTGAAGTCAAATTGACGTGTCCTATATATAAAAAAAAAAAGATGACTCGACTGTCGCCTTAAAGACGGATTAGTAGCCGAGTTGGTCAAGGTATCCCTGTAAGGGAAAAATCGCGGGTTCGAGTCCCTCCCGAGAAGTTTCATTTTGCCCTATGTAATACGAATCATATCCTTTGTATTTTATCTATATTTGGCATCATTAAGAGATACATTTAAATATGTGCTTAAAGAAAATTATCAAAAGATAACGATCACGATGTGATGATTTAAAAATAATATCTTAATTTAAAGATTTTAGTTTACATCCAATTATTCAAATGTGTCCACTTTAGAATAAATAACGTAATGTATAATTTATTAATTTGGTGATAGTAATTTTGTTATGGTAACAAATGCCTGGCAATGGCGCCTCGGTAGAAGGGGTAGGTCCAAGAAGTGCTGGTTGGCGTCGTCGTGGAGGGTGAAATGCGTGCAAACGGTCTCACTACCTTGGACGCCCAACATCGTGCGAAGTGGAGGTCGAAGAGCCGGAAGACGGACCCTGAGCTCCGAGGGCACCGTGGCTTCGGATGCAATCAGGACTAACGTCTTTAAGTGGATGATGAGTAATTATGTTATTAAATCACGCGCAAACGCTAGACGGATCTGGCTGAAATTACAGTAGAGGGAGAGATTAGTCTATACAAATAAATAAAATTGGAGTGTCTGTTTGTAATATTAAAATAACCGCTTTCTACTACATACATATGAATGTATATACGGTACACATACCAAGATATATATTTTTAAATTTTTTGTCTGTCTGTCTGTCTGTCTGTTTGTTTTGGCTAATCTCTGGAACGGCTGGACCGATTTGGACGGGACTTTCACTGGCAGATAGCTTATGTAATAAGGAGTAACTTAGGCTAAAAAAAAATGCCAAAAAACAAAAAATAAATAAACTGATTTTTTTTATTAAGTACATTCCACGCGGACGAAGTCGCGGGCACAGCTAGTCTTTAATAAATAATGACATATAGGATTATAGGAGACTTTTATCCCTGGAGTATATACCTATGAGTTGCGAAAACTAGCCAGAATTCAACAGTTATTAAAAAACACAAACTGTATTGTGCACTTTGTGGTTAGCGTTTTAAATTATAAATGCGAAAGTAACTCTGTCTGTCTGTATGTTACGCTTTCACGCCTAAACCTCTGAATTGATTTTGATGAAATTTTGTATAGGGGTATATTAGACCTTGAGAAAGGCTATGTTTGATCGCGATAACCGACATCCAAAAGCTAGTAATAATATAGATTTATTGTAACAAAGTACCGGCTCGCTGCGCACGCACTTTCGCTGTTTAATCGCACTATTCGTTTGGCTAAACTTATACTGTCTTTAGAGGTCTTTAGCCTTCGTGCCACCAGCCGAATGCGTCGTTCAAGACGACGAATGAATACCTTAGTAATACATACAACAGTACATGCCTAGTTTATTTTATGTAGATGTGTAATAAACACAGCAGTACATACACTCACGCCTATTTCCCTCCGGGGTAGGCAGAGACACAGCAGAGATAACAGCCCGCCATTTTTTTAAAAGAATATTATAACCGAAGTTACTAATATTCCCTCTAACCCCTCCAACTAAGTAAGCTAAATTGCTTGTGCTAGGAGCGGGCTCACGTCGGTAGTGTAATGGCCAGGATTCGAATACGGGACCCGTCGATCGTAAGGCCGACTCCTAAACCACTAAGCTACCGACGCTTTATTCATATTTATTTATTTCTCTCTATACATACTTCCTATTCGTCCTTAAATTATTTCAATTACAACTTTGATATTCCAGCTTCAGACTTTATCCTCGTCAATGACGTGTCCCGTACGTATTGCTGATAAAAGTTTCCATTATACACACTAAGTATAACGTGTTATGTCGTCCTCTAGTGTATTCGTTTAGGATTCCAATGCGTGATTAGTCACGCAGTGGAATTAACCGTGAGATATATAAGTAACTGTTTCTATGTCAATAACATACTCAAGTAATGTTGCAAAATGAACTACCTGAAGGGTTACTACAATAGCTAGTAGGGGATATTGTTTTTTTAAATAAATAATAAATATTCCACAACATTCTACACAACGCTATCTAGACCCATGGTAAGCTTTTATAGCTTTTGTTATGAAATCTAGAATGCGGATAAACATTGTTACGGGGCCCTACGGGGTCAAGGATGAAGAAAACGATTGGTACGAGATCTACAACTTTAATCCGTAGGTCCTGCTTTACAATAATAAAACTACTCTAAGACAAGGTCGAGTGTCGGTTCGGGTACAAGGTCACGTCACTATAAACGGCAGGCTGAGTAATGTACTCAACTTGGGGTTCCGGGCTGGTCCCGTGCGAGTGTGACGTTGTCTTCCCCTCAAGGTCACCAGGCTTCGCAGCTGCTAGTTCGGTCCGCGGGGTCGTCGCCAAGGCCGTCTTCAAGACGGTATGGAGCGGGCAGGCAACCTCAGCTGGTTCGGAGGCGGGCCGGTACGGTGCGGTGAAGCTATTCCAGCCGGTATGCAGTTGGACACCGGTATTCCAGCCGGTACCAAGTTCTGGGGAGACAACCACACGATTAGGCACTGGTGCGTGAACCCAGTGCACAGCGCCGGGCCCCAACGTATAATTTTCTACATGGGCCCTAAGGTCGGCGGCGCTGTACAATGGTAGGTACACATAACACAAATTACACAATAAAACAAATAATAAAACTGGATTGTTCCGGAATTCATAATCGTAAGTATTTATCGTAAATACGTCTGTAATCCCGTTAACCACGGTTCAATCAACCATAAACAACTGGTTCAGTAATAATTAAGCTATAATGCATATATATGCTGAACCGTGGATTTAAAACGCGATTAAAATTCGACAATTTACATATTTTCAAAATGTGGGTATCCGTAGAAAATTATGGCGAGATATACACCGTGTTGATTTTTCTCTTAGAATACGAACAATCAAACATTACAACTAATTGAATAGTTCTTAAGCAATTACTATATTCGGCTGTCTGTCGACATGTATACTCGCGACATATATTATGGACACACTTCATACAATAACTTTCTTACAACATTTTAACGATTACGATGTTAATCACAGTTTACTTTAAATTTAATTTAATTACATTTACACAAAGACAAACTACAGCTAGGTAACTACCGAACTCCCGACCGCAGGTAGGCAGGTACTAAAAATGAGCTAGCATCACGCTTAGCTCCTAGGGGCTAAGCAGGAATGTCCCACGCGAATGACGATGTTATTTTACTTTATTATTTACGTGACTATCGTTTAATACTCGCGCACTCTTTATTAAGGACACTAGACTTACCCCTTATGTTGGGAACACGGATTATTTATATTATACGTAAGATGCCGAGATATTACTATACAATACTATATTAGCCTAGTTCGTGTACTTATAATAGTAACTAGCAGAATCTAGACTATATGTTATCTAGGTTTTAAGATTATGACGTTCACGTTCAGATTATCACGTTCCGCCGCGAAGTCTCGCGATCGAATGAGGTCTGCCGTCTACCTCGGCGCGAGCGCGGGGCGTGTTTTTTTTCTTGTTGTCGATCAGTGTTGTGCCGTCAGCCGATTCTCCGTTTGACGGAATGCGCTGATTGGTTATCAATTCGTGTGACTCATTTTATATGCGCGTTAGCACGATGCATTACCTTAAAAGGTAATGACCGCGTTCACCACCCAGTGATGGGGGACGCGCCGCAATCGCGAGCTACCGGTATTTACCGTTTATTACTGCTATGTTCAAATGTTTTCATTTTTTATTACCGGAACCAGTGTTCACGTAACAACATACTTATATACTTTTTTTTTGTAAATACATACATATTATATATAGCAACACCCAGACCAATGCAAATAGCCATATTCATGCATACAAATATTTGCACTGAGCGGGAATCGAACCCGCGCCTCCTGCGTGGCAGTCGCGTGCACTACCGCCACGCCACAGAGGCTGTTTAAACTTATTTTGTGACCATAAATGTGTGATTCGGACTATCAACATCCGTTAGGATATTCAGGGTACTGGTGTTATATAGTCAAATTGAGTCTACTCAGTTGATACAAGGATATATTATAGTTATTAACACTAATCTTAGGAGTTAGGTTCTTATGTACCTATAGCAGGATCCGTTTGATGGCGGAGTAATAATGCAAGTATCACTACCGCATCTCATCCGAAGGGTGTTGTAAGAGGCGACTAACAGAAAAATACGCAGACGATATCACTATGCAAGAAGAAAAATTAGAAATAAAACTCTGTACCAAACCGTCTGGCCAGCAAGGAAACAATAGGTCAAAGCCTCCTAACGAGAGAGGCCTATGTCCAGTAATGAACTGACATAGGTTAATTGATTAGCTAGCAGGAATATCATTATTCTACATGTCTCATCATGGCGCATAATAGTCTACATGTGACTTCCTATGCCGCACCATTAAGACCTGGAACTCCCTGCCAGCTCACGTGTTTCCTTCTTCCTACAGTCCCGGATCATTTAAGCGGGGCGTGAAAAGGCATCTGATGTGGCCGTCAAGCTGAGTGCCACCACTGTTAACATGGTACATGTTTACGATGACCCTCTTACCGAGACTTTGCCTGTAGCTTACTATTAGGCGAGGTGAAGTCAAATTGACGTGTCCTTTATTAGAAAAAAAGCATGCATCTTTGGAGTGTCCGATGCTTTTATTTTTTCTTTTTTTTTTTTTTATTTTTCTTTAAGTATCTATGTAGTCTATTTTAAACACACAACTTTCATACCTATCAGGCGCACATGAGCTATAGCCGCTAGCCATTACCCCACATAATCAAGGCTGGCAATATTATCGTGAACTAGCTCTTGCCTCCGGCTCCGTTTAACGATCGAGTCCTTTCGCCGTAACATCTTATGTAAGGTCGCAGAAGGCATGACAGGAAAATTATACCTACTGTTTGTTTGGGCCGCTTGAAAAACCCAGTTGCAAGTTTTATTAAGCGTATGTATGAATTAATTTATTCATATAAATAACTTGTTCTGTCGCCACACGCATTCAGTTCAATTCTATCAATGGAAAGAAATTTTAAAGCATTTAGTACGCTAATTATCCATACTTAATCTATACTAATATTATAAATACGAAAGTAACTCTGTCTGTCTGTCTGTATGTTACGCTTTCACGCCTAAACCACTGAACCGATTTAGATTAAATTTGGTATAGTGGTAGATTAGACGATGAGAAAGGACATAGGCTATGTTTAGTCGCAATAACCGACATCCACGCGGGCGGGGCCGCGGGCAAAGGCTAGTTTAAATATATTAAGATATGAAATACGCGGGATACGAACCTGCGATATTTCTCGTACATGGAGATTGCCCTGACCACAAAGACACGAAGATGTGTATATAGGATAATTTGGATGGATTCAGGCATGGTTCGGTGGCTCAGTGGTCAGAATATTCTCCCTGTAAGAGAAAGATCGCAAGTTCGATGTTTCACTATTGTAATTAATTCTATTAAGTTGCATTATCTGATAACCCGTTTATTCGTAAATTAAATACACTTATTTTGACGTTTGGTATGTGTTTGTAGGTCCGAGACTTTGCCTATAACTTACTATCAGGCTAGGTGAAGTCAAATTGACGTGTCCTCTGTGAAAAAAAAAAAAAATCCCATACATGAATTATCTACATGATATTTTCTGAAGTTTACGCGAATGTCACTCATTGAAATAAAACCACTTTTTACAGATTCTATCGCGATATATTTGTTATTATTACTTTTTAACCCGACGTTTCGGCTGCTTTGCAGTAGCCATTTTGATGATGAAAATGGATGGTTTTATTTCAATGAATCATCTATTCAACAAACATAGTGCCACTTGTCAAGATTTTCATCCTGATAATAAATCCATGTGCTTTTTTTTATCGTGCGAATAAACCCCACGGATACCACTCCCCCGGAGCCGGTAGAGCTGGTTATGTCGGACTCGAACCGACTAAAATGCACGCCGTCTTTCGGTCTTTGGTTGCCGGAATGCAGGAAACATATCTCTCACAAATTCATGTGGGTTGAAGAAACAAGGTTCAGTATATCACTTAAATTAATTCCATGTAAACATTTGAGAATGCCGTAAGGAGAAACCGGTCAGGTTCAATAATAAATATCGTGTATAAGTACCTGTATGTCGACAGCCTCTGTGGCGTGGCGGTAGTGCACGCGACGCCACGCAGGAGGCGTGGGTTCGATTCCCGCTCAATGCAAATATTTGTATGCATGAATATGGCTATTTGCATTGGTCTGGGTGTTTCTATGTTTAAAATGTATGTATTTACAAAAAGTATATAAGTATGTTTATCCGCATTCTAGATTCCATAACACAAGCTATAAAAGCTTACCATAGCCTTGTGTTGAATGTTGTGGAATATTTATTTATTTTCTTAATATGTGTAAGGCAAAAATTTCTTGCAGGTAAGTAGTTGATAACAAAACTAATCCATAAACTCATTCTGATCACGATTCTTTCACATATAAAAATACAATATCAAACTGTAATAAACACTTGAAATAATTCAAGAGCTGAGCCATTCTGAGCAGATAAAAGTCGGCCATATTGTGAATCATTCGCTATCTGCGCAAGCGCAGTTATTCCCCTTGCACAGGATACTATGGAACGGGTTTGTTGGTTCCTTGAAATTTCCTTAAGGATGTCTACTTATGAAAGGAAATGTAACGATAGATACTAGCTTAGACTGTATACAAATTCTATACCTAGGCACAGCAATTGTCATTTCAACGCGACGTAAAAAGACCTACTACTTCGATATAAGTTGACAAAGTAAGCATACATTGACAGTTAAAAGAACAAAATAGACGTTACCTTACTTACACAAAACGCGTTTTTTCGCGCCGTTTTTTGTGGTGCATTGATGTTAGCAGCTCTCTGCGTCTATACAGCATATCTAAGGTTACTAGACTATGAATTCGACTCGCCATCTTTTGAGGTTATTCCTAACTCAGTTAGGGACAGCTCTTCAGTCCAACTACGAAAAAGGCAAACCCTTGTGACCTGGCTATGATTTCGAGTATGATTATCTTTTGGTACTAACTAATATAAAAGTTTATCGTCTTCTCAGTTCCTTGAAACAAGAATTTGTTTAAACCTTTCGACTTGTCTCTTGACTTGTACATACTGAAAATATTCTCACGCATATGTTAAGATTATGCTTGATATGAAGTCACGAATTACTCTGACCTACAAAAAAACACATAAAACAATGTTCGTATGTCACAGGACCTTTAAATGTGAAAGGACACCTAAGTATAAGTAATGTGCACCGGATTTTGCATAACACTTACTTTAAAAGACAAGTTGAGCAAACAATGTGACACTTAACCTGACCAAATGGTTCAATAAAAAATATTATGGTCTTTTTGGGGTTTCGTACCACAAAAGTAAAAAAATGGATGCTCTATTAAACTGTGGAATGATCTCGAGTCCTTCAAGAAGGGCGTCAGGAAACTCTCGTAGGGTCGGCAGCTCAAGTGTGACGCCCCTGTCCATAGGCCATGATATCCACTTCCCAACCACATTTCTGCCACCTAATTTGCACTTTCACCTCTTGAGGATTTCTTGAAATATATTCCAGATTGTTACACTTGTGTGACCACGAATACGGATACTGTATTTAAAAAAAATAGCAGAGCAGATAAGAATAAGTCAGATGCTTGAAGACGCACAATATCAATAGCATAATTCATAGCATCTGTAACAGTTCTAGAAGTAAATTTATATCGTTTTTATTGTTACCTTCTTCGACGAAATATATTATTTGGACAACTAACGTTGTGGCTATAAAACGTTTAATGAGAATTTGGTTGTTGTTTGCTGTCGAGGAAATCGTATATCCATCTTCTTAAATACAATATCTGCCTATCTAAACCCTGTATTGTGCAAACAATGATTTCTGACTGACTGTATAGTGAATCTAACGCCAAATATATCTATTTTTTTTAATAAACGGATGGTAAGCTAAAGGCTAAGTCTCGGAAAGAGGGTCACTATCATAAACATGTACCATGCTAACAGTGGTGGCCCTCAGCTTGGCGGCCTCATCAGATGCATTTTCACGTCCCGCTGTAGGAAGAAGGAAACACGTAAGCTGGAAGGAGTTCTATGTCTTAATGGTGCAGAATATGACCCAGCGCTAGGTTACTTTTGTCCCAATGGACGAAGAAGTAGGCGGTTCGCGAAGTGGGGTTCCGTTAACATCTTGGCAGCATATCTACTATTGCTAACAAACCATGTTATTTTGGCGGTAGAAAAATCACCCCATTTAAAATTAAATCTCGCCTCATCCAAGAACTGTGACGCAATTCTAAACAGCACTAGACATAGAGGTGATTGGGTACATACAAACTTGCAGTAATAAGATGACTAACAGTTGATATAGTGCGTATGTAGACCAAATCGAGGACGTTATGAGGTAAGGTCAGGTCAAGAACACTCACGTCCGGCAAAACATTTAGAAAAGTAGAAATGAAAGGTTATCTGAAGCAGCAATCCAGGCTTTTAGCATATTTTAAGAAATTAGGAGATGGAGTTACCAGACTGGCAGGCTTCTAGATGAATACTGGAATATGCTGGTTTCGATTATGCCATTTGTTTAGAGGGCTGTATTTATTAGACTCTCTCGCCAGATTACAGTGGCGTACAGTTTCATTGGAGTCCCTAGGGCCTCTTCTGTTGTGTAGAATCGTGACCTCTCTGGCCGTATTTGCAAGCTTCAATCACAAGTGTCCTGATGAGCAATTTCAACTAATCCACCGTCTCCCTTTCTATCCAGAACAACGCGTGCATTCTGTAGAAACATTGCCGTCTCGAACTCAGAACTCAGCTGCTCAGAATTTCATTTCTTTATCGCACGGTAAAAATACTGGAATGCTACTCCTGCATTGTTTCCGTCTTTTTACAAACCTTGATTCTTTAAGCGGGTTCTGAAAAAGCATCTGACAAGCCTTCAATTAAATGCAGATGCTAACGTTCCTAAAACGATGTCCTGTATCTTCTAACTTCACGTTTTTTACAGTCCATCGAAGTGCAGGAAATTAACATTGAAAAATACAATATTATAGCATTTTTTTCTAAACGAACGAACGAAATGACGTGTACCAAACCAGTCAGTGTCCTTATTGTAGGTCATTTCGCATATGGCATTAATTTGTACAGCATACGTACAACCGACTGCATGAGGAAAATGTGGGGTAATTTATATGGAAGTAGTGCAAGTTGCAATATGTAATATAAAGATAGAAATCACACGTTGTATCATTGGAAGTAGGGAGGCAAGAATTGGTCTTGAGGTACCTACTGATACTGCAAGTCCGTTGTCCTAGAAGTTTGTTTTCCGTTTACGATTGTGATATACAGCAATCACTATATCAAGGTACCTTTCCAAGGTATGTGATAGAATAGAAAAGAAAAAAAAGAATAGAAATAGATAGAAAAGGCAAAGGAGCCAACGTCCGAGTGCCATCATTGCGACGCGAGCGAGGACACAGAGCTGCACACGCTCACCGAGTGTCCGGCATGGGCCGGACAGAGGCGAGAACTAGTGGCGGCCCTGGGAGTGAGAGTTCTTACCCTCGCCTCCCTGCTCACAGCAATGGTCCGCTGTGCGGACGCGTGGGCGGCCGGCGTCTCCTTCAGCGAGCAGGTAATGGTCGTGAAGGAGACGGCGGAACGGGAGAGGCAGCGCGAGCGAGCGAGACTCGCGAACCGCGCTGCCCGCGCGCACAGGCAACTCGGGCGTCGGAGGGCACTGACTGACCTCCGTCCCCCATGAGCGCGGGCCTGGGGGTGACGGGTGAAGCCGCCTGTCACCCCAGCAGAAGCAGGCCACGGCGACGGCGCGCTGAGAAGCGCGCCTCCCCATTCCGGGGGCGAGTCGGGGACACCGTTGTCCCCCCTCCCGAGGAGGACTAAACCATAAGTGATGGCCCTGGGTCCGCCGGGGTGCGAGGGATATGTCGATGACAACCTCACCTCCGGCCTAGCACCACGACCCACAGTCGGCGTGCGGTTTTAGTCGGTTCGAGTCCGACATAACCTCCCCTTCCGGCTCCGGCAGGGGGGTATCCGAGGGGATTTCCGCACGGAAAAAAAAAAAAAAACCACAAATAGCCCCGCACCGCGCATCAAGTATGTGGACAAAATCAAGCACCTTTAAAATTAAGATAATGGGTATATTATTTATCTGAGGAGATTATTTATGATGAGACTATGCATGGAATATCACTACTCTTTTGAAATGGATGGGGTCGCAGTTACCAGTTGATAAACTGATATTCAGGCGAATCTGATTATATTAAAAGCCTATAAGAAAGAAAGATTAAAGATCAGAATCGTTCGTAAGTTGCAGAGTATACCTGCTAGAAACAAGCGTTTCAATGACTCATTCCTATGCCGCACGACTAAGACCTGGAACTCCCTGCCATCTCACGTGTTCCCTTCTTCTTACAGTCATGGGTCTTTTAAGCGGAGCGTGAAAAAGCATCTGATGAGGCCGTCAAGCTGAGTGCCATGACGGTTAACTTGATACATGTTTACGATGGTGACCCTCTTTCCGAGACTTTACCTTTAGCTTAACATCAGGCGAGGTGAAGTCAAATTGATGTGTCCTTTATAAAAAAAGTAAGAATATTGCTCTTAAATAATTTTATTGCCAAGTGTACATTATATCGAACGAACTGTACATACCAGTTCCAATAAAACCATCCTTGTCTTAATCGATGACGCTTTTTCATCGAACTCGAACTCTTGCGCATACGTCAACAATCTCTTAATGAATATTGAACGACAACGAGTGCATATCATTGATATTGATTGATATTTTTATTGTCATTCGACATTTAAGGTTATGCTCTTATCTTTTATTGATCAATCTTGACTATCGTAATCCAGACTGATAATATAGCTTATGATAGTATGGGTGCACGATTGCACGTGGAAATAGTATGATCAGATCGGTAATCACCAGATACAATGGTATTAGTGTATGCATGTATCCAAGGAATGAAATTTTAATCATATAAGCTGATGCCAGTAGCTCCGCCAGCATGGAAGTTTGATACCGTCGCCGCAACCCATAGGAACATTATTCCGGAATAAAAAGCTTGTGTTATTCCAGGCTATAATTTATCCCTATGCCAAATTTCAGTCAGCTCCGTTCAGCCGTTAGAGCGTAATTGAATAACAAACATCCAATCAGCTTCACAGTTCAGTGAAACATTCCTATGCCGCTTCATTAAGACCTGGAACTCCCTGTCAGCTCACGTGTTTCCTTCTTCCTACAGTCCCGGGTCCTTTAAGCGGGACGTGAAAAGGCATCTGATGAGGCCGTCAAGCTGAGTGCCACCACTGTTAACATAGTACATGTTTACGATGGTGACCCTCTTACCGAGACTTTGCCTTTAGCTTACCGTCAGGCGAGGTAAGTCAAATTGACGTGTCCTTAAAAAAAAAACAGTTACAAGATTAGTAGGATGCCTTAATTTTGATATTTCACCAATCATTGTATTCGGTCCCACGTAATAGGGGGTGAGGCTATTGCCTTATTTCAGGCAATACTATTAACCCGCGGTTGAGTATACCTAAGCTTAAAAATAAAAACGGAGATCCAAGAAACTATGGATGGATTGCTTGAAACTCTTGAAAGAGGACTTAGCAATGGAAAGGAGTTACCAGGGAGATGGTTTCTGAGTGGGCATTTTTTGTGGTCTCTGTGTTTACTGTCGGTTGGAGAATAGCCCTATCCCCTATACGCCTGCTACGATATCCAGGGAAAATATGGGGTGGTTCTATTCTACTCGAGAATCACCACGGTATTTTCTACTTAGGAATTATAATACCTAGCAACAGGGAGAGTGCTGGAGAGCAACAGGGATTAGCGCTCGGTTCATGATGATGAAGTCGCTGAATAACTGTCTAACAATCGTCGGCACTTCTCGTTTTCAGTTAATCGGTTAACTTGGTATAAATGGCCGGTAGCGCTGAACAAGATTTATGCGTCCTGCTTAGCTTGCGCCTACGCATAGTGGGTTAATTTCACACAATCGTGGGTAATTATAGTATTGAGGTGAAAATGTCTTAGGATATGTTCCCTCAAGGTCTAGATGGGTCCCATACACTCATTTCATGCATTGCTATAGCGACAGTCATAGGTATTAAGGGTTACTGGTAACACGACATATTCCTGGCAAAGGGTACCTACTAAGGATCCAAAATGTTACTTTTTGTGTATTCTGTCCAGTAACCTTATATTTAGGTACTAGCTTTTGCCCGCGGCTCCGCCCGCGTGGATGTCGGTTATCGCGACAAAACATAGCCTATGTCCTTTCTCAAGGTCTAATCTACCCCTATACCAAATTTCATCAAAATCGGTTTAGTGGTTTAGGCGTAAAAGCGTAACATACAGACAGACAGACAGGGTTACTTTCACATTTATAATATTAAAGTATGGATATAGGGTTACCTAATCGTAGTAATACGAGTATACCGGCTGATTGTATGCTTAGTCGTTTTGGAACCAAAGATTTTGGGCAGTTTTTACAGCATAATCGCCTGGCAGTATTCATTTGAGAAAAAAAAGAATAGGTTTTTTTAATTAGATACTAGCTTTTGCCCGCGGCTCCGCCCGCGTGGATGTCGGTTATCGCGACCAAACATAGCCTATGTCCTTCCTCATAGTCTAATCTACCCGTATACCAAATTTCATCAAAATCGGTTCAGTGGTTGAGGCGTGAAAGCGTAACATACAGACAGACAGAGTTACTTTCGCATTTATAATATTAGTATGGATATACGTATGATCGGAACAATTTATGAGATTTATAATTTTTTGTTCTTTTTAATACTTCCAGACGATTTTTCTATTAATACTGTGCCCAAATTCTTTCGTTGCATAACGACTATAGAGCCGGTATTTTTCACGTGAATACACTTGTTCAATACACATCGTATCGCAGGGCACGCCGTAATAGCGGCGGTAAGACCCATCATGGAGGAGTGGCTAGAGAGGCCACACGGCAGCCTCTCGTACCGGCTGACGCAGGTGATCACCGGACACGGGTGTTTCGGGAGTTACCTGTGTCGGATCCGGAAGGAGCCAACGTCCGAGTGCCATCACTGTGATGCGAGCGACGACACGGAGCTGCACACGCTGACCGAGTGCCCGGCGTGGGACACGCCGAGGCGGGTCCTAGTGGCGGCTCTGGGGGTGGGAGTCCTCACACTAGCCACGTTGCTCACAGCGATGGTACGATGCGCGAACGCTTGGGGTGCGGCTGTCTCCTTCTGCGAGCAAGTAATGCTCGAGAAGGAGGCGGCCGGTCGGGTCCGGACCAGACTCCGGGCCCGGGAAGCCCGCGCAGAGCGAAGACGAACCGGACGTCGGAGGTCGCAGAACGACCTCCGTCCTCCATGAGCGCTGGCCTGGGGGTGACCGGTGGAGCCGCCTGTCACCCTAGCAGAAGCAGGCCGCGGCGGCGGCGCAAAATGCGCCTCCCCGTAACCGGGGCTAGATGGGGACACTGTGGTCCCCACAACCCGAAGGGGGCCATCTCGATAGAGATGGTCCTGGGTCTGCCGGGGTGCGAGAGATATGCTTTTGGCAATCTCACCTCCGGCAACCAAGGACCCAAGACGGCGTGCGTTTTAGTCGGTTTGAGTCCGACATAACCGCCTCCACCGGCTCCGTGGGGGTGGTATCCGCGGGGATTTTTCGCACGATAAAAAAAAAAAAAATACACATCGTATAACCGTTCAAAAATTAAGACCTGTGTATATTAATGACATATTTGAGGTCCTTGATCTCAGAAGCAAAAACAGGTAGACTAGATATAGTATGATATTCTACGGTAGATTGTATTTATGAAGCATAGGAAGTATGCGACAAGCTCTCTGGCGTGGCGGTAGTGTTCAACTGTTGCGTTTGACATAGGGTTCAATTTCCGTCCGTTGCAATTTTCTTTTTTTTTTAAAGAATATTAGAACCGAAGTTACTAATATTTCCTCTAACCCCTCCAACTAAGCTAAATTGCTTGTGCTAGGAGTGGGTTCACGTCGGTAGTGTAATGGCCAGGATCGAACCCGGGCTTCTCGATCGTAAGGTCGAATCCTTAACCACTAAGCTACGGACGCTTCGAAATTATTTGTATGCTTATATATATTTACTTGCATTGGTCTAGAAATCTGATAGTAATTAGCTAGCGACTAATGTTGAATATCTAGCAGCATTGCGACCCACGATATATAAGTACTTTTTTACATACGACACGGCAATATGACTTCACCCCACCTGATAGTAAGCTGACGTTGAAGTCTCAGGAAATAGTGTCAACATCACAGATACCAACAATGTTACAATCGCCCTCAGCTTGAAGGCCACATCAGATGTTTTTCACGAACCCTTTTTGCTTTTTTATCTCTTTCCCTTGATTTCATAAGAATAATGTATCTATAAAGCATTTAAATATATCCGAGCAACCCAAAACACCAATAACATTACGTGTACATTTTGCTCAATCCGATTAATGATAAGTGATTGCCAGCCCAAAAAAACATCCCGTCCTGTCATTGACATTCGTCAGTCCAGTCGGTAATCCTGCGCATGTTTTGGCACTGACAGGTGTCAGTAATAACGGGTATCTGTCAGACAACCGTTACATTAAATGTCATTGGGTAATATATGTAACTTGCCTTCTGACCGCGGCTCCGCCCGCGTGGATATCGGTTAACGCGAATTTTGCTCATATCTCCGGTCCTACTGAACCGATTGCGATCAAACAAACGTGAAAATTTAAGTCTAGCTAATACCTCACAAATAAAAAAAAACCGCATGAAAATCGGTTCAGTAGATTTTGGTAGATTTTCGTGTTTCCTTCTTCCTACAGTCCCGGGTCCTTTAAGCGGGGCGTGAAAAGGCATCTGATGAGGCCGTCAAGCTGAGTGCCACCACTGTAACATGGTACATGTTTACGACGGTGACCCTCTTTCCGAGACTTTGCCTTTAGCTTAACATCAGGCGAGGTGAAGTCAAATTGACGTGTCCTGTAAAAAAAATGGCACCCAGTGGCGTAAAAGAACCAAAAAACCCTATTTTTAACCCCCGACGCAAAAACGACGGGGTGTTATAAGTTTGACGTGTCTGTGTGTGTGTGTGTATGTGTGTGTGTGTGTGTGTGTGTCTGTCTGTGGCATCGTAGCACCCAAACGGATGAACCGATTTGGATTTAGTTTTTTTTGTTTGAAAGGTATATGAGTCGGGAGTGTTCTTAGCTATGTTTGAAAAAAATTGGTCCAAGATGGCCGCCGCCACAACATGTTGGAATACAAATTTCGTTATAATTCCCTCAATATGGGTATCAAATGAAAGAGCTTGACTAGTAGATCAATTTAAAAAGTATAAAATAAAAATTAAATTAAAAATTTAAAAAACCCCCGTCACAAAAAACACTAAAAAGTTGAAAATAAATGAATAAATTTTAATTCAACGGTTGCCATGTCGGGGGACCTTACGATATAAAGGAGTACTTAACCAGTTACGGTCCCCCGACATGGCAACCGTTGAATTAAAATTTATTCATTTATTTTCAACTTTTTAGTGTTTTTTGTGACGGGGGTTTTTTTGTTGTCCAGTATCGTTGGTACATATAACATAAGCCAACTATTTTTTTATATTTTCAACGTACAGACAAGTAGTATAGATTACGAAGATATACAGTCTCGTTTCGAATGGTAATTAGTTGTTTGGAATAATTACGATGGAGCTATTTTTGTTTGCATTACAATTTTGTATTTAACGATGCAGATAAATAAATGGCTATTGAATCACTGTTACATCAAGGTCGAAATAGAAGTTTATAATTTCATTGTTGACCGTGACTTGAACAAATCGCGCCAACAACGAAGTAGGTACTGTTATGAGATATTTTAATTTAATGGCGATATTACCTAAGTGTAAGTTACTGACATAGCTGGCAGAAGAAGCCGGCGGCAGCGCAAAGTGCGCCTCCACCGGCTAGATGGGGACACTACGGTTCCCACAACCCGATGGGGGCCATTTAAAAAGAGATGGTCCTGTGTCTGCCGAGGTGCGAGAGATATGCTTTCGGCAATTTCACCTCCGGCAACCAAGGACCCAAGACGGCGTGCGTTTTAGTCGGTTTGAGTCCGACATAACTGCCTCCACCGGCTCCGGGGGGGTGGTATCCGTCGGGATTTATCGCACGATTAAAAAAAAGCTAAGGTGGCTGGCCACATCTGTCGAAGGACCATGCCCGTTGGAGCAAACGAGTCCTACAGTGGAGACCGCGAGACGGCAAACGGAAGATGGGATGTCCCCTAGCCAGATTGACTGACGGCTTGAAAAAGGTGGCTGGGATAAACTGGATGCGGTAGGTGGAGCATCGGTAGAAATGGTGTAGACTGCAATTGGTTAATTGAATGATTGATTACTTAAGAGAAAGGGCTATAGGTAATTAAGTACTTCCTTGGTTAAACTTGACAATATGGCTTTACAATCATTATCATCATTCTTCTGTCGTCGTCGGAGCGTCGGTAGCTTAGTGGTTAAGGAGTCATACACATAAAAACCCCCCCCCTACCTAGTGAAACAGACTGCGCGGAGGTCGCGCAGCGCCACGACGCGGAGGTCGCGTCACCAACTGCGGCGGTGTCGGAAAACTTCGACACCGCCACCGAGAAGAGCAGGGCGAACAGCCCGGTGGGTCTGCAGACCCGAAAATCTGCACGGAGGAGGAACGGCGGAAAGAAGGCTGCTCCTCCTCCACGGAGGACTGAGTCGGACGCAGCCGTCACCTTGACCGACTCGTCCTCAAACGAGGAGCCCAACAACGACGGCAGCGAGGACTCCCCCCCGCCCAAGGTTGCCATGGTCGGTCGGGGGAAGACGCGGGGTGGCAAGAGGGCCATCCCCCAAACGCCCTCCTCTCGGGCCCCGGCCCTGAGAGATGCCGTAGCGCCGCCGAGTCCCTCCACCTCGGCGGCGCCCACGCCCATGCCCCGTACCGACCCTACTTCTAGGGAGGTACTGCAGGCCCTGGAGGAAGTGATAGGGACCCGTGCGGGGTCTATGGGGCCGGAGGAAGTCCGGCTGCGACGGGCGACGACGCGCCTTATAGATGAGTTCGGCCTGCTCAGAGCGGAGCTGGCTGAGTCGCGGGACGAGCGGGCTCAGCTAGGCAGACGACAGGTCGAGCTAATCGATGCCTCGGAGCGGCAGGCGGCAGAGTACCGCAAAGAGATGGCCAAGATGGCGGCCGAGTTTGCGGACCTGCAGAAGGTCGTCGCCGGGCTGCCGGAGGGGCGCGTCACGCGGTCGGCGCGGCGGAAGCCAGTCGCGCAGTCGGCAGCGCCGAAGGCGTCGGCTCGGCCGTCTTCTCCGGTGCGGTCGGTGTCGCCGGTGCGGTCGGTGTCGCCGGTGCGGTCGAGGTCGCCGCTGCGGCTGGAGGCACTGGTGCAGCCGGAATTGCCACCGACACCGCCTGTCCGACCGCTGCCGCCGGTGCCGATGCCGGTGCAGCCTACAGACCCACTGGCGGCAGTCGTAGCGGCTCTGGCCGCCATGGAAAGGCGGCTGGAGGCGGCGCAGGCGGTGCAAGAGGCGCGGCAGGCGGCGCACGAGGAGCGGACAAAGCGCGGATTGGAGTCCATCATGGACTCTATCCGCCGTCCGCCCCTGGCGTCGCCTACAGGGTATGCCGGAGCAGTGAAAAGGGGTCGCCCAGCAGCTACGGGGACCCCGCAGGAGTCGGCCAGCAGCCCATCCGCTGTGCCATCTGCTCCGGCCGCTGCCGCGCAGGGCGCCCAGTCCAAGGGCAAGGGAAAGGGGAAGGGCAAGGGGAAGACGTCCTCTGCCCCAGCCCCAGCCCTGGCCCCAGGTTCGATTCCGGCCCCGACTGCCTCTACAAGCGCCTCACCGGCAGGAGGTTGGGAGGTAGTCGGCGAAACCCGGAAGAGGCGGAACGCTAAGAGGAGGGCAGCCAAAAAGGCCAAGAAGGCCGAGGCTGCCGCGAAGGGAGCGCCGGGAAGGCTGCGCGTCCCCCGCACCACGGCTGTCGTCTTGACGATGACGCCGGAGGCCGCGGAGAGGGGCGTGCAATACCCCGACCTGGTGAGGCGGGCCAGAGGCCTCATAGATATGAGGTCTCTTAAGCTGGCGAAGCCCCTCCGAGTCACGGAGACTCGGACGGGGGCCCGCCTCATCCAGGTCCCTGGTGCCTCCAGCGGTCCCCAGGCTGATGCCATAGCGGCTCAGCTAAGGGAGACGCTGGACGCAGCCGACGTCCGGGTGTCCAGGCCCATCAAGTGCGCAGAACTGCGTATTTCGGGCCTGGACGACTCCATCACGGCCGAAGAAATTCGGGCCACCGTGGCGGAGGCCGGGGGCTGCCCCCTGGAGGCGGTTAAGGTCGGAGCAATACGCTACGGCCGTCGCGGACAGGGGGCGGCAGTTGTCGGCTGCCCCATCGCGGCAGCTCAAAAGGCTGCTGATCAGCGGGTCCTCGTGGTGGACGGCGTTGTTGGGGTGCGGGCACAGCTCCTGCAGGCTCGACCGGCTAGGTGCTTTAGGTGCCTGTCGGTCGGACACGTGGGGGTGCAGTGCACGGCGGAGGTGACGGTCGGCGACCGCTGCTTCCGCTGTGGCCAGCCCGGTCACAAGGCCGGTGGTTGCGAGGCTCCGCTGCACTGTTTTAGGTGTGCAGCGGGGGGCAAACCGGCCGACCATCGGGTTGGCAGCAAGGCCTGCACCGGAGGGGAGCCGAAGCCACGAGGTGGGCGTTCCGCCGATAGTTCGCAGCGGGATGCGGAGATGGTTCCATAATGGATCCCCAGCTCCGCATCCTGCAGGCGAACGTGGGCCACGGTGTCGATGCTCAGGCTCTTCTGCTCCAGAGCATGGCACAGTGGTCCATACACGTCGCCGCTGTCGCCGATCCGTACACCCACCGGCCCCCCGGGCCTGCCTGGGTGGTCGACCTGGATGGATCGGCGGCACTGGTGCGTAACGCCGCTGCGGGTGCCCCTCCCTTTGTGGTGATCGCAAGGGAGCATGGCATCGTAGCGGCGCGTGTGGGGGAGATTGCGGTCGTGGCCGTCTACTTCACGCCGGCATCACACCGACGCATAGGGCAGTATCGGCAGTCGCTGGAGCGGCTGACCGACGTCGTCAATGCCTGTCACCCTCGCCCGGTTCTTGTGCTTGGGGACTTCAATGCCTGGTCTGAGGCTTGGGGGTCCCGGCACACGAACCCGCGAGGTAGGGCTCTGGAGAGCTGGGCCGCTACTCTCGGTCTGGTTCTCCAGAATCGCGGGGCCGAAGCCACGTTCTGGGTGGCGGAGCGCGGGGCGAGTTCGATCGTTGATCTCTCATTCGCGAGCGCTTCGCTGTCGCAACGTGTGCGGGACTGGCGTGTTGTCGTGGAGGTGGAGACACTGTCGGATCACCGATACGTTCGGTTTGATGTCTCCCCTCCCGAGAGTGATGCGCCGGTCATACCGGCCCCACGCGAGCCGCGCTGGGTGCTTAGGGGACTGAATAGGGATGCTCTCCTGGAAGCCGCCTCCGTGCAGGCCTGGGCCATGGTGCCGGACAGGCCTGACGACATCGATGACGAGGCGGCGTGGTTCCGGGAGGCCATGACTGTTGTCTGCGATGCGGGTATGTCTAGGGCTCCAGCCTATAGTCCGAGGCGCCGGGTCTACTGGTGGACTGCGGAGATCGCGAGGCTGCGTCAAGCCTGCGTGATCGCGCACCGCCGGTGGGCCAGGCTCCGTAGGAGGCGTAGCCGCCCCGCAGACACAGATCCCCTAGTGGCGGAGTTGCAAGAGGGATACAGGGAAGCCAGGAATGCCCTCCGAGCGGAGATCAAGCGGTCCAAGGCAGCTTCCTATAGGGAGCTGCTGGAGACACTGGAGCGGGACCCATGGGGGCGGCCTTACCGCTTGGTAAGAGGAAAGCTGCGCCCCCGGGCCCCTCCCCTGACCCAGGTTCTCGAGCCGGCTCTGCTTGGAGGAGTGGTGGCATCCCTGTTCCCGGCGCGGGCGGAACACGTTCCGCCGCAGATGACTCCGCCACCTCGGTCGCCTGATGCGCCCGGCGTGGTTATTGACGACGACGTGCCCGAGGTCACTTGGGTAGAACTAGAGCTGGCGGTGCGACGGCTTAGAGCCAAGAAGAACACCGCCCCGGGACCCGACGGCATTCCAGGCCGTGCGTGGGTCCTAGCTCTAGGAGAAGACGGTCTCGAACCCCGACTGCGAGGGTTCCTCAGCGCATGCCTGGAGCGGGGCCAGTTTCCGAAGATGTGGAAGACGGGGAAACTGGTCCTCATCCGCAAGGACGGACGCCCGGCGGACGAGCCGTCCGGGTACCGGCCCATAGTGTTGCTCGACGAGGTGGGCAAGCTCTTCGAAAGAGTGATTGCCAAGCGCCTCGTCGAGCACCTCTCTAGAATAGGGCCGGACCTAGCGGATACGCAGTACGGCTTCCGCCGGTGGCGTTCCACTGTGGATGCCATCATGCGCGTGAGGACTCTGGCGGAGGATGCGGTTGCCCGGGGCGAGGTGATGTTGGCGGTGTCTTTGGACATCTCCAACGCGTTTAACACCTTGCCCTGGAGTTGCATCAGGGAGGCGCTCGTGTACCACGATGTGCCTCTCTACCTCCGCCGCATAGTCGGGGCGTACCTGACGGAGAGGGCCGTCATCTACCCAAGTACGACCGGCGTCGGTAGGCGTGAGATGTCGTGCGGTGTCCCACAGGGATCGGTCCTGGGGCCGCTCCTGTGGAACATCGGATACGACTGGGTGCTTCGCGGTGAGCTCGCGTTCGGGGCCACCGTCACGTGCTACGCGGACGACACGCTAGTGACGGTGAGTGGCGCTACACACCGCGAGGCGAACCAGAGGGCCACGACCGCTGTTGCTCAAGTCGTGGATCGGATCCGGCGGCTGGGTCTCGAGGTGGCTCTGCACAAATCCGAGGCCTTGTTCTTTCACGGTCCTCGGCGCGGGCCACCCCCGGGATCCAGCTTGACAGTAGGAGGTACTCCCATCGACATCAAGCCCCGGTTGAAATACCTGGGGCTCGTACTTGACGGTCGGTGGGACTTCGGAGAGCACTTCCGAAGTCTGCGCCCCAAACTGTTGGTGTCAGCTAACGCGCTGGTGCGGCTGCTGCCCAACTTGAGGGGCCCAGAGGACTCCTGCAGGAGACTCTACGCGGGTGTCGTGCGGTCCATGGCCCTGTACGGGTGTCCCGTATGGGCGGACGCGCTGCGGGCCAGATTCGTGCAACTGCTGCATGCTCCGCAGCAGACGATGGCCTGCAGGGCCATTAGGGGGTACCGCACGATATCCTTTGAAGCGGCGAGTCTCCTAGCCGGATCGCCACCGTGGATCCTGGAAGCGAGATCCCTTGCGGCACTGTATCGGTTCCGTAAGGAGGCGCGGGAGCGGGGATTCGATCCCGAGCCCGAAGACATTCGGGCCGAGAGGTCCCGGCTCCACGGGATCATGGTGGCGGAGTGGGAGCGACGACTTGAGCAACGACGCGCAGGGCATGCCGTCATAGAGGCGGTAAGGCCCATCATGGGGGAATGGCTCGAGAGGCCACATGGCAGCCTCTCGTATCGACTGACGCAGATTATCACCGGGCACGGGTGCTTCGGGAGGTATCTGTGTCGGATCGAAAAAGAGCCAACGTCCGAGTGCCATCACTGCGACGCGAGCGAGGATACGGGGCTGCACACGCTCACCGAGTGCCCGGCATGGGCCGAACCGAGGCGGGAGCTAGTGGCGGCCCTGGGAGTGAGAGTTCTCACCCTCGCCACCCTGCTCACAGCAATGGTCCGCTGCGCGGACGCGTGGGCGGCCGGCGTCTCCTTCAGCGAGCAGGTAATGGTCGTGAAGGAGACGGCGGAGCGGGAGAGGCGGCGCGAGCGAGAAAGACTCGCGGATCGCGCCGCCCGCGCGCGCAGGCAACTCGGGCGTCGGAGGGCACTGACTGACCTCCGTCCCCCATGAGCGCGGGTCTGGGGGTGACGGGTGGAGCCGCCTGTCACCCTAGCAGAAGCAGGCCACGGCGGCGGCGCGCTGAACAGCGCGCCTCCCCATTCCGGGGGCGAGTTGGGGACACCGTTGTCCCCCCTCCTGAGGAGGGCCAGACCGTAAGGGATGGCCCTGGGTCAGCCGGGGTGCGAGGGATATGTCTTTGACAACCTCACCTCCGGCCTAGCACCAAGACCCACAGTCGGCGTGCGGTTTTAGTCGGTTCGAGTCCGACATAACCTCCCCTTCCGGCTCCGGCAGGGGGGGTATCCGTGGGGATTTCCGCACGAAAAAAAAAAAAAAAAAAAAAGTGGTTAAGGAGTCGGCCTTACTATCGAGAGGTCCCGGGTTCGAATTCTGGCCGAAACACTACGTGAACCCACTCCTAGCACAAGCAATTTAGCTTAGTTGGAGGGGTTAGAGGGAATATTAGTAACTTCGGTTCTAATATTCTTAAAAAAAAATGCATTTCAAACATTGGAGCCGTTTTTATCTTTTGGTTTGACTTTGAATTTTATGGAAACGATTCCCGCCTGACCCTTCTTAACCACAAGAAGAAAGCCTGCACCAGAGCATTAAGGTTTCAAGGTCCAACAAAATACCACGGCCATAATAACCTCGTGTTGTTCCCAGCGGTGAGTAGGGTAGCCAGAGCTCTCTGGAGAGTGTTTGTGCTGTCAGTGGGAAGACCAAAGGCCTGTCCTGCTTTGTCTTCTGCACTGATGGCACCGAAGCTCTCTGTTCTAACAGGGTCGGGACGAGTGTCTCCCTTTGGTGTTGCACACGCCGTTCATAGGCCACCGTAACCATTTTCCATTAGGTGTGCTCGTCTGCCGCCTGGGTAGTATAAAAAAATAATAATATCGATTTGTAAGTTTATTCTCTTTGCATTTGTGTATGATTTATTATATTGCAATGAAACTTTCGAACTTGGTCAATCAGAGTCACTGTCAGAGTCAGAGTAGGGGGTCAAAAAGACCCATACCGAGCGTTAGTAAGTGCAGCCAGCATCAGAAAGAGGTTGACGAACAAAGTACCTACTCAAAATGATCTTAATTTCGTTTTTTGATCCCCTTCTATTTGACCGATTCGTTGTTCTGATATTTAGTACACAATTTTAGTTCGGACAATAATACCATATAAATCAATAAAGTTCCATACCATCTCGCACTAAACGGTTTGGGGGCTCTTTCCTCTGCCGCACGATAAAGAGCTGTAATGCTCTGTCCGCATACGTGTTTCCCTCCTCTTACAGTCCCGGGTTCTTCAAGCGGGGCGTGAAAAGGCATCTATCAAGGCCGTCAAGTTAGGGACCACCATTTTACGTCCAATGGCACCGGGAATGGTGGTCTGTATCTTCTGGACTGCACTTCAGCTTTGTTGCCATCTAGCGGGGTGCAGTCAATTGACGGACCAAATATATATAAAAAAAAAAAAATACGCGAGTCTTAAGATCATTTTGAGAATTCGTTGCCAAGATATTTATGACGCTTATTAAACAGGTACGACCGATTCACGTCTTACATAATATCGTACACTTAGATCGTCGCCATCTCGTCCAAATAAATCAGACCGGTTTTCTTTTCTAGCGACTGTCATTACACCCATATTATATGGTACTTTATTCGTACCTCACTTTTGCAACAACTAATCAAAGTGATTGCATAGTTCATATAAGTGATTGAATTTTCTGCCGTCACAAACATGCGACCGCGCAGATATTTGGCGAAAGCGTACACAAGGACATGCGTACGCGCATATTGTGTCTTTGACGTCCCATGAGGCATTTTACTTTTGTTGCTCAATGAGGAAAGCTTTGTTTTCTTTTGTTTGAAAATTAGTGTGCAGTGCAACGTTCGCCATGACATCTAAGGTTGCGTAAATACTTCTTGGCCTTGGATTTGTTGGCGGTTTTTCAGTGAAGAAGTTGTGACCATAGAATTCTGGAAAGATGCCCAACATATGATCGTAGTCTTGCCTTTTAATTCATGGAATGGAAAATATTAATGGTTGTCCATTATATTTTCCATTTTTCATTCTTTCGAATCCCGCAATTTTTGAAATAAATGTTTATTAATCATACTAATATTATAAACGCAAAGCTTTGTAAGTATGGATGGATGGATGTACGTTCGTTACTCTTTCACGTCTAAACGGCTGAAGCGATTTTAATAAAATTTGTTATCGAGTTAGCTGACACCCTGAATTAACACATAGGCTATGGTTGGTCGCGATAACCGAATTCCTCCAGGGCGTAGCCGCAGACAAAAGCTAGTGTATTATAATGCGAAAACTTGAATGGATAGATGGATGTTTAATACTTCAGTCAGGCAAGGATGACTTTCATAGTAACAATATTTTGGTTACTACAATATTCATTCGTTATTAAACTTTTCATTTCTATTCATTAATCTTTTCATTCAGGTATGATTACAGTAGAGGAAGCTGAAGATGTAAGAATAGTATGCATAATGTAGGCACCTAAGTATCTTGATATAAAATATGTACAGTCAGTATCAGAAAGATGTTGATGTACAAACTACTCAAAATGATCTTAATTCCCCGGTCCCCCCCCCCCCCCCTTCCAGTTGACTAATTGTTCTGATATTGTACACACCTTGAGTTCGGACAATAATTCCGTTTGAATCAATAAACAGTTTGATTTGCTCTTAATACGAGAGTTTTAAGATCATTTTGAGACTTCATCGTCAAGATATTTCTGACGCTGACTGTGTATATGGACTTCTTTCATCACGGTAAATCCGCAGCCAGTAGTTAGTATTTGTATAACGATTTTAGTCGTTTTCGTAGCAAGTTTCATCTCTCTTTAGTGTCTTTCAATGCCGTTATCAAACAACGCCCCTACACGTCACATGTGCAGTTGATATCTCGCGGATGTCAGCGCTAGTGGGCGTCCAGCTACGTCAGTAAATGTACCACTATGTTATTGAAAAAGAAAATATATATCAAACTATTGTTGCGTTTGTTTGGAGCCAAATGACTATATTTGGTTATTAGTCGGCCTTACGTTCGAATCCTGGCCATTAAACTACCAACGTGAACCCATTCCTAGAACGGCTTATTCCACTTGAGAATCCCCGTTGATGGGGATTATTGAACTTTTTGTTCACGGTTCCCCGTTGACGCAAAATTTTTAAATAATGGTGATTAGTGAACTAAAAAGTTCAACCTGTCTATGTTCAACCTGTATCGATCTATATTTAACTGTAGGTATGTTATTGGGAGAGGCAGTTAGTCGTCTTCTACGACACCCATCGAGATAGGGTGGCCCTGTTCTACTACTTGAAGTCCTAAATAAATAAACATTAGAATTATTACTGTGTACTGCTAATATGTATTGTGTGGTCGAACAATACGTTATACAAAACACTATAGGTACAGACATAATACTATGGGCAAAACATTACACTAGTGATTCAACTTAAGCGTTCTGCGGTTATCATTATGACCAATGTTTTGACGTAATGTTTGTATTCTGTGAAATAAAATGGCGGAAGTTGGGATTTACCGATTAAATTCTGTTTGAAAGTCAACGTTTCCGATTTTTACAACGTTCACGGTCAATGTGGTAATTTAACGACTATAGTAATTTAACTATAGGCAACAGTAACCACAATTTTAAACTAAAGTAAAGCCAACGAAGCGAGAGAAAAAAGGTAAACAATGTTTCAGCGGCTCCAAATTTTTTCATTCCAATATGAATACGTATCACTTTAAGCGCGTTCCAGACAGGAATAAAATTGCTGATAAGATGGCGGATCTGACAGTTTAGAACCGCTATGCTGACAGCTTTTCTGTACTACGAAACACGCAACGACAGCTGTCGCTCGGCCATTGTCGCGTACGTGTGATATGTGCGACAAGGACAAAGAAAATAATAGCTAGTTATTACAACGTAACTCAGTAATGGTTGCTTTGTTTACCTTTTTTCTCTCGTCTCTACTTTAAATAGGTGGGCCGCCACCTGATGGCTAGTTACCGTGGTCTATAAACGTATGCAATATCAGGGGCGTTACACCCGTGCGGCCGATAAAAACTTCTAATACCCTTCTTGAAGAACCCCATGTTGTAATCTATAACTTTTCAACTATTGGGCCGTACGCTTGTCTACTACCTAACTGGTTTAAAAAGTAACCATGGTTAGGTACATCTGTACTAGTCACTAAATATTTTAAGAGAGAGAGACCTAATTTGAGTTTGGTTAACTGGAGTGGTTTCGCACTTATTGGCAAAATTATTCCACTGTCTGCTGTGGACATTATCCCTGATAGACGTAACACGTAATGTAGGCTATGCATAACATTATATTAAACTCACGCCTGTATTCCCCGAAGGGGTAGGCCTAGGTCTCAGCAGTCCATAACCCATACCACTAGGCTACCGCAGATACTTATACACATAGGCTATGCATCATCTCGCTACCACCCGAAGACTCCTTCGGGCATGTATCTTGAGCCTAATCACGTCACAAATTGTACTCTATATATAATAGCAGTACGCATTTCTGGTTGTGGTACGCACGGTGGTGGACGAGCTCAAATCATGCTCAAATGCATTATTATGCTGCGGCTACAGTACCGTGAATATGCCAATCATTACCGCCATAATGTCACGATTTACCGCCAAATTTTTGACACGTCTGAATGAATTGTACTGTATTACTTTTACTGCCATACGCATTGGGGTAACTGCCCGGTAGACGGTAACTCTAGTGTAGGCGCAACATTACAGGTAAGGGGTGTGAAGTACGACATCGGCGAATCTATAAAGTGCTAACTATTCTCTATTGAAGCAGTTTTTGTCTTACAATTATTACGATGTGACCTTTGTCCGCTCACTGACTTCTGTTGATTTATTTTGTTGTAAGAACGTCCTTTACATAGTTTTTTGTCTGTACATAAAGATGTTAATTTTTGTTTGTTTGTGGATTTATATTTAATATTTCAACAACACTCATGAATATAATAGAATTCTGCAGATTGTATTCTGAGATTCATTCTTGAAGTTTTTTTTTCATTTACCTATAAAAACTTTATTTCCGTATATTACAATGTTACAATCATCGTGAATACTCCCGGTTGCATTCAAACATACATACATTCATACAACGTAATCATTCTTTATCCCCAGAGGGTTAGGTAGAGGTGAATTAACACCCACATATCACCAATCATTGTATTCGGTCTCACGTAATAGGGGGGTAGACCTATAACCGTATTCCGAGAAATATTGTTGACTCGAGCTAAAGCATCTATGGCTGAATCTGGGCTGTTTATATCTCTATGATGTTCAACAGCCCTGTCTGTATGTCCTTTGTTTCTTTTTGAAGTTGATGATTATTCGCGAGCGGTTGTCATTTTGCGAAGTTGGCATTCTAAATGAACGCATCAGGGATATCGTCTTAAGGTTTTGTTCCGTCTGTCTGTATGTCATTGATATTATGTCATCAACACAATATTCCTATAGAGAATTTTTACTGTATTATACGAACGTTTAGCTATTTTCCTTGTATCCTAGCACTTCTAGAAGGGAAATAATAATAATAAATAAATAAATATTTCACAACATTCTACACGACGCTATCCACCATGGTAAGCTATTATAGCTTGTGTTATGGAATCTAGAATGCGGATAAACATACTTATACTTTTTTGTTGTTGTAAATACATACATATTATACACAGAAACACCCAGATCAATGCAAATAGCCATATTCATGCATACAAATATTTGCACTGAGCGGGAATCGAACCCGCGTCTCCTGCGTAGCAGTCGCGTTCACTACCGCCACGCCACAGAGTATGTCAAATTGAAATAATATACTCAAACAAGTAACGTCATCCAGTAATTGAAATGTGACTTTCCTTCTAAAATTTGGGTCACGAGAATCAAGTTTCGCTATCAGAGAATTTGCAGATGCAACCGACACAGTTTGCATACAAAAGAGTAATAATTTGCAACCAGTACAAAGATTTAAGATAACTGGTTTGCAAAATATCCAGTTTCTTTGTAAAAAACCGCAGCTATTTAGGCACCAAAGTTATTTTTTATATAATGTTCTTACAAACAGAGAGAGTCGCGCAAGGTACTAACTTGGGGCCATAATGGAATATTTCGTTTGTACCACTAAGCCGATTAAAAAGCCTCTTGAAATCAGCACGGTGCTAATATCGAGTTGTTACCGTTGTTATAAAACCTACCTCACCTTTCAAGGAACTATTAAGGAACTCTATAGATCATATGCGCCACTAGAAATAGGTGAAATCTTGATTTTGGACTTTCATATCAATATTTCCTATCAACACTACACTCACACATTATTACCTCCTGCGAGAAAAGATGAAATACAAAAAATGAATAACAATAGTTGTAAGAGAACTTCAGAAGTCTCACCAATCATATAAATCGATATTATCTAAGAGCAGTATACCTAATTCCCCGGCCAAGTCGTCTATTAATGCTTCCAATAACGTATCTTCCACCTAAAACCCATTATTCAAGTGTTAGTCAATATTTAGCATATAAAAATATGGCGTACGTACTAATCAAATGCGCAATACACGCGGTACAGTCACACGTGTGCATGATCTACTCCAAATATTGTGATTTGCGAGTGACACTCCTTTAGTGAACGTTGATAATTAACTGTTTTAGGACTGGTCTTGTGACTGACCTAGTTTATTCTAGAGTTAACGACTGATGCTGCTGTGACATTGTATGTCTTGTTATAGACATTTACAGTGTTGGCTCCCGATGCAGTAGAATAGGGTCAGTCCATCTCTTTCCATGAGTATCGTAGTAGGTGACTAAGAGATAGGGCTGTTCTCCATCCGATAGTAAACATACAGCCCATGACAATGTGCCCGCTTGATGGCTATAGGTTCGCCCCATATAATTTGAGATCGAAAATCAAATTTGGTTGTTAAAAAACCTCTGCATCCCTTCGTCTATACAGGCGTACGGAACCAGACCAACCGTTTCAGTGACTCATTCCTATGCCGCATCACTAAGACCTGGAACTCCCTGCCAGCTCACGTGTTTCCTTCTTCCTACAGTCCCGGGTCCTTTAAGCGGGGCGTGAAAAGGCATCTGATGAGGCCGTCAAGCTAAGTGCCACCACTGTTAACATGGTACATGTTTACGATGGTGGCCCTCTTTCCGAGACTTTGCCTTTAGCTTAACATCAGGCCAAGTGAAGTCAAGCTGACGTGTCTTTTATTTAAAAAAATGAGCTTGTGGTACCGTGTTTTAGAGTAATTCATTGAACCAACATTGATTGTTTACTTCAATAAATTTAAAATCTGGTTAACATCACTTTGGGTAATATTTCGCGTCATGCTCATAACTTATTTTAATATATTATCACGCATATCTTAAACTACTTGAGATTCTTATAGACATCTTGTAGGTATGCAGTTGAATTTTCGTCTATCTATTATTTTATATAGGAATAATTCGTTTCCGAAATACACGATAAACTTAACTATAATAAGGAGAATCCATGGAAAGCTATATATCAACAAATTTTCTCAAGATTTAATCTACCCTTATACCAAATTTCGTCAAAATTGGTTCAGTGGTTTAAGCGTGAAAGCGTAACATACAGACAGACAAACAGACAGACAGAGTTACTTTCGCATTTATAATATTAGTATGGATTTGCTTTAATTAATTTTTTTCTTGTTTTGGAAATTGGAATTTTTTGGTTTGGACATTGGAAGCATGATCGTGCTCTATACTTTTTGCGTCGGTATGACTTAAAAATGGTATGAGTTCTCTTGGTATGCAGGTGGAACAACCCATGGAAATATCGAATTGCACTCGTGCTAAAGGTTTGCAAAGAAATAGCGTTATAATATACTTATTAAAAGAATTACTCTCATAGAATGATATTATGTATGTATGTTATATGATTGTTTTTGATTTGTTATTATATTATGTTAACAATTGAGGTCAAGTTCTGCAGTTATCACACACATAATTACGATCTAAAAATCAAAACTTAACGAGATAAGATATCAAAACGTATCGAATGGTTACGATCGGACTTTAATTTCCTCAATTTACGATAATACTAACTACTAATATTGCTAATCAATGAAAACTTATTGATACGAATCTTTCAAACGGCTAGCCGTGTTCCGGTCGGCTACTATCGTTATCTAAACTAGTAGTTTCACACGTCAATTTGACTTCACTTCGCCTGATGTTAAGCTAAAGGCAAAGTCTCGGAGAGAGGGTCACCATCGTAAACATGTGCCATGTTAACATTGGTGGCACTCAGCTTGACGGCCTCATTAGATGCCTTTTCACGCCCCGCTTAAAGGATCCGGGACTGTAGGAAGAAGGAAACACGTGAGCTGGCAGGGAGTTCTAGGTCTTAGTGGTGCGGCATAGGAATGAGTCACTGAACATTTTAAATTCTTATATTACAACGATACAAAGTCATAAATCTCGATTAAAAAGCTACCAGGGGTGAATGGTAATGTCTCATTGGGCAATTTTACAGCCTGGCACATGAGAAGAAATTACTTGTAGTTATCAGTTCAAGACCCAATAACCGCCTCGCTGACAATTGGGGAATGTTGTAGGTTCTCCGTGAAGATTTCCGTAGGAACAATAGTTACAGATTGTATTCGAGAACTTAAGTGATTTACGTTCATAAAATTCCCACTCAAGTTTAGTTCTAGAGTACAATCTGTGTCTGAATTTGCTCTGCTTATCTGCTTTTTGTTTCTGGAGAGAACAAAAAGTGTTCAGAAGATTTAAGATGTAGATCTTCTCTCGCGAATATTCTGTGCGCCTAATTTTTCACCTTCTGGAGCCAGTTCACTCCTTTTCGGCACTGTTTTACACTCGGCATCGATGACGGTTTGGCGTCCGTGTGTCACTGCCCAATCGGGGTCCAGTTGAAAACAAGCACCAGGTTTCTACCTGGCACATGCTGAACTGGGCACCCATTTGGTGTATTGGTGGGTCAAAACTTTAAATGTTCTTAGTATTGTTTTGCTGTATAACTTATGGCATTACTTATTCATATATTTTATTACTACGAGTAATTGTTTGTGTGACCGCCTTGCACTAAATAAATGTTTCTTTCTTTCTTTCGGAATTTTCAGTATGTGTACGTTTAGGAGTTATCTCACGACATATTCACATGTTAACACGATCATTGTCATCACCTTTACCCTCTTCCGTTATTTTTTTTATACTATTATGTTAAGTAATCTTAATTACGTTAGATAATAATGTTCCTACATCTATATATTGTTCAATGACGTCTTGTCTCTCCATATCGGTGATAAAGACGGTTTTTAGGTTTTTGTTAAATACGTTGTTATGTGATTATAGTCTGGCTAGTTTTTTTTGCTGCCAATTAACTAGAACTGTTTTAGGCTTGTCATTCTTAGGTTAGTTTTAAAGATTTCTGATAATTCTCTAAGCAAATGTCAACTTCTTCTTCGTGTCAAGTGGCAACAATTTAAATACTTAGATACGCCCAGCCCAAAACTCGGCGACTTTGACCGCATCTTCCGTAACTTCATTTAGGTCGGCAATCGTGCAGGTGTAAGGGCACAGTGGGCACGACAAGAGGTGGTCCATCGACTGCAGAGGTGCACCACGGTCGCAGTCACCACCCCCTGCGTCCAGGTAACCCCACTTTACCAGGTCAGCGGTCAAATGTCAACTAATAACTGATTATACTAGATATGGATCTCGCTTGATGGAACTTATTACAAAAATATTGAATACTAGCTTTTACCCGCGGCCCCGCCCGCGTGGATGTCGGTTATCGCGACAAAACATAGCCTATGTCCTTTCTCAAGGTCTAATCTACCCCTATACCAAATTTCATCAAAATCGGTTCACTGGTTAAGGCGTCAAAGCGTAACATACAGACAGACAGACAGAGTTACTTTCGCATTTCTAATATTAATATGGATTTTTCATCACCGTGAGGCTAATCCGTTCAGGTTCAAAAATCCGTGCTTTATTCAATCATCATTTCCTTTATACAGTGCTTTATACAATCCAGTATGGATCTGCATTAATAAAATGCAGGTCCGTACTTGATTGTAACATAACTACATGTGCACACAGTTAAAACAGTATTATAAAGATTAGAAAAGGCTCAAAATTGGTAGAAGTTTAATAGTGACATGTTTAAAAACTTTTCAAGGTTTAACTGCTATGGAGGATGTCTTTCAGGGTTCTTGTTGTGTTTTCATGTTCTTGTGTTGCTGTTTTCAATTCAAGAAGAAGGTTTATCAGAATCAAACTCATCATATGTATATACATGCTTAATATAGTAGAGGGTGCAGCGGGAACGCGATCGGACGCCACGCGGGCGGGAAAAAATTGGCGGTACGAAGTTTGCCGGGTTAGCTAGTTTATTTAAAAAAAAAGCTTACCACTGACCGAACCTGACAGATGTGATTGTTTTACTTGCCTTATTGACTGTATTCAAGCTTCCTTGATGTTTGGATGGTTAACTTTACACAAGACGCAAATACTTCTTCCGTTTCACTGATTTCTGGTCTACAGTTCATCTGGTTAAGGGGCGTTCCTTCCCACCTTCCGTTTGCCGATTCTTGCCGAATCTTGATTGCTCCAATGGCCAAACCGCCATCGATCTTTCAGCAGATGTAACCAGCTCATCGGCTCTTCGGCTTGCTTTTAGAGCTATATGTTTTCGAAGACAGCCTATAATAGCAAATTACCTATACAACGAGGTATGGTTCCGCCTTTATGAACCTGAGGCAATATTTTATAGAACTTTTAATTTTAGATGATTTTCGTTATGGCAAGTTATTTGTTAAAATGTTGGTTAGCTGTGGGAAAATTAAAAAAAACGTAGATTACGTAATTACGGTAATGTATAAATAAATATCTGACATTGTTTTATGTCATTATGGGTCATAAACAAGGTTACGGCAGCAATATTTGTGATTCCAGCAGCCGGTCACATATTTTACTTCATAGTAGTCGTTTACCGCGGCTCCGCCCGCATGAAATGTTGCCCCCACTACCAATGGTAACCGATTCGCAGGATAAAAGTCGTCATATTTTTTTTTCTGACTAAAATATAACATAACATAACATAAACTCACACCTGTATTCCCCGAAGGGGTAGGCAGAAGTGCTAGCACCCACATTTCGCCAGTTTATGTTTAGGTCCCATTGTAATAGGTGGCGAGCCTATTGCCATTAAGCGGGCACTTATAAACCTGCGATAAATACACACAAAACTTTGAAAAGCATCGAAAGGTCATTGGTGTGTGCCATGGTAAACCTGGGATCGAACCCGAGACCTCATCTCAGCAGTCAATTACCCATGCCACTAGGCTACCGCATAGGTTATGTAAATAGAATATATATATATTAGATTCTAGCAATATAGTCCATATAATGGTTGTCTGGAAGAAATCGTAGACTATAATAAGACCATCCATTACACAACTCACTAATACGTACTGTCTCCAGTGTGCATTAGATTACATTAGATCAGATAAATCGTTATTGTATATAGAAAATGTATGAAATCTTTACGCCTTATCGCTCAGAGCCTATTTGATGTGCAATAAAGAGAATCTATATATCTATCTTTGTACTATATTTTATCCGACGGAACGCAGACTGTATATGCGTTTAAGGTGAGAGGATATTTGTGCAATCAATATTTCCATTTTTATCCAAAACTACTAGGCCGAATTTGATTCAGTTTTCAGTTATGAGTTCGGGTTTAATTAGTGTATATTCGAAAAACATTGGAAAATTAGTGTATATTCTTAGATAAGTTTAGGGTTATGGTAACAACTCACCAAGCGGTAATGAAGCAAATATTTTTTGGAGGTAATTTTTAGTCGTTTTTTTTAAACTTTTTATTTAATTTTCTTGTATCCATATCTGTTCCGCCATGATTAAGTATGTAATCCATTCAAGTGTTCAAACTTTCGCCTAGATAGTTAGACTAGACCCACCCAATTTCACACCTGTGCAATTCTTCAAATGCTTATATAGAATGGATTGCATGACATGTATGTGATGGTTATAAATTTGTCTAGAAGACATTTATAACATCAATGAATGAGATGTTTAATTGCACGAAATATAAAACTATCGAAATACGTCTGATTTCTATATTACGCAAGTAAATTTGGGTTTTTAAGCTTTTAAGGTGCTAAGAAACTGTTGCATATCCAAACGAACTTAAAAAGGAAATTGCTTTAGACTGTTTATACTGGAGATTGATGGCGCTTGGTGGAATCTGCTACACATATTGAATAACACACTTGTACTTTTCCACTGCTTTTTTTTTACTTGCCTGGCAATGGCGCCCCCACCGGGTCCGGGTAGAAGGGGTAGGCCCAAGAAGTCCTGGAATGACATCGTGGAAGTTAACTTACGTGCAAATAGTCTCACTACCTTGGATGTCCAAGACGCCCAAGGTCGCGCTAAGGCGGACGAGGGCGCCCTAGCCTCGAATGCAAACTGAACTGACACCTAAATGTGGATGATGATGATAAAAAGGATATTGCTTCGTTTTCACTCGGGTTCGATCCCAGGTTTACCATGGCACACACCAATGACTTTTCGATGCTTTTCGAAGTTATGTGTGTATTTATCGCAGGTTTATAAGTGCCCGGTTAATGGCAATAGGCTCGCCACCTATTACATTGGGACCTGAACATAAACTGGCGAAATGTGTGTGCTAGCACCTCTGCCTACCCCTTCAGGGAATACAGGCGTGAGTTTATGTTAATTAACCGGGCACTTATAAACCTGCGATAAATACACACATTACTTCGAAAAGCATCGAAAAGTCATTGGTGTGTGCCATGGTAAACCTGGGATCGAACCCGAGACCTCGTCTCAGCTGTCTATTACCCATACCACTAGGCTACCGCACGCCGACTGTGGGTCGTGGTGCTATGGCGATTTATACAAGGTGATTTTATAGTCATTTCGAAGTTATAACTTAAATTAAGGAACCCTCGCGGCTTCAGTGCGCGAGACCGATTCGCACTTGGCAGGCTTTAGAAAATAAATATACACAAAAACAATTCTAAAAACATTGGAAAAAATGAAATGCTCAAGTGAATGAAAGAAAAAATTTGGAATTATTCAGGTGTGGCTCAATAGCTCAGTTGGAACAGTAGTCCCCCTGTAAGGGAAAGGTCGTGAGTTCGAGTCTCACTTGAGCATTTAATTTTTTTCAATGTTTTTCGAACTTAAAAGTTAGCACAATACATGCTATAAAAATTCATTCAAATCATTTCAATTGTTTTGGTGAGTTTGTACTTTTCTGTAGTAAGTATTAGTCGAAAATATATATGTCACAGGCTGCAAATGAACAACACGTTTGTACTTTCATACTATGTACTTAGATATTTACTTACCAATTTATGAGAAAAGCCTATATCCATTCTCAAGGTCTGATCTACCCCTATGCCAAATTTCAGTTCGGTTCAGTGGTTTAGGCGTGAAAGCGTAACATATAGACAGGCAGAGTTATTTTCGCATTTATAATATTAGTATGGATTCTTTTGAACCCGATATTCGCCTTTTGACCGAGCCGACCTATGATTTTAGTTGGTGGAGGGGGTGTGGGGGTCGGATGCTGGTTTAAAAATTCATGGAAATTTCTTTACAACTACTACTCAAAACTTAAGAAAATGTGGTATTATGAACAAGAAATATTATTTATTCAAAATTGTGTAGCACTACCACAACTTTTTGACTTCATATTTGGCTTAAAACTAAGTTTACCACCGCTTCCTAGGCACCAGTGGAGAAGAAACTGCGCAACAAACTCCACTGTAGCATTTCACAGACAGATTTATTCCTATCAACCCTGCCACACATACCGTGTCATACAAGAGAGCCGCACGCGCCGCTCATTGCACAAAGCAAGTGTCTCACCGGGCGGCGGCGCGGCGGCTGCGCCCGCGCACAAGTGGCCCGGTTTCTTTAAGGTGAAGGTTTGGCTCAATAACTTATAAGTAACGAGTTTGCCGCCACTCGACAGTGTTACATCATTGTTATATTATTGCATTATTGCTTTTATTACTTTTTGCATTTTGGTTTATGGATGTCGATGTCGAATTGGAGAAGTACATACATTAACATAAACTCACGCCTGTATTCCCCGAAGGGGTAGGCAGAGGTGCTAGCACCCACATTTCGCCAGTTTATGTTTTAGGTCCCAATGTAATAGGTGGCGAGCCTATTGCCATTAACCGGGCACTTATAAACCTGCGACAAATACACACATAACTTCGAAAAGCATCGAAAAGTCATTGGTGTGTGCCATGGTAAACCTGGGATCGAACCCGAGACCTCGTCTCAGCAGTCCATTACCCATACCACTAGGCTACCGCAGATTGGAGAAGTAATAGCCGGAAAATGGACCCCGAAATCAGCAAGACGCTCAATTACGTCGCAAAGATAATGACGATGATGCCTTTGTTATTTTTAAATAAGTATTCTTAAAAAAAATGAGATAGCTTCATCCATTCGGTAGCTATGATGCCACATACAGACAGACAGACACGTCAAAATTCTCTCTTTGCGTCGGGGGTTAAAAATCATAGTAATTGGAAAAATGTTGTCTCTGCTTACCCTAATTGGAAAGAATATCGGTATTTATAATGATGAAAAATGCTATTAAATAATCGGTAGGTAAAATTGATCTAAATCAATTTGATCACTTATAATACAATATCAGTAATTATGTGATAATTGTATCAAAGTTCAAAGTACTATGTACTTAGTGTATTGTCAAATGTCAAGGAATTCACTTCTGCCTTACCCTCCGGGGATAAAGCGTGATTATATATACGTGATCAAGGTTAACAATTGGGAATACCTAAATGGACATTTTTATTAGAATACGTACATAGAATATCAGTTTTTGTGAGTGGTTAACGTCATATTATAGAATTTCATATTTGGATAAATTCTGTGCGTCATATACCCACTTTACACTTAATTGGTTTCTTTGTTTGCACGTAATATAACAAAAAGCGTATAACCTAATACTAGCAAGGCAGCAGCAGCGAAGGGATAATTCAATTCTATCCGCCTTCCTAATGAGTCGTGTGGTGCATGACAAACCCCTCTAGCTAAGCTAAATTGCTTGGGTTAGAAGTGGATTCACGTCGGTAGTTTAATAGCCTATCGAACTTGGGGAAAAATGAATCTTCTGGGGCGGGACACGAACCCGCGATCTTTTCCTTACAGAGGGAATGCCTTGACCAACTCGGCTACCGAGACACGCCCGATGTGAATCAAATTGCCCTTCTATTTTTATCCGTCTTTAAGGGCGACGTATTCGATTTGTATAGTTAGCATACTTAATGCTGTAAAATTCATTAATAACCAATACTTGAACCCTAGACCTCTAAATCGTAAGGTCGTCCATAAGCTACCGGCGCTCTATATTTACGCGTAATATCAACAAAAAGAAATACCATTGTAGCTTTTGTTCTGCAAGTAGTGCTCTTAAATTAATATCATTTAACACAAGAAACAAGTTTAAAAAAGTGTTTATTTCATTCATGATAGCTACTTTTTATAGGGCAGATATTAATACACCTCTCCTTACCCCTTGGGGGATGCAGAGTCGTTAGTGTATGCACTAATATTTGCACTGAACGGTAGTCAAACGTCTGACGTAGGAGTTGAACTCAACCGGTTCACCACGAAATATACGAGGAACTGGAATTCCCTGTCAGCTCACGTGTTTCCTTCTTCCTACAGTCCCGGGTCCTTTAAGCGGGGCGTGAAAAGGCATCTGATGAGGCCGTCATGCTGATTGCCACCACTGTTAACATGGTACATGTTTACGATGGTGACCCTTTTCCGAGACTTTCGGAAACCATCAGGCGAAGTGAAGTCAAATTGACGTGTCATTTATAAAAAAAAACATAGAAATAATTGCTCAACACCAGTCTTATTCATCTATCGCGGGTCAAGCAGCCAAGGAAACATATAAAAGTAACCGACCGAACTGCAACCTGTCGCCCATGACGGGTTCGAGTCCGTCTGTGACGTATTGCGAGCAAGAGCGACAAATGGCTTCACTTTCGACGGCCTTCGGATAGTACTGTCCCCGATTTGGCGAGATTGCGCAAGGGCTGCTGTTTGAGCACAATTAGACTTTGATACTGTTATCAATTCAATCAAACTTCAGTCCACCGCTGGACATAGGCCTCTTCCAATGTGGGAAGGCTTTGGTTTAGTTTCCACGCTGGCCAGACAATTGGTACAGGGTTTTATTTCGAGTTTTCCTTCTCTCGATGTGATATCGTCTGCGTATTTATCCGTTAGTCGCCTCTTACGACACCCTTCGGTGGGGTTGTGATACTTGTATTCTTTCTCCGTCACCACACGAGTATAGAGAATATGTAATCGAGATTGAAATATGTGTGTGGAAAAAAGATCTTGGGTGTTTTGGGACTTCAAGGTAAAGTTAATCGGCCTCCATGACCGGGGGCCTGTGGACGGTGAGTTGGCTGCTCACCGTCTTTACAGAAGCAGGCCCATGACGCCCCTCCCTCCCCCCCCCCTAAGAAGCGGGATAACACCCGAAAACCCCCCCATAGACGCCGGATAGCACCCGAACCACCCCCAAGGCGAGGCCGCAATTGTAGCCGTAGGTCTGATGGGAGTCCTGGGACATCCTTCCGAGGGCTTACCCGGGGCTCCCATCCATAGGCTTCTGGGCGTTACCGTGGGGGTTTTTAGTCGGTAGGAGTCCGGCATAACAGCCATGAAGGATTTTCCCCCACGGTTATAAAAAAAAAAGGTAAAGTTAATCTCATTTGCAAGCTGGTACACTTGCTGAGTAATGGACATGGTTCTTGGTAGACTTTTCGGAGTTTTGAGGTTAGGTACCTAATACTTATCATTCGCCTTGCGTTACCCCTGGTTGCAATGGAGGCCTTGACCTCGGAGCCCGGGGTCCTTTTTTTATCGTGCGAAAAATTTCCATTGACATGAGCCGGTGGAGGTGGTTATGTCGGACTCGAACCGACTAAAACGCACACCGTCTTGGGTCTTTGGTTGCCGGAGGTGAGATTGCCAAAAGCATATCTCTCACACCCCGGCAGACCCAGGACCATCTTTTTCGAGATGGCCCCCCTTCGGGTTGTGGAAACCATAGTGTCCCCATCTAGCCCCGGGTTCCGAGAGGCGCACTTTGTGCTGCCGCCTCGGAGTCCGTGGTCTGCTATTTCAGTAACTGTTATGCGGCTGATTTTCAATATTTTCCTGAAACGACTGCCTTCTTACTTTCACAAGTTCACAACGCATTGTCGATATAAAAGTATTGCAGTTAGATTGGTTGTTGAACTTTTAAGGGCTCCATCCACCCGAAACGACTGCCGTAGATGTTCGTATGACAAGCGAGATCGACGGCTTAACGTGCTCCTCGAGGCCATTGGCTAGTAAGATATTACCCAAGAATTGTAATAATCGCAGAATATGCAGACAAGGTGTTATCAAAATTTGTTAATTACATTATTTATCGTGAAATCGCCATAAGCAAGAAAAGAAAATCGACTTTAATTTAATCATTAACACGGAATTCACGTAACAGAGATTTTTGTTTCTTAATAAAACAGAATCATCGCATTACTGTCGTTTAAGGAAATCCAAGGTTTAAAAAGGTACAGTTAATCAAAATAATTGCAAGAGATTTTGAAAAGGTCGAAACTTTTTGCAGTTTTCTCCTGCATGCACAACTGTTTCCCTCTTCTTACAATCCCGGGTTTTTTAAACCGGTCGTGAATAACCATCTATATAGGTCATCAAGTCATGAAGTGGCCCTAAAATCAACTATATATCTACCTCCTAACTATCTGACAAGAGGGTTAGGCATAGGTGAATTAACAACCACATTCCACCGAACAATGTATTCAGTCCCACGTAATATTCTTGACTTGAGCCATGCATCTGAGTCGGAATCCGGGCTGTATATAGCTGCCTGATGTTAAACAGCCTATTCCGTTAGTGGCCTTGTACGACACCGCAGGGGAAGATATGGAGTGGCCCAAATTGTACTCTGTCGGGAACCACGCGGCTGTCTTGTCTAGAGGGGATGGAATGATGGCTTCCATCTTCTGGACTGCACAGCTTTTCACCATCTAGTGGGGTTACATCAATTGACGGGATACATAGAAAAAAAATCTATTGTCTGTAAAGTCGGTTTACTGACGATAGTTGAACGTGACAACGTCATAAGAAAATACTGATGAAATGGTTTCATTTTTTAAATTTTATTTGTTTGATTTTTCGCTCGTTCCGCTATCTCGCTTGCACTTCAAGCCTTAAATGGAACGCCTCAGAGCGAGGTAACGCCGCATGATGTCATGTTTTTTTCGTGCGTGCAGCCTGCTCCATCGAATTATGAGTTATCACGTCAAAAATGCTAAAATACATAGTTCCAGATAATATTTAAACACAATATTTCTTCGGTCCACTCTTCAGTGACTTCTAAGTGATTGTTATTAAGATACCCAACGTAATTAATACAAGCGTTCGTGTCTAGAATACTAAACAGTTGGTCCGTAACCTTGTCTCGTAAACGGTTAAATTTGTTCCGCTAGTAATTCCCTTCCATTCCGTCTTCGTAATCATCGTAATATTTGTCTTGTAGCGCATTATTCTACTTGGCAGTGAGTATCAAACGTAGTCGTAACGTAAGATCAACTTCAAATGGCTAACGCAAGCTAAAGATAGAACTGCAGGTCTAAAAACGCTACTTTGAGTTAACCTGCTAAAAACTATTAGTTACTTCATGAAATTCCAGTAGATATCAATCCGTGTAGTGACGGAGAAAGAACACAAGTATCACCCCTTCTCAACCGAGGGGTGTCGTTCGAGGTGACTAACAAAAAATACATCACTGCGAGAGAAGAAAAACTCGAAATAAACATCTGTTCTAACCAGTTTGGCGTGGAAACAGTCGACTAAAGCCTCCCAACCTTGGGAGAGGCCTATGTCCGGGCGGTGGACTGCGATAGGCTGATTGATATCAATAAATTCCTATAAAATTGGTAAAAAGGCCACTCATATGAGCAGAATCACTACAATTAATTAAATTCGAGAAAATATTGGTCCATAACAAAATAGTATCCTAGTACTATTACAATAAAGCAGCCCTTTTTAGATCTGTTGGCGTAAAACTGAACCAACTTAAACGTGTCGGCTAATACGAACGCGCGTAGTTACGGTTAGTCAAGCCTAATATGGGGTACAGAATTATTCAAGTGTTCATATATGTTTTGTTTAAAAATTGAAATAGTCGAGTGTAAATGCTCTTCCAACTGAGCTATTGAGCCACACCTATACTCCTGGTTTCTCCAGACAACTATGATACGGAGTTCTTCAAGTAGGGTATTAAGCAGAATACCGCGGCCACAATAACCTCGTGTTGTGTTCCCGACGGTGAGTAGGGTAGCCAGAGCTCACTGAAGAGTTTTGTGCTGTCAGTAGGAAGACCAAAGGCTTGCCTTGCTTTGTCTTCTGCACTGACGACACTGAAACTTTCTGTTCTTACAGGGTCGGCAGCACGAGTGTGACTCCCCTGGTGTGCACATGTCCATAGGCCAAGTAACTACTTTCTAACAGGTGGGCCGTGTGCTTGTCTGCTACCTAAGTGGTATAGAGCTCTTTCAATTAGTCCCACCCTCTCCTTTCCTTCACAGGACGACACGTGGTGCAGAGTAGGTATACCTGCTAGAACCAAGCGTTTCAGTGACTCATTCCTATGCCGCACTACTAAGACCTGGAACTCCCTGCCAGCTCACAGTCCCGGGTCCTTTAAGCGAGGCGTGAAAAGGCATCTGATGAGGCCGTCAAGCTGAGTGCCACCACTGTTAACATGGTACATGTTTACGATGGTGACCCTCTTTCCGAGACTTTGCCTTTAGCATAAAATCAGGCGAGGTGAAGTCAAATTGACGTGTCCTTTATAAAAAAAGATCATACCTAACCAATCCGCGCGCGTCTAATTTCTCTCGTACTTGGGATCAAGATATAGGTACTTAGAATAATGGTTATTAAAATTATCCCAAATCTCAGATAACCATTGCAATCTAAACAATAAACTGTAAATGGAGCGATAAGTTTTGTTTTTATTACTAATTGTTAGGCTAAGGTCACGCCGGCCTCACTTTTTTTACGATTTTCAGTCGATATTTCTATAGCCAAGGATGGGTCTGTACTGTTAGAAGCCATTTATTTCGAACTATTGTTTGGTGGTTCACTTTTGTTCTGTCGCCAAGGTCGAACCGTGAAGTGGATAGTTATTTCAGCCTGTTTTTACCTAATCAGCGATAATAGTTTCTTACGGTATCGTATTGTTGTTATGGCATAACTTAAACCTTTTTGAAGTACTACAGTTAGTACTCGGTTTTGAATGTTCATAGCATTCGGACGAAAAATGAGACCGGCCATTTGCAGCCTCCTCATCCTCTCTAATATATATGGGTGTACTGTCCCATATTACGTGCCATGGTATTGCTGGTATAAACGTAGCACCATTAGGCTCGGATTCGAACTTGATACGTCTCAATCTTAATGCCAACTCCACTAGTCTACAACTTATTGCATTGATTACAAAATACTAAAAAATTTCCTTCTCTTTATATCCGTCTTTAAGAGCGATGGAAAGGTGGGGGCGGAGGAAAGAAATTTTAAGTGATTCAGGTGAGGCTCAATAGCTCAGCTGGAAGAGAAGAAGAGAGAGAAGTCCCACTTGAGCGTTTCTTTTTCTCGATGTATTTCGAACTTAAAAAGTTAGCATAATAAATGCTATAAAAAATCATTTTTTCTGATGCTTTTCGAACTTTAAACTTAGCATTAAAAATGCTATAAAAAATTCAGTCAAATATTCGGGCGGACTCATCAAAATTCAATGTTTAAAAATGGTTGAAAAATCATTCATTGTTTCCAACAGTTCGTAAGAATGTTGGTAGATGGCACCACCGTCGCCCTTAAAGACGGATATAAAGAGAAGGAAAATTTGAAATGAATCAGGTGTGGCTCAATAGCTCAGTTGGAAGAGCATTCCCCCTGTAAGGGAAAGGTCGTGAGTTCAAGTCTCACTTGTGCTATAAAAATGTCATTAAAATACAAAATACTATTGATTTTTTCAAGTAGCAGATGGTATAAGGAAATCTCATCTCACGAGTTGATTCTAGGCGACAAGGTCGTAGAACAATAACCTATATATCATTTCACATGGTCCACACGTGTTATGTCACACCGTGGCCATTGTTCGCTGTGTGGATTGATCGCAGGTGACTGTCGTATGGGAGACAGACCCATAGAAATAGTTTGTTATGAATGCGTAGCGGTGGAGCAATCGACTGCTTAATTTTAGGGGTCCGTACCTCAAAAGTAAAAAAATAGAACGCTTGTTCAATCAATTCATACATACATACATAAACTCACGCCTGTATTCCCCGAAGGGGTAGGCAGAGTTGCTAGCACCCACATTTCGCCAGTTTATGTTTAGGTCCCAATGTAATAGGTGGCGAGCCTATTGCCATTAACCAGGCACTTATAAACCTGCGATAAATACACACATAACTTGGAAAAGCATCGATAAGTCATTGGTGTGTGCCATGGTAAACCTGGGATCGAACCCGAGACCTCGTCTCAGCAGTCCATTACCCATACCACTAGGCTACCGCAGATTTTAATTCGTTATCCGTATGTCTATCCCAGCACTAGCTTAGGTGCTCTTCGTGGACAATGTTGTAAAAATAAAATTGTATCCACGAATAGCACCTGCTAAAAATCTTAATAGGAGCTTTAAGCGGGGCGTGAAAAGGCATCTAATGAGGCCGTCAAGCTGAGTGCCACCACTGTTAACATGGTAAATGTTTACGATGGTGACCCTCTTTCCGAGACTTTGCCTTTAGCTTAACATCAGGCGAGGTGAAGTCAAATTGACGTGTCCTATATAAAAAAAAAAAAAAATATGGCTAGGTGCTATTCGCACAGGTGCTATTCAGCTGGGTGCTCTAAGTGGACTACACCGATGTGGATGTGTCGGTCTGTGTGCCTGTCTATCTGTCTGTTATCCAGACCTTTTTTCAGGAATGCATGGAGGTATCAAGTTGACATTCAAACCACATACTCAGGTCTATAGCATCTTGAAGCTGTGTAAAAATCTAACTTCTAATCTTTATTTCGTGCGGAAATCCCCTCGGATACCTCCCCCGCCGGAGCCGGAGGGGAGGTTATGTCGGACTCAAACCGAATAAAACCGCACGACGTCATCTGTGGGTCGTCGAGCTAGGCTGGAGGTGAGGTTGTCTTCGACATATCTCTCGCACCCCGGCTGACCCAGGGCCATCCCTTACGGACTGGCACTCCTCGAGAGGGGGGACAACGTTGTTCCCAGCTCGCCCCTGGAATGGGGAGGCGCGCCTATGCTCGCCATCGCGGTGGCTTGCTTCTGCTGGGGTGACAGGTGGCTCCACCCGTCACGCCTATACCACTGAACCGATTTTGATGAAATTTTGTATAAGGGTAGATTAGACCTTGAGAAAGGACATAAAAAATACTGTCAACTACGTCACTGTTTTATGTGACGTCATTGTGAGAGGTGCGGGCAGCAGTTAGCTTTTACTTATAAGTTCTACTCAATAAGCTATTAGAATCTAGATTATCTTACAAATTAAATAATAAACAGTTTGTAATAAATGCACTCAAGGAAACTGCATTTATTTAGTTTTTATTGCTCAGAAATTAACAGTAAATACATAAAAAATAAACCACCTTGACTTATTGGTGAGTTCTGGCTCTGAACAAGTATAATGTCTCGTTTATTAGTATTGAATCGATGTATATAATACTATTGTTAATAGCAATACTTTTAATAGTGGAGTACTATTGTCCATTCTTTGGTATCACTACATAGTATAAAACAAAGTCGCTTGCCGTCTGTCCGTCCCTATGTATGCTTATATTTTTAAAACTACGCTGCGGGGTTTTACTTTTAAAGAAAAAAGTAATTCAAGAGAAAGGTGTATATGTATAATACAATACAAGTAGAGGGCGCAGTGGGAACGGGATCTGACGCCACGCGGGCGAAAAAAAAATCGGCTCGGCTTGTAAGCCTGTATAAGAAAATTAATGTACCTGACCTAACTCATATTTCGGTCAAACATGTTGCTTTACCAACAAAGTGTGCTTGTTTGCCACCTAAATAGTACTTATACAAAAAATGTCTACCTTAAGAAATAGTAGCAAAGTTGTCCTGTAACAAAACTTTACAAAAAATACTGGCAACTACGTCACTGTTTTGTGTGACGTCATTGTGAGAGATACGGGTACTTCCTTTTAATTTTATGTTCGATGTTTCATTAAACCTATTATTCTGCACAATGTCCCATATCTTTGACACAGTTTATGTTATCGTATCAATGAGTATGAATGTAGTTGATCCATTCTAAAGCAATTTGTCACACTTTCATTTTCATTCCATTCAATCGATCATATAATTGGGCCTACACGTCATGATTTGAAGTTTTAGGGTGTGTTTGCACTATGAAGGCGAGCGACGCCAAGAGCTGTTTTGTGACTGACTGACCTCCGTCCCCCATGAGCGTGGGCCTGGGGGTGACAGGTGGAGCAGCCTGTCACCCCAGCAGAAGCAGGCCACGGCGGCGGCATTCCCCCATTCCGGGGGCGAGTCGGGGATACCGTTGTCCCCCCTCCCGAGGAGGGCCAAACCGTAAGAGATGGCCCTGGGTCAGCCGGGGTGCGAGGGATATGTCGATGACAACCTCACCTCCGACTTAACACCACGACCCACAATCAGCGTGCGGCGTACCTCCCCTGCCGGAGCCGGAAGGGGAGGTTATGTCGGACTCGAAGCGACTAAAACCGCACGCCGACTGTGGGTCGTGGTGCTAGGCTGGAGGTGAGGTTGTCATAGACATATCCCTCGTACCCCGGCTGACCCAGGGCCATCCCTTTGTCATGAACTGTATGTTTGTCGAATGAAGAATCAGCCCTCCATTAGTCGCTTTGTACGACATCCACGAGAAGAGATGGAGTAGTCCTTATCTTCTCCACCGGGAAACTTGGTAATAAAAAAGAAAGTGTACCTAGAAACATAGTACTCAAGTATCCTTGATCGAAATCCATGAAAGTGTTACTTCCTTGAGGTAAAACAAACACACGAACTGTCCACGTAAGATGAATATAGCTATTTATCACTTATGCGCACACACACGTACAAATTGTGTATTAACAAAATGTCGCAGCTACTTTATGTAATAAGAATTTTCGTAAAATAACTAAGTATATAAGAAAAAGGGAACTGGTCCCCTAAAATTCGTATCACTCGTCTCCTCAAATGTTTAAGACAATTTTTTCCGTGCGGAAATCCCCTCGGATACCTCATACTTTATTTAAATGTTTAAGGCCCGTATTCTGGAATGACATTGAGCCTGAATCGCGATTTATCTGAGGACAGATTGTATAGACAGATTGATAGTTTGATATTTTGCCTATACAATCTGTCCTCAGATAAATCACGATTCAGGCTGAGTGTCATTCTAGAATACGGGCCAAAGACTCCCATTCGTCCCCTGGTCTGAGATTACCCAGTTGCTAAATATGATCATCTATGGCCGTCGACTGCAATAGTTTTTTTTTTAAGGAATGTTAGCAACCGGAACTAATACTCTCTAATCAATCCAACCAATCTAAATTGCTTGTACTAGGAGTGGGTTCACGTTGGTAGTGTAATGGCCAGGATTCAATACCGGGACCTTTCGATCGTAAGGCTCCTTAAACCTTAATCACTAGGCTAACTGAATTAATTTGATATCGTCATTGGACTGTGGAGGTCAGATGGCAGTCGCTTCACGAAAAATATCAATGTTCAGCCGCGTCGCAATTAGATTTGAAATCAAATGCCATTTTTTTCTGTCAGCTCAGTGCCATGTTCCCGTATTTGTTCTATCATGTTTAGTAAAAACTATTTTTAACTAAAATGGTAACCTGGATTCTTCTTTATTTTGTTGTATTATATTATCTAAGTAAAAATATAAGTATTCTAAGATATCAAGATATTTTATATTTACATTGAATTTTCAATTACTGGAGTAATATTTTTATACCTACGCCATGTACAATTCATCATCAAAACTAATTTTATACGAATATAAAAAATAGTTCTGGCTAATATGAATACGAATACCTTCGCAACGAATAAAAATCAATTGAAGGAATTTTTATAGCATTAAGTATGCTAACTATACAAATCGAATACACAGGGAAAAAGAATCTTCTCGGGCGGGACTCGAACCCGCAGTCTTTCCCTTACAGGGGGAATGCCTGACCAATTCGGCTACCGAGACACGCCCGATATGATTCAAATTTCCCATCTTATACGTCTTTAAGGCGACGCGGCGTCATCTACCGATTTTCTTACGAACTATCGGAATCAATGAATGATGTTACAATCATTTTTAAACATTGATTTTTGATAACTGCGCCCAAACAATTGAAGGAATTTTTATTGCATTAAGTATGCTAACTATACCCTATACGCTGGTACGGTTACTAACCGGTCATTTCTCGCTGAAACTGATTATACTATCTCACCGTGACATTCTAAATATTACCTATTTTGTATATATGTATGTATATACAGAATACACATGCACACACGTTGTTATACTACAGACACAAATAACAATAGTATCGTGAGATGTCGATTCGCATACAGCTGGTATAACGTGACCATATAAAAGAACCTATTCTCGTCTCGTGTTGTATCATATTATAATAAAAAAGTTATAAAAAGGATAGGTATATGATTCACAAGGACATTCCTTTGTTTCGAAATGTTTTATAGATGCTAGAAGTGGAATACACTTGCGAATTATAAATGTAGGAAGAACCTTCGTGAACAGATGCAAAAAATGCAAGTGTCATTATATTCTCTTATTAAATCTCGAGTTAAAAGTTCGCATCCTACAACAGGCTAGTTTCAATGTGACGTTTGTGGAATACCATCATTTATGGAGAACTAGCTGACCCGGCAAACTTCGTATCGCTAATTTTCTACGCCCGTGTTGCGTCCGATCCCGTTCCCGCTGCATCTTCCACTATATTAAGCACGTAACATACATAAACTCATAAACTCACACCTATATTCCCCGAAGGGGTAGGCAGAGGTGCTAGCACCCACATTTCGCCAGTTTATGTTTAGGTTCCAATGCAATAGGTGGCGAGCCTATTGCCATTAACCGGGCACTTATAATATTGAGCATGTATTAAACATATAAACCTTCCTCTTGAATCACTCTATCTATTAAAATAAACACCATCAAAATCTGTTACGTATTTATATATTTATGTAGGGATTCGAAGATATAAGCATATATGTACATACATTCTGTATAGGGACAGAGACGGACAGACGCGGAAAACGACTTTATACTATGTAGCGGAGATTCCTAAAGAAAAAAGAAACCGATTCCTGGGCATGTGATGGAAGATAATACGGGGATAGGTTGGTATCTATCCCTTTTTCCAAACTCCCAAACTCTAGTAATAGGTAGCCCTATATTGGATACAGGTATCAAAGACTTACGTCTTAGAAGGAGGCTTCAGAAAAAATCAAAACGTCCAATTGTTCGCTGGTTTGGATCAGTGCCTCTCATCTTTGCGTTTTTTCATACAAATAACCTGACATTGCTTCAACTTTTTGTATTCATAAACATGTATATGTCTTCCACCTTATAAATACCAAAGGTGTCAGAGAACTTCAGAAAGGACTTAGAGGACGATAGGGTCGCTGATCCGAATTTCTGTCAGCGAAACACAGCGGGAGATACGCGATTTTGTGCCCCATACCACATTGAAAAAATATCCAACCTTGTCTCATCTACTGATGCACCTTCATCAGTAGATGAGACAAGGTTGGATATTTTTGGGGCCCATTCTAAATCATAGGAGGCCCAAGCTAACGTCATCTGCAGTGTACTTGCTGATTGGCAGACGAGGCTTTGTGGTAGACTTTCCTCTAATACCTATATACTTTACTAGCTGGTGCCCGCGACTTCATCTGCGCAGGATTAATATTTCGAGTAGCTTATATTAGAGTGGCAACAGAAATAACCACACTGTCACTTCACTTATGCGTATATGCTGATGCCGGCCGAATTTGTTGACATTAATGATCATTGCTCCGTTCTCTTGAGTAGTAGCGTGATGATATATAGCCTATGTGTTTTTCTGATGTATAAACTATATTTTTGTAAAGTTTCATGAAAATCCATTCAGTAGTTTTTACGTGAAAGAGTAACATTACATACATACATCTATCCGTACTCACAAACTTTCGCGTTTATAATATAAGTAGGATTTTTCATTTTATTTTTTATATAGGTCACGTCAATTTGACTTCACCTCGCCTGATGTTAAGCAAAGGCAAAGTCTCGGAAAGAGGGTCACCATCGTAAACATGTACCATGTTAACAGTGGTGGCACTAAGCTTGACGGCCTCATTAGATGCCTTTTCACGCCCCGCTTAAAGGATTCGTTTACTTTTATTTTTTTAATTCAAATAAAATGTATACTCTAAATAAACCACTACAGTCCCCTAGTTTGGTGTGTAAGTGAAATGTAAATACATATAACACCAAATAAATCGTGATAGAATCCGTTAAAAAGGGTTTTTTCAATTACACTCTCAGCTATTCCACCTAAAACCATAACCAGAATAAAATTGTCTTGCAAAAAAATCTCGTACTTCAAACCTTACAAAACTTTACATTATCACGTCAAGTGGCGACCTCAATCCCCATCCTTGATTTCCTCACCTGCGACAAACAGATACACAAATTGATTGCACACGATGCGCGTACGCAGCTACCGCTAACCGCCGAGCATCACGATCTTTATATTTTTGTATTTACTTAGTAAAAATGTTCGCATATAAAATAGAAGTACATAGTTACATCATGGGCGGTAAGTAATGCGACACGAGGATATTTTTTGGAGCGGAGGCTGTGCTACCAACATCTTCGAAGCCCAAACCAATCTGCAATACGCAAATATACATATTCATACAGAAAAATATTTGCACTGAGCGAGAATCGAACGCGCGTCCCCTGCGTAGCTGGTTCCCATGAGAGCCGGGTGCAACAGCTAGTCCATACTAATATTAAAATGCGAAACTAACTCTGTCTGTCTGTCTGTCTGTCTGTCTGTATGTTACGCTTTCACGCCTAAACCATAGTACCGATTTTGATGAAATTTGGTATAGGGGTAGATTAGACCTTGAGAAAGGACATAGGCTATGTTTTGTCGCGATAACTGACATCCACGCGGGCGGAGCCGCGGGCAAAAGCTAGTTAACTATAAACTTGGAATTTTGTTACCTGTGCATGTATACAGAGGATATTTGTTTGTGAGTAGGTTCATATTCTAGTTCATAATGAATAGTTTCAGATATGTGATCTTGTAGATTACATACAAAGATTTTTATCCGCTACGATTTAAAAAATTCGGTTCACACGTTGTAAACAACAATAGTTATGTTGTAATTAAGAGTTATGTCTGTTTAATGAGCCTTGTACGAGTTCGGCTAGAAAAAAGATCAAATTTGACGACTAGTGGACCTTCTTAACAACGTAATACGTATTAAGTGCGTATTATGATTTAAACTTCGGATAAAACAGAATTTGGATTCGAAATAACATACATAACATAACATAAACTCACGCCTGTATTCCCTGAATTGGTAGGCAGAGGTGCTAGCACCCACATTTCGCCAGTTTATGTTTAGGTCCCAATGTAATAGGTGGCGAGCCTATTGCCATTAACCGGGCACTTATAAACCTGCGATATATAGACACATAACTTCGAAAAGCATCGAAAAGTCATTGGTGTGTGCCATGGTAAACCTAGGATCGAACCCGAGACCTCGCCTCAGCAGTCCATTACCCATACCACTAGGCTACCGCAGATGGATTCGAAATACATCGGGAAAAAGAAGCGTGCAAGTGGGACTTGATACCACGACCCTTACAGGATGAATGCTCTTCCAATTTGGGTTATTTTAGTTTGAATGAAATTTTTCGTCCTGAAGTCCCTCTAAAGACGGATACATAAAGAAAATGATTTTATTAGGCCAGGTGGGGTCTGGTAGCGTAGTGGTCAAAGCGTTTTACCTGTAAAAGAAGGATCGCGGGTTTAAATCCCGCCTGGACTAATAAAAAAAAAGTCCTATCTGATTCAATTTTGGTATCATTTGTAATTTGGTTACTACTTCGTCTGAGGGGCTCGGTGCTAAGTATTGCAGTCAGGTCAAGCGCCGATCGGTTGTGGAGGTGTGATGGCGGTCCTATATTATGTCCCATTACAAGGTCTAATCTACCTTCCACCAAATATCATCAAATTCAGTGTGGTTCAGATGTGAAAATTTAAGAGTCAGACAGAATCCATATGTATATTGATCTATTTGTGTATGTAGTATATAATAAGTTTATGGTATGATGTAGTCTATGATGTTTGTATATATTAACATATGTATGAACATATTCTTATGTTTATGTTTATTAAGTTTAATTTCATAATTATTATGTAAGCATGTGTACCAAACTAGGTAAAATTCTCACCATAATACTTCGCGCACCTACTTTTGACCAAAATAACTCTGCATCACCCTAAGGTTGACTGCCAGAAAATGCCCATGGCAGGTCCGCCTTTGTACAATCAATTTGTATTTGTGCAAAAAGTTTAAATAAATAAATAAATAAAATCCATATCCATACTTCCATACTAATATTATAAATGCGAAAGTAACTCTGTCTGTCTGTCTGTCTGTCGGTCTGTCTGTATGTTACGCTTTAACGCCTAAACCACTGAACCGATTTTGATGAAATTTGGTATAGGGATAGGTTAGACCTTGAGAAAGGACATAGGCTATGTTTGGTCCCGATAACCGACATCCGCGCGATACGATAATCTCAGATTAAAGTCAATAATGTTAACGGCAATTAACGCGATCATGGTATAGATAGCATGCATAGCACTCCGAACAAACCCATCGTGGGTGTTGGTGTGTTAAATTTAATATAACTTGTGTATTGTATTTTAATAAATAAATAATAAAAATAATTAAAAATTGTATAAGTATAAAAGTAAAAAGACTCAATTGAAAAATTAAATTAAAAATTTAAAAAACCCGATATAAAGGAGTACTTAACCAGTTAAGGCACCCCGACATGGCAACCGTTGAATTAAAATTTATTCATTTATTTTCAACTTTTTAGTGTTTTTTGTGACGGGGGTTTTTAAATTTTTTCATTTAATTTTTATTTTATACTTTTTAAATTGATCTACTAGTCAAGCTCTTTCATTTGATACCCATATTGAGGGAATTATAGCGAAATTTGTATTCCAACATGTTGTGGCGGCGGCCATCTTGGACCGATTGTTTTCAAACATAGCTAAGAACACTCCCGACTCATATACCTTTCAAACAAAAAAAACTAAATCCAAATCGGTTCATCCGTTTGGGTGCTACGATGCCACAGACAGACACACACACACACACACACAGACACGTCAAACTTATAACACTCCGTCGTTTTTGCGTCGGGGGTTAAAAACACAATCAACCATGGATTACCGAGACGTTTAACTAATAAAATATAATTTCACGAAAACTTACGTTTTAATGTCTAATCGCATTAAAATTATGTACTATCCTTTCGGGGTTTGGGGAACAGACGGCAACCCAGGGTCCGTAAGCTTGCGCTTTGCATACGAACGGAATTAATGCAAGGATGATGATAATGATGATACCTTGTATCACAGAATGTAAAACTCCTTCGAGAGTTAGACAGGTATAAACAATTACTTCACCAAAATTATTATCGTAAAGTATGATATGACGTTAAACTTTTAATACTCAAGATAGTCCTGTACAATTAGGCGAGACCTTGGGCGAAATGGTCTCTCTATAATATAATAATTATTGTATTTATACAGGCTGAATATTTATCTCTTATTTTGGAGATAACCTCGGAATAGCAACGGGGGACGAGACGAGATGACGAACCGAGTTAATAAAATTGCACTTATTTCTGACAGACATATTGCCGGTAGCATTTACATAGCTTTCGGGTAGCATACTTATTAGTAACTAACTTTGTCCCGCGGCTCCGCCCGCGTAGATGTCGGTTATCGCGACCAAACATAGCCTATGTCCTTTCTCAAGGTCTAATCTACCCCTGTACCAAATTTCATCAAAATCGGTTCAGTGGTTTAGGTTTGCTTTCACATACAACATACAGATAGATAGACAGAATTACTTTCGCATTTATAATATTAGTATGGATTCTAGGTAATATTATTAGAAAGCTAGAAAATTAAGAAAAAAATGAAGGAAAACACTTTTGAAGCGCTTCCGTCTAGGCGGTGTTTTCTTATTCTGTTACGCAAATTCTCTACTTGGAGGACCTTTACATTTATTGTGCAGTTCCCTACTGCTGGATGTCCAAGTCTCTGGTAGTAATTACCATAAATGGGGTTGTCCTTGTATTTTGCATTTTGCAGAGAACTTCACGACCATTAGGTATAAAAACATCTAGCTCATAGTGACTCGCCACTTGCAGTAACATGACAACGACGCTTTGGTGGCAATCAATTTGTCAAACACCGTCGAGACCACCCGGCACGATACCGCGAATTCCGATACACCCTGTACACATTTATGTGATTTACTTTTTATATCTCATGTAATCATATTACGAAACTGATTACACTCGTAATCAAATACGTATTTGATAACACTGGTCCAATCACCGCAGCAGGTACAACAACCGCATTGCGAAAATCATTTCTCTGAATCATTTCTTGTTAGAGTTACCGGCATATATCTTGATCCCTAGTCTAAGAAATGCGACCTAGAAGCATGGATTATGATTGGTGGATTGAAACCCCTCGCTGCCTTAGAACCTGTGCTATCCCGAAATTAAAAAATATTCGTACTACGCCTACAGAGTTCATTTTGTGTGTACCAACATCTCCAGGGTCCCACCTGCACGCGGTGCACCTATATACTCAGTCCTCAGAAACGGCAATAGGCTGAGAATACGGCCCGATTTCGAACTTGAATTCCACTAATGAATGTACGATAGGCTTTACATATTATAATATTTTAGATACACCGACGACACGTCTTAATACTGCTGTAGTTAAATTATTTAAAAACACCAGTAGGTACAGCAGCACGTCATTAAAATTCAGTTAATCAACTAAAGTCTAGTAGGTCCGTTTATTAAATGAACTTTTCAGTAAAAAGGGTATTTTTAATCTGACTGTACTGATATTGTAAACTCGACATAAAGGTAATAGAAGCGTGGTACAGAAGCTCGACATGAAGGGAATAGAAATGGGGCAGAAAACGTAGACTCAACATAGAGGTAATAGAAGCGAGATAAGGTTTTTGGCTCGACATAACGAGACTCGACATAAAGGGAACCATTCATTACATGGGGTTAACGAAGTGACTGGTCAAACATGGTAGTAATAATCGCCTCTGTCTACCATTTCAGGGGTTTGTGACGTAATTGATGTCAAGATATAACTAAGCCGGCCTTTAACTAAGCCGTGAAAAGTCTTGTGTCTCGTTTTCAAATGAAATATTTTACCCTCTTAGTAACCCCAATGGTTTTGGATCTATTGATGATAATGATGAATCATTCAGTCAGTCAACACAAATTACAGTTAACAAAAGTGTTTATCGTATTAAAATGTAGATACCCTTAATACATTACTTTCAAGTATTCAAAAGACAGTTTCAAAAGAATGTGTTTGACGTCGGAGCATTGACGTTAAACAAATAGATACAGAAAGTCAACTTCTTAAATAATCGAATACATAGGGAAACAGAATCTTCTCGGGTGGGACTCGAACCCGCAGTCTTTCCCTTACAGGGGGAATGCCTGACCAATTCGGCTACCGAGACACGCCCGATATGATTCAAATTTCCCATCTTATACGTCTTTAAGGCGACGTGTATAGTTAGCATACTTAATGCTGTAAAAATTCCTTCTTAAATAATTATAAAAAAAATATCTTTTTACCGTGCCCGGTGACAGTCGATACGAGAGGCTGCCATGTGGCCTCTCTAGCTATTCCCCCATGATGGGCCATACCGCCGCTACGACTGCGTGCCCTGCGCGTAGTTGCTCAAGTCGTCGCTCCCACTCCGCCACCATGATCCTGTGGAGCCGGAATTTCTCGGCCCGAATGTTCTCAGGCTTATGGAACCGATACAGTGCCGCAAGGGTTCTCGCTTCCAGGATCTACGGTGGGGATCCGGCTAGGAGACTCGCCGCTTCAAAGGGTTACGTGCAGTACCCCCTAATGACCCTGGAGGTCATCCTCTGCTGCGGCGCACGCAGCAGGGGCATGAACCTGGGCTCCAAAGTGTCCGCCCACACGGGGCTCCCATATAGGGCCATGGACTACACGACACCCGCGTAGAGTCTCCTGCAGGAGTCCTCTGGGTCCCTCAGTTTGGGCAGCCGCTGCATCAGCGCGTTAGCTGTCACCAACAATTTGGGGCGCAGACTTCGAAAATGCTCCCCGAAGTCCCACCCACCGTCGAGCACGAGCCCCAGGAATTTCAACCGGGGCTTGATGGCGATGGGAGTACCTCCTATTGTCAGAGTAATACCTATACCATGATCGCGTTAAATCCCACTATTATTATTGCTTACTACCACTAAGGTCTTGAGCGGAGTTTCAATTTCGAAATCGAATTTGTATATTACAGAACAGCAGGTAGTCTAGCAAGTTGACTGAAGGGAGTTGACACCCTCATTAGTAGTCTTGTGTAAATGTGTGCGTATGTTTTCAGTTTCTGTGAAGCTAGCCTTCTGTATATCTTAATTTTATGTCGTTGTGGAACAAGTTTCAGTATTCGTATTAGATAAATGAAATTCTCGAATGAGTAACACCAGTAACACGTTTAAATAAGTATTATTTTCTGTTAATTCTAATGTTAATAGCAGGTAAATGCACTAATGACTCATGTGCGGTGTTATTTTTTCGTTTATTGTATGAATATGCATTGGTTTGTTTAAAAGATTCATTGTAACAGGTAAAATTAAACATTAATATATTGAAGACTACATAATTAATTATGCTGTCATCATCATCCTCATCATTATGGCGTTATTCCTTGTTGTTTTCACCTAAGATCCCGTTATCTTTTACTTCTGCTTCGTCTTCTCATTTTGATTTGGCTAATTTGGCTTTTACGGATGCGACTGCCGTCTAATCTCCCAATACCGAGACCGGCATCTTGGGGTCGGCAGCACGAGTGTAACTCCCCTAGTGTTGCACCCGTCCATAGACCACGATGATTCCTTTCCATCAAGTGAACAGAGTGCTTGTCTGCCACCTAAGTGGTAAAAAATACCGGTTTGCACCCAAGCCCTATCGAGAGCATTGGGCCCTGCACTATCAAGACTTTCTGGCGTGCCAAGCCTCCGTGGCGTGGCGGTAGTGCACGCGACTGCCACGCAGGAGGCGCGGGTTCGATTCCCGCTCAGTGCAAATATTTGTATGCATGAATATGGCTATTTGCATTGGTCTGGGTGTTTCTATGTATAATATGTATATATTTACAAAAAAAATGTATATTAGTATGTTTATCCATAACATATTCCATAACACAAGCTATAAAAGCTTACCATGGGTCTAGATAGCGTTGTGTAGAATGTTGTGAAATATTTATTTATTTATATATATTATATTATTTATTTGTTATTATTATTTCTTAAAAGTTGTAATAACTATAATTTTCTTAAAATTCCAAAGTAAATAACAGGTAAATGAACTAATGTCTCATTAGCGGTATTACGTTTTACAATGGGTTTATTTAAAAGAGTTATAACAGGTAAAATAAATATTAATATAGGTAGTACCTACATACTTATTGAAGAAAACATATAGGATTATTAATTGTTAGCACAGAACAGAAACATGATTGATTCATAACATTCTCATACCTATATGTATACGAGTAAGTTAGTCAATCGATTCTTTAAGTATTTGTTACCAAAATAAGTAGTATTCCTCCCTTTTTTACCGTGGGGGAAATTCCTGGATGTTATGCCGGACTCTTACCCACTGAAAACCCTCACGTAACGCCCCTAAGTGCTAACCCCTCCAGGGTTATTACTACATGTTACAACTATATTTAGCAGTATTATTAATCATTTGAATGAATTTTTACAGCATTAAGTACCTATGCTAACTATACAAATCGAATACATAGGGAAAAAGAATCTTCTCGGGCGGGACTCGAACCCGCATTCTATCCCTTACAGGGAGAATGCCTTGACCAATTCGGCTACCGAGACATGCTCGATGTGATTCAAATTTCCCATCTTATACGTCTTACAGCCGGAAAGGGGAGGTAATGTCGGACTAGAACCGACTAAAACCGCACGCCGACTGAGGGTCATCGTGCTAGGCCGGAGGTGAGGTTGTCTTCGACATATCCCTCGCACCCCGGCTGACCCAGAACAGTATCGGACCGTCAACGTCCGTCAGGATTCTAGTGTTATATGATCAAACTGAGTCAAACAGCATTTCTCACTGTAGTGGATATATATATACCACTATCATCACTTTATAATCATTACTACATAGTATAAAACAATGTCGCTGTCGCTGTCTGTACGTCCCTATGTATGCTTAAATCTTTAAAACTACGCAACGGATTTTAAAGCGGTTTTTTAGTAGATAGAGTGATTCAAGAAGGTTTATATTATGTATTATACAAGCTTAATATGATAGAGGGTGCATTGGGAACGGGATCAAACGCCACGCGGGCGGAAAAAACGCGATACGAAGTTCGCCGGGTTAGTTAGTATTTATATAAATAATTTTTTTTTTCGCAGTTCAGCATCTTCTGAGTGCGACTGTACACTAGTTTTCAGTGACAATTATTACTCAATTCGTTAGACATTTTAAAGTACATAATCTCAGATGTTTTCACGGCCTTGATCAACTGAAATGTCGTCGAGACTATCTCGTTAACACTTCAAAGAATCCTCAATACCTAAAAACATAAATCAGTGAAGTGTTATATCAATAAGTAATGGCATTGAGAAATATGTCTACTGCGTCATTTTTAACCGATTTCAAAAAAGAGAATCGATCGCCTGGTATTTTGTAGGGTACAAAGTGAACACTGAAATATAGAGGAGTGCTTCAAGGAGCTGTTTTGGGACCTCAAATTAAATTACGATTTTAGTTAGCCATTCGTAACGGTTACTTGCCTTTCATAACTTGGAAAGTTTATAGTACCTTAAATATTACGCTTATAGAAAATATTTTCTCAAGCAAACTTACAAAAGTATAAAACTACTATTACATCAACTTTTCTGTCATTATCATCACTTTCAAAACTCCAGTACACTCATTCTCTTTTAATTCCGTCCTTGTCACATCACATATTTATCTCAGCTTCCTCATTTCCACTATTTGTAATCTCAAGTACACTATGTAGGACACTAGGCACAATCGCAAATATATCAGAAAGAACAAGACTGTCACAACTGAAAAACAAATAGCTTATTGGGTAATCTCACTCTGCGAAATATTGCATAAGTTAAGTTAACCGAGATGATAACTTTCAAAATTTAATATCTTGGTTTTTATTATATTTTTCACAGATAAAGCTCAAAATTGCAAAATGTTTAATGTATCTCAATTTAATTTCTTATCCTTTTAATTATTTTTCCAATGATAATGCAAAAATATTACATTTTCAGGAAAAAACTCTCCGATTTTAACACACAACTCAACATATTTTCTGAATTTAAACCATATCACTCATGAAAAAAAGCACTTTTTAACAGATACCATGGCGATTTATTTGTTAATATTTCCATTAGCGTTTGGTCACCCCGCGAAAATTGCTACTGAAAAATATCCGAAACGTCGGACTAAAATGTAAATAATACTAAATAAATCGCAATAAATCCGTCAATAAGTGTTCTTATTTCAACTAAACTCATCATCACACATAAGTAAGTATCGTTAACTTAAGAGCCGATTGGATGTCGACTTATTTAAGCCCATTTTCACTGATACAAAAGTTTTCATAAATGTAGGATGTCTTCAAAACGGAACCGACACGTCCGTTCCGCCGGGCGGCACTCCCGCGACTGTCAATACCTGTACATTATCATTACGTTGTACTATTTGTGTTTTTTCCTCGATAATGGCGAATGGCGAGCCATAATCAGTCCCTCTTTGGTTCTAAGCGTGGGCTGACGTAGAGCATCTCTACTCGCTAGTGTTGTGATACGCGAGTGATTTTCACTATACCGTACCGAATTGAGGCGCTTTTGACGTTTGTTCTTTCAAGGATTTTCTTATAGTTATCTGAGTAAGGATACGTTTTATATACTACTATACAAATGTATATAGCAGGTAATATTATCTTAATTATGAATACTGGATGGTTAGATATATTAGAATAAGTCACGGTTTTTACTATCACGTTCAATTGTTGACAGTTATAGTTTGGAATTTATTTTATGTATTTACTAGCTTTTGCCACGTGATCACTGTTCCGTTCCCTTGAGTAGTAGCGTGATGATATATAGCCTATGTGTTACACTGATGTATAAGCTATATTATTGTAAAGTTTCATGAAAATCCATTCAGTAGTTTTTACGTGAAAGAGTAACAAACATCCATACTCACAAACTTTCGCGTTTATAATATTAGTTAGATTTCTTAAGGGGTAGACAGAGTGATCAACACAGCCGGGCACGTTCAACACTGATGAAACCAATTACTTGGCCCATTCATAGTGTTTACTACGCTGCTACTACACTCTAATTTGGGTTAATAGCTCGATTTTCAAATTTTAGCTTAGCCGGGGGTTAAAATATCTCTTCTCTATATGACACCTTACAATGTGATTTAGTGAGAGGGTTTTTCTCTAGACAACACTTCGAAATGTGACTGAATGTGATAACTGTGTACGTGAATATCATTTAGGCTTTAGAATTAACTTTGACTTCACTTTTAAAATCCGAGTTTTCGTAATAATATTTCTCGTATATATGTTTTTTTTTAACCAGTTTCCCTCGTGAAAAATTTCATCTTTCGCCACTGTTTGAATCAGCATTCACCCTATCTATACATCCCAGCACTAGCCTAAGTGCTCTTCGTGGACAATACTGTAAAAATAAATTAGTATCCACGAAGTTTTTGATAGGTTTAGGATGGTGACCCTCTTTCCGAGACTTTGCCTTTAGCTTAACATCAGGCGAGGTGAAGCCAAATTGACGTGTACTGTATAAAAAAAGTGCTATACCTGCCAAAAACCTTGACAGGTGCTCTTCGTGGACATGGCTAGGTGCTATTCGTTCAGGTGCTATGCAGCTAGGTGCTCTAACCGCCGTTCCCAATAACATACTGCCAGTTAAAGATAGATCGCATCTACGGATAAAGCGCTCGGCTGTTTAAATTCAAAACATATTAACTCCTATTTTACACCAACTTCGGAAAATAAAATTATACCGCGATGCGCTTTCCCGCAAAAAATCAGTTAGCATGTTTTGAATTTAAACAGCCGATACGTCAAATTTGACTGTTGCAATCTATCTTTAACTGTAAGTATGTTATTGGGAACGGCCGAAAGTGGACTACACCCATCTTTGATCTATAGTTAGGTCCCACAATCCGTCTGAAATTTACTTGTAAAACATGACATTCTTAAGTTATCAATTCCACCGTGTTCACTAAACCGTAGTAATGTATATTCTCACCTTGTATTATTTCACGGTTGTCGCCTCATCTCTCACGTAATTGATTCTGGCCTTAACACTCTGTACTGGTGTCCAATACCGATTATCTGTCTGTTTGTTTGCAAGTTTGTCGCCCTGATATCCTTGTCATGACATACTTATAAACATACATATGTATACTCACGTCTGTAAATCCTCGAAGGGCTAGGCAAATGTGTATTAACACCCACGTTTTGCTATGATTTTCGGTGTCACATAAGGCTGAGACCCAACTTCTGCGTTGCGCTACGTTGCGTTGTGCAGGGTGATTCTTAGAAATTTAAAGGAATCTTTTTGCTATAAGCACAAGTGGGGCCTCAACCTAATAGGGGGCGAGCCTATTGCCGTTTAAGGGACACTTATTTATAGGCTGCTATATGTTTAGATACTATCAGGTGGAGAACAGCCCTATCCAATAGTCGCCTCCTACGACACCCTCTTTTTGTATTTAGTTCCACGTGGAATGATAGATGAACTATTGGTAGATAGAGGTATAGGATAGGTATATAAGTACCTAATGTATGAGTCCCATTAAAATCTTTCAGCCCAAGCCAGCCTTGCCTAGTCGTAACACCTACCGACGAAGCTCTAGCGCAATTTTTCTCACAGAAATGAGAGGTCAAACAGGAGTCCCTTTATAATAAACAAAATATACCTATCATAAAGTGTAAAATGCATCTGGATCATCGATCAGATGAACAAAATAGATAGGTAATATGTACCTTTTACTGTACGCTTGCTAACTGAAAATGGAATAAAATTTACAATTCAAAATCTAACCTCAAATCTAAAGTTGTACAATTGGCGGTTATCGCTATTTGCGATCGGTTCCAGGTAACCATTACATGAGATATATTTGCTAGATATAATATAATGAGGTACTGTATACCATAATATAAGTAATATGGAAATTGCAAGAAAACTGTTGCCTTGAACAGGGTGCTATTTTGATTCAAATACGTCGGGAAAAATAGAAGGGAACGCCTTTCAGGTTTTACTTCTCCTTTTCACACGATCTGGAGTGATCCATCATCTTGTACCACGTCCAGGCACTCCTTTGATCGGGACCGAACAGGGCTCCTAGAGATGTGGCAAAACGCCGTCGTATTGTAGAATAGAATGACAAATGAATGGGATTTGACGTATTTGACATTCGTAGACAAATTGCCACTTGTTTAGAGGTGCAGAACTTGTAAACTTAATAACACAATCGTCGATCGTGTTTTTCGGCTCTGCAATGACAAACCTTTTCATAACAAGATCATTACTCAAAACAAAGTTAACCTTAATTTCGAAAACGCGCTCGCTAACTGAAATCTAATACGAATCATATAACAAGTAATAATTTAACAATGCGTGACGAAAACTAGAAATCCATGCAGAACCATTCGCGCTCTTGTTCTTCACACTTAAAAAGGATCAAATGCCGTCCAAACTAAGCTATATGTCCGTAAAATTTCGTAAAAATGTCTTCATACTAAATCGTTTTTGCCAATAAGTATGCGCGTACGCATATATTTGCATATGGCGTTGACGCGCCGACAGCTTCGCGCTACTTAGGCTAATTAGTTGAAATTTTGACCGACAGTGTTTAGCCGGACAAATGTGGGGTTCAGTATTATGTATTTTGAACATCGAGCTGTCTGTAACGTTTGATGCTACGTAATAAGAAAAAAGCTTATTGCCAACAATCGGTACCTTTTTAAACTCTGCTACTATTAATGTCCTAACAAAGAACCCTATTTACATGACAGATGAATTGATAATTGAACTGAGGATGTTGTGTTAAAAAATAAGTAAAATATATAAATAAATATTCCACAACATTCTACACAATGCTATCTACAAGCTTGTGTTATGAAATCTAGAATGCGGATAAACATACTTTAATACTTTTTTTTTGTAAATACAAACATATTATACATAGAAACACCCAGACCAATGCAAATAGCCATATTCATGCATACAAATATTTGCACTTAGCTGGGATTGAACGCGCGCCTCCTGTGTAGCAGTCGCGTTCACTACCATCACGCCACAGAGTAGTGGGGTGGGCCTCTATCCCGGTATTTGTGACTGAAGAGCTGCAGTTTTAGTTGATCCGAGTCCGACATAGCCGCCCAAACGGCTGATTGACACCCAAATTAAGGCAATTCATGTATGCACTGAGCGCAAATCGAATCTGCACCCACTTTTTTTTTCGTGCAGAAATCCGCTCGGATACCTCCCCTGCCGGAGCTGGAAGAGGAGGTTACGTCGGTCTCCAACCGACTAAAACCGCGCGCCGACTGTGGGTCGTGGTGCTGGGCCGGAGGTGAGGTTGTCATCGACATATCCCTCGCACCCCGGCTGACCCAGGGCCATCCCCTACGCTCTGGCCATACTCGGGGAATCTGCACCCACATGTAGCAGTCGATTTCACTACCTCGCCATAGAGCATTGTTAATTATCTAATTTGGTAATATCATTAATCATATAATATTATAAATGCGAAAGTAACTCTGTCTGTCTGTATGTTACGCTTTCACAACTAAACCACTGAACCGATTTAATCAAATTTGGTATAGGGTAGATTAGACCATGAGAAAGGACATAGGCTATGTTTGGTCGCGATAACCGACATCCAAACGGGCAAAGCCGCGAGCAAAAGCAAAAAAAAAACATCAAAATCGGTTAGGCGTGAAAGCGTAACATACAGACAGACAGTCAGACAGAGTTACTTTCGCATTTATAATATTAAGTATGGATGAATCATAGATTTCAAATGAAAAGTCTGTAATGTTTATCAACGCAATATTTCCTGCCGATGTGCCCTACATCTGCGACTAAAACAAACATTACAACACGCGTTAATGGCAATTATGAATTACACTCGAGGCGCAATCAAGTGGCGTATTATGAGTATTATGTCCTCAAGAACTCGCCGTAATCACGGTATTACAAGGTATTAAACAGGACACGTTTGTTGTTTTAACTGGCTTTTAGCCGCAGTTTTGCCTACGTTTTTACCTGTTCTTAAGGTATAGCTACGAGTTTCTTTCCTCTGTGGCGTGGCAGTAGTGAATGCCCCCGATCCCCGCTCAGTTCAAATATTTGTATGCATGAATATGGCTATTTGCATTGGTCTGGGTGTTTCTATGTATAATAGGTATGTATAGTTTACAAAAAAAAAGTATCAAAGCATGTTTATCCGAATTCTAAATTCCATAACATAAGCTAGTTAAGCTATGCTTACCATGGGTCTAGATAGCGTTGTGTAGAATGTTATTATATTAAAAATAATCTATACTTTCCAACGGGAGTGGTAAAACCGCATGTTGTTTTGGGTCTTCAGTTGTCGAAGGTTAGATAGCCTTTAAAGACGGATATAAAGAGAAGAGAAATTTGAAGTGATTCAGGTGTGGCTCAATAGCTCAGTTGGAAGAGCATTCCCCCTGTAAGGGAAAGGTCGTGGGTTCAAGTCCCACTTGAGCATTTCATTTTTCCTGATATATTCGAATTTTAAAGCCAGTAACATTTTTGTCGCATCCCGGCCGATGCAGAGCCATCTCTGACTTCGTGACGGTCCCCTCGAATATGCGAAACATGGTGTCCTAATCATGCCCCTGGATATGGGGAGGCGTTCCAACACGGCCACCCCAGCCTGCTTCTACAAGACAGGTGACCCCACCTGTCAGCCCAGGAGTCAGGAGAGCCTATGCAAGAGCCTTGTTCATATTTATCAGCAGGGGTAACACTGTGACGGTTCGCTTGGACGGTTTTGGCAATCTCACCTTCAGCAACCAAGGACCCAAGACGGCGTACGTTTAAGTCGGTTCGAGTCACCGGCTCCGAGGGGGTGGTATCCGAGGGCTTTTATCGCACGATAAAAAAAAAGAAGCTTTGGTCCCGAAGACCTCCGTCAAAAAGTGCGTAATATTTCTGAAGGTTACTCGATAAATCGCTGTTGGTGAGAGGCCCGCAATGCCCGCATACCTATAATTTTTGCTAGCTGAACAAAAAAAGGGTTTCAAATACCTTCCTGGAAACTACAGCTTACTGTCAAAACAACCTACGGAACCACACACAACAAGTAAAACATTAAAATGTTGTAAACGGTGACAATTTCAACAATTGTCCGCACGCCATTGTCGTGTGGTGACGTAACCGTGCAGCCATCTCACGAAGATGGCTCCCCTTGTCCGTAATTATTGCTTTAATTACTGTTTGTTACTACGAAATGTCACTTAATTATTGTAAACTGGACGCTTTTGAACGAACGAACACACTGTTGACAATACAAGTATGTATTTAGTACGGATTGAATGAATGGAATTGAATATGTGACTTAGTAATCGTCTTATATTGAGGGGCCAAAATCAGATAGGTATACTTACGTAAAAGGAGGGTCATTTGTTTGAGCTGCATGGCATAGGCATGCAGTGGACCTTCGGTCCTATGTTCTCTTCCGAAAAATATTATATTCTTCGTTCGTTTCGAATGAAGCCTATATTATTTTGCTCGGAACTATTAAACAGTTTGACGAATGAAACATATCGTGTGTACATTGCGTGATTTTAAGTGAAAAAAATCTATTAAAACTATTAAAAATGTCTTTTTTCCCGTTTAATTCCACAACCACTCCACACAACGCTATCTAGACCCATGGTAAGCCTAGCTTGTGTTATGGAATCTAGAATACGGATAAACATACCTACTTAGATACTTTTTTTGTAAATACATACATATTATACATAGAAACACTCAGAACAATGCAAATACTCATATCGGGATCGAACCCGCGCCTCCTGCGCTTTCACTACCGCCACGCCACAGAGGCTGTAATTACCTATTACTTACTTCCAAATGTCGTTTAATTATTGTAAGCGCTTTTGAACCGTCTGTTGACAATAGAAGTTTTTATATGTATTTGCTTTTTTAAATAACACAGTTTAAAAGAATTTCGCGATTCTGCCCCACCCTGTATCAGTATTCCGCCTTACCTATGATCAATTTACAGATCACCTTGGAGTGGTATCGGCACGTATGTCAACCTGACAGTTTATCTAAAACAACCGCCTCATCTAAGAACTGGCCGACGATAACCATGGCAGGCTTATCGTTAATCTCGTTCAACTAGCTTGATCTATCCTCATCTAGGCGATATAATAATACACATATTGAAAACACTTGTACTTTTTCTATTGTATATATTTTATTGAACCTGACCGGTTTCGGCTTACAGCATTCTCGGAGAACTTACGAGGAATATCGTAAGGCGAAACCGGTGTCGTTTATTAAATAAATGTGACACAATATTGAGAACACTATTACTTTTTACACAGTATTTATTTTATTGAACCTGACCGCTTTCGCCTTACGGCATTCTCGAAGTACTTATGAGAATGCCGTTAGGCGAAACCGGTCAGGTTCAATAAAATAAATACAGTGGAAAAAGTGCAAGTGTTCTCAATATGTGTAACAATTTATTCCACCGAGTGCCATCAATCAACAGTATAAAGGATATATATATAATTCTAGATATACATTAGTGGTACTTAAAGGATTTGATATGTGTACTTGTCATACTAATCACAGACTTTGTCTTTAGTGCTGAGATATCCTTAAATTATAAACCCGATTCTTGTCGGACAAAGAAGTAAAAAATTGTGTCTAAGTTTCTATTCGACCGTCGTCGATCGCATCTTTTTTAAAGTTCTATTCTTATTGCACATCTCCTAAGGACTGTAGCTTGATGTCAAATAGCCTACAGCCTTCCCCCGAGAGAGATATGCTTTTAGCAATCTCACCTCCGGCAACCAAGGACCCAAGACGGCGTGCGTTTTAGTCGGTTCCGTGGGGGTGGTATCCGTGGGGATTTATAGCACGATAAAAAAAAAAGCCTTCCCCAAGAACAAAGGTATCAAAGGCATAAATATATCATTTAGAATATTCCAAAGATCCTGCAAATATACAACTCTGAACGAAACTCGATATCGAAGTTAATAAACATGAACTCACTTATAACCGAAAGGGTTAGCAAAATACGGGGCTTACCCTTAGAACACCTAATTATTCATACTAAATAATTTCTAGTAAGGTATTACTAAAAATACGCATGTACCAGATTACATAATGTTAGTAGAACTACCTAAATAAAATCTTCTAAATCCCTTTATCGCGTTGTTGATAACGCAATACATACGCTTTCAATCAGGCGCGCGCGCACCCGTCAAGATAACCGCCTGAGATTGTCCGTGACAGGCGACCTCGACTGGTGGAAAACTAAACTAGAGTGTTTAAGGTAACAATCCTGTAGTTAAGATAATTATTTAACCGAGCTTATTAAATTAAGAATGGTAAAAGAGCGCTAAAAATTGCATCGGTTGTTATTTTATACTTTTTATTTATTTTTAATCATCCACCCAATCTATAGTAGTAGCTGATTTGACTATTGATTTTGGTGACGTCACTACAACTTATCGTTGTGACGCTTAGTGAAAAATAATTTGACTAGTCAGTAGAATACCCAATTGTGAAAAGATTGACTTCAAAGATCTTAGTGTGGATTTTACTCGTGGGTAGCAAATCGTAGGTTGATTATAACATAAATGAAAAATTTAAAAACTCGACACCAACTTCCCATTCCCACTTTAACCCCCGTAACTTTGAAACGGCTCAACCGATTTTCATCAAACATGTCTAAGAACACTCGCACATAAGTCACCTTTAATATCAAAAAACTAAATAGAAATCACTTCATCCGTTCGGGAGCTATGGTGCCACTGACAGACAGACACGTCAAACTTATAACACCCCTCTCTTTGTGTCGGGGTTAATAACGATAGATTACGTACCTATTACTTCTAAAATTCTATTATAGTTTTGTTACTAAATGCCCCGCAACATAGATAATAGTACTTACTTATGATCTTCTTCTAACAGTTATCTTAAAAACATTTTGCAATTTCTAATACCGGTCTTACCTTTTTATCTGGGTCTAGTACATTCATATAAAATGACAGTACCTAATCGCATTTTCAAGGTACCTCTTGACGGTAATCAGAGACCAATAAATCTATCGATCGACTAATAAACCTTCACTTTTAATATGATTTGTTCCATAACTAACGCTTAAAGCAATCAATTAATTACTACCTTTAACGAAGTGCGAAGCGTTGAAGAGATAGGGGAAATACCCTTCAGAATGTTGCCGATATTTTAACCGACTCCAAAATGGAGGAAGTTATTCACGTATAAAAATATTATAAAAACTTCTGAAGGTTATTGAAATTACAAATATTAAAACATGGAGATCTTCACCTGTAGGCCGGACGAAGGAGACTGACGCAGTTTTATCTTCGGAGTCAGGTCAGACGGCAGTGACTCTCTCATAAAAGCCTAGCTATCACGGTTCTTGAGATATAGCCTTGTGATACAGATGGACAGTGGAGTCTTCATAATAGGGTTGCGCTTTAACCCTTTTGTAAAGAATCCTAAGTAATAATTTTCCTTTATGGGCTGGTTTGACCAAACGAGAGTAAAGTTAAAAAACAGCCATTGTGTTTGTGATATTGCCTGTTTATTCTAGGAATAAACTTTACTCGCGTTTTGTTGAATGTGCCATAAATGAAGTAAGCAAACCCTTGGTTCCTAAGGGTGCCACAGGGAACAATACTCAGACCATATTAATTAAACTAGAAGACTAGAAGACCAAGATTGTCCGTTCCAAATAGAATGTTCGTTATAAAATTGTCGCACAAAATCTGCAGATATTGGTCCCAGACATTCTGGCAACTGATTTGATCTCAGTCTATCTTTAGTGCACATTTCTTTTGAACCTGAGCACACAGTACTGTGATAGTTTATCTAGAATTCAGATATGACGCCAATAGTCGCGTCGGTAGCTTAGTGGTTAAGGAGTCGGTTTTACGGTCGAGCGGTCCCGGGTCCGAATCCTAACCTTTACGCTAGCGACGTGAACCCACTCCTAGCATAAGCAATTTAGCTTAGTTGGAGGGGTTAGAGGGAATATTAGTAGGTAACTTCGGTTCTAATATTCTTATAAAAAAAAACAGGTGATTTTTTCATTACTTTATTGAGTTTCACCAAATTTCTAGTATTTGAGAAATGAAAAATTAAGACCAGAATCAATATACATGTACAAAACCTAGGAAAAGTAGGTGTAACCAAAAATCATACTTAGCCAAATGTTACTTTTGTTGTACACCTCTGCCTTGCCTTAAATACCCCTGCTTATAGTGGCCTATGCTGTCCCTAGAATAGCAGCCACTATCTTGACGGCCTCGGCAGATGGTTTTCGGTTCGCCCTGGTTCAAAATATGAATGTAGTTGTAGAGGGTTTAACGAACAGGCCTAAGATAAATTGTACGAATCGGGCATAGCAAAGAAAAGAATAACCGAATGGAATGAAGAGATGCCTGACCCACAAATAATTAGGACAAGCACACAAATAAGTACCTACATAATAATGCATAGTCATGAAAATACTACGTTTGATAGTTATCTTGCGTCTAGTATTGTAATCATGATACCTTCAACACACAACTCCAATCGTACATTTCAAATCTGACTAATTTACGACTGCATATCTGAAATGCATTGTATCTTATCATTTGCACATATCTCGGCGCTATATTATTTGCCCATAACATGTTTTATTTGTCGTTTATAATAAATATTTGTCTCAATAGTCTTGGTTTCAACTAGGTTATTATTGTGCTCAATAATGTTTTCATCTCGAACATCATCATCATATCTAGCTAGCATTGTGTAGCCTAGTTAAGTAAAGAGTTCATTTCCAAGCTTGTTTCCAAATTTTCTAAGTTTATAGTGTTTTCAAACTACTGCAATACGGGGTTCTTTAAGAAGGGCATTGGAAGGTTCCGTTCTAGCAGCACTAGATTTTTGTTATAACTCTTAGGTGGCATCAGGAGAGTCACACTCTTGCTTCCAACCCTTTAAGAACAGAGAGTATGACGCCTCTGTTATTGCACCCGTCCATATATAGGCCACGGTAACCACCTCCCATAAGGTGGGCCGTGCTTGTCTGCTACTTAAGTGGTATAAAAAGGTGATATAGTCGTGGTATAAAAAGGTGATATACGGCCTCATCAGATGCCTTTTCACGGCTGGTTCATCTACACTAGATTTTGTAATCGCTCAGCCGAATTCCTCCTGACATTCCGTGTCTAAATAAACGCCTGTCACATTAAAACCACTGTACAGTAATCCATTGAAGGTATTGAATTTCCGTGACAAAACAAACGCTATATGATTGTCGTTGTCACTGTTACGAATTCTGTCACTATTGTCACAATTGTTAGCATCATTGCTTACTATACTATTTACTATACCTTCCAACTCATGTGTTTACTCATCTATGGGTTATATGTTTCCTGTATTTTTGTTATTATGATGCTTTGTTGGTAAATTGACTATGCGTTGAATGATTTCACTTATAGCCTTATAGCCTATTCAGTGAAGGTTGGTACAATGTGTAAACAAATAAAACAGTGGGACTGCAATGGCGGATATAATTTGTTTTATTTTAAAATCATATTGCTACAATTACTGTCGAATTTGCTTAGTCAGTCTTGATTCCTTCCGATTTTTTTGTGCCTTATGTGATCAAACGCTATTTTAAAATCGAAAAATTTTTGGAGGGAAAGATTGATAAGTAAAAAAATTGTATGTCAGACATTTTTTGGAAAAGGAAATTCATTTTACGCACGCTCAACTTGTGAAATGTGGTTTGATCTCTGGGGCGTTTAAGAAGGTCGTCAGAAAGTTAGGAATATATTTGTTAAATTGTCAACAAGCTGGAAATTTATGCTAAAGTAAAAATGTCCAATGAAATGAGATTAATAAGGTGTGTTAGGAGAAAAATATTGCGGTATAGTGCAAAAATAGCTAAATTAAACATGACTGTTGCATGGCTTTTTGTTTTTGAATTTCATTTTGTTATTTGTCATGTGTTTCACCATTTACGTCAAACAGTTAATTTTAAATATATTTTTACCTGTTTTTGATACTTACTTGCTTACTGACAATGTGGTGTTTTCCCATGACAAATTTCTTTTAAGTTTCCTTGAATTATATTTCAATTACCAACTATATGTCATACTTGTTATTTTTGTTATTGGAGAAATAACAATACTTGAATACCTAGCTTTTTGTCCTTATAAATATATATTGGGAACCTTTTTTGGCGATTTCTGTCTTTTCTTGTATGGTGCCATAAATTTGCCTTTTCCTTTAGCTTACCATCAGGTGAGGTGAAATCAAATTGACGTGCCCTAAAAAAAGTAGTGATCCCCACGTGAAATATTATCAACTGGCACAAGAAATATTTTTTTACAACTGCCGTGTATAGATACTTTTATATGCAATCATTAAATAATAACTATTATGTTACCATTATAAACAAACAGACACATTTTATTGATATCCAATAATACAACATTCTATACAACGCCATCTAGACTCTTGATAAGCTTAACTAGCGTGTTACGGAATCTAGAATGCGGATAAACATAATTATGATACTTTTTTTTGGAAATACATACATATTATACATAAAAACACCCAGACCAATGCAGATAGCCATATTCATGCATACAAATGTTTGCACTGAACGGGGATCGAAACTGCGCCTCCTGCGTAGCAGTCGCGTTCACAACCGCCACGCCATCGCCACAGAGGCTGTCAAATAAAATACCTACGTAGATACTAGACATAATATAGGCTGATAATTCTGTTGTTACATCTCTAAACTTAAAATTCTCTAAAATTTTCTAATTGCATCTGTTTCTTTCATTATCTATACAATTATCTATACATCTATACATACATACAAATAAATAAAATTGGAGTGTCTGTTTGTAATATTAAAATAACCGCTTTCTACTACATGCATATGAATGTATATACGGTACACATACCAAAATATATATTTTTAAATTTTTTGTCTGTCTGTCTGTCTGTCTGTCTGTCTGTCTGTTTGTTTTGGCTAATCTCTGGAACGGCTGGACCGATTTGGACGGGACTTTCACTGGCAGATAGCTTATGTAATAAGGAGTAACTTAGGCTAAAAAAAAAAATGCCAAAACCAAAAAAATAAACTGATTTTTTTTATTAAGTACATTCCACGCGGACGAAGTCGCGGGCACAGCTAGTCAGATATAAAAGGACAGATGATTTATTTTAGTGAACAGCTGTCAAATTAAGTCGGCACCTTGACGGTACCCTTCAATTTTAGTCGACATCTACGAACATGCGACTTAACTTACTACGCACCAACAAGGCGCTGTCTTAATTTGACAGGTCTTAACTTAAATAAAATCATCTGTCCTTTTTTATCTGATCATGAAAGAAAGAGATGTAATTAGATTTTTTAGAGAAATTTAAGTTTAGAGATGTAACAACAGAATTGGGAGCAGACACACAGACAGACAGTACAATTGCATTGTGTACATCACGTGTGTGTGTCACATGGCTAATGACTCCAAACACAGCTTTAATCGATTTGAACTGTGTTCATTACACTTTGATGTACATCTATTGAGCCAATCATCACTCACTGTGTCACCGACTTTGATTTGAGTCCGATTTATACTCTGTAAAGTTTAAAATAGGTTCTTTACTTTTATTTACAAGTTTTAACCGTATGCCGCACCACTTAGACCTGAAACTCCTTGCCAGCTCACGTGTTTCCTTCTTCCTACAGTCCCGGATCCTTAAAATGGGGCGTGAAAAGGCATCTGATGAGGCCGTCAAGCTGAGTGCCACCACTGTTAACATGGTACATGTTTACGATGGTAGTATACCTCCGCGTATTCCTGAGAAAAAGGCCTTGACAGACAGACGGACAGACAAACAGATAGACAACGAAGTGATACCATAAGGGTTTTTTTATCTCTAGAGAAGAGATACGGTACCCTAAAAATATCATATGAGATTGAAATAAAACCACTTTTTACGGATTCTATCGCGATATATTTGTTATTATTACTTTTAAACCCAACGTTTCGGCTGCTTTGCAGCAGCCATTTTCGCGGTGTGACTCACGATGGTAGTTGTCACATAGTTTGAAGTATAAGTTATCTCAAAATACCCGAATCATGGTGAATTATTGGTGTTCGTATTTACGCAGAATGAGCTCACTGTGTTGTTAAGTCTTGCTGGATTTTGCTGCTTACTGGGTTTGATTAAGTGGATGACTGGGTACCAAGCTGGTGGCACATTCCATCCATCCTCTCTATTAAAATTTGGGTGTTTTTTAATTTCAATAGCCTCGCGGATCATTCTAGGAACTTCAGAAAATATCATATGATATGAGAGCTAGGCCCGTATTCTAAAATGACACCTGAACTGAAACGCAATTTATCTGAGCCTGATTGTATAGGTAATATGTCAAGCTATGAATCTCTCTATACATTTTGTCCTCAGATAAATCGCGATTCAGGCTGAGTGTCATTCTTGAATACGGGTCTTAGTTTCTATAAGAAACGGCTGTTTAATAACTCAATTAGGTACTCAAGCCACGTTTTACAAAAACACGTTTTTCATTCAGACATATTACACAAATCTAAAATTATATTTCAGATAACTATTACTGATATTAACTTCGCAGTCTTCCCAGCTTCATTCGTTATCCCAAAGTAATTGTTATCATGATAAATATCGTTTATCAGTTCTGTTAAAACATTTCCAGTATCCGTATCATCTGTCATGGCGCTGATCAATCAACGAAGTGTATCGTATTGATATCTTGTGTCTATAGTTTAAATCTTGAACATAGGTTTTTGTATTGAGATAAGGTTAGTTTTCGTATGTTAGGCTCAATGACTTCTGGATTGGATGTACGAGGATGTTCCTCGCACAACTAAACTGTGGAATGACCTGTCACCAGCGGTATTTCCGAACCAATACGACCTTCAAACCTTCAAGAAAAGAGCGTACTTTCTTTTAAAAGGAAGGCAACGCACTTGTGACTCCTCTGGTGTTGCGGGTGTCCATGGGCGGCAGTGATCGCTTACCATCAGGCGATCTGTCTGCTCGTTTGCCTCCCTACTCCATAAAAAAACCACAACCAGAGCCGTGCCCTTTTGGGGTTTCATGCAGGTGGACAGCACAAAACAAAGCGTACAAAATCAAAATGATTACGTTCACAAATCGTTAGGAAAACAGAGCTAGGTCGAAAATAAGGTCAAAAAAAATATGCACGTCAATATGGACTCCGCTGTGCCTATATAGTGCAGGCGCTAGAGGTACTCAATTGACTATACGAAATATAAGAACCCGAAACCAAACTATTAAGTAATCCGTGCCGTAACTATGATCAGACTCGTTAATAAATAAATAAATATTCCACAACATTCTACACAACGCTATCAAGACCCATGGTAAGCTTAACTAGCTTGTGTTATGGAATCTAGAATGCGGATAAACATACTTAGATACTTTTTTTTGTAAATAGATAGACGTATTGTACATAGAAACTCCCAGACCAAAACAAATAGCCAAATTCATGCATACAAATATTTGCACCGTGCGGGGATCGAACCCGCGCATCATACGTGGCAGTCACGTTCACTACCACCACGCCACAGAGGCTGTACCTGAGACCTCAAATAATTATAAACTCTTCCTGAGAAGTTGCTCAAAGAATTGCTATCGCTATTTAGCGGGGTTATGCCGCCAGCCTTTTGGGCACGGTATGAGTAGAAGTCGATGGGGAGGAATTCTACGATGCTTAAAGTTACAGTCTATCCCTCTTCTTTTTTATTTTTAATTTCTTTTTTTATCTTCATCTAAATATATTTATCTCAAAGGTGACTGACTGACATAGTGATCTATCAACGCACAGCCCAAACTACTGGATGGATCGGGCTGAAATTTGGCATGCAGGTAGATGTTATGACGTAGGCATCCGCTAGGAAAGGATTTTGATGAATTCTACCTCCAAAGGGATAAAATAGGGGATGAAAGTTTGTATTAGCTATTTTGTATATATATTGTACAGTTAGTATTAGCATATTATTGAGTCTCAAAAAAAATATGAATGATTTTTGTATTCTTCAACGGAATGTGTCAATATCGACACCGACTGTCCATAATTAACATTCTGCATACCTTTCAAAACGTTTAACATTATGCACGAACACAGGTTCAATAAAACTTGCCCATTAGTCCGATTGTGTGGAGGTTTCAAACAAAAGACAAGGTTAGAAAACAATTTTGGTGCTAATGTCACACGTGTCGATGCTTTGAAAAGTGTCTGTCGGTTTGATGACATGCATGTGTGCATTGAAAATTCCTTGAAAAACATCTATTTTTTGACGTGAGTGTGTCACTCCGGGTATTCACACGTCAAATGGTGAAGCACTTTCTATTGGGTATTCCCTGTACTTCTCTACCGCCTTAGTGTATAAAATAAACAACAACGTCCGCGCTGTGGTCGGTTATCGTGGAGGAAATAGTAGTTATAATGTAAGCAATGTGTGTTCTCATCGCTGTGTGTCGTCGCTCCACCGTCGCTCTTGCATCGCTCGATCGTCCTGCTCCACCGTCGCTCGCCCGTTTCCTGCCCACCCCTATAGTGTGCAATGCTTTTGAATAAGTCGGCCTTCGCGCCGCGTCGCTGTCCCTCCTCTCGTCGCTTGTTTCGTGCCCGCAGTCTTACTATAGATCCCAGACATATGACTATATGATCCCAGACGGACAGACAGACAGATTGGGCGAAGTACCTAGAACCTACTGCCACCTATAAGGCGATTAAGTTTAGTTAAGTATTTCGACAGTTGAGGCTGGGTCCTGAGCCCAGACTAACGTGGGTTCGAATATAGGGCGGCTATAGTATAACTAGTATGCATTTTACGTACAAAACAATAGTTATTTATGTAGTTAGTTAGTTTGAAGCGTCGATAGCTTAGTGCTTAAAGAGTCGGCCTTAAGATCGAAAGGCCCCGGGTTCGAATCCTGTCCATTACACTACCGACGACGTGAAGCCACTCCTAACACAAGCAATTTAGCTTAGCTGGAGGGGTTAGAGGAAATATTAGTTATTTCGGTTCTAATAATTGTTTAAAAAATATATATAAAAAAGTTAATAATGTAAGTGAATCGTTGACACGAAAAAAAGAAGAATGTAATAGTACTAAATGCTTTATTTAATAGTGTTGTTATTTAAAATTGGTGTTATTAAATCAGCATGTCGACACTCGTAATTGTACTTTTAAGTACTTTACAAGCAATTAAAGTTCGTAATTATTGACAGCCTAGAAGTGAAAAGGTAACATACCGATGGACCGACAGCTTCTCATCCATAATACTCGTATGTACGATAAATCATACGGAGACGAAGAATATCCATGCAAATGCATGAATATTCTCTGCAAAATAAATCTTCCATACCACGATTCAAGACAAATTCTGCACCAATTCGTTCCGCGTTCTAATAATACAATTCTAGGTTTCAGTTACATTCATTTAGTACTTAGTGTAGGTACTCCAACTAAGTCGTACATACTACTATTGTTCTAGAAACATCGCTTTACTATTTTGTATTAAATGATTTCAGTTAAACTAACTATAACATAACAATGTCTAGTCCTTTGCGAGTCGTAAACATAATATTTGTTTTGAAATTACTGCTGTTATCAGTGTGAAATCTTTAAAGTGGTTTTACCTGTTCTTGTTATTCGATTGATTACTGAACTCCAGAGTGGGGGTCAGATGGCAGTCACTTCTACAAAAGAATAAACCAAATCATGGATTTTGGGCTTTTGGAGTCAATTAAACTTCAAGTGCGTTGCGAAAACAAAATCGCGTGGATACGTACGCCGTGCGCCTTCTGACTTACGCCTTTTCTGTGTAAATAACGCCTTAATACAAGCTTTCAATGCATCCGAGAATGGACCAGCAAATCTACCAAATACTCCTGAAGAGATAATGAAAAAATGCCTGGTTAATGGCGCCGCCGCCGGGTCCAGGTAGAAGAGGTAGGCTCAAGAAGTCCTGGCCTGACGTCGTGAAGGGTGACATGCGTGCTAATGATCTCACTACCATGGACGCCCAAGATCTTGCGAAGTGGAGGAGGACTCTGAGCTCCGAGGGCCTCAGACCGATGCAATCAGGATAATTACGTCCAAATGAAGAAATGACAAAAATACCACTTATTTAACTGATTCAACTATGCAGTTTAAACCTGTAGTTTTACAAAGATACCGTGAAACAAAAATAAGGCTATTAGCACGTACTGACGGACAATGGGAATAACTGAATACTAAGTAACTAACCACAAATAATATCAGTTTTGACTTTTTGAAGAGTTGCAGCCGCGTTGAAGGGCAAATGTTGATGTTGTTTTATGTTTATTACTTAATAAAATATGTGAATGTCCTTTTGTCGACTTTAATAAAGATTTTTGAAGTAGAAAGTGTGTTCTTGATGGTTAGTGGGGTAGCCCAACCACGGAGAACACAATATCTACTTCAAAAATCTATAAGTGGTCTAAAAAAACCTACTTATTAGGTACTAGCTTTTGCCCGCGGCTCCGCCCGTGTGAATGTCGGTTATCGCGACCAAACATAGCCTATGTCCTTTTTCAAGGTCTAATCTATCCCTATACCAAATTTCATCAAAATCTGTTCAGTGGTTTAACCGTTAAAGCGTAACATACAGACAGACAGACAGAGTTACTTTCACATTTAATAATATTAAATATGAATATTATTTTTTATATTATGCATTACATTTTTATGAATAACAATTCAATGTCCTTAAAGGTACCTATCAAATTACTTGTCCCTACTGACTGACTGATTCATCAACGCAGAGCTAAACCGCTGGACTTATAAACTTGAATTCTGAAAGGATTTTTGGAAATTCTGCTAATAAAGGGGTAAAATAAGGGATGGAAGTTTGTATGAAAGCCCGTCGTTTTAAGAGCTAGATGCACTAAATTTCATAAACCCGTGTCTTTAAAAAAATAAATGAACACGTGTATCAGCGTTTTTCAAATTTACTACTAAGAGGGTAAAATAAGTGATAAACGTTTGTACATACGGAAAGTTCGTCGTTTTCAAAGTTAGAAAGATGAAACTTCGTACACCTATATTTTGATTTTTTTAACGCGATAACTGACATCCACGCGGGCGAAGCCGCAGGCAAAGACTAGTTATATATTATTTCCTTCATTTGGAAATCCTAACAAAAGTTATGTGCGCACTGACTAGACCACAAAGATATTTTCGTGCGCGGTGTACAATTCGCATAATCGCGTATAATCCGTGAAACTGAAGTCTGAAAAATCGAGCTTCGACTGTAATAATCGTATTCATGAATTTCTTTTACATTGGTCTGGGTGTTTCTTTGTATAATATGTATTTATAAGAAAACCTCAGGCTCCAATGTATAAATTTTTAACACAACTGGAATATCACTGTGAGGATCATGATGAGTATGAAAAATATAATTACTTACGTCATATGATTACTAACTGATGTCATTATACCAATCTACACTATGACGATAGTATACTTCTTATTACCGTCATAGATCGTAGTCAATAGGTGATAGTGATAGCAACACACTAGTGATACGCTGATATTACATCACACTATCACATCACATCTATCAATCTGTGCACGTCGTATTTGAATATAAATATAGTAAAATAATAATTAACGCAGTCTTATTTGAACATACCAAATATTCGCCCATATGGGATACTTGTCGTGCGAAATGAAATCTCTGCAATAAGTTTAAGTGAAGTCTAGCCCTACCAACTTGAGGGGCCCGGAGGACTCCTGCAGGAGACTCTACGCGGGTGACGTGCGGTCCATGGCCCTATACGGGCAACCCGTGAGGGCGGATACTCTGGGGGCCAGGTTCATGCCCCTGCTGCGTGAGCCGCAGCAGAAGATGGCCTCCAGGTCCATTAGGAGGTACTGCACGATACCCTTTGAAGCAGCGAGTCTCCTATGCTCTCTGCTCTTTCACACCCCGCCTAAAGAACCCGGGATTGTAGGAAGAAGGGAATTCTCATTTAAAAATTGTACTTGCACAATAAAGTATAATAGTGGTACTCGTACTTACACAATAACGTCACTCAAACAGTCCCGATTATAATCTCTTGTGGCAGCTGAAAGGAAATCATTGAGGATGGAGCCGGCGCATTTAAATAAATACGAGGCAATACCTTACAATGTGAACTATTATTACCTTATGTTTTCAAAGAAGTACTTACTGAGTTATGAAGCTATATAAATTAGTACAGTCTTAAGTTTACGCGAATATCACTGAATGAAATACTTACAATGAACTTTTAACGCACCGCGCGACCATGACTGCTGAAAAAGTAACTGAAACGTCGGGTTAAATGTAAATAATACCAATAATCGCGAGTTTTTTTTTTATAAAGGAGACGTCAATTTGACTTCGTCTCGCCTGTTGTTAAGCTAAAGGTAAAGTCTCAAAAAGAGGGTCACTATCGTAAATATGTACCATGTTAACAGTGGTGTCGCTCAGCGTGATAGCCTCATCAGATGCCTTTTCCCGCCCCGCTTAAAGGACCCGGGACTGTAGGACTGTTTTAGTTCAATCAATGGTAGATACATACTTGTTTAACTGTTATTGAGATGAAAATGCTGCCGTGGATAGGTGAATTCACGCGTGAAGGTCGAGTGAGGAACTACCCCTATTCATAACTGTCTTCATATCCGTGATATCACGGAAAAAATGCAGAATATTTTCCTTCACTGGTGTGGTGTATAATATTAGTATGGATAATATTTAGTTAGTAACGGGCACATGGAAGTTTTCTAAAAAAACTCATTTATGTTATAACCACTAAACTTTTTACAAAATTGTAATTAGAAAGATACGGCGTCGCGTAAAATAGACTTTTGAGAAATAATACTTTTAAATTGCACCTGACCGACCCGTGCGAATATTTCGTATTTTTTAATAAAAACATTGTTATCTGACCATTTTTCTAACGAATTTCCTGGAGAATTAAGATATGACACTGTCTAAAAAATACCCTTGAGAAACAATATAAATCCGTCTACATCTAAACTAGATGTACTGAGATGTACAAGTCCCTAGTACGAAGAAGTATTATAATCGTATCGTAAACATATTGAGAGAACGGAGTATTGCGATTGGCTGCCTACTGAACTTGTGTGTGTGTGTGTGAGAAGCCTGCCAATCGCAATGCTCCGTTCTCTCGAATACTCTCGATACGTTTACGATATGATTATGGCTGAGGCCCCATTTGTGCGTTACGCTCTGCAACGGAGCAGGGTCATTCTTAGAAATTTTTAATCAAATTATAGCAATGATACAAATTCGTTTTTTTTTTTAAGGATGGCCCCGCTTCAACGCACAAGTGCGGCCTCAACCATGATAGCTTTTCGTGCAAGGGGTACAGTACAGAAAACCATATCTGTGCTTTCAAGGAGTACCTATTGCGAGATTTTTCTCAAATTCACCGGTGACGAGTCAACGGTACAATGAGTTCTATAATATATCAATAGTTTAATAAATCTTACTGTTTCTATGTGTACATATTCGCAATGCAAGTACGACCCGTGAGAAAATATTCAAGCTTCCGATTCATATTTCAAGGTCGTAGTGACGTCGATGTATACCTAATTCACGTCAGTCCACGTCATCTGAAGCTGATGATGCAGCTTGACAACAACTATCAACATCGATAGTGTATCGATACGATTATCGATAGTTGTTATCTATATCAATTATATTTAGGTCATCACCATCTTCATAAAAAAATCTCAATGGAGTCCAAATATACACTTAAAAGCCCGGGCTGTAATTATTGTTTTGAATTCGTGTAACTTCCCTGGAGGAAAACCAGTGCCAGAATCTCTTCCATTCTTCAGCAGATGCGCCTAGCAAGAGAGATTGACTTGGACTTAACCTGATGCCCGCGTGGTCACGGTTATTCCAACTTAATGATTTCTCCTGTTGTACTTACTCAACCGATTGCAGTCAAATTTACTGAAGATTTTTAATCTAACCAAGGTCTTTTGAAAAAAAAAACCGCATCAAAATCCATTCAGTAGTTAGAAAGCCTCTGTGGCGTGGCGGTAGTGCACGCGACTGGCACGCAGGAAGCGCGGGTTCGATCCCGCTCAGTGCAAATATTTGTATGCATGAATATGGCTATTTGCATTGGTCTGGGTGTTTCTATGTATAATATGTATGATGTATTTACAAAAAAAAAGTATCTAAGTATGTTTATCCGCATTCTAGATTCTATAACACAAGCTAATTAAGTTTACCATGGGTCTAGATAGCGTTGTGTAGAATGTTGTAGAAATATTTATTTATGTCCACACGTGCAAACAGAACAGAAATCCAAAAAAAAAAAATATTTTCAGTAGCCTATCAATATTATTGACGTACATAATTGATAACCAACGCATTTCGCATTGCAGTACAATTTATAAATCTTATCGATATCGCGGCTGATTTTCATGGATAATTCAACAACACTAGTGCTACCGGGCATATATTTACACATGACACCAGTAGATTCTAGTGATTACATTATTGAAGTATTAAAGCTGAAAACACGACCGAATGCGTCACACTATTGTATCACACTGGCGCCTAGGTGTACTACATAAATAAATAAGTATATTTGTTGGAACAATAATCGCTGAGAAATGAATCGTAGACGCAAGTAAATACATTGTTAGTAGAGATAGAACTATATTTTATGCTAATTTTATTTGGGTGTTGCGTGTACTTCTAGTGTACTTCAGTATGTACAGTACTTCTAGCGTGAACAACAATCGTAATCGAATTGAGAGAACGGAGCATTGCGATTGGTCGCGTGCCTACTGTGAACATGTGTGAGTGAAGCCGGCCAATCGCAATGCTTCGTTCTCTCAATACGGTTACTATACAATTACGATAGTTGTTCGTGCTAGGAGTACTAATATCCTACTAATAATATACTTTTTTTTTTCGTGCGGAAATCCCCTCGGATACCCCCCTGCCGGAGCCGGAAGGGGAGGTTATGTCGGACTCGAACCGACTAAAACCGCACGCCGACTGTGGGCCTTGGTGCTAGGCCGGAGGTGAGGTTGCCATAGACATATCCCTCGCACCCCGGCTGACCCAGGGCCATCCCTTACGGTCTGGCCCTCCTCAGGAGGGGGGACAACGGTGTCCCCAACTCGCCCCCGGAATGGGGAGGCGCGCTATTCAGCGCGCCGCCGCCGTTACTAATAATATACTAATAAACATCAAAATAAATTGCGATAGAATCTTTTTTTTATTTCGTGCGGATATTTCCTTGGATACCTCCCCCGCCGGAGCCGGAAGCGGAGGTTATGTCGGACTCGAACCGACTAAAACAGCACGCCAACTGAGGGTCGTAGTGCTAGCGCGGAGGTGAGGTTGTCTTCGACATATCCCTCGCAACTCGGCAGACCCAGGGTCATCCCTTACTTACTTACTTACTTACTGCCAGCAGGGGACGCCGCGTCCGGACGGGTGATCTGCCCTCTTGCGTAGGGCCACTTCACCCATTTCCCCTATTTCCTTGGATAGGGTCATCCCTTACGGTCTAGCCCTCTTCCGGAGGGGGGACAAACGGTGCCCCGTACATCTACTACCAGTAGGTACATCCTACTATCCTACAAATAATAAAAACGTGAAAGTTCAGTTGTGGAGTAGAATAGGACCACCCGTCCTCTTCCTGTGGGTGACTAAGGCATAGGACTGTTTTCCATCCGACAGTAAACATACAGCTTAAGACAAATCGCCCGCTAGACGACAATAGGCTCGCCCTCTATTTCGTTTACAGACGTGAGTATCATAGATGGGTGGATGTCAGAGTTTTGTGAAGATGTCTGGATGTTAGTTACTCAATCACGCTCTAACGGCTAAACGGATCTGGCTGAAATTTGGTACAGGGATAGTTTATAGTCAGGAATAACATATATGCTACTGTTTATCCCGGGAATAAGTTCCCATAGAAAGTGGGAATGGGATCAAATTTTCATGCGAGTGGAGCCATTTTACCGCGTAAGCCGGAATGCCCCGCTAGTAATTTGCGATAAGTTCAAAAAAAAACTATTATAAGTAAATAATTATAGTCCAAAGCAATCACTTCAATCATAACATTCATAACATTTATTGTACAGTCAGCGTCATAAATATCTTGACAACGATCTCTCAAAATGATCTTAAAACTCTCCTATTATGAGCAAATCAAACTGTTTTATTGATTTAAATGATAGCTTTTGCCCGCGGCTATATGTCAATATCTTTCTGATGCTGACTGTATGTCAATATTATGTACTAAATATTATTTATCTAAAGTTTTAAAGTCAGTGCGATAATGGGCCAGCTTTGTTATGGATATGGCCAATCAATCAAGGCATATCTTGTAATCCATTCTGTTGTATATGTATTGACTGGCCTGACATACTTAGTTATGCGTTTATACTTAGATTGATCATCATTAGGTATTCTTGCGTTAATCCCGGTCGCATCCGAGGCCTTGAAACCGTAGTCCGGAGTCCGTTTCGTACGGTCTTAGGAACGCACGCCGTTACCGTAGGTTTCCGGAGACATAATCTCTCGCACCCGACCTGAACTGGAGCCATCTCCGTCGAGCTGGCCCCCTTCGGATGCGGGGTCCCCGGTATCCCCATCTAGGCCCCACGTATGGGAAGTCACGTAGAGGCCTGCCTTCGCTAGGGTGACAGGCAATAGTTAGCATAAGTACTGGCATATTCATGTCGTGGTTTCTGAATAAAAAATCGGCACTTAAATATTCAAAACTCATTTTCATAACAAGCTACGAAAATGGATAAAATTTTCTTATTTTGCAAACCATTTTTAAAAAAATTAAAATAGAGACTTCTGTCGTAACTGGTTATAGCAGTTGGTTACGAAAAAGACAATAAAAATATTCCACTTTCGTAGCTGGTTATGAAAAATCAGTTACGAAAATGGATGTACCCAAATATCGAGTATTAAAATTATAATCTTATAAGTGTCCGTGATGTTGTCGCCATATTTCATAAAATACTGTACACTATCATCCCACTAATATTATTGGCTAATACGACAGTTTGTATACATGTGTGGATGTTTGTTACTCTTTCACGCAAAAACAACTGAACCAATCTAGACGAAATTTGGCACAGAAATAGACAGACAAGTACCTGTATGGTCATCGTGGCCTAACCCTCCATAGACGCGGGATAGCATCCGATCCACCCCCTAGGCGAGGCCGTATGGCAGTCCTAGGACATCCTTCCGAGGGCTTACCCGGGGCTCCCAACCGTAGGCTGTTCGGCGTTACCGTGAGGGTTTTTAGTCGGTAGGAGTCCGGCATAGCATAGGATTTGCCCTCACGGTGAAAAAAAAAACCCGACTGTGTGGCCGCTTGGCTACTTTTTATCCCTGGAATATTTTCAACTGGGTCTCAAGAACGGAATCAGTAAACAAACGACAATCGCTAAGAAAACCCCATTTATTGTAGCGCACAATTCCTTTTGCCCCACTGTGTGTGTTTTTACCGCCTATATATTGGTTTGTGCTCAGATGAATTATTTGACATGATGCCCACAGCTACATTCTATCATCGCACCGCTCGCCATAGACAGGGAATTCATCCCCACACATTGCATCCGAATACGGTGCGCACCGTGCGGTATGAAAGGAACTTCATCCCACGTACGCTCAAGCTGTGGAATGAACTCCCTGCCGTGGTTTTCCCAAGCGACTACAATATGGGGTTCTTCAAGAGGGGCATTAAAAGGTTTCTTCAGGGTAGGCAGCGCGAGTGTAACGCCCCTGGTGTTGCATACGTCCATAGGCCGCGGTAACCACTTTCCATCAGGTGGGCCGTGTGCTTGTCTGCCACCTAAGTGGTATAAAAAAAACGAAGCCGCGAGAAACTGCTAGTCGTTCACAACTCGTTTGCAATGTTCCACTGACACATTTATCTCTTTTTATCAACATCCTGACATAATTGCGATAAGACTGACTTAGTTTCTTCAGCCCTGGCGCTCGTCTTGTTTAGCTTGGAAACAATGCGCGTACGCATCTTGTGTAACAACTATTATTTGATAACTGATAGTGGATGTAGTGGTAAAACAATTGTTTTGATGTGACTTTTTACTACAATGACTAATGGTGGAATTATTTAAGCGTTCTGTAGGGGTTTTTTTGGATACGAGTTTTATAACTTCTAGAATCATCTTAGTTATTTAAACTATCGGGCGTATAGTATACTCATGGTTTATAATATAATAGTTCGGGACTTCACGCGATAAATTTTGGAAAACTTACTTTTTGTCACAGCACCCGTGGTCACGACTTGACCCGCACCCGAAACGTCGGCAAAAGTAAGTTTCAAGAGACATCTGCTCTATTTAGGTCTAATCCTTTACTTACTCCGTATATTTTTTATCGGTCGAAAAATCCCCTCGGATATCACCACCCCGGAGCTGGTGGAGGTGGTTATGTCGGACTCGAACCGACTAAAACGCACGCCGTCTTTGGGTCTTTGGTTGCCGGACGTGAAATTGCAGAAGACATATCTCTCGCACCCCGGCAACCCTTCGGGTTGTGGGGACCATAGTGTCCCCATCTAGCCCCCAGTGCTCAAACTTCCATACATGAGTCGTCCACGCTTTTTGGTACTGCTTGTTAAAACAGTTTTCTGATTATTACCTCGGCCGGTCATCCGGAATCGCCACGTAATTTTCATAATAGGATTTGTACGAATTAAGGTAATATTTTAGACCAAGCAAGTACAATATTGTTGTACGGTAGGTACAGACTGCACAAGTATGAGTGAACGATCAATCACGGCAGTATCTGATACTGTATCATATCGTATCATTGACGCACTCAATTTTGGTCCTATTTTTGAATTTAACACAGTTTAAAGAATGTTTTATTTGGTTTCAAAGGCATTTTTCACATACTCACGCTGGTATATCTCTGGAAAAAGGGATAGGCAGATGCTTATCACACCAATCTCGATCAAAGAAGTCAATATAATTTTGTCAACGTTTCCTCTGTTGACCAACATAATTTAGAGGAGGCCTTTGCCCAATAGTGGCAGAAAATAGACTACAAAAAGTATTCAGTAGTACCCTTAATGTAAACTCTAAGGTAGTACAGTCAGCGTCATAAATATCTTGACGATGAAGTCTCAAAATGATCTCAAAACACTCGTAATAACAGCAAATCTTACTGTTTCCCTACTCTATCTGTGCGCAAAATTTCAACCAAACCTGTCGAGCTGTTTTAACTTCTTAACAAGCAAATAAACAAACCTACTTTCGTCTCCATATTATACATACACACATATATTCACGCCTTTATCCTCGAAAGGCTAGGGAGAGGTGAATTAACACCTTTACCAATAATTGTATTCGGTCCCACGTAACAGGGGGTGAGCCTATTGCCGCATTCTGGGCACACCTCGACAGCCTCCGTGGCGTGGCGGTAGTAAACGCGACTGCTACGCAGGAGGCGCGGGGTGTGTAGAATGTTGTAAAAAAAAAAAACTTTTATTCCATAATATATCTCATAGCCTTGTATCTGAGGTTGAGTCTGGGCTATAAATATCTGTCTCATGTTAAACAGCCCTATCCCTTAGTCGCCAGTCCATATTATTAATCACTTAATTAAGACTTATGCGTATTGTTATCCCGGCTATAGATATATAATTATATTTTAATCCTACTGGTTTAATTTTGGATTAATGTATCAACAAGTTTGTCCTGTGGCTTCGTTTTTAATTCCTACGATAATACGTTAAGCTAACTTTGGCTTAGATTAACTACCTACTATCTAGTTATTAATCAAAGTTTAACGTCAGTTACATTAATCCTTCGCTGAAATCTGGGAAATTAATTACTGTCTATAATTAGGAAATAAGGTTATGTTTTAGTAAGCAATTCTTATCCATACTAATATTATAAATGCGAAAGTAACTATGTCTGTCTGTCTGTCTGTATGTTACGCTTTCATGCCTAAACCACTGAAACAATTTTGATAAAATTTGGTATAGTGGTAGGTTAGACGATGAGAAAGGACATAGGCTATGTTTAGTTGCGATAACCGACATCCACGCGGGCGGCCGCGGGCAAAAGCTAGTTATTTATAAAGGCAAAAGTTTCGAAAATATTGCGCATTTAAAGTAAATTCATTCTAACATATATGAGGTTTTCTGTATGTGAAGATGTGTTACAGAGTACCACTATCACTTGAGATTTGATAAATTCATAGATATTCTAAAGCTAAAAAGCATTAAAAAAATAATAGTTTTATTACAAAAAATAATTCTAAATACATCGGGAAAAAGATTTGACTTCTTTTGACATTTGACACTTGAGTTCTTCTTTTTACCGTTGTATTTCGAATTTAAAAGTTAGCATAATAAATGCTATAAAAATTTAATTCAAACAAAAAATAATTATAATGAAATGAAGTCGTGTTGAAAAATAAATAATCAAATTATTAAATAAATCAATTGGGCGCGTACTGATGGGTACGAACCCACTCATCTCGAAAATATTTGAGACTGCAACTCCTCCCCTAGGCATTGTATACGCTCATAACTAAGCCTATATTTTGGTGTGCAATTCTTATTAGTATGGATATGGATAAGAATTGCACAAAAAATATAGGCTTAGTTATGAGCGTATGTGCCTAGTAATTAATATTATAAATAATATTATAAATGTGAAAGTAACTCTGTCTGTCTATGAGTCTGTCTTTTTGATGAAATTTGGTACATGGGTAGATTAGACCTTGAGAAAGGACATAGGCCATTTTTAGTCGCGATAACCGACATCCACGCGAGCGGACCCGCGGGCAAACGCTAGTTTTGTCATATTTCCACGGAGCTATACATATAGCGTAGAGCATGTTTCCTTGGTGACCTAAATAAAAGTATTTAGACATATCAGTTTGACTGATGATATAATCTATAATTAGCTTATGTTAGCGACGGAAAATTATCACGCATGATAAAAATAGGAATTCAAACGAGATGATAATGTGATGTCCTTCGAGAGTTCGGTTAGACCTGAGAACAGTGTTCTAGCTGAAGAAATTCGAGAATGCGCTTGATGGTAAGCTGAGGGCAAAGTCTCGAAAAGAGGGTCACCATCGTAAACATGTACCATGTTAACAGTGGTGGCACTCAGCTTGACGGCCTCATTTAGATGCCTTTTCACGCCCCGCTTAAAGGACCCGGGACTGTAGGAAGAAGGAAACACGTGAGCTGGCAGGGAGTTCCAGATTGAGCCACATATCTTGAACCTAAATTTGCTCTATACGCGCAGTACACGTTTCTTGGATATATTTTGAATTTCACGGGGTGCTAGTGCGGTTGACGAGCTCAAATTCACCAAGCATAGATTATTACAAAACAATTCTAACGTGTCAATGCCTTTTAGGAGTAGGAACGCCTGCGTCAGAGGTGAACAGATGCATTGACTTTTAGTTATCTAAGGTTAGTTTGGATCCTAAAGAAAGAAAAAAAAATTCTTTGACGATTAAGATACCCACAAAAAAGGCAAACATGCAATTACCTGCTCTCCACTGTGCCCCATTCCTTTACGGGCGGAAAATCTCCGCGGATACCCCGCGCCTAAGCCGGTGGAGGAGGTTATGTCGGACTCGAACCGACTAAAACGCACGCCGTCTTTGGATCAAACCTTCCTCGCACCTCGGCGGAGCCACTGTGCCCTCCTAGAAAGCCTTCTACAATTCCACTTCCTCCGTGAGTAGGCAGCAGCGTCTTCCTTGGGAAGAGTTGGTAACCCTACTGTCTTAGTGCAGGAGTGGTATTCTTTACCATTTACGTCTCGTACCTTGACTTTTGTATACTGTATAGTATTTTTCCAAGAATATAAACGATACAATCGGCTTAAGTCCGAGATTATTGTTATCTAAATAATTTTATTTCTGTCGTAAACATGTGTAAGTAGGTATTTGTATAACCTAAAATGTAAGTAATCCGTGTATAATACTTTATTGAGACAATTTTGATACTGAGTTGTATAATATACTATATAATTTATATTAGCAGACTGTATTTTCGTGATTTTTTGAAAGGATTATGATAATGCACTCGGTGTAGATACACTCGAATTGGTTTTTGCTAGTGATATGAGGAATTTTATTGATATTATAGCCGTTTTTCACACACAGACGCACACATACTTGCCAGTTGAAGTTGAGTGGGTACATGGGTTTCACCATTTTTGGGGTATCGTACATAAAATGGTGACTAAAGGATAAATAAGACTTAACATGGGTATGGAACATTTAATGTGTTCGAAAAACATTGGAAAAATGAAATGCTCAAGTGAGACTCGAACTCACGACCTTTCCCTTACAATTTGGAATGATTCAAGTGGTGCTCAATAGCTCAGTTGGCAGAGCAGTCCCCCTGTAAGGGAAAGGTCGTGAGTTCGAGTCTCACTTGAGCATTTCATTTTTTCCAATGTTTTTCGAACTTTAAAGTTAGCATAATAAATGCTATAAAAAATTCATTCAAATGTAAATGTGTGTTATGTGCCACTATAGGCACATTGGGCTAAATTTGCGTGAACCTTGTCAATAAATAGGAACTTCTATATGTTCATATTAATTGACAAGTTCAGTGTTTCGTCATTCGTTATATTGAGGTTCGGCCCGATAAGACCAATCACAAAAGTTAAAAATAATTAAAGTTTTCCTTCAGTGGGTGATAGATACCAAATGAGAAAATCTATTTAGGCAATAACAGTGGTGCTTGTAAAGCACTTATATCTTCTTCATCTTAGCGATAGTCTCAGTCGCATACGAAGCTTACAGCTTGGAGTCTGGGGTCCGCTTTTATAGCCTAACTGCGGATTTGGCTAAACTTCGATATTTTCTGTGAAGCGATTGCCATCTGACCTCTACAACCTAAAGGCGATATCTAAGCATTGCAGCTAGACCAGTTGTTAGACTTTTGAGGGCTACAATAACCCGTAACGACTGCCATTGATGTTCGTATGGCAACCGGGACCGACGGCTTAGCAGGACCAGAGCAATGCAAATACTGTAAATAATGCGACTGCTACGCAGGAGGCGCGGGTTCGATCCCCGCACAATGCAAATATTTGAATGAATATGGCTATTTGCATTGGTCTGGGTGTTTCTAAGTATAATATGTAGGTGTTTACAAAAAAAAATGTATCTGAGAATTTTTATCCGCATTCTAGATGCCAAAACACAAGCTAGTTGCTTTCCATGGGTCTAGATAGCGTTGTGTAGAATGTTGTGGAATATTTATTATATTTAATTGTCACTTGTATAATGGGCAGGCTGTTATATATTGTAGTGTGGAATAACACACATGATTTTAACAACTAATTAAGTTCATTTTTTTATATAATAACATTATTGATTCTATAAAAATACACAGGTAATTACCCTAAGTCGATATGTGGCTACCGCTAGTTTTTGTATACTCAACGGGACAAAATAATATCCTTATATTTCATATGTTATTATGATAAGATTGAATGATAATTGTATTCTGACGGAGGTGAGTGTATAGTGTTCTAAGATATGGCCTTGTACTGTTAGATCACGACTTATGTGCTCTGGGTACATGTATACTCACGAGAGTATACGTCTGAAGGTATATGCAGATGTTCACGCATATTCACTGACTATAGATAAATACGCGCCTCCAATTTCATTGAACCAATGTAATAATAATCCATACTAATATTATAAATGCGAAAGTAACTCTGTCTGTCTGTCTGTATGTTACGCTTTCACGCCTAAACCACTGAACCGATTTTGACGAAATTTGGTATAGGGGTAGATTAGACCTTGAGAAAGGACATAGGCTTTTTTTTTTCGTGCGGAAATCCCCTCGGATACCCCCCCTGCCGGAGCCGAAAGGGGAGGTTATGTCGGACTCGAACCGACTAAAACCGCACGCCGACTGTGGGTCTTGGTGCTAGGCCGGAGGTGAGGTTGTTATAGACATATCCCTCGCACCCCGGCTGACCCAGGGCACCCCGGCTGACCCAGGGCACCCCGGCTGACCCAGGAGAAAGGACATAGGCTATGTTTGGCGCGATAACCGACATCCACGCGGACGGAGCCGCGGGCAAAAGCTAGTAGGTAAATAATATTTCACAACATTTCACAACAACGCTATCGAGACCCATGGTAAGCATAGCTTGACTAGCTTCTGTTATGGAATCTAGAATGCGGATAAACATACTTAAATACTTTTTTTTTGTAAATACATACCTACATTATACACAGAAACACCCAGAGCAATGCAAATAGCCATATTCATTCCTGCATACAAAAATTTGCACTGAACGGGGATCGATCCAGCGCCTACTGCGTAGCAGCTGCATGCTGTATGCTGCCATGGGATAAATAACCTGCCTCCCATAATATTAGTTCCATGAAATTGAACGCATACCTACTATCGATAAGTATTAAAAGGTGGAATGTACCATAAGTAAAAATATACAAAACCTTACCTTCCAATAGGTGTTGTGCAAGGTGTGTTCGGTCATAATTATAAACTCCGTGAAAAAGTATCCGGTTGATAACAATAGACTCACCTGCTATATTATGAGCAGAAGAGCTGGTTGTCGACAGCATTTCAACACTTTGCTCATATTCGTTCCAGTAAAAACGAACCCTAACTTCGCCCTTAAGTAACTGCGTTACTGACTGACATACAAACCTGAAGTGTCGCGACTACCGGGTGTACCCTGACGTCATAGTTCGTCTAGCAACAACAGACTTGTAAAATGTCTGCCGGCACTATTAAGAAAAAAGATGCTAGATTCTATATTTGTTATATTGAATATTTGTTCACATAAACGTTTCGTGATAAATTCTTATCAAAATCTTAACGTTACAGCGAGGAACATACATCATCGTCCATCATGTTTCTTGACGTAGCACTGAACTGAATTTGTGTGCCATTCTGATTAGTTTTGTCAACGGGTTAGCATGTATACTTTACTATAAAATAAATAATTTGTTACGTAATATACCGTGTAATGGAATACATTCGACGAAAAAGTAGTGAAATATAGTCTGTAGCGTCATGTAATTAAAAAAAAATGTGTTCTATTTTCAAATGTGCAATACATGTTTTAAATAAAATAAATAAACAACAAATTGTGTGAAGTTTTAAATGTCGAATACATAATTTAAAGTGAGAATAATTAATTCTTTTTTTCTACCAATTGGTGGCAATTCTCTGAACATGAACGAGTTTGACTGAACTAAAATATATCTATCCCTCTGTCTTATCTTTTATAAAAAAAGAGATATACATATATTACAGTTCAGTGAAACTAGTACAACATAATTGACACCATAATTTTAAACAAGTGAAATTTAAGCGCCATCTTGCCTTACTCAGATAACTTCTTGTAAATCCTAATTAATTAATCCATTGATTATATATCGCATTAATAAATAATCCGATTACGCAATCAACAAAGCGCCTATATTCATTATTACTATTATTTTACAGCAACTATTTAATAAAGTGACAGTGAATCAATATTAATGGACTAAAGTGAGTTTCAAATGTGTTGGGGATAAAGTGGACGTTATAAAAGTGATTATGTCAGTGAGGTGACGTGAAGGGGCGGCCGCTAGGCTGTGGTGATTGGACTACGGAAACATTCCCCTATTAAAAATATTATCCCAGGGCCCGGTTGATAGCAGCAAGGATATCTGCAAAATGACCAAGGGCCCTCGGAAAGTGAAGCTAGTCATTGTAGTCAACAATAAGAAAGAGTAAGTACTTTTTTTTTTTGTTCGAGCTTGCGAATTTTTGTTTTTTTTTTTTACTTATTTGCAACTGTAGGTATGTTTCGAATACATAGGGAAAAAGAATCTTCTCGGGCGGGACTCGAACCCGCAGTCTTTCCCTTACAGGGGGAATGCCTGACCAATTCGGCTACCGAGACACGCCCGATATGATTCAAATTTCCCACCTTATACGTCTTTGAGGAGTATGTTCTTGAAAAGACAGAGGCGTTGCTTTATGATATATCGGATTATTTGTCGTCGTGTTTATCGGATTTTATTAATTTTTATAGCATTTATGTTATTTTTATAGCAAATAATTGGGCGGAGTCATGAAAAATCATGTTTAAAAATGGTTGAAAAATCCAACAGTTCGTAAGAGAGTTGGTAGGTGTCTCCACCGCCGCCCTTAAAGACGGATATAAAGAGAACGGAAAATTGAAGTGATTGAGGTGTGACTATATACAATAGCTCTGTTGGAAGAGCATTCTCCTGTAAGGGAAAGGTCGTGGGTTCAAGTCCCACTTGAGTTCTTCTTTTCCCCGATGTATTTCGATATCGGATTATGTTCTTTCTGTCCTTTCTTTCAACCGGTTCTCCGGTAGCACATAAAAATGTAATTAAACACCGAGCGGTTTTGGTCGGTTCGAACACTTCGAACCCGACATCTCCGTTAGTTCGAGTAAAGTGAGGTTAAATAAGATATTTACTTGCACCTCAAAAGTCAAAAATCATTTATTCTGTATAGACCATTAAATCGGAACTTACAAAACGTCAATATTAAGTAAATATTAAATACCAGTTTAGCAAATGGACCACCGGCTTGAAACGCGGCTCAGACCTGAGAAGACTCCGGCAAGAAACTCAGCGGGCATTTTTTCTCATTGCCTGATTGCCACCAAAACTTGCAATTTACAGCCCGACACCATTCTTATAGTCCTGCCTTCTGGCCTCTTAATCCCTAGAAGAAAGCCTGTGGTAGAGCCTCATCCATCCACCAATAAGTACGTTAAGTTGCCTTGGTCTCGAAAACTGCGAGCTCTAAAACACCTCGTTCAAACAGTGACATCAAAAACCACTATTTACTTCATTTGTAACTTTAATTAATAAAAAAAAACTTCTTAATTAATTGAGCTTCGAACCTGTCATCCTTGGCGTTCATCCGCGCCGGACGCAACCAATTTTCCACCTATTATCTTGTACAATTAAGATGATTTTCCGATAGCATTTGCATATAATGGTCTGCTACGTTCATTCATGGTTTCCATTCAAACCGTGTAGTATGTGGACGTTTCTAAATATTGTAAATTGCCTTTTGATATGATTCTAGATAATATTGTTCCGGTATGATAGGGTATTTAATTAATCAGGTAGGACACATCCAGGATAAGTCGTTTTTATAGGATATAGGCACTGCGTAGAGATGTGGCTTCTCTCTGCATCTTCTATCGCCTTTACTATGGGGAGTGCTCCGAGTAAATAGTTCAGATTGATCCCCGCCGCCTCTTTCCGCCATCGTCCCACGCGGCTGCAGTTCCACACTCCCTATGGTGGCGGTCCACAACTGAGCGTTTCTCGAGAAACTTTCTGCCTCGCACAACTTAACTGTGGAATGAACTGTCACCAGCGGTGTTTCCGAACCAATACGACCTTCAAACCTTCAAGAGAACAGCGTACTCTCTTTCAAAAGGAAGGCAACGCACTTGTGACTCTTCGGGTGTTGCCGCCACCCATATACAACCGTCCATGGGTGGCGGTGATCGCTTATCATCAGGCGATCCGTTTGCTCGATTGCCTCCCTATTTCATAAAAAAAAGTTCGCGGCAGAGTAGAATTTGTGCCACCCCATATTTTCCCATGCGCTGTCGTACAAGGCGACTAACATCAGACAGATATTATACCCCTATTACATGGGACCGACTAAAATTATTGTTAAAATGTGGGTGTTAATTCACTTCTGCCTAACCCTCCGGGGATAAAGGCGTGATTATAAGCATGTATGTATGTAATCCGAGTTGAGAGGAAACTAACTTCACTTCAAAGTATTTGTGATGAATTTAAGAACCTGTTTTCCATAAAAAACTTAATGTCACTTGTACTCTTTTAGTCTTCGAACTGTCGATATGTACTAAATTGATCGGAATCCAGTGGTACATTAATCGTAAGTATGTTATTTATGTGTTATGTTATCATGAGGGTGTTATGTGGGTCTAGGTTCATTCATGGCCGGTGCCCATAAGCGGAATCATTCAAATGAGATAAAACAATTTAGCTTTTTACTCAACTGTGACGAAGCAGGCAGAAATGAGGGTTATGTATTAAAATTTTCTACATACTAGCGTTGATCCCAGTCGCTTTAATGGCTTTTAGGGATCCTTACCCAAAGGGTAAAATCGGAACCCTATTTCTAAGACTTCACTGTCTGTCACCAGGCTATATCTCATGAACCGTGATAGCTAGGCAGTTAAAATTTCACAGATGTGTTTCTACTACCACTCTAATACACACATAGAGTTCGGCAGAGGTGACTTTACACCCACATTTCACCAATAATTGCAGTCGAGCCGTGCATCTGAGGCTGACTCTGGGCTGTATATATCTGTCTGATGTTAAACAGCCCTATCCCTTAGTCGCCTTGTACGACACCGCATGGGAAGAGATGGGGTGGCCCGAATTCTATTCTGCCGGGCACTACGCGGCACTATAGTAACAAATACTAAAAAATACCCTTCCTGCGCTAGTACGACTCGGTTTTTCGTTGCATTTATCTGCGAGCGTGTATAAATATGAAATTATATGTTTGACATTGGCAATTCACAACGTATACAATGAATGATTCAGGTGTGGCTCAATAGCTCAGTTGGAAGAGCATTTCCCCTGTAAGGGAAAGGTCCTGAGTTCAAGTCTCACTTGAGCATTTCATTTTTTCCGATGTTTTTCGAACTTAAAAGTTAGCATAATAAATGCTATAAAGATTTCATTGAAATGAATTATTTTATAAACTTTAATGTATTAAAACATATCTCTTTAAATATTACTTCATTGTCGCTGGTAGTTCATTTACGAGGTATTGCATGAATAATTCACAAAACTTTGTTGTGACTTTGTTTTATCTGTAACTACTTAGCTGAGCCGGCGAACTTCGCGCCGCCAATTTTTCTCTGCCCGTGTGGTATCAGGTCCCTTTCCCGTTGCACCCTCTACTATATTATGCATGTACATATAAACCTTCTTTATTCACTCTATCTATTAAAAACCGCTTCTAAATCCGTTGAGTAGTTTTAAAGATTTAAGCATACACAAGGACGGACAGACAGCGACAGTGACTTTGTTTTATACTATGTAGTAGTGATTTTGATACACTGTACATTGCCAAAAGTAATTATAACACAATTAGATACTATCGCGTCTTATCATAAATAAATACTAGTATTTATATACCAATGGTGCCTGCACAGTCTCGAATCCATATCGTCACGATCAGCAGCCGAATTACATTTTCAATTGACCTATAGGGAAGACTTAATATTATCGCATGTTATCGATATCTCATCTAAAATATTGTGATTACAAGCATACTCGTATCATATTATTTTTATAATGACGATAACCTGGTACTCCAGGTGCGAAATTTTTAGCAAAATATTAATTATTTTAATAAAGAAAAATAATTTGCTAAAAAAAATTGCATTTTGCATAGAAGTATCGACTTTAATTACAAATATCTAAACTATTTAATCAATTACATTAGAAACTTAAGTCTAGTCAAGTCAAGCTTTAGGCGTGAACGCGTATACATGGACCGGCAGACATACAGACAGAGTTACTTTCGCATTCAGAATTATCTACTATATAAAAATAAGTCGGGTTTTCCTTCCTGACGCTATAACTCCAGAAAGCACGAACCGATTTGGCTAATTTTGGTCTTGAATTATTTGTGGAAGTCCAGGAAAGGTTTGTACGTTGAGAAAAATTCGAATAATTGCCGGGAACCGACATCCACGCGAGCGGAGCCGCGGGCAAAAGCTAGTAATAAATAAATAAAATATTCCACATCATTCTACACAACGCTATCTAGACCCATGGTAAGCTTAACTAGCTTGTGTTATAGATTCTAGAATGCGGACTTACTTAGATACTTTTTTTTGTAAATATATACATATTAAAAACACCCAGACCAATGCAAATAACCATATTCATGCACACAAATATTCGCACTGAGCGGGGATCGAACCTGCGCCTCCTGTGTAGCAGTCGCGTTCACTACCACCACAGAGGCTGTCAAATTGGTATGGAAGTATAGATTTATTTGAATGAAATTTTTATAGCATTTATTATGCTAAATATTTACGTTCGAAATCCCTTAAAGATGAATATAAAGAGAAGGGAAATTTTAAGTGATTCAGGTGTGGCTCAATAGCTCAGTTGGAAGAGCATTCCCCCTGTAAGGGAAAGGTCGTGGGTTCAAGTCCCACTTGAGCGCTTCTTTTTCCCGATGTATTTCGAGTACAGGTTTATTTAGCTAGAATTATTACCCAGTACTAAAGTGCGCCTCCCCGTACCCGGAGCTAGTTGGGGACACCGAGGTCCCCACAACCCGAAGGGGACCATCTCGAACGAGATGGTCCTGTAATTGCCGGGGTGCGAGAGATATGCTTTCGGCAATCTCACCTCCGGCAACCAAGGACCCAAGACGGCGTGCATTTTAGTCGGTTCGAGTCCGACATAACCGCCTCCACCGGCTCCGTGGGGATGGTATCCGTGGAGATTTTGCGCACGATAAAAAAATTAAAAAAAAACCAGTACTAAAAACTTCGATTCGAGGTAATGATCGGTCTGAACACGGAAGCAGTCGCGTCACGCCACAGTGCACACCACTCTCACGCGAGTGGACCTGTCCTTGGACTGAGGAAGAGCATCATTTGTGCCCTGAAGGTCACGAGAGCAAGGGTTGAGTTGAGCGTGAATATGGCGAATCGTTTGCGATTATGAACGGCGATGTCAGATTTAATTCGGTGTGTTGTACGGGTGTGTAATGTTTGATATAATACCATCAGGCGAGGTGAAGTCAAATTAACGTGTCCTTTAAATAAAAAAAGTTTCCAAAGAACATCGGGCACCTTTGTATGGGACACTTACCTACAGCGAACAAAAATGAAATTAGGTCTTGTGGATAGGCAATTGAATCTAGTTTACAATGGTATAGGTCCCATATCTGTGAGCCGTGGGAATAAGGAGAAAATGGACATTAAAAAAATATATTTTTTTTTACTTTTTTGTGCAATAATTCAAGAGGAAAAAAGGAATAAAAAAAAACATGTTTTTCTCTTTACTTTTATTCTGCCGCATCCAAATCTACAATAGTTTCGTCTAAAAACGCCGCAGGTGCGTGAAATTCTTCTTGATATATAGCCCAAGATAAAAAGTATACCACACTGGCGATATGCGCGCAACTCCCTACAGTGCGGCGGCCGTGTATACAGGAACAATAATACCCTTCGAGGCTTTGTCTTCCTTGCAATGCCGGATTTATTAGTATATATGTATAATAGCGTTTTGCTCTTATGTGACGAGACTGTATTCTGCCTCGTATTAATATTTTATTTTCTACCAACTCTCTGCGATGGTATAATTCCATTATATACACTCCGTTTGGCCGCATGTGTTCATGGCAATAAGATTTGGCCAATTTCAAATGGTATATTCCCAAGGTAAATAAAAGTAGCTCGTCGTAAGTTAATTGTGGAAAATCTCTTAATTCGGGATTGTTTGCCTCTATCGGCGTGAATGCAACTCTTTGCCTGTTTAAGTTGTTTCGAATCACGTAATCAGCCAATTCATTTTCTCTATTTATATTCTCATTTATTATATTTATAAACTCTGCGGCATGAGCGTTATCTCTATATGGCTGATAAGTGGCATTGATAAGTGCTGCAGTTATTTTAAAATCAGTCATCATATTTGTAAGCGCTACATTAAAATAAACATGGCGGAATATTTTGAAGTCTTTTTTAAAGCGACCATTAATAGTCTCTACCACCCAACGACACATAGTGATTAGACGTGATTTATTTGCATCTACTGTGCTCAACTGCTCTCCTCTCGTCCTTGTTGGCGGCATATGTGCATCATATCCATGCTCTTCGATGGCACGGATAGAGTCTCTAAAGCCGCGGTCCAATATGAAAATATCGTTGGCGTTCAGAAACCAATGCCAAGCTTCCTCCTCCATCATGTGACGCATTATTTCGGCATCCGTAGTAATAGCTGGATACGGGCCTAATACGTCTACAATATAGCCGTCTGTGCATACAATTAAAAAGGGTTTTATTAAGTTGCGGAATTTGTGCAGGCTATACGTTCTTCTCTGAAAAAGGAAGTTGGAGCTTTTTTGCACGTATATGTATGTTCCATCACACACAAGAATGGCCGCAGGTTCATTCTGGTTACCTCCAAAAATATGACTCGGGATGGTTAAGTTGCGAGCTACTACATCTTCTCTCGTCATGTGATCCAAACCCAGATGGCGGGGAACAAACTCTTCAGATAAACATTCTCGAGCTATTTTTAGTTTTCGTTCCAATGTTCTTCTCGACATATTAAACATAGAAGCTATACGCTCGTCTGGTTCACCTGTTCTTATTTTAACTAAATACAGTCCCAAAACAGTAGCAGAACTGTTGGTTCTATCACGTAGAGAAGGTGTTTGATTCAAAATATTATTGAATTGAATTTTATCCATACCCGTATAAAAATGTAGTTCATTGTCATCTATCTCCTCAACATTTTCGAAGTCCAACTGAGTTCCTCGTTCCAATTTCCATTCATACAGCTCGATAATATCGAGAACATGAGCACTATCAAAGTTTTCATGAAGAGGTATTTGCTCATTAAGTAGATCTTCCCATGCATTGTTTATCATATGGGGTTGGCAAACTCGAGCAAGTTTTGGTATGAATAGCTTATTAATACGAAAAAAATGTAACCTGACATATTTTGGCACAGCATTTGCTGGTACGTTTCTGCAGTTTTGAAAAACACAGCGTCGAGCAGTATTAGATACACGCAAATATCCAGGAATAGTCATAAGACCTATGTCTTGTTGTTGTTGAACGTCAACTACTATTTCTTGGACTTCCTCTTCTTGTACTTGCTGGGGTAATGGTTCTTGAACTTGCTGAGGTAATGGATCGTCTACTGGCCGGACTTGCACTGCGCGATAAAATCTCAGCCAGCAAGGGTTGCATATTGATAGTGTACCATCAAAAGCAATCTGTAACAAGTTTATTTTACGGTTATTAATTGATAATCATAATAATAAAGGTCATAACGAAATACACTATGACCAAGGAATGAACAGTTTCAATGGTTGAAAAGGACTGGTATGACGTCACAGCTGGCTGACGTGGCTGTGAGTACTTATTCATACAATGTAGTGTAGTAATATTTTAGGGGGCATTCTAACCGTCATAAACAACTTTTTTTCTATGGAACCAATATGGAAATCCCGAAAGAAAAAATAGCTGCCTAGCTTTTGTTACAGGATGTATATAACAGGAATGTTTAATATATATAATAAATATTGAGAAACTTACCTCCCGTGGCATTATTTCTTGTAATAATAGTACTGCATAGTCATGATATCTTTCTAAAAACATTTGTGTAAGACGATGTCTTCTACGACGTAGAACAGATCGCTCACACGACACACAACTATTTCGTCGTTCCATTTCACAGCCAAATCCAACACGAAGGCAAACAAAATCCAGTAAACAAGCAGTAGGTAATTAGTAGACTCAGAACACAATGGGAACACAGTAAAACACAGATCGCTACGACGGATGACGAAGGACTGCGTTGTAGTAAGATAAGCTAGCTACCTGCGCGAGCGCAACCAAACCTGTTTTACGACAATGGGCGAGAAAGAGAACGCAACATGCACACCCACTTATCGGATATCAGTCAGGTTGACTTTACGAAAATACCACGGAGTGATATTTTAACTTACTGAGCGGTCATATTTAGTAATTAGGACAAATAGTCAACTTAAAATATGAATTTCATTTTACTTTTATTTCCATTTTCCCATTGTTATGAATTAAAATAACCACATAATATTAAATATGATTGGAAGCACTATGATTTAAAAGTGTTTTGGTTTATGTTCGCGACTTTAAAAAAAGCGGGTAAAAAACGCCCAATGACCTTTATTACATCATACCGATTTTGATTCTATAGTGATTCCACGACTTTTTTATTTATTTCGTATTCCTAACTCCTAGTATTTATGCCATTGTATGTAAGTTCCTATTGTATGATCCTATGTATGTTACTATGTTTGCCATGCCATTTGGATTGTCTACCATCCTTAATTCATACCATTTTTTTTTATACCTCCCCCGCCGGTGCCGGAAGGGAAGGTTATGTCGGACTCGAAGCGACTTAAACGCCGACTGAGGGTCGTGGTGCTAGGCCGGAGGTGAGGTTGTCTTCGACATATCCCTCACACCCCGGCTGACCCAGGGACATCCCTTACGGACTGGCCCTCCTCGGGTCCTTAATTCATACCAAATATGTCTCGGATAATATAATTACAAGGTTTCTTTGCATTCGCAAAAAATAGGTCAGCATACAACATCAAGAGTTAAACCGCTTAGTTTATTTTACAATTTATGCATCATCACTACAATGATTATTACTAGGATCAATTAAAAATCAACGATCTTAATTAACTGTGTCGATTTGGCAATATCAGCATGACCCTACTAACTGGGCGAATAGTTTGCGGCTCATTTTAAACGTTTTTCAGTTTTAACAACATTTCTTGCGATACGAGTATTGTGTTTTAACCCCACAACAATATAAAGTAATGTCTCTGATCTTAAATAATGTTGGTGACATATTTATAGGATTATAAACCGAACAGTTAATGAAACTATCATGTAAGAAAAACGAACCTGTCACGGTGTACGAAACAGAGCTAACAGATGATAGCCGAACACCAATTATTTGCTTTGAGTCATTACAAATAATATTCACGTCGTGTAACATTTCTTAAGAACATCAATTTAGTGATAAATTATCATATAATAATTACCTCTAGATTAAAATAGCATATTAAATAATACTATTATCACTCATCATTCGTCATGATAAATGGCGTCTCCTAAAATAACTCAGTATATACTTTTTATCTGTTGTCATTATTTAAAACAATAATCCAGCAGACTTTAAAATAAACAATTTTCTAAATAGATAAAAATAAGCCTCTCAACTTTTCACACACATAGTTTCTTTAACACCTACTTACCTAATTACTCGTTTCTGGATGACTAAAAATCTGCCACGATAGACACAATCTTCTAACTGTAGCCCTAACATACTAACTAAACTATGATCCACCCTATTGAGAGAGGCCTATGTCCAGCTGTGGACTACAAAATTTATATGATATGCAACAATTGGTTTGTCGCATTAACTAAACTATAATCCCGGGTTCGAACCCTGGCCATTACACTACCGACGTGAACTCGCTCCTAGCCTACAAGCAATTGAGCTTAGTAGGAGGGGTAGAGAGAATATTAGTAACTTCGGTTAATTTTACTTATCGTTAATACAGCAGAAAATTTGTAACAAATTGTTTGCCTAATCCGAGTAGCCTTAATACCGCGATCGCGTGTCACTTATGATTAGTCGCTGGTCGCCTGTCGCTTGGGCCACACGTCAATTATAAATTAATTGTCATCATTCCGACTGTGGGAATTGCACCGCTCATTCATTCCGTTCACTCGTTCATTTTTCTTGTTTATTGTACTATGAGAGGTGAGTGATGACTTCCAGGGGCTCATTAACGTGTTTATGATGTCATTTTATTTATTAACCAACTTCTAAAAATGAGGAGGTATTTTAAGAAGTTTGAGTTTTGACTGCACCCCACCTGGGGTTAAGCTAGGTTTGGCTTTACGGCTTTTAAAGGAGAGCGGCTGCGTGTCACCTCCCACCATATAAGAGAAAGCCTGCCTCACATAATCTTCTCTGCTTTTTTCCCCAGTCCAGGTATCATACCAATGACCTCTACTTCAACTCTTTTTTTTGTAAAAGCACACGTCAATTTGACTTCACCTCGCCTGATGGCAAGCTAAAGGCAAAGTCCCGATAAGAGGGTCACCATCGTAAACATGTACCTCGGCACAAATATATCGGTCCAAAGTGCTTGAATAACTACATTTACGAATTTGGAACCTATCACTAAAATACCCATACGCCCTCATTTAAGACCCTCTTAACAGATGAGGCTGTGTGAACGCCCTGCTATGGTTTTTTCAAACGACTAAAATATGGGGTTCTTCAAAAATGGCATTAGAATATACATATGCGACGACCCTGGTGTGAGACCACGGTAATCACTTTACATCGTGGGCCTTGCTTGTATGCCAGCTAAATGCTATAAAAATATGGTCCAAACTATGGTCGTACACAACCCAGTAATATATCGAATACATAGGGAAAAATGAATATTCTCGGGCGGGATTTACAGGGGGAATGCCTTGACCAACTCGGCTACCGAGACACGCCCGATGTAATTAAAATTTCCCTTCTGCTAATCCGTTTTTAAGGCGACGGAAGACGCTCATTCATTTCTACCTATGTATTCGATTTGTATAAATATTTAAATAGATATTTCCCAACATTCTACACAACGCTATCTAGACCCATGGTAAGCATAGCTTAACTAGCTTGTGTTATGGAATCTAGAACGCGGATAAACATATTTAAATACATTTTTTTTGTAAATACAATATATATATTATACATAGAAACACCCAGACCAATGCAAATAGCCATATTCATGCTTACAAATATTTGCACTGAGCGGGAATCGAACCCGCGCCTCCTGCGTGGCAGTCGCGTTCACTACCGCCACGCCACGGAGGCTGTAAAATTCATTCCAGTAATATATTTTTGATTATATATCTAGTTATCTACAATTAATATCCAGACACTATATTTTTCTTACACGCATATATCGCGTAATCGTTACCAGTAATGACGGGAAGTTGAGATTTCCGTGAATATTACTAGTCACGTCCCAACACTATTATTTAATGGTGACACGTCACTACATCTATTGTGCGTACGTCATTCTCGTCAGCCAACGGTCACAGTAATGGTGTAGTCAAGGTATAGTAAAATTGTGGCCATGTATTGTTTTCAAGGTAAAACAAATATATTGACAATGTAAAAAATTATCGGTACTATATCCACTGAATAGCTGGTGTATGTATAAGGATCTACCCAATATCTTTGGGGTACAAGCCGACCTCACTTGTGCACAAGTATCGTCTGTGCATAGAGGTAGCTTTTTGTGTACTAAAACCTGATAAAATCCAATGGCGCCAGTCAGAGTCAGGAGGTTGGTTATATCGTACTCGAACCAACTAAAACGCACGTCGTCTTTGGGTCTTCGGTTGCCGAAGGTGAAATTACTGTCTATCTCTCGCACCCCACCTGTCAGAGCCATCTCTTTCAAACTGGCTTCCCTTCGAGTGTGGGGATCACGGTATCCCCATCCAGCCCCTGGGTAAGGGGAGGCGCGTTGCTAGTCTCTGTACACGTTCTGCAAGCTTTTCCCCAACCTCAGTTTTTAAGTCTAAGAACCGTCCGAACTTTGATATTTCCCACTAAGCGACTACCAACACGCCATCTGACCTCCACAAAACTCACTAACGATAGTCGAAGTTCTGTTTAAATACCTAACAGTAATTAAATGTACCACTGGCACCGAAAGTACATTTACGACACCCATAAAACACAGCAATTCACTTAAATCCAGGTTATTTAAGATGCCAATAAAGTATTATTATCCGTAGGATACCTAAATGAAATCACAATTTTATTGGCAAATGATAATATGGCGCCACGTCTTTTGGGCACACTTTCGCATTGTTTTATCTCGACGGTAAACAGATAAAGCAAGAATTCTGATAAGTGTATGTGTATTTTTTCGTTATCTGCCATTGATTACTTGATTGATAGCAGTTGCTACTGACAGTGTAATTGCTACTAAAGACTGAACACACAGGACTTACTGACTCCAAAAGACTCTGAAGGCCACGATTTGCGATAAGCGTCAAGCTAGATGGGTAACAAATGTCTTACAATGGTGCCTCCGCCGTATCCCGGTTCGGAAGAAGGGGTAGGTCCAAGAAAAATGCGAGCCAATTGTCTCATTGCTGTGGATACCCAAGACCATGTGAAATTGACTGTGTAGGAGGATAAGTCGGAAGGCGGATCCCTGACTTCAGGGCTGCAAGAAAGCCTCGGATACAAAGCACAGGAATTACTCAAAATTTAAAGCATATCAGCATTATCAGCCCGTTCTGAAGCTCCGCGTGTCCTTATGGATTACTTTATACAATACAATACAATGTACTTCATTGTACACCATCTAAAGAGTACAGAGAATTAACAATGTAAAAGTGATAGTACAACAAGTTTCTCTTGGTATTTATGGAAAGTTCTTCTGTCTGTCTTCTCAACCCAGGAAGAAAAACCTGGACCAGACCCTCATCCTTCTCTGTGATAGTGGAGACACGTTTGTCATAGTACATGCGTCCGTGTCTGCGTCTCCGCGAAACCCTGCACCGTCGTGGAAACCCGATAATAGATCCTTACACAACCTTTTTATCTCTTCCTACCTTTCAGGAAAAAAACCAACGCGTGTGCCGAATCATTCCAATCATGGATTATGGTGATGTGTTGTATCTTAACCTGAACTCGACAATCTTGACCGACTTCTGACAATTGCAGACGGTTTATCGTCAATCTCCTAATGTATGACCTCGTCTCGTTTATACGTCATGTTTCAAGCATCTAACTAGCACTGCTCCACGGTTTCACCTGCGTACTTAAGTCTCCTTTCTGACCTGAGCCTCTGTGGCGTGGTGGCAGTGCACGCGACTGCCACGCAGGAGGCGCGGGGTCTATCCCCGCTCAGTGCAAATATTTGTATGCATGAATACGGCTATTTGCATTGGTCTGGGTGTTTCTATGTATAATATGTATGTATTTACAAAAAAAACAGTATATCAGTAACAGTATCTACATTCTAGATAACATAACACAAGCTATAAAAGCTTACCATGGGTCTAGATAGCATTGTGTAGAATATTGTGGAATATTTATTTATTTATTATTTATCCTTTCTCCTTTCCTACAAAAATATTGACAAATCTCAAAATAATAAAGAAAAATAGAAAATTTAAGTTTCCCATCTATAATATTACTCAAATACATCAATTATATTATTGCTGCTAATTATATTAGTGCCAAGCCACTTTTCTCGTTGCCTGTACTTTAGAATTACAGCAAACTCGATAAAGAAATCGATATTGCTCATGTACCTACACCACACTCCGTAAAACTACTCTTACGTTCATCTGAAACCGTAAATAAATAACATTATTTTCGTCCTCAAGGATATTTAACATTACTTAGCAGCCAGCTCTCGGTTAGCTTCGAAGATAATGGCTCCTCTGACGTCATGTCCTTGCTTACTGGACCCGTTAACTTGGAGATCACGCACCTTGATTACATTGGCAAACAGTACTGGCGCGTCAGAAAGTATGTCACTATACCTGTTCAAGGAAAACATTGCTCTTTCCTTAATATTTTTATAGGACACGACAGTATGCGCGGAGGTAACTCGGGCGTCGGAGGTCACTCAACGAGCTCCGTCCTCAATGAGCAGCAATGAGGTTTGGCAGGAGAAAAATGGGGACACAATAATCCCACATCCAAGGGGACTTTGATGGCCCTAGAGGTCAACCCGTTGCGAGGAATATGCCAACTGATGGCCTCAAACAGCCGTGCGGTTTTAGTCAGTTCGAATCCGATATAACCAACCCCGCTGGTTTCGATGACCTCATCAGATGCTTATTCACGCCTTGCTTAAATATCTAATGTGATGAAAGGTACAATTTCCTTCACCTTGAGGGTAGTGAAGGGACTTCACTAAGTTCTTCAGGACCTGTCTGCCAGGTGCACGATACTTGGCAGGTGGTTTTCGGGGACGGCAGTGACTCTCAAATAATCAAATTAACCAAATGTAACGCCATCTAGCGATAACATATGGAACAACTTTTGGTCACCTAATCCTGCATCGCGATATAGAAGTTCTCACTGAGATCAATAATATAATTTTTAATTGCCGTTAGATAACAATGAGAAGGTATTTTAAATAAAGTAACAGTCACTTTAATTAATCTAACTTCTCATTGATTATCATTTAAACAATTTAGGTGATTTTTATTTGGTCCCGTAAAAAAAAAAAAAAAAATTCGTAAGTGAAGGAGAAATAGAAGGCTCCAAAGTACAACCTTTTTATGCAACTGTGGTTGTCAGTTAGGAGCCAGAGTTACGGGAAGAAGCATCTGATGAGGCCGCTGTAATGCTGACCCTCTTTTCTAAGACTTTGCCTTCGACTTATCATCAAGCGAAGTACTAAGACTAAAAGATTAACATTAACGGAACGTATAGAACTAGCAAATGAAGCCGCAAAAAGGAATACTTAACTAGTGCTATCTTGTTCGCACTCATTAATGAGCACGCACGAGTGCGAGTGAGATGCCACTACTTTAGTATTCCTTTTTGCGGTTTCACTTGCTAGTACTGTACGTTCCGTCTCTGTTATTCTTTTAGTCTAAGACGAGGTATAAGTCAAATTGACATGTCAAATTTACAAACGGATTACTCCATGGAAACCTCGGGGTGGTTATACTGGGTTCGAACCGACTAAAACCACGCGGCCCATTTCGACTATCAGATGCCGAAAGTGAAGTAGCCTCTGGCATATAAAATGAGCTCAAAAATACAACAACCATTTACTACCTTGTGCTAATTTGCTGCCATATTTGTCTAAAAAGTAGTATTCGATTGAATGCTGTAAAATTCATTCAAGTATTTGGGCGGAATTATCAAAAAGCAATGTTTAAAAATGATTGTAACATCATTCATTGCTTCCGATAGTTGATAAGAACATCGGCAGATGACTCCACTGTCGCCGTAAGAACGGATAAATAGAGGGGAAATTTGAATCACATCGGGCGTGTCTCGGTAACTGAATTGGTCAAGGCATTCCCCCTGTAAGGGAAAGACTGCGGGTTCGAGTCCCACCCGAGAAGATTTATTTTTACCTATGTATTCGATTTGAATAGTTAGCATACTTAATGCTGTAAAATTTATTCAAGTAAAAAATAGTGATTGCAATAAACTTGTCTGCCAGTCATGTTACTTTGACCATATCTTATCTATACCACACAATCTGTTCCACTCTAAGGTACGGAATCAGCTGATGATATCTTTACTTTGTAGGTACATGTCAGATAAAAAAGTTCAAAATATACTTCGACACAGAATTGCAAATATTACACGTCGACGTGTGTATTAATTTATTTAATAATGTCAACTATATACTAGATATCGTTCACCCCACAGAACAGTTAAAGGAGGTTAGAAGGGCCTTGTGGGCGGGGAAGGCGCGCCGCACATATGAGCAATGCTCATATTCCACCGAAATTTAAACACAGTTGCGCTCTTATTGTGCCAACGTAAGAAGCTCCTCGAAAAAAAAGAATTATGCCGTCTTGCGCTATAATAACGTGTCGGAAAAGAAGCCAAGTATGTAGTGTAGCCTGAGAAGGGATTTCTTTTCATCGGTAAGGCCAAAAACCTTAAAATACAAGTAATATTTGTAATTATTACAAAAGTATTATGTAGTTTGTAGACAAAAACGACATAATTGCAAACTGATACAAAATTATACATTGCTTGCAATACATGAGTGCCATCGTGTACTACGTGAGCGACCGCGCAGTGTATTGCGTTCTTTGCGATAGTCGCGTGTGCCAAGCCAACGCTTGCAATGCCGCGATATCCATGCGAATCGATAGTGTTGGACAACATGATCCGTTATAAACAGTGTCGATATTAAGTACGTACACAAATTGTTATTATCAGTAATATTTTAATCATAAAAATTAAATTAAAAATTTAAAAAACCCCCGTCACAAAAAACACCAAAAAGTTGAAAATAAATCAATAAATTTTAATACAACGGTTGCCATATCGGGGGACCGTAACTGGTTAAGTACTCCTTTATATCGTAAGGTCCCCCGACATGGCAACCGTTGTATTAAAATTTATTAATTTATTTTCAACTTTTTGGTGTTTTTTGTGACGGGGGTTTTTTAAATTTTTAATTTAATTTTTATTTTATGCTCTTTAAATTGATCTACTAGTCAAGCTCTTTCATTTGATACCCATATTGAGGGAATTATAAAGAAATATGTATTCAACATGTTGTGGCGGCGGCCATCTTGGACCGATTTTTTTCGAACATAGCTAAGAACACTCCCGACTAATATACCTTTCAAACAAAAAAAACTAAATCCAAATCTGTTCATCCGTTTGGATGCTACGATGCCACAGACAGACACACACACACACACACACACACACAGACACGTCAAACTTATAACACCCCGTCGTTTTTGCGTCAGGGTTAAAAATACATTTGCTTATTACACAGTCAATAATAATAGTTAAATTTTGTTTGATGTCAGCCGTTTGTATTGAAAACACATTTATAATTTGATTTTAGGTTTCCAACAAATCCAGATATTAAAAAAATGTGGGTTTGGCTGAACTTCGATATTTTCAATGAAGCGACTGCCCCCTGACCTTCACAACTTATTGGCGATATCGAAGCATTGCAATCAGGCAGACAGGGTTGTTGGACATTTTAGGGCTCCTGACTACTTGTAATAACTGCCATAGGTTTTCGTATGGCAATCAGGACCGACGGCATAGCATGTTCTCCGAGGCACGACCAGATTAATGCAATTACCCATATTCATGCATGCATAGGTACAAATATTTGCACTGACCTGGAATTTCATTAGTTGATATTAATATTAACGCAGAATGAGCTTACTCTATGAAGTACGCGACTTGTGTACCAAAACTTCAGATACCTAGTATCAAAATTACGGAAGTTTTATCGATATCGAAAATCGACCTTTGGTCACCGTAACATGTATGAGAAATTTTTATTGCTTTTGTGCGTGTGTGAGTACACGTCCAGTGCAGTATTTGCGTTAGTGTAACAACTAATAGCAAACTCGTGATTTAAGTGTGCTGATTTATTCGTGTGCGTAAACCGCGTCGTATTGGTCTATTTTTTATAGTGGAGTTAAAGAGTGGGAGACAAGCGGCGACACGCGTCCTAATACAAATTAGGAACTATTTCCTTTCTAACCTCCTTTATCTGTTCTGTGGTTCACCCCAGACGTGCAGACATGTGATTTTAGGAAAGATGATTTTTGTACGATCACTACATAGGTACATATACTCGCGCATGTAAATCCCTCATGGGGTAGGCAGAGGTGTATTGACACTTACATTTCGCCGCGATGGTATACCTATAGGTGGCTAGAGAGTATAGTAGAAGTAACGCACGCTTAAAAGGTCTTGCGGCTTTTCACCCTCTTTTACACTCAGTGACATGCATGCGCATGGTTTCACTACCATGGACGCCCAAAGTCGTGTGAAGTGGAGGAGGAAGAGCCGGAAGGTAGACCCTGAGATCCGAGGACACTGTGGCATCGGATGCAATGGTGTTGCATAAGGTGGGCCGTGTGTTTGTCTGCCACCTAAGTGGTATAAAAGAAGATGATGATGCCACGCCAGAGTGACTATACATGGGGTGTCGTTGGTAGCACTATTACCTAACTAATCTAGTAGGATCTCGATTGCTATTTCTGTCTACCCTGTTAATAAAATACGTAACTATATGAATGTATATAAAAATACATCAATTAGAGTTTTCAAACGATCTTGATGACCCCGCACGGACCAACATTTCGACAATTAATAATATATTTAGGACGCGCACAAGTATCGCGAAACTGCGCGTGCGCTGCATGACAACGAGGGCCGGTTCGCGAATTTTTTTACATTGAAATTTTTATGGCTGTGGGTACAGTTATATGCGTAATCCGGAGCTTGTTAATACGTAATACCTGTAATACGTTGAGTTACTGACTGTACGCTAAACGCATGCTAAACAGTCTTTGGAGCTGCCTGTCATAAGTGAAAACGATATATAATCTGTATAAAAAACATACTTGTAGTTTGTGAACTATGTACCTATATAACTTCTGTGGAAAAAGTACATAGATAGAGTATAGAAGCAGAAACTTTTTGTTGAACTTTTGTTTTCTTCCTTAAAAGGCATCTGATGAGGCCGTCAAGCTGAGTGCCACCATTGATAACATGGTTTTTAAGATGGTGACCCTCTTTGCTAAGCTTTGCTTTTAGCTTATCATCAAGCGAGGTGAAGTCAAATTGATATTTTAAAAAGCCTAATAATAGTCAACTCAGGTAAAATTATTTTGAATGTGTTAAGCTACTTCTGTTGCTGACAGGACATAACGTTATTATGTTCATAAAATTAAAACTCTCAAAGTACGCCCTTAAATATTCTGCCAATTAGGGCCGCCAATAAGGTTTTATCGCCTAATAACCATTCACCTACATCATAAAATATGTAGTAGATATATTACATATATTTTATCATGTAGATGTATTTTATTTGTAGCCCTACCAATATGCAAGTCAATCTGACCAGCAATACGATGAATCTGCCGTAAGATGGATGAGGCTTTCCTCTTGTAGTTTTGGAGGTCAGACGGTAGTAGTTTACGTAAAAAAAAAAGAGAAAGACTAGCCCAGCGAACTCTAAAATACAAACTTTGGATTCAAGCAAGACCTTATCCTTTATAACATCCTTTGGGTGCACATTTTTCTTTGTTAACGTCTTCTTAAACACTTGACTGATTTTGATACGAATTTCGCTATCATAGACATTTTTACGATGGTTTTATGAATTTTCATCCTAAAATTCCCCTTCGGCCAGATTGGAAACGAAGGTTTCGAAACCGGTTTCCATAACAGAATTATTTTTCTTTTAACGAAAGCTGGTTACCAAGAAAGAATAATAATTCTATTTTCGAAACTGATTTCCAAAACAGAAAGTTGTATCTTCGTTCGAAACTCAAACAGAAAGTTCTAATTTGTATATATTCTTTATTATCAATAATAAATCCTAAAACATGTGTAAGGTCAAACTTTATTCATTAGAACCAAAAAATATTGGCATTGTATAGTTGCCTGGTCCACCTCGCGTCAATTAATGCACAGACAATATATAAATTAGAGAATTTAAGTAGACCTATACAAGTTGATTTATTATCATTATTGTACCTGTGTTCATGGAACCAAGAAGCAAGAAAATAAGAATGTATGAACAAACAAATCAGCCTCTCCAACTTAACTCAGGACCACGGTCATACAAGTACATTATACAGTATCAGACAGTGTCCAACACACATACACACACGTATACTTTGAGACATATATTTTGGACCTAAAATGAGCTTTAAACGCGCAGTACACATTTCTTGAGTGTCTTTTAAAGACAGCACGGGATGCTACGAAAGTGAACGAGCTCAAATTCACCAAGCATTTGAATGAATTTTTATAGTATTTATTATGCTAACTTTAAAGTTCGAAAAACATCGGGAAAATGAAATGCTCAAGTGTGACTTGAACCCACGACCTTTCCCTTACAGGGGGAATGCTCTTCCAACTGAGCTATTGAGCCACAAGTCCGTCTTTAAGGGCGACGGTGGAGTCATCTACCAACATTCTTACGAACTGTTGGTACCAATGAATGCATTTTCAACCTTTTAAACATTGAATTTTGATGACTCCGCCCAAATATTTGAATGATTTATAGCATTTATTATGCTAACTTTAAAGTTCGAAAAACCCACTTTAGCATTTACTTTTCCCGAGGTTTGGCGAATTAACCAAGCATTGATTACTAAGCAATCCGCAAGCGCTAGAGCCATGGAGAAGGAAATGACAGCGGAGTTGTTGCAAGGCAATCGAGTCGCGTGCCATCCAAACGTCAAATGGACTCATTCGGTAGGAACGTTATACCTATGAGTCCTTCAACTTTTGACACCCCGCGCGTCTCTCTTCCCACCCGCATTCAATGGAGCATCTCCGTTACTTAATCATATTCTGTCCTCCGTGGCTAGGGCCTCGTTTGTCACGCAACTTATGTCCAAGGTATGTGTTCCTTAGTATACACAGTCGCCACCGACAACGAGTCATCCTTGACCGTTAATTCCGTCTATATCAACACAAGTGCTGTCCACATGACAATTTTGACCCCTATCATAAATGCGTTATTGATTCGTGTATTATATACGCTGTGGGGATCTCAGATTCATCCAAAGATTTAGTGTATGAGTGTGTTGGAATCTCGTTGTGTGATGTAACGTGTGTCGGAACTATGTTGCTAATATTATGAATGCAACCGAAGGGGACCATTTTGAAAGAGATGGTCCTGGGTCTGCCGGGGTGCGAGAGATATGCTTTCGGCAATCTCACCTCCGGCATCCAAGGACCCAAGACGGCGTGCGTTTTAGTCAGTTCGAGTCCGACATAACCGCCTCCACCGGCTCCGTGGGGGTGGTATCCGTGGGGATTTTGCGCACGATAAAAAATAAAATAAAAAAGAATTATGAACGCAAAAGTTTGGAGAACATATACCTAATCTCAGGTAGAAATTAAATTAAAAATTATAAAACCCCCGTCACAAAAAACACATTTAAATAGTAGAAAATTATGTCTTGCCTTTTAAATTTTGATATACCTTGTAATGTTTTGATTCGACGGTTTTCATGTCGGGGGCTCTAACTGGTTAAGCACTCCGTTATATTATCGGAACGATTCAACACGGACAGACACACATATACAGACACGTCAAATTTATAACACCTCGTCGTTTTTACGTCGGGGGTTAAAAATAGTAAAAGTCACGGGGTCCTTTAAGCGGGGCGTGAAAAAATCATCTCATGAGGCCGTCCAGCTTAGTGCCACCATTGCATTGTAACCATGCTACGTTTCTGTAATGGTGACCTCGTTCTTCCTCGTACCTGACACTTTGCCTTAAGCTTACCATCAGGCGAGGTGAAGTCAAATTGACATGTGTGTATAATGAAAAATCTTTCGAACAATAGAAGAAACAAATCAAATCAATAAAAAAAAATTCAAGTATTTTTTGCGTCCAATTTGCATTGCTCCATTTTGAACAAGAATATTCTTCTATAAAGCATTGATGAGCTTCCATAAATAAATCTTAAGTGACGTCACCATTTCGTTCTGAAGTCTTACAATACCTACCTTGTCACGAAAACGTATATTGCATGCAAAGTACATAACCTAGAATCTGCTCTAACGTCAGAATCATCTCGTGTAATAGCGTTTCTTCGAAGACGTTAACCTAAGAACATCACGCTATCTTTGCTTGAAGGACCTTCAAAACATAAATGTATACATTAGTGGTGATTAGAAGCATAACTGGCTGAGACAAAAGATGTATCTATGTGTTTTTATTTTATTGCTTAATTCTGATTAGTTTTGGTTAATAATGTGTGTGTCTTTTTATAGATCCAGTACTGTTTTGGAGTTGTCCCTGTCAAGGTCGTGGATAAATGTCTTATAAATAAATAAATAAATAAAATACTAAGATTTTTGCGCCTATATAGTATAAATTGATAATAGAACGATTGCCGTGTCCAGCTGGTATTTGATAAAACTACTTGTTACTGGTTCTGCCAACTTTATCGGGACCAAGTGCACCTGTCCTTCAAGTTGGTGACCTGTTAACAGGGACTTGCTAAACGATGGACGCAGGCGCAAGCTTTCCTCTCAGGTCAAAAGTCAGTCGGTGGTCACTTTTAGAAAAATCTATGTCAATCAAAAGTTATAAACGAACCTCGAAATCGTAATGAGGATGTTGATGATGATGAGTGTTAACACAAGATACAGGTGATATTCGCGCAAATGCAGTAGGATCAATTTGGCAACAAAAAATTTTTTGGACTTTTAGCATTTTTCTTGCTGACTGTACGATTTCTCCAAAATCTGTGAATGCAGTTCAAAATATCTCAAAAAGATAGGGAAGGTCTCTTAAGAACATTTTGCTGTAACTACGACGTATAAGGTAAATTACCCGTTTCAAGACACCGCCCTTTAGAGGTATATATTTTCTACTATACTGGTAAAAAAAAACTTTTCTCTATAACCACAATTGTTTTGAAGAAAAATAGGCTTCACTCTCAAGATAACAGAAGAGAACTGTCTCCAGTTTCAAGATCTAAAAAAAAAAAATAGAGCTACTATAAAAGAATCCGGAAAAGGAGAAGGTTTCCGACTTCATGCCATTATTAGTAGGTAACTGTAAAGAAACATTCGTAAAAATATCCTTCACTACATAGTAACAAACAACAAACATAATAATACGTTTAATGTATACGTAGAATCGCAAAGTGACACGTCCAGAGGTGCGCTTACGCATACAGATCGATTGGGGATACAGTTGAGGTTATTTATATGTAGCGATGCGATATCCGACACGACATACGACACCTGTGGTGGTATTCTGTAATGTTGTCATATTCGATGTCGAATCAGACGAGATAACTCACTTTAGGTGTGTTTGCGGATGGGCTTTTGAATATTATAATACCCATAGGATCTGTTAAAACAGTTGTATCCGGTATGGGACCATATTCCGGGCGTATACCATAATCATCTCCGACACAGAACCAAGGTTACCGACATAGCTAGCAGAATAAACTCAAATAAGGTCAAATGGCAATGGGCTGGCCACATTTGTCGAAGGACCGATGGCTGTTGGAGCAAATGAGTCCTAAAGTAGAGACCGCGAGAAGTCAAACGCAAGGTAGGACTGACGACCTGGAAAAGGTGGCTGGGACAGACTGGATGCGGAAGGTGGAGGATCGGATGAAATGGCGCACATTGGGACAGGCCTATGTCCAGCAGTGGACTGCAATTGGCTAATTGATTGATTGACCATAATCACCTGTAAGTAACATACATCATCATCGTCATCTCAGGGTTGGAGGGAGGCGTCAGAAGGCAGTAGCTTCCCTACAAGTCAAAATTAATCACATCAAGGCAAGTCTCCTCCCAGAAAGCAGCCTATGGCTTCAAAGTACAAGTTTTGCAACCGTGATTGGCACTCAGATAATATTATGATTTTTAGCATACACTTCTGAAAATTTTATGCAAAAGAATTAAAGGTAGATTTAATTCCATATTGCCTGTCGTATGGTTGTTGTCATCGTATCTCCGTCGTGTCGTGCGTTGTCAAATTCCTTACAATGTAACATGACTAGGTAAACAAGGGTAAGAAATGTGTTATTTTAGTAAGGAATGTTTTATTTGCGTTTAATACGAGTATGTTGTTAGTACCTACACTGAATGTACAGTGATTTCATTTGTTTACAATATGCAATTTTGGCTTGGTTACCTTTTGTTCTCCATTCTAATACGGGTTATAATATATTTATTTATGTGCAAGAGTAATTAATACCTATGATACTAAGGAACAATTTTAAAGAAACCTACAGTTTAAAAAAATATCCTTGCCGTTCTGCCTGTCAGCTCACGTGTTTCCTTCTTCCTACGGGTCCTTTAAGCGGGGTGTGAAAAGGTATCTGATGAGGCCGTCGAGCTGAGTGCCACCACTGTTAACATGGTAAATGTTTACGATGGTGACCCTCTTTCCGAGACTTTGCCTTTAGTTTACCATCAAGCGAGGTGAAATCAAATTGTGTCCTTTATAAAAAAAAAACACATTTCAATTAATAAGGAATTTCTTTATTAAGTGGAATATTTTAACCCCACCTTACAAAATGAGATAATGGACGAAATAGTGTCTACTTGTATCTTCGATTTAAGTTCATTATTTTGTCATCATTCACTGTTACAAAGAAGGCCTTTTAGAATGACCCCATATAAATGGAGTCAAGATTCAATGATAAAATCGTTAAAATCTCAATTAATTTCTTATTAATCAATTTCAGATAAGTGTAAAGTATTAATTTAATCTGTCAATAAAATAACTATAAAATTATCCTGATTTAAAATTAAGAATACGTTAATTATTAAGTTACTATTAGGTAACTATCTGTACCTAGTTACAGGGTCGGCAGCACGAGTGTAACTCCCTTAGTGTTGCACACATTCATATGATTCATATGCCATGGTAACCACTTCCCATCAGGCAGGCCGTATGCTTGTCTGCCAGCTAAGTAGTATAAAACAGAGGCATTGCTAGCACTAGAACCTGGGTAGTTAGCAGGTAATACTGGCTCTTACGGCGAATTCCGGCCGAGGTGCGATTGGCCCTGTAGAAGGCTGCTCGGAGGCGTTCCTCTCCTCTCTAACTAGCAGAGGGCATAGAGAAGAGTTGTAATACTTTTACTGTGTATACGATTTATACGCCCTATGTCAGATACGCAAAATGTCAGATGTGCATATTGTCAGATCGGCAGACTTCGTCGCAAAATGTCAAAGTCGCAAATTGTCAGAATCTCTTAATGACAAATACGCAAAATGCCATGCACGCTGAATGTCAGATACTCAATATGTCAAAAACGCATAATGCCATGAACGCTGAATGTCAGATACTCAATATGTCAAAAACGCATAATGCCATGAACGCTGAATGTCAGATACTCAATATTTCAAAAACGCATAAGGCCATGATTGCATGACAACATGAACGACAAGTCAAGAGGTTATCAATAAAACACCATCTGTTATTTCCGTGAGTTTAATCATATAAAAAATAGAAAGTAAAATTGCAAACAATTATTACTTTAACAAAAAAAAATTTGCTGAACTTATAATTATCTTAGGTATTAGGTACCTGACATAATGTTATGTATTTGGTACATCATATTTAGAAAAAGTAATAATAAATGAAGTAATTATTGATCTCGACAAAAATCATTTCAAAAATTTGCTGTTAATATTGACATCTAGCGGTCGAGATATAAAACTACATGTGACGTCAGCGAATCCTGTTGCGCATTGCAGTTCTATTAGGTATTGCATTATTGATTCATTAACTTAATAATAAAATATTTTTATTCACAGTCTAACTTAATATTACTTTGTGAAACTGCAACAAACGCCAGAAAACTAAATGGCCGTGAATCGCTAACGCAGAAGGATAGAAAATGATAAGATAAAGTAGCCTAAGAAAAGATTCTGAGTATCGATACATTGTTCTTCACTCAATTTACCAATGTTCAAAGGTATAAAAACCTCAAGCAAGATTAAAAAAAAGTGACATAAGTTATCAATTCATACTTTTCTGGCTTTATGTTGTTCTGACTTTTTGCGTATCTGACATTCTGCGTATCTGGCATTCTGCATTTCTGACTTTTTGCGTATTTGACATTTTGCATTTCTGACTTTTTACGTATCTGGCATTTTGCGTTTCTGACTTTTTACGTATCTGGCATTTTGCGTTTCTGACTTTTTGCGTATCTGGCATTCTGCGTTTTCTGACAATATGCGTATCTGACATTTTGCGTATCTGACATAGGGCGTATAAATCGTGTATACGATTTATACGCCCTATGTCAGATACGCAAAATGTCAGATGTGCATATTGTCAGATCGGCAGACTTCGTCGCAAAATGTCAAAGTCGCAAATTGTCAGAATCTCTTAATGACAAATACGCAAAATGCCATGCACGCTGAATGTCAGATACTCAATATGTCAAAAACGCATAATGCCATGAACGCTGAATGTCAGATACTCAATATGTCAAAAACGCATAATGCCATGAACGCTGAATGTCAGATACTCAATATTTCAAAAACGCATAAGGCCATGATTGCATGACAACATGAACGACAAGTCAAGAGGTTATCAATAAAACACCATCTGTTATTTCCGTGAGTTTAATCATATAAAAAATAGAAAGTAAAATTGCAAACAATTATTACTTTAACAAAAAAAAATTTGCTAAACTTATAATTATCTTAGGTATTAGGTACCTGACATAATGTTATGTATTTGGTACATCATATTTAGAAAAAGTAATAATAAATGAAGTAATTATTGATCTCGACAAAAATCATTTCAAAAATTTGCTGTTAATATTGACATCTAGCGGTCGAGATATAAAACTACATGTGACGTCAGCGAATCCTGTTGCGCATTGCAGTTCTATTAGGTATTGCATTATTGATTCATTAACTTAATAATAAAATATTTTTATTCACAGTCTAACTTAATATTACTTTGTGAAACTGCAACAAACGCCAGAAAACTAAATGGCCGTGAATCGCTAACGCAGAAGGATAGAAAATGATAAGATAAAGTAGCCTAAGAAAAGATTCTGAGTATCGATACATTGTTCTTCACTCAATTTACCAATGTTCAAAGGTATAAAAACCTCAAGCAAGATTAAAAAAAAGTGACATAAGTTATCAATTCATACTTTTCTGGCTTTATGTTGTTCTGACTTTTTGCGTATCTGACATTCTGCGTATCTGGCATTCTGCATTTCTGACTTTTTGCGTATTTGACATTTTGCATTTCTGACTTTTTACGTATCTGGCATTTTGCGTTTCTGACTTTTTACGTATCTGGCATTTTGCGTTTCTGACTTTTTGCGTATCTGGCATTCTGCGTTTTCTGACAATATGCGTATCTGACATTTTGCGTATCTGACATAGGGCGTATAAATCGTGTATACTAGCGGACCCGGCGAACTTCATATCGCCAATTTTTAACGCCCGCATGGCGTCCGGTTCCGTTCCTTCTGCACCTTCTACGCATGTATTATATATATGTTACGGCTAATACCCGAAGTGCGGCTGCACCTAGTTTTAGCCGGTTAGAACTAGGTGTAGCCACTTACTCTTGGTTAAACCTAGTACGAGCCGATTGTTTTCGGGTAAAACTAGGTCTAGCCTTCATCATGCCGGCTACAACTAGGTTCGGCTATTCCCTGTTGGATGAAACTAGGTCTATCCGATATCATTCCGGCTAGAACTAGGTCCAGACAATCCCTGTTGGATAATGCGCACGAGCACGCGCCTCTGCAGGTTGTGAGCGCCAGGTGCTGCTGATCTACTGCAGGTCTACTAGCGAGTGTGACTCACAGCGTCTACAGCAGCAGCGCGTGTCTTAGTTTTATCTAACAGGGATTGGCTATACATAGTTGTAGCCGGCATGCTATCGGCAGAGCTTTTTTAGATATCAAAAAAACATCCAATAAAGAGAAATGTAGAGAGTTTTTTTATTCTTATAAATCACATTGTAATAATTAACACAAATTATTTGGAGTACAATTTTTAATATAATAAGAACAATCAGGAATATTTTTTTAACAACAGACAATAGTCGGATATTATAATTTAAAAAATGTTATTATTATTATAAATCACACTTTTATAAAGTAACGTAAACTATTTATTAGAACAACTTAAACTTGAGTGACATTTTAAGTTGCACAAAATACCAGCAGTTTTGCAGAGGCACTTTTTGTTGCCACATTTGGTTTTGCAGTGGCATCTTTTGTAACCTTGCCCACCAGAGGTCGATTGTGCATTGGCTATTTGGCGTAGTGATTTCTTTTCGGGTGAAACCATGTCAATATTTAAAAATTTTGAGCCACAGACAGTGAACTGATTTCTTGAAAATAGTTCTGTTATAGTGCCGTATTTGTTTCCTAATTTGTATAACCTAAGTTGTGGATATATTTTTGCAAGCATTAGTTGATACATTTTATGGGGCGTGTAATGGTTACATTTTTATGAAATATTAAGAGTTTACATCGTTTCGCTATATATTTTGTAAATAAAAATTTGAAGTTAACCCTGGTTACTTGTTTCTGGAACCCTACCGTGTATACATATTTATAGAGGTGACTGTACCTAGTTTTATCCAACAGGGAATGGCCGAACCTAGTTGTAGCCGGCATGATGAAGGCTACACCTAGTTTTACCCGAAAACAATCGGCTCATACTAGGTTTAACCAAGAGTAAGTGGCTACACCTAGTTCTAACCGGCTAAAACTAGGTGCAACCGCATTTCGGGTATTAGCCGTAACATATACATATAAACCTTCTTCTTGAATTACTCTATCTATTAAAAGAAACCGCATCAAAATCTGTTGCGTAGTTTTGAAGATATAAGCATACATAGGGTCGCGGAAAGCGACTTTTCTTTATACTATGTGTTGATATGTATTGTGGTATATTAGTAACTTTTATGTTGCTAATATTCTTCTTAAAAAAATACACTCTGTAATTGAGACCCGAGACCGTTTAGGTTTACGTCAACTTTTGGACTCGGACCTAGAGTCCAAAAGTCGACGTGAATTCCGAGGAGATTTTTTGCACTATATTGGTATACTGGCTTGCGATGATATTGGCTTGGGCCATGAAATTCTTGAAGGCGTCCTAATAGACTCATACAATAACTTCTTCTTCATTGGACTGTTGTTAATAGTATGTTCTCTATTGTTACAGCCCCCCCACATTCAAGACCCTGACGCCGACATCTCGCACACAGCTCAAACAACAGTTGATGCGAGAGCATGCACAGGAGCAACTGCGCAGGGAATCTCTACAAGTTAGTATCTATTGACATAGCCATGTTGGTATAGTCCAAAGTCCAGAGACTATGACATACATCTTGGGCCTGGGGGTGACGGGTGGAGCCGCCTGTCACCCCAGCAGAAGCAGGCAACTGTGGCGCGCTAAGAAGTGCACCTCCCCATTCCGGGGGCGAGTCGGGGACACCGTTGTCCCGAGCAGGGCCAGTCCGTAAGGGATGGCCCTGGGTCAGACGGGGTGCCAGGGATATGTCGATGACAACCTCACCTCCGGCCTAGCACCACGACCCTCAGTCGGCGTGCGGTTTTAGTCGGTTCCGAGTTCGTCATAACTTCCCCTTCCAGCTCCGGCGGGGGAGGTATCCGAGGGGATTTCTGCACGAAAAAAAGGACATATATTTTGAACCTAAAATGTGCTGTATGTAATAGTACACGTTTCTTAGGTTTCTTTTGAGGATAGCACGGGAGTTTGTGGCGGTGGATAAGCTCAAGTTCACCAAGATTATTACAAAACAATCCATGCGCGCCAGAGCATCTTTAGTCACGAATTAGGTCCAAGATATGTGTCCCATAGTATACATAGACGAAGAATACTTGTAGACTTGAACAAGGCGACTGCGGGGTCTGTCAGGCACTGTGCTACGTCGTCGTTCGTCACAATGCGTAAATATCAAATGAAGGCATTTCTTTATCCTGTCCTACATGGTGTCGCGTGAAAATGTCACGTGAAGTATGGAACGTAATGTCACGCATTACTTACGCGCGCTGTCGCGTTTGACGCTCACGTAGGACAACGGATTAGCGTTGCCGTAGTTTTGGGATGACCACCTCTAATACTGCTGAACATTGCCATCGGCTAGACGAAGAAGAAGTACCTATTGTTCCCGTTATTGTCGGTTCTCAGTGGAGTAGATTAGGGCCACCACATCTCTAATGCCATAGAAAGCGACTAAGGGATAGGGCTGTTCTCCATCTGTCTGACAGTAAACATATAGCCCATGACTAAGTATTTTATTACGTGGTACCGAAAATCAAATTAGTTACTTTTTACTAAACGTCATCACGATAAGTTAATATAAGGTAATATAAGGTAACTTGTATGAAAAAAGATTTAGTGACGTCATAAAATTTTATAGTCAAATCAGTTACTATTATAGGTTGGGTGGATGATTAAAAATAAATTAAAGCTATAAAATAAGAACCGACGCAATTTTTACCGCTCTTTTATCATTCTTAATTTAATAAGCTCGGTTAGATAATTTATTTTAACTATAGGATAATACCCAATTATAGTACGATATGCCTCTGCTCCCTTGGGCTTCCTGGTTACAGGATCCAATGTTGAGGTGGGTTCATTGTACTTGAATCGCCTTATACCACACGCTGTTTCGTTGCAACGAAACCCCCTCATAAAATGTCTTTTACTAGAAGACTAGTGGCATTATCGCCTTTGTTTCGAATTTTTTAGCAAAGCCCTATTGGGATGTTTGAGTTTTCATTTATTTTTAAATGTAGGTAAATACCAAAGGCAGTGTTAATTTTAATACCACTGCATAGACGTAGAATCAGCATTAGTTTTATGAACATGAGTGTGTATGATGTCATATCAGCGTGTAAGTGTTGTTTGCTTTCCACTTACTATAATAGGTATGAAAACAAACCATCATGTTTTAGGTTCAATCAATATTGGGTTCAATGTTTTAATTTGTGACTAATCATCGCATAGTAGAAATTAACGTCAGTTTGACGCATCTGTCTGTATCTCCGCTAAATTCTTCTAAACTACACGACGAATTTTAAGCCGGTTTTTCTGTCAGATATTTTTTGCGAAAATATATTTCAATGTAAATTAAAGTGTGTATGTTATTTTTAAACTATCGCGGTGTAAACTCATAATTTTTTATACTGACTTATTGTTGGTCGGGTGCGTTGCAGCACCCGTGGTCTCGACTTGACTGGCCGGCGAGCGTCGAGAGGTATCGCCCTAAATCCCGAAACAGTATAATAAATTAAGGTGTGTAGTAGGTACAGTCAACGCCATAAGTTGATTAACACTAAAATATTTTACAAATCTTTCTTATAATGGAATGCATCTGTCTATAGTAAATGTAGTGTTATGATTCCCAGAAGACAAACTTAATTTACATATTTAATGTTTTTTTTCACAATTTTATGCAAGGTTTAGGGGCCACAGTGTTCAATAAATTAGAATTTGTTAAGCTACTTTTGTAGTTGACTGTACTTTAGATAGATAGATAGATAGATAATTATTTATTGTATACCGACAGATTTACAGTAGGTCATGTAAATAATGCGCATCTATACAGTATAATGTACAATGGGCGGCCTTTCTTTAGGGCCCAAAATCTTTGAGGTTTAAGCTAATCTCATTGCTGGTACACTGGTCTCAGTGGATGAAAGAACTACGCTTCGGTGCAAGCTTTTCTCAGTCGAGTAGTAGTAAAAAAATGTACATACATCATATAGTCACAATTGTAAATCACCAAAGGTATGGATAGAAGTGTATTAACACTGACGTTTTGCAAACTATTAAGTGTGTACGCACTTTGCCTTGGGGTCTATGTTTACTGTCGGATGGAGAACTACCTCAACGCTTAGTCGCCTTTTCTGACGATAAAAAATGTATATGGTGGTGGTAGTGAATGCGACTGCTATGCAGGAGGCGCGGGTTCTATCCCCGCTCAATGCAAATATTTGTATGCATGAATATGGCTATTTACATTGGTCTGGGTGTTTCTGTATGTATAATATGTATTTATTTACAAGTATTTAGATTTGTTTATCCGCATTCTAGATTCCATAACACAAGCTATTTAAGCTTACTGTGGGTCAATGTCGTACAATGTATGCCGCACTGCTAATTGATTAATGAAATTGTTCCAGGCACAGCAGGCAGGCCAGTCCAAAGATAATGAGGACAAGAAGAAGTCACCTCCGGCGGAGGTGCCGCGGATCACGCCTCACGTCGAACTACCGCCACAAGTATTACAGGTAAGATAGCAATAAAAAATATTTCTGCTAAATAAAATCTTGGGTCCTTACCTTAAAATGGGGGAGGGCACAGACAGACCTCCGTCCCCTATCCGAGGAGATTTCCGCACGAAAAAAAAGGGTCCTTAAGATGAGATATGAAAACATCGAAGATCTGATGACAACGTCAAACTAAGGTCCTCCATTATCACTTTATTTTATGTATATTCCTGAGAGACATATTCTAATCATCAGTGGTGACAATATCTACCTCTCGTGTGTTGCAGGTGCGAACAGTTCTGGAGAACCCCACCAGGTATCACGTGATACAGAAACAAAAGAGTCAAGTGCGCCAGTACCTTAGTGAATCATTTCAACCACAAACACAGGTCAGTTCACCAAACCTTTTTGTATATTGATTTGTTTAATAGGTACCTACTTTGTATTATTAGGTTGGTTTCAAATATCCAGTAAATAGAGTACCTAATCGGGTAAAGCACCCTATCATTGACATCCATCTAGTTATTGCTTTTTCCTTTTTCAAAAATGTGTTTTTAGCATTTTCGTCAGGAATGAAAACACCTAAATTTATCTTGAAACAAAAAATAAATAAGAATCTAAAGATAATTTAAGAAGGACGACTTCTGTGGCGTTACGGTAGAGCGCTCAGTCGAAGAAGTGTTTGGCTGTTTAGAAGTCAAGACTTGTTTTTTCAATTAACACCAAAAAAATTATGACACGAAGATTTCTCCAAATCACTTGGCAGTCTTCTGATAGTAGGGATGTCTTTGCCTCTTAAGTGTTGTTGTACCTCTTAGAAGCTCAAGCAAATATATTCCTTATGCTAATAGAAACCCTCCCTATTCTCCGCAGGTGTCAGGTCGAGGAGCGCCCGTGCAATCCGCGCCAGAGCTGAGCACGAGACGCGCGCCGTCTCCAGAACGGCCCTCATCAAGCCTGCGGTCGCCCACCTTACCCTCCGCTAGCAATAACTCAGAGGTAAGACCCTAAGCTTGTTTACCCGAAAGCTGGCCTTAAAACTTTAATAGCGCGATGCAGGATTTCCTAAAGTTTGACGTATTTCCGGTAGATGGCGCGAGTAATAACTCAAGACTCACACATACTGTACTAGTTACCATTTTGTTCTGGTTTACCCGCAGAACCTAATACGACAACTTTAATAGTGCGATGTAGGATAAATCCTAAATAGTTGGCATATTAATAAAATAACGCAGAAATAACACTTATAACTACCTATTGACCATTCTGTGTGCTTGTTTAACAAAAAGTTAACCTGAAAACTTTCATAGCGCGATCCAGAATTGGCTAGTTTCTACTTAGTTCGCGGTATATCTGCTAGATGGCGTTAGGTATTAAGTCAGCGCCCGTTGCAGCCGAAGCTTACTTTGATGCCTACCATTCAACCACCTATCTCTGAGCGGAAAGCCAGCTTCTCTCGCCCGTTAATCAGCAGGCGTAATTACTGACAGATCAGCTTGGCTTGACTCTGATCTTGGTGGGGTCAGATGTATGTAACAAAGTAACCTTGAATGTAACAAAGAATGAAATAATTGGCAAGTTGTTATGGACTCTTGAAGTGCAAGTTTCGAATGCAACGTGGATTAACGCAAGGATGATGATGATGATGATGATGATGATGATGATAATGATGATGATGATGATGAATTGGCAAGTTATTTGTTAAATACTTCTCCAATCGGGGAATTCCCTTATGCCCTACATCCTCTCTATCGTTATTTGAATTTTGATCATATCTGATTTAACACCGATAACCGACAACTAGACGCCATTTATTAGATATTGTGCAAAATTTTGATTGCGATTACACGTTTTGTGTTTTGTTATCTCACGTTTTAGATTTCATTTTTGATTAAATCCAAGGAATAGATTATTAACAAAATACACATGTTTATCAAATTTGTTATTTTATGAATCCTCCATGTGTGTTTCCTTTGATGAGGCGAGGCTACTTCGAGGCTAGGCAAGAATAGAAATGGGATAGAATTTATTGGTCCGGTTGTCCCTGGGCCATCTACAGCTTTGGCACGCCTCGTTCGGGCTTGGAACCACGGTGTCCCTTTGGGCTTTACTTTTGCTGAGGATCAGGAGTCATCATTCATCTCCAAGTCCGCGCTCGCGGGACCTGTTTTTGTCTTGCTATTGTTTTCTTCTATAGAATCGATGGCACTTCGACTTCCAAATTCTGTTTTCCCAGTGTACTGCTACCTAGATTATATTCTCGGAGGCGTTAACAGGTAGCTGTGCCATCGACTAATTAGAAGGTCATGTGGAAAGCTTCTGTAAAAACCCTCTAAACCCTCTACTTGGTCTCTCCTGTCTCAGTTACAGGCCATAGGCCCCAACTTCTGGAGAACGGTAATGTCGTTTCTGTTGGTCAGATTAATATGGTTCCTACTTGTCGGCAGGCGGACGAATTCCTAGAGGACATCTTATCGTTGGACGGGCGTGGTGCGTCATCAGGCCCGCCGTCGGCCGCCAGCTCGGTGGCGGGCGACTGCGCGCTGCTCTCCGACGCGGATATGCACGCGCTCGCCAAGGATCGACAGAAGAAGGACAATCATAATATGAGTGAGTGCTACTGTAGACATTTCAGGTTCCAGTACTACGTACTAATTGAGTATCATCCTATAGTTAAAATAAATGAAATAACCGAGCTTATTAAATTAAATTAAGAGCGGTAAAAATTGCGTCGGTTCTTAATTTATAGTTTTTATTTATTTTTTATCATACACCCAACCTATAATAGTAACTGATTTGACTATTACATTTTATGACGTCACAAAATCTTTTTTCGTTTTACATTTAGTAAAAAGGAACTAATTTACCTAGTCAGTAGAATACCCAATTTATTCAAGTTTGCTCGTTACGTGCGAGCCCTGAAAATATTAAATATCATAGCACAGATAACGGATATCTTTTGCTGTTCATTTGCGGAATTTGAGCGGGTGACACTTCAGTGTTTAGAAGTTAATAGAAATTGAAATCTTATCATAGTATGTTATAGGTAATAAGTGTGTACTACATTGTTGTCTTGGATACAATGTAAAACCAATGTATGATTTGAAATAAATAAAAATAAAATCTATAGACCACGGTATTGACGGACCCCCGTGGGGACATCGACAGCCGGGGTGCGAGGGGATATATTTTGGACAATCCTTCAATGTATCCTAAAGCACATTTCTATATCTCTCACACCTTGGGGGGTACCCCGGCATCTGAAGATCAGACAGAGTGTAGTTTTACTCGGATCCAGTCCAAGTAACTACCATGCCACTGCCTGGAATACATCTCTTCGGTCGGCCTGTCGAGCAGTGGAGATTGCGGAACTGTCTCTATCCTCCCTGAGCGTGACCTGGGGTTAGACAGGACTAACCGTCACCCTAGCAGAAGCATATAGGGGGATATTGGTCCCTCAACAAATTATCGGTGTCGCAGGGTCCCTGGGAAACCCTTTTTAGGATATACTTCATACCTTGACCACACCCCGATATCTCGAAACACTGTGCGGTTTTAGTCACTTCCACCTAATCGATCGCCCCAATGAGGTATAGCTCAAGGACCCCCTTGAGCTGAGATGGATACCCATCCATGTGCAGAAAATTACTTCATATCCCATATTTCACGTTTGAATTCATTCAAATCTCTAATTCTTAAAAAAAATCTTTCCAGTTGAAAGGCGACGCCGTTTCAACATAAACGACCGCATCAAAGAATTAGGAACCTTACTACCCAAGACAAACGACCCATTTTACGAAGTCATACGGGACGTGAGACCTAACAAGGGCACCATCCTCAAGAGCAGCGTGGACTACATCAAGTGCCTTAGGGACGAGGTCAACCGGCTCAAACACAGCGAGCAGAGGAGGAAACAGATCGAAGTACACAATAGGAAGCTTATGTTACGAATACAGGTGAGTTCACAAACTTACATTTAGCAAACATAGAGAGGTGTTATAATTTTAAAGTGTTAAAAATGCAAAGAGGAGGTTATTTATGATTTACAAGGGTTTAGCAAATGCAAAGAGGAGGTGTTATAATATTCAAATAATATAATATAATATTCCACAACATTCCACACAACGCTATCTAAACCCATGGTAAGCATAGTTTAACTAGCTTGTGTGATGGAATCTAGAATGCGGATAAACATATTTAGATACTTTTTTTTTTGAAAATACATACGTACTATACATAGAAACACCCAGACCAATGCAAATATTTGATATATATATTTGAACTTAGCGGAAATCGAAGCCGCACCTCCTGCGTAGCAGTCGCGTTCACTAACACCACGCCACGGAGGCTATCTTGTAAGAGTAATTAAACGCAGACAAGTGTTTTAGTATTCATAGGCTGTGCAAATATAGAAAGTTGTTGTTGTTATATTCAAAGGGTTATTAAATGTAGATTGGTGTTGTTGTATTCACAGGCTGAGCAAAGACAAAATGTTGTAATGTTGATAGGTTTAGAACAGACAGAGAAGAAGTGTTATATGAAATCCTTTTCGAACTTAAAACCAAAATAATTTTGGATCTTTTCTCAGGAACTAGAGCGTCAAGCGCGAGTGCACGGCCTCCCAATCTCTCCCAGCGACAGCGGCTGGTCGTCCCCTCACACTGACGATTCAGGCGTGGAGTGCGCCGGCGCAGAGCCCGCAGAGCGAGCACCACCCGCCGCACCACCCGCACCAACCCCCACTGTAGCGCAGCCTCCCGCCGCCACCCCCACTGCTGCACCGGTAAGTTATTGCTTGAGAAGGCGATTGGGGCGTCGGAGGTCACAGAACGACCTCCGTCCTCCATGAGCGCGGGCCTGGGGGTTACCTCGAAAGAGATGGTCCTGGGTCTGCCGGGTGCGAGAGATATGTTTCCTCACCTCCGGCAACCAAAAACGGCGTGCGTTTTGGTCGGTTCGAGTCCCTCCACCGGCTCCGGTTAAAAAAAAAGGTCATCGCTTGACACAAGTGTGCTCTATACGCGCAGTACACTCTACTGCGGTGGACGAGTTCAAATTCTACAAAATTCTACATACTAAGCATAACTTAAATAGCTTATGTTATGAAATCTAGAATGCGAATGAACATACTTAGTTGTTTTTTTTAAATACAGACATATAATCACTGATCGGAGTAGGGAGAGCTAATTTAGGTTCATTGACCGCAAACATTGGTGTTAGTATGGATATTCCAACTGAAACTCTGGGATTTTAATGAATATAAATATTTTTATCGATACATATGTATACTAAAAATGTAAATGTACGCCATTGTAAAACCGATATTATATGACATCAACATGTTACCAAACTTTTTTTGATTAACGTGCGACATGTGGCTATTTGCGACTAACTGTAGGCACTATTTACTGCACCAAGTGTGAAAGCCATTTATCGGAAATCAATCTAATATCAATCGACATATTGAAGGTAATAAGTAAGTAAATTAATATATGCAGTTTAATCAATCAAGTTTCTTTCTATTTATTATACTACCCTTAAACCCGCCATTGTACTTATCTAGCTTAAATTATAAATATGTAGGTACATAAATAGCTTTTTATTATATTTCTACTTAAGCAAATCCTAGGATTCAGGGAATATCCATATTATGTTAGACATATGGCAAGTACATAAAATAGCTGTACCTTCTCCGATCATTGCGTATTATACATAGAAACACCCAGACTAATGCAAATGCCCATATCCATGCATACAAATATTTGCACTGAGCGGGGATCGAACCCGCGCCTCCTGCGTAGCAGTCGCGTTCACTACCACTACGCCACAGAGGTTGTCAAACAAACTGGAAGCACCCTGTGGCCTGTAGATACTGTAATACACAAAGACTAAAGCAACGATATTTTTTTACAGGAACTGGTGCTACCAAAGACCGAACCTGGGTCTCTAATGGAATTTGGTGAACAGCCACCCGACTTACTTCGCGATATGCCTTCTGCGGAGTGCCTTTCAGCGCTTGACGCACTCGGTAAGAATCTTATTTACACTTTATTTCGTATGGACCATTGAAAATATAAATGAAAAAAAAAAAAGAAATAGACTACAACGTAGCTCCATCCTAATAATACTGAAAAAATAAAATTATAACATGCAGCAAACACAGAGAGGAGGCGGTCTATTTTATTTGAGTAGCCTAGTAGAACAAAAAATAATATAAAAAGATTCCTTTAAGGTGTCAGCTATGTATACTAAACCTTAGATAACGCTAGCTTGTTCCTTGAAAGCACTAATTATATTTCCTTGAAGGCACTAGCTACATTGCTATAAAGGTGCGGTTTCTATTTCCTAAAAGGCGAGAACTATGTTGCCTTGAAGGCACCAGCTATATTTCAGTCACTATTTTTATTTCCTTCAAGTCCCTAGCTATATCGTCTTGAAATTTTTAGCTATATTGCCTTTAAGTCACTAGCTATATTTACTTAAAACCCTAGCTATTTTAACTGACTTTTAAACTCTTGCGTTCCATGATATACAATAACAATAATGTGAATTAACGCGACCATGGTATAGGTACATACGTTACCTTTGATTTGCCTGACATTTTTCCTTAAAGTCATTAGCTATTTCTCCTTCAAGTCCCTATCTATATTTCCTTGAAGGCACTAGCTATATCTGACGACGGTACATAATTTGCAGACGGTCTAAAACTAGGTTCGTGCTCTCCACTGTCGCGTGACGACGGGCTGTCTCTAGGCTGCCTGGAGCCCGACCTGTGCCTCGAACCTGTGACCGACCACCTCTTCACACACAGAGATATTAAGGTAAAATACATTATAATATGGACTTGTTATATATAATTTTGATGCTGATTTAACTGCGGACTATTAAAACTGAAAACATTTGCTTTTTTGGTTTGGTTGAATTTCAAGGGAGTGATTGTTCTCTGAACCCACAACCTCAAGAGCGTGCGATACCCAAAACGGCACGCGGTGGCGGTTATGTCGGTCTAGAACCGACTAAAACCGCATTAGGCATTCTCAAATCGTGGTGAGATAGCCTAAGACATATACCTCGCAACCCGGCTGACCCAGAGTCATCTCCGGTTTCGAGATGACCCTGTCGATTGTTGGAACCGATTTTGGGTTGGGTAAGTGGGGACAGTTATCCCCAGAAAGGGGAGATACAAGCGAAGGTAGCTTAGCCTTACGATCGAGAGGTCCCGGGTTCGAATCCTGGCCATTACACTACCGACGTGAACCCACTCCTAACACAAGCAATTTAGCTTACCTGGAGGGGTTAGAGGGGTTTTTTTTATAAAAGTTCACATCAATTTGACTTCACCTCGCCTGATGTTAAGCTAAAGGCAAAGTCTCGGAAAGAGGGCCACCATCGTAAACATGTACCATGTTAACAGTGGTGGCACTCAGCTTGACGGCCTCATTAGATGCCTTTTCACGGCCCGCTTAAAGGACCCGGGACTGTAGGAAGAAGGAAACACGTGAGCTGGCAGGGAGTTCCAGGTCCTAATGGTGCGGTATAGGAATGAGTCATTGAAACGCTTGGTTCTAGAAGTTATACTCTGCACCGTAAATAGCATCTTAGCCCTGCACGTGTCGTCCTGTGTAGGAAAGGACAGGGTGGGACTAATTGGAAGAGCTCATTAGGACATTCACCATGGTAGAGTCGATATGTAACCTAAATCATCATTAACCTGTATACGTGTACTACAGATGCGGTTATCACCCAGTCCTGGACTCTTAGTAGGCAACGAAGATGAGGAGGCTGTACTGAACCTGGCACAGATAGAAGACCTCATGGATGATGACTCACACAATCCCGTCACGCAAGGTACAAACACATAAATAGCCCAATAACGTATTATTAAGTATAGACACGGTATGCAAGAACATCGCGGCTCTCAAAAACAGAGCAAACACTACGTTTCAGATAAGTCAGGATAAATGGAATCTCTCAGGCGGGACTAGAAGCAGCCATTCCCTTACAGGGGGAATGCTTTGATCGCTGAGTTACGGAGCTTCGCCCGAATCAATAATAATTTTTTTTCTTGATATTGTATCCGTCTTTAGGGTGACGGTGCAGCCATCTATCTATCGGAATCTATGAATTTTGCAATCATTTTTAAATATTGATTTTCATCAATGAAAAGTCATTGTATAGTTAGCTTACCAAATGCTTTGAAATTTCATTTAAAAAAATAGCTGCTTTAAGTATGTGCGTGTGATCCCCGCTCAGTGCAAATTTTTATATGCATGAATATCGCTATTTGCATTGCTCTGGGTGTTTCTATGTATAATAATATGTATGTATTTAGAAAAAAAAAGTATCTTAAGTAAAGCCAACGAAGCGAGAGAAAAAAGGTGAACCTCTTTTTTATGTTATATCATTGAGGTGAACAAAGTTTTTTTTATATAGGACACGTCAATTTGATTTCACCTCGCCTGATGTTAAGCAAAGGCAAAGTCTCGGAAAGAGGGTTCCAAACATTTTTATTTGAAAATGATTACGTATCAGTTCAAGCGCATTCCAGACAGGAAAGAAATTGCTTATAAGATGGCGAATCTAACAGTTTAGAACCGCTGTGCTGACAGCTTTTCTGTACTACGAAACACACAACGACAGCTGTCGCTCGGCCATTGTCGCGTACGTGTGACGTGTGCGACAAGAACAGAGAAAATAATCGCTAGTTATCGCAACGTAACTCAATAATGGTCGCTTTGTTTACATTTTTTCTCTCGTCTCGTTGGCTTTACTTTAAGTATGTTCATCCGCATTCTAGATTCCATAACACAAGACAGTTAAGATTACCATGGCTCTGGATAGCGTTATGCAGAATGTTGTGGAATATTTATTTATTATTATTATCATTATCATAAGATTCATAACTCATGTAATTATGTGTGTTTGCAGGTGACCCGATGTTATGTTCGTCCCCTACATCACAACTGTGCCTATCGGCCGTGGTGGCGGAGGCGGCAGAACAAGACATGTCTGCCATGCTTCAAGATGATGCACAGGCCTTCGCTCATGCCACAGGTAAGAAACTCTCTCAGAAAACATTACTCGCAGAGCTTAAAACATAAAATAACTACAAATGGAAAGTAATATAACCAATAGGTGTGAAATAGCCCCGTTCCATGAACTCATTTTTTTTTAATTAGTTTTTTCATGTTGCCATTTGAAATCATATGTCATGCTGTTATCAATGTTTCCTTTTATATGAGCTTCAGGGCAATTCTGCAATTCTTTCAAGAAGTCTGTGAAAGGTTGCAACTTATCAAATACACGTATAAAACCACAGAAATATTAGAACGGCCATGCGAGCGGAAAACGCGTGCCAAACCTTTTAGACAACTCCTGTCCTATAAGACAGGAGCTTTCGAACGCTTACTCAGTACTTTTAAGACTAGCTTGTAATAACATTGTTGAAAATACATACCATAATATGCCATTTTGGGCTATTTCTAACTCTAGAATAATGATGGAGGAGTAATTTTGAAAAAAATAGAGGCATCTCTTATCTCTCGTGATTATTATTTACAATATGCAGGTAAACAGAGACAGCCTCTGTGGCGTGGCGGTAGTGCACACGACTGCCACGCAGAGGGGCGCGGGTTCGATTCCCACTCAGTGCAAATATTTGTATGCATGAATATGGCTATTTGCATTGGTCTGGGTGTTTCTATGTATAATATGTATGTATTTACAAAAAAAAAGTATATAAGTATGTTTATCCGCATTCTAGATTCCATAACACAAGCTATAAAAGCTTACCATGGGTCTAGATAGCGTTGTGTAGAATGTTGTGGAATATTTAGAAAAATATATTTAAAAAAACACTGTGAATGTACGTTCTATCCTGTAATATTTCTGTGTTTTAAAGCTTCGTGAAAACGAGGTGTGAGAATTAAACAGCTGTAGTTGGACTATTTGGCGAGAAGTATACCAACAAATTAACCACTGTCTTTTCCTCAGGTGGGTCGTTGATGTCGGAGGCAGGCCTGCTGGCGCTGGCGGAGGGGTGCCTGCCGAGCCTGCTGCTGGGCGGGCCGCACCACCACGCGCCGCACTCGCCGCACTCGCACCCGCGAGCCATCTGCTTCGACATGGACCTGGGCGCGTAGCCCCTCCACCAGCCCCCCTACACCACTAGCGGCAGTACCGGGGACGTTGGAGGTACACAGTAGTAGCCAGCCAGTAGAACCAAGGCCTTAGAGGTACAACAACCACCAGCAGCCGACAGTGTAAAGCAGCATCACCACTAGACACTACCACCAGTGCCTTAGGAGTATACATGTCTGGTATAAGACGTCCAACAACCACCAGAAGCCGACAGTTTAACTAAACAGTAGCTGAACCTGGGCGGGGTTGGAGGTACACAAGCTTGGTATGACATAGTAGAAGGACCTGAGTGTATAACCACCCCACCCAACCGTCACCCCACAGAACAAAGGCCTTAGAGGTACAACAACCCAGCAGCCAACAGTGTGAAGCAGCATCACCACTAGACACTACCACCAGTGCCTTAGGAGTATAGCCTAATATAGACATTCAACGACCACCAGCAGTCGACAGTTTGACCCAACAGTGGCAAAACCTGGGCGCGTAGCCGCACCCCTACCATCACCACTACACCACCAGCAGCAGTACTAGGACCTTGGAGGTACAAAACCACCGGAAGCCGATAGTGTGACTAAAGAGCACCACCGCCACCCAACTACCAACAGTACCAGGACCTTGAAAGTACACACGCCTGGTATGATATAGTAAGCAGGATCTGGCCGCGTGATATCACTACCAGACATTATCATTAGTGCCTTAGAAGTATATACATGCCTGGGATGAAACCTCGACAACATTTTAGCAAGATCGGGCTCTTAGATCCATCAGACACTACTGATAGTACCTCAGAGGTATACAAGATCAAATATGGAAGCCACTAACAGCAAATAGCTACTAGTCAGTTCTTCACTAACAATCACACCAGCCAACAGTCTGATCAAACAATAGTAGGACTCGGGAACCACCGCTACCACTATCGATAGTATACACACAGATGCCGTCAAGCACAGAATTGAGAACAATGCCATCTAGTGTCAGACTAATAACTATATCAAACAGCGCCATCTAGGAAATGTTTGTTGATTTAACTTTAATTGTGACATCTATGGGACATGTTCAAAAGTAACGGTTTCATTTTCGGCGAGATTTTGGAACTTGTAATATAAATATCCGTTTTATGGATGTTTATTTTACTGTAATGATGTTTTTAAATCGCATTCTACCAAAACGAAAAAAAAAAACAGAATGTACCGTTCTTCCTAAATGAATTCCAAATTCAAATTCCAAGTGTCAATTCAACCAAATTCTAAACGTTGCCAAAAGATGGCGTTGTTGCAAAATTGAACACAATATAAAACTTTTTTATAACACCTATGTGTATTCTGTTCCATGGAATTGATTACCCGAAAATTGTTGAGTTTATATTGAGGCAGGCTCCTTTTTTATAAGATGTACTACAAAATTTCGAAATCATTAGAAGATTTCAATCATTAACATCATTGAATTTTAATGATAAAAAACTTGACGATAATCTTAAACCTAGATTGACAATAATTTCCGCTGCAGGCTAGGTAGTTTACTAACACAAATATTAGAGATCTCTTGCATTGTTTGAATGAGTGAGAGCATTTTGGATTTGAATAGATTGTACACGTGTCTTGATACCCTACAAATTATATCTGTTCAGAATGGATTGATAAAAATATTGACAACTAGCTTTACCCGCGGCACCGCCCGTGTGGATGTCGGTTATCGCGACAAAACATAGCCTATGTCCTTTCTCAAGGTCTAATCTACCCCTATACCAAATTTCATCAAAATCGGTTCAGTGTTTTAGGCGTGAAAGCGTAACATACAGACAGACAGACAGAGTTACTTTCGCATTTATAATATTAGTATGGATTAAATAAATATATGGAATCTACCCCACCACAGTGGAATCCTAAAATAACCCTTTCAAATTTTGAGGGTCAAGTTAACCCTTATCTCTGGAGTATTGCAGTTTTTTAATGCTTGGTCCAACCCACTATTTAGTATTTGAATGAATTTTTTTATAGCATGCTAACTTTTAAAGTTAGCATGCTATAAAAAATTTCGAAATACATCGGGAAAATCAAATGCTCAAGTGGGACTTAACCCTTAAAGACGGATATTAAGAGAAGGAAAATTTGAAGTGATTCAGGTGTGGCTCAATAGCTCAGTTAAAAGAGCATTCCGCCTGTAAGGGTCGTGGGTTCCGGTCCTACTTGAGCATTTCATTTTCCCGATGTATTTCTAACCACCATTTAGTAACTAAGACCCCGGCTTAATGAACATTGTCATCTATGAAAGATCAATTTAGGCCTAGTGTTGAGTTACAAAATAATGGGTGTTATAACAATAAAATAACAAGCGGTGGTCAACTGGGCCCGCAGATTGAGATGGTTGTAGGTTCAGTTGACCACAAAATTAAATAATATTAGGTTGATCTAAAGCGTGAATTGTACCAGTTGAGCGTTAGGCATAATCAAAGCAAAATCATACACGTCCGTAGACGCGATCAAATTCTAAATCAACTTTATTGTGAAACATAGGTATATAGTGATGGCAGATCTAAATTGTGTCAACACATACTAAGTACATAAATACCGGGTGTAAGGGGAACACTCCCGAAGCCGATAACCCTTAGTAGTACTCCAGGTACATAACACATTGGCATAAAAATAAAATCGCTTTGGACAAAAAAAAACATTTCATTTTTTCATTAACACAAGCTAATTAAGCTTACTATGGGTCTAGATAGCGTTGTGTAGAATGTTGTGGAATATTTATTTATTTACATTATTTACGCGTCCTTTTTGTAATGGTGTTTTTTTATGAAATTACCGTTTCATTTAGCTTTACTAACGCGATGGAGAGTAAATTATGCAAAATAAAAAACAAAAAAAATTAAAAAAAGACTATTTTTTTTTATCCAAATCGATTTTATTTTTATGCCAATGTGTTATGTACCTGGAGTACTACTAGGGGTTATTTCCTTCGGTAGCGTTCCCCTTACACCCGGTATATTGCTATGATTATTTCTTAGACTTCTTTTTGTATTTTCTTTACAATTCGCGTCTAAAATCATGTCCAAAATGAAGTTGTTATTAATATTTTAAATTCTTTCTGAACAGAATATAATATTCCGTACTTTATACAACTTGGTTCCTATTCGCATATCCATGTAGAGTTAAGAGGCACAGACACTTCTTTTTAATTAAAAAAAATATCTTTAAAAGATATTTCTAGTGATCATGTGTTCAATGCCGGATTTATAGAGAATTAAGGAATATTTCACTCTGCATCCATGTTTAATTTCATTATTAATAATTAATAATGATATTATTTCATGAAATTTTTATGAAAAAATAATTAATATAATTTATACATATAAAATCAATATAAATGTATACTTTCCAGTGATTCTCAGTTTTCAAGTGACCCCTTTTTATTCAACATTATTAGCAATATTGAATGGTGACAATTGACAACAAATATGAACTGCAGAAATAATTGCAATAAATAAGAAATAATAAATTATGAATAATATATATAAAAAAATAAAAAGGCCACTTCAAAATTTATGGATTTTTTTATATATTTTTTTAAATAAGGATTATTGAGGGGTAATAAGAAAACTTTGAAAATATTATACCTATAGTTACGTACCTACACGAACCTAAATATTTTGTTCAAATTAGGACCCAGTTGAAACGCCAAAGAGTTCATTTTACATCAATGTAAGAAAATCATTTATGACTACCGAAACTACTGCTGGACAATATGTACATTTTAATTTCCCACTATCAAGTTTCAATTCAATGTTGTTTACTTAGAAATGTCAATGGTGTCAAGATTTTATTGACACATACTTCGATTTTGTGAAATTAGTAAAATACGTTATCCTAATTGGTCTTACCCACATTATTTGAGTTTCATTTAATTTACCTGATTTTCATTGAACTGGACTCAATTTATTTGCATTCAATTCAATCTTTTTGAATTTCATTTAATTGAATTACATTGAATTTCATTGACTTTAATTGAATTTCATTGAATTTCATTGGATTTCATTGAATTTCATTGAATTTCATTGAATTTCATTGAATTTCATTGAATTTCATTGAATTTCATTGAATTTCATTGAATTTCATTGAATTTTATTGAATTTCATTAAATTTCATTGAATTTCATTGAATTTTAAAATACTATTCAATTGATTTGAATTGAATTGTATGTAATTTTAATAAAACACCTTGTTTATTGCTATACTAGCTTTTGAAGATCATCCCTCTTGTTCATTAATATTTTCAGTAATATTTTTGGCAAGAGTGAAACATTCAGAACGCTCGAAAATTTAAAAATGGAAAACTAATGACTTGATGACATAATTAATAATCAATTTAGTATAAACGAGTTGTAAAATTGAGTTTGTGACTACGGCTACTGCAGCCTGGTCAAACTGAATTTCGCGTTAATTGAAATTGAATTGAAATTGAAATTTCAATTAACGTGGAGGAAGTAATAATTGAATTAAATGAAGTAAACTGAATTAATATTGAAATACACGAAATAAACATTTTAGTCTGTTTCGTTACTTCGTTAAAATGTTTATTTTTGGCATGGACATTGGTGGGGTTGAGACTATTAAATCAAACACTTTTCATTTTCAATTATTATTTAAATTTAATACTGATATTTATAAATATAAGGTATATAAAAGATAAGAAAGTTGTATAAAATATACAAATATATAAAATCTATATAGGCTATCTACATACATAGGTCCAGCAGTATTTACTACTTTAAATTTAATTAGATTCTCATTAAGAAAATATTTTATAGCAATTGTGATGAAGTAGTTACCGACTTGTATCTTATTTTATTATAATATAAATCAGCCATATTTTCTTCAAATTTGACAGTAATTTTGTTGTGATAGTGATAATATAAAGTTAAATTCGCAGCTAATTTTTGTATCAAAAATGTATAATTACATAGTGTATAAAAATCAATATTTTATCATACTTTTGAGTATTTTGGCTCAATTAGTCTGTATAAAATTGTATTAAATTATATAAATTGGGGACTAAATATTTTTCATAATAGTATGAATATTAAATTGAACTATTTATATATAGTCCAATTTTTATAGTGGTTTTAATATAATCTAAATAATACTATATTTAGTCCCTATTTATAGTTCAGGTTTTATACAAGTCACGGCAATTTTAAAAGAAGTATTACATTGTTAATGATATACAGAACTATAATAGTGTTTGTAAGAGGTGCTATATTTTTGATATTTAAAATAAAATAATAAACTGGGATGCTACTTAGATGGACCATTTTTGTACAGAATAAATGATTGTGATACGAAATATATTTTTAGATGATATTTATTTAGTTCTACAATATATTTTTTGTATATAAATTATATTTAGTGTTTATATCACAAAGTGCCTTGCTTTTTAGCCAATTTAGTAGGAAAGCTTGTTTTTTTTTTCAAAAATGAATGGTTAAATGTAAATATATTTGTTGAGATGCTAACACTGGTTAAGAAAACACTGTATTGTTAAGTTTTTCTGATGAATTTACGATATTACAGTATGTTACCGATATTTTTCGAGACTATGTGACTAAAATAAGCTGACTTATCGACTATTTCCGCAAAAATTAAGCCAAAAGATCCTCATCTGTAGTCGATACGTCAACTAAGTCGGTATCGACTTATAAATAAATAATTAAAAACTGTTAGGGTTACCAAAAATTTATAAAAAAATGGACGAAAATTTTTTTTTTGTCTTTTTTTTAGTTTAGAATTATAAATTTAGGTAACCATTTGCAGCATTATATTGTTATAATATTACGAACAAACGTATTTCCTTAATGTAAGTGAAAATGTTGAAAGATGTCGTGGATCAGTGAGCCTTGTCGCTATTTGTTAGTTCTAATGATTTTGTTAATTATATTGAATCGTGCGCATGTGTACCTACTATACTGTATTTCGCTCGAATTAGACAATTTTTACCCGACTGCGCAAGCGAGGGTAATGTTTTTAGTTTATTAGAGAAAAGTGATTATTTATAATAGCTGGAATACTTTATTATTATGTAGTGTTTATTTTTTTTTTAGTTTATTTTTGTGATACATTATGTATTATTTTCAAGTTAGCAGCAATACATAATCAAAAAATAAGATAAAAAATACGTTTTGTAATTTATCACTACAAATTCTATCAGATTGGTTAAAGCTGGATTTCACCGATGACTATACAAATGCGTTTTATCCAATTTAAACTGGATTAACACATGTACCTACTCAATGAACGTCTTAAGTAAAACGTGAAAACTTGGTTCAGTTAAACGGTAAAAAATACTGGTGAAATCCAGCTATACAATACAAAAATCGATTGTATAATGAAATAGACCACTCTCATAAGATGGCATATATTTTACTTAAAGCAATAAGGTCAATTATATTAATTGATACCCCAAAATATCTCGAAAACTTGAGATAAAATAAATAATGTCAATTTCGAGACCCTATAGGGTCAAAATATCGAGCGAAACTAGATAAATACCATATTGTATGAATGTTATTTAATATTGTATGAGATTAAAAAATGTTGAAGTACAAAACGTGAATAACAAGGAATTTACGAGAATATATTCGTCTTTTATTGTTTTGGACACCCATCTGTAAAGACACTATAGCTACGAACGCTTAACTTTGAAATCATAATATGTTCGAAAAACATTGGAAAAAATGAAATGCTCAAGTGAGACTCGAACTCACGACCTTTCGCTTACAGGGCGACTGCTCTGCCAACTGAGCTATTGAGCACCACCTGAATCATTCCAAATTTTCCTTCTCTTTATATCCGTCTATAAGGGCGACGGCGCAATGTTTTTCGAACTTAACAGTTAGCATAATAAATGCTATAAAAATTCATTCAAATATTTGGGCGCAGTCATCAAAATTCAATGTTACAAAATTGTTGAAAAATCATTCATTGTTTCCAACAGTTCGTAAGAATGTTGGTAGATGGCTGCACCGTCGCCCTTATAGACGGAAATAAAGAGAAGGAAAATTTGGAATGACTCAGGTGGTGCTCGATAGCTCAGTTGGCAGAGCAGTCGCCCTGTAAGCGAAAGGTCGTGAGTTCGAGTCTCACTTGAGCATTTCATTTTTTCCAATGTTTTTCGAACTTAACAGTTAGCATAATAAATGCTATAAAAAATTCATTCAAATATTTGGGCGCACTCATCAAAATTCAATGTTTAAAAATGGTTGAAAAATCATTCATTGTTTCCAACAGTTCGTAAGAATGTTGGTAGATGGCTGCACCGTCGCCCTTATAGACGGATATAAAGAGAAGGAAAATTTGGAATGATTCAGGTGGTGCTCGATAGCTCAGTTGGCAGAGCAGTCGCCCTGTAAGCGAAAGGTCGTGAGTTCGAGTCTCACTTGAGCATTTCATTTTTTCCAATGTTTTTCGAACTTAACAGTTAGCATAATAAATAGCATAATAAATGCTATAAAAAATTCAAAAAAAAAAAAAAACATAATATGTCTTTGATATCATTGTCATCATTAAATTGGAGCTTCAGGTTCGCTGTACCAATTTTTTGGCTTATGGGAGCGACTGCATCTGACTTCTCAACCCCAACAAGGAAGCTTCCTCGATCAATCAGTAGGTGCATCGAATCGAAGGTGAGGATGGTTCGAGCCCTCTTTTTTTTATCGTGCGAAAAATTCCCACGGATACCACCCCCACGGAACCGGTGGAGGCGGTTATGTCGGACTCGAACCGACCAAAACGCACGCCGTCTTGGGTCCTTGGTTGCCGGAGGTGAGATTGCCAAAAGCATATCTCTCGCTCCCCGGCAGGTGGTTCGGACCCTGAAGATTTGGGTGAGGTCCCAATAACATCCATGTATGGAATACCATTCAAAAGACAAACAGTGGAAAGACTAACGTTTAAATAATGGTAGCGTCGCGTCGGTAGATTAGTGGTTAAAGAGTTGGCCTTAAGATCGAAAGGCCCCGGGTTCGAATCCTGGCCATTAAACTACCGACGTGAAGCCACTCCTAACACAAGCAATTTAGGGTAACTGAAGGTTTTAAAAGAAAATATAGTGACTTTGTAACTACTATTAGTGTAAAGTTCTCTACCAGGCTACAAGACTGCAAGCTGTCGCAACGAACACACATTTTTAAGCTAAAACCCATACAAAAGCTAATCGAAAATCATGACCTACAACAAGCCGTTTTTTATAACGCTTTAGACCTCACCCTGTGTACTGTATAATATACGAGTACCTCCAACTATATTGCAAAAACTGACCCACAGCAACAGTGCCCCAATTTCCAAACTCTCAAATTAATCAATACTCAGTTTGACCATGCAAAAATCCTTATTAATTCAAAATGTCGCTTGCATAAAAACTATCGTTAATTGTATTCGGCACACTCTTGCGCACACAATAGTGTAGACCTGCGCAAAACGCATTTCCCCCAAAAACTGAAGTTGGTAACAATTATTTTTATTCATTCAAACTGCCAACACAATGGAGCGTTTCAAATTTCGAACGAAATTTGCGTTTTTGCATAAAATGGTAGCGCGGGCTGGCGCGTGCGCTTTGCCATTAAAACGTGAAGTAACCACACGTTGGAAGTCATATTGCAGTTTTCTTTATTTTAATTAAGTACCATAATATTATTTTTTGTGTACCTTACTTGTAAATTGATGACTCGTCAAACGGTAAGTTTTTTGTGCAAATCGAAAAGAAAATAATAAAATATGTTAGATGTGAGGAAAGATCCCCATCTTCCCTCTAGGAGTTTGAAGGTCACTTTTTACGGTCACCCTTTAGCTTCCGTAAAATTAAAATAAGTCACGAAGAGGAGTGCAAGTTTTGCATGCAGCAAGGATTTGGGCCCGAATTATGAGGATGCATAGAATAAATTTATTTTTATTGTAGACAGTAAAATTATAATACATGTACGGAAAGTCAAAGAAATATTATACAAAAATGGCCTTATTGCTAAAACAATTTGTAACAGGCAACCGTAAGAAAGCAGTTAATGTCTTTACGGCATACAAAGATTTTCCAAATTTAATTTTGTAAATCAAATACATAGGGATAAATAGAAGGGAAATTTGAATCACGTCTCGGTCACCGAATTGGTCAAGGCATCCCCCCTGTAAGGGAAAGACTGCGGGTTCGAGTTCCGCTCGAGAAGATTTATTTCACCCTATGTATTTGATTTGTATAGTTAGCATACATGCTGTAAAATTCATTCAAATAAATTTTGTAAAACACTAACATGTCTTTCATGAGACTTTCCTAAATTATTCATAACGTAAATGTCACCCTACAGTCCATTGTAACTAAGCATATATTGTTGCAATCGATTGATAAAAGCGATACAGTTTCCGAGGTTTTTTTTTCCACAAAAATTTAAATGAATTCCCCCATTTGTGTAATAATAATTCTGACATTTGCATGAATTCTTATTATGTTTAGTTTAATGCGTTTTTATTTCACGGCTAACACAGAAATCAATAAAGTGCATTGAAAATGTGTTAGGGTGAATTCGATACTATTAAAAATTGTAACAATTTTTGTACAATATTTTCTGAAACTCAAATATGCAAATAAGATAGGATTTATATTTTAAATAAGTATAGTAAACGGCTATCACAGGCCCATCACATGGTGAAGATAACTGTGTTATGGATTACAGACTCTGTAGCGTGGCGGTAGTGTACCCAATTATTATGCAGGGGTGCAGGTTCGATTCCCGCCCAGTGCAAATATTCGTATGCATGAATATGTCTATTTACTGGGTACTTCTCGCAGAGCATGTTAAGCCGTCAGTCTCAGTTGCCATACGAACCTCTATGGCAATAGTCGTTACCCGTTATGTATGTATGTAGTGGGTAGTTGGAACTCTGAAAGTCTGGCAGCTGGTCCAACTCCAGAACTTTGATATAGCTAATGAGTTGCGGAGGTCATATGGCAGTCGCTTCACGAAAAATATCGAAGTTCAGCTGCAACGTAGTCAGACTGAAAGCCAACCCCAATTTAGTTGGGAATAAGTTCGGAAGTTGATGTAGAACTTACCGCACAACGTGGCTGCAACAGCGAATCATGATAACCGGTTAGAAAGTTCCGTAGACTCTTTAAGTTACGAAAATCATCTTCATTTGTGACTTTTTTTTATAAAGGACATGTCAATTTGACTTCACCTCGCCTGATGTTAAGCTAAAGGCAAAGTCTTGGAAAGACGGTCACCATCGCAAACATGTACCATGTTAACAGTGGTGGCACTCAGCTTGACGGCCTCATCAGATGTCTTTTCACGCCCAGCTTAAAGGACCCGGAACTGTAGGAAGAAGGAACCACGTGAGCTGGCAGGAAGTTCCAGGTCTTAGTGGTGCGGCATACGTTGGTTCTAACAGGTATACTCTGCACCGTATACGGATGGCATCTTAGCCCTGCACGTGTCGTCCTGTGAAGGAAAGGGGACGCTGGGACTAATTGGAAGATAATTTAGATTGTTACAAAACACGGTCACGATGGCGGCTTAAAGGATCCCAATCAACAATTTCGTCATGTTTGGTATCGCTTGCTTCCCCGAAAAAAGGTTCTACAAATTCTAGCAGTTCAACTCCTTACTATACTTTTTTAAATAGTCTAACTGTCAAAAAGACATCTACTGCCAAACGTTTTACCATCATATGTGTTGATGCACACAAAATAGTGCATCCAAGAAGCCATACATTCGGAGTGCCCACCGTGAACGATGCTCGCGTCTCCCATCCCCGCGGTGCCCACCCTGCCAATACCGGAGGATGTTAAACCGATACCCTCCGTGAAGATCCTACCGACTGTGGTAGATTCTATCCAGCAGGTAAATTATCATCATTGACTCTTATAAGCCTTTCTAGACGGTCTATATTCAAGAACATCCATATAAATAATCACGTCTTTATCCCCGAATATCCCCAATCATAGAATTCGGTCCCATGTAATAGGGGATCAACCTATATATTGTTGACTCGAGATATGTATCTGAGGCTGAGCCAGAGCTGTATGTATATATGTCTGATGATAAACAGCCCTATCCCTTAGTCGCCTTGTACGAAACAGCATGGGGAGAGATTGGGTGGCCCAAATTCTGCTCTGCTGGAAATTTCATAAAATATTTCCTAGGAAATTGTTTTTTAATAAATGTTAGATACCAAGTTTAGGAATTAAAATATTGTTTAGAATCTACATTAGGTGTGCAAGGTTTAATAGAGATTTTGTTTTTTAAAGTTAGGTATGGGTACACTATACCCACTAAGGTTCAGGTAAATTCTGTGAAAATAAACAGATTATATCTGCCGACCTTTTTGCTTTTAAAGAAACTTAAATATAGCAGGTATACAAGATAGGTAGGTACTTAATTTGTGCGCTATCACTACATCCCTTTCCGCGTCTGTCCGTCCCTATGTATGCTTAAATCTTCAAAACTACGCTACAGATTTTGATACGGTTTTTTTTAAATAGATAGGAGTAATTCAAGAAGAAGGTTTATTGTATGCAGCGGGCGGAAAAGAAATTGGCGGTACGAAGTTCGCCGGGTCAGCTGGTATTATTGGTATCGTGAAGGAGACGGCGGAACGGGAGAGGCGGCGCGAGCAAGAGAGACTCACGGATCGGGCCACCCGCGTGCGCAGTCAGCTCGGGCGTCGGAAGGCACTGACTGACCTCCGTCCCCCATGAGCGCGGGCCTGGGGGTGACGGGTGGAGCCGCCTGTCACCCCAGCAGAAGCAGGCCACAGCAGCGGCGCGCTGAATAGCGCGCCTCCCCATTGCGGAGGCGAGTCGGGGACACCGTTGTGCCCCTCCCGAGGAGGGCCAGACCGTAAGGGATGGCCCTGGGTCAGCCGGGGTGCGAGGGATATGTCGATGACAACTTCACCTCCGGCCTAGCACCGCGACCCACAGTCGGCGTGCGCTTTTAGTCGGTTCGAGTCCGACATAACCTTCCCTACCGGCTCCGGCATGGGGGTATCCGAGGGGATTTCCGCACGGAAATAAAAGAACTTATTATTGGTATATGTTTATGAATGTATGTATAAAGTAAGAAGTAGGTAGGTAGGTATGAAAATTAGAATGAGGATAAGGAGCAAGTGGACCTAAAGCCGCGTACTTACGTACGAACACGAATTTGGTTCGTACGTGTGGACGTCATATCCGAACATGGACGCAAACATAGTTCGCATCAAGTTCGCGCACAACTCTCTAGGTATACCATACCTATCTCACTCCATATGCCATGGCGACGCCACCGTTGGAATTGGTCGATTTCGAAGTTTTTTTTAGGACACGTCAATTTGACTTTACCTCGCCTGATGTTAAGCAAAGGCTAAGTCTCGGAAAGAGGGTCACCATCGGAAACATGTACCATGTTAACAGTGGTGGCACTCAGCTTGACGGCCTCATTAGATGCCTTTTCACGCCCGCTTAAAGGACCCGGGACTGTAGGAAGAAGGAAACAAGTCGTGGTTTTTTTTGGTATTTGCAGTTAATTATGACATTTATAGTTAAAAGCGGAACCAAGTTGGTGGAAGTCCAGTCCTGTACTAAAATAAAATACGACTATTTTACTAATTGCAAATGGAACTAAAAAAAGCGAAAATCAAAATATCTCAGAAACAGTGGGTCGTAGCTCAAAAATAACCCAAAAATTTACAGCCCTTTTGGAAAGAAATTTGTCTGTTTTGGCGTTACGTATTGACGTAAATATTCAAATTTAAACTAACAAACGTTTTCCTGGGTCTCCATAAATAGTCTCGTACGTTATTTAACTATCAGTGTCATACGTCAATGCATGGCGTACGTGGAGTCATGATGTGTTTTGCGGTAAGTGCCTAATCTATCAAGGTATTGACGTTTGTAGACCGCAATCAGAACATGTCTAATAGGTACGTCTAAGGACGTATAAAGTCCAAAAGAAATACTAGCAATATCGCTTATTTGCTAGTATTTATTTTGAACTTTATACGTCAATATGGCACACAACAATAATATGGCAAATAAGCGTATGTTGTGAAGATATTCAACACTAGCTGTTCCCCGTGACTTCGTCCGCGTGAATGTCGGTTATGGTTGAATCTTGAAATTCGATGTTTTTTTTTTCATATAAGACACTTCAATTTAACTTCACCTCGCCTGATGGTAAGCTAAAGTCTCGGAAAGAGGTTCAGTCAATTCCCTTGGCAGATATTTTATTTTTGAAGATTTTTCACAATATTAAACTTTATATACCTAATTATGAACTTTTTTCAAATAGGCATCATTTTCGTACGAGTCATTCTTTCTTTTGTGGACCAAGAAATTCAAAAATTATAGCAGGGGAATCAATGTTCCCATCTTCCCGAGAAAAGAGGTGTATATCGCACCGCCCTCTCGGCCTGCTTCTGCTAGAGTGACAGATAGCTCCACCTGTCACTACCAGGCCTGCGCTCATGGAGGACGGAGGTCGTTTTGCGACCTCAAACGTCCGAGTCACCTTCGCGCATAGCGGACTGATTCTCTGCCTCCTTCTCGAGTAATAACTTGCGCGCAGAAGGAGCCGGGGGTAGCACATGCGCTCGCACTCTGCACCATCACTGTAAGTTATGTGCTGAGCGAGAGAACACCCACCACCAGCGCTGTCATAAGAACCCGTGTCCTTGCTTGCATCACAGTGATGAGGCTCAGGCGTTGGCTCCTTCTGGATACGACGTAGATAACCCACGAAACACTCGTGTCCGCTAATCACCCACCACCTGGCTTCTCTAGCCGGCCTTCCAAGATGGGATTGATGGGTCTTACCGCCGTTATTACGCCCTAATACCTAAGTATAGTCAAAGTCAAAAGTCAAAAATCATTTATTCTGCATAGAACAATAAATCGGCACTTACAAAAAGTCAATATTAAAAGTAGTTTAGCAAATGGATTACCGGTTCGAAACGCGGCCCAGACCTGAGAAGACTCCGGCAAGAAACTCAGCGGGCCTTTTTTTGGCTATTTCAAAAACACGATTAGCTGAATTGCTTCTTCAACTTTACCTTACCTTACTTGCTCTGCATTTTGTCCTCTTATCCGTTGGATTTTTGCACGATAAAATTGTGTCCTTTGTTGGTCTGAGTGATATGTGGCTTCAATTGTTTTCATACAAGTTCAACGATGCATTCTCGATCTGATTCACATACGTGAAGTAAAGCCAACGAGAAGAGAGAAAAAAGGTAAACAAACCATTACTGAGTTACGTTGTGATAACTAGCGATTATTTCGCACATGTCACACACGTACGCGAAAGCTGTCAGCACAGCGGTTCTAAACTGTCAGGTCCGCCATCTTATGAGCAATTTCATTCCTGTCTGGAACGCGCTTGAAGTGATACGTAATCATTTACAAATAAAAAACTTTGGAACCGCTGGAACTTTGTTTACCTTGTTTCTCTCGCTTCGTTGGCTTTACTTTACTTAGTTAATCCTAGGTTAACCTTTACCGGATTACCTGTTCAAAACATGGTATACTTCCAGGAGATTTCAGTGGAACCTCCCCTACTGAACGAGCTAACGTCAGTAGATCGGCTGCTGATCACGAAGCGGCTTCAAGTCAAAGATGTGCTGTGCATGCGTGGCAAGAAGAACAGGTTCTTCGTCAAAAATGGAGACCAGGACCTCATTTATACTATCGAGGAAGAAAACAGGTGAGGCCTTACAATTCTATTAATTGAATAATTAAAACTCTTACTGTACTTAGATGCTCGCTGACTCGTCCGCGTGAATGTTGATTATATGCTTATATTTTTGGTTATATCTCTGGTTCTACTCAATCATCATCATTCCTATGCCACATCATTAAGACCCGGAACTCCCTGCCAGCTCACGTGTTTCCTTCTTCCTACAGTCCCGGGTCCTTTAAGCGGGGCGTGAAAAGGCATCTGATGAGGCCGTCAAGCTGAGTGCCACGCACTGTTAACATGGTACATGTTTACGATGGTGACCCTCTTTCCGAGACTTTGCCTTTAGTTTACCAGGCGAGGTGAAGTCAAATTGACGTGTCGACGATTGCAATCAAATAAATGGCAGTTTTTAAGTCTGACTAGGACCTTTTTAATACAGAAACCCGCATTATAATTTGTTTAGTGACTTTTTCGTCTAGAGAGAACAAACAGGGAAATTCCAAAAGAAATACTTTTGGGCTCTGATTCGTTAATTTAACATAACCCAAATATATATCTTTTTACTGACTGGTAATGAACCCGAGATCTCCTAAATACCGTGTTGGGTTCCAGTGGAGTAGAACAGGGCTACCCCATTTATTCCCGTGGGTGTCGTAAAAGGTGACTAAGGGATAGGCCTGTTCTCCATCCGACAGTAAACATACAGCCCATGACTAAGTGTCCGCGTGACGGTAATAGGCTCGCCCCCTATTATGTGGGACCGTAGATGGTTGGCGAAATGTGGGTGTTAATACACCTTCGAGGATTTACATGCGTAAGTATACAGAGTGGAAGATTTTCATGCTCCCCGAACGGGAAGTAGGTACTAGAAATATTGGAGACAGAGAATTTCACTCAAATGAAACATTTCTTTATTAAAAAAAAAAAACAAAACTGCATTAAAAGATTTTCGAAAACTCGCTTGACACACCCGGTAATCGAACCGACTAAAATCGAAAAAAATCACATCCTGTATTTTTGTGGCTTCAATCGATAGTGACAATCATAAGGATCAAATCTGTCTAACAAACATGGTGGATTAAATGAAAGGAATCCCTGAAATCTAAACTTATAAATTCGCCGGACCTTTTTTTTATCGTGTGCAAAATCCCCATGGATACCACCCCCACGGAGCCGGTGGAGGCGGTTATGTCGGACTCGAACCGACTAAAACACACGCCGTCTTGGGTCCTTGGTTGCTTGGTCGGACGTTGGCTCCTTCCGGATCCGACACAGGTAACTCCTGAAACACCCGTGTCCGGTAATCACCTGCGTCAGCCGGTACGAGAGGCTGCCGTGTGGCCTCTCTAGCCATTCCTCCATGATGGGTCTTATCGCCGCTATTACGGCGTGCCCTGCGCTTGGTCGCCCAAGTCGTAGCTCCCACTCAGCTACCATGTCCTGGTGGAGCTGGGACCTCACGGCCCGAATTACTTCAGGCCCCGTCCCTGCTCCCGCGCCTCCTTTCGATACCGTTATAGCATCGAAATTCGCCGGACCTACCGCCGGGGATTGTATCTATATCATCATCATCATAATTATTCTCTGAATCTTTTTCCTAATTCAGTTGGGTTCGCTTTCTATTCTAACGATACGGCTGATCTAGCTTAGGCACAGGCTAAGGTATGTAGATCATATCTACTTCTATATCATCTTCTATTGTCCCTACAGCTGGTGGATTGGCTACCTCTGCTATGGCCTCCGCCCACTCCAGCTCCACGTCACCAACGCCGATGGCTTGGAAGTCATGATGATAAACAGACCCTTCGCATTCACCTCCCGGGTGCTGCCGTGCCAGCTCCAGAACCTGGAGATCTTCTCTCCCCCTGGCCGCCTCATAGGGACTGTGCAGCAACAGTGGACCGTTCTTAAGCCTTTGTATCTGGTGTTAAATGAGAGGGGTGATCAGGTTTTCTGGATTCGTGGTGAGTTTTTAAGACTACTCTTAAAATAAATATTAAGTGATTTATACCAAAATATAGGTACTGGATGATTTTATTGTCTTTTTGTTCTTTCGCCAAATTAATACTCCTAGTAGCACTCCAGGTACATAACACATTGGTATAAAAGTAAAATCGATTTGGAAAAAATATTTTTATTTTATTTTTGATTTTCCTAATTTTTTATTTTGCATTACCTATTTACTTTCCATCGCGTTAGTAAAGCTAAATGAAACGGTAATTTTATACAAAACACCATTACAAAAAAGCACGCTATTTGCGCTAGTTTTTTTTTGTAGTGATGTTCTTTTTATGAAAATACCGTTTCGTTTAGCTTCACTAACGCGACGGAGAGAAAATAATGCAAAATAAAAAATTTAAAAAAAATGTTTTTTTTTGTCCGTATCGATTTTATTTTTATGCCAATGTGCTATGTACCTGGAGTACTACTAGGGGAGACTTCGAGAGCGTTCCCCTTACACCCGGTATAAAGAACATAATATATATCGACCGACCCATCGATATCGAAATAGATATCGATGGGTCGGTAGGTGGAGTTTGTTGCGCCGTTTGTGGAGATTGTTGCGCCGTTTCTGCTCCACCAGCGCCTTGGAAGCGGTGGTAAACGTAGATTAAGTAGAATTAAAATTAACGTCAATAAGAAACAATTTTATTGTTCAATATTGAAAAATAAATGACTATGACTATGACTATATATCATTAACAAGTCGTCAAGAAAATACTGGGAAAACATTTCCAAGTATTTGTCGTAATTCCCTCCAAAAATTTCTGCTTATCATAGAAGATAAACATACATACATACATAAAATCACGCCTGTTTCCCATAGGGGTAGGCAGAGATCACGGATCTCCATTTGCTACGATCCTGACATACTACTCTTGCTTCATTCACTCTCATTACATTCTTCATGCATGCTCGTCGGTTTAGGGTACTCCTGACCTGCCCCTTTTCTAAAACTTCCTCGATTTGGTCCAGGTATGTGCGCCTAGGTCTTCCCCTACCGACAGTACCCTCCACACTCGCCTCATACACCTGTTTCGTTAGTCTTCTTTCATTCATTCTCTCAACATGACATTCCTTTCGCAATCCTCGTCACTACATCTAGAAGATAAAACGCTTATTTTTAGGGAAATTCACGACTAACCCAAAATTATTTTCGTGATAGAAGTCTTAATTATACAATTTATTCCAACAGTCTCCTCATTTACTTCTACCAAGGGTAAAGCAAGCTATTCTATTCAAACTGTTAAATGTGTGGCACTGCACCGTCGCCCTTATAGACGGATATAAAGAGAAGGAACATTTGGAATGATTCAAGTGTGCCTCAATAGCTCAGATGGAAGAGCAGTCCTCCTGTAAGGGAAAGGTCGTGAGTTCGAGTCTCACTTGAGCATTTCATTTTTTCCAATGTTTTTCGATGTTAAATGTAGGTTACTGCCAATATTACGTTGCAATCCCGACTTAGCGTTTCACTGTGCTCCCAATTCTCCTGGGGCTAAACCTAAGCAAGCTAAAGTATAGCCATCTAATATATTTCGCGCAGGTCCCGTCAACACGCTAAGCTGCTTCAGGGATGTGCAGTTCGAGATTCAGAGGGCAGATGGCGCCCGTGTCGGTGCTACCAGCAAGCGCTGGCAGGGGCTCACCCATGCGCTGTTCTTCGCACCAGTTATTGACAGGTCTGAGAAGAACCTTCTACACTTCCTACTAATACATAATCCATACTAATATTATAAATGCGAAAGTAACTCTGTCTGTCTGTCTGTCTGTCTGTCTGTATGTTACGCTTTCACGCCTCAACCACTGAACCGATTTTGATGAAATTTGGTATAGGGGTAGATTAGACCATGAGAAAGGACATAGGCTATGTTTGGTAGCGATAACCGACTTCCACGCGGGCGGAGCCTCGGGCAAAAGCTAGTATATTATAAACGCGAAAGTTTGTGAGTATGGATGGATGTTTGTTACTCTTTCATGTAAAAACTACTGAATAGATTTTCATGAAACTTTCCAATAATATAGCTTATACATCAGAATAACACATCCATACTAATAGTATAAATGCGAAAGTAACTCTGTCTGTCTGTCTGTCTGTCTGTCTGTCTGTCTGTCTGTATGTTACGCTTTCACGCCTCAACCACTGAACCGATTTTGATGAAATTTGGTATATGGGTAGATTAGACCTTGAGTAAGGACATAGGCTATGTTTGGTCGCGATAACCGACATCCACGCGGGCGGAGCCGCGGGAAAAAGCTAGTATATTATAAACGCGAAAGCTTGTGAGTATGGATGGATGTTTGTTATTCTTTCATGTAAAAACTACTGAATGGATTTTCATGAAACTTTACAATAATATAGCTTATACATCAAAGTAACACCTAGGCTATATATCATAACGCTACAACTCAAGGGAACGGAGCAGTGATCATTAATGTCAACGAATTCGGCCGGCATCGGCATATACGCAGAAGTGATAGTGTGGTTGTTTCTGTTGCTGTTTAGATAACTATATCATTGTATAAGAGGGTGCAGCGGGAACGGGATCGGACGCCGCGCGGGTGGAAAATAATTGGTACGAAGTTCGCCGGGTCTGCTGGTATCATCATAATGACGTTGTCTGCCGAATGCAACCGAGGCCTCCACTTCGGAGGCCGGTGTCCACCTAAGAATCTATATTGGATCCTAATTTCTCCACCAGCCAGAGGCATACAGCGTGAATCTGGGGCAAGTGGGTTGTGGGTCTTATATAGTATCTACCAGTTTTTCATAAAACTGATTCCAATCGTGAAACCCAAAGACCAAGAGAAAAACCATCGCTAGAACCTAGTCTATCAATCTTGCATGTGAGGTTAGTTTTTGCCCCGAAGAAGATTCAAGGCCTACGCGGTAGAGTCCTTTCATCTGCATTATAGGTATTTAACTTATAGTTAAAATAAACGATCTTATTAAATTAAGAATGGTAAAGGAGCGACTAGCGGGAACCGGATCTCTCTCCGCGGGCCTTGAAGCCCCGCCACACCACGACCCCCTCTGGGTCGACTAGCCTTCAAAAGTTTTTCATAAAACTGATTCCAATCGTGAAACCCAAAGACCAAGAGAAAAACCATCGCTAGAACCTAGTCTATCAATCTTGCATGTGAAGTTAGTTTGTGCCCCGAAGAAGTTTCAAGGCCGACGCGGTAGAGTCCTTTCATCTGCATTGGGTATTATCCTATAATTAAAATAAACAATCTTATTAAATTAAGAATGGTAAAGGAGCGGTAAAAATTGCGTCGGTTCATTCTTTAGAGTTCTTATTTATTTTTTAACATCCACCCAACCTTTAATAGTAACTGATTTGACTATTAAATTTTATGACGTCACTAAATCTTTTTTCATACAAGTTACTTTATAACTTATCGTTTTGACGTTTGGTAAAAAGTAAATAATTTGACTAGACAGTAGAATACACAATTAATCCAATAGATACAGATGCACAGAAGTGAATTGCACAGATTAATATGATTGCGAAAGTTTGAATGAAAGCATGAGTTAAATGAATTGATGGATTCATGGATGAATGTTTCTTCTGTATGACTCTTGCGTAAAATCTGGAGCACATAGCTACTATTTAACTCGGGTATAGATTCCTGTGAATTACGGCAACGGGATCAAATCAAATCAAATTAAATCAAAAATCGTTTATACTGAATAGACCATTAAATCGGCACTTACAAAACAATCAATATAAAATAAATATTAAATACTAGTTTAGCAAATGGATCACCGGTTCTCAACGCGGCCCAGACCTGAGAAGACTCCGGCAAGAAACTCAGCGGGCTTTTTTTTGGTCTATTTACAAACATTTACTTAGCCTAAAACTTATGGTCTAGAAACAATGCTTTGCTTGAGTAGCATAGCTGAGCGAACAGCTCATTTCCAAGCTTGTGTCTCAGTGTATTTTGCCATCCTACTGATCAACAATTAACTTATAGAATATTATTTTCTAACTTTCCCAGGTTCGGCGTCGCATTCGAACCAGACCTAAGTGTCGAGGAGAAAGCCCTTCTGATGGCTGTCGCTATCCTACTAGACTACATGTACTACGACTCCTGAAGATCGACAGGATCTGGATACTGACGTTTTTTTTTTAGTAATGACCTAAGTAATGAAAAGATTGACGCCTTTTGAGTCACTTGCTTTCTATAAAAATGGAGTTTTTGAATTATCGTATAAATCATCATCATTATCACAGTGTTGGTTCTCCTTTCCCTTGATTTCGGTTTTATGGGAGGTACTGTCATCTAACCTCTCAACTTCGAGAGGAAAGCCTGCCTTAGTACGTTCTAATTTAGAGATCATTACGGCTGTCTTTAAAACTTGATAAAAAAGCAACATGAAGAATATTAAACTTGTATTCTGAGTATTACTTATGTATAAATTATTCTATAACAGTTTCTTTTGCTTGTTTGCGACCTCAGTGGTATAAAATACTCCAATTTTATAGGAGCTTATGTTTCATAGACCTTGATAGATTATAACCCGCGCATAATGCCTACAATATTTTTAATTTTTGATTTATATTTTTTACAATTTAGTTTAAATAAATGCCGTTTTGTACAATCGAGTTCTTTATTTATCAATACAAAAATTTAATAAACCAATACTCTAGAATAGTGTACACAGTGATATCTATATAGATCTAAAGATTCTGAATAGGTATGCATCTAACTGAGGGCACAATTTTACTACTATTAATTTTCGATTTACATCGAATTCGTAATAATTCTCTGACGGATTTAATAGTGAATCAATACGCGGAATTTAATAATAATACAACACATTAAATCTTTGTGTAAGAATCCATAAATAATAAAAATCTAAGCCCATAAAATGCAAAACAAGTAAAAAATACGGCACACGAATTTCAATCTTATTTTTTGAACTTTATCGACCATTTTACTGTCAATAAAAATACTCGGACATTAATATTGAAATGAGGGGACATCGTTTCGCTTTAGTTTAAATGCATTTCTCCATTTTGAGCACGAAAACGACGAAATTCCCCTAAAAATATCAAACGTCCCCTATTTGCATTGTTAACTTTTTTTCTCGGCAGATGTCCGAACGTAATGGCGCGAATTTTTGACAGCGCGCATAATTTTTACCGCGAACGAAAACTAACCAAAAAAAACTAAATTATAGGGAATTTACCCAACCCTTTTTTCCAAAGGATTGAATTCGATTATTAAAAAATTGGGTAATAAAAGGGTCTTTTTACTCAAAACGGGGAAAATATATGTAGGTCACTGGGTGTACTTTAGCGAATTAAAGTTTTTTATTTCGGGGATAAAGGAGTGTGGCCCGCGCATGTCTCTTTTCAGAAAAAAAAGCAAGGGTTTTAAAAATCACAATGGCTTTTTATAAAATGATTTAGAGAAGTTTTTTCGCGGCAGATTTGTGAAATTACATTTTTTTTGAAAAAGTGTACTTTTTTATGTTTTGTAAATAATAAGGTCGCAGGGACGCGTGTCGGAGTGTGTCGTGAATGTCGTGATTGATCGTGCTTTGTTAGTTTTTAATAAAAAAAAACAGTAATGAGAATATGCAGTCATCAACTTTGAATTCATAAAACATTTTTTATTATTAACAGGATATTTCTAAGTAGTTCTATAATTTCTAATCCGTAATAATCATGTGTAGTTTATTCACGTAAATCCAACTAATCCAAATTCCTTGTTTTAGGAATTAGTTCCGTTAGTAAATTTCAAAAAACTTTACTGTATTTTTAGTCATCTCTGCAGGTCGTAGAGGTCTTTTTGTCAGTTATTATTTTATTATTTTAAATTAATTTTGTATTATTGAATTATTATTTCTAACTATACCTACTTAGTCTTGAAACCAATACAATTAGTAAAAAGTTAACCGCATTTACCGCCTGTTTTCAGTTACAACAACAATTACGTAATTAATTAATTGCATATTAAGCTTATTATTCCTAATAGTTAGGGAGGCCACGCAGCTAAATATGTAGTTACTCGAGCGTCGCGGAAACTTATTGAAATGGGTAGGTCACAAGATAGAAATAATAATGGTGTATAAAGTTTACAGTTTTAGTGCTGAGGGAGGCATATACAAAACATAATAATAAATAAATACATGTATCATCCATCTTAATTAAAGTTTTGTATTACTTTGGTCTTGTCTAATGTATTTCAGTTATTACAGTTTGTTTAACTCCAAAATTAACATAAAAAAACCGCGTTCGAGTTAATAAAGACATATCTTTGCAAGTTTCCCACGCCCTAAGGTTCAGCTTAAATTGCGAGATTTTCAAAATAGACACTCGTTAGCTAGTTACTAACCTACATTATCTTAATCTGACGCATAGGTGTAAATTCGTAGAACAAATCTTTAGTTTGCGCACCCACCGATATTGAAAGCTGCCTACTGGCTGGAGGAATTTGTCAATAATTGTAACTAGCCCCCCTAGCTTAATCTGACGCCCTCGAGTTACTACAGTATTTCCTTCTACGCCTCCCCTGCTATAACTAAACTGACAACTTTGTTTATGTAACGCTGAAACGTCATATTTTCATATTATCAATAGGTATTATTGTCAAGAAAATGACGCACGATAATGTCCTGCGTCATTTTCCTCATGGTCTTATTGTCATTTCTTGACTACAAGAACAGCTTAGAGATTTTGTTTTGCGTTGTTTTGTTCCATAAAACAGGTACCATAAAAAAATGTACGAAAGAGAGCGTATGGGCACATCGAGGATATTTTTCGATGATGGCACAACATTAAGATCAGCCTTATTCCAAGAGGCTCAGGTACAGGTTTTCCTCTTGTCACGTTAGGTGGGCAGTTGGCAATTTCTAGACTTCGCTTCCAGTTTGCCTCTAGGCAAATTCAAGTCAGGTATATTGATTTTGCTCTTCGTGAAGAAAAACGGAAGGCTGACTAAGATAGACTTTGTTTTAGTTTCGTAGAGCCTTCTATTTATAATATCGAAGTTATGTTATGTATGCCAATCATCAGTGAAACAATTTTTGGCAGAGACTGTAAAATATGAACGAGCATTTTATTCATACAACATTATATTGCGCTTAAAAATACAGCTAATAAAATGCTTTAAAATATAAATAGCATTTAAATTTTCAAAAGTTCAACGAGTTCAAACAAGAACGAACCGTGTCGGTATCAGGCGTGGGGTTAAAACGCGTGTAATGTTGACACTGTCACTGTTAACCCCTCGCTCGCTCGCGCTATGTTTTGCTATGTTTTTTTTAACATTTAACCCATTTTTCAACAATTTTACCGAATTTCCCCCATGATAACTTTGACAGATGCGACATTGCGCGACCCTTCTGTACGCGATTTTTAATGGATGTCGATTTTTTACAAAAAACATTCATTTTTGTCAAGTTTTTTTTTTGTTAATCTAAAGCCGACAGTTGACGCGGATATAATCTTTAATTAAGACTATTTTTGGCGGAGATTTTTTCTGTTTAGGGTTGTAATTGTATGATTTATTTATAGATTAGATTGCTGACTGCCTTTGGCTGTTATTAAGTTAGTCATTAATCTGGGAAATATATCCCAACCTGACTAATACTTTTTTTTTTTTAAAGAAATATTAGAACCGAAGTAACTAATATTCCCTCTAACCCCTCCAACTAAGCTAAATTGCTTGTGCTAGGAGTGGGTTCACCTCGGTAGTGTAATGGCCAGGATCGAACCCGGGACCTCTCGATCGTAAGGCCGACTCCTTAACCACTAAGCTACCGACGCTTTTGTCTTTTTTGTATATTATAAGTGCGTTTGTAAATCTATTTATTTTATAATGTCGAAAGCTTACTCGGATGCGAATATTCTAACCACGGTTCCGTGAAGTTCTCATTCTATAAAAAAGTTATAGATAACATCCCAATAACCAACGTCTATCGACCCGCCAGGCGTGATCATGGTCGAAGGAATATCACACCTCAATCCAGTATTGACTCAGAATTTAAGGACTTCAGGCATTTTATACCTCGTATGGTGTAGTGCATACAGGTTCAGGTGTCAAGGATTCAATAACCGTTCTATGCCAATATTAGCATGAACTGGTCAGGGTGTTGACCAAACCATATGTATTTTGGAACATATGACAGCACAAGCCAGTGACATCAGGTCAAGAATTTTCAAAAGGAAAGCTGGTGAAAAAATTGTAAATCTTGGTTAGAACGACCATAGCAACATTGTAGGGAATTCTGGGTGTTCTAATTGAATTAGATACATATACTTGAATGATTTTTTATAGCATTTATTATGCTAACTTTAAAATACGTATACTTACATCGGAAAAATGAATTTTTCAAGTAGGACTTGAACCCACGGCCTTTTTTTTAAAGTTAGTATTCATCCAAATATTCGGGCGGAGTCATCAAAAAAAAACAATCATTACAAAGTTCGTAATAAAGTTGGTAGATGGCTCCACCGTCACCCTTAAAGACGGATATAAAGTAACGAGAAATTTGAAGTGATTCAGGTGTGGCTCAATAGCTCAGTTGGAAGAGAATTCCCCCTGTAAGGGAAAGGTCATGGGTTCAAGTTCCACTTGAGCATTTCATTTTTCCCGATGTATTCGATTTACGTATACTTACATACTGAATTCAGTTACTAAATTAGTATAAATAGAAAATCTCGACCGCGATTTCCCTTTGCAGCGCAAGCCGGCGATAATTGGGTTGTAGAGACCCCTCTCTACTGGTACGAACTGTATGTAGTTCTAGATAGAGTTCCCAGATGTATCCAGATACACTTAGCACAAGGCTTACCATAGGTCTAGATAGCGTTGGCCTGGGGGTGATCGGTGGAGCCGCCTGTCACCTTAGCAGAAGCAGGCCGCGGCGGTGGCGTAAAGTGCGCGTCCCCGTGCCCGGGGCTAGATAGACACTACGGTCCCCACAACCCGAAGGGGGCCATCTCGAACGAGATGGTCATGGGTCTGCCGGGGTGCGAGAGACACGCTTTCTGCAAAATCACCTCCGGCAACAAAGAATCCAAGACGGCAAGCGTTTTAGTCGGTTCAAGTCCGACATAACCACCTCCACCGGCTACGTGGGGGTGGTATCCGTGGGGACTCTTCGCACGATAAAAAAAATGGGTCTTGATAGCGTTGTGTGGAATGTTGTGGAATTAGGTCTACTTCTTCCACTTAGTATTTTATATTGGTATGTTGACGTTATATGCAACGGCGGTTGCTCGAAATAGTTATAGTAAGCCTGCTCACGAATTATTAATTTCAATAAATATTTTATAAACTAGGTTCAAAATAAAATAGCTCAAAAATTATTTGTATATTTAATTTATTGAATACGGTAGAAATGCTTCGTAGTAATTAATGGAAAACAAATACATAACCAACAGACGGAGCTAGGAACATATACCGACCGCAGACCACATTGTACCACTTAGTACTATTACTATTACATTCAACTGACTATTATTTCAACATACTTATTTCAAAATAATAATACTAAAGAAAATACACTGCTCAATCTTGTGTATTGGAAAATAAATTATGAATGTGGATGTAATAATACTAAAATATAGCTATAAATTTCTAGACGGAATATAGTTTTTTTTTTCGTTTTAAGTGATACAAAATGGCAGCGGCATAAGGTTTGGCTTTCTCCTAAAGCCTGAATATAATTCTCTTTATATATTTTTAAATATAATTTTATCCAATGTGGACGCCAAAAGTTTATCTATCTTATTAATGTAATTCATAATTTAAACAAACACCAGTACAATATTTCTTCGCCTAGTTGTAGTTTCATTATCTAATATATAATACGTGTGTTTCTTATGGCTATCCACATTAGTAAAATTCTTTATAAAATAATTTGACTAGAAATAACACAGTTTTTATACAACTCGAAAAATCATTTTTATGTTTTAAATATACAGTCGCACTTAAACGAAATCTATAGGAACGCTAACGACTAGAACCAATTATATTTTTGGAACTAAAAGGAACTTTGGTTAAGAGATCATAACTGTTTTGTCAAAATCAAATATATTTTTTAATAATAAACCTCTTTAATATTTGAAATTGACAAAAATAGTAACATGGCAGTCTGTGGCCGACTTCAGACCCTCACAAATATTTAAAAACTGCGGTCTGAAGTTGGCATCGAGTGCATTTTGTTAACTTTTAAAATTATATACTAAGTATTATTTACTGTACATATTATTTTTGCAAAAAATATTTTTGGTACCTTATTAATTAGTTTCGTTAATATTTTCATTTCAATATTTCGCTAACATTAGAATGTCAAACCCAAAGTGTAAGGTAAGTTTTGTATAAAGCACTTATTGGTAATATTTTCAATACGTATTTCGATTTCACATAAATATTTATTTTATAATCACTGTTTTGAGGTATTTGTGATCTCTTATATTTTGAACACAATAGGCCATATTTTATAGACTTTTTTTGCAAAATACGGCTTATTTTGCATCGTGACTTATTTTTATAATAATTTGAATTCAAAATACCTCAAAATGCATATTTCAATTTTGTACGTACAACCAGGATACAATATTAGGTCCTTCATTATGTTTTGAAAAGCAGAGCCTTCAATAGCTGGATACAATACAACATGTTTTATTTACTCAGAATATTCTCATCTCTGTTACGCGGACAATACATTTCATCAAGACAATAACTTTAGGCCATATGCTCCATTTTTCATTACAAAATCATAATTTCTATAACATTTAAAACACAGGTTATTTAATATTAAAAATATTAAATACTTATGTAAATTACAACAATTAGTCTTTAAAACTGGAAATAATTTTTGCAACTATAATAATGGAAGTGAATATAATATGACATTGAAAATAATAATACGCATTATTATTTTCACGTACGGTGCGACTGTATTAACTGTATTTTCAAGCGTTGTACGTGAGTGGAAATTATTTATTAACAATTACTGCACACTTGCGATTCTCTCAGCTACACTTAATAATAATTTGTACTGTTTTATTATTTGTTTACCAATCTCCGATACCATGCATTCTTTGGTCAACAAATTTGTACTATTGTTACATTGGTGAAGTAGATAAGATGGGATACCTGAACATTTACACATTAAAAAAAATAACGTTAGTGTTCAATAGTATTTGTTTCGTTTTTATTACTTTATTTATTTATTAATTGGCTGGCTAAATATTAATCAAAATTAAAGTGTTTTGATGCAATATTCAAACAAAATATTTTATAATCTTTCGAAGTGTGTACCACGAAGTTTAATTGACTAGAAATTTTAGACTAGAAAAATATTTTAGATAGTTTTTTCGTAATATCAACAATTTATTTGAACTCTTAGTTTAATTTCTATGCTGTTTCTATCTTAAATGATTTTGAACTGAATTATTTTTAATCTCCTTTCTTAACTCCTTGTTTTTCTCTCTTATTATTAACCACTGGACTGCATTACGTATTGTCTATGTACAGGTGTGGCGTACTTATTAGTAACAACGTACAAATATATATATATTTTATGTCAGTAGTCATTGAGAAAGAACCTCATTGTCCTTATTGTGTGTTAATAATAGTCCATAAAAGTAACCAATTTAGATAAGATATAGAATAACAATTGTAAATAGCATTCCCATCTTTACTACAACCTCAATTTCGTGACTCCACTCTAAGTACAACGCGACTAGGAAACAGAACGTCTGAACACAATTTTTAATACATTTTTTTCACTACATCCAATGACTTCGATCTTAGCGATCGTCCACTCTCTCCATATAATAAAAACTCGACATTCTCTACTTTGTTCCACGAATGCACTAAGAAAATGGACGATTACCTGAGATCTTACCACGCGTACAATTGTATTAATTTTTTATATTTAAAACGTTAGTAATATAATTTGTTGTCTTGTGCGCCCACGTCTCGACTCCGGCAAAGGTTTTTTGGCTCTGCATCCGGAAGACTGATAGGAAGATGGATTCTCAAACCAATTTCTGAATTATTTTTTGTATCTTATAACGCATTAATAGGACTCATTTTTTTTCGGAACTATAAACTAGGAACTTTTTATTTGAATTTGGAAGAATATGATACCTTTTTTAAGTTTTTTTGCAAAAAAACTTAAAAAAGGTCGCCCTATTATGTCTAGCGTATAAACATACGCTAGACATAATAGGGCGACATTGAACATACAGTTACAATAAAGCATGATTTGCGGTGTGACAAGTTATAACAACAACGTGTGTTAACGTTAGCAGCTCATCGCTTACGTTGATGCTACCTGCAGCTTACTTTAGCGCGATTCGTGACAAATTAGTGTAATCTGGGACATATGCACCACGTCCCTTGATTCTATGTCGTTCACGGCATATAGTGTGATTACGGCAGAAATATTAGTGCGGCGTGGCATATATATAGCCACTTGTAGCATGATTGCTTCATTTCGTAGATGTAGCTACGGTGCAATAATTTTAATTAAATTTGTATAATCTGTTTATATTTTCAGTTTGAATGGGCTAACACTTCATATTATATTGTTTAATGGCCCCTAGGTAATTTAACTTGGACATTTCTAGCATAAAGCACCCAAAGAGGAATTTAATCTTATGTTTCCTCAAATATATTTGATTTTGTTTCATATATCGGCATTAAATTTTGTTATTATTGATTTATTGACTTATGGAAAGTTTGTAATAAGGAATATAAACATATTTATTATATTTTGTCATAAGGCTTACCCTGATAAAAATCACATTTATTATCATTACAATCAGCATATTTCTCAATCCCGGAGTCGTTACGAGGGCGACCTCTAGTTTCTTTAAATTTAAATTACAACTTACGTACATACATAGGAACTTTCTTTAGAAGCTGCATGGTTTGTACAAGCTAACTCCCACACTGATCTACCAATAATGAATTATTTAAACAAATTTTGTTACCAATTTACCCATCAAATAAGTCTTGATTATCAAGATAATAATTTTAACACGCCCCGCGTCTCGCGCCGCTCTACTGAGGTAGATGTTATGTTGCGTTCAGTCTTTTAAAAGGTATTTTGTAAAGCTATTATAAAACGTATATCATAAAACGTTGTGTTAAAATATGTAAATGTAAAGCGGCCATTAATATTGCGTAGTTACATGTGCGGAGCGGAGCGAGACGCGCGCCGTCAGCAGTAACACATTATGTTTACGATTACAATACAAATAAGTGTATAATGTTGCGTCCGCAGGGCGGCGGCGGCCGAGCTCAGCCCGAGCGCGCCTAAACAAGGACCCGTATATATTGGTGTGTTACACAACAAAACCCGTCTGACCGAGCCCCACGTCCACATATCTAATCAAATTTAATACTAAAATTACGTTTAATGTTGATCACTGCCCAATAGTACGTATCTTTGTGCTTTAAGTCACTCGTAGACAACAATAAATAGTATCGAGTAGCTAACATGAGCGCGCGGCCTCCGTCCGGCGCGGCGTAGTAACGCACTAACTATATTTGTACTTTATTGTAACTCCAAAATATAATTTATACAATAACAGCTAATATAAAAACTAACGGTGGTGAGGTAGAGCGGTTGTCGTAGTACGCTACCTGCGGCGACTCCGCGCGGCTGCGGCCGATCCGCTCCTGTGTCGTGTCGCGGCCGCTCCGCTCCCGCGTCGCTCGCGGCCGCGCGTGCCGCCTCTCGCCCAGTGATCAACATCGCACCGGTACTACGACGCTATCGTGAGTGCGCACTCACCGATAATATACCATTAAATAATAATTACTCCTAGGGTGTATTTCTTCTCCCGATCGAAATCGACGTTTCATAAACTCGTCTCGGACCGACCCGACGGAACATCGAGGAGATAATAATAAATAATCGAATTTATAAGCGGCAACGTTTCATATATCACCCGTTCAATATAATTCTCAATATATGAAGTTAAGACTCTGACAAAAAAAGAGGCCGGGAGCCGCCGCGCGGTGTGGCTCACGAGCGGGCGGCCGCAGTCGGCTTCTCCCTTTACAATTACGTCTCATAATATTTCAGCAATCGCTTGAAGGCACACAGCGTTAAATGTAGTTAGTACAGTTCAGCGATCGTAGGCGCGCGCGCGCAGCGGTGTAGTGTCGTCGTGGCGCGCGCGCGCTCACCGCAGGGCGCGGCGGCTAGGCCGGCGTCAGCGTCAGCGTCACCGTGGCGCGGCGCGTGGCGCGGCGCCGCACCGGCAGGAACACCAGCGCCGGCACCAGGCTCAGCGCGCCGCCCGCCTCCTCCACCACGAAGGGCTGCATCGTCAGCGGCGCCTGCGGGGCGCGCGGCACGGCCAGCAGTGCGCCCGCGCCACCGTGCGCCGCGCGCAGGTGCGCCTCCAGCGCCGCGAAGCCCTCCGCGCGGAACTCGCAGCGCGAGCACGAGTACGCGTCGCTCTCGCTCCCGTCGCCGCCCTCGAGGCTCTCGGGGCCCATGTCACCCGTCTCCATTTCACCGCCGCTCCCACTGCTCGGCGGCTCGGGCGGCACTTCGGGCGGTTCGTTCGCTTGTTGCTGCGCGTGCGCACGCTCGTGCGCGAATAGAAAGGCGAGCACGTCGGTGGTGAAGGGGCAGTAGGAGCAGGCGTACGGCTTGTCTCTCGCGAGCAGGTCGAGCGGGCGCGGCGGTGGAGGTGGCGGTCGCGCCGGCGGGGCGTGCTCGGCCAGCAGGTGCGCGCGCAGGGCCCGGGGGCCGCGGAACCGTCGCGCGCACAGCGGGCACGGCTCGGCGGGCGCCGTGGCAGCCGGCGCTGGCGGGGCGGGGATACCGTGAGTGTTATGCTTGTGAACGCGAAGGAAATATTTGCTACATAGCTCCTTGTGACAAATGTCACATGTGACACCGCCCAGCTGCGTGCCACTTTCTAGCGAGATACCGTGCATGCGCTGCATGTGAGTTCGCATGAAGTATTTATTACATAGCTCCTTATTGCAGATCTCACAAAAACTGGAGCCAGACGAGGAGGCTCGCCGCTCGTCAGGTGGTGGTGGCGACGCAGATGGTGGCCTGGGACCTAGGTCGTTGGGTTCGTCAGCTAGCCGTTCGGCTGCCAGCTCATTTAGCTGTGAGATCATTGTTTGAAGTTTGCGCAGCTCCTCGCTAGCGGATCCCGGTGACGACATGCCACGCTCCTCCACGATTAGATTTAGTGGACTCGTTTGTCCGTCCCGTAGCGCTGCTTCTAGTTCATCCTCACACTCTCGTTTGACTTCAGCCATTTCTTCAGGGTCTAACGGAGGTGGTAGTGAGTGTGAGCGAGGTGGCGTATCGGGTGGTGGGATGGATAGAGCGGGTGGCGTAGCTAATGGCGTCGTAAGAGGTGTTCCGAGTGGTGTGCCGAGAGGGCCCGCTGGTGGTGTAGCTGAAGGTGGAGAATGATCGTGTATCGGCGATCGTCGAGCAGGCACACCGTGCCGTCGTTCTCGATGCGTGCGGAGGAAGTATTTGTTACAATATTCTTTGCAGCAAATTTCGCAGAACGCCTCTGGGTTGACAACACCAAGTCGACGTAGCGCTTCAGGCTGAAAACCTGCCTCGCGTGCTCTTCTCGCAGAATCTGGTGAAAGTCTCCGTGGTGTGCCACCCGATTCTTCGTCGGAGGCGCGGCGCGGTGGCGAAAGCTGCGCGGGTGGCGGTGGTGCCGGTTGCGGCTCGCCACCATCGTAAATCCCGTGCTTGTTAGCGCGGTGAGTCTTCAAAAAGTATTTATTACAGAACTCTTTACAACAAAGGTCGCAGTACGCTTCTGGATTAAAAATTCTTGGTGGTTCATGGCGGGGTAGTAGACGGAAGGCGGCAAGAGGGTCAAAGGCGGGTATCGCGAGCTCCCCGAAGGCGAGCGCACTTTTGTAAATGTCAGCCATCTTGGCGTGAAGATCGAGCGGCGGAGGCGCGAGATGCTGCGGGGTGGCTCGGGTGGGCGCCGCCTGCTTACGCCGTTTGCGGCCGGGGCTGCCGCCGCCGCTCTCCAGGTCCAATTCGCGCTTCACCGCCGGCGCGACAGACATCGCGTCACCGCCGCATCTGGAAAGGCAGACAACATACACGTTAATTGCGTTTTACTGATATTTGATCACTAAAGATCTCTTTGTTACCCTTATATTGGCACATACATATATCCACGCCTGTAAATCCCCAAAGGGGTAGGCAGAGGTATATTAACACCCACATTCTGCCACCTAATACCGAAATTTAGATTAATCCTGAAACCCATAAGCCGAAGTAGCTTGAAAGTAGCTAAATGCTACATCTTTTGTTCGTGTTTCAAACGATCTTGAAGTTTTAGAAGCTGCGCTAATATCTTGTCCTGTAGCATTCCTTTGAAATCTTAACGAGATGACATGTTTATAGAGTTGAAGTACAGATAATATGTATTATGAGTACGACGTAAGTAGTTAGTTACATTTAATAGTTATATCTATACAAATAAATAAAATTGGAGTGTCTGTTTGTAATATTAAAATAACCGCTTTCTACTACATGCATATGAATGTATATACGGTACACATACCAAAATATATATTTTTAAATTTTTTGTCTGTCTGTCTGTCTGTCTGTCTGTCTGTTTGTTTTGGCTAATCTCTGGAACGGCTGGACCGATTTGGACGGGACTTTCACTGGCAGATAGCTTATGTAATAAGGAGTAACTTAGGCTAAAAAAAAATGCCAAAAACAAAAAAAAATTAACTGATTTTTTTTATTAAGTACATTCCACGCGGACGAAGTCGCGGGCACAGCTAGTTAGTTATAAGACTAGAAGACTATAGAAGACTGTAGAATTTGGTAGTTTGGTTTTCGTATGTATTGCTTCTATAGGCTACTCTGTTTATTCTTAAGCCCTATTACTAGAAAATACATACATACATAAAATCACGCCTGTTTCCCATAGGGATAGGCAGAGATCACGGATCTCCAATTGCTACGATCCTGACATACCACTCTCGCTTCATTCACTCTCATTACATTCTTCATGCATGCTCGTCGGTTTGAAAATAGTTATTACTATTACTTCAAGTTACACGAAATATTTTGAAATAGTAACAATATAATAATAAATATTTTAGAAAAACGTTTTACACGTCACTTTTCTTTGCTACAAGAAATATTTTGTGCAATTAATTAAATAAATATTTGTTTATACGTTATTCAAATTGTACTAATAATATTTATGATACTACAGGTAAGTGTTGTTTGTTGTGATGTCCTATTTACTACTTAGTCATAATATTTGCGGTTATGATAGCTGTTGTTTGCAGAGCACAACAAATCACTATTTATTTTTACTGATGTATTTATTATGAGGTTACTGCGTTCTAATTAAAATGACAATTATAAACTAGCCGCAACTAACCACGAGTTAAGAATTGAAATCTTAATTATAGTTATCTTCTACGCGCATATTCTAATAATATATAAAGAAACAAATAAATAAATATACAAAGTTGTCAAAATTAATTATTTTGATCTAAACGATGTACCTACATGCCTCTAACTTTAAATGTGCCCAGACGACTATTTCGACATCTACATTAGTTCGCCTAATAAATGCTATATATAATTTCATTCAAATAATAAAAAATAGAAAAGATAACGTCATTGAGGTAAGATATTTCACTTTTATTATAGTAAATGTAAGGGCACCGCAAAAGTATCTACAAATTGTAGAAACGTAATATATTTTTTATCCTTTTGAATGTAAATTTTTATTTTTTATTTATTCGATTATATTATTAACACAAAAAATTACATAAGTTACTACTCTATATCTTTTCTAGTTTTTGTTTAGGAGCTATTATCGAGCTCTAGTACTCTATCAAACAAAATAATGGAAACAGGTTTTTTTTTTCAAATCTTGTAGTTGTATTAAAATTTGTGTAGACTTTAGATTTTGTTGCAATTTTGGACATTCTATTAGACGAAGAGTGTATAAAAATAATTCGTTTAAACAAAATAATAATTGTTTTCTTAATAAAATACGTATTATTAAGTCGCCTTACAAGATCTACGCCTTGTAGCTATTTAATAAATAGGTATTATAATAAGTAGGACCTATTAAACAAATAGATACCTAACCGCTCAAATCGTTTATCTATTTTTATAATAATAAAAAATCCATATTATTAAATAATCATACAAAAATATTCCAAAGGTTTTATTAATTAAGATAGTCTCAGAGATCTGAAAATATTTTTTTTTTACAAATAACTCTTAATAAAATAATAATACTTGCAGAAGAATTATGTACGAAAAACATTGGAAAAAATGAAATGCTCAAGTGAGACTCGAACTCACGACCTTTCCCTTACAGGGGGACTGCTCTTCCAACTGAGCTATTGAGCCACACTTGAATCATTTCAAATTTTCCTTCTCTTTATATCCGTCTATAAGGGTGACGGTGCAGACGGTGTTGGAAACAATGAATGATTTTTCAACCATTTATAAAATTGAATTTTGAGTTCGAGTCTCACTTGAGTATTTCAATTTTTCCAATGTTTTTCGAACTTAAAAGTTAGTATAATAAATGCTATAAAAAAATTCATTCAAAAAAAAAGAATTATGTAATTATGTAAAGATAGTGAAATACATGCAGAAAAAAAGTCTCCTGCAAGCTGGGCATAACCATTTCATATTGAATCGTAAAAAAAACAGGTGTCTATTATTACACGTAATTTGCTCGAATTCAACAAACACTGGTAAAAAAATTATGTGATGACCATCCTTAGTCTATCCGTGTCTTGTATATATTAAAATAACCTTTTGTTACAAATGAGATCACTTCCATACAAGATTCTAATAAGAAGCCTTTCTCACCTACTATTATCCTGCCGAAGATCAATAGCCTCCATTATAAGCACTTAGTTCTAACCACCATAATAAAACAAGCACTCAAAAGCACCTCACGCACTTTCAATCGACATAACAGCACGACAATCTCAAAAAAATCTCAACAAAGCACTTAAATGGTCTCGCTCGTTTTCTGCAATACTTCTTCACAGATCAGCGTGTGATCGCGTGCGCGTGCGTCGAAAACTGATGTTTTAGGTAAAAACGTGTGCCTTGTATTTCTTTTTTTTTTTGTTAGAATATAGCAAAAACAGTGGTCCCCACCCGGCCACCCCAGGCCGAGTCGATTATTTGACAAGGGGCCGGTGCATTACCCTATAGTGTGGGCTTACATGCCGGAGTTTTTGTGCTTTTTTTTATTTATTTATACAGTCCTTATACTATCATAACAGGTTGCGATTACCTAATGCGATAGCCTAGCTAAACTATTACTAATATATAAAATTAACATACAAAAACAAGCATAACAGATACAAAAATTATAGAAATTGAACCTTCGTAGACAATTATATAAAAAAGAACCTTTGCGAATTCACTCATATTGCACGAGAAGATATCGATCTGCTGGTGTATCTCATTTATTACCGGGATACTACGCGAAAGAGGTGCTTTTGCCAGTAGATCGGTCCTGGCTACAGGAAGGCCAGCATGTATTGAATGCTATTGAATTGCAGCTTGTATGCTATTGAATTGAAATTGTCAGAGGAGGCGAGGCTTAGAGTTTTTTATAGAATACCTTTTATGAATGTTAAAGTATGAAAAGTAATATCGTAAGGTGGTGTGCTTATGTAACTTTTATATTCAGCCCCGTATTATAATTGGGTTCAAAAGACCACCATTCCATATTTGATGCAGTTAATCGCAAATGTTGGTCTCTGCATTAGCGGCTGCTTTTTACGGCGCTTAAAGATCCCGGAAAAAGAAACCTGAATGTAAGAAGAAGGCTTTGACCTGTTATGACTTTTGATTGTAACATTTTTCATTTATATTTTTCTACCACTTAAGTGGCTGACGGGCTGATGGAAAGCGGTTACCGTGGTATATGGATGTGTGCAAAGCCAGGGGCGTCACTCTCGTAGATTAGATTTGATTAGATAATCTTTATTGTACACAAATAATACAGTAAGTGTATGGACAATGTATGAAAATATGTACAAATGGCGGCCTTATCGGTAAGAGTGATCTCTTACAGGCAACCTTTTCCTCTTTTCGTACTGCCGACCAAGTTAGAACCTTCTAGTGCCCTCTTGACGGACGTCATATTGCAGTCTGAATAAAAATATTTTCGAAAAACATTGGAAAAAATGAAATGCTCAAGTGATGTCCAATGTTTTTCGAACGTAAAAGTTAGCATAAAAAATTAATTAATAGCATAAAAAGTTTTTTTCGTTCTTTCCGTCGCTTGTAAAAACCATAGCAGGGAGATGATTTCTTAGCTAAACTGGTGAAATCAAAATTAAAAGATCATGAGCTTCAAACTAGAAAAAATAATTTGATCGCAATGACATCATTGCGCCATGTAAACCATCTCTAACAGCAAATAATACACATCACTTTCCTAAAATTTGGAAACACTATCATAAGGGCGATTTCGATCAAACAAGCTTCATCCCTTTCACACCTAAACTATTCCCCTATTTATCTCCCTCTCTAAAATTACATCTATCTCACTCTCCGATGATATATTACGTGATCATTAATATTATGGATTTATAAAATTTGATAAGAATTTTTTTTTGGGTAATTTAAAATAACAAAACCTTTTTTGTTACTTTTTTTGTAAATACATATTTCATTCTATTAAATAGTAGCCTATGCCCGTATATGTTTTTTTTTATGGAGGAGGCGTCAATTTGACTTCATCTCGCCTGACGGTAAGCTAAAGGCAAAGTCTCGGAATGAGGGTCACCATCGTAAACATTGTACCATGTTAATGAGTCACTGAAACGCTTGGTTCTAGCAGGTATACTCTGCACCGTATACGGATGGCGTCTTAGCCCTGCACGTATGTGTGGAACTATAAACTATACCAAGTTCTTCGGGGCCCAGGCTATCCTCACCTGCGATCGGTACACCTGCTGATGAACGAGCCTCTAGCCATCTACAAGAGAAAGCCGGAGTTTCTCCGGCATTCTCACCTCCGGCAACCAAAGACCCAAAGACGGCGTGCGTTTTGGTCGGTAGTTAGGCCGGCTCCGGTGGGGATGGTATCCATGGGCATTTTCCGCACGATAAAAAAAAAACTACAAAGGAAAGTAAAAAAGAGCGAATCCCGGACTCCAAAATGGCTGCAACTGGGAAATTTACTGGAATTTTATGATACTTAAGTGACATCCGAGAAGATAAGAAAGTAGCGGATTTTGATCTCACTTGTTTTTCTCTGGAAGGTAAGCTCTGTTCCATATAAATGATTTTCATTTGCTTTTGATATTCTGTATAATTAATTCTATAACAGTACCTGTATTGTACTTTATCTAATCACCCAAACTCATGCCAGAGTAACAATCACTCACGAACATGAAACCCACACTGACCCACAGTAATATAAATATTTCTAATCAGTCTCCTATCTCCCAACATTTTAAACCACCCTACCAAAAACATGATAAAGCCGAATGTAATCAAAATAAAAACGCTACCTTAGCCTTATATTAAAAAAAAGTGAACCACAGAGTTATTTAATTTTTTTAACAAAATACGCGCGCAAAGTTCGGACGAGTACTATTTTGACATAAACAACCGCGTCCGCTTTTCATCGCATTTTTTTACAAGAAAAGTTAAAAGTTTTATATTAAAAGTCAAAAAAGAAGTTTAATTAGTTGAAGAAAGTGGATGGGCCGACATCAATTTGGCTTATTAAAGTGTTATTGTACAATAAGATGGCTGCTTTTTGTTTCCGTGTAAGATAATTTATGAACACGACTACCTATAGTGTGAATTAGTGAGACAGGTCGTGAGGTGCCAGATTCGATTTTCACTTCATTTTTTTAAGGTTTTCTTAGATAATTATTTTTTTCACATATTTATGACTTCACCTGGCCTGGTAAACTGAGCGCAAAGTTTCAGGAAAAAGAATCATCATTAAATGCTTTTGCTTGTGCCTTATCAGATGCTTTTTCACGCCTCGCTCAAAACTACCCGGGAGTGTAGAAAGAAAGAAAGAAAGACGAGTGCTGGTAAAGAATTCCAAGACCTTGTAGAAAGAAAATATATAATTACAGATTATTTACATACAAACATATACATTCACCAGCTCACGGGTTTCCTTCTTCCTACAGTCCCGGGTCCTATAAGTGAGGCGTGAAATGGCATCTGATGACGCCGTCAAGCTAAGTGCCACCACTGTTAACATGGTACATATTTACGATGGTGACCCTCTTTCAGAGACTTTGCCTTTAGCTTAACATCAGGCGAGGTGAAATATGAAAGTGAAGTATAAAAAAATACGTTACGTCTGTAACTCCCCGAAGAGATAGGCAGAGGTGTATTAACATCCACATTTCACCATTCACATTGAATAGGAGGCGGGTATTTTTTTGTCAAGCGGGATGCCTGCCGAATGGAGAACAACCCTATCCGATCTTCTACGACATTCACGGGAAGAGATGGGAAGTCCATATTCCACTCTACCGGGAACTAGCACTTCAATAAAATTTAATTATAAATTGAAATATGCGAATAAATTAAAATATTTTATCGAACCCTGAACCGTTCAAGCTGACTTCCAATTAATTATATAAAAATATGGTTTTTAGAATGTTTGGAAAGTCGACTTCCTATGTGCCCAAATCGATTATTTATAGGTATTATTAGGATTTTATGCCTTACTAAATATGTCCGTATATCAGAGTTTTGGCGGTTTTGTCAGTTTATTTTGGCTTGTTCACGTTTGTTTTTGTAAAGAGCAACAGCGCCGAAATATCAGATACTCGAAACAATACATGGTAAATATATATTTCCACATTCCACAACATTCTACACAACGCTATCTAGACCCATGGTAAGCTTTTATAGCTTGTGTTATGGAATCTAGAATGCGGATAAACATACTTATATACTTTTTTTTTGTTTTTGTAAATACATACATATTATACATAAAAACAACAATGCAAATAGTCATATTCGTACATACAAATGTTTGCACTGAGCGGGAATCGAACCCGCGCCTCCTGCGTGGCAGTCGCGTGCACTACCGCCACGCCACGGAGGCTGTCCTTTCCTTCCCGATATCTCTAATAGTAACTGGATTTATTCCCACGAGGTCGAGTCCCATTATGTCTAGTTCCCACTACGTCTACTTTGAAAATTCTCGCTTTTATTCCCACCTGGTCGAGTCGTTGAAAAAGTCGATTTGAGTACCGCCACGTCGACTTACAAATTTTATTTGTACAGTCGCCCCCATGAACACTTTGATTGAAAGCAACGGAATTTCTTGTCATTTCTTCTTCGGCTTTACTTAGTCATCTGCGAAGTGTACGGTAAGGTTTGCCATAATATATTTCCTTGTTTAGAAGAATAAATGATTTGACTTTGTCTATAACAATACTAATAGTTGGTATTTGGGATCATAGACGAACACGGAGGGGGGACACCTTAGCGCGTTATCCCAGTAGGTACGAAAGAAATAAAAAATAAAATAGAGAGATCTTCATTAGATAGTAGAGTGCTTGCTATAAAATAACAGGGATTTAAAAAAAAACATTGTTTTAAATTGCAATTGAAAGACATTTTTATTCGAAAAACATTGAAAAAAAATGAAATGAAATGGGACTGCTCTGCCAACTGAGCTATTGAGCACCACTTGAATCATTCCAAATTTTCCTTCTCTTTATATCCGTCTATAAGGGCGACGGTGCAGCCTTCTACCAACATTCTTACGAACTGTTGGAAACAATGAATGATTTTTCAACCATTTTTAAACATTGAATTTTGATGACTGCGCCCAAATATTTGAATGAATTTTTTTTATAGCATTTATTATGCTAACTTTTAAGTTCGAAAAACATTAGAAAAAATGAAATGCTCAAGTGAGACTCGAACTCACGACCTTTCCCTTACAGGGGGACTGGTCTGCCAACTGAGCTATTGAGCACCACTTGAATCATTCCAAATTTTCCTTCTCTTTATATCCGTATATAAGGGCGACGGTGCAGCCATCTACCAACATTCTTACGAACTGTTGGAAACAATGAATGATTTTAAAACCATTTTTAAACATTGAATTTTGATGACTGCGCCCAAATATTTGAATGAATTTTTTTATACCATTTATTATGCTAACTTTTAAGTTCGAAAAACATTGGAAAAAATGAAATGCTCAAGTGAGACTCGAACTCACGACCTTTCCCTTACAGGAGGACTGCTCTGCCAACTGAGCTATTGAGCACCACTTGAATCATTCCAAATTTTCCTTCTCTTTATATCCGTCTATAAGGGCGACGGTGCAGCCTTCTACCAACATTCTTACGAACTGTTGGAAACAATGAATGATTTTTCAACCATTTTTAAACATTGAATTTTGATGACTGCGCCCAAATATTTGAATGATTTTTTTTATAGCATTTATTATGCTAACTTTTAAGTTCGAAAAACATTGGAAAAAATGAAATGCTCAAGTGAGACTCGAACTCACGACCTTTCCCTTAAAGGGGGACTGCTCTGCCAACTGAGCTATTGAGCACCACTTGAATCATTCCAAATTTTCCTTCTCTTTACATCCGTCTATAAGGGCGACGGTGCAGCCATCTACCAACATTCTTACAAACTGTTGTCCCCGTCCCCCTGTAAGGGAAAGGTCGTGAGTTTTTTTTAATGCTGATTGACAAATGTTCGATACCTACTACTCCCTTTATCTTTGTGTGCCTAATTCGCTTTGAGCCTAAGTCGCGTTATGCCAAAACTTATTTTTAAATAAGGGTTGAGTCTATTTAGCTACCTAGTTGCCTAATTCGCTTTGAGCCTAATTCGCATTATGTCAAAAAGAATTGAGTCTATTTAGCTATTTGCCTATTTTCTTGTATGCCTAGTTCGCTTTGAGCCTAAGTTCTCATTTTCAATCGATTTCTGCCTAATCTATTAGAGAGATTTGGCATATGGATAGTTTATACCGAAGAGAAGTGCATAAGCCTAATATTTTTTTTAATAATGCATTAAAATACCTTATTTTTGTTAAAATAAACGTTACGCACACTAATGCCATTTCTCACACACACATATAAAAATAAATATTCCACAATATTCTACTATTTGAAATGTTCACAGTTAACGGATAAAAAAATAATAGATATTTTAAATATAAATAGGTATAAGGGGTTTACTAATGTTTGCCATAATTTCATATGCCATAATTTCATTAGAAATAACGCATCAGTTGCCATAATCGTGAAATGACTTAAAATGACTTTCAATAATTCCATTGGTCATATCATAATCGATCAAGTGCCATAATAATTTAAATCCATAAATATAATTTCTATAATTTTCGTTTTCAATAATGCCATTTTCCATAACTTTTATTCACCATAATATAAATAAAGATAATTTAGTACAAACATCTGCAATTTTTATGTTAATGAGTAAGGTAATATATATTTCTTGCTATTAACATATTCACAGTAAAGTAATAGTATGAGGGTAAAATAAAATAAGTCACAGATTTTTTATTCACAATTAAACCTAAAACTAAACCTCATATATGGCGTCTACTAACTAAGTTCGACGGAGCCCCCTGCTTCTGGGTGGTTTGAAAAACAAAAAACCACGAAGACTAGTCTTCTAACCTAACCTATCCGAGTCTGATTGCACTGAGTCGGGGTGTTAACGATAATTAATTTCGACCTAACAATATTATGTATTATTTTTAAAGAAAGAAAGAAAAATGATTTTTATTAAGAAAGAAGAATTATATTATATTATATACTTATATTATATTATACCTTTATTATATTATCTTTTAATTATATATACCTATATTGTATTATTTTTATCGTTTTACTGTTATTTTTATCTATATATTACATATGACTATGATATTTGAATTAACCTTCTTATTTTCTATTACCTACTACCCACCTCGTGCGATAGAAAACGAACAACTTTTGTTTAATATGTATCCTTGCTACCAATGACAGTGTAAACCGAACCTTAGTATATAATTTGTTAACCAGGATTGTGTATATGTATATGTATATTTGGGTAGTTGAAATAGCAACACAGAAATTTACTAGCTAGCTATACAGAGCATTATTAAATAGTTAAATGCTTAAATAAGCTAGCTAAAATATCTATCTGCCGGTTCTATCAATTTCCTTCCAGATTTTTCCAACACTTCACTTCACATCTCATCACTTCTTTTACTGCACTATAATGTCATCCTCTGCGGAGCCTACACTGAAGTCTACTTTGGTGGATATGCAAGCTGACTTCCACCGGAGAATGGCGGCATTTGAAGAGGAGTTGCAAAAATCTCCCAAGGCACCAGCAAGCATCTCAAGTCTAACAGCTGAGTTTTCATGTTTCCGAGCCGATGTCTCAAGATCACTTTGGTTGCTCCAGCAACGAGATTTGTTTCATTGACTGTACTTTTCTTTAACGTTCGACATGGTGGCACCAGACATAAGAGATTTTCAACGACTCGACTAGTTGGGAATAAAAGCGAGAATTTTCAAAGTAGACGTAGTGGGAACTCGACATAATGGGACTCGACCTCGTGGGAATAAATCAGTAACTGTAGTATAGCTCGATTCGTATATCTTGGATCTAAATAGCGAAATATAAAAGGCCCTGGCGCATACAGATTGTTCTGTAATTACCAATACTTGGTGAATTTGGGCTCGTCCACAGCAGTAGCACCCCGTGTTATCTTCAAAATACATCCAAGAAACGTGTACTGCGTATATAGATCACATTTTAACTACATTTTAGGTTCAAGATAATGTAAATCAAGCAAAGTGCGCCCAGGGCTAGATAGGGACACCGAGGTCCCCACAACCCGAAGGGGACTATCTCCAAAGAGATGGTCCTGTGTCTGCCGGGTTGCGAGAGTTATGCTTTCGGCAATCTCACCTCCGGCAACCAAGGACCCAAGGCGGCGTTCGTTTTGGTCGGATCGAGTCCGACATAACCGCCTCCACCGGCTCCGTGGGGATTTTTCGCACGAAAAAAAAAAGATATCTGAATCGAGCTATAACTATACTTTAAGTTCAGATGGCACTGGGTAGAAAATCTGATATAAGTACTTAAAGTAAAGTAAAGTAATGTATCTCTTTATTGTGTACACCAGGGAAAAAAACATGTGTTGCTTGTAGGTACATTGCAGGTATAGACAATAGGCGGCCTTATCGCACAGTGGCAATCTCTTACAGGCAATATTTGGATACAGAAAGAGATAGAAACCATGTTTGGGCAGTACTTAACACATTTACCTTCAAAACTGGCACTATTGCCTGACCCGGACACCAAACCCCGCAGTTATATCAAAAGTGGAACATTAAGATACTGGCCTGTCAATCGACACGATGGACTGGCCTCGCCTATGGCCTATTTTCCTAAAAGATTGATCTTTTATTTGTATTTCACGGTCTTGTGTAATAGCTCTAGCTGCCGACCACAGTAGCTCTAAACGTTACATAAAATAATAACGCAAAAATATAAAAAATGTTAAATTTATCCTCTGAAGATTAAAAAATTTTTATACATGCAACTGTAGGTCAGTCACGGCTCTGCTAGCGTTTACCAGGGTTATCACAATCCAATATAGCCTTTTTTTCCGTGCGGAAATCCCCTCGGATACCCCCCCTGCCGGAGCCGAAAGGGGAGGTTATGTCGGACTCGAACCGACTAAAACCGCACGCCGACTGTGGGTCGTGGTGCTAGGCCGGAGGTGAGGTTGTCATCGACATATCCCTCGCATCCCGGCTGACCTATAGGGCCATCCCTTACGGTTTGGCCCTCTTCGGGAATCCAATATAGCCTGGTATATCCTTGCCTAGTAAGTATATCCTATTTTTAACACGCTTTTATTAGCTTCACATGTAACTAAGTATGTAAGAAAATCTTGGAATATTAATTTGACCCACTTCCCGGTCTTCGATTCGGATTAAAATTTGCACACACTCTGAGTTCTGATGACAATACATGACTATATTATTAGTATTTTATTTTTTATTTTTTCCTATCTTATTCAAAACTTATTCATTATCAAAGTCAAGGCTTATTCATTTATTTTCAAGTAAGCAACATCAAGGAGAGCGTACCTACCCTGTGGCGGATCCCATGTCTCCAAAATACAACCTTAGAATATAATCGAGATAACGATATTATAGTGATGAACAGAACCAATCTTTATAAATAAAACAATCAAACTTTATGTTTCATACCGTACCAATTTCAAAATTCGAAATCGGAACACAGACAACATGGCGCCCAAATAATTGCAACTATAGGACGATCACAAAACATCGTTCAGTTCTACCAACTCAATATTCATTCACAATTTTTTCGAGTCAAGTGCTATATTTTACTGCGGAGTCGTTAACTTTGAAATATCGGTCGCGGGGCGGGGGGTGGTGGGCGAGGGTGGTTGGCAAATAAAATAAAAATAAAGGCCGATTACGGTCGACATTTTATAATGGACGATGAAATGACATGCGGGCGCCGTCGGGGCGCGAGTTACTAGAGACTTCCGAAATGTCAGCGCGCGATTTTTTCGTTCCAATTTTAAGCTTTGTTTTGTTGGGAAGGTTGGTAACTATATTTTTTTTGTTGGAAGATAGGAAGGTTTTCTTTGCCTGCACTGCGTAATAGGCGTTTGGATTTCAAAGTTCAAGGTTTTTAGGTTAGAATAAACTGAGTAGGTAGTATTTAAAAATGCTAGACGGTAGGTTTATTTTAGTTGTTCTGACAGTTAAGTGTGGAATTATAGTTAACTGTAAAGCAATTTGTGATTGTAAATTGTATAAAAGGAAAAGTTGCATAGAAGGCTTGAGGAAGATTTGAAGGTTTGATAAAATATCCATACTAATATTATAAATGCGAAAGTAACTCTGTCTGTCTGTCTGTCTGTCTGTCTGTCTGTCTGTATGTTACGCTTTCCCGCCTCAACCACTGAACCGATTTTGATGAAATTTGGTATAGGGGTAGATTAGACCATGAGGAAGGACATAGGCTATGTTTGGTCGCGATAACCGACATCCACGCGGGCGGAGCGGCGGGCAAAAGCTAGTTAAATTATAGTTTGTAATTTTATTTCACTTTGTAAGGGCCAACCGCAAGGTTATTAGAGTACGCGTGAATTATATTGAATTTCAGATCAGATCAGTTCTCGTTCGCATCCGAAATACAGTCAACGCGTTCTCATTATCATTTAGTCTTAAGTACTTATCAATAGTCTTAAGTATCGATTTATCAATCAAACTATCAATTCTGTATCAATCTCCGATGTGCCTTACGTCGTTTTGGTCCTTCGAGCCGGATGAACGAACCTATTTCAACCATGAACTTTTTTAAAGGATATGTATTTTTAGTTACTCAAAATGGCAAATCAAATAATAACAAACAAATATTCGTAAGTATACAAAATGGTAGATCAGAATTCTACGCGAGGAGTTCCGTGGGCAAAAGATAGTAAATATTTACTAATTTGTCTGTATGTCTGTAGCTAATAACTTATAAGCAATCAATATTTTAATCGTGCTCTTTAAGGTGTGGATGTACCTATTTCCATGAATTCATTTAATTTAATCAACCGTAATTTTGGTAATTCAATGAAGATTGATTGATCGATGTTAATAATTCACCTAAAATTGCTCAGTATCACGCACTGGGAGTTTTATTTTGTTGCTTATAATATTTGTGATTGGGAAAGTATTATATACCTAACATTTGGGCCCCACCCACAAAATCTTCGGGGCCCGAAGCAAATACTCCTGTCAGCCGGTACACCTGCTAAGCTTTTTCCTCATATGGCGTTGAGAATCACGTCGGGGTCACCACTGTTCCTTATATGGTGTTGAGTATTGTGGAATAAAAGAGGTGTTATGATGCATCCATTTATTGTGAATATCAGGACAACACTAACTACATTTTCCATGCACTTATATTGTATAGGAATAGAGTACATAAGTCGGCACAAGCTATCAAAAATCAAGTGGTCCGGGGATTCTATTTTTTTGCCGTACCATAAAGTCTTAAAATTATTTACTAGCACACCATGTTTCCTTCTTCCTACAGTTTCAGGTCCTTTGCGTGGTGTGAAAAGTATCTGATGATGTCGTCAAGTTTGGGGCTACTATTACAACATTGTTGGTGTGTGTAAGCTGAAGTCAGAGTTGGTACAGAAGGTAAACCTTACCAACAGGCGAGGTGTAGTCATATTGACGTGTCCTATTTGAAAAACGACACTGTGGCACAGTATTTACTTATGAGTTGATCAGCACCCTCAAAATTCAGATAGGCCTAATAAAGTCGAGAGAGAAGTGAGTTCAAAGTGTCTTTGATACAACCAGGACTAACACTGTACACACCTCTTCCGTTAATTTACAGATATGTTTAGCTTGGGCCCCCAAACCATCATGATGGGGCCCCCTACAACAATAACTGACTAAACTAAAAAAATGTCATTCGCACATCCTCTCCACGGTTTTCTGTTCAACATACATGTCACAGCGTATTTATATTCAATCACATTGGGGCGGGCGCCTGCCACCCCCGCCAGGTGCCAACCACTGCGCATTTTCGGGTATAATTTTTATAATTGACGCGTGTGACCGACAGCCCAAAATTTTAAGCTGCATTGTTAAATTTTAAATTAAAATTTTTCCGTTTTAGTTTTAAATTTTTAGATTTAGATAGAACATGCATACATATAATCACGCCTTTATCCTCGGAGCGTTAGGTAGAGGTGAATTAGCACCCTCATTTCATCAGTCATTGTATTTTGTCCCAATAGGGGGTGAGCCTATTGCCATACTCCGGGTACTATTGTTGACTCGAGTCATGAATCTGAGGCTGAGTCTGGACTGTATATATCTGTCTGCTGTTAACCAGCCCTATCCCTTAGTCGCCTTATACGACACCGCATGGAAAGAGATGGGGTTGCCCAAATTCTACTCTGCCGGAAACCACAAGGCAGATAGAACATACTGTATGTATAGAGGGATTATGGGGCCCTATCAAAATCTTCGAGGACCCAAATCAACATCACCTGCAAGCAAGTACACCTGCTGATTGACGGCCAAAGTTCTGGGGTAGACTTTGCTCTCAGGTTTGGGGCGTCAGACAGTTGTCCTCGCCACTGGTATAGATCAAGTCCCGAGGAAGGCCAGATCCCGAGGAAGGCCAAATCCCGAGGTGGGCCAGACCGTAATGGCCCTGGGTCAGCCGGGGTGCGGTTTTAGATGGTTCGAGTCTGATATAACCTCCCCTTCTGGCCCCGGCGTGAGAGGTATCCGAGGGGATTTCCGTACGAAAAAAAAAGTATAGAACCAGTGGCGAGGGTTCCCTATAATACGATTCCAGCCGGCTTCCCAATGGGTTGCATGGTGCATAACAAAGTATATCGAGGGAAGTCTATTTTTTCTATAAGCTACTCTTCAGAAAATTTTCACCCTTCGCTCCTGCCCTATACCTACGGGCTTGCCTGAAAAGTTTAACGACAGTAAAGAACTCGTGAAGTGTGTAAGCACAGAAACAGATTGCGGGTTCTCTGCCTACCCCTGTCGGACAAAGGCGTGAGCGTATAAATAAATAAATAAATATTTCCCAACATTCTACACACAACGCTATCAAGACCCATGGTAAGCATAGTTTAACTAGCTTGTGTTATGGAATCTAGAACGCGGATAAACATACTTAAATACATTTTTTTTTTGTAAATACATACATATTATACATAGTAACACCCAGACCAATGCAAATAGCCATATTCATGCATACAAATATTTGCACTGAGCGGGAATCGAACAATTAATGTATACCCTGCACATATTAATCTGGATAGGAAATTTATACAACGGCAATATGGTGATGAAATCTGATCCCCAATGGATCAATTTTAGCGAATCGGACAGAAATAACTAACCGATTTTGGATTAGATTGATTTTATAATCGTTAGATTGGCTAAAAACTAAAATGGCTTTTGAATAACAAGATTATACTTAACGATTGGATGAACACCAGGCTTACAGGATTCCTCACAAGTGTAGAATTCTAATTAAGTATGTATGTATTAGGTCAATTGAGGTTTGTCATTTTAAAGATTTTCCATTTATTTTATAATACAACCTGTGACCAATCACAAGGTTGTTTTCATTTGTTGCCCGTGGTCCTACTACCTGGCCCTACTGATAGGACCACGGGCGATTTATTTTGTCCCTAGTTCAATCAGTAGGATTGTAACAGAAACATCATTATTTTGTATGGGCAATGATCCTACTAAACTGTGGTAAGACCACGAGTAATTTTTTTATTTTCCGTGGTAATTTTCAACCCCACACGAAAAATTAGAAGTTAGGTCAATTTGACTTACTTAGTAGGTTATAAAAATAAAATAAAATTGTTTATATAAGAAAGTACTCAGAAATGAATTCCACAGTACCACAGTTCACAAGAGGTTCGCATTATAATACAAGTGACTTAGTAGAGAATAAGTTAGTAGATTCATAAGTTAGTATGTAGGTTATTTTGTTAGTAAGTTAGTAAATGATTGAGTTAGTAAGATGATGTGTTAGTAAGTAATAATATTTCCTCTAGCCCCAACACAACTACGCCCACCGAGTGCCCGGCGTGGGACACGCCGAGGCGGGTCCTAGTGGCGGCTCTGGGGCAGGGAGTCCTCACACTCACCACATTGCTCACAGCGATGGTACGATGCGCGAACGCTTGGGGTGCGGCCGCCTCCTTCTGCGAGCAAGTAATGCTCGAGAAGGAGGCGGCCGGTCGGGTCCGAACTAGACTACGGGCCCGGGAAGCCCGCGCAGAGCGAAGGCGAACCGGACGTCGGAGGTCGCAGAACTACCTCCGTCCTCCATGAGCGCTGGCCTGGGGGTGACCGGTGGAGCTGCCTGTCACCCTAGCAGAAGCAGGCCGCGGCGGCGGCGCAAGGTGCGCCTCCCCGTAACCGGGGCTAGATGCGGACCCTGCGGTCTCCACAACCCGAAGGGGGCCATCTCGAAAGAGATGGTCCTGGGTCTGCCGGGGTGCGAGAGATATGCTTTTGGCAATCTCACCTCCGGCATCCAAGGACCCAAGACGGCGTGCGTTTTAGTCGGTTCGAGTCTAACATAACCACCTCCACCGGCTCCGTGGGGGTGGTATCCGTGGGGATTTATCGCACGAAAAAAAAAGCCCCTACAACTAAGCTAAATTGCTTGTGTTAGAAGTGGGTTCACGTCGGTAGTGTAATGGCCAGGATTCGAACCCGGGACCTCTCCATCGTAAGGCCGATTCCTTAACCACTAAGCTACCGACTTATTAGTAAGTTAGTACATAGTAAGTCAATGAATTAGTTAATAAGATAGTAAGATATTAGTTAGATTATAATTAGTAACCAACCAATAACTAAGTAACAGGTAACAAAACTAAACATAAAAAACAGCCAAAATCCGTACCTCCTAAAAAAAGGTCAATCCAAAAAAAAACAGATAATTCCAAAACATTCGTAAACTATTACGCAGCAAGTACGCAGCCGATAACAATATCACGAAAAACAACAGTTGTGAACAAGCAATGGAGTGTAAAATGTGTTTTCATTCGTGTCGGTATTGTTGCCGACCCTTTCGTAATGTACGGGGCCGGGGCCGGCCGGGTCTGTGAACTTTACAAGACATTGTAATGATAGACATCGCTCTTGCTTTTGTTGATGTCTTTATATGTTCAACCTGAGCTTTTAAACTTGTGGGGGTGGCAGAGAGGTGCTAATTGAGATATTTTTCATGTACTTTTTTATTTTTTATTCATACGACACGTCAATTTGACTTCACCTCGCCTGATGTTAAGCTAAAGGCAAAGTCTCGGAATGAGGGTCACCATCGTAAACATGTACCATGTTAACAGTGGTGGCACTCAGCTTGACGACCTCATTAGATGCCTTTTCACGCCCCGCTTAAAGGACCCGGGACTGTAGGAAGAAGAGAACACGTGAGCTGGCAGGGAGTTCCAGGTCTTAGTGGCTTCCTGCACCTGCATTTCTGTCGTGTTAGGGTGTGCAGGGCCTTCTCAACACCTTTGAGGCCTCAGCCAACCTTACCTGCTTGTGGGTTCACCTATCAAATATACGAGGTGTGAAGCAAGCTTTCTTTTCAGGGATAGGAGGTCAGATAGCGGTCTTTACAGAAATACTAACGTGCCAACTAAACACAAATAATAAATAGAATTATTTATGTATTGTACCTACATATAGATCAATGAATAAAAAAATATAGAGGAGCTTGAAAGTGCAAAAATGTTTATCACTATATAGTATAAAGCAAGTCTCTTTCCGCGTATGTCCGTCCCTATGTATGCTTATATCTTCAAAACTACGCTACAGATTTTGATGCGGTTTATTTTAATAGATAGAGTAATTCAAGAAGAAAGTTGATGTATATAATAAATGCTTAATATAGTAGAGGGTGTAACGGGAACGGGTTCGGACGCCACGCGGGCGGAAAAAATTGGCGATACGAATTTCGCCGGGTCAGATATAAAAAAAGTGATAAGTTTACACCTCCTTGCAACACCATAAAGTCTTAGAATTCTTGACCAGCTAACGTGTTTCCTTCTTCCTACAGTCCCGGATCCTGTAACCGGGAATGAAAAGCAGCAGCTGATGAGGCCGTCAAGTTCAAGGTCATGACTGTAACACTGTTGATAATTGGTATCTATGTTGCGGACCGTCTTTCCTGAGACTAGCTTCATCCCACCATCATGCACAGTGAAGTCATATTGACGTGCCGTATACAAAAAATAAAAATCTACTATTCACAGACAGTGCAGACTCCTTTTTTTTCGTGCGGAAATCCCCTCGGATACCTCCTCCGCTGGAGCCGGGAGAATAAAACCGCATGCCAACTGAGGGTCGTGGTGCTTGGCCGGAGGTGAGGTTGTCTTCGACATATCCCTCACACCCCGGCTGACTCAGGTTACGAGTCTGGCTCGGAAATATAAAAAAAAATATATAAAAATCTACTGTTCACAGACAAAGCAGACTCCTACCTCCAAGGTGTAAAATTGTTTTTTTTTGTCTGGAAGAAATCGCAGATTGCGATAAGGCCGCCTATTGTACAACTTTCTATCACGCATGTATGCCCTGTTTATATTCTATGTTTGGTGTGCAATAAAGTGTATTCTACTATACTTATTCTATTCTGATAGATTGACACCTCCCAGCGTGGTCCCAATTTGGTCCACCCCATCTCTTCCCATGCGGTGTCGTACAAGGCGACAAAGGGATAGGGCTGTTTAACATCAGACAGATATATACAGCCCAGGCTCAGCCTCGGATGCACGGCTTGAGTCAACAATAGTGCCCGAAATGCGGCAATAGGCTCACCACGTATTACGTGGGATCGAATACAATGATTGGTGAAATGAGGGTGTTAATCCACCTCTGCCTAACCCTCCGGGGATAAAGGCGTGATAGTATGTATGTGACACTTCCCCGCCAAAGCAAAAAAGTAGTCCCTACTATCTCTACTTCAAACCAAGTACCAACGAAAGGAAATCACTCTCAAATCGCTTTATACACGAGCTTTTAAACGGCTTTTATTCATTTCGGATATGACATCACAAAAATCCAGTAATCCTGAATGACAAAGTTAGGCGGCCTCGACTATATATATCTAAATAACCAAGGACGCACGGCTGGTTCAGACGACGCGACTGTACTGCTCCGACGAGGCCCGAATTATCAGCTGGTTAGTTTTAAATAGCAACAGATTCGCGGTTGAACGTATCTCACCTGTTGAAAAAATAGTGGAGCATGCTTGCCTAAAAGTAACCTTTCACTCTAGACTTGAAGACTCACAGATAGCTTATTGCTTTTCGGATACATAGAGGTTTTTTTTATGTGGCGGAAAATCCCCACAGATACAAAGGCCGGAGCCAGTGGGGGAGGCTATGTCGGACTCGAACCGCCTAAAACGCACTCCGTCTATAGATTGAAGTGCGAAGCCGAAGGTGAGGACATATCCCTCGCACGTCGGTGGATCGGATACATAGACAGAGGCAAGGCATTCCAGTCTTTAGTAAGAAAAATTATAGTGTATCTTTGCAATAATCATAAACATCACAACTTGGATTTTCGAGCCCAGGGTCCGCTCTCCCTCCTCATCTCGTGATATGGCATTACTTAGTTTTTGTGGAAGCAATTGCTACCGTTTCACCTCCCAACCCGGAAAGCAAAACCTGCACTAGAGCCTAATCCGTTGATTAATAGGGTGTGCCGATCAGCAGATAAGGTTGGCTTGGCGCCGAATTGTTGTTTGGACAAGTCGTACCTACTCAAAAAGAATACTTAGTTTTTAGGTTACAAAAAATCATTTAATTTTTTTTATTTTGCAATCATTTCATAATCAGGCGAATCATCAATCAAATATACAAGACCATACATAAAAGTCATCATCATCTACATATCTTACCATACATAAAAGTATTGCATTTTAAATCTTCCACTGTCGCCCATCTGAACTCGCCATTAAAGATAAAATCGGGCGACGTCGCGCCGGAAACCTAGCTAACATACAACACATGTATGTGTACATACACGTAATACGCCGCGGACTGCCGCGTCGCCGCGTACTATTGATTTTGTGTGGAAAAAAATGTATTTTTTATCTTTATACTTAGTTTTAAAGATAGCACAGATAAGCTAAATTAAAACCGTAGTAAATTATTGCTCGATTACGGTTTATCGAATATTCGACGAAGTTTGGACTCGATTTGATGTAGGTTATCGTGATATTGTTCTATAAGCTTCTAGATTATTTCAATTGTTTAGTTTTCTTTTCAATCGGAGCTTATATCCTATCCTACTCCTACTGATATTATAAACGCGAAAGTTATAGGTGGATGTTTGTTACACTTTCACGTCTAAACGGCTGAAGCGATTTTAATCAAATTTGGAAGGGAGTTACCTGACACCTTGGATTAACACATAGGCTATGTTTCGTCGCGATAACCGACATCTACAGGCAAAAGCTAGTATTATAAATGTGGAAGTTTGTGAAGATATTAGTTACTCAATCACGCTTTAACGGCTTAAACGGATCTTGCTAAAATTTGGTACAGGAATAAATTATAGTCTTTAATATCTGATAGGCTATTATTTATTCCGGGAATAGGTTCCCACGGGTAGCAGGAACGGAATCAAAGTTTCACGCGAACGGAACTGCGGGCAGCTCCATAAACATATTCGGGTCCAACCTTACTTGCACTCTGATTCTACTGATTGACGAACGAGATACAGGCGCTGGTTTTTCTCTCGGGGTTGGAGGATAGACGGCAGTCGCTCCCGTAAAAGTTTAAATAAACCAAATAAAAGTAGAAATAGGTGAGCGTCCACTAGCTCCAAAGGTGTGAGCTAGATTGACGCTTAGATAGGACTTTCTCTGAGCTAACTTGGATGTTTTTTATATGGATTAAAATTGATTTTCAAAAATATTTCCCAATATTCTACACAACGCTATCTAGACCCATGGTAAGCTTTTATAGCTTATGTTATGAAATTTAGAATGCGGATAAACATACTTATATACTCTTTTTTTGTAACATACATATTATACATAGAAATACCCAGACCAATGCAAATAGCCATATTCATGCACACAAATATTTGCACTGAGCGGGAATGGAACCCGCACCTCCTGCGTGGCAGTCGCGTGCACTACCAGCACGCCACAGAGGCTGTCATTGGACAGAGGATGTCTTTATCTTCTTTTGAGAGGCAACGGAAAAGGAGTGAAAAATGTCAAGCACTCTCCTGTGACCTTAAAGGCACACAGGGCTATTGAGGTCACAGACCAACAAAACTTTTGTAGTTCTAAACCATCAGTCTGATGGGATTAACCACCATGGATTGTCCCCATACCATCTAATATTAAAATAGTTAATAGGGCTCCGTGTGTCGGATTCACGTCCTCGCGTGAGCCTCCCAGAGGACTGGGGATCTTCCTCAGAAGGGGAGATTTTAATGACAAGACAAACATATTTCTTAAAGTTTTTACGTAACGTAACATGTACGGACTATTTGGCCAGTCATGTAAGATCCTGGGTTTGATTCCCGGGACTTTTATTGTTAGTAACACAATTTAGTAATAATGTGACATTGTCGGCCATTTGCTAAACTCTGCTAAACTAAACTTTTTTACTTTGTCGTTTTGTTGTGTCGATTGAAATAGTCTATACAGAATACATTGACTAATTGGGTATTAACCTATAGTTAAAATAAATTATCTAACCGAGCTTATTAAATTAAGAATAGTAAAATTGCGTCGGTTCTTATTTTATAGTTTTCATTTATTTTTAATCATCCACCCAACCTATAATAGTAACTGATTTGACTATTAAATTTTATGACGTCACTAAATATTTTTTCATACAAGTTACCTTATAACACAGAATAGATAATAGTACTAGCTTATAACTTATCGTTTTGACGTTTAGTAAAAAATAACTAATTTGATTCAATCACTCTCTAACAGCTGATTAGGTCTGGCTGGTAGTGCAGGAATAGCTCTTTCTTTAAAAAATAAACCAATATCCTGAACAGAATTGGTCAAATGAAAAGCGCTTTAGGCTTTGCAAGCAGATGATGGAGGGGCCATCAAACGATGGGTTTGTTTTTACTCTGGAATAATGCCCCATTTGCAACTCATGTCATATTTATGAGTTACTAGCAGTTGCCCGCGGCTTCACCCGGTATTCTAATCTCGGACACGCGAAACACTGGTAACCTATTCCTGATATTATAACAATAACCTAATTTAATATTCTAGACTATTTATTTCTACACTACGAGTGCATGTAAAAAATTTCGGGGCTCAAGTCAACCTCGCATAGGAAGTATTTAACTGATTAACGTTACGAGACTGCCATATGACCTGCACAACCCATTAGTGACATCAAAGTATTACTGCAATTAGACCAGTAGTTGGACTTATTTACGGCTCCAACTACCTGTAACGACTACCATAGATGTTTAAAATGATAACCCGGACCGACGATGGCTTAACGTGCATCTTAAACCAAAATTTTCATCCATATACTCACGTCTGTACATCCCCGAAGGGGTAGGCAGAGGTGTATTAGCACCCACGTTTTGCCAATTATGATTTTCGGTCCCATAACGGAATAAGAAATCAAAATATGTTCGATGTTATTAACTCCGTCCATATCATCGCGCATAGAAACCGTAGATACGGCTATTATGGAATCTGACACTACACGCCATAGGTTATAAAAGGTTTTCATATCATTGTATTAGCTTGACTGTCCGTCCTGAAATCATACCTCCCTGCCCACCCCCGAACAAACACAACCGTATATTAATCTAATCACACTACGTTTCGCCAAGAATGTGTGAGTACGTCTTTAATAATATCTAGGGGGGAACACCCAAGGGGTGGCTCGGGGAGTCCCCGTTCCATACTAGTGAAAAAATATATATCGTAAGGAAAACAATATTATAAATTGGACTCGTCGTATGTGTGCGTATTCTGTAGAAACGCGAATGTATTTCCTCACATGTCTTTTTATTTCATTTTACTTTACTTTATTCCGCATGTGATGTAGTATTTTTTTTTTCATTTTTATTATATTTTCTTTGACGCAGAGAGGATGACAATGTCGGTGAATCGAATTTTGTCGGCGTTACGTTTGTGTCGCGCTACGAAATTAACATTTCGCCTTAAAATGTGCTTTTCTCGCTCCGATATTACGTATTCTTGGAATATGAAGAATAAGTTTATGTGTTGAAATGATTTTGATTAACAATTGAGTACGATTACATAGGAATTGAGGTTTTGTTCTAGACAAAGATGGCGACGACGGGGTGTAGAAGGTAAGCTCTCCCAGAACGTCCTTGAGGCACAAATCAATCTCTCTTGCTAGTCAGTGAACTTGCTGAACAGTGGACGTAGTGGTAGGGAATTCAGATGGCAGTACCTCCCGGAGAAGCCAACATAATAAAAAAAATATGGGCTTGGGCTCTAAAGTACAACATTGATGCAGATGATGAAAAATGGCGTAGAGGTAGCAGAAGTTGTAGTAGACGAAGATTAGGATTAGTATACTATACCTACTAATAATATATCTGAACAGTTTTAGGCCCGTATTCTAGAATGACACTCAGCCTGAATCGCGATTTATCTAATGACAGATTGTATAGACAGATTAATAGTTTGACATGTGGCCTGTACATTTTTTTCTCAGATAAATCGAGATTCAGACTGAGAGTCATTTTAGAGAGTGTGCTAAATTAAACTAGGTGTATAAGGCTACATGCGTTAGAGAGTTTTACTGCTAAGTTCACAGGTTCGATTCTCGTGCAGTGCAGTATATCGTGTAATAAAATCGCTCAAGCCGTTTAGATGAGAAATAGTAACAATCCATGCTTAAAAACTTTCGCTTTTATAATATTAGTAGGATACCTAGGATTAGCAGGATACCGATAGGATAACATTAGTAGGATATCGCAGGTTTATAAGTGCCCGGTTAATGGCAATAGGCTCACCACCTTACATTGGGACCTAAACATAAACTGGCGAAATGTGGGTGCTAGCACCTCTGTCCACCCCTTCAGGGAATACAGGCGTGAGTTTATGTTATTTTATGTAGTAGGATACATTAATTACACTATAGATTTTATCACTCCTACCCCCACTTCTCACCCACCACCAACTCAGAAAACAATTTTTATTTTAAACTGATTCTCTACTAAGTACATATAGGTTTGTTTGTTTGAGAGTGGACCTTTATGGGCCATGTTAGATCGTACCCTCAGGACACATATATCCCTGTGTGTTTACAAGGATATTTTTGTACAATTTGATTGATACACGGATTCCGATTTAGTTTTGTTGGACAATGAAATAAAAACTATTTTTAGGGAATTCAATAGCTGAATAAATTTTTATAGCAATTATTATGCTAACTTTTAAATTCAAAATACATCGGGAAATCTCCGGTGGGACTCTGGTGGGACTTGAACCCACGACCTTTCCCTTACAGGGGGAATGCTCTTCCAACTGAGCTATTTAGTCACACCTGAATCACTTCAAATTTCCCTTCTCTTTATATCCGTCTTTAAGGGGCGATGGTGGAGCCTACCAACTTTCTTACGAGTTAGAAGAGCATTCCCGCTGTAAGGGAAAGGTCGTGGGTTCAACTCCCACTTGAGTTATTCTTTGTCCCGATGTATTTCGAATTCCATAGCGGTTTATTGGTCCCGAACCCCGTAGGACCCCATAGTTTGGACCTCATCCATACTACTATTATAAATGCGAAAGTAACTCTGTCTGTTCGCTTTCACGCATATTCCACTGAACTGATTTTGATGAAATTTGTTAAAGCATTTTAGACTCTGAGAAAACGCGCGGGCGGAAACGCGGGCAACAGTTAGTATTTTTTAAATGGAATCCTTAAACGAGGTCGGATGTCCTCTGTGGCGTGATGGTAGTGAAAGCGACTGCCACGCAGGAGGCGCGGGTTCGATCCCCACTCAGTGCAAATATTTTTATGCACGAATATGGCTATTTGCATTGTTCTGGGTGTTTCTATGTATAATATGTATATATTTACAAAAAATAAATATCCAAGTATATTTATCCGCATTCTAGATTCCATAATACAAGCTAGTTACGCTTACCATGGGTCTAGATAGCGTTGTGTAGAATGTTGTGGAATAGTTAAGTCCTAACTAGGAAATGTGTATAATTGACATGACACGACTGTCATAAACTTTAAAATATGTGTCAATCCCATACATTAATTTTTTAAATAAAGAAAATTAGAAATGAAATTACTAATATTCCCTCTAACCGCTTCAGCTAAGTTAAATTGCTTGTGTTTGGAGTAGGGTCACGTCGGTAATGAAATGGCCAGGATTCGAACCCGGGACCTCGACTTCATCATTCTATTCTACATTACACTGGCCAACGAGTTGCCACTTGTCTATGTTTGCCAACAGGTGTTGGTCAACGTGTTGGCCACTGTAGTGTTCGCCAACTTGTCATCATCATCCACATAAAGACGTTAGTCCTGATTGCATCTGAGGCCACGGTGTCCTCGGAGCTCAGTGTCTGCCTTCCGACTCTACCTCCTCCAATTCGCACGATCTTGGGCGTCCAAGGTAGTGAGATCATTTTCACGCATGTCGCCCTCCACGACGCCAAGCCAGCACTAATTGGGCCTACCCCTTACACCTTTTTTTCCGTGCGGAAATCCCCTCGGATACCCCCCCTGCCGGAGCCGGAAGGGGAGGTTATGTCGGACTCGAACCGACTAAAACCGCACGCCGACTGTGGGTCGTGGTGTTAGGCTGGAGGTGAGGTTATCATCGACATATCCCTCGCACCCCGGCTGACCCAGGGCCATCCCTTACGGTCTAGCCCTCCTCGGGAGGGGGGACAACGGTGTCCCCGACTCGCCGCCGGGATGGGGAGGCGCGCTTTTCAGCGCGCCGTCGCCGTGGCCTGCTTGGACCGGGTGGGGGTGGCCATTGTCAGGCATTTTTTACCCACGTAGCTGGGCGGTTTCCGCAAGACGTGGCCGCGCACCAACGGAGGCCTCTCTTGCATTTTATCTGCGATGTCACGAACATGAAGGCTGCCGCGGATGCGAGAGTTCCTCACGCGATCTTAACGCGTGACTCCACACATCCAGTGCAGCATTTTCATCTCCGTGACACGCAGCATGTGCTTGTGTCGCTCCAACCGTAGAGTGTTCGCCAACTTGTAGAGCGGACATATCTACATACAAACTTCATGTCTTCGTTGATATAACAAAAATACTTGAAACTTAGAAATGATCCCGCCCGAGAAGATTCCCGAGGTGGGCCAGACCGTGAGGGATGGCCCTGGGGCAGCCTGGGTGCGAGGTTTATGTAGAAGACAACATCACCACTAGCCTAGCACCACGACCCTCAATTAGCGTGCGGTTTTACTCGGTCCGAGTCAAACAAATATTCATGCATACATATATTTCTATTGAGGGGGATCTAATCGAACCCGCGCCTCCTGCAGCGGCAGCATTCACTACCGCTACACCATGGAAGCTGTTGTATTAGGCCAAACCTAAAAGCAATTATACTTCCAATAAAATTCATATCAAGTTATCAATAAAATATCTATCCAGTTCTTCAATCAAGCTACACATTTGATTGAAATCCACATAGCAACTTTCTATAACATCTCACCGAAAGCCTTGAGGAAAACTATTGGTAAACAAATGAAAATTTGCAAAACTTACTTCAAGGAAACTCACAAGCGAACACAAACAACAAACTGGAAGCAGAATGAAGCAGCTTCACTGGAATACAGTGACGAACAAACAGCCAATGAGTTAATAAGGTATTCACAGAATTCATATATCCATCTTATATTTATTGAATTGCGTTTTGAAGAAATCCTTTCAATAACACACCGACTATTGGTTAAGTAATTATTTCGCACTAGCCTGCGTCGAGTAGCATAAATTAGAGTGGCGTAAAAAACACAACAATGCCGGCCGAATTTGTTGACATTAGTGTTCACTGCTTCGTTCCCTTGAGTAGTAGCGTGATGATATATAGCCTATATGTTATTCTGATGTATAAGCTATATTATTGTAAAATTTCATGAAAATCCATTCAGTAGTTTTTACGTGAAAGAGTAACAAACGTCCATCCAACAAAGTATCGCGTTTAGTTTAGTCGCGTAGTTTTACTACGTAGTCCTCTTATGACCGACGTACGGTCAGCATCAGAATGTTGATAAACAAAGTGCTCAACATGAACTTAATTCTCCCTTCCTGTTGACAGATTGTTGTTGTGTACGCGCCCTTAGTTCGGACATAATACATTTTTTTTAAAATATTTTTTTATTTTTTTATTAATTAGTAATATTAGTATACAATTAAAATCACTAACTCTTGAGACTTTAGTGTTTTTTTTTTTTTATCGTGCGATAAATCCCCACGGATACCACCTCCACGGAGCCGGTGGAGGCGGTTATGTCGGACTCGAACCGACTAAAACGCACGCCGTCTTGGGTCCTTGGCTGCCGGAGGTGAGATTGCCAAAAGCATATCTCTCGCACTCCGGCAGACCCAGGACCATCTCTTTCGAGATGGCCCCCTTCGGGTTGTGGGGACCAAAATGTCCCCATCTAGCCCCGGTTACGGGGAGGCGCACTTTGCGCCGCCGCCGTGGCCTGCTTCTGCTAGGGTGACAGGCGGCTCCACCGGTCACCCCCAGGCCAGTGCTCATGGAGGACGGAGGTCGTTCTGCGACCTCCGACGTCCGGGGATACTTTGGTGTTAAGATCATTAACCCCCGACGCAAAGAGAGGGGTGTTATAAGTTTGACGTGATTGTCTGTCTGTAACATCATAGCTCCAGAGTGGACGAAGCGATTTCAATTTCTTTTTTTTTTTGTTTTAAAGGTGACATAAGTGCGAGTGTTCTTAGATATGTTGATGAAAATTGGTTGAACCGTTTATAAGTTATAGGAGTTAAAGTAAGGATGGGGAGTGTCGAGATTTAAAAAAAAATAATGTATGTTATTTTGAGAATTTGTTGGTAAACTGACGCTGACTGTACAAGCAGACATACCTTTGACATATATTTGACAGCCTCTGTGGCGTGGCGGTAGTGCACGTGACTGCCACGCAGGAGGCGCGGGTTCGATTCCCGCTCAGTGCAAATATTTGTATGCATGAATATGTCTATTTGCATTGGTCTGGGTGTTTCTATGTATAATATTATGTATATATTTACAAAAAAAAAAGTATATAAGTATGTTTATCCGCATTCTAGATTCCATAACACAAGCTATAAAAGCTTACCATGGGTCTAGATAGCGTTGTGTAGAATGTTGTAGAATATTTATTTATTTATTTATATGTAGCAAGATATAATGTAGAGCTATTTGGATGAGTGACTTCTAATTAGTATTTCATTTGAGCGCTTTTGTGCAAAGTCGGTCCCTGCTATTAACAGTCGTTAGGGCAAAACAAAGGCCTATATGAAGGACCTAAACAACTCTTTCAGTGGTTGGCTCATAACCACAACTCAGGCTTTTTTTAAGCGCACGGCCCACCTGATTGAAAGTTGTTACCGTGGCCTATGGACGCGCAACACCAGGGGCGTTACACCCGCGCTGCACATACTGAAGAAACCATCTAATACGCTTCTTGAAAACCCTCTGTAGTCTTGTAGTTGCTTTGGAAAACCTCAGAAGGAATTCATTCCACAGTTTGAGAGCAGGTCAAGCAACACTCGCTCCTTTTTTTTTTTTTTTTCGTGCGGACATCCCCTCGGATACCCCCCCTGCCGGAGCCGGAAGGGGAGGTTATGTCGGACTCGAACCGACTAAAACCGCACGCCGACTGTGGGTCTTGGTGCTAGGCCGGAGGTGAGGTTGTTATAGACATATCCCTCGCATACACCCCGAAAATCCTAAGTGATATTATATTCAAACGGATTTCGGACTTCGATGTGAAGGCCTTAGATGCGACCAAGACTGATGCAAGGATCTCGTGTCGCATACATATAGTGGCGTGACCCGTGACGTATAGCTGACAGCCGAGTGACACTGATATTCAGAGAACTGTCAGACGTCTCGTCAGCGTACCTCACTTAGTCTTTTTAGTCATTTTTTTTTCTCTGTCGATAATAGTTTTATTTGTGTATTTTGTGTGCCATTTTGCGCTGTTTTTCAATAAATGAGTTTTCTTTCTTTATTTCTTTCTTTCTTCATCTAAGCGTTAATAACAGTCCCATCCGAAGCTTTCAGCTTGGATACCATTCTAACTGCGGATTTGGCTAAACTTCGATATTTTCTGTGAAGCGATTGCCATCTGACCTCCACAACCCAAAGGCGATATCGAAGCTTTGCAACTTAACCAGTTGTTGGACTTTTGTGGGCTCCAACTACCCATAACGACTGCCATAGATGTTCGTATGGCAACCGGGACTGACGGCTCAACGTGCTCTGCGATAACCAGACCAATGCAAATACCCATATTCATGCATACAAATATTTGCATTGAGCGGAGATCGAACCCGCGCCTCCTGCGATGAAACCGCGTTCACTAACGCTACGCCACGGAGGCTGACGAAAGAATGATGATGAATTCATTTTGATAGCTATCTAAGCTAGATCCAATCTAGCTTAAAAGGTTCAATAACAGAAGAGGAAGCTCTTGAGGTGTATAAGGATAGAAGCAGATGGTGGGCTGTAGTCTCTGCCTACCCCGGTGGGAGAAAGTTGTGAGTAAATGTATGTATTGAGTCATATATGAGGAAAACAAAATAATATTATTCCTAAATTCATCATAATTTATATTTGTTTTTGGTTTTCAATATTGGCTCAAGTTATGAGTAAGAGAAATGAATATGATTAGTAAGAAAAACCATACATAACCTGACCTTTTACAGAGAAAATTTTCTGATCGAAAACAATAATGGCAGCTAAATTAATAATACATACTAGCCTGTGCACGCGGCTACACCCGCGTGGATGTCGGCGATTTTATGTTCACGGTGATGTATTTTATTCGAATTCGTACACTCCCGACCACAGAACTAAAGAAAAACCAACCGTTATTACAACACTATAAACTATTACGTGCAGTAATTTATGAATCCATACCTACTTAATATTATAAATGCGAAAGTAACTCTGTCTGTCTGTCTGTCTGTATGTTACGCTTTCACCTGTGTATTCACGCCTAAACCATGCCGCCTATACCAGACTAGACCATGAAAAAGGACATAGGCTATGTTTGGTCGCGATAACCGACATCCCCGCGGGCGCAGCCGCGGGCAAAAGCTAGTAAGTAATAAATGTTCCCGGCAGAATAGAATTCCCATGCGGTGTCGTACAAGGCGACTAAGGGATAGGGCTGTTTAACATCAGACAGATATATACAGTCCAGATTCAGCCTCAGATATAGGCTCACCCCCTATTACGTACCGAATACAATATTATTGGTGAAATGTGTTTGTTAATTCGCCTCTGCCTAACTCCCGGGGATAAAGGCGTGATTATATGCATGTATGTAGTTTAAAAACTCTAAGCGAACTACAGACAGTATAATAAAGGATTATCCACCAAAAAAATGGGTACTTAATTTGTAGCAAGTAAAAAGTGTAACATTTATGTAGTAGTTTTTATCACGAATAAGCTGCCATGATCGCACCCCGAATGGGGTATTTACCCTAAATAGGGTTGCAAGGTTCGCGTCGCAAACGGTCGACTCACCTGACAATTTTACCAATCCTATTATTATTGAATAGTTATGGCAACCCTACAAATTCTTAAGTAAACGTCGATGTTTGAGTTTAAAGAGGATTTGACCAAAAACGTTCGTGTTTTAGTAGTTAAGAAGTCGGTATTACGAACGAGAGATCCCGGGTACGAATTCTGACTAAATATAAATTAAACGTATACTCAAACAATTACAATCTAGACCTTGAGGCTAATAAGTAATTTAAATTTAACTTAATTTGCTAGCACTTACAAGTTAAGAATGTGTCCATTGGCACTTTTCTTATAGTCTCTATTGTTATTGATAGACACTTTGATCTTGTGTTCTTTAAACATAGCACTCACTGCACTTTGTTAGTTTAATTCACAAAACTAACTCAAAAGGTTTAGTTCTTTTTAGTCTTCTCACTGTGTCCGTGTTGTCTAGTAGCTGGATAGCCTCGACGTTCACATGATGAAGAAGCCTTTGTTCGTGTGCTTCGGCGTGTTTTTGTATAACGTCAGTTACAAGATCCACTCCAAGGTCTCGGTGGATAAATATTAAACTGAGTTATTACGTTATACTTAATCGTAATCTATATTTCTATATATAATATGTATGTATGTATATCTATATCCCGTACGATCTTCAATTTTATCTCGGGTATAGGTTCCTGTGGGTCGCGGTCACGGGATCAGTATTTCTGTGACCTTAGTACATTTGCATGAAGTACCTACCAGGCTCACAGAAACTTTATCTGGGTCGCGGGAACAGGAGCAGTGTGTCCTATACCTTAATATTCCAAACTTAACGCGGAGGAAGTCGCGGGCAAAAACTAGTTATTATATAAAAGAAAATCGTGTTAGTTACACTACTTATAACTGAAGAACGGCTGTGCCGATTTGGCTGAAAATTTGTGAGGATATAGCTTAGAGCCAGGAGACGGACATAGGATACTTTTCATCCCGTTCGACCTTTATTTTATTGCGAGTATAGGTATTCCTGTAGGTTTGTTCACTATGAGGCAAAAAGTACTGAGAAGAGGTTTGATTACAATCGGGTGGGTAGACTCAGAGATAAGAGATCCACGCGAGCGGAGTCGCGGGCGGAAAGCTAGTGAAGTACCTAAATAACTTGATTCTTGATAACATATTATAAAGTAAAGCCAATGAGACGAGAGAAAAAAAGGTAAATAAAGCGACCATTCCGAGTGACGTTGCGATAACTAGCGATTATTTGGCCGAGCGACAGCTGTCGTTGCGTGTTTCGTAGTCAGGACAGCGGTTCTAAACTGTCAGATCCGCTATCTTATGAGCAATTTCATTCCTGTCTGTAGTGCACTTGAAGTGATAAATGTTTGGAACCGCTGAAACTTTGTTTACCTTTTTTCTCTCGCTTCGTTGGCTTTATTTTAGTTCAAATATATTTCAATTTGGGAAACCCAAAGAACCCACTAATACTTCAGTTGGATTTCACCAGTGCTAATGTGGTCAACAGTTATAAGCCAAGTAAAGAAACGTGCTTTGAAATTAAAATTGAGGAAAAAGTGTCACAGTTTAATATTTTGTTCAGGATTCGAACCCAGGACTTCTTGACCGTAAGGCCGTCCTCTAAACCACTGAGCTAAACCAATGTTTACACTGGTAAAAACCAGTATACATGTAAAATTTTACCAGGATAAAAAAATGCTTCAAAATAAATTTTTGTTGTTTGAAGAGGTCATGACCCCGTATGACCTCATACATACATGCGATAGCAAGCATAGGTATAAAACGTATAGTTCTTCTACTCACCGTGAGGGGGCACTGACTACAAGACCCAAGGCCCTACTTATAAGGAAAACAATATTATGTAAGTGACATCCAACCGCAATATATCATAATAATCCACTAGACCAGTCCACGGGTCCACCAAATGAGAGAAAATATATTGTTTTTTTTAGGAAAGCATATTATCCACCGAAATTACTAATAAGCATTTCCTCTAATCCCTCCAACTGAGTTAAATTGCTTGTGGTATATAGGAGTGGGTTCACGTCGGTAGTGTAAAGATTCGAACCCGGGACCTGTCGATCGTAAGGGCGACTCTTTAACCGCTAAGCTACCGCCGCAAGTCTTATAATGTTTACAACTTTATAGAGACCCCTCTATAAAGTTCTATCTATACACCTGCATAGAGACCTAAAGAGAGCTTTTGACCTATACTATAAACATTTTTAGGGTCATTTCCTAATTATATTTCTTATTCTGATTGACAAATCGTTTCGTAACTACGCACGTTCGCAATAGCCAACACATTTGAGTTTGTCTAGTTTTTCACCAGTTCTCTCTTCTATGTTAACCAATTGTAATCCACCGTCTTCTCACGTTACGACTGCGTTTGGAACTCGATGTCACTCAGAACAATGCTTCAGGTGGAAAATGCGGGAGCAATTTCTCATTGGTAATGAAATATCAACCTTATTCCGTTAAGACAAAGCTTAAAATAGTTTGCAACAACGCATTACTGTCTTGTCATACTACTGCATACCTTTGTTTCCTTGTAGTCTGAATTGACCCTTAAAAGATTAATTAAAAATAAAATTAAAAAGTTCATTATAAAATTCAAGAATATAATAAATGATAAACAAGCTTGGAAATGAACTGTTTACTCTATGGAGCTACTTAAACAAAATACAGCCAATAGACAAAAAAGTCAAGTGCGAGTTGGACGCGCACACTAAGGGTTCCGCAATTGAGGGACGAACTTACGTCACATAAAAGGCAATAATCTTTTTATTGCGTTGAGCTAGAAGTTTCATTTTTTTTTTCACATTAAGCTGTAAGAGGTTGCAGGCCTCAGTATTTGATATTAATTTAAATGTGATAACTTTACACGTTCTTGAGAAAATAATCTTTACAGAAAGAAAAACTCCTATAAATAAGGGATCCGTTTATTCCTTTTGAGATACGGAACCTTTAAAGTCAAAGTTTCTCAAAATTATGTTTACTATTCTGTATACCCTATTAGATTGGATTAGTTCTATATAGAAAAGCGAGCGAATCCAAAGCATAGTGTCGCTTTTATAGAGTAATCTCTAGGTAGGTGCATTCGCTTGTTCGCGATTACCGAATTATTTTTACAAGTTACAATTCTAATTGGGCAAACTAGTGATGTTTTTTTAGATTCCAAGAATTATAAGAAGTATTTGTTAAACATTATAATATAATAAATATTTGTCATAAACCCATAATAAGGACAAAAACAGACGCAACAACAAAACAACGCCGTCATATATTAATTAACGCAAGTTGAACATATCCCACATACTAACAACTAACTATATTGATTTTTTCCACCCCACAGAGGCCGGCCGATGCGAAATTATCGAAATCTAACAAAAGCATCCCGAACCGAAACTGGTAAGAAAACTAATAACCCGTCTTACACCACCCTGTATACAACACACACACACGCGCTCACCGTACACACGCACACACACACGCACGCCCCGCGCACGCACACACGCACCCACCAAAAGTCTAATTATATACGTCCACGAAGAAAATAAAGATTGGGGAAAAATTTTACAAGAAACAAGTGCGTCGGACGCGTGGTGTGGGGGACTGACCGCTCCCCGTCATTAAGCCCCCCTCCCCGCCCCGGCCCGTTTCACCCCTCGCAGGGAGGCTAGTTCTCCCCTTGGATGTTTAATAATATGAAGAATTGGAGATAATTTGCGAGAAACTAAATAAGAAACGCTGGATGAAAATTGAAAGGTCCGATGTGGTCTCGCTCTAACGGAAACGCTGCCTCTACTAACTCGCGAAGCTTTCCGTGTCATACGTAGGTATGTACTTTAATAATATCTCGTTTAGGAAGACTACCCACGTTATAATAATTATATATTAGCTTGTCACCGTGGCCCCGCCTGCGTGGATATCGGTTATCGCGACCAGACATAGCTTTCATTTCTCAAAGTCTAATCTACCCCTCCTATACCAAATTTTATCAAATTCAGTTCAGTGGTTTAGGCGTGGAAGCATAGTCTATGTCCTTTCTCAAGGTCTAATCTACTCCTATACCAAATTTTATCAAAATCAGTTCATTGGTTTAGGCGTGAAAGCATCCATACTAATATTATAAAGGCGAAAATAACTCTGTCTTTTTGTCTGACTACCTGACCGTCTGTAGGTCTGTCTGTTTGTTACGCTTTCACGCCTATACATCAGAATCGATTTTGATGAAATTTTGTATTGGGGTAGATTAGACCTTGAGAAAGGACATAGGCTATGTTTGGTCGCGATAACCGACATCCACGCGGGCGGAGCCGCGGCCAAATGCTAGTAACATAATTATAAATAAACAGACAAAGTTACTTTCGCATTTATAATATTAGTATTGTAATATTGCTCCATATCTCCATACACCATGATAAAATACATGTCCAAAGCACTTGAAACTCGAGGACCCGCATGGAAGATTTAAGAACCATAGAGGAAACTCAAGAAGTATGTAAGCATAGAAGCATATGTCGGGCTGATGTCTCTGCCTACCCCAAAAGAAAAAGTATATATGACATAAGAACTATTATCATTAATCATTATCAACCTCACAGATGTCACATCAACAAGCAAGTGATATTTAACGACACCTGTGATTAGCAGGAGAGTTATCAACTGACACATTAGAGGTTACGGGTTTGATTCCAGCTCAGTGCAAATAAAACATACATACATTTGCATTGGTCTGGGTGTTTCTATGTATAATTTGTATACATGTATTTACAAAAAAAGTATCTAAGTATCGAAAAACATTGGAAAAAATGAAATGCTCAGGTGAGACTCGAACTCACGACCTTTAGCTTACAGGGCGACTATGCTATAAAAATGCTTGTAAAAGAAAAAAGAAAATGCTATAAAAAAAAAACATTCAAGTATCTAAGTATGTTTATCCGCATTCTAGATTCCATAGCACAAGCTAGTTAAGCTTACCATGGGTCTAGATAGCGTTGTGTAGAATGTTGTGTAATATTTATTTATATAATCACGTCTATATCTACGGAGGTTTGGGCAGAGCCGAATAAACACCCAAATTTCCCCAAATCAATGTATTCGGCCCCACGTAACATGGGGTAGTGCAAATATATTCAATAGTTTCTAATCGAATTATAAACACGCGTTACGATAACGTTGCACTAAAGAATCAGGCTAAGAAAAGTACTGTGGATACAAACTGACTTTACCCCAAGTCGGTTGTACGCCATGTATGTGGTAGGACATAGAGCACCTATAAATTAGCTTAAGATCTCTGTATTACCTGTGTTCCACAATTTAATAAATAAATAAATAAATTATGGCGACCCAGTCGAAAGTATCAACTTGGAACAAAATTAAAAAACTGCTTAGCCGTTTCAACGCGATATTATATACTTTAATCCTTTGACAGCCACACAGCAATAATATGACAGCCTCTGTGGCGTCGTGGTAGTGAACGCGACTGCTACGCAGGAGGCGTGGGTTCGAACCCCGCTCAGTGCAAATAGTTGTATGCATGAATATGGAATTTGAATTGGTCTGGGTGTATCTATGTATAATATGTATGTATTTACAAAAAAAAGAATCTAAGTATGTTTATCCGCATTCTAGATTCCATAACACAAGCTAGTTAAGATATGCTTACCATGGGTCTAGACAGCGTTGTGTGGAATTTTGTGGAATATTTATTATTAAGTAGTCCGAACACATTGTGGATGTATCGGGCCCACGGAGGACAGAATACGACCTTATGGGACCTTAAAAAACCAAATAACAAAAAACAAATAGGTATGTCGACTGACTTTCCATCAACAGTGCTGTAAAGGCGACCAGATGAGGATGGCTCCGAAGATCTTCATAGGGCACGATATTGCCTATATACAATGGAATCTAGAATGCCGATAAACATACTTAAATACTTTTTTTGTAAATACATACATATTATTATAGAGACATCCAGACTAAAGCAAATACCCATATTTATGCATACAAATATTTGCACTGAGCGGGGATCGAATCCGCGCCTCCTTCGTAGTGGCCGCGTTCACTTCGGCCACGCCACGGAGGATTAATCAAGTACCTATTGTAGCTTAAGTAGATGAGTGAAGATATGAGAGAAGTGAATAATTAAAAAAAATACCAAATTAAATGCAATTTATAAAAAAAACTAAAGAAAATTTTAACGTGTCTCAAGGTCGATTAATATATTTTTTTGTTAACGTTAACACGATAATACGTTTGAATGACATTTTCATAGCATTTGTAATGCTAACTTTAAATTATTTGCTCAAGTGGGACTTGAACCCACGACCTTTCCCTTACAGGGGAATACTCTTTCCAACTGAGCTATTGAGACACACCTGAATCACTTCAAATTTCCCTTCTCTTTATATCCGTCTTTAAGGGCGTTAACAAAAAATGTATTCTGGATGGGTCCAAAATACTACCGCACCTAGATAGCCTGTATTTTTTATTTATTTTTTCTTTCGGAAGTCCCCACGGATAACTCCCCCGCCGGAGCCGGAAGGGAAGGTTATGTCGGACTCGAACCGACTAAAACCGCACGCCGACTGTGTGTCGTGGTGCTAGGCCGGAGGTGAGGTTGTCATCGACATATCCCTCGCACCCCGGCTGCCTCAGGGCCATCCCTTACTGTCTAGCCCTCCTCGGACAGCTAGGTAGCCCTAACCCACTGAGCGACCGTAAACACACCTGGCCACGAACGCTTGCGTCGTCATCATTTTACCATGAGTAAAGTAAAGACAAGCCAAAAGTCCGCCAATCTCAGTGAGACAATTAACTAGCTAAGGCGTATCGATTGGCTTACTTTAGGGTACCGCAGGCACCTCATAAATATGTAGCTCTTGTACGGAACACGTATTGTTAACCGGGGAACGATTTATGGGCGTCTTCAGCCCTCGATGAGGAATATTAAACGTTTCACACTAAAACAAAAGGTTTGTTTACCCATGCAAGGAAAGAGGTTGGGTTAAAAATTCCCGGGTTAATACAGGTGGCGTTTTAGTTCCTGGTTTGATTTAGTATACTGGGAAGGCTTAAGTGTAAGCTGTAGAAGTCTGTATACAATTTATTAAAATTTTAAAGCAAAAAATAAATTATCAGTTCTAGATCTTCGAGCCCCCAAGTCTAATTTAATAGATTTTTTTAAAGGACACGTCAATTTCACTTCACCTCGCCTGATGTTAAGCTAAAGGCAAAGTCTCGGAAAGAGGGTCACCATCGTAAACATGTACCATGCTAACAGTGGTGGCACTAAGCTTGACGGCCTTATCAAATGCCTTTGCACGCCCCGCTTAAAGGACCCGGGGCTGTAGGAAGAAGGAAACACGTGAGCTGCAGGGAGTTCCAGGTCTTAATGGTGCAGCATAAGAATGAGTCACTGAAACGCTTGGTTTGAAAAATACCTATTACCTCTTACACGTAATCGGTAAAAGAGAACGATAGAATGCATTTTATTTTTAATTGAATAATTAACATTACAGCAGTAAGCGTCGGTACCTTAGTGGTGAAGGAGTCGGCCTTACGATCCAAAGGTCCCGGGTTCGAATCCAGGCCCTTACAGTACTGACGTGAACCCACTCCTAGCACAAGCAATTTAGCTTAGCTGGAGGGGTTAGAGGGAATATTAGTAATTTCGGTCAATATTCTTAAAAAAAAAAACAAAGATTTATTCTGTATAGACGGCACTTACACAACATTATTAAAAAAAATTTAAGGCTAGAGGACCACCGGCACCAATTCGAAACACGACCCCGACCTAAGAAGACCCCACCAAGAAAGTCAGTAAGATTTTTTTTTACAATCATTTACCTTTTTATTTCATTCTTACATTTAAACTTCATTTAAATTACAAACGATGTAAAGCTTTGGTATGGAAAAAGGGTTCATTTTTTAACTTTCAATTTTGGAAATCGAAGCATAACATTTTAAAAAAATATTCAATTTCAATTTTTCCTTAAATATTGGCCAGTACTTTTTAAATTAGGAATACGAATACCAACATGAAAGAGATTAGACTCCAAAAAAAAAAGAGTTTGTAGTTCACTATAACTTGAATTGAACTTGAAATCTTACTACTAGTAGTAACACCGGTAATTGAGTTACCCTTCTCACTACCAAAGTTGAAAGTTGTTAGAACAGTAAAAATAAATTACCCATGTTATTACCGAAAAATTAAAAAACCAAAAACCAAACAAAATTGACGGATTTGTTTTTTATAGAATTAACATGAATTAAAAAAAGAAAGAAACAGGAAAATACCAAAAAATTCCCATGAAATAAAAAAGAAAATTAATAGTGACCTTAATTTTTTTTATTTACCAAAATTATGTAATTCAATAATTTGTTAACCATTAAAGTAATTAGCTCAATTGACAGCCGTAGAAGACGCAGCGGGTATGGATTTGCTTCCCACTTAGTGCAAGTATTTGTATACTTCGGGATAAGTATCTTGGACCTAAATCGAGACGAACGAGGCCCTGGCGCACGTGACTTAGATTAGCTGAGATTAGATAAATCTTTATTGTTCTCCAATGATACAGAAAATGTATGGACAATGTATGAAATATGTACAAATGGCGGCCTTAACACTAAGAGCGATCTCTTACAGGCAACCTTTAAGAGATTTAGCGATACGTTTTGTACGACTAGTTTTGTAATAATCTATGATTGGGGATATTAAACTCCTCCATCTCTGTAGCACCCGTGTTATCCTTAAAAGATACCACAAGAAGCTTATACTGCGCGTATAGACCTTATGCATATTGCATAAATATGTCTCCATTTTTTTATTTTTTTACCGTGAGGTAAAATCCTGGATGTTATGCCGGACTCCTACCAACTAAAAACCCTCACGGTAACGTCCAACAGCCTATGGTTGGGAGCCCCGAGTAAGCCCTCGGAAGGATTGGTAATGTTTCCATACCTTTTTTTTTTTTTTTTTTTTTTTCGTGCGGAAATCCCCTCGGATACCCCCCCTGCCGGAGCCGGAAGGGGAGGTTATGTCGGACTCGAACCGACTAAAACCGCACGCCGACTGTGGGTCTTGGTGCTAGGCCGGAGGTGAGGTTGTCAAAGACATATCCCTCGCACCCCGGCTGACCCAGGGCCATCCCTTACGGTCTGGCCCTCCTCAGGAGGGGGGACAACGGTGTCCCCAACTCGCCCCCGGAATGGGGAGGCGCGCTATTTAGCGCGCCGCCGCCGTGGCCTGCTTCTGCTGGGGTGACAGGCGGCTCCACCCGTCATCCCCAGGCCCGCGCTCATGGGGGACGGAGGTCAGTCAGTGCCCTCCGACGCCCGAGTTGCCTGCGCGCGCGGGCGGCGCGATCCGCGAGTCTTTCTCGCTCGCGCCGCCTCTCCCGCTCCGCCGTCTCCTTCACGACCATTACCTGCTCGCTGAAGGAGACGCCGGCCGCCCACGCGTCCGCGCAGCGGACCATTGCTGTGAGCAGGGTGGCGAGGGTGAGAACTCTCACTCCCAGGGCCGCCACTAGCTCCCGCCTCGGTTCGGCCCATGCCGGGCACTCGGTGAGCGTGTGCAGCCCCGTGTCCTCGCTCGCGTCGCAGTGATGGCACTCGGACGTTGGCTCCTTTTCGATCCGACACAGATATCTCCCGAAGCACCCGTGCCCGGTGATGATCTGCGTCAGTCGATACGAGAGGCTGCCATGTGGCCTCTCGAGCCATTCCCCCATGATGGGCCTTACCGCCTCTATGACGGCATGCCCTGCGCGTCGTTGCTCAAGTCGTCGCTCCCACTCCGCCACCATGATCCCGTGGAGCCGGGACCTCTCGGCCCGAATGTCTTCGGGCTCGGGATCGTATCCCCGCTCCCGCGCCTCCTTACGGAACCGATACAGTGCCGCAAGGGATCTCGCTTCCAGGATCCACGGTGGCGATCCGGCTAGGAGACTCGCCGCTTCAAAGGATATCGTGCGGTACCCCCTAATGGCCCTGCAGGCCATCGTCTGCTGCGGCGCATGCAGCAGTTGCACGAACCTGGCCTGCAGGGCGTCCGCCCACACGGGGCACCCGTACAGGGCCATGGACCGCACGACACCCGCGTAGAGTCTCCTGCAGGAGTCCTCTGGGCCCCTCAAGTTGGGCAGCAGCCGCATCAGCGCGTTAGCTGACACCAACAATTTGGGGCGCAGACTTCGGAAGTGCTCTCCGAAGTCCCACCGACCGTCGAGTACGAGCCCCAGGTATTTCAACCGGGGCTTGATGTCGATGGGAGTACCTCCTACTGTCAAGCTGGATCCCGGGGGTGGCCCGCGCCGAGGACCATGAAAGAACAAGGCCTCGGATTTGTGCAGAGCCACCTCGAGACCCAGCCGCCGGATCCGATCCACGACTTGAGCAACAGCGGTCGTGGCCCTCTGGGTCGCCTCGCGGTGCGTAGCGCCACTCACCGTCACTAGCGTGTCGTCCGCGTAGCACGTGACGGTGGCCCCGAACGCGAGCTCACCGCGAAGCACCCAGTCGTATCCGATGTTCCACAGGAGCGGCCCCAGGACCGATCCCTGTGGGACACCGCACGACATCTCACGCCTACCGACGCCGGTCGCACTTGGGTAGATGACGGCCCTCTCCGTCAGGTACGCCCCGACTATGCGGCGGAGGTAGAGAGGCACATCGTGGTACACGAGCGCCTCCCTGATGCAACTCCAGGGTAAGGTGTTGAACGCGTTGGAGATGTCCAAGGACACCGCCAACATCACCTCGCCCCGGGCAACCGCATCCTCCGCCAGAGTCCTCACGCGCATGATGGCATCCACAGTGGAACGCCACCGGCGGAAGCCGTACTGAATGTCCGCTAGGTCCGGCCCCACTCTAGAGAGGTGCTCGACGAGGCGCTTGGCAATCACTCTTTCGAAGAGCTTGCCCACCTCGTCGAGCAACACTATGGGCCGGTACCCGGACGGCTCGTCCGCCGGGCGTCCGTCCTTGCGGATGAGGACCAGTTTCCCCGTCTTCCACATCTTCGGAAACTGGCCCCGCTCCAAGCATGCGCTGAGGAACCCTCGTAGTCGGGGTTCGAGACCGTCTTCTCCTAGAGCTAGGACCCACGCACGGCCTGGAATGCCGTCGGGTCCCGGGGCGGTGTTCTTCTTGGCTCTAAGCCGTCGCACCGCCAGCTCTAGTTCTACCCAAGTGACCTCGGGCACGTCGTCGTCAATAACCACGCCGGGCGCATCATGCGACCGAGGTGGCGGAGTCATCTGCGGCGGAACGTGTTCCGCCCGCGCCGGGAACAGGGATTCCACCACTCCTCCAAGCAGAGCCGGCTCGAGAACTTGGGTCAGGGGAGGGGCCCGGGGGCGCAGCTTTCCTCTTACCAAGTGGTAAGGCCGCCCCCATGGGTCCCGCTCCAGTGTCTCCAGCAGCTCCCTATAGGAAGCTGCCTTGGACCGCTTGATCTCCGCTCGGAGGGCATTCCTGGCCTCCCTGTATCCCTCTTGCAACTCCGCCACTAGGGGATCTGTGTCTGCGGGGCGGCTACGTCTCCTACGGAGCCTGGCCCACCGGCGGTGCGCGATCACGCAGGCTTGACGCAGCCTCGCGATCTCCGCAGTCCACCAGTAGACCCGGCGCCTCGGACTATAGGCTGGAGCCCTAGACATACCCGCATCGCAGACAACAGTCATGGCCTCCCGGAACCACGCCGCCTCGTCATCAATGTCGTCAGGCCTGTCCGGCACCATGGCCCAGGCCTGCACGGAGGCGGCTTCCAGGAGAGCATCCCTATTCAGTCCCCTAAGCACCCAGCGCGGCTCGCGTGGGGCCGGTGTGACCGGCGCATCACTCTCGGGAGGGGAGACATCAAACCGAACGTATCGGTGATCCGACAGTGTCTCCACCTCCACGACAACACGCCAGTCCCGCACACGTTGCGACAGCGAAGCGCTCGCGAATGAGAGATCAACGATCGAACTCGCCCCGCGCTCCGCCACCCAGAACGTGGCTTCGGCCCCGCGATTCTGAAGAACCAGACCGAGAGTAGCGGCCCAGCTCTCCAGAGCCCTACCTCGCGGGTTCGTGTGCCGGGACCCCCAAGCCTCAGACCAGGCATTGAAGTCCCCAAGTACAAGAACCGGGCGAGGGTGACAGGCATTGACGACGTCAGTCAGCCGCTCCAGCGACTGCCGATACTGCCCTATGCGTCGGTGTGATGCCGGCGTGAAGTAGACGGCCACGACCGCAATCTCCCCCACACGCGCCGCTACGATGCCATGCTCCCTTGCGATCACCACAAAGGGAGGGGCACCCGCAGCGGCGTTACGCACCAGTGCCGCCGATCCATCCAGGTCGACCACCCAGGCAGGCCCGGGGGGCCGGTGGGTGTACGGATCGGCGACAGCGGCGACGTGTATGGACCACTGTGCCATGCTCTGGATCATAAGAGCCTGAGCATCGACACCGTGGCCCACGTTCGCCTGCAGGATGCGGAGTTGGGGATCCATTATGGAACCATCTCCGCATCCCGCTGCGAACTATCGGCGGAACGCCCACCTCGTGGCTTCGGCTCCCCTCCGGTGCAGGCCTTGCTGCCAACCCGATGGTCGGCCGGTTTGCCCCCCGCTGCACACCTAAAACAGTGCAGCGGAGCCTCGCAACCACCGGCCCTGTGACCGGGCTGGCCACAGCGGAAGCAGCGGTCGCCGACCGTCACCTCCGCCGTGCACTGCACCCCCACGTGTCCGACCGACAGGCACCTAAAGCACCTAGCCGGTCGAGTCTGCAGGAGCTGTGCCCGCACCCCAACAACGCCGTCCACCACGAGGACCCGCCGATCAGCAGCCTTTTGAGCTGCCGCGATGGGGCAGCCGACAACTGCCGCCCCCTGTCCGCGACGGCCGTAGCGTATTGCTCCGACCTTAACCGCCTCCAGGGGGCAGCCCCCGGCCTCCGCCACGGTGGCCCGAATTTCTTCGGCCGTGATGGAGTCGTCCAGGCCCGAAATACGCAGTTCTGCGCACTTGATGGGCCTGGACACCCGGACGTCAGCTGCGTCCAGCGTCTCCCTTAGCTGAGCCGCTATGGCATCAGCCTGGGGACCGCTGGAGGCGCCAGGGACCTGGATGAGGCGGGCCCCCGTCCGAGTCTCCGTGACTCGGAGGGGCTTCGCCAGCTTAAGAGACCTCATATCTATGAGGCCTCTGGCCCGCCTCACCAGGTCGGGGTATTGCACGCCCCTCTCCGCGGCCTCCGGCGTCATCGTCAAGACGACAGCCGTGGTGCGGGGGACGCGCAGCCTTCCCGGCGCTCCCTTCGCGGCAGCCTCGGCCTTCTTGGCCTTTTTGGCTGCCCTCCTCTTAGCGTTCCGCCTCTTCCGGGTTTCGCCGACTACCTCCCAGCCTCCTGCCGGTGAGGCACCTGTAGAGGCAGTCGGGGCCGGAATCGAACCTGGGGCCAGGGCTGGGGCTGGGGCAGAGGACGTCTTCCCCTTGCCCTTCCCCTTTCCCTTGCCCTTGGACTGGGCGCCCTGCGCGGCAGCGGCCGGAGCAGATGGCACAGCGGATGAGCTGCTGGCCGACTCCTGCGGGGTCCCCGTCGCTGCTGGGCGACCCCTTTTCACTGCTCCGGCATACCCTGTAGGCGACGCCAGGGGCGGACGGCGGATAGAGTCCATGATGGACTCCAATCCGCGCTTTGTCCGCTCCTCATGCGCCGCTTGCCGCGCCTCCTGCGCCGCCTGCGCTGCCTCCAGCCACCTTTCCATGGCGGCCAGAGCCGCCACGACGGCCGCCAGCGGGTCCGCGGGCTGGGCCGGCATCAGCACCGGCGGCTGCGGTCGGACAGGCGATGACGGTGGCGACTCCAGCCGCAGCGGTGACCTCGACCGCACCGGCGACACCGACCGCACCGGGGATGCCGGCCGAGCCGGCGGCTTCGGCCCCGCCGGCTGCGTGACTGGCTTCCGCCCCGCCGACCGCGTGACGCGCACCTCCGGCAGCCCAGCGACTATCTTCTGCAGGTCCGCAAATTCGGCCGCCATCTTGGCCATCTCCTTGCGGTACTCTGCCGCCTGCCGCTCGGAGCTCTCGATGAGCTCGACCTGCCGCCTGCCCAGTTGAGCCCGGTCGCTGCGCGACTCAGCCAGCTCCGCTCTCAGCAGGCCAAACTCATCGACGAGGCGCGTCGTCGCCTGTCGCAGCCGGATCTCTTCCGGCCCCAGGGACCCGGTACGGGCCCCTAACACAGTCTCCAGAGCCTCTAGTACCTCCCTAGAAGTAGGGTCGGTACGAGGCATGGGCGCCGCCGAGGTGGAGGGACTCGGCGGCACTTCAGCGTCCCTCAGGGCCGGGACCCGTGAGGAGGGCGTTTGAGGGGTGGCCCTCTTGCCACCCCGCGTTTTTCCCCTGCCGATCATTGCAGCCTTGGGCGGGGGGGAATTTTCGCTCCCGCTGCCGTCGGTGGAGGACGAGTCAGTCACTGTGACTGCCGTGTCTGTCTCAGCCCTCCGTGGAGGAGGAACTTTCCTATCGCCGTTCCTCCTCCGTGCAGATTTCCGGGTCTGCAGACCCACCGGGCTGTTGGCCCTGCTCCTCTCTGTGGCGGTGTCGAATTTATCCGTCGCCGCCGCGACGCTCTTGGACGCGACCTCCGCGTCATGGCGCTGCGCGACCTCCGCGCAGACTGTTTCGCTAGGTAAGGGGGGGGTTTTATGTGTATTAGAAGTATGCATAAGGTTCCCACGAGCATGAGACGAACTATACTACACTTTCCGGGTGACGCTCATTCCGAAAAGCGGGGTAGATACTGTGGAGGTCCCCTGGTGTCCACAGGTTTTAATCGACTTCGCTGTCGGGTTTTAGAGACTTTTCCTTGTCGCGGGCCGGCCAATTAAGGCAAGCCCCGCGGCCTCCAGGATACCGGCGTACCGAGTGTGGCTAGCACTCAGATCGTTGTCGATATCTAGGAGGTTACGCGACGCGGGGGAGCAGCCAACTCTCCCAACACCGACGGTGGCACGAGTGCCTGTCGGCCCCTGCGCGAGCAGTGGACCGGCCCGTCCCTGGATCTCACGGAACCTTTGCCTCTCCCCTGTCCCCTCTGAGAGCAGAGGGATACTGGGAGCGACTAGCGGGAACCGGATCTCTCTCCGCGGGCCTTGAAGCCCCGCCACACCACGACCCCGTCTGGGTCAGCTAGCCCTCAAAAGGGCTGTTTGAACGGAAGGAATCCTGCGGATCCCTTCCCGCGGGCCTTGCAGGCCCGCCATACCACGACCTCCTCGTGCAATGAGGTCGGCCGTTGGGTTATTCGTCAACGGCCAACAGAACTCCTAAGGTGGGAGTCTGTTAGCCGTTGTCCAGGATGCACCAGCCCCTCCGCTTCCGCTCCCCAGGACCGCAGTCCAAAGGGGGAAGAAACGGAAAGGCCAACGTGGAGGTTACCCAACCCGCACCCCAATGTTTCCATACCTTGGAGAGCACGTTAGCTGCCGGGCCCGGTTGTCATACGAGCATCTATGGCAGTCATTAAGGATAGTTGGGGCCCTAAAAAGTTCAACAACTTGGCAGGTTAGCAACTTTTGTGGGCAACAATTATCGATATTAATAACTCGTAAACTTGTCAAGCCCTTTTAGTTCAAAAGTTTTTCTTTTTGATTTTTTTTAATTTTAAATATAAGCACTATTTGACTACAAGGGAGGGGGAAAGCTTCCCTGTAACAAAACTTTCAAATACATTTCAAAAACAGATCCCTTCACCAAATTAATGTAACATTTTTTTTATTCAATGGAGGGGACTTTGAATTGAAAAAATGAGACATTTTTTGGATGGTACCCAAACTCTAAACCTCTAGTCGATCGGATCAGTAAGCGTCGATAGCTCAATGGTCAATTGGCTCAATTCAATACTATCAAGAGGTTCAATCTTCCAATCTTACAACCGCTTATTTGCGAAGCAATTTAGTTAAGCTTACACGATAGGGTCGAAAAGGACAATATTAGTAATTTTGGTTATTTACTAATATTAATTGAAAAAAATAAGATTTAAATGAATGAAAATAATGTTTAAATGTAGTATTAGTTTACGCTTACTGTTTTCCATAAAGAAAGCCGTTACCATAGTTTCTCGCAAAGAATAGGATGTCATTTCACTTGCATATAGGAAAAGGGAGCATAAATTTATATAGGAAACAGGAAAAGAAGTGACGTAGATGTACTTTAAATATACAGTCGTTATAATATGCTATCTTTTTTGACAATCCATTATCTGAACGAGCTCATTAAATTAAGAATGGTAAAAGAGCGGTAAAAATTGCGTCGGTCCTTATTTTATAGTTTTTATTTATTTTTAACCATCCACCCAACCTATGATAGTAACTGATTTGACTATTAAATTTTATGACGTCACTAAATCTTTTTTCATACAAGTTACCTTATAACTTATCCTTATAGCCTCGCACGAGCATTTTTGCTGCTGACAGTACCAAAGTAACTGCGGCTAAACTTATGTCCGCTCTACACGTTGGTGAATACAGTAGCGGACGTGTAGATCAGGGGATTGCGCTATTTTTTATGTATGGCGCGGCATAGACGGGTGTGTTGGCCACTATATTCGCCAATGTGTAGAGCGGACTTTAAGCTAATACAAAACTTATTACTTATTTATGTCATTTCTTTTTGCAATTAAGAGTTATTAACACCCATATTTCACCAATCTCCGTATTCGGTCCCACTTAATTGACAGTGGAGCTATCACCGTTTACCGGGCACTTTTATTGACCAACGTCACTTGATTTAATATTGTCAACGTCAATAATAAGTCGACATCCAGACGAAATCGCCAGACAAAACTTACTTCTCATTAAATATTCACATACATCCTTATCAAATTTATTATGTACGTGTTTATCATACACAAAACTACAATACATACGTAAGCACTGCTCAGCTAAATACAAATTACTATTTTCTCCAATTTTCCGGGATATTTTCCCAATAGTTGACGCACGCACACTTTCAAACCATAAAAGTTCGTCCATGTGTGTGTATATGTCGAAATTAGGGGGTGTTTTGGGGTGTTAGGAGCTTCTAGGGGTGTTAGGAGGTAGTGGGGAGTTCGACTGTTAAACTAATTATTGTGAGCAGCCCGCGGGGGCGCTACTAAGATTTTTCTACAGCCCACGAGATGAACGCGTGTGGGTAACGTATGTATGGATACATATGATTGTGTGTTAAGATTAATATTTTGTAATAATAGTACGTTTCTTTGGGCAGTTTATTGATTAAACGTATCGCCTTTGGGAGTTAAGGTTTCCTGTTAAGATAAGTAAGTATTTGTTGCAATTTACCAAGGAGACTTCTAGGCCGAGTTGCTATGAAAACTAATTTTTAAATTGTTACGGTACACTGAAAAACATTCAAAGCCAATGAGCTTAATGTATATCAATGTCCAAAGCAATGCAAATAGTTTCCTTATAAATACATATTTGCACTGACAAGAAATCGAACCCACATTACCGCTACGCTACCAAGATCGTCCGTTATTGCATTTGGTTGCTATGAAATATTAATATTTGGATTTTAAAGAATGCCTTTCGGGCGAAGAACTTAACACTCTACTTACTAGCGGTCAGCGTTAAGCAATAAGTGGTAACGCAAGCGATATTACGTCTTTATCCTGCAAGAACTCGCTCCATCAATCTCTCGAACGTCGCCGGCGCGTTGTAAAGGCCGAAGGGCATTACCTTGAATTGCCAGAGTCCTTTACCGGTAGTAATCAATCAATTCATTTATTTGATTCGATTATTGTTACAAAGATAGTACCTTTCTAAGTATTTAATTGTCCAGGACTTTGACCCAAAATGGCAGAATCGAGACCCAGGTAAGTATTTTAAACTTGATATAATTTTTTATTCCACCGGGGTGGTTCTCGGTATCTCCACCCCATCTCTTCCTGTGGGTGACGTAGAAGGTGACTAAGGGATAGGGGCTGTTCTCTGTCTGACAGTCAACATACAGCCCGTTACTAAGTGCCCACTTGTCGGCAATAGGCTCGCCGAAAATCATAGTTGGTGAAATGTGGGTGTTAATACACCCCTGCCTATCCCTTTTGGGTTTTACAGGCGTGAGTATTATATACATTTTTTCAATACGCAGGCCTTTCTCTCTGCGTGGTAGGCAGAGACAGTCAGCCACCTGTTTATGTTCCTACACTTCACAAGATTCCTTAATATTTATTTAACATTTCATGTAAACCTGACATTTTATTAACATAAATAAAAAACTTATTTTGAAATAAAACGACATCTTTTAACAAAATCTCAGAAGGTAATCTATAGAGTTTGAAAATAATACCACTGTTATTATAAATGGCTACTATAATATTAACTTATTTCAATTAGTTTTAAATTACATGAAAAAAACTAGTAATGATGCATAATCAGTCTGTAAATGTTCCCATAATTGTGGGTAACCTTGATTGGGTACACGCAACCGACATACCCTCACCGTTCTAGTGTATTATTCTGCTTGACAATGAGTTTCAATCGCATCGACAGCCTCTGTAGCGTGGCGGTAGTAAATTCGACTGCGAGTTCAGCCGCGATGGAGTTAGACTGGAAAAGCAAAACCCAGACGCCCAGATGAAAACTTTACATGCCACACAAGGATGATAAATAAATTTCAATAACAGTCGTAACGTGATAAACGGTTAACATCAGCGCCCTCACTAACAGTCTACCTCGAGGGAAAACAGCATTTGCGTGAAAGAGCGGGTCGAGAGACGGTACTCGTTTTTAACAGCATCAGGATTGCGCGGCAGTATACACACACGCAAACCGCAAGATTTTGGGCGAAAGAGAGGGAAAGATTGTGCGATCAGCGTTTCCCTCTGAACTGTCGTGCTCGCGCAATCGCGTCTTTTGTTTCGCGTGTTCTACACCTACGAATTTCGCGAGCGTGCTCGTAAATGCGCGTGATTAATCGAGCATGTTCGACAATACGCAAAGTCACCGAAGCTTTATCTAAATGGAATAAGGTTGATATCATTAAAACTTTAAAAACTGCTCACGTAGTTTGCGGTTGCTCGGTCTGCGCTGACCTATACGTCAGAGAAATCCGCGCGGAATCTTGACGCTCAGAAAGGCATGATTACGTTATCGTTTCAAGGCGCCCATTGAAGATAGAACTGATGTAAAACTGAACCAACTTAAATGTGGCGGTTAATACAGTGTAGTTATGTTGTTGTTAGTCAAGCCGAATAAGGGCTCTGTACGTAAACGTTAAGGTTATTTTAGTCGAAGAAGAATTAATTAATAATTTATGAATTAAAACTTACCCTTTACAGCAAAAAAGAACTTTCAAAGAACGTGTGTTTACGTTTTTTTTATATAGGACACCTCGCCTGATGTTAAGCATCAAAGGCAAAGTCTCGGAAAAAGGGTCTCCATCGGAAACATGTAGAATAAAACAATAAAAACATAAAACATAAATAGAAACATTTTAAAAATTAAAATTTCAATATACACGGGCGGAGTTAAAGTCAACAGCTAGTCCTATAAAAACACGAGAAACCAATACACAAAGCAACGCAAATCTAAAAACCCCAGCGCAAACAATCGCAAGCTTTATCATCAATTTAACGGCGGTTGCGCACGCGCCGCCTACGTCACGAGACGGGGATACCCGTCCTTTGAACGTCATCGCGTCATAGACAACTAAATCATTCATACCGCGAGAAGTTACGCAAATTGTATGGCTATCTCTGTCATATAATTGTGTATGTCTGCTGTTAGAAAGAGATGGGTATACAGACAAATTTGGCAGTTTTTTATAATTTATTCAACATTTTCTAATAGTGACGTTCTTGGAATTACTTGTTTTTTTTAAGGTCACTTATTGACTAGTGTTGGGTTTGGTTGTGCAATTCTACATATTATGATGATGATTATATCATACTAGCAGTTGCTTTAGCTACGCCCGCGTGGAAGGATTCCGTTCCCGTTCCGAATAACGGGAAGTTGGGTCTTAGACATCAACCGGTTTGATTACCACTAAGTACTTTGGAATGATTTATTTGACTTTTACGGTTTCGTATTCTTGTGAGATGTGATCCAAGGCCCGTATTCTAGAATGACACTCAGCCTAAATCGCGATTTATCCGAGGACAGATCGTAATAGACAGTTTGATCGTTTGACATATTGCCTATACAATCTGTCCTCAGATAAATCGAGATTCAGACTGAGTGACCAGCTGTTGCCCGTGGCTCACGTGGATGTGGGTTATCGCGACGAAACATATCCTATGTTAACACATAGGATATGTTTCGTATCCAGAGTGTCAGCTAACTCCATACCAAATTTTACTGAAATCGGTCCAGCGATTTAGACGTAAAAGAGTAACAAACGTCCATACTTACAAATTTTCGCGTTAGCTGGTGCCCGTGACTTCGTCTACGCAGGTTAGTACTGCTCCGTTCCCTTGAGTAGTAGCGGGATGATATATAGCCTATGTGTTATTCTGATGTATAAGCTATATTATTGTAAAGTTTCATGAAAATCCATTCAGTAGTTCCATCCATACTCACAACTTTGGCGTTTATAATATTAGAGGGAACTATTGGCCCGTAGATGAGCCGTGCTCACTACACAGTGCAAACTAGACCCAAAAATTGTGTTATGGGCTCTAGAATGTTGCATCACACATACTATATCCCCATTTATTTACAGGTTCGAGTGTATTTATTCAAGCATACAGATATTTTCATTCAGCGAGAATCAAACGCGTGACCTCCGTACGTAACAGTCGTAAACTCTACTATTGATAGTAAGTAGGTGTGATATAATAATCATAATGTCTTTATTATTTAAGCTGACCCGACGAACTTCGTGCCGCCCATTTTTTTCCGCCCGCGGGTGTCTATTCCCGTTCCCGCTGCACCCTCTGCTTTATTAAGCGTATATTATACATATAAACCTTCCTCTTGAATCACTCTATCTGTTAAAAAACCGCTTCAAAATCCGTTGCGTAGTTTTAAAGATTTAAGCATACATAGGGACGGACAGACAGCGACAGACTTTGTTTTATACTATACTAGCATTTGCCCGCGGCTCCGCCCGCGTGGATGTCGGTTATCGCGACCAAATATAGCCTAGTCCTTTCTCATGGTCTAATCTACGGAATCTACCCCTATATCAAATTTCATCAAAAGCGTAACATACAGACAGACAGAGTTACTTTCGCATTTTTATATTAGTGTGGATAGTGATACTACTAGGTATTTGCTATTATTTACGCTGCTATAAATCGCTATTTATTAATTCTACTTAACTAATTATGTTACTTGACTAATCATTACATAATGTTACCGATTCTGAGTAATACTTATCAATCTATTCTGTACTAATATGTAGTTTATTTTACATAACAGTAATTTATATAGTTAATGAGCAGGAAGAGCGAGGCATTCCCATCACAAGTGTCCATGACTACTTACTGGGAAGCCCCAACAATGTATAAACTAGGATTTTTAATAAATAAACGATTATTTATTTATTTAATGATAAAATAGTTATCTTAATGATAATAATAATGGTAATACTCCTTGATACGGCGCCCATCGTGAGGAAGTTACTTTCTCTGGAGCCCTAACCACCGGTAGCTTGGTCCCTGTACCCGATACCGGTGGAGCACTATTTTTTATATTTTTAAATATATGTTTTATTTTTTATATGTATTTAAAAATGTAATCAATATCGTAATACTATATTAATAATATTAGAATATTAATAATATTCTACAACATTCTAGACCCATGGTAAGCGTAGTTGAGTAGCTTGTGTTATGGAATCTAGAATGCGGATAAACATACTTATACTCCATTTGTTTAGGTATTTAAAAAAAGGTAAACAAATCATAAAAAGGGTTCTTCTATAGAGGCATTTTTCGTTCCGAAATAAAATAAAACCAAAATAAAATCATTTTAGAACTTAAAATCCATTTCTATCTTATATGTTTCTATATTTAACTACTCGGTTTAATATTAAGTTGCAATTATTATTTCCTAAGCTGAAAAACTATAATAACTATATTATTTAGAAAGATTTTTAAAAACTATTGCACTGTGCCTACCAGAAAGAAACTAAAAAGACAGATATTCAAAACAGTTTTTTCCAGATCGCGCCATATACGTGCGTGACTGTCAAAGTCAATTCGCAGTTTGTAATTTGTATTTATTGTTATTATTCGGTACCAAAAAGAGCTGCGAAGAGCATGTACTGAAAGAAGTGGAGAAGATGACATCCCTAGATAAGATAATTGACGACACCTATGATCGCTTTGTAATTAGTGTTGGTCCTTTGCGCTATGTATGTCTAATACGCAGTTCACCTAGCTCGCGTTATGACTAGTCAAAAGGATAAGTAGGCATAACGCTAGTTGGACTTACTGCGATACAGGTTAGAACAGAGGAAGACAAAAAGAGTCCTAGACCTACTGCATTACAGTTCATCAGCGAGGAAAAGAAGGCGATAAGAGATTAAAACACTAGCCCTTTAAAAATTATGTTTATATTGAAAACTGAACTTAAATGAATGCCCAGTAGTAGTATACTTATACTAGGACATGCTAATTAATGACTGTGAATATTAATAAGATCTTTAAGCTATTGAAAATGATATTTAGTCATAACGCGAGCAAGGTGAAGTGAGATTTAGGCATTTGTCGAAAAAGTCCTTATGCGAAAATGGCAAACAGCTCTATAGGTATACGTCCACTTAGGCTTAAAGCTATTGAAAATGACATTTAGACATAACGCGAGCTAGGTGAACTGCGTATTAGACATACATAGCGCAAAGGATACATACTAGTATTTTTGTGCATGTTTATGGGCAACATAAAGACTATATTTACCTTATTAAATAATTTTAAAATGTATAATATTAAACTGACACGTTCAACACATTCACAAAATTATAATAACAATCAAAGTGATTTCAATTTCAATCACTGAATAAAATTTTAGTCTGAGTCCGAAGAACTATCACCAACACCCTTTGCGCTATGTATGTCTAATACGCAGTTCACCTAGCTCGCGTTATGTCTAAATGTCATTTTCAATAGCTTTAAGCCTAAGTGGACGTATACCTATAGAGCTGTTTGCCATTTTCGCATAAGGACTTTTTCGACAAATGCCTAAATCTCACTTCACCTTGCTCGCGTTATGACTAAATATCATTTTCAATAGCTTAAAGATCTTATTAATATTCACAGTCATTAATTAGCATGTCCTAGTATAAGTATACTACTACTGGGCATTCATTTAAGTTCAGTTTTCAATATAAACATAATTTTTAAAGGGCTAGTGTTTTAATCTCTTATCGCCTTCTTTTCCTCGCTGATGAACTGTAATGCAGTAGGTCTAGGACTCTTTTTGTCTTCCTCTGTTCTAACCTGTATCGCAGTAAGTCCAACTAGCGTTATGCCTACTTATCCTTTTGACTAGTCATAACGCGAGCTAGGTGAACTGCGTATTAGACATACATAGCGCAAAGGTTGTCATTGACGGTTGACTATCTCTGAAATCCACCATTTTTCTTGTTTACCTTTTTTTAAGTACCTAAACAAATGGAGTATAGATATATTTTTTTGGAAATACATACATATTACACATAGAAAACACCCAGACCCATATTCATGCATACAAATATTTGCACTGAGCGGGGATCGAATCCGCGCCTTTTTCTAATTTTTGTAATTTTGTTTTTACTGTGTGCACACGTTATTATGTTACAATCCAGTATGAACCTGCATTTTTTTTTATAATTTTTTTAAAAAAGATTGTAATGTGTTTTGTGCGCCTCAATAAATAAATAAAAAAAAAAAAAAATTAACATTATTTTGTAATAGACGTTTCTCTTCTCCAGTCATCGTAGTCATAACAAAACGAATAATGATAGAATCTCTTATTACTAGTTCTATAGAATTCATCATCTTTTTCATCTTAGCGTTAATCTCAGTCTCATCCAAAGTTTTTCAACTTGGAATCTTGGATCCGCGTTACCAGTCTAACTGCGAATTTGGCTAAACTTCGATATTTTCTGTGTCGCTTCACAGCTCTGCCACCTGACCTCCACAACCCAACGGCGATATCGAAGCATTGCAGCTAGACCAGTTGTTGGACTTTTGAGGGCTCCAACTACCCGTAACGACTGCCATAGATGTGCGTATGGCAACCGGGACCGACGAAACGTGCTCTGTGCACGACCAGACCAATGCAAATACCCATATTCATGCATACAAATACCTATATTCATGCATACAAATACCTATATTCAGCGGGGAATCGAACGCGCGCCTCCTGACTGACGTAAAATTCTTCGTGACTTTTTTGATGTCAGATTCTTAAACTAAGTTTACCACAGCTTCCTAGACACCTTTTTTGTTTTTTTTTTTCGTGCAGAAATCTCCTCAGATACCCCCTCTGCCGGAGCCGGAAGGGTAGGTTATGTCGGGCTCGAACCGACTAAAACCGCACGCCGACTGTGGGTCGTGGTGCTAGGCCGGAGGTGATGTTGTCTTCGACAAATCCCCGGCTGACTCGCTTCCGAATAAACGGTGCAACAAATTCCACTGCGGCATTTTCCAGACGTCCGTCAGTTTTTTTTTATAAAGGACCCGTCAATTTGACTTCACCTCGCCTGATGGTAAGCTAAAGGCAAAGTCTCGGAAAGAGTGTCACCGTCATAAACATGTACCATGTTAACAGTGGTGGCACTCAGGTTGACGGCCTCATCAGATGCCTTTTCCCGCCCCGCTTAAAGGACCCAAGTTGATTCTTTGGGGGTTTTCTTAAGACTATCATTTCATTCTTATTCTATCATTCGATTCTTCACACTCTATCAAGCACTAAACTAATTTGTTAATATTGTTTACATACCATAAATTTACAATAATGACAAGAAAAAACAAACATCTTGATATCTTTTGCTAATGGCGGCCATAATCTACGTACTCATTGCTCAGAATAGTAAAAATTAAAAGAGTACAAAGCGACTGCGACAGTACAGAGAAAAATATAGTGTATTTGTAATGTTATTAAGGTCCATTTTTCTTTGAAAAGTATCTCACACTTACAATACTTTGATTTTCAACCACATGTGTACAGGCGACTACAAGTAATTACAGAATAATTTTATTATTCTATAGTGCATTTATTATGACGTTTAGGGTCATTTTAGCTTGAATAGTCGATGGTGTTAACAACCTTTTGGGTTTTTAAGGTACTAGGTATGTATTACTAAAGACACATGTTCATTATGTCCGGTTGAATGGACAGTATGGACAGTTACCGTTACGCAAATTATGAGTCATGTACGGCACATGCTAGACAGCTGGTTTCCTATATTACTTCTAAAGTAGCAAGCAAACAAACACTGGTGCTCGTGTTAGTGATAAGTAAGTTAGCACATTGCAAGGTTAAGCAATACTAGCGAGGTTAGTCTTAAGATGGGTGACCGTTCTTAACATATTGGGACCTCTCCGTGCCTCTGACAGCACGTTAACCTGTCCGTCCCGGTTGCCATACTTTTATATATCTTTTATAAGTACAGGGTGTATTTTTGAAACGGGGTAGTAAAGGCTAAAGGCACTGTTTCAAAAATACACCTTCATGGGTGTATTTTTGAAACGTTTTTTGAAACTGTTGGAACGGACTTGGGTTTTTTTTGACAATTGTTTTTATGGGATTATGATTAAAAATATATAAAAATTAGTATGAGTTACTTAATAACATCTTTAAATGGTACGAGTTTTCGGGGTTTGAAGACGGAATAATTCGATAGATCAGCGTTATCTAGTAATTGGATTAACTCTGTTTGTTTATTTATAAACAAAACAGCAGATTATTAATTATTAAATAGGTTAATAGAGATAACCCTTTATTTCTCGAACAATTAACATTATCAGCTTATGTATTAATATAAACCCCACGAGGAGGAAATTCCCAGTGTTTTCTTAAATACAACATTATAAAAATATATATATATGTATATATAATAAATAAGTGCCCGGTTAATGGCAATAGGCTCGCCACCTATTACATTGGGACCTAAACATAAACTGGCGAAATGTAGGTGCTAGCACCTCTGCCTAACCCCTTCGGGGAATACAGGCGTGAGTTTATGTTATGTTATGTATGTAAAATAATGTAAACGGGAATTAACGCGAGACCTTCGGGACAAGCCAACCTCACCTATTACACAAGTCGGTGTTCCTGCTGACTCATGGACGATGTTCAACAGGCTTTCTTCTTAGGATGGGGAGGTTAGATGGCAGTTGCTCGGAAAAATAAGCGATATCAAGTGAAAGAGTAAGGAAACCAACCCTGTGTTTCAATGGGGAAGTCTTGCATGTAACGGTAAGTAACGCTGTAATTATGAAGAATAGTGATAAGAAGAGACAAGATAAGAAAAATCTTTACACTCATAAATTTTAGTAGATGTACGGGCAACATAATGAGAAATGTACAATTGACGGCCTTATCGCTACAAGCGATCTCTTACAGGCAACCCGCCCCTAGAGATCTATTTTAAATGATTTCTTTTTGTGAAGGAAGATATCACTGGAGTAGCCCATATTGTGGTATGCAAAAAATGAAAAAAAAAAAGCATCAGTTACATGATTTTTTCTTTTTTTTGTTGGTTTACGTTGGTAAGTTTGCGACAACCGGGGTGCGAGGGATATGTCGAAGACAACCTCACCTCCGACCTAGCACCACGACCCTCAGTCGGCGTGCGGTTTTAGTCGGTTCGAGTCCGAGATAACCTCCCCTTCCGGCTCCGGTGAAAGAGGTATCCGAGGGGATTTCCGCACGAAAAAAGGGTAAGTTTTCAATGGCACTTTTTACATGACAGTAGCCTGGAAAGTCTGTTCCCCAGTCACGCCCATTTATCACCAGGTGTACCACCATACAGGAGAAGTTGGCTCCAAACATATTGAAGGGGCTCCAAAAACACCCACGAATTTGTAACGGCATTCTCTTGAATAACCCATTTCAGAGATGTTACAACAATATTAAAGAGGTTTTACCCACTTATACTATGTGGTTAGTACATACGTACTAACCACATAGTTAAAAAGATAATAAAAAAAAACATACATAAACCCCATACACACGTAAACCCCCGTATTAATATGTAGCGAACATGAAATGAGACGTCACTTGAAAGTTCATCTGAACATTCCCAAAACCACAGATGGCATCGAACCAACAATTGGCTAGCTACAATTCATCAGGGTAGACTTTAGAAAGAACTTTTGCAGGAGGTAGAAAGATGAGAGAGAGAAGATGGAATATTTATTTTAGCTTGTGGGTACAGTTTTGTGGGTACAAAATGGAAGCACTCATCTTTTGAGCTCAGAAAAGGTTTAGCGTCCTGTCTGGATTGTATACATTTAGCTATAGTCATTGTGAATCTGTCCCGGAGTTTTATAAAAAACAACTCCATTGACCTGATTGTGTTTCTCAAATAAGATTTAAATATGAGCAATTAGCTGGTGCCCACAGTCTGTCTGCGTAGGATTAGTATTTCGAGTAGCTATGATATAGTTATTTAAACAGCAACAGAAATAACCACACTGTGACTTCTGCATATATGCCGATACCGGCCGAATTTGTTGACATTAATGATCACTGCTCCGTTCCCTTGAGTAGTAGCGTGATGATATAAAGCCTATGTGTTATTCTGATGTATAAACTATATTATTGTAAAATTTCATGAAAATCCATTCAGTAGTTTTCATGTCAAAGAGTAACAAACATCCATCCATACCATACTCATAAACTTTCGCGTTTATGATATTAGTAGGAAAATTTTCTGAAATACATTACGTCTTATAGCATCAGTTATCTGTCATTGAAAGTCTCGTTGAAATTGGTTGAGCTGTTTTAGAGGTTAGCCAAGTCCAACAGAAAGACGGAAACTGAGAAGTTTAAAAACTAAATGATTATTTAAGCATTTAGTATGCGAATTTGCGCGGGATTTAAACCCGCGATCCTTCTCTTACAGGGATACTTTTGACCACTAAGCTACCAGAGAGGTCTGTTAACTTATTGGTCAAAAGCATTCTCCCTGTAAGAGAAGGATCACGGGTTCAAATCCCACCTCTGGACCGATCACAAAATGTTTCCTTTCTAATATATATTTCCTTGTCTTCTGTATAAACATATAACCATTTGCATATTAAGTTGTTTGTTTTACACTAGACATTTTTTTAACACCTAGACACAAAGGAAGCATCGCCCAAATAGCTTGTAATATGAATTCTATAATTGGGATAAACATACTCGGACATACATTATGTACCTACCTATGTATATGTTCCTATCTAAAATCACCTGTAGGACAGGAATCAAACCCACAACCACCAACTCACCGACCAAAACCGCCTTGAATAAAGAACACCTTTTTACCTCACACAAATAGGTACCCCCTAAAAACGTTGCCTCTTGACGGACCGGACACCTACAAGCCACAATGAAATTGATGACGTCACCTCTGACGTCACGACACCCAATTTCCCGACCCCGCCTCGATATAATAAAGTCCGATTGCACTTTTATTGCTGGCCCCATCTATGGCGTATCATACCGGAGCTATTTGCTTAATTTTTACTACCATTTTGATGGTAAAATGTATTATTATACTCGCTGAGGGGCTAAGTGGTAGGATAACACAAGGTTAAGCAACTCTGGTCAAGTCAATTTTAGGATGGGTTTTTTTTTTTTTTATCGTGCGAAAAATCCCCACGGATACCACCCCCACGGAGCCGGTGGAGGCGGTTATGTCGGACTCGAACCGACTAAAACGCACGCCGTCTTGGGTCCTTGGTTGCCGGAGGTGAGATTGCCAAAAGCATATCTCTCGCACCCCGGCAGACCCAGGACCATCTCTATCGAGATGGCCCCCTTCGGGTTGTGGGGACCACAGTGTCCCCATCTAGCCCCGGTTACGGGGAGGCGCATTTTGCGCCGCCGCCGCGGATTTTAGGATGGGTAACCGTTCTTAAGACTTCGTTGGTCCCGATTGCGATACCGACATCAATGGCAGTTGTTACAGGAAGTTGTGAGTCTTAAAAAGTAGAGAGACTGACTATAGTACCTGCTTTGATATCGCTAATGGGTTGTGGAGGTCATATGGTATTCGCTTCACGGAAAAATATCACAGTTTAAGCGCGTCTCACTCCACACGGGCGGAGCCGTGGGCAAAAGCTAGTGTGAATATAAAAACTATTCTAACTTACATACTAATACAGAACTGATAGCTAAGATAGTTTGAACTCTAGATTCTTACAACTTCAGAAATATATTAGGTTAGAATGGCATTGTATAGAAGACAACTTTCTCACTTAAATAATAATCACGAGACATAAGAAATGCCTCCATTTTTTATTCTAGAGTTGGAAATAGCACAAAATGCCATATTGACGTCATTTTTATTACCGATGTTATCACAAGCTAGAATTAAAAGTATTTTATTTTTATTTTATTTTATTTTAATAAGTATAGAAACAGAAAACAGATTGAGATTAAATACATATACATTATTTGCTTACACTATCTAAATCTGATGTCCACTTATATGTATACACAGCGTTTTAAGTGTTAAACAGTTACGTTAAGACATGCATGCGATAATAGAATAATAGAGTACTGAGTAAGCGTTCGAAAGTTCCTGTCTCATAGGACAGGAATTGTCTTCAAAGTTGGCACTCATTTCCCGCTAACTTAACCGTTCTATCCTAACATGTCTGTACTCACAACTATGTATTAAGAATTTTGATATTCAGATCATTTTAATTAATTTTCTAGATGGCAATGCAGCCAGCTTTCTGGGTACGTTACCAGTCGGCGACGATGCGGAGGAATTTCACAACGCATTGTGTATATAAATATTTATATTTTTATTATCATTACATTATTTTTTCTAAATTGTACCTATTAAGTGTATTTTTCATTGTTGAACAATAAAATTTCTCGTTAATAGAGATATACTATCAAATAAATTGAAAGAAATATAAAAAAAAAAAATCTAGATAATATCAATTTGATGTACTGTACGATCCCTTTTTGCCACTGAAATTAAAAACCTTACATGAGTGATAAGTGATAAGATTGCTATTTTAGTCTATAAAGGCCCGCATCGAAAATGAGATGAAATTACCTATTTATTTCTAACGGTATGTAATTACAGGAAAATCCTATCACATTACGTCAATATTTTCCCAGTGGTGATACCACATATTAATTCCACCGTGGTACCTATCACCACAGATAATTTAATACACTAGCTTTTGCCCGCGGCCCCCTTTTGCCCGTGTCCTTTCTCAAGGTCTAATCTACCCTTATACCAAATACCTATCAATAAAATCGATTCAGTGGTTTAGGCTTGAAAGCGTATCATACAGACAGACAGACAGTTACTTTCGCATTTATAATATTAGTTTGGATTCTATACAGTTCTGAAATAATTTACGTGATTCTAAATGGGGAAATAAGTGTTTTAATTTTTTTATTTCTTAAAATGAGACTACTAGCAACTGGTGCCATCTATTATTTTTGAGTTATACTAAAGATATTTTCTTAGCGTTCGTACCCCATGCTTGCCCCATGCAAATCCCCTCGGATACCCCCCCTGCCGGAGCCGGAAGGGGAGGTTATGTCGGACTCGAACCGACTAAAACCGCACGCCGACTGTGGGTCTTGGTGCTAGGCCGGAGGTGAGGTTGTCATAAACATATCCCTCGCACCCCGGCTGACCCAGGGCCATCCCTTACGGTCTGGCGCTCCTCAGGTCGTACCCCATGCTATCACATACACATATGATCACGTCTTTTCCTACTGGGGAAAGGAGACCAGCCAGCCTCTCGCTTCTTCTCCTTTCATAATCGTTATACATGCTCGCGAGCTGCGAGTACTCAACCAGGGCCTCGATTCTGATAAAGCTAAACCACAGTGGTACCGCAGCTACTGCAAAAAGCGGCATTGAATAATAGACTTTAAAGCGATGCGATTAAAGTTTAAAATTAAATGATTTTTTGCAGAGTAATTTACAGGGCGACTGCTCTGCCAACTGAGCTATTGAGCACCACTTGAATCATTCCAAATTTTCCTTCTCTTTATATCCGTCTATAAGGGCGACGGTGCAGCCACCTACCAACATTCTTACGAACTGTTGGAAACAATGAATGATTTTTCAACCATTTTTAAACATTGAATTTTGATGACTGCGCGATTGAATGAATTTTTTTTTTTTTATTCATTCAAAGAGTAATTTATATTTTATTTATATATATAAACTCACGTCTGTATTCCCCGAAGGGATAGGCAGAGGTGCTAGCACCCACATTTCGCCAGTTTATGTTTAGCCGGGCACTTATAAACCTTCGATAAATACACACATAACTTCGAAAAGCATCGACAAGTCATTGGTGTGTGCCATGGTAAACCTGGGATCGAACCCGAGACCTAGTCTCAGCAGTCCATTACCCATACCACTAGGCTACCGCAGAGTAATTTAAAAAGTTATAATACTTTTATTTCAATTAGGTACATAATATACGTAATAATCATTATAAATAAAAATATAAAACAAGATATGTGCAAAACTACAGGTTCAGCTGTCAAAGAATTCCTCCCCATATCGACGTCAACCGGGAGGGTGGCCAGAAGGCTGACGGCATTGCCACGCTGAATGGCAATGCCAATCCTTTGCGCAAGGAATAAACCAGCCCTCTGGTCACGGGTAGTGTCGCTTGGGATAACCATGGCAGGGAGTTAACTTAACCCAAAGAAGGATAGCCGTTTCTTCTTTGGGCATATGCCCATACCATAGGTACATACACAAGTAATAACATAAACAAATTATGTAATTACAGTTTCTAAGAAATATCTCGAAATTATTAGACATATTGTATTCAATATAATTGCGAGGATCTGCGGGAGACGGCAATTTGCCATAATAATATAAAACTTTTACTTTATTTATTTTCTTTCTTACTAGCGCCAAATACCCCGGCGATGCTTGGAAATGAATTACCTTTTCTATCATTTTTTATTTTTATTTTTATTTATTTCTACGAAAACAATTATTACAATTATTACATTTTGTTATGTACAACTAGCTTTAGCCCGCGGCTCCGCCCGCGTGGATATCGGTTATCGCGACCAAACATGGCCTATGTCCTTTCTAATGGACCCCTATACCCCTATACCAAAATTCATCAAAATCGGTTCGGTGGTTTAGGCGTGAAAGCGAGGCAAGCCTGCATCATAGTCTCGTCCGTCAACCAGCAGGTTATTAGCTTATAATGACGTTGGCTTGTACACCAAAGACCTTCGAGACCCGAATTTCAACAGCTGAAAGTGACCAGGTACATAACGATGTGTCACATTATGAGTTTAATGACACATCCGTAAGTGCCTACCACTTTCCAATCTACTCATTTACTATCACTGACGAAATGGGAATTTACTTACTTTTAATAGACTTCAAAATATTTCCGGCAGGTACACTAACTGGTCTCAGGTTCAAAAAATTGTTTTTTTAATTGTAGCGCCACTTGCCGGGTTCAAATACCTAAGGTTATCTTTTTTTGTTAACTATACTTTAATTTTATTTTTCTTGCGGTCCCAAAATACTCCTCAAAAATAATTATTGATTTTATAAGGGGAAACTGGGACTAAGTGTAATTCAAAATTTTTTTTTTTTAATTGTGACGTCACCTGCCGGGTCCAGATAATACCTAAGGTTATCTTTTTTCGTTAACTATACTTTAACTTTATTTTTCTTGCGGTCCCAAAATACTCCTCAAAAATAATTATTGATTTTATAAGGGGAAACTGGGACCGCGGTCCCGGACCCAAAAGCCTCCCTTCCCATAAGTTATAAGTTGACAAAGTTTTGTACTTCATACGACAGCAAGTTAGATACGAACAAACAAACAAACTTCGATTTACATAATATTATGTACATTATGTACCTACGTAAGTAATAATAATATGTTGTCCACCTATTACACAAATTGTATTTAAAATATTATCCTCAAACGTACACAAACTAACAATCAAACAATAAAAATTGTAACTTCTAACGCAACTCTGAACTTATCAAAAGCGAATGACGTAAGAATTCTAACAACAGAAAAACATCTGCACAGGAATTAATAATTAAGGAGTGACTATTACTCTGACGAACACACAGACTGAAGATAACTAAGTAAGCAACAGCGCTGACTCATAAAAACATAATATATATACAAGCAGCTAGTATCGAACATTCATTCAAGAAGCGACATTCACAGCGTAAACATGGCCGCCAAATTTTTACTCGTTTTGATTTTCGCCGCGACATTCGCTGTCATCGCCGCACAAAATTGTGATTGCGACAATGGTGATACCAAAGAGTTATGGGAATTCTTAAAGAAAATCTCTCAGGAGTTCGATGATGATTTTACAGAAGAAGATAAACACTACTACTCCGTTATCCCAGGCTTTTTATCACCGCTGCTAGACTGTGATTGTTCAGAAAATAATAGGAGAAAACGTGATATTGCCCCAAGTATAGCTCCATTTAAGACTGTCACTGTCACAGTGAGTCACGAGGACACTGAAAAACCAGTAAGAAAAACAACTAAGAACCCCAAAATCCGGTACGGAACCCGATTGTGCCCGATTGGATATGTGCGAATCGTTAAATGGTGTTTCCCAGAAGAAAAGATTCATTAAGATGTTGTGGAAGTGATATTAGTGAAATTAACGGATCTGATCTGTTAAAAATATTAAAAAATGACATTTATATTGCCGTGATTTGGTTCAACTTGATCGCGATTACTATAATTGGTAAAACCAGTTCTAGTTATGGATTACCGTATTAAGTGATTGTGATGACATAATACTCATAATTTAAATTGCATTGATAACCTCTTGCTGACATGTAGTGATTACATAAGATAGGGGTCCTAACGTTACCATGAATCAATCAAATGTAAGTCACAAAGTAACAATTATGACCGTCAAAATTATTGTTTTTCTACATTTTACAGCCAAATTCGTTGGCAATTGAATTATTGCCAACGAATTTGACCACTGAAACCACTGAAAATCTGGCAATAAATACTTGCAAATAATCTTCTTATTGCCAGTTATGTGCAATATGTGTTTATTATTAGTTTAGTATTAGGTTACATTATTATTAATAATTTCGTCAGTCCGCCATATTGTTTAAGGTGAAATATGTAAATTTTTAGTTATTATTTCTGATCAAATGGACACTGTTTTAAGTGTTTGCATTCCAATAGCATTTATATCTATGTATAAACAGTATTATTAATAATTTATTTTAGAGCTCAAAACCAAATGTGTTTAGTTTTTAAAAGTAGGTTTTAATTAATTTAATGGATATGTTTTTCTATCCTACTAATATTATAAATGAGCAATTTTGTATGTTAGTAGGATTACCTAGTCGATTTTTAGAAGATATTTTACTGTAGATATAGATTTAGTAATAAAAAATGAAAATAAAATTAATGATTGCAAACATATTTAGTATATTTTATTCATATCGTGTACTTAATTTCGTACAAAAATCGCCAATTTCTGTGGCATCCATATCTTACATTTTAGAAACCGGGATCCGCTCTCCCAGGCTAATACGCCATTATTATTGGTGTATTTTTGTATTTTGTACATCTGCGGTAGCCTAGTGGTATGGGTAATGGACTGCTGAGACGAGGTCTCGGGTTCGATCCCAGGTTTACCATGGCACACACCAATGACTTTTCGATGCTTTTCGAAGTTTTGTGTGTATTTATCGCAGGTTTATAAGTGCCCGGTAAATGGCAATAGGCTCGCCACCTATTACATTGAGACCTAAACATAAACTGGCGAAATGTGGGTGCTAGCACCTCTGCCTACCCCTTCGGGGAATACGGGCGTGAGTTTATATTATTTTGTATGTTATTTTTGTATTTTTCCCCAAGAAGAAACCCGATAAATCAGCCTGTGACCACGGCCGGTGTCGAACCGTCTTCGTCACGCAAGTCAAAGGTATGTAGTTACCTACATATACCATGATCGCGTAAATTCCCGTTAAGCACATTAAAGTATCGTTTTATTTTAATCGTTTCTCTAATGCAGTTGCAAAATATACATTCATCGTATCGATGTAACTTATATTGCAATATGTCAGTCTCACAAAAATCGTAATAAACAATTACCCTCCTTCCTTCGGCAGTGGGTAAAAAATGTGGTCAAAGTCAAAATCTGTGTGACGTAATTAATGAATGCTCCTTAATTTTTTGATTTTTTTCCGAAACACTGATTACGGAATATCTACGGTAATTCCGTTTATCAAATATGTAACATAACATAAACTCACGCCTGTATTCACCGAAGGGGTAGGCAGATGTGCTAACACCCACATTTCGCCAGTTTATGTTTAGGTCCCAATGTAATAGGTGGCGAGCCTATTGCCATTAACCGGGCACTTATAAACCTGCGATAAATACACACATAACTTCGAAAAGCATCGAAAAGTCATTGGTGTGTGCCATGGTAAACCTGGGATCGAACCCGAGACCTCGTCTCAGCAGTCCATTACCCATACCACTAGGCTACCGCAGATGTAACGGTGTTACCTAAAAGCCAAAATAAATTAAATAATGGAAAAGACGAGTATAAAAGCGGACAGGACTAAAGTAAGCTTCGGATGCCACCGGAATTAGTTTGTTAGTTCACGGTGTTTATCCGCTAAATAAATAATAACTTTTAGGAAATGTGAGTATTTACAGTATAAATACATGTGAGGAGGGCCAGACCGTAAAGGATGGCCCTGGGTCAGCCGGGGTGCGAGGGATATGTCGAAGACAATCTCACCTCCGGCCTAGCACCACGAACCTCAGTCAGCGTACGGTTTTAGTCGGTTCGAATCCGAAATTAACCTCCCCTCCCGGCTCCGGCGGCGGCGGGGGAGGTATCCGAGGGGATTTCCGCACGAAAAAAAAGAAAAAAGTATAAAAACATGTATAATTCAGAACGGGAACGAGGGGTGGGAGGGGGGTGATGATTAAATTGAAGAGTAAAGTTGTTAAAGTTGATAAAGTGGGTTAAATAATAAAATAATACCAAATAAATCGGTTAAAAATTAGACTGAATTTTTTATCGCATTTTTAATGCTAACTTTAAAGTTCGAAAAACATCGGAAAAAATGAAACGCTCAAGTGAGACTTGAACTCACGACTTTTCCCTTACAGGGGGATCCAATAGCTCAGTTGGAAGAGCATTCCCCCTGTAAGGGAAAGGTCGTGAGTTCAAGTCTCACTTGAGCGTTTAATTTTTCCGATGTTTTTCGAACTGTTAAAAATTGTTTTATTTCATGTGTAAAATTCACGTAAACTTTCGAAAATATATTTAAGTATCTACGTAGTTTGCTACTTCAGTAGTTTATAAATCAATGAACGATACTACACAGGAAGCAAGATATCTTTACGATCGCTGAGTCAAATTAAAGACGAGAAATACCCAAGAAGGAATGAGCGAGTCATTACAAACGCCCAATTAGTTATAGGTACTGTTATCCATACTAGTATTATAAGCCTCTGTGGCGTGGCGGTAGTACACGCGACTGCCACGCAGGAGGCGCGGGTTCGATTCCCGCTCAGTGCAAATATTTGTATGCATGAATATGGCTATTTGCATTGGTCTGGGTTACAAAAAAAAAAGTATATAAGTATGTTTATCCGCATTCTAGATTCCATAACACAAGCTATAAAAGCTTACCATGGGTCTAGATAGCATTGTGTAGAATGTTGTGGAATATTTATTTATTATTTATTTATTTATCCATACTAGTATTATAAACTAGCTTTTGCCCGCGACTTGCTCCGCATTAAGTTCGTAATAGAAAGGATTAGGACACACTGATCCTGTTCCCGCCACCTAGATACAGGGACTTAAAATTTTTGTGAGTCTGGTACTTCATGCCAATGTACCAGTGTCACAGAAATACTGATCCCGTGACTGCGACCCGCAGCAATCTATATCTAATGTTTGCTTGATTGCAATCACTTCGCCGAAGACCATCGGCCTCCATGACCGGGGGCCTGAGGATGGTGAGTTGGCTGCTCATCGTCCTTACAGAAGCAGGCCCATGACGGCAGCGTGACGTGACGGACTCACGCAGCCCCCCCCCCCCCTCCTATGATGCGGGACTCGAACTACCCCCTAGACGAGGCCGCATTGAAGCCGTGGGTCTGTTGGGAGCCCTGGGACATCCTTCCGAGGGCTTACCCGGGGCTCCCAACTATAGGCTGCTGGGCGATACCGTGGGGGTTTTAGTCGGTAGGAGTCCGGCATAACATCCATGAAGGATTTCCCCCACGGTCAAAAACAAAAAAAAAACAAACAAACGTAAGATTTTAAGTCTGATCCATTCTGTAGCTTTTGCATCCATCGCGAACAAACATTTCCAATTTCCAATTATATAATAGTATAGATAGATAGATAGATAGATCCGAAAGTAATCTATCTTGTTATCTATCTGTCCGTATGTTACGCTTTCAAGCCTAAACCACTTGAAGCGTCGGTGGCTTAGTGGTTAATGTAAGCATTGCGGTAGAAATAGAACAGTAATTCAAGTGATTATATAAACATACTATAATTACTACAATCATTTATTAACTTAATTAATATTATATAATTCATTGATTAATATTTGCATCGATATTAATAAATATCGATACAAAGAGATCCGGTTCTCAGCATTCCATGGATTCACCGTGCGGTCGCCGGGTCCATGGCGTGGTACAGAGAGGAACACTGTGACGGCGCCTGGGACTTGCGACCCAGGTGTAGGTTTAGGGTGGCCACCTTGTGATGCATCAGCGCTCACCTCCACCGTCAGTCGTGTTCCCCCCTCTTCCTATCCAAATTTGGTAAGATCCTATCAACGCCGTTTTAGATATTCGTTTGAGTAAAGAGCTTACTGAAGCTCTTGGCAATCCGAGGTCTTTAAATAAGTTATACAGGGATTTAGCTGGAATTCCCCTTGCTCCTACTTCCACGGCGTAGAGTTTAACCACATAGCCATTTTTGGTTAACTCGTTGGTCAGGTCAAAGTATTTGTTTATTTTTATAGCGTGGTATTTAGGTATGTTAGTTTCCCACGGTACTGTGAGTTCTACTAGTACTGCACGCTTTTGCTGTTTTGAAAATAGGAATATATCGGGTCTGGATGACGAGGCACAAACATCCTGCGGTATTTTATTAGTGAGCTGGCAACATCGTAAGTGAGCGGCGATTCGCGCGCGAATGTCAGGCATTACGATATAGCGTTTGGTGACGACCAGTTGTCTGTATAATAATTTGTACAAAGAATAAATCTCTTTATATTATAATAATCCTGTAGTTTTTCTGAGTTGGAGACCCCGATCCTTCAATAAGGTGTCGGCCTTACGATCGAGAGGTCCCAGGTTCGAATGGCCATTACACTACCGACGTGAACTTACTCCTAGCACAAGCAATTTAGTTGGAGCGGTTACAGGGAATATTAGTAACTTCGGTTCTAATATTCTTAAAAAAATTGATTTTGATGAAATTAGGAAGATTACGCCTTCTTAATGAGACCTTAGGTTTGGTCTCGATATCCGACATCCACGCGGTCGGAGCCGCAGGCAAAAGTTAGTTTACTATAAATAGTTGTTTATGGTCTCGTGGTTAAGTGGTGAAGGAGTAGGTAGGTAGGGTAAGCAATACTTGCCAGGTCAGCCTTAGGATGGGTGACCGTTCTTAACATATTAAGGCGTTATAGTAATTTAAGCTGTCACTTCCGATTACTATAATAATTATCTTCGCCTTAAATACTTATAAGAAGGAAAATTTGAATCACATCGGGCGTGTCTCGGAAGCCGAGTTGGTCAAGGCATTCCAGGCAAAGATCGCGGGTTCGAGTCCCGCCCGAGAAGATTATTTTTCCCTATGTATTCGATTTGTATAGTTAGCATACATAATGCTGTAAAATTCATTCCACTACAATATTTGACAAGAATCCATACTATAATATTATAAATGCGAAAGTAACTCTGTCTGTCTGTCTGTCTGTCTGTTACGCTTTTACGCCCAAACCACTGAACCGATTTTGATGAAATTTGATATAGGGGTAGATTAGACCATGAGAAAGGACATAGGCTATGTTTGGTCGCGATAACCGACATCCACGCGGGCGGAGCCGCGGACAAAAGTTAGTTACTTATATATTTTCGAACGCACCCAGGAGGCCTGCAATAGTCAGTCAATATTCCAAGTCCTCGATTCTACTACAGCTAAACAATTGTGGTGCCACTGTCAGCGCAAAACTTTACATTCAATTTTAGACTTTATTTCTATACGTCTAAAGTCCAAAATGAAATAAAAAAGTTTCATTACACTTTTCATTCACTCTGCAAAAAGTCATTGAATTTTGAAGTTTAACGACATCGCTTTATAGTCTACTAGCTTTTGCTCGCGGCTCCGCCCGCGTGGATGTCGGTTATTGTGACCAAACATAGCCTAATGTCCTTTCTCATGGTCTAATCTACCCCTATATATAGGTACCTACCAAATTTCATCAAAATCGGTTCAGTGGTTTAGACGTGAAAGCGTAACATACAGACAGACAGACAGAGTACTTTCGCATTTTAATAATAATATTAGTAATTAGTAATTTATAATATTAGTATGGATTATTTAATGCCGTTTTTTGCGCTGACTGTCGCACCACAGTCATTTAGCTTTTATAGATATATTTTACACTAAGCTGGAATTGAACCCGTAACCTCCGACGTGGAACGCTCTACAGCCATTTAGATGGTCGTTCATAGTCATACAGACAGTCAACCACTATATTCCCACGAAATCACCTAGGTATGTCCAAATTATGTGGTACATATGATTCATCATTAGTTGCGGGAAAAAATTTGGGTAGTATTACGTGTTCAAAGTGATTCATCACTCAAAAACTGAATTTCAACACCAAAAACGGATGTTAGGTGTTACCCATATATTATGTCACGCGTTAAAGAAATGGGTCATGGACCATGGTTCAAACAAGTAGGATATTGAAATTGTATACACTTTCTTCCGTTCTCAATTCTTCTGTTTTTTTTAACCACCAGTGTAGTGGACTATTAATCATATTGGTTAAAGGTTTAAAAGTCGCGAACACAACGTCTAATATTACTCGAGAAGTCCCTGAGGCACTGAGGCAGTGAAACTGTCTCAGTATACTCACATCGAAATTAAGTAACTAGAAAGAAAGAAAGAAAGAAAAAATATTTTATTCAAGCTCCTCACAATGTGCTTCTTACTAAAATACTACCGATTCCTATTTAGTTGTATGATTCTATAGGAGAACTAGCTGACCCGTCCCGGCTTCGCCTGAGAAAATTTCGTATTCCACATTTGAAAGTGACCTAAATGACGAACTTTCCATACAAATGTTTATCACCTATTTTACCGTCTTAATAGTTAAATTTTGAAAACGCTGATACACGTGTTCATTCATTTGTTAAAAGACACAGGTTTATGAAATTTAGTGCACCTAGCTCTGAAAATGACGGACTTTCATACAAACTTCCATCCCTTATTTAACTCCTTTAGTAGCAGAATTTTCAAAAATCCTTTTTTAGTGCATGTTTACATTATAAAATGCATCTACTGTCAAAATTTCAAGTTTGTAGTTCCAGCGGTTTAGGCTCTGCGTAGATGAATCAGTCAATCAGTCGGGACAAGTAATTATATACGTATAGCGAATTTCTAAGGCGTGTTATATAGCTCAGTTGGTCAGAGCATTCCTCCTGTAATCGAATGGTCACTGGTCGCGGGTGCAAGTCACTTTTTTCAATCTAAATCTATAAACCGAAGTACATTGAAGAGTTAAAAATCTAATAAATTCGCTTCACATCGTAGGTTAGTTTCCTAAATATGTGATTAGGCGAAAAATCTTGGAGCTGTGAGACGTATTTTATGGATGTTCCTTTACGACGACGTCACTTAAAATAATGTGATTGCATGGAACTGCCGAGAGTCAATGACTAAAGAAGCCTCTGTGGCGTGGTGGTAGAGGACGCGGCCTTTACGCAAGAGGCGCGGGTTCGATTCCCGCTCAGTGCAAATATTTGTATGCATGAATATGGCTATTTGCATTGGTCTGGGTGTTTCTATGTGTAATATGATTGTATTTACAAAAAAAATGTATTTAAGTATGTTTATCCTCGTTATAGATTCCATAACACAAGCTAGTTAAGCTATGCTTACCATGGATAGCGTTATGTAGAATGTTGGGAAATATTTATTTATATTTATAAAGCAGAGTATTTCCTGTATAAAAATGATTAGTTACTTCGTTAATCGTTCTTTAAAATACATTTTTACGTCTGTAAATCCCCGAAGGGATAGGCAGAGGTGTATTAGCGCCAACGTTTCGCCAATTATGATTTTCGGTCCCAACGACGTAATAGGGGGTCTATTGCCGTCTAGCAGGCCCTTTGTCTTGGGCTGTATGTTTACTGTCGGATGGAGAACTGAACAGCCCTATCCCTCAGTCGCCTTTTATGACACGCACAGAAAGAGCTGGGGTGGTCCTATTCTACTCCACAGGGAACCAAGACGGCAAATATTGACTTGTGAAATAATAAATGCATTTTTAGTGTGAGATGTTAAACTATTTGCCGTGATATTTGTATTTACTAAATAGGTATTAATGACTAGATTTCATTCTTATGCCGACCCGGCGAAATTCGTTCCGCCAACATTTATTCGCCCGCGTGGCGTCAGATCCCGTTCTCGCTGCACGCTCTACTATATTAAGCATATATAAAAGCTGCGGTAGCCTAGTGGTATGGGTAATGGACTGCTGAGACGAGGTCTCGGGTTCAATCCCAGGTTTACCATGGCACACACCAATGACTTTTCGATGCTTTTCGAAGTTATGTGTGTATTTATCGCAGGTTTATAAGTGTCCGGTTAATGGCAATAGGCTCGCCACCTATTATATTGGGACCTAAACATAAACTGGCGAAATGTGGGTGCTAGCACCTCTGCCTAACCCTTCGGGGAATACAGGCGTGAGTTTATGTTATGTTTATGTTATTATACATATAAACCTTCCTCTTAAATTACTCTATCTATTAAAAACCGCATCGAAATCCGTAACGTAGTTTTAAAGATAAAGTCAAAATCAAAGTCTTTATTCGTTGATATAAGCATACGTAGGGACATAGGGACGCGGAAAGCGAGTTTGCTTCTTGATATCTATTTTGTGTTTATACTATGATGTAGTGATGATGACATACAATAGTAGACTACCCAACAAGTGAAAGAAGGTGAATTCTTTGCGAGGCACTAAGTTCTAACCCAAGAGGAGAATTCTATAATAGAATTCTGAGTTGACCAAGGGATACAAGAGCCGAGATGAATTTATTTCGCGTAACGTAACGTCAAAGTAGTGTATCTACCTAATCTCTACCTTATTTCGCCTACGAGAAAATAAATACTATATTTTAGGTATTTTTCTTCAGATTTTTTCGGGCAGCAAACTATAAAAAATATAATAATGCCGCTTTCATTTTCATTATTAGATGGAGTCATTTTAAGATTAAGAGACAAACAGAATCTTTTACAGGAAAATTGCACAGAAAATTGACGGTATTTTTTTTCTTAATTAAAATATTTAAACTGAGCCTAATTCCATACAGCCAATTATTACGTATTTTTTGTTTTTTTTTATAGCGAGAGTGTGCTGCCTCTTTGCCCTTTGCACGTTTTCTTTTTTTTCTGACTATAATCCAAAGTGAAACAATGAACATTTTATTTACTGTTTTTGGAAAATCGCTGTTCCTTTGTCGATTGTCAATGTTAAAAATTATATTTTTAAATATAAAAATGTCAATAACAGGTACCGAATGTCAACAAAAACGTGGCCATAAAACGTGGCAATGCTGCCAGTCTTCTGGGAACGCTGCCACAAGAGGCACGCGATGCGGAGGAATTCCACGACGCGTTTTAATTTTAGTCTTAGTTTTTTAATTGGTTTCTTTTATTTTTATTTATAATAAGTAATTGTAGATTTATGAATGTTAATTAGACTGAAAAACAAATATTTTAGTACCTACATTATAACATAATTTCTACAAATAACAAAAACTTAATCATTATTTCAAGGTAAGCTAAATTACTTAGACAATAGTCTTGTAAAATAAAACGGCTTAATAAGAACCACATATTTTTGATCATATTCTCGGAAGCATATATGTAAAACACACTTTGAAATACATACATACTATTATTTTTAACGGATTTTAATTCCTGATTGACTAAGTTCAGATGGAGGCTTTTGCTAATGCTAGGGGGTCAGACGACAGTCGCTCCTTTAAATTCCAAGATTTTTTTTTCTTTTTTAATCAATCCCTAAAGACATGAGAAGAGGAGGACCCTGGCTTTCAAGTGCTAGCTTTGGATGCAACAGGCATTGCTGCTCAGATGGTGATGATAATGATGAATTTTGATGCACATTTTTCTTTTTGTATGAAAGTACAATTGCTATGCTTTTACGAACAGGCGCCGGGGACTTTACGGTCCCTCGATACTTGGTATGGGAACATAATTTATGTAATTAAATTATTACTCATATGTACGTATATGGCCCATTTGCTAAATAAGCCTTTTTTAATTTAATGTTTTTAAGTGCCTGAACTATTATAATCTATATATATAAAAATCAATTGCTGTTCGTTAGTCTCGCTAAAACTCGAGAACGGCTGAACGGATTTATCTTATCTTGGTCTTGAAATGTTCGTGGAGGTCTAGGGAAGGTTTAAAAGGTGAGAACAAATCGAATAATTCCCGGGAACCGACATCCACGCGGGAGGAGTCGCGGGCAAAAGCTAGTAAATAATAAATATTCAACAACATTCTACACAACGTTATCTAGACCCATGGTAAGCTTAATTAGCTTGTGTTTTTGAATCTAGAATGCGGATAAACGTACTTAGATACATATATTTTTTGTAAACACATACATATTATACATAGGAAACACCCAGGCCAATGCAAATAGCCATATTCATGCATACAAATATTTGCACTGAGCGGGAATCGAACCCGCGCCCCCTGCGTGGCAGTCGCGTGCACTACCACCACAGAGGCTGTCATGTTGGATCTCACTACGACGCGACGTTTTGAATTCAAAATGTTTTTTTTTACAACTGTTTTTACAATTTTCTCATTTTATTTTTCACCCAATACTATATAACCACCCATTTGATGATATACTGGCGTGATGATAAAAAAGGTCACTCATGAGTTACGTTTTTAGTTTGTTGAACTCACATAATTGACTAACTAGAACGAAAAAAAAACGAATTTGTTAGTCCTTATGTTCAGAACTAGTAATAAAGCGATACATTTTTCATGTCAAAGGTCCATAAAGGCGCACTTACCCTTGGCCATAATGTCTAAATTAAATTTTGTAACAATTAAAATAAGGTCAATTGTACATTCGCCTTTAGGCCTTTAGGCTATAACTTGCTGATATAATATATTGTAATATATTTTTTTTATAAATCTCCATAGGATTTTTTTTATAGGACTTGTCAATTTAACTTCACCTCGCCTGATGTTAAACTAAAGGCAAAGTCTCGGAAAGAGGGTCACCATCGTAAACATGTACCATGTTAACAGTGGTGGCACTCAGCTTGACGGCCTCATCAGATGCCTTTTCACGCTCCGCTTAAAGGACCCGAGACTGTAGGAAGAAGGAAACACGTGAGCTGGCAGGGAGTTCCAGGTCTTAGTGGTGCGGCATAGGAATGAGTCACTGAAACGCTTGGTTCTAGCAGGTATACTCTGCACCGTAAACGGATGGCATCTTAGCCCTGCACGTGTCTTCATGTGAAGGAAAGGAGAGGATGGAACTAACTGGAAGAGCTTATCAGAACATTCACCATGGTAGAGATAAATTTAATATTTTTCTTACAATCACGCCTGTAATCCCCGAAGGGGTAGGCAGAGGTGTATTCATACCCATCACGCCTACTGTTCGCGGGAACTTTGTCATGGGATGTATGTTTACTGTCGGATGGAGACGCTTTCTACAACACCCACTGGAAGAGATCTGGTAGCCCTATTCTACTCCACAGCAATAACTATTTTTAATATCATTTTATGAAAAGTTTTGGAGGAACATAGAGTCTGCTGCAGCTTGGAGTCTGGGGCCCGCTTTACCAGTCTAACTAGGAATTTGGCTAAACTTCGATATCACCTATGAACCGACTGCCATCTGACCTGCACAACCTAAAGGCGATATCGAAGCATTGCAGTTAGACCAGTTGTTGGACTTTTGAGGGCTCCAACTACCCGTAACGACTGCCATAGATGTTCGTATGACAACCGGGACCAACGGTTTAACGTGCTCTCCGAGGCATGACAAATATCCAGACCAATGCAAATAGACGTATTCATGCATATACCGGGCGGTGGTGGGGATATTCGTGGAGATTCCTCGCACGATAAAAAAAGAACACTTAAAAGAGGCTTGAACCTCGGTACATGGTCACAGTAATTTAGAAATTTGTCGACACCAGTACCTCTGCCCATACTAAAGAAGTTTAAGGTCACTTCCCCTTGATTACATCTTCGGTAACATCTTGGGAAGACCAAGGCCAAATTACTCTTGGAAGTTTCCCCATTGCATCATTGCGTTGAACACCAATGTTTTCCTTGTTTTGAACAACCAATTTATATACCTACGTACATATAAATTGTATAATACCTTGTCCCGACTAGTGACTGATTTCTCAACACACACACACACACACAAACACACATCACAAAAGACGGCGATAGGTGTAAAGTAAAGCCAACGAAGCGAGAGAAAAAAAGTAAACAATGTTTCAGCTGTTCCAAACGTTTTTTATTTGAAAATGATTACGTATCACTTCAAGCACGTCCCAGACAGGAATGAAATTGCTCATAAGATGGCGGATCTGACAGTTTAGAACCGCTGTGCTGACAGCTTTCCTGTACTACGAAACACGCAACGACAGCTGTCGTTGGCTTTACTATAAGTAAGCTCTCTCTTTCTTTCTGCCGCTTTGTAGTGGCACTTGCTGTGTCTATAGAGTTTTTATTTTGTAGTGTAATGTTGTAACAACCAAGTTTAGATTTTTAGACAAAAATTCTGGGGGGGGTAAAACAGGGGAGGAATAATTGTAAGAATGTCTGTCTTTTTGTCTGTCAAAATTTTATTTTTACCGTTGACTCGACAAAGGGCTCGCGATTCTTCAAACACAGTGAATAAAATGCTCTTTGTTTAACTAAATGAATAAAAAAAATTGAATTTGAAACATCCACGAATATACGGATTATACTTAGTAAAAAAAAAGGAAATATGCAACGAGGTACCCCAGAGAAAGACGTACTAATTACCACCGCAAGGTACCTAATAACTGGCTGTATGGAATATGACTCAGTTTAAAATATAAAAAAGAAAAAAAAATGCCGCCAATTTTCTGTACAATTTTCCGTTAAAAATTTCTGTTTGTCACTTAATCTTAAAGTGACTTCATCCAATCATATGATGAAAATGAAACTCTCAGAGTCTTTTCGCGTTAAAACGGGAGCTATTATTGATAATTTGCTGCCACAAAATATGAGTCATTCATCAACTCGCGGACAATAAACTTGCGGGAAACCGCGAGTTGGCAACTTTCAATTTTTGATTATTTTCCTGTCGTCAACTCGCGCGATTGTCAAAATTGACGTTTTTGTGTGTACAGTCAGTTACGAAAACTTTATAGAGAAAAATGTCTAAAATAAATAATTTGTAATTATATTCTCGTATTCAATGATAAAGAGTAGAGTACCTAACACGTGAAAAAATATTCATCTCGCCTGTTGTATCCCTTGATCCACTCAGGATTCTATTCTAGAATCCTTCGCTCGTCTCCAGATACTACAACTTAGTGCCTAGAAAATAATTCACCTTTTTTCACTTGTTGGGTAATCTACTATTGCTTTTGTTTTGAAATATGCATCATAATATCGACATTCTAGACGCCATTGAGAAGATGAATTATATTTTACTCTCGATAGCAATTTTTTTTAAGAAGACGGTTTAAGACGGTTTCCTGGAAGAGATCGCATATAGCGATAAAGCCGCCCATTGTGAATTTAACTACAATTACTGGTTTTTTTTTCGTGCGGAAATCCCCCGCGGGAGCCGGAAGGGGAGGTTATGTCGGACTCGAACCGACTAAGGGCCGCCGAGTGAGGGTCGTGGTGCTAGGCCGGAGGTGAGGTTGTCATCGACATATCCCTCGCACCCCGGCTGACCTCGCATCCCTTACGGTCTGGCCCTCCTGGGGATGATTACTGTAATCCTTACTTTTATCTCTTGTACTGTGATGTTGTTGTAAAATAGAGAGTCTATCTATCTATCCTTTTTTATTTCAATTATTTAGATGGCAGACAATCACGCGGCTCGCCTGATGGAAAGTGGTTACCGTGGCCTATGGACATGTGTAACACCAGGGGAGTCACACTTGCGCTGCTGACCCTGTAAGGACCTTCTGATTCCCTTCCTGAAGAACCCTATATTGTACCTACCCAAAAAAAAATACCCGCTGAGTTTCTTCCCGGAGTTCTCTCAGGTCGGGGCCACGTTTCGAACCAGTGTGTGGTCTATTTAATATAAAATAATGTAATAATCTAAACTAACAAAACGTCAAAAAAAAATTGACGTTTTGTAAGTTCCGTATTAGTAGTCTATACAGTATAAATGATTTTTGACTTTGCCTTTGACTTTGAGTCGTATTTCTTACGCTTACAAAGAGTCACGCTTGTAACTTCTCGAAGGAGTAGATAGAGGTGTACCTATAACAGGCATAGATATTTCCATTCGTCACATGAAAATGAAAATTATTTGCCACCTCGCCTCCTGCCAGTGTGGACCATTTTCCTGGTACGAGGATAAAATTAAAAAACATAAACATAGTTATTTGTTTCTCGGAATTACCTATAATTATAAGTAAATACTTAATTCTAGTGAATAACATAATAACATTAAATTACTCATACTTTATTCTGATTCATTTGTACAATCCGTTTTATAAATTACAAATTTTGTAATATGTAAAATTAGTATTAGTACTGCTTATTTTACAAATTACAATTGAAAACATTAGAAAAGTGAATCTTCTCGGGCGGGACTCGAACCCGCGACCTTTCCCTTACAGGGGGAAAAGTACCAACTAGGCTACCGAGACACGCCCGATGTGATTAATTTTTTTTTTATTTAGGACACGTCAATTTGACTTCACCTCGCCTGATGTTAAGCAAAGGCAAAGTCTCGGAAAGAGGGTCACCATCGTAAACATGTACCATGTTAACAGTGGTGGCACTCAGCTTGACGGTCTCATCAGATGCCTTTTCATACCCCGCTTAAAGGACCCAGGACTGTAGGAAGAAGGAATCACGTGAGCTGGCAGGGAGTTCCAGGTCTTAATGGTGCAGCATAGAAATGTCTCGGTAGCCTCGTTAGTCAAGGCATAAGGAAAAGATCGCGGGTTCAAGTCCCGCCCGAGAAGATTCACGTTTTCCGATGTTCTCGATTGTATAGTTAGCATATTTATGTCTTAAAAAATAATTCTAAATAAATTACAATTATGTGAAATAATATTCTAGAGTATTGCATAGCACTATCTGAACTAGGCATAGTTTTTGTAAGGAGTATTAAAAGTGGTATTACTAGTACTCCTGTCACCCCTCCAGCCTAGCAAATTGCTTGAATTTGGAGTGGGTAAGTCAGTCGGTTCGAGTCCGACATAACCTCCCCTACCGGCTCCGGCAGGGGGGTTATCCGAGGGATTTTCCGCACGAAAAAAAAAAAAAAAAAAGGTAGCATAATGGCCAAGATTCGAACCCGGGAACACTCGATCGCAAGGACAATTTCTTAACCATCAAACTACCGACGTTTTGCTATTGGTTCTAGAATAGTGTAACATACTTTTCTTGTAAATTACAAATTACAAAAACAAAAAACACACAGAGTAATAAAAAGTACAAATAATCTTTTCTAGGCATTTAAACTAACAATCTTGAGTATTTTAATCTTTGGTATTTTATATTTAAAAAAAAATCTTACAAAATAATGTTACGTATACCTAGTTTCTATAAAATGCATTAAAAACTTCCATTAAATTAATATCTAATATGGCAATCAGTCTCGCCTAGTCTAGCCTATATTAACCCACTTTGACTAGACAATGTCCTTTTGTAACTGTCCGTATAGACGTAAAAATTAAAAAACAAATCATATTTAGTTTTTTGAGTTCCGTTCCAAATTCAAAATTCCCGCCTTACCCAAAAACTGTCAGACATAATATTTTTTTAAACAGCATGTCTTAAGTTGTAACCATAATTATACAGATTGAAAATAACCTATTTTTTGAGTAATCGCATTGATAAGTCAAAAATATCATACCCCTTTTAAATGCTATTGTATACTGAACACATAGGTAAATATATAACAAATCACACAGGGTATGTATATTGTACAGTTGTTAAGAAAAATAAACATTTTTTTTCCTATACTTAGTATGACAATTTTTTTCCGGCTGCCCGGCCGAAGCACAGCTAAACTCAGTCTATGAAAAAGAAAAGGGTAGCCTATTCTTACGTCACGGCATGTTGCTAGATTATTCTAGAAGTTCTTCTTTAACACAAAACTTGCCCACTCTAGCGTAATTAGCCGGACATTTACGATCACCATGTTTTATATGCTTCTTCATTTTCTTCTCGTGTTTCACTATCACCGGCTTAGCTTCATTCCCATCGGAAATAATCTTCCGCTTCGGCCGTATCTGCTCTTTGCAACCACATCCCACAAGTGGGGACAACACACCTGGCAACACTGAGTATTTATTCTTTTCACCTGTACTATCAATTTTTTGCGATAACATTTTTAAATATAACCACAAATCCTTTTTGTCTTTTTCAGTGTTGCAATCACAATCATCTGCAGTGGTGAGTGCAGCAGTCGCCGCGAATAGCACCAATAGCTTGAATAGCATGTTGGCTGTTTGGAAGTCACAGTGAGAATGACAGTATGCGGCGATTCGCGAGCTTATATTGCGACAAGCTTGGCACAAAACTTGTTATTATTATGTGGTTTGAATATAATAACAGTGCGGTATTACCAACAATTTGATCTTGTTTATTAATGATAAATAGTCAGAGTATCCCAAAGGGTCGCGGGTTCTAGTTCTGTCCTGGATATTGTTTTTTTTTTCGATTTTAGCGAACTTTCCGATTGTTTCAGATTTTTTTTGCCTTACTTCAAATTTTGATACCTATTTTTATTGATATAGCAGCAACAATTACAAAAATTGCTGGCAATTCGACAGCAACAAAGTGTCCCATTTGTTTTTAATCATATTTTTTTAAAGAATATTAGTAACCATTATTACTGTATTATCCCTAAGCCCTCTAGCTAAAACTAAATAGCTTGTGTTGGGTGTGGGTTCTTGTGGTTAAATAGGATAGGGTCAGATCAGGATTAGATCCTGGGAGATCTCACTCGTCAGGCTGACTCGTTAACCACTAACCTGCCAAAATTAGGTATTGGTTTAATTTCACCTTTTTCCAAAAGACAAAAAACATTCCGATTCAGTTTAGAGCTCTTTCCATTTATTATTGAGATTAGACTGACCCTGATTTTTTTTAATGATTTTTTTTTATTAAAAATAAATAATGGTTGAAAAATCATTCATTGTTGTAGATGGCACCACCGTGGCCCTTAAAGACGGATATGAAGAGAAGGAAAATTTGAAATGATTCAGGTGTGGCTCAATAGCTCACTTGGAAGAGCATTCGCCCTGTAAGGGAAAGGTCGTGAGTTCAAGTCCCACTTGAGCATTTCATTTTTTCCGATGTTTTTCGAATAATTATTTTATGAAAATTGGCCTTCAGTATAGTGGTTTTATTTACTCCTACTATAGTGAAGGTGGCAAAGTGCGCCTAGCGGGCAAGTGCCCCTAATATTTCTACCCTAATAGAACTACCCATTGGATACTAGTAATGACAACTTACGTCGATGCTACCAAATTATTTGGTTTGTAGCATCGACGTAAGGTGGTAAAGTGCGCATTTACTCGCTAGGCGCACTTTGCCACCTTCACTATACACAACAACATAACTAAAAGTAGATCCGAATACATAGGGAAAAAGAATCCCGCAGTCTTTCCCTTACAGGGGGAATGCCTGACCAATTCGGCTACCGAGACACGCCCGATATGATTCAAGGTACGATGTCGATTCCGATAGTTCGTAAGAAAATCGGTAGATGACGCCACGTCGCCTTAAAGACGTATGAGATGGGAAATTTGAATCATATCGGGCGTGTCTCGGTAGCCGAATTGGTCAGGCATTCCCCCTATAAGGGAAAGACTGCGGGTTCGAGTCCCGCCCGAGAAGATTCTTTTTCCCTATGTATGCGATTTGTATAGTTAGCATACTTAATGCTGTAAAAATTCCTTCAATAAAAGTAGATTATCGTCATCTTTTAGCCCCGGTCGTATCCGAAAGGCCTTCACCCCGGAGTGAATCTATAACTAGATCATTACTACTATACTTGGCGCGGGCCGGCTCGTCCCGGGAAATACCAGCAATAATTACCAGCCTACTGTACTTCCCACGCCCATCAGGAAAACCGTGTGCTTCTTTGCGCAAAAAAGTTTCTATAAACGTGTTTACAATTACAGAGCCACCACAGAGTAAATAGTAGTCGGTACACAGACTGCATTTTGTTTTCTTTTTAAAGTATCTGACTAAGGTACTTGTAAAAGATATTTAGTCAAAGTCAAAAATCTGCGGTAGCCTAGTGGTATGGCTGATGGACTGCTGAGACGAGGTCTCGGGTTCGATCCCAGGTTTACCATGGCACACACCAATGACTTTTCGATGTTTTTCGAAGTTATGTGTGTATTTATCGCAGGTTTATAAGTGCCCGGTTAATGGCAATAGGCTCGCCACCTATTACATTGGGACCTAAACATAAACTGGCGAAATGTGGGTGCTAGCACCTCTGCCTACCCCTTCGGGGAATACAGGCGTGAGTTTATGATATGTTATGTTATGTTATGCAAAATCATTTTTTTTTTATACGAAGTCGATCAAAATCAAAAATTTACTGACCATTTTTTTATAAAAGAGTATTAGAACCGAAATTATATTCTCGCTTACCCCTCCAACTAAGCTAAATTGCTTGCGTTAGGAGTGGGTTCACGTCGGTAGAGGAATGGCCAATCAAAATGGCACTTTTTCCAAAATCAAAAACCACCAAGGAGGCCCTAGCCTGAGACGACTCCGGCAAGAAACTCAGCGGGATTTTTATGCCTATATAAAAACATCTTTGAATATCATAGTTGGCTAAACAGCCCATTTCCAAGCTTGTTTATCATCTAGGTATAGATTGAATCTTGGATTTTATAATAGCCTAAATTTATTTTCAGGTAAATCCCTAATTTCATTAGGGAGCTTGCTAAAAGCGTTACTTTGGAACGAATTACAAATTTTATGGAGTCTATTATCATAGACTAGAAGATTGTTTTTGGGGTATTCCATTTGGATCCCCTGTTTCGATCCCTCAGGGGATCCAAAAGGAATCGTTACTTGTTGTGTCTAGTTCAGATATCTGTGTGTCTAGTACAGATTTATGATTATGTCTGTCACAGATTTTTTTTAAAATAAGTATTTATTCGTATAGACATGTTTAAAAATATCCTTTACCATGCTCACAGCTAATTTGTTACAAATTAATAATTAATAAAAAGAAATAGTATTAGGGTCTCACATAAATGGTTCCAGTTGGTTACGCACCCCTGACATTTAAAAAAATAATTATCACTATAAAACACAAGGAAAATATTGTAAGGAAAACAACATACAATATTAATTAAGTAATTAAACAGTAGTACAGTAAGTGAATCAATATTCCACGTGGACAGAGCCACGGGCAACAGCTAGTTATACAATATAAATATTCCTCTTGGATCACTGTATCTATTGCTGAAAACTGCATTAAAATCCGTTCAGTAGTTTAAAAGATCTAAGCTTATAGTGGAAGTAACTTTGTCTTAAACTTAAAAAAATATATAAAAAAGTTAAAAAACCCCATCACAAGTATATTTGCAGACATTCTGTTATTTTTCCCCACTTTAATCCCCTACAACTTTTAAACGGCTGGACCGTATTTCATCAAACAAGTTTTTTTTTTTCAGAATAAATATGAAATAAAAAAGTCTAAGAACACTCGCAAATAAGTCACCTATCATACAAAAAAGAACTAAATTGAAAACGCTTCATCCTTTCTGGAGCTATGATGCCACAGACCAACACACGTCCAACTTATATTTAACACGCCGTTGTTTTTTACGTCGGGGGTGAAAAATTTCTTAATTACTTCTTAATATTTCTGAGATTCGTCAGTGTCTTTAATATTTTCTTTGGATCCGTAAAAGTTTATTAGGCAATTATGGATATCAAGAAACATGTAACCGGCTCTCAAATCAGGGCTTTGAAGGAGTTTATGAAAAAACATCCAGATGTGGTCAAGGGTGTCTCAAATTCGGGCTTAGAAAAAGAAGAAGTAGAAGCAAAATGGCAAGAATTAACAGAAAATCTTAATGCTATGGGCGGAGCAGTAAAATCTGTCGAGAAATGGAAAAAGACATGGAGTTATCTAAAGTATAAGAGAAGAGTACAGAGACAACAACCCGTTTGTGATACAAGTATGGGTACGAGTTCAGATGTACTGAACAAATCTGTAGAGAGTGTACCAACTGATTTGGATGAATCTTCTAAAAGAAAAAATGGTACGGCTGCAATATTGTATATAATTTGTGTGTCCTTTGATGAAGAAATTGTTAAAATAGAAAGAGATAAACTAGAATTGGAAAGATAATACAAAATACAGAAAATTGAGGTGCTCTCCAGAATAGCAGCTGCTTTAGAAGAATTGGCCCATAAATAATATAATGTTTGTTAGGTAACTTTATTAGTTTAAAGAATGTGATATACCTCAGTTTAATTTTATTAATATAAGATTGAATAGGTAAAATAAAATAAATTTATAAAGAAGAGAGATTATATAATAAAAATATGACACTGCTTACATATGGGGTGCTCTTGGGACCCCACGAAGAGCTTCGGGGCCCCTGCAAGATCATACACCTGCTGATGGACAAGACTCTGGTGCAGGATTTCCCCATAAGATTATGAGGTCAGATGGCAGTCGCTCCTGCAAAAGCCGGGATAAGGCAAATGAATGCGAGTGGGCACCAAGGCTATGATAATTTGATTCATTCCCATGGGGACTGCCCATGGGAACGGTGTCAGTTCATTTTATTTAAAATTTATTATACTATTGGCATTCAACGACCTCTATGGCGAACGGTAGAGTGATTGGAGGCTAAGTCAAAGATTATGTGTTCGATTCCCGCTCAGTGCAAATATGTACAAAACGCCTGTAAATCTCCGAAGGGGTAGGCAGAGGTCTATTGACACCCACGTTTCGTCTATTAAGATTTTCGATCACACGTAATAGGGGGCGAGCCTATTGCCATCAAGCGGGCACTTAGCCACGGGCTGTATGTTTATTGTAGGCAATGCTACCAACGTACGTTACCACAAGAGGCATTACGTCCTCCATGAGCGCTGGCCTGGGGGTGACCGGTGGAGCCGCCTGTCACCCTAGCAGAAGCAGGCCACGGCGGCGGTGCAAATTGCGCCTCCCCGTACCCGGGGCTAGATGGGGACACTAAAGTCCCCACAACCCGAAGGGGGCCACCTCGAAAGAGATGGTCCTAAGTCTGCCGGGGTGCGAGAGATACGCTTTCGGCAATCTCACCTCCAGCAACCAAAGACGGCGTGCGTTTTAGTCGGTTCGAGTCTGACATAACCACCTCCAACGGCTCCGTGGGGGTGGTATCCATTGGGATATTTCGCAAGATAAAAAAAGAGGCATGCAATGCAGATAAATCCCACGACGCGTTATAAAAATTGAATGAATTACTAAAAAATAAAATTATGACTTATAGTAATTCTCATTTCAAAATTTCTATATCCATGAGAGTCATGTGGGAAAACCGGGGATACCCTCTAGATGCATAAACTTGCCGACTTCGTCACGTAAAAACCCCACCTTGACCATCTTTGATTATAAAGACTCGTTTCGCTCAGCAGGCCAGTTCGAAATGGTGATAAATATCAAAAACTAAGGACCTAAGCACACAAGACATTTTAAAAATCGGCGTTTAAAAAATTCGCAACGATGATTTATTTTTTAAATATGTAAGTAATACTTAAGATTGTATTACATTATGTTTAATATGTATGTATTTGCAACAACAAAAATGTCAAATATGTTTATCTGCATTCTAGATTCCATAAGACAAGCTAGTTAAGCTATGCTTACCATGAGTCTAGATAGCGTTGTGTAGGTTTTTGTGGAATATTTGTAAATGGGGTTGAGTGTGTGAACCTATTCGACTTCCAGAGATATGATGAGGACGAGCCTATGTTTTATTCCAGTCTACAATCTATCCCTAAACCAAATTTCAGCCAGATCCGTTCAGCCGTTAGAGCGTGATTGAGTAACTAACATCCAAACACCTTCACAAATTTTGATATTAATAATATTAGTAGCATAGTAGGATTTTGTATCTATACCTTAATATTATAAAGCTCAAAAGTTTGTTTTGTTTGTTTGTGTGCCCATCATAGGAACTGCCAGTTTGATTTGAAAAACTAATGTTGTTAGTTGCAGTGTTACAGAGTTTTGAAGTATGCCACAGGCGAATCCCTGGTGGTAGCCACCTAAAATAAAATTATAGGTACACTAACCTTTTAAAACTTGCTCGCTCTATGAAGCTAAATAATAGTGCTGTAATAGTATCACGTGTGTTGTGACCTTAACATATATTATTCAAATTATACAGTACGTCGGTGTATGTACCGGTTATATTATTAATAGCATTTTACCTCTAGTAACGTGCTTGAAGCGTTTTAAATGAACTGGATTCTTTTATTACGTCATTATCAATTATCATCATCCTTTCCCTTTGAAAGCTCCTTGGAGTCCGTGGTTTTTTCCCGACTTCCGAACAAAGGTGGGTAAATAATGTTTTTCGAGACTATGTATTTTTTTTTAAGAATATTAGAACTGAAGTTACTAATATTCCCTCTAACCCCTCCAACTAAGCTTAATTGCTAGTGCTAGGAGGGGGTTCACGTCAGTAGTGTAATGGCCAGGATCGAACCCGAGACCTCTCGATCGTAAGGCCGACTTTTTAACCACTAAGCTACCGACGCTTAAGTATGTATTGTATGTCCATTTCTTTGGCACGCCCTGCAGCCTGAATGGCTTGACGGATTTTGACATGCGAGGTTTCATTTGATACGTCGTGATTATATGAGTGACACCAGGTGTATTATTTTATTTTCTATAAAATCAAAATGGTGGATTTTTGGCACCAAACGTATGTTGTCAAAATCATGATATTGTAATATTGGTTCTGAATCATTTTATTCTCAGAAATAAAATTATTGATTATGATATCATAACAGGTAAAATTGACACATTGAATTGACATTAAGAGCGTTAAATTGCTAATTCAAAGGTTGCTGGTTCGATTACCGTGCATTGCAAATGTTAGTGTCCTTAATTTATTTGCATTTATTAGGCTGGTAATTCTACGTTTAAAGTATCGGTAGTTTAGTGGTTAAGAAGAGATGGCTTTACGATTGAGAGCTTCCGGTTTTGAATCCGACGTGAATCTATTCCTAGTACAAGCAATTCAGCTTAATTGGAGGGGTTAGGTAGTAATTTCGGTTGCTAATATTCTTTAACAAAAAAAATCTAAACTCTTTGGAACCTTATCCACTATCTTAATCCTCCTTTCCAAAAATTCGGTTTAGTTGGCACAAGGGCGACCACCGCCTAACCATCCATCCAATTGGGTAATACCCTATAGGTACTTAAAATAAAATATGTAACCGAGCTTATTAAATGAAGAATGGTAAGAACGGTAAAAATTTCGTCGATTTTTAATCATCCACCCAACTTACAATTAACTAGCTTTTGCCCGCGGTTCCGCCCGCGTGGATGTCGGTTCCCGGCAATTATTCGAATTTTTCTCTACGTACAAACCTTCTCTGGACTTCCACAAATAATTTAAGACCAAAATTAGCCAAATCGGTAAAGGCATTGCTGAGTTATAACATTACAACGAAAAGTGGCATTGATTTTTATATATACAGGGTGTATTTTTGAAACGGGGCAGTAAGGGCAAGTACCTTAACCGTTGCAGTTACAGCAAAACGTTCTTAAAAGACCTTCCCTAACTTTTTGACATATTTTGAACTGCATTCACAGATTTTGTAAAAAACTTACAGTTGGCAAAAAAAATGCAAAAAGTCCAAAAAATTTTTTTATGCCAATCGATTCTATTTCATGTGGGGATCAAAAAACTCTATGAGACCATTTTAGCTTTCAGTACTAGCCCAAGCAGCACACGAGGCTGCTTAATAGCCAAATAACGGATTTCCAAAACGCTTAAAGCCAAATAAGGAAGCTGCATTAAGTCTGTATACGACCTTATTCAGCTCTTATAACTCTTAAATGGGCACAAATTTATTCAGCCTTGGGTTCACATAGCTGCTTAAGAGCTGTGTAGCAGCAACTTAACAGTGTTATCAAGGGTAACAGCACAAATTATTTAGCCTCAAGTTCACATAGCTGCTTATGAGCTGTGTAGCAGAAATGTAACAGTGTTATAAAGGGTATCGACAGTACTTTGCGCTGAAATCCGACTGACTAAGAGATCACAAGTTACTCTTTATTCAGAAAATATGTCTGTAATGCGCGCTCTATACATATTGTAAACCGCGAAAGGCTACTTAATTGCGGCCTGTGTAAAATTAATGAACATGCAATACTGGGTTTAAGCAATTTACCGGTGCTTCTAGCTGCCTTGATGGACATTGCACTTTGTTACGTGAAGTGAATATTGGAAACGAAATTAATGGTGGATAATATATTCATATCCCTGATAAGTACATTGTTTTACATAGTAATAAAGGAAAAATGATTGGGAATTTAATTTTACTGACATTATACATATATATTATCTAAGAAAAATTTAATGCGCCAAGAAAATATTTTGTTTTTAATTAGTTTAGTGATATAAATAAGCTGTGATGTAAACTATGACAAAAAAATTTGTAGTGCTTTGAAAAGAATTATAAGATAAAAAGTTATTATTATGATATTAGGAAGTAAAAACTAGTGCAATACATTTTATTTCTTGCACAAAACATCGGAAAGGTTGAAAAATCAATCAGAATATGTTTAGGTTATAAAATAAAATGGTGGATTTATGTTAAACAGTAACGTGAATAGTTAAAACTCTTATATTCTACAACAGGCTGTCTAATAATTCACTAGTGCGCTGTTATTCTACAAAAAAACTGAATAATATTACACATGTGAACTGTACACAGCTATAAGCTGTTTTCTTTACTTTTAATTGTTCACAAGCTCTACCTTTAGCCATGATGTGAATAATTAAACAGTTATTATACCGACTCTTTAGGGATCCCTAGTATTAAATCTAAAACCACCGCATGGACTTCCATTACAAAATTGTCAAAGCAGTATTATTTAGAACACTATTTTACGCGTGTGCGAACCTTTCAAGTTGGGTAGTAAGATATAGTAATATATAATTAATATATTTATTATTTTTTATTGTAAAATTAAATTGTACAACAACATAAACGCAATATTTCACCCTAAACATCATCTCGGAGTTATTCATATTTTGTACGGAACCATCCTGTTTCAAACTATTTGTCAAGCTTTGCGTTACGTCCCGACTTGAAGGTTTTATTTCTTCTACCTTTATAATTCTTTGATACTCTTTCGATAATTTTCTTCTAATGCCTCCTGTTCTTGCTTTCAATTTCCACGAATTACGCGAATTCATTTTAATATATAGCAAATAAAAATACGTTGGATATGGTCTCAACTTAGTTCCACTGACTGATTACAGTACCACATATGTTACTTTTATTCAGATAACGTCGGATTTAAGGTACTTATGTGAACCATTATAAAGTAGAAGCCGTTAATTCTATACACTAGTGAGTCTCTAAGCAGCTGCGAGGCATCTAGTGAATGTTTAAATAGCCGCTATGCAGATACTATCAATTGCAGTATAAAGGCTGATTAGCGGTAGACATATTCAGGTATAAGCTGTAATATGGGCCACATATCGTCCATTATACAGCTATTCACTTCAAAATAGTTCACACGTGCCCCTTTAATAAGTCAGTGTAATAGGAGTTCACAAATATCTTCTTAAATAGCATTTGGCGTAATTTTATGCACTAAACAGGCCTTACTACGATTTAGGCAATAGAAAAGGTTAGAAGCTGAATAGAGTAATTAAAACATACCTTTATAGCACTCTTAGCGTATTAATGGTGATTTTGTCGGTCTTAATCAGCCTTAATACAGCTTTTAATTAGCTAAAGCTGTTTAAATATCACTGACCGCTATTATACAACTGTAGCATCACCAGTGTACTCTTAGAAGCGTCTTAATACGCACAGAGTTTCAAATAAGTCTTAAAGTGGGTAGTTATACAGCTATCTGTGCTACTTGGGAGGAAAGACAGAAATCGCCAAAAACGTTTCCCATATATTTCGGCAACAGAAACAAATTTCTACGATGGTCTAACTTTTTGTTATGGCCAGGAAGTGGGTAGAATTGACTGTAAAGTAAATAAAAAAAATTTTACCCTCAAATTTCGAATTTGATTCGAAAATCTGTGTGTTATACTTAGTTTCAGCTGAGAAACTTCGTATGAGTTATTAATTAAGGATTTTCACTAAAATGTCTTCAAATCGTGAAAAAATTGACTTATTAGAAGCGTATTTTGTCAATAATCGAAATGCGGGAGCTGCATTAGTGTGGTACCGCAATAAGTATCCGTTGCGGCATGTGCCAACAAGAAAGGTTATTACAAATCTTTTGAAAAACCTGGAATTGCAGGGTTCTTTCAAAAGAAAGCGGCAGCCTCGTGAGGACATGGACACGGAGATTGCGGTTCTGACTTATGTCGAAGCATATCCAGAGGTATCGTCCAGGCAAGTCGCCCTTGAAGTAGGTGTATCCCACTCCCTTGTGATAAAGATATGGAAGAAATACGGCTACAAGTGCTATCGATATGGGCGCATAGTTCAAGTGTTACATCCGGGTGATGATGTTCGAAGGCTTACTTTTTGCAGATGGCTAAGAGGTAAAATAAGCAGAGATCATGAATTTTTAAATTACATACTGTGGTCAGACGAAACGAATTTTTCCAATAATGGTATGTACAACAGAAAAAATCACAAATCCAAAGAAAATCCACTAAGAGTTACGTACGGCAAGTCATAATCAGGTTCGCTTCTCATTCAACTATTGGTGTGGTATAATGTCCTATCGAGTCATAATGGTGAAATTTTATGAAGGGAAACTGAATTCTGCCATGTATAATGAAGTCATTTTACACCATCTTGAAAACGAGATGGACGAATGGCCCCTGTCGGAATTGCGAAAAGTTCATTTTCAACAAGATGGTGCTCCGCCACATAACAGTCACCTTTCACGTTCCAATTTGAGCCGCCTATTCGGTACACAGTGGATAGGTACACATGGTCCAACACAGTGGCCACCTCGTAGCCCCGATCTAACACCACTTGATTTTTTTTTATGGGGCTTCGTGAAAAACGAGGTGTATAAGACGACGTACGCCAGTGTTCAAGAGCTCAAGGATGCATTAATGACCATTTTACGTAATATTCATCCCAGAACATTATTAGCCGCCATTCGTTCAGTGCAAAAAAGGATAGACTTATGTATTCGTGAAAATGGAAATCATTTCGAGCAATTTATTTCATAAACCAATTTCTTAAATGTTTAAATGATTTTTTTTATTTAAAAAGTTCAAAATTTTACCTGACCTATGAGTTTCGAGTTGATTTATCATATTTCCGTACGAAATGTATGGGTAACGTTTTTGGCGATTTCTGTCTTTTCTAGTACTGAAAGCTAAAATGGTCCTATAGAGTTTTTTGATCCCCACATGAAATAGAATCAATTGGCATAAAAAAAAGAACTTTTTGCATTTTTTTTGCTAACTGTAAGTTTTTTACAAAATCTGTGAATGCAGTTCAAAATGTCCCAAAAAGTTAGGGAAGGTCTTTTAAGAACGTTTTGCTATAACTGCAACGGTTAAGGTACTTGCCCTTACTGCCCCGTTTCAAAAATACACCCTGTATAGATTATAAGTAAGTAATTGATTTGATTATTGAATTTAATGACGACACTAAATCTTTTTTCATACAAGTTACCTTAAAACTTACCGATTTGACGTTTAGTAAAAAGTTACTAGTTTGAGTCGTCTTCTACTGACTAGTCAAATTAGTTAATTTTTACTAAACGTAAAAACTAGTCAGATGGACTGACGACCTGAAAAAGGTGGCTGGGACAGACTGGATGCGGAAGGCGGAGGATCGGATGAAATGGCGCACATTGGGAGAGGCCTATGTCCAGCAGTGGACTGCACTTGGCTAATTAATTCATAATAAACAGGTGTTACACACGTCCATACGACACGGTAACCACTTTCCATCAGGTGGGTCGTGTATTTGCTACCTAAGTGGTATAGAAAAAAAAATGATGATGCTAAGCGCATAACTCTATAAAGGCTTTGTCAGTAGAAGACTAGTCAAATTAGCTACTTTTTACTAAACGTAAAAACTAATATTCAATTGGACTTAGGCCTTCAAGCTGAGTACCACCATTATTAACATGGTATATGTTTGTAATGGCAACTCTCTCTGAGACTTGGCCTTTAGCTTACCATCAGGCGAGGTGAAGCTTACCGTCGTGTCCTGCCTTCATTTAAACAGTTAAGTGCCTTAATATAGTTAACACAGGAGTTAGTTTGGCTGCTTCAATTAAACTTTTTAAATACCATGAATGGTAGCAATAATGTTAACAGGTATCTCAATGAACCGTATCTTCGTTATTTGATCGGGGAACCCCCGGTCGCACTTGACTGAGTATTACACATATAATTACTTGTCCGTCTGAATGACTGATTCATCAACTTAGATCCCCCCCTTCCGGCTTCGGAAGGGGGGGTATCCGAGGGGATTTCCGCACGAAAAAAAAAAAAAAAGAAGATAGTATCACCACCCCATCTACAAGGCAACTAATGGAGAACCACAGACGATATAGTACGATTTGACAGCCTCCATGGCGTGGTGGTAGTGAACGCGACTGTTACGCAGGAGGCGCGGGTTCGATTCCCGCTCAGTGCAAATATTTGTATGCATGATTATGGCTATTTGCATTGGTCTGAGTGTTTCTATGTATAATACGGATGTATTTACAAAAAAAAAGTATCTAAGTATGTTTATCCGCATTCTAGATTCCATAACACAAGCTTGTTAAACTTACCATGGGTGTGTAGAATGCTGTAGAATATTTAAGTAAATTTAAGTAAGTACACATATGGAAAAAAGCCGTTATGGAGTTGCGCGCTTAGCAACATCAATTTTTTTTCTAAACCACTTAGGTAGCAAACACACGGCCCACCTGATGGAAAGTGGTTACCGTGTCGTATGGACATGTGCAACAACATTTTTATTATCAACTAGCTTTTGCCCGCGACTTCGTCCGCGTTAAGTTCGGAATAGAGAGGTTTAGAACAAACTGCTCCCGCGACCCAGAAAAAGTTTGTTAAAAATTCTGTGAGCCTGGTACTTCATACAAATGTACCAGGGTAACAGAAACACTGAAAACGTTTTTATGGGGAAAAGAAAAGGGCTGTTATCCCGGCAATTATTCGAATTTTCGTCACCTTTTAAACCTTCCCTAGACCTCCACGAACATTTCAAGACCAAGATAAGATAAATCAGTTCAGCCGTTCTCGAGTTTTAGCGAGACTAACGAACAGCAATTGATTTTTATATATATAGATTAATTAGCCAAGTGCAGTCCACTGCTGGAAATAGGCCTTTCCCAATGTGCGCCATTTCATCCGATCCTCCACCTTCCGCATGCAGTCTGTCCCAGCCACTTTTTTCAGCTCGTCAGTCCATCTGGCTAGGGTGTGTCCTACCTTCCGTTTACCTTCTCGCGGTCTTCACTCTAGGACTCGTTTTATTATCATCATCATCATCAGCAGCCCGCGGTAGTCCACTACTGGACCCATGTCCAGCCGTCATGGGAGCGTGTCATGGGAGAGGCCCATGCCTCTCCCATGACACGCCACTTAGCCCGGTCTTCGGGCGCCCTTCGACTAGAGGGCGACGATATACGCAGAGTGGCTGGTGGTGGCCGTTTTGGCAAAATGGGGCTATATAGAACAGTCACAAGCACACTGCGACTGCGGGGTCCCATCCCAGTCCATACCACACTTGCTCTCTTGCCCACTGTGCCCTTCCACCTGTACCATCGCAGACCTGTGCAGGGCAAAAGACAATGCTGTGGCCGTAGCCAGGTATTGGGCCGACATAATTTAAGAGATTGATGAGCCATTGACACGAAGAAGAAGAAGAAGCCGTTTTATTATAAAGACTATTCATTTCATTTTTTTTTTATACAGTGCACGTCAATTTGACTTCACCTCGCCTGATGTTAAGCTAAAGGCAAAGTCTCGGAAAGAGGGTCACCATCTTAAACATTTACTATGTTAACAGTGGTGGCACTCAGCTTGACGGCCTCATTAGATGCCTTTTCACGCCCCGCTTAAAGGACCCGGGACTGTAGGAAGAAGGAAACACGTGAGCTGGCAGGGAGTTCATTCTGTGATGTCAACCATAAAAGGTAAATACCATAACGTATAAATATGACACATGGCATAAATTGATGTAATTTCCAGAAATGGCTGACGGAAAGTCAAGAGAGCGGAAACTGAAGAAAAATGACTCACCTTCACTATATAGTATAAAGTAAAGTCGCTTTCCGCGTCCCTATGTCCCTATGTATGCTTATATCTTCAAAACTACGCCACAGATTTTGATGCGATTTCTTTTAATAGATAGAGTAATTCAAGAAGAAGGTTTATATGTATAATACATGCTTGATATAGTAGAGGGTGCAGCGGGAACGGAATCGGACACCACGCGGGCGGAAAAAAATTGGCGGTACGAAGTTCGCCGCATCAGTTAGTTATAGTTAAAAGGACTTTTCCATTTTTAACCCCCGACGCAAAAACGACGGAGTGTTATAAGTTTGACGTGTCTGTGTGTGTGTGTGTTTGTGTGTGTGTGTGTGTGTGTGTGTGTGTGTGTGTGTGTGTGTGTGTCTGTGGCATCGTAGCACCCAAACGGATGAACCGATTTGGATTTAGTTTTTTGGTTTGAAAGGTATATTAGTCGGGAGTATTCTTAGCTATGTTTGAAAAAAATCGGTCCAAGATGGCCTCCGCCACAACATGTCGAAATACATATTTCTTCATAATTCCCTCAATATGGGTATCAAATGAAAGAGCTTAAAATTTAAAATTTAAAAAACCCCCGTCACAAAAACACCTCCAAAAAGTTGAAAATAAATGAATAAATTTTAATTCAACGGTTGCCATGTCGGGGGACCCTAACTGGTTAAGCACTGCGTTATATTGTCGGAACAATTCAAGGTCCCCCGACATGGCAACCGTTGAATCAAAATTTATACATTTATTTTCAACTTTTTGGTTGTTGATGGTGGGTCAAGCTACCTACACGTGGTTGCTATTTGGATGGGTAACCGCTTCGTGGTATCACACCTGAGTCCTCTCCGAAGCAGGTTAAAAATCGATCCCGGTTGTAAATAGTCGTTAGATAAAGAAGCAGGCCTGTACGGGTGGGACAGTGGTTAGCCATTAACAGGCTGGTAGGTCAGACGGCAGTCTCGCCCACAACACAGACGAAAATATCTAGCCAAAATCATTTCAGGACTCCGAGATTAAGGCCTAGAATGCGACCGGGGCTAACGCAAGGATGATGATGACCTACATTTGGCGCCCAAAAATCCTCCATTTTTTAACATAACATAACATAAACTCACGCCTGTATTCCCCGAAGGGGTAGGCAGAGGTGCTAGCACCCACATTTCACCAGTTTGTGTTTAGGTCCCAATGTAATAGGTGGCGAGCCTATTGCCATTAACCGGGCACTTATAAACCTGCGATAAATACATACATAACTTCGAAAAGCATCGAAAAGTCTTGGTGTGTGCCATGGTAAACCTGGGATCGAACCCGAGACCTCGTCTCAACAGTCCATTACCCATACCACTAGGCTACCGCAGATTATCCATTTTTTTTTTCATTCAATAATATATGGTTATTGAATGATTCTCACACAGTATGGGAGAATCTAATTACCCCTGTGGCGTAGCGATAGAACATTCGACTGCTACTTTGGAGAACCAGGTTCTATTCCTGCTCAATCCATATTTCAGGCTATGCCTAGTTTTAGTCTAGATGGCGCTGTGTGTTTCACGTAAAATGTATTCATCACTTTCTAACAACATCATGCTTTTATCAAAATTGTTGTAATCGTTTTGTAGTTACGAGAAAATATAGAGACGGGCATACATACACATATAAAGGTTAAATACATAACCCCTTGTTTGCTACAGTCGAGTAACAATACAATACACCAAATATGAAACGCGGAAGTAATCATAATTTACTCAAACAATGACATTCTATTCATATCCAAAACTACCCTCACATTACATAAACGTGATCCGATCCATAAAGTTCAATTTCATCATACATCGCCGCTCAAACAACTTCTTCACCTACCCACATTAACATAACGCAATACAATAACCGCCATCGAACGCGAACCATTCAAGAAGTCCGAGATACTACCGCATCAGTCCGATATCTTGGTAACAATTCACATCGGAGCCTTCGCACACGTCATCGCCGATGTCCGCGCTCCCCCAATAAATGAAATTTAACAGAATGAGGGAAAAAAAATCAATACGAACTAGACAGTATCGGCCACTATCGTAGCCCCTTCTAATTTAGTACACGATAAAAACAATCCAGCGGCCGTGTGCGTGCCACGGACACAGCGAACATATCATAACATCTACCTTTACAATATTCATGCGAACGCACCCTTAGGCAATATATAGGCCATCAATAATTCCGCGGTACGATTGATTCTACTCAAAAACTTATTATAGGTACTCACGGGTGGAACCGACGTCAAATGTTATGGAAATTCAGCATCGTTACTGGACACAGGGGTCGACGAACTCGGCGAGCACGCTGACAAACACACAGTCCGCCATGTTGTTTTTCAAAACGTAAATTTTTTATTTTTTATTTTTCCAATCGGCGAAGTGTCAAACTCCAGCCGGCCCGAAACTTGGCCAAACTTAAACCGCCTAATTCCAGAGAAAATCCCACAAATTTTTCGACTTCCTATTTTGATGTAATAAGTTTTGTTTACGTTGTAATTACCCCTATCTATAAACACTTTATTATTGTATAAAACGGTATAAAAATATTAAAATTATGAACGATGGAAAACTTGTAAATTAAAACGAAATATAAATATATATTAATAATAATATAAACGTACTAGCGGCTCTGAGTTCGAGCGCCTACTGACTTAAAATTTTTGGGTATAAAAACATGCTACAATAGCCTCCTACGGGTATAAGAAGTCTTGGTACTTTCACCCACCGGAAAAATCGCGCGTGTGGGGAAAACTTGGAGCGATGATCAATGTGTGCATGCCAAATTGATCTCTAAGGTTAACGTGTCAAGATACATTAAAGAAATTGCTCCTTTTCAAATCTACCTTGAAGTTATGAGTAATTATATAAGTTAATAAGATGCTTGCCTATTATAACACAGCAAATACACATTTCTATGTAGTATAAATGAATATTAAAAGGTTTTCAGAGCCTGTTGAAGGTATTAATTTAATTTTAATTGAACATACTTGAATTATTTTATTTTAGGAACGCTCCAGTCGTGTCCTTGGTTCATCATAACAAGATCTACTCAAAGAAGACATATTTCTAACATATATTGTTTAATGGCATTAAAAAAATCTAATAATAGTTTTACAAAATGACAAATCAGAAGCACTCTAAACTGAAAGTTTCACCAGTAGAATGGGAAGCTCGTTAAATGTGTTAGGATCAACAAATGGTGTACTGTTGTCTCTGGTTACAGAGCGATTTTAATATAATGTGATATGGAGTTAGCTGACACCCTGGATTAACACATAGGCTATGTTTGGCCACCATTACCGACTTCCACGCAGGCGGAGCTGCGGGCAAAATAACAAATGTCAGCTGATGGTAGCCAATCGGGTTGTGAATTATCTTAAACGTCTTCACAGCATTCTACGGAAAACTTCCTTTTTAATTTTTATTCTGTGTTTTTTTTACCTTCCACTAGGAGTACCTTTTATATTTTCAACGGTGACTTACTATCTACTAAGAATTAGTTGAACTTGACACTACGATTAGCCATGCCTGCACCAAACTCATTTAGTGTCAGCTTACAGTCTAACTCCGAAATATTTATTCTAAAGATATGCGTGAAGCGACTACCATCTGGCCTTAGCTTACCATTTAGCCAGAGTCAAGTTCATCTTTGAAAACAGCCTCTACTTGACTCTACAATACGTACTTACAATTCAAAAATCTTCTTAATCCTAGAGCCAATCCCAATTCAGAAGAATCGAAGTTTGCGATATATAGGTACGGGGAGACTCGACTAAATAATAAAAAAATATCAAATAAATCGTGATATAAATCATCAAAAAAACATTTTATCCCAAAAAATACAAGTATCAAGACTACTAAGGCGGAGTAGACACACGCGTGTGTGCGTGTGAGGGGGACTCGCGGGACGCGCGGCGTGCGAGCTGGGCCTGGAGGGGGGGGGGTGAAATTTTTCGTTTTTCGCCCACTTTTCCGTCCTGCTCTAGTTTTTCGTCTCCCTCATTTTTTCTTCGCCCGTTTCTTCTTCCTAGTGCCCCACCACATGTGTGCCGGGTATAGTATACGGAAAATTTTCAGAGAAAATGGTATTCGTTTCCGGTTTGGTTGGAATTGTTTTGATGGCGTTATCTTTGGCTTTATCTATAATGGTAATAGTGATCGATGGTTTTTTTTATCAAATGTTCGTTAGTGATACTTTTTTATGTTCCAAATAACTTGTTATACCTACTATCGCTGTTAACATGGGTAGCGATCCCGATTGCATGTGAAACTTGCACCTTAGGTACAATGCGAAATCCAATATCATTTAGTGTATTTGTACTTTCACAAGAGCGATTGCAGTCTTACAATATAAACCGCACCCAACTAGTTAAAATCGCTGTAATTGAACGGTAGAGAACGAGAGTTATAATAAGCATTGCTGGTAAATATGAAGTCCAAAACATCAATACATTTAAAGTCAACGAAGCGAGAGAAAAAAGGTAAACAAAGTTTCAGCGGTTCCAAACATTTTTATTTGAAAATTATTACAGAGCACTTCAAGCGCATTCCGGACAGGAATGAAATTGCTCATGAGATGGCGGATCTGACACTTTAGAACCACTGTGCTGACAGCTTACCTGTACTATGAAACATGCAACGATAGTTGTCGCTAGGCCATAGTCACGTATGTGTGACATGTGCGACAAGGACAGATAATAATCGCTAGTTATCGCAACATAACTCAGCAATGGTAGCTTTGTTTACCTTTTTTCTCTCTTCTCGTTGGCTTCACTTTACGTACTTATATACTTTGAACTTTTGTAAATACATACATAATAACACACAAAAATAAACGTTCATAAACACGAAATTCATTGAACGGGAACCAAATGCACAACTACTGATTTCTGACGGAGCTGTCGAATTCTCTACCGCGACGCTACACAGATTGACTTATTATAGAATACGACTATTATTAGGTATATCATTTTTTGAAAGAGATTAGGAATCTTCATGTTACTTGTATGTAATAGCAAATGAATTGTTTTTATATTAGCTCTAAAACATGGTAAATATCCCGATATCCTTAATCCATAATAATAATATTGTAAATGCAAAAGTAACTCTGCCTGTTTAACAAACAGACAACTTTCACGCCTAAACCACTAAATCGATTTGGATGAAATCTGGCACAGAGATAGATAAGACATTTTGAAAGGCTGTATTTTGTAACCGAGGCAGCGGAGCCGCTGGTAACGGCTAGTGGAATAATAATACACTCCTTACTACGATGCATGCCGTGCCATATTATTATATTATTACGTTAGTAATACTTTTATATTATCACAATTAAAATTATAGTACTTCCGTATTTCTAACATTTGTCTGTTTGTGTAGCGTGTACTACGCGGCGCGCTCGGCCGCCCGCCCTCGTTCCTCCACGGAGCCTTATAGATATACAGCGTGTTTGTATTATGGGGCGCGTATTTTTTTATTTTAATTAATTGTAATTTATTGCTTTCGCTGCCTCAAATGCGGATTTAGTTCTGCGTGGATAGTTTACTAGTTAAATGAAAGATAGAAATTACAAATTAGGAGCTCCGTAATAGGGAGAGACGAAATTAAGTTAATTTAGTTAGTTATATTTTAAGATAGAAAATGATTTTTTGGTTGGCAATATTTATTTTTAATGACAAAAATAACATTTGATGTAATCAAATATTTTCCAACACAAAAACTAATAAAATCAAATTTAAATTAAATTTGACATCAAGAACAGATTCAGCTACGATTAAAAATATAAAATATACGATAACAATCAAAAATCTGAATATATCTAGTCATAAATTTCATAAGAATACACTTTTAGTTGTCATGATTACGCGAATTCACCAAGCGAGCAAGATGAAACGTTATCTCCTCACAAATCACTAAGCAACAACGCTGTAATATCGAACACCCTCTACCAGCCGGCAGAACTAGGAAACGGGGGAGTAAGTACACACGCCCCCCACCACCCCCAAGGGGGGAGTACATGGCAAATACGCGAAAGCAATAGGACTTTTAAAAATTCTCGAGAAATATGATTTATGTGTTGACGGCAACGTAGGTACTTTCTCCCTTCAAGGACGGGGGACTGATTCGATTTTTAAACCACCCTGTGTAAGGCTGTAGGTTTTTGAATAAAAAAAAAATTATATTGTTTTTTTGTGCCGTTTAAAATTTAATCTGGATCTTTTGTTGTGATATCAAACCTTGTTCGTAGTTAATAGGTACATATACTCACGCCTGTTAACCGCTAAGGGGTAGGCAGAGGTTCTCTTTAAGCGGGGCTTTAAAGAGCATCTTTTTTTTTTATATAGGACAAGTTAATTTGACTTCACCTCGCCTGATGTTAAGCTAAAGGCAAAGTCTCGGAAAGAGGGTCACCATCGGAAACATGTACCATGTTAACAGTGGTGGCACTCAGCTTGACAGCCTCGTTAGATGCCTTTTCACGCCCCGCTTAAAGGACCCGGGACTGTAGGAAGAAGCATCTGATAAGGCCGTCATGTTGTGGGCCACCATTGTAATATATTGGTCTCTGTAATGGTGACTCTCTTTCCTAAGACTTCGCCTTCAGTTGACTATCATATTAAGAGAAGAATTTCGGACGCAACTAGGAAAACGTTATGAGGATAATGATTCATTGACTTATATGTACAGTCAGCATCAAAAAGATGTTGACGAACAGAATACTCAAAACGATCTTAATTTAGTTTTTGACCCCCTTCCAGTTGACCGATTGTTCTGATATTCGGTACACACCGTTCGTTCGGACAATAATCCATACTAATCCACATCCATACTAATAATAATAACAAAATTAATACTAATATTATAAATGCGAAAGTAACTCTGTCTGTCTGACGCTTTCACGCCTAAACCACAGAACCGATTTTAATGAAATTTGGTATAGGGATAGGTTAGACCTTGAGAAAGGACATAGGCTATGATTGTTCGCGATAACCGACATCCACGCGGGCGGAGCCGTGGGCAAAGCTAGTACCATATAAATCAATAAAACAGTTTGATTAGCTCTTAATACGAGAGTTTTAAGATCATTTTGAGACTTCGTTGTCAAGATATTTATGACGCTGACTGTACTATATTAGATAAGCTGTTTGTAACAAAAATTATATCACTATTCCCGGGTGAAGTGGAAATTAGTTTTGAACGGGACGCAGAAACAAGACACTTAAGTGAATGAATGAATTCAGACACCTATCTATCTATATATATAAAAATCAATGCCACTTTTCGTTGTAATGTTATAACTCAACGACGTCTTACCGATTTGGCTAATTTTGGTCTTGAATTATTCGTGGAAGTCCAGGGAAGGTTTGTACGTAGAGAAAAATTCGAATAATTGCCGGGAACCGACATCCACGCGGGCGGAGCTAAAGCTAGTATAATATAGTTATACCGCAACACAAACTGCAAAAAATTAATGTTGCTAGTCAAGTAATGACAGCTGACAGTCTCTGTGGCGTGGTGGTAGTGCACGCGACTGCCACGCAGGAGGCGTGGGTTCGATCCCCGCTCAGTGCAAATATTTGTATGCATGAACATGGCTATTTGTATTGGTCTGGGTGTTTCTATGTATAATATGAACGTATTTACAAAAAAAAGTATCTATGTATGTTTATCCGCATTCTAAATTCCATAACACAAGCTTATTAAGCATGTCTAGATATCGTTGTGTAGAATGTTGTGAAATATTTATTATTTACTAGCTTTTGCCCGCGGCTCCGCCCGCGTGGATATCGGTTATCGCGACCAAACATAGCCTATGTCCTTTCTCATGGTCTAATCTACCACTATACCAAATTTCATCAAAATCGGTTCAGTGGTTTAGGCGTGAAAGCGTAACATACAGACAGACAGACAGACAGACAGACAGACAGACAGACAGACAGACTGAGTTACTTTCGCATTTATAATATTAGTATGGATGTAGTGGCCTTTTACGATACTATTTTTATACGCCCATAAGTGTCGCTCACAAACGCCTCTGTGGCGTGGCGGTAGAGAACGTAACTTACGCGGGGAGCGTGTGGGTACTATTCCCGCTCAGTGCAAATATTTGTACTTATAGTTATTGATATAGAATAGAATAGAATACTCTTTATTGCACACCAAACATCCATACTATAATATTATAAATGCGAAAGTAACTCTGCCTGTCTGTCTGTATGTTACGCTTTCACGCCTGAACCACTGAACTGATGGTAATGAAATTTGATATAGGGGTAGATTAGACCATGAGAAAGGACATAGACTATGTTTGGTCGCGATAACCGACATCCAGGCGGGTGGAGCCGCGGGCAAAAGCTAGTCCATACTAATATTATAAAAGCGAAAGTAACTCTGTCTGTCTGTCTGTCTGTATGTTACGCTTTCACGCCTAAACCACTGAACCGATGTTAATGATATAGGGGTACATTAGACCATGAGAAAGGACATAGGCTATGTTTTGGTTGCGATAACCAACATCCAGGCGGGTGGAGCCGCGGGCAAAAGCTAGTAGTATATATACAAGGACACATGCATGATAGAAAGTTGTACAATGGGCGGCCTTATCGCGATCTGCTATTTGTAATTGTACACTGTGAGGACCGAAAATAAAATATTTTTCTTTCTTTCTTTCTTTCTTTCTTTCTTCCAGACAACCAGTTTGGATGGACTGAACTGCAAGAACAGGTAGTTTGTGGTGTACACTTAAATTAAATTACTAATTTTATAGGTGATTTTATAGTCGTTTTTAACCCCCGACGCAAAAACGACGGGGTGTTATAAGTTTGACGTGTCTGTGTGTGTGTGTGTGTGTCTGTCTGTGGCATCGTAGCTCCTAAACGGTTGAACCGATTTGGATTTAGTTTTTTTTGTTTGAAAGGTGTATTAGTCGGGAGTGTTCTTAGCTATGTTTGAAAAAAATCGGTCCAAAATGGCCGCCGCTACAAAATGGCGGTGTACATAAAAAATTCACAAGTCCCTCAATATGGGTATCAATCAAATGAAAGGGCTTGACTAGTAGATCAATTTAAAAAGAATAAAATATAAAAATTGAAAATTTAAAAAACCCCCGTCACAAAAAACATTAAATCCAAAAAGTTGAAAATAAATTGTTTGCCCTTTAACTTTGATATAAGTACCTACTAATATTTTGTTTCAACCGTTGCCATTGCCATAATGTATGGAACATAACATAAACTCACGCCTGTATTCCCCGAAGGGGTAGGCAGAGCTGCTAGCACCCACATTTCGCCAGTTTATGTTTAGGTCCCAATGTAATAGGTGGCGAGCCTATTGCCATTAACCGGACACTTATGTATGGTTGGTATGGTATGGTACCGATTTTGATGAAATTTGGTATAGGGGTAGATTAGACTATGAGAAAGGACATAGGCTATGTTTGGTCGCGATAACCGACATCCACGCGGGCGGAGCCGCGGGCAAAAGCTAGTGTTCAGATAAAAGGAATAATGTATGGAGGTAGCTAATTTTTTTTTTTATTTCACCATATTAATACTTCCAGATAATTTTGCTATCGAAACTTTTTGCCCAAATTCTTTTTTTTTTCGAAACGATTATAAAATCACACTGTAGGTATTTAAATAACAGAAAGAAGGAAGAAAGTACTTATTTCATTAAATAAATACCTACATACATACACAAACATACATACATGATGATGATGATGATGAATTGGTCTGTCTTTCTGCGCCTCGGCAGTCGTTCAAAACTCCGACTAAACTTATTGAGTAGGACACTTTGTACTTCTCCACTTCTTTTTTTCACCTGACCGGGTTGAAATATAGTGGAATAGTACAAAGTGTCCTACTCAATAAGTAGCAGATTCCACCAAGTGCCATCAATCAACAATATAAACAGACCGACATAACTAAATGTAAAACTTCCATATCGCCAATAGGGTATTTGACTAAGTCGTCGATTCTTCCCAATACTGCTTAATATGATAGCTTGTTCTGAAAAAATATGCCTTGCAAAATAAAATATTGCATATTTAAACTGAAACTATGACTTTTCATTAGTTGAAATTCCAAAAAAAAGTCAAAATATAAACAATCAAATTAATTTCAAATATATAACTTTTTAGATTCCTCATAGAATTTTAAATAACTTTGATTATGAACTATATACGTGTAAACGCAACGTAGACCGAGATAAATGCGATATTCTCTTGCACTCCATACATTTTCACTACGCGCTACAGAAGCGTGACGTCACAGTTTCGTACGATTTTGTATGGAGTTTGTACGTTTTTACGATTTTGTACGTTTTCGGGCGGTGCGACAAATTGAATTTTTCAAAATCAAATATCTTGAAAACTATTTGTGTTATGAAAATTTCTCTTTTACAGTTCATTATATTATAAGCAAGTGGTCATTTTTCGAAAGTAAAAAAAAAATTGTCAAATAGCCTATTTGGTATAGGCTATTCATTTGACTAATCTTTTTTACTTACGAAAAATGACCACTTTCTTATAATATAATGAACTGTAAAAGCAAAATTTTCGTACGACAAATAGTTTTCAAGATATTTGATTTTGAAAAATTCAATAGGTCGCGCCGCCTGAAAACGCTCCATACAAAATCTTACGAAATTGTGACGTCACGCTTCGGTAGCGCGTAGTGCAAATGTATGAAGTGCAAGAGAATTTCGCATTTATCTCTGTCTACGTTGCGTTTACACGTATATAGTTCATAATAAAAGTTATTTAAAATTTAATGAGCAATCTAAAAAGTTATATATTTGAATTGAATTTGATTGTTTATATTTTGACTTTTTTTGGGAATTTCAACTAATAAATAAATAAATAATATTCCACAACATTCTACACAACGCTATCTAGACCCATGGTAAGCTTTTATAGCTTGTGTTATGGAATCTAGAATGCGGATAAACATACTTATATACTTTTTTTTTGTAAATACATACATATTATACATAGAAACACCCAGACCAATGCAAATAGCCATATTCATGCATACAAATATTTGCACTGAGCGGGAATCGAACCCGCGCCTCCTGTGTGGCAGTCGCGTGCACTACCGCCACGCCACGGAGGCTGAAAAGTCATAGTTTCATTTTAGATATGCAATATTTTATTTTGCAGGGCATATTTTCTTCAGAACAAGCTATCATATTAAGAAGTATTGGGAAGAATCGATTATTCTATAGTTAAAAATATTATGTATACAGACGAATTGAGAACCTCCTTCTTTTTCGAAGTCGGTTAAAAATAAAATAAATTATCTAACCGAGCTTATAAAATTAAAAGCGTTAAAAATTGCGTCGGTTCATTTTATAGCTATTATTTATTTTTAACCATCCACCCAACCTATAATAGTAACTGATTTGACTATTCAAAGTCAAAGTCATTTATTCACAATCTTGAACAATAAAATTGTTTTGCCACAGATTAGATAATAGTACTAGCGTATTATTGACGTCAATTTTAATTCTACTCAATCTAAGTCTACCACCACTTCAAGGCGCTAGTGGAGAAGAAACGGCGCAACAAACTCCACTGCAGCATTTTGAGACGTCAATTTACAATAGTTAAGTATTTTCTTAACGCTAAATGTGGATGAATGTACATTTCGCGTCTGGATAAATAATAAGTAAATAAAACACTTTATAATAAAAAAATAAACCAAAGTTACATAATATAACAAATAAGTCACGTACCTAATACAGTACCATGCTGTAATTATAGCTTTTTACGAGAGGCCTGCATCATGCTCAAGCCAGACATTTTTATCTTTAACTAGCTTTTGCCCGCGGCTCCGCTCGCGTGGATGTTGGTTCCCGGCAATTATTTGATTTTTTCTTAACGTATAAACATTCCCTGGACTTCCACAAATAATTCAAGACCAAAATTAGCCAAATCGGTTCGTGTGTTCTGGAGTTATATCGGCAGGAAGGAAAACCCGACTTATTTTTATATAGTAGATAATCATCTTTGCTATAGTATGCATTTTTAGATATAGTGGTCTTTACAAAGGTTTTGTATTTATTGACAGGTATACCAAGGAAATTAAATTTTATGACGTCACTAAATCTTTTTTCATACAAGTTGCCTTAAGTTATCGTTTTGACGTTTAATAAAAATTAACTAATTTGGCTAGTCAGTAGAATACCCAATTGGTTGTGGAGGTCATATGGCAGTCGCTTCACGAAAAATAACAAATTTCAGACACGTCACAGTCAAACTGGAAAGCCGATCCCAACTATATAGGAAGAAAGGCTCAGAAATTAATGATGAAAAGTCATTCCCAACGCTCTAAATCTAATCTAACTATGGATTTAGCTAAACTACGATGTCATCTGTGGGGTGACTGCCATCTGACCTCCACAACCTATAGGCGATATCGAAACATTGCAGCTAGACCAGTTGTTGAACTTTTGAGGGCTCCAACTACCTGTAACGACTGCCATAGATTTCGTATGGCAACCGGGACCGACGGCTTAACGTGATTTCCGAGGCACGACCAGACCAATGCAACATATTCATGCACTGAGCGGAAATCGAACTCGCGCTCCCTGCGTGGCATTTGCGTTCACTACCGCCATACCGCCGATATCGATTTTGATGAAATTTGCTAAAGGGGTAGATTAGACCATAAGAAAGGACAGAGGCTATGTTTGGTCGCGAGAACCGACATCCACGAGAGCGGAGCGACGGGCTAAAGCTAGTTCTTCCATGATTTATAATTCTCCACTTAAAATAATTTGGAAAATTGGGTATTCTACTTACTAGCCAAATTAGTTATTTTTTACTAAACATCAAAACGATAATTCATAAGGTACCATGTATGAAAAAATATTTAGTGACGTCATAAAATTTAATAGTCAAATCAGTTACTATTATAGGTTGGGTGGATGACTAAAAATAAATAAAGATTATAAAATAAGAATCGACGCAATTTTCACCGCTCTTTTACCATTCTTAATTTAATAAGCTCGGTTAGATAATTTATTTTAACTATAGGATAATACCCAAGTACGTATAATCGAGGTAGGTGCTCATTTTCTGTCGTTGACCTTTTACGGTAGATCGGATGATCAGCTGATCCCCTTTTCAACCCATAAGGGCTGATAAAATATACTATATCGATGGCGTTTTATCGCCGTTTTTTATGCAGGATAGCATAGGTAGTGTCTACCTGAAACGGCGTGCGGTTGTAGTCAGTTCGAGTCCGGAATAACCACCCCTGGGGTAATATATCTCATGAAAAAAAAAACTTTTTTTTTATAAAGAATATTATATATAACCAAAATCCATACTAATATTATAAATGCGAAAGTAACTATGTCTGTCTATCTGTATGTTACGCTTTCAGGACTAAACCACTGAACCGATTTTGATGATGTTTAGCATAGGGGTAGATTAGACAATGAGAAAGGAAATAGGTTATGTTTGATCGCGATAACCGACATCCACGCAGGCGGAGCCGCGGCCAAAAGCTAGTTACTAATATTCCCTCTAAACTCTCCAACTAAGCTAAATTGCTTGTGCTAGGAGTGGGTTCACGTCGGTAGTGTAATGGCCAGGATTCGAACCCGGGACCTCAATCGTAAGGCCTCCTTAACCGCTAAGCTAAAATAAAAAAACATTAGCCTCTTTTCTTCGGCTGTCGGGTAAAAAGGTAATCACTTCTAATGGTTACACGTTAATGTAATGCGGTTCTTGTAGGCTTACCTCTTCCGATTTACTCCTTTCAGTCCGATAATAAACAACCAGGCTATTTAACGATCCCCATGGTGCAGCGGTTGCCGGGGTGCGAGAGATATGCTTTCGGCAATCTCATCTCCGGGAACCAAAGACCCAAGACGGCGTGCGTTTTGGTCGGTTCGAGTCCGACATAACCGCCTCCACCGGCTCCGTGGGGGTGGTATCTGTGGGGATTTTTCGAATGATGAATATGAATATATTAATCCGTATAACTGTTGCCTTATAGAACCCATAATGTTTAGTTTATAATCATAATTATTTATTTGTGGAACATAGTTTAGTTACAGATCTTATAATAATGTTAGAATGTCCTCAATATTCTACCACATTGTGTCGATTTATGCAATGTCAACGAAAAAGCAGTATCAAAAATGTCACACAATTAAATAAGTTATGACGACAATGACAGCAGCCAAATAATAAAATAAAAAGAAAATTATGTCAGAAATTAAAATAGTCAAAAAAATATGATTTAACGAGAAAGAATGTTTGTACTTCTTTTTTAAACATCAGCATGTCTTCGTATGTTTAGATTTTAGTTCACCGCTTGACTGCAAAATGGGATGAACAAAAAAAGCATATTTGTCGAAATTTCTCTCCGCTTGTACGCTTTCATTTTGAGTTTGACGAAAACTCTGTTTATTTCATACTCATAAATATAGCTCGGAGCAATATCGTTAAATATAAAATAAATTGCACTACACCCCTTATTCTCCACCCCATAGGGGTAAGAATACGATGGCACCTTCTAGGCGCCATCCCGACACCGTGGCCATAGTTATAAGCGACAGCGGTTTTATAAATGACAGCGATTTTACATACCTTCAGTTTAGCCTATGTCCTTTCTCAAGGTCAATCGGTTCAGTGGTTTAGGCATGAAAGCGTAACATATAGACATACAGACAGAGTTACTATCGCATTTATAATATTAGTATGGAAATGGATTAGTATGGATTCCACAACAATCTACGCAACGCTATCTAGACCTATGGTAAGCTTAACTAGCTTGTGTTATGGAATCTAGAATGCGAATAAACATACTTAGATACTCTTGTTGTACGCAACTACAGACTAAAAACGCAAATAGCCACATTCATGCATACAAATGTTTGCACTGAGCGGGGATCGAACCCGCGCCTTAGCGTGATCACCTTTCACCTTAGAATACCCTAGAGAACCTTACTCTACTTTGCCCCATCTAAGCGTCCCTACCAGTAGGACAAAAGTGTGTGGCGAAGCTTAAAACTTTTCAAAACGAAACCGGGGAAAAAATATCATGCACCAAGTCACCCACTGAGAAGCTGACAGTAATCGGGTTATTTTTTTATGGAATAGGGAGGCACACGAGCAGACGGAGCCTAATGGTAAGCGATCACCGCCACCCATGGACACCCGCAACACCAGAGGAGTCACAAGTGCGTTGCCTTCCTTTTAAAAGAGAGTACGCTATTTTCTTAAAAGTTTGAAGGTCGTATTGGTTTTGGAAGACCCCTTGTCACTGCTACTTTATTTAGGTGTGGTAAATTAGGTGTGGGAAATCCCCTCGGATACCTTTCCTGCCGGAGCCGGAAGGGGAGGTTATGTCGGACTCGAACCGACTAAAACCGCACGCCGACTGTGGGTCGTGGTGTTAGGCCGGAGGTGAGGTTGTCCTCGACATATCCCTCGCACCCCGGCTGACCCAGGGCCATCCATTACGGTCTGGCCCTCCTCGGGGTATATACCCGTATAAATTTTCGATGCATTCGTCCTCACTAGAGTTGATAACATAGCATTTGAAGAGATGTTTTAAAATTAATTTCCCTAAAAAATGCCTAAAAAGAAGCGAGATATCCGCTCGTTGTGAACAGCTGCTTTAGTGGCCCCCTCCGAAGGGGTAGCCCCTTACAAAACGTGACCCTTTTACTCCCAAGACGCTTATTTGACTCACTTTAAAAAATTCCTACTGGCCTATATTTTTTGGAGTACAGTCGGTCCCTTAAGTTGTTCATTTTAACTATTATAATTTTGTAGGATTTAATACCCGTATGCTAAGTAATTAGGGTTATATTTTTTAAAGGGAATTTTATTGTGACTATTATTAATCTTGAATGGATGCTGGAGTAAAATAATCATGTCAGTACTAATGAAAACATTCGATTCATTGATTTTTAACGACAGATTGATTTTTATTACTACATTTCCGAGACTTTGCCTTTAGCTTAACATCAGGCGAGGTGAAGTCAAATTGACGTGTCCTGTATAAAAAAAAAACTTAAAAACTGTGTCTGATCTGAAATAACCCTAAAATATCATTCTAGCAACAAACTCGATAGCATTTTAGAGCCCGGGCTCCTTTCTCGTAACTATAATCTAACCCTCCAATCCCGAGTAGAAAGTCCCAATTTTCTCTGTCAATCAGCTGGTACGGCAGAGTTTCAGGAAGGTTAACATAGGTCCCGAAAAACTTAATGGATCTCTGTCTCGTTACAAACCAAAGTCATATTGATCTGTTATTTACAAAATAGTTAAATAAAATAATGTAATGTCACAAACTTAATACTCTAGATCCGGGGTGTCCAAACCATGGCCCGCGGCTTCCCTTGTTGCGGCCCGCAGGATCTTTTCTTCTTTTTTTACCCGACTACGGCGAAGCCAAAAGGAGGGTTATGATTTTGACAGGCTATGTATGTATGTATGTATGTATGTATGTTCATTTGTTCCCTCATAGCTCCTCAACTACTTATTAGAACTGGACAAATGAGGTATCGTTACAAGCGGCTTTATCGTCCGATGGTTATAGGCTATATGACGTGTCACTCAATCTTGTGTGGCGCCCTCTAGCGCTCATAAGGTACTGTGTTAATAAATAAATTTGAGATAAATATGCCGTGTTTGATATCAAATGAAAGGGCTTGATAAGCACATTTCAAATATGTATAAATTATTAGCTTTACCTTGCCCCAAAATAATATAAATAAAAAATAAAGTTTAAAACTAAAACCCGACTACCAAAAAATCACGCTCTAAAAGTAACAAACAAGAAAATATCAAGGATAGCCGTGGTCGTATGCCCCTTACTCTAACAAAACAATAGGTAAATTCTAGGGAAAAGTGGCATACGACCACGGCTATCCTTGATATTTTCTTGTTTGTTACTTTTAGAGCGTGATTTTTTGGCAGTCGGGTTTTATTAAATACGTACGAGTATTTAATAAAACCCGACTGCCAAAAAATAATGTGTATATGTAATATAATGATAATGAGCAAATTATTTTTCCCGCGATGTAATTGAAATATTTTGGGTATGTTTTCGATCACGCCACACACATCAGTATTCACTCAGAAATTCGTTCATCGGGCATTGTTAGTCAATGCGACGAAAGTTTTGATTACGCAAGTTATTAAAGACTTTTTCATTATTTTAAACTTTTTACTTCGTTGTTCGCTTTGTTTAGGTATATTGAGCTCTTAATCTCATCATGTCTGTAAAGAAGAGGAAGTTATGTGAAGAAAACCGTATATTCAATGAGAAATGAGGCACTTCCGAATTACAAAATAAAATGCAAGATCCTCAGTTTCTGGTTGATCTTGCTTTACGAATTGAATTACAATTTGCAAGGCAAAAAAAAACACTTAAACCAACTTGTACATACATGTCAATGGATTTAGAAGTAACATGAAATTTTTCAAAGCGTCTCTACAGCAAAATGATTTTTCTTTCTTTTTTCAAGTTGAAAAGAACGTTATTTAGAGATGAAAATCTTTGAAGAATGTAATTTTTTGAACCACTTTAATTACATGGACGAAATAATCGTCGAATTTGAGCAGAGTTTCGCAGATAAAAAAAATTGAAAGTTTTATATAGCACTCTTAACGATCGCAGTTGAGAGTGTGAAGATTGATTATCAACGAGAACTGTGCGATCTGCAATCAGGGAAGGGCAGGAAAGAAACAGCAATCGAATTTTTTAACGTATCCAAAACTGACCAATATCGGGCCAAAAATGGACTCGATGATGGGCAGTACCTAGCTTTATGAAAGTGTATAATCAACAATGAAGTTTATAAAATCGAAATACAGGTCTTCATTGACAGAGACTTCACTTAACATGCACTGCGTTTAGCTACTACTAATATTGAGGTTGATGTTGACAGAATTGTAAAAGACAAATTAATGAAAACGTAGATAATAAAATAATGATAGGTACCTATTATACCTATATTTTACTTTTTTAAATATTTCGCGGCCATCCAATGTACTTAGTCATTTTTGTTGGCCCTTGGTCCCATTAAGTTTGGACAGCCCTGCTCTAGATGGAATGACGTCCTCAAATAGGGATCACTAGGATAGACTGGATGTTGAAGGTGGAGGATTAGGAGCAACGAGATTGGGATCGACCTATGTCCAGCACTGCAATAGGCTAACTGATTTATTATTTGTCAAAATTAATAAAAATAAAATGTTTTGTTATTATCACTTATGTATCCGACTGTACATACACTATGGCGTGTATTTAACTTGCGTCCATTCCACATTGTGCCCATAAATACACAATAACATGTAAATACTTGTTAACTATAATCACGGCTGTATATTTCAAAAGGGGTGAGCAGGAATGTGGGCACTTGTCAATTATTTTTTCAAATTTTATTCTGTGGAACAGCTATCTGAAGATTCTGAAGATCCAAGTCAGCGTGCTGTTTTAGTCAGCTCGTGTAAAAGTTCTAATCCTTCGAGCGGTGAAGGGGCATAAAAAGGGCGTATACCATATACAGTGCCTACCTAGCTTTTGATTAAGCTATGTTGGGAAGAAGAGTGTCTTAGGAGCCCCATCAAGACCTTCAGAGCCCAAGCCGATACACTGGTGTGACTCATTCCTATGCCGCACCACCAAGACCTGGAACTGCCTGCCAGCTCACGTGTTTTCCTTCTTCCTACAGTCCCGGGTCCTTTAAGCGGGGCGTGAAAAGGCATCTGATGAGGGCGTCAAGTTGAGTGCCACCACTGTTAACATGGTAAATGTTTACGAGGGTGACCCTCTTTCCAAGACTTTGCCTTCAGCCATTAGGCGAGGTTAAGTCAAATTGACGTGTCCTTTATAAAAAAAAACAATTGCCTTTCGGGTTTTGAAGTCATATGGCAGTTGCTCCCGCAAAAGTCAAGATAAGCCAAACCAAGAATAGAAGCGTGGACTCCAGGTTTCAAATGTGTTTTAAGGACACTTTGAGCTTGCGAAAGAAAATATTTTTTTTTAAAACCCCCATACATTTTTCTTTTCATCTAAACAATATTCCCATACATTATCAAAAATATATTTTTTTCTTTCTTCTCCTACGCAAAACCAAAGATTCTTTCATTTTAAGAAAATTTTCCAAATCTCCACTCATCTAAAGTGCTCCTTTTGCTAAGTTCCCCATTTGAGCATGGTGTACAAGTTGAGATGTGCACCAAATGCATCAAACCCTCCTAGAAGAAACCTATTTACACTCGAAAATTTATATTTTTACTACCTTTTACCCGCGGCTCCGCCCGCGTGGATGTCGGTTCCCGGCAATTATTAGATTTTTTCACGTCGTAAAAACCATCCTTGAACTTCAACGAACATTTTTAAAAAAGAATTAGCCAAATCGGTAAAGGCGTTATTGAGTTATAACATTACAACGAAAAGTGGCATTGATTTATATATCTAACTAGCTGTGCCCGCGACTTCGTCCGCGTGGAATGTACTTAATAAAAAAAATCAGTTAATTTTTTTTTTGTTTTTGGCATTTTTTTTTAGCCTAAGTTACTCCTTATTACATAAGCTATCTGCCAGTGAAAGTCCCGTCCAAATCGGTCCAGCCGTTCCAGAGATTAGCCAAAACAAACAGACAGACAGACAGACAGACAGACAAAAAATTTAAAAATATATATTTTGGTATGTGTACCGTATATACATTCATATGCATGTAGTAGAAAGCGGTTATTTTAATATTACAAACAGACACTCCAATTTTATTTATTTGTATGTATAGATATATAAAATTCTCGTGTCACAGTTTTCGTTGCCATACTCCTCCGAAACGGCTTGACCGATTTTGATGAAATTTTTTGTGCTTATCCGGTATCTATGAGAATCGGCCAACATCTAATTTTCATCCCCCTAAATGGTGCAGCGGGAACGGGATCTGACGCCACGAGGGCGGGAAAAATTGGCGGTACGAAGTTCACCGGGACAGCTAGTATATATATATAGATTTAAGTTTCTAGAACAGAATAGGTTTATCAAAGTATGAGTTTGACCTTCCGTTGACGTCTGTCATAAACGTCATAAATGTGAACATACGTGTCAATCCTATATATTCATCATTCTATTCCATTCTCAAAACTTGTCAAGAGGACAGTTTACTGCTTCCCGGGTACATACTGATAAGCAATGGCTACGGTGAAAACATAGAAATTGCTACGGCGTAGACCCTCTACGATACTTACATCATTTTTACTAGTGTTTTTTTTTAAATATTATTAGAATCGAAGTTACTAATATTTCCTCCAACCCCTCTCCAACCAAGCTAAATTGCATGTGTTAGGAGTGGGTTCACATCGGTAGTGTAATGGACAGAATTCGAACGCGGGACCTCTCGATCGTAAGGCCAACTCCTTAACCAGTAAGCTACCGACGCTTCTAAATTCAAATTCAAGTATTTCTGCTTAATAAACGACAAAATGGTCAAAACGTGGTTCCCGGCAGAGTAGAATTTGGGTCACCCCATCCCTTCCCATGCGGTGTCGTACAAGGTGACTAAGGGATAGGGCTGTTTAACATCAGACAGATATATACAGCTCAGACTCAGCCTCGGATGCATGACTTGAGTCAACAATATTGCCCGGAATGCGACAATAGGCTCACCCCCTATTACGTGGGACCGAATCCAATGATTGGTGAAATGAGGGTGTTAATTTACCTCTGCCTAACCCTCCGTGAACATGCGTGATTGTATGTATGTAAAATGGTAAGTTCTTAGGCAAATTGTTGTGTATGACATGTAGAAGTATGACGTCATACTTTGTTATGTTAAGAGGCACTAAAATTAAAAATGCAAAAGAAATTTGTCTGTTAAGTTCGAAAAAAAAAAAAAGAAAAAAAAAAAAATTTGTCTGTGTCAGTACTATTTTTATTCTGTCCTTATCTGGCTTATGTCACAGATTAAATAATACTACTGACTTAGTTATGCCATTACACATAATCCTGCTCGTTCAGTACTCACTCATTCTACATGTCCAAAATACACGAACCTCACTACTCTAAAATGATAGTTGCCAAAATACGGGTGTTAATATACCTCTGCCTACCCTTTCGTGGCTTTACAGGTGGTATAGCTCGCTGGCTGATAGGACGAGAACACAGATATACATCTGTGACGTCATCAGTCAGCTTTGCTCCTACAGCCTTCTCGAAAAAGACTTACAATTAGCAGTAAGAGAACAAATGAAGTATACCCGCGAATCCATCGCTACAAACGTATATATTATATTTTCTTTCTCTAAAACTATCTACTATCTCATCCCCCCTCGCACCCCCCATCGCACGTGCGTGTGTGTGTGTGTGTGTGTGTGTGTGGAAAAATTCGTACTTGCTACCCTTACGAACCACCCCCGCCTTCGCTGCTTTCACGGTTCTAATTTTTGGGGAATTTGGGGCATATTCGTAAATATGAAATGGAAAAAATATTTCGCTTGTAACACAAATTTGGACTTTATCGCTTTAGAATAAGGTTGGGTGTTGAATGGATGGGAGTTCGAAAAAAAATTACTTCATATGTCGTCCTTAAGACGGAGCGCGGCGCGCTTCGTATGTGTGTTCTGAACAGGGCGTGCGTGGAGTCGCTCTTAATTATTCTATTGTGTTTATTTATTTTTTTCAGTTAATATTTTAAGACTGTTTATACTGGAGATTGATGGCGCTTGGTGGAATTTGATACACATATTGAATAACACACTTGTACTTTTCCACTGAGTTTAATTTATTTCAGTTCTAGACCTGACCGGTTTCGCCTTACGGCATTCTCAAAGGAACCGGTCAGGTCTAGAACTGAAATAAATTAAACTCAGTGGAAAATTACAAGTGTGTTATTCAATATAATATTTTAAGGTTTATGAAGTTGAATATAGGAAAAATATAGTATAGATATACATGAAATTTGTTACTTTTATTATTCGTATTATCCTAGTGCAGCATTAGAGTGTTCGACTATTATGTCAGAGTATGCAGGCTCGATTCTTGTGTAGTCAGTTGAGTTTGGCGGTGTACCACGGAAATATATTAAGATAGAACGGCTATAAGCAGTGTTCACTTGCATGTGACGCGTGTCAATTTTTTAAATAATAATCACGAAAGATAAGAGATGCCTCCATTTTTCAAATTTACTCCTCCATTTATATTTTGTTGGAAATAGCACAAGCACAAAATGCCACATTGATGTTATTTTTACTGGTGTTATTACAAGTTAGTCATAAAAGTACTGAGTAAGTGCTCTAAAGTTTGTGTCTCATAGGACAGGAGTTGTCTTAAAAGTTCTTAAAAGTTGTGTGTAAATTAACTCGTTGAATGTATTTAAGAAACAATTAGCCAAACAACATGTGACAACGAATATTATTGTATGAATCTGTAATTTATGTTCTCATGTAAGTGATGTAATAATATGTCTTTATGAGAAAAAAATTCTTTAAACCTAAGTTGGCACGCGTTTTCCGGTCACATGGCCAAACAAAACAATTTTCTATATAAATTGAATTGGGAAAGCCAACATCCAGGACAGAGAGTCTCTTTCTAGGGCGTACACTCTGACCTGCTGAGCTTCTTGCTACTTGGACCCGGCTTGTGTAACCGAAATATTCGTCTATTCATATAACTACTATTCATGTTCATTTATCTATTAAAAATTATTTGGAAAACAAGGGAAAGAATGAATGATGTTACAATATTTGAATTAGATGTTTGAATTTGACATTTAACATTATCGAAAAACATTGGAAAAAATGAAATGCTCAAGTGAGACTCGAACTCACGACCTTTTCCTTACAGGGGGACTGCTATTCCAACTGAGCTATTGAGCGACACTTGAATCATTCCAAATTTTCATAACATAAACATAACATGAACTTTTTATAGCATTTATTATGCTAACTTTTAAGTTCATTCAAATATTTGGGCGCAGTCATCAAAATTCAATGTTTAAAAATGGTTGAAAAATCATTCATTGTTTCCAAAAGTTCGTAAGAATGTTGGTAGATGGCTGCACCGTCGCCCTTATAGACGGATATAAAGAGAAGGAAAATTTGGAATGATTCAAGTGGTGCTCAATAGCTCAGTTGGCAAAGCAGTCCCCCTGTAAGGGAAAGGTCGTGAGTTCGAGTCTCACTTGAGCATTTCATTTTTTCCAATGTTTTTCGAACTTAAAAGTTAGCATAATAAATGCTATAAAAAATTCATTCAAAAAAAATTTAACATTATTTTCCTATTCAATCAATAAATCAAGTCCACTGCAGGACAGGACATAGACCTCTCCCAAGTTAAATTAAAACGTGCAAAATCCATTTGAATAATATTTTAAAATTAAAAACATAATACCTTTATATTTTTGTAGGGGTTATTATACAATACAACTTAAAATAGTATTTACAATCAAACAATACAACTTAAAAATTAAAACTAAAAAGTATTTATACAATACTTCGTCAGTAGCACATATAACCAACTTGCGCATCAGAAGTATTTCATGCCAAAGTACGGCAAACACTCGAAGACCTAGATGGGGTAGAGTCGTTTATAGATGACTAGCTTTTGCCCGCGGCTCCGCCCGCGTGGATGTCGGTTATCGCGACCAAACATAGCCTATGCCCTTTCTCAAGGTCTTAACCCATCCGTATACAATATGTCATCAAAATCGGTTCAGTGGTTTAGGCGTGAAAGCGTAACATACAGACAGACAGAGTTACTTTCGCATTTATAATATTAGTATGGATAATTAAAACACACCTGCCTATTGACGGACAACACTCTGGTGCAGGTTTTCCTATGACGGTCGAAGGTTCAGACGGCAGTCGCCCCCGTAAAAGTCAAGCAAACTAAGTTATATAAAGATGAATGGGAGAGCGGACTCCACCCTCAAGTTACTAGCCTTTAAATGCAACACGGAAAAGCCGCATGTTTAAAAATAAACATAGCATAACATAAACTCACGCCTGTATTCCCCGAAGGGGTAGGCGGAGGTGCTAGCACCCACATTTCGCCAGTTTATGTTTAGGTCCCAAAGTAATAGGTGGCGAGCCTATTGCCATTAACCGGGCACTTATAAACCTGCGATAAATACATACATAACTTCAAAAAGCATCGAAAAGTCATTGGTGTGTGCCATGGTAGTGGTTTAAAAATAAATAAATAATAAAAACGCACACCTCTCCACAGCCGCCATATTCCATCAGCGAGCAATATATATAGCTCAGAACGTAGCTATAGGAACAAATATATTATATTTTCCTATATGTTAGTTCCATCATTTATACTTTATTACTATATACCAACTATTTATATATCAGACTGTTTGTCTTTGTGTGCGTACGTCACACAAACAGAGGGGACTCAATTAAACATTTCCCTTAATAAGAATCTTGAAGATTTGCGAACGTTATTATATTATTTTCGTTCAGAAATATTTTAGCTAACTACGAAGAAATGGTGGACAATTATGGGTGTTCTTATGTGATATAAATTAGATTAGGCTTAGACTTGTAAGAAGTAAGATTATATGTATGTATAGTGTTATAAAATTGTAAATTAGATTTGTCTGTATATTGAAGACTTTATACCGCCAATTTTTGCCGCCCGCGTGGCGTCTGATCCCGTTCCTGCTACATCCTCTACTATATTAAGCATGTATTATACACATAAACCTTCATTTTGAATTACTCTATCTATTAAAAAAACCGCATCAAAATCTGTAGCGTAGTTTTAAAGATATAAGCATACATAGGGACGAACAGAAACAGCGACTTTGTTTTATACTAAGTATATAATGAGATAATGATATTTAAAAAAACTGTATTCGAAATACATTGAGAAAAAGAAGTGCTCAAGTGGGACTTGAACCCACGACCTTTCCCTTACAGGGAATGCTCTTCCAACTGAGCTATTGAGCCACACCTGAATCACTTCAAATTTTCCTTCTCTTTGGCCATCTACCAACATTCTTACGAATTCTTGGTCGTGGGTTCAAGTCCTGGGCCTCGATTCTACTAAAGAAAAACTATAGTCAAACCACAGATATTGCAAAAAGCGGCAATACATTATAGACTTTAAATCGACGCTATTAAAGTTCAATATTAAATAACTGTTAGCAGAGTGAATAAAAGAGTGTTATGAAACTTTTGTCATTTAATTTTGGACCTTAGCGTATAGAAATAAAGTCTAAACTTTAATGCCGCTTTTTGCAATCTCTGTGGTTTGACAATAGTTTTGCGTTAGTAGAATCGAGGCCCTGCTTGAGCGTTTCGTTTTCCCGATGTAGGTATTTCGAATTTAAAAAGTTAAATGCTATAAAAATTTCATAAAAAAAAAACACTGTATGAGGAAATATGGTACCGTTCCCGTACTTAACCCATGGGAACCTATTTCAGAGATAAAAAGCAGCCTATGTGGTATTCCAGAGGATAATTTATTTCAATACCAATTTTAGTCAGATCCCTTCACTCGTCAGAGCGCAGTTTTTTTATGGAATAAGGAAGCAAACGAGCAGACGAATCGCCTGACGGTAAGCGATCACCACCGCTCATGGGGTGTCCAACGCACTTGCAACACCAGAGGAGTCACAAGTGCGTTGCCTTCCTTTTAAAAGAGAATACGCTCTTTTCTTGAAGGTTTGAAGGTCGTATTGGTTCGGACAGTTCATTCCACAGTTTAGTTGTGTGAGGCAGCTGAGCAACAAACACCTTCACAAACTAAAAATTGGTAGGGTAAGGTACCTACTCATTTCCGTAAAAACTTATGTCGCGTAACCGTTGTTTACCCGACTGCGTCTGCAAGGGTAATGTTTTTCGCCCGTATGTATGTATTTTTATTTATATTTTATTTACAAATTACAAATCACAAAAATGCCATAAGATGCATTGATTAGACAATACTAATTATCATACATATTTAATTTTGACAGCCTCTGTGGCGTGGTGGTAGTGCACGCGACTGCCACGCAGGAGGCGCGGTTTCGATTCCCGCTCAGTGCAAATATTTGTATGCATGAATATGGCTATTTGCATTGGTCTAAAAAAAAGTAAATAAGTATGTTTATCCGCATTCTAGATTCCATAACAGCTTTCCATAGCAGCTAACTATAAAAGCTTACCATGGGTCTAGATAGCGTTGTGTAGAATGTTGTGGAATATTTATTTATTTATTATTATTTGTCATACATACTTAATTTTGGGCATCTGTGCCAAGACTAGACAAAATAGTCTGTATTCCAGGCATCAACGCTTATCATTTAACATAGCCTAGAGACGGCCTTATATAACCCTCTTTCCGAGACTTTGCCTTTAGCTTAACATCAGGCGAGATGAGGTCAAATTGACGTGTTCACGTGTCTTGTATAAAAAAAAAGATTTACGCTTCACAATATTTGTAGTTTTCTTTTTCCTCTTTAAAGGCCATCATAAGAGCCCTGAGTACTTCTTCCCCTTTCCCGTGGACGTCGGTTATCGCGACCAAACATAGCCTATGTCCTTTCTCAAGCTCTAATCTACCCCTATACCAAATTTCATCAAAATCGGTTCAGTGGTTTAGGAGTGAAAGCGTAACATACAGACAGACAGACACACAGACACACAGACAGAGTTACTTTCGCATTTATAATATTAGTATGGATACATACATACATACATAAAATCACGCCTGTTTCCCATAGGGGTAGGCAGAGATCACGGATCTCCATTTGCTGCGATCCTGACATACTACTCTCGCTTCATTCACTCTCATTACATTCTTCATGCATGCTCGTCCGTTTAGAGTACTCCTGACCTGCCCCTGTTCTAAAACTTCCCCGATTTGGTCCAGGTATGTGCGCCTAGGTCTTCCCCTACCGACAGTACCCTCCACACTCGCCTCATACACCTGTTTCGTTAGTCTTCTTTCAAAGGAGACATTTTTTGTAAACGAGATGACTAGTATTACCCCTAACCTCTCCAGCTCAGCTGCATTATATTGTTTATGTTTAGTTTGGTAGTGTAATGGCTAGGATTCGAATCCGGGAACACCCGATTGGAAAGTCGATTTCGTTGACTGAAGACGAACTTATGCGGCTTTTTTTTAAGAAACTTGGTAGATGGCTCCACCGTCGCCCTTAAAGACGGAATAAAGAGAAGGGAAATTTGAAGTGATTCTGGTGTGGCTCAATAGCTCCGTTGGAAGAACATTCCCCCTGTAAGGTAAAGGTCGTGGGTTTGCTTAAAGACGGATATAAAGAGAAAGAAGCTCAGTTGGAAGAGCATCCCCCTGTAAGCGAAAGGTCGTGGGCAGTGGTCCCACTTGAGCATTTCATTTTTCCCGATGTATTCGAAGGCTGAGCTACCGTTAAAAAAGAATGAGAACGTACCCTCTTGACATCAATGGGCTCACTCACAGTTAAAACAATTGATAAAATGTAGGGTCATTCCTTACTTCCATCCCTTAGTTGACACCTCTGCCTAGCCCTTTTTTTTTTTTTTTTTTTTTTGACCGTGGGGGAAATCCTTCATGGATGTTATGCCGGACTCCTACCGACTAAAACCCCCACGGTATCGCCCAGCAGCCTATAGTTGGGAGCCCCGGGTAAGCCCTCGGAAGGATGTCCCAGGGCTCCCAACAGACCTACCGCTTTAATGCGGCCTCGTCTAGGGGGTGGTTCGGGTGCTATCCCGCGTCTATGGGGGGTTTTCGGGTATTATCCCGCTTCATAGGAGGGGGGAGGCGTGCGTGAGTCCGTCACGTCACGCTGCCGTCATGGGCCTGCTTCTGTAAGGACGATGAGCAGCCAACTCACCGTCCTCAGGCCCCCGGTCATGGAGGCCGATGGTCTTCGGCGAAGACACGTCGGCGGCGTCCAAGCCGCCGACTGCGGAACTCGGGTGGGAGAGTTCTCTCCCGCTCCCGCCCCGCCGCCTCCTTCACGAGCATGACCTGCTCGCAGAAAGAGGCGGCGCAGTCCCACTTACTCCCGCTGGAGACCATGGCTGCCACCATGGTCTCGAGCGAGAGAGTGTCCACGCCCAAACCCACCACGAGGACCTGGCGCTGTTGCGCCCACGCCGTGCACTCCACCAGCGTGTGGAGCGCTGTGTCATCGCTGCGGTCCCCGCAGTGCTGACAACCGGCCGTGGTTTCCCGGTGTCTTCGCCACAGATACCTACCGAAGCTACCGTGCCCGGTAAGCATCTGTGACAACCGGTAGGAGAGAGCACCATGTCTCCTCTCCAGCCACTCGTCCATGACCGGTCTGACGGCCGCGATTGTGGCGAATCCCCCCTTTGGTTGCTCAAGTCGCACCTTCCATGTCTCCACGGTTTCCTGGTGGAGCTGGGACCGCTGGGCCTCGATTTCTCGAGACGCAGGCCATTGGCCCCGCTCCAGCGCCTCCTTGCGCCATTTAAATAGAGACGCAAGGGCTCTCGCTTCACCTCTGCCTAGCCCTAAAGAATTAACAGGTGTGAAGGTAGGTATGTAAAAGTCTAATCAACACACGATAACTTAATAAAAAGTTTATATTTTAATTTTCAATATAATTCGTTTAGTTCTGTGTAAAATGGTCTACGCCTGAAGTCCATGACTAGTTACATGAAAAGCAATAGCCTCGGCAGCTTAGTGGTTACGAATTCTGCATTACGATCGAGAGGTTGCGGATTCGAATCCTGACCAACGTGGACAACAATGACCTTGTGTCCTAACGTGGCCGTCTGATTGGAGCCTGGGGTTTGCCTTCCTTGTACTACTTTTCCCACTTTACACGATTAAATGATATGACTGTGTAGTAGACAAACTATATAAATTGATGCCTTAGATGACTGTGTGATATGTATAGGTCATAATGGTAGCCAGATCCAGCTCACCCATCCTTGCTTATCATTGTTTTGTATAAACATTATTGCACGCAGACTAAAAATTAATTATAGCGCCATCTAGTACTTATAGTGGTACTATGATAATATATGTAATAGTTTCGCATTATAATGATAGATGGCGCTTTACTAAACAATTAATTTTAAACACTGACATCTATTTATTTTGTGTATAAATAATTAGAAACTACCACAGCTGTAATAGAACACAGTTATTATGTAAAGACCTAGATGGCCCTAAAAGCACGGGTCCAGTTATTCAAGTTTACGCAAATAAAAGAAAGACTCGTTTTCAACCTCTTTTCAGATATTCTTCATAGAATCACAGAGTAAATATCAACTCTATGGATATAGCAGAATAACAGATGTCACTTCTACATCCAAAATCCCACACAGTTTTCAACAAACCAGCAAACATGTAGTAAATAACAAACTGTAAACCAACCAATATAATATGCATCCGCCATACAAACCCACCGAACCTTTAAATGCAATTTAAGAGAGAGAATGCTCAAAAGAAAATTGAATGGATGACGTGTCCAAATTTTGACACAGCGTATCCAGGACTTGCTTACATAGGCCCTCTAGATGAAATAATTGTAACTCAAGCAAGGGACGCACTACACGACATTATAGGTAACAACCCTGCAACAATTAGTTACACAATATTCAACAGTACCGGCCAGAAGATATTCATTGCTGTGAGAACCAACCGTTACAAAAAATTCACAGTTAAAGTTTACAATAACTACGGCAACGAAGTTATCGAAGTAAAGAGACCTTTTACATTCTGTGTGAATAGAGTACTGGTTTGGGCACCGCCAGGCCGTTTTGCGGGTTCTGTAGAACAATCTTGTAATAAATATGCTGTCAAAAACGAGAGTGGGACGAACGTACTAAATATAAGGGCAGATAGAAACATAAAGCTTGTATATAACATACGTTATGTATGTGGCGTGGACCCGATAGGCGTGATAAAGAGATCATTTTATCTCCCTGAAGCACGTGATTCGAACAACTTTGGAGTCTCGTTCCCTGTGCAGTTGAATATTCAAGATAAAGCGGTTCTGCTAGGAGCCTGTTTTCTGATTGGGTGCCTGAAATATTAGCAGAAATTTGAAGAGTAGTTTTGAGTTTTTGAGCGAGCTTTACAAGATGATTTGAAGAGATATAGAACTAGAAAATAATGTTTAAAATGAACGATGCATTAAACTAGATATGTTAGTATGTTTAATTTAATGCAATGCAAAGCTTTGTCTGCTATTAGGTAACTGTAAGGAACGAACGTGGGTTCAAGTCCCGTCTTGAACATAGGTACACTTTTGCAAATATAAATCGATATCTCACAGGCTTTGTTTTAATGTATCGTCATGTAACTGCCCTTTCCCAACTCGAGATGTTATAGCTTTGAACTACTTTAAAGGATATCTAGCTTCATTAATGTGTGATATCGATACAAAACAATATATGGGGCACATGTGAGAGTGACTGCACTAACCTTCCAACCCCGAGAAAGCCTGCACCAGAGACTCGGCCATCACTCAGCAGTGAGAAATTTAAACTGTACTGGCATCTGGCGTACAAGGTTGACTTGAGGACCACCCGACCACTGTTGGTCTCGATATTATCTCTCTCAAGTTCTGAGTCTAGTTAACGCCTGATTGAAGTAGTATGCAATAATCTGTAAGAGACGAATATTGCTATGTAGATTTTGGTAGGCGTTAAAAAAAATTACTTCTTGCAAAGATATTTCACCATTGAATGTATTCATTCATTATTTAGTCAAATTCGAAATAAAACAACATCCATACGTAGGTACTTGTATTTTTATTTATTTTATTAAAATAATCAAAGAATGTAGGAGATCAGTCTTGAATTATCTAAATTAAAAAATAAAACTTATGTATTAGGTACTGCATAGGGAATGACGTTTTCATTTTCTACGTTTCTTCTCCGGAGACTTCGAAACCTGTTCCTCTCCAGCGCCACCGTTAGCCTCTCCATCATTGTATTCCTCATCACTGGGTTTTCTCCGCACCGGACCCGTCTGTGTTATAGGAACATTCCTCTCATCCTCATTCTCCACTGACTTTGTCGCCAAGACTGTCAGGACACCATCAGAAGATAATCTAGACTCCACAGCTTCAGGTTTGTACCCTTCAGGTAACGCATACCTTCGCTTGAATTGACGAGACACATATCCATGTTCATCCTTCTTTTCTTCATGTTTTCCTTCGATAATAACATAACCGTCCGATGTTTTGACAGAAATCTCTTCAGGATTAAAATGCTGTACGTCTAAATTCACCTGGAACTTGTTTTTGTCACATTTGATGGTAGAACCGACGTCTTGGGTTGCTGCAGCCAGACTTCTCCACGGGCGTAAATATTTTCGCACGGAGATCGAGGGGCGTTCGACTAGGTCCATTAAAAAGTCGTCAGGTGACAAATTTACACCGAAAAGCTGGTCACGAAGACGTCGTGGACGGAAATCGTCAAACAAATACGGTAAAAGCGCCATTTCTTGCAATAAATCTCGTAATCTTCTTTAGAAATCGTCCCAATCAGTTCACAAGTACAACCTCGGAACTCGAGAAGAGTTGTTTACTATTCGCTCAATGTTTAATACTGCCGCCAGAGGCGCGCGGCTCGCTTTTATATTCCTATGCTCAACGTGAAATACATTGTGGAGAATGTAGTAGAAAATTCGAGACACTACGAGAACTCTAGCGGTGAGTAGATAGTACTTGGAACTTACTAGAGTTTGTAGCCTGATTGATAGATGGCAGTGAAACAGTATTGTTATTTTCAAAATGACACTGTTCAATGGAATTAATACTATTGTTATTTTTGTACTTTATTTCTCTGTTTCTTAGATAAATTGTATCTCTGTTCAAAAATTTCATCATTTTTCCTCAAATGTTACATGCAAAATACTTTGGTTCGGTTTGATTAGATATTCCCTATTCCCTACTAGATGGCAGTATCATGCTTTTATTATTTGTGCACATTCATCAACAATGGCCGGAAATAAATAAGCCAAGCTAACGTCTTTTTATGGAACCCCATGTATTATTCTCAAAGCTTCTAGAAAATGCGCACTATAATAGTAATATAAATTATAATTGTTAACATTGTACGAAAAATGCTAAATGTAGTGCGCAAACTATGCAAACAAAGAAAAGTGAAAATGAACGAAAACACAAGTCATCTCTCGCTTGAACTCTTCTTTTTTTTATACTATCAAAATAAACGCCAATTACTGTTAGGTCATTCGTTGTGTTGGTATTATGGACTTATTAAACATTTAGTACTGGATATTAAATCTAACTCTTGTGTTGTTCAACTATTTCTTAACAAATCAGACTATTGCGTTAGTTAACTCAATTAAAGTTAAGTACCTATTAGGTACCTATCTAATCATTTCTTTCTAGGCGTCAGGCGTCAGCAAGTCAGCATAAAAACTTAATTTTGATAATCGCATCAGGAAGTTAGCAGTTGGATTGGCAGTTGGCACTTCACATTTTTACCTTTACATTAGGTATTTATGAATTAGGTAGGTATTTTAATTATATAATTAATATGTACATATATGTATACCTAGGTGAACTGTACACCTATTTCAACATCTTACCTTGCTTTGGGTTATATTTTAATAGATATTTCGAAAACTATGTACAATTCTTTGTAAGTATACAGGAAACATATTTTACATAGTAGTATTTAGGTATACAAACACACTTCGGTAAGTAGGTACTTAACCTAAAAAAATCACACGTGTAGAGCCGGCTTTTGGCGCTTTTTTTAGCGTTTTAACACCATCGGAATGTATGATAACTATGATAAGCATGTGTTTTATGTAGAAATATAGGTATAATATAATGTACCTACAAAAAATCCGTTATCTAATGCATAAAAGCATCTTCAAAAAAAAGTTTAGGCAGGTCTCTAGTTCTCTACCATTATCACAGAAATCTAATTTCTTAGAATTATTATGTATGCATATATTACTAATTTTTTTTATATTATGATTTTATGTAGGCACATGAAGAAACCTAATTTTTTTAATGGTACCTAGATAAATAATATCATCGTAGGTCCTAACTCCTCCCTAGTGACTAATAGTGACTGTGACTCATCAAATTACTCGCTATATTTCTTTATCAACACAGCATGTTCTAGAATAATCTAGAATTAATATGAAGTTGTATGATGTAATTCTAAGCTATTATTATTAAACAATTCAAGGATGAGATTGTTCAATTTCAATTTACCATTGTACAGAATTAACGGTCACAGAATAATTAATTAAGTACTAAGTCTACTAAGTAATATAAATTTATAACTCAGATTATAGGTAGGTACATACTAGTTTAAAACTAAAAGAAGTTAGGTCTGAGAGGGCGTAGCGGGTTTGAACAATATTAAAATAGATTTTAATTTAAATTTTAAACAAATAGTTAAATAATTAATAAGAAAGCAACAAGAATTAATAAGATGCCAATAATAAGTTTACTGAGTAAACAATGGTTTCCGGTATGCCATGGTTTGCCGCCGTTTACCGGTGATCCGGTGAATTACAGCCGTTGTTTTAGGCGACTTTCGTGGCAGTAAATTATATATTGTAGCTAATACCTTACTCTGTTACAAAAATAATTCGCCCCATCCTCATTTATTCAGCAAATAGGTTAAATTTGCAAAGTACCTAGATCAATACATTCAGTAGGCACTAATGTTGCCAGCACAAGCATGTTGTAAAACAGCCAATTATTTTTTCTGACTTGTGCCAATTTGTTATTGATAGTTTTGAAATTGCACATTGTACTGAGAAAAAAACTTAACTACGTTATTGGCGATATCTTTTATCAATGTACTATACAAATCTGTCTATACCTACATGACAGTAACCTAAAAAACTTGCATTAATTTTATAAAAACATTACCCTCCTTCCTTCGACAGTCTAGTAAAAATATAATCTACTAGCTTTTGCCTGCGGCTCCACATGTGTGGATGTTGGTTATCGCGACCAAACATAGCCTATGTCCTTTCTCAAGGTCTAATCTACCCTTATACAAAATTTCATCAAAATCGGTTTGGTGGTTTAGGCGTGAAAGTGTACCATACAGCCAGACAGAAAGAGTTACTTTCGCATTTATCATATTAGTATGGGTAACTTAAATGTGTTCTTTTTTAATTATAAGTAGTTCTGCTTGGTATTTTTTTTTAACTCTTTCTAATAGTATTTAGATGACACGAGTAAACACCTTACAAATTTATACAAAAGTTTTTGAGGGAAAACGTGAAAAATATAGCAATATTATCGTAGATATACATACCACTGAACCTCATTAGTAAAATAACCTTCATAAATAATAAAATAATTGAGTTGGTTGAATTAAAACTATAACCATCATTATATTTTGGTTTTTTATATCTTTGAAAGGAGTTGAAGATTATGAATTATTAGGCGGTTGCCCTCTACAAAGAAGTACTAAACATAAAACAAAATATGAAGGATTAGTAAAATTACTCTCAATTTATGACTTGAGAAAGAGAAACAGATAAGTACATACCTATGCACTCATTTTTTTATAATTATCTTTACCTTATTTATTATTGCCAAAGTCAAAGGGTATAATATTGATCACCCATACTTATACTGGCGTAATGGATCATTAATAAAAAAAGACGATGTGCTTTTTATACCTACGTAAGTGAGCTCGAGTAAGTAGTGTTATTAATTTCAATGAAAATGCGTGTCATTTATATTTTCTTATCATGTAGTACCTACTAACGACGTAATTTAAATCATTTTATTATAAATAACAAATAATTTTCAACAACTTTCTTAACAATTACAAAATCATGATGATTTCTGGTACTTTTTAAAAACGCCAAATTTTATAATCATTTATAACCTGGTATCCCCACAGTATCAATGAACTGGACATAAAAGAAAACCCGGACACTAGTAGCGCTGTTAGCGGACAAAAGCAGAACTACATGCCGGATATGGCTCGAACATTCTAGTTGAAACATTATGAGCTCCAAAAGATATATTTTCATGCTGCAAAATGTGTAGATCTTATTTTTTATAGCTTAAATGTATGAAGAAGTATTCGAATAAAATTAATGTATGATTAGTTTCATTCATATTCTGTTCAATACGACATACATTTTAGAAGGTTCTCGAACTTTCTGGAACATTCTGCTAAAAATCAATGTAACGATGCCAGCTCGCTAACGTGTCGAGTAGCGGAACTACAAAATAGGCACTGGTGTTGTCAACCTTTTTAAAGATAGGGTTTTCTTTGTTTCAGTGTTTTTATAATTTTGTTTGCTGATCACAACATTATTATAATAATAATATTGTAAGATTACACAACGTTGTCTAGATTGCGGATGAACATATCAACCTATATAAATATTCTTTCGTAAATATAAATATGTTCTGGAACATGGCCCTACATATCACCAAAGTATTCAGGGCCTAACTAAACCAACCTCGTCTACGAGTCGCTGGTAGTGACTGAGGTTGTGGCACTGATTTTCCTCTTGGGTGTCAGATAGCAGTCACTCCCACAAAAGCCAAGAATGGATTCCGGATTTATTTTGGATCATGAACTCTCAAAATTATGTGGGTGTCAGACACTATTGCTTTAGTAAAAATTAGGTAGTTATGAACAAAATAATGAGTGAACCCGGGCTCCCAAGTGCAAACATTGGACGCAACTGTAAAAATATGTGTTTGAAAACTTTATATTAATTTCAAATTACAAATACCTAACTACTTTGATTAACATTGTGTAGGTATTTATCATTTTCATTTGTCTTGATTCATATTTGTACACATTGATTATGTTATTTTTTAAATTATGTATATACTTTAATAAATCTGCGGTAGCCTAGTGGTATGGGTAATGGACTGCTGAGACGAGGTCTCGGGTTCCATCCCAGGTTTACCATGGCACACACCAATGACCTTTCGATGCTTTTTGAAGTTATGTGTGTATTTATCGCAGGTTTATAAGTGCCCGGTTAATGGCAATAGGCTCGCCACCCATTACATTGGGACCTAAACATAAACTGGTGAAATGTGGGTGCTAGCACCTCTGCCTACCCCTTCGGGGAATACAGGCGTGAATATGTTATGTTTATGTATACTATAATGTACGCCAATTACAATATTCATGCATGATACAGAAATTAAGAAGACAAGAACAGTACGAAAGGTGAACTTTTGGATGGAAATGTATGCTGGTTGATAACATTTTTAAATAAAAAGTTCTAAAAACACTGACTTAAATACCCCACTGTAATTGGGTAGGTACATTTTATTTATTTATCTTTTATTTAAAAACACAAAGCGTTTTAATTCACTTACACTTACAGACAAAACGTTAACCCAATTATTTTAAACTTTGTAAAATTAACCCACGTTGATGTACCTCTGGCGGATAGCGCGCCAAATCTAGAATATTCTACTCGTTCACAGATGTCGCCCGCTTTCTGACTCTATATAAGCAACCTGACGTTTTGGCCGGCGTCATTTCAAGAGAAATTCTGTAACGAGCAAAACTGTGAGTTATCGCGAGTAAAACACGTGCTAACTGAACCACGCTAGTCAAAGAAAAGAAGAGTTATCTGTGAATTGTACCTACACGTAATTTGAACTATAATTTAAGTGTAAAATAAGTCAAAATGCCCGAAGAAATGCAGACCGAAACAGCGGAGGTGGAGACCTTCGCCTTCCAGGCGGAGATCGCCCAGCTCATGTCTCTGATCATCAACACATTCTACTCCAATAAAGAAATCTTCCTTCGTGAGCTGATTTCCAACTCGTCGGACGCCTTGGACAAAATCCGGTATGAATCACTCACTGATCCATCAAAACTCGACAGCGGCAAGGAACTGTACATCAAAATCATTCCCAACAAAGGAGAAGGCACCTTGACCATCATTGACACGGGTGTTGGTATGACCAAGGCCGATTTGGTGAACAATCTTGGTACTATCGCGAAATCCGGCACAAAGGCGTTCATGGAGGCGCTACAAGCAGGCGCTGATATCAGCATGATTGGTCAGTTTGGTGTAGGTTTCTACTCTTGCTACCTGGTTGCCGACCGTGTGACTGTACACTCTAAGCACAATGATGACGAGCAGTACCAGTGGGAGTCTTCTGCTGGTGGTTCTTTCACCATCCGCCCAGACCACGGCGAGCCTCTCGGCCGCGGTACTAAGATCGTACTCCACATCAAAGAGGATCTCACAGAGTACTTAGAAGACCATAAGGTTAAGGAAATCGTGAAGAAGCATTCTCAGTTCATTGGCTACCCAATCAAGTTAGTTGTGGAGAAGGAACGCGAAAAGGAGCTGTCGGAAGATGAGGCAGAGGAAGAAAAGGAGGATGAGAAGCTGATTGAGGATGTTGGTGAGGATTTGGATGAGGATAAGAAGGAAGGTAAGAAGAAGAAGAAGACTATCAAGGAGAAGTACACTGAGGATGAGGAACTGAACAAGACCAAGCCTATTTGGACCCGTAATGCTGATGACATCACTCAGGAAGAGTATGGTGACTTCTACAAATCTCTCACCAACGATTGGGAAGATCATCTTGCAGTCAAGCACTTCTCCGTTGAAGGTCAGTTGGAGTTCAGAGCTTTATTGTTTGTACCCCGTCGTGCTCCATTCGACCTCTTCGAGAACAAGAAACGCAAGAACAACATTAAACTGTATGTACGCAGAGTATTCATCATGGATAACTGCGAGGACCTCATTCCTGAGTACCTCAACTTCATCAAGGGTGTGGTCGACAGCGAGGACCTGCCCTTGAACATCTCTCGTGAGATGTTGCAACAGAACAAAATCCTCAAAGTAATCAGGAAGAATTTAGTTAAGAAATGCTTGGAACTCTTTGAGGAATTGGCTGAAGACAAAGAAAATTACAAGAAGTATTATGAACAGTTCAGCAAGAATCTGAAGTTAGGTATCCATGAGGACTCACAGAACAGGACTAAGCTGGCCGACCTTCTACGCTACCACACATCGGCCTCCGGTGATGAGTCATGCTCCCTCAAAGAGTATGTATCCCGCATGAAGGAGAACCAGAAACACATTTACTACATCACCGGTGAGAATCGTGACCAAGTTGCTAACTCGTCATTCGTTGAGCGTGTTAAGAAACGTGGCTATGAAGTTGTATACATGACAGAGCCCATTGACGAGTATGTAGTACAACAGATGAGAGAATATGACGGCAAGACCTTAGTATCCGTTACCAAAGAGGGCCTTGAGCTCCCAGAAGATGAAGAAGAAACCAAGAAGCGTGAAGAAGATAAGGTTAAGTTCGAAGGCCTCTGCAAGGTCATGAAGAACATCCTTGATAACAAAGTTGAGAAGGTTGTTGTATCTAACCGTCTCGTTGAGTCTCCGTGTTGCATCGTTACAGCTCAATACGGCTGGTCTGCTAACATGGAACGTATCATGAAGGCTCAGGCTCTCCGTGACACTTCAACTATGGGCTACATGGCTGCTAAGAAGCATTTGGAAATTAATCCCGACCATTCCATTGTTGAGACACTCCGCCAGAAGGCTGAGGCTGACAAGAATGACAAGGCTGTAAAGGATTTAGTCATTTTGCTATATGAGACTGCTCTCTTGTCTTCTGGATTCGCTCTTGATGAGCCTCAGGTACATGCATCTCGTATCTACCGCATGATCAAGCTTGGTCTGGGTATTGATGAAGATGAGCCCATCCAGGTTGAGGAGACCAGCGTTGGGGACGTGCCTCCTCTAGAGGGGGATGCTGACGAGGCGTCGCGCATGGAGGAAGTTGATTAAAATCTCATTTCGCTCTGTTATTTTAGTTTAGCCATGTTGTAATGGTGTAAGAATGTGTGATTACAGAATTATTTTGTGCACTGGTGTACATACAAGACTGATTTAGTTCCAATTCCATTATTCAAAATAAATGGTATTCTAACAAATTATTTTTATTCTTTTATTTTACCCTGAATATTTTATTCTCTTGCCTCTTTACTTTAATGCCTAAATAGGTAAATTAAAATACCATACTAAATTTATGCAACTTGGTATAGTAACTGCCAATAATGGGATCATCTCCCCTATTCCATATTAGTCATACATTTAGTTCTACTTAAGGAATTTGTGTAACTCTTATAACATTTAGTATGGTATATATCTATCGAGGCTAGGTTAGGTATATAACAGGGCCAACGACTCGCCGAGACACTAATGGTAGGTACAACTCGTGCGAGTTAACATGGCACCTGGCTCAATCAAGTGACGTTTAAAGTACTGACCGCAAAATAAATTTTGAATTTTCGAGAGCGCCATATTTTATTAGATAAATTTCTTAAATTCTTTAATATTGATTAAAATAATTAATAGATTTCTGATCGTAAGATTAAAAAATAAACAATATTCATGGCATGTTTTTCTTATAATAAGCTTGTGTTATACTTACATTGTTGTAAAGCTGAAAGTATAACGTATTACAGGTTTATTCAATAAAATCACTGTTGGTGAAACTACTAGACATTATTTATTTCTAAAAATGAAATTATTAGTATAAATATATTGATGAAATGTTACCCCAATAAAATATTGTGATTGTTGTTGTATCGCACCCCTTATTATTAAACCAGGTTAAAGCTATTTTTATCGGAAAGGATATCAGAGATCACAGCAGTGACTAAACATGCCAAATTATAAAAGGACATAATAATTTTATTAGCGTCAGTTCCTTCAGTGGTAGTTTACTGCCTAAATTATGACAGTACACGTGCATACTAAGAGGGAAAAGGTCCTATTCATTATTTTTATAATATTATATTGATTGATTAGTTTAGTTTTTACTACGGTGATGATTACCGCCGTTGTAATAAGATTCTTTATTGATAATGAGATTTATTGAAAGTGTGGATGCATGTTTGTTAGGTATTTAATCAAACCACACAATGGTAGAAGGAATCTGGATGAAATTTGGCAGAGATAGAGAATTTAAAAAAAAGGAATACTTCATAATCCAATCAATTCAATTCGAAAAATCCAAGAAATCCATACTAATATCATAAATGCAGAACATAGTAAATCTGTATGTTATAAAGTATTATGACGAAAACTCAATAAAATAAATCAATATAAATGTTACAAATGTAACAATAACAAAACTGTAAAAAATCTGATATTAAAAACTACGATATTAAAATGTACAACAGTCACTGTGATGCGGACGCTACTGCAGGACGAGAGCGGGGCATCGCGCGGAGAAGTGGGAGGAGGGTTGTTTGCAAGGCCAGGTGCCATGTTAACTCGCACGAGCTGTAGGTACCTTAGAGTATATCAAGAGGTGCCATACCTACGAAAAAAAACTGCCTACCTAAACTTGGATTTTATGAATGAATAGAAAGCAGTATGGCGGCCTAGTAGGGAATCCAGTAAACTGTCGATAACTACTTATCGATATAAAAAGGGCACAGACTAAAAATTTATACATTTGAAAGAAAAATTAAGTGATTAGCTTAAGTGGATGCCGATTATTTGTATTCTCAGGTTGCAGTGTGCTTATGGCTTTCTGTCAGACTTTCCTTGTGATAGCCGGAGTTTCGAATAATTCGCCCAGAAGGACGTAGAATCTACAAAGATTCTTTACAGTCTTTGAGTAACGATATATATATATATATATATATATATATATATTTAGTAGTACTCCAGGTACATAACACATTGGCACAAAAACAAAATCGATTTGGACAAAAAAAATCGAATTTTTATTTAATATTTTTGTTTTTTTTTTTTTGTAAAAAATGTTTTAGTATCTATTCATCAGTAATACCAGTACCATTATGCGATAGAATAATAAAAAGTTAACGGCATTTCAAAAGTCATTCACTATGTGTGGAAAGTGGTCTTCGTTCTTTAAATATTTGGAAAATATCGATAATTAAAATTCTATCACCGCATCACTAGCAATTTTATTTGACCAATCAGGTGCTACTACATCCCCACTACTTTAGAAAGCAAGATGGAGAATTGGCGTTTTCCTAATATGATTTTATGAATGAATTTCGTAGTAGCTTCACGTCTGTATATTTATGTCTATGGTATACTCCGCACGCCGAATGATGATCCCTATGACGTTTCAACTGACAGTTGTATTAGTTATGCGAAACAATTTCGATAAAATACTGTTTTTTCAGGCAAATGTCATGTCATTCAGCCAGGTCATTCAACATAATAAGCAATATTTATTTATTTTGAAAAAAAAGACTACGCGCATTGATGGACATAAAACACTAGATAAAAAAGTAACAGCCTTATTATATTTTATTTTACTATACTTTAATTTTTATTCAAATTGCATAATTTAAAGAATTTAAAATTCTTTTTGAATTGAATTTTAAAGAATTCATAATTAGCTGGCAATTATGGATTACATGGAAAAGTATTTAAATGGAGGCCATAGACCTACCGTATTTTTTTAATTCAGTCATGTCATGTCTTGTCAGTCTGTTTTGTCTTCTTGTCACACCGCATCACATCGCGTCATACGAGTGCTCTAACGCCTTGTATGCGCCACGTATTTCTTTGTTAGCTGAGTTTTGTTTCTGTTTTCGCTGTTTTGTGTTATTTGTTGATTTTCTGTTACCTGTTTGTTGATTTTCGGTTTTGCAAAATGCCGAAAAGACAGCGGAAAACTGTTCTCAACAGTGAAGTTCGCGAGTTTGTAGTTCGTTTGCGAGACTATTTTGCTCGTGAACAACAAAATGGCGGACCCTTGTTACCGCTTGACAATGTTTGCGTTCGTGTAGCCGATGCTCTAGGAATCGGAAAGGCTACTGTTTCTCGAATAACAAAGGAAAAATTTGGGGAGTCGTCCATGGAGGACAATAAACTATTAACACCAAAGAAAAAGAAAAGGTTATGTCATATAACAGAACCTGATGAATTTGATTTAGATGCTATACGCAATCATATTTATGGTTACTACCTACGACGTGAACTACCGACCTGCCAGAAGTTATTATCTTCATTAAAAGCAGCAGAACTCTTCAAAGGCGGTGCTACTTCTCTTAGAATTGTTTTGAAAAAATGTGGATTCCGCTATAAAAAATGTGACAAGAGAAAAATATTAATGGAGCGTACTGACATAGCTTTACTACGATGCGATTTTCTTCGCAAAATCAAACAAATTGATAACTGGGAGAAGGTAGTATACCTTGATGAGACATGGCTGAACGCCAATCATACTGTAGGTAAGGCATGGACGGATGACACAGCGAAATCCAGCACAAAAACTCCTGAAGGAAAGGGCCAGCGCTTAATCATTTGCCACACTGGCACAGCTACAGGTTTTGTGCCGAATTGCCTGTGGGCTTTTAAGTCAGTGAAAACAACGGAGTACCACGAGGAAATGAATTTCGAAAACTTTAAGACATGGTTTATAAAACTATTAGAAAATTTGAATGAGCCTCACTATATTTTAATGGACAATGCTTCATATCACTCAGTTCAAATTAACAAACCCCCCAGCAGCAATAACAAAAAAGCTGAAATTATAGAGTGGTTGCACGGCAATGGTGTGGAAACTGACAGTCAGATGTTAAAAAAAGAGTTGGTTAGACTGTTGAACTTTCACAAACAACAGACGCACCCATCATATTTTTTGGATGAATTGGCCAAATCAAATGGACACACGGTAATTCGGTTACCGCCCTATCACTGCCAATATAATGCAATCGAGTTGATATGGGCGCAGATCAAAGGTATTTATATTTTTTATTTATATAATACTAGCTTTTGCCCGCGGCTCCGCCCGCGTGGAAGTCGGTTATCGCGACCAAACATAGCCTATGTCCTTCCTCAAGGTCTAATCTACCCCTACACTAAATTTCATCAAAATCGGTTCAGTGGTTACGGCGTGAAAGCGTAACATACAGACAGACAGACAAACAGACAGACAGACAGAGTTACTTTCGCATTTATAATATTAGTATGGATTATGTATATGCATATATTTCTAAAAATAATTACTGAATGTACAAATATTTTCAGGTCATGCAGCTAGGCATAACACAACTCCGCCATTCACGGCAAATAAAATGATGGTTTTATTTGAAGAAGCTTGCGCTCAAGTGACAGCTGACGATTGGCGAAAAGTGGTCGAAAGAACGAAGAAAATTTGCTAACAAGACTGGGATCGAGATGTACAATACGACAATATCATTGACCAACCGTTAATAATAAACGTCACGGATAGCTGCAGTTCAGACTCAGATTTTGAAGATCCGATTGACCCTGTATCAGATTCAGATTGATATAAATAAAATACAAACTCAAAGCATTTGTTTTATATTTCCAACAAATTATCGATATTTTGTTTATCGATGTGTCCCTTCTTAGTCGATAACAGCTTGACGACGTAACTTTTGCAGCACGTACCATGTACATTTGCATTGAGTTTTTTTCTATTATTTCCGAACATTACGTAATAATTTCTTAATATTCATTTTTATCGAATACATAGGGAAAAAGAAGAATCTTCTCGGGCGGGACTCGAACCCGCAGTCTTTCCCTTACAGGGGGAATGCCTGACCAATTCGGCTACCGAGACACGCCCGATATGATTCAAATTTCCCATCTTATACGTCTTTGAGGCGACGTGGCGTCATCTACCGATTTTCTTACGAACTATCGGAATCAATGAATGATGTTACAATCATTTTTAAACATTGATTTTTGATAACTGCGCCCAAACAATTGAAGGAATTTTTACAGCATTAAGTATGCTAACTATACAAATCGAATACATAGGGAAAAAGAAGAATCTTCTCGGGCGGGACTCGAACCCGCAGTCTTTCCCTTACAGGGGGAATGCCTGACCAATTCGGCTACCGAGACACGCCCGATATGATTCAAATTTCCCATCTTATACGTCTTTGAGGCGACGTGGCGTCATCTACCGATTTTCTTACGAACTATCGGAATCAATGAATGATGTTACAATCATTTTTAAACATTGATTTTTGATAACTGCGCCCAAACAATTGAAGGAATTTTTACAGCATTAAGTATGCTAACTATACAAATCGAATACATAGGGAAAAAGAAGAATCTTCTCGGGCGGGACTCGAACCCGCAGTCTTTCCCTTACAGGGGGAATGCCTGACCAATTCGGCTACCGAGACACGCCCGATATGATTCAAATTTCCCATCTTATACGTCTTTGAGGCGACGTGGCGTCATCTACCGATTTTCTTACGAACTATCGGAATCAATGAATGATGTTACAATCATTTTTAAACATTGATTTTTGATAACTGCGCCCAAACAATTGAAGGAATTTTTACAGCATTAAGTATGCTAACTATACAAATCGAATACATAGGGAAAAAGAAGAATCTTCTCGGGCGGGACTCGAACCCGCAGTCTTTCCCTTACAGGGGGAATGCCTGACCAATTCGGCTACCGAGACACGCCCGATATGATTCAAATTTCCCATCTTATACGTCTTTGAGGCGACGTGGCGTCATCTACCGATTTTCTTACGAACTATCGCATTTTTTGGTGATTGGGCGCAGTTATCAAAAATCAATGTTTAAAAATGATTGTAACATCATTCATTGATTCCGATAGTTCGTAAGAAAATCGGTAGATGACGCCACGTCGCCTCAAAGACGTATAAGATGGGAAATTTGAATCATATCGGGCGTGTCTCGGTAGCCGAATTGGTCAGGCATTCCCCCTGTAAGGGAAAGACTGCGGGTTCGAGTCCCGCCCGAGAAGATTCTTCTTTTTCCCTATGTATTCGATTTGTATAGTTAGCATACTTAATGCTGTAAAAATTCCTTCAATTCATTTTTATAATTTACAATTGTACACAATTATGATTTTTTCGTCTTTTTAATGGACCTCTAAAGGATTTGATGTGATAGGACGTCAGTACAATGTTAAGCGCTAACGAACTGTCATACGGATCATCATTCGGCGTGCGGATTATAGGTACTGGTAAGCGACATAAATATCCAAATGTCAAAAGCAAAAAACATAAATATATTGGCCTGCCTGTCACGGTGGCGGCTTGCGATCGGGTTTTAGGAATGAACGTTTGGGTAAGACAACGTCTGTCGGGTCCGCTAGTTATAATTTGCATAATATATTTATGTTATTGCTTTTGAAATTTTGATATTTAGCTGACATAAGAAAGGGACATTTTGAGAAAGGGACATTTCAGGAAGGGAGCATTTTGGGAAAGGGACGTTTCAGGTAAGGGACATTCTGGGAAAGGGACATTGTGGGAAAGGGACTATTTGAAACCTAGGGACATTTTGGGAAAGGGACATTCTGAGCCTGAGCCATGTAAATTATAATTAACGGACCCGACAGACGTTGTCTTACCCGAACGTTCATTCCTAAAACCCGATCGCAAGCCGCCACCACGCCAGGCTCGGGTCCATTTGTGAATCTAAATCGTCCAAGGATCCACACAAATACACACAGTTTCATCAAAATCGGTTCAGCCGTTTATGAGGAGTCAAACAGTGACATCTATCCCAATTTTTAGATTTATTAACAAAAACAATATTAGGGATCTATAAGGTTTGTTCTTTCTACGGTAGATGGAGCTTCCTTTTGTATGATATTATTGCCTATGAATATAATAACATAATAAAAATATTTTTTATTTATTTATTTAATAGACTACTTAAACTTATCCATATTTTTATTACAATTTTATATTAATTATTGATCAAATATTACCGTAATTAATTGTTTGCTAAACCTAAACGCATATCAAAAACCATCCGTTGGTGTAAATGTGACCTTATGGACGAAATATTTCCAAGTGTGAGGAGACTTATGAAAAGAGTCCCTCAAGATTTACTTTAAAAACTCATTTAAGAGGACATGTCACTGGACCTGTACCTCACATAACATCCATCACTACATAAATATCGTTGAATGTCTCCTGGACAGATTGCGATAAAGAAGAGAAAAAAAAGCTTTACAAATGGACCCGAGCCTGGCGCGGTGGCGGCTTGCGATCGGGTTTTAGGAATGAACGTTCGCGTAAGACAACGTCTGTCTGGTCCGCTAATTATAATTTACATAATATATTTATGTTTTTTGCTTTTGACATTTTGATAATTAGCTGACATAAGAAAGGGACATTTTGAGAAAGGGACATTTCGGGAAGGGAGCATTTTGGAAAAGGGACGTTTCGGGAAAGGGACATTCTGGGGAATGGACATTGTGGGAAAGGGACTATTTGAAACCTAGGGACATTTTGGGAAAGGGACATTCTGAGCCTGTACATAAGTCTTTTTTTTTTTTTATACCGGACACGTCAATTTGACTTCACCTCGCCTGATGTTAAGCTAAAGGCAAAGTCTCGGAAAGAGGGTCACCATCGTAAACATTTACCATGTTAACAGTGGTGGCACTCAGCTTGACGGCCTCATTAGATGCCTTTTCACGCCCCGCTTAAAGGACCCGGGACTGTAGGAAGACCTTTTGTTTGGTACATACGTAGACTTTCTGAGAGCAATTGCCGCTCGCTGACCTCCCAACTGTAGAATGCCAGGAGCAATGTTATCTGTGGCCAGAGCAATCATCCGTTGCTAAGCAAGTGGACTCAGTGGAGAGGACTGACTAGCAGGTAAAGTTGACTGGGAATCGATAAGTACCTAGTTATAGCTAGAACCATATAATTATGAACCTAAAATGGTGCTACTACTGCTGGTGGTGCAAGTTGATAGTGTCGGGTACAGAACGCTTTATACGCCCAGTCCCAGTACACATTTCTTGGATGTATTTTGGATAGCAAAGGGGTTGCTAGGTTCACCATTCACCAAGCATAGTAGTTATTACCAAAACAATCCGCGCGCGTCAGGGCCTTTTCTATTTCGTTATTTAGGTCCAAGATATATGGTTCAAGCTTACATCGTATATGGAATAAAATCATTTACATGCTTTGTGTAAATATTCTAAGGAAATTTGCTATTTGTGGAGATGGCCTAGGTTTTGTTCTATACCTACTTAAAGCAGTAGCTATCTTCTAGCAAGTGATTGAGATTTAGCCATAGGTACTTTATTCATTATTGTACACATACAGTAGGTACAGAGATAAATAATCATAATGATAAAATTACAAGAAACGTGTATATAGCTATACTTTTAGTTTGAAAGACGATTTAAAATGAATGCTAGAAAAGTGATATTAATTTTGTCTTAAAATTGGCGCTAAGTGATATCCGAATTCCGAAGCTGACGACAGATTGGTGATCGTTGGCATTTCTAAAGGATAGGTAGCAAACAAGATAGCCGTTGTGTTTGGGCCTTTAGGCTGGGCCACGGATGAGAAGAATGACATGATATTATATCAGTGGCAACTGACAGCATGCCTATGCAGCACGGCTGGCCTGTATTAGGAGGAGACATTTTCTGTTTTGTTTTTATGTGTGAAAGAATAAATTCTTTTGTTCTTTTACGAGACGACATAGACTTATAATACAAGGCATCTGAAGACCGGACTCTGCATGTAGTAAGTCGGTGCGAACACGTAAATGAAAGTAATTGGTCTAGTTTAAAAGCCTGGTTATTTGTAAATAACATACACAATATAGTGCATTTTGCTATCAATTTTCTTACAGGCGTTTTGCTTAATATATATTTACTATAGGTACGTAACAGGATTTAAGTGTCTTTTAATGAACACAGTCAATAATTAACTTTCTTCACTGAGTTTTCATAGTTTTAAAAAGTTCATACGTTGTAGAAGTGCATAATATAAAATTATAAATCATTACAAAATTTCTAAACAACACGATAGATATCATTTTAAGACAACGCCATCTTTTGTCGAATAGCAGATAATACTTTGCACTGTACTGTATTTATGATGTTTCATTCGTTTTATAGTTTTATACAGGGGTTTACGTATACACCTGAGTCCATAATAAAAAAAGTACAGTCAGAAGTTTCGTTTTGCTTCATAGGTTACATAGAATAAATAAATAACGTTCTAGGAATTCTGTAGAAGTTTCGAGTGCGTCCTAAGGCGCATGTGCAACTTTGGCAATAAAAAGATGCATTCCAGAATATTCCAGAATAGAATATTGATTTTTCTTTGACGTTAGCTAGATAAGCAAGATCTTGGTGGTATGACCTAATTCATTGCGCGAGATGGCTTGTTTTTATTTTAAAAGAGCTTTTATGTGTGGCTGTAATGCATTCGGCTGCTGTGTCGCCAATCGCACATTCGATTCCTAGTCAAATTTCAAGACAAATATTTGGGTCTAGATGTCCCAGTATACCTAATACTTACGTAAAATTAAAACACACGACTACAATAGAGGTTTTTCAAGAAGGCATTAGAAGGTTTCTATGGGGTTGGTGGCACGAGTGTGACGCCCCCTGGTGTTGCACACGTTGATATGCTACGGTAACCTCTTTCCATCAGGTGGGCTGTGTGTTTTTCTGCCAATGATATAAAAAAAAAGAAAAAAAGACTAGGTACATCATAATTTTATAAGCCTTTTCTCAATTTAGTTGGGATTCGGCTACGTTGGGATTCGTTTAACTACGAAACGTCTGAATATTTCCCATGTAGCGACTGCCATCTGATCTCCATAACCCACAGACGATAGCAAAGTTGTGTAGTTAGACCAGATTTCTGGAGTTTTTAGGGCTTTAACCAACTATCCGTAAGTACCGGAACAAAATGTCATACTTTCATTTTTTTTACATAACATAAACATAACATAAACTCACGCCTGTATGCCCCGAAGGCGTAGGTAGAGGTGCTAGCATCCACATTTCGCCAGTTTATGTTTAGGTCCCAATGTAATAGGTGGCGAGCCTATTGCCATTAACCGGGCACTTATAAACCTGCGATAAATACACACATAACTTCGAAACGCATCGAAAAGTCATTGGTGTGTGCCATGGTAAACCTGGGATCAACTCGAGACCTCGTCTCAGCAGTCCATTACCCATACCACTAGGCTATTTTTTTTATCGTGCGAATATTCCCCACGGACACCACCTCCAACCAGAGCCGGTGGAGGTGGTTATATCGGACTCGAACCGACTAAAACGCACGCCGTCTTTGGGTCTTTGGTTGCCGGAGTTTAGTACTTTCATATGGCAATCGGGGCTGTTCTCACATGTCATTCTCCAAGGCACGTAAAAACCTCAATGTGATAAGAACAGTCCCATCCTAAAACTAACCTGGCTAATGTTATTTAACCTTGTAAAACTTACGAACCCATTCACAGGCAGATGTTGCGAATATTTTAACACGAGGGTTGTTCATTCTTCATTATTGTCATTTTATCCGTTAGGGTAGAAAATTCTAGAATCATGTCGACCTTTCCCTTGCCCTACATAAAACGCGTAGACAGTATTCGTCGACACAATTATAGTTCTGTCTCTGTCGTTTTGGCATTGAAGATAGAACCGAATTCTATCGAACGGACATCTTAAATGTGATTTCTAGATGTTTCCAGCAATAACGAAACGTACACTCCACGAATATCTGTGGTAGGTACACTCTCATAGTTTCTGATTAAGTGAATGTTTTTATTCAATTCAATTTCAATTTTAATGCTGAACATGTAACATAGGTATTAATTATACATCTAAGGGTTATAATCCAGTTTTTTCTGTTCTGTGATTCTGATTTATACCTACTTAAAGCCTATTTTTAAATATATATGAGAACTAAACTAAATTTGATTTAAAAATTCATAATCATAATCATAATCATTTATTGACAAAAACATATTTTACATATGTGTGCTTAAAATAAAATTAAAACAATAAATTTCGCTTAAAGGTAATTAACGAAAATGTTATACTGGAACGGTGGTCATATTATATCTTATGGAACATTGGCACCAGTGTACTAATGTATTTAAACATTGTATCACCGTGTATAACATAGATTAGGCTATATTATACACTCGATAGACGAATTAGCCCTGTTTTGAGTGATAGTTTACTTACATACAATATAATAAGCATTCATACATATATTTGCAATGAGTGGGTTCGAACCTGCATCCAACCGAGCTAGCAGCGAAAATTCTATCGCTAGCCGCACACAAAGAAACAATACAAAAATCGTTTTTGGACACATTTTGATTGCAAAATCATCTGGAAGTATTGAGGGGTAACTGGTCCTCGGGCCAGTTTCATAGTGGGCCGAATGTCCCCTAACCCGTACCTACTTACCAAGTGAAAGAATTAATTGGATGAGGGTTGTAAAAAAATATTTTTCGCCAAAATATTACTTTCAGGACGATCTTGCTGACGAAACTGTTTCCAAAAACAAATAAATAAACAAACACCTTGGATTGTTCTTGTGATTGCCACCACTGTTAACATGGTAAATGTTTACGATGGTGACCCTCTTTCCGAGACTTTGCCTTTAGCTTAACATCAGGCGAAGTGAAGTCAAATTGACGTGTCCTGCATAAAAAAACCCTGATAATTATTAAAATGATATTGTATAAATACATACCTATAGCTATTCTGTGCCTATAGTCAAACCTCAATTTGTCATTCTTGTTAAAATAGTTTGGTAAACCTCAAAAATTCATCATCATGGATGACTTCGTCACATCAATGGTAAAGTTGCTTCCATGTTTCTTCAATTTTACACGAGAGCAGGTCTAAAATGGCCTTTTTGAAACTCTTTTATTTTTTATCGCTAAGTGCGGGGGAGCGGTTATGGTCAAAAATGAACTCTTTTTTCTTATTTTAAAAAATGGCACGTTTTATTAAGTTGGTATTTTTTTCTTGATGTAGAAACACTAGAAACAAGTAATAGGAAAGAAAATATCGTAATAATAAAGACCACCATTTTACAAATAAGAAAAAATAGGTATTTTGCTCTCCTGTGAAATTTTAAATCACAAATACGTAACTTTATCATTGAGGTCACGACTTGCGCAGCTTGCGCTAGTTGGTTCGTAGTGCATTGCCCTAGGACAAAGAACTATTATGCAGGCATCTATATTCTAGAAGTAACCATAAGCGAATGAGATAAGCACCTACTACACTTTTTTTTAATTCTAGCTTTCTTGCTTCGAAAACTATGAACTTCCAACTTCCATATAAAATTTCATCCTATTTTTGCCACCTCGAGAAATGTGAAATTTCCAAAAATATTGTAATAGGTTTTATTGCAACATAAAAGGTATCAATTGCTACAAAGTGACGTTTAGAATCTGCGTTGACGAATGACGTCACTCTGAAAAAGTAATTAGGTTGTACCTACATAGTAATAGTGATTCATAAAAGGATAGAAACATCTAGAAATAATATTCTTTTCTTTCTCGATTTGGGCTTTCTCGAAGCTGCTCACCCCCACACAAACAGAAGCGTAGTTGTTGCGTAAACAAAGCTAGTGCTATCCCTCTCGCACCCGTTTGACATCGATCGCCCTAATTCCAGAGGTTCGCCAGTGTTGCCAGCAGCCAAAGTTGAATTTACCGAAACTGGAACAGTATTATTAGATTTATTTTGACTTTTATGGGAGCGACTGTCGTCTGACTGGTAGATATTTTATTTTATTTATATATACTTTATTTTATTTTTATTATACAAGTAAGTAAACAATTAAAATGATGGCCACCATTATAATAATTTGTGGCTGCAGATTTTCAGGGCCAAAGTGATTTGTATGTCCATACCCGTAGACCCGCTGATTGACGAATGAAACTCTAGTGCGTTCTTATCTATCGGGGTTAGGTTGTAAGTTGCTCCTGTAAAAGTCAACTAAAATAAGTTAACAACCTCTGTAACATTAGCGCTGACGCCTTGACCTTGCCTTCAGGCGAAGGGATGTCATGTTGACGTGATCTATATTATAAAATCTATGCCATAATTGTAGTAAAATACTGTATACTCTGTATAGTGTACCATTTTTGGTGTAACTAAAAGTAGGTACCCAACGACTTTAGAAACTTGTATATTTATAATTTTAGTGTCATACTATTTGTTTAAGAGTCACGTCTTGCGGTAACCGCCAAGCTACGTGGGTAACAACAAATGTCTGGCAATGGCGTCCCCACCGGGTTCGGGTAGAAGGGGTAGTAGGCCCAAGAAGTCCTGGCTTGACGTCGTGGAAGGTGGCATGCGTGTGTTAGATTAACTTAGGAATAATAGCATAAATATAGTCATAATCTAACATAAATATGTTAGATTAACATAGATGTGAAAGTAGAAAAGTGAATCTAACAGTGTATCATAATTTGTCAATCCAACTATGTATATATTAGAATATAGATATATAACCATTCGAATATATATCTATCGATAATAGGATATGTCAGGATCTTGCGTAGCAACCACAAATACTTTATAGTGCTAGAGGTTCACTATGGTCCAGTTGTATTTCCTAGAAACCAAGTTTAACTATTGATCTGTACTAGGGAAATACAAATATTATACAAAGGGGAATACTTAGTTGTGTCACACGATTAATAAAACAACAATCATGACTATATCGTTCTCTTTTATTATTTTACACTACGTTAGTTCCCAAAAGGCTTTTATAGACAGGAAAGAACTAACAAGAAAACCTGTCTGCCTTCCAACCATGATATAGTCTTTCTATAACAATTCATAATTACAATCTAGGCTTATAACCAAACATTACTATAATAGTTACACAATATAACAATATTAGACTCTTGTATCAAAGGTTATCAGGCTTGTAGCCAGTTAATACACAATAGATCTCATCAAGTAATATCATTATAGGGACTATATCCAACCATATCGATATCGTGAGGCACAATATAACATACCTTGCATAATTTACATCATACCCGTGAAGGGTATAATCCAGTAATCCATATTTGCATCTACTAGACAGATAATATATCTATCTGCAGATATTACCAAATTATAACAACAATTATAGATCAAGTAAGTACATCTTACATAGCCAACACGATATGGTCAAATAGTACAGCACAGCATAATAATATTACACAGTAACAGTATAAACATATCAGAATTATATCGTACCTTACACTTCGACGCCTCGGGATAAACTGTCCCGATTTCATTCGGTGTCTCCTTTTTATATCATTTGATACGTCACATTGCATCGAATGATTTTCACCTACCCACTTATAAAAATAGTTTATAAAATGGTTCTAAAATTATTGAATTACATTTCATCGTAATATATTATCTATAAATTGGTCACATAATCTATACATTAGAATTAATATATCTATCACGACCATACTGATAAGAACTTCGCTCTCGAAGTTCAAAAATAGTTTATAAAATGGTTCTAAAATTATTGAATAACATTTCATCTATAAATTGGTCACATAATCAGTACATTATAATTAATATATCTATCACGACCATACTGATAAGAACTTCGCTCTCGAAGTTCAATTAATTGCAAATTGTTACTGTTAATAAATATGCTCAACATATCATATAAATATCTATCACGGCCATACTGACCAAGTACTTCGCTCTCGAAGTACAATTTTGTGACTGTTAGTAAATATGCTCAACATATCATATAAATATCTATCACGGCCATACTGACCAAGTACTTCGCTCTCGAAGTACAATTAACTGCAAGATGTGACTGCCAATATCATATGCCCAAAATATATCATATCAATATCATCTATCACGGCCAAACTGACAGATACTTAGCTCACGAAGTACCATCAAACCAGTACTTTCTCTCAAAGTATCTACATACAAGTTGCAAGTTGTGACTACCGGTATCTCAAAGTCGTCATTTCTATATTCTACCAACTTGCTACCCCGTGTCTAGTCCGCTCCACCCGCTGCAAATGGCAAGGACTGCACGAGCAAAAGGTCAAACAGCGGAAATATAGGTCTGTCATAAATCGGCAATATCTATGTATCCCCAAACTGCTCAATCGCATTGAAGCAAATGGCGGTCTACACAGTCTTTGCACTTCCACTATACCTCAGCAATCACACACTTACACTACGGCCTCCGATATACTCGCCACATAGGCCTCCGATATATTCGCCACATAGGCCTCCGATATATTCGCCACATAGGCCTCCGATATATTCGCCACATAGGCCTCCGATATATTCGCCACATAGGCCTCCGATATATTCGCCACATAGGCCTCCGATATATTCGCCACATAGGCCTCCGATATATTCGCCACATACATATTTATTCCTGTTACATATTGGCTTCCATATTAGCAATCACATTCTGCACCCTATATTTACATATCAATTATAAATATCGGTAAAAGAAGCATCGAAAGTACAATACTGAACAAGTTGAAAATAAATTAAAAAAAAAACTGATTTTGAAATTATGATCACCACTGACGATTGATCGAAGTTCGCATGGGCCAATCCATATCGTTCACTCGCTGCTAATGAACTGGATCGGACACCCAAACTACGTCGCAGCATGTTATTTATTTGGGTCATCAATACTTCAAAACCAACACCCATAAAACAACAATGAACACTAGTGTTAAATGTTAAAGCAATAAGAAAAAGTAATTAGTACTTCCAACTCTTCAGTCACCTGTACCTGTATCATATTTATATTCAAGAACCGTTCGGTCAACCTGATAGTCATCTGACACTAGTATCATAATTTTGTTCACAGGACTCAACATCAAAACAATCCATTACTTTATAATAGGTAGTATCCTTCTAGTTCTAGTTCTAGTTCGTTTCTAGTTATTAGTTATTCCGCAACTTATGAAATTACGTCTACGAATATAATCGACTAATATGTTTTCACAATCTAGAATCACATGATCATTAATACAACTTAATCATTATTCCGAGTTTGAAAAATAGTAATAATTATAATGCGAGTAGGTAGGTACCCTCCTCAAGGTAATGAAATTGATCTACTATACAAACGGTACTTTGTTATTTGATTTGAATCCGAATGAATAAGCAAATCTGAACCATAGAACAGATTTAGTTCCCAAAACACCGGACCAGGAACTATTCAAACAAGTTAATTTGATCCTCCCTTTTTTTTGTATATTGTGAGGAAAAATAACTTGTTATAAACTTTATAATTAAAATTTATCATTACTTTTAGGAACGAATGGAATGTACTCTTTCACGATCTGACCGTTTTTTATATGATTGAATTGGAGATCTTTTTGAATATTGTTTACTATTCTATTATATTTTTAAATGTGATGGTACCTACAGTACCCACTATAAATTTTGTAAGAGGTTAAAAGCAAACCACATTAACATTCAAGAATGGAAGTTATTATCGGAATTATGGAAAGATACTTATCACCCGAACTTGAAAATGTAAATACTAATGTCAGGGGTTACAGTCTGGACTGAATTTTATCCTATTTAGGTTCATAATCTTATTCACCCCAAAAAAAAAATTTTGTTAGTGGTTTCGTTGGACAACAAGTGATTTTATAAACTGATCAGATAAAATACTGTGCACCTACCTAAAGTGAAAATCCACTAAAATCATTATTAACGAACTTGTCTGACAAGAGACCTTTCTAAATCTTTCTCTTTACACCAATAAACAAAATATAGTTGGTTATCATCATAATTATCACATTTATCACAACATTACCGTTTGGTAAAAAAGTCACAATACCGTCTTTTTTGCGCATTTTCTTATATCACCGCAATCCTTGATATTCCTGAGGTAGGAAGCGAAAGGCGATCGCTTTGGTGGACACGGTGTGAACACTACGTAGCCTCGCCAGTTGCTACGGCAGCTGATTGCTCTGCAAACTGATGCTGGAGCTAGCTTCTTTACCCGATGATGAAGCCGATATTCAATGGGCAAGCAATATTGTGCAAGGCCTGTGGTAGCCTCGCAGAGGTAGATCCAAGCTGAAACTTATACAATATGTATTAGAATAAGATTCTTTATCCCGCTTCTGATGTTAGATTAACAGTAAATATAATCACATAAATATAGTCATAATCTAACAGAAATATGTGTTAAGTAGGAAAGTGAATCTAACAGTGTATCATAATTTGTCAATCCAACTATGTATATATTAGAATATAGATATATAACCATTCGAATATATATCTATCGATAATAGGATATGTCAGGATCTTGCGTAGCAACCACAAATACTTTATAGTGCTAGAGGTTCACTATGGTCCAGTTGTATTTCCTAGAAACCAAGTTTAACTATTGATCTGTACTAGGGAAATACAAATATTATACAAAGGGGAATACTTAGTTGTGTCACACGATTAATAAAACAACAATCATGACTATATCGTTCTCTTTTATTATTTTACACTACGTTAGTTCCCAAAAGGCTTTTATAGACAGGAAAGAACTAACAAGAAAACCTGTCTGCCTTCCAACCATGATATAGTCTTTCTATAACAATTCATAATTACAATCTAGGCTTATAACCAAACATTACTATAATAGTTACACAATATAACAATATTAGACTCTTGTATCAAAGGTTATCAGGCTTGTAGCCAGTTAATACACAATAGATCTCATCAAGTAATATCATTATAGGGACTATATCCAACCATATCGATATCGTGAGGCACAATATAACATACCTTGCATAATTTACATCATACCCGTGAAGGGTATAATCCAGTAATCCATATTTGCATCTACTAGACAGATAATATATCTATCTGCAGATATTACCAAATTATAACAACAATTATAGATCAAGTAAGTACATCTTACATAGCCAACACGATATGGTCAAATAGTACAGCACAGCATAATAATATTACACAGTAACAGTATAAACATATCAGAATTATATCGTACCTTACACTTCGACGCCTCGGGATAAACTGTCCCGATTTCATTCGGTGTCTCCTTTTTATATCATTTGATACGTCACATTGCATCGAATGATTTTCACCTACCCACTTATAAAAATAGTTTATAAAATGGTTCTAAAATTATTGAATTACATTTCATCGTAATATATTATCTATAAATTGGTCACATAATCTATACATTAGAATTAATATATCTATCACGTGCAAATGGTTTAGCTTTTCTAACACGATGGAGAGTAAATAAATGCAAAATTAAAAATTAAAAAAAAAAAAAACGTTATTTTTTGTCCAGATCGTTTTTTTACGCCAATGTGTTATGTACCTTTTTTTTCCGTGCGGAAATCCCCTCGGATACCCCCCCCTGCCGGTGTGTTATGTACCTGGAGTACTACTAGGGGTTTTCGGCTTCCCCTTACACCCGATATGAGAAAACTGTGTTTTATTTTTTTTATATTTCTACATTGTAATAATATTATAACTACATCAAATTTTAAAATAAATAAATACCGTTTACGATTCTCGAGTCTAAAATCATTACCCCTAAAATGGGAAAAAAATCTGCAGCTGGCCACCCTTTACGTCATGATAGCTCCGTCTCTCTCATCAAATGGGGCGTTCTTATTGGTCGACGTCGCTAACCTTCTGGAAGTTTCGATGAATTCTCGACGCTCATTGGCCCGGCATCGAGCAACAGCTAGAATTTTCTCGAACTCCATTCGTACAATATAAAAGCACGGAGCGCGCGGCGCGAAATCAGAATTATTTGAATCACTGTACAAAGCAGACGTTTCGGTGTGAACCGGGAGTATTTTCATCGCATTACTAGTGTACACAGCAGAAAAAAAGACGGAAAAATGCCAGCTATCGGAATAGATCTTGGAACAACGTACTCTTGCGTCGGAGTATGGCAGCACGGCAATGTGGAGATCATCGCCAACGACCAGGGCAACCGCACAACGCCTTCCTATGTGGCTTTTACGGACACAGAACGCCTCATCGGCGATGCAGCAAAGAACCAGGTTGCTCTCAACCCCACCAACACAGTCTTCGACGCCAAACGACTCATCGGAAGGAAATTCGACGACCCCAAGATTCAGGCGGATATGAAACATTGGCCGTTTAAGGTAATCAGTGATGGCGGCAAACCGAAAATACAAGTCGAGTTCAAAGGGGCTGCTAAAAAATTCGCACCAGAAGAGATTAGCAGCATGGTATTAACGAAGATGAAGGAGACAGCAGAAGCTTATTTGGGCACCTCAATAAGAGACGCAGTCATCACAGTGCCAGCGTATTTCAACGACTCTCAGAGGCAAGCTACGAAAGATGCAGGCGCCATTGCAGGTTTGAATGTACTAAGGATTATCAACGAGCCAACAGCAGCTGCTCTCGCCTACGGGCTCGACAAAAACCTTAAAGGCGAGCGCAATGTTCTCATCTTCGATCTTGGCGGAGGCACTTTCGATGTCTCTATTCTCACTATCGACGAGGGTTCCCTGTTCGAGGTGAAGGCTACAGCAGGAGACACACACCTCGGAGGAGAAGATTTCGATAACAGACTCGTGAACCATCTAGCCGAAGAGTTTAAGCGGAAATATAAGAAGGATTTGCGGGCGAATCCGCGCGCACTCCGGCGGTTGAGGACAGCAGCTGAGAGGGCCAAGCGAACACTGTCTTCTAGCACAGAAGCTACTATTGAGATTGACGCGCTGTATGAAGGATTAGACTTCTACACGCGTATTTCTCGCGCCCGCTTCGAAGAGCTATGCTCAGATCTGTTCAGAGGCACCTTGGACCCTGTAGAAAAAGCTCTTAAAGACGCGAAACTTGACAAGGGACAAATCCACGATGTTGTCCTCGTTGGAGGTTCTACACGCATTCCTAAAGTACAGAATCTGCTACAGAACTTCTTCTGTGGCAAGAAGCTAAATCTATCCATCAATCCTGACGAGGCTGTGGCTTATGGCGCGGCTGTACAGGCAGCTATCCTCAGCGGAGAGCAAGATACAAAGATCCAAGACGTCTTGCTGGTAGACGTGGCACCTTTATCCCTGGGTATCGAGACAGCAGGAGGTGTCATGACTAAGATAATTGAACGCAACTGCAAGATTCCATGCAAGCAGTCTCAAACATTCACCACTTATTCTGACAACCAACCCGCTGTCACCATTCAAGTTTACGAAGGCGAACGTGCAATGACCAAAGATAATAACAAACTGGGTACGTTTGATCTGACGGGTATTCCACCAGCGCCCAGAGGAGTGCCGAAGATTGATGTGACATTTGACATGGATGCAAACGGCATTCTCAACGTATCTGCGAAGGAAAATAGCACGGGTCGTAGCAAGAACATCGTGATTAAGAACGATAAAGGTCGGTTGTCTCAAGCGGAGATTGATCGCATGCTGTCTGAAGCCGAGAAGTATAAAGAGGAAGATGAGAAGCAGAGACAGCGTGTGGCAGCTCGGAACCAGCTAGAAGCTTACATTTACAGCGTGAAACAAGCTGTTGATGATGCAGGAGATAAGCTGTCGGAGCAGGACAAGGGCTCAGCGCGTTCTGCTTGCGAGGATGCTCTGAAATGGTTGGATAACAACACCTTGGCTGAGCAGGAGGAGTATGAGCATAAGCTGAAGGATCTGCAGAGGACGTGTTCTCCGCTGATGACCAAGATGCATGGAGGCGGCGCCGGGGGACAGCCTGGTGGCATGCCTGGTCAGCAACGAAACGACGGACCCACAGTTGAAGAAGTAGATTAAATAATAGTTGCAAAATGTAGAAGAACGTGAATTTCAAACACCTGATTATTTTTCAAGACTGATTTTGTTATGTTTCTGTCAGAATGTGAGATTTAATTTATTATCTGTATGTTATGTCGTTTCGTTGGTACGTCAATAAATATCTAAATTAATTTAAAAATCTCGTTTCATTACTTTATTTTTAATTATTACCTAGGTAAACATTTAAACTGAGGTAGTTAGCCTATAGCCTATATGGGCTTATTGGACGATTCGCACGAATCGACTCCTTCAAAAATATATTATTTTTCTGTGGACGATTCGCACGAATTCGTGCGAATCAACACTTCCAAAATTATGTAGTATGCGATTGGCATACATTTTATTTTAACGAATAAAAAACATAAAGTACAGTCACTGAAATAAAACTAAATCAACTAAATAATCGAAGTTAACAGATATAGACGCGTTTAGACAGTCAATAATTTATCGCGATCCTGACAATATTGATATTAATACTAACTCTATATTGAGCAATATAAATATGTTGACTGTCTATACGTACTCCATTATTCCAATACTACCGAGGCGGGAGGCAAGTCGCTCTCGGAAAAGCCGACATACCTACCTACAATCAAAAACAATGGCTTGAATGTGCAAACTTTGGACACGAATGGGAGGGGGATGATGATGAACAGAATCAAATGGTTACCGTTATATGTTGGTTTCAATTCTTGTAATAATAATCCATTCATTATGTACCTATATCTCCCAAGTATCAAAAAGGTAAGAAAAGATAGTTTTTGTGCTGTCAGTGGGAAGACCAAAGACTTGTCCTGCTTTGTCTTATGCACTGACGGCACAGACACTCTCTGTTCTTACAGGGTCGGCAGCACGAGTGTTACTCCCTGTTGCACACGCCCATAGGCCACGGTAACCATCTGGGAATTGAACATTTTGAGAATTGGACATTTTGGGATTTGTACATTTTGATACCGTTGGACATTTTGAGAATTGGACATTTTAGGATTTGTACATTTTGACACCGTTGGACATTTTGAGAATTGGACTTTTTGCCCCTGAACGGGTAACCGTTGGTAACCCGTTGTAACCACTTTCCATCAGGCGGACCGTGTATATATTTGCCACATATCACTACATAGTCAAGCAAAGTCGCTTTCCGAGTCCCTATGTCCTTATGTATGCTTATATCTTCAAAATTGCGCTACAGATTTTGATGCGGTTTCTTTTAATATATAGAGTAATTCAAGAAGAAGGTTTATACGTATAATACGTGCTTAATATAGTAGAGGGTGCAGCGGGAACGGAATCGGACGCCACGCGGGCGGTACGAAGTTCGCCGCGTCCGCTAGTATGGTTTAAAAAAACCGGTATCCTCGGTACCCAAGGTGGAGTAGACTACATCTCTTCCCTTGGGTGCCGTAAAGGCGACTGCAGTAAAGGAAAGGACTGTTCTCCATACGATAGTAAACAAAGTTCCCGCTTGACGTGGCTCAAAATCATGGTTAGAGAAATGTCTTTTAATACTCCTCTGTTTACTTCCTCAGGTATTTATAACCGTGAATATATGTGTATTATTAAAGCGTGAAGTGTATCCCTACTAATAATAGACTCCATGGAAGCTGGATGAGAAGATTTAGTAAATATATGCCGGTGACTCACGCAAATCTAAAAACGTCAAGGATTACTAAAAGTGTTGGCGTTTGGACGTCAACAAAACAAGTTTAAGATGCGTCATCATCATCATTCTCCTGCCCTTATTGGGCTTATAGACTGCTCGAGGAGGCGTTCCATACATAAATACATACTATTGACGTCTTGTGAGAGATATATCTACATTTCATCTATTATGATTGTCGTTCCCACATAATTTAGATTGGATGTGTGGTATTTATTGGTGGTGGAGTAGAATAGGACCACCCCAGCTTTTCCTGTGGGTGACGTAAATGGCGACTAATCGATAGGGCTGTTCTCCATCCGACAGTAAACATATAGCCCACGGCAAAAGGTTCACCCCCTATTACTTAATGGGATCGAAAATCATAATTGGCGAAACGTGGTAGCATTTTTTTTTATCGTGCGATAAATCCTCACGGATACCACCCCCACGGAGCCGGTGGAGGTGGTTATGTCGGACTCGAACCGACTAAAACGCACGCCGTCTTGGGTCCTTGGTTGCCGGAGGTGAGATTGTCAAAAGCATATCTCTCGCACCCCGGCAGACCCAGGACCATCTCTTTCGAGATGGCCTCCTTCGGGTTGTGGGGACCACAATGTCCCCATCTAGCCCCGGTTACGGGGAGGCGCACTTTGCGCTGCCGCCGCGGCCTGCTTCTACTAGGGTGACAGGCGGCTCCACCGGTCACCCCCAGGCCAGCGCTCATGGAGGACGGACGTCCGGTTCGCCTTCGCTCTGCGCGGGCTTCCCGGGCCCGGAGTCTAGTCCGGACCCGACCGGCCGCCTCCTTCTCGAGCATTACTTGCTCGCAGAAGGAGGCGGCCGCACCCCAAGCGTTCGCGCATCGTACCATCGCTGTGAGCGATGTGGCGAGTGTGAGGACTCCCACCCCCAAAAACGTGGTAGCTAGTACATCTCTGCCTACCACTTCAGGGATTTACAGATGTAAGTATTTGGATGGATGGATGGTACTAGAGACCGAGCCTATTGTCATCAAACGGGCACTTTGTCATGTTGTACGACACCCACGCAGAGATGGGGTGACCGTATTCTACTCCACCGGGAATTAGTTAAGTAAGTATTCCTTAGATTTCGGTACACCTGCTGATTGAAGGACACTGTGGGCGTTTTCTTGTTGGGGTTGGCAGGTCAGATGGTAGTTGCTCTTGCAAAGGCAAGTAAGCCAAATCAGAAAAAAAGATTAATAAGGGGATCCAATGCAACCGAGACGCCACGCTGTAGTCTAGTATAAATTGACAGACTTGCGGATCGCCCCGCCCGCGCGCGCAGGCAACTCGGGCGTCGGAGGGCACTGACTGACCTCCGTCCCCCATGAGCGCGGGCCTGGGGGTGACGGGTGGAGCCGCCTGTCACCCCAGCAGAAGCAGGCCACGGCGGCGGCGCGCTAAATAGCGCGCCTCCCCATTCCGGGGGCGAGTTGGGGACACCGTTGTCCCCCCTCCTGAGGAGGGCCAGACCGTAAGGGATGGCCCTGGGTCAGCCGGGGTGCGAGGGATATGTCTATAACAACCTCACCTCCGGCCTAGCACCAAGACCCACAGTCGGCGGTTCGAGTCCGACATAACCTCCCCTTCCGGCTCCGGCAGGGGGGGTATCCGAAGGGATTTCCGCACGGAAAAAAAAAAAAAAAAGTATAAATTGACAATAAAAAAATATGTTCACAGCATTCTAGAACCTATAAGTATATTATAAAACTGTGCTAAGCATATGCTTTAAGTTGTTGTCTCACTACAATATAAAATCTACAAGAAAAAAGACCCTCTAGATCTAGATATAAATCTTCTACTGTCCGAGAATATTGATTTGTGTTATAAGCTCGTGCAGTCCATGGCGCACTTAGTCTCGTTATGTCCTACTTCCTGCACTAAAGACGATCTAAATAAAGCCACTGACCGCGTGATTCAGATGGCAGAATTCTATTCCCGAATAGTGTACCTAATCTATATATATAAAAATCAATTGCTGTTCGTTAGTCTCGCTAAAACTCGAGAACGGCTGTACGGATTTATCTTATCTTGGTCTTGAAACGTTCGTGGAGGTCTAGGGAAGGTTTAAAAGGTGAGAAAAATTCGAATAATTGCCGGGAACCGACATCCACGCGGGCGGAGCTGCGGGCGAAAGCTAGTTATTTATAAAAGGGAATCGTGGATACGAGAACAAGAAGAAATGTGTATTTATTTGTGGAGCACTTTACATTCACAAATATTTATTATAGATCTATATAAAAGCACGGATAATTTAATTTTGAGACATAAAACAACAATTTTATGAGGATCGTTAGGTATCTATGTATTCCTCCTTCTGGCACAGATACTAGGACATTTTAATTTTATAGCCCGTGACAACCTTCGACTGCGACTATTACAATAAAATGTTCGAAATTCATAGTCTTTAACCTTAATGTCTCTCTGGGAATGTGATGTTCTTAAAATTAGCACAACACTAGATATTCAACAGCTCCCAACGATACAACAGAGACGACTCAGACACCAGAGGTCGCCCAACGTCCTCCGTCCTCCATGAGCCTGGACGTGACAGGTGGAGCTGCCAGTCACTATAACAGAAACCGGATGGGATGGCGATGCGTTATGCGCCATCCATTTGGATATTCTACTGACTACCTAGTCGAATTTGTTACATTTTACTAAACGACAAAACGATAAGTTTTAGAGTTACTTATATGAAAAAGATTTAGTGACGTCATAAAGTTTAATAGTCAAATCAGTTACTAACTTACTATTATAAGTTGGGTGGATGATTAAAAATAAATAAAAAATATAAAATAAGAACCAACGTAACTTTTACAGCTCTTTTACCATTCTTAATTTAATAAGGTCGGGTTGGTTGAAATGAAATGAAATGAAATGAAATGAAATGAAATAATTTATTTGCCAGAATGCAGGTAAACAAGGTGTAGATTTTTTTTGTTACAATGGCCCATTTACATCCTACCATTATGGTGTGCAAATATTTCAGTGAATTTAATTGCTTCAGTCTTACAGCATGCATGTACCTAATCATTATCCATTTATTTAATGTCGGATTTATATATAATTATTTATTTATTTATATTGTCATTATATTGATGTCAAATTCATATTACTGTCAGTTTTATATTAAAGTCATAACATTATTTTTAAATACTCTAAATTACATTAAATTAAATTATTATGATGTCAGATCGCTAATAATATGAATCATAACTTTTTTTTTTATAAAGGTATATTAAAAGGTAGGTATATTAAATTATTACATTATCTGTTAGTTATCTACCTCACGGTGTGTCATGAACTCATTTAAATCGTAAAAACATTCTTTTTGTAACCATTGCGTCAATTTTCTTTTAAACATAATATTAGGTAAATTCTTAAAAGTGTTCGGTAATTTATTATATACCTTTATAGCGTTCATGTATGAGTTCCTTTTATGCAGTTCCAGCCTGCATCGTGGTACATATAGCCTATATTTATTTCTAGGAACCACATTACGTTTAATAACATCGGCTTGTTTACAGAAGTGTGCCGGATGTTTTTGTACAAATAAGCATAACTCCTTAATATACATGCATGGTAGCGGCAGAATATTATAGTTTTTGAACAGAGGCCTACAACTATCCATGTTCCAGGCCCCACAGATGGCCCGTATACATTTTTTCTGTACTCTAAACGCCCTTATAGCGTCTACCGAATTACCCCACAGCAGAAGACCATATGAGAGTACTGACGAAACATACCCGTGATATGCACTAAGAGCGGCTTCTATCGAAACTGTTATTCGTAATCGTTTTATCGCATACACGAATTTGTTAAGCCTGTCACAAACATAATCAATATGTGCCTTCCAGTTACAATTCTGGTCTAACTTTATACCTAGAATAGGTTCCAAGTACCTACACCCTGAAGCCTTCAAGACGTATTAAAAAAAAACAGAATTGGGGAGTTATAAGAACCAAATTATGGGCTGGATAATATTAACTAATATGTAGGTAAGTAGTTACACTACTTACGTATTTACACCGCTATCCGATGTATGTATATTATATCACTTAGGTTTGGTAGTGTAGTGGGTGTACGGGGCCTCATCAAGGTTTCCAAGTCTTTTAAGCTGGTACTTCTAGTCATTATCATCAGAGCGAATCCCGGTAGCATCCAAACCTTACATTTTGGAGACCGGGATCCACACAAACAACTTCTTTCCGTGAATGATTTATCTTGGGTTTTATGGGAGCGACCTATGCAAAAAGTATAATGTACTATTTTTTTTATTAAAGAAAACGCCCTCTATATAATAACCATAGAACTACCTATGAACTAAACGCCAAGGCACACTGATTACTCAATTGTTATTTTAATAATCCCATAGATGGCGCTTTTATTAATATCGTGTTTGGATGAGAAAATAATTTTCTTTTTTGCTGTTTTGGATTTTAGAAATACAATTTAAAGGTTCTCGTTTTATTCTCGTTATATTTATAATACTTGGACATACGACACGAATCGGTTTGTGAGCTCATCATACATATATTTCACAATAATGATTTAATTATTGTGAAATATATGTATGATGAGCTCACAAACTGTCACAAACCGATTCGTGCCTACTGGTTGAATTACATGACAAACTAGATCAGCATAAGACTTTCCAAAGGCTTCTCTTTTGAAAATTTTCGTCCTTCACCAACTCCTACCTATCCTGAACAGCAGCGAATAAACAAATGACAACACCAGGAAGACAAACTAAATATTGATTTATTTCTATTGGTGCCACGCTTGTTTTCAGATAGGCCATTCACCGATTTTCGAGTTACCGTTTATTGCCTCCCTTTTTTTTCTCATGCGTAAATCCCCATGTATACCTCCCCCACGCACGCCGCCTGAGGATCGAAGTGCTAGGCCGGAGGTGAGGTGGTCTTCGATATATCCCTCGCACCCAGTTGACACCGTTTAATGCCCCAGTTCCTTAATTCACCTCTATTTAATAAAAGATCAATATTGTAGAGATTAGATAAAAAAGATATAGGTAGTAAATTTGACGATTTGATAAAACTTGGCAATTACGTAAATATCACTTGACAACAGATTTTTAAAGCATTATTGTGAGTCACGGGCTCACGGCTTATGGTAATCAGATAGGTAAACTATTTAACAATGTGAAAGTTTGCTAGATATTGCTTGGGACCTTGGGACATATATCTTGGACCTAAATGTGCTCAGAATGGGCTTTATACGCGCAGTACATGTTTTGGACGGTGGACGAGCTCAAATTCACCAAGCATAGATTATTAGATTATTACAGAACAATCCACGCGCGCCAGGGATTTTTTTTATCCTGCGAATAATCTCCACTGATACCACCTCCAACAGGAGCCGGTGGAGGTGGTTATGTCGGACTCGAACCGACTATAACGCACGCCGTCTTTGCGTCTTTGGTTGCCGAAGGTGAGAATGCAGTAAACATATCTCTCGCACCCCGGCAGACCCAGGACTATCTCTTTCGAGATGGTCCCCTGCGAGCGGGCCAGGGTCTTGGTTTTCTCGCGATTTAGGTCCAAGATACGTGTCCCGAGAGTATTTAAGGATATATAGGTTCTCCCTAAGATTTTCAGAGCACAATTCAACCTTTCCTGCTAGTCAGTGGCCTTACAGAACAAGAGGATTGAGCTTTTGAGCAGGCTTTCCTCCTGGGGAGGTTAGATGGCAGTCGCTTCCGTAAAGGTAGCAAGCTAGACCTAGAGAAAGACAGAGTAGGTAGGAGAACAGATACCGATGATATACCTACCCAGGAGTGTACATAATAGATGGGTCGGCTCAATGATATTTTATAAATATTTATGTTGTTCACACTCTAAAATTTCAACAAAAAATGGTGACCATTTCACCACAGACGCGATAGTGCGCTACCCAAACAAACGTCTTTATTAAAATAATTACTAACAATAATAATGAAATAAAAATATAATTCATATAAATTAATAACATTGACGTATTATTATTAAGAAGCTGTTATTTAGCCGTCTTGGGTTCAAGATATGTGGCATGGACTATGCCTTACGGTAATTTGACTCGTCTTATTCATAGCATACTGTATTGTTTCTGTACAATTCACGCATTTCACGCTAAGTTCTCATTTTCCGTACCCGGTACACGACACGACGACACGGCGACTACAGGTAAATAAATGGCCAGGCATTGTTCGTATCCGAACACGAACAATGTAACAGAAATCAATCGCGGACACAATACATCCATTACCAGAGAATTGTGTGACAATTAGTATCTTAGGGTGTGATACAAATTTGGTTGATAACACGATGCTACTTTTAATGTGTGGTGACGGAGGCAGAATACAAGTATTACCGCCGTATCACTTCCGAAGAGTGTCGACGGTAACTACCGGAAAAATACGCAGACGATATCACTGCGAGAGAATGAAAACTCGAAATAAATCTCTCCTCTTTAGACAAATGGCAATTCGCTGGCCAGTTTATCGTGGAATACAATGGCAATTGGGTATTATTCTATAGTTAAAATAAATGATCTAACCGAGCTCATTAAATTAAGAATGGTATGGTATGGTGTGGTAACAGCCCACGGGCTGTTATCCGCAACTCCACGACAAGGCGCGGTTTTTGCGTGAGGGAGGGCATTCTATTCGATCCACCCCTACTCGTTGAAGAACGCCAGCAGGCTATTCACGCTGCTGGTGATCTCCCGGAGCGTACCTGTGTTTCCGAAGTACTTAGCCCTGTATGTGGCGGTTTCAGGACAGTGTAGGAGCACGTGTGCCGCTGTTTCGTCCTCGTTCATGCAGGCTCTGCAGAGAGGGCTGTCGGTGATATCTAAAATATAAAGGTGTTTATCGAAGGAACCATGCCCCGTGATGGCAGCCGTAGCCGTGCGTAGTGGCCGTTTGTTCAGTTGTCGAAGACGCCTGGTCAGTCTATTATCAAGCACAGGGAGTGCCTCTCTGGCCTGTTTGCATACTTCCAGGTTTATCCAGTATCTGTTGTGTTGATCTCTCGTTCGTTTGTTCACCATGGTTCGTAGATATGCAAAGGGGATCGGTATTATGGGTTCAGGTCCCATTGAAAAACCATGCCTGATCCTCTCCTGGCAAGCTCGTCCGCGGCATCATTACCACGCGAGCCGCTATGGCCTTCGATCCATTGCATTGCAGAGTGTTGTTTGAGTGACCGATTTGATTTAATTTAAGATGGTACTCCAGTATTAATCCTGAGTTAATAGTATGGCAGTATAAAGCTTGTAGCACAGCCATGCTATCTGACAGTATGCGTATTGAGTGACCTTTCACTTTCCTGGCCATTACCTACCTGATTTGACTATTAAATTTTATGACGTCACTAAATCTTTTTTCATACAAGTTACCTTATAACTTATCGTTTTGACGTTTAGTAAAAAGTAACTAATTTGACTAGTCAGTAGAATAACCAATTGTATTGGATTTGAGGTATATGGCGGTTCCGTATTACCTATACTTTTCTATAAGCCTGTTTATAGTCTCCTAAAGCTCTATTCCTAGGTTGATTTTGATAAGCTTTCCATTGGTATTTTAAAGACTCGGCTACCTATAATACAGAAAAAAGGGTTCTAATATTTAGGTCCTTAGTCCTTACATATGAAATTGGCGTTTTTCGTACTGGCCACTTTAATCACGATTTTCTCCTCTTTGGTAAGGAATTCCAAATTCAAATTTGTACAGCTATTTACTCATGTATTTGTGCTTCGATGACCGTCATTCATTTGTTTTTTTTCTTCTGTTTTTTTTTCTGTTTGCGTCACTCATTTTACAAAATGGAAAACTTAAAATATCGCATTATTTACGAATACGAGTTCCGCCGTGGCACTAGTGCTGCGGAAACGACTCGAAGGGTGAATGATGTTTATGGCGGTCATGTTGCAAAAGAAAACACAGTTCGTTTTTGGTTCCAACGTTTTCGTTCTGGAAATTTCGACCTGCAGAACAAGCCCCGTGGACGGCCTGAGACCCAAGTTGATAATGAAGTATTGAAGGTTATTGTGAAAGCGGATCCATCGCAAACCACGTCCGAGTTAGCTGCAGGCTGCGGTGTTAGTGATAAAACTGTTTTAATTCACTTGAAGCAAATTGGGAAGATTAAAAAGCTTGAAAGGTGGGTACCTCACGAATTGACTGAAGCAAACCGGCAAACGCGCGTCGACTGCTGCGTTACATTACTGAACCGGCATAATAATGAAGGTATTTTAAACCGAATCATTACCTGTGATGAAAAATGGATTCTTTACGATAATCGGAAGCGCTCAGCGCAATGGTTGGATCCTGGCCAGCCAGCCAAATCCTGCCCCAAGCGAAAATTAACCCCAAAAAAGTTACTTGTGAGCGTTTGGTGGACTAGTGCCGGTATTGTTCATTACAGTTTTCTCAAATCTGGCCAGACTATTACGGCTGATGTCTATTGTCAGCAATTGCAAACAATGATGGAAAAGCTAGCGGCTAAACAACCTAGGCTGGTCAATCGCTCCACGCCACTGCTGCTTCACGACAACGCTAGACCACACACCGCGCAACAGACGGCTACCAAATTAGAAGAGCTTCAATTGGAATGTCTAAGACATCCTCCATACTCCCCGGACCTTGCTCCAACAGATTACCATTTTTTTTCGAAATTTGGACAACTTCTTGCAAGGGAAAAAATTCAACTCTGATGGGGCAGTCCAAATCGCCTTCACAGATTTTATTGATTCTCGTCCGACTGGTTTTTTTAGTAAAGGGATCAATGAACTGGTGAATGAACCTATGAGATGGCAAAAGTGCATAGAAAACAATGGTTCCTACTTTGATTAATTAAATGCACCTATGCAATTTGGCATAGGGGTAGATTAGACATTGAGAAAGGAAATAGGCTATGTTTGGTCGCGATAACCGACATCCACGCGGTCGGAGCCGCGAGCAATAGCTGGTAAGCTATAAAACCCATGAATTTCTAAACACAGAATTAAGTATTACGCAAACGAAGTCACTGCTATCAGCTAGTTTTATATAATAAGCTACTGAAATTGTTCAAAGATGGTCGTTATACCTGATCTATCATTCATCACTGACAGGCCTATTGTCGCCAATGTGTCCGATATCGTGATAATAGACAGATTAGAGAGGCTCGCACTGATTGCTGATGATATCATCATCCCGATGTCACCAAGGTTGAAAAATATAAATAAATAAATCTATAATAGATAGATTATATTATCAAAAGAGACAAACCAAGACCATATCTACTTAAGGTGTAAATAAATAACAGTTAACACCCCCATTTCGCCAAATAATGATTATCGCACCTACGTTACAGGACTAGAGCCAAACGGGCACTTTTGTTAAGTGCTGTATGTTTACTGTCGGATGAAAAACAGCTACATCCCTCAGTCGCCGTTTTAGACACCCACCGAAGGAGATGGTGTGGCCCTATGCTACTCCACCGAGAACCAACACAGTAAACCAAATATATATAATATATGTAATATCATTGTATATAATAGAATTATGAAACTATGACATTATGAAACTACGATACTATGACCTAAGAAATTATGAAATAAACATTTTAAACATTTTATAATATGAATTGAATTGAATTATATATAATTTAGGTTAAATTCTGTTAATTAAATTATATTGAATTAAGATATAAGTATTTATTATAGGAAAGAAATATAAAATTGTACAATTATTAAATAAAAATACGTACCTGAAACAATAGCACTCATGTTAGTCTGCGACTTATCTTGAAGTCTGACTGCTGCATTCCATAACACAGGTATTAGCCTAGTATGGAATGTAGAATCAGTATGTATTGCGATCCTTTCTGATTGATTCTTGAACTAAACCTTATGTACAATGTAAACTTGAGTCCAATAAACATTTTCATTTTCATATGTATAATAGCGGACTCTCGCAGAACGACCTCCATCTCCATCCCCCATGAGCGTGGTCCCGGGGGTGACGGGTGGAGCCACCTGTCACCCTAGCAGAAGCACAAGTGACGAAGCAATACGTGCCTTCCCATAACCGGGGTCTATTTCGAGGGCCAGCTGGAAAGAGATGCCGGGTTGAGGTGCGAGAGATATGTCTCCAGCATACTGAGGCCTCGGGTGCTAAATTAGCTTATCGCTCCACTGCTGGAATTAGGCCTCTGTGAATGATGGGAGGCTTGGCCTACTGTTTCCACGCTGGCCAGACGGGTACAGGGTTTTATGTCGAGTTTTCCTTGCAATGATTTCTTCTGCGTATTTTTCAGTTAGTCACCTTGTAAGTCCTACCATTGGATGAGATTGGGTGGTGATTTTGTATGTTTTCTCCGTCACCACACGCCTTTTTTATGGAATAGGGAAGCAAACGATGGTAAGCGATCACCGCCGCCCATGGACACCCAACACCAGAGAAGTCACAAGCGCGTTGCCTTCCTTTTAAAAGAGAGTACGCTCTTTTCTTCGAGGTTTGAAGGTCGTATTGGTTTGGAAATACCGCTGGTGACAGTTCATTCCACAGTTTAGTTGTGCGAGGCAGAAAGTTTCTCGAGAAACGCACAGTTGTGGACCGCCAGCTGTCCAGATGGTGAGTGCAAATGCCTAATGCAAAGATAATAATGATGCTGGTAGGCCATCTGTCTGCTAACACAAGGTCCGGTATAACAAATCGTCATTAGACACTTCCGTGCGTGGGAAATTTGGGAAGTTGCCATGTTGATACGTAAAATTGGCAACGTGTTATCACACGTATCGTATGAGAAGCTAATTACAAAAACACATATCGCTTACTGTTGGCTACTGGTGCGGTTAAAATTTGCGGCGACGCGATGGCAAGGCTCCGTGACAAATATCTTGCAAACATTAGAAAGTTTCTCAAATGGCAAAAACTGTTTTCTAAAAAAAACTTTTTTTTAAAGATTTTTTGAAATTTTGCTTCACATCGCGATTGTATTTGACATTTGGAAAATTTATGTGAGACTGAATTTTGAACAGATTTTTATTTGGACAATAATTGACTTTCTGAGCTCATCAGAAAAGTCACTCCTTCGTCTTCCCAAATCTGGATCCATTCAGCCGTTCTGGCGTAAAAGAGTTTAACCTATCCGTTCATCCAAATTTTGACATTCATAAATGATTATCTGCCATTCAGTAGCAAGATAAAATTCCATTTATGGGTGAATTTCAACATCTATGAATTTTTAGCTAATTTTGGTGATTTTTTTTATTTCTAGGTATTTAGGTAATCTCTTTCAATATTTAGCTAGAAATACCTATTTAGATGCCTATTTTACTTGAATAGTCAATTAGCCCTGGGAATTACTTGTTTATTTTATACACCTGAATTGCCAATACAGCGAAATTGGTGTCTAACACCAAAATTGCATATCAACTTATTTTTATTTTTTATTTATTGTTACTTATACTATTTCTTTGTTTTTTTTTTAGAATTTGGCACTTAATAGGTACATATAACCCTTAATTTTCACCCTTTTATCACCAACTTCATTCTTATATGGAAAAACCACTTTAGTTGTTAGTAGTATCAGTATAAAAGCAAAACATTTGATTGTTCTATCTATCCTTGCTTCTAGCAAGGATTATATTTTACTCTAATGGCGCCAATATTATCGACGAACTTATTCAAGATTGCTGGTAAAACGTTTAGGCAGTTATTCTCAAAGTGGGAGAGGTGGTACTATGCCTAAGGGTGGACGGAAGATAGGCCATGGACACTTGGTAGTGACAAGACAAGTTGGTAGTGTGATGTCTATTTCTGAACTTACAAGAGTCCTTCAACTAAGTTTCTCACGCGGTGAGCTGATGGGCATTGCGGTTCAAAAGGGTTCCAGAGGTTTACACCGTCCGGGACCTGTACCACGATTCTGATTCTGTTGTTCGCTGTTGGCAATATCAGAATCTTCCTTATCACTGTCGGGGTACATCTAGGATCGGTCCTTAGTCCATTCCCAATCAGCGTGGTATTTTGGTCGTATAGCATCAGACAATCACTCCATTACTGCCCATGTATGCTGTTAATATCGGTGGTGGACGCCGATAGATTGGTGCAACATGTGAGGAGCTTAAGGACGGTAGAGGTCAGAAGCCTTCTGTGGAGAAGATTGAGTACCTATTACACGATAGCAAAAAGCTAGCTGCGGGAGCAACATAAGCAGGAGTTGAGTGTCCCCTACATCTTCGACGTCGTCGCTTTGTTGCGTGGAGTCACGTGCAAAAGATTGCATGAGGCACTCTTGCATCCACGGTAGCTTTCATGTAAGTGAGAAAGCAGAGGTAGAAAAGCCAAATGATGTTGACAGTGGAGAGGAGGGAAGAAGGGTGGGCAGGTTTTAACGGTGTAGGCTTGGTAGTAAAGAGTGAGGCCGCCTTTCACGCCAGTAGAAGCAGATGATGGAAAGAGCGCACGATGCTCCACCACACCGGCCTGTCCCTACTGCGGCATCAGCTGACTTCACCCAACTACTCGCCTGTCTGCTGTATAGGTAGTTCATATGCTAATGGTTAATCTGAGAGAAAATTAGGAAAGCTTCCGAACAACCCTCAACAGCCTTTCCCACCTAGGGAGAGAGGCGGTGCTTTCTCCATTGCCCAGGGTATACCACGTAGAGGCCACCTGACCTAGTAGCCCGTCGGACTACGTAGGAGCTTAATCAAATAACTATGAAAACAAATTTTGGTGTAAATATACAATTTTGATGATTAGTAAAACCCCACCAAATTCACCAAAATTGCTCCACCAAAATTTATACTATTTAGAATATAGTGGTTACATTAACAAAATTTAATACACATACTGAACCTGTACACTATACTTAAATATTAAAACATACAATGAGAATAAAACGGTTTAAATAATCAACACAAAAATTACAATATTTTTGTCAGAGGCTTATGAAACGACCTACTTACGTGTTTGGCAGAAAAACGAAACGGGGCTGGGGACAACTGGCACTGGTGCTCATTAACACCCAACTGAACGTTTCCAATGATGATAGTGTCGTCGTTATAGGTACTTTCAATACGACTCCTTCGATGTTTTTATAAATCCCACCAAAATTTTACATTTGCCGCGGACGCATCTTATAAATTATTTTTAAGATAAAGTATAAACATACTAAATACTACGAATGACATTATCGAAGATAGCTAAAATAATGCCGAATCGAATTATTATTAAGTATACTCAGTAAACTAATGAAGTTTTGATTAAACTGTGATCATTCCCAAGAAAACAGGTTGTGGACGCGCCACCAAGCTTAGAATTTAGGTGAAAATACATTTTTTACACACTCACAAAAATAGTTTCAATAATATAATTTTTACGTGCATATAGAGCAAAACGATATCTTTCTTACAAAAAATAATCATTACTATATGTTAACTTTAAGGTATGATTTTCAGTCACACCGCGAAAATTTTACGTTTGAGAAATTCACCCTTATAGTCCTAATAAACGCGTATGATAAGATTTGGCAATTAATTCCAATAAATCTGAAAAGTATCACAATTTGCGATTGGCATTCGAAAAGTCAGCAGTTGTTCACGCTCGCTCCGTTCAGATTCCCTCTGTGCGGAAATTTGCTCGCGGAAATCTGCTAGATCTGTCCCCAGCCTTACAATCTAATCTAACGTAGTTCATATATCATTATACTTGTAGTGATAGACCGATAAGTACAGCAAAGCCACAGATAATAGTGATACCTGCTGTGAAACGCTTTTCACGCGCCATCAGTGTCCAAGTGCTAACATGTTGTGTTAAAATGGCGTGTTTCTGAACGTTTAGTTTAGTTCCATATTTAAAAAACAAAATGGATTTATCGAGAAACAAGAAGAATGGCTCACCGTTTTTGAGACAGGTACGTGTTTTTTTAACAATATAAATGTCAGAATTTAGGATTTCCTTCGTTTTTTGAGAATCGGGTGTAAGTGGAAATTGTCCTGTAATGTTTAGAAAAAGTTTAATTTGGCCTACTAATCCTTTAAATTAGTTATTTATTACTTCTAATTACTTTTGTTGAACAAAAAAAGGGCACGGCCGTAACATTTTTTTTCTCGAGGATTCAGGCCATTTTCGAACCCCTTATAACTTCGTTGGGAATTTTCAGTAACCAAACAGGCATTAGCCCACAATTTAACCCTATTCCTGTTGACTAATAGATCTGAAGACCAATTCGCCTGAAAAATAGATTAAAAAATTCAGTCTCGATATTTGATTACCCAAATATCAAACCCAAAACGATCACGATTTCAATAGAAAGGGTAACAAATGCGACGAAACGTTACAATAATTTTCGGGTATTAAACTTTCGTTCGTTCAAATAATGACAATTTCGAATTTTTTACTTCGACCTTTCGTCCATAGGTCTTACAAACTTCGGGATTTTAGTTTAACAGTTATATTTATCTCATTACCGCTGCAAATTAAATATCGTTCTTCCATCTCATCACTCCTATAACAATTTCTCAGTTACGTGATACGTCTGAACCTTGCAGCTTGGAGCTAGGGGCCCGCTTTATCCAATTACTATCTTTTGCCCGCGGCTTCGCCCGCGTGGATGTCGGTCATCGCGACCAAACATAGCCTATGTCCTTTCTCTTGGTCTAAACTACCCCTATACCAAATTTCATCAGAATCCGTTCAGAGGTTTAGGCGTGAAAGCGTAACATACAGACAGACAGACAGACAGAGTTACTTACTTTCGCAATTATAATTTTTTTTTTATATAGTACACGTCAATTTGACTTCACCTCGCCTGATGTTAAGCAAAGGCAAAGTCTCGGAAAGAGGGTCACCATCGGAAACATGTACCATGTTAACAGCGGTGGCACTCAGCTTGACGGCCTCATTAGATGCCTTTTCACGCCCCGCTTAAAGGTACTTAAGGATTGGTTTTGATAGGCAGGGACTCCTTCCTTCCTTTACCGCACCTACCATATTACTTATATTATCTTGAATTCACACTGCTCCGAAACTGATACAACATCAATTCAAGTTACCTTTATTTCTCAGACTGATAAATAGAATGGGCGATTCGGTAAGGTTCGATTGTGGTATGGTTGAAGATGGGATCAAGGTAGAGAAAGGGATGTTTAGAAGATAGCTCGGACACGTGGCGAGGACGACAGAAGACAGACGAAACAGATTTATGAAGCCAGGGTGAATGGGCAACCCGGTAAAGGTCAACCTAGGTGTATGCAAGTCATCATTATCTTTGCTTTACCTTCGGAGTCTGGGGACCGCAGTTGACATGCTGTTGTGGCTATTTGGGGTTTTGAGGAAGCAACTCACCCGTCTTACCTCCCAACCTAGAAAGGGAAGCTCGCACGGAAAATCCTCACGGATACCACCCCCACTGAGCCGGTGGAGGCGGGTATGTCGAACTCGAACCGACCAAAACGCACGCCGTCTTGGGTCCTTGGTTGCCGGAGGTGAGATTGCCAAAAACATATCTCTGGCACCTCGGCAGACACAGGACCATCTCTTTCGGGTTGTGGGGACCCTAGTGTCCCCATCTAGCCCCGGGTACGGGGAGGCGCACTTTGCGCCGCCGCTGCGGCCTGCTTCTGCTAGGGTGCGGCGGCTCCACCGGTCTGCCCCCAGTTGTCGTATGTCTGTTAAATCTCCGACATTTTAAAGAAAAGTCATGTCGGTTCTGTAACTGGCGGCGGGCATGAATGAAAGAGCATGTGCAAATTAAACATTAATTTGCAAATAAACATGTGCTAAAGATAAAAATTAGTTATCTTTGTCACGTTTGATAAGAAATCCAGGAGATTAGGTGATTTAAAACAGCGACTAATTTGAGATCGACCTTAAGATTGTCACTAACTTTCTGTAAATATGTGTAGCCAAATTCCACAACGTATATTCGACGACCCATGCCCTCGTGAGAGTTTACATCTATACTTCATTAATATTATAAATGCGAAAGTAACTCTGTCTGTATGTTACGCTTTCACGCCTAAACCACTGAATCGATTTTGATGAAATTTGGTATAAGGGTAGATTAGACCTTGAGAAAGGACATAGCCTAGGTTTGGTGGCGATAACCGAATTCCACGCAGGCGGAGCCGCGGGCTAAAGCTAGTGTTGTTATAAAAGTATTGTAATTATATCTGCAGAGCTCGCAGGCACGGAGGCGACTCTGAAGTCGGAGGTATTTCAATGACCTCCGTCCTCCATGGGCGCAGGCAGGGTCACCTTACACCCTGCCTGCGCTCATGGAGGACGGAGGACGGCCTATCAGGCATTTCTCTAGCACCCCAGTTGACCGAGATTAGGAATCACGGTATCCAAATCTTGCCTCTGAAAATGGTGTCAGGTGGAGCCGACTCCACCTGATGATACCCCGTGCCTGCGCTCATGGAGGACGGAGGTCAATGAAATACATCCGACTTCAGATCTCGCTTCCGTGCCTTGCGGGCTCTGCAGATCAAGAGGCTCCCTCGACGTCTCCTTCCTGATCATTACTTGCTCATAGAGTGAGACAGCGTAGCAGTCTGAGTGGGGAAAATTCTTAGAGGATGATTATAAGTAAAAAAAAATTTGATGAGGATTGATTACTTCATATCCGTGAAGGAGAAAGACACAGAGAGATCCGGTTCTTAGCATTCCATGGATTCACCGTGCGGTCGCCGGGTCCATGGCGTGGTACAGAGAGGAACACTGTGACGGCGCCTGGTACTTGCGACCCAGGTGTAGGTTTAGGGTGGCCACCTTGTGATGCATCAGCGCTCACCTCCACCGTCAGTCGTGTTCCCCCTCTACCTATCCAAATTTGGTAAGATCCTATCAACGCCGTTTTAGATATTCGTTTGAGTAAAGAGCCTACTGAAGCTCTTGGCAATCCGAGGTCTTTAAATAAGTTATACAGGGATTTAGCTGGAATTCCCCTTGCCCCTACTTCTACGGCGAAGAGTTTAACCACAATCACCGACCCATCTCGTCCGAAGGGTGTCGTAAAAGGCACCTGACGGAAAAATTCGCAAACGATATCAGTTCGAGAGCAGAAAAACTTGAAATAACCGGCCGACTTCCAACATTGGGAGAGGCTTATGTCCAGCAATGGATTGATTAATTGCGTCATGTATTGTTGCGTAACGCTAATTACGATACCTTTTTCCTCCATTTTTTCAAGTATTTAATAAATACAAACAAGCTATTCTAGGTAAGTATAAGTATTGTTGTTCTTTTTACTTACATGATAATCATGAAGTGCAAATGACACTGATGACTCAAGACAATCGGGATTGATTACTCACGGAATGTTTTTATGGACCTACAGCTATAATAGTTTAGCAAACAATTGTGTTATGCCATCACTCAATCTGTTTACAGTTTTTCTCGGTTCTAGAGATATAGGTTATGTAAGAATATCACTTCCAGTGCGCAGTGGAGAATATTATGTAATTAGGTCTATCTGTACGATGTTTAAGTCACAATAGCGAAAAAAGATGTGCACCGTATGTGGACTGCACCGATTTACTGGCTAAGGAATCCAAAGAATATGAGGCTTTTGTTATTAGATACTTAGTTTATTGTATTTGATGCCTGTTGTTCGTTCAGTAACCCAGAACCGACGGCTTAACGTGCTCTCCGAGTAACAGGAGTCATCTATCCTAAAATGACCAGTTTTACTCACCCTTGCAGTGTGTTAACGGGTTTGGAGTTAATCCACTCGATTTGTCTATATTTTTGACTTTGACCACAGCTCCTTCCACCGATACTATTCTACTCTCTTGGGTCTCACGCACAGTATTTATTAGAAAGATAGAAAATAAAGAAAGAAAATAACATTTATTAAACACTCACTCACACTAACAGTGACTCTAAACATAAAAAGAAATAAAATACGAGTATATCCACCACAAAAAGAAATATTATGTGTGTATTTATTTGAAACTAGCTTTTGCCCACGGCTCCGCCCGCGTGGTTGTCGGTTATCGCGACCAAACATAGCCTATGTCCTTTCTCAAGGTCTAATGTAATCTAAAGAAAGAAATAAAGAAAGTATATCTTATTGAAATAAAACCACTTTTTACGGATTCTATCGCGATATATTTGTTATTATTACTTTTAAACCCGACGTTTCGGCTGCTTTGCAGCAGCCATTTTCGCGGTGTGACTCACGATGGTAGTTGTCACATAGTTTGAAGTTTAAGTTATCTCAAAATACCCGAATCATGGTGAATTATTGGTGTTCATATTTACGCAGAATGAGCTCACTGTGTTGTTAAGTCTTGCTGGATTTTGCTGCTTACTGGGTTTGATTAAGTGGATGACTGGGTCCCAAGCTGGTGGTACGGTCCATCCATCCTCTCTATTAAAATTTGGGTGTTTTTTAATTTCAATAGCCTCGCGGATCATTCTAGGAATATATCGGTGTTCTTTGGCGAGTATCTGTGGTTTATCAAACCTTAGGTAATGGTTGGTGCCTTTTTGCGCGTGTTCACATACAGCTGACTTTGTTGGGCGTTGGTGTTTTATGTCAGCTATGTGTTCTTTGACCCGAGTGCCAATGCTTCGCTTGGTTTGACCAATATCAATGTCAATGAGTGACATTCGCGTAAACTTCAGAAAATATCAAGTATATCTTATTTAAAAAACACAGCGCACATTTTTAGTATACATATAAAAGGTCCATGCTTACAAATAAAAATAATGTTTTTTCTTTCCTGACTCGATTAACCTATTGCAGTCCCAGTGCCTATAGTTAACGGCATATATCTGACAGACAGACAGACAGATATCTTGAATAAAGTGACGTCACAAAGCATAGATACCCTTTATATACAGAACCTTTAAAAATGACCGAAAAACATTCATTGCTTCCAACAGTTCGTAAGAAAGTTGGTGGATGGCTCCACCGTCGCCCTTAAAGACGGATATAAAGAGATGGGAAATTTGAAGTGATTCAGGTGTGGCTCAATAGCTCAGCTGGAAGAGCATTCTCCCTGTAAGGGAAAGGTCGTGGGTTCAAGTTCCATTTGAGCATTTCATTTTTCCTGATGTATTTGAATGCAGAACCTACGAGTTTATGCATGTCTCACAGGGCGCTGAGGTGGTGGAGCACAATTCCCAATCATAGATTATATCAAAGCAATCATACCGCACGTGGTAGGGCTTCGTTCCACTCGCGACTTCCGGCACTCCAGGTCAAGATAATACTCCTTCACAGGAATTAGATGTCACCTGCATATGATGCAGAATATAACTTCTAGAACCAAGCGGTACCGTGAATCATTCCTATGCCGCACCATTAAGACCTGGAACTCCCTGCTATCTCACGTGTTTCCTCGTTCCTACAGTCCCGGGCCCTTTAAGCAGGGCGTGAAAAGACATCTGATGAGGCCATCAAGCTGAGTGCCACCACTGTTAACATGATACATTTTTACGATGGTGACCCCTTTTTCCGAGACTTTGCCTTTAGCTTACCATCAGGCGAGGTGAAGTCAAATTGACGTGTCCTTTTATAAAATAAAAAGAAAACTTACTGCCGGTATCTATATCCTGAATTGTGAGTTTTTTTATAGTAAGTATACACAAATCTCATGACCAACGCATTAGAACTCATTCGTAACGTATATAGATTTCATATCTATGTGTTAAATCCGTACAATCTTATCATACGCACTTCAGTGATAAAAGCAGAACTTCACCTTTGAAAAGTCGGTTAAGGCTAATTAATTGTTTTGTATGTTTATGTATTGATCAATTGAAGATAAATATATTGATTCGGCTATTTCATTGAATTCAAATTGAAGGAGATCAAAATCAAGTAATATGTAGTAAGGACTATTGATTATACGGTCAGAGTGAGAATCTCGACTACAAAAAGTCTCAAAATGAATAAAAAAATAATGAAATACTCAAGTGGAACCTTTCCCTTACAGGGGGAATGCTCTTCCAACTGTCCAACCGTTGCTCTTAAAGACGGATATAAAGAGAAGGGAAATTTGAAGTGATTCAGGTGTGGCTCCGTAGTTCAGTTGGAAGAGTATTCCCCTGTAAGGGAAAGGTCGTGGGTTCAAGTCCCACGTGAGCAGTTTAGCATGATAATTGCTATAAAAAATCATTTTAAAATGATTTAATACCAAGGTATTAAGTGCAAAATAAAACGTTTTTTATTTAAATTGTACCTATTATTGTCCCAAATCCAGATACCAAATATCAGACCAATCAGTCAACAGGAATGGGGGGGATACGACAGATCAATATCCATATGATGCTGGCTGTAGTTGGCGGTGATTAGGGGCTGGTGTCTTAGGTCACAGGGGCTTCTGAATTTGAATGTCCTGTTCCCCACAGTAAATATAAATACTGTTCGGAATATTACTGGGAAACACTAACTGGAACACTGACTTGAAAACAGTGATTTTTACACGAATGTGTGGAGCTAAGTACTCCTTTTTTCTATAGCCCGCAGGGGTAAGATAAGATAAGATAAGATAAGATACTTAATAAGCGGTCTATTCGTTGACTTTATTTAGGTATACCTATTTACAATATTTCTTATTTCTAAATCTTAATCTTATTACATATTGCTTAAAAACTACACTATTTACATATATCATTGAACCGATCTTCAGGCGGCGTGGCTCGGTGTACTGGACAGATAACATAATACTGAAGGTGAGGTCTTATGACACATCCTTGAAGCTCCAATCAAACGGATTATCTCCAGTGACGTGATTCAGCCCTAGCGCTGTGCTTGACGCTGTATGCTGCTAAGAAAATTGCAGGATTGCATCGATATTAAAACCTTCGCCGGGATATTTACCATGTTTCTTATAGTTTTTGAGTGATAGCTCCTACATAGGCCAGACCAAACGCACTGTCTGATTATGGAGCACATCAGGGCGGTCAAAAATAACGAGCCACAGGAATCGGCTTTCGCTCAATATCTCTTGCAGGATGGGACGAATCACTGGATTCAGGTACACTCGACAGAACGCCATTATATACCCAGAATGGTTAAAGAAGCAATTGAAATTAAAAGTACAAAAACTTCAACCGGGAAGATGGGTTTCAACTGTCGAGTGTCTGGCATCCAGAGATCCCAAAACCTGAACAAACTACATGTCCGAAACCCATGCGAGTCGACTCTGTGAGTGTTGTGTGTCACGAACGTATTCGAGTGCAGTGCGAGAACGCGGACAAAGGTAGGGACGACGCGCGTCATAAACGAGTGCGGAAGAGGGTAGACCGACACAGTCTGCCCAATAACAACTAACTCGGCGGTCACCAGTGCATCCGTGATCATGGCGCTTGAAACAGCGTCGAAATATCGGATCCTCTAAAACTATAAGAAACATAGTAAATATCCTGGCGTGTGTTTTACTATCGATGTGAAACTCGACATAAAGGGAACAATTCGATGTGGGTAAATGACCATGTCTATCTCAAATCATACATTGCAGGTTTACTAACATGAAGTTTTATGTCGGTTTCAGTGCTTTGTAACGGCGGCTGTCTGCAGTAACATCATCGCGCACGGCTGCGTCATCGGCTTCTCCGCCATCCTGATCCCGAGCCTCCGCCTGCCTGAGTCTCCAATACACGCTACACCAAGTCAAGAATCATGGATAGGTATGATATATTTAAAGTCCTAGTATACCAAAAATTATGGCTGTCTTGGGAGTAGGTAACTTAATTGCCACGATTCCAATCTGGGATCTCTCTATTGCAGTGGTTCCGTACCTGGGGGTAATTACCCCCGCCGAGGTAAAACAGCTATTCTTTGGGCGTAGCCAAGAACCTAATGTTAAAAAAGTTAGTCAGTTAGTGATTAAGGCGATATTTTTAAGTGCTTTATCCCCACGGTTATTCTCACGCTGGAGAGTGGTTATGACGGACTCGAATAAAACCGCACGCCGTCTTGGGTCATTTGTTGCCGGAGATGAGATTACCATTGGCAACCGTCGCACCCCGGCAGCCCTAGGGCTATCGAAATGGCTCCTTCGGGTCGAGAGTCGAGATGGCCCCCCGGGGTCACTAAGCCTACCTTAGTACTCGTAAAGTCCGGCCGACTCTGAAAACCAGCGCTGTCCGCCTGCACTACAACGCGGACAGCATTAAGCTGAGAGGCGGCCGTTTATTTCTACTTGGCAGTGTGGGGCAATTTCACAATTCCTAGACTTGAGTGTATTCTATGTAGACTTATATTGTTACAATTAAAATAGGTATTGTATTATGTTGCATGATATGTCTAATTACCTACTTCCAAGCGAAATAAAAATATTTTCTTTCTTTCTTTTGTAAATAACTAAGGTACTGACTCTATTTTATTAGAGAGGCTCGGAAAAGCAGGAGCATACTATGATTTATGACAGAGAAATTTTATAATTAACCTTTCTTCCTTTAGAGTATGCAGACCAACGCAGACACAATAGTCTGACACATTTTGCCCTGACCACTTCACTTATTTCCAATATATTGTCTAGAAATACCAATTTCAGATAATACCTAGTTCATCACTTTTATAGGAAATATTGATAAAATCTTCAGATAAGTTATCTCTGTAATTATATGGCGTCGTTGTAAGCGAACATAGAACTAACAACGCATACTCAGACTTCTATACTAGCAGTAAAGACAAAATAAGCAATGGCATCGCCTTTCTCCACTCGTAACGAGAAATATCGTGAAATAAATAATTTAAAAATAAAAACTATACAGCAAAGAAGTTAATTTAGTTACCCCAAAAAGACAGAAACAAACTTTTTAGCTGCCGGGACGGAATCATTATTACAAATCACAAAACTGAAGAAAATAATCTGTACATATACGCGAGTTTTATGTTATGTATGAGATAATATCGACATATTCGCAAACTCACACTTCAAATTCAGAGCAGAAGCAATAAAAATTTTAAGGCCCTCACAGTAGTCAAACTAAACAAACAGTACATACACAGTAAACAAATATAGACACAAAACTTACTTTGTCGACATTGGTGTGGGTTATGAGTTTACCTATCAGACATTTACTGTAAACTTGTAATAAAATAAAATAAAAAATAAAAATCTTTTAATTTCAGACCAGAGATCCATAATATTAGTAACAATATACCTTATAAACTATGTTAGTATAACAAATAGAATAATAAAATGAACAATAAAATTAAAATAGGTATATACCACCGCTCCGGGGGCAGGCTCACCGACCTTTTTTAACATGTAGCTCGATGAACCTACCAACCAGGACCGAATCAAGGCGTTCACCAACCATCCTCAGGACTCCGTTCGAGCTCCGCCTCACCCTGCATACCATCGAGGCAACCTTCTTGCGCATTACCGCGTAAAAGTCGTCCACACAGGCATCGGCAAACATGCCTGAAGCGCTACAGTAGTGTGGAAGCCGGAACAGAGCCCTGAAGATGTTGTTGTATTGAACGCGTAGGGCCGTGTAGGATTTTTTTGTAAAGCTGGCCCACAGGCTGCCCGTGTAAAATCCCTGGCAATATGCCTTAAAAAGCGTGATCTTGACCTCTGCTGTACACCGAGCAAACCTATGTGCCAGCATATTACCACGTACCGACAATGCCCTACGCTCCCTTTCTATGTCTAAATCATCACACATATTTTCAGTGACAATATGTCCTAAGTACTTAAAATGTGTCACACGGCTCAAAGCAACTTCGTTTAGTGTGAGTGGAGGAATTGAGGACGGCCCCTGTTTGTGGCTTTTAAATAGCATAAACTCACTCTTTTTCACATTGTACTTCAAGCCGTGCGACACAGCGTAAGACTCACAAACTCTTAATAACTTTCTAAGTCCCCCTATTGAGGGGCTCAGCAACACCATGTCGTCTGCATAGCTAAGATTGTTTACACATACATCATCCACAAAGCAGCCTACATGTGTGCTGCTAAGCTCCTCAATTAGGTCATTGACATAAATGTTAAAGAGACGAGGAGATGTCAAACCCCCTTGTCTCACACCACATTTCATATAATATTCATCAGAGTACGAGTTTCCCCATCTCACTATGTTGATCTGATTGCTATACCAATAGGAAAACATTTTGATAATATCAGGAGCCACACCAGCCTCTCCTAGCTTTGTCCACAGCTTGCTATAACAGACCATATCGAAAGCCCTGGACAAGTCCAGGAAGCATGCATAAATGGGAGTTTTCCTTTTAACGTAGTAGTGGACTGTATGTTTTAGGGCTAGTATTGCACTTTCTGTAGAGAGCCCTTCCCGAAAGCCAAATTGAGTATCTTGCAGTTCCACCCTGTCCAGCTCCTTGTTCAGTAATCCATCTAAAACCTTTGCCGTGATTGTGGCTAAGGATATTGGTCTATAATTTAATTTATCCGATGTGTCTCCAGTAGTATTTTTTACTATTGGTACCACAATTGTCTTCATAAGATCTTTAGGTAAATAAGCATGACGCAAACACAGAGTAAACAACAACCCCAGTACCCTACCAAGATGAGGTCCAGCATACTGAAAGTGCTCGATGCTGAGTCCATCATGACCTGGTGACTTACCTCTTTTCATGTTATTTACAATAGTTAGTACGTTTTTGGCAGAGAATCTAATGGGCTGGCTATGACCAAACTCAGCACCGAACACCTCCTGCACACTCGGTTGTAAAATAAAGTTATCCTTAAAAATATTAGCTATTTTCCCTTGGTCACTAACTCCATCAACACTAACAGGGAGTCTTATTTTGCTGTTCAATTTCTTAGTGCCCTTCCAGAACTCACCAAACTTTTTTGCTGAGTGCTGTGAGGCCAGAATATCCATTTTTATCTGTTCCTGATTGTTTACACAAAATTTCAGCCTAGATTTAAATATTTTCCTGCTTTCACACATCTTTTCAAAAATAGGACCCCTGTTGGGTTTACCATGTTGAACATATAGTTGAAAATCAGCCCTAGCCTGCTTATGTGCTTCCTTAACATGTTTATTCCAGCCGTGCACAATTTTAAATTTAGTTTGCTTTGCTGGCTTTCTACAACTTGCTATTGATGCATGACTTAGAACATGTACAATATCCCGATAAAGTTTTTCAAGTATTTGTCCATGTTCCAAGTCATTACACATTCCATCTGAACAGTAACTAAGTTCACTAGGAAAATTTATTTCCCTTAGTCCTTCCTTACATAATTGGGAATATTCCTCTATTTCATCGGCATTTCTCATACCCCACACAATGTTTTTACACATAAAATTATTATTTATATCTACCTTAGACTTAATTATTCTCAAATTACATGCTACTTCCAGTGGAAAGTGGTCCGACCAATACACATCATAATGGACCTTGGCACCAAGCACTGACTGCCATACAGACTTAGTGACCAGACAGTGATCCAACCAGCTTTTGCACCCATTTGCCTCACTCACAAACGTATGTGTCCCCGAAGAGACTCCTAGCTTTAACATATCTGCACAAACCAACTCATTATCTGTACAAAAAGCTAATAATTCAGTGCCAAACAGGGCTGTAGGATGGGCATTCATATCCCCCAAGATAATTACCTGTTCCACATTATTGTCCTGAATAATAGCGCTAATTTCACCGAGCACTTGTGTAAATTCGGGGAGGTTAGCCTGACAGTCCGTCGGCATATATACACTAAAGAACAAAATCTCACGGTTTTCACTTATATCTGCTTTTATCGCAACAATGCGATCACTGGCACAGCTAACTATGGAGACACTACTAAAGACACTTTTTCGCCACATTAGTGCAACGCCCCCGAAGGGCCTGCCCCGATGAATGCCACTCGTTTCATCCATAGATGATTTCGCCGTATAGCTGAATTCTTCATCTATGTCTCCAAGCGATGACAGATCATACGAATATAGCCACGTTTCTTGTAATGCCAATACATCTGTTTGTTTACATAAGCTTCTCACACATTCAATACCTTTCTTGATGTTTTTACAATTAAATGATATTAGTCTGGTTTGATCCATTGGTCTTTGGGATATTTGTACATGATACAGGTTTCCCTGTCCCCTCCATCGAACCGTATTGTCTAAAATGTATAAACTTCCTAAATGTAATTCCGTCGGGCCACAAGCTGTCATTCAAAAATGTATCAATCCTCGCCTCTGACACATAAATTTTGAAGGAATTATACAACTTCTCCTTTTTCATTATAATTTTCACAGGGCTGACCCTCTCCTGCGTCTTTTCCAGGATGTATTCACGAATGTCGTTTTCCGATGTGTCCTTGTTTACATTAGAGATAAATAAGGGAATCTTTATTTCTGCCGCCTTAAAGTTAGTCCCTGATTGACTTACTGCCTTCCCTTTCTTAGTTTCAAATCTGTTTCTATATCTCTTCCGTTGCACAACTTTCCAATCTTCGTCCTTTTGTTTACTATGCAAAAAAATCCCACCTTTTTTTGCAGTATCCGCCATACTTGGCGTTGATAGCTTCTCATTTGGACTCATTATCATTCTGTCAGTGTCAATGTGATCTGTCACTGTTATTGCCGTTGCGCATTTTAGTTGTTGTGAGTGTTGTGACTGTGAGCATTGAGGTGGAGTAAGCGGGACAGATGTATCCTTTATATTACTCGCGCGAGAGCGAGATAGCTCGCCTACCTCATCCGCCTTGTCGGCACCGTTTCGGCCGCGCGAACCGTTATCATTCAATTCACTGATGCTGATGTCGGTATTCAACAAATGAGATAATCCAACCGGCCCACTTTCGCAAAAATATGCACCTCTTTTTCCCGTGTTCACATAATTATGACAATCCGTTAACGACGAGAACTTTAAGTTTGCCACCTCGTTTCTGATATCCTGTAACTGTTCAACACTCACATAATTACACTTTATCTTCTCAATATCACTTCGCAACAGTACGATGTCCTTCAATAGCTTCGTTACATCGACGTGGTCAAAAGACACTGGCGGTAATTTTTGCAGGTCCCGTGCCACAAAAATAGGGATCAGTTCCGGGTCTATTTCTTTGAAAAGAGAGATAATGTCTTCCAGATCTCGTTGTTTCTTTCCATCCTTACGCCTGGATTTTAGGCGTTGCGAAGTCTTAACGGATTCGAAAAGGAGTTTCTTAGCTTCTTGTACATCCAACTCCGAGAAAGCCGATACACACACACGAATAATTGATTCTGTATCCATCACATCATGTTTGTTCTGAATAAATGACAGAGCCTCACTAATAATTATATTACATTTCGAACACTTTAACTTATTGCACGCCATTTTACATTACACATCGTGCGCTGCGCGGTTGCACTGATAATACCAACGTATAACGCTTAACTGTTTCAACAAATAAATAAATAAATAACTCAATTTATTTCTTTCCATATATGTTTGGAGTTTGATTCTTCATACTAAGTTAAATAATTGCTTTTTTCAGCCTCAATCATTGGATTCGCGCTGATCAATGGAAACTTCATCATCACACCACTTATGGGCGCCCTGGGAAGGAAAAAGTCCCATTTGCTGACGATACCACCCGTTCTCTTCGGATGGTTCCTCACTCTCCTCGTAAACGATGTCGCTGGACTCATCACAGCCAGGTACCTCCAAGGAGTCGCCATGGGCATGCTGGGGCCTCTCGGATCCATCATCATAGGAGAAATGACTGATCCAAGGAACAGAGGCGCTTTCCTCACAGGAGTTTCTCTATCTCTTACAATTGGAGTGCTTTTCTGCCATTCCTTAGGGATGTACTTCAGTTGGCAGTATAGTGCTCTGATATGCACTTTTATAACCTTTATAAGTTGTCTTCTTATTATCTATACTCCCGAATCTCCATCTTGGCTGATTTCGAAAGGAAGGATCGATGAAGCAAGAGAAGTATTCATCTGGTTGCGTGGAGATGACGAACAGCAAATAGATGAACTGGAAAAGATGATAACTGCTCAAACAACAGCCAGGAAACCTAGTGTTATGGACATGAATATGTCCGTTGGTGAAAAAATTGGATACTTCTTCAGATACGTTAAGAGAACATCAAAGAAACCAGAATTTTACAAGCCTATCACGATAATGGTGCTTCTGTATATGATGTTCCAATTCGCTGGTATAAATATTATGAGTTCATATGCTACTGATATTATAAGACAGGTTGTGGGCGAAGAGGCTAATGGGAAACTTATCATGGTAGCCTTAGATATCGAGCGGCTAATCTGTAATATTCTAGCAGTCTTCTTGATGAAGACAATGAAGAGGAGGACGCTACTCTTCGCTACTGGAGCGATATGTGTCCTATCTTACATTGGAAAAGGGGGCTATGTGTATGCAAAGCAGAACAATCTCTTGCCTTATGACAACCAATGGATTCCATTAATTTTAATAGGTATATACATGTTCTCTTTAACTGTCGGTATATCTTCGATACCTTTCGCGTTATCAGGCGAGGTATTTCCTTTAGAATACCGGGGTTTGGGAAGTGGTATCAGTATCTTAAGTTTGTCATTGAATTTCTTCGTCGCGTTAAAGTGTTTCCCGGTTTTAATCGACAGCATAGGTTTACCGTTTACCTACTTTTTGTACGCTGGTGTGGTGGCGTTGTGTCTGGCAATAGTCTGGTTTATGTTGCCCGAGACGAAGGATAGGACGCTTCAGGAGATAGAGGATGAGTTTAGAGGTCTGAGTCCCGCTGACCGTAAGAGTACGGAACCTTTGAATGGTAGAACTGAGATGCTGCGCAGAGTCAGTTCTGTTATTATGTATTAATATCTGCTGATGTAGAAACCAATATTCAGAAAAAACTGTGGCCCGTGTTCTAGAATGACACTCTTAGCCATACAGGCCATACGTAAAACTATCAATCTGTCTATACAATGTGTCATCAGATAAATCATGATTCAGGCTGAGTGTCATTCTATAACACGTGCCTTAGATACCCGACTGCAAAATTTTTGACAGTATACATTTTGGTGCCTCCTATAATACACCTATGTTATAATGCTAAAATCATCATTTTGAAGTCGTATGAGGGAACATAGGGACAGGACAGAGTCCGACAGACAGGCACACACTTCCTTATTTAGCAGTCGGGTAAACCAAAGTCAGGGTTAACTATTTAAAATGTACAGTTCAGTAACATAAGATGGTGGATTAAGAAGACTAGATACAGCTAGTAACACGCGCGGATATGGCAGGATTCGACTAAATACATAAGTCGACAACCGACTACTTCAAAGGGCTTACGGCCAGATCCAACCAAAAATTTTTTTTATGGGCTAAGTTTGACAAACGAATGGACGATTCATCTGATGATAAGTGATCATCGCCGCCCATAGACATTTGTGACACCAGAGGAATCTAAAATGTGTTGCCAATCTTGGAGGGGAGATAAATGGTAAAGGAAACAAGGATGAGGAAGATGGAGGGGAGAGGAGATAGGCCTCCGGCTTCTCTTACTGACCGAACGAAACGCCTAAAACGCCTGTTATTTTACGTCGATATTCTGTGAGAGAGTGGTACCAACCCGGGCCTCGATTCTACTAACGCAAAACTATTGTCAAACCACAGAGATTACAAAAAGCGGCATTAAAGTTTAGACTTTATTTCTATACACTAAGGTCCAAAATTAAATGACAAAAGTTTCATTACACTCTTTTATTCACTCTACTAACAGTTATTTAATATTGAACTTTAAATACATCTCTTTAAAGTCTATAATGTGTTGCCGCTTTTTGCAATCTCTGTGGTTTGACAATAGTTTTGCTTTAGTAGAATCGAGGCCCGGGTCGAGCCGGCGTATTCATTGCAGTTCACTGCTGGACACAGGCTTCTCCCAATGTTGGGAGGCTTTGCCTTACTGTTTCCACGCTGGCCAGACTGGTTGGTACAGGGTTTTGTTTCAAGTTTACCTTCTCTCGCAATAATATCGTCTGCGTATCTTTCCGCTAGTCTCCTCTTACGACACCCTTCGGAGGAGATGGGATGGAGATACTCTATCATTACTTCACCACATGGATTTTAACCACGCAGGAAGTATTATTGGATCTCATTGATGGTTCTGCAGGGCACGATTGGTTTGTTATTACGATTTATTTGATCAGTTCTTTTATTGGTTTTCTGTAGGACGGTAGTCAGTCGTATCCTGCCACGTCGACGCGTGTTTAGTTTAATAATCTTAAAATAAATGAAAGTATTTAAGTATTAATTTATTATTAAGTAATTAAGATAGTATATATAGGCTCAGGGACAAATAATTTTTACAGTCTAATTGTCTGACTTGTCAAATTCAATCTCAGCTAAGGACAAAATAAAACAACTGTTAATTTAACATTTATTTTTTATTTTTGTACTATTAAGTAGACCATTCATAGTAGCTTTTACTTTTTTAAGCCCGTATTCTAGAATGACTCAGCCTGAATCGCGATTTATCTGAGGACAGATTGTATAGGCAATATTTCAAAATATCAATTTGTCTACAATCTGTCCTCAGATAAATCGCAATTCAGGCTCAGTGTCATTCTAGAATACGGTCCTTATTTAGCTTAGTAAGTAACATCACATAATTGGTGCCTTAAGTACCTACATACAATCGTTGTTATTCATCATACCTATCAGGTATACAAATATATCGCACTAATACTGATTATTTTGATAGCTTTTTACATCATTATAAATTTTCTGGGATAATTCAGGTTCTGGTCCTTACTACTCTCTCAAACAACAATAAAAAAATAAATTAATTTTTTTAATAAACACACACACACACACACACACACACACACACACACACACACACACACACACACACACAAAATTAACCCCCGACGAAAAAACGACGGAGTGTTATTAAGTTTGACGTGTCTCTGTGTGAGTGTGTGGCATTGTAGCACCCAAACTGATGAACCGATTTGGATTTAGCTTTTTTTGTTTGAAAGGTATATTAGTCGTTAGTGTAAGAACACTCCTGACTTGAACCTTGAATTGTTCAGATTATATAACGGAGTGCTTAACCAGTTAGGGTCCCCCTGACGTGGCAACCGTTGAATCAAAATATTACTATGTATATCAAAAGTTAAAAGGCAAACTCCATTTATTTTCAACTTTTTGGAGGTGTTTATGTGATGGTGGTTTATTAATTTTTTAATTTCTATTTTTGTTTCAAACGTTGCTATATCGGGGAACCTTGAATCGTTACAAAATGTGATAGAATGCTTTACCAGTTATGGCCCCTCTAGCCTTAGGGTTTCTTAAATTTTTATTTTACTCCTAAATTGATCAACTAGTCAAGCTCTTTTCATTGCATATATTATCGATTCCCGCTCAGTGCAAATATTTGTATGCATGAATATGGCTATTTGCATTGGTCTGGGTGTTTCTATGTATAATATTATGTAGGTATATATTTACAAAAAAAAAGTATATAAGTTTGTTTATCCGTATTCTAGATTCCATAACACAAGCTATAAAAGCTTACCATGGGTCTAGATGGCGTTGTGTAGAATATTGTGGAATAAAAAAAAATGTCCTAAAAAAAATTGTTAATATTAATATAATAAGTTGTAATGTGCACGGGATGCGTTTTCATCACACCCTTCTCGAATATACATATTTGCAGACATTCGGCAATTTTCTCCATTTTCCCCACAACTTTAAAACGGCTCAACCGATTTTCATCAAACATGTCTAAGAACACTCGCACATAAGTCACCTTTAATACAAAAATAACTAAATTGAAATAGCTTCAACTGTTTGGGAGTTATGATGCCACTGACAGACAGACGGACACGTCAAACTTATAACACTCTTTGCGTCGAGGTTTAAAAGGAATTAACTGCTCTGCCGTGACATTTTAAGCCTTTTATAAAATACAGCACACGATGTACAGTCATACATAAGTCATAAATATGGAAGTTATTGTTCAGTCAGCATCAGTAAGATGTTGACCTAGAAATTACTCAAAATGATCTTAATTTCGTTTTTACTCCCTTCCACTCAATAATACAATTTTAATCAATAAAACAGTTGGATTTACTCTTAATACGAGACTTTTAAGATCATTTTGAGAATTCGTCGTCAAGATACTTGTAAGGCTGACTACATTGCAAAGCCATCGTTTCAGTATTTGTCATTTCTCTTCTTCTTTATCCATGGAATGTTTATATCACAATTGGTTTTATTTTCACCCTGATTCGATTCATTTATTATGTTATCTCCCTGACGAAAACTGGGTGTAATCTATGTAGTTTACCATCCACTAATATAATATTATGGCGTCAGTAAGTATATAAACTAAAAAATACATAATATTTTTTACAAAACTTTTCAAGTTTTCGATCTATTTCATTCATTGAAACAACATAGTAAAATTCAAGTTCGCTGCAAAATTCAATTGCTTAGCAATATTCAAATTCTTAGCAAAATTTAATTTCCTAGCAAAATTCAAGTTCTTAGCAAAATTTTATTCAAGTGTTTGCTACCATTACGTTGACATACCCACACCTCTCCCCCCCTCCCTGCATGAAAGCAGTAAATCACAACCTGTAATCTTCCATCGCTCTTCATCTACATTCCACCTTCTCCAACTCCAGCATCTTTTCCCCTTCTTGCAATTCCACTAACCCATCATCACCCTTCACCCCTCTAAAGTAACACTCGATCTCATACAAGGTCTTCCCTTTAGTCTCCGGCAGTAAGAAGTATAGGAAGATTCCACATACAGCAATACTGACTGCATAAACACAAAAGGTACCTCTGACTCCAATCAGGTCAAAGGTGAACGGAGCAGTCTTGACTACTACGAAGAACATGATGGATAAGAACATTCCAGAAATTCCACTTCCCAAGCTCCTATAAGCTAGTGGAAATATCTCACCAGCTATAGCCCAGGGTATTGGTAGAATGCCTAAAGTTTTGCCGAAGATATAGATCAAGGTAGGTATTATTGGTACCCAGTGGTAATCATCAGGAATGTACCCAAAGTCTCTTAAATACAGAAGCATTGCTGAACAAAGTAAGGATACTACACTGATGGTGACTCCTATAAATAGCACCGTTCTTCTGTTGAGCCTGTTCACCACGAAGCAGGAGAGAATTGCTGTAACAAATCTGACCACGTCCACCATAAGCATGCTGATGTTAGGATCAATCACACCTCCACACACCTCATTCATCATCGGTATAGTGTATGATGGTACCACAGTCATTCCAGAAACTTGGAATAGTACAAACATGAACATCATAATCAAGGTCGGCTTGTAGAACTCTGGTTTCCTGACCATCTCACTGTAGGTCTTCCATTTAGATACTTTCTTTGGTGAAGAAGTCTGCTTCTGACTGTTTAAAAGAATTTCCAATTCTTTTTCGGAGTTGTGGTTGTAGCCTCTGAAATATCGGAAAGACCTTCTACAAGCGTCATTTTGCCCTTTTGAAGCAAGGAATGGTGGAGTTTCTGGTGTTAATGAGACCAGGAGTAAGGATAACGCGTAGACGCTTCCACAGGCTAGTGCAGCTGATCTCCAGTACAGTATAGTGCCAAAGACGTGAGCGATCAGCATGCCAGTTGCGAAGGAAAAGGCGATGGTAGCCAAGAATATGCCTCGATGCTTGGGAGCTGAGTACTCAGCTATGGAGACTGGTGCAGCAGCTGCCTGAAGACCCATGCCGAAGCCCTGAAATTTTACACAAGTTTGTTAAAATAGTTTTTATAGTTATATTTTTTTTAGCATCATTGAGGCGGAAATTTGGGTATAGCATTCGATTTCATTTATTAAGATGCTTGGGGATACATAGATATAGGGGATTGGGGACGATTCTACAACTCTTATGCCAGGGGACGAATTATAGGAGACCCCTTAGATGGGTGGCAATTGCTAACGTTGTCTAGGGGGCTGGAGTATTATTGCCTCATAATAGAAGTAGGTTAACAAAACAATAAAACAATTTATCACAAGTCACATAAATAAATCAAATAAAATGAAGAAGTTTGTCCGTTCATCAATGTGCTTATTCTTCGCAAACGATTGTATAGACATATTGACATCAATTGACATTAATATAACCGTTACGCGAAATGACATGGATAAAAATAAGCTTTTACTTAGGCCATAACCGCTGAACCTGTTTGGATGAAATTATTGATTGATAAACGGGTTAGTTTAGGAAGTAAGACGCCAGCCGCTCTCGTAAAAACCAATATAAACCAAACTGATTGTGGAAGGGAAGAGTGGAAAATTGAATCTAGGAATCTAAAGTGCAAGCTTTTATGGGTTAATTTTTATTTTGAATACCATAACTTCAAAGTCGATTAAAACAAAATTAATTTTATATAAAACACCTCCCCCATTCAAAGTTACCAACCCTAGTGGGGACGATTGCACCAGGAATTTTAAATAGGTATAAATTTCCCCACCAGTGGGGAAAACTGGACACATTTTTTTCACATTCCATTTTACCCCACCAGTGGGGACGCTTTTTTTTCTACTTTTTTTGCTTGGTAGGGCAAAGTGGAAGTACCCGCTTTTATGGCGCTCGGTAGAAATAAAACTTTGGTCTTGATTACATACCTGTAAAGATCTACTCATCAGTAATGCCGTAGGTCCCTTGGCAGTTGCTAGGAGTGCCCATCCTCCGAGGGCAGGCAATGAGCTGAGCTGGTTGGTCAGCTTTCTACCCAGCTTCTGCAGACAGAACGGTGCCACCACAATGCCACAGATGAGCGCCAAGCCCAGGATTGAAGCTGAAGTTAAAAAATGAATACCTAAATTAGATTTTCATGAGAAAGCTTAACTTATGAAAGAATGTACGAGTAAGTTTTCTCCATAGATTGATTACATTACTAAGCACTAAATTGCTACAATACTTAATTTTAATTGATTATGTGGTATGAATGTGAAAGTTTGTGAAAATGAAGAACTTTGAATGTTTGTTAAACAACGCTAAAACGGCTGAATGAATTTGAAACAAGAATAGTTTAGATAGAAAATACATAAGAAAAAGAAAGAAAGAAAGAAAATATTTTTAATCTGGTCACACTTAAAAATGTTGATAGGAAAAAAAAGAACATAAAATATCCGGTTACAGCAATGCAGAATAACAGTCAGCTCTCAGCGTAAATGCTGTCCGCGTGGTAGTGCAGGCGGACAGCGCTGGTTTTCAGAGACCTAGACTATAGCGAAATAGACTGTTAACTGTAGAATAGGGTCCAATAGGCATGGGTTGCAGGAACGGGATCAGAAACCCAGTTTGGGGGCAGAAACCACTTTAAAACAATGGCTCCTTTCTTTAAACATCTTCCTCGTCCACACTGAATATATTATTGATTGTATCTACTCATCATCAACCAGGGTCTTTGATGTTATCCAGACCAATAAAGACGATGACTTTAATCAACATCTTATTATAGTGATCTTCATGGTCATTTCAATGGAAGACATGTTAAGAAAACAATAATCAATCATTAATGGTATCCATGATACCATGATATATTGGTGCCTGACGCTCTCCTGGTTAATGGTTTGTTTCAGCTTTTATAAGAGCGATTGCCATCTGAACGCTGAACAAGGACATCTTGTAACAGGCTATGTATCTAAAATCTGGAAAGTGCGGTTTTCTGAGGGCCCCAGAGATGGTAAAGTGATAGTTTCCACGTATAGTCTATAAATATAAAATTACATGTCCCGACTGACTGACTGGTTCATCAACGCAGGGCCTAAACCGCTGGACCTACAAACTTAATTTTTTACTGTAGATGCATTTTATGATGTAAGCATCCACTAAAAAAGGATTTTTGGAAATTCTGCTACTAAAGGGGTAAAATAATGTATAGAAGTTTGTATGCATGTCCGTCATTTTCAGAGCTAGATGCACAAAATTTCATAAACCTGTGTATTTTGAGAAATAAATGAACACATGTATCAGCGTTTTTCGTCATTTTCGAAGAAACTTGTTCGTACACCTACGTCTTTTAAGAAATGTTTTGCCGCGATAAAATCCTTGATAAAAGCAAATAGCAATTCGATTTTTTAGGCGTTTTATTAGACATGTTATTATTTGCTAGCGGACTCATTGTGTGTGTTGTGTCAGACATAAGGAAATTTAAATCTCTACTGTAAAAATGTATCGCAAAAAACCCTCCAAGTCAAACCTCGATAAACATTATCTTACGTTTATTGATATAACTAAGTGCTAGACGAATGCAAATATTTTAAGGATAATGGTCGATATTTGAATCGTCGACTACCGAGAGTTCCAGAATGTTCAAGAGCACAAATATTTATTCTGTGGTACGAATAAGGACGCGTGTACATGAACACAACTGAGTAGGTAACAAAGCAATCGCGCCGCCACCGCACCGCACCTATATTGCTCTGTTGCCAGGGCCTGATTTTGGTAAGTCACTGAACTTTCTTGTCCAAAACTTTCGGGGTCAAGCCAACCTTTTCTGCTAGCCGGTTTATCTGCTGATTGATGAATCAAAAACGAGTAATGGCCGAGGCTAAAATCAAGCTGCAATTCAACGTGGTGGTAGTGAAATGACTGTGTGGTTGCGAAACGTCTGCGGCGAAGTAGCGGCCCGGTGGCGGTCCCGCCTGCGATGTGTGGTGGCACACGCAGGCTAAGATTGCATCTCAAATCTTAGTTCAAATAATGGCTTTGAGACCTTCAAGCTTTAGAAAGGAACGATGTCTAAATTACCACACTCTAATTTGTGTAGATAATGTCTACACAAGTTAGAGGTTCCGCCAAACAAAGGCATTATAATTATGAAATCTTGACTTAGCTCTAGCCATTTGCCGCATTTGGTAAACAAATACGTTATATTATTAGTTTAGCTCTGTACCTACATGACAGCAAAACCATATTTTGGCTTATGAGTCTTAAGCATATAAACATATTATCTTTCATACAATATACTGAAAAAAATTCAAGAGTTAATCAGAGCTAAACTGTCATTATTTTATTAGTTATACCACGTATTGTGAAATAAGTATCAGTAAAAGTAGATACATACCAATCCAAGACTCATGGTCAGGTGTGAGTCGCAGTACGGAGTCAGGTTCCTTGAGCTGCTGAAGTAACACGCCAGGGAAGGCAATGTTGGCTCCAGTACCAATCATGTACATCACGATACCGCTTACTGCTAGTAGCTGGAATAGAATATTTCAAAACATCTTAAAAGGACAGATCAACCAATGACGCGAGCTCTTTGTTCTGTTGGAGCCCTCAAAAGTCCAACAACTGGTCTAGCTGCAATATCGCCTTTGCGTTGTGGAGGTCAGATGGTAGTCGATACACAGAAAATATCGAAGTTCAGCCAAATCCGCAGTTAGACTGGTAAAGCGGACCCCAGACTCTAAGCTGACAGCTTCGGATGCGACTGGGATTAACGCTAAGGCTGGTTTTATCGTTACGCGTTTCGGCAGCGCCGTAGGAGCGCGCGCGTTCAGAGATATATGGTAGTAGAAGTTGCGTTTTTGTGTCGCGCGCTTGTGCAGCGCCGTTTAATAAACGCGCGATGTTCGACAGCGCTGTCCAAACGCGCGCTGCTCATTCGCTTCTATGGCCAGTGTGCGTTTTAGTGTGACGCTGTTGATATAATCGCGCCGTAGGTATAATTGTGTAAGAAATTAATTACATCGATATGGGACGAGTAAACGAGGAAGTTCGATCCAGAAGGTGTTTATGGGATCTGGCCGATGAATTATACAAAAATAAGGATGCAAAAAATAAAGATTGGGAAGAAATTGGAAAGGAATTGGAACTACTCTTTTTCGCCGTTGCCTTCTTTTCCATAAAAAGTAAATAGCCAGTACTCGACTTGCATTAACCTTCATAATATTGTAAACGACTGTCTCAAAACAGCGGAACGCGTGCTACTAATCTCGTTTTATAGTGCACCGCTGTTCAAACGCGTGCTGTTAACAGCGCGCTGCTCAACAGCACGCCTACCGGCGTGAAGATAAAACCAGCCTAAGATGAAGAATCCGCTCTCTCCGCTCCGCTATCGCTAGTACTATTATCTATTCTATGCCCATAAAGTAGTTATTCTATTCTATTCTTGTATCATAATAACTTGTCTTAATATTGTCTTGTAATAACAAACCTGCCGCAAGAACGGTGAAATGTAATTCCTCTCCGTCATATTGTTAGGTTTCTTGTCTCTTTAGATCCACGTATTTACTGTGACCTGTAAAAGAAAAACACGATGTTATTGACATGACAAAGCCATTAACGACTTAAAAATGTAGATCGGAATAAATCAACATCCAAAACGGGACTTGAACCCAGGAACAGTCTCTTAACGAGTATCTTTACATACTTAGGAATCATACATACATACATACATACATACAGTCACGCCTTTCTCCCAGTAAATCTTAGTAGGTATGTAAAATGAAGTCGCATCCGCTGTCTTAAATCTTTAAACTGCTAAACCGGGCCGCGGCCCGCCAGTTGTGATCACCTTGCCTGGTCGAAGGATTCCCGGTTGTGATCCCTTTGTGTTGGAGGAACTTCACACCTCATTCCTCCACATGCTATTTGAATTGGTGGGGGTGTTTCTATATATAATATGAATGTATTTACAAAAAAAATCGTATCTAAGTATGTTTATCCGCATTCTAGACTCCATAACACAAGCAGCTGTTAAGCTTACCACGGGTCTAAAAAGCGTTGTGTAGAATGTTGTGGAATATTTAAAAAATAAAACGATTTTAATACAGTTTTCAGCAGTAGACAGAGTTACTCTCATCTTTTCTCATACTCATATACATACATACCATGACGGTCACTCGTTCTTCAATCACTCACAGACGAAGTTCAATCACACGCAGTTGCATTTTAATCTCTGGTGCAAATTTCAAACTTCTCATAACATCATCATTCCTTATTCTCTTTATAAATCTCTGCAATGTTAGTTATACTCGTATAAATAACAAAACTGCATTCAAAGAATTTCGAAAACTCGCTTGACACACCCGGTAAACGAACCGACTAAAATCCGAAAAAATTACCTACATCCTGTATTTTTATGGCATTAATTAATGATAGTGGTAATCATAAGGATCAAATTTTTCTAACAAACATGATAAATTAAATAAAAGCAAATCCCTGAAATCTAAAAGGGGACATGTAGATCTTCCACTCTGTATATATAATACTAGCCTTTGCCCGCGGCTCCGCCCGCGTGGATGTCGGTTATCGCGACCAAACATATTGGCTATGTTTGGTCGCGATAACTAGTCCTTTTTCATGGTCTAATCTACCACTATACCAAATTTCATTAGTGTGACATAGAGGCAGACAGAGTTACTTTCGCATTTATAATATTAGTATGGATGCTCGTAAGTATAGGATGCTCGTAACACAGTGGTATTCCAGTGTTTGAAATAGTACAAGTATCAATATTTAATGTTAACCTTTCCATGAAGATTGTTTTTCTACCTATACGGCGCTGGCAGGTCCCTCGAATCGTAATTTGAATTAATTATGGCATGGTATTTTGTATTAGGTAAGTTTTTATTATACACTAGCTGAACCGGCGAACCCGTTCCCGTCCCCGCTGCACCCTCTACTACATTAAGCATATATTATATATATAAACCTTCCTCTTTAATTATTCTATCTATTAAAAGAAACCGCATCAAAATCTGTAACGTAGTTTTGAAGATATAAGCATAAATAGGGAGGGACAGACGCTGAAAGCGATTTTGCTTTATACTATGCAGTGATATGGTAAGGGTATGTATGTAAGTATAGGTCCCATCTATAGATTAGGTTCGTGACATGGTCGTTATGTCGGGGAAATGCCTTGACAAAGACATCTAATTAAGTAAACAACGGTGTTAGGAAAAGATTTAGTGCTCTGAACTGAAGCAGTAATTGTCACTCGTGACGCGACAAAGTCGACTGAAGTAAAGCCAACAAGAAGAGAAAAAAAGGTAAATAAAGCGACCATTACTGAGTTATGTATGTTGCGTTAACTAGCGATTATTTTCTATGTCCTTGTCGCACATGTCACATTTACGAGACAATGGTCGAGCGACAGCTGTCGTTGCGTGTTTCGTAGTACAGGAAAGCTGTCAGCACAGCGGTTCTAAACTGTCAGATCCGCCATCCTATGAGCAATTTTATTCCTGTCAGGAATGCGTTTGAAGTGATACGTAATAATTTTCAAATACAGTCCGTCAAATCTAAGAAGTACCATTTGACAGTTCTGACAATTGAATGATAGGGATGGGATGAAAAAATCGATTACTATAATATCCGAACTTTAAGAGATCGATTACTATAATATCCGAATTTTAAGAAATCAATTGTTATAATTAAATAAAAGAAATGTTTAGGATATTTTTTTATTCACTACTAGTACTAGTATCGTCGTCTTCGTCATCATCGTCATTTAAATTAATGACCAGTTGATTGTCCATTACATTATCAAAGTGTACGTCTCTTTCGAAGTCGTCCATTATTATTTTCTTTGTTTTTTGTACTACTTTACTCCAATCTTCCTGTGTAACTTGGGCACATGCTTCCTTTAATAAACCTTCCATTTTCTTGACACTGAAGGGTGGTTTTGTGTTGTGTCTTGCTGCATAACCTGTAAAACAATAATGTAACTATTTGATAGCAGACGAAAACCATTGTTTAAATTATAAATGTTAGAAGTACTCGTGTTATTATTATAATATTATAAAATATTACCTTTAACTTGGGCCCAAATCAGTTCAATGGCATTATATTGGCAATGGTACGGAGGAAGTCGTATGACTTTGTGCCCGTGCTCTTCGGCCAATTGGTCAATTACATATGTCGGTTTTGGTGGTTTATGCAATTTCACTAACTGTAATAATTCAGCTTTTAATAGTGACATGTCGGCATCCACTCCTTTTCTTTGCAGCCATGCCACCAAATCTGCTTTCTTATTGGCTGACGTAGGTGCTTTATCAATTTGCACAGAGTGGTATGGGGCATTATCCATTATAATTGTGCTGTTAGGAGGGATATTCTGTAATAAATTTAAGAACCACTCTCGGAACCTTACTGCGTCCATTTCTTCATGATACTCTTTAGTGCTTTTGGATTGGAAAGCTAATAAAGAGTTTTCCACGAAGCCTGTAGACGCTGACCCAGCATGGCATATTATGAGGCGTCCACCTTTTCCTATCGGCACCTTCGAGCACGAAGCTTCAGAATCATCAGTCCATGTTTTCGGCACAGAATGGTTGGAATTTAGCCAAGTTTCGTCCAAAAATATTACATTATCCCAGTTTATAATTTGTTTAACTTCGCGCAGGAATGTTAGTCGCTGCATAATTTATGTCATGTCGCTCCATAACAATTTTTCGTTTGTCAACTTTTTTGTATCTGAAGCCAATTCCTGTTATTACCGTTCTCAACGACTCTATGCTTCCCTTATACAGCCCGGCATCTTTTAAAGTTGCACATAACTTTGCCAATGTTGGAAATTCGCCTCTTGTAAAATACCCGTATATATGGTTTCTAATAGCATGACTATCGAATTCATCGATGCCTGTCACAGGTTTATTTCTTTTTCGTTTTTTCGGTGTGTGAAGTACGTTACTGTCACTCCCCGAAGGCCCATATTTTTCACTTAATATTTTGCCAACGGTGCGGCTACCAATACCGAGAGCTTCACCGACGCGATCCCGAACTTGTGTAACTGGCAGTAGAAGTCCACCATTTTGAGATTCACGCTCAAAATACTCGTGTAATTTCACCACCAATTCACGAGCCTGGCTGTTCAAAGTACGTCCTCTTTTCGACATTATTAATAAACACTTGCTTAGTTCGGAGTCCAGTATAAATATTGCCAAGGTAAACGGATAAAGAATGATCAGTCCAGAAAAGTAATAGCCAAGTCACAAATTGTAAAACACAAACGAGAAAGCAAGTACGCGCACAGTCAGCTTCCAAGATGGCGAGAGACTGCTGACGCCGAACCGACCGAGCGGACCGCGTGCGCTTGTAGTTGGCAGTGTTGCCAGAAAAAAAAAATTGTAGAGACTTGGACACCTGCGATTTTGCCTATTGACCTAAAAATAATTAAATTAATTTATTTTAGGGTATCTGTGTATTCAGTGCATTATGCGGTCGCGCAGTAACGTCGTTAATTTATAACATCAGGCAACAACATTTTTGTGAATGGGTTCTACATACCTTATTTTTATTAGTTTTAGACTTAGAAATAAGACTTAGAAGAAAAAATTGTAATTGTAAAATCAATGGATGTGCTTGTTAAAAATTTGTTTATTTCTCTGTAATATGCAAACCCATACTATCATACACAAAAATAAATGTAAAAAACACTATCCCTGACTCCATTTACTATTTCGACAGCGTTAGCGCGAGAAACCCCGACTTATTTGGGCGCGAAAATCAAAAATCGACAAATCGCTTTCGACAACTTTTTAAAGAAGCAAATATATTTGATTTATAAATACGTATTTTTGGTGAATGGGTTTTATCTCATATTTTACGATTACATAACTATTTAGTTATGTAATCGTAATATGTGAGATAAATCCCATTCACATGAAAAAATATTTGTTTGGTTGTCAAGTGTAATTTGTAAATAATACATTCGATTTTTCGTATATGTAAACGATTTTTTTGCATACAAGTGTATCCGAAGAGTCGCAACACTACGTGCAGTGACCTAACTACGTAACTTTGTAATGAGGTCAAGAATATAACTATTAGAAATTATTTACTGTGTAAATATGTGTTATTTTGCTTTGTTTGAAAGTTTTCAATTACATTTAGATATTAAGAATTGTACATTTTTAGATACAATAATGAAATCTTTCTAAATTCATGGTTTTATGAAAAAGGTTATCGAAACTGAATAATGTACGTATGAACAAAGTTGTTTCGGTTTGAAAAATATGAAACGTCAAACGGTACCTCTTAGATTTGATGGACTGTAAAAATGTTTGGAACCGCTGAAACTTGGTTTACCTTTTTGTTCTCGCTTCGTTGGCATTACTTTATGTTATCTTATCATACCTCGGGCACCTCGGGACACATATCTTGGACCTTAGTCACGCCCGCTATACCGTATGCACCATTGACCTGCACCTTCAATGCGGTGCAGATGCAGATGAGACTACGACGGGGACAAGGAAAGTATGGTGAAGTAGTTGTATCATTACTAATAGTGTAAATGCTTTTTTGGTGCAAATACATGTTTGCGTTGGTGTGAAGTGAAGTCAAATTGACGTGTCCTAGATAAAAAAAAATGAAACAATTTTTTTTATAAAGGACACGTCAATTTGCCTTCACCTCGGCTGCTGTCGCGGAAAAGTCTCGGAAAGAGAGTCACCATCGTCGTAAACATGTTTACCATCGTGTGAAAAGGATGGCTAAATAAGTAAAAAAGGGATGCAAAATGCGATTAAATGACATTATCTACATTATTTTGAAACTTTGTTTGATTAGATACCATTGAGTAGCGTGATTGTGTATAAGAATATAAACACTCTGCTTACTTACATGTTTCTGGAAGCCGATTGCTAAGATAGTTTGACCACTCTGGATGCTTACAACTTTTTGAGTACTCTAATTATCAATATAATATTGAAATTTTGGTTTTAGGATTATTTTTAATACTCTACTCGTCAACATTTTTCTGATGCTGACTGTACCATACCATGTTAACAATGGTGGCACTCGCTTGACGGCCTCATCAGATGCCTTTTCACGCCCCGCTTAAAGGACCCGGGACTGTAGGAAGAAGGAAACACGTGAGCTGGCAGGTAGTTGCAGGTCTTAGTGGTGCGGGTCTTAGTCTCATCTGCACCATTGATGGTGAAGGTCAATGATGCATACGGTACGACAGGCAAACTACGCATGCCTCGCCCCTAATAAAATCTATGCTTGGTGAATATGAGCTCGTCCACCCCCTAGCACCTCGTCCTAACACGTTATTACACCCGGTCTACATACCTAGTGTCGTGTCCCACATTCCCAGTATTCCCATTAACCCTCAGACCTATATTCTCTCGTTGACAGTACACTCACGTCGCGACTGTACCGCCACAGAATATTTAATAGTGGCGCAGACAAAAGACATTTCAGACTTGGATATTTTATCTATCTTATATATTATTTAAAAATCAATTACTGTTCTTTAGTCTCGCTAAAACTCGAGAACGGCTGAACGGATTTATCTTATCTTAGTCTTGAAATGTTCGCGGAGGTCTAGGGAAGGTTTAAAAGGTGAGAAAAATTCGACTAATTGCCGGGAACCGACATCCACGCAGGCGGAGCCGTGGGCAAAAGCTAGTCTATATATATAACAATCAATTGCTGTTCGTTAGTCTCGCTAAAACTAAAGAACGGCTAAACAGATATATGTTACCTTGGTCTTGAAATGTTCGTGGATGTCTAGGGAAGGTTCAAAAGGTGAGAGAAATTCGAATAATTGCCGGGAAAACTATAAAACCAGCCCCATATAAACGTTTTTAGTGTTTCTGTAACCCTGGTACATTTACATGAAGTACCAGGCTCACAGAAATTTTAAGGAACTTTATCTGGGTCGCGGTTCGCGGTAGCAGTGTGTTCTCAAGCTTTCTATTTCGAACTTAACGCGGACGAAGTCGCGGTCAAAAGCTAGTTTTTTTATAAAATAGGACGCATGTAATAATGTGCTATATCTGAAATATACCTACAAACAACACATGTTTTTATCCTTGGTGTACACTATAAAGATATACTTTACTTTATATCTAATATGTCAATGTCTTCTGGATACGGGTCACAGGTAGGTACAAACCACCTGTAGTTATAGTAGTTATAACTTAGTTTCCTTCTTCCTACAGTCCCGGGTCCTTAAAGCGGAGGCCGTCAAGCTGAGTTATCAAGTTAACATGGTACATGTTTACGATGGTGACCGCCTTTCCGAGACTTTGCCTTTAGCTTGCCATCAGCAAGATGAGGTCAAATTGACGTGTCCCTTCATAAAAAATTTACGTACTCAGAGATAAATTTATATATAATTTATTATGACAATGTTTTGTTTGTTTACATAAATTTCCTATAGATATAAACTTCCTGTCTTCTATTACTATTATAAGACCTAGCAGTTCCGCCATTATGGAATTTCCGCACAATATTTCCGCTTCCGTAGCTTTATAGCGTATATAGTATAAACTTTTTAGGGTGAAAGAAATTTGGGTTGAATCAGTAACCAATCTTAGCTTTGGCTTCTCCAATAACCCCCAACCCCCATTCAACTACCTACTACCAACACAACGTCTATGGTTGAACGAGGCAGCAAAAATGGCTGAACGAATCTTCATACTCCATTTGTTTAGGTAGGTTAACCATAATGGCGTGTGCTTTATTGGAAAACTCAGTTTATTAATATTTTCCTGTTTAGAAACTCATTTTAAGGAGTAAAATCCGAAATCAAACCACTACTTAGAGCCGGTTCGACCAAACGCGAGTAAAGTTTATTCCTAGAATAAACAGCCAATATTGCCTGTTTATTCTAAGAATAAACTTTACTCGCGTTTGGTCGAATGTACCATTACTCAGTTATTAGTTTATTTATCCATACTAATATTATAAATGCGAAAGTAACTCTGTCTGTCTGTCTGTCTGTCTGTCTGTCTCTATGTTACGCTTTCACGCCTAAACCACTGAACCGATTTTGATGAAATTTGGTATAGGGGTAGATTAGACCATGAGAAAGGACAGGCTATGTTTTGTCGCGATAACCGACATCCACGCGGGCGGAGTCGCGGGCAAAAGCTAGTTTAATATAAAATGTGTTTTTACCCGACTGCCGAAGAAAGGAGGGTAATGTTTTCGAGACTATGTATGTATGTTCATTTCTTTGGCACGGCCTGCAGCCTGAACGGCTTGACGGATTTTGACATGCAAGGTATCATTTGATTCGTCGTGATTGTGTGAGTGACACTGGGTATGTTTTATTTCTTTCAAATCAACACGTAAGAGACACAAAAACATTATTCTTAGCAGTCATCATCAAAAATGTTTTAAATATCTTCTCCCCGATCGCAATCATTTTGTTTTTGTTCAGATCATATATGTTGTTATGTTGATATTGTGTTTTTTTCGACAATAACACCCATCAATCAAAACGTTAAATGTAATTCGCAAAAAATGCAATGCAAAAAGTATGAAGGCAAAAAAACAATGCAATGACTTGTCCATTGTTCTGAAAACGTATATGTATAATGTTATTTATTTTCAATATAGTATATATAGCATTCGTATAAAAACTAAACTAACTTCGCCGTTCCAATACCATACTGACAGTTAAAGATAGATTGCATCTACGGATAAAGTGCTCGGCTGTTTAAATTCAAAACATAGTAACTCCTATTTCACACCAATTTCGGAAAATAAAATTATACCGCGATGCGCTTTCCCGCAAAAAATCAGTTACCATGTTTTCAATATAAACAGCCGATACGTCAAATTTGACTGTTGTGATCTATCTTCATCTGTAAGTATGTTATTGGGAACGGCCGTATAGTCTTTACACATATGACCATAGCTTATATCTTAATTCTTAACTAACTGTCCCGACGAACTTCGTACCGCCAATTTTTTTTCCGCCCGCGTGGCGTCCGATCCCGTTACCGCTGCACCCTCTACCATATTAAGCATGTATTATAAATATAAACCTTCTTCTTGAAGTACTTTATCTATTAAAAGAAACCGCATCGAAATCTGTGGCGTAGTTTTAAAGATATAAGCATACATAGGGACGGACAGACGCAGAAAGCGACTTTGCTTTTTACTAAGACCTGGAACTCCCTGCCAGCTCACGTGTTTCCTTCTTCCTACAGTCCCGGGTCCTTTAAGCGGGGCGTGAAAAGGCATCTAATGAGGCCGTCAAGCTGAGTGTCACCACTGTTAACATGGTAAATGTTTACGATGGTGACCCTCTTTCCGAGACTTTGCCTTTAGCTTAACATCAGGCGCGGTGAAGTCAAATGGACGTGTCCTGTATAAAAAAAAAAATACTATGTAGTGAAAGTGATGACGTCAGATTTATAACTTATGTTTACCACCGGTTCTTAGGCTCTGGTGGAGAGGAAGCTGCGATCCATGGTTTAATTCTTCTCCTTTCCCGGACCCTTCCAAAGCTTTCACCTCGAAGTCTGGAGTCCACCTTCTCCAGTCTAACCATGGGTTTAGCTTCGATATGTTTCCGTGAAGCGACTGCAGACCAATGCAAATAGACTAAAAGAAACAAAACTGCATTCAAGATTGCAGAAAGAGAAAGTAGCCATAACTAGGCATATCAAAAGTTATAAGGCAAACTCCGTTTATTTTCAACTTTTTGGAGGTGTTTTTTGTGACGGGGGTTTTTTAAATTTTTAATTTAAATTTTATTTTATACTTTTTAAATTGATCTACTGGTCAAGCTCTTTCATTTGATACCCATATTGAGGGAGTTATGAAGAAATATGTATTTCGACTTGTTGTGGCGGCGGCCATATTGGTCCGATTTTTTTCAAACATAGCCAAGAACACTCTCGACTAATATACCTTTCAAACAAAAAAAACTAAATCCAAATCGGTTCACCCGTTTGGGAGCTACGATGCCACAGACAGACACACACACACACACACACACACACACACAGACACGTCAAACTTATAACACCCCGTCGTTTTTGCGCAGGGGGTTAAAAATACAGGATGTGATTTTTTCGAGTTTTAGTCGGTTCGATTACCGGACGTGTCAAGCGACTTTTCGAAAATCATTGAATGCTAATTTGTTTCTTTTTAAAATTGAAGGAATGTTTCCTTTGAGTGAAATTCTTTATCCCCAATATTTCAAGCACTTCCCGTCCAGGAGGCATGAAAATCATCCACCCTGTATACAATCTGCATCTTATACTTAAAATCTCCCAAAGTTATCTTTTCAGAAAAAACCGGATGACAGAATGACAGGTTAATTAATCTCCTCGTCTAAAAATAAAGTTTAAAACTAAAACCCGACTACCGAAAAAGTGACAAACAAGAAAATATCAAGGATAGCCGTGGTCGTATGCCACTTTTCCCTAGAATATATTGTTTTGTTAGTAAGTGGCATACGACCACGGCTATCCTTGATATTTTCTTGTTTGTCACTTTTTCGGTAGTCGGGTTTTAGTTTTAAACTTTATTTTTTATTTAAATTATTTTGAGGCAAGATAAAGCCAATAATTTATACATATTTGAAACGTGCTCATTGAGCACTTTCATTTGATACCAAACACGGCATATTTATCTCAAATTTATTTTTCAACACGGTACGTTATGAGCGCCAGAGGGCGCCACACAAGATTGAGTGACAAGTCATATAGCCTATAACCATCGGACGATCAAGCCGCTTGCAACGATACCTCATTTGTCCAGTTCTAATAAGTAGTTGAGGAGCTATGAGGGAACAAATGAACATACATACATACATACATACATACTTACATACATACATAGCCTGTCAAAATCATAACCCTCCTTTTGGCTTCGCCGTAGTCGGGTAAAAAATAGATATGCGTGTCGTGTCCAAGCAAATCTCCTCAACTATACAATGTTTTTTGTGTAAAATACTACGTTGATTGACGCTAATTTATTAAAACTCACAAAAAGTAATGGCAGTGATTTATATATGTATGTAAGTCCTAGTTCACGGATACGATTTAATATTCGTTGCCAAAACAAAAGAGTTGCAGCTAGGGTTGTCACTTGTCAGGTTTCAGCCGGATTGGTATCTTTGAGTCCTGCTTGTCCGGTTTTTTTGATGTTCGCTCGACTCGCGGGTCGACTCAGCGGGACGTCAAAAGAATAAAACATACCTACTACCTATATAAAATACTATAAAATTATTCGTGTTGGAATCCTTTAGAAACTTTAATTTCAATCTCTGATATTCATGTGAACTTCTGAGCGATATCATGAGACTATGTATGTAATGTATGTCTTATATTCATGTAAAATTCCTAAAATATCATAATACTTAGTTAAGTTGTTGCAATATCATGTCCGGGCACAATTGCAAAACACAGACTAAGTCTAACGAATGTCTTTCTACTGTGGTCATATAACATACTAAAATATTCTCCTCCATTCCTTTTATACTATGACAATGTCCGGATAAATATAAATCAGTATCCGGCTTTTCTGTTTTTGTGCTGGCAACCCTACTTGCTGCTAAAAGTGTCAACAAAAAAGAGTCTTATTAGGAAGCTTACTTATAATAATGCATAAATAATAGTTAGTTGTCACTGTTGTCAGTTCATAAATAAATGGGAAGTGATTACGACATACATGTTTTTGTAGCTGGTTTGTTTATGTTTTTAAAGAATTTTAAACGAAGTTTATTATTATTATACAAAAATCCAAAAAAGTATTTTTCTTTTTATAAAGGACACGTCAAGTTAAAGGCAGTCTCGGAAAGAGGGTCACCTTTTTTTTAAAAACAATATTAGAACAGAAATTACTAATATTCCCTTTAACTCAAATAAGCTAAATTGCTTGTGCTAGGAGTGGGTTCACGTCGGTAGTGTAATGGCCAGGATTCGAGGTCGGGACCTCTCGCCGACTCCTTATCCATTAAGCTACCGAGGCGTCTTATAAACTTATAAACACGTATCAGGTTAACAATGGTGGAACTCAGCAGTATAATAACTGGGGGACTATGGGGTTCATCTGCAAGCCGAAGTACAGTCAGCACCAGAAAGATTTTGACGAACAAAGAACTCAAAATGATCTTAAATCCGTTTATTCCCCCCTTCCAGTTGTCCGATTGTTCTGATATTTGTTACCTACACCACATCTTTACTTCGGACAATAATACCATATCCATACTAATATTATAAATGCGAAAGTAACTCGGTCTGTCTGTCTGTCTGTAAGTTACGCTTTCACCCCTAAACCACTGAACCGATTTTGATGAAATTTGGTATGAGGGTAGATTAGACCCTGAGAAAGGACATAGGCTTTGTTTGGTGGCGATAACCCACATCCATGCGGGCGGAGCCGCGGGCAAAAGCTAGTACCATATAAATCAATAAAACAGTTTTATTTGCTCTTAATACGAGAGTTTTAATATCATATTTAATGACGTTGACTCTATGAAACCGGAATCGTGGACGAGGCTCTGGCACAGCTTTCCTGCGGGTTTAGGGAGTCAGACTACCTTCGCTCCCATAAAAAAGGAGGAGAAGTAAGGGTTACTTCAGAACGGCCGATATAAAGCCTCAGATGCAACCAGAAACTCAGCAAAGATTATTATAATGATTTTTATTAAAATTCGATATAATTTTATTTATTTTTTATTCAGGACACGTCAATTTGACTTCAACTCCCCTGATGTTAAGCTAAAGGCAAAGTCTCGGAGAGAGGGTCACCATCGTAAACATGTACCATGTTAACAGTGGTGGCACTCAGCTTGTCGGCCTCATTAAATGCCTTTTCACGCTCCGCTTAGAGGACCCGGGACTTTGAAACATGTCTTTTTTCGTGTTGGTTCCCTGAGGAGTTTAGGGGTAAAAAGCGACAGTAATTATTGGCTAGTAAAGATTATAGCCATATCGCCAAAGTGCCCGCTAGATGGCAATAGGCTCGCCCCCTATTACGTCATGGGACCGAAAATCATAATTGGCGAAACGTGGGTGCTAATACGCTTCTGCCTACCCCTTTGGGGATTTACAGACGTGAGTATATGTATGATGTATGTGTGTATGTCTTTTGTAAGGTCAGACTGTTGAACCGTAGTGCATTGTACCTGTTTATTTTGCGACATAAGTATCTAATATCTTTTTAATTGTAAATTTAAACGCTTTTTGTTTTGTTTGATATACTGATAAGTAAGGTTTACTTTAGGTAAACTATATATTTTTGTTTTTGCAGATATTTACTGCAATTTTAATAAAAATACGTGTGACGTAACAATGAAGTCGATGCCAAATTGTAATAAAAAAACATTGAATGACAAAGGTCGGTCGTTCTACTTGCGACAGTATTTAATTTACATAGTTCTAATCAAGGCATGCGTGAAACTTTAATTAACTGTAATGGCTCCAATACACAAAAAAAACCGTGAGTATATGTATGTAAAGTAAAGCCAATAAAGCGAGAGAAAAAAGGTAAACAAAGTTTCAGCGGTTCCAAACATTTATCATTTCAAGATAGGAATGAAATTGCTCATAAGATGGCGGATCTGACGGTTTAGAACCGCTGTGCTGACAGCTTTCCTGTACTACGGAACACGTAACGACAGCTGTCGCTAGGCCATTATCGCGTAAGTGTGACATGTGCGACAAGGACATAGACAATAATCGCTAGTTATCGCAACGTAACTCAGTAATGGTCGCTTTGTTTACCTTTTTTCTCTAGTCTCGTTGGCTTTACTTTATGTGAAAAGATGGGAAGGGGTAAGCCGGGTAAGCGCGAGCTAGGCTATGAAATGATAGCCTCTAATGCAGCTAGGAACAAAACTAAGATCATGATGCTATGCTATACTTATAGGGGTCCTAGTAACTAGATCACATAGACCAAGGCCAGGAAAACATGTCTAAAAAGGTAAAATTCATGTGACGTATATGATCGGTCTTAAAGGTAATAGCGTAGGCGTATAGGTGAGAACCTCGTGCACTCAGGCCATCGTAATCAAACGCGGCGTAGTGCCAATAAAAAAGTAATAGCATTCATTAATTACAATGCTATAAACGGCTAATGTATTCGTTCCGATAGGTGGCTAGAAGTACATACACTTTCTATTGTTGTCTCATTCTGTCACCATAATGTTGATTAAAGTTGTTAAAACGATGCGTCCGGAAACAGATAATATTATCTATGTTACCGGTAATGTATTTAATCCTGTATTCTATACAATGCCTTACATAGAACTAGCTTTTACCCGCGGCAACGCCCGCGTGGATGTCGGCTATCGCGACCACACAGCCTATATCCTGTCTTACGGTCTAACCTATCCCTATACCAGATTTCATTAAAATCGATTCAGTGGTGAAAGCGTAACATACAGACAGACAGACAGATAGACAGAGTTACTTTCGCATTTATAATATTAGTATGGATGTTACCGGCAATGTGTATAATAGTGCGCAGTGAAATGGTATCAAAGAACATTGATGGTGGTTATACAAAATACAACCACGTAAGCTAGCTGGAGCCCCGCTTCCGCCTCAGTCTTCTAACCTATACTTTTTATTTGACTTATTATTATCAATAAGAACGCATTCAGAAATATAATTTCCGCAATACCATCCACAAATAGACCATAACCTATTTATTTCACACAAAGCCGCTGGAACAGCAGGCATTCTATATATTAACATACATTGCCTAGGTATTGTATAAAATGCATGCATTATACACATTCACACCGTCGCCTTAAAGACGTATAAGATGGGAAATTTGAATCACATCGGGCGTGTTTCGGATGCCGAATTGGTCAAAGCATTCCCCCTGTAAGGGAAAGACGTGGGAAAGACTGCGGGTTCGAGTCCCGCCCGAGATGATTCTTCTTTTTCCCTATGTATTCGATTATAGACATTGCCGATAACATACACAATATAGTAGCAAAACTATAACGATAATTATACGTATAGATTTGAAGCTGTGGCGTAGTAGTAGAGAACACAACTATTACCGACTATTAGGTAATCTGGGCTACTACGCAGGAGGCGCGTGGGTCGCATTGAGTGCAAATATTTGTATACATATGCAAGGAGTCTCGCCGCCTCGAAGGAGATCAAACGGTACCCTCTTATGATCTTGATCTCCTCAGAGTCTCCTCCCAGATCGAGAGTCTCTTGCAGGAGTCTTCAAGCCCCTTCAAGTTAGGCAGCAGCCCCGCCCGACCATGAGCTACGCGCTTCAGCTAGAGGACCAGATTTTGATACCAGAAGAGCAGGAGGGCCAGACCGTAAGGGATGGCCCTGGGTCAGCCGGGGTGCGAGGATATGTCTATGACAACCTCACCTCCGGCCTAGCACCAAGACAGCGTGCGGTTTTAGTCGATTCGAGTCCGACATAACCCCCCTTCCGACTCCGGCAGGGGGGGTATCCGAGGGGATTTCCGCACGAAAAAAAAAAGATACCAGAAGAGCTTTTTGGTATTTAGTCGGTTCGATTACCGGTTGTGTCAAGCGAGTTTTCGAAAATCTATGAATGCAGTTTTGTTTCTTTTTAAAAATAAAGGAATGTTTCCCTTGAGAGAAATTTTATATCTCCAGTATTTCAAGTACTTCCCCTCCAGGGACATGGAAATCTTCCACCCTGTATATAGCCCTAATGATATAGGCTCTATATTAGAAGAAAGAAAAATCATACTCTAAAAAGTGACAAACAAGAAAATATCAAGGATAGCCGTGGTCGTATGCCACTTTTCTCTAGAATTACCTACATATTGTTTTATTAAAGCAAGTGGCATACGACCACGGGGGTTATTCCCGTCCGCTCCACGATTTTGCTCCCAAGCGCTCCAAGACTAAAATTAAATATTAATATTATTTTATAAAATCGTTCTCAAGAGCTCCAAAAACGTATGTAAGCTTTTTCGTTCGAAACTTCTTATCTCTATACATCAATTCCCAGGAGCTCCAAATTATAATATTTTAAGTAAAAAAATACTGTGTTCCCAACAGCTCCAAAACGAAGTGTACGGTTAGCAGAATTAAAAACATTTAATACTATAATACGATAATAGGACGTCAATAGGTTAACAGGAAGTAGTGTCTATTAGCCAAGTCTTGAGTTAGGTATGAATTTGGTATTCAAGCGGTTTTACAGAGAAAGCATGTTTGCACTGAAGTTATAATAACATCACTGGGCTGTTTAACATCAGACAGATTATATAATATACAGCTAACTCAGCCTCAGATTCATGACTCGAGTGTGCATGGAATATGGCAATATGCTTACCCCCTATTACGTGGGACTGACTAGGTATTATATTGTTTAATGAAATGTGAGTGTTAATGCTTTTATTTCTATTTTACTATTATTAGATTTTGTCACTAGCTGTTGCCCGCGACTTCGTGCGCGTTAAGTTTCGAATAGCTCAAACTCATCATTATTTATGGTGGAAGATTTTCATCCCAACTGGAACGGAAGTAGTCGAAATACTGGAAATAATGAATTTTACACAAAGAAAACATTCCTTTATTTAAAAAAAGAAACAAAGAGGTTTTCAAATTTTTTCTTGACATCTTCCACACTGTATTTTTCAATTACATATTATGAAGACAGTCTTTTTTGAGTGACTGACTAATGTATACAGGGCTAAACTACTGAAAACTACGAAAATAGACAGACTTCTTCTATAGGCTTGGCAAATACTGCGGAAGGATTTTGAAAAATTCAATATTTTGCTGACAAAATCATTATCAAGTATGTGGATAAACATTGCTAAACGTGGACTAAACATGTTCATCAGTTATAATGGTTTAAATATTCTTCTTCCTTCTTCCTAAATTCTTAAATCATGTTTCTACAACTTACGAACTGAACAAATTATAAATAATTTAAAAAAAAATGAACCGACTCCAAAACCAAATAGGAAAAAATGTTTAAAATAACAGGATTTAGAGAGTCCCCCATGAGTGCAGGCCTGGGGGTGACGTGTGGAGCCGCCTATCACCTCAGCAGAAGCAGGCCACGGTGGCAACGCGCGTAGGACAACGGTGTCAACAACTCGCCCCCGGAATGGGGAGCCATTCCGAGGGCGAGTCGTTGACATCGTTGTCCCCTCTCCCGTGGAGGGCCAGACAGTAAGGGATGGCCCTAGGCCAGCCAGGGTGCAAGGGATATGTCGAAAACAACCTCACCCCCGGCCTAGCACTACGACCCTCAGTCGGCATATGGTTTTAGTCAGTTCGAGTTCAACATAACCTCTCCTTCCGGCTCCGGCGCACGATAAATAAACACGATAAAAAAAGACCACCTCAGGAGTAGATAAACCCCATTTATAAGCATACTTATTATTTTTAATAATTGAGGAACTGTCTCTGTTTCACTGAGATTTTTATTACGATATCTCTGAAATTTCGTGATTTTTTCAGAAGTAGCACCTACCCTTACAAGTATCACGTTAGCCCTACATACTACTACCTATTTTCCATTGACCAATTGCTGTACTGTCCCCTAACTCCTAATCGTTAATGAGTTCTGTAGCTTCACTATCAGCACAGCAGTATCAGATGTTGATTCAAGCATACCTCACAAGCAACACGTTAGCCCTACATACTACTAAATAGTTTCCATCGACCAATGACAGTACTGTCTCCCAACTCCTAACCGTTAAGAAGTTCAGTAGCTTCATCATCAGAACAGCAGCATCAGATGTTGACACCCTGAAGCATATACCTGAGTAAGAAATTATTACGTAACAAAAACACCATACGCAACCGTTAAGGAGTTCTGTAGCTTCATTATCAGCACAGCAGTATCAGATGTTGATACAAGCATACCTCACAAGCAACACATTAGGCCTACATAATACTAAATGTTATCATCGACCAATTTCAGTACTATCCCCCAACTCCTAACCGTTAAGGAGTTCGGTAGCTTCATCATCAGCACAACATCATCAGATGTTGACACCCTAAAGCATATACCTGAGCAAAACATGATTACGTAACAAAAGCACCATACGAGCATACAATTTTCGGTGGTTACCCTCGATTTCTCCTTGATCCCATCATCCGATCCTGACCTGGTGAAAATAGGACCACCTCCGAAGTGAACTCTATCCAACAAAGAAAAAAACTTGAAATCCGTCTATAATTTGCGGAAATATCGGTGAACATACATAAAAAAAAATATTATGAATACGAATTGAGAAACGAATTGAGAACCTCCTCCATTTTTGAAATCGGTTATACATTATAATACATCAAGCATCACACAAAATAGTTATAATTTTATTAATAGTAAAACCCGGAGCCTTGGTCCTCTGCTTTGACGAGCCAATGGTGGTTAGTTCCAGTTTTATGATATATTCCATCGACCACAGTGACACCGTTGTCGTTGCCTTACACACAGGTAGAGGAGAGAGGCGCAGTGGGCAAGAGAGCAAATACAGCATTGACTGGGATGGGGTCATATAGCCTCATTTTTCTATATACTCGTATTCCTTGTATAGGCAAGCTTGTGTAACAGCAGATGATGTAGATACTTCCAAATTGATAGGTACTGGAGTTGATATCCACGCGGCCGCATTTATTTGGTCTGATAAAATTTACCGGAACTGAGTGTTTCTCTGCCCACATTTGGTCTCTTTTATATAAAAGGAGCAGCGGTATCTTTAATACCTATTAATAAATAGGTTGGCTTCTCCTGGCATACTGTTATCATTTCTGGGATCTTACTATTAGATACTTACGCAATCGATAAGATTGCAGCCATATTGTATTATCGGTAGTAGCAGATTGAAATAACACCCAACTGACATTACAAGATCTACCAATGATACGCTCTATAGTTAAATGTATGAGGATTTAATTTTTTCAGCCTCAGATGCATGACTTGAGTCAACAATAGTGCCCGAAATGCGGCAATAGGCTCACCCCCTATTACGTGGGACCGAAGCCAATAATAGGTGAAATGTGAGAATTAATTCACCTCTGCCTAACCACCCCTGCTCTCTGGGGATAAAGGTGTGATTATATATGTATGTAGTAAATTTTTTATACTTTAAGTGGCAGACAAACACAAGGCCCATCTGTTGTAAAGTTATCGTGCATATTGAGTGAATTTACAGAATTATGTTGTTTAGTGTTCCTTGTACTACTACACCCTTTTTCCTATTTTCCACGAAACGAGCCCTCCAAAACCTCTTGGCAATATTGAAGTATTGCAATTATTGAACTTTTTAGGGCTCAAAATACCTGCAATAGCTACCATAGATGTCCGTATTACAACCGGGGCCCACGGCTTAACGTGATCTCCGAGGTATGAAAATATCCAGACCAACGCAAATAAACATATTCATCAAATCATAACTCATCATCAAATCAGCCTCGCGTAAACTTGGAGTCCTGAACAGAGTGAGACCTTTTTCACGCTGGAGCAGCGGTGTCTTCTATACAAGACCCAAATTCGTTCCTGCGTGGAATACTGCTCACATCTCTGGGATGGCTCAGCAAAGTACTTACTAGATACTCTCGATAGGTTGCAGCGACGTGCGGTCTCCTTTATTGGGAATCCTGAGGTCACGAATACCCTCGAGCCTTTGCAGAGCCGTAGAGATGTTGCGTCTTTGGCAGTATTCTACCGTCTCTACCATGGTGAATGTTCGGATGAGCTCTTCCAATAGTCCCACCCTCTCCTTTCGTTCACAGGAGTCGTGCAGGGCTAAGAGGCCATCCGTATACGGCGCAGAGTATACCTGCTAGAGTAGTAGCAGTAGTAGGAAATGTTTTGATTTATTCACAATTTCTTAAAATGCGCCACTCTGTATCAATTGAGAATTTCCATATATACTCTGAAATCGTAGAAAAACTTTATATTTCGATATTTAGGTAGAACAGAGCCCATATCGGAAATAGAAATACCGAAAAATCGGTAGGTTCGAGACCACTGTTTGCACATCATTAGGCAATGTTAGATTGCAAGGAAAGGTGCGGGGTGGGGGTGACGCGACAACGCTGCGTGGGCGCACCGCCGCACTGACAGATTTCGTTCTTTACTACGTTCGGGTTTTGCCGACGTTACTTTTAATTTTTTGGAGCTGGTGGGAACGATTTTTATATTGAAGAATTGACTTTTGTATTGGAGCTGCTGGGAATAATATGTCAAAGTACCTAAACAATATTTTGGAGCTCTAGGGAATGAAATTGGTAAATTTGGCTTTGTTTATTATTTTCATAAAAACATCCGTGGAGCTCCTGGTAATCAATGTATGAAAATATGAATTTTAGAGAACAATAGATTTGGAGCGCACGGGAATAACCCGACCACGGCTATCCTTGATATTTTCTTGTTTGTCACTTTTTAGAGCATGATTTTTCGGTAGTCGGGTTTTAGTTTTAAACTTAATTTTTTATTTAAATTATTTTGGGGCAAGGTAAAGCTAATAATTTAGACATATTTGAAATGTGCTCATTAAGCACTTTCATGTCATACCAAACACGGCATATTCATCTCAAATTTATTTTTTAACGCACTACCTTATGAGCGCTAGAGGGCGCCACACAAGATTGAGTGACACATCTTATAGCCTATAACCATCGGACGATCAAGACGCTTGTAACGATACCTCATTTGTCCAGTTCTAATAAGTAGTTGTGGAGCTATGAGGGAACAAATGAACATACATACATACATACATACATACATATTTCATTTATTTATTTATTTCTTAACAAACATAATTCGTGTAGAAATTATAACAATATACCTAAATTAAATACATGGCATTCAATAAAAATTACAAAAATAATAAATACATGCAAATCAAAACAATGTCAAAAATATAAAATGTAAACTGTTACTTAATGTTATGTTAAAATTTATCAAGAAAATAAAATAACAATAACAAACAAATCAAAATTATCAATTCAATAATCAATTCCAAGTCATATCACGATATTATCATTCAAAAATTATTAAACATTCATTTAGCAAAATCAAAAACAATGAAAATAGATGTAAGTTTGTATACAAAAATGTGAAATGTCAATGGTTATACTTATGATAAAAATTCATCAATAAATTACTAAACAAATTAAAATTATCAATTCAATAATCAATTCAAAATTTTGTATTATTATGATTCAAAAACTCATCAATGCCATAATAACATTTTTCCAATAAATATTCCTTTAACTTTAGCTTAAAAATATTGACACTGGTAATAGTTTTCAGTTCAGTGGGGAGTCTATTAAAGACCTTCACAGCCTGTACACCTGAACTATGCTTTACAACTTCAAGCTTTGGCACAATGACACTGTTTAAGTCTTTTCTGCGACTTTTTAGTCTTAAATTTCTCTCACTATTTGTCTCATATTTGTGCAAATTTTTCACTAGGTTCGTCAACAACACTAAAATATATAAGCATGGCACTGTCAGAATTTTCATTTTTATAAAATGAGGTTTGCATGATTCAGTCTGACTAATGCGTACCATGGTTCGTATGGCTCTTTTTTGCACAACAAAAGCTGACTCGATATTATACTCATAACTATTTCCCCAGAACAATATGCTGTATCTAAGTTTTGATTCAACTAGGGCAAAGTACACAGTTTTTAATTGTTCGATTGTTAACTCATCTCTTAAACTTCTTATGGCATAGCAGGCAGAGCTTAAGGAGTTAACTATAGCCAACAACTCTTGTTTCCAATTTAACATGGTATCGAGTTGAACACCTAGGAATTTTACTGTATCCACCATATCAACACCAGTGCCTAGAGACTTTACTCTCAATTCTACATTAGCCTTTGACGTAGTTTTGAACAGCATACACTTCGTCTTAGTAACATTTAATTTTAAGTTGTTCATTGCAAACCATTTCTCAAAAGTAGATAATGCCTTATTAACCTTGGTTTCAAGATCGTCAATGCTATCACCTGAAATTATTGCATTTGTATCGTCAGCAAAGAGCACAAGCTTCATGTCAGGAATCTCTTTACAAACGTAATCTGCTAGATCATTTATAAATAAGTTAAAGAAGATAGGTCCCAAGACAGACCCTTGAGGCACTCCTCTCCTTATTATTGTTGCTTTAGATTTATAAGATTTTTCGGTACCTTCTATCACTACTTTCGTCTCAACAAAGTGCTTCCTGTTCGATAAATAAGATTGGAATAATTTTAGAACATTATTACGTACTCCATAGTGCTCCAATTTTTTGATAAGTAATTCATGCTCAACATTGTCAAATGCAGAACTGAGATCAAGGAATAGACCCGCCACTTTACGTTTCTGGTTTAAATGACCCACTACATCACCTATCAATGTGTCTATAGCATCTAAAGTCCCTATACCTTTCTGGTACCCAAATTGCCTGTAATTTAAGATGTTACTTGAATTCATGTGACCGATGAGTCTATTTTTCATGACTTTTTCAAATATTTTAGAGAAGACTGGTAATAATGAGATTGGTCTATAATTTGCAGGTTCAGTTTTACAACCCTTCTTAAATATTGGCAAAATCTTGGCAATCTTGAATTGATCGGGAAACTCCCCCATATTAACGCATTTATTTAACATCTCAGCAATTGGTTCAGCTAGTATATCAATGTTGTCTTTAAATAATGACAGAGGAATGTCATCATAACCTGTAGAGTTTTTGGACGGCATTTGTCTGACCATCTTAAATATCTCGGTTGGCCAGATAGGATCGAAGTTCATGGGGTTTTCTACTCTACCGATATTTTCAGTTAAATATCTCATTGCTACCTCACTGTGATCACCAGAGCATGGAACATTGGCATTTGCAAAGGTATCTGCGAATGTGTTGACTATTAGTTGGGGTGTATCAATAATTCTATTATCAATTTTTAGAACGAGGTTTTCCTGGTTGAAACTCCTCTCTGCGGTTTTGCGACGATTTACAATTCCCCAAATTGTTTTACTTGGGTTTACTGCATTAGCTACCTCTTTCCTGACTACATTCTTTTTAGCATTTTTAATAACTTTTTTATAAATTTGAAAATACCTATGTCTATATTTTAAGATTGATTCGTCACAATGCTCCTTGTCAACACAGCTGAGCACACGTTTAAATTTGCTAGATGTTTTTATTCCTTTCGTTATCCATTTACTGTTTAAAACTTTATTAGTATTTATTTTCTTATAATGTAATGGGAAACTCGTAGAGTGAATATTATTAAATTTATTTATAAAAGTATTTATACCTGTACTCCAATTGGTTTTCAATAGCATACTCCTAAACAATGTTTTATTCTTATCACTATATGACCTTAAGTATTTGCATATGTAATTAGGCTGTTTGTTTTTACGAGTTGCAGATTTTATCATAGTTGTACAGGATATCCCAGCATGTCCATCAGATAGTCCATTGTGGTCTACTTCAACATTCTCAATATTAGCTTTTGGAATATTTGTTATTATGTTGTCAATACAGGACCTCATTGAATTCCTAACAAAAGTATAAGTATTGATAAAGTATTCAAAATTATAGCATTTAATTAATGTCAGAAATGAGTGCTGCTCACTGTCGGTCTTTAAAAGGTCAACATTGAAGTCCCCACATATTATACATGGCTTCTTTAAAAAGTACTGTAACAATGTTTCGAATTTCACTATAAATTCATCAAAATTTTTGCTATCAGGAATTCTATATAAACAAATTACATTTAAATTTGTGTCACAGTCTCGGACACCGCATATTTCAAACACATCCCGTTTGTATAATTTTTTTGCAAGTTTGTAATTCTTCCGTTTTTCTGTTTAATTGAACCAAGATACATACATACATACATACATACATACATACATACATACATACATACATACATACATACATACATACATACATACATACATACATACATACATACATACATACATACATACATAGCCTGTCAAAATCATAACCCTCCTTTTGGCTTCGCCGTAGTCGGGTAAAAATACAATTGTTTATGACACACACATTACACACACATACACATTACATGTCAAAGTAAACATGATATTATTACGTTGCGACTTGCAAGTCTCAAATGGGTCACCATATTAGCATTATTGCCAAAGACACGTGATGTGAAGCGTGGTTTTGTGATGATGGCGCCCGTGACGTCACGTCACAAACGCGCGAGTTAAGGAACCCCAAACCACACACGTTAGATTTGTCAGCAAATAAGGTTCTAGAACATTCGATGCACATCAACAGTTTTATCTTGGGCGAGCGTCATTTATGCCGAATAATCATGAAAACTAGTATATAAGATCAATATTTTGTCAATAGATTTAATTACTGTTTTATCTTAATAATAAGCTGTCTCTTGAAATAAAGTGTTTTTTCAAATAACTTCAGTGTCGGTCACGAATGCGCACAAATTACAAAGCCAAATACAATAACACAACATCGAAGAAATATTATATAATATTATAGGACGAGAAATGCATTTCAATCAATGCTGATTTCCGCTAGACGGTGAAAATTTCGAGTAAGGGAACGTTCATATCTGACGGAACATGCGTCGCGTATTATCGGTCGCGTAACGCCAGAACAGACAAATGTATAGAAAAACACTTGACCGTTCACACTCGACGCACATCGGTTGAGTGTGAACGGTCAAGTGTTTTTCTATACATTTGTCTGTTCTGGCGTTACGCGACCGATAATACGCGACGCAAGTTCCGTCAGATATGAACCTTCCCTTTTATTCCGCTTTCCCCCGGAAATTAATCTGTTTTAATAGCGTTTTATCAAGGAGGTACCAGTCGATGACAACAGTGTTACTTATATTTTAATTTTTTTTTTATTTCACTTACGTGGCAGACAAGCACACGGCGACATAATGGAAAGTGGTTAATTTATTGTAATGATCAGATACAGATTAGTTACAGATTTTATTATAATCAATTAAAACTTAGTCTTCTATCAATAAAAAAAATAAAGAGGTGACAGCAGTACTCCACGTGGGGCTGAACCAACGTCTTATAAAGAGGCCCGTGTAACATGCGTCTTCGGTACTGTCGTCCGCATAGCTATAAATGGAGTCATTATACAGCTTAGTGGTTAAGGAGTCGGCCTTACGAGACGTCCCGGGTTCGAAACCTGGCCATTACACTACCGACGTAAACCCATTCCTAGCACAAGCAATTTAGCTTAATAGGAGGGGTTAGAGGGAATATATTAGTAACTGTACTACAATATTAAGTAAGACACTTTGTACTTTTCCATAAATCAACAGTATAAATAGTTTTCGAAATGTTTGTAGTAAGCGCACTTGCCCCCTAGGCGCACTTGCCCCCTAGGCGCACTTTGCCACCTTCACTAAACTGACTTCAACTTTTTTTTTTACTTGCCGGAGCTGGAAGGGGAGGTTATGTCGGACTCGAACCGACTAAAACCGCACGCCGACTGTGGGTCATGGTGCTAGGCCGGAGGTGAGGTTGTCATCGACATATCCCTCGCATCCCGGCTGACCCAGGGCCATCCCTTACGATCTAGCCCTCCTCGGGAGGGGGACAACGGTGCCCCCGACTCGCCCCCGGAATGGGGATGGACTGACTTCTACTGACATATTATTGCTATTAGGCTGTTATCAAAATGACTAGTCTAGCCTTCAAGCAGGTTCTTCCTAATTGCCATTGCTTACAATTTTATCTTAAAGTACCAAGTAAGGAAATTAATTTGGGGTATTTTTTCCTTTGCAACTTCCGTATGTCTGTCTGTCTTTCTGTCTGTTTGTTGGGTAACCTTCGCAGTGTCTGGACCGATTTTTACGGTATTTTTACTGTCTATGGTGACATCATAATAACAATTAAGGCTACTTTTGTTTAAGAAAATGTATTAGAGTGAGCTGTACCCATCTGGGCCACTTCTAGATAAATTCAAGTAAGTATTTTTTTTAACAATATTAGAACCGAAATCCATACTAATATTATAAATGCGAAAGTAACTCTGTCTGTCTGTCTGTCTGTATGTTGCGCTTTCACACATGAACTACTGAACCGATTTTGATGAAATTTGGTATAGGGGTAGAGTAGACCTTGAGGAAGGACATAGGCTATATTTGGTCGCGATAACCGACATCCACGCGGGCAGAGCCGCGGGCAAAAGCTAGTTACTAATATTCCCTCTAACCCCTCCAACTAAGCTAAATTGCATGTGCTAGGAGTGGGTTCATGTCGGTAGTGTAATGGCCAGGATTCGAACCCGGGATCTCTTGATCGGAAGGCCGACTCCTTAACCACTAAGCTACCGACGCTACATGTACGGTATATGTCAAACTAATAGGAAAAGAGGGATTGTTTCTTATTGGTTGGGTCCTATAGGCCGCAGCGATCAAATAAAGGTATATTTCGAACTTAACAGTTAGCTTAATAAATGCTATAAAAATTCATTAAAAAAAAAAAAAAAAAAAAGGTATATTCTATTTAAACCGCACCAACTATTCTAGAGACTAGCGCCCCCAAACAAACGAACTCTTTACTTTTATTAATGTGGAGTTAGACATTTCTAATATCCATATCTGTTTCATATATGTTTTGTAACTGTTGGGCAACGCACCTAGTCGTATGAAGGTTATTTATCCAAATAAAACAGCTGGCATATAAAATATCACGTTTTAGGTTGCTAAACAGTACTTATTAACTAAAAATGAGAGAAAAGGATTAGAAAAGAAAACATATAGAATTAATTACAAACGAGTGTGTGGGAGCGAGAGGTATAGGGCCTTAAATACTGGCCAAAAATTGGCATAAAAATCTTTAATTGGTATTAATATTATCTTTTGCAACTTTTTTGGGTGTTAATAATACAGAATTAGCATCATTATTTAGACAGTGCTCCCAATTCTGTTGTTACATCTCTAAACTTAAATTTCTCTAAAAAAATCTAATTGCATCTCTTTCTTTCATGATCAGATAAAAAAGGACAGATGATTTTATTTAAGTTAAGACCTGTCAAATTAAGACAGCGCCTTGTTGGTGCGTAGTAAGTTAAGTCGCATGTTCGTAGATGTCGACTAAAATTGAAGGGTTACGTCAAAGCGCCGACTTAATTTGACAGGTGTTCACTAAAATAAATCATCTGTCCTTTTCTATCTAATAATGAAAGAAACAGATGCAATTAGAAAATTTTATAGAATTTTAAGTTTAGAGATGTAACAACAGAATTAGCAGCAGTATTTCCAACAAAATGTATCACAAAAAACGCCTTCTTAAGTGTCACTCGCTCGAATGTGCAGGCACTATAATTCTGTATGCTCTCGTGTGGATATATTATTTCACAATAGTTTTGCTGAATTTAAAAGGTTATTGCGTGGTGAGGGCCTTCAGCTAGAATAAGGACTATTTTTTTTGTTTATTTATTTTGTCATCTGATTTGATTTGATTAGTCATAACTTACTTATAGCTAAGTAATAGTAATAGTTAAACTGGCACTGAAGTCAACAGAAATGCTGTGTACAGATGTAACTGGACTTCAGGTTTGAAATGCTATATAGTTTGTAAAATCATAGTCATAGTGTCATCAATCTGATGTCTGTTTCTGTACCAATATAATTAAAAAAAAATAGCAAAGTAGTGGATTTATATAGATTTTTACCCCTGTATCACACACAAGGGCCTAAAAGCAATTTTTATTAATTATTAACAATTTCTAATGGCCGCTCTACACGTTGGCCCACACGGTGGCGATAAGCACAGCCCCTACTCCCGACACAAGCGAAAGAATGGCACAAACCTTCTACACGTCCACTGCAACTGTATTCGCTTACATGTAGTGTGGCCATAATAGAAATACTGAACGTACAAACCATGTTCATAAAAATGTTGCTCTTTACAAGACTCTTTTAAAAAGTAAAAATCTCGCAGAGGAGTCAGAATTTAAAGTTGAAAATTTTATGTTCTCCAGAATCGCGGGGCCAAAGCCACGTTCTGGGTGGCGGAGCGCGAAGCGAGTTCGATCGTCGATCTCTCGTTCGCGAGCGCTTCGCTGTCGCAACGTGTGCGGGACTGGCGTGTTGTCGTGGAGGTGGAGACACTGTCGGATCACCGATACGTTCGGTTTGATGTCTCCCCTCCCAAGAGTGATGCGCCGGTCACACCGGCCCCACGCGAGCCGCGCTGGGTGCTTAGGGGACTGAATAGGGATGCTCTCCTGGAAGCCGCCTCCGTGCAGGCCTGGGCCATGGTGCCGGACAGGCCTGACGACATCGATGACGAGGCGGCGTGGTTCCGGGAGGCCATGACTGTTGTTTGCGATGCGGGTATGTCTAGGGCTCCAGCCTATAGTCCGAGGCGCCGGGTCTACTGGTGGACTGCGGAGATCGCGAGGCTGCGTCAAGCCTGCGTGATCGCGCACCGCCGGTGGGCCAGGCTCCGTAGGAGGCGTAGCCGCCCCGCAGACACAGACACCCTAGTGGCGGAGTTGCAAGAGGGATACAGGGAAGCCAGGAATGCCCTCCGAGCGGAGATCAAGCGGTCCAAGGCAGCTTCCTATAGGGAGCTGCTGGAGACACTGGAGCGGGAACCATGGGGGCGGCCTTACCGCTTGGTAAGAGGAAAGCTGCGCCCCCGGGCCCCTCCCCTAACCCAGGTTCTCGAGCCGGCTCTGCTTGGAGGAGTGGTAGAATCCCTGTTCCCGGCGCGGGCGGAACACGTTCCGCCGCAGATGACTCCGCCACCCCGGTCGCCTGATGCGCCCGGCGTGGTTATTGACGACGACGTGCCCGAGGTCACTTGGGTAGAACTAGAGCTGGCGGTGCGACGGCTTAGAGCCAAGAAGAACACCGCCCCGGGACCCGACGGCATTCCAGGCCGTGCGTGGGTCCTAGCTCTAGGAGAAGACGGTCTCGAACCCCGACTGCGAGGGTTCCTCAGCGCATGCTTGGAGCGGGGCCAGTTTCCGAAGATGTGGAAGACGGGGAAGCTGGTCCTCATCCGCAAGGACGGACGCCCGGCGGACGAGCCGTCCGGGTACCAGCCCATAGTGTTGCTCGACGAGGTGGGCAAGCTCTTCGAAAGAGTGATTGCCAAGCGCCTCGTCGAGCACCTCTCTAGAGTGGGGCCGGACCTAGCGGACACGCAGTACGGCTTCCGCCGGTGGCGCTCCACTGTGGATGCCATCATGCGCGTGAGGACTCTGGCGGAGGATACGGTTGCCCGGGGCGAGGTGATGTTGGCGGTGTCCTTGGACATCTCCAACGCGTTCAACACCTTGCCCTGGAGTTGCATCAGGGAGGCACTCGTGTACCACGATGTGCCTCTCTACCTCCGCCGCATAGTCGGGGCGTACCTGACGGAGAGGGCCGTCATCTACCCAAGTGCGACCGGCGTCGGTAGGCGTGAGATGTCGTGCGGTGTCCCACAGGGATCGGTCCTGGGGCCGCTCCTGTGGAACATCGGATACGACTGGGTGCTTCGCGATGAGCTCGCGTTCGGTGCCACCGTCACGTGCTACGCGGACGACACGCTAGTGACGGTGAGTGGCGCCACACACCGCGAGGCGACCCAGAGGGCCACGACCGCTGTTGCTCAAGTCGTGGATCGGATCCGGCGGCTGGGTCTCGAGGTGGCTCTGCACAAATCCGAGGCCTTGTTCTTTCAGGCGCAGGCCACCCCCGGGATCCAGCTTGACAGTAGGAGGTACTCCCATCGACATCAAGCCCCGGTTGAATTACCTGGGGCTCGTACTGGACGGTCGGTGGGACTTCGGAGAGCACTTCCGAAGTCTGCGCCCCAAACTATTGGTGTCAGCTAACGCGCTGATGCGGCTGCTGCCCAACTTGAGGGGCCCAGAGGACTCCTGCAGGAGACTCTACGCGGGTGTCGTGCGGTCCATGGCCCTGTACGGGTGCCCCGTATGGGCGGACGCCCTGCAGGCCAGGTTCGTGCAACTGCTGCATGCTCCGCAGCAGACGATGGCCTGCAGGGCCATTAGGGGGTACCGCACGATATCCTTTGAAGCGGCGAGTCTCCTAGCCGGATCGCCACCGTGGATCCTGGAAGCGAGATCCCTTGCGGCACTGTATCGGTTCCGTAAGGAGGCGCGGGAGCGGGGAATCGATCCCGAGCCCGAAGACATTCGTGCCGAGAGATCCCGGCTCCACGGGATCATGGTGGCGGAGTGGGAGCGACGACTTGAGCAACGACGCGCAGGGCATGCCGTCATAGAGGCGGTAAGGCCCATCATGGGGGAATGGCTCGAGAGGCCACATGGCAGCCTCTCGTATCGACTGACGCAGATTATCACCGGGCACGGGTGCTTCGGTAGGTATCTGTGTCGGATCGAAAAGGAGCCAACGTCCGAGTGCCATCACTGCGACGCGAGCGAGGACACGGGGCTGCACACGCTCACCGAGTGTCCGGCATGGACCGGACCGAGGCGGGAGCTAGTGGCGGCCCTGGGAGTGAGAGTGCTCACCCTCGCCACCCTGCTCACAGCAATGGTCCGCTGCGCGGACGCGTGGGCGGCCGGCGTCTCCTTCAGCGAGCAGGTAATGGTCGTGAAGGAGACGGCGGAGCGGGAGAGGCGGCGCGAGCGAGAAAGACTCGCGGATCGCGCCGCCCGCGCGCGCAGGCAACTCGGGCGTCGGAGGGCACTGACTGACCTCCGTCCCCCATGAGCGCGGGCCTGGGGGTGACGGGTGGAGCCGCCTGTCACCCCAGCAGAAGCAGGCCACGGCGGCGGCGCGCTAAACCCCATTCCGTGGGCGAGTTGGGGACACCGTTGTCCCCCCTCCTGAGGTGGGCCAGACCGTAAGGGATGGCCCTGGGTCAGCCGGGGTGCGAGGGATATGTCTATAACAACCTCACCTCCGGCCTAGCACCAAGACCCACAGTCGGCGTGCGGTTTTAGTCGGTTCGAGTCCGACATAACCTCACCTTCCGGCTCCGGCAGGGGGGGTATCCGAGGGGATTTCCGCAAGGAAAAAAAAAAAAAAAAAAGCCATAGACGTTCAAGTAATTTGTCCAAACAGACCGATTCAAACAGTCTGCTCAAATTGGCATGAATGTTTGTGGCAATATTCATGCCCATCTTTGAACTTGAATCAGCTCGTTTGGTCAATTTTTGAGTCATAACCTAGGATAGGTAGGATTAGGTATCAATTGTGATACGCCCATTGGTGTATATTGTTACGAAAGTAAAGCCAACGAGACGAGAGAAAAAAGGTAAACAAAACGACCATTACTGAGTTACGTTGCGATAACCAGTGATTATTTTCTCTGTCCTTGTCGCACATGTCACATGTACGCGACAATGGCCGAGCGACAGCTGTCGTTGCGTGTTTCGTAGTACAGGAAAGCTGTCAGCACAGCGGTTCTAAACTGTCAGAACCGCCATCTTCTGAGCAATTTTATTCCTGTCTGGAACGCGCTTGAAGTGATACGTAATAATTTTCAAATAAAAATGTTTGGAACCGCAGAAATTTTGTTTACCTTTTTTCTCTCGCTTCGTTGGCTTTACTTTAGGTACTGTTTAAACGAATAATACACTAAATTCCTCTCGTAGGTAGCTATATGCTCCATGAGTCATGGACCATGGCCAAATCTGACATTTAGATAATTCAACTATGACATTTAAATTACAATTGCTTCACGCTAATGAAACAAAATTCGATCGGCCTGCCTATCGCGATGACGTTTTCGACTGATAAGATTTAATTTTTTTGAGTTCGAGTTCAAAATCCCTTTTCGGATGTGGGGACTGGGGAATGCAATGTCCCCATCTAGCCTACACGAGGCACATAATGCTATAATGTTCTGCGACCTCTAACGCCTGAGTTGCCTTCGCTCATCACACGGGCCCAGAGTCTCTTCAGAACTGCCCCCGCCGCCCCCTTCTCGAGCATTACTTGCTCCCAGAAGGAGACGGTGGCAGTCCACACAATTGCGCAGTATACCATCGCCGTCAGCAAGGCCGCGAGCGAAAAAACACCCACTTCTAAGGCCGCCACTAGCTCCCGCGTTGACACTCGGTTAGCGTGTGATGACTTTCAGAAATATGCGGGATTCCGCAAATACCAGGATCCCGTGAGACTTACACCTTTCAGACCCGCAAATACCTGGATAAAAAGATTTTTGCGGAATTGTGTTCCCTTCATCACAGTATTCTTGCCTTCAACAAATAGAGAAGATTACAAAGAAACCGGTCTTGGTAATAAAACATAGGTTCCAATTCTCTTGTTACAGAAACTTACCAAAGCAAGTTTGACATTACTTATATATCTCCTTCTCTCATTTCAACAGATATAAGACAAGGATAGGGATATATTCTAGTTCTATAGTAACGATAAGATAAATTATTCCGAGGTTGGTCTGACTTTTTACAATTTGAATTTGAATTTTATTCACTCAAAGCACCGTGAAAAGATAATATAAAGGAGAGAAACATACAACACGTTTTGTCAGATATTTAGGTTCTACCAGCCCCAGCATCACACGAGAAAATCTCGAAACAAGGTCCTATTTTTGGGATAAAAAGTAGTCTATGTCCTATTCCAGACCATAATCTATAAATCTGTGCCAAATTTCATCCAGACCCGTTAGGCTATTATTGCATGAGAGAGTAAGAAACATCCACATATTCTAACAAACTTTTACGTTTATACTATTTATTACTAGCTTTTCGGCTCGGCCCTCGTGGATGTCGGTTATCGTGACTAAACACAGTTATTCTATGTTATCCAGGGTATCAGCTGACCCCATACTGAATTTTATTAAAATACAAGCCGTTTAGACGTACAGAAATAACAAATATACCTACACACAAACTTTCGCTTTTGTAATATAAGTGTGATATGTGATAGGTATTATTTTGGTGTAGTTAGGTATGCTCATATCAAATCAACGTGTTTTACGATTGTTTTGGTGGTCACGTGTGGACACCAATGGAATCAAATAACCAGTAATCCTTCCTCAGTTCTCGTTTGAATAATATACATATTTATGTTTGGGTCAAACTCGTTTCTTTTAATTTTTAATTCATATTCCGTCGCAGACATATAACTGTGTAACTTAAATAAAGATAAAAATAAAAATCTATCTATACTGGGTTTTAGTATTTTCGGATATAAAGAAGAATTTTGCGAAGAAAATCATTTTTTTTTTCAAAAATTGTATGGGAATAATGTTCACGTGAAAGGGCAAATGTATGAGGGAATAAAAAAGAAAATTCTTTGGCCAAATTAATACTGCCAGATGATTTTGCTTTCGGAACTGTGCCTAAATTCTTTTTATCCGAAACGACTGTAAAATGACCCTGTATTGGCAGACACTCCGAGAAAGGTAATATTGTTGCAATGACTCCAGCCACCTCATTTAAGAGACACTTGAATCTTTTAACCTATGATGTAAGAAATTTAACCCTCTGCGACTGAGGTTACGTCTGTCAGACACCGCAAAATAAACTTTTGTGCGCTGTGTCGCCCAATTCGCGAGGATCAGCAGCCGAGTGTCCATAATACGTAAGGTCAGTATTAAGTGATGTGTCTTATATACGTATTGTCAGTAAAATAATTATATGCACATACTGTCTTATAGACGTAACGTCAGTAAAATTATAGTGTCTTAAAGAATACACGTCAGTTAAATGATGAAAATTATAGTTATTATCTTCAAATCTATAAAAATAAATTAAATTTAAGTGTCTGTTTGTAATATCAAAATAAAAAAAATACTACATGCATGTTATGAAAGTTAAATACAGGATACCAGTAATAGGATAAAAAAAAATTGTCTGTCTGGCTAATTTTGACGAGTCGTTGGCGACAGCTAGTAATGTATATGTTTCGTTGATTTTAGATGGATAGCAGTCGACAACAACCACATGATAGACCTTCTAGAAATAGAAAGGCTACTGACGACCATACTATACAGCAATGGCTAGACGAGGACATCGAGTCACAGTTCAGTGATATCGACGATGAAGTTGGCGATCAAGATTTCGTTGTTGAGGAAGAAGTCCACCAAGATAGTGAGATATCGAGCAGCGAGGACCTATTATGGTGACCAGAAGACATGAGGATCACCGCCTTGTCTTTTTTTGGGATATAGGAAACTAACATCAAGTTTTTGATAACGTCAAGATGATAGGCTGCCTAGAGACTTGGTGGTGGAGGAGCTGCCTCCTCCACCACCAAGTGACCCTGGCACATCATCGCCACGAAAGTTATGCCGCATATGTCCAAGTAAATTGAAGGGCCAAACGAAATTTACATGTTGTGTCTGCACAAAACCAATTTGTTTACAATGCGCCGCTCAAGTTTGCACTGACTGCAAGACTGAATTAAAAAAAAAATACTCTAAGAATTTTTTAATTTAATTTTTTTATGTTTTCTTTAAAGCCAGAAGAAGGCACTTATAAGTTTATTTTTATGTGATTATTAATTTTTAATATTATTTTAAAATTTATTAAAAGCTTTGTTCAAATATGCCTTAATCTCATATGTGATACAAATACAGTTCCTGATTATTATATTTGTGTTTTATTCTGTTTTTTTTTCATGATTAATATTTAGGATACATGTCAATATATAACATAAATATTGTTTCATTATTCAATTTATAATACCTGCGACCATAAATTGCACTTTAATTACACGTCTTATGGACTACTCCTCAGCGGAATGTTTACAAAAATGACACCTCAGTCGCAGAGGGTTATTATGACTAATATTGGCCCTTCAAAATTTTCTTTATAAGCCTTTAGTTGAAAGTGGGTACACCTAATACTGGTAGATATACGAGGTTCTGGCGCAGGGTTTCTCCTCGGGTTGGGAAGTTAGAAGGTTCGTAAAAGAGATAAACCAATCTATAAAGAGAAGGAGAGCAGATTCGGGCTTCAAAGTTTTAAGGATGCAACCGGTGGCAATCGCATGACGATGAAAAGTTAAAAAATCAAGGAACTTAACTACATTTTTAACATATTCACAGGTAATACCTAATTTCATTAGGGAGGTTGTCGAAAAAGCGTAATTATGCAGTGGGCCTGGAGAAAATTAGAAATTTTTTGGAGTCTACTATCACAGACAACGAGATTGTTTTTGTGTCTGGTATTAATATTACCTATTTTATATCTTCATGGAGACGTATTTTAATGATCGCATCTGAGGCCGAGATGCCCTCGGAGCTCAGGGTCCGCCTTCCGGCTCTTCCTCCTCCACTTCGCACGATCTTGGGCGTCCATGGCAGTGAGACCATTTGCATGTATGACACCCTCCACGATGTCAAGCCAGGACTTTTTAGGCTTACATTTTATACCTTTTTTTTTTCGTGCGGAAGTCCCCTCATATACCTCCCCCGCCGGAGCCAGAAGGGGAGGTTATGTCGGACTGGAACCGAATAAAACCGCACGCTGACTGAGGGTCGTGGTGCTAGGCCGGACATGAGGTTGTCTTCGACATATCCCTCACACCCCGGCTGACCCAGGGCCATCCTTTACGGTCTGGCCCTCCTCGGGCCTCTTCTCACCCTCACAAACTCTTAGAAACTTTGTAAGATTATTCCTTACATACATTTGGTTTTCGAAAATGCATTCTCGGACGTTACGTGAAAACGTGTTTTAATCACAATTTTATAGTGAAACGGTGGATTTTAATTGTATGGCGTAAATAAAACGCGCGTGTTTGTGATAAGGTTGGTTTAAATTTAAATGAAAGAATATCATTAGGTATTTCACTATACCGTGCCTTCGCGATACAAGTTATTTTTGAACCATTGCTGGCCTCTAGCTAATGATCACTCTAGCTAATAGTATCTACGAACCAAATGCGCTTATCGCGTAGACGTTTGACCTTTGATAACACAGATTGTGTGAAATATAATGGGACTGTTACGTGAACTTAAAACATATTAACAAAATGAAACATTGTTTGAAATAAAATAATGTTTAATAGAATTCTAACAGCCCGCTGAGTGAATATATCAAACACACTGTGCTCAGTTCCAACTATTTGGTAGGTAATCTGTGACCGCGTCCTGTTTGCTTGATTCCCGATAGAGTAGAATTTGGTCCCTCCCATCTCTTCCCATGCGGTGTCGCACAAGGCGACTAAGGGATAGGCCTGTTTAACATCAGATAGATTTTTTTAATAAAGGACACGTCAATTTGACTTCACCTCGCCTGATGTTAAGCTAAAGGCAAAGTCTCGGAAAGAGGGTCACCATCGTAAACATGTACCATGTTAACAGTGGTGGCACTCAGCAAAAAAAAAATAAACGGGACAAAATTTCATCATTTCAGAAAGCCCATTCAGGGCAAAATGGAGTGTAGTTTTAGCCGGTTCGAGTTCGCTGGCTCCAGCTGAGGTATCTGAGGGGATTGCCGCGCTTAAAAAATCATCATTCTCATATTCTATTCAAAATTCAGTATCGATCTGTCAAAATCAAATTAAATATCAAAAACGGTACTCTCTTAAAACAATTTTGAAAAAATAACATTAAGACATAGTAATCGTCTTTAACATTAGATGTGTATTATTACCAGAATGGACCCTCTTTTCATTGAAATAGCGTTATTTTTTGAGACTTGGGAGTTTGAGACATATTTTATTAGGAAAATTATCTTTCTGGTTGCCGAAAAAGTACTGGTTTATTAAATACTGTAGGTAAGTCTAGTGCGTATTAGCGGCATACGGAAACGGACATAGTCTGCAAAAGGTCATACAAAAACTGTCCATAAGTACTTAATTGTGAAACGCCGTAGCAGATTACGAACATTTACTACACTAATTACATGAAAAACTACATTTTAATTAAAACTCAGCTTCGTCGCTTTGGTGCCGTTGGTGTCGTTCGGTCAGGCCAAAATATTTGTTTGCTTTTTCTATTAGGAAACGACATCTTTCATCAAAATCTTTCTGATACTGACTGTACCAGCTGGTGAGATAAGCTTGAGCCCCGAATGTAGGTATATAAGGTACCCTTACAGCAGTAATAATTGAATACTTTGGCTATATTGTATTATTTGAAAACATGGACGCGCTTTATCAATGTTATTGATTGTTCTACCAAAACATTGGTATTTGTTTTTATTTTTTGGTAGGTACATACAGTAGGTACGTTGACTGAAAGATCTCTGCATAACCCTTCAGAAATATACAGACGCGAATATTTTTTTAAAGTTACATGTTGTCACGGTCCAGTGCATAGGTATTATCACCCGAAACGTCGGGATATCAACGTCTAAAAAACGAACGTGATTCTAAGTTTTTTATTAGGTACTTAACTAATATAATATACATTATAAATTATAATTAATTACCTGTGAACGAGTGAATAAGTTTATAATAAATTAATTCAGTTCATAAAATAATAATTTAAACCTAAGTAAATTCTTAAAACATTTAAGACACCAAGTTCATGAAAAACAAAACTATATAAATAATTATCACATAAATTGTGCATTTAGTCAAATATTTAATAATTATTTATTTGAATATGTAGTTTAGTATTTATTTATTATGTTGAAAGACAACAATAGTTTATTTATAATATGTCGGTGAACAAATATTTATACAAACCATTTACATTTACCTCATTCAATAATATTTTTGTTACATTCATAGTTCATCACAATAAACCAAAGTCATAAAAACACATCACCATAACAATCCTAAACGAAATAAAAAAAACAATCTCGACGGAATACACTTCGGAACACGTTTGAAACTGCAGTTCAAAAAATTTCTGAACTCACAGTTCATTCACTTTAAAACAAATATTCTTAAAATTATAATTTAAATATATAATAAATAATAATTACTTACATTACAAAACTTTATTACAAACAATTAACTTTTTAATTGAAAACTAACACAAAGTTCGTTCACTTATTTCACGCACAGAGGATTACGTTCAGAAACGTTCTCACGCGGCGACATCCACAACACACTGGGCTTCGCTCGAACGATCGCACGATTTGCACATTTGCTTTGCACATTGCGAGTTGCGACCGGTTCCATATTACCTGCGAGAAAGTGGGCAATGCACGAAGAAGAGCTAGAGCTATGGAGAAAAGTTATTATAATTTTATAAATTAGTGCAGGCGCTCCAGGTAAGTAGGTAATTAAGTATGAGAACCGGGAACTATGACTCGATTTCTATATGAGAGTCCAAATAATTACAAAACACATCTTGTCGCCAGGTGCGCTGATTAGCCCATGCATTTTTTTCAACTGTTTCAATTCGGGCTACCTACGACAATAAAAATATACAGGGTCGTGGAAGGCTTGGATGGCTCCCTGAGTAAAAGTGTACCGGCCCAACCACACCTGCAAGCCAACACACCTGATTTTTGTTTTTATCTTGCGCAAAATCCCCACGGAGCCGGTGGAGGCGGCTATGTCGGACTCGAACGGACTAAAACGCACGCCGTCTTGGGTCCTTGGTTGCCGGAGGTGAGATTGCCGAAAGCATATCTCTCGCACCCCGGCAGACACACCTGATGATTGATGGAGAAAGCAAGGCTCTTCACTCTGGTCTTGATTAGGTACTCTAGAAGTTGGACAGTCAGCATCAAAATTGCTCAAAATTTTCTTAGTCCCTTTCAGTTGACCGATTGGTCTGATATTTGGTACGCGCCTTTAATTCGGACAATCCGTACTAATATTATAAATGCGAAAGTAACTCTGTCTGTCTGTCTGTCTGTCTATCTGTCTGTCTGTCTGTATGTTACGCTTTCACGCCTAAAGTACTGAACCGATTTTGATGAAATTTGGTATAGGGGTAGATTAGACCTTGAGAAAGGACATAGCCGACATAGGCTATGTTTTGTCGCGATAACCGACATCCACGCGGGCGGAGCCGCGGGCAAAAGCTAGTACGATATAAATCAATAAAACAGTTTTATTTGCTCTTAATACGAGAGTTTTAAGATCATTTTGAGACTTCGTCGTCAAGATATTTATGACGCTTTTTTTCGTGCGGAAATCCCCTCGGATACTCCCCCTGCCGGAGCCGGAAGGGGAGTTGTCGGACTCGAACCGACTAAAACCGCACGCCGACTGTGGGTCGTGGTGCTAGGCCGGAGGTGAGGTTGTCATCGACATATCCCTCGCACCCTGGCTGACCCAGGGCCATCTCTTGCAGTTTGGCCCTCCTCGGGAGGGGGGACAACGGTGTCTCCGAAGATATTTATGACGCTCACTGTACCGATGGTAATGATTCACTGATGAAATCCAGCTTCAAAGTACATCCCACCCTAGATATGAGCAGAAACTAAACCGTCCTGAAATCGAAGGACATAGGTTTTTCCAATTCTATGATTATAAGGGGATCCCAGTGAGCCGAATTTCCTTATACAGTACCTATTTAATTTCAATAATTTCCTTAAACCTACGGCAATTTTGTGAGAATAATTTTGTTATGAGGATAATCTTGCCACAAAACGCGGTATCTACCTTTCAAATATATTTTGTTTGCAACATATATTGACAGCCTCTGTGGCGTGGTGGTAGTGCACGCGACTGCGACGCAGGAGGCACGGGTTCGATCCCCGAATAAACTTATAATAATTTATAATAAATAATTTATATTATTTTTAGTAAGCAAAAGCTAATAATTTATACATATCTGAAATGTGCTAATTACGCCCTTTCATTTGATACCAAACATGATGTATTTATCTCAAATTTATTTTTTAACACAGTACTTTATGAGCGCTAGAGGGCGCCACACAAGATTGAGTGACACGTCATATAGCATATAATCATAAAGCGATCAAGACCCTTGTTCTAATAAGTAATAAATGAGCTATGAGAATAAATTAACATACATGCATAGCCTGTCAAAATTATAACCCTCCTTCGGTTTCGCCGTGGTCGGGTAAATAGTGAACGTCCAAGACGGGACTAGAACCCTTGACCCGTCCCCGACCAGGAATAGTTAGCATACTCAGTATAACCTACTAGGTATTATCAATTTATTATTTTCTAACCTTGGATAGTCTCGAAAGAAGGTACAGTCAGCAGAATAAAAATCTTGACGACGAAGTCTCAAAATGATCTTAAAACTCTCATAATAAGAGCAAATCAAACAGTTTTATTGATTTATATGGTATTATTGTCCGAACTAAAGGTGTGTACGAAATATTATAACAATCGGTCAACTGGAAGGGGGTTAAAAAAAGAAATTAAGATCATTTTGAGTACTTTGTACGTCAACATCTTTTTGATGCTGACTGTACCTTTAGTAGGGTTCATTTTCATGTGATAAATGCCGTTCAGTTTTAATGGATCTCGGTTCCTATCATCAATGATATCCGCTCTAATTATGCTCCATGCGGTCGTGGTAAATGTGTTGTGTTGTATGGCGGTAGAGCGACAGAAGTCTATTTGGATTGTACAGTCACTCTTTTTTGTTTTTTTTTCGTGCGGAAATCCCCTCGGATACCTGCCGGTGCCAGAAGGGGAGGTCATGTCGGACTCGAACCGACTAAAACCGCACGCCAACTGTAGGTCGTGGTGTTATGCCGGAGGTGAGGTTGTCTTCGACATATCCCTAGCACCCCGGCTGACCCCAGGGCCAATACAGTCACAGTCATGAAGTTTCGTTGTACATAGAGGTAATTGTGAACCATTTGGTGGAGCGCTTATGTACTTTCTTAATTATTTCCCACATAATTTAATTGTATTTCAATTTTTGTAATTTAAAAAAACCGCTTCTGTGACAGAATAATGTTTGAGTATTGGCGCTCATTTGTTGGCCACTTAGTGTTGAAGAAGGCCAATAGATGGCGCTGTGCACAGATTTTTCGAACTATATTTTGAGAATGAAGTTCCTACGAGCGAGACTCTCAAGCTTCACGGCGGACGATCTCCCCGCACTTTTTACTTGTCTCTGACCCGCCGCCGCTCCGAACGGAAGTTGAGTACTTCAACTCCTCGTTTCTTTTTCTGTGTAATTCTATAAGTTCCTTTGGCCACATTCTCAAGTCAGTATAAGTGAAGTGTATCGGAAGAAAACGACTCACTCAAGAAAGTCACCGGCCGGTCGACAACTACCTACCCACCAGCACGTGCCAGGAACCACGCCTGTCTGCAGCTGAATCCTCACGAGGTGGAACTCAGGTCAGTGCCGGTTCTCTTGCGTTTTCATTCATAGAAGCGGTCACATGTGTATTTTCTTTCTATTACAACCAAACTTCAGGTCACAGGTTCTTATACGCTCTGTGTGCAAACACACCAGTGGTCGGACTATTTACACGTTCTACCATAATTTATGGTCCTTACGAGTCGGATAGGCCAGTAAATAACATATTCACGTAATTATTGGTGAATAATATTTCTTTCCTATTCATTTAATTAAAAGATTCACGTAATTTTGGTGAATTCTTTCCGCCATCTTAGTTTCATTACTTTCATTCGCTAACAGATTTACGTAAATTATTTGGTAAATTCTGCATTTAAAACGCTAAATCTACGTAATAATTGGTAGATATTTATAATAGTTGGTGATTTACGTATTAATTGGTAAATACTCATCATTCTATTCACATACGCGTAACTTTGTAGGTACCTATCTAGGTACGTAGGTAGTTACATTCCCGCTCCGCCGTGCTACTTGCGCTATTATATAATAAGCCGTAGTACAATTTTCAATAAAAAGTATATCTAAACTGTTTGTGTTAGACAATCTTCTTGTTATATTTCAATAGGTAGGTCCTACCTATCGTTAATTTGCAAACATGTCGTCAGATCTCGAAACGAAGCTTATTATGTTGAATCAAAAAAAGGAATTATTGTTTGCACGCATTACTCGTTGGTATAAATCGTCGAAATCCATTGTTTGTTTTGACATAACGACGCGGTCTAATGAGGATTTTTTGGCTGAGACCGAGACCATCGATGATGTTCGCGATAAGTTCGAGTCGATTGTAGATCAAATAAATAGCTCAAATTTATCATTAGAATCCCCTGTGGAATCCGACTATTCTTGCCTTGACTCATTTGATGAATTGTATTCGAGAATAAAACGCATTAGAAATAAATTATCTACTCCCAAGGTCAAGGAGGTCGCCTCACACGGGTCGAGTAATTCGAACGCGTCTGTAGTGAAATTGGAAATGCTTGTTATTCCGAGTTTTGACGGACGCCCTGAAAACTGGAATACATTTTATCAGTCCTTTAAGGCCAATATTCATTCAAACAAACAATTGTCTGATTCGCAACGTGTGCAATACCTATTCTCAAAACTAACCAATGACGCATTAAAGTTCACTGCCAGTATTGTTCCGTCAAGTGAGACCTACAGTATAGTTTGGGACGCCTTGGTCAAGAAATACCAAGATAAACGTTCATTAGGTTCATATTATCTTAATAATATATTAGACTTAAAGAATTGTTCACCTAGTGTGAACTCACTTGATTCATTTATAGGTATATATTCCTCCTCTATCACCGCGCTTAAAGAGTTAGGTATAAATGATTTAACGGACTTCATGTTTCTACAATGTGTCTTGAGGAAAATGGACACTCTAACCATCCAAGCCTTCGAACTTTCTGTTCGAGGTGTCGATATACCTACGACGCAACAGCTGATCGACTTTGTACAAGATCATGCTAAGATGATTGAACGGTCAAACCCGCGGTCTTCGTCATATGCGAAGTCGTCCACTGCTGGGACGCCACAGTCTAGTGATAGGCGTGTACAGCGTAATTCTAAGTCGTTTGTTGTCAGTGAGCCGATTAATAATAAGTCGAATGCGCCCGCCGCAGTTAACGCGTCCTGTTGTTTATGTGGCGGCAGCGACCACCGACACCTGTATGACTGCGCTCAGTTTAAAAATATGCAAAATGCAAAGGCTAGATATGAGTTTATTAAATCTAAGCATGGTTGCGTCAATTGTCTAAGCACATTACATAATCTCCCGCAATGTAAAAGTACGTCAGTTTGCTTCTGTCAGAAAAAACATCATAAATTATTGCATTTTGATAATAATGTTAATAATTCGCACTTGCATGCGACGACTGTTGTCGCTTCCCCGCCGCCCCAGTGCGACCATGTTAGTCTCACTCCTGAGTCACCGCTCGCTTCAAGCACTGTGCATTCGTATGCCTCTAGCCATAAGTGTGATATTCTCTTGGCAACCGCTCAGGTGTATGCTCGCCCTAAAGGTAGCACTGGAAATAAATCTGTAGTCAGATGTCTAATTGATAATGGCTCACAGAATAACTTAATAACATTGTCCTGTTGTCGTTTATTAAATTTACCAATAATACCAATGAGTAATTCTGTTGTCAAAGGTGTTGGTTCCACTTCGCACCCGATAGTAGGCTATGTGTATTTGGACATTGAATCTCGTATTTATGCAGATCATAAGTATACTATACATGCGTTAGTTATGAATAGCCTTACGGATCAATTGCCCTCGCAATTAATTAAGTGTGATCGCGAGTTAAATCTTCGCGATTTACCGCTTGCTGACTTAAGCTGGAACATTCCAGGAAACATTGATATAGTATTAGGTGCACAGCTCTTCCCGTATATCTACTTAGGAAATAGAGTCGAGTGTGGTCCCAGTGCCCCTTGTGTACTATCAACCGCGTTTGGGTATGTACTTATGGGTGATTACCCACGTAAAGATGTTGTGCCTACAACCGCATCCTTTTCCTCGATCGCTCGAGGCGCCGTCGAAGTCAGATGTGTTACTGTGTGTTTAGCAAATTTTATTCTAAAAGAGTAGTCAGAACCGAACATTATTGTTTAAAAGCTATACCAGTGTGTAGCCCAGTGAAAAACGAACAAAATCGTGTAAAAACTGTAGTAGTGCATAAACAATAATAAAAGTTATAAGCAAAAATAGTTTAAAAAAGTTCGTTAAAAGTGTCTTGTGCAAAGTGAATGACTTTGAAAAAAAAAGAAAGGTCAACATTTGTGAAATTGCTAAAACCACAATTCAAATAAGAACGACTATTTCAGCTTCGTCTCGAAGTGCCCGTTTAGACGAGTGCATACTAAACTGGACTGCAAGGTTGTTGGTCTTGAGTTCGATACTGGGTGGTACTACATTTGCTTTTTGGTTCGTGTGAAAAGTATTACGGTGAACTTCTTGTTTTTTTTTTTGAACTTTTTGTGATTTATTATAGAAAAAAATAATAAATAATACATTTTGTTATTTTAATATATATTGTTGATTATATTGAGGCGAAGCAAAATCAGTTAAAATGAAATGCTCCGGTTGCTTTAAGACTTCCAGCACTACTGGTATAAAATGCTCCACATGCGACAAAAACTTTTGTTCTATGTGTATAAATTTAACTAATATGTCGACTGAGAAAAGGAAAAGCTGGAAGTGCCCTGACTGCTGTGCCCAGAAAAAGAAAGGGGGCGATAATAGTTCAACGCCCGTACGACCGGCGGATGAGAATATTACAGTGAGGAAGAAACATGAAGAAGCTCCTGATGACCATCTTCACGCCGAGGTGAGGGAGCTCACAGAGGAGGTCCGTCTCCTTACGAGAGAAATCACCTCGCTCAAGGGACGATTAGAGGATGCCACATCGTCTTTAACCAGCTGCCAGTCCAGATTAGAGGAACTAACAGTCTCAATTGTCTCCCATGATTCCAGAATAAATCACCTGGAAAATCGAGATAAGGAGGTTAAGTTGCTTGAACACAGGGTGTCTGAGCTTCAACAACAAGTAAATACTCAGTCTCAACAACACCTGCGCAACGAGCTTGAGTTAGTTGGAATTCCTGAAAACGAAAATGAAAATCCACACCATATTGTTCTACTGGCAGCGAAAAAGGTGGGTGTTAATCTGGCTGATTGTGACATCGACTGGGTGACCAGGGTTGGACCGCGTATTAAGCGTGCTACTTCTACGGTAAACGATACGCAGTTGACTCCCGTTGACTCCTGCGCAGGAGTCAACGGGATCAATTAATAAAAGCGTCTAAATCAAGGAAACCCATAACCACCGCTGACCTCGAGGTACCTGGTAAATCGCAGCAGGTCTTCTACAATGAACGCCTGACGAAAGAAAACCGGCTACTTTTTCGAGCGGCACGAGAGAAATCAAAAGAAAATGAGTATTCGTTCTGCTGGGTTAGTCAAGGTAACATCTTCGTCAAGCAAAGGGAGGGGAAGGCGGCGGTTCCTGTGCGTACTTTTGATGACCTCCGTCGTATTTTTGGCGCGACCAATGAGGGATAAAGTGTGTCACTTTCCCAAATGCAATGGGTATAGTATGTTCTTCCAATATAACGGACCATTACATAGCAATAATCGGCCTGATCACAAGCAGCGTAATAGAAAAGTCTGCAAATAGAACGACTGTGAAACGAGACGTCGAAGCCATAAAAAGGGAACTTACGAGTGAAAACTGGTCACAACTATTTGAACACAAAGATCTAAATGAAATGACAGAAATCTTTAGTAACCGGCTTGCTGACCTAATAGAAAGATATTCACGGGAAATTCACATCAGTCACTCTAAATATGTCATCAAGTCCTGGATCACCCCTGGGCTGATTCGCTGTATGAGACATCGAGACAGATTACACATGAAAGCAAAAAAGAACCCTAACAACGCAGTTCTACAGATAGTCTATTCGCGGTATAGGAATTTTTGCAATAACCTATTACGTAAGCTTAAAACAGAACATGAAAATAGTGCACTTACTAGTAGTGCAAAAGACCCAAAAAAGATGTGGAAAACAATTAAAACTGTATGCCATATGACAAAGAAAAATAAGCAGCCTAAAGAACTTCTTGCACTACAGGATAGTTCAAGTCCCATAAAATCTTTGAACATTTGCAACCACTATTTCTCAACAGTAGGTGAAAACTTAGCGAATAAGACTCTCAATAAACTGCAGTTAAAGCAGGAAGCACTTGCTGCAAAAATCGATCGTAAGCAAATTTTGAACTCCATCTTTTTGCAGCCTACTGATGTGTGTGAAGTTGAATCGCTCATAATGTCCCTACAAAACGATAAGTCACCGGGTATTGATGGCATCACTAATGTTCTTTTAAAGGATATAAAGGAAGTCATTGTAAAACCTTTAGTAACAATATTTAACGCCAGCCTGGAAGTAGGTGCATTTCCAGATCCATGGAAAATTGCATCCATATCACCTATTCATAAGGATGGCTCAAAGAGCTCTGTGGAAAATTATCGACCTATTTCACTCCTGACCGCGTTTTCAAAACTTTTAGAGAAGATTGTTAATAACAGACTTGTCAAGTACATCGAAATCAACAATCTCTACTCGCCAAGACAGTTTGGTTTTAGAAAAGGCAAGTCAACCGAACAAGCTGTCACGCTTCTGACATCAGCTATATCGGCTCATCTCGACCGTAAGAAAGCCTGTGTTGGCGTGTTCTTAGATCTAGCAAAAGCTTTCGACACGGTTTCAATTCCAATATTAACGAGAAAGCTAGAAAACCATTTTGGGATAAGAGGTGTTGCCCTTGACTGGTTCAAAAGTTATTTAACCGGGAGAAGGCAGTGTGTAAGCGTCGACAATCATAAAAGTGAGCTACGATATACGCATTACGGAGTGCCACAGGGGAGCATCTTGGGACCAACTTTATTCATAATGTACATCAATGACATACACGATAGTGTTGATGCGGACGTCATCATTACCAATCCATCATTTACCAAGGCCTAACTTGGAAGGAAGCGTTTCTGAAGGCAGAGGACGGTATTAAGCAGATAAATAAATGGCTTCAATATAATCTGCTTACCTTAAATGCCAGAAAGACCAGGTATATATGTTTCCATAAAACACGGGCAACAGCTCCAAATATGACTCTAAGTATTAAAATACATGAGTGTTCGGACCGATTGAAGCCCTGTGATTGTGAAGAGTTATCGAAAACCGACACTATTAAGTACCTTGGCGTGGTCATCGATGAGCATCTAAGCTTTGACGCACACATAACAGCTCTATCCAACAAAGTCAGAAAAACAGCATATATATTAAAATTGCTTCGTTCATCGGCGTCACCAGACATTTTAAAAACTGTATATTATGCCTTGTGTCAGTCGCTGATAACATATTGCATAACGTGTTGGGGAAGTGCTAAGAAAACAGCAATGATTCAAATTGAAAGAGCTCAGAGGGCAGTAATTAAAACTATGTTTAGGAAATCTTTCCGATATCCCACAGAAACTTTGTACAGTGAAAGTAAATTGTTAAACGTGCGTCAATTACATATTCTAAAGACAGTTCTCGATATTCATAAAAAGACAATAAATTCAGAAGACTATGAAAATTTAGTTAAGCAACGATTATTCAAATTACCACTACCCCAAGTCAACACAAGCTTTGCCAGGCGCTTTGCACCATTTAAAGACATCCACATTTACAATCAAACAAATGGTGCTTGCGACATAAAACTATGTTCGGTTAAAGAGGCAAGGTTGAAAGTCACAAAATGGCTCAATTCTCTATCGTACGATCTCACCGAAATTTTAATTGCTCATGTTTCTTAAATGTTGTAGTTATTGGTAATTGTCCTGTGAAAGAATAACGTATTAAAGTGTATAAATATAGCTATGGATGTAATTGTTGGTAAAGTATTGTGAATTGAACAGTATAGGTCAAATTATGTGTTAAGTCCAAAAACTCAGACGTCACCCGAGCAAACAATGTTTTCACGTAAATTATAATCGTATTGACACCCACAGGACAGGCTTCGCCTAGTGTGGGGTCACAGCATTTTTCATCATTGTAATTCTTTTTGGCAATAAATGATTTTTATTTTTATTTATTTTATTCTGCGCTAGCACTAAATGATTTAGTGCAAAAATTTTGGGAACTTGAGGAAGTTCCTGTGAAGCGCCTATTGTCTCCAGAAGAAACCGAGTGCGAGAATATTTTCACATCTACTGTGACTCGCGATGACGTAGGTCGTTATACTGTTGCGCTGCCGTTCTGCAAGGATCCCTCTTAACTAGGGAACTCGCGCGGCGTCGCTCACCGCCGGTTTTTGTCGCTCGAGCGTAAACTTCGTCAATCACCAACCGTACGTGAAAATTACAATAAGGTTATTCAGGATTATTTAGATAACGGTTATCTTAGTCTCGTTGATGACTCTAATTTGTCTATGGATGGTTATTACATACCACATCACGCAGTAGTTCGACATGACAAACTGATGCCGCGTATTGTGTTAGACGCGAGCGCTAAAACACACACTGGTCTTTCGCTCAATGATATTTTACATATTGGTCCCAATTTACAGGCAGAACTGTTTTTATTATTATTAAATTTTAGGCTATTTCCTATCGCAATGAACGCTGACATAAAACAACATTATTTACGTATTGGCGTACCTGTTGACCATCGTAAATACCTGCGCATCTTATTCAGGTTCAAGGAATCGGATGAAATTCAGACCTATGTGTTTAATCGACAGGCGTTTGGTCTGAAGTCAAGTCCGTATATAGCTATACGTACTGTGCGTCAGCTGGCTACTGACATGAGTCCGCACTTCCCTGACGCCGCGAAAGTGGCAGAGACCTGTCTGTATACTGACGATTTAGTTCATTCCGCACCTGATGAGGACACTGCTGTACACTTAGCTCGCAACTTGATAAAACTGTTCAAGGCTGGCGACTTTGACTTAGTGAAGTGGTCTAGCAATTCTTCTGTGCTGCTAGACTCACTTCCTGATACTCACCGCAAATCGCTTGAGTTTGATGTTGGCAGTCATGTCGCAAAGGTTTTAGGTCTCTCGTGGGAGCCGTGTGGAGATAATTTTTATTTCACATCCACCTTGGTAGATGAGAAGTGCACTAAGAGAAATATACTCTCTATAGTTGCGCGACTATTTGACGTGCTCGGGTTGGTGGCACCTGTGATACTCTACGCCAAGTTGTTAATTAAGGAACTTTGGCTTAGTAAGAGTGATTGGGATGACCCTGCTCCAGAGCACATACGCTCACGCTTTTCCGCTCTCGTTCAAGAATTAAAATTGCTTGACACATTAAAAATTCCGCGATATATAGGTGTCGAAGTTGATTGCGAATTACGTCTTGTCGCATTTTGTGATGCCAGCCTGAATGGCATGGGATGTGTTATTTATGCACATTGTACCTACCCATCTAGCATTCAAACTCGCATTTTGTGTGCGAAATCAAAGGTCACTCCGACAAAGATTACTACGCTTTCTCGATTAGAGTTATGTGCTATTTTGCTTATGTCAAAGTTAATAAGAACTGTACGTGATTCGTATGCATTACGCATTCCCGTTACTGACATTTACGCCTTTTCTGATTCCACGATTGCCTTATCATGGGTTCACTCGTCACCACATCGGTGGTCGATTTTTGTTAGCAACCGGGTCGCTCAGTGTCAAGAAAACTTGAACGCTAAACATTTTTATCACGTCGCCGGAGCCATTAACCCGAGTGATTGTCTATCACGCGGCAAGCTCCCCTCGCAACTTTTGACTCATGATTTGTGGTGGAACGGTCCAGCATGGATCCGCGTCCCCCCTGATGAATGGCCTATTAAGTCATTCTCTCCCGCACATTTCTTAATGACTACACCTTTGCAATACTTACCCTCGGCTGATCTATCAGATCAACGAATTAGTTTGGTAGATCGAAAAAAATTACTCGACAACATGATCCACTCCTTTTGGAAAAAGTGGCACGTAGAGTATTTGCACACGTTGCAAGTCAGACAAAAATGGGCTACTCCCGACAAACCAGTAGAAATCGGCACCGTTGTTCTTCTAGAGCAGGAAAATTCTGCTCCGTTGAATTGGCCGTTAGGAGTCATTACTGACGTGTTCAGAGGCTCTGATGACGTGGTTCGCGTAGCAATGGTTAAAACGCGTACTGGTACTTACAAACGCGCTGTAACCAAATTGTATCCTATCCCAACGCAATAACTTACAACGCTAAATAGAATCTTAAACTTTAATTTTTAACCCAAACTTTAAACATACTTTAGATAGAATATTGTTAGTCTAAGTTGTTATTTTAGCTATGTGTATTATTATGTTATACAAATTCACTATGGGCTCTAATCAGCCAGTGTTCGCTTGTTTGTTTCGTAACATCTTGCGACGTTCCAAAGCCGGGTGCATGGTGGAGCGCTTATGTACTTTCTTAATTATTTCCCACATAATTTAATTGTATTTCAATTTTTGTAATTTAAAAAAACCGCTTCTGTGACAGAATAATGTTTGAGTATTGGCGCTCATTTGTTGGCCACTTAGTGTTGAAGAAGGCCAATAGATGGCGCTGTGCACAGATTTTTCGAACTATATTTTGAGAATGAAGTTCCTACGAGCGAGACTCTCAAGCTTCACGGCGGACGATCTCCCCGCACTTTTTACTTGTCTCTGACCCGCCGCCGCTCCGAACGGAAGTTGAGTACTTCAACTCCTCGTTTCTTTTTCTGTGTAATTCTATAAGTTCCTTTGGCCACATTCTCAAGTCAGTATAAGTGAAGTGTATCGGAAGAAAACGACTCACTCAAGAAAGTCACCGGCCGGTCGACAACTACCTACCCACCAGCACGTGCCAGGAACCACGCCTGTCTGCAGCTGAATCCTCACGAGGTGGAACTCAGGTCAGTGCCGGTTCTCTTGCGTTTTCATTCATAGAAGCGGTCACATGTGTATTTTCTTTCTATTACAACCAAACTTCAGGTCACAGGTTCTTATACGCTCTGTGTGCAAACACACCAGTGGTCGGACTATTTACACGTTCTACCACCATTTTTTGTTCTGAACACCTGGTCTACTTATATAAGATAGATATTTCTATGCTTTTATAAATTTGAAGTCGAAATATTTCCAAAAATAACAAAGCCTCTCAGGGCTGCCACACACGGGCCTTTGGGCACAGCCACAAAACGCCGCCACTTGCATATGAATATTTCTTGAAGGGCTAAAAAGGCCATTTCATGAAACGAATCGGATTTCAGTTCGTCTTCCAGTTCTTCCGCCGAAACGCTATCCGATCTGTAGATAAAAATAAATATTTTCCAACATTCTACACAATGCTAAGACCCATGGTAAGCTTAGCTTAACTCAAGCTATGTGGTGATCTTCTGGCGTACATGACCCACCTTTGGGGTGAGGCTATGGAGAAGCACGGTGAGTCACTGGCAATTAGTCTTGACATTGCCAAAGCTTTCGATAGGGTATGGCACAAATCGCTTCTTTCCAAGCTACCAGCCTTCGGCCTGCCTCCTAGACTGTGTAACTGGGTTGCAAGCTTCCTGCAGGGGCGCCGTATTCGCGTCCTTTGTGATGGACGAGCTTCGGAGTTCTTGCAGGTAAATGCTGGCGTGCCGCAGGGTTCCGTTTTATCTCCCACTTCTTTCTTCTGCATATCAATGACATGCTCTGTAACGGAAACATTCACTGCTATGCAGACGACAGCACCTTACATGGGAGTTATCACGCACATCCTGCGGCCAAGCAGTCTGATATCGCGGAAAAAAGGCAGCTTCTTGTCACAGAGCTGGACCGGATCCTGGACCACATTTCTCAATGGGGCGCTAGGAACCTGGTCGAGTTCAATGCCAAGAAGACCCAGGCATGTGCGTTTACAGCTAAGGTATCTCCTTTCCTTCCCCTTCCCACTCTTCAGAGCACACCACTGCCACTGCAGGATCACCTCACTATCCTCGGTATGGATGTTCGCTGCAAACTGAATAACAAAAACTATATCGAGAGTATCATAAAATCAGCCTCGCGTAAACTCGGAGTCCTGAACAGAGTGAGACGTTTTTTCACGCCGGAGCAGCGGTGTCTTCTATACAAGACCCAAATTCGTTCCTGCGTGGAATACTGCTCACATCTCTGGGACGGCTCCGCAAAGTACTTATTAGATGCTCTCGACAGGTTGCAGCGACGTGCGGTCCGCATTATTGGGAATCCTGAGGTCACGAACACCCTCGAGCCTTTGCAGATGCGTAGAGATGTTGCGTCTTTGGCAGTTTTCTACCGTCTGTACCATGGTGAATGTTCTGACGAGCTCTTCCAATTAGTCCCACCCTCCCCTTTCCTTCACAGGACGACACGTGCAGGGCTAAGATGTCATCCATTTACGGTGCAGAGTATACCTGCTAGAACCAAGCGTTTCAGTGATTCATTCCTATGCCGCACCACTAAGACCTGGAATTCCCTGCCAGCTCACGTGTTTCCTTCTTCCTACAGTCCCGGGTCCTTTAAGCGGGGCGTGAAAAGGCATCTAATGAGGCCGTCAAGCTGAGTGCCACCACTGTTAACATGGTAAATGTTTACGATGGTGACCCTCTTTCCGAGACTTTGCCTTTAGCTTAACATCAGGCGAGGTGAAGTCAAATTGACGTGTCCAATATAAAAAAAAAAAAGCTAGTGTTATGGATTCTAGAATGCGGATAAACATAATTAAATACATTTTTTTAAATACATAAGTACATGTTATACATAGAAACACCCAGACCAATGTAAATACCCATATTCATGCATACACTTACGCATACATACATAGTTTTCATACATTTATGCACACCGTTGATACGTGGCCGCCACGCCACACGCTACAAATCGTCGTTACTCGCTTTTTGTGACCTGCACCGGCCACAAAATAACGTGTGTGGTCACGTGATTCCCCACTGGAGATGGTGATCAGAGTCTATTATGATTTTATTTTTGCCAATATTATTTATTCTGTGACACTGCGCACACGGGTTACAAAAGTAGCGGCTCTCGACAGTAAGAGTCAAGTCAACAACCGGCCACAAGTGGCTGTAGCGCGCTTCCAGCTACTTTTGTGGTCGCTTCGAGCTTCTTGTGACGGCGTTTGTGGACGACGCGTGCAGCGTGTGGCACGCCACTCACGCTATTCCCCATTGTTTTGTGGCGGCGTTTAGTGGCTGGTACGGGCCACAAGAAGCGATTAGCGACGATTTGTAACATGTGGTTGCCACCGGCGTCAAATGTCAATGCCAATATATTAAAACTACAGGAATAAAGCCTGTGGCAGCGTTTTAGGGGTTGTGGCCAATGGCCCGTGTGTGACAACCCTAAAATAAGTTTTGAATATACTTAAACAAAGTTAAAAAAACTGAAAAATTGCCTTATGTATAGAATAATTTTCTTCGTTCACGGCAATTAAAATGTCTTAACCTACTCACATAAGAAACTGGACACTTTGTTTACAATTATATGCGCACGGGTACCTACGCACTATATGTGCCAATTTTCGAGTCGGACAGAATTATCGTTAGGTAGGTAACATTATCTGTAATGTATTTTAATGTCCGATTTTGCGTCAATGACCCCTGCAACTAACTATTAGGTAATCTGTGCCCCTTGGCACTGACTTAAATACCTAATTATAATAATGCTATTAAGTAATACAACTCGAGCATGAATTAGGTACATAGGTAGGTACAGTCGACAAAGGAGATACAGTTGCATCTTTATCTATACTATCAAAGTATGGATTGCAATAAGCTATTTGACTTTTTTACTTTCGAAAAACTACCACTTTCTTATAATAATTACATAACATAACATAAACTCACGCCTATATTCCCCGAAGGGGTAAGCCATTTCGCCAGTTTATGTTTAGGTCCCAATGTAATAGGTGGCGAGCCTATTGCCATTAACCGGGCACTTTAAACCTGCGATAAATACACACATAACTTCGAAAAGTCATTGGTGTGTGCCATGGTAAACCTGCGATCGAACCCGAGACCTCGTCTCAGCAGTCCATTACCCATATCACTATGCTACCGCAGATTAATGAACTGTAAAAGTAAAATTTTCGTACGACAAATAATTTTCAAGATATTTGATTTTGAAAAATTAAATTGTCGCGCCGCACGAAAACGGTCCATACAAAATCGTACGAAATTGTGACGTCACGCTTCTGTTGCGCGTAGTGCAAATGTATGGAGTGCAAGAGAATATCGCATTTATCTCGGTCTACGTTGCGTTTACACGTATATAGTATACGTAATAAAAGTTATTTAAAATTTAATGAGGAATCTAAATAGTTACTATACATTTGAATTGAATTTGATTGTTTATATTTTGTTTTTTTTTTTTGGAATTTCAACTACCTAATAATTAGTCATAATTTCGGTTTAGATATGCAATAACTATTTTATTTGGCAAGACGTATTTTTCAGAACAAGCTAACATATTAAGCAATATTGGGAAGAATCGACGACTTAGGCAAATAACCTATTATCAAGCTCTTCATAAATCATTAGATTTATTTTATCAGTGAGTATTACATTAATCTGTGTCTATGCTCTCTCAAGTACCTGCCTACCTACTTTCGTAAGTGGATAGATATTTATATACAAAATCTGATAATGTCTCACTAATCCAATACTAGATACTGTGATACACTGATAACGCACGCAATGTCCTTACTTACCTGTGTACAAATGACAGTTATGAGTGTTTGTTTTATTATATCTACTTAATAGCAATTACTACTTACTATACATAGTATACAAGCATAATCACACTATCCATATCCATACTTAATATTATAAATGTGAAAGTACCTCTGTCTGGCTGTCTGTATGTTACGCTTTCACGCCTAAACCACTGAACCGATTTTGATGACATTTGGTATAGGGGTAGATTAGACCATGAGAATAGTCGCGATAATCGACATCCACGTGGGCGGAGCCGCGGGCAAAAGCTAGTAATATTATAAAGACAAAAGTTTGTGAGTGTGTATGTTGGTTTCTTCTTTACGTCTAAATAACTGGAGCAATTTTAATAGAATTTGGTATAGAGTTAGCTGACACCCTGGATTAACATAGGCTATGTTTGGTGGCAATAATTGACATCCACGCGAGCGGAGCCATGTTTGCCCATGGCTAGTGTGTAATGAATACTAAACACCGGCCAATTTACGAGCTAATTAGTTAGTTCGGTAGTATATCAGTTATTAACGTTATTAAAGTTAGTTTTTATACATTGTGATACTAGCAAAGTTTATCGTTATACTGCGATATTAGTAAACGGGCTAATATAGCCAGTAGTATCGTGAAAGACCACCACTACTGTAAATATTTTACAGCTATCGCTAAGGAGTGCCTACCTTCCGACCTCCCAATCATCATTCTCTGACCGCTTTTCCAAGGACGGACCTATACACATAATTAGCGGTTTTTTTTTAAAAAGGACACTTTGATTTGTCTTCACCTCACCTGACGGTGAGCTAAAGGCAAAGTCTCGGAAAGAGGGTCACTATTATAAACATGTACCATGTTAACAATGGCGGCACGCAGCTTAACGGCCTTTCAGATGCCTTTTCACGCCCCGTATAAAGGACCCGGGACTGTAGGAAGAAACACGTGAGCTGGTAAGGAGTTCTAGGTCTTAATGGTGCGGCATGGGACCGCTTCGTTCTTGATGGAATATATCTAAGTTTTGAAGTTCCTAATCGTCTAACCTTCTAATCTTAGGAAAAAAACTTGTACCAGTAAGGTTGAATGCCCCGAAAATCTAAGAAGCGCCCCAATATACCTTCAATGTGTGGGATCTCCCTTCAATGTCACTACATCCGGTCTAGACATGGATTATCAGTACCTACAGATAGTTTATCAGCTGTATCTTAGATATAACATAAATTAATCAATAAAATATGTGTTTCCCCAGTCATGCTCGTCAAGGTCTAGGTGTGGCTTCCTGTCTCTATTGATGATTCCTTCCTCTTACAGTGTTAATCTTTGACTACCTATTTACCTAACTAGCATTGCCTCACGGTTTCACCCGCCGTACTCGTAGTACCTTCCATCCATGTCTCTCTAAACTTCTTATACGGCTCGGTTCCTAAGTTTCTGCTATATACTCTTACGACCTTATCACAAAACATCCGTATTACCTCATTTTTAGTCCACTTTTGACCTTCTTCGAAATTTAACAACCAATGCCCACGTTGGAACTCTTAATAATACCTTTCGGACCTTCAAAATTATGTGTTTATTTAATTATGACTGTCAAAACCAAATTAAATGTCAAAAATGATATTTTCTTAACACAATTTTCAAGAAAGAAAATTGACAAATAGCTTTTGCCCGCGTCTCCGCCCGCGTGATCACTGCTCCGTTCCCTTGAGTAACAGCGTGATGATATATAGCCTATGTGTTATTCTGATGTATGAGCTATATTACTGTAAAATTTCATGAAAATTCAATCTGTAGTTTTTACGTGAAAGAGTAACAAACATCCAGCCATACTCACAAACTTTCGCGTTTATAACACAACTAGCTGTCCCGGCGAACTTCGTACCGCCAATTTTTTCCTGCCCTCGTGGCGTCAGATCCCGTTCCCGCCGCACCATTTAGGGGAATGAAAAATAGATGTTGGCCGATTCTCAGACCTACCCAATATGCACACAAAATTTCATGAGAATCGGTCAAGCCGTTTCGGAGGAGTACGGTTACTGACATTGTGATATGGACATCCATACTAATATTACAAATGCGAAAGTAACTCTGTCTGTCTGTCTGTATGTTACGCTTTCACACCTAAACCACTGAACTGATTTTGATGGGTATAGGGGTAGATTAGACCTTGAGAAAGGACATAGGCTGTGTTTTGTCGCGATAACCGACATCCACGCGGGCGGAGCCGCGGGCAAACGCTAGTTTTGTATATTAGATGTAGGATTGACATCATGATCGATTTTGACATTAAAGATCGTGGCAAAATTAATGAATCAATTCTTACCAGACTTGGCTCTCTTTTCATGAATATCGTGATCGTATTTGACATTTAATTTGATTGTGACAGCCAATGGAAACTAAATTAAATCTTTTTTATTAGGAGAATTGACCAACTGTGCTAACAACTACAAAATTAGGTAATGTTTTCAAATTGCACATCCAGTCCAGAGATATGTAAGTAAAATAAAGCCAACGAAGCGAGAGAAAAAAGGTAAACAAAGTTTCAGCGGTTCCAAACATGTATCACTTCAAGAAGTCAGGAATGAAATTGCTCATAAGATGGCGGATCTGACAGTTTAGAACCGCTGTGCTGACATTTTTCCTGTACCACGAAACACGCAACGACAGCTGTCGCTCGGAAACGTAATGACAGCTGTCTCGTACGCGTGATATGTGCGACAAGGACAGAGACAATAATCGCTTTATCGCACCGTAACTCAGTAATGGTCGTTTTATTTACCTTTTTTCTCTCTACTTGTTGGCTTTACTTTATAGTCTAGTCACCTCCTTATCTGTTTTAGGTATTCGTTGAGTAATGTTTACTTTTAAAAAAACGATCTTGGCACAATTAAACTATTACGAATTAGTTGTTATCAGAGGGCTGACGGTCAAAATAGTAGGTTAGTTAATTAGTTATAACCAGTAGTTAGTCACAGATAACCACAAAGGTTCAACTGCAATATATATGGGTTATTGTAAACTCCTCACAAATAATTACCCCATACTAATATTTTAAATATACTGCAATACTTATTCAATATGTGCCCGGCAATGGCACCCCCACCTGGTTCAGAAAGAAGGGGTAGGCCCAAGAAGTGCTCGCTTGGCGTCGTGGAGGGTGACATGCGTGCAAACGGTCTCACTACCTTGGATGGACGCCCAACATCGTGCGAAGTGGAGGAGGAAGAGCCGGAAGGCGGACCCTGATCTCCGAGGGCACCGTGACCTCGGATGCAATCAGGATTAACGTCTTTATTTGGATGATGATGACTTATTTAATATGTGAACTAAAATACTAACTGTACAATATATTTACAAAAATGACAAAGGAAATAAAAAAGACAAGGGAGAGACTGTACCTTAAGGCATCGTAGAATGCCTCCCTATCGACCTCTACTGGTACTGTGCCCAAATATTCCATTAATATAAGCCCAAATTTAATAATATATAAATATATATAAATAATAATTATTATAAGCCCAAATAAGACAAGACAATATTATAAATACGAAAGTAACTCAGTCGGTCTGTTTATCTATGTGTTACGCAATAACGCCCAACCACTGAACAAATCTTGATAACATTTGGCACTGAGCTTGGAAAAAGATATAGGCGTTTGGTCGCGATTACCATCAGAGACACGGGCAGAGCCGCGGGCAACAGCTAGTAAATAGTAACTACATTAGCTGTTTCTTTGTGACCCGATTACATCCCACCCAAAACTGTGAGCAACGACCTCTGTCGTCCATAAGCGCGGCTCAGAATGACAGGTCGCCTGTCAGCCTAGCAGAAGCAGACCGAGACCATGTGCGTATTTTCTGCAGAAAGATGGACACCGTAATCCCGCATTCGAGGGGGCCCCTCGGATGGCTCTTGGAAACTGATTACCTGAGACAGTAGTATGCATTTAATCAGTTAAATTCCGACATAAGTAACCCTACTGGCTCCGACGACTGGAGACGCGAAAAACCCTGTTTCCAGTGTCTACGCCAGAGCCTCGTTGGTTAATCATTAAGTATGACTTCCAGGTGAAGTTGACTTGACCGAAGGTTCGAAATACATCGGGAAAATGAAGCACTCAAGTGGACCTTGAACCGACGACCTTTCCCTTACAGGGGGAATGCTCTTCCAACTGAGCTATTGAGCCACACCTGAATTACTTCAGATTTCCCTTCTCTTTATATCCGACTTTAAGGGGCGACGGTGGAGCCATCTACCAACAAACGAAGGTCTTCGTGGAGCCGCTTGGGTATTGACAGTGACAGTCACGTGTCAATTTTAACTGTTGGTTAACCGACGGAAGCATCACTGAAGTCACGTTGTCAAGAAGGAGGATTATAGTTGTTTGCCTGTCATTACAAAAATTATATGTTCGTATGTATGTAATCATAGATAATTGGTTGATGGTAAATAATAAACGAGACTATGTGTGGTTCTATAAAAACAAGACAAAAAAAACTATTCGGAGTAATCATTCTCTGAATCTTTGCTCCCCACGCTTATTGACCAACTTTTATTTAAAATACGCGTATTGACTAATACGCATTTCGACCAATACGCATAACGACTAATACGCGGAATAACAAATATTTTAGTCGCGAAATCACCAATACGCATACGCATAATGACGTAATCTTTACGCGAAATGACCAATATCATCTCAGCGACTCAGTTATCTTCAGAAGAGTTTTTAATTCCTCTTTAAGTAAAGTATGTACTGTCCACTTTATTACTCAGGACTTGTGGTTGGCTTTGTGCGGCTGAACTTTCAAATTTTACGTGAAGTGACTGCCATCTGACTTCCACAAAAGTTAGTCAGGGTGCAAGGAATATGTCAGAGTTCAACATAATCACCTTTGCTAAGTCCCAAAGGGAAGGGGGAGGAACAGTTTATAATCCGTGGGCATTAAAAGTAAAACCACCTCAATACCGTTTCAAAATTTTGTGATAAACAATTTAAAAGACATATCTATTACTAGCTTTTGCCCACGGCTTCGCTTGCGTAGATGTCGGTTATCGTAACAAAACATTTGTCAAACTAAAGACGTAGGTGTACGAAATTTCATACTTCTAACTTTGAAAATTACGAACTTTCCATACAAACGTTTATATCACCTATTTTACCGTCTTAGTAGTTAAATTTGATACACGTGTTCATTTATTTCTTAAAAGACACAGGTTTATGAAATTTAGTGCACCTAGCTCTGAAAATGACGGACTTTCATACGAACTTCCATCCCTTATTACCCGACTACGGCGAAGCCAAAAGGAGGGTTATGATTTTGACAGGCTATGTATGTATGTATATGTATGTATGTATGTATGTTCATTTGTTCCCTCATAGCTCCTCAACTACTTATTAGAACTAGACAAATGAGGTATCATTACAAGCGGCTTGATTGTCCGATGGTTATAGGCTATATGACGTGTCACTCAATCTTGTGTGGCGCCCTCTAGCGCTAATAAGGTACTGTGTTAAAAAATAAATTTGAGATAAATATGCCGTGTTTGGTATCAAATGAAAGGGCTTAATAAGCATATTTCAAATATGTAAAAATTATTATCTTTACCTTGCCCCAAAATAATATAAATAAAAAATAAAGTTTATAACTAAAACCCGACTACCGAAAAATCACGCTCTATAAAGTAACAAACAAGAAAATATCAAGGATAGCCGTGGTCGTATGCCACTTACTCTAACAAAACAATATATTCTAGGGAAAAGTGGCATACGACCACGGCTATCCTTGATATTTTCTTGTTTGTTACTTTATAGAGCGTGATTTTTCGGTAGTCGGGTTTTAGTTTTATTTTACCCGTTTAGTAACAGAGTTTCCAAAAATCCTTTCTTAGTGGATGCTTACATCATAAAATGCATCTACTGTCAAAATTTCAAGTTTGTAGGTCCAGTGGTTTAGGCTCTGTGTTGATGAATCCGTCAGTCAGTCAGTCGGGACAAGTAATTTTATATGTATAGATTGTCCTCATTGACAGAGTTCTGTATGTAAAAGTGTACCTAGGTGAAAGCCGGCAGCCGGAACGCGTGTAGCTCTGAGCTCAGCGATGTCATAACCACACAGCACTTGCAACAATATACATAATATTTGCATACCTATACTAATAATAAAACTCAAGAGTTTGTTTAAACGTTTAACGCTATAATCTCCGGAACTATCTGTGCGACTTGAAATATTCTTATTGGATTTGATAGCTCAGTTTTTGAGGAACGTTTTGGGCTATTTAACATCGCGCTGTATATTAGCCGTGCGGCTCCCTATCTTTTTTTTGTAAATTGACGTCCAGAAAATGCTACAGTGGAGTTTGTTGCGCCGTTTCTTCTCCACTGGTGCCTAGGAAGCGGTGGTAAACTTAGTTTTAAGCAGAATTTGACGTCAAAAAGCTGTAGTAGTGCTACACAATTTTGAATAAATACCTTGAGTTTGAATTTGAGTATAGTATTACTGTATTACGGCCGTTCCCAATAACATACTGACAGTTAAAGATGGATCGCATCTACGGATAAAGTGCTCGGCTGTTTAAATTCAAAACATAGTAACTCCTATTTCACACCAATTTCGGAAAATAAAATTATACCGCGATGCGCTTTCCCGCAAAAAAATTAGTTACCATGTTTTGAATTTAAACAGCCGATACCTCAAATTAGACTGTTGCGATCTATCTTTAACTGTAAGTTTGGGAACGGCTTGGTTTTTTCTGTATTCAACAATAGGTTGTTTGCAGAAAACCAATTTGAAATTACGTTTAAGATATTATTTACATTATTCGCATCCGTACTATTACGATCTACTTTGAATATTAGCGATGTATCATCTGCAAACAATACTATTCCGGCGTGTGCCTCGATCATATAAGGTAGGTCATTGACATAAACCAAAAAGAGAAAAGGTCCTAAGATTGATCCTTGGGGTACGCTTATCTTGACGTTTGATCCATTTGACTTAACGTTATTTAAATCAACAGTCTGCAGCCTATCTGTTAAGTAAGATTCTAATAGTTCTATGGATCTGTTGCCAAAACCGTACCGACGTAAATTGAGCAAAAGTGTCTGATGGTCAACGCAATCAAATGCCTTAGATAGATCACAGAATACCCCAATAGCATCCTGTGATCCCTCCCAAGCGTCGTAGATTAGGTTAACTAGGCTAACTCCCGCATCAGTGGTAGATTTTTCACCAGTAAAGCCACGAACTCTCTTTGTCATAGGGATGGTTGGATACTATAAGCTTGAGGTGAGGCGTAATTTAGCGCTGGCTAAATATGTTTTCTCAGTATTCCGTGGAAAATTGAGTAATCCGCAAATTTTGGAAGCGTTGAGATTGCTTGTTCCCAATACGAGGTTGCGGAGGGCGCCGAGGGGGAGAACGTTCGACGTGCCAGTGTTTCGTACCAACCTGCTGCAGCATGCTCCTCTCGTACGAGCGATAAACATCTTAAATACAGTCTCGCGTACTCTGGATATTTTTGTATGTACACTCGCGGAATTCGAGAGGGTGACACTACAGTGTTTGTCATAGCAGACGTACTACATGTTTTTTGTGCCGTACGAATGAATTGTATAAAAGTGGTAAGATCATTGCTGTATTGGTTTGTACTGTAAGGGTGATGTATCTAAATAAATAAATAAATAAATAAATAAATAAATAAAATAAATAAATAAATATTGTTGGCTATGGAAAAGATTGTTGGTATTGAAGTATACATCACTTTCTCAAACACCTTACTCAGAGCCGGCAAAATGGAGATGGGGCGATAGTTACCAAGTTCTGACTTAGAACCCCTCTTAAATAATGGTATATAGAGTCTTGTATATGGACTGTGTGCTAGCCATCCATCCATCTATGTACTGACGTCTGTAAATCCCCGAAATACTAGGCAGAGGTGTAATTAGCACACGTTTCCCAATTATGCCGTCCAGCGGGCCCTTTGGCTTGGGCTGTAATGTTCAATGTCGGATGGAGAACATTCCTACCCCTTAGTCGCCTTTTACGACACCCACAGGAAGAGCTGGGGTGGTCCCATTCTACTCCACCAAATAGACATACATATACACAACATAAACTCACGCCTGTTGGATGATTAAAAATAAATAAAAACTATAAAATAAGAACCGACGCATTTTTTACCGCTCTTTTATCATTCTTAATCGGATAGATAATTTATTTTAACTATAGGATAATACCCAATTGAGACAAGGTTAGACAGATGATTAGTCTGGATATTAAAATCTAGCTGAGATTATTTACTAGCTAAAACTTTATGTAAACTATCTAAACGTAACGATATATTTAAATAATATACTACATAACATAACATAAACATAACATAAACTCACGCCTGTATTCCCCGAAGGGGTAGGCAGAGGTGCTAGCATCCACATTTCGCCAGTTTATGTTTGGGTCCCAATGTAATAGGTGGCGAGCCTATTGCAATTAACCGGGCACTTATAAACCTGCGATAAATACACACATAACTTCGAAAAGCATCGAAAAGTCATTGGTGTGTGCCATGGTAAACCTGGGATCGAACCCGAGACCTCGTCTCAGCAGTCCATTACCCATACCACTAGGCTACCGCAGAACCGCACCGAATAGAGTCTTCTAATGAAGACCATGTGCTTGCGTACTTCCGTAATATTTTAAAAAAGAAACAACTTACATTTTTTTATTTGACGCGTGTGTCGAATTGCGCCGCGGCCGTCCGTTGTGCGACCGCATTCTGTTATTATGTTACCTAATATTACCCAAACATGGTAACAAGTAGTAACAACACAACACGTTTCTATGCACGTTTTACTGCCACAAGTTAATACATGCGCATAGACTTTCGTTTAGAGATTTGGAGGTCAGAAACAGTGCCCTCCTCCTCCACCGCCAGCTCATTTCCCACCCTCGGGCACTTTTAGCCAGGGCACCTTAGAGAATAATTATACCAAATTTCAAAACTCAAATTATTTGGTATGATTTTTTAAATTTTCCCACGTTAGTCTATGGCAGCATAATTGCTCCCGATAAATGAATAGGTAGGTACATTGGGTTTTTTTTATCTAGGACACGTCAATTTGACTTCACCTCGCCTGGTGTTAAGCTTCGGAGAGAGGGTCACGATCGCAAACATGTACCATGTTAACAGTGGTGGCACTCAGCTTGACGGCCTCAGTAGATGCCTTTTGGCAGGTAAGTACTCTTACATTAAATAAAATAACAGCATTAACTGAATTGAAAGGTATTTTATTGATTCCCCCGTACATCAGCACGACCATATCAAATAAATACATAACTGTCCATTAAAATAACTTACGTATATCTTATTTATATCATTAATTATTTATTTGTATTCTTTTTGCGACTATACTTAGTCTATTTTTCTTTCCTTTTTCACTTACAGCTTGAGAATCAATTATAAACAATGTTATTTATATCTATTGTTACTTTCTTATTTGAATAATGCTTGAAAAAATATTCTGAATATATATAATTAAATTATTGTAAGTACGCAAATACTTGTAAAACAGTGTTTCCCAAACTTTATTAAGCGCTGAACCTAACTCAGCTATTTTAATGTTTACCCCATCGTGACCCATAGTTTTTATCCGCCTTATACCTAAAATAGGAAAATCTCTAAATTTTTTGATCCTAGACAGGTATGATTCGTGGTATTTTTTTAAATTGATGACTATAATATGACATTACCCTCGCCTATTATAGTAAACTAACCACAGAGATGAGGCTTAACCTGACGGCCCCATGAGATGCTTTTTCAAAACCCGTTGAAAGAAACCCCCATTACTGTAGGAGTAAGAAAACACGGCCATTGCTGGTAAATAGTACCTATTTATAGAGTGGCGAAGAAAAGCGGTACCGAATTCACAGTGAAACAACGCTACGACCCGATATAGGCCACCCACAGGTTGGAAACACTGTTCTAGAGTAGGTACACATTAGAAGTCTTTATAGAATATATATATTTTCTTCTTAATATAAGTCCCATACACAATTTAAAAATATTTGCTCTTTCTTGATATTTCTTTATCAAAATAACAATAACATTTTTGGTTAGTTTTAGGTATAAGGCACCACTGAGTATTATATTTATTTGTTTACTTCATAATTCTAATGTAATAAATGACTAGTCCTCGACTACGTTATTTTATTTGTATAACTAACATTATTAAATGTTAAATTAATATAGTCTACTCAACAATTATTGTGAATAATAAAATGCTTACTTCAAATTTCAATTAAAACCTTTATGCCTATAAACATAAAGAATTGGAAGCCATCTTGTTTTTATAAATAAATATATCTTACTATACTTATTCATTTTATGCCGTTTTTGTCTACTGAAGACTAAATTCATATTAAATATTAATCATAACTAACACTTAATAAAAACAGAAACTAAACAAAACTTCACGTAGGTGTAATAATAAATTAAAGTAAATTAAAAATAACAACAATTTCAAAAATCTGTGTAAGCACCAGCGACATCTAGTACGACTGGCCGGTAATAGTCTTTCATTTCTCCCCAACCGCGTGGCGCTACGTTGAAATTTGGTCCGCAAACAAGAGGCAAACGGGGACTTTTTGGTGAAGCATATACGTCATTTAACTTAGTAGGGGCTATGGGTACAGGTAAATCGACATTTTGTACGCTGATAGTTGGCGGGGAGACGGGGAAAGGTTCCATTTTGGGTAAATTCGTGGTGTGTTTCAGCGCGGACTTGGGGTAGGTTTTCTGGTTGCGGAGGCTAGATGGCGGGCGGTACGGCGTGTCGTGGTTCGCTACCGGAGTTGGTGTTGAGCATGCATTTGAAGTGTTTCGACCTGGAACAAAATTATTACGGAGTTATAAACTAAATAATGCTTTAGGAATATAAGGATAATTTGGTGGGGTTCCACTAATACAGCAGTGCACATCATCATTACAGCATCAATCCTGGTTCCAAAACTTGTACTCCGGAGCCCGGGATCCGTTCTCCTACGTTTTCTGCCCCTGATGTGGTCTATCTTGGTTTAAATGTCCTTTGAAGCCATTTGTTCCTTTTAATCTGAACCTGAACATAACCCTAAGCGGAGAGCCAATGCCAGAGCTTCGTCCGTTATTCACTAACTGTATCTTAATAGACCCTATAGCCCTATAAACTCCGAAATCCCCTCAGATGCCGCGCGGTGGGAGCGGTTGCGTTGGCCTCGAACCAACTAAAACCGCACGCCGTCTCGGGTCTGCAAATACCGGAGTGTAACCTAAAATATATCCCTCACACCCCGGTTGACCCAGGTTGATCTCCACGGTATCCAAATCTTGCGCCCGGTAAGGGTGGGAGGGGCAAAAACCGTCATCGCGGCCAGAGTTCCTTCCAATACATTCTAAAAGTAAGTAAAAAATATATATTTATAATAGATTGATTATAAAACGTACAGCATGTGTAGTGTACTAGTTATTAAAATCAAAGAGCGTCCTATAAATAATTGTACAATAAGTCTGAGGCCGCCATTGCTGGCTCACTACCAATTCGTCAATATCAGCTGCTATCATCAATAACGTTAGCTCATGGAAACGTTTAAAATAAACAAGTAATTAAATATTTACACATCTTGTCAAAATGTGGATACCAAAGTTATGCAAAACATAATACTATGTTCATGTATCCATGGCATGACGCAAAACACTATGGAACGTACATTGATGTGGTTTTCTTTATCAGAATGGTCTTGGTCAGACATAATGCTCTTTAAAAAATAAAAATAAATCATCCGTTTGTTTAATCGCCATTGATTCAGCTAAACCGGGAAAATGATCAAAATTCGTGACAACTAACATTCTCGGGCGGAGCCTCTGATACCAGAGGTAATTTTAAAAAAATAATCAAAAAAGCCTACCTCTTCCCTCATGCACCCACTTGACGGAACGCTTCTTCCTGTTGACGTACATGCTCTGGCCCCTGCTCATGTGGTTGCTGGAGTCGCTCAAGGACTTGGAGATAGACCTGGCGAGATCCATCTGCTCCTTGACGGTCGGATGTACTCCGGGCACGTAGAATGCTGATGACGCGAATGTTTTCTCTGAAATTTAGAAAATTCAGATTATGAATGACATCTTGAAATGTAAATAGCTGTGTCTGTTCATTGGAGGTATTAAAAAAATACTTGAGGTATGTAATATTAACGATACTGAACTCAAAAGTGTTTTATTTAGCTTTTGCCCGCGGCTCTGCCCGCGTGAATGTCGGCTATTGCGACTAAACATAGCCTATTTCCTTTCTCAAGGTCTAATCTACCCCTATTCCAAAATTTATCAAAATCGGTTCAATGGACTAGGTGTGACAGCGTAACATACAGACAGACAGACAGAGTTACTTTCGCATTATAATACTAGTAATATTAGTATGGAAGAATGGATTCTTGTCCATATTCCTGTTTATTCGCCATGGACGCAAAAAATATGTTAGTTTATTTTTGTTAGCAGGGTCTTGTTGGGAATCTTGCGCATGTTTAATAGTAATTTGTGGTAATTGGTCAAATCAATAAAAGAAATATTTTAAATATTGCATTTTACAGCATACAATAAATAAATCAGTATGTATCATTTTGAATTTATTTTCTTTTATTCATTTATACGGCCGACAAATACCTCCTAGGGGTACGCGGATTTCGGGGACACCGTTGTTCGGGGAGACCGTTGTCCCCCCTCCTGAGGAGGGCCAGGCCGTAAGGGATGGCCCTGGGTCAGCCGGGGTGCGAGGGATATGTCGATGACAACCTCACCTCCGGCCTAGCACCACGACCCACAGTCGGCGTGCGGTTTTAGTCGGTTCGAGTCCGACATAACCTCCCCTTCCGGCTCTGGCAGGAGGGTATCCGAGGGGATTTCCGCACGGAAAAAAAAACGGGTGCGCGGATTGAATATGTTTAGAAACGCAGACCTATATTATTTTCTTATCTAAATTAAATCAATTGTTTAATATTATGATGTTAATCTACACAATGATAATTAATTTGTATTAGAAGTGTGTAAGGCGTGTTGGATTGTTTTATACTGTTGCAAACCGCGAGGCCAATTGTTTGATACTTTTGCAATAAACATGTTCTACCTAACTTTGTACCTACATTTGCAAAATAAATAAATACGCTTATTAGGCGTAGCTGGGGCTCAGAAACCACCTCGAGGTGCACCCAGGACAACGGAGACGGCAGCACCTCTCACCCCAAGTGCGGACGCTGAAGCCTATGATTAATTTTGAAGCGTCGTCGGTAGCTCAGTGGTTAAGGAGTTGGCCTTACGATCGAGAGGTCCCGGGTTCGAATCCTAGCCATTACATTACCAACGTGAATCCACTCCTAGCACAAGCAATTTAGCTCAGCTGGAGGGGTTAGAGGGAATATTAGTAATTTCGGTTGCTAATATTCTTCGTTTTTTTAAATAACCGACCGAACCGACTACAACGCACGCCGTCTGTGAGTCGCAGTGGTTCATGTGAGGTTGTCGAGCATATCCCTCGCACCTCCGCCGACCCAAACGTCGGTAAAGGGGGAACATGGAACCCCCAACTCCCTGGAACAACTTCGATGGCCGCCGCACGTGTCCTCGATTCTACTAAAGCTAAAGTAATGTGGTGCCACAGTCACTGCAAAAATGACATTAAATTCTAGACTTTATTTCTATACATCTAAAGTCCAAAATGAAATGAAAACTGTTACATTACAGCTTTTCAATAACTCTGTAAAAAATCATTTAATTTTGAACTTTAAACGCATCGCTTTAAAGTCTATTATTTAATGCCGTTTTTTGCAGTTGGTACCACAATGGTCTGACTTTAGTAAAATCGAGTCCCAGGTATTTATTATGCTTGTGGTTGGGCTGGTTCTTTTATCTTTTAAATTTGTGCAAAATTTAGGTAATAAGGTGTGTTTTTTTTACAACGGCTCAGATGTCCTCTAGGGGCCAGGTGAAAACCAGCGCTGGGCGTCGTGCCCAGCATTATGCTGAACTGGTTCCTTTCTTGGTGCAACACAAATGTGCCCAATATTTGGAATAAATAATATATTATATAACACTGTTTAGTCTTGAGTATGTTTGTGTTGCATTAATAATAATATGCATTTTCTTTCTTTCTTCCTTTCTTCTTTCTTTTGAGGTACTTATGCGTCTTTAATCAGTTTCTGTTCAGCGTGGTATCAGTCGTTTTATATATGAGCAGCCTCTATGAGACAAATCAAGGAAAAGAAAATGTAGAAGCGCAGAAACTGGGCCTTTAAAGCCTTGAATGCAAGTACAGGCTTGATAATTCAAACACGTAGGATTTTGGTTGACATCTTAATATATTGCCTGGCTCTGTCCTACATTTTTTTAATTTTTTTATTTATTTAACATTTATGCACACACAAAGCGAATACAAAAAACATACAATGGATGTTGAAAAGTTAGTACATTGGTACTGCTTATTTCTATAAGAAATTTCTCCCAGCAGACCGGCGAGAGGAGATCGTGACACATAAGAAAATATGTGTAATTGTGTGTACAGTAATTGGAGAGAAAAAGTATAAGTACACACACACGCTTATCATTATAAAATGTGCAGGTTTTGACTGAAACTTTATTAGCTGACTCGGCAAACTTTGTACCGCCAATTATTTTCCGCCCGCGTGGCGTCACATCATTTTCCCGCTGCACCCTCTACTATATTATACATGTATTATACATATAAACCTTCCTCTTGAATTACTCTATCTATTAAAAGATGCCACATCAAAATCCGTAGCCTGACACAGAAAGCGACTTTGCTTTATAGTATGTAGTGATTTATACATGTATTATACATATAAACATTCCTCTTGAATTACTCTATCTATTAAAAGATACCGCATCAAAATCTGTAGCCTAGTTTTATTGATATAAGCATATATAGGGAACAGGTAAACTCAGAAAGCGACTTTGCTTTAAACTATGTAGTAGGTAATTTCATTTGGATCCCAAACTAAAATAGCAAAAAATCATGCAACTAAGATAACAGTAATATTATTACAGTTAGGCTTTTTTAAAACCACCGTATTATCATTATAATGTATCAAGATTAAACTATTACGGTACCTCATCATGGCCTGATTCATCTCACACATTGTAATTATATTAAAATGGCGTTCCTGGATACATATATTAACGTCCCAGTAAATTCCCAGTTGAATTTGATATGCAATGTAGGTAATATTGTGTGTACCACTTTACGATCAGGTAGAAGAAGCTCATGAAGTTTGTAAGAACTGAAATAGATGGTGAGCTGTTGTCCCTGCCCACCCAGGAGAGGTAAAGTCGTGAGTATGTATATGTTAGTACCAAAAAAGCCGCGGTAGCCTAGTGGTATGGGTAATGGACTGCTGAGACGAGGTCTCGGGTTCGATCCCAGGTTTACCATGGCACACACCAATGACTTTTCGACGCTTTTCGAAGTTATGTGTGTATTTATCGCAGGTTTATAAGTGCCCGGTTAATGGCAATAGGCTCGCCACCTACATTGGGACCTAAACATAAACTGGCGAAATGTGGGTGCTAGCACCTCTGCCTACCCCTTCGGGGAATATAGGCGTGAGTTTATGTTATGTTATGTAGTACCAAAATCATCATTAGCGGAATGAAACCCTCGGGGAAATATATCAATCCAATTCGCATTTGAACAATTTTTTATGCGTTAAGGTGCGTATCCGAGGAAAAGGCTGGTCATAGGTCTATTACTAGGGTACTACACTACTGCCAGTGGGGACTCCGTTTGACTGGACGGGTGATCAGCCCTTCTATATGGGGCCATTTCACCCAAACCCCCTATAACGACTGCCATACATGTTCGTATGACAACCGGGACCGACAGCTTAACGTGCTCTCCGAGGCGCAACCAGATCAATGCAAATACTCATATTCATGCTTACAAATATTTGCACTGAGCGGGGATCTAACCCGCGCCTCCTGCGTAGCCGATGCCACATAGGCTGTTACCATTGAACCTCTCTACTGGGTATTTTGAAAGATTTATTAAAAAAAAACAATCAATATAAATAATTGATCAATCAATTGTTAATCGAACTCTTGCCGTCGATTAATCAAACTTACTATAGCAATCGATTAACATCTATCGATGGGATTAATCGACGATCGATCAACTGGCGTGACAACATAAAAATACCTTTGATTTTATGTCAAATATCTACATTTTTATATATCGTTGCCTTCATATTGTTTGACTCAGAAATACCTGCGTCAAAGTCTATTTTGTAACAACAAGCGAACAATTAGAAAAACTAATTACGCTGCGCGCCCAAAATAACGTATGAACATTCACAAAATGGCGCAACATGTAGGTATGTTTCAACAATATAAAAACAGCTGTGCACCGAATTTGGGAGCAACCTAGATAATAATTATGTACTCGTATCTAGGTGGAGTAGGTGGTACTCGCAACGCATCTCGAAGTGCAATACAAGGTGAGATGTTTTTCATGTCGCGAGTCGCTTTTGCGGGGTCCAACCTCAATTCATGCCCTATTTTGTATTAGCATTTTTAAGTTCTACAGGATTCATTTGGGATATTAAAGGCATAATTAGGAAATAAAATACGCAAGCCAGTTCGATGGTTGCTATAGAAAGTTGTTTTTTGCTCTTCAATTATTAATAGTATTGCCAGAAACACATCCAGTTTATTCTACTAAATTTCTACAAATAATGTTTATATGTTCTTTGTGCCCCTCCACTTAATAATACCTGTGGCTGTGGGCTAGGTTTTTCATCTTTTTCAACCTTCGGTCACTTTTCGATATAATTACATTAGTTACAGACAATGTTGTATGTTGAAAACCTTGTTACGAGAATCCATTCTAATATTATAAATGCGAAAGTAACTGTCTGTATGTTACCCTTTCACACCTAAGCCACTAAACCGATTTTGATGAAATTTGGTATAGGGTTCGATTAGACCATGAGAAAGGACCTAGACTATGTTGGTCGCGATAACCGACATCCACGCGGGCTGAACCGCGGGCAAAAGCTATTGATTATATGTTTACTTTTCATTTCACGAATTTCACGAAACCGGGACAATTCTATCTGTTTTATCCAACATTTTGCTAAGGAATGCTTCTTATTCTGGGTAGCCAAAGCAAAAAAAACAAAGACCCTTACCAAATTTGCGATCCTTCTTAATGATATGCTCCTCAGCATCAGGCGCTGGCGTGAAGATCTTGTTGAGGTCCACCTCCTTCTCGCCCACGATCACTGGCTTGTTCTCCATGTCCTCCTGGAAACATGACGGTGGATGATGAGACCTAAAACTTTGAAATTATGACAGGGATGAACTATAAGTATAGTTTAAACGCTCTAAAATACTGTGTTGTTTTATTATTTACAATGGTCTCGAGGCTTTCGCCTGAAAAATGTTTTTAGAGTGCTTCCATTCTGTACCCACAAAACTCTACCCACAAGCTAAAAAAATAATAAATATTCCATCTTCTACCTCTTGTAAAAGTTCTTTCCAAAGTCTACCTTAACGTATTGTAGCTAGGCAATTGTTTATGATGTAAGTATAGTAAACTATTCATTATAATATTAGAACACATTTAGCTTTGCTAACCATACTTTGGTTAGTACTATGAAGTAGGACGAAACATGAATCAAATTTAATATGGGGCAAAAGAAGAATTCTTTAGAATGTAGGACGAAAAAATGGGGCCAATGTGGAACAAATCACAAATCATAAAATCGCGTGTGATGAATGCCACACAGGATCATCTCAAGTTCTCAACGTTGTGAGGGTGTTCAGCATTATCTACTGAATGTCATTTCCTTATGGCTTATTTTCCATGAAGGGGTGCAAAGGTAATGCCTTATTGGGCCACCTTATACCCCTGCGTACGAGATCTCACCTTAAAACCCGATATAACCGTCCCACCGATGGCAGAGGGGTATCAGTGTGACTTAAAAATGCGTTATTAAGGTAGAAAATTACAAGGGTTCCATAAATACGTGAGGCGTTTTTGGAGGTTTACCTACAGTAAAAACATGTGCTCCTTTAAGATCACTCTGATCACTGATGTAGCCACTCTTAAACATTTTTATTTGCGCACAGAAGTTCACTGCGCGCCATATTTTTGGAACAATTTCTAACTTTAATCTATGGGCGGGTTTTAGTAATAAATAGTTTAAATTTTTGTATCGGGAATGTTGATGATGCATCTAACAATCAATTATGTATATGGGTATGTATAATGTGGTATCGTATTGTGATTAGATTACATTGCGACCAGTCTGTTAGGTCTTTCAACGTGTAAATCAAACTAAAAAAACAATTAGTCACATTGTATAGAATCACATTTAATATTTTGAACTAATACGTACTTTACCTATTTGTATATAGGTCCAAATAAAAATTATGGTTTGTAATCACGGTTAGTTCTTCAACTTCATTTTAGAATTGCGAACAATTGAAACCAAATGGTAATGAATACTTTTTGGTATTTTCATTGATGGAATAAAAGTAATTGCAACACTAATCGATCGATCGTCGATGGCTGGTAGAACGGACGGACTAACCTACGTCGACGTTCAATCAATTATCGATTATAACTGATCAGTTATCAATTAAATGTTTATCGAAATCTTGCCGTTTTGATTAGCAAAAGCTATCATTATCGATGGTATTGATCGACAGTCATCAATCGATGAAATCAAACACAGAAAGCCTTTAATTTTGTATTTCGACGGATATACTTATTCACATTATGGCAATGTGTTGAAAGGAAGAAGCAAATTCAATTAAACAAATTAAAATATTGTATCTACTACCATTATAATAGATTTAGATTTTAGACTCTGGCCAATGAAAGATGGCGATAAAAGTTGGCGCCAAATTTGAAAAACCAACAGGTTGCAACACTGACTAGACTCTGGCCATGTACCATAATAGGGCTAGTCTTCATGCATGCCTTATAGGAAAAAGATTCTAGTATCGACTCCGTTATTTCGGTGTAAATTCAGTGTGGCAACGTGTTGATTTTTTAAATCTGTTGCCAACTCTTTGCGCCAGGCCAGAGTCTTTCAAGCAATATCGTTAGGGAAGTAACAAATTATTTAAAGTGTTAGTAACTGGAAACGGCGAAATATATTATGTTAGACAGACAGATAAAGCGGAGGCATGTGACAATACAAAAAGAAATAAATAAAACTCAAGGTTAACAATATCACCCAATTCAATGTTAACAATTCAATTACCAAATAATGTTAAAAATAATTACCAAAATGTTAATTTAAAAATAAATGATGCCTAATTAAAATAAAGACTGACGAAATTTTTAAATGCACAAAATTAAATTCATGATAATATTTACACTGATTACAAAATAATCTAATAGGTCCGGTTTGGGACCGGTTTATGGTGAATCTTACAGTGAGACACTCCGGTGGCTCCAATGCCTCTGGTTCTTGGGCCAAGTCTCCATCATTCTGTGTAATTAATTTTCGTAATTTCATTGTCAAATTAATAAATAATATTTACACTAATTACAAAATAAACTAATGGGTCCGGATTCTGACCGGTTTTATGGTGAACCTTACAGTGAGACACTCCGATGGCTCCAATGCCTCCGGTTCTTGTGCCAAGTCTCCATCATTCTGTGTAATTAATTTTCAGAATTTCATTGTCAAATTCATAAATAATATTTATACTGATTACAAAAAGAACTAATGAATCCGGTTTGGGACCGGTTTTGTGGTGAACCTTACAGTGAGACACTCCGATGGCTCCAATGCCTCTGGTTCTTGAGCCAAGTCTCCATCATTCTGTGTAATTAATTTTCAGAATTTCATTGTCAAATTCATAAATAATATTTATACTGATTACAAAAAGAACTAATGAATCCGCTTTGGGACCGGTTTAGTGGTGAACCTTACAGTGAGACACTCCGATGGCTCCAATGCCTCTGGTTCTTGAGCCAAGTCTCCATCATTCTGTGTAATTAATTCTCAGAATTTCATTGTCAAATTCATAAATAATATTTATACTGATTACAAAAAGAACTAATGGATCCGGTTTGGGACCGGTTTTGTGGTAAACCTTAAAGTGAGACACTACAGTGGCTCCAATGGGTCTTGGGCCAAGTCTCTATAATTCTGTGTAATTATTATTGTTATAATGTAATGTATTTTTAATTTACCTAGCGTTCTTTACATCTTCATTCATTGTTAGTTTTTGTAGCTTTTAACATTAGATATTGGTGTACTAAACAGTGTAAATTAAATTCTTACTATTTTTTATTTGGGAGTCATTCTATATTTTTGTATCTTTTATTTTCATGAAACGATTTATTAGTCCTTCTATATTTTTGAGAAAAATGACAATGACAAGAAAAATTACTGAGACCAAAAGAATTACTTAGAGAATTTTTATTAAAATATCGAGCTCAGTGCTCATTTGAAAAATTAAAAAATGGCAGCCGATCAACTAACTTTACTACTACTACTATCTACTAAGTATTTATCGGTAGACAAAATACCATTATGCGTCTTTTTGTCTTTCTGGAATGTTTTCGGTTAAGCTCTGAAGTGGCTGATCGCATTTTAACCTATCCTTTAACCATCGAGAAGGAAATGATAGCGGAGTTGTTGCAAGGCAATCGAGTCGCGTGCCATCCAAACGTCAAATGGACTCAATCGGTAGGAACGTTTTACCTAAGAAGCCCTTCGACTTTTGACACCCCGCGCGTCTCTCTTCCCACCCGCATTCGGCGCGCGTTTTTATTAGGAGAAATAGCAATGGGGCATCTCCGCTACTTAATCATATTCTGTCCTCCGTGCCTTTAACCAAATCTTTTTCACTGACAGATAGCTTTTTTTCTTTTTTTTTCGTGCGGAAATCCCCTCGGATACAGATAGCTGATGTTATAAAGCGTAACTTAGACTACTTTAACGTAGAAAAAGTATGAGGGATCTACAAATAAAAACAACTAAAGAGTCCACGTAAACGAAGTCGCGGGTACAAATAAGTAAGTTATAAATAATCCGTATTGAATGTAGTGAACGCAACTATTATACCGACATTGCCAAAGTATGTTTATTGGCACTTTGAGTATGTAGGTTTTGAAATACGTACGTATTAAACTATTCTTTTCTGTTGCCAGAATATTATTTATAATAAATAAATAAAAATAAAAAAATACCGCAAATCTATGGTAGCCTAGTGGTTTGGGTAATGGACTGCTGAGACGAGGTCTCGGGTTCGATCCCAGGTTTACCATGGCACACACCAATGACTTTTCGATGCTTTTCGAAGTTATGTGTGTATTTATCGCAGGTTTATAAGTGCCCGGTTAATGGCAATAAGCTCGCCACCTATTACATTGGGACCTAAACATAAACTGGCGAAATACAGGCGTGAGTTTATGTTATGTTTATGTTATGTTATGTAGTATATTATTTAAATATATCGTTACGTTTAGATAGCTTACATAAAGTTTTAGCTAGTAAATAATTTCAGCTAGATTTAATATCCAGACTAATCATCTGTCTAACCTTGTCCCAATTGGGTATTATCCTATAGTTAAAATAAATTATCTATCCGATTAAGAATGGTAAAAGAGCGGTAAAAATTGCGTCGGTTCTTATTTTATAGTTTTTATTTATTTTTAATCGTCCACCCAACCTATAATAGTATAGCTCGTGCGAGTTAACATGGCACCTGCCTCGAAGACACCCTCCTCCCGCTTCCCCGCGCGCGACCCCGCTCTCGCCGTGCGAGGCTAGTAGCGTCAGCGTACACGCCTCCCGCTCCCCCGCGCAAAGCCCCGAGCCAGGTGCCATGTTAACTCGCACGAGTTGTTGTAACTGATTTGACTATTAAATTTTACGACGTCACTAAATCTTTTTTCATACAAGTTACCTTAACTTATCGTTTTGACGTTTAGTAAAAATAACTAATTTGTCTAGTCAGTAGAATAGCCATCTCAATTGTTTGGGTCGACTCAATAATGTCATTCTTCTTCATACATTCTTCTTAGATTCTCTTCTCTCCTTTCCTAGTCATATCCTCTTTCACTTATTCCATTCATTATTGTAAAACTTTAAACCTACTACTATTTTAAAACGTAATATTTCTACACCTATTATGGTAGAAAATGTATGACCACCTGTAATAACTTAAAGACATCATTGTACATCATATTCTTTGAAATAAATCATTCATTCATTCATTCATTCAGCTCTCCGCTCTAAAGCCCTCTTCCAGAAAATTAGATTATACAAACACATTCATTCATTTGCCTGAGTTGAAATGGCAATCGATGCCTTTTATGTTATAAGCATTCTTTATGGAAGCATTTATGAAAATTAAACCTCCAATAAAATGTTAGGCTATCCCAAGCTACGCTGCGAACAAGCCACTAGCTCAAGAAAACGAAGATAGAATCAGACATAGTGTTATAAAATAATTAACATCTGGGTTAATATATTACCAATATAAGCCTAGTGGTATGGGTAATGGACTGCTGAGACGAGGTCTTGGGTTCGATCCCAGGTTTACCATGGCACACACCAATGACTTTTCGATGCTTTTCGAAGTTATGTGTGTATTTATCGCAGGTTTATAAGTGCCCGGTTAATGGCAATAGGCTCGCCACCTATTACATTGGGACCTAAACATAAACTGGCGAAATGTGGGTGCTACCACCTCTGCCTACCCCTTCGGGGAATACAGGCGTGAGTTTATGTTATGTTATGTTATGTTATTTATAAGCTTCCAGAATGATAGTACTAAAATAAAACTTATCTAAAACAATAATTAAAGCTTCCGCGAACTAAATAACATTGATGTAACCATTTTTTTCTGTTTATTTTTTCATGTGGAGATCGCGGGATTTAATCGATTTTCCACTTATTATCTATTTAGATAGAGTGTAAAATTGATTGGTGAATATTTTGACGTTTACAGTTAAGGTCGGGGAATAAGTGGAGTTGGCTCCGCGCCAAATCGCCGCTGCCAGCTACAAACACTATGAAAAATTGTAGCAGACGGATTTTTCAACGAATCGAGGCCAATGCGTTTGGAAACTCAGTATATTTGTTTGAGATTAGTACCGAGATATTGATGGATATAAAATGTATAAAACAGGGAATATAAAGAGAAGAAAAGTATGTGCTGTACTTAATTGTTTTTTGGAATACGAATTATTTTTATTTTTAACAAATCTTTTGTTTGATAAATAGGGTCGGGTGCTTTTAATAGTTTAAACTTTAGAAGCCAGTTTCTAAGTCAACTGATGATTAGTCATTGTACATAAAGTACAACTGGCAAAACTAATAACATTTCCAATAACTGTTTACCAAATAATAATTACAACAGATATCATAGTTGTGGTAGTAGGTTCGAGGAAACATTTACACCGTCATGAAATCTAAGAAAACCTAACGCAAACCAGATTTCATGGTTTAATAATTGAAGGCCCTGGATCTGGTCCTGGCCCTGGTCTTGGAAGGTGAAATCCTCTTTTTACATTTTTTTATACCACTTAGGTGGCAGACAGCACACGGCCCACCTGATGGAAAGTGGTTACCGCGGCCTATGGACGTATGCAACACCAGGGGGGTTACACCCGTGCTGCCTACGCTGGAGAAACCATCTAATGCCCTTCTTGAAGAACCCCATATTGTAGTCGCTTGGGAAAACCACGGCAGGGTGTTCATTCCACAGCTTGAGAGAACGTGGGATGAAGTGCGCACCGTTTTCGGCGATAACGTAAGCATACAAAGTGAAAGATGTCAATAAATGGATTATTATGAAATTCTCAAACTAAAGATAAGTACCTACTCGAGTGCATGACCCGGCCTTACAGGCAAGTGTTGCCAATTTAATAACACAGAAATAAATTATAACAAATGAAATGTCATCGTCTTGGCATTCTATAATTCACTCGTGCCTGTCTCTTTCAAAACAACAAAATATATTTTTTACTAGCTGTGCCCGCGACTTCGTCCGCGTGGAATGTACTTAATAAAAAAAAATCAGTGTTTTTTTTTTTTTAGCCTACGTTACTCCTTATTACATAAGCTATCTGCCAGTGAAAGTCCCGTCCAAATCGGTCCAGCCGTTCCAGAGATTAGCCAAAACAAACAGACAGACAGACAGACAGACAGACAAAAAATTTAATGCATGTAGTAGAAAGCGGTTATTTTAATATTACAAACAGACACTCCAATTTTATTTATTTGTATAGATGTATAGATACCACTGGCAGAAAAGCACACGGCCTAGCTATTGGAAAGTGGTAAAATATACAATTTATTTATTAAAAGAGTGACAAAAAAAATATTGAAAATTTTGTTACAATTTTATAATTATGGCACGTCAACATGGATCATAAGTTAAAAGAGAAGTGAGACGATGATATGACTAGAAAGGCAGTGATTAAGGAGAAGACATCTGACAGGAATGAATGGAAGTGCGCCGACCACAAACAAATGGGTCATGGGCAGGCCATGATGATGACACTAAAGGTGAAGAGTCTGGAATAATCTATCTATATATATACAAAAATGAACCCCTATTTCCCTTGGTCACGCCATCACGCGTGAACGGCTGGACCGATTTCGCTAATTCTTTTTTTGTTGTGTTCTTTATTGTTAGGAGAAGGTTCTTATGAAAGAATAAATTAAGAAAATTGCGCGGAAAATTAGAAAATTTAAGAATACATAACCACCATATAAAATAGCTGATCCGACATACGCTTTGTCTAAAATTTGAATTTGGAATACGAATTCGAAAAAAAATGTGTTTATTATTCTAATACTGCTGTATGATATTCTTCTATGTTAACTGACGTTTGATATAGAATTGACATAATGCGTACAAATATCGTCCGAGGGTGATTAGTAGACATTCTTCTGAATTAACAAAATGCCCAATGCTTGGGCCGCGAAAATATTTATGGTGGCTATTTTTTTATTTAGGTCGAAAAATTGATGGTTTATGGTAGATTTCGTAGGTGTAAGTATGGGCCCCGGTGACCTATTATTGTCGGGAGCTCAGTGGGCGTATGGGGCCCGAATCGAAATGCTCTCCGTTTCCAATATAATTAGGAGCATTTGATACAGCTAATTGATTCTAATTTCTAAGGCGAAACGAAGTTTGCCGGGACAGCTAGTATAATATAAAAGAAAGTCGTGTTAGTTACACTATTTATAACTTAAGAACGGCTGTACTGATTTGGCTGAAAATTGGTGAGGATGTAGCTTAGAACCAGGAGACGGACAGGATACTTTTCACCCGTTCGACCTTTACCCGGGTATAGGTTTCTGTGGGTCAAGATCACGGAATCAGTATTTCTGTGACCCTGGTGCATTTGCATGAAGTACTAGGCTCACAGACGGGAGCGCCTTATTTCGTAGAAAGAAATTTCATAGAATTACATTTTACAGAAAATGTTTCATATAATATTTGGTTCTTATATTTTTATTTCGAATATTATTGTTTCAAAGACAATTTACCACAATGAATCACTTTTCACAGAAACACAATTTAATGAATTTTTTTTCACATATTTTTGTTTAACATACTTATCAAACTGTAGAATTATTATTTAAGGAATCTTAAAAACAACCACTAACCACCATCTATTTCAAACAGTAAAATTTAGATACATTTTTTTCCCGATTGCTTGTAGTAATTTAATTAGATAATACCCCGACTCGGATAGGTTAGGTTAGAACCTTAGCCTTCGTGGTTATTTTTTTTTAAACCACCCAGAAAATATCTTTGCGCAAATAAGTTTTATATGACATAACCAATATAAGAAAGAAGAATATTTGATTTGTTATTCTATGAAATGATTATTCTAACATTAAAATTTATGTGAAACAAAAGTCAATGATTTAAAAATCTTTAAAGTAAGTATTATGTATATTGATTATTCTATGAAACGAAATTATGCGAAACATTTTCTGCAAAACGAAATTATATGAAACTTTTGTCTATAAAACAACGCACACCCCTCACAGACACTTTAAAGAACTTTATCTGGGTCGCAGAAACAGGAGCAGTGTGTCCTATACCTTTCTATTCTAAACTTAACGCGGGCAAAAGTTAGTAATTCTACACATATAAAGGGGTCCTTCACTTTGAGAGCCTCTTCATATTCTTTCCACCCATCAATCGATTATCGATCGATGCTGTCGTGCCGATCAGTGTTAATTGAACGCGAGCTCCGACTATGGTGGGCAATAAAGAGCGGGGAAGGACAAGTCAATCTACTAACACTATGTGTTATTGAACAAATTCACCACATTCTCAAAGATTGGACATTCTGGGAATTGGACATTTTGAGAATTGGACATTCAGGGAATTGGACATTTTGAGTATTGGACATTTTGGCATTTGGACATTTTGACACCGTTGGACATTTTGCCCCTGAACGTCATCCCGTTTCATCCCGCATGTAGGTACTAGAATCTATCAATTCACGTTAGATAATCAATACTAAAGTAAAGCCAACGAGACGAGAGAAAAAAGGTAAACAAAGCTACCATTACTGAGTTACGTTGTGATATCTAGCGATTATTGTCTCTATCCTTGTCGCACATTTCACACGTACGCGACAATGGCCGAGCGACAGCTGTCGTTGCGTGTTTCGTAGCAGGAAAGCTGTCAGCTAAGCGGGTCTAAACTGTCAGATCCGCCATCCTATGAGCAATTTCATTCCTGTCTGGAATGCGCTTGAAGTGATAAATGTTTGGAACCGCTGAAACTTTGTTTACCTTTTTTCTCTCGCTTCGTTGGCCTTACTTTACTGTTGATCTCTCTCTCTGTGGCGTGGCGGTAGTGAACGCGGCCGCTACGCAGGAGGCGCGGGTTTGACCCCAGCTCAGTGCAAATATTTGTATACATGAATAATAAAAAATAAGGGTATTTGCCTTGGTCTTACGTACATCGGAGAGCACGTTAAGCCGTCGGTCCCGGTTGCCACAGGAACATTTATGATAGTCGTTACGGGTAGTTCGAGCACTAAAAAGTCCAACAAGATTTTTTTATAGCATTTACTAGCTGTCCCGGCGAACTTCGTACCGCCAATTTTTTCCTACCCTCGTGGCGTCAGATCCCGTTCCCGCTGCACCATTTAAGGGGATGAAAAATAGATAATAATTAAATGACGATTGATCATTTTTCTACCGGAAAGAAAAAATGATTAAATTACTAAAATGGCTATTAAAAAATAAGGGTTGATCGTAGAAGGGTGAAAATTGAGGATTGTATGTATTTTTGTATGTTGTATCATTAAAAAATAGAAATTAAAAATTTTGTCTAAAAAATAAAAAATAAAAATTTAGGGGTGGACCCCCTAACATTTAGGGGGATGAAAAATAGATGTTGGCCGATTCTCAGACCTACTCAATATGCTCACAAAATTTCATCAAAATCGGTCAAGCCGTTTCGGAGGAGTATAGCAACAAAAACTGTGACACGAGAATTTTATATATTAGATTATGCTTTTTTTTTAATAGGTATGCTATTTATTTTCCATGGATTTTTATGCCAATGGGTTATGTACCTGGAGTACTACTAGGGGGTTTCAGCTTCGGGAGCGTTTCCCTTACACCCGGTATAAAACACCGAAGTATAGGGATATGTCCAACAACCTCACCTTCGACTTTTCACTTCGATCCACAGACGGCGTGCGTCTTAATCGGTTCGAGTCCGACATAACCTCCCCCAGCGGTTCCGGCAGGGGAATCCGCGGGGATTTTCCACACATAAAAAAAGGGATCGACATTTAATATACATCAGATGACATTCCAATAGGCGGTCACTCAATCAATTGACAAATTAGTTAGCTAACTGACTAATTAATTACCGAACGGTGAGCTCAACAGACAACGAACGCTTTCTCACGTTAGCACAACAGGAATTTCGCTCAAACTGGGATTTACCCGAAGGGAAAATGGGCCAGAATCTCACATCCAGCCTACCACAGCGACCCTCAGTCGGTGTGCAGTTTTAGTCGGTTTTAGTCCGACATAACCTCTCCTTCCAGCTCCGGCAGGGGAGGTATCCGAGGGAATTACCGCACGAAAAAAAAAAAGGAAATTTACGTAAAAAGATTATTACTCAAATTACTATAAAATTGTGAAATAACCTGCCCCTGTTTTCTTAAGGAACTACAATATGCGTTGTATTTTTCCAATTTATGAGTTGCAAACTGTGGCGTACGTGTAATACTGAAGGTAACTATTACCACAATCTACTAATACCACCACCACAGTCAGTCACCTAATAGTCAGGGAAATTTGAATGAATTTTTACAGCATTAAGTATGCTAACTATACAAATCGAATACATAGGGAAAAAGAAGAATCATCTCGGGCGGGACTCGAACCCGCAGTCTTTCCCTTACAGGGGGAACGCCTGACCAATTCGGCTACCGAGACACGCCCGATGTGATTCAAATTTCCCATCTTATACGTCTTTAAGGCGATGTTGGAGTCATCTATCGATTTTCTTACGAACTATTCCCCCTGTAAGGGAAAGACTGCGGGTTCGAGTCCCGCTTAAGATGATTCTTCTTTTTCCGTATGTATTCGAGTCAGGGAAAAGTTTTATTTTTCGCAATATATTATAGGTATCTACTACATCAAGGAAAATGAATCTGAATGACTCGAACCCGTGATCTTTCCTTTACAGGGGGAATGCCTTAACCAACTTGGGCGTGTCTCAGTGGTCTAGTTGGTAAAGGCATTCCTCGCCTGAGAGGTTAATTTTCCTGATGTATTCCATCCAGCCGGGGTGCGAGGGATATGTCGATGACAACCTCACCTCCGACCTAGCACCACGACACACCGTCGGCGTGCGGTTTTAGTCGGTTCGAGTCCGACATAACCTTCCGGCTCCGCCAGGGGGGTATCCGTGGGGATTTCAGCACGAAAAAAAAGGATGTATTCGATTTATATAGTTAGCATAGGTACTAAACGCTCTAAAAGCGCGTGTTTCGTGACCAGATTGCGCGAAACGCACACCTTTCTTTGGCAGTCGGGTAATAAGTGTCGTTAAAACTTTTGGTCTTAATTTTTTCCGTCTTTCGTAACGCGCGATAAGGGACTTCATTCTAATAATATAGGTACAGTCATCATCAGAAAGATGTTAAAGAACAAAGTGCCCAAAATGAAAATGAAAATGAAAAATATTTTATTGTCAATAAGGTTTCTTAACAAAGTGTCCGTTGGCCCCACACTAGGCAAGCCTGTGCTGTGGGTACCTCTTACGATTACACAAGTTACATTTGCTTGGTCGACAATATTACTCTTATAAAAAATATATTTTTTTTTACGTTCATGCGTGTGTGTGTATGTGAGCGTGTGTATCTGTGTGCACTTGTGTGTGTGCGTGGGTGTGTGTATATGTGTGCGCGTGTTTGTGTTCGTGTTAATATATACAAAGAAATACAAATGAGTCTAGACGGATATAAAGAGAAGGAAAATTTGGAATGATTCAAGTGGTGCTCAATAGCTCAGTTGGCAGAGCAGTCGCCCTGTAAGCGAAAGGTCGTGAGTTCGAGTCTCACTTGAGCATTTCATTTTTTCCAATGTTTTTCGAAATACAAATGATCTTAATTTCGCTTTTCTATACCCTTCCAGTTGACTGATTATTCTGATATTTAGATCGGACAATGATATAATTTAAATCAATAAAACAGTTTGATTTTCTCGATACGTGAGTTCGATACGAGAGGTGAAAGATCATTTTGAAACTTCGGCGTCAAGGTATTTCTGACTCTGCCTGTACCTACCTAAGCTGTGACCTGACAAAACGTTCATCATGCGAACTGCCATTTTGAATAGCTATAACTTAGGAGTCTTCGTAAAGATCGCGTGAGGAACTCACGCATCCGCGGCAGCCTTCATGTCCGTGACATCGCAGATAAAATGCAAGAGAGCCGCCTCCGCTTGTGCGGCCACGTCTTGCGGAAACCGCCCAGCTACGTGGGTAACAAATGCCTGGCAATGGCACCCCCACCCGGTCCAGGTAGAAGGGGTAGGCCCAAGAAGTGCTGGCTTGGCGTCGTGGAGGGTGACATGCGTGAAAACGGTCTCACTACCTTGGACGCCCAAGATCGTGCGAAGTGGAGGAGGAAGAGCCGGAAGGCGGACCCTGAGCTCCGAGGGCACCGTGGCCTCGGATGCAATCAGGACTAACGTCTTTATGTGGATGATGATGATAACTTAGGAGTCTTCAAAGACTAGGTTAGTTCTAGGTAAGCGTGCTCCACTATCGACCTCATCATCACTTACCAACAGGTGTGATAGTGGTCAATCGTGAGCCTATCAACCATTTTATTGTGTTGGTTCCTACTGGAGTAGAATAGGACCACCCCCTATCTTCATGTGGGTGTCGTAGAAGACCAGTAAGGGATAGGGCTGTTCTCCATCCGTCAGTAAACATACCACCCAAGAGAAAGGGCTCGCTAGACGGCAATAGGCTCGCCCCCTATTACGTTGTGGGACCATTATCATAATTGGCGAAATGTGGCACCTCTGCCTACCACTTTGGGGATTTCCAAACGTGAGTATATGAGTATATGTATGTATTTTCTAATAAATATACCACTTAGATGGGAAGCAAGCACACAGCCCACCTGATAGAAGATGGTTACCGTGGCGGAAGTATGCAACATTAGAGGCATCCCACTCGTGCTGCTAACCCTGCAGGAACCTGGCAATCTCACCTCCTGCAGCCAAGGACCCAAGACGGCGTGCGTTTCAGTCGGTTCGAGTCCGACATAACCGCCCCCACCGGCTCCGTGGGGGTGGAATCCGTGGGGATTTTTCGCACGATAAAAAAAAACCCTGCAGGAACCTTGTAAATGCCCTATTTAAAGAACCCATATTATAATCGCTTGATAAAACTCTTTTTATTTTATCTTAGTGTATAGTATATCTTGGAAGTCATTGGATGACACCAAATATTGAAAAACAAACGAACAGACAGACATAAAGGCTTATGTAACAAAAACAATATGTCTGACAAGCCGGTGAAATACAAACGATCAGAAATAGCTCAGAGGCCAAGTCCGAGTGCCGATTGACACGGGTTCGATGCCCGAGCCGAACTAATTTCGACTAATGCTATTCCTAGCCACTTAGTTCATAGCGTAAGTAATTGCTTTTGGAATCGGTTATTGAGGTTTAGCTGTAATCATGTAATCGTTCAAATGGTTTTAATGCCGACAATGTGCCGCGTGCAACGGGTTTGATGCTCTACAAGAGATCGGTATGGAAGTGGAACCTATAAGGACCTGTGATGCGTCATGCATGCGTCAGTCCGCACCTAGCAGTAGCACCTACCCGTTTTGGGCAAATAATAGGTACAGAGCTAATTTTGTGCAGATAAATTCCTCCAGATAACATCAGACAGATATATACAGCCCAGACTCAGCCTCAGATATAGGCTCGAGTCAAACTGCCCGGAATATTATGGCAATAGGCTCACTCCCTATTACGTGGGACCGACTACAATTATTGGTGAAATGTGGGTGTTAATTCACCTCTGCCTAACCCTCGGATAAAGGCGTGATTATATGTATGTATATAATTTCCACAAAAGCTAGCGTCAACGGCAAGTTCTGGTAAAAGGGGCAGGCCCATGAAGTCCTGGCTTGACGTCGTGGAGGGTGATATGCGTGCAAATGGTCTCACTACCATGGACACCCAAGAACTTGCTAAGTAGAGGAGGAAGAGTCTAAAGGCGGACCCTGGGCTCCTAGGTTATCTCGACCTCGGATGCAATAATAAGGATAACGTCTATGTAGATGATGAATTTCCACAAAAGTTGTGCAATACTTTTCAAAATCCCCACGAATACACCAAGCTGGAGATGGTAGGGGTCGTGTTCGAACCGATTGAAACGCACGCTGTACTTATATGGGTCGTAGGTTATTTTTTCTTTTTTTTTATCGTGCGATAAATCCCCACGGAGCCGGTGGAGGTGGTTATGTCGGACTCGAACCGACTAAAACGCACACCTTCTTGGGTCCTTGGTTGCCGGAGGTGAGATTGCCAAAAGCATATCTCTCGTACCTCAACCGACCGAGGGCCATATTTTCGAGCAGCCCCACGAAATACACGAAAAGTGTATGGGGACCGCGGTGCTAACCGTACTAAACGGAGCAATACGCTTCGGCCGTCGTGGACTGGGGGCAGCAGTTGTCGGCTGCCCCATCGCGGCAGCCCAAAAGGTTGCCGATGGGCGGAGCCTCCTCATCGGAGGCTTCCAGAAGGTGCAGGTACGGCTCCTGCAGGCCCGACCGGCACGGTGCTTCCGGTGCCTGTCGGTGGGCCACGTGGGGGTGCAGTGCACGGCGGAGGTAACAGTCGGTGACCGTTGCTTCCACTGTGGCCAACCCGGTCATAAGGCCGGTAATTGCGAAGCTCCGCTGCATTGCATCAGGTGTGCAGCGGAGGGCAAGCCGGCCGACCACAGGGTTGGCGCCAAGGCCTGCACAGCGGGGAGGCCGAAGCCTGGAGGCAGGCGCTCCGTCTCCGGTTCGCGGCAGGGCGTGGAGATGGGCGTTCCATAATGGATCCTCAGCTCCGCGTCCTGCAGGCAAATGCGAACCACTGTGTCGATGCTCAGGCACTTCTGCTCCAGAGCATGGCACAGTGGGGCATTAATGTCGCCGCTGTCGCCGAGCCGTACATTCACCGGTTTCTCGGGCCTGCCTGGGAAATCGACCTGGACGGATCGGTGGCACTGGTGCACAACGCTGCTGCCGGCAGCCCCCCCCTTGTTGTCGTGACAAGGGGGCATGGCTGCATGGCGGCACTTATGGGGGAGATAGCGGTCGTGGCAGTATACTTCTCGCCGAACCGAGACCTAGTTGAGTACCAGCAGTGGCTGGATCAGCTGGGCGTCGTCGTCAATACCTGTTACCCTCACCCGGTTCTGGTGCTCGGGGACTTTAACGCCTGGTCTCTGAACTGGGGTTCCCGATGCACTAGACCGAGGGGCAGGGCAGTGGAGAGCTGGGCTGATAGTTTCAGCCTAGTTCTTCTGAATCGCGGGGCCGTCGCCACGTGCGTGAAGAGACGGGGCGACTCAATTGTGGACCTTTCGTTCGCGAGCGCCCCGCTCTCAGGCCGTGTGCAGAGCTGGCGTGTCCTTGAGGAGGTGGAGACAGCGTCGGATCATCTATACATTCGGTTCGACGTCTCTCCGCCCGCGGGTGCCACGCCGGTTACACCGGCTCCACGCGAGCCACGTTGGGTGCTTAAGCGACTGGATCGGGAGGTCCTCCTGGAGGCCGCCATCGTACAGGCCTGGGCCTCTGCGCCGGACAGGCCTGTCGACATAGACGATGAGGCGGCGTGGTTCCGGGAGGCCATGACACGTGTCTGCGACGCGGCTATGCCTAGGGCTCCGCCCTATAATCCGAGGCGTCAGGTCTACTGGTGGTCAGCGGACATCGCGAGGCTGCGACAGGCCTCCGTGATCGCTTTCCGCCGGTGGACCAGATTCCGAAGGAGGCGTAGCCGCCCCGCAGATACGGAGCCCCGAGAGGCGGAGCTTCATGCGGGGTACAGGGAGGCCAGAAAGGCCCTCCGAGTGGCGATAAGGCAGTCGAAGGCTGCAGCTCATAAAGAGCTGCTGGAGACGCTGGAGCGGGACCCATGGGGGCGGCCTTACCTTATGGTAAGGGGCAAGCTGCGCCCCCGGGCCCCACCGTTAACCCGGTGTCTCCAGCCGGAGCTGCTCGGAGGAGTCGTTGGCTCCCTGTTCCCAGCGCGGGCGGTGGAACATTTTCCACCGCAGATGACTCCGCCACCTAGGTCGCCTATGGCACCCAACGTGGATGACGACGACGTGCCCGAGGTCACTTGGGTAGAGCTAGAGCTGGCGGTGCTAAGGCTTAAGGCCAAGAACACCGCCCCGGGACCCGACGGCATTCCAGGCCGAGCGTGGGTCCTAGCTCTAGGCGAAGAAGACGCTCTCGAGCCCCGACTGAGAGGGTTTCTCAGCGCATGTTTGGAGCGAGGCCAGTTTCCGAAGTTGTGGAAGACGGGGAAACTGGTCCTCATCCGAAAGGCGGGACGCCCGGCGGACTCACCGTCCGCCTACAGGCCGATAGTGTTGCTCGACGAGGTGTGCAAGCTTTTTGAAAGAGTGATTGCAAAGCGCCTCGTCGAGCACCTATCCAGAGTGGGGCCTGACCTGGCGGATGGCCAGTATGGCTTCCGCCGGAGGCGCTCCACCGTGGATGCCATCATGCGCGTGGGGACTCTGGTGAAGGACGCCGTCGCTCGGGGCGAGGTGGTGCTGGCGGTGTCACTGGACATCGCCAACGCGTTTAACACCCTGCCCTGGAGCTGCATTAGGGAGGCGCTCGTGTATCACGAGGTGCCTCTCTACCTTCGCCGCATAGTCGGGGCGTATCTGTCGGAGAGAGCAGTCGTCTACCCAAGTGCGACCGGGCTCGGTCGGCGAGAGATGTCGTGCGGTGTTCCGCAGGGATCGGTCCTGGGACCGCTACTGTGGAACATCGGTTACGACTGGGTGCTTCGCGGTGAGTTCGCGGACGGTGCCGCCGTCACTTGTTATGCGGACGACACGCTGGTGACGGCGTGCGGAGCTACATACCGCGAAGCGACCCTGAAGGCCACGACCGCGGTTGCCCAAGTCGTGGAGCGGATTCGGCGGCTGGGTCTCGAGGTGGCTCTGCATAAAACCGAGGCCATGTTCTTTCATGGACCTCGGCGCGTGCCACCGGAGGATTCCAGCCTCATAGTGGGAGACATTTCTATCGGCATCAAGGCCCAGATGAAATATCTGGGGCTCGTGCTTGACGGCCGGTGGAACTTCGGGGAGCATCTCCGAAGACTGGCCCCCAAATTGAAGGACACAGCTGCCGCTTTGGGGCGGCTGCTGCCCAACATGAGGGGGCCGGATGACTCCTGCAGGAGACTCTATGCGGGAGTCGTGCGGTCCATGGCCCTATATGGGTGCCCAATATAGGCGGACACCCTGACGGTTCACAATGCGCGTCTGCTGCGTGGACCGCAGCGTGCAATGGCCAGCAGGGCCATTAGGGGGTACCGCACGATATCCTTCGAGGCGGCGAGTCTCCTTGCCGGATCCCTACCGTGGAACCTGGATGCGAGAGCCCTTTCGATGCTATATCGGTATCGTAAGGAGGCGCGGGAGCAGGGACGGGAACCCGAGCCCGAAGAAATTCGGGCCGTGAGGTCTCAGCTCCACAGGGACATGGTAGCGGAATGGGAGCTACGACTTGGGCGACCAAGCGCAGGGCACGCCGTTATAGCGGCGGTAAGACCCATCATGGAGGAATGGCTAGAGAGGCCACACGGCAGCCTCTCGTACCGGCTGACGCAGGTGATTACCGGACACGGGTGTTTCGGGAGTTACCTGTGTCGGATCCGGAAGGAGCCAACGTCCGAGTGCCATCACTGTGATGCGAGCGAGGACACAGAGCTGCACACGCTGACCGAGTGCCCGGCGTGGGACACGCCGAGGCGGGTCCTAGTGGCGGCTCTAGGGGTGGGAGTCCTCACACTCGTCACATTGCTCACAGCGATGGTACGATGCGCAAACGCTTGGGGTACGGCCGCCTCCTTCTGCGAGCAAGTAATGCTCGAGAAGGAGGCGGCCGGTCGGGTCCGGACCAGACTCCGGGCCCGGGAAGCCCGTGCAGAGCGAAGGCGAACCGGACGTCGGAGGTCGCAGAACGACCTCCGTCCTCCATGAGCGCTGGCCTGGGGGTGACTGGTAGAGCCGCCTGTCACCCTAGCAGAAGCAGGCCGCGGCGGCGGCGCAAAGTGCGCCTCCCCGTAACCGGGGCTAGATGGGGACATTTTGGTCCCCACAACCCGAAGGGGGCCATCTCGAAAGAGATGGTCCTGGGTCTGTCGGGGTGCGAGAGATATGCTTTTGGCAATCTCACCTCCGGCAACCAAGGACCCAAGATGGCGTGCGTTTTAGTCGGTTCGAGTCCGACATAATCACCTCCACCGGCTCTGTGGAGGTGGTATCCGTGGGGATTTATCGCACGATAAAAAAAAAAAAAAAAAAAAACCGTACTAAATTGAACTAACATCTCAAATTATGGTGATGACGTTAATGAAATCAGTATTACCGGTCTACCGTTATTACTTCACAACTATGACGTAACTAACATCTACCGGGTGTAAGGGGAACGCCTCCGAAGCCGAAAAACCCTAGTAGTACTCCAAGTGCAAAATTCAAAAAAATTCGAAATTATTTTTTTTTATTCTAATATTTTTTTTATGCTAATGTGTTATGTACATGGAGTACTTCTTAGGTTAACTAATCTTGATGCAATAGTATGGAGCGTTCCCCTTACGCCCGGTATAAGGAAGGACGTTCTTCTTTTAAAGACTTGGCACTTGGATTAATGTAGGCGGTCATCCATCCACGTTAAACATAGATCCTTACTCAATGCGTGCTATGGCACTCCTACGCAGCGTGAGGTATCGATCTATTCTTGATAAAGATCTACAACAAAGAATTTAGTAGCCGATTGTGACGTCAAATCGATCATCATCACCTTCATTTTGTATTTTATGTTTTGTTTATTGTTTTATGAAAGGTATACTAGATGTAGCGGCTCCGTTTGCGTGGATATGACGAGTAAACATGGCCTATGGTCTAAATTTTTAACTCTCGCGTTCCATGATATACAGTTTGTTTACATACACTGTGAGTGTGGTATGTGACGGTACATGGCGAAAACAAAATATGGAGTAAGTGCGGGTAGATGAAGAACCTACTACCTCACGGACTCGAAGACGGCGGGCTTGCACTACTGAGCCAGTCAGCCTGCCTGTGACCACGGCTGGTGTAACCTGGACGAAACGTCAGGCAAATGCAATATACGTACGTGGTCGCGTTAATTTTCGTTATTATTATTGTATAGCATGTGGTGTTATTTTCGAAAATGACGAAACTTTATACAAACTTTCATCTGCTTTTTTGAACCCTTTCACAAGTCTTTGCAAAGGTAATCTTTGTTTTTCTAAGCTCTAGCACTCTAGTCCATTTCTGTATTAAATTTCATTTCAAACTAGTTTCAGGAGTTTCGGCTTGAAAACCAAACGGACAGATAGACAGACTAGCAAATAGAATTACTTTCGTATTTATAGTATTTGTATAGAATATTGTAAAATCAAAATATCTAAGAATGATGTTAACAAGAATATACACATTATTAAAAAGAATTTCGTCCGCCATTGTTGCCAGCTCTAATTATAAGACAAACATCTTGTAAGTATATAGGTTAATCTGTTCGTCTGTCCGTCTTCATATAGAGCACTTCCAGAAGTTTCGAAATGGTGAAGATCTCATTGGATTCTCTGTATTTTTCCACTTTTTAACTTGAAAATAAAGTCTCTTGTAAACTGATTCAATTTTACATAACATAACATAAACTCACACCTGTATTCCACGAAGGGGTAGGCAGAGGTGCTAGCTAGCTAGCTAGGAGCTAGCTAGGTGATTCAATTTTAGATTTTATATAATATATTTTATATTGTCGATGTCGATTTTATATTGTCGATTTTAAATTCGAATTTATATTATATTGTATTTTGTATTATCATCATCAGCAATAGTTTCGGATAGTTCCGGTTATTATCCAAAGCTTACATATTGGAGTCCAAATTCCATTCCTACTTTGCATTAGTGTGGTACCCAAGCTGTACTTGCTGTTTTTTTTTTTGGATTTCTTTTATGTTTATTTCGTTGTCCTGTTTTTTTTAAAGAACATCCCTGGTCTTACTTAAAATTTTAAGTAAGTTACATCGCGATCAGTCGAGCAGATGCGGAGATCGATTCGTTATTGAATTTAGTTAAGTTTTTTTTTTTCTTGTTTTTTTTTTAATACGATTTAGCTTAGTGGTCAAAAGCATTCTCCCTGTAAGAGAAGGATCGCGGGTTCAAATCCCGCCTGGACCAATCACAAAATATTTCATTTTTAAATCGATTTGAATAAATTAGCATACTAAATGCTTAAAAATTCATTCAAAAGTTTAAATAACTTTTAATTTTTAGTAAGTATCTAGTGTAGTACCTAGTAGATAGTAAGTAACTTTTTTGAACGAATTTTACAGCATTAAGTACTTATGCTAACATACAAATCGAATACATAGGGAAAAAGAATCTTCTCGGGCGGGACTCGAACCCGCGATCTTTCCCTTACAGGGGGAATGCCTTAACCAACTCGGCTACCGAGACACGACCGATGTGATTCAAATTTCCCTTCTATTTATCCGTTCTTAAGGCGACGGTGGAGTCATCTACCGACCTTCTTACGAACTTAGTCAAGTAGTAGTAGTAAGGTAAATTTCTATAAGTTTTTTTAGTTTTATTTAGTTGAAAAACCGCCATTTAAAGGTCTCCTCATTTTCTTTTAACCTCTCCAAGATCAAAGCCGATGACGGCTATTGGCAAAGAATTTCAAATGTATATTGTTTTAAATACACATCATTAATGCCTCATCCGGGAACCGTGATATAACAGATTGTCTAGTATAAGAAACCATTGTTAGTATCGTAAATATTCTAACTACGACATCTATAAATATATAGTAAAATTAAATACTTATATTAAAATAAATAGGCATATACTATAATAGGCATAGCATATACTACATAATAGACTTTTTTGGAATAAAACTGTGGATCTTTATAACATTATGACTATGTATGTTCTCCGTGATTATAACGCAAATATTGTATTATAAACATTAAACATTTGCTACGCAAGAGGCGCGGGTTCGATCCCCGCTCAGTGCAAATATTTGTATGCATGAATATGGCTATTTGCATTGGTCTGGGTGTTTCTATGTATAATTTGTAGATATTTACAAAAATATGATAAGTATCTTAGTATGTTTATCCGCATTCTAGATTCCATAACACAAGCTAGTTACTCTATGCTTACCATGGGTCTATCTGCGTTGCGTAGAATGTTGTGGAATATTTATTTATTTATATTTCCCATACAATCCCATAGAAACAATAACAAAGGAGTTTCTGATGCAAGCTTTCCTTCCAAGTTTGGGGGGTCAGATTGCAGTCTCTATAACCACTAGCTCCAAATTACAAAGTTTGGACGCAACTATAAAATAAGTATAAGGATGATGAGAGCGGCAGAATTTACGGTAAAAATCTATTATGACCTACTTCCTACTAAAAAGCACTACGTTAATGCAAATAAGATATACCTACACATGATTATTTCCGTTACTTATGACATTCTTAAATGATGAAGAAGTTACTCATAGCCGGGGAAATGCTTCTCTAACACGAATAGGTCGGCTCATCTGGGAAGTCCGAACAAAAAACTGCGTATGGTATTTTTGAGTTATTCATTTGTAATTTTGTAGATAAGAACAGTATTGCGGAAGTGAATAAAGATATCACATAACATAAACTCACGCCTGTATTCCCCGAAGGGGTAGGCAGAGGTGCTAGCACCCACATTTCGCCAGTTTATGTTTAGGTCCCAATGTAATAGGTGGCGAGCCTATTGCCATTAACCGGGCACTTATAAACCTGCGATAAATACACACATAACTTCGAAAAGCATCGAAAAGTCATTGGTGTGTGCCATGGTAAACCTGGGATCGAACCCGAGACCTCTCATCAGGCTACCGCAGATATTCATAAAAAGATATCACAGTTGGAATTATCAAGTTTATTCACCGACGGCGACTCTACTTATTTCTTTACAATTAGTGCTAGCATAAATACTAAGATTATAAGCTAGTTTTAGTAGCGGGATGTCGCCGTCGGATGGCTTTTGATGTCTGTCGGTTTTTTGTTATGGCAGAGGACGTGACTTCTTATTTATCCCATCATTATTTATACAATTTCAATTTACAGTATGAGTAACATCAAGTAACATCAATTTCAGTGATTCATTGAACTCCGTGGAAGTCCCGGGTCCTTTAAGCGGGGCGTGAAAAGGCATCTGATGAGGCCGTCGAGCTGAGTGCCACCACTGTTAACATGTTACATGATTATAATGGTGACCCTCTTTCCGAGACTTTGCCTTTAGCTTACCATCAAGCGAGGTGAAGTCAAATTGACGTGTCCTTTATAAAAAAAAGTTCCCATAAAGAAGTTTTTTTTCATGATAGGTAATGAAATTAAATTAAAATTTATTCGCATGAGACAGTACATCTGTTGAGGGGAGGATAAGGCTCTAGGCCACTGAGATATCTTACCTAGTTACTGTATACTAAGCTAGTATAAGAAAAATACTCGTAATATGTATATTTAGTCTGTATATTAACCTTATCGTATACGTAAAATTAATATCTGCGGTAGCCTAAGTGGTATGGGTAATGGACTGCTGAGACGAGGTCTCGGGTTCGAGCCCAGGTTTACCATGGCACACACCAATGACCTTTCGATGCTTTTCGAAGTTATGTGTGTATTTATCGCAGGTTTATAAGTGCCCGGTTAATGGCAATAGGCTCGCCACCTATTACATTGGGACCTAAACATAAACTGGCGAAATGTGGGTGCTAGCACCTCTGCCTACCCGTTCGGGGAATACAGGCGTGAGTTTATGTTATGTTATGTATATAACCTCGTCAATGATCATTGCTCCGTTTGCACCCAAAACTAGCAGTTAACAGTCCGGGGTCCGTTTTTACCACCAATTTTAATGATATTTTGGAAACGCTTTTCATTTGGATGGCAATGCGTTAATATGGTACCATAAAGCTGTTCTGATAATAAGATGACCACAGGTACTTCAAAATTAAACTACCTTTTGTTGTGACAACCATGACCCTTGACTGAGTTTATAACACATATGAATTTGCTTTGCTAACCATACTTTGGTTGGTACTATGAAGTAGGACGAAACATGAATCAAATTTAATATGGGGCAAAAGAAGAATTCTTTGGAATGTAGGACGAACAAATGGGGCCAATGTGGAACAAATAGTTTTTGTGCGTGCTACAGTAGGTTAATTTATACATCTTGGACCTAAAATGTACTCAAAAATATGCGCAGTACACACATGGACGTATTTTGAATATAGCACGGGGTGCTGCAGCTACTGCGGTGAACGAGCTCAAAATCACCAAGCATAGATTATTACAACACAATCCGCTTCAGGGTCTTTTATATCTTGCGATTTTGGTCCAAGATATGTGAATCAAGCTATAATCTCACCCATAATATTATTAAGCTTGTGTAATACATATAAACCTTCCTCTTGAATAACTCTATCTATTAAATTAAACCAAGTCAAAATCTGTTGCGTAGTTTTAAAGATACAAGCATACATAGGGACAGAGAAAAAGTGACAGACCATCTTGACTTTTACAAGAACTGATGTCTGACCCCCAACGTCGATGGAAAAGCTAGAATCTCGTTCAAGTCTTGCGCGTCGAAGATCACATAGTGTTTTTTTTATCGTGCGAAAATCCCCACGGATACCACCCCCACGGAGCCGGTGGAGGTGGTTATGTCGGACCGCACCGACTAAAATGTAAAGTGAGATTGCCGAAAGCATATCTCTCGCACCCCGGCAGACCCAGAACCATCTCTTTCGAGATGGCCCTCTTCGAAGATCACTTAGTGTGGCAATATGCCCTAAATCAAGCCTATTTATGCTCATATATCTTTGTAACAAAATTGTTTATTCATGAAAATCAGTTGCAGTTTAGTGTTTCGTCTAAAACCATCACACTTCACCTTGCAGAGTATTTATATCTACAGATTACCGTTACTATGCTTGCTGTATTATTATATGCTCCAATTCACGGTTCTAAAACTACTTACATAAGATCAGATTTAAGACAGATAAACTATAGTTATCACCTTCAAGACTTTAGGTAAGAAGGCCCCTCCAGAGAGCCTTGGGCTTCATCCCACCGCACCGGGCCTAACAGGAGAAGAGTTTATTACTTACATTTGAATCTGGAAAAATGCTGGATTGGATTGTATTGTTCTCATTATTCGTCTTTTTTTTAAAGGACACGACGACCCGTCAATTTGACTTCACCTCGCCTGATGGTAAGCTAAGGACTGCTATTTTATATGGGTTATTTATCACCATCGGCTGATGACGATGTGACTTTTACGGGAGACAGGACTAATCCTGTAAAAGCCAGTTCGAGGAGTGGGACAGCGGATACTGGAATACAAGTTTTGGATGCTACCGGGATTAATACTAGGTTGAAGAATGACAATAATAATAATATTTTCTTTTTTTAATATTTTTAAATATATTTTGATTTTTTTTAGGATATATTTAAAAATGTAATTTATATGTGTTATACTCAAAGAAAGGAAATAATAATAATAACGTAATCAAACATAGCCTATATCCTTCCTCAAGGTCTAATCTACCTCTATACCAAATTTCATCAAAATCGATTCAGTGGTTTAAACGTGAAAGCGTAACATACATAGGTACAGACTGAGTTACTTTTGCATTTATAATACTAGCTTTTGCCCGCGGCTCCGCCTGCGTGGATGTCGGTTTTCGCGACAAAACATAGCCTATGTCCTTTCTCAAGGTCTAATCTACCCCTATACCAAATTTCATCAAAATCGGTTCAGTGGTTTAGGCGTGAAAGCGTAACATACAGACAGACAGGCAGACAGACAGACAGACAGACAGACAGACAGACAGACAGAGTTACTTTCGCATTTATAATGTTAGTATGGATTAATATGGATCTGACGATACAAGGGTATCTAAAAATTCAATCGTAATATTGTTTACCCGTTTGTAGAATGCTCTACCTACGATTAATCTCATCACCATCATCATCGTTGAATTTTGTGTATAAGTGTTGACAACAAATGTGCCCCACTGAGTTCTAGACGTGGTAGAGTCAGCTTTTTGTTTTCGGGCACTAATCTTGTCTTTCCGGCGACTAGTGTAATGAAGTTGTTATGTTTACAATATACGACACATGCATACGCTTTCATTGAAGCATCGCAGAAGCCGTGTAATTCAATGGGATCATGTTCTCCAATCTGGTACCATCTTGGTATTTTAAAATCTCTTATACTCTGTAGATCATCCTTAATCTTAAGCCACTCTGTACTAATTTCAACCGGAAGCTGATCATCCCATTGAATATTGGACAACCAAACTTGCTTGAATAAAAGTTTCAGTTTAATTGTAATTGGAGACAGCCAACCGAGGGGATCAAATATCTTTGATATATCTGAAAGTAATGAGCGTTTGGTATATGTTGCGGTTGACTTTGTTGGATTTATCTTTAATTCAAATGTGAAGATATCTTCAAGTGGTTGCCATTTTAATCCAAGGGTCTTTGTTGATTCCGCTTGCTTAAAGTTGAATGATGATTGATTTGAGCACGCTTTGCTTACGCCTTGAAGTAGATCTTCGTTGTTTGATGACCATTTACGTAAGTTGAAACCTCCTGAATGTAATAACTGGACCAAGTCACGTTGCAATTGTTTGGCCGTCGATAATGTGAAGGCTCCACTTACAAGGTCATCCATATAGAATTCTTCTTGCAATGCTTGAGCGGCTCTGCTGTCTTGATACTTGTGCCCTTCGTCCACTGCCAACTGTTTCAAAGTCATCATGGCCAAAAAAGGAGCTGCTTTCATGCCATAAGTGACAGTTGTGAGCTGGTATTCACGCAGTAGTTGATCAGGAGAGCTTCTCCACAGAATTTTCTGGTACTTTTGATGATCAGGACTGCATTGTATCTGGCGATACATTTTTTCAATGTCAGCGGTATACGCGAATTGATATTGTCTCCACCGCAAGATTAATAGCATGAGGTCTTGTTGTAAGTTGGGTCCACGTTTCATGAGATCATTCAATGTATAGCCCGTGGACGTTTTGGCCGATGCGTTAAAAACTACTCTTAACGCCGTCGTTGTCGAGTCAGCGCGTTGAACACAATGGTGAGGTAAATAACAGCTCTGGCTCGGGTTACTAGTACACTCAACCATATGATTTAATGACTGATACTCTTGCATGAAATCGTTGTATGCTGCTGCTAATTGTGATTGTCTGCTAAACTTTCGTTCAAGTTGTCGAAATTGTGCCAAGGCCATGGGTTTCGAAGCTCCCAATTTCTCTTGAATGTTCGATTCGAACGGGATCTCGACAATGTAGCGACCTTCTTTGTTGCGGGTTGTTGTACTTTTATAGTGTTGTAAGCAATCTAAATCGTCCTGTGACATATTTGAGTTTTCTGCTATGTCTTCTACAGACCAAAATTGCTGGATATCATCGATGTTGTTAATCACGACGTTGCAGTGAAATGTTTGCACGTTTCCACATAAAATCCATCCTAGGCGTGTTTGTTGTGCAACCGGTTGTGATTTTTCCTGCTTGATGATACCTTCTTGAATGATATTTGAATACACGTCAGCTCCCAATAAAATGTCTACCGGTCGACTCAAATGAAATTCGGGATCAGCCAATGTTATATTCTCTAAAAATGTCCATGATTCTGGCTTCTCGAACGATTTATTCGGCAGATTATTTATCAAGTTACGCATTATAAATACATCAGTATCAAATGTATAATCGCTATGAATGGCGTGACACGTGATTCTTAGGACTCCCTTACAACTATTTTCTGTAGCGCCGACGCCGAAAATGACACCTTTACATCGGCCGCGTGGTAATCGGAGCATTTGTGCTGCTTTTTCTGTTATTAAGGATGTTTGAGAACCCTGATCCAGGAGTGCACGCAACGTGATCAGGGACCCGTCACAAGCTTGTACCCTAATCAATGCTGTTGTAAGGAGGGTTTCTGATAGATTTTCTTGGGATACGTGATTGCTATTCACGTTAGACATTTTCTTGCTCTCAGTAGCAATGCTATTTTGGTGCTCTGATTTGCTGTTCAATGTCTGTCCGCCCCCTTTTCCGTAAGCGTCGTGAAGTAGTGTATTATGATCCGAACTGCAAACGCGGCATCTTTTTCTTGACATGCATTCAATGCCACGCGTATGAACGTTCAAACAATTTTTGCATAAATTGTATTTCGCAACTGCCTTCCGTTTCGCTTCGGGTTGTAATTCTAGAAACGCCTTGCATGCAAATAACTTATGTTCTTGATTGCAATGAGGACATTTTGACGGGTCTTCGTTGGTTTTTGTACCCGATTTAAAATTATGTTGAATGTTTTGATTTGCACTGTACGCCTTGTACGAAGGATATCTCTTGTTAGTGGATGGCTGTTCAGACTGCGGTGCTTTTGATACGTCTGGCTTACGCCGAGATGATTCCCATGATACAAATTTGCTTTCCAGGAAACTAAGAAAATCGGAGATGTTCGGTAATTCCCGTGGGTCTTTCAGGGACTCTAGGTAGTCATTGTGAGTTACTGCATCCAATTTTTGGCAAAGTAAGTCTATTATTAATGGATCCCACGATGAAATATCCACGCCCAGATTCTTGATTGCGTTCAAACACTCCCTCGTTGTGTCATGAAGTTTTTTGACTGTGGCTGCGGATAAATGTATAGTGTTGGGCACACTTAGCAATGACTTGATATGAGATGAGAAGATCAACTTTTTGTTATTATATCTATGGTTGAGTATCTCCCAAGCTGTCTCATAGTTTTCCGAGCTGATTGTTAAATGTTGAATGAGTTTCTCGGCTTCACCTCTTATTTTACTTTTGAGGAACTGCATACGCTGAGCTTCAGATAGTGATGGGTTGGAATGAATAGTCTCAACAAACAAATCCTTAAATGCTGTCCAGTTTTGATAACTCCCACTAAAAGTGGGAATTTCGATCTTCGGGGTTGATCTTTCTCGGTGAGAAACTGACCACATTTTGGCATTGATTTTTGTTTTCATCTCGTTGTAAACGAGTTCACACGTGCTGTAAGACATCTCATATTGCACGTCGGTTTTGTTCGGCAAGCTGTCAAGATCCCAATAAAGCGAATCAACTGCATTCCACCTTGTTTCTAATACCTTTAATGCGTCTTCAAACTGCCATTTATCTTTCAGAAGATCCACGTTGATGTTCGATGCTGTTCTTTGGAACGCCTTAAAGTTGCTTCTTTGTTTGCGTAACATCTCGTCTGTTTTGCTATTAGTGTCAGACTTTACTACCTCAGGCACCTTTATAGAAAGGGGTGACTGAACTGCACGTTCAGCTTCACTTGTACTTTTATTTTGATAATTTGGCTCTAATGATGTCGAGGTTGATGGAGCTGGATCGAATGTAAAGGTCGGCGACTTCACTATGGGAGAAGTTGGTTTTCGTTCTTTTTTTGAATACCCAATTAGGAAGTCCCTTGTACTTTCGTAAAATTTTCGTGTCTGCTGATAATTATCTTGTACGAAGTATGGATGTGAAGAACCTTCGCCGTCGCGAATTTTCTCATGATTAGTCTGAAACTCAGCCCAATACTTGTCCAGAAGATCTATTTTTTTCTGCACGTTTTCGGGTGTCTTACGACCCGGACCATCCTTTTTAAAGTTATTCAAGATGCTATTCATAGCCTGCATGATTTGATATTGAGTTTCAATAATGTCCTCCATGATAGAAAATTGAATAATAGCTACCTCAAATCACCAAATTTGCTTCTGTTACTTGTTTGTTGCTGGTTGCTGTTTGATCTAAGCGTTCCGTATCCTATGTACGACTAATGCGCCTTCTCAATTGAACTGGTGAGACCCGCTTCTGGGAGGCCAGCCCAACCGATTCGCCACCGCACAAAGAAACCTCGGAACACTCAAAAACTTCACTCTCGAAGGACCATAAATATGTATGCGCTGCTGTATGTGGCGCACACAAGTTTGATATGAAATGATAAGTCACCGATAGATAAAATGAGATGTGTTTATTGATCACTTAAACTATCACGTAACTAATGCTAAAATGGATTGATGAGTACTGCTTATTATGAGCTGTGAATGCGTACTGTCGCGGAAATGTACAATTTATGCGAGGCGACGGAAAAGTGCTGATTTGAATGATGCGCGCGTGCCATGTACGATATATGACTCGTACAGTCACAGTATTGGTACCGGTTGCATCCAAAGTTCGTTACTCTAGACTAGAGTCTCGGTACGCTCGCATCCGATCTTCATTTTAATAATTAATAAATATTCCACAACATTCTACACCTTTGTGTAGAATGTTGTGGAATATTTATTAATTATCTAGACCCATAGTAAGCATAGCTTAACTTACTAGCTTGTGTTGTTAGACAAACTTAAATACGTTTTTTGTATATACATACATATTAAACACCCAGACCAAAGCAAATATTGCTATTTTGAGTTGGTTTTAGGTATAAAATTTACTTCTCGAGAACTACCTGCCATTTGATACCCAACAGTGAAAGAATAAACTTGCTCCAGAGTCTATAGTTGCCCTGCTAGCTTATTAGCTAAGCTATGTTAGGAGGCCTAATCTAATAGTATTATCGCAACGATCTACAAGGCCACCTCCTTTGTTGAATAATTTATAATATTTACGAAAGTCTAACATTGAAACGTATCTACAAAATTACTTAATTACCGACTTATAACCAAGAAAATTCAACATTATTCATAATCAGATCCACAATTATATTCCAAAAGCACAGTTAGCGTCATAAATGCTTTAATTAATTTCGTTTCAGAACGGTTTTTTGTAACGGTATTCGGTCTTCAAACACCGATATTGTGATCATTTAAAAATAAGCGAACAAATAATTTCAACATTCATGACGCTAATAATAATAATAAAATACGCATATAAATAAAAATAATACTTAATATCGTGTCCCAAATCCAATGCGTGTGTTAGAAGCGCCATCTATTTACTAAAAAACAAACTTACCCAACTTACAGGGAATAACTTATAACTGAGATTTGTGAGGAACTCCTTCTTCTGAGGGTCGTACATATCTGAGGGCTTGAATCCTCTCTTCGTGATGAGGGTGCTGTTGACACTTGAGGAGCTCTTGGTGTCATCGAAGCTGTCCTTGTGGACAATCCTGTCGTTAATGGTGTGGATACTCGACATCTTATTCGAAGAGAACTGACTTTCGCTAATTGTCATCATTTTTATTGATTTTTTTCGTTTCACTACACTTGTCACTTTAGTTCGTTACGTTTTTTTGAATCTGGAATAACGGTTTTTTTAGTTTTTGTGTTCGATTGTACTTCTTTGATATTAATAAATAGATATTGTGTTAATTTGATGAATATCTATATATCATATCGGATACTATCACTATAGTATATATTAATTATCGTTATTTTATGGAGCGTTGTATCCTAATTATACCGTACGTCCGAAGTCCGCTGTTTCTTCCAACAGAATGGTATGAATCAAAGCCGAACGTGGTTCGTAACACGGTTATTGTTTATTCATTTTAAAAGTATTTCACAAGTTTTCCCGTCTCGTTTTTCACGTATTGAGTGAGAAAGAAAGAAATACCGGTATTAAAACTTTTAGTAATAAGTGTACCTAATAAACTAAGGTAGTTAAAGGAATAACTAATATTTGTACTTTTTTATTTTGTTTTTTATACATCATAGCTAACTATGATAGCATCAAAATGGGTTCTAGAATGCGGATAAACATATTTGGGAAGGTACATTTTTTTTGTAAAAATATGCACTACTGTAGTAGATATACCTAGATCAATGTAAGTATGGAGACATGCAATAAGTATTATACATACATGCAATATTTTCATTGAGTAAAGCGAAGGGAAATTTGAAGTGATTCAGGTGTGGCTCAATAGCTTAGTTGGAAGAGCGTTCCCCCTGTAAGGGAAAGGTCGTGGGTTCATGTCCCACTTGAGCGCTTAATTTTTCCCGATGTATGTATTTCGAACTGAATGAAACAGTCGAGCGCTCTACCGCCACGCTACCAGAGCCCACAGAAGAAAGGCGGGGGATTTAATAGACCTCTGTATTTCACCGCTAAATGTTTCAGTAAGAAGTAAAACGCAGTTCATATAAGTGGGTTTCAGTGTAAAACCCGCTTAAATAAACTGAGTTTAGTTGAACAACTACTGGTATGTACTGTATGTATGGTACGCTCTCTCCATACAATGTTACGCTAATAATGCACCTACTGAGTCTTTCTCTGCACCACCTTTGGTTGACTGGTAGAGAATGCCTATGGCATTAAGTCCGCCTATGTACTTGTGCATGAAGTTTTATAAATAAATAAATAAAACTACAGCGCGCACTATAAAGTGTACACTAGTATACCTCGGGACACGTATCATGGACCTAAATCGCGAGAAAAACAAGGCCCTGACACGCGCGGATTGTTTTGATGTAATCCATGATACATTGGGCAAGTTCCGCAAGTTACGAGTCGACATCGATGGGGAGGAATTTTTAGACCGAAAAATTTCGACTTCTTTTATATTCTTGTAAATATTTTAGTATACTAATTTAGTTTAAATTTAATATTTAAAAAAAACTTGCAATGTCAGATTTACCAATCATGGATTAACCATGATTGGTAAATCTGACATTGCTGCTAATTCTGTTGTTACATCTCTAAACTTAAAATTCTCTAAAATTTTCTAATTGCATCTGTTTCTGTCATTATCAGATAGAAAAGGATAGATGATTTATTTTAGTGAACACCTGTCAAATTAAGTCGACGCCTTGACGGTACCTTTTAATTTTAGTCGACATCTACGAACATGCGACTTAACTTACTACGCACCAACAAGGCGCTGTCTTAATTTGACAGGTCTTAACTTAAATAAAAATCATCTGTCCTTTTTTATCTCATCATGAAAGAAACAGATGCAATTAGATTTTTTTGAGAAATTTAAGTTTAGAGATGTAACAACAGAATTGGGAGCATTATCCACCGCAGTAGCACTCTATGCTATCCTCAAAACACATTCAAGAAACGTGCACTGCGCGTATAGAGCGTTTCAGTGAGTCATTCCTATGCCGCACCAGTAAGACCTGGAACTCCCTGCCACCTCACGTGTTTCCTTCTTCCTACAGTCCCAGGTCCTTTAAGCGGGGCGTGAAAACGCGTCTAATAAGGCCGTCAAGCTGAGTGCCACCACTGTTAACATGGTTCATGTTTACGATGGTGACCCTCTTTCCGAGACTTTGCCTTTAGCTTAGCATCAGGCGAGGTGAAGTCAAATTGAAGTGTCTTTTATAAAAAAAATATATGAGCACATTTTAGGTTCGAGGTAGTGTTGTAAAAAACTCAAGTCTTTTAGTCTTCATTTCGAGACTTGAGCCTTTTTTGAAGACTAGGACTCGTTAGTCACATGAGTTCCGAGTCCTTTGAGTCTTTTGAGTCTTCAGAGTCCTTTCGAGTCTTAAGTCCTTTGAAACTAGACTGAGTCATGAACTTGAGTTGGTGTATCACATTATTTATTTATTTTTTTATTTATTAATAAAACTTTATGCACAAGTACATAGGCGGACTTAATGTCATAGGCTTCTCTACCAGTCAACCAAAGGGTGCAGAAAAATACTCAGTAGGTGCATTATTAGCAACATTGTATGAAGAGAGCGTACCGAATAAATTTTAGGGATTTACACTATAGGTACACACCTGCCATGAGGCATGTATATATGTTACCGGAAATGTATAAAATCAAGGAATTGTATACAAATCCTAGGAAATGTGTGTTAATACATAGAATGCCTGCAGTTCCACCGGCAATGTGTGAAATAAATGGGTTATTGTCTATATTTGCGGATGATTTTGTGGAAAATTTATATTTATGAATGAATAAAAAAAAATAACCACGAAGATTAATGCGGGAGCTTCGCTTCGCTCCGCTCCCGCATTAATCTTCTAACCTAATCTATCACAAGTTAAATTGCGTGGTGTGGACACTGCGCCCCGACCTGGATATATTACAGGTTAGCAGACTGAAGCGAAAGCAACCACTTAGGCTAATGCTTAGCCTAAGTGGTTGTATTTTTTATAACCACCATCAATATTCTTTGATACCATTTCATACATTACCTGCTGCGCACTCGGCATTGTATAGAATGCCTAGGCATTGTATAGGATACCGGATTATACACATTTCCGGTAACATATATATTATCCAATAGATAGGTACATAATAGGTAATAGGTGATATCAATCTGAGCGAATATTTTTTTCTTATGATTAATCTGGCAACACATTAAATGAGTAAATTGATAATGTTGACAGAAAGATGGTAGGCAAATAATCTTGTTATACAAGCGAACATAATGTTGTCAGTGTCACTAGAATTATCTATTAATAGCTTGTTTCCCGTATTCAAATAATATAAATAAATCAATATGTCTGCCAAGAGGATAAAGTACGTCAATCTTCTCCCAGTATATTAAATAATACACCCCCGCGTGCAAAAAAAGTGAAATCTTCAACAGAAGTTAACGAGTATTCCAAAACATACGCTGATAAGGAAATAATTAAAATTTAAATTATATTCATTGTGATTTTAATGCTAATATATATAAAACTATACAACCATGGATTTAGAGGACTCAGTCATGAGTTCTTTTAAAAGACTCGGTTTTTGAGTTCTTTTTACTAGGACTCAAGTCTTTTTACAAAAGACTCAAATTTCTGAAGGACTACAGCTATTTTTGAAGACTCGAGTCTTATAAATAAAACTAGGAACTCAATTCCTAGTTTTATTTATAAGACTCGAGTCTTCAAAAATAGCTCAAGTTCTATTAAATGAGACTTCAAGACTCGAGTCTCTTACAACACTGGTTCGAGGTATATGTCTAGAGGTAGGTAAATACAAAACATACGCACAATTCGTTCATCAACCATTGCAACGAACTCCCCAATCTTGGAACATTTGCCAACTCCAACTCCACTTACAAAAAGCTCTTTATTCCTTTGAGTTAACGTTCAAATTTACTTGCAGTTATTGATGTTTACGAAATTGTATTGTACAAAAATACTTCTACCATAATGACGTCATAACTCTTTACTATGGTTCTACATTAAATAATTTAGTTTTTTTTTTAAAATAATAAATTAGCAACCCAAATTACTAATTTTCCATCTAACCCCTTCAAATATTTTCTTTTGAATGAAAACTTTTTAAGTTCGAGTTCATCGGGAAAAAGAAGGACTCAAGTGTGACTTGAACCCACGACCTTTCCCTTACAGGTGGAATGCTCTTCCAACTGAGCTATTGAGCCACACCTGAATCACTTCAAATTTCCCTTCTCTTTATATCCGTCTTTAAGGGCGACGGTGGACCCTCCAAACGAGTTCGCTCCAAATAAGCTAAATTGCTTGTATTAGCTACCGACGTGAACCCACTCCTCAAACTGTCGAGAGGTCCCGAGTTCGAATCCTGGCCAGGAACCCTGGAACCCAGGACCTCTCGATCGTAAAGTAGACTCCTTAACCACTAAGCAACCGACGCATACTCGAGAGGTATATAGGACCCTACTAAGGTCTGTGAAGCCCAAGTCAACCTCACTTTGACACAGGCTTCTCTATCGGGGTTGGGGAGTCAGATAGCAGTCCCCCATAAAAGTTAAGTCATATAAAGAGAAGAAGAGAAGAGTGGGACTGGAACCTGTATGGTGCGGTAGCAGAGCGGTCGATTGGCAAGTAGAGGTCACAGGTTCGATGCCCGTTCAATTATATGTTTGAATGTATCTGGTTCAGCGTTAGTTTTTGTGAAGTGCCTTGATTTTTCCGTATAGCAATGTTTAAGAAACAATATTTTTTGCATGTAGGTAATCCACATTTTTTTTTTATTCAAGACGAAGTTGAGTAGAGATACGAATAGAGAGACGAGTAGAGTGTCTACTTAGTGCTCAACACTTGACTTTTAGCGCTAAAATTTACAACACTACGCAATAAGCGACATCCATGCGGGCGGAGCCGCGGGTAACAGCTAGTTTTTAAATAAAATTAGGTATTCTACTGATAGACAAATTAGTTACTATGTACTTAACGTCAAAACGATAAGTTATAAGGTAACTGTATGTTTTTTTAGAAAGGACACGTGAATTTGACTTCACCTCGCCTGATGTTAAGCTAAAGGCAAATTCTCGGATAGAGGGTCACCATCGCAAACATATACCATGTTAACAGTGGTGGCACTCAGCTTGACGGCCTCATCAGATGTCTTTAGATAAAGACCCGGGACTTTAGGTAAAGTTTATTAATCTCATAATAATATCGGTTTATCGGTTTTCCGGGATCGACTGCCCACCAGGCCCTCGATTATACTTAAGCTAAACCATTGTAATGAAAAATATTTTTTTTTTAAATTACATTAAATTTCAGACTTTATTTATATAATCCTAAAGTTCAAAATGGAATGAAAACAGTTTCAATTACTCAGCAAAAAGTCATTTAATTTTGAACTTTAACGGCATTGCTTTAAAGTCGTTTATTTAATGCCGTTTTTTGCAGTGGCGGTGGCACCACTGTGGGTTGGCTTTAGCAGAATCGCGGCCCTGACCAACTAAAAAAGCGCGCCAGAGCGTCGTCCGTTCTTCATCAGGTGCACCGAATTGCAGATGAAGTTGGCCTGAGGCCCATACCCTAGGCACAGCCCTAGGAGAGGGAAAGACCTAATTAGGCCCACCTTACTTCCGAAGCCGCTACGATTTTCTATTTTATATTTTTATACAATTGTTTTTATTTTATGACTGGGGACAGAATGCTGACAGGCATTGGAAACGATACCCAACATACAATAACCGGCCGGTTATTGTATGTTGGGTGGCCTGGTCTCAATGTCAGGCAAATCAAAGGTACGTATGTACAAGGTGTCTCAATAAGAGTGCATTTTTTAATTTTAAAATGAAAGCAAGTATTTTATGACAGAGTTGTGATATTTTTATTGTATTTTAAAGAAGACATGTTCCGATTATGTATGGAATAAAATATCCGGCATTTTCATGAATTTTTCCATAACTTTTGCACAGAGATGTGGCTGTATCTCACCGATGACGCGTTGGATTTTCGATTTGCGCTCAGGAATTATTTCGGGTTTATTCGCACAAACCCGAGATTTCACAAAACCCCAAAGAAAAAAATTGCGCGGCGTTAAATCGCACTATCTTGGTTGCCACTTGACATCAGATTTCGTGAGATAATGTGTTCTGGAAATCGTTGCTGCAATAAATCGATTGTTTTGTAATGAGTTAACAGGTTGTTCTTTCGAAAAGCGCTCCATTTTTAATGATCGGAATAAACTGAGGTGACAACTGTAAAATTTCAGAGTTCTGACGTGTATATCCAATACACTGTAACTCGAGTTACAGTGTTTTGCCTTAATAGCGCTCATTTGAATTTTTCAAGGACGCTACATTATTACTTTTTCATTTCATAGTATACAGATGTTACCACTTGCAGGAAAAAAAATATTCCAATTTTAAAAAGTGCACTCTTACTGGGACACCCTATACCTATACCACGGTCGCGTTAATTCCCGTTAGTGTTATTGTCTATCATAGAACGCGAGAGTTTAAAAATACCCAACATGTATATAAAACTTTTTCTCTGTTACGCTGACGCCTCTGCTTGCCCCACGGCCCACGGTACACAGTCGTGAGTATATACACGAGGTTTATTATCAGAACTGCTACAATCTAGAACTGTTATTACTGTCGTAATCTCGCTTAGTTGATTGGCCAACCGTTTTATGAGATACTCTGTGCCAAACTCTTGCAAAAGACTAAAAGCTACCATTCCTACAGAAATATCACCACGATATTGTTCCCCGTGATCCTTTTAATCTTATTAATCCTATTTTACTTTTTCTTTATCTTTGCGTGAAACCCAGTCGCATCAGAAGCTCTCAGCTTGAAGCCTGGAGTTTACTTTACCAGTCTAACTGCGGATTTGGCTGAATTCTGATATGAACCGTGAACCTTACATGGAGAATGCTCTTCCAACTGAGCTATTGAGCCACACCTGAATCACTTCAAATTCCCTTCACTTTATATCCGTCTTTGCGACCGTGGAGTCATTCACCAACATTCTTACGAACTGTTGGAACCAATGAATGATTTTTCAACCATTTTTTAACATTGATTTTTGAAGAGTTGATGACTCCGCCCGCTCGAATGTTAAAGTTAGCTTATTACATGCTATAAAAAAATTAATTCAATCATTTTGAGTATTCGTCGTCAGGATATTTATGACGCTATCTGTACTCGAAACCGGCGGACTTGCATGTTTAATGACAGTAGGTAAGTACTTAGAGGAAACTCGCGAAGCATGTAAGATAGAGTCATATATTGTCTCTGCCTACCCCAAATGGAAAAAGGCTTGAATATGTATGTGATAGGTACTCTTAAAAACTGCAAGTAATAATATCTATTAGTGGTTCCGTATCGTCCTTGCGTTTTTGATATCTTTAAGATGAATATAACAAGCGCGTGATTTGTAATAAAAAATATTGAGATAAAAACAATTTGAGTATTAAATACTTGATTGCGATACTTGACCAAGGTTAACGGACATATACCAATTATTTCGTTATTTCACCTACAATTGTACCCCCGTAAAATCTTGACTAGGGCTTCGAAAATCTTAATGGAGCCTCAGATATTATTTGAAGCTTGAAAACTAACACACTTCTTCCTACAATCCCGGGTCCTTTAAGCGGGGAGTGAAAAGGCATCTAATGAGGCTGTCAAGCTGAGTGCCACCACTGTTAACATGGTACATGCTTACGATGGTGACCCTCTTTCCGAGACTTTGCCTTTAGCTTACCAGCAGGCGAGGTGAAGTCAAATTGACGTGTCTTTTATAAAAAAAAACCTCTTATTTACCTAATAAGAGTTTTTTTTCGTTTTCTCTACTACTCCATAGACTATAGGAATATAGTCCACCAGTTAAAGTGACTGTTTGCACCTAAGGAGGTCTAAACGCCACTGAGGAGACCATACTAGGCAACTAGGCACATAAAATTAGACGAATGACATGCCATCAGCACAATAGAATCAGAAGAACTACTAACGATAACGATCCTTCGAGCTTAGAACTACGCGACATCTCTTGAAGTCTCTCTCAATAGGCGTTTAATTTCGATACCCTATTGCTACAGCCCTTCAACAGACCCAGGACCATCTCTTTCGAGATGGCCCCCTTCGGGTTGTGGGCACCATAGTGTCCCCATCTAGTCTCGGGTACGGGGAGGCGCACTTTGCGCTGCCGCCGCGGCCTGCTTCTGCTAGGGTGACAGACGGCTCCACCGATCACCCCCAGGCCAGCGCTCAATCCGTATTCGTGTCTGCAACTGCGCTCTCTGGATACACAATTGGTCTATTCTAAAGTCTTTATCATCATATCTGAATCACATCTGACTTCTGACTTCAAGGTCATACAAACACGACTTTTTTGGTAGATTACACCAACTTATATTAACAAACTGGTATATTTAGGTTTATATTATTGCGGCCCGCGTAAGAATCGGACGTCGATATGATTTTGAGCGTGTTAGTGTTTGTAGTGTCGTGTTTGACATTTTTTTATTTTTTCTACCGCCGTAACTATGGATATTGGAAACAACGTGGAATTCCTTACGAAAAACCTACGGTCCTGGTCGGAAACCTTGGGTTTATTATGAGAACTAGCATGCACGATTACATGTTCAAACTAGCGAAGAAGTACAAGAGTCAGGATTATTTTGGAATATTTTTGGGGCAGGAACCAGCCCTCGTAATAAATTCGAAGGAGCTCGCAAAGCAAGTGTTAGTGAAAGATTGGGACTATTTTCAAAATCGTTCCAGCTACCCGGGTGACAAAAACGATATATTGGGTGCTTTGAATTTGTTTAATGTAAAAGTAAGTAAACATTTTAATGTAACTAATGTCAGCTACCAAACATAGCATTGTCCTTTCTTAAAATTTAAGCTATCCAGGTACCAAATTTCAGCGGAATTGGTTCAGTGGTTTAGATATAAAATCGTAACAGGCAGACGGAGTTGCTTTCATAAGTAGGGAATTTCGTAAATGAGTGATGAGTTTCAAACCAAAAGTTCCGGCAAGAAAGTCTGAATAAATCTGTTGTTTGAGTTACGTTTATTATAATATTAATAATTCCCTTTTGTTACTTTTCAAATCCTTTTTGATACTTTTAGATTCTCTTTTGTTACTTTTCAATTCTCTTTGTTTACTTTTCACAGAACCCGATATGGAGTGCAATGAAACACGAGATGGCGCCTATGTTCACGACACTACGCCTGAAGTACGTCACAGAGCTGATGAATGAAAACTCAGCTGAGTTGGTGCGAAGGGTTCAGATCGACTACGTAGATAATAAGAAGCCTGTTAATTTGAAGGTACAGTAACTATGATACTATGGGATGGATGGGAAAACTGTGGGATGAGCTCCCTGCCGTGGTTTGTCCAGGTGACTAAAATATAGGGTTCTTCAAAATGGGCATTGGAAGGTTCCACAGGATCGGTAGCGCTAGACACCTTTAGTATTGCACACTGTCTAATGCCAACTTATTGCCACGGTTATCGTGTCTTTGTTCATATCTACCTTTCTACTCAACCAATTATTATAACTTAAGTCTGATCTAACCTTTCTAATAAAAAAAACGCATTAAAATCTGATCAGTAGTTTTTGCGTCCACCGCCGCGCGTGTAAACAAACAACGAGTGCAAAAAAATTGCGTTCAGAAACGCCAATAATTTTATGTATGAGACTGTATACTATAAATATATAAAAAAAAACTTGTATAAAAACGACGTAATATATTGATAATTGCGTTGATGACCTTTTCTACAAATATTTATAAATATAAATAAGTATGTGATAAGTTAATTTTAAAAAAAAGTAGCTGTATCGTATCAGTCACAGAAGGAAGTTCTGTGGTATCAGTAGGTATAATGTTTAATGTATGATTCGAGAATGACATAGTCATTTACATCAATAGTAAAGCACTCGCCGGGATATTTACCATGTTTTTTTATTTTGTTGTAATTTGTAACAGCGCCAAAATATCGGATTACACCCTCCCACCCTCTTCTTTCCTTCGCAGGACGACACGTGCAGGGCTAAGATGCCATCCGTATATGGTGCGGAATATACTTCTAGAACTAAGCGTTTCAGTGACTTATTTCTATACCGCACCATTAAGACCTGGAAGTCCCTGCCAAGAACCCTCCGGGTGTATAGGCGATATTGTATGTATGTGAAAAAATGCCAATTATGATGTGTGTCCGCGTCAACTTCACAAAAGCCTTGTTATTTGATGGCAAAATTCTTTTCGACTTAGGATAAGCCCCTTCGGGCTTCACCTCGCCGGGCTTGTACATACCCATCGCAAGCCTACCTACCCCACCAATCTTACAAGAAGTTACATACAAAAACTATCAATTTTTTCCCGGGATTGGATAGGTAGAGAGAGGAACACAACTGACGGTGGAGGTGAGCGCTTATGCATCACAAGGTGGCCACCCTAAACCTACACCTGGGTCGCAAGTCCCAGGCGCCGTCACAGTGTTCCTCTCTGTATCACGCCATGGACCCGGCGACCGCACGGTGAATCCATGGAGTGCTGAGAACCGGATCTCTTTGGTTAATGTCAGTAGAAGAATCTCGTGAAGGGTGTAGGATTGAAGCAGATGGCGGGCTGTTCTCTGCCTACGCCGGAAGGGAACTAGGTGTGAGCATATTTTTAAATGAAATTGGGTATTCTACTGACTACTCAAATTAGTTACATTTACTAAACGTCAAAACGATAAGTTATAAGGTAACTGTATGTTTTTTTTTATAAAGGACACGTCAATTTAACTTCACCTCGCCTGATGGTAAGCTAAAGGCAAAGTCTCGGAAAGAGGGTCACCATCGTAAACATGTACCATGTTAACAGTGGTTGCACTCAGCTTGACGGCCTCATCAGATGCCTTTTCACGTCCTGCTTAAAGGACCCGGGACTGTAGGAAGAAGGAACCACGTGAGCTAGCAGGGAGTTCCAGGTTTTAATGGTGCGGCACAGGAATGAGTCACTTAAACATTTAATATTTAGTGACGTCATAAAATTTAATAGTATTTAATGGTATACTGATGACTTTGAGTTATCTTGAATCATATCGCCCTTACAGTTTAAGTAGATTTGTCATAATAATAATAATATGGCTTCAGACAATTTAGGTATTCTAAGTATATCTCGATCGCATCTGGGTCTAACGCAAAAATAATGATGATGACTTCGTTTTTTGTTGTTATTTTTTTTGTTACAGGAGCTGTTTTTAATGTACACTTCCGATACGGTTGGCAACACTGTCTTCGGGCTGAGGGTTAGCGCCCTGAGGGATCTGACGTCACCGCTCTGGTTCATCACCCGACACATGGTGGAGTGGACTTTCTGGAGGGGCTTCGAGTTCACTCTCATCTTCCTGGCTCCTGCTTTAGCTAAGATTATGGGGTAAGTAATTTTTATACGAGGGGATTTCCGCACTAAAAAAGCCATGTGGCTTTTTTTTCGTGTGGAAATGCCCTCGTATACCTTCCCCGCCAGAGCCGGTTATGTCCGAGGACACGAACCTACTAAACCGCACGCTGACTGTGGGTCGCGGTGCTAGGCCGAAGGTGAGGTTTTCTTCGACATATCCCTCGCACCCCGGCTGACCCAGGGTCTCCTCGGAAGGGGGGACAACGGTGTCCCTGCTTCTGCTGGAGCGACAGGCGGCTCCACCCGTCACCCCCAGGCCTGCGTTCATGAGGGACGGAGGTTATTCTGTGCCCTTCGACGCTCGAGTTGCTTGCGCACGCAGGCGGCGCAATCTACGAGTCTCTCTCGCTCGCGCAACCGCACACTTAGATGACAGATGGCAGATAAACTCACGGGCCACCTGATGGAAAGTGGTCACTGGCCTATAGACTTGTGCAACAAGGGACTCAAACTCGCCGACCATGTAAGAACCTTCAAGAAGAAAGGAAAGAACATAAAAGAACAGGTAGGCATTATAAGGGTCATGCAGTGCGCCCTGGGTAAAGAGACGATTGCCCTCCCGCAGGGTAGACCCTGCCGTTTACGCCAAATTTCGGTGGAAAGGACACTGTAGAGAGAGGCTGGGAGGTTTTCCATGTGTATCTCTGACTAGCAGAGAATACAGTGGATAACTGGCTAATGGTGGGCTGGTTCTCCGAGTGCAGTCCTATGGATGACAGGTGGGGTTACCTGAAGTCCTGAATTTAAAATCGTAGACGGCCGACAGTCATCCGGAGTGCGAGGAAAATGCCTTGCTGGGTAATCTTACACCCTGGTAATTGAGTCCTCGGATGGCATGTGATTTAAGTTGGTCCAGGTACGACATAAGTACCCCTGATGAACTGACAGGGGTGAAAAAAGGGTATTTAAGATTACAAAAAACAAAATAAGTAGATACAGCCAGCGCCATAAATATCTTGACGACGAAATCTCAAAATGATCTTAAAACTCTCGTAATAAGAGTAAATCAAACTGTTTTATTGATTTATATGGTATTATTGTCCGAACTAAAGGCGAGTACCAACCAACGTGTGTGAAAACGAGTATGAATAGGATGCTTTTATTAGATTTCATTATTATGGCTCATTGAGAGGTATTGCTGTAACTTTGATAGTACATGAACACAGGTACTCAACACAGGTAAAGGACAATACTTGCATCACAAGCACAAAGAATTATATTGCACATCAAATCAAACACACACAACACTTTATTCACTTAAAAAATAATAAATTAACTATTCTAAAAAACTTTATCACAACATGAACTATTATCTGAGTGTTTGATAGTACTTTCTTTACGGACAATTTTGACATACAATGTGTCAAAATACTCTGTCAATCTGTTAACGTCACTTTTGCGCGGGAGCACTTCAGTTACGGACACAGAGTATATTGTACCAATAGAAAGCATGGACAAGTTAGTACATTATTTGCACGTCTGTGGCGTTACATAGGGTGCCATCTGAAAACCAGCGCTGCGCAACTATGATTGGTTGTGCAGCTTTATGCTGAGATGGTGACTTATTTGGCACTTACGTAAATTTTAGTTTTAAGTTACCTAATTAATCAGTCTAATTTTAAGTATGTGAGTGATTGCCAAATAAATTTCTTTTTTTCTTTCTTTCTTAAATATCAGAACAATCCGTCAACAGGAAAAGAGGATAACCAAGGTGTTATGGTAATTTTGAACACTTGGTTCTTCAACATCTTTCTGATGCTGACTGTACAGTGTAAAAACAACAAGTTGTTGCGTGACAATGATTTAATCGCGAGTCTAATTTATAAGTCGTTTTTATTAGTGATTTTGTGGATTATTTAACCTGTTCTCTATGGCGGAATTCTACTTAATAATTTTTTTTTTTTTTTTATACGGGACACGTCAATTTGACTTCACCTCGCCTGATGTTAAGCTAAAGGCAAAGTCTCGGAAAGAGGGTAATATTTATGTCACCGCTTTGTGAAGGCCATAAGGGCCGCTTTCCACGATCTGCGATTCTGGGACCACGCACCGTGGAGAGAGGCTCGTCTCCGTGATACTGAGATTGCAGACTCGTTTGCAACTGCGTCCGTGAAACCTCGCACCGAGACAACCAAAATGTATGAATTAATTTTATAGGATGATATTTTCTAAAGTTTACGCGAATGTCACTCATTGAAATAAAACCACCCTTTACGGATTCTATCGCGATATATTTGTTATTATTACTTTTTAACCCGACGTTTCGGCTGCTTTGCAGCAGCCATTTTCGCGGTGTGACTCACGATGGTAGTTGTCACTTAGTTTGAAGTTCGAAGTTCGAAGTTTCAATGAATTTTATAGCTTTAAATATGCTATATAAAGGAAATAATACAGGTTCGTGTCCCGCCCGAGAAGATTCATTTTTCCCCATGTATTCGATCTGTATAGTTAGCATACCTAATGCTATAAAATTCATTCAAATATTTAGGCGAAGTTATCAAAAATCAATTAATAAAAATGATTGTATTGTAATTTCATTCATTGGTTCCGATAGTTCGTAAGAACGTTGGTGGATGACTCCACCGTCGCCTTAAAAACGGATAAAAATAGAATCGAAATTTGAATCACATCGGGCGTGTCTCGGTAGCCGAGTTGGTCAATCCCCCCTGTAAGGGAAAGACCGCGGGTTCGAGTCCCGCCCGAGAAGATTCATTTTTCCCTATGTATTCAAACCAATATGTAATTGTGTAATGCATATACAAGTAAAATGTTGTCATGGGTATTAAAATTGAACCCCTTGCATCCCAAATGTGCATGTCACGTTCATAAGAACTGAAGAACAAGTTTTTTTTTTTTTTAGATTAAAATTCTTCTCGGCCCCCGCCACGGACTATCTCAGGAAGTTATTCGAGGAAGTCGTAGAGAAACGCAAGAACGTGAGGACGCCGAACGACAAGGATCTTCTCAACCATTTGATGAAACTAAAAGAAAATTTCAAACTGCCGGACAAGCAACCCGACGGCGAGACCAGTGAGTACTATGAATATTCTACACTAGCATTTGCCCGCGGCTCCACCCGCGTGGATGTCGGTTATCGCGACTAAACATAGCCTATGTCCTTCCTCAAGGTCTAAACTACCCTTATACCAAATTTCATCAAAATCGGTTCAGTGGTTTAGGCGTGAAATCGTAACATACATACAGACAGACAGAAAGACAGGCAGATAGACAGAGTTACTTTCGCATTTATAATATTAGTATGGAGTATGGATTCTATTCTACATCATTCTACACAACGCTATCTAGACCCATGGTAAGCTTAACTAGCTTGTGTTATGGAAACTAGAATGCGGATAAACATACTTAGATACTTTTTTTGTAAATACATACATATTATACATAGAAACACCCAGACCAATGCAAATAGCCATGCCATAGTCATGCATACAAATATTTACACGGAGCGGGGATCGAACCAGCGCCTCCTGTGTGGCAGTCGCGTGCACTACCGCCACGCCACGGAGGCTGTTAGTTGTCTTTTAACCATTCAGCTAGCTTGGTGACACGTCAATATGACTTCACCTCGCCCGATGGTAAACTGAAGATTAAAATCTCAGGAAAGAGGTTCACTATTACAGACACCAACAATGTTGCAATGGTGCCCCTCCATCAGATGCCTTTTCACGCCCCGCTTAAAGCAACCAGGATAATAGGAAGAAGGAAACACGTGAGCTGGCTATCAATTCCAAGAATTGATGGTTCGATAGAGAAAATACTCCAAACCAAAGAGACCAGGAGGCGCGGGTTCGATCCCCGCTCAGTGCAAATCTTTGTATGCATGAATATGGCTATTTGCATTGGTCTGGGTATTTCTATGTATAATATGTATTATTTACAAAAAGTATACTTTATTATAAGTACCTATGTTTCTCCGCATTCTGGATTAAATAACACAAGCTATAAAAAGCTTATCATGGGTTTAAATAGCGTTGTGTAGAATGTTGTAAAATATTTATTTAAAAAAAAACTTCGATTCTTGTTCACTGGACCGTTTGGTTCTTGATGGAATATTCTGCACCGTATGCTGGTGACATGTAAGTCCTGCACTGGTGGGACTACTAAATGGAAAGGACCCCCTACCCACGGCCGTAATAAAGTCGAGTAAACCTCTCTTAAGGATGGAAGGTGATGGTATGTGTGTATGAATGTACCTGCTAATAAGTATTTATTGATTTTAATTTCAGTATTAGCAGACGATTTGATCCTGGCGCAAGCGGCAGTGTTCATTATTGGAGCGCTTGACACGTCAGCGAGCGCACTGACCTTCAGTGTCCACGAGTTGGCTCACCATCCTGAGAAGCAGGTAGCTATGAATTGGGTATTCTACTGACCAGTTCCTTTTTAGTAAACCTCAAAACGATAAGTTCCTGACAGCCTCTGTGGCGTGGCAGTAGTGAACGCGACTGCCTCGCAGGAGGTGCGGATATTTGTATGCATGATTATGGCTATTTGCATTGGTCTGTGTGTTTTTTTATGTATAATATGTATGTATTTACAAAAAAGAGTATGTTTATCCGCATTCTAGATTCCATAACACAAGCTAGTTAAGCTTACCATGGGTCTAGATAGCGTTGTGTAGAATGTTGTGGAATATTGTTGAATATTCCTGAGATTTATTAAAGTGACGTGAATACATAGGTTTATTATTTCGTTTCAGGAAAAACTACACCAGGAAATTAGCGCAGCCTTAAAGGAGAAGGGAAAGAGTGTGCTAGACTACAGCGACCTGTTAGAACTAAAATATCTCACGGGTTGTATAAACGGTAAGCAGTAACCAAGTAATATAACCTTTGATAACCACGGTAGAGGGTTTGATAGAAGATAGAAAATCACAAGGTCGATTCTCACTCAGTTTTTGTGTCGATTTGCCATGGTCTGGGTTGTCTATGTCCACCGTTGTCCCCCTCCCGAAGAGGGTCAGACCGTAAAGGATGGCCCTGGGTCAGCCGGGGTGCGAGGGATATATCGAGGACAACCTCACCTCCGGCCTAGGACTACGTGCCGTTTTAGCCGGTTCGAGTCCGATATAACCTCCCCTTCCGGCTCCGGCAGGGGAAGTATCCAAGGGGATTTCCGCACGAAAAAAAAGGGAAAAGGATGATTCTACGTATAAAATGTATGTTTTAAAGAAAAAGCGAAGTATGCTATCCTAATTTTAGAACTGATATTTCAAGCTATGCTTAGTTTTAGTTTAATAACGAGCTGATGCCGGCAGCCCCGTCCGCGTGGGATTCTTTGGGAAAATTTCCATGGAACTTATGGAACATACGAAATAAAAATCCCGAATCGGTAGAGCCTGGTAGAGCCGTTCTTGAGTTTTGCGCTAAGCAACATCCATTTTTATTTATCTATACATATAAAATTACTTGTCCCGACGACTGACTGACTGATTCATCAACGCAGAGCCTAAACCGCTGGACCTGAAATTTTGACAACAATACATTTTTAACCCCGGACGCAAAAACGACGTGTGTGTGTGTGTGTCTGTCTGTGGCATCGTAGCGCCCAAACGGATGAACCGATTTGGATTTAGTTTTTTTTGTTTGAAAGGTATATTAGTCGGGAGTGTTCTTAGCTATGTTTGAAAAAGATCGGTCCAAGATGGCCGCCGCCACAACATGTCGGAATACATATTTCTTCATAACTCCCTCAATATGGGTATCAAATCAAAGAGCTTGATTAGTAGATCAATTTTAAAAGTATAAAATAAAAATTAAATTAAAAATTTAAAAAACCCCCGTCACAAAAAACACCAAAAAAGTCCAAAAAGTTGCCATGTCGGGGGACCCTAACTGGTTAAGAATTCCGTTATACTATCGGAACAATTCAAGGTCCCCCGACATGGCAACCGTTGAATCAAAATTTATTTATTTATTTTCAACTTTTTGGACTTTTTGGTGTTTTTTGTGACGGGGGTTTTTTAAATTTTTAATTTAATAAGATGTAAGCATCCACTAAGAAAGGATTTTTGGAAATTCTGCTCCTAAAGAGGTAAAATAAGGGATGGCAGTTTGTATGAAAGTCCATCATTTTCAGAGGCTCTGAAAATGATGGATGGAGCTAGACGCACTAAATTATTTTATTACTAAATTATAAATTACAAAGAAGATATAGTCGCCCTGTAAGCGAAAGGTCGTGAGTTCGAGTCTCACTTGAGCATTTCATTTTTTCCAATGTTTTTCGAACTTAACAGTTAGCATAATAAATGCTATAAAAAATTCATTCAAAGATATAATTAGTTATTTAATGGCTATATATTTTATTGAAATCATCTGACTAATTAATTACAGTATTATAACTAAATGTACAATATATACAAAAATAAGAAAAAAAAACAGGGGTGGAAGAGACTGTAACTTTAGGCATGGTAGAATTCCTCCCCATCGACCTCTACCGGTACCGTGCCCAAAAGGCTGGCGGCGTTACCCCGCTGAATAGCGATAACAATTCTTTGAGCGAGGTAAAGGCCAGCCCTATGGTCACGGGAAGAGTCCATTAGGCGCTTCGCTATCTCTTTGAAAAGAAGATATAATATGATTTATTCTACATAAATATTTCAGAAACCATTCGAAAGTATCCTGCGTTAGCATCTCTAGACCGAATATGCAATAAGATCTACAAACTGACAGAGGATGTAACAGTCGAGAAGGGAACCCCTGTCCTCGTGAATGTCCACGCCATCCACTACAATGAGGAGTACTACCCTGAACCGGAGAAGTGGCTCCCTGAGAGGTTCGTGGGGGCGAACGATAATGATAACCATAATTTCACGTTCCTGTCGTTTGGGGAGGGTCCTCGAGTTTGTATAGGTAAGATTTTGGTTCATTTTTGGTCTTGGTGTAACGATTTTACGTATTATATACTCGCATTTGAAGCGCCGGTAGCTTAGTGGTTAAGAAGTCGGCCTTACGATCTAGAGGTCCCGGGTTCAAATCCTGGCCATTACTCTACCGACGTGAACACACTCCTAGCACAAGCAATTTAGCTTAGTTAGAGGGAATAAAGAAAAAAAATACATTGGGAAAAATGAAATGCTCAAACTCATTGGTTCCAACAGTTCATAAGAAAGTTGGTAGATGGCTCCACCGTCGCATTTTAAAGAAAGAGAGTAGACATAAAGAGAAGGGAAATTTGAAGTGATTCAGGTGTGGCAGGTGAGCTCAGTTGGAAGAACATTCCCCATGTAAGGGAAAGGTCGTGGTTTCAAGTCCCACTTGAGCTTTTCATTTTTCCAGATGTGTTCGAATTTTAAAGTTAATATAATAAATGCTATAAAAAAATAATTCAAAGATATTTCATTTAGGTTTTTTTTTTTAATTAAAAGTTGTAGGGGCCAAGTTGCCACATCTGTGGCGTGGCGGTAGTGAACGCGGCCGCTACGTAGGCGCGGGTTCGATCCCCGCTCAGTACAAATATATGTATGCAATGAATATGGGTATTTGCATTGGTCTGCTGGTGCCTCAGAAAGCACGTTAAGCCGTCAGTCCCAGTTGCCATACGAACATCTATGGCGGTCATTACGGGTAGTTGGAGCCTTCACAGAAAATATCGAAGTTCAGCCAAATCCATAGTTAGGTAAGCGGACCTCAGACTCTAAGTTTAAAAAAAAGCAAAATATAAAAAAGAAGACTGTGAAAGTATTCTTTTTTAAATAACCCCAATGCACAGACACAACTGTTTTATAATAAATAATAACAAATTTAATAAATATCGAATTGTACTAACGAAATCTTGAAAGTCCAAGATTTTTTCGCTAATTGAGTTTAAACTTAAACAACTTTACATATTTCGTGTATTATTTTTTCAGGTAAACGCTACGGGTACATGCAGGTGCGCACTGCACTTGCCCACTTAGTGGCTAACTTTAGATTCGAACCTGTTGACCCGTACGTGCTGAAGCTGGACCCTTACAGCATAGCCATCAATCCATTGGGACATGCCAAAGTGAAATTTGTTCCCCGTTAAAATAATATATTGAAAATGTCCCTCTTTCTCAGCTAATATCATTGATTTGTACCATTAATGGTACAACTGGGAATTTTTGTCCCACTTGTACCATTAATGGTACAATTCGGAATATACTGATACTAAATTCTGGCCAACGAAAGATGGCGCAAAAAGTTGGCGCCAAATTTGAAAAACCAACAGGTTGCAACACTGACTAGACTCTGGCCATGTACCATAATAGGCCAGTTTTCATGCATGCCTAATAGGAGAAAGATTCTAGTATCGACTCTGTTATTTCGGTGTTGATTTTTTAAATTTGGCGCCAAGATTTTGCGCCATTTTTCGTTGGCCATAGTCTAATCAATGGTACAGATGGAAAAGAGGGAAGAATGTAATGGTTATAGCGAGTTTTATGTTTTATACATTTTTAAATAGTGAGTTGCATAGTTCGTGGTTCAGGGGAATTTTAGTATTTTTTTTAAATAAATAACATTATAATATATTTCAAAAAATGGTTTTTTAATATAAAATTTGTTTCCCGGTAAAGAAAAGCGCTTGGCAACCGCACATACGATGATTACTCATACATATTCTGTCTGTTTGTTTATTGTTCGAAACAATATATAGAAAACTATGCGTAATGACACCCACATGTTGGCAACACTATACCTGAGTCTATAGGATACAGTGCCCTTATCCCTTTCATCATCATCCGCAAGAGTGACCGCCTCAGTGACGTAGGTAGAGCGTTCAACGGCCACGTAAGGGCCCAAGGAAATCCATACTAATATTATAAATGCGAAAGTAACTATGTCTGTCTGTATGTTACGCTTTCACGCCTAAACCACTGAACCGATTTTGATGAAATTTGGTATAAGGGTAGATTAGGCCTTGAGAAAGGACTTATGCTATGTTTGGTCGCGATAACCGACATCCACGCGGGCAGAGCCGCAGCTAGAAGCTAGTATATAATATGCTGCCAGCTAGCTTAATCCGCCGTTTAATTAACGGCCTGAATTATGTTCACAACATATTGTTAAGTACAACATTTAATAAACTGACTGGCTAATACTTAGGTCATTTTTACGATGGGGTACCACCCAGGAATGAGAAAGAAACTTAGTGATAGGTTTATTGAGAAAAGCAGCGTAATCCGACTTAGATAGGTTAGGTTAGAAGGCTCCACTCCTCTGCCGTATTAGCCACCGTGGTTTTTTTTTTACAACCATGCAGATAGCTGTTGAATTAAATGACTGAATATCATTCAGGCCATTAAATTAATGTCACGTAAGAGGGGAATTATTCTATGTAACTAATAAATTATGAATGTATTTACAAAACGGTTTATCCGCATTGAAGAGCCCATTATTCAAGCTAGTTAAGCTATTCTTACTTGGCGTTTAGATAGTGCAAGTGAATCTAGATTGCGTTGTAGATATTAGAGGAAGCTCCGTTTTATTCTGCCAAATCTGTATTTTCCTTAAATAAAATCGTTAATATCATATTCATAGATTTATGACTGTCTAACATATATCTGCCATAGTCATACTGAGTCATAAACTGGTGGCTCATGGCATTAATCAGTATTAATCATTTCAATTATTACTTTGATCTGGTACAAAACGGAATGGGTACATTAAATAGAAATAATTAGGAAGTTATATTTATGTTTATGATACTAATCAAATTATTAATTAATTATTTTTCTCCTGTATTTAGGCCTACATCATAACTGCGCGTTGCAATGAAAAAAATACATTGTAACCTACATTGAATGACTAGTTCGTTGTTTCGTCCTATAAAGATTCGGCCCAATGGGACGAATCACAGAAATTAAAAATAATTAAAATTATCGTTCACTGATTCGTCCCATTGATTTTTTTTCTTCGTTTTATACAAAATTTGTATGAAGTAGTAACGTCAGCAAGGAAAATGCTTAAAATAATATTGCGGAGGGGTAATAGGATTAGTATTATTTGAAAGAAGACTGGTGTCGCAATTTCAAAGTGCGATGTAAGTCTTCTGTGTTGTAATACACCATAATGTTTATATAATATATATTCTTATAAGTATCAATGTAGATCAACAGACGATACTTGGGCTATCAAATTTAAATTTTAAAATTATTATAATATTAGGTCGGCAGTGCACGTGTGACTCCCCTGGTGTTATACACGTACATAGGCCACGGTAACCACTTTCCATCGTGTATAATTTCAATAAAGACTCTTCCCATCCGTCGCGAGGGTATTAAGGTAGAACGCGCGGGGAATGTGCCCAGCTGACTGGCAGTGACCTCCACACCATAAGGCTCATATCGAAGCATTTCAGCTAGGCCAGTTGTTGCTTCCAAATACCCTTAACGACTGTCATAGATGTTCGTATGGCTACCGGGACCGTCAGCTTAACGTGCTCTCTGAGGCACGAACAGACCAATGCAAGTATCTATATTCTTGCATACAACTATTTGCACTAAGCGAGGATTTTCTCCTCAATAATGGTGGCAAGGTGACCGTGCCCTTTGCATTCATTCGATGTTGAGTCATCGTGGTTTGCTCGCAGGATGAAAGCATTGCGGACAGCTGTAGAGATTAGTAGGTGAAGAGTGCAACGGGCGCAGATTTGGCAACACTACGGACAGTGTCACAGCCGGTATCAGGAGCATGATTGCACGCGCTGCTCTCTCCGGGTGGCCGTTGCCCTCCACCTAAGCTGCAAAGTGTGTGAACCCCATAGATGCACCTGCGGTTCCATGGTGGGATAGGCCGATGGTCGACGACGGTATATGTAGTAGCAGTCCATTAATGTACCATTTACTTTTGAAGACTTTTGGGAAATTACTTCCTTTCATTCATGAAAGATAAGGGAACTATTGTGATGATTTTACTGAAAAGATGTCAGTCAGTGTCAGTTAAAAGAAAATCAAACTGTTTTATTGATTCAAATTATATTATCTTCCAAACTAATGATGGTTTCCAAATATCTGAACAATCGGTCAACAGGAAGAGGGGAAAATCAGGGCTTTAAGATCATTTTGAGTACCTACTTTGTTCGTCAAGATCGATGTGATGCTGACTGTACTACAATAGTCTTCAAGATAAATATATTTGTGAATGGAACTCATGAAAACCTAATAGAAAGGTGGATATGTCACACTCACACCGACTATAACCGCATGTTGTTCTGTCGTTGTGGCTGGAGAATCTAATACGTTCTGTTAAGGATATCCCAGACACCCTGGCCGACCTTAGTGACTACTAACCTCGAGGTGTTGTTGGGGATCGAAATGTACATCTCCTATAGAGAGGCGCGTACGAATATAAGAAGCCCAATTATAACTCCCAAGCCCTAGCTCATCGAGTTTTGCGATATTCACCACCACACAAAAGAAAACGGCGGCATTTCACACAATCACGCTGCCGACCATTGCCAGTACCAGGGTTTGCAGCGTGGGGCTTTCCACTTTAAGGGCTACTTGGAGGACGTGGCACAGCTCTATCTTCTCTGGACGTCCTACCAGCGTGTGAAGCGACGTTTCTGTGGAGCAGCCCCGGCAGTGGTGGCACTCGGGTATCGGCTATCGGCTTATACGATGCAGATACTTACTGAAACAGCCATGTCCAGTATAGACATACAATATTTTTAAGCTATCGCGGTTATTTATGCCTATTCGGGACTTCACGCGATAATTTTTCTTTTTCTTCCACTTACTTTGTGCGATACGGCACCCGTGGTCAAATTACTTAAAATGATCTTAAAGCCTTGATTTTCCCCTCTTCCTGTTGACCGATTGTTCAGATATTTGGTAGACATTATTAGTTTGGAAGATAGTATAATTTGAATCTATAAAACAGTTTGTTTGCTGTTAACCCTCAATCACTCGCGCGGTTTTTAGCCTCTTGACCACTCGTAGGGTTTTGTGGCCACCCCACATACCTACTCAAAGTGGATTTATGTATATATAATAGCAGTTAATGGAATTACACCAGAATTTTATTATTGTGTGTTGTATAACGTATGTAAATAAAAAAGCTACATTTTATAACCAACTTTATTTACTGATCTACAAGACATTATAATGATCAGGCTTTTCATTCATAATATTGACATTTCTCCTCGAAGAACCAAAAAAACAAAAACTTCTCCTTTTTTAACATAAACTTTCTTATTAAAAATGTAAATACAATTATTACATAACAAAATTAAATAAAAATTCTTATGTCTTAATAACTATAAATTAACTTCATGTGCTTTTGACATATGATTTGTTTGCAAAAAATGCAGTGACTCGAGGTTTTATACTCTTTAGAGCGAGGACAAACTATACAGCGCTGTTATTTGTTGGTGACATTCCTTTCCTGCTCGGTCCAGGAGCATTCAACATCCTCTTGAGTTCAGTAACCCTGGTTGAGAAGATATTTTTCCAAGGTGACCTTGAAGCATGCTCAAACTCAATGATTTCAAAGGCCTTTTATTGTTACATTGCGATTGCGCCATATTTTTCAACTGTAGATAACATTGCCATTGATGCCAGAAGTATACAGTATATGAAAGAAAAATCATAATGGCCAACATGAACATATCATTTAAACAAGTACTGTAGTTGCCACACATTTGGTCGGCCGTGTCCACTAAAAATCTTCATCCAAGCTGGCATCACTATCCATTGCAACATCGTCTTCGTCCCAACACATTTGAAAACAAAAAGTTTGAGAAAAAAATGTTAGAGACGAACACAAAAAGGTACCTAAATAAAAGTTTGTGAAAATTAAAGCTATTAAAATATATGCTTATAAATACATCAATACATGTTTATTATAGTAAATGCACAATAAAATAATTTACTTTCATAAAATAATTGAAATCAGGTACCTTGCTGATACAATAACCTCCGCGAAAGTATAACACGAGCGCTCGCGGGGTGTCGTGACCACCCCAAATAAACTTTGACATGTCCTCACGCAGCAAGCGCTAGCGCTACAGAGTCCCTCTCGCCCCGTATCGACGCGTACAATGATCAATTTGAGTAGCAAGATCCTCCGTGGCCTAGCGGTGGTGAACGCAGCCGCTACGCAGGTGACGCGCCCTCCTGTGGAACATCGGTTACGATTGGGTGCTGCGTGGTCCGTTGCTCAGGGGGGTGGACGTAACCTGTTACGCCGACGACACCCTCGTTACGGCGCGGGGAGCAACGCACCGAGACGCAGCACTAAAGGCCACGGCAGGGGTAGCTCAAGTCGTGGGTCGGATACGGCGGCTGGGTCTCGAGGTCGCCCTTCAACAGTCCGAGGCTCTGTGCTTCCACGGACCTCGGATGGGGCTCGTACTCGATGGCCGATGGAACTTCGGACATCACTTCCGAAGTTTGGTCCCAAAACTGAGGGGGGTGTCAGCTGCACTCGCACGGCTGATGCCCAACATCAGGGAACCCATCGCTCCCTGCAGGAGACTGTACCTGGGGATCGTGCGAAGTATGGCCCTATACGGGGCCCCCGTATGGGCGGAGCCCTGACGGCCAGTAATGTGGCTAGACTGCTGAGCCCACAGAGGGCGATGGCCGTCAGGGTGATAAGGGGATACCGCACGATCTCAGATGAGGCGGCATGTCTCCTAGCCGGGACCCCTCCATGGGACCTGGAAGCGAGAGCCCTTGCGTCTCTATTTAAATGGCGCAAGGAGGCGCTGGAGCGGGGCCAATGGCCTGCGTCTCGAGAAATCGAAGCCCAGCGGTCCTAGCTCTACCAGGAAACCGTGGAGGCATGGAAGGTGCGACTTGAGCAACCAAAGGGGGGATTCGCCACAATTGTGGCCGTCAGACCGGTCATGGACGAGTGGCTGGAGAGGAGGCACGATGCTCTCTCCTACCGGTTGTCACAGATACTTACCGGGCACGGTAGCTTCGGTAGGTATCTGTGGCGAAGACACCGGGAAACCACGGCCGATTGTCAGCACTGCGGGGACCGCAGCGATGACACAGCGCTCCACACGCTGGTGGAGTGCACGGCGTGGGCGCAATATCGCCAAGTCCTCGTGGTGGCTTTGGGCGTGGATACTCTCTCGCTCGAGACCATGGTGGGAGCCATGGTCTCCAGCGGGAGTAAGTGGGACTGCGCCGCCTCTTTCTGCGAGCAGGTCATGCTCGTGAAAGAGGCGGCGGGGCGGGAGCGGGAGAGAACTCTCCCACCCGAGCTCCGCAGACGGCGGCTGGGGCGCCGCCGACGTGTCTTCGCCGAAGACCGTCGGCCTCCATGACCGGGGGCCTGAGGACGGTGAGTTGGCTGCTCATCGTCCTTACAGAAGCAGGCCCAGTGACGGACTCACGCACGTCCCCCCCCCCCCCTATGAAGCGGGATGATACCCGAAAACCCCCCATAGACGCGGGATAGCACCCGAACCACCCCTAGACGAGGCCGCATTTAAGCCGTGGGTCTGTTGGGAGCCCTGGGACATCCTTCCGAGGGCTTACCCGGGGCTCCCAACTATAGGCTGCTGGGCGATACCGTGGGGGTTTTAGTCGGTAGGAGTCCGGCATAACATCCATGAAGGATTTCCCGCACGGTAAAAAAAAAAACGCGGCGCGGGTTCGATCCTCGCTTAGTGCAAATATTTGTATGCATGAATAGGGATACTTGCATTGATCTGTTCGTGCCTCAGAGAGCACGTTAAGCTGACGGTCCCGGTAGCCATACGAACATCTATGACAGTCGTTAAGGGTATTTGGAAGCAACAACTGGCCTAGCTGAAATGGTTCGATATGAGCCTTATGGTGTGGAGGTCACTGCCAGTCAGCTGGGCACATTCCCCGCGCGTTCTACCTTAATACCCCCGCGACGACGGACGGGAAGTCTTTATTGAAATTATACACGATGGAAAGTGGTTACCGTGGCCTATGTACGTGTATAACACCAGGGGAGTCACACGTGCACTGCCGACCTAATATTATAATAATTTTAAAATTTAAATTTGATAGCCCAAGTATCGTCTGTTGATCTACATTGATACTTATAAGAATATATATAAACATTATGGTGTATTACAACACAGAAGACTTATATCGCACATTGAAATTGCGACACCAGTCTTCTTTCAAATAATACTAATCTTATTACCCCTCCGCAATATTATTTTAAGCATTTTCCTTGCTGACGTTACTACTTCATACAAATTTTGTATAAAACGAAGAAAAAAAATCAATGGGACGAATCAGTGAACGATAATTTTAATTATTTTTAATTTCTGTGATTCGTCCTATTGGGCCGAATCTTTATAGGACGAAACAACGAACTTGCCCATTGAATTTATGGCGAATATTTTTTATTAATATTATTGTGTGATTTGTGTTTATATTATTGCTTAAATATACATCAATCCAAACATTTTTATTTTCAAGGTTGTATGTCTGTACATACAACAAAACGCAATAATCCCAGAAATCTACCCACATGCAAAAACGAAACGACAAATAAACAAATAAATGGCGCCGCGTCACAACACCCGCGCGAACCGAACCGAAAATTTAAAAAATACACAAAAATAAAATCACTGTAAAAAATCACTGATTAAATTCACAGAGCAATAATAAATCTTATTACATGGAAATTAAAACCGTATTTGTGTGAAATAGCACCGCGATGTGCGTTCACGAAGAGGTTTTCACACGAACTAAAATAAATTCTGAAACTTGATTGCATAATGCGCAGAAAAGCTCCAGTATAGAGTGACAATGGGTTTTGAATTTTCATGGAAGTTTCAAATAAACATTATCTTATCTTACTATACATATAGGCCTGCGTCAGGTGTTGCCGGCGGCTTTGCTTTCAGAATTTTGACTCCGTTCCCGCAACACAAGTGGACCTGGGATAAGCCAATATGTTATTTCAGATTGTAATCTATCTCTGTACCAAAGTGAAGTCCAACCAGATTCAGATCCAAATCCGTTGAGTCTTTATAGCGTAATTGAATAATAAACATCCAAAGATCTTCACAAACTTTCACATTTATAATATTAGTGAAATAGTATAATATTATTAGTAGCATTGGAAGTAGAGTTTATGCATACTTACAGAAAGTATGAGCCCTAAACGGTACCGCTAACATAACAGGTGCCTGTTCTACCGCTACACCACAGACGTGGTCACGTCATAAAATTATCTTACGACCCCCACAGTAATAATGTATCAATAATAATGCCTAATGAGTACCTACCATGAGTAATGAGTAATAATGTATCAAGCTATAATGTTATAATAAATATATAAAATCTGTAATACGAGAATGTGGTGCTTTCTCACAAACCACAGTGGTTTTTTGATGCACACGCTGTAATGTATTTTATATGTTTGTTTATAAGATAAATAAATAAAAAATGAAAAAAGATGGGTGAAGTCATACTCGTATTCTTCCTCCGTCACCACACATTTTCACACACAAATTATTCTTTTATTCTGAGACGTATTACATTGTTAACCATTCCAAAATTCGATTTAACGGAAATAAAATAATCTCTTTGTGTCCAAAAAGTCCCTCTAAGTCAAAATCCCTGGTCCCCCTACTTGGCCGGTCGCCTGCCAGCGTCTAATTTGGTCCGGTACACAGCAACGCGGCCGTTTCACCATCCAAACATACGTTTTACATTATTTACAATTCAGACATGAATTTAATTCACCCGTCTCCTTTGATACGCTACCATAATTCACGCGGTAAACATGTGGGGTTTATCCCAAAAACTGGGTCACACAGGTCACGCTTTAAAAAAGGAATGTATTCGTGGGTAGAAAACGGAAAACCGTTGGGTTGAAATCGGAAAATATATTCGTAGGTTGAAAATGGACACGCTCATGTTTTCAGCCGGTTCCCGGTGGAATAGTATAAGGCCTTATCTGTTCCCGTGGGTTATGTAGAAGGCGAATAGGCTAGCACCACGACCCTCAGTCGGCGTGCGGTTTTATTGTGGAGGTATCCGAGGGGATTTCCGCACGAAAAAATAATTAAAAAAGGAGTTTAGGGCTGTTCTCCATCCGTCAGTAAACATGCAGCCCATGATAAATTGCCCGCTTGATGATAATATGTTATTGCCGAAAATCATGATTGGCGATGTGGGTGTTGTTACACCTCTGCTTACTCTTTCAGGGATTTACAATATATTCACGCCTGTAAAAAAAAGTATTTTAGACGTGTGGGAATTATTATCGTCATCGAATCTATTAAAAAGAAAGAAATAAGAAACGAAGGCCAATGTATGACAGGTCCATTAGCATAGACAAACCGACAATGGCATTTTACCAAAATATATTCGGAAATATAAAATTTGATTGCCCGTGGTGTAGCGGTAGTGATCCCGGCTGCTACGCAGGAGGCGTGGGTTCGATCCCCGATGTATGCAATGAATATGGGTATTTGCTTTGGTCTGGTCACATGAACTGAACATCTATGGCAGTTAGAAGTATGAAACTTCGCACACCTACGTCTTTTGAGAAATGTTTAGTCGTGATAACCGACATCCACACGGGCAAAGCCGTGGGCAAAAGTTATATCAACCTAAAACAATATAGGTAGGTACCTACCTATCCGAATTGTTCATCAGAGAATAAAACTAAAATCAAATGTCAAATTATTACTAATCGCGTTGTGACTAGGTAATATTGAAAAACTTCAACATTCGACACACGAGCGTTAAAAAGCGGGTCACTCACTTCATCTTGATTTTATAATTTGTTACTATGCGCGATATCACAGATAACATATATACGATATAAACCGACTAGCTTTTGCCAGTGGCTTCGCCCGCGTGGATGTCGGTTATCGCGACGAAACATTTCTCAAAAGATGTAGGTGTACCTACGAAGTTTCATGCTTCTAACTTTGTAAATGACGAACTTTCCATACAAACGTTTATCACTGTTAGTAGTTAAATTTTGAAAAACACTGATACAACGTGTTCATTTATTGCTTAAAAGACACAGATTTATGAAATTTAGTGCATCTAACTCTGAAAATGACGGACTTTCATACAAACTTCCATCCCTTATTTTACTCCATTAGTAGCAGAATTTTCAAAAATCCTTTCTTAGTTGCTGCTTATGACATCATAAAATGCATCTGCTGTCAAAATTTCAAGTTTGTAGGTCCAGCGGTTTAGGCTCTGCGTTGATGAATCAGTCAGTCAGTCAGTCGGGTCGGGCCAAATAATTTTATATGAATAGAATAGATAGCGTTAGCGTTACTTTGCGTTACTACTCCAAACCCTAACCACTCTCGTTACGTGAGCGTTGCCGTAAAAAAAATCGAAATTCTACCAAACGTTTTTAGACCGTATTACCATTAGATATGGTTTAAATTTGCTTAAAGTTTTAATATTATTGTCTCACTCTAACAGTTATTCGGTTATCGACCTTGAACGGTGCGGTGCGTGTGAAGCGTTGCGAATATTGTCAAGTTGTGTTGCCTGTGTGGCCATATAAAAATAGATTATTGTATTTAGTATGTTTCGTTCAATTGAAAAATATCTTATTCCAAAATTGTAGAGCATTATTATATGTAATATTATTCAAGTACTTATTATTACTATTGAAAAGTACTGAATAATCTATACTAGTCCATACTAATATTATAAATGCGAAAGTAACTATGTTTGTCTGTCTGTATGTTACGCTTTCACGCCTAAACCTCTGAACCGATTTCGATGAAATTTGGTATAGGGGTAGATGAGACCATGAAAAAGGACATAGGCTATGTTTGGTCGTGATAACTAACATCCACGCGGGCGGAGACGCGGGCAAAAGCTAGTAATAAATACAAAAACAATTTTTTTAATTATAATATGCAATGTAAAGTAAACACATTGTTAAAAAGTGGCTTAATTATTGGGAATTTAAATTAAAATCCAAATTATATGACATCACTGTTGAATGATCGATGAGATGTTCAAAGCATAACACATTTTTCATGAGTCCAATATTAGTTTATATTGAAGTTAGTATTATGCTGGTACCGTGTATAAAGACCTTTGCATACGTGACGGGTTTTTACATGGACGGGACAGGTACAGTACATGCCACGTGCAAGGTGGAAAAAGTCTCGTCTCCGACGATGTTTAAGTTTAAAAATAATTATTGAAATTAAAAATGAATCGTTCCATGTTCAAATCATTAGTTCAACAACAACGTTAGATCCGAATTACTATCACGGTTCGTACCTATGCATTAAACTCCACATTCATCCACGTCCCGTTCCGGCCCATCCGCACAAAAAGCCGTCATGTACTTATGCAACGGCCTTAAGATGTGATGAAGAATCAGAAGTCGTACTTTGTTTTGTTCGCACTCGTGCTTACGTTGCAGTAGTAGCATAGTTTTAAGGGACCATTTTAAGCTCGAAACCCGCATTTACATCTTTTTAATATGTGGTCATTGGATAGACCATAAAAATCACAATAAAATGAGGGTCCTAGGGTTTGGGTGTTAGAGCTTTCAGGTATCATATTTTTCATTTATTCATAAATTGTATTGTATTATTTGTTAATAATTAAATAAACCTGTTGCAAGAATATTCAAGGCAATACGATAAACAAACTCCTTAGTTCAAATTGCAGTACGTACTTTGGTAGTTTTCACAATGATAATCTGGTAGCATTAGTAGATTTAGTAGTTAACCATTTTGTTGCGTGGTTATTGTTATTCCTGTTACAAAATAACTGTAAACAAAAAGAGTTTTGAATCAAGAAACGATATCAGACTATAAGCTGCATTGTAAAATAACAAACTGATTCAAAATAGTGTTGTGATTTGGAAACGAAAAGTGTACTGAAAATCTAAATGGGTCGCATACCCAATACCGCTATTTGGGATTATTTTGAGAAATCTGTTGCACGTGATGGGAAAGCTTTGTGTCGTATTTGTAAAGAAGAATACAGCTATTTGACCACTACTGGTAATTTGAGAATACATTTAAAGAAACAGCACTACGATTCTTACATTGAATGTATAAAAGCACAACAAGTCAAACAAGCTGAAGATACCGTCGAGGATGGAAAGGAGGAAGAGGTGATATTCGAATACGTAGTTGCTAATAGTCCTGCGACATCAGCATCAGCTGAGGAGACGGCTAATAACTATATTAAATCTGCAACGACGCTAAAGTCAAGGAACTCAAGGATCTCAGTTCCTAAAAAACGTCGAAGGTTTGCACAGCATGCCGAAGGTAAATATAAATTAGTTCTTCACTGTTTTTTGAGTTCGATCAGTTGGAATACCTATAGGCGCGCCAAACTTGACGGTTTTTAATTTAAGATAATTTTTTATATTTCATTTAAAACAGTAATTTTACTTGAAATAGAAAAAGAACATGTACCTAGCTACAGTCGGCATCATTTTACATTGCACTCTACATGGCATTGTACAACATTAACTGTACCCCCCTGGACCATCTTTAGCTTCGTCATGGCCCTTGGATGACTATACAAAGCTTCTTCTTCATCCTAGCTCTAATCCCAGTCGCATCCGAAGCTTTCAGCTTGGAGTCTGGGGTCCGTGTTACCAGTCTAACTGTGGATTTGGCTGGACTTCGATATTTTCTGCGCAGCGACTGCCATGTGACCTCCACAACCCAAAGGCAATATCGAAGCATTGCAGTTAGACCAGTCGTTGTCGACTTTTTAGGGCTCCAACTACTGAGTATACTACGACTGCCATAGACGTTAGTCTGACGACGTGTCCCACGCCGGGCACTCGGTCAGCGTGTGCAGCTCTGTGTCCTCGCTCGCATCACAGTGATGGCACTCGGACGTTGGCTCCTTCCGGATCCGACACAGGTAACTCCCGAAACACCCGTGTCCGATAATCACCTGCGTCAGCCGGTACGAGAGGCTGCCGTGTGGCCTCTCTAGCCACTCCTCCATGATGGGTCTTACCGCCGCTATTACGGCGTGCCCTGCGCTTGGTCGCCCAAGTCGTAGCTCCCATTCCGCTACCATGTCCCTGTGGAGCTGAGACCTCACGGCCCGAATTTCTTCGGGCTCGGGTTCCCGTCCCTGCTCCCGCGCCTCCGCTCGGTACCGATATATCATCGAAAGGGCCCTCGCATCCAGGTTCCACGGTAGGGATCCGGCAAGGAGACTCGCCGCCTCCAGGGATATCGTGCGGTACCCCCTGATGGCCCTGCTGGCCATTGCACGCTGCGGACCATGCAGCAGACGTGCATTATGGACTGTCAGGGTCTCCGCCCATATTGGGCACCCATATACCGCACGACTCCCGCGTAGAGTCTCCTACAGGAGTCATCCGGCCCCCTCATATTGGGCAGCAGCCGCCCCAGAGCGGCAGCTGTGTCCTTCAATTTGGGGGCCAGTCTTCGGAGATGCTCCCCGAAGTTCCACCGGCCGTCGAGCACGAGCCCCAGATATTTCATCTGGGGATTGATGCCGATGGAAATGTCTCCCACTATGAGGCTGTGCATTGAGCGGTGTTCGAACCCACGGCCGCGTTCACTACCGCTACACCATAGAGGCTATCCAAAGCTACAGTGACTATACATAGTATACATAGTACATCATACCTACCTAACGTTTTTAATGTATTTTAACTATTGTTTTATTACTATATAAATACTTTTCAGGCAAAGGAAAGCGCCTGATTGAGAAACTGACTGAAGAAAAAATCAATGTGGCACATTTACAAAAAAAATTGATTGAAAAAGAAATGGAGGAAAAAAAATTAAAGATATCTCTTTTACAAAAAGAGATGGTATTCAAGAATGAAAAGTACGCATTAGAAACAGAAGAGATAAAACAAAGGAGAGAAGACATACAACACAAAAAGCAATTAAATGAACTCGCAAACCAAGAAATGTTACTGAAAATAGAAGTTTTAAAAGCTACTTTATTTAATGTTAAAAGAAATGGCGCGCCTTCTTAAGCATAATGGTGTATTAACAAGTATCTTGATATTGTCAGAAGTTTAAGGTGTATTATAATGTAAAAGCATACACACTTTGTTCGGGATTGAGGCAAAACTGCTGAAATAATTTTTATGCAACTTTTTTTATTAGAAAGCTGTTGGTCGGATTTAAAGTCTGTGGTATGTTTGATCGCAGTCGGTTCAATAGAACCGGAGATAAGACAAAATTCGCGATATACTTGATTTAAAAAATAAAGGTCTATTCGAGTTTAGTATTTTATTATGGTAATGGTTTCAGAATAACGTTATTCGTTACCTCATTTATTGATATTGATTTGACAGTTCAATTCCTAACTTTTTTTTTCTTACTTAGGTGGCATATAAGCATACGGCTTACTTGAGAGTAGTGGTTACCGTGACAGTGGGCTATGGACATGTGCAGCAGATATAACTTATTTTTATAAATTCAAATATAGATAATTATTGTTTTATGGAGGAGAATTAAATATAATACAACAATCTTTTTCTAAAGATTAGTTACTCTGCTAACTACAAGAAGCGTAGCCGCGATTTAATGATGATACGAGTATTGATGGATGGAAGGGTCGACAGCACGAATCTGATACCACTGGTGTTGCACACGTCCAGGGGCCACAGCGACAACTTCCCCTCAAGTAAGTAGTGCCGCTGCCCGCTGATGATAAGGCATAGTGGGCATAGCACATAATCTTGTCGCGAAAGCACTTGGGCGTACCTTCCACGTAGTTCTATATTCTGGCAGCAGGTTGACGGTTCTTGAGGTCGTCACACTTAGGGCCTAGGTCCGCCTTACGCTGCTCCTCGAACTCATCTGTCTGCACCTGCATGAGCTTACGCCTTTCGAAGAGTTGTGCTGTCACACTTTCCCATCGTAAAGGATCTCTCATGAAGTAAAAAGCCCTTCAACTTGGGGGCCAGACTTCGGAGATGCTACCTGCAGTCCCAACAATTTATGCAGAGTCACCTCGAATCACGTCACCACCATTTCACAGGTAATTGAATCCGACATAAGGTCCTCCCCCCCCCCCCCCCATTGGAATTTTCAATGTGGACCCCCAAAATTTCAGGTTGCGACCACTCCTAGCCGACGCGCGACGGAGCGTGGATGGTGCGACTAGTGTGCTGCTGGTGCTGAGGCTGACACAAGTTGCGTCACAACACACAAGGGCACCAATGTCAGCCCCTCCGGTTTCTTACCGTCCCGTCCCACCTGCTCAGATCCGAGGGCTCGAGTACGCAGGGTACGTTCGCCGATACAAGGGGCCTGCGCGCGATATCATTCAGGACGTGGTATTTTAAAATAAACGTAAAAAATGTGCAGGTTTTAGGATTATTTGTACAAACACGCTCTAACGGCTGGTCGGATCTGGTTGGGTACACGGATAGACTATAGTCTGTAACTAATAACAGCTATGCTATATAATTTGTACCGGGATTGGGTTCCCAGTTCCCATGGGTTGCGGGAGCGTCCGAGATCATATATTTTCACGCGTTAGACGTGGAGCAACGGACATCAACTAGTATAACATCCGCTCAAATAACGTCATAACTCGATATAATGCGAAATGACTTTTATTGTACCATTCATATCAGAATATCGCATTCTTTATGCTCACAAAATTTCATAGACGTAGTTCAATTACTTGTCCCTAGATAGCACTTGTGTCGTTATATTGTTTACCGAAAGTTGTTACACGGCGAACATATACAGTGTCATGTCTCGACTTGCGCGAGGTGATCATACCTACGTTGTTCAGTAAAAGTGAATTGTGTTGACTCAAGACTGTTTTTGTTTGAGAGGTAAGTAAAATTTCTTTTCGTTTTCTGTTCTTAAACTGATGCTTGTCGACTAATGCCAGTACACACGATTAAAACAGAATAATAAAATTATTGGTTGTACCCTAATACTGACCTAAACAGAGCTATGACAGTACACATGATTGAAACAATACAATACAAATATATTTGTTGATCACCAATACTGGCATATACTCGTTCCTGGCCTCAGCGAACTTACTCCAGGCACCTTCAACCTACTGGGTTCTCCCATTTTCCTGGAGGCAGTTCCAGAGGTTATTACTTCGCGCCAGCTTTTTCTTCTTCTTGCTGCACGGGAACAGTTGAGGAACCTTTCAGCCCACGTTGCCGTGCTGCTGTTGCGGATGTGTTTTGCGGTTCCCAAAGTCACATACCTGCTGAGGACTACACCAACCTGCCTCTGTCCAGATGCAGTCTCTTCCTTGGACAGCGCTTTGAGAGATACTGCGGAGTCCATCCTCAATGTCTTACTCGACGAATGACGGTGGCTCCAGGCCTCCCTGCCTATAAGATGTGGGGGTCTCGGACTACGGCACGTGACGGATGTTGGCCTGCCGGCCTTCCTAGCATCAGATCACGGGTTGGCAGCCTTGATTGCTATCATGCTCTCCTCAAACGGCGATCGAGTAGAAATACCTCATGTGCGCGAGGCGCTATCGTCATGGTCGGTCCTCAGCCCGGGCAAACCGTGTCCAGTAAATCAGAGCATGCAAATAGTATGAGACGAGATCGGTGTTGATGGGATGGTGAGGGATATGCTGGATGGCGCGACGGGCGCTAATTTGACGAGGCTCAGGGCTGTGTCGCAGACTGAATCGAGGGCATGGTTAAACGCACTGCCGTCACGGCACCTGGACACCCTATTAGCTGACGACTCCCTGCGGGTGGCAGTGGCGCTCCGCCTGGGCTCCAAGGTGTGTGAATCTCACAGATGCATCTGCGGCTCCACGGTGGAGGAGGACGGCCACCACGCACTGAGTTGTCTTCGCTGCACAGGCAGGTTCCCGCGTCACCTCAATGACTTAGTCCGAATACATTTGTGGTCTTACGTTTAAAAATTAACTTGAAATGAGTATTGAAATACCTAGATTATTTAATTTTGATAGAGCATTGTTTAACTTAGTTATAAATTATTATAATAAGTTCCTTAATTTGTTTTCATTTATTAGATGTTTTAGAGATGTTCTACTCTCGTTTTATTAGACTGTTGATTATTTGATTTTATTTTGATAGAATGCAGTTATTTACTTCAGTAACTTACGAGTATACGGTTGAAAACTTTATTGTCAGTAAATATAAGACATTTTTAAGTCTCACCTATAGTAGGTATGGTTAAGAAATTATTGTATTTTGTAAGAAGTTAAATACAGTTGTGTCATTATAATAAACAAATTATAGTAAAACCCTTTGATTATTTATATGTCTAGATGGAGTGTCAAATGCGTCCAAACGTCTCAAAAAATATCAGCTAAATCAATCTCATAGTACTTACGCGCAGCTCAGTGACGTTCGCGTCGGCTTGGTGTCACAACGTAAAACCCGCGAAAAACATTAAATAAAAACTGTCGAGATGCCATATCTATATATATGATGCATATATCTAGCACTATAAAAGTGTGCCGGAATTAAAAAGGACGCCTAAATACTACTACACACATTACCTTTTATGAATAAAGTAACCAAAATACAAGTTAAATTAATTATTTTTTTCATCACAACAATATGTCATTTATCACGCGCCATATTTGTGAGTGTTGCCAGTTTTTTAAATTTCTAGGTTTGGTTCGATTGGGGGAGCCTTGTACCGATTGGGGGAGCCAATGTCCCTCCTTTTTATTGATTTGGATTAGAACATTATTTACTAGGGTTATGATTTCGACATGCAAGTGAATCCGAAGTCCGAAGTCCGAAGTCCGAAATCCGAAGTCCGAAGTCCGAAGTCCGAAATCCGAAATCCGGAAGCCGAAATCCGGAAGCCGAAATCCGGAAGCCGAAATCGAAATCGAAATCGAAAGGAATCGCGTGGAAAGTACCCAGACCTATGCAAATTAGTCATATGTACACAAACAAATATATGCACTAAGCGAGAATCGAACCCGTGCCCCTTGCATACCATTCTCATTTACTACTGTCACGCTACAGAGGCTATCAAAAATATTTAATTCGAAAGAAATTTCGAATTTCATTATACCTAGGTGATTTTTTTGGGAAATTTTCCTTGTAGCTGGTATCATATTTACGCACACAGAAGCACGAATGCAACGTGTAAAACGCGGGCCGCACGCACACATGTTTGCACAGGTTGACTCGTTTTATTTCCGTTGACAGTAGGACGAGGCTCTATCTATAACATTATATAATCAAAGAGTAAAACCTTTGTTTTTTTGTACATAGGTATAGTGCCATAACCCCGATTTTATTTTGCATTTTTTCAGGATTTTCAGGTTATTAAAAATATAGATTTGTAGAGCTTAAAAAATAATACTAATTCCTTGAAGAACGTTTTCTTCTAAAGTCATTGCTTTTTTAATTATGATCCAAAAAGTGAAAAATTGAAGTGGCCCAAACTTCAATGGTCAGTACCTACTGAAAAACTTGGTTTTTAGAGTTGTGACGTTATTTGAGCGGAGGTGCGATATGTAAATAAAGAAAGTTTCTAAGTGTTAATGGGTGTTCATAATATTTCATTAATTAGCATTAGATATAAAATTACTTAATTTATAACAATTAAAAATAATAGAAGAATTAAAATATTGAATGAATTTTGAAATACCAAAAACATTCAAAATGTGATTTTTATAAATCTCAATTGAAAATAACATTTTACAATAGTTATTTATTATCAACTAGCTTTAGGCCGCGGCTCCGCCCGCGTGGATGCCGGTTCCCGGTAATTTTTCGATTTTTTCCCGCCATCGCCATCGCAACCATAACCATCCTTGAACTTAAACGAACATTAAAAAAAGAATTGGCCAAATTAGTCGAGGTGTTGATGAGTTATGCGCTTACCAACACATTTAGCGATTCATTTTATATTAATCGCATTGGGTTCGCCTGTTATGACATAGTATGTAAGAAAAATAAATAAATAAATAATTTTTTATAAGATTATTTCTATTTTTTTTTGATGTAACAATATCGTAGTAGTATTTAGTATTAATTAATAAAGTCGCCTGGTAACCCCAGTGTAGTTATGTCTTGTAAACGTTCTTGCTTTGCGTGCGTGTTGTGATTTTTATAAAACAACTGGATTTCGCAGTTTTAAACTGTAGTTACCCGTTTTGAAAACACGTTAATTACATTGATTTTACTGAAACATTTGTTACGGATATAGTGCCGTCTTCTAAAGTTTTCAATATATTTTATGTTTTGCATAATAGTGTTGTGACTTGTCATGCCAGTGCTGAGAACAAAAATACGAAATGAGTCGAGTAAATGCTAGTATTTTATGGGAATATTTTGAAAAAATAGACAAAAGGTCAGCCAAATGTCTAATTTGTGATCAGATCCTTCAGTATGGTTCCACCACAGCTAATTTAAAGAGCCATTTAAGACGTAAACATGAAGATGATTTTAACGAAATTAAAGCTCAGGAAGGGACTAGACTATCAAATGATTCAGGTGAAGGAAATAACAGGGTAATATACGAGTACGTAGTTGCTTCTAGTCCTACATCATCAGTTGAAGACTCTGAAACTAAAAACTGTAATGAAGTTCCGATCACAATAGAGCCCAAAGAATTGAGATCTTTTTCGGCGAAACGTCGAAAGCGATCACATGCAGATGGTAAATACCTACTTACTTATTATGTGCATAAAGTAGTTTCATAACTATAGATCCATAGGGACACCATAGTTATGACTATACATTAAACCAGTTTAATAACATGTTTTACTAAAACGTTACCCTGGAGTCCCTAGATGCTCAACATCTAGGGACTCCAGGGTAACGTTTATAATAGGTATATAATATTTATGTATTGCCACAATACATAGTAGTATGATTCTTATTGTTTGCACAGGTAACGACGAGGGAAAAAAGCTGCTCGAGAAATTGACTGAAGATAAAATTAGTGTCACAAATTTACAAAAAGAATTGATAGAGAAAGAAATGGAAGAAAAGAACCTAAAAATATTTCTACTACAAGAAGAAATTAAACGTAAGCAGGCAGTCGACGAACTAGAAAAACAAGAAATTGAATATAGAAAAGAAAAAATAGAACATCAAAAGCAAATGGATGAATTGGAAAAGCAAGAAAAGTTACTCAAGATAGAAATTTTAAAAACTAATTTAAGTAAAGCACAAAATCCTGTCTCGTAGGCATCCTAAATAATATTCGCAAGTAATATTATTGATTTTCATTTTAAATTTATACCCAGGACATTATGGCATTTATTCTATTTGTGAAAGTGACTACTATCGGCATTAAATTTGTAATTGGAATATGTAATTTCAATGCAATGTCAAAAAAAACGAATTTGAAACCCACGCTGAAGAAGCCCCGGGCTCAGAATTATTAGAGGTGAAAAATAAAAAACTGTGTTTTATTTATTTTATATGTGTGCATGTGTAATTGCGCGGTCCGAAAGGGGGGGGGGGGGCACGGGAGACATGAAACCGCCTCTCACCCACCACTTCGCCCGGCTTCTGCTAAGCCGGCCGAAGTGGTAGCAAGATGGGCACTGTAGCAAATGTAGCAATCACACCTTTGGCAACTAATGACCCAATTTTAGTCGGTTTGAATCCGACATAACAACCTCCCGCCCGGGGTCAAGGTGATTTCGTGGCCCCCCTAAATTTCATCTTGTGACCGCGCCTGTATGTGTGTGTTAACCCTCATCCCAGATTCCCAGAACCTATTATAGATAGCGTGACGCCAACCGTTGACTGAGAATAGCCTGAATAAAACTAGTTACATCCCGGAACTAACTAGTTTTTTTCTGTTCCGTGTGTTTCATTCAGTCTACGCTACCAAGTTATAATTATAAAATTGTTACGTTGATTCTTTTTAGTTACCTCACCTCACTATTGCTTGGTAGAAAAATCTTTTTTCGCTCCACGATATTCACAGATATGTCACCATAATTTCTACCAAAAGAAACTTAAAGTAAAGTATATATAATAATCTATGGTTATTGTTTTTGTTTTTAATAACCTTGATGTTCCTTTCCTTTTCTTTCAGTTTCCATTTCCAATTTCCATTCCTTGGTCCTTGAAGTTGTGAATCGTCATCTCTTTTTACACTGAAGGATAATAGGTTAATATAGTCGTTACACTCGTTACTCGTTAGCCTAGTACGTTAGCGAAGTGTCAGTCAAAGAAATTATAGCAGTAAGTACCCTAAATTATTTACATTATAGTACAATACATTCTTTTTTTTAATTTCAATAGGTACCTATTTAAGTTCCTTAGATGAAGTATTTTGTAGATATTTACTCGTTAACATACCAGTTCCTTTAAAAATACAGGTACTATCAAAAAAAGAAAAATTTAAGGCCAAGCTAATAGTGTATTATACATTGTCATATTCAATTTTAGAAAAGTTCTTTTATAAGTACTTACTGGATCATTGGTAATATAAAAGGTAACCTAAGGAAAAAGTATTTTGAAGTACCTAGTTAGTGAACTAGTAGCTGCACAGGAGTCAATGAGACAGCTCAACGGTAATGCTTCCGAGGAGAAAGTGACATGAGTATGTATTGGAAGCTGCGAGTCCTTCATTATCCACTAGTAAAAATAAATAAATAAAATAATTTATTTCAGACCAGGGTCCGTAACATGTTAGTAACAATAGTCTTAATACTAGTGTTAGTAACAATAAAAATAGCCTCTAACAGTGACATTTGTTGATACTAGTTCAACGAAGGAGCTCAGAGCTACAAAACAATCTATAGAGTCTATGAGGTCTTCCATTTCCGAGAGGCAAAAACATGATTAAAAAACTACTTATTATATTGCTATACTTACTAATGTTTTCTGTACCAATATTCGTACAGAAAACATTAGTAAGTATAGCAATATAATAAGTAGTTTTTTAATCATGTTTTTATGAGGTTTTTGTCTGAGTAAACCATCCACCCCATCAGACCTTATCTTTCTTAAGCTATATGTCTATCTTAAAATTATTAAAAAAACAAAAAAAGTAGTGATAAGTCTCCTTGGTTATTTTCAAATAAGTTTTTTTTTATCATATTTCATTAGGTACTTCTAAATCAATAAAAAAGTTATTGTAGCAACAGTGCGACAAGAAGTACAATAAAAATCTACAAAAAGTTGTTTTTTTTTGTTTAATGTTTGTTAATTATTTGGCCGTAGTCCACCAAGGTGAACTGGTTAGGTGTACTACGGATCCGGCAGGATTAATTATATGTAAAACAAAAATGTAAGGAGTCTTACAACACAATTCCTATAGTGTTCCCTTTGCAGAGATGATAGCAATATTTATATTTGACAAATTATATTGAGTTAAGACAAGCTTATTATATTATTTATTTCATGACAGTAAAGGAAGCTTAGTAGAAGTTTGTAAGGATTTTGCCTCTACCTAAACTGGAAGAAATAGGTAGAGAGCAAGTGTGAGCATTTCTATGTAGATTGAAGCGTCACTAGCTTAGCGGTTAAGGAGCCGGCGTTACAATCGAGAGGTCCCGGGCTTGAACCCACTCTTAGCACAAGCAATTTAGCTTATTTGGAGGTGTTAGAGGGAATATTAGTAATTTCGGTTGCTAACATTCTTTTGTGAATAAACCTTGTAAATAATTTGAGAAAATTTGTTTTTACAGGTAAAGAAACTCAGAAAATATTAATAGAGTAACTAACAGAAGAGGGCAGGTAGTGTGAGTAAACCTCTGCCCCAAAACCAACATGTCAACACAAGAGAAAGAATTACTACCCCAGGAGGGTACCGCTCGCGGAGAATCCTTCACTGAGCCTCGCTCAGTCTGTCCCTCGTATTCTGCGGGGGGCAACCTGTGTTCAGGGCCGGGCCCGAGCCCGGTCCTGTCCAGCCTTGTTGAGGCTATCCCCGTACCAGACACCACCAGTGTCGCACAATGGGCCGTTGTTGGTCACAAGCGTCCTTGCAAAAAGAATGCTCAACCGACAGCGGCCACAATAAAAAAAGGCCTCGGCCGCAGTCGCCTCAATAGGCGCGCGAGAAGGGAGGCCTTGCAACCTAAAAAAATGACGATAGGGTTGGGTGCCGCAGCAACGCAAACGCAGCGCAAACCCACACCATGCACCTCAAGGGAGACTGCAGTAGCCACAGCCCCTCCACCACCACCGAGCAAGCAGAACAGGAGGAAACCTAGAGGTGCTCGAGGTCAGCGAGACGCTGCGATGGCTCCCAATTTTCCTGAAAAGGAACAAAAGGGGGCGGGACCCATCCAGAACGAGCGAGTTTCTTTGAAACGAGCTCGTGTGGACGATACCCGGTTCCCCAGCAGGGAAGCCAAACGCGCGAAAACTGACTCGCATACCAAGCGGCCGGTAAGCGACGTGGATGCCAGTCAGTCGCACCTGCGAGTAGCGGTCATTACCGTTCCGCCGAGGGATCTCTCCAAAACCCAGGCAGACCAGCTTAGGGAAGCTATCGACGAAAGCATCCTACAGTCGGTATTGTCGCCAACGAATTCGGGTGCGCAAGCTCCGTCTTTCCGCGGACGACCCTTCCTATTGGATGGTGTGCTGGTGATGTGGTGTGAAGACGAAAATGCTCTTACCTGGCTTGAAAAAGCTGTAAGAGACATAGCGTCTCCGATACCAGAAACCACATTGGCTGTTATCAAACAGTCTGACCTGAAGAAGCGGCTGAAAGCAGGGCTTCTTCTCCACACCCGCATCACCGACGCCGTCACACTGCGCAGAGTGCTCTGTGCCCAAAATCCATGGTACAAAGTGGATACCTGGCAGTGTTACGCCATGACAGTAGATGACCAAGCCACCGACGCGAACTCCAAGGAGAAGGTGGTCCACTTAACTCTGGGAATTCCCGAAGACCAGAAGGAGTCAATTATTAAAAGAGACCGCCGAGTTGCCCACATATCGGGAAGTGGGTACATTCGCTTCTTTTCCCCAGAAGAAGCACAGGCCGGGGAAGGAACAGCGGCAGCGACTGAAACTCCAGCTCAAGAGCCAACACCAGAGGCTCCTCAAAAGAGCAAGAGTGTGATGGAGTGTAGCTCTCCGCTGCAAGAAGGAGGATACCCCCCTATACCTTCCTAAACATCATCCGAACAAACCTCCAGCACAAATAAACAGCAGCGGTCACTCTACGCCGAGTGCTGGAGGTAAACAATAAGACCGTAGTCCTAATCCAGGAGCTCTGGATCAATAAGAACGTAATCTGCGGTTTAAATAACATTGGCAGTAAGTTATTACGAGATACGACGGTTGGAAAATGCTTAACCAATTCTGTTCTAAAACAAAATGCTTAACCAATTCTGTTCTAGAGATCTCACTGCTGTGAAAATCCATTCAGATAATGCAACCATCCTAGTCCTAGCTTCAGCGTATATGCTGGGCAACGGAGAATCACCTTCAAATGAGCTAGCCGACCTGGTACAACACTGCGAAGCTCACACCTGCGACTTAATCATCGGCGCAGAGTGCTATGCTCACCATCCTCTGTGGGGAAGTAAGGACACGAACGAGAGAGGTGAGTTACTAACCGAATACATAATTCCAAACCAACATGAACATTATGAATCTGGCATGGAACCTACTTTCGTAACCTCATGGTCTCAAACCATCATAGACATCACTGGCAACACACTCGGCAGCTGTCAAAGGAGCTATCCTTTGCAGACCATCGCCGTATTTGCAGCCTCCGTGGCGTGGTGGTAGTGGACGCGACGCTTTTAGGGAAAGTATTGTAAGTAAAATACCTGATTTGCCCTTGTACACTTGTGTAGAAGAATCCTACGCAGAATTAACCAACCTGATCGATACTGAGTTTGGGAGAATTTTTACTTCAAAAACATTATCGGTTGGCGGCCGCCCTGTCTTCAGTGACTGGGCAACATCGGGGAGCAGGAGGAGATTGTATGAGCTGTATTCTGAAAAGTCATACAATTTCAACCCTGCTTTTCAGAACTATGTTAAAAATTACTCAAAAGTATTTAAGCGAGCCTGTTCCTTTGCGAAATAAAACTTCATTAGGAAGAAAATAACCAATTCTGTTAATAAAATTAAAACTACTTGGAATATAATAAATTCCGAATGTGGGAAATCTTCATCAACTGTAAGAGATTTCCATTTAAAAATAAAAGATCGCCATGTCACGGAGGATTTTGAGGTTGCGACAGAGTTTGAACATTTCTTCGCAAATATAGCTTCCACTACAACCAAAACTCTTCAGTCGTCTTCCATTTCCGCTGAGGCATTGCTTGTAGGATCAACAAACAGGTGTCAGGACTGCAATTCACTAAGCGAGCACAATGATGCGAGTCGCAACGTTGTGCTCGATAGAGATTGTCATTGGTCGGATTGTATCACGTCACTGGAAATCGACCAATGACAATCTCTATCGAGCACAACGTTGCGACTCGCATTGTTGTGGACGCTTAGTGAATTGCACAGCTGAACACGTTCGTATTCACGGTTGTTAATAGCAAGGACATCGTTAAAGCCTTTAAAACAATTGAAGTTAAAAAGACCGCGGATCTATGGGGATTATCAGTCAAAACTGTGGCAAGTATAATTGATGTCATTGCTCCCCATCTAGCAACTGTGTTTAATGACTGTGTGTGACAGTGGTGTATTTCCTGATTTAATGAAACATAGCAAAGTCATACCTTTGTTCAAGGCCGGCAGCGCCACAGATCCTTCGAATTTCCGACCCCTTTCTGTGTTACCGACCTTGAGTAAAGTATTTGAGAAACTAATTCTAGGACAGTTGCTGATCCATTTTGGTGAAAACAAATTGTTTCATGATAAACAGTTTGGGTTTACTAAGGGACGTTCGACTACTGATGCTGGTGTAGAACTGTTAAATTGTATTTACGAAGCCTGGGAGGATAAGCATGATGCTCTAGGTGTCTTCTGTGATCTATCCAAGGCCTGCGATTGCGTTCACCATGACACATTAACAGGAAATTAGAACATTACGGAATAAGGAACAAGGCTCTCGAGCTTCTGATTTCATATTTGAACAATAGAATTCAGAGGGTCGATGTTAACGGTACATGTTCAGCAGGATCTGTGGTTTCGTTGGGCGTTCCGCAGGGTTCGATACTTGGACCATTTTTATTTCTAATTTACATAAATGACCTTTCCTACTATGTAAGGGACAATAATAGTATTATTTTATTTGCTGACGATACTTCGTTAATTTTCAAAATTAAAAGGCAACACGATAATTATGACGAAGTGAATGGTGCAATCAAAAGAGTGGTCCATTGGTTTAATATAAATAATCTTTGCCTTAATGAGAACAAAACTAAATGTATTAAATTTACTCTGCCTAATGTTGCACAGGTAGAAACCAATGTACAACTCAATGGACAATTGTTGAGTCTTGCGGAATGGACAGTGTTCTTAGGTTTGAGTATTGACGCTAAACTTCAGTAGGGTTCACATATAGACAAAATAGCTAGTAGATTAAGGTCAGCTTCCTATGCTGTAAAAAGGATTAGGACTTTAACAGATGAGGATACGGCTAGAATAGTTTATTTCAGCTATTTTCATAGTATTATGAGCTACGGAATTCTCCTTTGGGGTAATTCCGCAGATTTAAACACAATATTTAAATTCAAATTCAAATATTTTTCAAATTCAAATATTTTTATTGCGATACAGATACAGGTAATACATTTAGGTTCCACCATATTTCAGCCAGATTGGCATGCAACAATGTCACAAATTATGACCATAATAATTAGAATTTAACAATCATCAACCAGTAATAGAGAATGCATTAAATATAAAAGATAAAAATATTTCATGTCCAAATTTTAGATGTCAGTATTTTCATGGTAAACATAATAATCACCTTCATGCAACATAAAACGTTAAATTAGTCAAGTACATAGTCAATTACAATGAAATATATCTAAAAAAAAATGTCCAAATTATGCTTATGATATATACCCACTAATCACTTACTTCACATCTAGTGTTTTGTCATTCAAATAATCATTTACAGTGTAATAACATTTACTTATTAAAATATTTGAATGAATTTTTTATAGCATTTATTATGCTAACTTTTAAGTTCGAAAAACATTGGAAAAAATGAAATGCTCAAGTGAGACTCGAACTCACGACCTTTCCCTTACAGGGGGACTGCTCTGCCATCTGAGCTATTGAGCACCACTTGAATCATTCCAAATTTTCCTTCTCTTTAAATCCGTCTATAAGGGCGAATTAAAATATTCTTAACTTCTCTTTTATAATCACTTATTTCTACAATTTCCAGTATTCGTTTAGGTAATTTATTATAAATTCGTGGAGCCATACATAAAAAACTTCCATTCATTAAAAGTGGTCTTGTTTGATGGTATACATAAGGTAAACATTTTTCTTTTACTATTTAATGTTTTAAACAGATGCAAATTTTTGCGAACAAATAGTAGCACTTCTAGAATGTATATACATGGTAGTGTAAATACATTTAATTGTGATTTGTCTTGCAAAAGCGGGCTGTGCGAGCTATTTATAATTTGGGCCCAAGAGTCTCCCTCCGAGACAAGTTTAAAGAGATAAATATTCTAACCGTAGTGTCACAATACATTTTCGAAAACTTAATGTATGTCTGGAAAAATATTGAAAAATTTCCAAGACTTTGTGACAGGCACAATATAAATACCAGAAATAAAAGCAATCTTGTAGTTTGTCATAGCAGACTCCATAAAATAAGTAATTCTTTCCAGGGCAACTGTATACGCTTTTTTAACAAGCTTCCTAATGAAATCAGAGATTTACCTGTAAATAAATTTAAAAATACAATAAAGAGCAAACTGTGCCAGAAAGGCTATTATAAAACCAAGAATATTTAAACGATAAACAAGCTTGGAAATGAGCTGTTCGCTCAGCTATGCTACTCAAGCAGAACATTGTATCTAGACCATAAGTTTTAGGCTTAGTAAGTAAATGTTTTGTAAATAGACCAATAAAAAAAATGCCCGCTGAGTTTCTTGCCGGAGTCTTCTCAGGTCTGGGCCGCGTTTCGAACCGGTGGTCCATTTACTAGTATTAGTTAGTATTTAATATTTACTTTATGTTGACGTTTTGTAAGTGCCGATTTAATGGTCTATGCAAAATAAAGTATTTTTGAATTTTGAATTTTGCTACGCAGGAGGCGCGGGTTCGATTCCCGCTCAGTGCAAATATTTGTATGCATGAATATGGCTATTTGTATTGGTCTGGGTGTTTCTATGTATAGTATGTATGTACCTATTTATAAAAAAAAAGTATCTATGTATGTTTATCCGCATTCTAGATTTCATAACACAAGCTAGTTAAGCTAGGCTTACCATGGGTCTAGGTAGCGTTGTGTGTAATCATTTAGGCCCATTCTTTAGTCTCACATTATTCCTCCTCAAAACTCTGGAGAGACTAGTAGATCGACCTAAGGGATGGAACACTAAACGACAACCCACTACATCCTCAGCAACATGCATACAGGAAAGGTAGATCAACAGAGTGCACGAGGCACACCTCTTTCGTGAACCTCTTGAAATCAAAGAGAATACTTTCTCTCTAAAATCTTATCTGTCAAAAACCACCACCCACCAGTATTGTCAAATCTCAGTGTTTAACAACATTACATAAATAAAAAGTATTATTAAAAATAATTACGTTGTGGAAGAAGATACAGTTATTGGGATGAAAATGATAAAATATCGAAAGGAAATACCTACCCTTGTGTGGGCGCGTATGAAGCGATTAGGGCAAAAGTTATGTAAGTATTCCTTCACTGACTCCATGGTTGTGGTGGACGTAGCTAGCCAGAAGTAGGGGCAGGCCAATGCAGGCATATTATTGTCGCAGGGTCCCTATAACCCGATTTCAGTCGGTTAGCTCTGCAAAGCGAAGCCGTGGCCGTGGTAGAGATGTTTTTAATTCCATAAAAAATAGCTATGGTCGTTTTATAAGTTGTAAGATTTTTTCGGCCGCGGGGTTCCAGGCAGTATAGAATTTGGGCCCCTCCATCTCTTCCGAAGCGGTGTCGTAGAAGGCGTGTCGTATGGGATAGGGCTGTTAAGTCACCATCGCCTAACCCTCCGGGGATAATGGCGTGATTGTAATTATGTAAGATGTTTTGACACCGGCTTTCCTTTTGTAATTTTTCACCCTTCGTCACTGATACCAGACATCTTTATTCTAAGGCAACCGCTGAAACAAATAGAGATCCTCGATATTAATCATCCTAATAGCAATTTCCCAGTTGCGTGCAAAATTTGCTTACTGTGGTTAGTGGTTTTGATCGATATTTCGACTTTTTCGGAAGCGACTGTTACAACTGACTTCCCAAACCTGCGAGAAAAGAATATTAGTAACCGGTAAAAAGCCTCCCTCGCGTGGCGGTAGTTAACGCGACTGCCACGCAGGAGGCGCGGGTTCGACCCCCGCTCAGTGCAAATATTTGTATGCATGAATATGGTTATTTGCATGGTCTGGGTGTTTCTATGTATAATACGTATTTATTTACAAAAAGTATCTAAGTATGTTTATCCGCATTCTAGATTCCATAACACAAGCTAGTTAAGCTTACCATGGGTCTAGATAGCGTTGTGAAATATTGTGAAATGGAATATCAAATTGCTTATGTTATGGCTTCATGTTTGCGAGGGATCTGTTATTGGCTACTTATCACACCTTCGGCAACTGAAAAACCAAGACGGCGTGCGGTTTTAGTCGAGTCCCACAACCACCCCCGGCGGAGGGGTTGCCGAAGGGATTTCCGCGCAAAAATATGTGGATTCATGTTGGTAGTGTCATCATTCTCTCTCAGCCCTTACCAACTCAGTGGGGGCCAGCATTCCAGTATAATTATGATGCTGCTGAAATTTGATATTCTCCGTTAAGCGATTGCCATCTGACCTCCACAACTAAGTTATCAGTAGTATAATGAGCATAATTTAAAAACAATAACAAACCCTAACCTTATCGTGTCCTTAACCATCAAAAACTCACCTACATTGAATTTCTATTGCAGGTACAACTAAAGAGAAAAGGCTCACAGAACAACTAGCTGAGGGTAGGACTCAGATAGTGAATCTCAAGAAGGCGCTAGTCGCCGAAGAGTTGAGCGAACATAGGTTGAAGTTAGTTCTGATCAAACAAGATATGAAATACAAAAAGGAACTTAATGAACTGCTAAAACAAATGATGTCTCTGAAGAGGCAAGATTACGCCGATAATATTATTGAAGATAGGAGTAGAAACTCTGCGTAATATTTACTTATCTGGTGGGATTTGTATAATAAACTTGTGATATTATTTTTGCTTTGGTTTTTTTTCTACACTAGGTTGCAGACTTTTTTTTCTTCTAAACCCCTCCATCGAACCAGCGAGGGTTGGACTCGAATTGACTAAAACCGCACTCATGCGTCGGGTAGTTTTATAGACAATACGTAAGGCGGAAGAGTGTAGGTATGATCCTCCGCCTTCCACATGCAGTCTATCAGCTATCTACATTAGGTGTGGGCCTTCGACCTCACTAAGAATCCATCTGTTAACCAGTGTAACTGATTAACGGACCCGACACGTTTTTCTTTGGGTTGAGAGGTCAAGAAGCAGTCACTCCAGTAAATGTCAAGATAGACAAGTTAAATTGTGGAGATGTAGGATAGCGTCAAGCTAGAGTGAAGAGTTTAGATGCAAACAGAATAAGACCCTGCAACAGAAATTGAATGTACATAAAAATAGACAAGTCAAAGTAGGTTCTTACATAAAAAAAATAAGAACTTGTCTGTGAATAAAGTAAAATATTGTCAATGTCATGTGAAGTAAAATTTTGTGATGTCGTCGGTAGTAAACATTTAATTACTACAGTAATAACTGGATACGGGCCTCGCCAGTAAGACGTACCCAGCTACCGAGGATGTGGGCCCGTATGAAACGGTTAGGGGATGCCATATGTAAGTATGTGCTTATACCTCGAGAAGAGACTTCTCTTGACCTCAGTCGAGAGACAAACGAGACCCTGGCGCGCGCGGAGTGTTTTGTAATAACGTATGCTTGGTGAATTTGAGCTCGTCTACTGCCGTTGCACCGTGCTGTCCTCAAGACACATAAGAAACTTGTACTGCGCGTATAGGTATATATTTTTTAGGTTCAAAGTGTATGTCCCGAGGTATAGTTGCTAAACGATGGAGGGAATACGGATCTTATCTACCTATTAGCATCTAGTCAGGCACAAAAAAACGTACGGCTGCCTTCAAATTAGACGCAAGAAGGGGCGCGTCTAATTTCAGGGCAGTCTGAGACGCGAGTGACCGCAGTCTGTGACATGGGTCAGACTTATGAGGAAACCATACTTACTCTGAAAAGGATCTTTGGTTGCATCCGAAGTTAGCACTGAGCTCGAAGTCCACTTACGAACTCTTCCTGTCCATTATCTGCGACTGTCGTCTGACTAGCAAACAGAGGAAGCTTCGCCAGAGCCTCGTCGACCTCGTCGCTGCAAGACAACCGGGTTAAATGGGGTAACCTGGACGCAATGGCAGCTGCGAGGGATATGTCGATGACAACCTCACCTCCGGCCTAGCACCACGACCCACAGTAGGCGTGCGGTTTTAGTCGGTTCGAGTCCGACATAACCTCCCCTTCCGGCTCCGGCAGGGGGGGTATCCGAGGGCATTTCCGCACGAAAAAAAAAAAGATGCAATGGCAGCGATTGTAGGGCACATCTACATTTCTACAGATACCAAAAGTTTTATTTTTATTTATACTTTATTGTACACTTACATGGCCTTTAAACAAAGAAAGAAATAGTATGTACAAAGGCGAACTTAAAGTTGAGTTCTCTTCTAGCAAACCCGGGGTATGCTCCTGACAAAGGCATTATAATATTAAATAGGTACAAGTTAAATAGAGTTAAGGTATGATTGCAATAGGTATTAAGTGATTTCAGCTGGGGTGATATGTTTAAGGCAATCTCACACTGTATCTGAAGACCCGAGATGGCGTGTCGTTTAAGTTGTTTCGATTCCGACATAACCGCCCTCCGCGACGGGTTTACTCGAGAAAGTGGTACGTTTAAGTGAATAATATAATTAATTGTTTTTAAAGATAAACCAAAAGAAAGAATACTCGCTGAAAAGCTCGCAGAAGGTAAAATTCACATCGTGACACTGCAGAAAACTTTGATTGATGAGGAATTGCACGAGAAGAAATTGAGAGTGGCACTGCTGCAAGAAGAAATGGACCACAAGAGGGAGCTGTATGAGTTGCAGAAGCAAGAGATGATGCTCAAGATAGAGGAATACAAGGCCAACTTGGAAACTATGAAGAGATCTCAGTCAGATGAGGGAGAGACTACTGTGGAGAAATAAAAAACGTGTTGATTTATTTTCGTGTTTTATTTTTCATTAGGTTGGAGCTTAGAACCTCACCATTTTATTATGACTACCTATTTGAAGTCTAAGATAATAACCTATTTAATTTACTTTGATCAAGTAGCGTATCACTAAGTACGATCCGTATGACGCGGGTCGGTGGACGCACTTGTTCGACTTTCTATACAGGTGTTGCGTGCGGTGCAGGTAGGTGGACGCTGGGCTTGAAGGGTCAATCCCCACTGAAAGAGCAGCGGCTTTTTGAGGCAAAATAATACAATCCATTTTGAACCTTATCTAGGGGAGAAAAATATCTATTCCCTTGAAGGCTAAGGACGGGCCGGCCGGCGGCTGCTCTTTCAGTGGGGATTGACTTTCTCACTCATCTCATGCGATGAAAAATATAATAAACCATATGTGCGATATTTTATTTAACATCATATTACATAAACTCACGCCTGTATTCCCCGACGGGGTAGGCAGAGGTGCTAGCACCCACATTTCGCCAGTTTATGTTTAGGTCCCAATGTAATAGGTGGCGAGCGGATTATTCCCGTTGGCCACCACATAGTTGGCCACCACTGGTGGACATTGGGACATTTTATCACTTTTTATCCCAATGGCCACCAGTGGTGGTCAGCGGGAATAAAGTTTTATTACATTTTATGGTGCACATTCTGCAACTGATCCTAATATAGAAGGTTTACAGTTTGCATTTGGGGTAGGTAGGTACCTACTTCTTAAATACTTACCTACGTTCAAACCAATCTTACGTTTAGAATTTAAAATAATTGCAGTCCACACCTGTATACATCTTAAAACTTGAATAAATGATTATTATTAGGCATTAAGTATATTATTTGTGTGTATGTAGATTTAAATTATTTAATAAATTATTTGATATAATTTCCATATTTTACGGTACCTATTCAAATTTGTATTGAATAAGAAATACATAATAAAAGTAATTCCATACTTGTTACTTATTACTTATTTTCGAGATAATCGTGCGTGAGCGCAGTGTGTACGAGGGATAGAAACTGCCTTCCTTTACAAACGCGACGTCATTTCTTTGGTTTGTGGTTAAATCCTTTTTCGCTCTAGCTACCGCGAAACTTACCGCCTCACGTACGATTTCTAATACCTTATCATGTCGGCGCGAGTAATGACCCCGGTCTAATAGCGTCCTACAACCCACCAGTAGGTGCCTAGAAGTACCAATTGCTTCACCACATGAGTTACATGTTTTATCTGTGGCTTTTCCCCATCTGACAAGATTGCTTTGGTCGGGGAGGGTCAACTGGAATGCATTGAGATAGAATTTAAGGAGAGCCGGTGACCAGTCGTATATCAAGGTACGCCATTTTAATGCTATGGGAATACAAAATTCACCTAGTGTTAACCATTCGTTTTGTATTTCTAGGTTCATTGCGTGCACTTTGTAGATATTATTTTCATCTACTTGAAGAAAAGATTCTGTTATGTCTTTGTCTGACTGCCTCCTAGTATTTGTTTTTACCGAACCGATAGAATTTGATTTTACCGAATTATTATTAGGTACACTTTATTTTTCTACTTTATTGTTAGGAAATATTTAATAAACGTTGATTTTCTATCATACCTACCTAGTTGTATTATTTGTCTTTGTGGTGGCCTTGAGGACATAAAGTAACAAAATTTCCCAGTGTCCACCAGTGGTGGCCAACTATGTGGTGGCCAACGGGAACATTTCCAATATTTGATTCCCGCTGACCACCACTGGTGGCCATTGGGATAAAAAGTAATAAAATGTCCCAATGTCCACCAGTGGTGGCCAACTATGTGGTGGCCAACGGGAATAATCCAAAATTAGCTATTGCCATTAACCGGGCATTTCATTTCTAGAATTTCGTGTCCTGCGTCATCCACGTTCCAACATTCCATCTAGTAGCAGTATTCAATCATCTGTAGTAGTATATATAATAATCTGGTATAGTTGGAACAAAGGATCCCAACAAGCAAATTAGTCTTATAAGGTTGAGTTTATTCAGCTATTCGGTGATATAAAAGTCGAGTAAGTGTGAATTATTCAGCACGTGTCGTATAAAAGCATCTTATATAGCATTTTAGTTATTCAGCATTTCGGTCACATAATGATGCTGAGTAAACGTTTACTCTGCATACTTATATGACTAAAGTGTCGTATAAGATTTGCTGTATAAGTCGCTAGTATACGACCCTTATGTTACTATTTCGTCGAGTAAAAGCACATTATATAACTTTCTTGTGACACAGTCGAATAAAAGCTACATCGTTGCTTTTATACTGCTATTATGTTGTATAAGTTGCATTCATACGACTATTACAAGCCTAGTGCCAAGTGTCGTATAATTGCTTGTACTGCTCAATTATCACTTGTCTTAGTTTTCTTGTGTACAATAAGTGGTTGATTGAATAAATAAATAAACAAAAGATCTTTTTTAGAAAACTTTTTAGGAAGGTCTAAGGAACACTAAAATATAATCATGGCGCTTATACTGCTAATTTGCTGTATAAGAAGCTATTATACGACCTGTTAGCAGTAAAAATGGTGTACAAATGAATGTTGATATAAAAAATATTTGTTATTATATTCATATTACTAAGAATTGAAGGGGGGCGTTAAATATTTATGATAAAACCTAGTATATTTCATCAGAAAACTTACCTTCGCAATACTTTGCAAACCTATGCGTGAGTTTACGAACCTACATTTGGTGCAACCTACAAATTAACATGTCTGCTAAATAAATTGTACTTATAATTTTTTATAATTTTTAAAACACAACACGACGCACTTGCTTAATTTAACAAACAAACGTAACATAAAAGTCATATAAGTTACAGTTATAGCGCAACTTAAGCTTGTAACAGTCACTCCGTTACCTTTATACGATGTCTATGTGACTGAATTGCTGAATAAAATGGGCCCAAATCGCGTTGTATAAACGTTTTCATTACGTTTATACGACTTCTATTAGGAGCCAAAATGCTGAATAATTTGCGTTGCCGCGACTACTACACGACATATTTTTGCTAGTTGGGATAGTATCAACCGGACCACAGCTGCTAATAGTGCGTTCGATCAACCAGCCTACTGCTATTAGTTGGTTCGATCAACCGGACTATTACTATTAGTGAGTTGCATCGACCGGGCTACTGTTATTAGAGAGTTCGATCAACCGGACTACCGCTATGGGTTCGATCAACCGGACTACTGCTATTAGTGAATTGCATCGACAGGACTACTGCTACTAGTGGGTTGCATAATCCGGACTACTGCTATTAGTGGGTTCGATCAACCGGACTACTACTATTAGTGGGTTCGATCAACCGGACTACTGCTATTGGGTTCGATCAACCGGACTACTACTATTAGTGGGTTCGATCAAACGGACTACTGCTATTAGTGGGTTCGATCAACTGGACTACTACTATTAGTGAGTTCAATCAACCGGACTACTGCTACTAGAGGAACGGTAGAGACGTCATCATTATAATAATATAAATGAAAGGGGAATAAAACAGGTGATTAAAATAAACAAATTTTAATTTATTGATATAATAACTAAAAAAAATATTTTACACAATACATTATAATTAGTATTATACGACTAAGAATAATTATTTTTCATTAAACATATTAAAAACGCGGACTAGCAAATAAAAGTTAACTAAGGTATACGAATCCTTCAAGTGTAAAGGAATATACAATAGGGACACAAGAGCTCATCAAACCAATAGGGTATCTCGTCATTTTGGGCTTCATATCATTACGATTAGGCTCCTTACCCCTGATAACCATACGAACTGCTGTATCCCATCCTTTTAAGTATATTTATAGTTCATAGGTTAAAATATGGCAGTCCATTCCAATAATACGATGTAAAAGTGAGAAAAATTGGTCTGAATAGACAAAAAACCGAATATGAGCCATCAAAACTATCCATTAAATATAATACATATTATTATATAATGCTATTTTTATAGTTATCATACATTGATTCTGAAAAGAAGCCATTACAGTAGAAAACAATTTTTATTATTATTTAAAAAAGAGTCTTATCCTAGGCGTAAATCTAGCAGACCAGAGCTAATCAGATTACATCCTATTTATTTGTCCAACGTTGGCTGTACGTACTTGATATCTGTGCCTCTGTGCGGAGCCCGCCAATACACGCGCGGCCATCTTGTGCACCCGTTGGACAAATACTTCTCATAATGCAAAATTACCTTACGTATAGACAAATTGATGCACGTGTGAACATAGATACTTGAATATTATTAAAACGTGTTTAAACAACGTAATAATGCACACACGAAATGGTTATATTGATTTAAAATAGCACAACAGAGTCTGATATGCCATTTTTATCTTTTTTAAATTAACAACATTCATCTTTTTGTCTTTAGAGCTTTTAATTAAACTTCGTTTAGATAGATTTATAGTTTTCGCCGCCTTCGTGCAATATAAATATTATGATAATTGAGCACGACAAACTATAGAAATGAAAATATTGATTATATTGTGTTTCCATTGATAAATATGCGAAAGCATATCTATACAGTTAGCTCTCAAAGTCGCCAAGTCTGACTTCGCCTGCCTAATACAAACATCTATATTATAACCTATCTAAGACAAAAAGGCTTAATTTAACAAAAATAAATCAATAGCGCGACAACCATCCATCAATTGTATAATTAAAAAGCTGACAAACAATTATAAAATATTTTGTGCTTAAAATCCCAACAAATACTGCAACGAATATAAACTAGTGTTACCACGAAAGAAAATATTGGCATCTTTTTTGTAGCTAGCAACACAGAATGTTCGAGTTACAAATGCCTATTTTTATTCATGTATATCCTTACGTATCTATAGCTAACTTAGTCTAGTAAAATGAACCGATAGGACGACGATTTGATCTTGACTCGCCCAACCTTTATAATGTGTTTTATTCCTAAGGGATTATAGATCATTATGGTCTGTGTTATACAAATTTTGCACAAAACATTTAATATGGTAACCCTTACGTGACATTTAAAAACGTTATCATTTATGCTTATTTTTAAATTAACCGTCTAATTCAAATTTTCCGAGTTCTTTTTTTAAACGTTTCAAAATGTACCTATTGGAAACGGACTAAGTACTATTTTATGAGAAATCTAAACATATTTAGGTTACATGATATGTAATAACGTTATGGTTGACAACTAATTACACATTCCATAACGTATTTTCATATAACGTAAGCTGAACATGTATTGTTATTATTTTACTCACTTACGCGGGAAATATCCTAGTTACATGCCATCGTTTTAAATGGATGGTATGTAACGATTTGCGACAATCTCCGCATGTAAATGAGGCCATACATATAGTGAAAGCCGTATAAACATATAAAATAGTGCGTAATGAAAATGATATTTTTTCTTGTTTGCGCGAGAACTAACAGTTACAATTAGAAGACCCTCCCGAAGTTCCACGCAGATTTCATACAATCTATACAGTCTAGTAAATAGACTCTAGTTTATTTCACATAGTCCAGTCATGTATTTTCATATAATTTTGTGAATTGGGAAATTACAATTGAGTCTCATCAACGCTTACTTTTATAAAACGAAGTTATGCTTATGCAGGCATTGATAAAACTCAACTACCGCCAATAAGACTGGATCTCTTCATACTGGGTGATTTTATAGCCGAAAAAGAGTTTGGCCAAAGATCCGATAGCAAAATCATCTGGAAGTATTAATTTGGCGAAAGATTTTTTTTTGATAATGTATGGGAAATGGTGTATTGAATAATGACGGTGATAGCGAAAAATGTATGCGGGTTTAAAAAAAAAATCTTTCGCCTAATTAATACTTCGAGAGTTCGCTTTCTAAACTGTGCCCAAATTCTTTTTATCAGAAACAACAATAATATCATCCAGTTCACGATATTTTGGTTAAAACAGAAGACCATACAAGAATAAAAAGATGGCCGATTTAGATATTCGACATGAGAAGTCTCAGAGGAGAAAATATTTCTAATTTAATGTCTGAAATTCTCGCAAGAACAAGCAATCGATGACACTTATATTATATCGCATCCACATTTACATTTTGAGAATAATTACTTAAAAATTCGCATCTTTTATAACATAAAAATAGTTTTTGGCCGATATTAACCTATAAATAACCGCCTAGATCACTGCTAATATAGTTCAATTTGTAATTAAGCTTTGAAATAGATAAGTATAGTATAACATATGTGTATAAACCATGTTTTGTCCGTTTGTTAGATGTTATTAATTTGACAAACCTATCAGAGCTAGTATGCAGTCAATGCTCCCTGAAATGTGTATCAAATAAATATTAGAGTTCAAAACGAGTGTGCTGTAATAATCTAGAAATAATTAAGATTTGAATCGGCCAAAAACTGCCACCACTACACGCCCAAAAATAGGAATGGAGAAAAAATGCAATTAATAAATCCGATAGTGTACACACACGATAATAATGTGGATTATGACGTCATTGTTATTGAATATCCTTTGGAGTGTTACAATGTTCTATTACAAACAACCTGTGCATAGAATATAGAGAATTTTACATATTTTAGTTGCTAATATTACCGGGCTATATCCATACTCCATACTAATATTATAAATGCGAAAGTAACTCTGTCTGTCTGTATGTTACGCTTTCACGCCTAAACCACTGAACCGATTATGATTAGATTTGGTATAGGGTTAGATTAGACCTTGAGAAAGAACATAGGCTATGTTTGGTCGCGATAACCGACATCCACGCGAGCGGAGCCGCGGGCAAAAGCTAGTTAATGTTATAAATGCGAAATAAACTCATGTCTGTTACGCTTTTAGGCCTAAACTACTGAATTAATTTTGATGTAATTTGGTACAGATGTAGATTAGATCTTGGGAAAAGACAAGCTATGTTAGGTCGCGATAACCGACAACCATGTGAGCGGAGCCACGGGCAACGACTAGTATTCTTTATTCAATGGATAGGTCGTATGATCCAACTATCTTTATAAGCATTTTTTACGTTCGAAAATATCGTATTCTTTAAATCAGGGTTCAGAATTTGCACGAAGCTGTGTCTCAATAAATACTGTTTGAAGCATGTGACTGATATCTAGATGATTGTGTGATTACGATACCAGCCACCTGAGATCACCGTGTATCCTTCATATCTATGGTCAAACATTATAAATACCCTACCACATAGTACATTTACTGGTAGGCTGACTATAGAAACAGCTGTGCAATGTCTTTAATCATACAGCATCGAGCATAGCGGTGTGCACAGCCATGATAGATTGTGATTGGTCAAATTCCAGTGACGTCACCCCGTCTGACCAATGAATGCTCTCTAAGATTGTCGCAGCGCTGTTGTGCTCGACGCTGTTTAGAGAATTCCACATCTGATCTACCAACCCTTATGAACACGTTTATTTTATTGATGTTGAGGTTAACCGCTAACTTGTGCGTATGCCTGTTTTGTGCAAATAATATGTGGAGAATTTCGTGCAAATTATTTGCACATAATTCGTGCAAAAATACATACGATTTTCACAACTTGAAGGTACTGTACGAGTCGCGGATAACCTGTTATTATATTTGTAACATTCCAAAAGAAATCTTTAGTAGAACTTATCTAAGCTCTAATGACGCGCCCCACTGCCTCTACGCACTCAAGTAAATTGTTGACGATTGTTTTCGGATTTGTTGCTCAACTAGTCATTATTGGACAGAACGTATAAGCGAGCGGACGTCTTGTCCTCTACAATACGTTAACGCTAGTCCATACACAAAGCGTACTCGGGATTTATCACGCGATTAATCGCCAGAAAGGCGTATTTTTACACAGATAAGTGAGTGGGGGGGGCGCATCATTTTAATTTAGACAACTTATATATGATCAAGGGATAATGATACAAAATAAATTAGGATATAGATAAATTATATTGCATGTCAAGTATAAACTGTACGCTTAAAGCCTAAATGAAATTTAAATCTCAGTTACAATTCGTGAATGTCAAATTAGGGCGTTACCACACGTACAGTGCGGTGTGGCTGGCTCGTAGAACGTTGTGCGCAATCGTGTGGCGTAACGCACGTGTGGAAACGCCTTTACGGAGGTACATATCATTTTCGTCAAAGGAGATCATTAATCTCTTATAACAAACGGGTGTTGACTTATCTAAACATAGGTATATTAAATATATAATTCAATTAAGATAGGATTATAGTGCATCTAGCGATAGTATATAGGCATTATGAAAACTGTTCTAGTACAACGATGAATGCATATTGTATTACAATATTCCGAAATCCATACTAATATTATAAATGCGAAAGTAACTCTGTCTATCTGTCTGTCTGTCTGTATGTTACGCTTTCACGCCTAAACCACTGAACCGATTTTGATGAAATTTGGAATAAGGTTAGATTAGACCCTGAGAAAGGACATAGGCTATGTTTGGTCGCGCTAACCGACATCCACGCGGGCGGAGCCGCGGGCAAAACTAGTTTCATTATATTTGATTATCATGATAACGTTTAGGCTATTTTTTAAAAGAGGACTTTATATTCCTGTTAACCTCTCCAACTAAGCTAAATTACTTGTTAGAAGTGGATTCACGTCGGTAGTGTAATGGCAAGGATTCGAACCTGAGACCTCTCGATCATAAGGCCGTTTCCTTAACCAATAAGCTACTAACACTTGAATTAGATGTGAATCTTGATGCACTCATACGAAACATAGTTCAAAAATTTTTTGTGTAGTAACTTTTGCAATAACTGTTCAGCACCTATTGCCATGACATTGACTTATGTAGTCCTTGTCGTATATGAGTCTTTTAGTACGAAGTCATTCCTATAATGGTTCTTTGTTAGTTTACACAGCATATACACTATCGCTAGATATACTACATAAGAAAAACCGAAATTATAATTCTCATTCAATAAATTACGAATAGATACATTTATAATTAATATTTGGTTCTTTAATTACAAGTTTTAGCGTTGTACGACAGTTGTGCGACGTCGACACCTGAAATAATAGAAATTATGTGTCACTATAGGATGTAAAGCTTCAATAAATTAATACTATAATAGAACACACTATTTGCCAACCTCTTAGTCCCGTATTCTAGAATGACACTCAGCCTGAATTTCGATTTATCTGAGGACAGATAGTATATACAATTTTTATGTGAACTTTAATTTTAATATGTTGACAGATTGATTTTTATTTTATGAGCTACGTTTTAATTAATTGATGTTATGTTAGTGATTTTGTTACATCTCTAAACTTAAAATTCTCTAAAATTTTCTAATTGCATCTGTTTCTTTCATAATCAGATAGAAAAGGACAGATGATTTATTTTAGTGAACACCTGTCAAATTAAGTTGGTGCCTTGACGGTACCCTTCAATTTTAGTCGACATCTACGAACATGCAACTTAACTTACTACGCACCAACAAGGCGCTGTCTTAATTTGACAGGTCTTAACTTAAATAAAATCATCTGTCCTTTTTTATCTGATCATGAAAGAAAGAGATGCAATTAGATTTTTTTAGAGAAATTAATTTGATTGATGTACAACATAAAGACACGATTGTAAAAAATTGTTAATGAATAAATGAAATAAATGAATGAATGAATGAATTATCAATTTGTCTATATACATTCTGTTCTCAGATAAATCGCGATTCAGGCGAGTGTCATTCTAGAATACGGGTCTCAGTTCAATGTTGTGTTCAGTGTCTAGCAATATTTAAGTGGATATTCAACGAACGAACTGTATTTTTAAATGCTATCGCAGTTAAGCTGTGGCTAAAATAATAGAGTTTGTCGCTAAAATAGTAAATATGCCGCCATTATGTTTTCGTGCATTATTACACGATCAAATGCTAAACATCCGCCAATGTCTTCTTAGCTATAACTAGCCATATATGGGCACGTGGTGTCATATTAAGTGGTGAATCTACCATTTTATACATCAACATTTGATGATATTTCTCTATTTAAACGATGGTATTACTCGTGACTCACCGTCACCATCTTTGTCTCGATATTTGTGTAAAATTGTCCTAAGGACTTTGTAAATCAATCTTTATCTGGCGGTTATTTTCTTCGAGAGTAAATTAAGTTATTAATTCTTCTTTAAAATTGATATCAGCCAACTTCTTGTGATAAATCATACTATATTTATATAAAATAAGACAACACTAAAAGTATAACAACATCAATAATAGAAAAACATTGGAAAAAAATGAAATGCTCAAGTGAGACTTGAACTCACGACCTTTCTCTTAAAGGGGGAATGCTCTTCCAACATTCAAGTGTGGCTCAATAGCTCAGTTAGAAGAGCATTCCCCCTGTAAGAGAAAGGTCGTGAGTTCAAGTCTCACTTGAGCATTTCATTTTTTCCAATGTTTTTCGAACTTAAAAGTTAGTATTATAAATGCTATAAAAAATCATTAAAAAAAATCAATAATAGAGTTACTCACCAATAAACAGAAAATGATTCCGGCAGCCTTCGACCCCCAAGGAAAGGTCCCCAGCGTCTAACGTTAAACCATTAATTATTACATTATACAATATATAATTATATAACCGTTATATGAACTATGGATCGATACAGGCGCTCACACACACATACGCGCACGCAATAAACATACATACATACATACATGTAAACTACATACCTCCCTAAAAGTTGTTTAAATGCTTTTTGTTAAATATTGTTAAGAAATTAAAAATAAATAAAGCAAGTTTTTTGTGCGGGGATTACCCTGACGGCTTTTGTCGTATGGCAATATTTGTTTTTGTATGAGATGATAACATTCCATACACCAATACGACAGTTATAGTCAAACTTTGAATATTTTATAACAAAATATTATTGAAATTGAAATGATACTCATAATTTCTTTAAACCTCTAAGATGGCAAACCAAATCCTCGTAAGATCTTTTTGAAATAACTATCCCAGACTAGAGGTTCAATCGTAATCTGCTTAGCAATTATCTTCATTTTAATTACAATTCAATAACATTTTGTTACCAACATTCAAAGTGATCTAATATTCAAGAAATCTGTGCGCAAATAGAACATTTTATACAGGATTTGATACTCAACAGCCGTCGATAATATTCCTAACATAAATAGTCCAATTTCATATCACGATCACACGATGCGGACCGTATTATCTCTATCAGCGTTTTAATACAAAACTAGAAACGTATGAGACGTCACATAGATGACTATTGTGCATAAGGGACTGGTGGATGAGGGAGGATTGTGTTGTATAGGGGGTGGATAAGGTTTAGTTCCAAATGCGCAGGAAGGAGTCCCAGGATCCTGTAGCGACCGCCATGCCGTTCTCGGTGACGCCGAGGCAGGATACGCGGTTATCGTGGCCGGCCAGTATTCCTGTGGGAAGAAATGACATTGTTAGTACATATAACACACATAACATAACATAAACTCACGCCTGTATTGCCCGAAGGGGTAGGCAGAGGTGCTAGCACCCACATTTCGCCAGTTTATGTTTAGGTCCCAATGTAATAGGTGGCGAGCCTATTGTCATTAACCGGGCACTTATAAACCTGCGATAAATACACATATAACTTCGAAAAGTCATTGGTGTGTGCCATGGTAAACCTGGGATCGAACCCGAGACCTCGTCTTAGCATTAATAGTATAACACTCACCGGGATATTTACCATGTTTATAATTGGTATTTGGTAACCGAAGCGCCGAAATATCGGTTACCAAATACCAATTATAAACATGGTAAATATCCCGGTGAGTGTTATACTATTAATGTTAATGACCATGTCAATCTCAAATCATATACTCGTCTTAGCAGTCCATTACCCATACCACTAGGCTATTTAATACATATAATGTCAAGAAACTTACATTATAGTTAATATAGCACTGTAGAGGGCTCTTCACGTCATATAAAATAGAGAGGATATACCTCACAGTGATTCGTTTTCATCATTATCGTTGTTATTCATGGTTGCTTCAGAGGCGTTTGGAGCTCGGGGTTCGCTAATACCTTTACCTTCTACTTGATTAATTTCCATTCTCAATAATATACATATTATATTCCGGGCACTATTTCTTACTCGAGCCATGCATCTGCGGCTGAGGCTGGGCTGTATATATCTGTCTGATGTTAAACAGCCCTATCCCTTAGCCGCCTTTTACCTTGCAGAAGCACGCCGAGACGGGAAAAGATGGGGATATCGTAGTCCTATATTCGAGTACAGCCCACTGTCCACGGAGACGTAGCTTCAAAGATGCTTCAAAATACGATGTGTTGCTTGTGCAGCCCAGCGTACTGAACGCTATCCACGAGGCGTATCCTACGTTTTCATACTTTTCATTCATTTTTTGCCATTTTTAAGAAAAGAAACACTTGCGTTCATTCATTGTACGCCTGGGCGTATAACATGCGGTACGCCAGGCGTCGTGAAGCTTGCATGCAGCTACGCGAGCGCTCCGTCGACAGAGTTACTAAGCTTTAGATGGCCCTGGGTCGGCTGGGGTGCGAGGGCAGGACAGACATACAACAGGCGGTACATACCGGCACGCTCGCTCTTCATGGAGTCCCACACGTTGCAGTTGAAGTCGTCGTAGCCGGCGAGCAGCAGGCGGCCCGACTTGCTGAAGGCGACGGACGTGATGCCGCAGATGATGTTGTCGTGCGAGTACATCGCCAGCTCCTGGTCGGCGCGGATGTCGAACATCCGGCACGTGGCGTCGTCCGACCCGGTCGCGAACGCGAACCCGGACGGGAAGAACTGGAATAACAACGGGAACATCAACATAAAATAAAAACAATAAGAAATAAGACAACTCTAATGAATAAAAGTATCCTATGTATGACATCCAGAATTTTCAACAAACTCCCAACTGAACTATGCTGCACTGATAGTCTCAATGAATTTAAACACAAATTAAAAAATATTCTAATTAAAAAAGCTTATTATAGTGTACAGGAATACCTAGATGACAAGTGTGTGTAATCACTGTTGAACAAATAAATGTTATTTATGTACCTTTGACCCTATTTACTGTGACATTATTTTATTGATTTACTTATTGACTTATTATAAATTCTTGTAACTTTGTACATTATGACATTGCATTGTTTAATTTTGTTTGGTAGCCTTATCATAAAATTGACATAATTGTATACCTAGTCGACTTTATGAAATTTATATGTTATTAATTAAATTACATACTTATGTTTGCACGCCTAAAGGCAGAATATGGCTGATCAATTATATAATTGCGCTTACACCTACTGTACCTACCCATTTTCGCAAAATAAATAAATTTGTATTTGTATTTAATAGCTGCTCATTTTATATGTTTTACCATGTGGTGACGGAGAAGAAATACAAGTATTACCACCCCCTCTCATATGAAGGGTATCGCAAGATGCCACTAACGAAAAAATTAGCAGACGATAACACTTCAACTTCCCCGTCTGGCCGGCATGGAAACAGTCAGCCAAAACTTCATAACATTGATTTATTGATATTTTATGTGGCAGTGTGACAATACCGATGTGACAATAACGATGCAGGATCAGCAGTTACAAAATACTTTAGTTATATATTGCTAGATGGCGTTGTCTAGCTCACAAGTAGGACAAAATCGATATATTCAACAGCCATGTGTTGCCACAACTATACCCGGCTACTAATCTGGCCATACCGCTGTAGAAGAACAAAGTATGATATTCTTTCGAGCCTACGACCCAATGAGAAGGTTCTCAGACTATTTAACGTGGTCACAGGTTTCTAACCGGTGCGGTGGTCCATTTGCTAAACTAGTATTTAATATTTACTTTATGTTGACGTTGTGTAAGTTTCGATTTAATGGTCTATGCAGAATAAACGATTTTTGAATTTGAATTTTGACGTACTGACTGGTTTTTTTTTTTCATGCAGAAAACCCCTCGGATACCTCCCGCGCCGGAGCCGGAAGGGGAGGTTATGTCGGATTCGAACCGACTAAAACCGCACGCCGACTGTGGGTCGTGGTGCTAGGCGGAGGTGAGGTTGTCATCGACAAATCCCTCGCACCCCACTGTTAATGTTTAAAACATGTCCATCCAAAGGTTGCCTGTAAGAGATTGCTCTTAGCGATAAAGCCGCTGTTTGTACATAATGTCATGCATTGTCCATACATTTACTGTATTACTGGTGTACAATAAAGATTTATGTATCTATCTATCTATCTACCCGGCTGACCCAGGGCCCTCCGACATGGTCACAGACCTACCGTTGGACCGTGGATTAACGCCTGTACAATGTTTGAGTGATGTATAAGCTGTAGGTATAGTATAGTTAGAAGTATAGATATCAGACAAAGAACCAAATTAACAGACATACTATCACGTATAGACCAACTAAAATGGAGGTGGACGGGACATATGCTTCGCTGCCAAAAAAGAAAATGGAGTACACAGGTGACAGTTTGGTACCCAAGGGATGGCACTAGGAGTAGGGGCCGCCAAGTGACAAGATGGGAGGATGAGCTGAAAATGACACTGGGACCTCTTTGAATGAGAGTAGCGGCAGACAGGAAGCAGTGGAAAGTGTTGGAGGAGGCCTTTGCCGTAAGGCATACCGAAACTACGGATATACTTTAGAATTAAGCACTAAACTATTTTTAATAATTATTCAAATATCTATGTGTGTAATTTAAATTATTGTGGAGGAACGAGGTGTGATGTTCCTCCAACACAAAGGGAGGATCCTCCGACCAGGCAAGGTGATCACGCCTGGCGGGCCGCGGCCCAACGATTGTCGTTGGGATGTTGTTTATATATTGTACCAGCGTGCGAACTTCACTTTCGTGATGCAGGATTCGTAGTGACGTAGTAGTGTCGTAGTAGTTCGGCTTGCTGTCGCTAGATGGCGCTGGATACATGTGGTATCGCCACATTATCAAATGAAAATTGTAAATTAATTTCGGAAATAAAGGCTATATTATTATTATAGTATAGATACCGACCGTGACGGCGTTGATGTCGCTCTCGTGCCCGGGGAAGGTCTGCTTGCACTGGCAGTCGCGGATGTCCCACAGCTTGGCGGACGCGTCGCAGGCGCCCGACACGAAGGTGCGCTGGTCGGGCGCCAGCGACAGCGACATGACGTCGCCCGTGTGCCCCGTGAACTGGCCGCACTGCTGCCCCGTCTCGATGTCCCACAGCGCGCTGCAACCGCACACAGTAACGTTAGCAACACGTGAAGAGCAACACGAGAAGAAAAGCATACTGGAGCGGATAGGTCATGGAGAAGGAAATGATAGCGGAGTTGTTGCAAGGGAATCGAGTCGCGTGCCATCCAAACGTCAAATGGACTCATTCGGTAGGAACGTTATACCTATGACGTCCTTCGACTTTTAACACCCCGCGCGTCTCTTTTCCCACCCGCATTCGGCGATGCGTTTTTATTAGGAGAAATATCAATGGTGCATCTCCGTTAGTTAATCATATTCTGTCCTCCGTGGGATAGGTTTATGCGTCCCGGACGGGTATGGAGGCGCCGGAGGCCGCAGCTGCTGCAGGTGCCGAGTGCGCGTACTAACCTGCTGAAGGAGGCACCGCTAACGCGAGCTATTCGGACGCTTAACGCAGTTTCGCTTAATGTTGAGCTATTTTGTTTTTTTTTTTTATCGTGCGATAAATCCCCACGGATACCACCCCCACGGAGCCGGTGGAGGCGGTTGTGTCGGACTCGAACCGACTAAAACGCACGCCGTCTTGGGTCCTTGGTTGCCGGCGGTGAGATTGCCAAAAGCATATCTCTCGCACCCCGGCACACGTAGTGAGTTTAGCATTTGTTTGCACACGTGAAGAGCAACATGTTTACCATGAAAATACTGACATCTAAAATTTGGACATGAAATTACGCATACGGTAGTGCACGCGACTGCCACGCAGGAGGTGCGAGTTAGATTCCCGCTCAGTGCAAATATTTGTATGCATGAATATGGCTATTTGCATTGGTCTGGGTGTTTCTATGTATATTATGTATGTATTTACAAAAAAAAAAAGGTATATAAGTATGTTTATCCGCATTCTAGATTCCATAACACAAGCTATAAAAGCTTACCATGGGTCTAGATAGCGTTGTGTAGAATGTTGTGCAATTTTTTTTTTTTTTATTACTGGTTGATGATTGTTAAATTCTAATTATTATGGTCATAATTTGTGACATTGTTGCATGCCAATCTGGCTGAAATATGGTGCAACCTAAATTTATTACCTGTAACCTCTTTGTACCCATATATCGCAATAAAAATATTTGAATTTGAAGCCTGTGCTACACGGTTTCCAAGGGCAGTTAGCAACAAAAAAACCAGATTTGCGCTTTGCCGGCTACACGGTTTACAACATGTTGGAAACCATCAGTGTTGTATGAAACGTTGCGTGAGTAGGACAGGACGTCTCTACGCTCGCACCGTATATTTACTTATCTAAAGAACAAATAGTTTTTTTCTTTTATAATAAATAAATAATAAATAATATTCCACAACATTCCACACAACGCTATCTAGACCCATGGTAAGCTTTTACAGCTTGTGTTATGGAATCTAGAATGCGGATAAACATACTTATATACCTTTTTTTTTTGTAAATACATACATAATTATTATACATAGAAACACCCAGACCAATGCAAATAGCCATGCATACAAATATTTGCACTGAGCGGGAATCGAACCCGCGCCTCCTGCGTTGCAGTCGCATGCACTACCGCCACGCCACGGAGGCTGTCTGTTTGCACACGTGAAAAGCAAGATCCTTCGAAATACATCGGGAAAAAGAAGCGCTCAAGTGAAACTTGAACACCCGACCTTTCTCTTACAGGGGGAATGCTCTTCCAACTGTGCAATCGAGCCACACCTGAATCACTTCAAATTTCCATTCTCTTTATATCCCCAATGTATGTCGAATTTAAAAGTAAACATAATAAATGCTATAAAAATTTCGTTCAAGCAAGATCCTTGTCATCCTTATATGAAGTAAATTGTAAAAAATGGCACACCGATGAAAGGCAGACATATCATTCGCTATAATCGTCGGCGTCTATTTAAAAAAGGGGAATGTATCGAATGGCACACATATTAAGTTATAATACAATATTAAGTTTCTTTTTTTTAAAGTGAAGTTAACCCGGTGCCCCCTTTGGTAAAGACCATCAGAAGTCATCATAATTACTTAGACATTTAAAATTTACTGAATTTCTATAGTAAACTATGCACACATACACTGTTTAAACTGTTGATTGATTGCACTTGGTGGAATCTGCTTCACATATTGAGTAGGACACTTTGTACATAACATAACATAACATAAACTCACGCCAGTATTCCCCGAAGGGGTAGGCAGAGGTGCTAGCACCCACATTTCGCCAGTTTATGTTCAGGTCCCAATGTAATAGGTGGCGAGCCTATTGCCATTAACCGGGCACTTATAAACCTACGATAAATACACACATAACTTCGAAAAGCATCGAAAAGTCATTGGTGTGTGCCATGGTAAACCTGGGATCGAACCCGAGACCTCGTCTCAGCAGTCCATTACCCATACCACTAGGCTACTTTTCCACTTAAATTTATTTTTCACCTGACCGGTTTCACCTCACGCTGTGATATACTGAATCTTTTCTGTTTCCAAGAGTAGAAAAGGCTATCACGCCATTTTCTTCTACTGTCATCTGGTTTGATCATACAAGCTCATCAATCTTGCCTTTTCTACCTTATCTACTAATCGCTTCATGTATATGCAAGTGTACTTACCATGACATATCGCCAGAGCTGGTGAGGATCTGGTTGTCATCGAGGAAACGGCAGCACGACAGGTAGCCGGAGTGGCCGGGCAGCTCGCGCGATACGCGGACGTTGCCCTCGCGAGTCTTCAGGCTGAAATGATACCATATAACATGTACTATGCGTTAGAACACTCTACTAGCATACTATCATCAAGGAAAGGTACATACTGCGGAGGTAAAGAATATGCATATCTATTTAATTATGAATGGTCAAGACGAAACTTGAAACTGCGACCTGAAAATTTCTATAAAAAGAATATACACTCGACTGAATTTTTTATAGCATTTTTAATGCTAACTTTAAAGTTAAATAAACATCGGAAAAAATGAAACGCTCAAGTGAGACTTGAACTCACGACCGTTCCCTTACAGGGGGAATGCTCTTCCAACTGAGCTATTGAGCCACACCTGATTCATTTCAAATTTTCCTTCTCTTTATATCCGTCTTTAAGGGCGACGGTGGGGCCATGCCAAGAGCATTCCCCCTGTAAGGGAAAGGTCGTGAGTTAAGTCTTACTTGAGCGTTTCATTTTTTTCGATATTTTTCGAAGAGTATACACCTTTACATGTGGAGTGACAGCCTCCGTGGCGTGGCGGTAGTGAACGCGGCCGCTACGCAGGAGGCGTGGGTTCGATCCCCGCTCAATGCTAATATTTGTATGCATGAATATGGGTATTTGCATTGGTCTGGTCGTGCCTTGGAGAGCACGATAAGCCGTCGGGCTCGGTTGCTAAATACACATGTATGGCAGTCGTTATAGGGGATTTGGGTGAAATGACCCACATAGAAGGGCTGATCACCCGTCCGTTCAAACGGAGTCCCCACTGGCAGTAGTAGGCCTGTTTTTTTTTAACATCACCGAGAAAGAAACCGAGGTACCTCAGGTAAAACTTTAGAGCACAGGTTTTTTTTTATAAAGGACACGTCAATTTGACTTCACCTCGCCTAATAAGCTAAAGGTAAAGTCTCGGATAGAGGGTCACCATCGTAAACATCTACAATGTTAACAGCGGTGGCACTCAGCTTGACGGCCTCATTTGCTAGTACTAAGTTAAACTTTTAACCATCTCCAAACCTATTTTTCTACATACATATAATTGTATTATGACGAATGAAAACCCTTGCGTTCTCACGACACTCAAGGGAAATCATGGGTAGTCTCTATGTTCCCTTCACGAGCGGTATGCGTGCATAAATTGTCACTTAACGTAGATCTAAAGGTTATGAACCTTAAGGAAACAGTTTGGTTTATAATATTGGGAGTATGTAGATGTCGACTGATTCCCGGGAGACGTGTTGGCGACGGATTGGGTCGAGATATGTGAAATTATAAGATTATTTAATTCTTATAACTAACGGATCTGGCTAAAATTTGGTACAGGGACAGATCTATAATACATAGGCTACTTCTATTTCGGGAATCGTCGGTAGTTCAGTTGTTCAGGAGACGGCCTTGCGATCGAGAGGTCCCGGATTAGAATCCTGGCCATTACACTACCGACGTGAACCCACTCCTGAGCTCAAGCAACTTAGCTTAGTTGGAGGGGTTAAAGGGAATAAAATCCCATAGATTCTTTTATACCACTTAGGTGGCAGACAAGCACACGGCTTCCGTAGCCTACGGGCTTGTGCAATACCAGAAACGTCATACTCGCGCTGCCAACCCTGTTAGAACTTTCCAATGCCCTTCTTCAGGAACGCCATATTGTAGTCACCAAGAAGTTCCAGAGCTTGGGTCTGCTGGGGTGCGAGAAATATGCTTTCGGCAATCTCACCTCCGGTAACCAAAGACACAAGACGGAGTGCGTTTTAGTCGGTTCGAGTCCGACATAACCACGGGTGGTTGCCGAGGGTATTTTTCGCACGATAAAAAAAAAGGATAGGTACGGGTATCAATATCAAACTATGCATACGAAACTATTGTATACACGATAAAATACACACAGGGAGGCATAGAGATGACCATTATTATAGGTCATAATAACATATTATTTAACTCACCTGTAGATAGAGCATATATTGTCGAGTCCACCGCAGGCGACGTACGAGCCGGAGGGTGCGTACGCGCAGGTCATGACCCAAGACGAGCGCAGCGGTATCGCGTGCACCTTATTCGTCGTGTGGCTGTCCCACACTATGAGTTTGCCGTCCTGGCTAGCCGACACCAGATTCCTGTGAAAAAAAGTTTTATTTTAGTAAATTGTTTAATGTGGGTTACCAACATTTACCAGATATCTTCCTTTGAGAGTCCAATGTGCTCATAATGTTTCAACATTCGACGATATTCTAAATAACGCTATCTAGACTTACTATATATAGCTTAACTAAGTTGTGTTTTATATATAAGTACTAGAATGTCGAATAGAAAAGTTCAGCTGTTTCGCCAGAGTTGGGTAAAGACTTAGGCACGTATTCTAGAATTACACTCAGCCTGAATCGTGATTTATCTGATGACAGATTGTATAGACAGACTGACAGTTTGACATATAGCCTATACAATCTGTCCTCAGTTAAGTCGAGATTCGGGCCGAGTGTCATTCTAGAATACCGGCCTTAGAGGATTATTGTATGATTTTTTGTGACCATAATCAAGCAGTAACACACGCTAATAGATGCCTACAATATAATAAGTTGTAATAACAAAATTATATTCGACCTACAACATATTCTGAAGGTTCCATCATAATATAACACTTATAAAAGCTGCATAGGGTTTAAAATCGCGTTATCAATATTAGTGTTGTCCGAGGCGGAAGGAAAATTGATAAATATATTGCTGACGTGATTTTCATATTTTTTGTGTTATTTATTTTATCTACTGTAGAGAATTGATTTATTGATTGGTTTAGAATTAGATATAGTCATAAACCTACGGAACTATATTATAATTGTGTATCGAATAATATAGCTAATCATAGATAGGCTGGATAGACCAATCCTTTACTTAACCATCGTACCTGCACATTATGGTCTATCAGACCCTGATATAAGATTACCTTGTTTTCTTATCAGTGGAAAATGCTGGCTTATTATTCTCTGTGGCGTGGCGGTAATGCACGCGTCTGCCACGCAGGAGGCGCGGGTTCGATTCCCACTCAGTGCAAATATTTGTATGCATGAATACGGCTATTTGTATTGGTCTGGATGTTTCTATGTATAATATGTAAGTATTTCCTAAAAAAAGTATATAAGTATGTTTATCAGCATTCTAGATTCCATAACACAAGCTATAAAAGCTTACCATGGGGTTAGATTGCGTTGTGTAGAATGTTGTGGAATATAAAAAAAATCATTAGTCGCAGCAGAGTTCGTGGCAACTTCATATCAGTACCCATAGGCGTTCCACTATTTGACATAGCATGCAGAACAGAACTCCCATTTTTTGCTTCACTGCAGTCGGATAGAAAATATATTTAGTTGTCTACGAATATATTGGCTACTTGAAATATTGCAATAACAGTCATATTTAGCCATCTGCGCCACTGAGCGCCCGCGGCCAACAATAATAAAATCTATATTTATGAATTATTTGTTTTGTCTAACTAAATTTTATCTATGATCTGAAACGTCCTGACTTCGCAAGGTATAATTTCATAAGAAGACATCATATTGTAGTTTCATTAACTGGGTATTTAACACCTATATTGTGTACCGAATTGACACCATAGTCTACACACGAAGGGCCTTCGATGGCCCTGGGTCAGCCCAGCCAGCGGGGGAATGCCCATACAAATATGTATCCATACTAATATTTTAAATGCGAAAGTAACTTTGTCTGTCTGTATGTTACGCTTTCACGCCTAAACCACTGAACCGATTTTGTTGTAACTTGGTATAGGGGTAGATTAGACCATGAGAAAGGACATAGTCTATGTTTGGTCGCGATAACCGACATCAACGCGGGCGGAGCCGCAGGCAAAAGCTAGTTAGGATATAAGGCCATGCAGTGTTCAATTGAATGTCACACGTGGCCTCTATAAATAAATAATCACAAGAGATACGAAATGCCTCTATGTTACAAATTTACTTCTCTATCTTTATTCTAGAGTGGTAATAACATAAAATAGCAGTTACTAGTAGTCAAGCTAGTCTTAAAAGTACTGAGTAAGTGCTCAAAAGTGCCTGTCTCATAGGACAGGAATTATCTAAAAAGTTGCCACTTTTTCTTCAAATATTATTATACATACCTACATAACAATTAACTCTTACATAATATGTGGTTCACAAAACTGTCTTAAACAGTTTGTCAGTAAACTCAGTTAAGTTTATATAATTACTAGCTTTTGCCCGCGGCTCCGCCCGCGTGGAAGTCGGTTATCGCGACCAAACATAGCCTATGTCCTTTCTCATGGTCTAATCTACCCCTATACCAAATTCCATCAAAATCGGGTTCAGTGGTTAAGGCGTGAAAGCGTAACATACAGACAGACAGACAGAGTTACTTTCGCATTTATAATATTAGTATGGATATCCCTGACAACGGAATCGAACCAACGACCTCACACAATCGTAATAACTACTATTTTGTTTCGAGAAAATATTATTATCACGTTGGTTATCACAAAGGCGGGGAAAATCGATTTAATCGTCAAGAGGTGCATGCGCGTTACAACTATTCCCTCCCAAGGGAGTACCTAGTTGCCGGCGAAAATACCACGATATTACAACAGTGGTGAATTCATATAGTTGTTTTTATATAACTGAGTAACAAACAAACATACTTCACTACATAGTATAAAGAAAAGTCGCTTTCCGCGTCCCTATGTCTCTACATATCCTTAAATCTTTAAAGCAATTAGTCCCACCCTCTCCTTTCCTACACAGGACGACACGTGCAGGTCTAAGATGCCATTCATTTACGGTGCAGAGTATACCTGCTAGAACCAAGCGTTTCAGTGACTCATTCCTATGTCGCACCATTAAGACCTGGAACTCCCTGCCAGCTCACGTGTTTCCCTCTTCCTACAGTCCCGGGTACTTTTAAGCGGGGCGTGAAAAGGCATCTAATGAGGCCGTCAAGCTGAGTGCCACCACTGTTAACATGGTACATGTTTCCGATGGTGACCCTCTTTCCGAGACTTCGCCTTTAGCTTAACATCAGGCGAGGTGAAGTCAAAATGACGTGTCCTATATATAAAAAAAAAAAAAAAGCTGCGCAACCGATTTTGATGCGGTTTTTTTAATAGATAGAGCAATTCAAGAGGAATTTTGATCTTATACTTTTAAATGAGCAATTCTTGTTTAATTATATATAATTGGAATCTCGGAATCGGGGGAATCGGTTTCGGGGGCGATAAATCGATCTAGTTAGGATTCATTTTCAGAAATTTTTTAACAAAGCTCAGTCAAACCAGATATTACGTATAATACATGCTTAATATAGTAGTGGGTGCAGCGGGAACGGTATCAGACGCCACGCGGGCGGGAAAAATTGGCAGTACGAAGTTCGCCGGATCAGCTAGTTCATATATAAATTCATTGTATGTTTTGAACGGACTTCACAAGCGTTAGCCTCCGGGGCTCTTACTATACTACTACACAGTATATTATATAGTACTAGACTACTACATGACACACATGCGAAGTGCCTGAGGTCATCCGAGAATTTGAGGCTGAGAATGCCGATGCATTCCACAGACTTTGTTGACAATTCCTTCACTATCAAGGCCGTGCGCTTATGGAACGCATTGCCATTAAACATTAGACGGGCAAAATCCCTAAATGTTTTAAAAAAAATGGTAAAAGACCACTACCTAACGAGTTGCACAATGGGATAGCTCGAAATGGTGTGCTCTCTATCTATTGCTCACTATTTTACCTTCTTAATGAGTAATTTTGTTTAACTACTTTATGTATCTATTTGTGTTATATTGTACGTATATGTTTATGATCCTTTATGTAATATGCCATATAGTTATGTATATATTTATTATTGTTGTTTTTTTCTTGTACTTCTTTTTCTTTTTTGGTTCTAAATGCACCTAGGTATCTAATTTGGTATCCTATAACTACACCATCATTTATTTTTATCACGTTACTGTCCATCCCAAGGTTGCCTGGAAGAAATCGCTTTCAGCGATAAGGCCGCCCATTGTACATTGAACTGTTTACTTGATACCTACTTGTAATATTGTAATTTTACTGGTGTACAATAAAGAGTTATCTATCTATCTATCTATCTATCTATCTACTACAGAGTCTAGGGTTCGCTGTCTGGCCTGAATAGCCGCAATTTTAATTGAATTATTCGATATTCTTCAATGAAATCCAGCCTCAGTTTAAACTTGTTTTAGGTTTCCTTAAATATTATTACACATTTCATATTCATGACTGTGGGAATACCAGTGGAGTTATAGATTTGATGAATATAAATTAATAAATAAGCTTGACGAATCAGAAAATATTAACATTTTAACAATTATTACTACAAAGAGGTTCAACATATTAGTACTTTCAAAGATTAGTTCAATTAGAACCTTAATATACTTTGATGAAACGAAACTTCAATAGTAGTTTTTTATACAACTTAGGTGGCAGTGAATCATTCCTATGCCGCACCATTAAGACCTGGAACTCCCTGCCAGCTCACGTGTTTCCTACTTCCTACAGTCCCGGGTCCTTTAAGCGGGGCGTGAAAGGGCATCTGATGCGGCCGTCAAGCTGAGTGCCACCACTGTTGACATGGTACATTTTTACGATGGTGACCTTCTTTCCGAGACTTTGCCTTTAGCTTACCATCAGGCGAGGTGAAGTTAAATTGACGTGTACTTTTATTTAAAAAAAAAACACTGCCTGCCTTATTGGAAAGTGGTTACCGTAGTCTAGTTGACGAATTTAAAGATTTAATGACAGTAGAAGACTCGTGAAGTATGTAAGGATAGACTGAGATTTTGTCAATAGGCGTCACATATGCATGAATTTAAACAAAAAAGTTGCTTTAAAAAACCGCATGACGATACAGTATTGACCAATCATATCTTTCACTTACATCGATGTATTATCACACATCTGTCAGTGCTATGACGCAAGAGCCCTCAGTGGCGGCCTGACAAGGAGTTTCCTCAATAAATAGGTCAGTTTAATGCACGCACCGCTCGTAAAATCGGCTGACAGCCAGTTTAGCTGCGGACCGCGGAACGTGGGCCGGCTACGTCACAGAATATTGGGACAGGTGACTCATGTACTCGTATGAGCCTTGGGGTCATTGTGTTTGATCGTTATTAGGTACCTATGTGTAGTGCCAGGTTTTTTTTATTTGAGACGTCGGGAAGTAGATTCAGAGGTCGGCTTGCTTTGGTTTTGTAGAGCGTTGTTTCTATTGTACATTAGACAGTATGGTATGAACTTTCCTCATCGCCCTTAGAGGTTCGCTTTTTGGGTGTTTTCGGTTTTATGAGGACGACTGCCGTCTAACCTTCCAGCCTGAGTTGTGGTTAGTGGGCAACCGCTAACAAGAGTGGTTCAAGTCACCCAAAAAGGCCTCGATAGTAATTTTAGGCACATATCAGTTCTTTCATACGATATATTGGTTCATTTACCGGTCGCAAATTGTCAAAATGCTAATTAATGAACAATGCACATAGCAGATTTTAATTTGACAACGACGTTATGCTATGTCTAACCACGAACCAGCATTCATACGGACGAAGCTGCGGGTAACAGCAATATTATTATAATTTTTACTACACGAAAACAGAAACAATATATAATTTAGAAACGTTATACTTAATTCGAATACATCGGCGTCTCTTTCCTGTAAGGGAAAGGTCGTGGGTTTAAGTCCCACTTGAGCATTTCATTTTTCCCGATGTATTCGATTTTTTTTAAGTTACCATAATAAATGCTATAAAAATCATTCAAATCGTTATACTTAAGATATTATGTCCTCTGTTGTATATCACTCCGAATACTCTGAATAATCTCAAACGAAACAGCCGTTATCTACAGATGTTAGATAAGATTGGCAATACTGTAATGATTAGGATTTCAGATTTGCAATGAAAATGCGTTAAGTTCCATGTGCCAGGATACAATACATCGCACTGAAGACTAATTAACTGTTCGAAAAACATCGGAAAAAATGAAACGCTCAAGTGAGACTTGAACCCACGACCTTTCCCTTTTAGCTAGCTTAGATTAGCTTAGAAAATTAGCATAAAAAATGCTTTAAAAAATACAGTCAAACTAATTAACTGGGTGGAAACATACAACACAACAGGGTGAATTGGAACAAAATGGTCAGATAAACTTTGCAGTTACTTTCTTATTAGTGAAATTATGAACTATTTTAATATACTAATGAACAGAATCATCTAATATCTGCTGAAGGCCCTGTATTCTTGCAAAAGTAGGCATTTGTCGCTATCGCGGCCGCTCGTAAAATTTTACGCGCGAACGCAGTGACGGTGAACTCGGCGGTGACCCCGCCAGCGTCACAGTATAGAAATATGCAGTATGAAAACTTGATTTGACTTAGGAAATTAAATGCAGTTATTATAACTTTATTTAGTTGTGATTATATTAAGTAAGTAATAAATAGGAAATTAAAAAAAAACTGTATGTAAAAAAAAATACATTATAATAATTAATAATAATAATGCTTGTAATTTTACAAACATTTGTTTGAATTGATGCTAACGGTTACTTTATATCATCGCACCGTTCGTCATCGACAGGGCAGTTAAATACCTAAAGTTAACGAGATTAATAACTGCATAAAAATATGTAGGTATTTTAATTGTCGCCCATATGGTTATTATTACTTTGCAGCCACTCGGCCACAACTCGGCGTCGTAGTGACGTACTAACTATATGACGCTAGGGCTGCCTCGCTTTTTTTTATACAGGACACGTTAATTTGACTTCACCTCGCCTGATGCTTATCGCTTTCTAAAGGAATACTGTTTCAATACATAATTTGAAATTTCTGTTACCTATTAATTAAATACCGATTAATAGCCGGCAGGAATCATGTTGTAGGTACCCCTCACCACTCACGGCTTCCCTTTGCAGGGTAAGCCGGCTGGATTCGTGTTGTAGGTACCCCTCACGGCTTCCTTTTGCAGAGTAAGCCGGCAGGAATCGTGTTTTAGGTACCCTTCGCCACTCACGGCTTCCCATTGCAGGGTAAGCCGGCAGGAACCGTGTTGTAGGTACCCCTCACCACTCACGACTTTCCTTTGCAGGGTAAGCCGGCAGGAATCGTGTTGTAGGTACCCCTCACCACTCACGGCTTCCCTTTACAGGGTAAGCCGGCAGGAATCGTGTTGTAGGTACCCCTGTACTGATATAGATAAAATATGAATTATAGAAAATCGTAAGTAGCATCTTCAGTAGTAATACTGATATTCTTATACTATGGCGCTATGAACGTAATATTCAGGTATGATAATTTTTTAAATTACCAATCGGAGATAGAAATTTAGTTTATGGCTTTGCACGACTTCTTTCGCTTGCGTTGTTTACTGCCCATATTGAATGACTTGCAACAATTTATGATAAATACGTAAACCGATTGATTGGTGCACGAAACTGTCGCGCAAAAACTGACACAGGTCCTACTTCGGTAAGCGCCAGCACGCGACTGGCGCGACTTTTCGGGCCTCAGCGGCGCGAGCACTCGCGAATTTAGTAGGTATTTAAACATAACTTTAAAAATTATTTCATAATATAGTCAAAATCTGCGAAAATGTCTAGACATATGTAGTGGTTTTAGTTTAGTACAAAAATTGTATAGAAAGCATAAGTAGTTTAGTCATAATTTTGAAAAAAAAAATAACGAAAAGGATTAACTTTGGGATTTTTTTCTATCGAGTGAAGTTCATCAGATCTGGTAACTGAATGCGAATTTGACTAGACTGGATCCTTAACTAATATATATCTTTTTTCGAAATTTAAAACGCTTTTTTCTATGATTCAGATGCTTTTAAAAAACTCAAAATGCGGCCTCTACTGGAATACCTGATCTTAAAGTGCTTGAAATTTTATATCACTTCTACTACCAAACTACCAAGTCCCACCCTCTTCCTTCCTATCAAAAACAACACGTGCAGAGCTTAGATTGATCTTCATAAGGTGCAACTAATTGCAACCAGGACTAAGTCGTACGGCGCCAATTTTCTTTTCATAGCCGTAAAGATTTAGATCTTTTTACAACACCTTTTCCTTTTCCCTACAGTCCCGAGTTCTTTAAACAGGGCGTGAAAAAGCACCTGATAAGACCGTTAAATACAGGACCAGCATTTTAGCATTATTTATATAATATGCAATGGTGACCCTATTACTCTATGATTACAATCAGGCGTGGTGAAGTCGACCATTTTATGCCTATTCACATCCTAACACTTAATATATTACACAAGCCGTTATTACCTGGAGTCGCTGCCCCAATGCATCGCATAGATCTTAGCCAAGTGACCGCGCAGCGTGCGTCGCGTGCGCATCTGTATGCGGCCGATCGGCTCGAGGTTCGCCGTCGCCTGTGACAGCGACGTGTCACATGCCGCCTTCCTTGCATCCTGGAATGTACAGACTGATTAGAACATTGGAAGAAGCTGGCTGCAACTCAGTGGTAAGGGATCGCTATAATCTGATTCTGCCCGCTTCTAAAAACAGGGGAAATACATTTTTTGTCAGCAAAGTGTTATTTTTCACCAAATTTTGGTACTCAAAACAGTAGATCTGTCGCCAAATAAATATCGGTTACTGTCCGCGGAATAATATGACACCGCGTTTTAATTGTGATGATGTACGAATCCATGAAGTGATGCCCCTTCAACGTCACTGCAGACGTCTCAGGACTACATAGGGTTTGTCCAAAAAAATTAAAAATTGGCAGCAGATATACTATTTTACGCCTCCTAACCTTATTATGCTGACAGCTTAAATCAAAAGACAAATAAAATATTGAAGGAGACACTTTGTGATTGACAACACACAGTGTGTGACTAATTTACAACGCTATTACTCAGTTTATGATAACCAATTGCATCAGGGGTTTAGTGGCGGAAATCCATTGTAAAATACTCGTTAGGAGGACATTATCCTCGATTTGTCAAGACCCACATTGTAAACAATCGAGGGTGACTTCCAACTAATTGCAACACAGAGATGGTTAACAGTTTACCTTACATTGTGGTCGATTGTTGGAAGATGCCTTATTTTTCAGTCTCCGTACCCAAGGGTTACAACAGAATCAAGGTAACAACGGAACCATATTACTAAAACTCTACTATCCATTTGTATGTCTATCACCAGGCTGTATCTAAAGTAAAGCCAACGAGACGAAAGAAAAAAGGTAAACAAAGCGACCATTACTGAGTTACGTTGTGATATCTAGCGATTATATTCTCTGTCCTTGTCGCATATATCACAATGACAGAGCAACAGCTATCGTTGCGTGTTTCGTAGTACAGGAAAGCTGTCAGCACAGCGGTTCTAAACTGTCAGATCCGCCATCTTATGAGCAATTTTATTCCTATCTGGAACACCCTTGAAGTGATACGTAATAATTTTCAAATTAAAAAGTTTGTAACCGCTGAAACATTGTCTACCTTTTTTCTCTCGCTTCGTTGGCTTTACATTAGATGTATAGTTGTTGCACGGGAACCCTTCGAGCGCGAATTCAACTGGCACTGGGCGAGATTTTCAATGTCATTTTGGGCATTATTGGACCTCACCTCACCGAAGTTACAGTGAGATAGGTGGTTCCTGAGGCCTGTCGACTCCTACAGCGGCTGTGGATCCAAGTGTTTAAGACTTACAGTAGTGGGTGTGTGTGGGTGTAATAAGTAGTGTGTACTTACCCGAATAGCATTTTTAAGGGTCTCTGCCTCTTGACGTAGGCTGTCTAATTCGTTCATGTTGCTGTTATCACAACTAGTTTCTTTGTTCCGACCGCTTGACGACCGCGCCGCGTACTATATCCACGCAACGCACCGACCTGCAAAGAACCAGAGTTTAAGATTAGATTGGTACAGTTTAGAAAATGTGGACGCTCTTGGACTAAGAGGAAACTCTAGAAAGCATGAGTAACCGGACCACTTCGTCCCGCTGTCGGATAATGTTCCCAATTTGGACACAAGTGGTCTGAAGCAGTGAAAACCGCTCTAGATAGGGTCTTACATGGGGCAGATTTGCGGCATAAATATGGAGTTGTCTATGGCCCTTAAAACGTGTTCTAAACGCCCATACACAATATGGCCACCGAAGCAACTAATAATCGTTTCTGAGAAGTCTGAGAACCTTAAACCATTTTCGATTACATTCTTAAAAACCGAAACTATTATGATTTCACAAATATTAAAAACATAACATGATTGAATGCAAAAGTAATAAGTAAAATCTGTTCAATAGAACTGCCTCAAAGAATCCCAGATTTTATTTACCCAAAAGAACTTGGAATAAACAAGAAGTTTTATTTGGCTGGCGCCATATGATCTAAAACAGCTCCAATTGGCCGTCTGTAATGACGTCACAGCTCGGTAAATACGTCTGTCATTGACGAGCGAATGCTAACTTGTAACTTTGACGTTTTAGTGACGTCACATTTTAGTATAATGTTATGTTTTGTGATATGTATGTATAACAAACTATTATAAATAGGTGTTTTTGGATCCCACCAAGATAATAGAGCCCAAGCCGACTTTGCCTGCATCTGATAATGGACGAGGACCTGGCACAGACTTTCCTCTTGGGGAAAACAGTCGCTTCTATAAAAACTGTATAAGCCAAACCAAAAGGGGTGAGGAGGAGTGGAGAGGATTGCACTCCCCGGACGACGAGTTGAAAGTCTCGTATTTCACATAATTAAGTTCGAATTCTAGGACAAAATGGCACCACCTAGATATAGACAAACATGTCATTTAGTGAGTCCTAGATTCAGGATGAACCAATCAAGATACGTTTCGATACATTTCTGCATATAAATATTTGCACCGCGCGGGAAAACCATCAAAATCGCCTACTACTGTGACCCCGATTGAGTCGACACAATGTTTTCCAAACAGATGCCAATACCGTGCGTACAGCTAAGAAAATACTTCGACTTTGCTGCTCAATAAAGTTTATAGCTTCATTAGAACAAGGCCCTCATTCTGATTGACCAACCGTAACGTGACTTCGCGCGTTTGTATTAGACGACTGGTTTAAGTTGATTTAGTTTTACACCAGTTCTTTTTTCTCTGTTAACGAATTAAAATCGTTATAGAGATTGGCAAACTTCGTCACAATGTACTGAGATGAGCAACGTGCGTTTCTAGGTCTCTTTGGTGCTAATTAACCAATCATAGCCATAACAAACACAACCATAATATTATGCTTATCATGGGTCTAAATAGCGTTGTAAACTTGACATTATTAAAATTGCGGCGATTCGCTGCAGAAGCCATTAAGAAGAGGTTGAAGTTGATAGTGTTGTGTAGAACATCCTTGAATAGAGTGCATCCACGTGCTCCTACTGAACATAAAAACCAAGAGGAATAATTACATAATAATATTACATATTGTACAGTCAACCGAAAAATACGTAAGAGGTAATTAAACGACGTCCCGTCAAGCTAATAAGTTTAAAATAGTAATTTAGTTTTGTGATACTAATCATGGGTACAAAAGACTCGCGTCTTTGATTGATCAGTTCTTTTCATTGTTTTTTGGTTGACCAGTTAGTGCACATGCTCGAACTTTTTGACACTATTCCCGAAGTTTGCCGATTACGATACGACTGCGATCGAGACGCATTGTCAACCAGAATACTGAGCCAGTGGCGATTTTGGCACGAGCTCCACGGCATGGAGTTGTTAAATTCTTTTATTTTATGGAGTCGGAATTGTTTTGTTGAAGTGATATTGTTTGTAACGTCATGTTTTGTTGCTAGAAGCGGTTTACCAGATTGAGAATGTTGTGTGGAATTGACTGGAGCATTTTCTTCGTGTGCTACGTCGGGTTTGATTCCCGCTATACATATTTGCACTGAGTGGGACTCAGACCCAAGTTAATAGTCGATGTTTCTACCGCCAGGTCCCAGCGTGTATTAATATTTTTTGTATTGACTTGGAAGTTTATACCGCCAACCCTAGTTGTACCATTAACATAACATAACATAAACTCACAAAGGGGTAGGCAGAGGTGCTAACACCCACATTTCGCCAGTTTATGTTAGGTCCCAATGTAATAGGTGGCGAGCCTATTGCCATTAACCGGGCACTTAGAAACCTGCGATAAATACACACATAACTTCGAAAAACCAGTAAAGGTCCTATTAATAGCTGGTGAACCTGCCAATTAACAGACAAGACTCTGGCTCTGTTCCTTTCGGGGTTGGGGGTCAAACGACAGTCACTCTCACAAATCAAAAGAATGAGCAGAAGAGCCGACTGCAAATTCCAAAGTACAAGATACGACGATGGTGAAGATCGTACACGAAATAAAAATCATTGTCCATGAAAGAAGAGCCCTAGCCAATATAATAACGCAATCATCACGCCATTGTTTCCGATCGATTGTCCTGTGTGACGTCACTGTTGCACAACCGGCGTCGAGCATATTATGGGAGGAAGTAACCTCAGATATATGACAAACTATGCTACGTTTAGTATTGTAGCTTCGTATCAATATTATTTTTATCTTAGCGTAAGTTAAGCAGATAAATAAATTGTACAAATACAAGGTAATTTTATAGTCGGTTCGGAAAAAATGAATTTGGGCATAGTTTCTAAAGCAAAATCATCTGGAAGTATTACTTTGGCGAAAGAAAAAAATTTTTTTTTTGATAATGAATGGGAGTAATAACGGGAACGGGTAGTCAGAGCTGTAATTATATCCATATTTCGCCAACTCCTAATTTCGGTCCCTCGTTTTAGGGGGCGAGCCTATAGCCGTCAAACGGCCATCATCCAAGGCGATCATTGACTCCTTCTTCAACAGTCTATGTATCTGATGTAAGATGAGTAATGAGAATGAGATAACATTACAAATAGAGTATAGATTCACTCGAGACTTGAACAATCCTTGAAAGTCGCTATCGGAAAACACGCCCGAAAAACCCGCAAGGAATTCCGCACCATAGCAACGCGTTCTGTGCAAGTATGGTTGGAATTTATTTCAAAATGTGCGGAATGTCTATAGCGGAGCCGTTGAGCCGCACGTCTGGTTTGTCTGATGGGGAAATATGGGCATACAGTTATGTAATTCCATGCCGCAATGTCCAAAAGTACCTACAACCGGTAGAACAAGGAATATTCCCTTTTAAGGATAATGATGATGATTGAAACTATAGTAGTTTCGGTTGCTTTCTAGCCCCTTTAGTGAAGTGGCAATACGGGATTGATATACGTTGTTGCCTATCATAAACGTGAAAATACGTGTCAATCCTTCAATTGCCATTTGCCTAGAGTGGCAGATTGATTTTCGAAATTCGCGCAAACTTTCGAGTACTATCTAACTCTTCGATACTATAAAGTCAGAGCACAAGCCAGTACTATTCGTACCAGGAAATATTCCCATACACATATCTCATACAATCCCCGGGAATACAGTTATTTCTCCTTACGCAACCTCGTAAACAAGTACTTGTATAAATAACCCATTACGGGTTACCTAATCGACACGTAATACACTACTTTACCAAGAACAAAACAAGTTCAATCGGATTCTAATACCCGTTTCATAATCACGCCTGTTATGCCCAAAGGGTATACGCAGAGGCTCTTTCCCAATGGAGTAGACAGAGACCAATTCCACTTGCTACAATCCTGGCAGCCATCTTTCGTTTCTTCCACTTTCGTGATTGCTTTCATACATGCTCGTCGATTACGGATACTTATATTTCAGACCTTTGGAATGTCCTCCATTCAATATGCCCATATTTTGCAGAAAATTATTGGTCCTACTACTATTTCAGCAATTATTACCGCCGAAACTTGGAGAAATTATTGAGAGTACGTCTAGTTTGGACGTTTCTTACTCTAAATCATGTCAGAAATGCTGAATGGATCTGGATGTATTTTGACACAAGCATTTTATCTCGAGACTAGATTCACGTGGTTCGTAAGAATGATGATGAGTTTTTAAAAGGAAAACTTTGTCCCAAAGTGGGCAACACACAGGTTACATTTCTAATATTAGTTTCACACTATTGTTCTAAGTGTTACCTACACCATGTTTATGTAAAGGGTTGCCACTTATGAAAATCTTACCATATTATAGAACTAGGTCACCGCTCCCTGTCTCCCGGTATCTGTCATTATAAGGTTGGATCTTCTAAACTACGCAATTTTAAGATTTTAATGCGGTTTCCACCATAATTCTGCCTTAACTAGACTCGGCGAATAGTTTTCTAGTAATTGGATTGGATATTCTTGGCAATAGGCATTCAATTAACTAGCCAATCTAACCAGATAACTTGGACTATAGACGAATAAAGTACATTGTTTTAGACAGCTATGTTTAATGTAAATTTTCAATTAAGGAATGAACACATGAACAAAGACTTCTACAACATGTGAATGTCGAGGCTATCCAGCTCCTTGACACCACGGACATAGTAAGGAGACTGAAAAGGACCAAGCCTTTTGAGTTAGTTTAGTGAAATTAGTGTAATGTAGTGCAGATAGTACTATCCTTAAAGAACACAAGAACAGCGTGACTTTCTATAATTATAACTAGAGACTATAAGAAAAGTGCCAATGGACACATTCTTTACTCTTATGTATTTTTATCAAATTAAGTTATATTTAAATTACTTATTAGCCACAAGGCTAGGGGTGCTGGGTAGGACAACCTCCGCGTGGTGCACCCTGGTAACGTGGGCGATGACGTGGGCTTCGCGCGAGGCGCACGTCGTCGCCCATGGCAAATAGTCCACCAAGGAGGGTGGGCCTTTATGGCCGGTTTCGAGTTCTCCGCATGCGCTCTGCTAAGCAGAGCGTACCTAGCGGAGAACTCTCAGGGCGACGAGTACTTTGCCACTGAGCGATCAGTGGTGAAGTACACGGTCCCATAGGGACCATCGATCGGCCGAGCCGTACCCCCGTCTGACAACAGACGGGCATGGTGGCTCTTAGGAGTTGCGAGGAAGAAAACCTCTATAAAAAATCACCCCGAACCCCACGCTCTGACGCCTGGCAATGGGATGCATCACTGGGGGGTACTCAGTGCCTAGGGCGTCACTCACTCCCACCTTCCCACCTTTCCCATCCTCACATACACTCCCAACCTCTCTACTTCTACCTCAACGTCGGCGGACATTAACCGTTAAAACTATGGCTATGGAAACGACATCGAATAAAACTACCCATGAGGGTACCCGGACTTCGTCCGGGGAATCCCTTGCTGTGACTGGTGGTCGAATGGACATCCATTCGGCGACCAGCCATGGCGACCCCCGCCCGGGTTCATCCCGGATGGTATATGGGAGGGGTCACCACAGTCCCACAGGCCCATGGGTGTGCCTCAAAACCACCCAAAAAGGTGACGCGGAAGACGTGTCGACTCGTGCTGGCTCGGAGATGGAGTCGGCCGCCGGCGTGGGTGGCGGGACCGAGGATACCCCCGGTCTCGATATCCATGCCGACGTAGGTAGAAAGAGACCCAGGTCGAGCGGACCAGGCAAGGGCCTGTTTCGTCGGCCTGGGTCTGAGGCATCTAACAGCGAGGAGGACCTTCCTAGTAAGAGGAAGATAGTGGCTACCACCGCGTGTAGAGGCCGGAAAGCCGACCTCTACAGAGCGAAAGGGAAGGTAGCAGAGCCGCCAGCGATTGTGTCCCCGCTACCAAGCGGGAAGGTCACGGAGGTGCCAGCGGCGCAGAACATCTTGGCTGCTCTTTCCCGCATTTCTGGCGCTGTAAAAGGCCAGAAAAATATTGCGGGAAAGAAGAGGGTCGTGGCAGATGCCGTAACGGGTGCCGCCAAAGCGCTGGAGGAGCTCCTGGAAAGGAGCGTCTCCAGCGAGGAGGAGAAACTCCGGGCTCGGGTTGCGAGCCTGGAGTCGGAGCTTGCCGACTCCCGCAAGCAGCAACAGCTGATGCGGGAGGAGATCAGTCAGCTGACGCAGCTGGTCCAGGGGGCCGGGGAGGCTCGGGGTGCTAAAACCCCCGCTCCCCGTGCTCCTTCTAAGGTGACGCCTACGGTGGTCCAGCTGCTGGAGGCCATCGAGCGACGCCTCGGCGTCCTCGAGGACCGGGCATACCGCCCGCCGCTGGCGGCACCCGTCGTCGCGTCATATGCGACGAAGGCTGCGCCCAGTGGGGCTCCTGGTCCCAAGTCGAGGGCCTCCGCCCCCTCCGCCCCTAAGAAGACGGTACCTAGGGGAGGTGGCAACCCCGCCTCCCCAAGCAGTACAGCCAATGCTCCCGTTGCATCCCAGAATCTCTCCAGTGAGGGGGTCTGGGAGGTGGTGGGAGCAAAGAAGAAGGCGGCTAATGCCACCAAAAAGGCGGCGAAGGCCGCCAAGAAGGCGGCAAAAACCGCCGCAAAAGTGGCAAAGGCCGCCGCGGTGAAGGCGCCAAAGAGGCTCCGCGTTCCCCGTTCCTCTGCCGTGGTCATTACGGTGACGACAGAGGGCAGGGCGAGGGGCGTGGGGTATACCGAGGTCCTGAGACAGGCGAGGGCCTCGGTGGACCTTAAAGCCCTCGAAATAGAGGGAGGTCTCCGGTCCAAAATGACGCGGACCGGAGCACGCCTCCTTGAGGTCTATGGCGCCACCAGCGGCCCCAAAGCAGATGCCCTAGCGGCAAAGCTAAGGGAGTCGCTGGACACGGGTGACGTCCGCGTCACCAGACCCAACAAATGCGCGAGTCTACGCATTTCGGGTCTGGATGACGCGGCCACGACGGAGGAGATAATCTCCGCCGTCGTGGAGGCGAGCGGCTGCCCTCGTGACCAGGTGAGGTCAGGTGAAATCCGCTTTGGCCCTTTCGGTCACGGGTCGGCAGTCGTGAGCTGCCCCGTCGCGGCGGCCCAAAAAGTGGCGGACGGACGGAGCCTCCTTATCGGAGGCTTCCTGAGGGCACAGGCGCATCTCCTGCAGCCACGCGAAGCCAGGTGCTTTAGGTGCCTGGTCGTGGGGCATGTGGGAGTGCAGTGCACAGCGGAAGTCACCGTGGGAGACCGGTGCTTCCGCTGTAGTCAGCCCGGTCACGTGGCTCTTGCCTGTGACGCTCCGCCACGCTGCTTTAAATGCGTGGCGGAGGGCAAGGAGGCCGACCACTGGGTGGGCAGTAAGGCCTGCACTGCCTCAAGGCCAAAGCCCCGTCCGTCCACACGGGGAGGTGAGGGTGCACTCTCGCGGCAGGGTGCGGAAATGGACGTCCATTAATGGGCACCCATATCCGCATCCTTCAGGTGAACCTGAACCACTGCGCTGGTGCTCAGGACCTTCTGTACCAGAGCATCAGGCAGTGGTCCATTAACGTGGTGGTTGTCGCCGAGCCGTACTGGGTTCACCCGGGAAGCCCAGTGGATCTGCACGGCCTGGCGACTGTCTTTGGGGGGACCGCCGCGGACGACTCGCGCCTAGCGCTTATCGCTAGGGGCCCGGGTTGTGTCGCGGCGGAATATGAGGGGGTGGCTGTCGTGGCCGTTTACATCTCGCCAAACCTCGACCAGCATCAGTTTGAGCTATGGCTCCCTGAGCTGGACGTCGTTCTCGCTGCATGCCGGCCTCGCCCTGTCCTGATCCTGGGAGATTTCAATGCCTGGTCGCAGGCTTGGGGCTCCCGGGAAACCAGAGACAGGGGGAGGATACTTCAGGACTGGGTCGCTACACGTGGCCTAGTCATCCTGAACCGGGGGAATGTCGCAACCTGGACGCGGCGGGGGCTCAGCTCGGTCATAGACGTTTCGTTTGCGACCCCTGAGCTCGCCCGCCGTGTCCAGGGATGGCGTGTGGTGGAGGAGGAGGAGACGTCATCAGATCACCGATATATTCGGTTCGACGTCTCCCCTCCACCAAACCTGCCGCCAGCTATTGTGAATCCCCCGGGACCGCGTTGGGCACTCCATCGCCTGGATCCGGAGGCTCTCCTGGAGGCGGCCATAGTGCAGGCCTGGATCCCGATAGCGGACAGACCTGCCAATATTGATGCCGAGGTGGAGTGGTTCGGGAGAGCCATGTCGCATATCTGCGATGCGGCGATGCCCAGGGCTAGGCCCAGACCGGCGAGAAGACAGGTGTACTGGTGGACGCCGGAAATCGCGCAGTTGCGCGCGGAGTGCGTTGCCGCGCGCCGCCGGTACACCAGATTCCGCCGGAGGCGTCGCCGCCCAGACGATGCGGCAGCCCGAGAGACGGAGCTCTATGATGGGTACAAGGGGGCCAAGAGGGCCCTCCAGACGGCCATCAAGCGGTCCAAAAAGGTGGGCCGCGAGGAGCTGATGGAGACCTTGGAGCGGAACCCGTGGGGGCGCCCGTACCTTATGGTAAGGGGCAAATTACGCCCCAAGGCGCCCCCACTGACCCAGAGTCTCCAGCCGGAGCGGCTGGAGGGGGTCCTGGACTCCTTGTTCCCATCAAGAGCGGAGGAACACATTCCTCCGCGCATGGCTCCGTCCCAGGCACCCAACGCGGAAGGCAGCGAGAACGACGTGCCCGTAGTCACAGAGGGTGAGCTAGGGGCGGCTGTACTGCGGCTTAAATCCCGCAGAAACACCGCCCCTGGACCCGATGGCATTCCAGGCCGAGCATGGGTCCTGGCTCTCGAAGAACTTGGGCCTCGACTTATAGGGCTCTTTAGCGCATGCCTCGAAAAAGGCCAGTTCCCCAAGGTCTGGAAGACAGGGAAACTGGTCTTAATCCGAAAGGCGGGGCGGCCGGCAAATTCCCCATCAGGGTACCGGCCGATCGTGTTGCTCGACGAGGTGTGCAAGCTCTTTGAGCGCATTATTGCACAACGCCTCGTCAAGCATCTCATACGCGTGGGGCCTGATCTGTCGGATAGCCAGTTTGGCTTCCGTCAGGGGCGCTCCACCGTAGACGCGATCATGCGCATTAGAGGCCTGACGGAGGAAGCAGTCTCACAGGGTGAGGTGGTGGTGGCGGTGTCTCTTGACATCGCCAACGCCTTCAACACCCTGCCCTGGAGTTGCATTAGGGAGGCGCTTATCTACCATGGAGTGCCTCCCTACCTCCGTCGAATTGTCGGGGCCTATCTCTCTGAGAGGGCCATTACTTACCCGAGTTGGCTAGGGCCGGGTCGGCGGGATGTGTCGTGCGGTGTTCCACAGGGATCGGTATTAGGGCCACTCCTGTGGAACATCGGCTACGATTGGGTGCTGCGTGGTCCGTTGCTCAGAGGGGTCACCGTAACGTGTTACGCCGATGACACCCTCGTTACGGCGCGGGGAGCAACGCACCGAGATGCAGCACTAAAGGCCACGGCAGGTGTTGCTCAAGTCGTGGGTCGGATACGGCGGCTGGGTCTCGAGGTCGCCCTTCACAAGTCCGAGGCTCTGTGCTTCCACGGACCTCGGATGGGGCCACCTGCGGGATCCAGCCTACAGGTAGGGGGCGTCAGCATCGGCATCGAGCCCTCGATGAAGTATCTGGGACTCGTGCTCGATGGCCGGTGGAACTTCGGACATCACTTCCGAAGTTTGGTCCCAAAACTGAGGGGGGCGTCAGCTGCACTCGCGCGGCTGATGCCCAATATCAGGGGACCCAACGCCCCCTGCAGGAGACTGTACCTGGGGATCGTGCGAAGTATGGCCCTATACGGGGCCCCCGTATGGGCAGAGAACCTGACGGCCAGTAATGTGGCTAGATTGCTGAGCCCACAGAGGGCGATGGCCGTCAGGGTGATAAGGGGATACCGCACGATCTCAGGTGAGGCGGCATGCCTCCTAGCCGGGACCCCTCCATGGGACCTGGAAGCGAGAGCCCTTGCGTCCCTATTTATATGGCGCAAGGAGGCGCTGGAGCGGGGCCAATGGCCTGCGTCTCGAGAAATCGAGGCCCAGCGGTCCCAGCTCTACCAGGAAACCGTGGAGACATGGAAGGTGCGACTTGAGCAACCAAAGGGGGGATTCGCCACAATTGCGGCCGTCAGACCGGTCATGGACGAGTGGCTGGAGAGGAGACACGGTGCTCTCTCCTACCGGTTGTCACAGATACTTACCGGGCATGGTAGCTTCGGTAGGTATCTGTGGCGAAGACACCGGGAAACCACGGCCGAGTGTCAGCACTGCGAGGACCACAGCGATGACACAGCGCTCCACACGCTGGTGGAGTGCACGGCGTGGGTGCAACAGCGCCAGGTCCTCGTGGTGGGTCTGGGCGTGGGCACCCTCTCGCTTGAGACCATGGTGCGAGCCATGGTCTCCAGCGGGAGTAAGTGGGACTGCGCCGCCTCTTTCTGTGAGCAGGTCATGCTCGTGAAAGAGGCGGCGGGGCGAGAGCGGGAGAAAACTCTCCCACCCGAGTTCCGCAGTCGGCGGCTTGGGCACCGCCGACGTGTCTTCGCCGAAGACCATCGGCCTCCATGACCGGGGGCCTGAGGACGGTGAGTTGGCTGCTCACCGTCTTTACAGAAGCAGGCCCATGACGGCAGCGTGACGTGAGGGATTCACGCACGCCCCCCCCCCCCCCCCCCCAAGAAGCGGAGTAACACCCGAATACCCCCCCCATAGACGCGGGATAGCACCCGAACCACCCCCGAGACGAGGCCGCAATTGTAGCCGTGGGTCTGATGGGAGTCCTGGGACATCCTTCCGAGGGCTTACCCGGGGCTCCCATCCATAGGCTTCTGGGCGTTACCGTGGGGGTTTTTAGTCGGTAGGAGTCCGGCATAACATCCATGAAGGATTTTCCCCCACGGTTAAAAAAAAAAAAAAAAAAAAAAAAAAAAAAAAAAAAAAAAAAAAAAAAGCCACAAGGCTAGATTGTAATTGTTATGAGGTAACCATTCAGTTACATCATAATGAAAAAAAAAAAAAAAAAAAAATAAGGAATGTCTCCTGTAATTGGTAACTTAGTTTCTATGAATGTAATAAGACTTGTAGATGCCAGTACTGTCATGGGTGCTAGAAAATTGCTTCAAAATTACCTACACAACATTTACCCCGGAGAGAAAGAGTATGCAATGCTATGAAGGTAGTATTTGAACAAGACGCGGTCCGACCCTACCAATTTCATATAAGGCTGCGGCCATACAATTACGAGAAACGGTGCAAAACGGGGTAAAACAAACAATACAATGCAATGAAAGCCATTAGGGTAAACATTTGCATGGAAATTAGCTACGTTGAAGGCCCAAAAGATAGAATTGCTTATCAACAAAATACAGGTGTATGTTTTTATGTTAAATATAGTGTGTTTTAGATACGTTTGTGCTCGTTATATAAATTGGGAAGCAATTACATTTTTTTAATATTATAAATGCGAAAGTAACTCTGTCTGTCTGTATGTTACGCTTTCACGCTTAAACCACTGAACTGATTTATGAAATTTGGTATAAGGTAGATTAGATCATGAGAAAGGACATAGGCTATGTTTGGTCACATAACAGACATCCACGCGGGCGGTGGGCAAAAGCTAGTTCATAACAATAAGATAATGGGGTATAATACGTGTGGTGACGGGGAAAGAGTACAAGTATCACCAGTAATCACCACCCAGTCTCATCCGAGGGCTGTTTGTCATTAGAGCTTACTAATGGAAAAATTGAAAGACTTGAAAGAGTAACAAATTTATAATATTATATTAGTAGGACTAGTCGAGTGTATTGATGGGCAAAGGTGCTCTCTTAACCCACCCAGTGTTGCCACCTTTTAATAATATATACAAAGAGCATTTTGTTTTACCTCACAGAATACAATACAATGATTCAGCACAGCACAATACAATAAGGACAATGTATTAAGGTATAAGCGTACATTACTCACAAAGAAAAAAATATTGACGTGTATCCGTAATTGTGTTGTTTCCTTGCGGTTTAGTACCACCACAGAACGTTTACTAAGATGGTTACTTAGCGTTTACTCAGACGTTTTGTCTAGTTAAAATGCAAGTTAGCTGTAATTGCAGTCTAATTATATTATTTAAATATATGAAATTCAACTTATGTCTGCATACATCTACATACTGTCACTAGGTGCATATTCTTTGACTTCTAAACATTTATAAGAAAACTAGCTGTCGCCCGCGGCTCCGCCCGCGTGGATGTCACTTATCGCTACATTAAGATTTAAACTATCCTATCTCTCAAGTTGGATCGAACTGCACATGGTGTGCGAATTTTATTATAATCGGTTAAGTGGTTTAGGAGTCCATTGAGGACAAACATTGTGACACGAGATTTATATATATTAAGACTACGACAAAATTAAAATGTATTTCTAGGAATTTAATTCGATGTTAAATAAAATGATCTCCGAAATTGAAATAAAAAACTTACAGAGATTATTAAATTTATTTCAGTGTAAATATGCATTCTAGTCAGGACCTAGAGGTGAAAAATGGTGTAAAAACCTAATTTTGCCTCCATGTCTACTAAAATAACCTTAATCGTAAACTAGGTATAGCATAAAAAACCGAACTGAAAGATTAACTTTTTCCCGACGACCAAGGAAGGGATATGTCTTTAGAAAATAAATTCTAGGCAAGGAATTGTGTCAATATTATGGACACACAAAAAGGCACGTAGGCTATGACTAATGCAGGGTTTTTAAAAACTATTTCAAGGAATCACCCCCGCACACCCCTATATTCTGTGCCCTGTTATTTTAAACGTTCATACTGTCTGAGCCCTATTATTACGGCCACTTTGATCAAATCAATAGTACTACAATTGCTGTGTTTTTTCTATTTATAGATAAACGACTTCGATTACTAGTCATTTTGTAATTTTCAAGCAAATCGATCGGTGGGTTTTTTGCTATCGTATAAGTTTTGATTTATCGTTTTTATAATGTATAAACAAAAAGTTATCGAATGAGCCAATAAACATAGTTTTATTTTTATTAAAACGCTTTTATTAGCTTCACTTGTAACTATGTATGTAAGAAAATCTTGGAATCTTAATTTGACCCACTTCCCGGTCTTCGATTAGGATGAAATTTTGCACATGCTCTGAGTTTTGATGACAACACATGACTAGCTAAGAAACGTCATTACAAATCCAATATGGTGGCCTCCCTAAGATGGCGGACTGGCTGTTTCAAATCCACCCCCATGATGCGTGCTAAAAGCGTGCTTTTTAGTTTTTAAACTATTATTTGTTTTTAAATATAGGACATGTCAATATAACTTTACCTCGCCTGATACAAACCTTAAGGTAAAATCTTACGAAAACGAAACGGGGTTACCATTTAGATACAAAAAATATTTTATTTTACCAATAGTTTTGAATAATATAGACTTGAAAATATGAAAGTTTGTTAATTAGGATTTCTGTTTAGTACTTAAATTCAAAACGATATTGTGACGTCATGATGTTGTAATAAATATACGCCAGGTGGCGCTCTCCGCAGAGCGCAGGGGCGGGAGGTTGTCACTGTTGTCAGACGGCCTACGACCCTGAGAGCGAGCGGACGAGCGCGGCGCTGTCGTACGATACTGAATACGTATTGTGTTTTATTGTCTCCCCTTGATACTACACAGAGACGGGACATCACAAGTGGCGACGAGTTACCAAGTAAGTGTAAATTCCGTCCAAAATGTGTAAAAAGGGGAAAAGAATGACTAATTTATCTGCATCAAATACCTACTTGTATTGTGCAATAAAGTCATGAAGAACCCACAAAATGTATGAAAATGTGAAAACACTATAAATCAATTGTTTATTCGTTACCTACCTACATATACTGCTTATAAGAACATTATTTATAAGCTACTACATTGGTTATCGTTAAACTTAAGTACCTACCAGGTATGTAATTATGCTTCGACTTTCTAAAATTTTCGTAAAAGCAAAAACAATTGTGGCGGATATTCATTTCGTCGGAGGGTGCCGGGCTACGTTACCTACCATTATGACCAAGCCTAGCACTTTACCGACAGGATAAATACCTAATGATAAACAACAATTTAGGTACTTAGCTACTTACCGTGTGTCCGTTGTGTCCGTATTCCGTAGTAGGTACAATATTCACTCAACTAAATTGGCTCATTTAAGTAACTTCTGACTGTGATTGTGAGTCATTGATGTTTACATGGTAATAATTATCCGTCGTTAGTTATGTATCAACGAGTAAACAATTGATTTAGTGATGGAAAATAAACAATCTGTGATACATACAATACAATATTAGGTGTCATACTGGTTGAATAAAGTTTGATTTTCGAACCCAGTACAAGATAAGTACCCGCACGAAAATAAATAAAATAAACAAGTTTCATACTGATTAAATTGGTCGGTATCAGTATAAGCGGGTACAAAGTCTCAAGAGTAAATAGTGTCGCCTTAAACCAAAACTTAGTCTGTATTGGAGGCCATAAAACAAATCGCAAATAATATATGAAATAGGTACATATCTACATTTGACATCTATTGATTTATAATATTGCTAAAGGAAGTATATTATGTAAGTAGGTACTCAACTCATATTTTTAAGGATAATTTCCATTGTTTTAGGTAGCCCCACAATGTCCCAATTACCCCCACTAGACCATTTTGAATGTGAAACTGACCCTGCATCGTTAGGAGTTCGTTGGGAAAAATGGAAGCGGGCCCTAAGTATTTACCTTTTGGCCGCAAATATAGTAGACCCCGAGAAAAAAAGGGCCACCCTTCTTCACATGGGGGGACCTGCGTTCCAAGAGATTTACTTCAATATCCCAGGTGCTCATATTCCGATCGAGTCTAATCAGTCTTCCCCCGAAGCCGAACCAATAGATGTTTATGAAACAGCTTTAACTAAACTCGATGAGTATTTCTTACCTAAGCAGAGTAAGGTCTACGAACGCCATTTATTCCGCTTAATAAAACAGGAGCAGGGAGAGAAATTCGAAAGATTTGTTTTAAGGCTACGTACCCAAAGCGCCAGATGCAAATTTAGTGCAGACGATGAAAATTTGATTGATCAAATTTGTGAAAAATGCGAGTCAAATGATTTGCGTAAAAAAATTCTGACATTAGGCGACACTGTTTCTTTAGACAAAATAATAACCGAGGCAAATGTTCTTGAGTCGGTCCAGAGACAAATGACTGAATTCAGTAGTGGTAGCAGTAGCACGCATACTGTCAACAAAATCGATTTCAAAAAAAATGCTAATAGTGACACAAAATGCTCTCGATGCGGGGGACTTAAGCATAAAATCGATAAGCAATGTCCTGCCAAGGATAAAGACTGCCTCAAATGTGGGTACATCGGGCATTTTAAGTCGCAATGCAGAACTCGCGCCAGTAAAAGGAAAAACACTGACCGCAGTGAAAACCTTGCGGCTAAGAAAAATAAACGTGAAAACGAAACACGCGAATCCCAACCTAACCGGCAACTACATCATAAGTCAAATCAAGACATAAACTACATTTTTTACATGAACGATGATACTAAGGATAATTGCACTGTTGGGGGCGTTGACTTAGAATTACTTATTGATTCAGGCAGTACATGTAATATTATTAGTGACAAAACTTGGTCATACCTAAAGCAAAACAGGGTGCAAATTACTAATCAGATCGCTAACCCAGACAAGACTTTTATGGCCTATGGCAGTAACACACCTCTAACTGTGTTAGGATCGTTTGAAGCTGAAATATCTCTAGGACCGGAAAAGAGACCTGACATTTTTTATGTTATAAAGGACGGAAATCGTGATCTTTTGGGAAAAACCTCTGCTATGGCCCTAAGAGTGTTAAAACTAGGTATCAATATCAACTCGGTAAGTAATGATGACAAATTTCCTAAATTCAACAACGTAAAATTAAATATTTCCATAGATAAATCTGTAACACCGGTCAGTCAACCTTGCCGCAGGATACCGATACCAATAGAAGAAAAAGTAATTAAAAAAATCGACGAGTTAATCAACCTTGACATCATTGAACCCGTGGATAAACCTTCGGGATGGGTTTCTCCCATAGTACCGGTACTAAAGAGCGATGGCAATGTCCGGCTTTGCGTGGACATGAGATGCGCGAATAAGGCCATTGTTCGTGAAAATCACCCTCTTCCAACCATGGACCAACTTTTACCACGGTTCGCGTCCGCAAAAATATTTTCGAAGCTTGACATTAAAGATGCATTTCACCAAATTGAGATAGATGAAAATAGCAGAGATATCACAACTTTTATAACCAATCGAGGTCTATTTCGCTATAAGCGATTAATGTTCGGAATATCTTGCGCACCAGAACTTTTCCAAAAAACGTTAGAGCGGATTCTCTTGCCTTGTGAAGGTGTAGTAAATTTCATTGACGACATAGTCGTCTTTGGAAAAGATGAGGTAGAACATCGCACCCGACTTAATCACGTTCTGAGTGTTTTGAGAGATTCCAATGTTCTTTTGAACGAGAAGAAGTGCATATTTAATGTCAAGCGAATTCAATTCTTGGGTCACGAATTATCTTGGGAAGGGATTAGGCCCCTTGATTCTTATGTAAAGGTCATAGAGACTTTCAGGCCCCCAAGAACCGTGGAAGAAGTCCAAAGTTTCTTAGGGTTGGTAAACTACGTCAATAAATGGATACCTAATTTTTCAACTTTAACAGAACCCATCCGGAGATTACTGTCTTTAAAATTCAATCAAAAATCTGATATAACTGAACATTGGAAGTCAGAACAAGCAGCGGTTTTTGCGGGGCTTAAAACTTGTCTTAAAAACATTAAATCCTTGGGATTTTACGATCCTAATGCTAAAACACAAGTTATGGCGGATGCAAGCCCAGTAGGTTTAGGGGCAGTTCTCGTACAACACGGACCTTCGGGACCTCGGGTGATTGCTTATGGGAATAAGAGTTTATCGGAAGTCGAAAAGCGCTATTGTCAGACTGAAAAAGAAGCTTTGGCTTTAGTGTGGGCTGTCGAACACTTCCATATGTATTTGTATGGAAAGGAATGTTTCGATCTGGTAACCGACCACAAACCACTTGAGGTGATTTTTGGGGCACGATCCAAGCCATCTGCTAGGGTCGAGCGTTGGGTTCTACGACTTCAGTCATACAATTTCAAAGTCGTTTATAGGCCGGGCAAAACCAACATAGCAGACCCATTGTCTCGTTTATGTTTAGAAACCAAATCTTCATCGTATGACGATGAACATCACGTCCTTAAGATTATCGAGTATGCAAGACCAATCGCAATACCAATGCACACATTATTAGAAACTTCCCAAACTGATGAAGAAACTCAAATGGTAATAGGTGCATTACAAGGTAATGATTGGGACTCCAAAATTAACAACTATAGAGTATTTCAATCTGAGTTATGGACTCACGACGGCCTCTTACTACGCGGCGATAAAATCGTCATACCCCTAATATTAAGACAACGGGTACTAGATGCCGCGCATGAGGGACATCCTGGCATAGTTGCCATGAAGGGACGTTTACGTACTAAGGTCTGGTGGCCAAAAATTGACAAAGATGCCGAAAACAGAGTCAAAAGTTGTAAGGGTTGCACGTTAGTTTCTGCGGGTATTCCGCCAATCCCTTTAAAAAGACGTCTATTGCCAACTCAACCCTGGCAAGACATAGCAATTGATTTCCTTGGTCCTTTGCCTTCAGGACATTATCTGTTAGTTGTCATCGACTATTACAGTCGCTACAAGGAGATAAAACCAATGAAATCAATTACTACCAAAGACACAGTAACAGTTTTACGTGAAATATTTTCTAGATTAGGATTTCCGCTGTCTATTACAGCCGATAATGGCAGACAATTTACGAGTGACGAATTCAAAATGTTTTGCAATGAATTAGGTATACAAATAAACTTTACAACCCCATATTGTCCTCAACAAAATGGTGAGGTGGAGCGCCAAAATAGAGACATATTAAAAAGGCTTAAAATTAGTCAAATTCAAAAATCTGATTGGCAAAAAGACCTGTTAGACTACCTCATGATGTATAATGGCACTCCCCACACCACTACAGGTAAAACGCCATCGGAAATTTTTTTTTGCAGGAAATTTAGAGACAAAATCCCTTCTTTGGCTCCAGGCTTGATTTTAGATGATTCGGAAATTAGAGATCGCGATCAAGAAATGAAAGATAAAGGGAAAAGGCATGAGGATTTAAAAAGAAGGGCACAAGATAACGAATTATCAGTCGGAGAAAAGGTATATGTAAAAAATTTTATAAAAGAGAATAAACTCACTACCCCTTTCAGTCCAGTCACCCATACAGTCGTTAGTTCAAATGGAAGTGAATATAATGTAAAAAATGACGATACTGGGCAAGAATATCGCCGGAATATAATCCATTTGAAAAAGATAGAAGGGAATTGGAGAATATGTAATCCAGATCAAAGTACAGACGCTGATGAAGAGGTATTAAATAGAAACGTTGAATCAGATTTAGAATGATTTATTAAAAGTACATAATTGCATATTAAGCCTGACATTTTGAAGTACATAAAGTCATCTGTTGTAATTTATTGATAAACTTTGGTTAAGTTTGAGTTATTGCAATGAGACTGTTTTTTGTAATTGTTATTTACATATAGGTTAAATTGATTTGAAAATGTATATGATACCTATTTGATTCTTAAGAAAAAAGGAGAGATGTGACGTCATGATGTTGTAATAAATATACGCCAGGTGGCGCTCTCCGCAGAGCGCAGGGGCGGGAGGTTGTCACTGTTGTCAGACGGCCTACGACCCTGAGAGCGAGCGGACGAGCGCGGCGCTGTCGTACGATACTGAATACGTATTGTGTTTTATTGTCTCCCCTTGATACTACACAGAGACGGGACATCACAGATATTATATTGGAATCAGCGCCGAAATATTACGTCATATTGCGCGCCTTGCGTGAGACCGAAAATCATGGCTAAATATTGATGACAATACACCTCTACATACCCCTTCGAAAATTTACAGACGTGAGAATTTGGAGGTATTCCAGGAAGCGCACCCAAACGAAGCGCACCCAGACGAAGCGCACCTAAAGTATTCCACGAAGCGCACCCATAGGTTTAATTTTAAATAAGTAATTGTATTTATGTATGTACATCGACTTAAAATAAAGTCTGTTTAAAAGAAAACCGGCACTCTGAACCACATATATATTTTTTTAGTTTTTTTTTAAAGAAGAATATTAGAACCAAAGTCACTAATATTTCCTCTAACCCCTCCAACTAAGCTAAATTGCTTGTGCTAGGAGTGGGTTCACGTCGGTAGTGTAATGGCCAGGATAGAACCCGGGACCTCTCGATCGTAAGGCCGACTCCTTAACCACTAAGCTACCGACGCTTTCTAAATATCAAATGAAAAGCTTGTCAGCCTCTTATCAATCTTCAGCCATAGATGGATAAACATAGCGAAGATAAAACACCAACAAAAATTCGGTGGAACTGTTAAACAAACAAACAGATAGACAGTAAGGAAAACGTTGAGGAAACTAGCGTTAGTGGGAATACTAAAAATATATGCTTTATAGAGAAATTCTGTTTACGCAGAACCTATGACGGTTGCTACGCGTAGGATGTTTTATTGTGAACGTTTATTGGACATAGCTATGTCTGAAAGGCGTATGCACTTATGTGTGTTGTGATTTGAAAGAGGATATTTTAATGAAAAACCAAGCGGAACGGCTACTTTTTTTTGCTGCACCATCTTGGAACTCTTTAGCAGTACTTTCCTTCTTCCTAAAGTCCGGGTCTTTTAAGAATCACTGATAAGGCTGTCAAGAGGGCCACTACTGTAACATTGTTAGAGTCTGTAAAGGTGATTGTTGACCCTCTTTACTAAGACTTTGCCTTCAGATTACCATAAGGCGAAATCATGTTGTGTCTTATATATAAAAAGGCTGTACAAAGCGCGTTTTCTTTGGTGAGTACTGACAGAAAGACACTAAATGTACAGAGAAATGAATTAGGAGTCTTTTGGGAGAATTTGACTAACAAAGACATACCGATAAATACACTATTAAACACAAAGTTAAGACGAATTTACATACTATTTTTAGGTCACAGGGCCGACCACAAAAATTACTTGCGTAGTTGCGAACATAAATAAGTTCTAGACAAATGGTATCACGTTTTCTCTCTCAATTGGCACATTCCACTTCATTTGCACATGCCACTTCGTTTGGCCTAAACGCTGTCAAACGAAATTCAAAGTAACATCATCGCTAATGTTTTTACTTTCGTTCGTGCATCATGCGGGCGGGTATCACATGTAGTCCCTAGTAGCCCCCCAAATAGCAAACATTTCATTCCTACTTCACAATTGACATACATTTTAATAGCTTGCGCGGTAAATTTGTAGAATGCGCAGTGACTTATGGGTTTGTGAGTAAAATTGTAAGAGATATGGGTAGTGTACGTCACACGTTCAAACTGATCGTACAACTGTTATTTATGTTTACCAAGTCGTATTTAACATTCGTTCAACATCCTTATTATTTTTAAGTGTCATTCTATAAATTTGTGTTTTTTTTTTATATAGGACACGTCAATTTGACTTCACCTCGCCTGATGTTAAGCTAAAGGCGAAGTCTCGGAAAGAGGGTCACCATCGGAAACATGTACCATGTTAACAGTGGTGGCACTCAGCTTGACGGCCTCATTAGACGCCTTTTCACGCCCCGCTTAAAGGACCCGGGACTGTAGGAAGAGGGAAACATGTTGAGTTGGCTTATCTTAACTTTCGTGGAAGCGAATGCCGTCTGACCCTGAAGGAGACACTGCGCCAGAGCCATGTCTTTTGTTTTAGCAGGAGCACTGACTAGCAGGTGCGTTAGACTTGGACACCTGGGCTGGATTTAAGTTGGGCTCACACCCAAGCGACGCGACGTGACGGTTGATTTAAAAATCTTTTTTTTTTATTTCTATCTTTTCTCTAAACGTGTCATTTAGCAAAGCAATGCTAATGTCAACATAATCCCATCGTACATGAACCAAAGCAGAAGACCGCGCAGTGTTGTGTTGCGCCCGCGCATATACAGTTATAAACACTTGTTTAAGTAATCAACCCATGTGAGACGGAAATGCAACCGAAATGGAAGCATGCAGCGATTTGTTGCGTTCGCGGGGTTATTGACTGCGATTACAGCTAGGCGAATGTAGTTGTACGTATGGCAACGTAGGATATCGTAACTATCTGTTGTCTGTGGTTTCACCCGTTATAATATTTCTATGTAATGTATGTATTTACAAATTTTATTTCTCCCGTTGACGTGACCCGCAGGCATCATTCTATTTGCGGGATGTTTTTATACCAGCTAAATTGTATCCAGACTTGTATTTAAGGGACAATTTTGCGGGGAAGCATAAGAGAATCATCGTATTAATTGATAAGTTTTTTTGATATTTTTCCAACTTTCTTCAAAAAGAGGGAAAGCTTAAAAAAGATGAATGAAATTAGTAAAGTCCTTCTCACGTTCTTCAGCAAGGGAAAAAGGAACTCATTTAATTTTCAGTCTGATAAGATACCTCTAATCATCGAAATCGAGTAGATTTTTTGGCCCCAAGCCAACCTCACCTGCCGAATGAAAGGCGCAATCTTTCCTCTCGGTATTGGAGGTTTAGACGCCAAAAATATACTAAATCATGGAAAGTAGAGCTTCAGACTTTGTATGCTTTGGCATTGACATTAGAATAAAAGAAATAAGAGGCAAGTATTTTCTCTTCGTATATGTATTGTGTACCGACACCGAACTATTCGTCACTGAGCGAATCGTCTGTCTATTGAAAATAAAACTAGATTTCTTTAAAAAAGCGCAGACATGTAAATTAGCCGCCGTTTGATTGTATCCATTCTTTGCATGCATTATCATAGCAATAAGAAAATGGTGAATATATTATAATTAAAAAGAACAGTTAGATACCTAGACAATATTTTTTATACACCAACATATATTATGGATGGAACTTGAATGCAATCGAGAACAAAGCTATTTTAGATGTGGATAGCGAAGTACTTAGCTCTCAATTAATTAATGTCGATTTAAGAATAATTCTTCGGTATTTGTGTTAATTATGAGAGTACCAGAGCATTTTCTTTAATTTTTCTTCTCATTTCTTCTCATTGCCTACCCCCATGCAAGCTTCCTCCTTGCATTTTCCCAAACAAAGCATTGCATTTTTTTTTGATATCTATCATTGCACAAATATGTTCTCTTTCTATCATCTGAAGAACCCCTTTTTTTTTTTGACCGTGGGGGAAATCCTTCATGGATGTTATGCCGGACTCCTACCGAATAAAACCCACGGTATCGCCCAGCAGCCTATAGTTGGGAGCCCCGGGTAAGCCCTCGGAAGGATGTCCCAGGGCAAACCCCTGAAACTAATTTAGCGCATTATTAAAAAAAACTTTTAAAGCTATATGCCTACACTTGGTAACATGGTTTATTTGACTGTAAACAGACATGACAATGGCTTAATCCTCTCATTAGTTCCTCAGCTGCGCAAACTTTACGCTCAAAAAGGACATTTAATTAGGACGGGAAGCCGATAACAGGATTAGGGAGGCGCTGTGTGACCTACATAGGTACATGTAGGTAGATCAAATTGTGCGTTGCTTTAAGTATTTGCATAATTATGTGATTACTTGTCCTGATTGAGAGATTCTTCAATACATATACAGTCTGTCAGTCAACGCTTATAAACTTGACATTTTGGTAGTTGACGCCTTTTATGTTATAAGTATTCACTAAAGGAAAATGTTTGGGATTTAAGCATAACATAAAAGGGATGTAAGAGATAAAAGTATGGATAAACAGGTCAAACACAAGCCTCTTTTTCTAGCTTCATTACGGTCGGATATACCGTCAATCTGCATAACTTAATCTAAAACTAAATATAAGATACTCAAAAGAGAAGAGACTCAAAAGACAAGAAAATAAATCAGAACTTGTCAAAGCTTTCTTTCCGCCTTTCTTTCATTGAATATTCCTTTTATTAAGGACTTCTGGGTCGTATTTGTAGTATGGCAAGAATTCGTCGGGGTAAAGTAGATTGAATTGAAAGTGACACGGGCACATATAGAGCCATAAAACACCTATATTGCATTTACGAGCTCTCAGAGAACGTCTAAAGAATTATCAGACCGTCGACGTGTATGAGTGCTTTCTGAAAGCTTCAGCAATCTCAATCAAGATATTTAATATTAGATAAGATTATAATCAGCTCGGCGAACCTTGATCCCTATGACACTGACAGTTATTCCCACGACACAACCTTGTAGTAGCGTCACCGTTATATTATAATCGAATTGGCGGTGTCTAAAAATGATATTTATTAATTTTAGGCAGATATATGCAATTACAATAATATCCCGTTGGAATTATAATAATTATTAACACTTACAAGAAATTATCTCAATCAGACTTTACGTTGACGTCCTGCAAAAGTTACTCCGTTTGGAAGATATCGACTAGTGCGGAAAAGTATCGATAAACAAATATCGAAAATGGAAACGAGTGTACAAAATACATCAATAGAGCACCTACGCTCTTAGTGTCAGATTTATAATCATTTAAGTTGTTTGCGATAATAAAATAAAGGAGATTTAACAAATTTATTGTATATACCTACTCAAATAAAACAAAAGCGGTTTATTTATGATTTTTTAATATACATTAATCTGAATCTGACAATGGTGTCACCGATTGCGTCTCAGACTCGGAATCCGAACTGCAGCTGCTTTCTCCTATGTTTATTAAAAACGGCTGGTCTACTATATTGTCGTATCGCACGTCTCGATTCCAGTCATCTAAGCATAGTTTTTTCGTCTTTTCAACCACTTTCCTCCAATTGTCCGGAGTCACTTGACTACATGCCTCTTGTAGCAACGTAAGCATTTTATTAGCTGTGAATGGTGGAGTGGTGTTAAGCCTGGCTGCACAACCTGAAACAATAATGGTTTAGATTGAAAATGTTGCATCATTTTCAATCTAAACCATTCAGTCAAAGAGCGAGATCGGGGTAAGTACATTATAAGTACATAATTTTGTACGTTAAAAGTGTGTAATTGATATAAGCACATGGATAAAAATAAAAATGCAATTTGCTAGTGAAATAAAATAGCTTTAAATAGTACTAGCCGACTAGACAGTCACCAGTGACCTAAATAAAAACATGTTAAAATAAATACTAATCAACCCACCTTTGATCTGCGCCCATATCATTTCGATTGCATTATATTGGCAGTGGTAGGGCGGTAGCCGAATCACGGTGTGCCCTTTTGATTTTGCCATCTCATCCAAGAAATATTTCTTCTTTGTTTGCTGTTTATGAAGGTTCAACAATCTAACTAATTCCTTTTTCAGCATTTGAGTATTAGCTGCCACACCATTGTTTTGCAGCCACTCTATTATTTCGCCTTTATTGTTGTTCGCGGTAGGCGCTTTATTAATTTGCACAGAGTGGTATGGGGCGTTGTCCATTAAAATGTAGTGGGGCTCGTTTAAATTGTCTAATAGTTTTGTGAACCATTTCTTGAAATTCTCAAAATTCATCTCTTCGTGATAATCACTTGTTTTCACGGATTTGAAGGCCCACAAGCAGTTAGGTACAAAACCTTTGGCTGTGCCAGCGTGGCAGATAATCAAACGCTGGCCCTTGCCTTCTGGTGCTTTGGTACAGGATTTCTCTGTGTCGTCTGTCCATGTTTTGGAGACTGAGTGATTGGCGTTGAGCCACGTTTCGTCCAGATAAACCACCTTGTCCCAGTTCTCGATGTTTTTTATTTGTCGTAGAAAATCACACCTCATCAATCCAATGTCCTTCCGCTCCATTATCACTTTTCTTTTGTCACACTTCCCATAACGAAATCCACATTTTTTTATAACCTGTCTGAGAGAAGTGAATCCACCTTTAAATAAATCAGCCGATTTCAGCGACGCTAATAATTTTGTGCAAGTCGGCAGTTCACCTCGAAAATAATAGCCGTAAATATGGTTTCGTATCGCTGCCATGTCGAAATCATCGGGGTTAGTTACGGGTCGTGCCCTATTATGTTTTTTCTTCTTTGGAGTTGATAATTTCGCCCTCCCCGGCGAATAATATGGTATTGTGCTATTACCACAGTTTAGGTTTTATTGCATTTTCGGTTCTTAGAGCATCGAATACACATTGTAAATTTTTTTTGTAATTTTTCAGTGGATATTTTTGAAAATACAATAATTCCCATAGGTCCATAATGAACATAACACTTTTGTTCAGTTAAATTAGAAATACAATTTGAACACGAATAAAACCGTAAACGATAATGCAAAGTTATTTTTTTCCGTTAGTTTCGGTAATGCATTTTTACAATAAATTACAGATTTTAATAAAAACGGTAATGTTTCTTACCGTATTATATAGATAAAATTCTAAAAGTAACGGGTTTTACATTGAAAGATTGCAATTATGTTGGAACGCAATGCAATAACACACTACTATTTTCGGTAGTATTAGCAGAGCAAAAGCGCTCACATATTTTGTTTCCTTATTTATGAAAGGTATAGTAAAAAAAGGAATACTATATAAGGTAGAAAAAAATTTAAGTATCAGGAATTGGTCTTTCTATTCAGATGGGTGTTCAGGGCAAAGTAAAAATCGGTATATTTTTGCTTTATACCTCCATGCAATAAAAGCCCATGATATGCAAACTATAATGTATAGGTTCTTCGATACTAGACATAGCCAAAACGAAGGCGATAGCATGCATTCATGCATAGAAAGAGCTTTAAAAAATAAAGTCCTTTATACTCCAGACCAAATATATGGACTAATTGTAAATGCGAGATCTCAAGAAGCACCAGGCTCAGCGATATGAGCCTATTGAATCAGCCAGAAGAACCAAGAAATTATGTGGTATCAACGAAAATAATTTCGGTACGGCTACCACAGTCTCGACCGGCTCCGCGACACAATGCGCGACAAATGCAATCACCATCCCGACAATCATCGCCTCACAAAAACTCTCCAAAGATCGACATACGATTGAGAGACTAGGTACAAAAAAGGCAAATCGAACACTTCATCTTCAAGAAGAAGAAGAATAAGAATAGTAGAAGAATCTATGATTACGAAAATACGGCTCGTAGCCACTGATGCACGCATTCGACTAAAAGTCATCAGTGGCCGAGTCTCTTCGAAGAAAGAACATAATTGCAATAATCTCACATTTTCGAAACTACGGAAACAAAAAAAAGTCAAACGATGACGCAACGCAACAACCTACATAATGGCAAGTTAGCAAAAATGCAGACGGAACTATATGCAACTTAGCGCAATAGCAGAAAATGTCGACGCAGCACACGCCGTCATAGCAATCGTCAACAATGTTAACGTCAAGGAAGCACCGCACGCGGCCCGCATCTAAGGGACCAGCGGTTAGTCTTGAAATTACGATGACTACTGAAGAAAAGTACTCCGCAAATTAGCGGCACCCAGTTCCGGCGAAATGGAACTGCCCACAACTGGCATTGGCGCGCTCCAAAGAGAGATAAGACTGCTGAATCTTCAAAAAGCCATCGAGACCAAAGTGACCAGCCAGCATACACGGCCACAACAGCGTGTCGGCACATATAGCAACTGCACACACGGTTAACGAAAGAAGAAGACATCTCTCTCGTTAAGAAGCAGTCAGCAAAAAAGCCATACGCAGCTATATTTACAGTCTACTTCTCTTCTCAACCTCGCAAGCAACGTGCCGTCGTAAGCTTGGTGGAGTGGTACCAGCTAGTGGATACAGTCTGTTCAGGGGAGTAGGCTTAAGGCAGCCCGTTATAATGCGGCATGTGTCGTTTAGGGCAGTATCAACCTCCTTAGCATGCGCAGAGCGGTGCCATACTGGATACGCGAACTCACCCGCTGAGAAAGAGAAAGCGAGGCCGGTTGTCCTGACAACATGTCCAAGACGTGGATGTTAACCTTTGCATCAAATTTTGCCTGCTCGCCACTTTTTGTTTGGTATTTCGGCAGTGGGTTTTATAGGCGAGAGCTCGGTTGAGAGTAACGCCGAGGTAACGTGGCTTTGGGCAGAGATCGAGCAATCTCGACCCCTCGCCACGAGATGTTAAGGAGTTGGTTTACCTCCCATTTTTAGTTTATTAGTCCATTATATGGTTATTAGTACATTCTCTTTGCGGTACTGGTCTGGGCTTTCCAAAGCTGCACCCAGTCTTAATTCAGCCTCTTCGAATTTTTTTGTTTGACCAGTAAGCGCCAGGTCGTCCGCGTATAGATAGTGTTTTGTGTTCAGGGTTATTGGTTGGTGCACGATTTATCGGGTCTAAATCCAGCCTGTTAGGCAATGAGATTAGCCTCCAGTATTGGTGTTAGACGGTTCAGCAACATTCTTTTGAATATCTTGAAGGTGTGGCAGAGTAGTAGAGAAATGGGGCGGTAGTTTTTAGGGTCGTTGGGGCTCTTGGCAGACTTGAGGAGCGCTTTTAATTATGTTCTTCGCCACAGTTTTGGAATTCTGGAGGATTTTAGGCAGTTGTTAAAGAGATCAAGAAGCCAGGACACTACTCTGGGCCCAAAATGTTTTATTTGGTTGACAGTGATATCGTCTACGCCTGCTGCCTTACTCGTTTTTAGTATTTTATGGTGTCTATGATTTCCTGCAGTGAAAAGGGCTGGCCAATTTGGTTGGTTGGTGAGATGACTGTCGAACTTAATGGGTCTTAGGTGTTGTGTCTTCCCGTTTAGGTGTCTTCCCGTTTAGGAGGAGTTGGTGGGCCGCTTGGTTTGACGTCACTCGACCAAGGTTGGCAGCGGCTGGTGGGTCATCTGTGAGTTTTCTCACAGCTCCCCATGCCTTCTTCAAGTCAGTGAGAAGATAGGACGTGACCACAAGCATCGCTCCCACTCCACCAATGGTGGATAAATCAGTATATAAGCCTGTTATTTAGTTTGTAAGACATTGCTTTATTAAATCATTGAGTAGTAATAAATATACTGCAACCTGACTGTGGTAGCTCTCTTCATTCCCGCAATATTATGTAATTTAACTAATTATTACTGTATTGTTTGATCAAATATTATATTTGCAATATAATATTACAAATAATCAGTTGACACAATATATTGATGAATAGTTTTGCAAAGTAATATTACCGTAGACACTATCACATGCATTTCCCCGAATAATATGGTAATGTTCATTTACCGTAAACATTTTTAGCTCCATATTTACAAGAACAATACTGTAATGTATTATTACTGACCACGGCAGCAATGGGAATAACACGCGAATAATATGGTAATGATACATTGTGTACTATAATTTTTATCTACATTTTCGGTAAAATGTTTTTCTTAAATTACTTTATTCCAATAGCCTAATGAAATAAAATTAACATAGAAACTAGTCTGCACAAAAATTAGCTTTCTTTTGACATATAAATTATTGCCATACAATCTACCTGCACTGAGATATAAGCAAAAAACAGTTATTTGCTTCTCCTGTAAAATTTGGAATTTGCGATTACCATTTTGTTCGCCGGGAAGGGCGATTTGTTCTCCTCCATCGACGATTCGCCGAACTTCTCCTTTGTAATTCGGGAAACGGTAGCTTTGCCAATTCCCAAAGCATCAGCAACACGGTCGCGTACGTTGTCAAGTGGCAACAAAGGTCCGCCATTTTGTAGTTCGCGAGCAAAATAGTCACGCAAGCGTACAACAAACTCCCGCGTTTCACTGTTGAGTACAGTTTTTCTCAGTCTTTTCGGCATTTTGAAACACCAACAAAAACAAAACAGCAACAATAACAAAAACAGAAAACAACAATAGTAATAAACAAAGGATTCCGTTGACACAACAAAACACGTGGCGCATACAAGGCGTTAGCACTCGTACTGGCGTAGCGAACTGACAGTACTAGCGTAGTGACAGATCAGATAGTGTTGCTATAACTAAAATTTTAATTCACATTAAAATTATACAGTCCGACCATGTTACCTCTGCATCGGAATATTGGCAACCCCATATACAAATACACGGATACTTGTAAATATAACAAGCATTATAATTATAGTAATGTAGATTATATTTTAAAAACATGTTTATCGATGTGGCTGAATGCAAGTCACGCCTTTGCCTATAAAAAGTTGCGATATATCGACACGACCCGTCACTAGTATGAACTGTCATAGGGATCAAGGTTCGCCGAGCTGATTATAGTTAGATACGCGAAGAAAATTGGCGATTAGAAGATAACATAGATTTAGATTTTCCGAGGCGACTGCAATCCGATCATTCTCCATAGATATTTTTTACTATTTACATACAATGAGCAACAAATGGTTAATGACAATAGGCTCGCCACCTATTACATTGGGACCTAAATATAAACTGGCGAAATGTGGGTGCTAGCACCTCTGCCTACCCCTTTCGGGAATATAGGCATGAGTTTGTGTTATGTATGTTATGAGCAACAAACACAAAATAAATCACGATATTTAAATGTGTAATATTTCCAAAAACCTCCGACATTTTTGCAAAATTTATGCAGATCGGTCCAGCAGTGTGGCCACAACGCGTTTAATATACGGGACGAAGGATAATTAAATTATAGTGTTGCCGCAAGCAAAATAATCAATAATGCATAAAGACGTCGTTCCAAGGTGAGATTTACATCGATTGTGGACACGAAGACGGTATCGGTCACGAACGGTTAAGTCAATTGATACGTTGGAAAATTTTGTTCTCTCAATCATCCTTAAATAGCGAAATTATCAGAACATTTCTCGGATACGCGAAATTGGTTTAGAAGTATTTCTAAATATGTGGGTGGCTACCATGTGGCTACATTGTATCGTAATTGCTTTTCTTAGTCGCAACTAATGTGGCTACATCATCGCTGAATTGTCTTTTATTATGACACTAGCTTTTGCCCCCGGCTCCGCCTGCGTGGATGTCCTTTCTCAACCTCTAATCTACTCTTATACCCAATTTCATCAAAATTGGTTCAGTGGTTTAGGCGTGAAAGCGTAACATACAGACAGACAGGCAGAGTTACTTTTGCATTTATAATATTAGTATGGATACTATGTTTATCTCGTATAGCACTTTCTGTCGCATCGCTAAAGACAATCTTGGTATCCTTAGCTTAAAAAGTGCTTCATTTTTACATTTCGCAATATTTCTTGCCTTTTGCTCTTTCCCCAACATTGGGAGAAGCCTATGTCCAGCAGAGTGATAGGTTTATTGATTGATTTCTCTTTTATAGTATTAAATGAAATTGTAAGAAAGATACATCGAGCGAAATATGGATGGAGCAGACATTGTTGAAATCCTTCCATTCATTTATTGAGCGTACGGCTAAGCTAGCTTGAGTCTGTCTGAGAGCTATAACAAAGAATCTTCAAGTCACGATAACTTGCCTTTATGTAAGCATGTTCCGTCGCAAACCATATCATCACTTACGAGTACCAGCAGGTGAGAAGGTGGTCAGACATGAGTCGATTAATGGCAAAAGATGTCCAAATAGGAAATTAAATCATGTTATTTACATAATATTTCCGACCGTCATCATGAATCATTTAAAACACCAGTTGCTTATCATAACAGAGCATAAAGTGTTTTTCCTGTAGCCAGCTCGTTAGTCGATGCCTTAATATAATAACTTTCCTTTTGATAACAATATTGGATCGCACGATAGATGATGCATAAACGAAGCGAAAATTGGATTGAGTTATTGGATTGAATACCTCGAATTGACGTAACGACCTTCATATTTTATTTAATATATCAGGAACCCTAAATGATTAATAATCCCCCTAACCCCTTGCAGCCAAGGTAAATTGTAAAGACTTGTGTTAGGTCCAATGGTTGTAAATTAAACTCCTGGTAAGGAATGGCTTGTCACAAGTCTATATACTGGTTATCGACAGAAATGTTGTTTTGTAGTATTTTTGTTTGGAAACGAAAATTAATTACAACTGTAACGTGAGTGAATAGGAGTAGCGTAAAACGAAACCAACTAAAATGTGTCAGTTAATACGAACGCGAACGCGCGAGTTTACGTGGCAATCGGTGTATGATGGCTGTTCGCAGGCAATGAAATAGGAAAATCACATTGGAATCGTATAACGTAGTTCAGAATTTTTGCTACACATACCTATAAAAACAAACAATCAATTGAAAACTTGCCCTTTGTTTGCCTACATACCTACAAAATTATGCTCACGCCTATTTCCCTCTGAGATAAGCAGAAAAAACAGCCCGCCACAAGCTATTAAGCCTTTCATGCTAGCCCAACTAACAGTTTAGAGTACTTCTATTCTGCCCTTCTTTTCTCAAAATTTTATTAATTTGGTCAGTGTGTGTGCCTCATGTCGACCCCTGCTTGTCTGCCCTTTCAGCTGTACGTTACATACCTGCCCCTTTAGATAAGAGGCAATTCGCTAGCCGGCGTATTATATTGTCGAATGTATTGGATTTGACGTTTATGACATTTGTTGGCGACTGTCATGAACGTCAAATCCCATACATTTGTCTTTCTCGGCCAGCGAATTGACTCCTGGTGTGTCATTCGCTCTGCGTGTTCTAATTGGTCTTTGCAATCATACCTTTGTTTAAAATAGGATAAAAATTCAAGCTACACGAATTAGGCCTACATAAAAGCAGGTTTCGTACCCACACCAAGCAACTTACAACTTGAATTCCACCTGCCCCATAGTGGGAACAATGCTGTCATTCACGTGCGCCAAACGAGCCAGCACAATAGGATTGTACCTGCGTTGAATCGAGTTATGAAATTTTTGAGCTATTGTTGACAACTGTACCTGGTCGGGTCATTGATTTTGTGTAGTATAAAGAAATTCGTAAAAATCTTTGCCCGCGACGATGTCGCTTATCGCGACAAAACATAGCCTATGTCTTTTCTCGAGATCTAATTTACTCATCAAAATTGCTTCAGTGGATTAGTCGTGAAAACGAAACATACAGACAGACAGGCAGACAGATTTAATTGCCATGCTTAATGCCTGTTGCTAATTAAGCCGTTTTAAATGGATTTTTTCCGTTTTCAAAATATCATTCCACACAATAAACATTCGAAAGTATTTCTCTCCGTGTTTGTCAATAAATCAATCAATTAGCCCACCGCAGTCCACTACTGGACATAGGCCTCTCCCAATGTGCGCCATTTCATCCGATCCTCCGTCTTCCGCATCCAGTCCATCCCAGCCACCCTTTTAAAGTCGTCAGTCCATCTGGCTAGGGGGCGTCCTACCCCGCGTTTGCCTTCTCTCGGTCTCCACTCTAGGACTCGTCTGTTCCAACGGCCATCAGTCCTTCGACAGATGTGGCCAGCCCATTGCCACTTGAGCTTGCTTATTCTGCGATCTATGTCGGTAACTTTGGTTCTGTGTCGGATGACCTCATTTCGAATTCTATCCTTCGTGTTTGTACTATGTAGGAAAAATAAATAAACAATGTCTTCTTCAACACGAGAGTCACGGAATCTCATCCTCTATCGGCCGAGCCATTTCCGACATAAAACCGGAACATCCAAACAAACTCTAACTTATAGTCAATGTATAAATAATCAGTTCGCCGAGAGTATTGAACATGATTCAGTACCTTCGAGATATTGTAAGAAACAGAATTTATTTACATGTGTTTTCGCCATATTGGCATTTGAATTTCAACACTAACGAGCCACGTCTTTCCATCACGTCAATTTTCAATACCTTTTCACACGTTAGTGTTGCGTGAACAAGGCCGGAATAAATAATACGTTTGCTAGAAATAGGAGGCTCTCGGATATAGATTACAGGCGTGCGTCGACCGTACGAACTAATTGAGGGACACTGGTGTTTAAAAAACCGAATTGAGATATAAAAATGAGGTCGAACGAAAACAATGTTCGTCTGAGGGTCCAACGGGTGGTAAAATACCTGGGCAAGTGCAAGGAGATCGGAAAGTACCTTGAAAGGCTTAAACTTGGGGGTCGTACGGGTACCTATGTAACCGATTTTATCAGTCGATTAATATCAACAGGTGTATGCCTAAGCCAATGGGAAAGACAGAGGAAGTTAGATGCCGCAAGAAATAATATATGTGTTTATAGTAAAATGAAGAAACAAATGTACCCTGAAACCTTATGCTATTTTTTAATGCGGTGTTAACTGTTTAATGACAGTAGAGACCGCTCGTGATGAAATATCAAAGTTCAAATCCGCAGTTAGACTGGTAAAAGCGCACCCCAGACTCTTCTTTTCGGTCCCAGAAGCTTCGGATGCGACTGAGTTCAACGCTATGATGAAGAAGACAGCTCGTAAAGAGTGTAAATACCTACAGAAGCAGATGGGCGGCTGTTGTCTCTGCCTCCTCAGAAGGAAAAAGGCGTATCTTACTTGCCACATTGTAAAGAAAATCATTGTAATTACTAGCGATTAGCAAAGAGTAGCCGTGAGTTTTCATTGTCAGATTCTTTTCTCGCTGGCTTTGCGATTTTGCCTTGCGAATGTGGCTATAAAAGCAATAATTTTGACGGTCATAAGTGTTACTTTGTAACGCACATGAATAAACATATTAGATTTGACTGAGCAGCATCCATAGCTACCGCGGGCGGCGCCAAAGGGTCGTCCGTCGTTAAAACTCGCATGCGCCCAGCGCGAATACTTACATCGATTTTTGTTTGACGTTCGAATTTATAAAATTCTTGTATTGCTTTACCTTTTATTATTAACGAGATTATGAGGTATTATTAAAGGGATAGGGCGACAGTAAATGTGGGTGTTAATACACCTCACCTTCGGAGATGTTCAGGTGTGAGTTATATAGTGTGAGGTATGAATGTATGGGATTATGCAGAACATCTCCAAATATAGGCACACCTGTTATCCCAGAAAAGTGAGAAAAAAGTGGTTATTGCACTCTCATTTCACCAATTTCCCTATTGGGGCTCGTTATCGGTGATACCAAAGCCGATGACCAATGATTGGATACTTCAACTCTTGAGGCAAACTTCATCATCTTTCGAGCCTTCAAAGTCAGCACCAGAGCCTCGTCTGTTGTTTGACTAGCTCCTAGCAGATGAGCGTGACTTAAACCCTAAAGTAAGTACATATTGTGATAATGTGTAGAATACTCTAGAAGTTCTAGAGCCGAACAAGGGTCTTGCCAAGCTCAACATAACTAAGTCCCAACTAAAACATTTATGCACTATGAATATGATATACGCTGTGACGTAACGTGGCTACTACGGCTCTTGTCGCGTAAATAAAAAATCTGTTGTATGAATAATATATGACCGTAAAACTCCTCCAATACATACTTAATAATACAAAATATACTTCAACAGACGGATTCTTCATTTATATGTAATAAGACGTCACTGTCGCGACAGAACGATACAAATTTTGATTTCTTTTATACTACTAAGGTGGCAAACATTCACCCGAGGCTCTAATCCTAATCCCTTTTGCATTCAAAGCTTGCACTTTGCAGCCCGGGGACCGCTTTACCACTTTTTTCTTGTTGTTATATTTGATTTAGAGGAGTGACTGCCGTCAGAGCCTCCACTGACTGATCTCCATCCCCCATGAGCGCGGGCCTGAGGTTGATGGGTGGAGCCACCTGTCACCCCAGCAGATGCAGGCCACGGCGGCGGCGCGCCTCCCCATTCCGGGGGCGAGTCAGGGACACCGTGTTGTCCTCCCTCCCGAGGAGGGCCAGACCGTAAGAGATGGACCTGGGTCGGCCGGGGTGCGAGAGATATGTCGATGACAACCTCACCTCCGGCCAAGCACCAGGACCCGATAGTCGGCGTGCGGTTTTGGCCGGTTCGAGTCCGACATAACCTCCCTTTCCGGCTCCTGCCGGGGCGGTATCCGAGGGGATATCCGCACGAAAAAAAAAGCGAGCCTCGCCCAATCAGGATGGCTTGAAATCCAGAAACCTTAATGGGGCATACACCGTAGCATTCGTATTGATAGAGAATCCTTCTCAGTATGATGAGTTGGCTATAAATCACCCTGCTTGCAGTGGCTCGACCCCGTTGACGGCGAGTCTCTCTAATATTTGTAACTGAAAACTGCATAGGTCACAGCGACCGTGTTGTTTGTTACTTCACTGGTATACAAAATCATATGAACTTTAACGATAATTGTAATAGAATCGTACTATTTATTACACACGACGGAACGTAGACGATATATGCGTTTGGGGTGAGAAGGATGTTCGTGCGTTTGTTTATGCAAATGCATGTTGCCATTTTTCTAAACTACCAATCCAATTTTGATGCAGTTTTCAGGGTTCGGCTTTAATTGGATGTTCTTAGATAGGTGTTACAATGACAACTCAACAGGGGGCGTTACAGGAATAATTTTTAATGGAAATCAATGTTCCCAATTTTCTCTAAAAATCCTAGTCCGATTTTGATGCAGTTTTCAATTATTGGTTTGGGTCTGTATGGTGCATGTTCTTGGACAGGCGTTATGGTGACAACCCACTAGGAGGCGCTGCAGTAAACATTTTTTGAAATATTTTTTATACGTCGTGGGTTTTATCAATTTTTTTAATTTTATAACTTGTAGGACATAACATCGATTACTTGCACAGTAGGTGCAGTGTTACATAAAGACGTTATTATAGGTAAAAGTAATGTACTGCTAAATGCGTTTCAATTACATACGCGTGTTAGCAGTGTGTTTTAATTGTTGTTGATTTCATTACGTCCTTATTCAGTTCTGCCAACCGTAGCGGAAACGTGTTTGATAATATGCGTCCGTATTGCATGTATCACTGCATTCACTGCATTTCAAAGGCGGTTAATATTATCCAAAAACATCTGGTATTCCAGTTAATGACTTTGCTGCACTAGGTGTTGTTAGGCCCGTATTCTAGAATGCCACTCAGCCTGAATCTCGATTTATCTGAGGACAGATTGTACAGGCCATATGTCAAACTATCAATTTGTCTATACAATCTGTTATCAGATAAATTGTGATTCAGGCTGATTGTCATTCTAGAATACGGGCCTTATACTCCCCCACCCCCTTTTTTTATCGTGCGAAAAATCCCCACGGGTACCACCCCCACGGAGCCGGAGTTGGACTCGAACCGAGTCAGTTAAAACACACGCCGTCTTGGATCCTACGTACGTAATGTACGAATATTGTAGGTACCCCTGTACTGATATAGATAAAATAGGAATTATAGAAAATCGTAAGTAGCATCTTCAGTAGTAATACTGATATTCTTATACTATGGCGCTATGAGCGTAATATTTAGGTATGATATTTTTTTAAATTACCAATCGGAGTTAGAAATTTAGTTAATGGCTTTGCACGACTTCTTTCGCTTGCGTTGTTTATTGCCCATATTGAATGACTTGCAACAATTTATTATAAATACGTAAAACCGATTGATTGGTGCACGAAACTATCGCGCAAAAACTGACACAGGTCCTACTTCGGTAAGCGCCAGCGCGCGACTGGCGCAACTTTTCGGGCCTCAGCGGCTCGACCACTCGCGAATTTAGTAGGTATTTAAATATAACTTTAAAAATTATTTCATAATATAGTCAAAATCTGCGAAAATGTCTAGACATATGTAGTGGCTTTAGTTTAGTACAAAAATTTTATAGAAAGCATAAGTAATTTAGTCATAATATTAAAAAAAAAATAACGAAATGGGGTAACTTTGGGATTTTTTTCTATCGAGTGAAGTTCATCAGATCTGGTAACTGAATGCGAATTTGACTAGACTGGATCCTTAACTAATATCTTTGATTATATAATGTCTAGATAGAGCCTCGTCCTACTGTCAACGGAAATAAAACGAGTCAACCTGTGCAAACATGTGTGCGTGCGGCCCGTGTTTTACACGTTGCATTCGTGCTTCTGTGTGCGTAAATATGATACCAGCTACAAGGAAAATTTCCCAAAAAAATCACCTAGGTATAATTAAATTGTTTTTTTTGACAGCCTCTGTAGCGTGACAGTAGTAAATGAGAATGGTATGCAAGGGGCACGGGTTCGATTCTCGCTTAGTGCATATATTTGTTTGTGTACATATGACTAATTTGCATAGGTCTGGGTACTTTCCACGCGATTCCTTTCGATTTCGGATTTCGGATTTCGGATTTCAGATTTCGGAAATAATGTTCTAATCCAAATCAATAAAAAGGACGGACATTGGCTCCCCCAATCGGTACAAGGCTCCCCCAATCGAACCAAACCATGAATTTAAAAAACTGGCAACACTTACAAATATGGCGCGTGATAAATGACATATTGTTGTGATGAAAAAATTTATTAATTTAACTTGTATTTTAGATACTTTATTCATAAAAGGTAATGTGTGTAGTAGTATTTAGGCGTTCTTTTAAATTCCGGCAAACTTTGATAGTGCTAGTCGCCATATTTCGACAGTTTTTATTTAATGTTTTTCGCGGGTTTTACGTTGTGACACCGAGCCGACGCGAACGTCACTGAGCTGCGCGTAAGTACTATGAGATTGAACAAGCTGATATTTTTTGAGACGTTTTTACGCATTTGACACTCCATCTAGACATATAAATAATCAAAGACTAATATATATCTTTTTTTCGAAATTTAAAACGCTTTTTTCTATGATTCAAATGCTTTTAAAAAACTCAAAATGCGGCCTCTGCTGGAATACCTGGCCTTAACCACTAAGCCGACGCTTCTTCACCAAACCCCTTATTTTCATCATCCTTTATCATTGTTGGCACAATATCACCTTCAGTTTACCATCACATGTAGTGAAAAGTCATATTGACGTATTAAAAAAAACTATCGCAAGTAAAATTACCACAATAAAACACATATGGTCAAAAATAGACATTGTTAGTATAATAATGAAGCCATAATATCATGATACTAGCTTTTTCTCGCGGCTCCGCCCGCGTGGATGTCGAATATCGCGACCAAAAAATAACCTATGTCCTTTCTCATGGTCTAATCTACCCCTATACCAAAACTTAATCAAAATCCGTTCAGTGGTTTAGGCGTGAAAGCGTAACATAATAGACAGACAGAGTTACTTTCACATTTATAATATTATTATGGAGTATGGATTAGATGCAGTTATTCTCAAAACACCACAGTCAACACTGGAAAATTTCACAATTCACATTTCACAATGAAAATGCTAAACACCTAAAATATTAGTACCGTACATTTATATTAACTGAATGGACACGTTGTTAGCCATGCTAAGTATATAACAAAGTAAATACTGGAAATTTTCACGGCATGAATGCTAACAACAATGACACAACTTACCAAGAAGCACAATGAACCGTGTGAGCAAAAACATTATTATGACGTCAAACAAAACCACTAGAAGGAAACCCCTTATTCATGAAAAAGTTACATCTTATCCTCTTTTTACTTCACTATGCAAAGAGACGTATGGTAGCCTCACCAAGAACTTCAAGGCCAAGTCAACCAGCCTTGCACGCCTGTCACTTGCTAATTGACAGACGAGGTTCGTCTGTCACGTCTTGCGGCAACAGCCAGGTTAAGTAATTAAGAAATGATTAGCAATGGCACCCTCGTCGTGTTCAGGTAGAAGGGGTAGGCCCAAGAAGTTGTGGCTCGACGTCGTGGAGGTTGCGTGCGGAAATCCCCTCGGATACCCCCCCTGCCGGAGCCGGAAGAGGAGGTTATGTCGGACTCGAACCAATTAAAACCGCACGCCGACTGTGGGTCGTGGTGCTAGGTCGGAGGTGAGGTTGTCATCGACATATCCCTCGCACGCCGGCTGACCCAGGGCCATCCCTTACGGTCTGGCCCTCCTCGGGAGGGGGGACAACGGTGTACTCGACTCGCCCGCGGAATGGGGAGGTGCGCTTTTCAGCGCGCCGTCGTCTACTATGGACACCAAGTTCGTGCGAAGTGGGAAGGAAGAGCCGGAAGGCGAACCCTGAGCTCCAAAGGTATCTCGGCCACGTATGCAATCACGATAACGTCTACAAGTAGATGAGGAGACGAGGTTTGGAGTTTCAGGATTGGGGTAATCATCATCATTGCTAGAAAACTGCGAAGCTTATAAAAAAGGGGAGTATGCGGAACTGAGGTCCAAGAAGAAAACCTATAAAATGAGGAGTAACCAGATCCGTGCTAGGTGAAATCCTCAGATGCAACCGGGCACAACCCTATGACGATGAACAGGCTGCGCAACGCCAGTTGATTTAAATTTTTTAATAATTTACCTAATCTATGATCGCGGGAGTATAAAGTATACAACATTATTAAAATTATGGTACAAGTATGGATCACCTTTTTCTACATTAGTATTGGGTGTGGTTACTGACTCGGTATATTATGGAACATAAGCCTGAACATAGCTACGGTATATTCAGGCAGTATATACGGAACATAGAACAGAACTACGGTTCTAATATTCTTTATAAAAAAAAAAAAAAAAAAAAAAAAAAAAAATAGCAACCAAAATTGGCAGCCAAGATTGGCAAAAAATTATAACAGCCAAACAAGCAGGTTCATACCAGAAGGAACAGGGAGAAACATGAAATGAAGGTGAATGTTGATATACCTACTTCACAAAGGGGCCCCTTAAACCTACAACAGAGTCTCTCTGCTACATGATGGACTTGGCTGGCACCCACACTTTGAATCCATGGATAGTTAAGAATTTTGTCTCTATTCCAATCCATACTAATATTATAAATGCGAAAGTAACTGTCTGTCTGTCTGTTACACTTTCACACCTAAACCACTGAAGCAATTTTGATGAATTTGGTATAGGGACATAGGCTATGTTTGGTCGCGTTAACTACGCGGGCGGAGCCACGGTAAAAGCTAATGTTTACTATAAAATAACAATATTTTCACTTACATAATTATATAGTTCACTTCACAAGTTATCCTACTTTACCAATATTTACTGCAAACTTGATTGAAAAGTCAGTGTATTCAGCAGCACATAGCTGTAGAAAATGCAATTGTTCATTGCAAGTACATCATAAACAATTGAAACTGAATGAATTGAAGATATTTCCATTTATGTACAGTTAAATAGCTTTTATGAAAAAACCTCCTTGATTAATATTAAAACTGATAAATTTATGTTTGTATAGCTTCAAACTCGATAATTACACTAATTACATACTGAATGTATGTGCATACTATGCACTTCCTTTGCACTTTTACTTGGCACATGGCACATAGACCTCCATATTGTTTGGTAATATGATACCATTTTAATACATGCTTAGGTAAGTATTTTATTCAAATTGCAGGTGGAGCAGAATTAATTTTCTTTAAAAATCAATCAATATTGTGAAGGAAGTATTACATATTATTTTCCAAATACAATTCACACTTTGATATATTTCCTTGGATACCTACTTAGTTTTGTATTTAAAAATGTGTGTACATTATCACATTAGGGTAATCATGTCATGTAATGGTAGATGGCAAGTGTGGAAAAAGTAAAAATATGTTCATGTTCATTCTACATTTGTTCAATAAGCTAACTTTTATGATTCTCACCAGCTGAACATTTGATTTCATGACTAAAGTCATAAATTAGGAAACAGCCATCTAACAATGTAGGTACATCTAGTAATATTGTCCATCTATCCATGTTGTTTATAACTATCTAAATTACTGCAGAATCAATTTAAATTAAAATATTTTGGTTTTATTCAGTTAAATTCAATTTTTATTTTTGGCAAGTCATTGTCGCCATCTAGTAACAACACTTGGAAATAAAAGTTGCCTGCCTGCTTTTGGAAGTTATTAGTGTAACCATTTTTTGTTCCTGATTGTGCATCTGTATAGAACTATATTAAATTATCTGTGGTATGTAATAGTTTCTTTTTAAAATAATGATAAAAGTATTTTATAATAAACCAAGCTATAATATGCACAAGTAGATGAATAGGGTTTCAAACTGAAACAATAATATCAGGTGACATCATTTACAGTGTATGAAATAGTTTGCATAGAATATAGACATCTATAGTTATACATAAACAATATAAATTTTTCAGACAACTAACCATTTTCAAGGTGAAATATCAATGAGAGAAAAAAGTAGGGACACTCAAGGTCATTGTTTCTTTTACTACAAGCACTTACAGTATGCTATAGCTACTAATTTGTAGACTACTAAAGCAAATAAATGCCAGAACCAAAAGCAAAGCATTAAAGGTCTCACACTATGTCCAACCCCATCTCCAACAAATCAGAGTTAATTTCATTCAGGAAGTTACATAAAGAGCACGTAAGAATGTCAAAATATTACAATTATGTCAAGAAATACAAAATAAGATAAACCGTTGGAAAATGATTCTTAAGCTGGTTCGGTAGGTCTTGAAAAGCGCACTCTGCTTACCAATAGAATAACTGTTTGTTCTGTTGTGTCATCCAACTAAAGTATCAATTCTGTTGTTACATGTCTAAACTTAAATTTCTCTAAAAAAATCGAAATGCATCTCTTTCTTTCATGATCAGATAAAAAAGGACAGATGATTTTATTTAAGTTAAGACCTGTCAAATTAAGACAGCGCCTTATTGGTGCGTAGTAAGTAAAGTCGCATGTTCTTAGATGTCAACTAAAATTGAAGGGCACAAACTAAAATTCAAGGCACCAACTTAATTTGACAGGTGTTCACTAAAAGAAATCATCTGTCCTTTTCTATCTGATAATGAAAGAAACAGATGCAATTAGAAATTTTTTGAGAATTTTAAGTTTAGAGATGTAACAACAGAATTAGCAGCATTGCTGTAGTTGGTTATATCTAATTTTGAGTGTAATATGTACTAAGACTTATATCTTTTCGAATTGGTCATGTACAAATAATAAAAACACAACAACAACATCAAGTTGAAATTTGTCATCATGAGACTTCAGAATTTAGTAGCTCATTTACAAGGAAAGGTATAAATAATGAGATAGATTTTTAGTTATGGCTTCTTTTAGAGACAGTTTTTTAGGTTTAACAACAGTGGAACAACGAAAGAATCATTTTCCAATGATTTAATTTATTTAGCATTCCTGTGATTCCTGACATTAATGTAATATTCTGATTTTCATATGTGCCTAAACTGAATAAATTAAATTGATTCATTGATTCTGATTCTTTGAGTGGAAGATGCTTGCATAATGTTTATGACAGAAGATGGCATGTTGTCTCTGCTTGCTTAGGCCAACCAAAAAAGACAAGTGTATGTATTATTTCACATCTTGAATATCAAATTTATTAATGATTCTTGGCAGCTGCTGGATGAAGGATGAAATTGTCTGCAGAAGTCATGGATGGTACATCCGTCTGGCCATCCAACCTCCCCACAGCGAAATAATAGAGAAATAATTCTTTGCAATACAATTAATGCAAAAAAAAACACAAAAGCAGAAGTCTGTGTGCTGTAGTAAATGAATATGAGTTGTCAATGAATCGGAGGTGAAATTAGGACATAATTTGTACTAACATGCCATTCACGATAATTATTACTATGACAAGACTAATCTGACCCTTACAACCATTTATATGAATGATAAATTAGAATAAAATAAAAATGTAAAGTCATTATCAGGAATAGTATGATTCACATATTATTGACATTATATCATAAATTTTCATTACTATTATCAACATGTCAATGTAGCTAGAGTATCAAGTACTTTCCACACAGTGGAAGTCATAAAATATTTCCTATTACAATACTTTCCTTGTAATAAACACACCCATAGATTTTCATCAGTTTGTGTTTATGATGATTCTTATATTTTTAGGTCTAGAAGTATAAGGTAATAGAAGTAAAAAAGGTAATTTATTATATTATTAACCTTTTTCATGAGAAAAGTGATTATGTATCGAAATATTTTCAATAACTTTATAATTAATTCCATCAGAACAAGTTAAGCATGTTTATGTATTCATGTAGTCAAAATACTGCTCAATAGATTAGATATATGTCTAATTATATATTAGATACCATAGCATGACACTAAAATTGAAACTAAATAAAAATAAGGATAAAAGCTACAGTAATACAGGGTGTGGTACCTAATAAGTCACCATAAAGGTACCTGGTTACTATTATTATAATTGTTTTAAGCACCTTCTGTACCTTGTAATTGGCTTTACAGACTACAATATGTCACAATGGGTTACATTCCATCTTGAAGTACAATACTGAGGTCTTGTAGTGAAATAATTGTCAAATAGTCCATATTATTGCCAAGTAAGCATGTAATCTTCAGATCTTACGTGAAATACGACTGGGTTGACATTCAAATTATCGCTTCGAGCCGTGTGTGAAGTGACCATCTTATCTATGAGTAATGATTATTATAAAAAAACGTTTTACAACAAAAATACGCAAAGATAGCGTCCGAAATTAAGACACTGTGGCAAATTGGCGCTAATAAAAGGTGAGAAGCGGTTGGAAGCCACGAATCGATGTCGTTTCATCTAGCAACAGGGCTGTGGCTACATAGGCTCATATACATATAGCTATAGGTATATGCACATCCCTGCTATATCCGATAAATGTTCAATATCCTTTCATCCGGTGGCCCTTAACGGAGTCCTAGAGTTCCGTAGGTTGCATACGTGACCCTATCGACCTAATAACACTCACATATCAGTACTAATGCGCGTTACACGCTACGTTTTGCACCGGCGAAGCTAGCGAATACACCCAAAAGAAATCACTGTTTCGACCTATCCTCAACGACTACGATGGCAACAAAATGAAGTTATTACGACTACACATCGCGAATAGACACTTAAGCAACAATAAAATGAGCGATTTAGTATGTGAAAATGATAGCAGGAATTTACCCTTCTGTCAGCAATGTCCCTTCGATCGTCGCTCCAGCGGTTTTTGGGCGCTTCCTATATCACCATTAAGACTGGATTCTCACTTTTTGGCACATTTTGTATCGTATCAACGGCACCACACAGTAACAAGAATTAATCACAAGTATTTATCACGGAACAATCCACCATCAGCTTTTCATAAACCTTCAAGCTCGATCCTTTTCACAATTCACGGCCATTTGCAAATTGCGTCAAAGTTCCTGGAACGTGATTGGTGTATTCTGCGCTAGTGTAGTTTAGTCTTGTAGCGGCATCTGCTGGTAGTGATAGTAACAAGAAATATTGTCAAAGAAATATAAACTTTACCACATAGGAATTAAGAGCTTTGGTAGACATAAGTCGTTTAGAAATGCATGGAATTGGGTGCGGTACGGTTCATTCGAGAACCCTGTGACGTCAAACTGGGCGTGAGAATAAAAATGCGGGCAATTCAAATAATTCCATTTATCATTAATTAAATGTCTTAGAGAAAATTTAACATATATCATGGGATTTTTTATAAATAAATTCAGAATTACAGACTTACTACGAATACAGCAATATACTTGGGACCTTTATAGTAAATAGGTTAACTACATGTTATAAGTTCGATCGCCCAATTGCGTTCCGGATTATGCAAAATTTTTAGATCAATATTATTTTAGGAAACTTTTAAGAAATAAAGAAAAAAAAAGAACACATTTAGTACTTAATATATACGGGGAGATGAGCATTTGCTGATTGTGTTACCGAACACAGCTATGAGTTTTGTTTAAGAGTATAATTATGTAATTTGTGAAAATAATAGAAGAGAACTATGGGATTTTAATGAATCAATCAATTAGCCCACCGCAGTTCACTGCTGGACATAGGCCTCTCTCAATGTGCGCCATTTCACCCGATCCTCCGCTGTCCGCATCCAGTCTATCCCATGGGATTGAATACTTCAATACGGAATGTAAATTAAGTAAATGTGCAGGGTACTTTGTCAATGAAATATAAAATTATACATTACAGTACAGTATCAGATAAATTTAAATTATCTTAAACTTATTTCATTTAAAATAATTTAGTGCTATCTTTTGGATAGTTATATTTTGTACAACTTGCAATATTTCTGACACATTTTAAAGAGTAGCAACACATTAACATCAAAGTTTTGAAAGCTTCATTGGTGTAACTTGGCGCAATATTCATATACGATTTCCTGATTCGTCAAAATAAGCGCATGCGTAGTTGCCAATTGTGTTGTATTGTCAAACCACAAACGCTGTCAAACGTAATTTAACAGTGAATGCCATTGGGTGGCCAGTTGCGTTGTTTATTATTGTTTAAAAATAAAATAATAAATCGACGCAAATTGTGCGTGTGTCGTGTTCTTGGAAACGTTTTAATAAGATCATATTCGCTAAATCGGTGTAGTAAGATTTTGTTGAAGTGCATTTTTTATTATTGTAGTTAGTGTTTGAAATATTCGCTACCTATCGGTAAGTAATACAACAATTACTTGATTATGTGTTGATATACTCTCGACGGTCTCAATACAATGAGGTAACAACAGCTGGTCACTACCTCAGTGCGTGAAATAAGATCTTATAAGAATCTTATTAGGTAATATTCGGAAGTCACCTTTCCCTTTCAAAAAGTATTGACCATATAATATGTTCGTAGTTACGTACCTTTTTTTCATTAATTATGTAATGTATAAGCTCGCGATTATAGTTTTGAACTCATTTCGGTAATTTAAAGTTTTAAATCAACTGCATTACTTACTTAGTTTTAAGAATAAACAAATAGAACTGATTTCTAGAAGCAAGGCAGTACTAGGTTTGTTAAGTATTGTTTATTATAAAAAATCACAAAGGTAAGTAGATTAGATGTGATGTAGATACACAAATCCATTCATTTGGTTTATTTTTAATAGTTTTAACCCTTTGTGGGAGTCTGGTATCACACACTAGAAAAAAACCTATCACAAGCATTACCAAGATAGAAGGAGACTTAAAGGCTATATAGGTAGAGTGCACGGCGTGGGCGCAACAGCGCCAGGTCCTCGTAGTGGGCTTGGGCGTGGACACTCTCTCGCTCGAGACCATGGTGGGAGCCATGGTCTCCAGCGGGAGTAAGTGGGACAGCGCCGCCTCTTTCTGCGAGCAGGTCATGCTCGTGAAGGAGGCGGCGGGGCGGGAGCGGGAGAGAACTCTCCCACCCGAGTTCCGCAGTCGGCGGCTTGGGCGCCGCCGGCGTGTCTTCGCCGAAGACCATCGGCCTCCATGACCGGGGGCCTGAGGACGATGAGTTGGCTGCTCATCGTCCTTACAGAAGCAGGCCCATGACGGCAGCGTGACGTGACGGACTCACGCACGCCTCCCCCCTCCTATGAAGCGGGATGATACCCGAAACCCCCCATAGACGCGGGATAGCACCCGAACCACCCCCCTAGACGAGGCCGCATTAAAGCCGTGGGTCTGTTGGGAGCCCTGGGACATCCTTCCGAGGGCTTACGGGGCTCCCAACTATAGGCTGCTGGGCGATACCGTGGGGGTTTTAGTCGGTAGGAGTCCGGCATAACATCCATGAAGGATTTCCCCCACGGTCAAAAAAAAAAAAAAAAAAAGGCTATATAGGTAAGAGTGGCCAGAAAAAAAATCTAGTGAAGATTAACTAGTTATTAGTAGAAAATATTAAAAAAAAAAAATACTAAAACTGTAACAGTAAATAATCTTATTTCTATATCTATAGGCAAAAGAGACATTATAAAAAAAAATAAAACAGCTTTGATGTTCTAGATTAAAAAAATGTTTTTTTTAAAGCACACATCAATTTGACTTGTCTTAGGTATATGCAGTATTTGGTTTAAGATAACCTTGTTTATTAATAAAAAAAATGGTAGGTGTAAATAGATATATTGTTATGTATTTATACAGATTACGTTGGCATGCGTAAAACTTTTAGATTTGTTTATTATGGTAGCCAGTTTTAGATAAGATTTAGTAGGTATACTTAATCTAATCTAAAACTGACTATTAAAATATCATTTTAATTAGAATTAAACAATTAATTAACATTTATAATAAAAAATAAAGGTTTTAATTAATTTAAAATTATTTTTAACTTTCAAACTATCTTACTAAAGTTTTAGTAACTTACCAAACTTAACTACAATGTATATAGCAATTTTCTTTGCATAGAAATCTTCCTGGGTAGCCAGTGAGTGAGCTTAGGTCTTCAGATGCTGGGGTGTAAAATTACCAATCAGGCATTTTCCATCACACCCTAATTGACCCAGGGTCATTTTCGTTTTCGAGACACACCCTCTGTTATTCTCAAATATGGCCTTCTCTCTTTCATTCTGAACATGCATACTTCCATACTAATATTATAAATTCGAAAGTAACTCTGTCTGTCTGTATGTTATGCTCTGAACAAATTTTGATGAAATTTGGTATAGGGGTAGATTAGGCCTTTAGAAAGGACATAGGCTATGTTTGGTCGCGATAACCGATATCCACGCGGGCGGAGCCGCGGGCAAAAGCTAATGATAATCAATTTGTATATCAGTACTTTGACATAATAATGACATACACATCCTTTTAAAATAATCACAGTCATTATCACATTTTAAATTATGTTATCAACAGTATTTACAATCTGTTATGACCTCTATGACAATGAGTACTACTTAGCTATAGTACTGGGTGGTATTGAAATATTACTAAAATAACATTATCAATTATTATTTTACAAATAAACATTATAAGGTTCAAAGTGCAGCTTGTATGTGGTTAATAACTTGTGGTCTTACATGATAGGCATACATTTAACTGCAATAGGCTTAGGGCAACACTGTTCCATAAATGTTTAACCAATTTATTGGATAGGTAGCTAGGTAGCCTAGGTACCTAATTTATCTTTATCCTAGTGGATATGCCAGTTGCCATGCTGTTACCCTTTTTTTTACGTGCGCGAAATCCCCTCGGATACCGCCCACCCGGAGCCGGTGGAGGTGGTTATTTCGGACTTGAACCGACTAAAACGCACGCCGTCTTGGGTCTTTGGTTGCCGGAGGTGAGATTGCCGAAAGCATATCTCTCGCACCCCGGCAGACTCAGGACCAACTCTTTCGAGATGGCCCCCTTCGGGTCGTGGGGAGGCACACTGCGCCACCGCTGCGATGCTATTACCCTGGTTGCTTTCAAAGCAGTTTGGGTGCCCTAGGTCTCTCTGCTTTTTCTTCTTCTTATTTTCGATCTTACGAGAGCAACTGCTGTCTGATCCGCCCACTTTGAGAGCTTGTGTCGGATCCTGCGGAGATCTCGAAGGGGCCCAAACACCTCACGCACCACGCACCCACACTTAAGCATATTCCTGTAAAGCCAAATTCAGTTCGACGACGCAAAGCCTGATAGCAATTCCGTCGTGAGTTTCCATCAAGTGGAGCGACCGATCATCCGCGCTGTGTGCCCGTCATTAGTAATTTAATATTCAACTAGCTTTTGCCCGTGGCTACGCCCGCGTGGATGTCGGTTATCGCGACCAAACATAGCCTATATCCTTTCTCAAGGTCTAATCTACTCCTGTACCAAATTTCATCAAGATCCTTTCAGTGGTACAGGCGTGAAAGCGTTACACACAGACAGACAGAGTGACTTTCTCATTTATATTATTAGTATGAATACCTAATTGTATTGGAGTTCCAACGCGGCAGATCAATGACGGCACTTTGGAGAAAAACGCTTCCCAAAGGGTTTGAATTGTGAACCAGTCCTGATTGAGGGTCAAAATCCTGAAGTTGATTACCTAATGAGAACCTCGAATGCGACCGAGACTAAGGGTCGTATTCTAGAATGACACACCCTGAATCTCGATTTGTCTGAGGACAGATTGTACCAGCCAAATGTCAAACTATCAATATGTCTGTCATCCGATAAATCTTTATTCAGACTGAGTGTAATTCTAGAATACGGGTCTAACCTAACGCAAAGTTTAGCATCATCAATGAAGTAAATAGAAAAACGTGAATACTATGGACTCCTGCTTCGTACATCAGCAAGGAATGAAATATCCCAAACCCAGTTGAATTTACTGTGCTCTATTATAATTTCCAATATTCGCTACTGACCTCTGACCTCGTATTGGGATTATGCTGATGTCCACCAACAGTAACATAGTCTAAAAAGCCCCGTTTACTTGTCGAAACTCACCTTGACTCTCTCGAGACTTAATTTTTAATCCTAAAAAGGGTAAAGCTTAAATAATATGTAAAACCTTTATGGAGGTCAATTTAACCTTGACATACATTCTGTGACACAGGCTTTTTATCTATCCAGTTAATCTTGTTATGACAATACTCCATTTTCCATGTATAAATTTGACTCGTAATAGCAGCTCTTCTCGTCCTCCGAGTTTGGATCCCGGTTGCATCGAAAGCGCTTCGCCTGGTGTCCGGTATCCTACTGACCTACTCCTACCCATGAGCTTCGGTAGAGGAGGAGAGACTGCACCAGAGCTTTGAGGTCCATAAAGGTGTTAGATATCCATAATGTATCAGTAACGTACCGACAAATTATTCATAACAAGTGTTGCCCGCGGTTCGGTATCGTGACCAAATATAGCCTCTCAAGGCCTGTTCTACCCCTGTACCAAATTTCATCAAAATCGGTTCAGTATAATTTAGGCGTGAAAGCGTAATATACACACAGACTGTTACCTTTGCATTTATATTAATATTAATATGGATTGACTACACACTGAAACTACACGTGAAAATAGTGGCTGGGACAAACTGAATGCAAACATTGGAACATGTCCAGCTGTGGGTTGCAATAGTCAATAGTGATTGAAGCAAATGTTTTGTCGTGTTTTGTACTGTAGATTCAGAGTTTCAGAGGTTATGCAAAAAATAGGTTAATAAAGGCTCTCGAAGAAAAAATCTGGTGCGTTTGTCTCTGATCAAAATAAACGAATACTCATGTTATTCTCTGGTAGTGGGAATTATTTAAATTGTGTTTCATTGATAAGATAGTGGGAACACGTCTTTGTTTCTTTGTCTCGTCACAGTCCGTTTTGATATAACTTAATTGGACTTAATTCTTTTGTTCTTATGATTCATTTTCAATTGACAGCATTTTGTTCTGTTAGTCATGTTGAGTTAAATTTAGTATGCGTTTGTTGTGGTCCGTTGAAACTAAAATATGAGTTTGTTGAGACAACATTGATAAGCTTAAACTAAGTGTTATTGGTAGAAATATACATTGTTAACGTTTTTTTTTTGTATAAGTATCAAGTTGGTGCAATAGCCACGTGGTTCTCAGCGAGTAGAATTTGGAACACCCCATCTCTTCTCATGCGGTGTCGTACATGGCAACTAAGGGATAGGGCTGTTTAACATCAGACAGATATATACAGCCCAGACTCAGCCTCATATACAAGGCTCGAGTTAACAATAATGCCCGAAATATTATGGCAATAGGCTCATCCCCTATTACGTGGGGCCGACTACAATTATTGGTGAAATGTGGGTGTTAATTCACCTCTGCCTAACCCTCCGGGGATAACGGCGTGATTATATGTATGTATGTATCAAGTTGATTTAGTCCAATTTGTCCAGTATTTAGGAATACAAATTTACCGTCTTAAATCCCGGTGGAGTAGAATAGGATCACCACAGCTCTTCCTGTGGGTGTCGTAAAAGGCAACTAAGGGATAGGGCTGTTTTTCCTCCGACAGTAAACATACACAGCTCAAGACAATACGTCAATAGTCTCCACCCTTTATTACTTCGTGGGATCGAAAATCATAATTGGCAAAACGTGGGTGCTTATACGCTTCTGCCTACCGCCTTCGGGAATTTACAGACGTGAGTATATGAATGGACAAATTTTGAATTTCCAATTTGACCTGAGATTCTAGTAGGTACACCTATATTAATGTTATTTATAACTTGAGCGTTCGTATTTTAAACAGATCGAGAATATAAAAAGAATACTTTAAAAAGTACCGGTAACCGGCGAGTATGTATGAAAATAAATATGCAAGTAGGAGAAGCGCAAGACAGATCACAAATCACGCGATCCGTGGGGTGATTCCGTTTTTACCCGCGAATATTTTTTTCCGGTTTCAACCCAGACGTTATTTTGTTTTCTACTTACTGGCAACAACTTGCATGAAATAAAGTTCCCATTCTGGGCGCGAGTCGGGGACACCATTGTCCCCGCTCCCGAGGAGGGCCAGACCGTAAGAGATGGCCCTGGGTCAGCTGGGATGCGAGGGATATGTCGAAGACAACCTCACCTCCGGCATAGTACTACGACTCAGTAGGCGTGCGGTTTTAATCGGTTCGCGTCCGATATAACCTCCCCTTCCGGCTCCGGCGGGGGAGATATCCGAGGCGATTTCCGCACGAAAAAAAAACATGAAATAAAATTAAAACAACAAAGAAAACGGATCTTCTAAACGGTCCTAGTAGGTACTTCTGCACTCGTTCAAGCAGCTGTGTACTTGATGATAATATATGTAATCAATAGTATTAAAACAAACGATTAATCAAAATCAACGTATTAATCTAGTGAGATTAAAAGACGAAAACAGGATTCATAATAATAGAATCGATAAAAATATTATGGTAGAGGAAATTAATATCGCGCAAAATAGGCAGCTTCTTGTCACTGAATTTGACTGGATCCTGCACCACATTCACCAGTGGGGTGCTGAGAACCTGGTCGAGTTCAATGCCAAGAAGACGCAGGCATGTGCGTTTATAGCAAACTAGCTTTTGCCCGCGGCTCCGCCTGCGTGGGCGTCCGTTATCGCGACCAAACATAACCTATGTCCTTTCTCATGGTCTAATCTACCCCTATACCAAAATTCATCAAAATCGGTTAAGTAGTTTAGGCGTGAAAGTCTAACATACAGATAGACAAACAGAGTTACTTTCGCATTTATAATATTAGTATGGATGTATCTCCATTCCTTCCCCTTCGTACTTTAGTTCAGAGCACGCCCCTGCCACGGCAGGATAACCTCAATATCCTTGGTACGGATGTTCGCTGCGAACTTAATAAAAAAAACTACATCGAGAGTATCATCAAAACAGCCAAACTCGGAGTCCTGAACGGGTGACGTTTTTTTCACGCCGGAGCAGCGGTGTCTTTTGTACACGAGGCTGAAATTGGCAGCTAAAATCGTTAGCCAAGATTCGCAACAAAATTATAACAGCCAAACACATTCCCATTACAAGAAAGTCTCAGACAATTTACAGAAGTTTCACCATCATCGTTTTCATATTGCTGCTATACTTGTAGTGATTTTGTCTGCCAACTTCAGCCTCATCTTCTATACAATGCTCGCATCTCTGGGATGGCTCCTTGTTTTTTACTTAAGTTAACTTCTCGAGTCTTTCTTTAAGCATAATATAATATACACCTATATTCCCCGAAGGGGTAGGCAGAGGTGCTAGCACCCACATTTCGCCAGTTTATGTTTAGGTCCCAATATCATAGGTGGCGAGCCTATTGCCATTAACCGGGCACTTATAAACTTAAGCAGGGCGTGAAAAAGCATCTGATGAGGCCAGTGCCACTATTGTTAACATGATACGTGTTTGTAATGGTAGCCCTCTTTTCGAGACTTTGCCTGCAGCTTACCATCAGGCGAGGTGAAGTGAAATTGACATGTACTTTATAAAAAAAGACCTTTTTCGAACGCACCCATAAAGACTTACTGACCAAATAATGAGGTCGGCGGAGGGCTTGCATGAAAAGATTGAAACGGTTTTAATGACAGTAGAGGAAGCTTGTGAATTATGTAAGGATAGGAGCAGATACACCAGTCCACCATTGGTGTCTCTGCCTACCTCGGAGGGAAAAAAATAATAGGATTCATAGGACTCAACACCGTACGGGATGGAAACTCACTGTGGACGCCCTCTGCCCCAGCTAGAGGTCAAAGGACCTTAAGTAAGAAATTATAGCATGGAGTTCTTTACAAGCATCAGTGTTTCCTTCTTCCTACAGTCTCGGGTCTTCAAGTGAAGTGTGTAAAGCTGTCGTGAGGTTATTTTGAGGACTAGTACCGAATGGCATCTCCACAAAAAACCAGTCAAGTGCGTGTTGGACTCGAATTGATGAACGAAACGGCTATATCTTTTTATTGCGTTGACCTAGAAGCTTGGTTTTTTACCCGACTGCCAAAGGAAGGAGGGTAATGTTTTTTACAGCTGTAAGAGGTTGCAGACTTGAGTATCCATACTAATATTATAAATACGAAAGTAACTCTGTCTGTCTGTCTGTCTGTATGTTACGCTTTCACGCCTAAACCACTGAACCGATTTTGATGAAATTTGGTACAGGGGTAGATTAGACCTTGAGGAAGGACATAGGCTATGTTTCGTCGCGATAACCGACATCCACGCGGGCGGAGCCGCGGGCAAAAGCTAGTGTGGTATAAATTTCTACTTGATCCGTTCAATCCGTTCGTTCCCGAGCAAAAGATCATGGCAGACGAAGAGACGGACAACGAATTGATCTATAAGAATTCACTTTTCGTGATGATCTCTTTCTTCTGCATATCAATGACATGCTCTGTAACGGAAACATTCACTGCTATGCAGACGACAGCACCTTACACGGGAGTTATTACGCACATCCTGCGGCCAAGCAGTCTGATATCGCGGAAAAAAGGCAGCTTCTTGTCACTGAGCTGGACCGGATCCTGGACCACATTTCTCAATGAGGCGCTAGGAACCTGGTCGAGTTCAATGCCAAGAAGACCCAGGCATGTGCGTTTACAGCAAAGTTATCCCCTTTCCTTCCCCTTCCCACTCTTCAGAGCACACCACTGCCACTGCAGGATCACCTCACTATCCTCGGTATGGATGTTCGTTGCAAACTGAATAACAAAAACTATATCGAGAGTATCATCAAATCAGCCTCGCGTAAACTCGGAGTCCTGAACAGAGTGAGACGTTTTTTCACGCCGGAGCAGCGGTGTCTTCTATACAAGACCCAAATTCGTTCCTGCGTGGAATACTGCTCACATCTCTGGGACGGCTCCGCAAAGTACTTATTAGATGCTCTCGACAGGTTGCAGCGACGTGCGGTCCGCATTATTGGGGATCCTGAGGTCACGAACACCCTCGAGCCTTTGCAGATGCGTAGAGATGTTGCGTCTTTGGCAGTTTTCTACCGTCTCTACCATGGTGAATGTTCTGACGAGCTCTTCCAATTATTACTACTATTACTATTACTCTTACAATTATTATTATTAGTCCCACCCTCCCCTTTCCTTCACAGGACGACACGTGCAGGGCTAAGATGCCATCCATTTACGGTGCAGAGTATACCTGCTAGAACCAAGCGTTTCAGTGATTCATTCCTATGCCGCACCACTAAGACCTGGAATTCCCTGCCAGCTCACGTGTTTCCTTCTTCCTACAGTCCCGGGTCCTTTAAGCGGGCCGTGAAAAGGCATCTAATGAGGCCGTCAAGCTGAGTGCCACCACTGTTAACATGGTAAATGTTTACGATGGTGACCCTCTTTCCGAGACTTTGCCTTTAGCTTAACATCAGGCGAGGTGAAGTCAAATTGACGTGTCCTGTGTAAAAAAAAATGTATTCGAGATGGTATATTATATAATCCACGAGGATCCCGTCTTTTTTCTTTTGAGGTATGAACAATAAAAAGTAAACTTAGCGTTCACGAATCGATTTGCACACAATTGTTATAAAGTTACAATGCGGTAACATTACAGACGATTTATCCATGAACAATATCAGTAAACCATTATTAAATATTACCTACCTACATTGAAAAAAATCCATAACTATGTTGCGTCCTCAGCAGACTAACAGAACAAGTTGCGTTGCATGTTCAAAATCCAATGAAATTATTATACCGGGTTTTGTAGTGGTGTTTTTTCATGAAATTACCATTTCATTTAGCTTTGCTAACATGATGAGAGTAAATAATGCAAAACAAAAAGATTTTTTAGATTTTTTTTATGCTAAAGTGTTATGTACTTGGAGTACTACTAGGGGCTTTCGGCGAGTAATTCGTTGTTTCGTCCTATAAAGATTCGGCCCAATAGGACGAATCACAGAAATTTTAAATAATTAAAATTATCGTTCGCTGATTCGTCCCATTGATTTTTTTTCTTCATTTTATACAAAATTTGTATGAAGTAGTAACGTCAGCAAGGAAAATGCTTAAAATAATATTGCGGAGGGGTAATAAGATAAGTATTATTTGAAAGAAGACTGGTGTCGCAATTTCAAAGTGCGATATAAGTCTTCTGTGTTGTAATACACCATAATGTTTATATAGTATATATTCTTATAAGTATCAATGTAGATCAACAGACGATACTTGAGCTATCAAATTTAAATTTTAAAATTATTATAATATTAGGTCGGCAGTGCACGTGTGACTCCCCTGGTGTTATACACGTACATAGGCCACGGTAACCACTTTCCATCGTGTATAATTTCAATAAAGACTCTTCCCATCCGTCGTGGGGGTATTAAGGTAGAACGCGCACGGAATGTGCCCAGCTGACTGGCAGTGACCTCCACACCATAATGCTCATATCGAAGCATTTCAGCTAGGCCAGTTGTTGCTTCCAAATACCCTTAACGACTGTCATAGATGTTCGTATGGCTACCGGGACCGTCAGCTTAACGTGCTCATGCATACAAATATTTGCACTAAGCGAGGATCGAACCCACGCCACCTGCGTAGCGGCTGCGTTCACCACCGCTACGCCACGGAGGATCTTGCTACTCAAATTGATCATTGTACGTGTCGATACGGGGCGAGAGGGGCTCTGTAGCGCTAGCGTTTGCTGCGTGAGGACATGTCAAAGTTTATTTGGGGTGGTCACGACACCCCGCGAGCGCTCGTGTTATACTTTCGCGAAGGTTATTTTATCAGCAAGGTACCTGATTTCAATTATTTTATGAAAGTAAATTATTTTATTGTGTATTTACTATAATAAACATATATTGATATATTTATAAGCATATATTTAATAGCTTTTATTTTCACAAACTTTTGGACGAAGAAGTTATATCTGATAATGAAGACGATGTTGCAATGGATAGTGATGCCAGCTTGGATGAAGATTTTTAGTGGACACGGCCGACCAAATGTGTGGCAACTACAGTACTTGTTTAAATGATATGTTCATGTTGGCCATTATGATTTTTCTTTCATATACTGGATACTTCTGGCATCAATGGCAATGTTATCTACAGTTGGAATATGGCGCAATCGTAACGTAACAATAAAAGGCCTTTGAAATCATTGAGTTTGAGCATGCTTCAAGGTCACCTTGGAAAAATATCTTCTCAACCAGGGTTACTGAACTCAAGAGGATGTTGAATGCTCCTGGACCAAGCAGGAAAGGAATGTCACCAACAAAAAGGTTTTTTTTTTTCGTACGGAAATCCCCTCGGATACCCCCCGCCGGAGCCGGAAGGGGAGGTTATGTCGGACTCGAACCGACTAAAACCGCACGCCGACTGTGGGTCTTGGTGCTAGGCCGGAGGTGAGGTTGTCATAGACATATCCCTCGCACCCCGGCTGGCCCAAGGCCATCCCTTACGGTCTGGCCCTCCTCAGGAGGGGGGACAACGGTGTCCCCAACTCGCCCCCGGAATAGGGAGGCGCGCTATTTAGCGCACCGCCGCCGTGGCCTGCTTCTGCTGGGGTGACAGTCGGCTCCACCCGTCACTCCCAGGCCCGCGCTCATGGGGGACGGAGGTCAGTCAGTGCCCTCCGACGCCCGAGTTGCCTGCGCGCGCGGGTGGCGCGATCCGCGAGTCTTTCTCGCTCGCGCCGCCTCTCCCGCTCCGCCGTCTCCTTCACGACCATTACCTGCTCGCTAAAGGAGACGCCGGCCGCCCACGCGTCCGCGCAGCGGACCATTGCTGTGAGCAGGATGGCGAGGGTGAGAACTCTCACTTCCAGGGCCGCCAGTAGCTCCCGCCTCGGTCCGGCCCATGCACACTCGGTGAGCGTGTGCAACCCCGTGTCCTCGCTCGCGTCGCAGTGATGGCACTCGGACGTTGGCTCCTTTTCGATCCGACACAGATATCTCCCGTAGCACCCGTGCCCGGTGATAATCTGCATCAGTCGATACGAGAGGCTGCCATGTGGCCTCTCGAGCCATTCCTCCATGATGAGCCTTACCGTCTCTATGACGGCATGCCCTGCGCGTCGTTGCTCAAGTCGTCGCTCCCACTCCGCCACCATGATCCCGTGGAGCCGGGACCTCTCGGCCCGAATGTCTTCGGGCTCGGGATCGTATCCCCGCTCCCGCGCCTCCTTACGGAACCGATACAGTGCCGCAAGGGATCTCGCTTCCAGGATCCACGGTGGCGATCCGGCTAGGAGACTCGCCGCTTCAAAGGATATCGTGCGGTAACCCCTAATGGCCCTGCAGGCCATCGTCTGCTGCGGCGCATGCAGCAGTTGCATGAACCTGGCCTGCAGGGCGTCCGCCCACACGGGGCACCCGTACAGGGCCATGGACCGCACGACACCCGCGTAGAGTCTCCTGCAGGAGTCCTCTGGGCCCCTCAAGTTGGGCAGCAGCCGCATCAGCGCGTTAGCTGACACCAACAGTTTGGGGAACCACCAACAAATAGCAGCGCTGTATAGTTTGTCCACGCTCTAAAGAGTATAAAACCTCGAGTCACTGCATTTTTTGCAAACAAACCATATGTCAAAAGCACATGAAGTTAATTTATAGTTGTTGTAGCGAGACATAAGAATTTTTATGTAATTTTGTTATGTAATAATTGTATTTACATTTTTAATAAGAAAGTTTATGTTAAAAAAGAAGAAGTTTTTGTTTTTTTGGTTCTTCGAGGAGAAATGTCAATATTATGAATGAAAAGCCTGATCATTATAATGTCTTGTAGATCAGTAAATAAAGTTGGTTATAAAATGTAGCTTTTTTATTTACATACGTTATACAACACTATAATAAAATGCTGGTGTAATTCCATTAACTGCTATTATATATACATAAATCCACTTTGAGTATGTGGGGTGGCCACAAAACCCTGCGAGTGCTCACGAGGCTAAAAACCGCGCGTGATCGAGGGTTAACAGCAAATCAAACTGTTTTATAGATTCAAATTATATTATCTTCCAAACTAATAATGTCTACCAAATATCTGAACAATCGGTCAACAGGAAGAGGGGAAAATCAAGGCTTTAAGATCATTTTAAGTAATTTGACCACGGGTGCCGTATCGCACAAAGTAAGTGGAAGAAAAAGAAAAATTATCGCGTGAAGTCCCGAATAGGCATAAATAACCATGAGTTTACACCGCGATAGCTTAAAAATAAAACTATGTATGCAACCCATGCACCGGGTACGCCACGATTGTAGGTCTATACTGGACATGGCTGTTTCAGTAAGTATCTGCATCGTATAAGCGGATAGCCGATAGGTTAGGTACCCGAGTGCCACCACTGCCGGGGCTGCTCCACAGAAACGTCGCTTCACACGCTGGTAGGACGTCCAGAGAAGATAGAGCTGTGCCACGTCCTTCCTCCAAGTAGCCCTTAAAGTGGAAAGCCCCACGCTGCAAACCCTGGTACTGGCAATGGTCGGCAGCGTGATTGTGTGAAATGCCGCCGTTTTCTTTTGTGTGGTGGTGAATATCGCAAAACTATCTCCATCCTCGATGAGCTAGGACCTGGGAGTTATAATTGGGCTTCTTATATTCGTACGCGCCTCTCTATAGGAGATGTACATTTCGATCTCCAACAACACCTCGAGGTTAGTAGTCACTAAGGTCGGCCAGGGTGTCTGGGATATCCTTAACAGAACGTATTAGATTCTCCAGCCACAGCGACGGAACAACATGCGGCTATAGTCGGTGTGAGTGTGACATATCCACCTAACTATTAGGTTTCCGTGAGTTCCGTTCGCAAATATATTTATCTTGAAGACTATTGTAGTACAGTCAGCATCACATCGATCTTGACGAACAAAGTAGGTACTCAAAATGATCTTAAAGCCCTGATTTTCCCCTCTTCCTGTTGACCGATTGTTCAAATATTTGGAAAACATCATTAGTTTGGAAGATAATATAATTTGAATCAATAAAACAGTTTGATTTTCTTTTAACTGACACTGACTGTACATCTTTTCAGTAAAATTATCGAATCATCACAATAGTTCCCTTATCTCTCATGAATGAAAGGAAGTAATTTCCCAAAAGTCTCCAAAAGTAAATGGTACATTAATGGATCGACCATCGGCCTATCCCACCATGGAACCGCAGGTGCATCTTTGGGGTTCACACACAGCTTAGGTGGAGAGCAACGGCCACCCGGAGAGATTTGCCATTCAGTAAAGTGCCCAAGTGAGACGAAGGCAGCGCGTGCAATCATACTCCTGATACCGGCTGTGACACTGTCCGTAGTGTTGCCAAATCTGCGCCCGTTGCACTCTTCACCTACTAATCTCTACAGCTGTCCGCAATGCTTTCATCCTGCGAGTAAACCACGATGACTCAACATCGAATGCAAAGGGCACGGTCACTTTGCCACCATTATTGAGGAGAAAATCCTCGCTTAGTGCAAATATTTGTATGCATGAATATGGATACTTGCATTGGTCTGTTCGTGCCTCAAAGAGCACGTTAAGCTGACGGTCCCGGTAGCCATACGAACATCTATGACAGTCGTTAAGGGTATTTGGAAGCAACAACTGGCCTAGCTGAAATGCTTCGATATGAGCCTTATGGTGTGGAGGTCACTGCCAGTCAGCTGGGCACATTCCGTGCGCGTTCTACCTTAATATCCCCGCGATGGATGGGAAGAGTCTTTATTGAAATTATACACGATGGAAAGTGGTTACCGTGGCCTATGTACGTGTATAACACCAGGGGAGTCACACGTGCACTGCCGACCTAATATTATAATAATTTTAAAATTTAAATTTGATAGCCCAAGTATCGTCTGTTGATCTACATTGATACTTATAAGAATATATATTATATAAACATTATGGTGTATTACAACACAGAAGACTTATATCGCACTTTGAAATTGCGACACCAGTCTTCTTTCAAATAATACTTATCTTATTAGGTACCCCTCGGCAATATTATTTTAAGCATTTTCCTTGCTGACGTTACTACTTCATACAAATTTTGTATAAAATGAAGAAAAAAAATCAATGGGACGAGTCAGTGAACGATAATTTTAATTATTTTTAATTTCTGTGATTCGTCCCATTGGGCCGAATCTTTATAGGACGAAACAACGAACTTGCCCTTAGTTTCCGGGAGCGTTCCCCTTACATCCGGTAGATGTGCCTGCGTTTTCACCAGTTGTAAATGGTTCTATTCGAGCTGTTCTCATCACATCGCAAGTGGACTTAAAAGCCTAAAAAACAATGACTTGTTTCAAATCTAACAATAGCATCAAGAATGGTGAATGATGGTCCGTATCTTCTGGACTGCACCTCAGGTTTATTAGCATCTAGCGGTGTGGAGTCAATTAACGGGCGAAACATAAAAAAGGGTCCAAATATTCAAGTAACATTATATTTATATTCAAAACTAGCTGTGCCCGCGACTTCGTCCGCGTGGAATGTACTTAATAAAAAAAATCTTTTCTAAAATAAAAGTAGCCTAAGTTACTCCTTATTACATAAGCTATCTGCCAGTGAAAGTCCCTTCCAAATCGATCCAGCCGTTCTAGAGATTAGCCAAAACAGACAGACAGACAGACATACAGACAGACAAAAAATTTAAAAATATATATTTTGGTATGTGTACCGTATATACATTCATATGCATGTAGTAGAAAGCGGTTATTTTAATATTACAAACAGACACTCCAATTTTATTTATTTGTATGTATAGATAAAAAACCCGACTGATACTGAAAAGATCAAAAAAGGTTTGATAGCATGCGGTACCCATTAATTTTCATCCAGTTAATACTTATTAGTTACGATACCATGTGTTATATGTACTATATTTTTGTAACTCTTCATTTTGATACCTTACTCAAAAAGTTCGAGTGAAAATATTTCTTTGACAACATACATTTTGGTACCAAAAGTAAATCATATAGCTCTTTAATCACATTTCATGTATTCAAAAACACTTGGGCGATGAATGCCTTTCATTTCATACATTAATAATTGAAATTCGTTAAGTAGTTCAGAAGATATGAGGTAATACAGACTATTACAAACATACAAGATACGCGCAAAAAACATAACCTTTCTTGACAGTCGGGTAAAAAGAATACCACAGCTTGGTTAGATTGCGTGCCTATAGAAGTATTATAAGTAATTTTGTGCGCATTATCTAACTGTTATTTAATATAATCGTATTGTTGTCCTATGTTTTGTAACTACGGTACGGTGACCAACATTTGAGATAACTAAAGACTTCTTTTTAAACCGACTGTTTTGAAATAAGTTTGGGTATATTTTGATAAATAGAATGATGAAGATGATGATGCCTCCGACCGATTTCGGCTATGGCAACCACTTCGACTCCTAGTCAGCTCGGCGCTGATGCGATCGAAGATGGCTAGCATAGCTGATCCTCGCGGTGAACTCTCGTGTACCCAGAATACAAAAGGAATAAACTGCCTATCTAATGAATATAGCTATCTCATCTCAAACCACGCAAATTAAGCCCTAAATACAACTCGTTAAGCAAGCAAGGCGTTGCGGAGTCTCAAGTGAAATTTCTCAGTTAAGGAACCTATTATAAAACAAATTTTTAGTTATTAAAATGTCAAACAAATCAGCGCCGCTCTATCTTGACAACTGCGGCTCTAGAATTCGACTTAATGATATTCATAACTAGTTTTTGCCCGCGGCTACGCCCGCGTGGATGTCAGTTATCGCGACCAAATATAGCCTATGTCCTTTCTCATGGTCTAATCTACCCCTATAACAAATTTCATCAAAATCGGCTCAGTGATTTAGGCGTGAAAGCGTAACATGCAGACAGAGTTACTTTCGCATTTATGATATTAAAGTATGGATTATTATTGTTCAACGTTGCATTCAACCTGACTTCCTCTTGAATCTATCTATTGTTGAAAACTGCTCTGTAATCTGTTGAGTAGTTTAAAATATCTAAACGAACAGACAGCGAAAAGCGACTTAATTTATACAATGTATACTATGTAAAGATGAAATTATAACAGCTATCACTGGAACGCCATTATACTGTCCTGAATACTCCTCAACGCATGGTGCCTCCACCTCTGCGTGTACCGAGGCGGTTGTTTACTTCGTCGTCACTCAGCAGTCACGAGGACTCAGATGAGCTGGGGTTGCTGATTATTCCTCTATCATCATTATCAGTAATGACAGTAATCTTGTACACGATCTGTTAGCAATACTGCGCAGGATGTGTAGTAACACTTTGTTGTGACGGTATTGAATCTAGTCAGCGCCATCTAGCGACAACAAGCGGAAGTATTTGGAAACTATTGATTTCAAATCGCGCTAATAAAGTACTGACTGGGGTTTTGTAGTCCAATGTCAATCGTTGGCCAGTGACCTGCCTTTTTGGGGTTGCTGATTATTCCTCCATCATCATTATCAGTAATGACAGTAATCTTGTACACGATCTGTTAGCAATACTGCGCAGGATGTGTAGTAACACTTTGTTGTGACGGTATTGAATCTAGTCAGCGCCATCTAGCGACAACAAGCGGAAGTATTTGGAAACTATTGATTTCAAATCGCGCTAATAAAGTACTGACTGGGGTTTTGTAGTCCAATGTCAATCGTTGGCCAGTGACCTGCCTTTTTGGGGTTGCTGATTATTCCTCCATCATCATTATCAGTAATGACAGTAATCTTGTACACGATCTGTTAGCAATACTGCGCAGGATGTGTAGTAACACTTTGTTGTGACGGTATTGAATCTAGTCAGCGCCATCTAGCGACAACAAGCGGAAGTATTTGGAAACTATTGATTTCAAATCGCGCTAATAAAGTACTGACTGGGGTTTTGTAGTCCAATGTCAATCGTTGGCCAGTGACCTGCCTTTTTTTTATCGTGCGAAAAATCTCCACGGATACCAGCCCCACGGAGCCGGTGGAGGTGGTTATGTCGGACTCGGTCGGACTAAAACGCACGCCGTCTTGGGTCTTTGGTTGCCGGAGTTGAGATTGCCGAAAGCATATCCGGTGACCTGCCTTGTGAAGCAATTGTTGGGTTTGTTCGCCTTGCTTGGTCGCACGGACGGACGATGCCACCTTTTGCGTGTGAGGAACATCATACCTTGTTCCTTTACTAGTATAGGTAGGTACCATACCAATACTACCCACTACCAATGCAGATATATAAAATCTTCGGGGTCACAACAAGTCAACCTCACTATCTTACCGGTACATCTTCTGACGGATTAGCCTCTGGCGCTTTCTTCTCGTGTTTGGAGATGCTTTCCTGGGTATTTCCATTTAAACCCCACGAGTATCGCATAAACATACAATACATAAGTAGTATAAAGCAAAGTTGCTTTCCGCGTATGTCCGTCCCTATGTATGCTTATATCTTCAAAACTACGCTACAGATTTTGATGCGGTTTCTTTTAATAGATAGAATAATTCAAGAAGGTTTATATGTATATTATATGCTTGTGCAAAATGCAAATGCAAATGCTTGAATGAATTTTTTATAGCATTTATTTAGCTTACTTTTTAAGTTCGAAAAACATTGGAAAAAATGAAATGCTCAAGTGAGACTCGAACTCACGACCTTTCCCTTGCTCAATAGCTCAGTTGGTAGAGCAGTCCCCCTGTAAAGGAAAGGTCGTGAGTTCGAGTCTCACTTGAGCATTTCATAATAAATGCTATAAGTAAAAAAATCATTCAAATGTATATTACATGAGAGGGTGCAACAGGAAGGGGATCGGACTCCACGCGGGCGGAAAAAAATGGCGGTACGAAGTTTATCGGGTCAACTAGTACTGTATATTCTACATAGAAACACCATTTGCATTGAGAAGGAATCTAACACGCAAGTTGTATTTTACGAATTAGCCGCTTTGCGTAAAGGTGGTGTTTAGCTGGTATTATGCGTTAAAAGGAACCGCTGATGTAGCACTCAAACACTCTACTATTACATCACGTAAATCATCATCATCATCAGCATTAGCCCGCGGCAGCCCCCTACTGGACATATGCCTTTCCCATGACACGCCACTTAGCCCGGTCTTCGGCTTTCCTCCTCCACTCCCCACCAGCCACTCTGCGTATATCGTCGCTCCATCTAGTCGCAGGGCGCCCCACACTACGTTTGCCGGTTCGCGGTCTCCACTCAAGGACTCGTTTACGGCATATATGGCCAGCCCACTGCCACTTCAGCTTGCTAATTCGTTGAGCTATGTCGATAACTTTAGTTCTCTGCCGAAATACTTCGTTCCGGATTCGATCCCTCAGAGATATACCGAGCATAGCTCTTTCCATAGCACGCTGAGCGACCTTGAATGGTTCGACCATTCGTACCGTAAGCAATCACGTAAATATCGGTTGTAAAGCAGCTTTTATTGCAGACCGTACATCTTTAACAGTACCGGTACAGTTAATCGTTTTAAACTGTACCGGCTAGCCACGGTCACTAACTTGCGAGTTGTATTTAGACACATACTCGAATGAGGCTGTCTTATGCTAGTGACTGTTAGAAAGTGCACCATCGCTGCCTACCTCGCCACGGCCAGTAGCGAACACCGCGTAATGACCTCAAATGTACAATCGTCGTTTTTTAGGGATCCTTAGTGCGAGCTAAAAAATGCTAGAAAATATTACACAGCATCATAAACACAGTGTAACTAGCTTGTAATCCATAGGTACTAATATTATAAATGCAAAAGTAACTCTGTCTGTCTGTCTGTCTGTCTGTATGTATGTTACGCTTTCACGCCTAAACCACTGAACGGATTTTGATGATATTTGGTATGAGGGTAGATTAGACCTTGAAAAAGGACATAGGCTATGTTTGGTCACGATAACCGACATCCACGCAGGCGGAGCTAGTAATTATATAAATTCTAGAATGCGGAAACAGAAAATTCATCACACATATTTCTACATCACGACAAACATGACGAACTTTCCATACAAACGTTTATTACCTATTTTACCCTCTTATCGGGCCCGTATTCAATCCCAGGAAAGCATCTCCAAACACGAGAAAAAAGCACCAGAGGCTATTCCGTCAATTAGTAGATGTATCGAATGACACTCAACCTGAATCTCGATTTATCTGAGTACCTACAGATTGTATAGGCAATATGTCAAACTATCAATCTGTCTATACAAGCTATCCTCAGATAAATCGCGATTCAGGCTGAGTGTCATTTTGTAAAAAGGCTGATACACGTGTTCATTTATTTCTCAAAAGACGCAGGTGTACGTAGTTTCATGCTTCTAACTCTGAAAATGACGAACTTTCCATACAAATGTTGATCACTTATTTTACGCTCTTATTATTTATTTTGAAAAACGCTGATACACATATTCATTAATTTCTTAAAAGACTGAAGTTTATGAAATTTAGTTCATGTAGCTCTGAAAATGACGGTCTCTCATACAAACTTCTATCCCTTATTTTACCCCTTTAGTAGCAACATTCCCAAAAACCCTTTCTTAGTGGATGCTTACATCATATTTAAAATTTAAAATTTTAAGTTTATACGTCTAGCGGTTTAGGCTCTGCACTGATGAATCAGTCAGTCAGTCGGGACAAGTAATTATATATGTATAGATACATTCTTTCATTCGGTCTTCAGATCATGTGCGCGCCTCCGATTCACACTTGGCCGTTTCATTGTATAACTGCGTCACCGTCTCATGACACGCTTCGCTAGTTTATTGGCTGTGTTTACATTTGTAACTTTTCAAACATTTGTTTTACTACTACAACGGTAGCTTGTATAAGTAATATTTATTTCAAGGTGGTATATGGTTGGATTTCCATTCGACCAGTGAACCAATTCTCATAATAACCGCTTTTGTTTTGTTTTGTTTTTTTTTTAAAAGACAACTCCCGCACTAGGGAACAAGCCCTGTATCGCGGGGGACTTTACAAACATACAACTAACGAACATAGAGTACACCCAGACTCAGAACAACTATTTTTGAATCACAATTTTTTTTTGTCGTGTGTGTGGATCGAACCCTCTCGATAACCTCGAGCACAGAGGCTTCATGTGGGTGTCGTAGAAGGTGACTAGGGATAGGGCTGTCCTTTAAATATCTGTGGCTGTTCTTCATCCGACCCGCCCGTTTGACCCCAATAGGATCGCCCCCTAAACCATAGTTGGCGAAATGTGGATGTATACACCTCTGCCTTCATGGATTTACAGACGTTTGTATATGTATGTATGTAAAATTCAATTCTATAGAATATTCATCTCTCAAATATTGAAACTATTATCATAACACAATTTTTAAGATAGGGCATTGATAACGTGAATGTTTTTCAATATTTGGGAGTTTGAGATTAGATCGAGACTGCAATTTGAACAGATTTTTATTGAGAGAATTGAACCTCAGAAATTTATTCAATTTGCAAGTTGCATTTTTGTCTAGTTACACTTACATGAAACGTATACATACATTACTCGCTTTTTCGAGCTTGGGATTTGCTCTTTTGCTCCTCCTTTTATTTGTTTGCTTTGGTTTTTAACCCCCGACGCAAAAACGACGGGGTTTTTATTGACGTGTCTGAGAGTGTGTCTGTCTTTATGGAATCTACTTCCATCTGACCTTCCAACTACAAAAGGAAAGCTGCATCTTTCATCAATCAGCAGGTGTACCAGCTTGCGAATGAGAATATTTGTTTCAGAATTGGATTCCTTCTTTTTTCTTTTTTATAAAGGACACGTCAATTTGACTTTCCCTCGCCTGATGGTAGGCTAAAGGCAAAGTCTCGGAAAGAGGGTCACTATCGTAAACATGTACCATGTTAACAGTAATGGCACTCAGCTTGACGGCCTCATCAGATGCCTTTTTACGCCCCGCTTAGAGGACCCAGAATTCGGATTCTTTTGTTCTAAACATTTTGTCTAATGTTACACACAGAAGGCATAAATATAATAAATGTTATACCTACTAAGTTGTTTGCTGACTACTCACATCTCCAAGGTCATGCACCAGACACTGGTAGAACAAGTAAGAAACTACTTTCTAGTGGTAATGGTACACTTATTAGCGCCTTTCTCTCTAGTTTTGCGCTTATACTTATTATATTTAGATTCCTAGTTACTGTGGTCAAGTCAAGTGGGGTTTGTGGTGTGTAATGGTAACCGAGTATTTAACACATTACAAGGCTTGTATTTGCAGAGCAAGCCGGCAGGAATCGTGTTGTATGGACCTCTCGCTACTGGTCAGCACATAGGGTATTCCAGGCTTTTTATCCCGGGAAGGAACCTGGAATCGAGGGAACAGGATCAGTCTTTCCCGCGTGCAAAACAGCAGGCTACAACTAGTCATATCTTTAGGTCAGTTGCAAGTAGTAAATACCTGTAGTAGATACCTGTTGTAGGTACCTTTAACAGGCAGGTGCAATATCCAATGTTTCACAACGTAATGTATTCACGAACCGGTGCCCTGCGAATTGCGAACGGTGCGTTTCCGAACTGGCACTTCCTTTCATTTCTGTTGCAACACTTGGTATTTACGCGGTAAAATATAGTTAAACTGTTCTTGACTGGTTGCAGTTGCTATGCTGATGAAAAATGTTATGTATAAGGTAGATTAGATTTGGTATAAGGGTAGATTAGACCTTGAGAAAGGACATAGGTTATGTTTGGTCGCGATAACCGACATCCACACGGGCGGAGCCGTGGGCAAAAGCTAGTTCATAAGTACATACTTACATATAATCACGCCTTTAGCACCGGAGGGTTAGTCAGAGGTGAATTAACACCCACATTTCACCAATTATTCTAGTCGGTCACATGTATTAAGGGGTGAGCCTATTGCGATAATATTCCGGGTACTCTTGTTGACTCGAGCTAATATCTGAGGCTGAGTCTGGGTTCTATATATCTGTCTGATGTTAAACAGCCCTATCCCTTAGTCGCCTTGTACGACACGTTAAGGGCGACGGTGGATCCATCTACCAACTTTCTTACGAACTGTTGGAACCAATGAATGATTTTTCAAAAATTTTTAAACATAGATTTTTGATGACTCCGCTGAATATAAAGACGGATATAAAGAGAAGGGAAATTTGAAGTTATTCAGGTGTGGTTCAATAGTTCAGTTGGAAGAGCATTACCCCTGTAAGGGAAAGGTCGTGGGTTCAAGTTCCCGATGTATTTCAAATTTAAAAGTTAGCATAATAAAAGCTATAAAAAAATCATTCAAATAAATACGTTTTAGGGCTATAGATACCTTTATTACTTGGTAACTTTATTATCAACATCATACCACTATTATTATAGAATAAATATTAATGATTTTATATCACTTAAATACTTGCGCAGGCGCTGCTACCAAATAAATAGCAACGGATGTAGTGGCATAGAATAGATAGAATGAAATAGTAAAATCTTTTTATGGATACTAATTCTTGGACATTTTATTATATTGTTTAAGAACAAGTGTAAAGAATTTCGTAGAATTCTAACCCAGTTCTCGAAACTAATCGTTTCAGTGACTATGCCGCACCATTAAGACCTGGAACTCCCTGTCAGCTCACGTTTTTCCTTCTTCCTACAGTCCCGGGTCCTTTAAACGGGGCGTGAAAAGAGCGCCTCCACTGTTCACATGGTATGTTTACGATGGTGACCCTCTTTCAGAGACTTTAGCTTACCAAAAGGCGAGGTGAAGTCAAATTGACGTGTCCTTATAAAAAAATAAACAATTGTGAACTGAAAACCTAATCCGGGGATTTTTTTTTTTTTATCGTGCGAAAAATCCCCACGGATACCATCCCCACGGAGCCGGTGGAGGCGGTTATGTCGGACTCGAACCGACTAAAACGCACGCCGTCTTGGGTCCTTGACTGCCGGAGGTGAGATTGCAATCCGGGGATAAAAATAGCCTATATGCTATAAGATGTCTACTCTAGTCTATAATCTGTACATAAATACATATACTCACGCCCATAAATACCCTAAGGGGTAGGCAGAGGTGTATTGACACCTATCGGTCGCACTTAATAAGGGGCGAGCCTATGGTCGTCTAGCGGATACTTGGTCTTGGGGACACTTTACTGTCGGATGGAGAACAGCCCTATCCCTTAGTCGCCTTTTACGACACCCACAGGAGGAGATGGGGTGGTCCTATTCTACTCCAACGGGAGAGATCCGGTTCTTAGCATTCCATGGATTCACCGTGCGGTCGCCGGGTCCATGGCGTGGTACAGAGAGGAACACTGCGACGGCGCCTGGGACTTGCGACCCAGGTGTAGGTTTAGGGTGGCCACCTTGTGATGCATCAGCGCTCACCTCCACCGTCAGTCGTGTTCCCCCCTCTACCTATCCAAATTTGGTAAGATCCTATCAACGCCGTTTTAGATATTCGTTTGAGTAAAGAGCTTACTGAAGCTCTTGGCAATCCGAGGTCTTTAAATAAGTTATACAGGGATTTAGCTGGAATTCCCCTTGCTCCCACTTCCACGGCGTAGAGTTTAACCACATAGCCATTTTTGGTTAACTCGTTGGTCAAGTCAAAGTATTTGTTTATTTTTATAGCGTGGTCTTTAGGTATGTTAGTTTCCCACGGTACTGTGAGTTCTACTAGTACTGCACGCTTTTGCTGTTTTGAAAATAGGAATATATCGGGTCTGGATGACGAGGCACAAACATCCTCCGGTATTTTATAGTGTTTCTCATACGAATCTGCGAGTAATGTCCAATCAGCGGCTGCTATCAAAATTGAGTACGGCTTTTGATTTGTCTTTTTTGAGCAGCCTTCCTTTACAAACGCGACGTCATTTCTTTGGTTTGTGGTTAAACCCTTTTTCGCTCTAGCTACCGCCAAACTTACCGCCTCACGTACGATTTCTAATACCTTATCATGTCGGCGCGAGTAATGACCCCGGTCTAATAGCGTCCTACAACCCACCAGTAGGTGCCTAGCAGTACCAATTGCTTCACCACATGAGTTACATGTTTTATCTGTGGCTTTTCCCCATCTGACAAGATTGCTTTGGTCGGGGAGGGTCAACTGGAATGCATTGAGATAGAATTTAAGGAGAGCCGGTGACCAGTCGTATATTAAGGTACGCCATTTTAAGGCTATGGGAATACAAAATTCACCTAGTGTTAACCATTCGTTTTGTATTTCTAGGTTCATTGCGTGCACTTTGTAGGTATTATTTTCATCTACTTGAAGAAAAGATTTTGTTATGTCTTTGTCTGACTGCCTCCTAGTATTACCCAAACCTACCCTACCAGTCTGCGAGCCTATCATGAATTTTTTATGGAATTGGAGGCGCGACTCGAGCTCTTTAGTACTTTGGTCTTTTGGAAGAGCTTGCACGATTTCGTCTTTTGATTTCGCTAGGACGTGCATTTTGGTTACTCTTAGATGTTTATATAGTTCCGATGGTTTCTTGAACGTCATTCCAAAGTTATTTGGGGCTCTATATAATGTCGATGGGTCTGCCGACTGGGCTAGCCCCAGCCACGACTTCAATGTCTTCGTAACATTCGCATCTAGTTTTTTGAGAAGGCTCTGGCTTATATCATAAACAAGAAACGGCCAGTTAAGACGCGAGGTTAAATAGTTGTCGTAAATCCACGCTTTTTTGACATTACTTAGTGGCTGCTGGTCTACCTTTTGTATATCGATAATGAAGTTATTAATTACTTCTTCTAAAGCTGGAGTGCAACCTCTGTTATCTATTTGTCTTCCGAGAAATTTAAAAGGCACGGTTTCGGATATAGTCGAAACGTTTTCCCCGCCTATACTAAGCCCTGGATCATATGAGGTATATCTGGTACCCCGCCTACCCAGACATAGACAATAGCATTTGCTAGGTTTTGTTTTCATTCCTTCTGTCCATGTACAGAATTCATCCACTTTACGCAACAGGTCTTGGCACTGCTTTGGGCTGCGAGTAAGTATTGCGAGATCATCTGCAAATGCGAGGATGGATTCCGTGTATTTACCGTTTAGTTTAAACCGATAGCCCCACTTTCTCTCACGTATAATCTATCCCCGTACTAAATTTTAACCAGATTTGTTTAGAAACATCTACCCAAACTAGTAAAACTGCGGCTCCGCCCGCGTGGATGTCGGTTATCGCGACCAAACATAGCCTTTGTCCCTTCTCATGGTCTAATCTACCCCTACACCAATTTTCAGTAGTTTAGGCGTGAAAGCGTAACATATAGACAGACAGACAGACAGACAGAGTTACTTTCGCATTTATAATATTAGTATGGATTAGTAAACTAGCTGACCCGGCGAACTTCGTACCGCCAATTTTTTTCCGCCCGCGTGGCGTCCGATCCTGTTCCCGTTGCACCCGCATACATATAAACCTTCTTCTTGAATTACTCTATCTATTAAAAGAAACCGCATCAAAATCTGTAGCGTAGTTTTGAAGATATAAGCATACATAGGGACATTGAGACGCGGAAAGCGACTTTGCTTTATACTATGTAGTGATTGACTAGTAACGCCCCACGATTTCACCCGCTGTTCCTTTTTTCGGGTCAAGAAGAACATAAGTACGTTTATTCAATTTTTAATAAAGGTAATGCAGATAATAAAATAATGTCTGATAATATAAAAAATCAATGTTTACTTGTTAGTATTTTACACACGTGTAACTTACGGATCATCCGGATGTAATAACAATAAACATGGTTAACTTATAGTTCACAATTCAGAGAATGTGGGTATACTCGTAATAACCATAATACAGTAATTTTACATGACAGCCTCTGTGGCGTGGCGGTAGTGAACGCGGCCGCTACTCAGGAGGCGCGGGTTCGATCCCCGCTCAATGCAAATATTTGTATGCATGAATATGTATATTTGCATTGGTCTGGGTGTTTTGTGTGTATGTAGAACATGTATGTATTTACAAAAAAAAGTACCTATATCCGCATTCTAGGTTCCATAACAACACAAGCTAGGTCAAGCTATGCTTACCATGGGTCTAGATAGCGTTGTGTGGAATGTTGTGGAATATTGGCGCCTCCACTCGAGTGGATGTCGGTTGTCTAAATCTTTGGTCGTATCTACGGTTCTTCTGAACTGGTTGCGATCAGATATACAGGGTGTATTTTTGAAACGGGGCAGTAAAGACCGTTTTAGTTACAGTAAAATGTTCTTAGGAGATCTTTCCTAACTTTTTGAGATATTTTGAACTGCATTCATAGATTTTGAAAAAATAGTACAGTCGGTAAAAAATGCTAAAATTCCAAAAAAAGATTTTTGGTGCCCATTGATTCTATTTCTTGTGGGGATCAAAAGGCTGTATAGGACCATTTTGAGTACTAAGAAAGACAGAAATCACCAAAACCGTTTTCCATACATTTCAGCAATAAAATCAAACTTCTTCATTGATTAAATTTCTTTGTTTAGGGTAGGAACTGGGCATGATTGGCTAAAAAGTAAATTAAATAGTTTTTACCCACAAATTTCAAGTTTGATGCGAATATCTTTCATTCTTAGTATTGAGTGATCAGTCGATGTGTTAGGCCTACGTTACATTTTGACTTGGGTATTTTTTGTGTACATAAATCGGCTGTGTCTAATAAAAGAACCCAATAACAGTGTGCTTACCTAGAATTAAACCCAGGACTTCCCGATCGCAAACAAATAAGCTCAAACTTATGGCTGTCAAATTATTTCGTTGTAGTATCACTGAATACTATAGAAGGTTAACTGCAATCCTAGTTGCGCCAGCCGCTTATTGCTATTTACTTTTTAGCTTGATTAAATATCTTGGACCTAAATCGCAAGATATAAAAGGCCCTGGGCGCGCAGATTGTTTTGTAATCCAAACTAATATAATAAATGCGAAAGTATCGTCTATCTGTCTGTCTGTATGTTACGCTTTTACGCCTTAACCACTGAACAGATTTTGATGAAATTTGATATAGGGGTAGATTAGATCTTGAGAAAGGACATAGGCTATGTTTGGTCGCGATAACCGACATCCACACGGGCGGAGCCGCGGGCAAAGGGTAGTAATCTATACCTGCTTGGTGAATTTGAGCTCGTCCACCGCAGCTGCACCCCATGCTATATTCAAAATACATACAAGATTCAAAATACAAAAATATTTTATTCTGCGTATTAAATCGGAACTTACAAAACGTCAACATAAAGTAAATATTAAATACTAACTAATACTAGTAAATGGACCACCGGTTCGAAACGCGGCCCAGACCTGAGAAGACTCCGGCAAGAAACTCAGCTGGCATTTTTTTTTGGTCTATTTACAAAACATTTACTTACTTCGCCTAAAACTTAGGCCTCTTCCGTTCTCTACCCACAAAACTCGACCAAAAACAAAACACAAGCTTTTTTTTCCAATCTCTAGCCACAGGTCCTTCCACATTCTACCCACGAAAATAAATTTCATTATTTTTTCCTTATTTTACCTAAAACATATTTCGATCTCAACCCTCTGTCATTTACCATCAACTTATAACTACATATATAGGTACAGACAGAAAATAACTTCGGTTAATAGAAAACTTCAACATATAAAATATTAGCTATTGCCCGCAGCTCCACTCGCATGCTAACGTTTGCCCTTGCCCTTCTCTCGCAGGAAGCTGTATGTGGGATAAAATATGCTGTGCAGGACTCCTTCCATCCCCTACATGAAACTTTAGTTAAAAAAAGTCATACATATAATCACGCCTTTATCCCCAGGAGGGTTGGGCAGAGGTGAATCACCAAATCAAAATCATAACGCTAGACCGATACTATAAATATGATACGCGCGGCATAGTAATGTGGTACATTGGGGGTATGTAGTTACATAATGTTCTATGGTCTAGATAGAAACATAATATGCTGCGCGTATAGAGCACATTTTGAGCACACTTTAGGTCCAATTACATGAGTCAAGCTATCCAAGGTATATTCGAATGCGCTTCTAACATTATCCTATATTTATTCAATTTCAGCGCAACATAATGTCCTTTTCCATTCATCTCTTGTTGCAGTCATCTCAACATTCACTCCCATTCTTTTTTTCTATAAAATGCGCAAGATCCCCACGGATAACCCCACCCTCCGACGAATTAGTCCCACCCTCCCCTTTCCTTCACAGGACGACACGTGCAGGGCTAAGATGCCATCCATTTACGGTGCAGAGTATACCTGCTAGAACCAAGCGTTTCAGTGACTCATTCCTATGCCGCACCACTAAGACCTGGAACTCCCTGCCAGCTCACGTGTTTCCTTCTTCCTACAGTCCCGGGTCCTTTAAGCGGGGCGTGAAAAGGCATCTAATGAGGCCGTCAAGCTGAGTGCCACCACTGTTAACATGGTAAATGTTTGCGATGGTGACCCTCTTTCCGAGACTTTGCCTTTAGCTTAAAATCAGGCGAGGTGAAGTCAAATTGACGTGTCGTGTATAAAAAAAAAAAAGGATACTATTTAGTGATAGTTGCGGGATGCCATATAGTTGGGGACTCCGTGGAGATAACTATGTCAAAGACAACCTCACCTTCGGCCTAGTACAACGACCCTTAGACGGCGTACGTTTTAGTCGGTTCGAGTCCGACGTAATCTTCCCCTCCGGCTCCGGCGGGGGAGGTATCCGAAGGGAATTACGCACGAATAAAAAAAAAGGCTGGTTCCCCGTGGAGTAGAATAGGGTCATCCCATCTGGATATTTATAGGCATATATAGTTTGTAAATAATAGTCTGAACTAACATGATGTAAGTTGACAAGTATTTCTCAAGTACCTCATTCAAATATTTGAGCACGAAAGCCTAGAAATCTAGGCACCACATAAGTACTAAGTCAATAGGTACTATTCTTAACTTTAGCACTTTGACTGACTCTTGCAACATTGTGTTAACTTATAAAATATCACACTTACTTGCTTTCACTTGACTTTGACTACATGTCAGCTTTTTTTTTTTTTTTTTAAACCCCCACGGTAACACCCAGAAGCCTATGGATGGGAGCCCCGGGTAAGCCCTCGGAAGGATGTCCCAGGACTCCCATCAGACCTACGGCTACAATTGCGGCCTCGTCTTGGGGATGGTTCGGGTGCTATCCCGCGTCTATGGGGGGTTTTCGGGTGTTATTCCGCTTCTTAGGGGGGGGGGGGGGGTGAATCCCTCACTTCACGCTGCCGTCATGGGCCTGCTTCTGTAAAGAAGGTGAGCAGCCAACTCACCGTCCTCAGGCCCCCGGTCAGACTACATGTCCGCTTGTAATCGGCTCAACCGATTTTGATAAATGACACGTCATTAGATTAGTTTTTATAACGCACTGTCGTGGGGTCCCAAATCAATATCAATTAACGTTTTTATTTACTATAGGACACGTCAATTTGACTTCACCTCGTCTGATATTAAGCTTAAGGCAAAGTCTCGGAATGAGGGTCACCATCGCAAACATGTACCATGTTAACAGTGGTGGCACTCAGCTTGACGGCCTCATTAGATGCCTTTTCACGCCCCGCTTAAAGGACCCGGGACTGTAGGAAGAAGGAAACGTAACCGTTGGCAGGCAGTAGTGGCAGTAAAACTGAAGATTGGTTTTCCTCTTTTGCAAGCTGTTGTTGTATTAAATTATTGTAGTTATTACAATATAGGGAGATGACGAATGGTGCTTCTCACGTCATCTGCGAGCCCAAGCTTCTCAGGGTTAGCTAAAATAAATAATAATAAATAAAATAAATAAATAAATATTCCACAACATTCTACACAACGCTATCTAGACCCATGGTAAGCTATTATAGCTTGTGTTATGGAATCTAGAATGCGGATAAACATACTTATATACTTTTTTTTGTAAATACATACATATTATACATAGAAACACAGGCAATAAACCAAATAACAGAGAAGTAGAAAAAAACGCACCTCGGGTATCAAAGTGTAATCTTTTGTTGCAATCGGGATTGGCGTTCGGATGAAGAGAGCAATACCTTGGAGTTACCTTCGAAAGTATCGTCAAAGGCATAAGCACTCCAGTCAAGAAGCTCGGAACATATATCTTGTATCTAAAATGTGCTCTGTCTAAATATATATAACTCAAAGGTCAACGCACAGCCCAAACCACTGGACGGATCAGGCTGAAATTTGGCATGCAGGTAGATGTTATGACGTAGGCATCCGCTAAGAAAGGATTTTTGGAAATTCTGCTACTAAAGGGTAAAACAAAGGATGGAAGTTTGTATTAAAGTCCGTCATTTACAGAGCTAGATGCACAAAATTTCATAAATCTGTGTCTTTAAAAAAATAAATGAACTCGTGTACCAGCGTTTTTCAAAATTTTACTACTAATAGGGTAAAATAGGTGATACACTTTCGTATGGAAAGTTCGTCATTTTCAAAGTTAGAAGCATGATGCAACGTACACCTACGTCTTTTGAAAAATGTAGGTATTGTCGCCGACATCCATGCGGGCGAAGCCGCGAGCGAAAGCTAGTGCTCTATACGTATAGTACAGGTTTCTTGGATGTCTTTTGAGCATAGCACGGGGTACCACAGCGATGGACGAGCTCAAATTCACCAAACATAGATTGTTACCAAACAATCCGCGCGCGCCAGGGCCTCGTTCGTCTCTCCATTTAGGTCCAAGATACGTGTTCCACGGTATACCTACGTTTTAATATCCTATTCACTATCTGTCACTCACATCGCGTTCTAATAACGAACTACACAATAATTAGATAAGACAGCGTTAACTACGATTGATGAATCTTTTGTTAAAACAAATTTCTATATCGACGAATTACCTAATAATATAAATTCATTTTATATCTTTTACGGCAGTATTATGTACCGTCGGCAAAACAGATACACCTTTCTTTTCATATAAACATGTTTCAATATTTTCAGTGATCACTATCAGTCGGGTTTTTTATTTTTGATAAATATTTTTTTATTCAACAGTCTATGTTTACGTAGGTCTGTCCGTTGGTAGATCTGGCGACCCAGTTTCCGGCAGTGATTAATGAACTGGTAACCTTAGATATCCACATTTGTACTCAATTAAGTGCATATGAACTTATTGTTTATAACTCAACTACAGACCTCGATCTTAAGCGTGTGCAACAAGTGTTGTCAACTTTACAATCACATTACGATGCGTCCTGAATTAAGAGTTCTAGTAAACTCGGTAAAGAAATCTCAGAAATAAACTTATAAATCATTAAAAAAAATATTAATATGAGACAAAAATGTTATCCATATCCATACTAATCCATACTAACATTATAAATGCGAAAGTAACTCTGTCTGTCTGTCTGTATGTTACGCTTTCACGCCTCAACCACTGAACCGATTTTGATGAAATTTGGTATAGGGGTAGATTAGGACATGAGAAAGGACAAAGGCTATGTTTGGTCGCGATAACCGATATCCACGCGGGCGGAGCCGCGGGCAAAAGCTAGTTATGTTATAAAAATGTAGGTTGATATGAATAGATAATATAAAACTGCTCTTCTCTATTCGGTAACTTATGTAAATATTATGGTTGCCAATGTACTATATAGTCTAGAAAATGGCAACCCTTCGGCCAGATTGGAAACCAAGGTCGGGAAGCCTGTTTCCATAACAGATAACAATGAGAAAAACTTGCAATGTTTTGGACAACACCGAAATATTAGGTAGACATTAGATACCTACCAGATAAACATACATGGATCCCTTTTTTTATAAAATGCAGACTATTTTTTTTACATAGTACGCTTCAATTTGACTTTACCTCGCATGATGGTAAGCTAAAGGCAAGTATATACATAGAAACTTGTAGATAATTTTTTGCCGTCTGAACGATGACTTTAGATTTTCTTTATTAAAATGTGTCTGTAATAATTACATAATAATAGATGTGTTTTTGTTACCATTGTAAATCTACACTTGCACAAAAAAAAATACTATTTGTCATCGTAAAAAAAAAGGTACCGAGACTAACGCAACGAATATGATAATGACCACGAATGTTCTTTGATCATCCTCTGATTTCCTTACTGTTGGGCTCAGCTTTCAGTATAACTACAAGACGACCGAATTTTGATATTTTCCAGGAAGCGACTGGCCTCCACAAACCAGTGACGGTATCGAAGTTCTGTAGTTAGACCATGCTTTCGGAATTTTTATTGTTGCAAGTACCCGTGACCCATGACAAACACAGATGTTTGTATGACATCCGCAACTGACAATCTTGAATGCTTATCGTCCTAGCTATGCATTTATATCTTTTACTAGCTTTTGCCTGCGGTTATATCGACAAGAAAAATCTCAAAAGACGTCGATGCACGAAGTTTCATGCTTCTAACTTAGAAAATGACGAACTTTCCATACACACGTTTATCACCTATTTTACCCTCTTAGTAGCTAAATTTTTAAAAACGCTGATACACGTGTCATTTATTTCTTAAAAGATACAGGTTTATGAAATTTAGTGCATCTAGCTCTGAAAATGAAGGACTTTCATACAAACTTCCATTCCTTGGACGGACTTTCATACAAACTTTCGTTCCCTTTTAGTAACAGAATTTCCAAAAATCCTTTTGATATTACATCATAAAATGCAATTACTGTCAAAATTTCAAGTTTGAAGGTCCAGCGGTTTAGGCTCTGCGTTGATAAATGAGTCAGCCAGTCAGTCGGGACAAATAATATTTTATGAATAGATTTTAATATTACAAATAGATACTTAAACTTTATTTATTAGTAGATATAACATACAGAACGTATCAAGGAGTAAAGAAACATTGTTGTAACTGCCCGTAATTATTTAAATGAACTATTGATGAGGCTCCATTACTGAACACTTATTATTCTACAAAACTTCCGAGTACTGACGTAACTTCTTTGTTTCAGATACAACACCGGCACACGTAAACCCAAGTAAGTACTTATTCCATTATAGCTGTCGGTTACCTCACTAAACACTTGTAAACCCAAGTAAGTACCTACTTATCCCATTGCAGCTGTCGGTTACAGCTACAGTGCTAACCACGCGTAAAGCCAAGGCATAAGTTCTGTTGTATAATAAATGAAAAACTTTTAGCCTTTGGATTATGTTTCTTTGATGTTTTATTTTTAAATAACTATCGCCAGAAATTTTTCGAGTCATTGTGGTGAAAGATTGGTCAGCCTAGACCCTGCGTTACCGGGTCTAGCTGCTTCCTGCGGCGCGGGGAGGCTCCTTCTTGCAGTATTGATGTCATATAAGTCTAATTTATGACATTTTCCAACATTCTTCAGGACTAGGTTAAGGCTTATTAAGATTAAGATAGACTTGTTACCTCAATAAACACCCGAAAAATAAATCTATAATGGCTAAATCATTCGATCTTGCCGACCAGTACAAATTAACAAAACGTGAAATTAGGTGGACCGGCAATACAATCATCTAATCAAATCGGAGTAAAGAGATTCATATCTTCTTGACGTGTACTTTGTTTATTGGAATAAAACCACTTTTTGCGGATTCTATCGCGATATATTTGCTATTATTTACTTTTAAACCGACGTTTCGGCTGCTTCTCAGCAGCCATGATCGCGGTGTGACTCATGATGGTAGTTGTCACATAGTTTGAAGTATAAGTTATTTCAAAATACCCGAATCATGGTGAATTATTGGTGTTCCTATGTGATAAATCGCGGTAGAATCCGTAAAAAGTGGTTTTATTCCAATGAGTGACATTCGCGTAAACATTAGAAAATACCGTATATTTTGTTTACTTGCTTCTTGACAAATATCAAAGCAGAATGAAGAAATTATAGCATATTTCGATAGGGTGACCTTTTGCGCCACCTTTTACTTACACCATTGTTTATAACTGGCCGTTACCACACTAATCAAATGTAAACCAATGTAAGTACTTACCCCGTTGTAGTAGTCGGTTACCTCACTAACCAATTTTGTCTTCCTCTATTGTAAACACGAGCTTGAGGCAAACATGCATAGTTTATACAAAATCTACTTACCGTTTCAAACAATGGATTTCGTATAATAATCATCTACTTATTCCTATTATCTCCTGGTACTTAGTTCTTGAGGTTCTTCCAGGAATTAGCTGTTCGGCACTTATTTCTTTGTTACTTTCACACTTGACTATCAAACTGAAAAATATGAATACTGGAATGATTTTTTAACACATTAAGGCCCGTATTCTAGAATGACACTCAGCCTGAATCGCGATTTATCTGAGGACAGATTGTATAGACAGATTGATAGTTTGACATATGGCCTATACAATCTGTCCTCAGATAAATCGCGATTCAGGCTGAGTGTCATTCTAGAATACGGGCCTGAGTATGCTAACTATACAAATCGAATAGATACACCAGGAAAAAGTAAATCGCTCGGGTGGGACTCGAATCTGCGATCTTTCTCTTACAGGGGGCATGCTTTAACCACACCGTTGGTGATCTTATGACTCTCAAAAATACGGATAGCACGGAATTAAACCACATTACATTCAGTATTCTAGTGTATACCTCTTTCGCGGGTTCGAGTCCTGCACGAGCGATTCACTGTTTCCTGAATGTATTCGATTTACATGAATACTTTTGTCCATCTAACACACAAATTTTTCGTAATTTTTCTGGGCTTTCAGGCTTAATGGAGTCATTAAAAGTATCGTCCGTACATGGGTAAATAATTTGTCCCCATTTGTGACCACAATGGCAGTAAATTGTACAACCAATATTAACTATGCAGAGTTCTTTGAACAGCCCATTAGAGTAACTCGCCAAACCCTGTTCTATTGTAAGGGACACATTAAAATTGATGGATATCATATAGCGTGCCCTTCCCTTTGTAGGGTTCCGTAGCCGAAGAGTAACTAATGGAACTGTATCACTTGGCTTTTTTTATCGTGCGATAAATCCCCACGGATACCACCCCCACGGAGCCGGTGGAGGTGGTTATGTCGGACCGGCTAAAACGCTCGCCGTCTTGGGTCCTTGGTTGCCGGAGGTGAGATTGCCAAAAGCATATCTCTCGCACCCCGGCAGACCCAGGACCATCTCTTTCGAGATGGCCCTCTTCGGGTTGTGGGAACCACAGTGTCCCCATCTAGCCGCGGTTACGGGGAGGCGCACTTTGCCGCCGCTATTACGGCGTGCCCTGTATAACTTAGGCTGGATTTCACCATCCATCCATCTATATACTCACATCTGTAAATCGTCGAAGGGGTAGGCACCCATGTTGCGCCAATTATAATTCTCGGTCCCACGACGTAATAGAGGGCGAGCCTATATTCGTCTAGCGGGCCCTTTGTCTTGGACTGTATGTTTACTGTCGGATGGAAAACAGCCCTATCCCTTAGTCGCCCTTTACGACACCCACAGGAAGAACTAGGGTCCTATTCTACTCCACTGGGAACCAACACGGCGTATTTTAACAATGAAAATAAAATACTCGTTTGGTCTGATTGAAACTGCGTTAGCATATTTCACTCAATCGTCATATGAGGTCTCATCAAGAATTTTGGGGCCTAAGCCATCCTCATCTGCAAGCTAGTGTATCTGTTGATTGATGGGCAATGCTGATGCAGGTATACCATTCGGTGTTGGAGGGGTCAGTGGTCTTTCCTATAACTGCTAAAACAGACCAGGTCATGAATTGGAAAAGTAGAAGAGTTGTCCTTGGGTTTAAGAAACTTTGGGTGCAATCGAGATTCACCCTAGGATGGCAAATACGGTGCAGAATATCCCATCAACATCCAAGCGTTTCGGTGAATCATTCCTATACCGCACCATTATGACCTGGAAGTCCCTGCCAACTCACGTGTTTCCTCCTTCCTACAGTCCTGGGTCCTTTAAGCGGGGCGTGAAAAGGCATCTGATGAGGCCATCAAGCCGAATGCCACCATTGTTAACATGTTTATAATTATGACCCTCTTTCCGAACTAAAGAGCTTACCATCAGGCGAGGTGAAGTCAAATTGACCTGTCCTTTTATATAGTTTTTTTTTACAATCCTTTCTCTATCTACATCTTCCTACAGTCCCTGGGACCTTTAAAAAGTGCGTGAAAAGGCATCAGCGGAAGCCACCATTTAAACTAATACTTAGTCTGGAATATTCTAACCTGATGTAACTACTCGTAGTAAATAGTGGCAAACCAGTTTGTGCTAAATGATGTAACAGTTTTTGTGAAATAGTTTTTTTTACTTATTTAATTCAATCAATGGCATCCAATTCAAGGGATAAACTTTAAAAACCTTCAATAAAATCCCCTTATTATTATATAAGTCGTATGTGATGGCCCACATAGCATTGCGCAATATCACACTATGTCAGTGTGCGCAGACGACCTGTGCCCGAGCAGACGAGCATAAATGCCTAGCTTTCGTTCCGGCTTTAGGGATGTCTACCTACGCACGTGATGTCGATAAAATAATATTATCTGACTATTTAGTGTTTATTGAAAGATTGATTACTTTCTAGCTAATAACTGATAAATGATAATAATATTATTTATTGATTATCATTGCTACGTTAGAGGTCGCGGATAACTGAGTGTAAATATTAATTTGTATATTTGAATATATAACAATTTGCATTGGTGTTTATTAAGATTATGTAAACATCACAGTAAAAATATAGCAAAGCAAAGTCGCTTATGCCTTGTGCCTTAGTGTATCACCTTAGTAGAGTTATTAAATATTCGATGGCAATTAATAATTACAAGCACAGGTTAAAACATTTTCTACACATTTGATATGTTATGACGGGGTTACCCTTATTTGACCGAAAAGAAATTGCCACTTCGCAAAATGCTTTCGCATAATTTCATTTGCCAAATTATTTCTTAGCAAATAATCTTTTCACAAATAATTGTACCGCAAACGATATGTATGGTTAGTGAACGTTTATACGATAACTTGTTTACCAACTAGTACTTTTACCAATTTTAATTTAGTCAAATGTTTCACTTGGAATAACACATATTACGCAAAATAAAATAAGGCTAATATGTTGTATTGCATATCGTCAATTTCTATTCAGTCAATTACTTTGTCAATGTCCGGTCAAGTTTTTCTGGTGGGTTATAAAGAAAAGTTCACGAAAGCTAATGCGGGATCCGCTCCGCTCTTTTAACCTAAACTATCCATGTCGGGGCGCGCAGTATTTTACTTGGAACCGTTTCAGAGATAAACCATCGAAATTGGTAATTAAATTGAAAACTGAAATAGAAGCATTTGACCGTACGTTTATTGTCTATAGATTGTTTGCTGTAATAAATCATTTTATTAAAGATCAACGAAATAAGACTAACGAAACAGGTGTATGAGGCGAGTGTGGATGGTACCGCCGGAAGGGAAAGACCAAGGCGCAAATGCTTGGACCAAATCGGGGAAGTGTTAGAAAAGGGGCAGGTCAGGAGTACCCTAAACCGACGAGCATGCATGAAGAATGTAATGAGAGTGAATGAAGCGAGAGTAGTATGTCAGGATCGCAGCAAATGGAGATCCGTGATCTCTGCCTACCCCTATGGGAAACAGGCGTGGTTTTATGTATGTATGTATTAAAGATCAAAATGCCATAATGATATTATCCATGGTAACATTCTGCCAAATAAAAATTTTTCAAAATGAAAAAGTACGTACTGAAATTATTCCAAACAGCATTGGTATAATAAAATGTGTCCAAAATGTGTTTGCGTAGTGAAATTTTGGCAAAACTGCAGACTCCCGTTTTGACGTCAGCGTTCTCACGTGTATTAAATTTGAAGCGATTTAATTCAGTTCATAAATCAAAGGTTTTATTTTACAGTTCATGTGAATTGATACGTAGCCAATTCTTTTTTTATCGCACTGGTTTTTATTGCGAGTAATAAACATATTGACACATTAAAACATTCATTATATCAGCGGTTCCGCGGATATAATGAATGTTTTAGTACTGTTTATTTTATTTTTTTACCACGTCAAATTTTGATTTCTCCTTACTATTTAGCGTCAGCCCGAAAAAAAAAAAATTAACTTGGAAATTAGAAATTTAATGAAATGTTAACTATTCCTATAACTCGTGCGAGTTAACATGGCACCTGGCTCAATCAAGTGACGTTTAAAGTACTGACGGCAAAAGAAATTTTGAATTTTTGAGAGCGCCATATTTTATTAGATAAATTTCTTAAATTCTTTAATATTGATTAAAATAATTAATAGATTTCTGATCGTAAGATTAAAAAATTAACAATATTCATGGCATGTTTTTCTTATAATAAGCTTGTGTTATACTTACATTGTTGTAAAGCTGAAAGTATAACGTGTTACAGGTTTATTTAATGAAATCACTGTTGGTGAAACTACTAGACATTTTTTATTTCTAAAAATGAAATTATTAATATAAATATATTGATGAAATGTTATCCCAATAAAATATTGTGATTGTTTATCTGTACAATTTTCACATCCTTGTATCGCACCCCTTATTATTAAACCAGGTTAAAGCTATTTTTATCGGAAAGGATATCGGAGATCACAGCAGTGACTAAACATGCCAAATTATAAAAGGACATAATAATTTTATTAGCGTCAGTTCCTTTAGTGGTAGTTTACTGCCTAAATTATGACAGTACACGTGCATACTAAGAGGGAAAAAGTCCTATTCATTATTTTTATAATAATATATTGATGGATTAGTTTAGTTTTTACTACGGTGATGATTACCGCCGTTGTAATAAGATTCTATATTGATAATGAGATTTATTGAAAGTGTGGATGCATGTTTGTTAGGTATTTAATCAAACCACATAACGGTAGAACGAATCTGGATTGAATTTGGCAGAGATGGAGAATTAAAAAATAACATAACATAACATAACAGAACATAGTAAATCTGTATGTTATAAAGTATTATGACGAAAACTCAATAAAATAAATCAATATAAATGTTCCAAATGTAACAATAACAAAACTCTACAAAATGTGATATTAAAAACTACGATATTAAAATGTACAACCGTCACTGTGATGCGGACGCTACTGCAGGACGAGAGCGGGGCATCGCGCGGAGAAGTGGGAGGAGGGTTGTTCGCAAGGCCAGGTGCCATGTTAACTCGCACGAGCTGTATCGATTTTGATTGCAAATAGTAGACGTAGAAAATGGTTTGATAGGACTCCACCGCGCCGTTGTCGTTGGCGCCACAAAGATGAAAGCATGGAAGAATGTAGAATGTCCAGGACGTGGTCCATGTAATTCAATTGGTCAGAGCATTCCCCCTGTACTGGAGACTTCGCGGGCCCGCGCTTTAAAATAATAAAGCTCAAATAAAGGTATGCGAGGTGTAAAACGGTTATGATACATAATTATTCAAAAATCGTTAGGTAATCGTTTTGACCGCCGCGGATACAGCCAAACTAGAAAAAGTAACCGCAGATAAGTCCTCGGTTACTGAACCATGTAAGTACATATTATATCGTAAAATATTCAGTTAATAAACATTTTTTATTTAATGGCTAACCTGTCTCTAATAAAAATATATTACCTGTTAAAAGTAAAAAGTATCGTCATTCGTTTTTTTGCTGACGTACGTCCATAGACACGTGTTTGTTTATTTTTTTATAAATAGTATCTAATCAAAACTAGAAACGTGATTTATCATTACAATTAAAGGATATAAGCGTACAGATATTATCACGTCATTCGCCTGTGTTTATACTCATCGCTTATGTAACTAGCTAGAATATTATTCCTATCTTAATAATAACATATTAAGTGTATAATATTCACATGTCATTCTTAGATTGTTTTCGAAAATCACTTTTAGAGGGAACATTGCCCATCGTCTTTTTGAGAGTCTGTCAATCTGTCCTCAAATAAATCGAGATTCAATACTGAGTACCTACCATTCTAGAATATACCTAACTATTAGTGCTATTAGGTAACCTGTGATAATAGGTGTTAGTGGTAGAAATAAACGAAAACTTGATATATAAAACTTTACGTGTCTCTCATTGGATTGCAATTCCTCTGTGCACTCCCGGGTTTACTGAAAGATAACTCACTCAACCTTGTGTAAGCTCGCTTATAAACACTCGACAAAGCAGATACGGTTGCACGTTTTCATAGAGATACGGTTGCACTTATTCATGTAAATTATATGAAAAAGTGCAACCGTATCTGCTTTGTCGACTGTATAAAGGTGAGCTTACACAAAGTTGAGTGACCATTTCGCTAATATGTTTTAATGCTATTTATGTGTAGAACAAAGAATAACATAAAATAAAACAATAATTAAAAGAGAAGTTATCTTGTTTACCTGTGTAATATAATGTCCTTGTACTATGTCCTTCGCATGACCTCTTTGAAGTATAAAAACTGAATAAAAACCAAATACTTGCCAGCAAAATATTTTAGACTTTTGATGTAATATTACGTCATAATCATCAGCATCTTATTATGATTCCTGGTTGAATCCGAGGCTTTCATCCCCTTACTTAGTCTCTATACCTGACCGTACCGTTAGAAAATCTGCGATAGCGTCTCGTACGTGTTGTCGATCAGCAGGTGTTGGCCTCGAAGGTCTTGATGAGTTCTCAAATTCACCTACGGCATTGAACCAAGGATCTCATGATAGTATAGTTGTACATACTTTTGCAGCTGATAAGCCGCTAAACCAGTGATAATATACTTCTAATATCCTGTTTTATAATAACATAATTAATACTGATAAATTAATACTCTGATTAAGATAACATTGATTTTAAAGTACATACTCTTTTTAAACTTGAACGACCTTTAGCGTCTAACATAGTTAGGGTCGAAGTAATCAAATGATTTCCCCATCAGGATTTTTTACTCTATAAAGAGGGCTACATACATACATACATACATATACTCACGTTTTTAAATCCCCGAAGGGGTAGACAGAGGTGTTTAAACACCCACGATTCCCCAACTATGTTTGATTTTCGTTCCCACGTAATACGGGGCGAGTCTATTGCCGTCTAGTGGGCACTTTGTCTCGGGCTGTATGTTTACTGTCGAATGGAGAACAGCCGATAGGGTCGCCTTCTACGACATCCATAGGCAGAGCTGGGTGGTCCTATTCTACTCCACCGGGAACCAGCCAGTAAATCCTTGAAGGAGAAGGCAAAGTGTATTAATATCTACATTTCGCCATCTATGATCTATTAGGGGGTGACCCTGCGAGCTTATTGCCGTAGCACTTTGTCGTGAGCTGTATGTTTACTGTCGGATGGAGAACAGCCCTATCCCTTATACACCTTCTGCGGCACCCACAGGAAGAGATGGGGTGACCCTATTGAACTCCATCGGACGCTAACACAGTTCACACCAACATTTGATATTACGTGTATGTTAACACAAATGTGTTTCCTTCCTCCTACAGTCCCGGGTACTATAAGCGAGGCGTGAAAAGGCATCTGATGAATCCGTCAAGCTGAGTGCCACCACTGTTAACATGGTACATGTTAACGAGGGTGACCCTCTTTCCGAGACTTTGCCTTTAGCTTACCATCAGGCAAGGTGAAGTCAAATTGACGGGTCCTTTATAAAAAAATATATTTTTAGATTATAATCTTATCACGCGGGTTTTAAAATATCGATACATCATCGCCTGCACATCCCTACTAGGCTACTGTCCTATAGTTACGAGTGTTATGACATGTCGTATGAAATACGTTTACTTTCATACGTTCACCTTTCAATATGGTTATTCACAATAAGTGAATTGCGATTTATACATCATACTGTATGGATGAAGTTATAACATAATTCCATTGAAAAACGACGATGTTCTAATTTGTCGTTCAAAATGATTTAATGTCTAGACACGAAATATAAAATTAATCTATAAGAAAATACAACTCCATTATTTGTTCTTTTCGAGATAGACTACTTCATCGAAAACACTAAATTTAAAAATGCATTACAAGTTTGTGATAATAAAATAAAACTATATAAATCGATAGGGATAACTGACTATAATACACAGGGCCAACATAACACACCAAATAGATTCTACTCGACGCAATATCAAAAACGACGTTGTCGTAGTAGGAGTATGAATGCAAGCTCACTCAAGACCTCATTAGTGGATTAAGGCAACTTTTGTTGATTTTCCCTTTTAGAGTATTAGATAATAATCATCATCCTTATACCCAGTTGCGTCCAAACTCCAAACCCCGAACTTTGCACTATAGAGCCCCAGGTTTTATATTTGATTGGTATGTCGGCTTTTTCGGCTGCAATTGCCGTCACCCTGAGAGAAAAGCTTGTACCAGGGCACGTGAGGTTGACTTAAGCCTCAAAGATATCAGTAAGGCTCTATACAGTAGCCGTATGAGTATTACATACATAATATGTATGCACACCTGTACTTCCCCGGAGAGGCCCCAGCATTTCGCTCACTATTATTTACGGTCCCACGTAAGTATTGAAGCCTGTTTCTTCCTTCCGAAACCTGCAAGCGGGCATTTTGTCATGGGCTGTATGTTTACTGTCGTATAGAGAATATCCCTTAGTCGCCCCACCCGGGAAGAGATGGAGTGGCCCTATTCAACAGATTCTTCTCCACTGGGAACCAACACAGCTTTAGTATTAGACAGCTTTTTTATCGATTTATCAACGGTTGCAACAGCAGACAAAAACGGATTGATAAACGCTGGACATTGTACTCAGATAATGATAACTAGTTTGTTCACACCGATATCTATTCACTGTGTTTTTTTTTCATCCAAAAGGAGCTCTGTTGAATGTATATTGCCCAATCATGATATTTAAGGGCAACACGAAACTCACCTGTTAGTAGGTTCACCGCAATGACGGACGAGCGTATGTCTTCCTCTCGGAATTGAGGGGTGAGGGTAGAGGTTTCCATAAAACCTGAAAGCCAAATTGTGGAAAGGAGGAGTGGGAGAGCGAATCTTGGACTCCAATGTGCTAACTTTGGATATAACCGGGCTTGGCTTCACTTCAATTTCCTAATTCGGGAATTAGTTCGGTTCTTAACCATTAATGGTTTCAAGGCCCGTATTCTAAAATGACACTCAGTCTGAATCACGTTTTATCTGAAGACAGATTGTATAGACAGATTTATAGTTTGACATATTATTGCCTGTACAATCTGTCCTCAGATAAATCGATATTCAGGCTGAGACTGACAGAGTTTCACTACCATGGATGTCGAAGCCCGTATAAAATGAGGAAGTAAAGGTGGACCCTGGATTCTGATTCTACCGGGATAGACGTGAAGATGAGTATCGGTTTAAGATGTATACAGTTCGGAAATGTTCTAAAAAATGTGTGAAGTATGTTTACCCTCGCTGTCGGCTCATAAAACAGACAGTTATGTATCATAGCGGTAAGGTCGTTCGATTCTAACATAAACACTGTTGACCTTTAACCGTTTTCAATCAAGAGATGAAACAAGAAGTATAATATTATTAATATTTTATACTGAATCTAACCTGCAAACAAGTGCACCTTCTGTTTGACAAGGCCTTCGCTATCTAACTCTCGGGTTTAGGAGGGCAAACGGCGGTCGCTCCCGTAAAAGTCAATCCAAATTCAATTTCATTCCTTCTTTCAGGAACCGTGACGCAATTTTTGTGCTTCTGAGCTCTTTTAGTACAGTCAGCGTCAGAACGACCTTGACTTTAAAGTCTCAAAATGCTCTTAATACCAAGGTAGTAAGAGTACAGTTTTGTATCAGTTTTATTGATTTAAATTGCACTCGTATTATCGTCCAAACTAATGATGCGTACCTAATATCAGAACAATGTCTTTGGGCGTTTTTCCACTAGCCCGGCACAGCGCCGGCAGAGCACAAAGGAGACTGAAATGATTACATACAATCTTGGGCCTAGTTGTAAGAAGATGAAAGTGGTGTCCATTAATAGCTTATATATTATCAACCTTTCACTGAAAATTCTGCGGATTTTGTCAATCTGAGAACAGAGATATTAGAGATTATGTAAAAGTGAGGTTATGTTAAAATCTTTAACTAACAGCTGATTCCTGAAGTGCAAAACGTGTTCTTTTGCATTAATAGTTATTATATTTACTAGAAAATGTTTGAAAAATCATATGAATGAACGTCAACGACTTCAAGCGATAGGTAGGTAACAGGTAAGGAGATAGGGAAAGGATGTCTAAAATAAAATAAAAAATCATTTAATATAATGTTTTATTCGCCTTCTGTTAAACACATTTTACATTTTAAACCTGCCAGGATGGTAGCTGGTTAGATGAGGTTATAGTTATTTACTTACAGACTGAGGTGCAAGCCGAATTGCCGAAACACTGATAGAATTGTTTCATGGTGTAAGGGCCGTCGGCCCAGTGTATTGCAGTGACCAGTGGATATCCCACAATTCACACAGTAATCCATAGTTTCAATAATATCCAATCCACAAGCCGGCGGTAAAAGCCAAGATAAACAATTCCAAGTCAAACGTGTGAGCGAACTTCGGTGTCCAAGGTGAAAGCAAGGGTCGTACAAGGTAGGCAGGGTCAGAATCCGTAAAATACAAAGCAGTTGTCGTAAAAAATTATAAATAATCGGGAAAGCACTCAAAACGCATCGGAAAACACGAAACGAGTGAGCAAACAAAAACAGTCAGCAACTGTCTAGTGTCAATATTAGTCAGCTGTCATGTCAGTGACATAGACTACAAATATAAGAGAGATTTGAATCTATATGAAATCGATAATCATTAATATTGGTTTTTCAGTAATTAATTGATATTTGATTTAATAATATGACTGTAATTATATGCACTATATTGCAAGTAAGTATATGTAGTGCATTTAATTACTTTGAGTTAATTATTTACTGCAAATGTTTTAGTGTAATCGATTACTCAATTGATAATCTCACAAAAACTATTTTCCCATATTTCTCCGCATCCAGATTGAGAATTGAGGTGATTTTTCATATTCTAAGATAGAAAAATATGACTAATTTTTTAGATCATATCTCAACTTATTACATTTGGGCCCATCATTTTCCATCTCCTTTTCATAAATTTTTACCGGCTTCAAAATGTATGAAAATGTTCGTCAAGATCGATCTGATGATGTCTGTGCTCTTGAGCTGGAACCATACATCTTGGATCTAAATCACAAATTATAAAAGGCCCCAGCACCTGCGGATTGTTTTGTAATAATCTATGCTCGTCCACCGCAGTAATACCTTCACTTAGTCATCATCCACATAAAGACGTTATTCCTGATTGCATCCGAGGCCACGGTGCCCTCGGAGCTCAGGGTCCGCCTTCCGGCACTTCCTCCTCCACTTAGCACGATCTTGGGCGTCCAAGGTAGTGAGACCGTTTTCACGCATGTCACCCTCCACGACGCCAAGCCAGCACTTCTTGGGCCTACCCCTTCTACCTGGACCGGGTGGGGGCGCCATTGCCAGGCATTTGTTACCCACGTAGCTGGGCGGTTTCCGCAAGACGTGGCCGCACCAGCGGAGGCGGCTCTCTTGCATTTTATCTGCGATGTCACGGACATGAAGGCTGCCGCGGTTGCGTGAGTTCCTCACGCGATCTTTACGCGTGACTCCACACATCCACCGCAGCATTTTCATCTCCGTGACACGCAGCATCTGCTTGTGTCGCTCCAACAGCGGCCACGCCTCACACACAGCCGTGTAAGAGGACAGGTCTAATGATCGTTTTATAGACCTGCCCCTTCAGCCTGACTGGCATTTTAGTGTCGCAAGTGACGCCAGTCATTTCCCGCCACTTAGCCCACGCGGCGGCAATACGTGCCTTGACGTCGTAGTCGATGTCACCAGAAACGTGAAGTACAGATCCCAGGTACTTAACCTGATCCGTGCGCTCGACCAAGTCATCGCCTATGCGAACGGGTGTGGGATCTGTTGAGTTTAACGCCAAGTACTCTGTCTTCGCCACATTTAGCTTCACTTTTTACACACACACACTTTACCTTCACTTAGTACTTTCACAAAAATTATTATTTGTACCAAAATAGGTCAAACTATCACAACACTTCGTGCATCTACCTTGGACATAAATATCTCTGCATCTCATCTGGTTGACTAGTAGAAAATGTCCATGGCATTAACTCCACACAATAAATGTACAAAACATTTATTTTGTACTAGCTGACCCGGCAATCTCCGTTTCGCCTTAGAAAGGGAAAAGGGCTGTTTTTAGGGTGTTCCCGGCAATTATTCGTTTTTTTTTCACCTTTTAAACCTTCCCTAGACCTCCACAAACATTTCAAGACCAAGATAAGATAAATCCGTTCAGCCGTTCTCGAGTTTTAGCGAGACTAACGAATAGCAATTGATTATACAGATTTGTGCAAAAAGTTTCAATAAAAAAACCCGACTACCGAAAAATCACGCTTTAAAAAGGTACAAACAAGAAAACATCAAGGATAGCCGTGATCGTATGCCACTTTTCCCTAGATTGTATTGTTTTCTTAGAGTAAGTGGCATACGACCACGGCTATCCTTGATGTTTTCTTGTTTGTACCTTTTTAAAGCGTGATTTTTCGGTAGTCGGGTTTTAGTTTTAAACTTTATTATTTATTTATATTATTTTGGGGCAAGGTAAAGCTAATAATTTATACATATTTGAAATGTACTTATGAAGCCCTTTCATTTGATACCAAACACGGCATATTTATCTCAAATTTATTTTTTAATACAGCACCTTATGAGCGCTAGAGGGCGCCTCACAAGATTTAGTGATACGTCATATAGCCTATAACCATCGGACAATAAAGCCGCTTGTAACGATACCTCATTTATCCAGTTCTAATAAGTATGAGGTATTGAGGAGCTATGAGGGAACAAATGAACATACATACATACATACATACATACATACATACATACATACATAGCCTATCAAAATATATCCAAGAAACGTGTACTGCGCGTATAGAGCACATTTTAGGTCCAAGATATATATGAATCTAGTTATACCAAGGCAAGGAAGCAAATTAAACTCGATCTAAATGTGTGTGAATAAATAATAATAATAAATAAAAAATTATTTATTGTTCACCAATATCAGAGCAATCAGTCAACATGAAGGGTTGAAAACACGAAATAATTTTGAGTACTTTATTCGTCCAGATCTTTGTGATGCTGACTATACCTTCACAAAGAAGTCATTGACGTTTACCCAATAGGTATCGAGGTTAAGTAGCAGTATGCTTTCCGTGTATTGACTTTGCGCTTCTAGAACCGAATGTTTGTAGACTGTAGTAGCCACTTACCATAACGTGGGCTGTATGCTTGTTTCACTTATTTGACCATTGTGTGAAGATGACCTACTGTTCTACTTTTATGTGTATTGCTAACTGTTGCTTTTAAGTTTGTCTGTGTGGCTGTGAGATTATTTGTAAGTTAGTAGCTTTATTATATACCAATTAGGTGGCAAATAAGCACATGTTCCAGCTGATGGACATTTGTAACATCAGGGGAGTTACACTCGTGCTGCCGACCCTGTAGGAACCTTCCAATGCCCTTCTTGGACTCCTTGGTCCTGGTGGTATCCAGAGCTTGTACTATTGAACGTGAAGTTTTTTTTTTATTTTATATTACTTTATATAGGATTTTATGGCAGCGCCTGCCTTCTGACCTCAGAACTTGAGAGCAAAGCCTGTGCAAAAGATATTTTTGTTTAGAGCTAAAACATCACACTTACTTACAAAATAAAATGTGTATTAATCCACAGTAAACAAACAACCCAAGACCAAGTGCCCGCTAGATGGCAATAGGCTCACCCCCTATTATGTGGGACCGAAAATCATACCTAGTAGACAAAAATGGGTAAAAACACTTCTGCCTACCCCTTCGGGGATTTATAGACGTGAGTATATGTATGTATGTATGTACATTACCATTATAAAAAATGTCCTCCAAATTGCAGGTTATCTAAATGTCAAGTTTAATCACAATCGGTAGAGGTTTAATCGTAAACAGGTACCTAACAAATAAACATACAGAATTAATTTCGCATTTATTATAATTATATTAGTTTAGATGGTTGTACCAAATTGATATTCAACCTCGCTACCAAATTGTATGACTTAAAGATATGTTCGGTGTTGCCAGTATTAACGCGAATGCGCGTACGCATCATCACTACATAATATAAAGTAAAGTCACTTTCCGCGTTCCTATGTCCCTATGTATGCTTATATCTTCAAAACTACGCTACAGATTTTGATGCGGTTTCTTTTAAAACATAAACATAACATAAAAAAAAAAAAAAACTCACGCCTGTATTCCCCTAAGGGGTAAGTAGAGGTGCCAGTACCCACATTTCGGCAGTTTATGTTTAGGTCCCAATGTAATAGGTGGCGAGCCTATTGCCATTAGCCGGGCACTTATAAACCTGTGATAAATACACACATAACTTCGAAAAGTCATTGGTGTGTGCCATGGTAAACCTGGGATCGAACCCGAGACCTGAGACGAGCTCAGCAGTCCATTACCCATACCACTAGACTACTACAGGTTTCTTTTAACATACAGAGTAATTCAAGAAGAAGGTTTGTATGTATAATACATGCGTAATATAGTACCTAGAGGGTGCAGTGGGAACGGAATCGGACGCCACGAGGGTGGTAACTGGTAAAAAATTGGCGGTACGAAGTTCGCCAGTAAAACAGGCAATATTAATACTATAGTTGGAATGGAATTTTTAAGCATTTAGTATGTTAACTATTCAAATTTTGATCGGTCCAGGCGTGATTTGAACCCGCGATCTTTCTATTACCGACGTCTTTCTTTTGAAATTTCTTATTGTACTTTATGTTATTATTAATGAATGGACGGTATTTAATAGTAGGTACTTCAATTTATTTCCATTTCATTTAACTAATTTTGCCTTTGTGCCACCAAATATGCTGAATGTGCACCAAAATAAATTCACTAAAATATTTCATAATGAGCACCTATTTAAGAATTGTTGTAAATTTGTAAAAATAGTAATTACACCTCATTTTAAAAACAAGAAAATTTAACCCAACCTACATATTTGGTGCACGATCAGTATTTTTCGTAGAAGAATGAAATAATTATTGTTACAATAGAATATTTGCAGCGCACTAGAATAAAAAGTATTATCTTGGTGATAATTATTTGGAATTTGTTTTGTGTAACACGATATGTTGGTCGAATAGTTTAATTTAATAAATAGTTTAATTATAGCAAACAAAGTTTGACAGCCTCCGTGGCGTGGTCGTAGTGAACGCGACTGCCACGCAGGAGGCGCGGGTTCGATTCCCGCTCAGTGCAAATATTTGTATGCATGAATATGGCTATTTGCATTGGTCTGGGTGTTTCTATTTATAATATGTATGTAAAAAAAAAAAAGTATTTAAGTATGTTTATCCGCATTCTAGATTCCATAACACAAGCTAGTTAAGCTATGCTTACCATGGGTCTAGATAGCGTTGTGTAGAATGTTGAAAAAAAAAAAAAAAAAATAATGGGTTTAAGAATAATATTTTAGAAATGCGTACATTATGCATTTTTTTATCTTTAGTTTTTTGGTGAACGCAAAAATATATTCCATAATGAATTTAAAATTTCATTGTTAATATTATTCTAAGTTCATTATATTTCAATGTTAATAGTGTAGGTTTTTATTATTCTATTCAAATTCAGTTTAAATAGTTTATTTGCTTTCATACTTAATGTCTAGGTATTATGTATGTTTGAAAAATTATGATTATTATATTCATGAATAATTATAAATACTGAATTATGTTATTAAAAGGAAAATGGGAAGCAAAATATTACGTAAGTAGCCTACAATAATACTGTATTAACATGAATTATCATATTTCATAAATATGTACTTGAAAATAAATTAAATTAATAATATAACAAAACTACTAATTGTTTAATATATGTATTATTCTGTTCTTCACACAGTTTAATCCTGATTTAAGATTACCTCCGTGATTTTTTATTAGTTACTATAATGATTCCGTTTCCGGAAACCAACAATAACATCCTTTTGCTTTATCTCAGACTATAATTCATTCCTGTACAAAATTTCAGCCAGATCCTTTTAGCCTTTATAACGTAATTCAATTTTATAAACTTCTTTTTTTCACGTGCGTCAATCCGCGCGGATAAGCAAGCTGGAGCCGATGGGCGGTATGGAGTTCTGTTGGACTCAAACTGACCAAAACGCACGCCGTCTATAGTTAAAAGTACAAAGCCGAAGGTGAGGTTGTTGAACAAAACCCCCGCACCTCGGCGGACAATACAAACATCCAAAAATCTTCAAATACTTTTACATTTATAATATTAGCAGGATAGGAAATAAGATTAGAATGGATGGCCTTACCACCTACTTTAATATCTTTTTTTTTATTTTGTGCGGAAATCCCCTCGGATACCTCCCCCGCCGGAGATGGAACGGGAGGTTATGTCGGACTCGAAACGACTAAAACCGCACGCCGACTGAGGGTCGTAGTGCTAAGCCGGAGGTGAGGTTGTCTTCGACATATCCCTTGCACCCCGGCTGACCCAGGGCCATCCCTTGCGGTCTGGCCCTCCTCGGGAGGGGAGACAACGGTATCCCCGACTCGTCCCCAGAATCGAGAGGCTCTCATCTCAGCGCGCCGCCGCGCCGCCGTGGCATGCTTCTGCTGGGGTGACAGGCGGCTCCACCCGTCACCCCCCTACTACTTTAATATCCAAGCCAACTTTCCTACACATCGATGCACTTGATGAACAAGGGATAACTCTGGCCCCTCGGTAGGGCAGATAGCAGTCACTGCAAGAAAAGCAGGCATATCAATAATGAGTGGATTTGGGGCATGCAATCTTTGAACGTAACTGGGCAATCGTTTAGGATGATGATTCATAATCATCATATTCTATCGGAGTCAGGGGTCCGTTTTTTTCCAGTATAACTGCGAAGTACACCCACGCCGATATTTTCCGTGAAACAACTGATAATGATGACGGTGGAATGCAATAAACTTAGTCATCATCAATTAACAAGTGGGTGTGAATTGTTTGGTTTTTTTATTTATCAATGGCACTATGGCTAAAGTGCGAAATTAAGTACAAATAACAAAAAAGAAATATTCTGTATTCCGTTTGGTTAAGTACTCAGAAGGTAAACAATCTTGATATGTAGGTAGTTTAATTTCTTTTTTTATGTGTACATAACTCATATGTTAAACTTTTTTCTGTTTAAAATCTAATTTTAAAAATTATCGCGACTATAAACTAAAAACGAACCACTAGTTTATACAGTAGTTTATTTTTAAGTTTTATACGTGTTTGTGTAAAAATATATATATGAAGATTGTGTGATACCTTTTGTTAAGTACCTAACCAAACCATGTATGGGTCATTCTCCTCAGCCTCTACAAATAAATATTCCACAACATTCTACACAACGCTATCTAGATCCACGGTAAGCTTAACTAGCTTGTGTCATGGAATCTAGAATGCGGATAAACATGCTTATATACTTTTTCTTTGTAAATACATACATATTATGCATAGAAACACCCAGACCAATGCAAATAGCCGTATTCATGCATAAAAATATTTGCACTGAGCGGGCATCGAAACCGCGCCTCCTGCGTAGCAGTCTCGTTCACTACCGCCACGCCACAAAGGCTTGCCTAGAACTTAAGGCCTTATCTAGACCCATGTTATAGGTACACTACAATATTGGGCCACAATAATATAGGCAATATATTGTATTATGGATTGGTATTCTGTACCCATGTTATTGTATTGTGTAGGTTCTACAATACCTACTTAAAAATGTTGGTAATGTATTTGGATTACATTTTCACACGTTTTTCTATATTTCATACGGATTTGTACAATTGTATGTGTGTGATGCATTTGATTATTATTTAATATTATTATAGTATTTTTTGTTCACTTTATATCTAAGTGTACCTATGTATACATCATACAACCACACCTGGCCGTGTTCACTGTAAATAGCACCTGTGAGAAATATTGATAGGTGCCCCTCGGGGAATGGACTAGATGTTCGTGTGTGTGATCCGTAGCACAGGTTTTCTTAACCTAATTCGGACACCAGCTCTTCACAAAGGATAAATGTATCAGGAGTATTAATTTTACTTTTACCTTGTATCTATTTTGTGTCTTGTGCCTGTATTACTTTGTTTTTTGTGAGGAGAAAATAAAAATATATTGTATTGTATTGTATTGTATTTGGCTGGGTACTCTCACTGGACTACTTCATGCCCGTTATAAAAAAATCGTAACGATCGGACTGTATACCTCAAGCCACGGGTACAAGTGCGAATTAAGACCAATTGGCGTGAGACTCTCTCTCTTGTCAAACGCCGATCGTACTGAACCCGCACTCGTACGAACTTCCGAGGCGTTTGTTTGTTGGTTTGTTTTGAGTTTGGTTTGAAGTATAACTTTCAAACTGAACCGATTTAACTAAATTCATTCTTTTTTTTATCGTGCGATAAATCCCCACGGAGCCGGTGGAGGTGGTTATGTCGGACTCGAACCGACTAAAACGCACGCCATCTTGGGTCCTTGGTTGCCGGAGGGGAGATTGCCAAAAGCATATCTCTCGCACCCCAGCAGATGGCCGCCGCCACAACAGGTCGGAAGACACATTTCTTCATAATTCCCTCAATATGGGTATCAAATGAAAGAGCTTGACTAGTAGATCAATTTAAAAAGTATAAAATAAAAATTAAATTAAAAATTTAAAACACCCCCGTCACAAAAATCCCCTCCAAAAAGTTGAAAATAAATGAATAAATTTTGATTCAACGGTTGCCATGTCTTGAATTGTTCCGATAATGTAACGGAATTCTTAACCAGTTAGGGTCCCCCGACATGGCAACAGTTGAATCAAAATTTATTCATTTATTTTCAACTTTTTGGAGGGGATTTTTGTGACGGGGGTTTTTTAAATTTTTAATTTTACATACAGACATACCAAAAAATCTCTTCGCATTATAACATTATATTGGATTCCCACAATAAAACTCACTTCCTGAATTACAACAGTTCTATTTTAATTCAATTCTTTTTATGCAGTTACAAAATAAAAGAATAACATTCGTTTATTATTGGAGCCTTCGAAACGAAATATAAATAAATGGATAAGTATTTTAATTAAAAAAAAAAACTGATGTAAGTGACATTTTTGCGAAAGTGACATTGTGCTAAAGTGACCAAGTTTTTCACGATGACATTTTGCGAAAGTGACGTTCTGCTTCAAGACCAATCAACAATAGTTTTGGTACTTAATAAAATATACGTTCATAGGTACTCATAATAATTTTTATCTTTTTCTTCATCTTAGCGTTCATCCCAGTCGCATCCGAAGCTTTCAGCTTTTTTATTATCGTGCGAAAAATCCCCACGGATTCCAACCCCCCGGAGCCGGTGGAGGTGGTTATGTTGGACTCGAATTCAAAATTAGTTTATTCTGCACAGACCATTAAATCGGAACTTACAAAACGTCAACATAAAGTAAATATTAAATACTAACTAATACTAGTAAATGGACACCGGTTCGAAACGCGGCCCAGACCTGAGAAGACTCCGGCAAGAAACTCAGCGGGCATTTTTTTTGGTCTATTTACAAAACATTTACTTACTTAGCCTAAAACTTATGGTCTAGATACAATGTTTTGCTTGAGTAGCATAGCTGAGCGCACAGCTCATTTCCAAGCTTGTTTATCGTTTAAATATTCTTGGATTTTATAATAGCCTTTCTGGCACAGTTTGCTCTTTACTGTATTTTTAAATTTATTAACAGGTAAATCTCTGATTTCATTAGGAAGCTTGTTAAAAAAGCGTATACAGTTGCCCTGGAAAGAATTACTTATTTTATGGAGTCTGCTATCACAAACTACAAGATTGTTTTTATTTCTGGTATTTATATTGTGCCTGTCACAAAGTCTTGGAAATATTGCAATATTTTTCCTTACATACATTAAGTTTTCGAAAATGTATTGTGACACTACGGTTAGAATATTTATCTCTTTAAACTTATCTCGGAGGGAGACTCTTGGGCCCAAATTATAGATAGCTCGCACAGCCCGCTAAAACTCGAACCGACTAAAACGCACGCTGTCTATGGGTCTTTGGTTGCCGGAGGTGAGAATGCAGTCAACTTATCTCTCGCACCCCGGCAGACAAGCTTTCGGCTTGGAGTCTGGGGACCGCTTTACCAATCTAACTGCAGCTATGTGTGTCTAAACTTTGTATCTATAAAGCGATAGCCTCCACAACCCAAAGGCGATATCGAAACATTGCAACTAGACCAGTTGTTGAACTTTTGAGGGCTCCAACTACCCGTAACGACTGCTATAGATGTTCGTATGGCAACTGGAACCGACGCTTAACGTGCTTTCCGAGGCACTACCAGATCAATGCAAATGCTTATATTCATGCATACACAATATTTGCACTTTGCACTGAGCGGGGATCGAACCCGCGCTTCCTGAGTAGCGGCCGTGTTTACTACCGCCATGCTATGGAGGCGTACATTGAGATTATAGAGTTTATAGTCATTGTACTGCGATAGGCGAATTGATTGATTAATATTACAGTTAGGTATACGTCCCACCAGATAAGACTTTTATTAACTTTTTGGAGGTTTTAACATTTTAAATATAAAACAGGGTACGATTTCACTGAAGCGAAGACAAGTGTAGCCATGAGCATATTCATTACTTTGGCTTTTGATAAAAAAACTAATAAATGAATATTAATCTATACTATCATAAAATTATAAGTTAGTCGTGTCTGTGTTTATTTTTATTCTTTATATTGCATACTCAATTGTTAAAATAGAACTAGATATAAATATTTGAGAAAACATTCGTTGCTAAACTAGGTACGAACCTGTGTTTCGGCTTACGGCACCACTCCCCGCAAACAATTTAACTTCCGCTAGTTTGTACATTAAACACAACATAACATAACATAAACTCACGCCTGTATTCCCCGAAGGGGTAGGCAGAGGTGCTAGCACCCACATTTCGCCAGTTTATGTTTAGGTCCTAATGTAATAGATGGCGAGCCTATTGCCATTAACCGGGCACTTATAAACCTGCGATAAATACACACATAACTTCGAAACGCATCGAAAAGTCATTGGTGTGTGCCATGGTAAACCTGGGATCGAACCCGAGACCTCATCTCAGCAGTCCATTACCCATACCATTAGGCTACCGCAGATAACTTGTACATTAAAAAGATTTAAAAAAGCTTGGGTTGTGTTAGATTAGTTATATTACTGATTCTGGATATCCATTGGGTTGTTTCGGGCATCAACTTACTACTCATCATACTTCCCAGTCTTCCTACTAATATTTTGATAAATGTGAAAGTTTGTGAAGATGTCATGAGGCTGTAATTGGCAGCCAAAATTGTAGCGGCCAAAATCACAAGTAGCAGCAATGTGAAAATGATGATAGTGAAACTTCTGTGATTTGTCTGAGACCTTCTTGTAATGGGAATCTGTTTGGCTGTCATAATTTTGTTGCCAATCTTGGCTTTTTTTTATCGTGCGAAAAATACCCACAGATACCATCCCACCGGAGCCGATGGAGGTGGTTATGTCGGACTCGAACCGACTATAACGCATGCCGTCTTGGGTCCTTGGCTGCCGGAGGTGAGATTTCCAAAAGCATATCTCTCACACCCCGGCAGACCCAGGACCATCTCTTTCTTGCCAATCTTGGCTGCTGGTTTTGACTACTGCCAATTTTACCCCATGAAGATGTTTGGAGGTGTGTATGTTTGTTAGTCAATCACGCTCTGACGATTAAACGAATCTGGCTGAAATGTAGTACAGGTATAGATTATAGTCTAAAATAACGCAGGCTTATCCCGGGAATAGGTTCCCATGGGTAGCGGGAACAGGGATCAAAATCGCACGCGGGCGAAGCCGCAGGCTTCAGTAATACATAATGGCAAATTTAATTAGCTTGCTTTACGTTTATTGCATTACCACTTTTTATAACTTTTTCAGGAGGAAACCTTCACGGCATGTGCGCAAATATTTATGTGAAAAAGGTTTTTATGTATGTTTATCCGCAATTTAGAATCCATATGCGCTAACTATTCAGTTTAGAAAAAAATATGTTAGAAACATCAATAGCATTTTTGAAGACCTATCTATAGATAACCCAAACGTATGGGCTAGATGAAAAAAAATTTTTTTGACTTTAAGTTCTAAGTATGGAGACCCCCAGAACTTATTGCTCTTTTTCTATTTTTGTATAAAATTCTTAACGCAGTTCACAGAATACATCTACATACCAAGTTTCAACAGAATATGCCTTATAGTTTCGGAGAAAAGTGGCTGTGACATACGCACGGACAGACAGACATGACGAATCTATAAGGGTTCCGTTTTTTGCCATTTGGCTACGGAACCCTAAAAAAGTGATGAGTTCTGTTTCTTTTCTCTTGAGGTACGAACCCCTAAAGCAAAAAATATCATCAAAATAGATTCAGTTATTTAGAAGTTCAGTGACGTTCACACATAATATGTAGAAGGTCAAAATACTAAGGAACACTTTCAGGCACACCATGGAAGGTAATGAATAGACAAAACTCCGCCTACATGCCATTAAACCACCATGGTCACATCCATGTCCATTGTCAGTTACATTACAGCATGGAGCTTGGTAGCTTGCGCCAGGGTTTCTCAAACTTTCACAAATCATATCGATATTTAGTCCTTTAGCGAACTAGGTGTACCGCTATGTACTCATAACGAGATGTAGTCATAACGCTACTAACCCTTTTTTTATTATATTAGTCAATAGGCGATTGATCTCACCTTTTTTTTTATAAAGGACACGTCAATTTGAGCCCTCGCCTGATGGTAAGCTAAAAGCAAAGTCTCGGAAAGAGGGTTACCATCGTAAACATGTACCATTTTAACAGCGGTGGCAATCAGCTTGCCTTTTTACTGGTTCCAACAGTTCGTAAGACAGTTGTTAGATGGATCCACCGTCGCCCTTAAAGACGGATATAAAGAGAAGGGAAATTTGAAGTGATTCAGGTGTGGCTCAATAGCTCAGTTGGAAGTGCATTCCCCCTGTAAGGAAAAGGTCGTGGGTTCAAGTCCCACTTGAGCGCTTCTTTTTTCCGATGTATTTCGAATGTGGTCTAATGTGAACTTCTAGGTCATACATTGTTAGTCAGACCCCCTATTGAACATAGCTAATTAGTATCCCGCAATCGGACCCGAAGGCAGCACGGGCCTTCCGATCTGCCTAGATCCCACCGAAAGAAAGATGAATTAACTTCATCGTAACTTCGTTGTTCGTGCTTCTAAGGCAATGCTTCGGATGTAAGTTTCATCGTAACCTACCCAGATGCTCACCTTTATTTTAAAGTGAATTTTCATGAAATACTAATGGAACTACTATACATTAAAGCACCAGATATTCTTCAGCTTGGTACCCAAAAATTGGGAGTAGTCCCCTTAGCACCTATCAAGATTTTTGGCAGTTGCTATTCGTGGATAATAATAATTTATATTTACAACATTTTCCACGAAGAGCACCTAGGCTAGTGCTGGGATGTATAGGGTGCATGCTGACTGGCGTGGACATGGCTAGGTGCTATTCAGCTGGGTGCTCTAAGTGGACTACACTAAAAATTGGGTTACGTGTAGAGTACTCCACTTTGAGAAACGCTGGTTTAAGGTATCGAGGTCGTTGCCTCTGATGTGTTGTGGCTTGGCAGTCTAATGACTTCTTAAAATCGCCTTTATGTGTGACATAAGCGTCATGGGACATGTAATGATCACGCAATAAAGAGTGTTGTGTGGTAGGTACAATCGATAAAGGACATAAGTACAAAACTTTAAAAATGTGTGCTATGTTTCGGTGAACATTAAAAAAAATATGTATACAATTTTTGCTGATAATTATTACACGTAAATTTGAAAATAAACAGGACTGTCTGTCCTGTTTATTTTCAAATTTACGTAACGACAGTGTTTGGGGTCGGAATCGTCGTCGTTTGCGATAGATAAAAATGCGTTGACTGCAGCCAAATGAAAACAGTGCAGGGCTAAGATGCCATCCATATACGGTGCAGAGTATACCAGCTAGAACCAAGCGTTTCAGTGACTCATTCCTATGCCGCACCATTAAGACCTGGAACTCCCTGCCAGCTCACGTGTTTCCTTCTTCCTACAGTCCCGGGTCCTTTAAGCGAGGCGTGAAATGAGGCCGTCAAGCTGAGTGCCACCACTGTTAACATGGTACATGTTTCCGATGGTGACCCTCTTTCCGAGACTTTGCCTTTAGCTTAACATCAGGCGAGGTGAAGTCAAATTGACGTGTCCTATATAAAAAAAAGCTATGTGTCCTTTACTCGTGAAGTGATGTCGGCAACAAGCCGTAGTGGTGTGCCTACTCGACCACAGACTAAAAAATAAATCTAAGCTTAAAACTAGGGATGTGCGCGGAGATGTCGCAATCTTCAACAGTCGACGTCGACATCGATCGAACTGATCCGTAAGGGTTCGGTTTTTAGGGTTCCGTAGCCAAATGGCAAAAACGGAACCCTTATAGATTCGTCATGTCTGTCTGTCCGTCCGTATGTCACAGCCACTTTTCTCCGAAACTATAAGGCCTATTCTGTTGAAACTTGGTGAGTAAATGTATTCTGTGAACCGCATTAAGAATTTTATACAAAAATAGAAAAAAGCGATAAATTTTGGGGGTCCCCATACTTACAACTGAAATTTTAAAAAAAATGTGGGTTCCCCCCCCCCTCTAACTTCTAAAATAAGGAAATGAAAAATCTAAAAAAAATATATGATATATATTACTATGCAAACTTCCAACGAAAATTGGTTTGGACGAGATCTAGTAGTTTTTTTTTAATACGTCTTAAACCGCAATTTTCGCCTTTCATACAATTAACTCAAAAATAACATTTAATGAACTACAAGAACTTATATATTATGTTACTTGCTGCTACGGAACCCTTCATGGGCGAGTCCGACTCGCACTTGGCCGGTTTTTTTCTTTTGAGGTACGAAACCCTATACTAACAAACTATAGTGGGGCAATTGTTCTTGATTATTATATTTTATGACAGGTGCAATAATAACGGCAGTTGCAGCAAGGTGATCACGTACTAAATATTAAATTGCATTATATTATTACGTACGTGACTGCTAGATGCACTTGTAATGTGATATTTTTTTTTTACTTTCGCTAGTGAGTTACGAGACCAGGCCCTCGATTCTAGTAAAGCTAAATCATTTCAGACTTCATTTTTATACACCTAAAGTTCAAAATGAAATGAAAACAGTTTAATTGCACTTTTTCAATCAGGTACTCTGCAAGAAGTCATTTAGTTTTGAACTTTAATCGTATTGCTTTAAAGTCTATTATTTAATGCCGTTTTTTGCTGTGGCGGTGGCCCCACAATGGTTTGGCTTTAGCAGAATCGAGGCCCAGGCGATGGATCATTCTCACTAGTTCAACCAATAATTAGTTCAATGGAACTAGTGTTTTTTTTTTCTGAGTAGTTCCATGGGCCAAAAACTTAATCGAAACCGTCGCACTAGCTCCACCGTAGTTGTTCCACGGAACTAGTGATATATTTTGTTACCTTATTTTACTATTACGGAAAATTGTGTTCGAAAAATTCGTGGTCCCTTCTTGGATAACGGTGCGACTATACTATATGATGGTTATAGAAAGGCATTCTGTGGAGTAAATATTACAGGATTTTTTTACGTCACAATATTTTGGAAAGGCAGAATGTATTCTGTTAGTGACATAACGAATAATTACACAGAGTCGTATCTTTATTTCACTTTAAACCCCGAAACACGGCGAGTTGGTGAGTAATATGACCAGTCTGTACAGCCAGTGTCAGAATGATCTGAAAGGTATTAAGAGCAAATCAACCAAGCGTTTCAGTGACTCATTCTTATGCCGCACCACTAGGACCGGGAACTCCCTGCCAACTCACATGTTTCCTTCTTCTTACAGTCCCGGGTCATTTAAGCGGGGCGTGAAAAGGCATCTGATGAGGCCGTCAAACTGAGTGCCACCACTGTTAACATGGTACATGTTTACGATGGTGACCCTCTTTCCGAGACTTTCTTTAGTTTAACAGCAGGCGAGGTGAAGTCATATTGACGTGTCCTTAATAAAAAAAAAACTGTTTTATTGATTCAAATTGTATTATTGTCCGAACTAAAGGCTTGTACCAAATATCAGAAAAAACAAGAAGGGTTACCAAAGCGTTAAGTAAAACCATTTTCAAGCTTCGGTAGCTTAGTGGTTTAGGATCCTTATGATCGAGAGGTCCCAGGTTCGATTCCTTGCCATTACAGTACCGACGTGAACCCACTCCTAACACAAGCTTAGGTGGAGGGGTAACAGATCTAATCTATCCCTATACCAAATTTCATCAAAATCGTACGAGTGGTTTAAGCGTGAAAGTGTAACATACACACAGACAGTTACTTTCGCATTTATAATTATTAGTATGGATATGGATTTCGGTACTAATATTTTTAAAAAAACATTGTTTTAAATACTTCGTTCGTCAAGATTCAAAATCGATGTGATGCTGACTGTACATGCCCTTTGTTCGAGTTACGACGGTCAGGCTTGTTTCGTAATCATATCATTGGCTTGCAATTACATTCTGTATTTAAAAAAAACTGAATTAGTATCGATTTTGATTGGATAAGTGAGGTCTTGAACCCGCGACCACTCTCTTACAGGGGGATCGCTCCGACCACTGCGCTACTAAACCTATGAAGCTTTGAGTACCTATGTATGTTTTTTTAACAAGTACATCAGGACAATACATGTGTGACTAGATATTAGGTTAAATATTAATATGTTAAAATTTAATTAAATATCACAATATTAGTATTTATAAGGACATTTAACTGTTTAGGTGCTAATTAAGGCAGCTGATGGCAAGCTGCTACCTACGCCCACAGACGGAGCCATAATAGGTTTTTTAGTATGTCAACACTATGCGAGTGTTGCAATCCTTGCAACTTTAAGAAGCAGTAGCGAAGGCTAATCATTTAAATTATTATATTTTTGATAATCTTATCCTTATGTATAGAAGGGTATATTTCACGCAGAACCGTTGACGTCATCTCCTTCTTCTTCATCCTAGCGTTAATCCCAGTCGTTTCCGAAGTTTTCACCTTGAATTCTGGGGTCCGGTTTACCAGTCTAACTGATTTGGCTGTACTTCGATATTTTCCATGGGCGTCGTCTAGTTTTTCTTAAAACATAACATAACAAAATTTCTTGTGTTACAATTTTATTGGAAGCGCATTCCAGCTGCTTTGATGAAAGTTCAATTAGATCAAGCGTGTAGTAACTGATGATTTATGTGTGAAATAACTTCAATCTGCGGTATGTAATCAATCAATTAGCCTATCGCAGTCCGCTACTGCAAATAGGCCTATCCCAATGTGCGCCATTGGTACCGATTATCCCCCATTAGTCATCATCATCCGTTGTCTGTCCATCTGGCTGTCTTGGATACAACGTGAAATTTAACCACGCTGCGTTGTTTTACTAAAATGAATCCTAGAATTCGCATTCGTCCTTTAGTTACAGGCCCAGACGACTGCCAGTGTTATTAATGATGATGTACTATTGGTAATATTGATTAAAATTAGGTAGGTATTGGACATAAAATCTGTTCATGTGCTTTATACGCGCAGCACACGATTCTTGAGTGTCTTTCGAGCATAGCATGGGGTGCTACTGCGGTGGACCAGCTCAAATTCACCAAGCATAGATTATTACAAAACAATCCACGCGCGGCAGGGTCTCGTTTGTATCGCGACTGTGGTCCAAGATATATGTCTCGATTATTACCTACTAAAGTAAAACCAAAAAAGCGAGAGAAAAAAGATAAGCAATGTTTCAGCGGTTCCAAACTTTTTTATTTGAAAATTACGTATCACTTCAAGCGCGTTCCAGACAGGAATGAAATTGCTCATGAGATGGCGGATCTGACAGTTTAGAACAGTTGTGTTGACAGATTTCCTGTACTACGAAACACGCAACGACAGCTGCTGACAATGGCCGAGCGACGGCCATTGTCGCGCACGTGTGGTATGTATCCATACTCCATACTAATATTATAAATGCGAAAGTAACTCTGTCTGTCTGTCTCTCTGTATGTTATTCTATCAAGCCTAAACCACTGAACCGATTTTGATGAAATTTGGTAAAGGGGTAGATTAGACCACGAGAAAGGACATAGGCTATGTTTGGTCGCGATAACCGACATCCAAGCGGGCGGAGCCGCGGGCAAAATACTAGTATAATAATATAATCGCAACGTGACTCAGTAATGGTCGCTTTGTTTACCTTTTTTCTCTCGTCTCGTTGGCTTTACTTTACATATTATTGAAATGCCACCCGTAATAGTTGACGAGGTGATGAGGTTTGTAACAAGATTAAGGTCATGGAAATGGGCTACTTCACTACAAGGTATACGGCTTCAGTCTTTAAACGATAAGTTAAAGATTCAGCGATTGCATTGCATTCTACTACACATGGTGATTTTACAGTCGTTTTTTGAGTCGTTAAAAATTATTTTTTTCTTTTGCCAAATTAATACTCCCAGATGATATTTTCTGAAGTTTACGCGAATGTCACTCATTGAAATAAAACCACTTTTCACGGATTCTATCGCGATATATTTGTTATTGTTACTTTTTAACCCGACGTTCAAACCAAGCGAAGCATTGGCACTCGGGTCAAGGAACACATAGCTGACATAAAACACCAATGCTCAACAAAGTCAGCTGTATGTGAACACGCGCAAAAAGGCACCAACCATTTAGGTACCTAAGGTTTGATAAACCACAGATACTCGCCAAAGAACATCGATATATTCCTAGAATGATCCGCGAGGCTATAGAAATTAAAAAACACCCAAATTTTAATAGAGTGGATGGATGGACCGTACCACCAGCTTGGGACCCAGTCATCCACTTAATCAAACCCAGTAAGCAGCAAAATCCAACACAGTGAGCTCATTCTGCGTAAATATGAACACCAATAATTCACCATGATTCGGGTATTTTGAGATAACTTATACTTCAAACTATGTGAGAACTACCATCGTGAGTCACACCGCGAAAATGGCTGCGGCAAAGCAGCCGAAACGTCGGGTTAAAAAGTAACAATAACAAATATATCGCGATAGAATCCGTGAAAAGTGATTTTACTTCCAGATGATTTTGCTATCGAAAGTGTGCCCAAATTCTTTTTGCCGAAACGACTATAAAATCCCCTTGTATATGTTACCGGAAATGTGTATAATCCGGAATTCTATACAATGCCTAGTCATTCTATACAATGCCGAGTGCGCAGCAGGTAATGTATGAAATGGTATCAAAGAATATTGATGGTGGTTATAAAAAATGCAACCACTTAGGCTAATGCTGGAGCCTCGCTTTCGCTTCAGTCTTCTAACCTATAATATATCCAGGTCGGGGCGCAGTGTCCACACCACGCAATTTAACTTTGATAGATTAGGTTAGAAGATTAATGCGAAAGCGGAGCGGAGCGAAGCTCCCGCATTAATCTTCGTGGTTATTTTTTTTATTCATTCAAAAATATAAATTTTCCACAAAATCATCCGCAAATATAGACAATAACCCATTTATTTCACACATTTCCGGTGGAACGGCAGGAATTCTATGTATTAACACACATTTCCTAGGATTTGTATACAATTCCTTGATTTCATACATTTCCGGTAACATATACATACATTCAATCACGCCTGTGTAAATCCGCGAAGGGGTTAATACCCACATTTCGTTATCTATCATTCTCCATTACAGGGCGCGAGTCTATTGCCGTCAATCGGGCACTTTTTATGTTCTGTATGCCAGAAGGAGAACAGCCATATCCCTTAGTCGGCTTCTATGAAGAGAGACCCATGGAAGAGATGGATGATATCGCTGGAGTCTGACCAGAGTTATAGAATGTGTAGAATATCCTGGAATATCAATTTATTTATGGTTCACTAACTGTAATGAATAATTCATTACGAGTGCCAATCACTACATGACCTTTATTACAAAATATAATATGTTTGAATGAATTTTTTATAGCATTTATTATGCTAACTGTTAAGTTCGAAAAACATTGGAAAAAATGAAATGCTCAAGTGAGACTCGAACTCACGACCTTTCGCTTACAGGGCGACTGCTCTGCCAACTGAGCTATTGAGCACCACTTGAATCATTCCAAATTTTCCTTCTCTTTAAATCCGTCTATAAGGGCGACGGTGCAGCCATCTACCAACATTCTTACGAACTGTTGGAAACAATGAATGATTTTTCAACCATTTTTAAACATTGAATTTTGATGACTGCGCCCAAATATTTGAATGAATTTTTTATAGCATTTATTATGCTAACTGTTAAGTTCGAAAAACATTGGAAAAAATGAAATGCTCAAATGAGACTCGAACTCACGACCTTTCGCTTACAGGGCGACTGCTCTGCCAACTGAGCTATTGAGCACCACTTGAATCATTCCAAATTTTCCTTCTCTTTAAATCCGTCTATAAGGGCGACGGTGCAGCCATCTACCAACATTCTTACGAACTGTTGGAAACAATGAATGATTTTTCAACCATTTTTAAACATTGAATTTTGATGACTGCAAAATTTGGAATGATTCAAGTGGTGCTCAATAGCTCAGTTGGCAGAGCAGTCGCCCTGTAAGCGAAAGGTCGTGAGTTCGAGTCTCACTTGAGCATTTCATTTTTTCCAATGTTTTTCGAACTTAACAGTTAGCATAATAAATGCTATAAAAAATTCATTCAAATATTTGGGCGCAGTCATCAAAATTCAATGTTTAAAAATGGTTGAAAAATCATTCATTGTTTCCAACAGTTCGTAAGAATGTTGGTAGATGGCTGCACCGTCGCCCTTATAGACGGATTTAAAGAGAAGGAAAATTTGGAATGATTCAAGTGGTGCTCAATAGCTCAGTTGGCAGAGCAGTCGCCCTGTAAGCGAAAGGTCGTGAGTTCGAGTCTCACTTGAGCATTTCATTTTTTCCAATGTTTTTCGAACTTAACAGTTAGCATAATAAATGCTATAAAAAATTCATTCAAATATTTGGGCGCAGTCATCAAAATTCAATGTTTAAAAATGGTTGAAAAATCATTCATTGTTTCCAACAGTTCGTAAGAATGTTGGTAGATGGCTGCACCGTCGCCCTTATAGACGGATTTAAAGAGAAGGAAAATTTGGAATGATTCAAGTGGTGCTCAATAGCTCAGTTGGCAGAGCAGTCGCCCTGTAAGCGAAAGGTCGTGAGTTCGAGTCTCACTTGAGCATTTCATTTTTTCCAATGTTTTTCGAACTTAACAGTTAGCATAATAAATGCTATAAAAAATTCATTCAAATATTTGGGCGCAGTCATCAAAATTCAATGTTTAAAAATGGTTGAAAAATCATTCATTGTTTCCAACAGTTCGTAAGAATGTTGGTAGATGGCCGCACCGTCGCCCTTATAGACGGATTTAAAGAGAAGGAAAATTTGGAATGATTCAAGTGGTGCTCAATAGCTCAGTTGGCAGAGCAGTCGCCCTGTAAGCGAAAGGTCGTGAGTTCGAGTCTCACTTGAGCATTTCATTTTTTCCAATGTTTTTCGAGTATAATATGTTTTATATGTTTCCTGCAAAAAACTAATAGTTATTAAGTATTGACATAATAATAATGTAGCTTATTACAAAACTAATATGCGATTCAATTATAGTCTAGTAGTCTGTAGTCTGTATAGTCTGTATAGTCGCTGTCTACCATCTAAATGGTATAGAAAGGGTGATATTTAAACGCAAATCAAATAAAATACTTTTTTTATGAAATAATAATCCAAATTTCCATCAAAATTACCTACTGATTGCACAGCAGAATACTAAACTCAAAAGTATTAGAAAACACACTACAATTTATTTTCATAACGTACGGCTATTTATCTTAATGCAAATCAGTTTTATTAATGCACTGCTAATGCTGCTAATGCACGACAAAATAATCCAAATTCACATCGAAAATACAGATTGAGCACCAACAAACTACTTACTTGCTTATAAAAAAAATAACCTATCCTTTTCGGGTTGATCATTCTGAATTTAATTACTTAGTAATTAGTATACATGCTATTTGGATAGATATTTTACTTTGACAATGAGTATCTTCTACATGCGCACTAGTTAATTTGCTGTGCAGTAGTATTTTTGATAAACATTTATAATTTTTGTACTTAAATCAATTTATTTGTATCACATTATGAGGATAAAAGTAATGTCATGCTGATGTATATTTTATTTTTTTCTGCAGTACTAGTTTTGTTAAACATTCAGTTTATTTGTAGTAAAGTAATTTATTTGATTTAAAAAAGCATATAAATAATGAAAATATATTGATTATGTGATGCAATTAATACCCAAAAAACGCGTATGCGCATACAGATTACATTGTGATGGGTTTAGGATCAAGATACATGCCGGCAACTATATTTTCGAGATCAACAAAAGATGCATTCATTTCACAACAATATGAACGCTTCATGTCGTTACTTGTATAACACGGAGACTAAACATTGTGGAGATAGGTCGTTGACCGGAGATAATACCAACACGAGATACTTTTTTCAGTTGTCTTTTTTCCCGACTGCCGAGAAGGGGTTATTTATTAAGCTTATTTTATGTATGTATCCTAACTAATGCCCGCGACTCCACTCATCAATACATTGATCCAGTTCACTACATTTTGATGTTTTAACAGCTCTTTTTATGTAGGACACGTTATGATTTCACCGCACCCGATGGTAAACTGAAGGCAAGGTCTAACGAAAGAGGTTCTTCTAACGAATGTTACAATGGTGGCCCTCTTTTTTTTTCGTGCGGAAATCCCTTCGGATACCTCCCCTGCCGGAGCAGGAAGGGGAGGTTATGTCGGACTCGAACTGACTAAAACCGCACGCCGACTGTAGGTCGTGGCGCTAGGCCGGAAGTGAGGTTGTTTTCGACATATCCCTCGCACCCCGGCTGACCCAGGGCCATCCCTTACGGTCTGGCCCATCTCGGGACAATGGTGGCCCTCAGCTTGACGGCCTCATCAGATGTGTTTTTCACTTAAAGGAAATGGAACTATAGGAAGAAAGAAACACGATTATTGGTAAAGAATTTCAAACCTTTGTGGTGTTTATTCTGGAATTGAATAGGTTCCACCTGCGTGGGAATAGAGTTCCACGAAGGCGGAACTGCGCACAGCAGCTAGTTAAAATGTAATTGTCCGCAGTACCGTTAGGTCGCACCACAAATGTAATTCATACATACTTAAGTAAGTATCGGTAAATATCTAGTTTTAATAACACTGAGCTGAGTGCAACCACTGTTAACACGGTACATGTTTACGATGGTGACCCTCTTTCCGAGATTTTGCTTTTAGCTTAACATCAGGCGAGGTGAAGTCAAATTGACGTGTCCTTTATAAAAAAAAACTTAATGTTCTTAGCTTTAACCGACTACAAAAAAGAAGCTATGTATTTTATGCGAAGAAAGTAATGTGGGTGTAAAATAGAAGCTCTGCACCACCCTATGGTAGACTGGCAGAAATTGTCGCCATGTATTATGTGCATAAAGTGTAAATAAATAAAGACTCTTTTATGCCACTTAGGTGGCAGATAAGCACACGTTCCATCTGATGAAAAGTGGTTACCATGCCTATAGACGTGTACAACACCAGGGGCGTCACACTCGCGCAGCCGACCCTGTACAAACCTATTGCCCTTCTTGAAGAACTCCATTTTTGGTCTTTGTCGTGTGGAAATCCCCTCGGATACCTCCCCCGCCGGAACCGGAAGGGGAGGTTATATTGGTCTCGAACCGACTAAAACCGCACGCCGACTGTGGGTCGTAGTGGACGTGAGGTTGGGAAAACTACAGCATGGATATACTCCATAGAGAAGTAAGCATTACTAACCAGGCCAGTCTTAGAATGGTTGATCATTATAATAACAGAGAGACGCTTTGGTATCTCTTGACGTCTTGGTTCACAATTATGACACAGTCTAACGATTCATACTACATACAGTCGGTCAACGAAGCCGTCTAGACAGAGCAACTGTGCGGGGGCAGGGGAGTGGTGGGGGACGGGGTATTACTCGGTAAGCCCATACATTTTACTCGGTACTATATATTACTCGTTAAACCTACTGTGATTATGAGTTGTATCAGTCCAAAAGCAATAAGAATATAAACTTGAATTCAATTAAACCTGCTTAGTTTCCCGTTTAAACCGGTACAATCTAATTAATTATATTTAGTACAAAAAACTGAAGAAAACCTGCTTATTATTAAATGTAATTGTATAGAACCCGTTACAATAAATCATCATAATTATTATCTATTCGTTAGTAGAAAAAAGGAAGACCACTGGATTCAAATCGGAAAAGGTATTCATTGGTTGAAAACGGAATCGATCAATAATTTAAAGAACTGTGCAACATGTCACTCTCTTTCATACATTGCTCATCATTATCCACATAAAGATGTTTATCCTGATTGCATCCGAGGCCACGGTGCCCTCGGAGCTCAGGGTCCGCCTTCCGGCTCTTCCTCCTCCACTTCGCACGATCTTGGGCGGCCAAGGTCATGAGACTGTTTGCACACACGTCACCCTCCACGACGTTAAGCCAGCACTTCGTGGGCCTACCCCTTCTACGTGGACCCGGTGGGGGTGCTATTGCCAGGCATTCGTTACCCACGTAGTTGGGCGGCTCCTTGACACATTCTTGTCAGATGTAATTTCCTCGGTCCTCTCCCTTCTTTGCCAAAATCTCTTTCACATAATCCAGCCATCTTTTCTTGGGCCTACCTCTATTCCGAAATCCCTCTACCTGAACCTTGTTTTATCATATTACTTTTATCTCTTTTTTAGATGTTCATATCTCGACAGTCGCTCGATTCTCAATATTCTATTTACTGGTGCCATTTTCAAAATTCCTCCAATTACAATTCCAGGCTTAACCTCTGATTACCAACCCAGTCGAGGTGGACTTTCCAGTCTAACTGCGAAGCGGCTGATATTCGATACTTTCTGTGCAGCGACTGCCATTGAACTACAAAACCCAACTTAACTCTGGGAGGAAATCTTGTCCGAGGAGAGCCAGACCTTGGGTCTGCCGGGGTGCGAGGGATATGTCGAAGATAACCTCACCTCCGGCCTAGGACCACGACCCTTAGTCGGCGTGCGGTTTCAGTCGGTTCGAGTCCGACAGAATCTCCCCTACCAGCTCCGGTGGGGGAGGCATCCGAGGGGATTTCTGCACGAAAAAAAAAATGGAGGAAATCTTGCTCCAGAGCCTCTTCCGTCAATCAGCAAATGTACCGGATTGCAGGTTAGGTTTGGCTCCAAAGTCTCGATACATCCCTTTTGACTCTATCTCAAACAATTAGCAATTGCAGTCCATTGCTGTGCAAAGGCCTCCCAATGTTGGGAGGCTTTGGTCTAGTGTTTCCTTGGCTAGTTTTTATTTCGAGTATTCCTTCTCTCGCAGTGATATCGTCAGGGTATTTTTCCGTAGTCGCTTGTTAGGACATCCTTCGGATGTGATGTGGTGGCGATTCTTGTATTTTTTCTCCGTCACCACAAGGATTACGGACGTAGATAGCGTACGGAATTACAAGCGTACCTCAATCTAAGTTGCCCACTGAGATTTTCAAACTAATCCGAACGTGACCGCCTGCATGCGCCCGCGCCAGTCCGCCTGCCGCTGTCGACCGCCGCGCACGCGTGTACCACAGTTATCGATTTTAATCATTCTGATATTCGAGTTCTAATCGATTTATACTTGTGTTGTGTTGTTATGTGAATTATTGTTTTATTAAAGAGGATTATTTAAGGTGAGTCTGAGACTGGTTTTTTAAAGTTTTCTCTAGTTAATGACGTCTATGTTATTGAGAGGAAAATTGTATACTTAATGATCGTAGGATAAGTTTCATTGCAAATGCGATTGTCTGTCTTGATCACGGAATTATACTTAATCGTTTGTAACCATAATCACCTAGTCGCTGGGCAAACGTATTTGTTTATAGACGAGAATATTTTATTTGAACTAAAATGATTTATGATGGTAATATTGGTAATATTAGATGTAATTCTGCGTTTCTTAAATAAAATACTTTTCTTTCTTTCTTTCTTTCTTTCTAATTCCGCGAAACTATTTTTATTATGTAATATTCGCTGAAATATTGTTTATCTCGATAATTCATAAATGTATTGCTTTCTAAAACATTTTGGTACGGTAATAGTGTACAATTGACAAAAGAGATACGGTTGCACCTTTACATACAACAATAAGTTTTACTGTATTTAATGTGTGTTCCTTTGTCTACACTAATATTATAAAGAGGAAAGATTTGTACCTATTTTTGTATGTTTGTATGTTTGTAATGAATAGGCTCAAAAAGTACTGGGCCGATTTAAAAAATTCTTTCACCAATAGAATGCTACATTCTTCCAATTTGACATAGGCTACATTTCATTTTGAAAAAAATTAGGGATCCTTGGTAAAATTTGAACAATGTAACCGAAGGTGTAGAAAAATGAGTCTTAAAATGTCTTTCGTCGAATGCGCTGCCGAAACTATAAATAATTGTCTACCCCGTGCGAAGCCGGGACGGGCTGCTAGTTTTATTATATTATTATTTCGTTGTATACTTATCTAAATACTCAAAAAAGTGCGCTGTGTTTTTTAAATAAAACATTTTCTTTCTTTCTTTAAGAAAAGCTACATAACCCACAATATATTTTGAATGCGTTCACTTTGATTTTTGCACAGAGTTTCAAGGCGTTATAGACCCTTTTTTTTATCGTGCGCAAAATCCCCACGGATACCACCCCCACGGAGCCGGTGGAGGAGGTTATGTCGGACTCGTACCGACTAAAATGCACGCCGTCTTGGGTCCTTGGTTGCCGGAGGTGAGATTGCCGAAGGCATATCTCTCGCACAAGGCGTTAAAGACCTGAGTATGTGGTATAAATTTCAACTTGATATCTTCACGCATTCCTGACAAAAAATTCTTGACAGACAGACAATATAGTGACCCTTATAAAGGTTACGTTTTTTCCTCTTGAGTACGGATCCCTAAAAAGTGTAACCGTATCTCCTTTGTCGACTGTACACCTTTCTCCGAACTAGTCAGAGATAAAAGCCCACCAAAACTTTGACCATAAAAACTAAAAATCGGGGACTACCTAGTTTTTCTATGCTTTTTCACACTCCGTTAGGAGGACCCGGGACTGTATTAAATTTATTAGTTATATCCTCATATCAGTTATATTATGTTCGTTTGTACACATATCGTTAGTAAATATACATATTACATATATGAAGTAATAGTTTTCATTTGTTATATGAAGTAATCTCACAAATAAATTAAACACATGATAAGGCTGGTCAACCATTCCACTGCGACCCTACTACTGTCGGCTATCATTTACTATCCTTTATTATTTTATTTTTGACGTTTTGTAAGTTTAATGGTCTCACTTCCGGTCTTCGACTGTACTGTACAGATGTTAGGGCGTAGAGACACCAAGAGGGTTCATGATTTGTAGAAATGTAGCGAGGCGTTAGGTCTGGTTTAATCAACTATCACCTTTGCAGTCTGTATAAAATTATTATGATGATTTTGATAATCAATAAATAAGCCCACCGCAGTCCTCTGCTGTACGTAGGCTACTCCCAATGTGCGCCATTTCATCCGTTTGATTTTGATAAACAACAAACTAATCGTTAATTACATTATAAGATAATCACTTAATTATTTAGTTTCACAAAATTCTTTAGATTATGAAATATTTTATCTATTTAATCGGACATAGTCGCGGCCTCGGTATTTACTTATAATAATTCGACCGCATAAACACACAAGGGTGTAAGCGACATCGATTATTCAAAGAAAAAAGACATCATTATCACTGGACGCAACAAATATTTTCCTACTAACTACCAGTGTCAATTACACTGTTTGACCATATACATATCACGGTAACACCCTCCCATTAGTTGGGCCATGAGTGTGTCTTCCCCCTAAGTTTTTTTATATAAAGGACATGTCAATTTGACTTCACCTCGCCTGATGGTAAGCTAAAGGCAGAATCTCGGAAAGAGGGTCACCATCGCAAACATGTACCATGTTAAAAGTGGTGGCAGTCAGCTTGACGGCCTCATCAGATGCCTTTTCACGCCTCGCTTAAAGGAACCGGGATTGTAGGAAGAGGGAAACACGTGAGCTGGCAGGGAGTTCCAGGTCTTAATGGTGGTCTAAGTGGTATCAAAATCCTCCCATTGTTCTTCTATGATCATTTTGTCTATTGGCGGCCTTTCTTATTATAATAGTCAAGAGGCCGTGTCTCCTGTCTCGAAACACAGGGCAGGATGCCAATTTGAACCACCTCAGCCCCTTATTCGGGTTGCCCAACCGTGACGTGAACACGCACTTTCGTATCAGAAACTACAGTACGGTAGACTTGTCTTCGTATGGCATTGGTAATACGTTTACGACTTAGACTGTTATATTTTTTTAAAATAAAGGACATAAATACTATAAAGCACTTTAACTCAAAGATCTTTCCATTATTTTAAATTCCTCATCTTCCATATGTGAATTACTCGTCTCTTTTTTATACGGACACCCTCGTTGGCCAGCTGGGCTATTTATGTATATTTTTATAGAAGTATACGTCAATTTGACTTCACTTCGCCTGGTGGTAACCTAAAGACAAAGTCTCGGAAAGAGGTTCACCATCGTAAACATGTACCATGTTAACAGTGGTGGCACTCAGCTTGACGGCCTCATCAGATGCCTTTTCGACCCCCGCTTAAAGGAACCAGTTTCGGTTCCGATCCCGAAAGCCTTCCTACCTAATTACCTATACAGTGCCATAAATTATTTTTTTAATCTGACTCTTTTCGACGCTTTTCGAAGTTATGTGTGTATTAATCGCAGGTTTATAAGTGCCCGGTTAATGGCAATAGGCTCGCCACCTATTACATTGGAACCTAAACATAAACTGGCGAAATGTGGGTGCTAGCACCTCTGCTTAGTCCTGCGGGGAATACAGGCGTGAGTTTATGTTATGTTATGATATGTCTGACTCTTTTAGGCCCGTAAAAGTTATAAATAAAAATGATATGATGCTTTGTAAAAGTTATAAATAAAAATGATAGTGTATTCTAGAATGACACCTAGCCTGAATGGTGATTTATATGAGGACAGATTGTATAGACAGGTTGATGGTTTGACATTGGATAAATCGAGATTCAGGCTGAGTGCCATTTCAGAATACGGGCCTTAATAATTTATCATTGGTTATTATATTGCTGATACTCTGAACTCTTCTCAAATCATTCATCACCTAGTTACCGAAGCCACTATCGTGATTGTTTTTCTCATAAACAACTTTGTTCTATATTTTACGACCTCGCACAGGGTCAGTCAACTGCCACTAATAAAATACTATATATATGTCCAAAACATAACCAATTAAAAATAATATGTAGGTACTAAGAATTCGAGGTCTGCTCAAGAACTTCACGGCCACATGTTAAGTAGCTAAATATTTTAATGATTGCGTGTAATACACTGAAATAGTTCATAAATATACTTATGGCTTTATATACCTAAAAGGGTAGGTAGAGGTGACACACATACACAAACTGTTATGTGTGTGTATGTATCTCCACGTAAAACGAGTAGGGGACGAGGTTCGAATCTTTTTTTTTCAAATTCATAATGTAAACATAAACATAACATAACATAAACTCACGCCTGTATTCCCCGAAGGGGTAGGCAGAGGTGCTAGCACCCACATTTCGCCTGTTTATGTTTATGTCCGAATGTAATAGGTGGCGAGCCTATTGCCATTAACCGGGCACTTATAAACCTGCGATTAATACACACATAACTTCGAAAAGCGTCGAAAAGAGTCAGATTAAAAAAATAATTTATTAATTTAATATTTTTTTTGTAAATGTATACATAAATACACACATAACTTCAAAAAGCATCGAAAAGTCATTGGTGTGTGCCTTGGTAAATCTGGGATCGAACCCGAGACCTCGTCTCAGCAGTCCATTACCCATACCACTAGGCTACCGCAGATTTTTCAAATTCAGATTCATTTATTTGCATAAACATGGGTTACTTGGAAGTTGTCACATGGTCATTGCTTGTTACGGTGCCAACATGTTTTGCCCAGGCAGGCGTACAAAATTTATTGATAGATAATTTTTTTTAAATTAAATGAGCCATTCTATGTCACATTTAAAAACATTACAATTGTTGACATTGTCAACAGCATGAATAGGAAATAAGATACTACATGTCAATAATTTAAAAATGTCAAAATAAGAAATGTCAAGTTCCCAAAAATAAATTGTTTATTAAATGAAAAAGTAAAAAGTAACCAAGAATGACATGCATTGTTTCCTTCGAGGCGCAAGTCAACCGTACGTACTTACTGATAAACGGATGAGGAGTTGGCATAGGCTTTCTTCCCAAGGTCAGATCAGACTTCAGATAAATCAAGAGAAAGATCAGATTGTACTCCGGGCGCATATGATGGCGCACAGGTCCATTAAGAGGGGCGTCAAAAAGCATCTGATGGGGCCGTCAAGCTGTGTACCACCACTGTTAACATGGTACATTTTTACGATGGTGACCCTTTGTCCGAGACTTAGCCTTTAGCAACTCCAAACTATGCCTTACTGTCGCCTCCAACTTACCCACCATTTTAAGTTGCCATCATTAGAATGCCAATGGTACGTGTCTGTAATGGTGACACTCTATCCTGACACTTTGCCATCAGCTTACCATCAGGCGTGGTGAAGACAAATTCATGTGAGCTAGATGGACAAACATGAATGTAAACGGGATTAACGCTATTATGACGATAAGTTGATTAACTCAATCAAAGTGACATAATATCGTCCTTGTATTTCGTTACTATCCATGTTTTGTAAATAATTAATACCAATCTAACAATAATTACACCATCAATAGTATTTGCTTCGGATGCTATGGGATTAATAATACTGATAATAATGTTAATATTTATTACTATTTGATTGAAATGTGCTTCGAATTTCGATATATAAAGAACCAACCTTGGATTGAATGCAGAGTTGCAGACAGAGTTTCGATATTGCTACAATCTGTCTGGTATTAATTTAGCGAAATTGCTCAAACGTAGCAAAGTTTTTTATGCTCGCCAATTGTGTTCATTATAATCGTTTTATGATCAAATTACTTTAATGCCTTCGTTAGGGATATAAAAGGTACCTTTCTATTCGTCTAACAAACCTGTCTTGACTTCACCAGTTGTTCTTATATTCTAGAATGCCACTCAGTCTGAATCGCAATTTATCTGAGGACAGATTATATGGCCAATATGTCAAACTTTCAATCTGTATATATGTTACCGGCAATGTGTATAATGCAGGTATTCTATACAATGCCTAGGCAATGTGTGTTAATACATAGAATGCCTGCAGTTCCACCGGCAATGTGTGAAATAAATGGGTTATAATCTATATTTGCGGATATTTTGTGGAAATTTTATATTTTTGATTGAATAAAAAAAAAATAACCACGAAGATTAATGCGATTAATCTTCTAACCTAATCTATCCAAGTTAAATTGCGTGGTGTGGACACTGCACCCCGACCTGGATATATTATAGGTTAGAAGACTGAAGCGAAAGCGAAGCTCCAGCATTAGCCTAAGTGGTTGCATTTTTTATAACCACCATCAATGTTCTATGACACCATTTCATACATAGCCTGCTGCGCACTCGGCACTCAGCAGAATACCGGATTATACACAATGCCTAGGCATTGTATAGAATACCGGATTATACACTTTGCCGGTAACATATACAATCTGTCCTCAGATAAATCGCGATTCTGGCTGAGTGTCATTCTAGAATACAGGCCTTAAAGTATTCATCCATTAGTGCCGTTAGCCCGCGACTTTGTCCGTGTGGATGTTAGTTATCGCAAATTTTGGTCATCACCGGTTTTAGCTGTTCGTGGTTAAGGAGTCATTCCTACGATAGAGAGGATCCGGGTTAGAATCCTAGCCATAACACTTCCAACGTGAGAGCCACTTCTATCTAACACAAGCAATTTTTTTAAACATGAACACATCATCCACGTAACCACTATTTAAGTACTCGTAGTTTTTTTTTGACCATATGATGACCACATACCTTGTTAATTTACTAGTTTCTAAAGAATGTAGGTACCGTTTTGACGTTTAATAAAAAATAATGTCTGATTTGATAGACAACTAAAGTGAAGTGCTGAACAAAAACGATCTTTACATCGAAATAAAGTGATGTACTAACAAGTACTTACGTACTTATTTTTGTAATGTTCAAAGGACAACTAAAAAAACATATAATATTCCACAACATGCTATCTAGACCCATGGTAAGCTTAACTAGCTTGTGTTATGGAATCTAGAATGAGGATAAACATACTTAGATATTTTCTTAAATATATACATATTATACAATAGAAACACCTAGACCAATGCAAATAGCCATATTCATGCATACAAATATTTGCACTGAGCGGGGTCGAATACGTGCCTCCTGCATGGCAGTCGCGTTCACTAATGCCACGCCACAGAGGCTTCTTTCTGTTATTAAGGCGTAATCTTTAAGCTGGTATTAAGGCGATACTGATGGTGATTGTACCCTAAATTCTGTTTAACATTGTGTATGGAGGTATTTAATCCTATGAGTCAGCCGCTCCAGCTACCTGCGCCTTCCAAAACAAGTCCTTCCTGCTCTTTGTTGCAGTTTCATTCATGCACGAGGATAATGCTCATAACAAAAAATTGGTGCAAGCAATTTTCGACCATATTGGCTTCTATAATACATGGTTAAATGCCAAAAACATTTGTTTTAAAGAAATATCCTAATCCTAATATCCATACTAATATTATAAATGCGAAAGTAACTCTGTCTGTCTGTAGGTTACGCTTTCACGCCTAAACCACTGAACCGATTTTGATGAAATTTGGTACATGGGTAGATTAGACCTTGGGAAAGGACATAGGCTATGTTTTGTCGCGATAACCGACATCCACGCGGGCGAAGCAGCGGGCAAAAGCTAGTATCCATGCTAATATTTTAAATGCGAAAGTAACTCTGTCTGTCTGTCTGTCTGTCTATCTGTTTGTCTGTCTGTATGTTTGTCTGTCTGTATGATACGCTTTCACGCCTAAACCACTGAACCGATTTTGATGAAATTTGGTATAGGGGTAGATTAGACCATGAGAAAGGACATAGGCTATGTTTGGTCGCGATAACCGACATCCACGCGAGCGTAGCCGCGGGCAAAAGCTAGTAATATTATAAACGCTAAAGTTTGTGAGTATGGATGGAGGTTTGTTACTCTTTCACGTAAAAACTACTGGATGTATTTTCATGAAACTTTACAATAACATAGCTTATACATCAGAATAACACATAGGCTATATATCATCACGCTACTACTCAAGGGAACGGAGCATTAAGGTCAACAAATTCGGCCGGCATCGGCATATACGCAGAAGTGACATTGTTGTTATTTCTGTTGCTGTTTAGATAACTATATCATTGTATAAGAGAGTGCAGCGGGAACGGGATCGGACGCCACGCGGGTGGAAAATAATTGGCGGTAATAATAATAATAAATAATAAAGAACTCTTTATTGTTCACCAATTCAATATACAACAAATGGATTTTGTTTAGGTACAGGTTATGTGGTAGACAATTGGCGGCCTTATCGCACTGAGGCAATCTCTTACAGGCAACCATAGGATGGAGAAGGATACATATGAAGAGATTTGGGGCAGTTGGTGTACATAGATATTAAATATTATAGTGTAGATGATTAGATAAATGTGATGAGTACCTAGAGAAAGATATATTACATAATAAAACATACATACATACATACTAATAATATTTCGGTAGAATTTGTTTATAATGAACAGTAAATAGGTAGTAGACTTAAATATTATTATTCACATACTATGGGACACAGTAGATATATAGTTTGGTAAGACAGAGAGGAAGGGTAAAATAAGTATAATGTTAAAATGAACACTATTCCTCCTGCAAATAGTGAGCCGTAACTAATTTTTTGAAAACTGGCAGTGATTGTGCACGTCTTATAGTGATAGGTAAGGCATTCCACAATCGGACCGCTTGAACGGTGAAAGATTTATCCATGAACATTGTGGAGTGTCTAGGCATTTTCAGTTTCAAATTCACTGACGATCTCAAGGTCCTTGAGTGAGTGTCGCAGAGAAAGTTGAAGCGTTCTTTTAAGTATATTGGAGTGAGAGGATGAAACAGAATGTTATAGAGAAGGGAAAGAATATGAACATTTCGGCGAAGGCGTATAGGTAACCACTTGAGTTTTGCACGATATTCGGAGATGTGGTCATATTTGCGAAGCCCAAATATGAACCGTATACTGAGGTTCTGGAGTCTCTCAAGTTTATTTAGTTGGTCTTCGGTGAGATTTGTATAGCTGGCATCAGCATAATCAAGGGTGGGAAGAAAAAGAGATTGCGCTAGCGCAGTTTTCGTGGTAATGGGCAGTAAACTTCGGAGCCTACGCAGGGACCCCGCTGTGGCAAACATTCTGCGGCTCACCTCCTGGAGCTGAGGGCCCCAAGAAAGACTACTATCCATGTAGATACCAAGATTTTTGACTTTGTCACTATACTGCACCTTGGTACCGTCACAGGTGATTAGGGGGAGGAGCGACCAGTCTGTTCTTGAGATAGCGTGTGTGCTGCCAATGACTATAGACTGAGTCTTATTTGGATTTAACCTCAGACCAAATGACTTACTCCAATCGCATATCTTTTCCATGTCTTTGTTAATAGTGTCGACGGCATCCGTCAGTTTATCCTGGGTAGCCCTTGTATAAATTTGCAGATCATCTGCGTATAGGTGGTAGGAAGAAGTGAGATGTATAGTGATTGAGTTTATGAAAACTGCGAAGAGTAAAGGAGATAGCACGCCACCCTGTGGTACACCAGCAGACGTTTGGCACCATGTGGAGACAGTGTCTTCGATGCGGATGCGCTGCCGGCGACCAAACAGGTAACTTTGAAACCAATCAATCACTGCTGGAGATATGCCAAGAGAGCGCATTATGCCGAGTAGAACGTCAAAATCAACGTTATTAAAGGCGTTGGTGAAATCTAACAGAGCTAAAACAGTTAACTCACCGTTTTCCATACCCGATCTGATGTCTTCCGTAATATGAACCAAGGTTGTCGTAGTACTATGGCCAGGACGAAACCCAGACTGGAAAGGATTTAGGAGTGAATTTTTAGATAGAAAACCACTTAGCTGAGAGTGAACTAGTCGTTCGAGCACTTTGGAGAGAAAGGATAGGATGGATATAGGTCGATATTCTGAAAAGGAGGAAGGGTTACTCTTCTTAGGGATAGGCGTAATTTGAGCATCTTTCCATGCACTTGGAAAGGTACTGCATGTGATCGAGAAGTTGAAGATGTGACAGATTATAGGGAGGATTTCGTCAATGATAGGTAGGATCATATTACGGCTGACACAGTCAGCTCCCACAGCGTTAGACGTAATCGACATTATACTCTTCCTAACATCACAGCTAGTGAATTGAGTAAAGAAGAATGGAGAGCAGTCGGGAGTGGTAAGGGAAGAAAGATAATTTATGGTTTTAATTTTGACAGCAGGGTCGAAAGCGGACGGAGCAGTAAAATGTTGATTGAGAGAATTTATATCTATGTTATTGGAAATTACGTTATGCCGAGACTTACCTACTCCCAGTGACCTTAAAAACTTCCAGACATGAGCTGGGTCCCCGTTTTCAATAGAGCTGTGGATATATTGGCGTTGAGCATTCCTACACACCTTTGTGCAGTGATTACGAATGGCTACATACTTGCAGCGATTCACTTCCGTAGGACGACTTCGGTATCTGGACTTGGCTGCAGCCTTTTTGGTAATTAATGATTTAATATCATTTGTCAGCCAAGGCGATGGCAGGTGTTTAACCTTAATTTTGCGCAGAGGTGCATGCAAGTCGTACAGATTGGTCAAGTTGGATGTGAGCAGTTCCACCTTTCGGTTCACGCAGTTGGAGTTCTGAAGTGTTCCCCAATCGATGGCTGCGGCATCCCTACGCAGGGCACAAAGGTCCATTTTACGAAAACTACGTAGCCAGAGAAATTTAGGTTTAGGCTTAGGTGGACGCAGTTTGTATGACAAATATAGCAAGTCGTGATACGAAAACTGGGTTGCAGGGCATTTCCCATGTTTTGCAACACGATCAGGAGAAGAAACAATAATTAAGTCGAGTAAAGTAGATTGACAGTGTGGATAATGGTGAGTAGCATCCGAGGGGAGAATTGTCAAATTTTTCGATTCGATGATGGAGTTCAAGGTGGAGGAACGAGAGTCGTTCTTTAGGAGACAGGTGTTAAAGTCACCCATGATTATGGCTTGACTGCACGAGGGAACTAGGTTTTCTAATATAAGCTCGAAGGAAGAAAAGTAGTTTATAAGAGAAGAGGGACAGTAGAAAACACCCAGTAGAATTTTTGAATGAAGGAGTTCAATTTCCAGAAAGAGATGCTCCCCAGAGTGGGGTGGCTGTGGGGAAATGCTGATAACAGTGAAGGGAATCTCAGTACGTAGATAGATGGCAACACCACCACCCTCACCAACTGCCCGGTCATTTCTGATCAGGTTGAAACCAGGTAAAGAAAATGAGGCAGTGGCGTGGTGTGGGTGCAGCCACGACTCCGAGATGAGAATTGCATGTATATTTGTACAGTCAAACGCTGCCAGCATATCCGGGAAATGAGCCGAAATGCTTTGTGCATTTATGTGGACAACGTTGAAATTCAAGGGAACGTCAGTGAATTGAGATTCAAGGATTTCTGCAAGTGACATTTGTGATGGTATACTACAAAAACTTGCATCACCACTGCTCAGAGAACAGTAGTCATCACTGTCACTACCACTATTTGTGAATGCCATGCGTCTGATATATATAGTCTGTTAATAAGAACAGAAAATAAAATAATATAATCCGGGTCAACTAGCAAGATGACGTTTTAGTATTTTTTTTTTAATATTGTGCTCCACTTGGAATAAAAATGTCCAATAATGTAACTTAATCGCATGTTGCTACAAAGTAACTATGAGAAACAGACCTGAATTTGAACCCGGCAGTTATTATGTGACCATAATTGGCGCTCAACGATCTGATGAGATCACCAACGCCGCTCAAAGGTGAGAAGTCATAACGAACAAAGGAGAAATTACAGTTAATGTTTATTTTACTCTTTTGCAAAATAAATGTCAATTACTTACCGATTTCAGGATATACAAATAACTTTTAATGGTTTTCCTGTAATTTTATGAATGTTGGTTACAATTATTTCCTACTCGTTATTGTGGCTCTTCCTACTATGTATTCTGAACCCATGAGAACATATTCTTATGCCGCACCACTAAGCCGTGGAACTCCATGCCAGCTCACGTGTTTCCTTCTTCCTACAGTCCCGGGTCCTTTAAGCGGGGCGTGAAAAGGCATCTGATGAGGCCGTCAAGCTGAGTGCCACCACTGTTAACATATATGGTACATGTTTCCGATGGTGACCCTTTTACCGAGACTTTGCCTTTGCTTAACATCAGGCGAGGTGAAGTCAAATTGACGTGTCCTATATAAAAAAAAATACACCGATACTTACGTACTCATAGATCCTATAAATATTATAAACGCGAAAGTTGTAAGTACAGATGGATGTTTGTTACTCTCTCACGTCTAAACTGCTGGAGCGGTTTTAATAAAATTTGTTATGGAGTTAGCTGACACCCTGGATTAACACATAGACTATATTTGGTCATAATAACCGACATCCACGCAGGCGGAGCCGCGGGCAAAAGCTAAGTATAATATATAGTTAGATTCAGAACATCATGTTATAATCTCGCGGCTAACAACTTTCACTCGGTCTGACCAAGTTTGGCATTCCGCGTCTAATGACACCATAGAAAGTTTGATGTTTTTTAATTAAGTAATGATTTAGCCTTTGAATCATGTTCGTATTTGTTGTTGTTTTTATTTATATGTCTGTCAGACTACGCCTTCCTGCTAATTTTGACGTCCTAAGACCCAATGTTTACCTTTTGAACTTTGTGAGCCAATGCTTGCATGAATTTCCCTAAAATTACGCCCACGGTTAGAATATTATTCCGAGGAGGGCCAGACCGTAAGGGATGGCCCTGGGTCAGCCGGGGTGCGAGGGATATAAGAAAGAAAGAAAGAAAACTCATTTATTGGGAAACAGCGCAAAATGGCACACAAAATACACAAATAAAACTATTATCGACAGAGAAAAAAAAAACGACTAAAAAGACTAAGTGACGTACGCTGACGAGACGTCTGACAGTTCTCTGAATGTCAGTGTCACTCGGCTGTCAGCTATACGTCACGGGTCACGCCACTATATGTACCTATGCGACACGACGTGGCATATTTACGTGGCAGATAATTATTTGAACGTCGTTTTTCTTCTCCGCCCTACACAAACCATTAAACTAAGTCATGCACAAGTGCACCGTGTTCCCAAAGGATGAACACTCAGCATACACTGCGATGGGTATCAGCCACCACAACACTGATTTTCAGTGCCACCCTTACATTAAGTGCATACATTACGCTAACGCCGTCATGCAGTATTGCAACTCAAAATCAAGAGGAAGAACATAATACGCATCTAAAAGGTATGTAATGTCGTAAAGATTTTGTTCAATAATACAACAATAAATACAAAAAAAAAAAAATACAACGTTCTTATAGTACACAGTATAGGCTTATAGTACGTCAGACAGGCAACATAACCTCATTGACAATATATTAACTACCCCTAAAACAACCCTCCGCCAAATGCAGGTCACCAATCCATAGTGGCACATTAAACAATGAAGATGGTACGAGCAGATGCACACGCTCCACGCACCGAAGGGTGCCAAGGACGAGAGAAGCGACTGTGGAATGACATAGCTCAGGGGCCGAAACCTAAAGGTAAGTAGGATGTTTGTAAGCATTGTCATAAGACTCAGTGCATATTTTTTTGGCATAGAAGCAGTAGCGCTTTGTATTTTACCTTAAAGCTGTATTTGGATTTTAGGTCCCTGATAGGCGGAGGCAAATCATTCCAAACTCGCATCGCTGCATACTTTAAGCAACCCCGGAAGGCTGTGGTGCGGTGCCTTGGCACAGATATTGTACTGGTTGTGGACCTGATGGAGTAAGGATAGTGTGTCTTTCTTAAACAAATTTTCTCATACAGGTAAACAGGCTTCTTACTTTTTAATACATCAAATAGCATAGTGGCAATATGTAACTTTCTTCTACCCTCCATTTTCAGTATGTTATTGTTATTAATATAGGGTGTGACATGTTGGCGTCGTGGTATTTGGAAACAGTACCGGGTACAGGCATTCTGTATTCGTTGTATAATGTTCTTGGTTTTTGCTAGTAAACATGGGCCATAGACTGTGTCACAGTAATTAAACCTAGAAAGTATGAGGCTGTCCACCAGCTGCTTCCTTAGTGCCGTACCTATATAGTCACGGATATTATATAGAAGTTTCAACCTGTAAAAGCAGTTTCTTACAATCCTATCTATATGTCCCTCAAATCGAAGTTGAGGGTCCATTACAAGACCTAGGTTGGTAGCCTCCTCCACTCTCACAACCCTCTGACCATCCATAACTATAGATGGATCATAATGCAAGATGGACTGGATTTGTTTCTGGCTTCAAGACAACCTCACCTCCAGCCTAGCACCAGGACCCACAGTCGGCGTGTGGTTTTAGTCGGTTCGACATAACCTCCCCTTCTGGCTCCGGCGGGAAAGGTATCAGGAAATCCCCACGGAAAAAAAAGGATAATATTGGTAAATAAAACCAATCAAAGTCTGTCCAGCGTGGAAACAGTAGGTCAAAGCCTTCCAATGGAGATACCTAGGTATGTGCACCAGTAGATTGCGATGGCCTGATCTAAAGTAAAGCCAACGAAGCGAGAGAAAAAAGGTAAACAAAGATTCAGCGGTTCTAAAAAAATTCATTTGAAAATTATTACGTATCACTTCAAGCGCATTCCAGACAGGAATGAAATTGCTCATAAAATGTCGGATCAGACAGTTTAGAACCGATGTGCTGACGGCTTTCCTGTACTACGAAACACGCAACGACAGTTGTCGCCCTGCCATTGTCGCGTAGGTACGTGTGACCGGTGTGACATGTGTGACAAAGACAGAGAAATAATCGCTAGTTATCGCAACATAACTCAGTAATGGTTGCTTTGTTTACCTTTTTTCTCTCGTCTCGTTGGCTTTACTTTAATTGAATGAAACCTAAAACCTTATATATAACGGATATATAAACTAATAAATCAATACACAGTTATTAATATCAAAGTGACTAATATATGCCACACGTCTAAGTCTAGTAGGTTCTATACAGTCAGCGTCATTAATATCTTAACGACGAAGTCTCAAAATGATCTTAAAACTCTCGTATTAAGAGCAAATCGAACTGTTTTATTGATTTATATAGTATTATTGTTCGAATTAAAGGTTACATACCCAATATCAGAACAATCGGTCAACTGGAAGGTGGTAAAAAACGAAATTAAAATCATTTTGAGCACTTTATTCGTCAACATCTTTCTGATGCTGAGTGTACATAATAATGACACACTAGCGAACACATTTCAAGGTTCGTATCGATTCATTCAACTGAATAGTCTATTAGTCTAAGATCTATTATGTGTCTTATATAACTAGTTGTCGCCAACGAGGTCGTGTTTATTGACATTCAGTTTTGCGACCCTGGAAAGCATTTTTTGACAGTGTAGTCATCTCGCTCAGTTTGTAGGTAGGCCACTAATCTAAATTTGTAGTTACTTTAGCGTTCCGAAAACCTATCATAATTGGTAGATTAGATTATAGAAAGAATACTTGGGACCCAAAAGTGTTAGTAGAACATTGGCGGCTCTGTACACTGAAACGATTAAAACTACTGACAGCATTAAGAGGCGTGGGTTCGATCCCCGCCCAATGCAAATATTTGCATTGGTCTGGTCGTGCCTCGGAGAGCACGTTAAGCTTTCGGTCCCGGTTGCCACACGAACATCCATGGCAGTCGTTACGGGTAGTTAGAGCCCTCAAAAGTCCAACAACTGGTTTAACTGCAATGCTCCGATATCGCCGTTGCGTTGTGGAGGTCAGATGGTAATCGCTTTACAGAAAATATCGAAGTTCAGCCAAAAGATGGGTATCTGCATTGTTCTGGTCGTGCCTCGGAGAGTACGTTAAGCCGTCGGTCCCGGTTGCCATACGAACAAATTATGGCAGTCGTTACGGGTAGTTGGAGCCCTCAAAAGTCCAACAACTGGTCTAGCTGCAATGCTTCGATATCGCCTTTGGGTTGTAGAGGTCAGATGGCAATCGCTTTACAGAAAATATCGAAGTTCAACCAAATCCGCAGATTGGTAAAGCGGACCCCAGACTCCAAGCTGAAAGCTTCGGATCCGACTGGGATTAAACGCTAAGATGAAGGAAAAAAGCATTGATATAATTATATTGTTACTAAAGCTGTCTACACACCAAAGGCGAAAGAAAAAAAAAAACACCCAGACCAAGGCAAAACACCCAGACCAAGACGGCCCGCTGGCACGAATCCGGCGGGCCACCTTCTTTGGTGTGTAATCAGCTTATATACAGTTACGAGTAGTACAAATAATTACTTAATTCAAAAAACTAAAATACACGCTTGTATATTTTTTTCGTATTCCTGACAGCAAACCCTTCCATTTGATACCCATATCATAGGGGTGGATTTCAAACAGCCAGTCCGCCATCTTGGGAATGCCGCCATATTGGATTTGTAAGGACGTTTCTTAGCTAGTCATGTATTGTCATCAGAACTCAGAGCGTGTGCAAAAGTTCATCCTAGTCGAAGACCGGGAAGTGGGTCTAATTAAGATTCCAAGATTTTCTTACAAGTGAAGCTAATAAAAGCGTGTTAAAAAAAAGGAAATTGAGATGTACTGACCGAGTAAGAAAAATCGCCATAACGTAATGCAGTACCGATGCAGTGAATACAGCCGTGGACCAAAGGCTTATGTCCTAGATTTAGTATTTCAAACGCTTGGCTCATAGGTCTTAGGTTCTCTTTAAGGGCAAAGGGCTATACAGGCTTAATGTCAACATAAAACACGTTGTATTGAATGCAATCGCTTTTGTAATCATTTAGAACTGATGAATTGGCTACGTTAAGTCGTCATTATTAGATGTTCTATTTAGGATATACAGGATGTCCCAGAATTCAACGTCAAGCCGAAACGGGGCGACAGGATTGATTGTAAAGATCATGAGAAAAATCTGAAAAAAATCTATCCCAATAATAAAATTAAGAACCTACCAAGAGCTTGTGCGAATAAAAATAATTTTAACCGAGTATAATGGGTTAGCAAAAATCGGGTTACTTGAGGTTTTTATTTTTTTACTCGTTTTTTTTGTATGAAACTAACAAGTATTGTACCATTTTACAATCCTGATTAAATACGCCAACTTTTAATGGCACTTGCCAAGGTACTCTAGTACATTTTTTTTTAAGGAGGGTCTTTCTAAGTCAACAAATATTGAAAAATTTTAAATTCATAGTTTAACTAAGTCTTAATTCTAGGAAACTTGATACAATTGTGTCATTCTTTTTGACTGTGATTCTTAGTAATGTTATTTAGGGTTATGGCTCCAAAGTTTAAATGAACAAAAATAATAAAAATTAACCACAATAACCGAAAAATGGTTACAGTTTGACCAAATTTTTAGGTTTTTCTTAAATGCCCATGATTTTCAAACTGCATGGGATTGATTTTTCTTCAGATTTTTCTCATGATCTTTACAATCAATCCTGTCGCCCCGTTTCGGCTTGACGTTGAGTTCTGGAACACCCTGTATATGCCTGCGGTTGCCTTTGAATGGAATATTGATGCCATTTCTGCAACTCACAAGCAAATATATAAACAGCTTATTAGGTAGGTATATTGCTAAGAAAATAAAATATGGAAGGGATCCGGTCTTGTTGCAACCAAAGATGGACTGTATTTCTATCGAGGCCATCAAGGGCAACCGCCCTTGATGGCCTCGATAGAAATACAGTCCGCGATTATAGGAAGAGCGTCTGTAATAGTGGCCACTATTCTCTGGACTGCACCACGCTTTACCATCAGGTGGGGTGTAGTCAATAACGCGTACAGAGCTAATTAAAATGCTTTGCATTTAGTAAAGGACGCGACTTATCTTCAGCGGAAAGTTTTACATCCTAACTTTGACCTCGCTTACTGCTTACCTTGCACATGTTGAAGACAGCGTGAATATTTACCGACGACGTAACCTTAATCGTAATATTTTGTTGTTATTACTCACTTGAATGCTAAAGGTTAGATAAAGTATTATGCTCGTATGTTTTCGAAATATTACGAGGAGATAGTAGATTTAGTATGGCAAGATAGTGGTACGAGTATTTGGTATAACTGCCGAACGAATTAATTGGTCCTCTTTTCGAGACTTTGCCTTTAGCTTACCATCAGGCGAGGTGAAGTCAAATTGACGTGTACATAATAAAAAAAGAAAAAAAATCTAGCTAAAAGTATTATAAAATACTAACGTACCTTTGCCCGCGGCTCCTTCCGCGTGGATGTCGGTTATCGCGACCAAACATGGCCTCTGTCCTTTCTCAGGGTCTAATCTACCCTTATACCAAATTTAATCAAAATCAGTTCAGTGGTTCAGGCGTGAAAGCATACAGACAGACAGAGTTACTTTCGCATTTATAATTTTAGTATGGATAACTGCGGAACTTAATTATTAATTGGGATAGACTCTTGATTAATGAATAAAAGGAAAAGAAATTGATGTAAACATATTGATTAAGAGCTTCCTGATATTAATTTAAGTATCGCGGAAGTCGTATCAATAAAAGAAATTGTACGTCAATATTGAGATAAAATTTCTTTATTGATAACAACTTCCTCCTTATTCAAGGTCGGGTAACTTGAGCCGATGGCGGATGTTCCTATACATAACAAACAACATGCAAATTCGACCAGTACCAGCCCTGCCCGACAGCCTTGTGCCTCACCTTGAAGATATTTCGTAATGATACATTAGTATAAAATTAGCTATGTCGCAATAGCTTTAACCTACTGGTTAAAAATAAAGGTTTTTATATTAATTTAACTTTTGTATAAAGAGTACCTAATAAGAGAACTGTTTTAAATCTACAACTAGCGGACCCGGCGAACTTCGTACCGCCAATTTTTTACCGCCCGCGTGGCGTCCGATTCCGTTCCCGCTGCGCCCTCTATATTAAGCATGTATTATACATATAAACCTTCTTCTTGAATTACTCTATCTATTAAGTATAAATTAAAAATTTAAAAAACCCCCGTCACAAAAACACCAAAAAGTTGAAAATAAATGAATAAATTTTAATTCAACGGTTGCCATGTCGGGGGACCGTAACTGGTTAAGTACTCCTTTATATCGTAAGGTCCCCCGACATGGCAACCGTTGAATTAAAATTTATTCATTTATTATCAACTTTTTGGTGTTTTTGTGACGGGGGTTTATTAAATTTTTTATTTAATTTTTATTTTATACTTTTTAAATTGATCTACTAGTCAAGCTCTTTCATTTGATACCCATATTGAGGGAATTATAAAGAAATTTGTATTCCAACATGTTGTGGCGGCGGCCATCTTGGACCGATATTTTTCAAACATAGCTAAGAACACTCCCGACTAATATACCTTTCAAACAAAAAAAACTAAATCCAAATCGGTTCATCCGTTTGGGTGCTGCGATGCCACAGACAGACACGCACACACACACAGACACGTCAAACTTATAACACCCCGCGTCGTTTTTGCGTCGGGGGTTAAAAAGAAACCGCATCAAAATCTGTACCGTAGTTTTGTAGATATAAGCATACATAGGGACATAGGAACGCGGAAAGCGACTTTGCTTTATACTATGTCGTGATGCGTTTTTTAGGGTACTGTACCTTAAGAAGAAATAACGGTATCGAACCGATGTAGGATTGCTTCGTTGTCCGTATGTCTGTTTGTCAAGACAATTTTTTCAAGAACACGTGAAGGTATCATGTCGATGTTAATATCAAATACTCAGCTGCAGTATTATGGACTGTCATCCTAGCAGAAACGGGCCGCGTCGGCGGCGGCGCGCCTCCCCGTGTCTGGGGACTCCGTGGTCCCCCCTCCCGAGGAGGGCCAGAGCAATAGGAATGGGCCTGGGTCTTCCGAGGTGCGAGGGATATGTCTTACAACCTCATCTTTGGCTTTGCACTATGACCCAAAGACGGCGTTCGTTTTAGTCGGTTCGAGTCCGTCATAACCTCCCCCACCGACTCCGGCGGGGGGTGGAGGGTATCCGTGGAGATTTTCCACGTAAAAATGATGAACACATATTTTGACGTATATGACAGTACACAGACAGTCAACGTATGTCAATCCCGTACATGGATCAGTCTATTCTATTCTGTTCTATAAACGTGCTGGGACTTCTCTAGAGGGGCTGTTTCCTATGGTGACAAACTGCTTGAGCATCATTAGTATCATTACAAGTCATCCCCGTTAGCCCCTTCCAGCTGAGCTAGGCATGATGTTAGGCACTTTTTTATATAGGACACATCAATTTGACTTCTCCTCGCCTGATGGCAAAGGCAGTCTCGGAAAGAGGGTCACCATCGTAAACATGTACCATGTTAACAGTGGTGGCACTCAGCTTGAGGGCCTCATTAGGGCACTGACTGACCTCCGTCCCCCATGAGCGCGGGCCTGGGGGTGACGGGTGGAGCCGCCTGTCACCCCAGCAGAAGCAGGCCACGGTGGCGGCGCGCTGAACAGCGCGCCTCCCCATTCCGGGGGCGAGTTGGGGACACCGTTGTCCCCCCTCCTGAGGAGGGCCAGACCGTAAGGGATGGCCCTGGGTCAGCCGGGGTGCGAGGGATATGTCGATGACAACCTCACCTCCGGCCTAGCACCAAGACCCACAGTCGGCGTGCGGTTTTAGTCGGTTCGAGTCCGACATAACCTCCCCTTCCGGCTCCGGCAGGGGGGGTATCCGAGGGGATTTCCGCACGAAAAAAAATAATAACAAAAAGCTTGACGGCCTCATTAGATGCCTTTACACGCCCCGTTTAAAGGACCCGGACTTCTATAATCAGCAATTTAATCGAACATATTAGGAAAAGTGAATCTCTTGAGTGGGGCAGGGGGAATTCCTTAACCACTAGGCCACCGAGTGGCCCGAGCGATTCACTTTTCCTGATGTATTGTGTATTCCAGCATACTTTAATAAATTCATTCGAATGAAGCAATTTAGCTCTACTGGAGGGACTTTCTTTTTTTTTTATCGTGCGATAAATCCCCTCGGATACCACTCCCACGGAGCCGGTGGAGGTGGTTATGTCGGACTCGAACCGACTAAAACGCACGCCGTCTTGGGTCCTTGGTTGCCGGAGGTGAGATTGCTAAAAGCATATCTCTCGCACTCTACTGGAGGGACTGATCATTATTCTACCGACGTCAACCCACTGGCTGAAAATTACTGGATTTAAATCCTGGTCATTACGCTACATAATGACCAGGATTAATATCCAGGAATTTTCGATCGCAAGACCAACTCTGAACCACTACACTATTGGCGCTTTATTTTCGAAGATTTATTAATTTATTATACGCACTGACAAGTCAGACATCCATATTTACAGGTGTAATCTAAGATGTGCTGATACGAGTATTTTTTATATTACATGTATTATTATTTATATATCTTTATATTTTAATTTTTTTTACCAATATTGAATTTAACAATACACTATTGTTTGACATTGTAAAACATATTTTTTGCAATAATTTCATTGTAGTCTGTTAATACACTAACTACACTGAACATAAATCATTAAAGTTTATATATCAATTAAAATTTAATTTTAATAAACGGAACAAAATTCATTCAGCTTTTTTTTCTCGAAAACAGTTTAAGAATGTCAGTAGGAACAGTAAAGCAAATAGGTACTTGGAATGTGAATAAATAAAATCTATATTAATTATATAAAAGCTGTGGAATGATCTCCCTGCTATATCCGTAAGGAGGCGCGGGAGCGGGGATTCGATCCCGAGCCCGAAGACATTCGGGCCGAGAGGTCCCGGCTCCACGGGATCATGGTGGCTGAGTGGGAGCGACGACTTGAGCAACGACGCGCAGGGCATGCCGTCATAGAGGCGGTAAGGCCCATCATGGGGGAATGGCTCGAGAGGCCACATGGCAGCCTCTCGTATCGACTGACGCAGATTATCACCGGGCACGGGTGCTTCGGGAGATATCTGTGTCGGATCGAAAAGGAGCCAACGTCCGAGTGCCATCACTGCGACGCGAGCGAGGACACGGGGCTGCACACGCTCACCGAGTGCCCGGCATGGGCCGAAACGAGGCGGGAGCTAGTGGCGGCCCTGGGAGTGAGAGTTCTCACCCTCGCCACCCTGCTCACAGCAATGGTCCGCTGCGCGGACGCGTGGGCGGCCGGCGTCTCCTTCAGCGAGCAGGTAATGGTCGTGAAGGAGACGGCGGAGCGGGAGAGGCGGCGTGAGCGAGAAAGACTCGCGGATCGCGCCGCCCGCGCACGCAGGCAACTCGGGCGTCGGAGGGCACTGACTGACCTCCGTCCCCCATGAGCGCGGGCCTGGGGGTGACGGGTGGAGCCGCCTGTCACCCCAGCAGAAGCAGGCCACGGTGGCGGCGCGCTGAACAGCGCGCCTCCCCATTCCGGGGGCGAGTTGGGGACACCGTTGTCCCCCCTCCTGAGGAGGGCCAGACCGTAAGGGATGGCCCTGGGTCAGCCGGGGTGCGAGGGATATGTCTTTGACAACCTCACCTCCGGCCTAGCACCAAGACCCACAGTCGGCGTGCGGTTTTAGTCGGTTCGAGTCCGACATAACCTCCCCTTCCGGCACCGGCAGGGGGGGTATCCGTGGGGATTTCCGCACGAAAAAAAAAAAAAAAAAAAAGCTATATTTTTCCCAAGCAACTACAATATTGGGTTCCTCCACAAGTGCATTAGGCACTAGGCAGTCTTTACAGGGCCGGCAGCACGAGTGTGACGCCTCTGAAGTTGCATTCTTCATAGGCCACGCTAACCTCTTCCTATTTTTTTTTATAAAGGAGACGTCGATTTGACTTCACCTCGCCTGATGTTAAGCTAAAGGCAAAGTCTCGGAAAGAGGGTCACCATTGTAAACATGTACCATGTTAACAATGGTGGCATCAGCTTGACGGCGTCATCGGATACTTTTTCACGCCCCGCTTAAAGGACCCGGGACTGTAGGAAGAAGGAAACACGTGAGCTGGCAGGGAGTTCCAGGACTATTGGGCCATATGCTTGTCTACCACCTAAGCGTTATAAAAAGCTTAAAATAATGTGCAATATAACATAATGCTGCATAACATGCGCTCTATAGATTTATACGAGTACCTCATTCGGGAATAATGTTATAGGGAATTCTCGTCACTGCTGCACATAATTTTCAATCTTGTCTAAATGGAATAGGGTTAATATTTAATTAACACAAGTCATCATACTCATAGAGACGTATTTTCCTGATTACATCTTTACGGCTCTTCCTCCTCTACTTCGCTCGATCACTTCGATCTTGGGCTTCTATAGTAGAGCATTGGCACGCATCTTACCGTCCACGATGTCAAGCCAGGACTTCTTGGGCCTATTCCTCCTACCTGTACCCGGCGAAGGGCGCCATTATTAAAGTGCTCGATAATTTTTGCCGCATAGTAAATACCTTTTTTTTTTTTTTTTCGTGCGGAAATCCCCTCGGATACCCCCCCTGCCCTCGGATAACTAAGTGCTAACTAGTATTGCTGGCATAGTAAATACCAGCAATACTAGTTAGCACTTATGGTATGTGATCTCAAGTTGTCCAGCAATTCACCATCGTTAACATGCGTGGTCACGTTCAACCAATGGTATCGGTATAGGTCCATTATCATATTCCGTACGTCATCAGCCCCAGATGTAATTCATAGCACCGCAGATATGCCTGACCTGAATTATTTATTGGACAATGTTATTTCATGTTAGGTAATGTCTTGTTTCTAAGTGAAGACCCGTGGCTGTATAATCTAGCCGAGGGTACAAAGAAGTCATGTGACTGGAGATGACTCAGTAACGTCTGAAGATCTAAGAGGGCATTCGGTTCGAGTCCGACATAACCATGGACTAGGTGTGGAGGGCCACAGACTGACCTCCGACCCCATGAGAGCGCGAGCCTGGGGGTGACGAGTGGAGCCGCCTGTCACCCCAGCAGAAGCAGGCCACGGCGGCGGCGCACTGAGAAGCGCGCCTCCCCATTCCGGAGGCGAGTCGGGGTCACCGTTGTCCCCCCTACCGAGGAGGGCCAGACCGTAAGGGATGGCCCTGGGTCAGCCGGGATGCGAGGGATAATATGTCCAAGACAACCTCACCTCCGGCCTAGCACCACGACCCTCAGTCGGCGTGCGATTTTAGTCGGTTCGAGTTCGACATAACCTCCCCTTCCGGCTCCGGCAGGTTAACTCCCCCCGTAGGGATTTCCGCACGAAAAAAAAGGGTGTGTAGGTCATCTCCGCACTTAAATGAGGTGCAAAGAAGTGGTTCTATCGATGTTGAACTAATCCAATGAAACCATATAGTTCTGAACTCATAACATATCTTTCCCATACCATTAAGACTTGGAGTTCTTTACCAGCACACGTTTTTCGGGTAAAAAGGGCTTAAGGGGGTCAAAAAGGGCATATAAATATATTTTGATGATGACATGTCTGAGTCCTATAATTTACCATCAAATGAGTTGGACACATATTGACGTGACAGCAACAATTATATGAAAAAGATACACTAATTACACATCACATATAGCTACCTCAGTGCCGGTCAACGTCGTTCTGTGTCAGATAATTTGTTTCCAAAGATATTTAACCTCCCCAAAGGAGATTTTTTTATCGCAGTAACTCGACGAAAGTGCAATGAACGTACAGATGACCCGCATCCTCCCAGAATGAATCTGTAAATCATTAATCATACCATCTGTTGCCATAAGTGGTGATGAAACCCAAAATTCACGAAGCGATTATTAACCGACTTCAAAATAAAAGGTTTTCATTTTGACTCAATGGTCTTTTAATAATTTCTGTATATATTATAACATTTCATAAGTAATTCAACCGCGATCTCCGAAGGCAATAAATACTACTATTACTACTATTGCAAATCAGTACTGTATCAATAGATCGCATGGATACGGACCCACTGGTTCCCTAAAATTCTAACCCTGCGCCCACTAGTCTCCTCAAATATTTTTTGTTCCCACTAGTCCCCTGGACTACTAACTCTGATTCGATTCTCACCTCACACCTTAGATACAGTCAGACATTAGAGTGTAACATTTAGCGGTGAAATTTAACAAAAAATGCATGTCATCTCACGCGGCACCATTTTTTTTGGTAACTTTTGTACACTTTCTAATGTCTGCGATTGGTGAATGCGTACGCGCAGTTGAGATGATAAATGATGACCTTGGTTTTCTATAAACATTTTTAAAATACCTATTTGGATACTAGGTTTAAACCATTAAATAATCACACGGTCTATCTAATGATAGGTAGCGACCATCAGGCAAGGAGGATAGGAGGTATTATTTTTTCTATGTGATTTGCAAGAAATAAGAGTGAGAATGGGAAACTGGTAAGAAAAATTAGTATGGCCACCGGCAATAACCATGCGATCCTTGGCGCTGATATTAAGTGAAAGGGTGGTGCGGTTACCGTTTAGCTTTCCCAACCATTTATTTTATTATCTCGCTATGGTTAAACTTATAAGTAAGGTCTGGAGAATAATGTAAACAGCACAGAAATACAGATTTTTATTCAAAAAATGTCTAATCGCAATGTGATTGCTTCGGTTGAAAACATAAGTCGATCAATGGATTCTTAAAGCTATCAAAGTAAAATAAAATCTCAGCAGTTGTATAAGATATAGAATATACTTAACGTTGTATTCTGAGACTTAACGAAACAATGCCATTTTTTTTAAGTAGAATTTTTCTCAATTATTTAGAGTATTCGATTGTCGAAGATTTGTGCCGAAGGACTGATCAACGCTGGAGCAAACGAGACCTAAAATGGAGTCCGCGAATCGATAAACAGAACGGAAATCGCGGAATCCAGCAAAATGGGCACCATTAAGTAAGTGTTGTCTGTTTTGCTGGATTTCGCGCTGGTGGCTTGAATGAACTGAATGCGCAAGGGGAGGGAATTCAGAGGGGGATCTGGCGCTGTGGCAGGCCACGCTCACTCCATGTACTTGCGCGTTTCCAACTATTGGGTAATCTGTGGTTGTGGTGCACATTGGGAGTATAATATCAAGCTGTGGACTGTAGTAAGCTCATTGATTGATATCTTAAAGTGAGACTTCTATATTAACTTTTATAACTTAGTCTATATCAATATAGAGTACTTTTAATCACAAAAATACGCTAAACGTTAGTGTATTTGTTAACACCTCACGTGCCAAGTGCGTACAAATGTTAATGCCTTATAATTTTGGCAAATAAATAAACGCCATCAATATAGGTACTTGTAATCAATGGATGTGTCAGGCACACATCAATATTTATAAGACGAACCGTGAAGAGTATATATTTGACTTGTAATCCTTTGTCACTGAGGAGTATAATTGTGCAGTTTATTGGCATGTGTCAAAGTGGACAGATTCGATACGTGCATATATTTTGTTAGTGGTAGCGTACTGTCGGAAGTTTATAGGAATCAATCAATCAATCAATCATTGAAATAAAATTACTAAACTTACGACCATAGGGGTGATCGGTAGAGCCGCCTGTCACCCTAGCAGAAGCAGTCCGCGGCGGCGGCGCAGATTGCGCCTCCCCGTACCCGGGGCTAGATGGGAACTCTATGGTCCCCACAACCCAAAGGGTGGCCCCCTTCGGAAACACCTACGACCATGGTGGCTGAAGAGTAGCTGAAACGTTGGGCTGTGTCAATAATTATATAACACCATCGTGATAGAATTTGTTAAAAATAGTTTTATTACAATAAGTACCAAGAGACAAATAAGTACCTTCCCACTTTATATGTAGGTAGCATGTTTTTTTCTCGTGCGTAAAATCCCCACGGATGCCACTCCCACGGAGCCGGTAAAATGCACGCCGTCTTGGGTCTTTGGTTGCCGGAGGTGAGATTGCTGAGAGCAAATCTCTCGCACCCCGGCAGACCCAGGACCCCTTCGGGTTGTGGGGACCATAGTGTCCCCATCTAGCCCCGGGAACGGGGAGGCACACTTTGCGCCGCCGCCGCGGCCTGCTTCTGCTAGGGTGACGGCTCCACCGATCACCCCCAGGCCAGCGCTCATGGAAGACGGAGGTCGTTCTGCGACCTTTCATATGTAGCATACTGCTTTTATAATGTTTGTGAGACTCCTGACTCTTGCTGGAGAGTGTATTGAGGCAAGATCTTCTTACCCTCTCACTCTTACGTATGGTGGATGTTTGATTTGGCAAAAGAAGTATGATAGAAAATTGAACGCTGTAGTTTGAGAGGAATACTAGTCCAGAGGAGGAATTAATGTCCAAGTCAGGAACAGCGTGATCAGGGAACTTTTTGGGGCTGCAGATAGTATTTATTTATTTTATTCTTTATGTACACATAAATTACATTTATATACAACAGTCAGATGAAATGTACAAGGCGAGCTTAACTCAAAGTTGAGTTTTCTTCCAGCTACCAGCTACCAGCAAATAGTAGTTGTTGTTAGCAAGATAAAGAAACTTAGATGGTCCAATCGTAGACAGGATAGACCGAAGCAGGTTCATGTAGGCGAGGGTGAATTGGTAAGGGTTGACCAAGGCGGATGTATTTCAGATTAAGGACATTTTAAAGAATGGCCAGGTTAGGTGTGTGCACGACTGGCGAGCAGATATATGAATATAACTAGCTTTTGCCCGCGGCTCCGCCTGCGTGGATGTCGGTTATCGCGACCAAACATAGCCTTTCTTCCTTTCTCAAGGTCTAATCTACCCTTATACCAAATTTCATCAAAATCGGTTCAGTGGTTTAGGCGTGAACGCGTAACATATAGACAGACAGACCGACAAAGTTACTTTCGCATTTATAATATTTAGTATATGGATAATAAAAGTTGAAGAAACGAAAGGACCCACCACAGGACCAGGATCATAGCAAATGGAAACTTGTGATCTTTTCCTAATTTAATGGGAAAGCACGCGTGATTGAACGTATGTATGATTGTGTAAACTGTTTGTGTTGCTATATAATTTTTCACATTTAATGACTTTGCCTTTAGAGGTTGCTGACTAAAAAAATACGCACATTTTTTTACGAGATGACTATTGTATATTATTGCCATAAAAAATTAATAACGTTATCTTAAATCCCATCAGACTTAAGTGATTATAAGATGGTTTCAACCTCTACGATCACCACAAATTATAATTTTTATACTAATAGCTTACCCTGCGATTTTGTCTGCCTGTTTACCACAGGATATAAAAGTAATTTAGAGTACTTAATACGCACGTAATTAAGGTGTATTTTTTTACTGTAAATCTGCTTTGTCATCATGTGAGGTGGAATGGAGACGTTATTCTTCTGAAAACATCTTCAATATTAAAGATCTTCCAACAAGAAATATTCGTTGCGCGATCCAGGATAGTTTGATTTATAATAGTTCAGTTTCATTATAATAGATGGAGCTATATACATGTGGTCACATGTGGTATCGCTGCAAAAATGACATAAGGACTGACTTATTCAATTCTGAAACGTTATAGATATACTGTTATTTTTTTCAAGGATCATTATATTTTTTTCCTTTTAACAATTATTTTTGTCGTATTTTTTTTGCTCCGATTAATACTATATTCTCGAGAACAACACGTAGATTAACATGTGTAATCCTGCCACTATTTCTTACTACTATTCATTATCATATTAACGTTGCACGGGTCATAAAAATAAAAAAAAAACCAATACAAAAAAAATCTCCAAAACGTAAATAATAAATCGTGTTACGCCCATTAACTTTGATATTACTAATAATATTCTGATTCGAGCGTTGTCGTGTCGGGACACCTCTGACTGGTAAAGCATTCCGACGTCATCGTAACGATTGAAGGTAACCCGACGCGACAACGCTACACACCTGAGTCACGCTTGCCAAACTAGTACGGAACACTTTAGCGTCAAAATATGAAACCTTTTCAGCAATATTTTCTTGATTTAAATATCTGCCTACACTTTTGAACTTCTTTTTTATCCTGCGAAAAATACCCACGGATACTACCCCACGGAGCCGGTGGAGGTGGTTATGTCGGACTCGAACCGACTAAAACGCACGCCGTCTTGGGTCTTTGGTTGCCGGAGGTGAGATTGCCGAAAGTATATGTCTCGCACCTCGGCAGACCCAGGACCATCTTTTCGAGATGGCCTCCTTCGGGTTGTGGCACTTTGCGCCGCCACCGCGGCATGCTTCTGCTAGGGTGACAGGCGGCTCCACCGATTACCCCCAGGCCAGTCACCCCAAGGCGAGACACTTTTGAACCTTAAGATTTTGATTTCAAAATTTTAATACTTTGTACTTAGTTTGTATTAGATTTTTATACTAAAAAATGTTTCTTTTTTTCAGGATACCTTGTTCTGCAACACTGCAGTTGGACACAAGCAGCTGATTTAGGTAATTTTCTGATATTTTAAAATAAAATAATGTCGTTTTCTGCGACGATACGATCGAACTCGGCTGCTATCACAGGGTATCACAGGTTCAATTCTTCTGCTGTGTGGTGTTTCATCCATTTCCTCGACTGGCATAGACTTTTTATCACAACCGGGATCAACTGCTTAATGTGCTCTCTGAGGCACGGAAAACCTTGACTAAATAGACATATTTGCACTGAGCGGCAATTGAACCCGCGGCCCTTGGATAGAAGTCGAATTCGCTACCACCACGCCACTGTAGCTGTCTTTAGCTTCAGTATTTAAGCTTATAATTCAATATGATTCTCACCTGACATTTAAATGATAATAAAAACTTAATTACTATTTCAATGTCAAGTATTCAAGAATTTTGGACAATTCATACATACATATAATCACGCCTTTATTCCCGAAGGGTTAGACAGAGGTGTATTAACACCCACATTCCACCATTGTAGTCGGTCCCATGTAATAGGGTTGTGTTGCCATAATATTCCGGGCACTATTGTTGACTCGAGCCTGTATCTGAGGCTGAGTCTGGGCTGTATATATCTGTCTGCTGTTAAACAGCCCTATCCCTTAGTCCCTTAGGTACGACACCGCATTTGAAGAAATGGGGTGGCACAAATTCTTCTCTGTCGGGAACCACTTGGACAATTCAAAATTTTTATTTTCATACACGTAGAAAAATAATGAAATGTGCCTCTTTTATGAAAATAATAAGACATTTAGTTTGTCACTATGCTGTAACTTGTACAAATAGTTACCTCATAGAGATTACAATCTAGCCTTGAGACTAAATAAGTAATTTATGTTTAACTTAATTAACTAAAGATTTCCAAAGTGACGACTGTTTTGTTAGCACTTTTTATGGTCTGTATTACAATGAAAATATATTTTATATTTAGATTGGATACAGTCGAGTGTACGTCCAAGAATTGAGCTCGCGACCAGTCCCTAATAGGGAGAATGCTCAGACCAACTGAGCTACTCAGTAACGTCTTGGACTCTCGATTGGTAAAGTTAGCATACATTGATAGACTCTGTGGCGTGGCGGTAGTGAACGCGACTGCACGAAGGAGGGACGCGGGTTCGATCCCCGCCCAGTGCAAATATTTGTATCATCAGTACATAGTTTAAAGCAAAGTCGCTTTCCGCGTCTGTCTGTTCCTATGTATGCTTAGATATTTAAAACTACGCAAAGGATTTTGATGCGGTTTTTTAATACATGGATTAATTCAAGAGGAAGGTTTATATGTAGGTATAATATATGCTTAATATAGTAGAGGTTGCAGTGGGAACGGGATATGACGCCACGCGGGCGGAAAATATTGGCGGTAGGTACGAAGTTCGTTTGGGCAGCTTTATTCCTAAAAGTCTTTGTTTATAGTCATGGGGTACGAACACTAAGAAAATATCGTTAGTATAACTCAAAAGCTAATAGATGGCACTAGTAATCTCATTAAAAAAAAGTTAAAACGCTTATTATCGTATTTAGAATCACGTAAATTATTTCAGAACTTTGAAACATGTTAAGGCATTGATGCATATAAAACTCCTCGGTAATGTAAACATAAAGATTTCGTGACAAAAGTGATATTTTAGGAAGCCGCCATCTAGCGACAATTTTGTCCATTCATCCATTTTATCTATTATATCTATAGATTAGAATATTAATTATGATTTTATTCAATCATATTCAATAATGTTTTCTGGCTATCGTTTTATTTTTGATAAGTTCATTTTTAATAGTAAAAATTAGAAATATTGCTGAAACATTGTCGCCATCTAGTAACAAGAATGCGGATTAAAAGTTGCTTTGTCTTCCTTTGCAATTTACGAGTTTTACCGCTTTTTGTTCCTGCGTTCATCCGTATAAGAATTATATTATATCATCCGTAGGTAGTTATAGACGTTCACATTATAAAGTAACTTTCGTTTATTAGAATTTAGGAATTAAAATCAACCTTCATACTTCTGTAGAAGGTCACAAAACTTAACTGTACACACTTAAAGGTCAGTGTTAAAAGCATTTGATTGCAAGGCGAAACTAAATGTTGAATTTTTAAATGGTCTAACTTGGTCTTCACTTCCGTGGACGTTCGAATTAAAATATTAATATCAAATATCAAATATCAAATCATTTATTGCCTACTAAGTGTACATAGATCTTACAATAATTATATTTCAGTACTTAGAACTTAGCGCCTTTTCCAGACATTGCAATATTGAGGTCGCTTATTTTATATTTCAGTATATTTATTCATGTCTTCTGAGTGTTAAAAACTACAATAGTATGAAATAATAAAGAGATGTCAAATACAATCACATTATGATTAATATACCTAACTACTTCATCAAATGTCAAATTCGATTAGAGTCAAATTGAATACAAAAAAATGGTTATAAATAAATAATAAGAAAATGTTAAATTGAATCAAGATAATTTAAATTTTATGAATTTCTGATGTCAACACACAATACACAATATTTAAATTTTTTAAGGATAATATTTCAATGCGAATCCCATACCCTTTAGCATGGCACCTACCCAATTCTCAATGTCATAGTCAGCCGGTGGATTAAATCCGGGTCATTTGTAATTACTTATCTTCTAAATAATCTTTTGTAGAATAATAACATTTTCCAATCAAATATATTCTAAGTTTATTAGTGAAGAGTGTCATGCTTTCCTGAAGTTTGATATCGTCTGGGAGTTTATTAAACAGTCTAACTGCCATATAGTATGGACTTTCATTTAACATTTTAATTCTCGAAGGCGGTAGGTGTAGTCGCTTTTTGTGTCGGGTGTTTATGTTGTGAATGTCTTGCTTTGTTTTGAAGCTATTGATGTTCTTGTAGACAAATGTGCATATATCAAATATGTATAAAGATGGCAGTGTTAATATTTTATACTCAATGAAGTAGGGTCTACAGCTTTCTGTGTTTTTTATTTGTGCTAATATTCTGATACACTTTTTTTGTATTATAAACAGATCGTTTACATCAACACTATTTCCCCAAAGCATGACCCCGTACCTCAACCACGAGTATGCATATGCGTAGTAGGCTGATAAGGCAGTTTGTGTGTTTGTGTTTTTATTAATTTGGAAAAGGGCGTATGTGAATTTCGATAATTTAGCCTTTACATGTTCTATGTGTGTTTTCCAGTTAATGTGTGTGTCTATGTTTATTCCGAGTAATTTGAATGTTTTGACTTCTTCTAAAGGTGTATGTTGGTGTGTTATGTTTAAATTTAAGGGAGGCTTGTTGTATGATCTAAACTGTATAATTTTGGTTTTATTCGAGTTTATCTCTAAATTGTGTTCCTGTAACCATTCTGTCACAGTTTGGAGAGTATTCTGCACTATGGTGTCGTGATTTATTGTACCATCGCATTGCATTACAATCGAGATGTCGTCTGCGAATAGGACGGGTAATGCCTTTTCCGGGTCTAGTGATTTGGGTAGGTCATTTATATAGACCAAGAACAATATACACCCTAGTACACTTCCTTGGGGGATTGAGCAAGTCAAATGTTTTTTCTGCGACCGCACGGATTTAATTTCTCTTATATGAGTGTCATAATTTTCAATTTGTACTATTTGCGTCCTGTTTTCTAAATAGGATTTGAACCATGAGTGGGCAGTTCCACGAACTCCGCAACCGCTCAGTTTCATCAAGAGTATATCGTACAGGACTTTATCGTAGGCTTTGGTCATATCAATTAACAGTCCTACAACATGTTTTTTATCATTGATATGTTGAAGAGCCGTTTGTACATACTTATAGACTGCCAGAGTTGTTGACCTAGATTTTCTGAAACCGTTTTGACCATCGTCTAGAATTTTGTATTTTTCCAAAAATGCATACAACCGGTTACACATAGCTTTCTCAAATATTTTTGAAAAAGTTGGCAGTAGTGCAATGGGTCTGTAGTTGCCAGGGATTTGGGTGTCACCTTTTTTGTGTATAGGTTTTACTAGCGAGATTTTTAATGCATCTGGAAATTGACCGTCTTCAAAACTTTGGTTTATTAATAATGTCAAAGGAACTGTGAATTCCATGGCACATTGTTTTAGAAGTATTGGTGGGATATCATCTATACCGCAGCTATGTTTATTTTTTGTTATTTTTATTATATTTATTATTTCTTTATGGTCTACTGGCTGTAAGTACATGGAGTGTATTGGCGAGTTTATGACAGGTCGTCCCGTGGGTGTACTTGTACGGGTGTTATCTTTATCTTGGCCCACTGTAGCGAAAAAATGGTTAAATGTGTTACATATCGTTAAGGGGCATGTCACTACTTCATCATTTACTTTCAATGTCATATTTTCTTTCTTCCTAATCTCTGTTTTTCTAGTTATTGTGTTTATGATTTTCCACATAGTTTTGGCTTTATTATCAGATTTTTTCATCTGGCCTATGTACTCTAGTTTTTTTGATATTTTAATACTTGATTTTAACGTTTTGCTGTACTGTTTGTAGTATTTTCTTATAACGCAGCTATTTGTTTCATTACACATCGTTCTTAAGGTTCTTTTATGTATGCATGATTTTTTTAATCCTTTTGTGAGCCATCCCTTTTTAGGTTTATTGTTTATTTTAATTTTTTGTATAGGAATGTGCTCATTTAAAAGCTGTGTTATTAATGTAATGAAGGATGTATAGTTTTCATTTATGCTTCTATTTTTTTGTATTATATTATCTTCCCACCTAATCCCCTTTAGTGAATTTTTGAAAGAGTGCATTTTTTGCTTTGTAAAAATTCTTTTTTCCATCTTCCATTATACTATAATCCATACTAATATAATAAATGCGAAAGTAACTCTGTCTGTCTGTCTGTCTGTCTGTATGTTACGCTTTCACGCCTAAACCACTGAACCGATTTTGATGAAATTTAGTATAGGGGTAGATTAGACCTTGAGAAAGGACATAGGCTATGTTTTGTCGCGATAACCGACATCCAAGCGGGCGGAGCCGCGGGCAAAAGCTAGTAGTTTATACTTTGTATGTATTTACTAAACATACAGATATCTGGTATTCCCTCATCCCCTTCTGGGGCAAGACGGGCATTTCGTGGTTCCATCACCTGAAAAAAGTGGGCCATCTCAAAACCAGAGATGACCCAGTGTCGGCCATGGTGCAAGGGCAATGTCAATTGGCGCGGTTTTAGTTGGTATAAGTCTGATATATCCACGTCGTTGGCCGTCGTTGGGATAATATAAGCAGTATTTAGTATTGCGGGCGGTGGATTGAGAGTTTTGGTATACATTGGTAAAGGCCTATATCCAAAAATGGACTAGAATAGCTATTTGATTGATTGGTTTAAAAAAGGGAACTATCTTTTCTATAACTTATAAGTTATAATCTGTGCTAAGGTTAGGTTTATAGATAGCGTTGTGCAGTACGTTCAAGAATATAGTTGTACAATCTAGTCGAAACGGCTAAAGGCTCGGAGCTACACATGATACTTAGCTTTTTTATTTCGTGCGGACATCCTCCATACCTCCCCCGCCGGAGCCGGAAGGGGAGGTTATATCGGAATTGAATCGACTAAAACCGCATGCCGACTGAGGGTCGTGGTGCTAGGCCGGAGGTGAGGTTTTCCTCGACATATCCCTCGCACCCCAGCTGACCCAGGCTACACATGATACCATGATCGCGTTAATCCCATATACATAAATGTATAAATAGGTAAATAATGATTTAAAAAAATATATAAATCTGATAAGGCAGCTCTAATTACGACCAGCCTTAGGTCAAGGCAAGCGGTGTGCGGCGGCGTAACATAGATGAGTATTTTTTATTTACCTTGGCAACTGCAAATGTTGTGGTTTTGAGTCAACACTGAGTCGGGAAAAGTAAACATTCTAGAATATATAATGTTGTGCAGGATAGTAGCTAAAAAATTTTATATTAAGAATATTAGAACCGAAATTACTAATATTCCCTCTAACCCCTCCAACTACGCTAAATTGCTTGTGCTAAGAGTGGGTTTACGTCGGTAGTGTAATGGCCAAGATTCGAACCCGGGACCTCTCGATCGTAAGGCCGACTCCTTAACCATTAAGCTAAGTTCATCGTTCTCATGGTATCCTCAAACTGAGGTAGTATGTACATAAGTTTTTCGCGCATTTTCTAGTTGTTGACAATTGTTAATTATTTTTACCGCTGCACCTCCAGAGAAGGTGGTTATTGGAAAATAATGGTATATTTGTATTCATAGATATTAGTCCATCTAAATATTATAATATGAAAACACGCGAATTTTATGTTAATGGCATTAGATTTAAGGTTAATTTTAGTAAAACAAGACATTTTAATAAACATAATATTAGCATCATGTTTCCTACTAGACAAAAAACTCCTTGTCCGGTAGTAATAATGACAAATTTATGTATTCAGTATTGACATTTATTTTCAGTAGGTATCGACGCTATTCTTAAAACACAATATGTTAATATGAAAAATTATTATGTCATAAATAAACCTGTTATATGCACATGGAAGTAAGGTATCTGTATAATAAATTGCCACATTTTACGACACTACTCGTCTACTAGTGATGTTTTAAGTGTTTAGATGAGAATTCCTACCTCCTCTAACAGGCAAGAGGTGTGAATATACCTAATAATGGGTGTATGTGAATAGAAAAATAATTATATTCATTATTATACTCGCAAGATAAGAAAATTAAAAATAATCACTTATTTAATGCAGAAAATACACAAGATGAATTCATTCAGATTATTTATTTTCTGAGTACATAATTCTATTGTTCTATTCACGTTATAGCTTCGTGCCTCAATGAAGCATATTTTTTATTGATGCGCGTATCAAACTAGCATTTATTGAGGTCGGCATTTATAAATAGACTTTTATGTAACACGGTACTGATAATTTACTGCAGTTGAAATGTTTTAAAGGATAAATCGCTATACACACGCTAAGAATATAACTTAGATTTGTCAAAGCCTTCCGACTGAGTGTACCATGTTTCCCCGTAGCTATTGTTTTCCTTTTTACTCCATGTTAGTGACCGAGGTCGATAGCAAGCATTGTCTGTACGCTATACAGCGTATCTGAGTCACGTGAGTCACGTCACGGTCAAGGTGCGCGGCGTGTGCACGGTGTAAACATATGAGGTGTCCCACAAGGTGTTAACCTGGGTACCGAGAATTTGGAAACAATGACGATATTATGGTTATCGTATCGGATGTTGTCAAAATATACTGTAAGTTACAGTATTGGATCGGAGGTTTAATTGTAAAATTTCCATAATTTGAATTTAAGCTCAGTTGTTATAATTTTACAGTACATATAACGAAATAATCGTCTATACCCATGTATAATATTTGTTTGTTTATCCACGAAGAACGTAAAAACTTCTGGATGGGTTTATGCGATGTTTTGTGTTTGGTAGGTCATAGTTAAACTTAAATCCTTTCCTTTGTTTGATCGCATTTGATTGAGTCGAACCGTAGATATGACTAAAAGTAGCTATACTCGTAACAAATATAATACAAATTTGAAAAAGGTTAAAGTTTATTATAATACTTTATGAAACTGTTACATGATGAGGGTTCTTAAAATACGAATGTGAGTTAAAAAACACTCGCCATAATATCATCAGCTGCTGTGGCGTGCGTGGTGGTAGTGAACGCGACTGCTACGCAGGAGGCGCGGGTACGATCCCCGCACAGTGCAAGTATTTGTATGCATGAATATGGCTATTTGCATTGGTCTGGGTGTTTCTATGTATAATATGTATGTATTTACAAAAAAAAGTATCTAAGTATGTTTATCCGCATTCTAGATTCCATAACACAAGCTTACCATGAGTCTAGATAGCGTGTGTAGAATGTTTTGTGGAATACGGTCACGCTTATTTCCCTCCAGTATAGGCAGAGACAACGCATTGGCTTATTCCCGATTCCCCCTTTTACCGATTCCCCTCGAAAATTTATCAGCTTTATAACAGCGCTATGTCAAGGAGTACAGTCAATGAGAAAAGTGTTACTTTTATTTTTCTCAGCCCAGCCTTTGTTTTTCAAACAAGTTTTTACATAATTAATTTAAATTATATATAATCATAAGATGAGATATTCTTTTTGGTAAATACGTACATAAATACAAATAAACATACATAATAGCTTAGCAACAAGCAAGATCCCTTAACCAACGTGGCTATCAATATTTTTTATCGAAGTTCAACCGATGAGAACGAAATAATAATGGTTATATCACAAGTTTTTTTTTTTTTTTTTTTTTTTTTTTATACAGGACACGTCAATTTGACTTCACCTCGCCTGATGTTAAGCTAAAGGCAAAGTCTCGGAAAGAGGGTCACCATCGTAAACATTTACCATGTTAACAGTGGCGGCACTCAGCTTGACGGCCTCATTAGATGCCTTTTCACGCCCCGCTTAAAGGACCCAGGACTGTAGGAAGAAGGAAACACGTGAACTGGCAGGGAATTCCAGGCCTTAGTGGTGCGGCATAGGAATGAATCACTGAAACGCTTGGTTCTAGCAGGTATACTCTGCACCGTAAATGGATGACATCTTAGCCCTGCACGTGTCGTCCTGTGAAGGAAAGGGGAGGGTGGGACTAATTGGAAGAGCTCGTCAGAACATTCACCATGGTAGAGACGGTAGAAAACTGCCAAAGACGCAACATCTCTACATCTCTATTAAAAGGAACGAAAGTATTATTAAAAGGAACGAAAAATAACAAGGACACGCTACGCGCACTACATTATATTATTATAGCGCGGTTTTGAACAGGTTCTAAGTGACGTAAGTAAGAGGTCGTGATGATGGCGATTGAGTAACATTCTGACAACTGATTATGTACACGTTTACTTAATATTACCGGCTTTTGAGTAAGGACAATTACTTCTGCTAGGATAAATATCGAACACCATTTCACTAATCCATCACTTTTTGATTGGGGGGTTCATGGGAACTGGTAATTAGAACTTTGATACTCCTCGTACACTGTTCTATGGATTTGAAGACTGGGGAAGCCACGGGTCCGAATCCAAGTACCCGTAACACGCCCAGTGGTATCATCCAGGGGTGCCACGGATTCGGAAGGAACCAAACCCGCTGTTAGACTAGAAAAAGAAAGTAAGGAGGGATCTAATAAGTGCTGGTTAGTCGTCTGCTAGGGGTTGACAATATGCGTGCCAATTCTCTCAGTACGTTGATCCCTAATCGTTTTTCTAAAATAAAAGTAGTATATATCTGCTTGTTTGTGCAATTAAAAATATTTTCTTTCTATTCTTCTTTGATATCTTATATGAATCAATCAATTAGCTCTCCCAATGTGCGCTATTGCGCCTGATCCTCAGCCTTTCTCATCCAATCCAATCCATCCACCATTTACATGTCGTCACTCGTCAGTCACCTGGCTAGGGGGCGTCCTACCTTCCATTTGTCTCGTTTGCTCCAACGGCCATCGGTCCTTTAAGAAATGTGACCCTTCAGCTTGCTTATTCTACGAGCTATGTAACTTTAGCTTTTCAAAATAGTTTGAAAAGTAGCATAAGTTACGCTTTATTACAATAACTATCTACAGTAAAAGATCCATCAAAACCATTATCATAATTTATACCTATATCTTTAGATGTCGGATACATTGTTTGATATCTTTCTCCGTTAGCGTATTATTAAATACCCCCCGTTTCCATTATAACGACACACACGATATTATTTTCTTGGTTAGGTCAACTGTCAATGGTGTGTTTGTCTCGGTTGTACTCAGAGATTGTAATTGTTAGTAATTTATTATCGTCATCATCATTAATACGGCGTTAGGTTGCATCCAAAGGACTTTGAAACCTTTAGGAGTAATTTATTACCTGGTTATTTATTTAATTACTGTAAAGGTCATGAAAAGGTTAAAAAAGAGTGACTGTGTCTTTTAATTGTCAGATTTTTCTCACATGCTTTATTTGAGCATAGAGCATTTGCATTTTTATAGCATACTAGCTTTTGCCCGCGGCTCCGCCCGCGTGGATGTCGGTTATCGCGACCAAACATAGCCTATGTCCTTTCTCAAGGTCTAATCTATCCCTGTACCAAATTTCATCAAAATCGGTTCAGTGGTTTAGGCGTGAAAGCGTAACATACAGACAGACAGACAGACAGACAGACAGACAGACAGACAGACAGACAGACAGACAGACAGACAGACAGACAGACAGACAGACAGACAGAGTTACTTTCGCATTTATAATATTAGTATGGATTATTACCCAAAGATGGATATAAAGAGAAGGGAAATTTGAAGTGATTTAGGTGTGGCTTAATAGCTCAGTTGGAAGAGCATTCCCCCTGTAAGGGAGAGGTCGTGGGATCAAGTCCCACTTGAGCATTTCATTATTCCCAATAATCCCAATGTATTCGAATCACATGCTTTATCTATTGTTTACAACTTTGGTTATAAATATGAGTCAAATTAATGAATTGTCTATCGCAGTCTACTGAACATAGGCCTCTCCCAAAATATGCCGAAGCCCCTGGGGTTGCATACGCCCATAGGCCACGGTAACCACTTTCCATCAGTGGTGGGTCGTGTGCTTCTAATATCCACCACCTTTTGCATCCAGCTATACCTTTATCTATCCTTTTCAAGACATAAAATGTAAATGAAGCATTGTACAAAGTAACACATATGAATGTCAAAATTCATACGTGTTACTTTGTGACCTTAATGATTATTAAATTTTAAAGTACCCAAGCAATAATAATACATATAAAGTGGTAGTTGGACATACATAACATATTACTTTTAACAAGCTCTTAACTGCGACTCCGTCCGAATTGTATTTTAATCCCGTTACCACAACCCATGGGTACCTATTTCAGGAATATAAAGTAGCCTACGTGTATTCCAAACTATATTTTCCCTGTATCAAATTATCTGACATATATTTTCCGTTTAAACGTTATTGCGTATCAAATATCGAAATATATTCACAAGTAAAGGATACAAAATTAATCAACTTTTTAAATCTAGGTCAAAATTTTCGTGACGCACAAAACAAGTACCAATACCGAAGTGAAGTGAACCTAGGTTTACTAAAGAAACTGGACCACAATGTATTGTGACGTCACTTACGTCAGCGACAAGTTTTGTAACGTGCGGTTACATGCGCGCGCGCCGCCAGACATTTGTGTCAGCAGTGCTTTCGCTGAGAGAGTTTAGATATGATCTGTGGTAGTTAATGGATCTGTGGTTTCTGTAATAGGTCCGAGCAGCTTTCTTTAAACTAGAAATCGTTAATTTAGAAACAGAAAAAAAGTGCGATATGAAAGTTCGTTTTTTCTGTTCAATTTAGTGAATTGAACCCACGGAATACAACATCAGTGTCCAGCCCAAAATTCAGCGACGAATTTTTTATGTGACGAGATTGGTTGGGACCTGCTGGTCAGATTCCGGAACGCCCTCTGCCAGGACGCACCCACAGTGAAGATCTTGTTGATTGACTATCGAGGCTCTGACGCAGGCTTCCCCCTCAGGGTTGGAAGGGATACGGGATGACGATGACGTCATTTTATAATGGTTATTATTTTGGTTTACGACTTGAGTTCAAAACTTGACATGTTACCTCACATAACTAAGCTGGTCAATAAGCTATCGTAACTTATGGAGTCAAGTTATATAAGGACTCGATGGCCGTGATTTTATATTGCCAGATACTTTCATCACCATCACCTTGCCAATCTAGATGTAAATGTAAATGTAGAAATACAATTTTGACGTTCATAGGTGTTACTTTGTGACCTAAATGAATAGAGGTAGGTCATTTTTTCCACACTGGCTCTATACATAAGAGGTATTCCGCATTTGGTCGTCCATCAAAAACTAATATTAAAATATAACGTTAAAAATTCGCAAAAAGTCTGTAGTCTGTATAGAAAGCTAGCATCACTTCGCGGCTTCATCCGAGTAGTCCTGATCTGGATAAAAATAAGCCTATGTAACTCAGGGTTAATGTGTGAAAGAATTTCTGAAATTGTTTCAGCCGTTTTTTAGTTTATTCTTACAGACAAACAAATATTTCCTCTCTAATCATATTAGACCTGCGGTAGCCTAGTGGTATGGGTAATGGACTGCTGAGACGAGGTCTCGGGTTTACCATGGCACACACCAATGACTTTTCGATGCTTTTCGAAGTTATGTGTGTTTATCGCAGGTTTATAAGTGCCCAGTTAATGGCAATAGGCTCGCCACCTATTACATTGGGACCTAAACATAAACTGGCGAAATGTGGGTGCTAGCACCTCTGCCTACCCCTTCGGGGAACACAGTCGTGAGTTTATGTTATTTTATGTTATGTCATATTAGATAGTGTAGGTAGAGAAAATTTCGCAAAGTAAATAAAGTTTCCAATCTTTACTCGACAGTGTGTAATATATAGAAGTGGTTTCGATAATCGTTAATTTGTTTATTGGTTGTAAAATTAAATATGTTGTAAAGTATTTGATGACGCATGACGCTGACCGGTCCAGTCTGGAGTGCTGGAAATGCGTCAGCAACGTATGTGCGAAGTTCTTGGGTAGATACATTGGAAAAAAAAGGAGTGAGAAACCGGTTAAGATGTAACGAATAAATTAAAAAGGGCGCGATTTGCGAACAAGAAATTATAAAAAAGGGGCATTATGTAAAAGGGGTATTATGTGCCAGGGACGTTAAGCGAAAGAGACATTTTGCGAAATAGTCATTTTGCGAGGTGGATGTTTTGGGAATGAGTGGTTTTGTAGACCTTTCTCTCTGACAGTTTCGTATTTATATAATATTATATAAACATTTTTTTTACCGTGTGGGAAAATCCTTAATGGATTTTATGCAGGACTCTTACCGAATAAAAACCCCCACGGTATTGCCCAGCAGCCTGTGGTTGGGAGCCCCGGGTAAGCCCTCGGAAGGATGTCCCAGGGCATATATATAAACTATTGAAGAAATACGGTATGCAGTGATGCAGTCTCTACTAGGTGCACTGGTTGGAGTTCGAACTTACCTCCTCACGTTTGCGCGTCTTAACCTCTCACTCCTCAGCCGTTACGACACTGCTTCACAAATTATAACACTTATACTTATTATAAGTTTCTGTAAACTTCTACATAATTTAAAAGTGGGTCTCTTATTATTTTTGTCCACCGTTGACTTGAACAGGCTATAGGAATTTCACCTATTAACATTTATGTGCATAAATTAATAATTTTAACATTTAAGTATTAGTATAGCACTATTAATAGAGTTGTTGCCACAGTAGCCACTGGTTCAACAAACGGTGGAATATTTTTGTTGCCTAATTTGCCTAATCGAGAAAGTCACTCGATAAGCACGTGATTTTTGTGTTGTTCTGTCCTTAGGCATGAATAATAATAAAAAAGACCGACTAATTGCGAGTCGTACTCGTGCACCAAGGGTTTTGTACACTATATATTAAAATAAAACCACTTTTTACGGATTCTATCGCGATATATTTGTTACTAGCTTTTGCCCGCGGCTCCACCCGCGTGGATGTCGGTTATCGTGACCAAACATAGCCTATGTCCTTTCTCATGGTCTAATCTACCCCTATACCAAATTTCATCAAAATCGGTTCAGTGGTTTAGGCGTGAAAGCGTAACATACAGACAGACAGACAGACAGAGTTACTTTCGCATTTATAATATTAGTATGGATGGATTATTACTTTTTAACCCGACGTTTCGGCTGCTTTGCAGCAGCCATTTTCGCGGTGTGACTCACGATGGTAGTTGTCACATAGTTTGAAGTATAAGTTATCTCAAAATACCCGAATCATGGTGAATTATTGGTGTTCGTATTTACGCAGAATGAGCTCACTGTGTTGAAAAGTCTTGCTGGATTTTGCTGCTTACTGGGTTTGATTAAGTGGATGACTGGGTCCCAAGCTGGTGGAACGTTCCATCCATCCTCTCTATTAAAATTTGGGTGTTTTTTAATTTCAATAGCCTCGCGGATCATTCTAGGAATATATCGATGTTCTTTGGCGAGTATCAGTGCTTATTAAACTATAAACTATATTAAAATGCTGTTTTTTAGTATTTATTGTTATAGCAGCAACAGAAATCAACATCTGTGAAAATATCTCTGTCTAGCTACCATGGTTCTCGACATACAGCCTGGTGACAGATAGACATTTACCCTTTGGGTAAGGAACCCTAAAAGGGAAGTATACGATGGTGACCCTCTTTCCGAGACTTAGTGTTTAGTTTACCAGCAGGCGAAATGAAGTCAAATTGACGCCGAGGACGACTTAAGTAGGAGAAATGGGAAAGAAGGGGAAATATCTGTTTTATAACATAACATAACATAAACTCACGCCTGTATTCCTCGAAGGGGTAGGCAGAGGTGCTAGCACCCACATTTCGCCAGCTTATGTTTAGGTCCCAATGTAATAGGTGGCGAGCCTATTGCCATTAACCGGGCACTTATAAACCTGCGATAAATACACACATAATTCCGAAAAGTCATTGGTGTGTGCCATGGTAAACCTGGGATCGAACCCGAGACCTCGTCTCAGCAGTCCATTACCCATACCACTAGGCTGTCTAGGCTATCTGTTTTATGTTCTCGAATATTCGCTTGTATAAATATAAATAAATATATAGGTTATCTTATGTAATGTTCTTAACTTATATTTATTCAATAGAAGGTCACATGCTTTCCACTAAAGCAGGTAGAAAACTGGTTTTTGAAATAAGTACCTGCGGTGCGGTGCGGATACGTAAACATCTTAAAAATAAATTGACAACAAATACATTAAAACAAAACAACATCATTTTGATTAAGTAGGTAGGTAATTATATTTTTAAATACGATGTTTTTGAAATTGTGTGTAATTCCAAATTCAAAATCTTTATTCATTTGTCACAGTAACGTTTATGAACGTCAAAATTGACAGTTTATTTTTTTACATTTACCGCCAGTTTGCAAGTAAAGTGAGAAATAGCTGACCCGACGAACTTCGTACCGCCAATATTTTTCTGCCCGCGTGGCGTCACATCCCGCTCCCGCTGCAGCCTCTACCATATTAAGCATTTATTATACATATAAACCTTCCTCTTGAATTACTCTATCTATTAAAAGAAACCGCATCAAAATCTGTGGCGTAGTTTTGAAGATATAAGCATACATAGGGACATAGGGACGCGGAAAGTGACTTTATACTATGCAGTGAAGATACTGGCGAACAAAACCACTTAATTCCTCAAGTCTGAGAAATTATCCCGCTGTCTTTGGGTCTTCGGTTGCCGGAGATGAGATTGCACCCTAAGCAGACCCATGCGAGAGTTATGCTTTTGGCAATCTCACCTCCGGCAACCAAGGACCCAAGACGGCGTGCGTTTTAGTCGGTTCGATTCCGACATAACCACCTCCACCGGCTCCATGGGGGTGGCATCCGTGGGGATTTATCGCACGATAAAAAAAATCCCTAAGCAAACAAGCAAACCCAGAGTTATACCCCCATAGAAACAACGCGATCTTGTAATACGAACATTCGTAGTAATTTAAACTTGCGCATTGCGCTAGTTGGCGACACACCGGCACTCAACGACCTGTGGTATACACTGTCATCTAAACCAGAGACTTATCATTACACTAGGCAATATAATTTGGTTTCGAAATCGTGCAATTGTAGCATTGTCTGCGGTTTCATTTGCTTCAGCCTCTAGATCGCTTGCCGCGATTATTTAAAGCCTTGACATGTTAAATTCTCGTATCATAATAATATCATTATACTATTTGTCTATCGCAACACGTAATTACCTAATTTTGCGTGTTTATTTACCTGTAACAAATATCTAAATCCAAAAATGGTCAAAAATATTACCTCTTTGAAGTTCTAGATTACGATTGTAGCGACATCTAATGGGTCTTATTGTGAATCTAAATCAACGAGGTACTTGAAATTCACACATACGGTTATGTTTGGTGTATTAGTTTTATCATCTTATATTAAGCCGATATAATTTTAATTTTGAAATTAATTGTAGTTACTACCATTAATAAAAGTGCCCGTGTATTTTCATGTTGATCTTAAGTTTCATGTTACTTTGTGACCTAAATGAATACATTAGTTATTCAAAATAAATAGGGGTATCTGAGGTCTTGCGCAGCTTATTATCATCATCATATTAACGTCCTTAATCACGACTACATGCGAGGCTTTCGTATTGTAACTCTTTTAATCATTTAATTTTTTTTTATCGAGTTTATCCCGGTTGCTTTCCAGGAGTTTAGTCGCGTTTGGTCCAATTGTCAGAAAACGACTTGGATAGGTTAGGTTAGCGGCCTTCGTGGTTTTTTTTTATAACCACCAGAAACAGGATGGAAAGTCCGCGATTTTTTCCTGTTTTTGACAATTGGATCAAACCCGACTAAACGCTTTCCAGGCTCTCATATATCAGTCCGGGGACCGTTTCGTCTTTAACTTTTTCCTTTGAATAGTTAGGTATATCTGATTAACAATATTAAATTTACCTTCTCTTTTGTTACAGAAAAAATGGACGAGGAAACAATACCGTAATGAGATAAACCAATGAAATTCAACTGTGTTATAACATTAAGCAATCGATCTCTTAAGTTAAGGACAAATGATCACAGTCTAAGTAATTAGTAAATATTCAAAATGCCCGCGATATTGACCAAGATACGTGAACAGGCGTCGAGAGTGCAGCCCTCGATAGCCCTTGGGGTTGGGGTGGGGGTGGCTCTAGCGGCTTGTGCTGTCTACGGCACCAGGGAGAAGAAACCGGCGCAACCTTGCAATAATAACAATAATTATAAGGTTAGTATTCTTCTATATATTTATACTATTCATCATCCACATTAAGACATCAATCCAATTACATCCGTGGCCACGGTGCCCTCAGAGCTCAAGATTCTCCTTCCGACTCTTTCTCCTCCACTTCGCACGATCTTGGGCGTCCAAGGTAGTGAGACCGTTTGTACGCATGTCACCTTCCACGACGTCAAGCCAGGACTTCTTGAGCCTACCGCTTCTACCTGGACCCGGTGGAGGCGCCATTGCCAGGCATTTGTTACCCACGTAGCTGTGCGGCTGCCGTATGACAGATACCAGCGTATAATTTATACTATTATATAATTTGTAAAATGGTCGTGTTTGTAGATTGAAGATGCAAAAAAAACATCAAGAACCTGTCAACCGTACTGGCGTGATTGCTTAATCAACCAACAGCTTATTGCTGTTCACTGCTGGACATATGCCTCTTCCATTGTATGGAAGCTTTGGCCTACTGTTTCCACGCTGGCCAGACGGTTTGGTACAGGGTTTTATTTCGAGTGTTCCTTCGCGCAGTGATATCGTCTGCGTATTTTTCCGTTAGTGGTTTCTTACGGCACCATTCGGATGAGATGGGGTGGTCTGGTGATATTTGTATTCTTCACGTCACTTTTCTCACCACACTCAAACTTTCATACATATTTTCGCGATAATTAAATGTGCAATGGTATTTACAGGTGGCTAAAAATGGCAAGCTACACACAGTAAACGAGGGTACAGCTAATGGGGACACCTGCGGGGGAAGGTGTGGCGCTGAACAGTGCGCCCTTTGTCGTGGGGACGCCGATACAGACAACAAACAACATATTGTAAGTACATTCACCTTTTGAGGAGTACAGTGCCTTTGTTAGTATACTCATTCGCGTCATACAAGTGTCAATGCTGATTAAACTCAAAATTTTGGAGCTTGGGGTTACTTCTCTGTTCCCTGTCCATTTGTCTTCAGGGAAGTAACTGATGTCCAACCCCTCAATTTTGAGAGGAAAACCTGTCGGAACCTCGTCCGTTAATTAACAGGTATATTGCTACAATTGGCTTGCAAATAAGGTTATTCAGGTGGGAATCCATCTTTTGCTTCTTCTACTTTCTTAATGGTTTTCATACATGCTCGCTAGTTGCGGGTACTCTTGTCCTAGAGACACCATGAAACATCAGGATCGGAACTTCGGGTAGTCGGTTCCATGTAGCACTTTTATCCCAAGATCAAATCCGAAGACGGTACTTAACACTTCGGTTTGTCTTAAACCCTGCCAGAAGAAAACTAAAGCTACTTCACAGCTAAATTATTTAGTCTTTGGTTCGTAGTTCGTTCGGGCTCTAAGATTCGGATGTTTCATGGTACCTTGGTCTTTCTTTAGTTGGAACATACTCCATATTATATTATGGTATTTACTCTTTATTAAATTAGTGGTGCATAGCAACATTTCTCGCGACTGTACAGTCAGCATCAGAAAGATGTTGACGAACAAAGTGCTCTAAATGATCTTATTTTCGCCCTTCTTCCGTTGATTGATTGTTCTGATATTTTAAACACACTTTTAGTTTGGATAATAATACCATATAAATCGTCAAAACAGTTTGATTTGCTCTTAATACGAGAGTTTTTTAAGACATCGTCGTCATCAAGATATTTATAACGCTGACTGTACATAGGCCTTGCTGGCATTCCTTACTAAAAATATTCAACCTAGTGAAGGTTACATTAATATTTCATGAATCGCGTGTCGTGAGCCTTATCAGAAGTAATTACACGTTTACGCTGAATTTATTATTTCGTTTTTATCAGCTAATTCTGACATTATACTTTTGTTATGAATCCGTTAGTCTGAATCGAAGGCGAATGTTTAGGTGAATGTGTGGTGTGAATGAGCAGAATGAGGAATGACTGAGAGTTGCGCTAGTGAATGAAAAGCGGCTTATGACAGATACACGCTTCTTGGCGTGATCATGAAGGTCTGGAGTCTAGCATAGATGTTTTTGAAAGCAATTACAGTATGGGGGTATCCAAGAAGGGTATTAGAAGGTTCTGTACAGGGTCGGTTTTTTTTTAATACAACTAGATGGCAGACAAACACACGGCCTGATGGAAAGTGGTTACCGTGGCTTATGGACGTGTGCAACACTAGGGGCGTCACACTGGTGCTGCCGACCCTATAAGAACAGAAAGTTTCTGTGCCGTCAGTGCAGAAGACAGAGCAGGACAAGCCTTTGGTTTTCCCACTGACAGCACAAAAATTCTCCAGTGAGCACTTAGCCTAGAGTGACGCCCCTATTGTTTCACACGTTCATATATTACTAGCTTTTGCTTTAGGCTCCGCCCGCGTGGATGTCGGTTCCCGGCAATTATTCGAATTTTTCTCTACGTACAAACCTTCCCTGGACTTCCACGAATAATTCAAGACCAAAATTAGCCAAATCGGTAAAGGCGTTGTTGAGTTATAACATTTCAACGAAAAGTGGTATTTATTTTTATATATATAGATAGATGACGCGGTAAGCACTTTCCATCTGGTGGGCCGTGTGTTTGTCTGCCACCTGAGAGATATAAAATGGCAAGGGATAAAAATATTTTGTTAAAAGGTCCGAGCTTTAAAAGCAGGCTCAAGAAATGATGGATAGAATTCGTGTAAAACTTACGTCCTGGATATTCGAATATAATTCTGAAATCATCTATCGGAATTATTACAAAGTAACGAAAAGAAACCAAACCGTATTTGTACCCGCGACGGAACGGAGACGGTATATGCGTTTGGGGTGAGAGGATGTTTGTGTGTTTCTTTGTGCAAATCCATGTTGCCATTTTCTCTGAAACTACCAATCCAATTATGATGCAGTTTTCAGTTTTGGGTTCGGCTTTAATTGAAGCATGTTCTTAGAAAGGTGTTACACTGACAACTCAACAGGGGCCTCTACAGTAAGCATTTTTAATGCAAATCAATGTTGCCAATTTTCTCCAAAAATACTAGTCCGATTTTGATGCAGCTTTCAATTATTGGTTTGGGTTTGATTGGTGCATGTTCTTAGATAGGTGTTACGGTGTCAACCCACGAGGGAGCGCTGCCGTAAACATTTTTTGAATAATTTTTTACGTGTCGTAGGTTTGTAAATTTTTTTAATTTTATTACTTGTATAGGAAAACTTCGACCAAGAACGCGTTCAGGTAACTCAATTGGTCAGAGCATTCCCCCATAAAAAGGCACTGATTTTACAAATGTTCTTTTGAATTTCATTTCTACCCGCAAATGTTTTATTTAAACTGTCAACTCTCCAGGAAGATGCAGACGAAACCCAACCAATCGAGGAGCACGTGCCAGGTCTCAACCTGGAGTTCCTCCGGCAGCTAGTGACGCTGGCAAGGATCATGGTACCTGGAGTCAGGTGCCACGAGGTGGCGCTGCTGACGGCGCACACGATATGTCTCTTCTCTAGAACGTTCCTATCTATCTACGTGGCGTCGCTGGAAGGATCCATTGGTGAGTTTCACTTAGTTATTCAGGTTGGTTTAAAATTATCTTGTCTGCCATCTAAATGGTATATAAAAATGGGTAATATTAAAAGCAAAGAGCATATACAGAGAGGAGATGTGGTATCTTTTTTTATGAAGAAGAATTTTAGCAACCGAAATTACCTACTAATACTAACCCCTCCAACTAAGCTAAATTGCTGGTGCTAGGAGTGGGTTCACGTCGGTAGTGTAACGGCCAGGATTCGAGCCCGGGACCTTTCGATCGTAAGGCCGACTCCTCAACCATTAAGCTACCGACGCTGTCTATGTCCGCTCGCCCAAGAGTATACGTTTCTTGGGTGTCTTTTGAGGATAACACAGGGTGCTACTGCGGTGGAGTAGCACCAATTCATTATTCATAGATATTTATCAGATGTATCCGCGCGTGCAATCGTTTCTCTTGCGACTTGAATTCAAGATATATGCCGGTAACATATTTTCTTAGGCCTCCCCCTCTCGGTATTTGCTCTATGGATAAAAGTATTTTTTTCTTAATGTTTTAAAACTCAGAATTTATGATACTAGAGATGAAACGGATAGTGGTTTTGGTCGGATACATACTTTTCGGCAAGCTGCGAGGCCGAACTTTTTATTAAAGACATCTCATATTGATCACAAACACGACCCATACATTCGAATTTTCCTTATAAATATTATTTTTTGCTTCCAGTGAAACACATAGTCCAAAAAGACATGCGTCGTTTCGCGGCTCTGCTCATGCAGTGGTTCGGCATCGCCATCCCGGCCACCTTCGTGAACTCCATGATCAGATATCTGGAGTCGAGGCTGGCCCTCGCCTTCAGGACCCGGCTGGTGAACCACGCGTACAGCATGTACTTCAAACACCAGACTTACTATAGGGTGTCTAATTTAGATGCTAGGATTGAAAATGCTGATCACAGGTAATTTTACAATTGGTCTTTTTTATTCAAGATTAAAGTGTAGTAGCTTACATGGGTGCAGGTGGAATTATTGTCAGAGGGGTGCATCTGTTTCTACAGATTTTGTATACAATACATTACAACATTTGGCACGGCGATTAGTGCACTCGGTCGTGTTGTAATGATAGTTTCTGTGAAGCGATTGCCATCCAACCTCCACAACCCAAAGGCGATATCGAAGCATTGCAGCTAGACCAGTTGTTGGACTTTTGAGGGCTTCAACTACCTGTAAATACTGCCATAGACATGCAGGTACGACAACCGTGACTTAGTTACTTTGGCTTAACGTGCTTTCCGAGGCACGATCACACCAATCAATGCAAATACCCATATTCATGCACACAAATATTTGCACTGAGCGGGGACCGAACCCGCGCATTTTGTGTAGCGGCTACATACACCACCACTAGGCCAAAGAGGCTGTTCTCCGAACCTTATCCTCACCCAAAACCACCTTAAATACCGGAACTTACCATACTGTTATCGTTCCAGGTTAACAGAGGACGTGTCAGTATTCGCGCAGTCAGTGGCGCACCTGTACAGCTCGCTGACCAAGCCGCTGTTCGACTTACTACTGATAGTGCTGACGCTGGCCAGCTACTCGAACAAGATGAAGGGCAACATCTTTATCGGTCAGTATAACCACTGGACGCTTGGCTTTAAGTTAAGCTAAGCGTCCACCTACATCGCATCAAACGGATTGTAGTATTATTTGAAACTCAAACAAGTGCGTCCACCAAACCGCATCATACGGATCGCACGAATCTGCTTATTCGTAATACCGACGCAGTTACTTCGAGAGGCAACTTTCAATATATTGCCGGTCAGGTGGACGCGCCTCCTCCCTCGCTCCATCACTTACATATTTCAAGCTTTAAGTTAATCTAAGCGTCCACCTTCATCGCATCAAACGGATTATAGTATTCTTTGAAACCCAAACAAGTGCGTCCACCAAACCGCAACGTACGGATCGCACAAATCTGCTCATCCGTTATACTGAGGCTGTTGCTGCGAGAGGCAACTTTCAACATATTGCCGGTCAGGTGGACGCGCTTCCCCCCCTCGCTCCATCACTTACATATTTCACACGTGTTTACGCAAATCCGTTAGTTGCGGCAACAGATGCGTACGATGCTCAAAGGTGGACGCTTAGCTAGATGGTGAACCTCTCAACCCCGAGAGGATAGTCTGCGCCAGAACCTCATTCCTCAATCAGCAAACGTACCAGCTTCCTTGGTAGGCTAGGTCCTCGAAGATCTTGCTGGGAATCTATACATCATCTTGCAGACTCTAGCTCTTCAAGAGTACAGCTCTTTAACATATGATTTTAACAGAATGATTCTCATTCCAGGTCCCGGTATAGCCACGATAGTGATCTGCATGACCGGCCAGTTGCTAAGGCTACTGAGTCCAAGGTTCGGTGCCCTGGCGGGTGAAGAGGCGCGCATGAAGGCTAACCTCAGGCATGTGCATGCACGACTCATTGCCCATGCTGAGGAGGTCGCTTTCTATGGTGGCCATAAGGTAAGCAATTAAACAAGACATTTTATTTCTTAGACTAGAGATGTCTATTTGTCCAGCCGATCGATCTATTTCAGTGTGTGTTAGTGAACTTGGAGCCCTACCCCTAGATACCTAATTGGCAATCCGACGGCTGGCGTATTGTATAATCTCCTCTCTGTAGTTCCGCCTCCTCTCTGTGTTTGCTATGTGGTTCCACCTTCTCTCTGTGTTTGCTCTGTGGTCCCGCCTTCTCTCTGTGTTTGCTCTGTGGCTGCGCCTTCTCTCTGTGTTTACCCTGTGGTTCCACCTACTCTCTGTTTTTGCACTGTGCTTCCGCCTTCACCTGGTAAATTCTTTGCAGTCCCGCCTTCTCTCTGGGTTTCCTCTGTGGTTTCTCAATCTCTTTATTTTCCCTGTTGTTTGCCTAATCTTTGTATTTGCTCTGTGGTTCCACCTTCTCTATGTATTTGCTCTGTGAAACTGCCTTCTCTCTGTGTTTGTTCTGTGGTTCCACCTTCTCTCTGTTTTTGTACTGTGCTTCCGCCTTCATGTATTTTCTTTGTAGTCCCGTCTTCTCTCTGAGTTTCTTCTGCGGTTACCCAATCTCTGTATTTTCCCTGTAGTTCCGCTTACTCTTTGTATTTGCTCTGTAGCTCTACTTTCTCTCTATCTTTGTTCAGTGGTTTCAATATTTAAAAACATTGCTCGTATTGCAGGTGGAACTCGGTCAGCTCCAGTCAGCGTACAAGGAGTTGGTAACGCAGATGACGTCAGTATTCAACAAGAAACTGTGGTACGTGATGCTGGAACAGTTCTTCATGAAGTACGTGTGGTCCGGTACTGGTATGGTCATGCTGGCGCTGCCTATCCTCACCGGGACTAAGGATGATGGTGAGTGACTGTCAGTTTTTTTTTAAAGAATATTAGAACCGAAATTATGTGTATAAGTGCTAGGAGTGAGTTCACGTCGGTAGTGTAATGGCCAGGATTCGAACCCGGGACAGCTCGATCGTAAGGGGGTCTCCTTAACCACTAAGCTACCGACGCTTTACTTACTTCTGCCAAGCCTTTGCCGAAATTAGTTGTAGTTAGATTTTAGTTTAAAAGTTTAGTTAAGAAACAATCAAACTTCGATTTAGCAATTGGTATCTGATCTCCACAACTCATTTTGGGTTTTTATAAATATTTTTTATAAATATTTTTTATAAATATTCCATAACATTCTACACAACGCTATCTACCCACGCTGAGCTTAGCTAGCTTGTGTTATGCAATCTAGAATGCGGATAAACATTATACATATTATACATAGAAACACCCAGACCAATGCAAATACCCATATTCGTGCATACAAATAATTGCACTGAGCGGGAATCGAAACCGTGCCTCCTGTGCGTGTGATCAAGGCATTATGGTCGATCTATAGTATATTAAGGGCAGGTTCGACCAAACGTGAGTAAATTTTATTCCTAGAATAAATATCCAATATGCGGGTGATATTGCCTGTGTAATCTAGGAATAACCTTTACTCGCGCTGGGTTGAATGTACCATAAGTGTGTTAAAGTAGAATACTACTGACTAGTCAAATAAATTACTTTTACTAAACGTCAAAGCGATAAGTTATAAGGTAACTTGTATGAAAAAATATTTAGTGACGTCATAAAATTTAATAGTCAAATCAGTTACTATTATAGGTTGAGTGGATGATTAAAAATAAATAGACTATAAAATAAGAACCGACGCAATTTTTACCGCTCTTTTACCATTCTTAATTTAATAAGCTCGGTTAGATATTTATTTTAACTTTGGGATAATACCCAATTGTAAGTTCTCATATTGTTATAGGTTCAAGTAAGGGCATAAGCGACCGGGCAGAGTACATGACGACGTCACGGAACCTGCTCAACTCGGCTGCAGACGCCATCGAAAGACTCATGTCCAGTTATAAGGTGAGTTATTATTAGTTGTAGCAGTTAGTTTCATTATCCAAAACCCCTTTTTTACCCGACTGCACCAACTGGGGTAATGTTATTCACGCAAATGTATGTACATACATATATACTCACGTCTGTATATCCCCGAAGGGGTAGGTAGAGTATTAGCACCCACCTTTCGCCAATTATGATTTTCGATCCCATGACGTAATAGGGGGCGAGGCTTTTGCCGTCTTATCCGATTAAACAGACTAAAACCGCTTGGGTCGATAAGATTAATCAAATCTTAATCTTGAATTAATCTTTGTTTATTTATATTAAACAAGTGGACTACTTTTGTGATGCACCATTCACATCGTCATAATTATTGTGTTGCCTTTTAATTTTAAATATTAACGAAGTATCGTCAGTAAAAAAATAAAACTATCCCTAACGTAGTAGGGAAGGTCATTAATGTAAACTAGGAATAAAAATGGTCCAAGTATTGAACCCTGCGGAACGCCCATCGAAACTACAGATCCTACTGAACGTGTACCGTTAACATCGACCCTCTGAATTCTATTGTTCAAGTATGAAGTCAGTAACTCGAGAGCCTTGTTCCTTATCCCGTAATGTTCTAATTTCCTGATTAATGTGTCATGGTGAACGCAATCGAAAGCCTTGGATAGATCACTGAAGACACCTAATGTATCATATTTATCCTCCCAGGCTTCCTAAATATAATTTTACAATTCTACACCAGCATCAGTAGTCGAACGTCCTCTAGTAAACCCTTTATCAATTATTTATTTCCACCAAAATCAGTCAGCAAGTATCCTAGAATTAGTTTTTCAAATACTTTACTGTACAACTTATATAATAGGCGAGTTTTTTTTAAACAATATTACAACCTAAGTTACTTATATTCCCTCTAACCCCTCTAACTAAGCTAAATTGCTTGTGCTAGTAGTGGGTTCACGTCGGTAGTGTAATGGCCAGGATCGAACCCGGGACCTCTCGGTCGTAAGGTCGACTCCTTAACCACTAAGCTACCGACGCTTAGATTGTTCTCGAAAGTTATGTTTTGGAAAGTTGACCGTTAGCTAACTGCTGTTTGTCTGTCTGTGTGTACAGGAGGTGGTGACACTAGCGGGCTATGCAACTCGCGTGTCAGACATGCTGGTGGTGTTCGGCGAGGTAGCTCGCGGCAAGTGCGTGAGGGCGGTGCACTGCGCGCCCAACCACGCCGCCTTCCAGGTCACCTTCAAGGACAACCGGCCCGTGCCGCAAGGTGAGTTACTAGCCCGGGCCGCAAGGTGAGACTATTAGCCCCGGCCGAGAGGTGAGACAACCGGCCCGTGCCGCAAGGTGAGACAACTAGCCCCGGTCGAGAGGTGAGATAACTCGCCCCGGTCGAGAGGTGAGACAACTAGCCCCGGCCAAGAGGTGAGACAACCGGCCCGTGCCGCAAGGTGAGACTACCGGCCTGGACCACGAAGTGAGACAACCGGCTCGTATCGCGAAGTGTGACACCCAAGCTGTGCTGCTAGTGTGACAACCAGCTCGGGCTGCAATCGAAAACCACCACGAAAAGCCCGTGTCGCAAGATAAGGCGATGTCAAAGCATAAATATTTATCCAAACTTTTAATAACCCTTTGATTGTTTCATCATGGCAGTATCTGTGTATTAAAAAAATAATATAATAATAATTGGTATAATTAGCGTTGTAACGAATTCGTATATAACATTCGCTAAGAGGTTCATCTGTTAAATTTTTAATTAACCTTCAAACTCTTGTCAAAATAAACAGGAGTGCCTCAAGGCTCCGTGATGGGACCTGCACTAACCTATTAGGCTATAGCTATACCATAATTCATGATTCTTGTTAATTCTTACTTCTTTAATGCACACACAGTACAGAGATTATACATAAAACATGTCAAGGAACATTTACAGAGGTCATGTGAGCTTAACATGATGTAAGCTTAACTCAAAATGAGTTTTCTCCCAGCAAACATTTGAGTAGCGACACGATTAAGAAATATAAATATTTTTCTTCTAAGAAGGGTAAAGATAAAAGAATTATGTCGTTTTTAGGTAAGATCCTGTACACCAGCGACCAGTCCATCAGCCTGCGTGGAGTGCCGATAGTGACCCCGACGTGTGACGTAGTGGCGGGTGGGGTCACGCTCGACATCGCACCCGGGACACATCTGCTTATCGTGGGACCTAATGGCTGCGGGAAGTCCAGGTACGATGATAGACATTAACGTGTTAAGTATTAGAGAGACGTGACGTGTTACGTTTAGTATTAGAAAGACGTGACGTGTTACTTTTAGTATTAGAAAGACGTGACGTGTTACTTTTAGTACTAGAAAGACGTGACATGATACTTTAGTTTAAAATTGCTGAAGTGTACACAAATATTGGGAGCCGCAGTGTACAACGATTTGAAGTGCAGCAATAACCTCCATTTACATCCGGTGGTTACTGGGGATTTCATTCCTGCTTGCCACCTGGCAGCCATTCATGAAGGTCTGGGGAAAGTCTTTTATTATAGTAGCATTTTGAATTAAAAGACGTAAATTGACAGCAGCTAATGTCTCTTTATGAAATATTTTTTTTTTTATGAAATAAAGATTTATGAAATAAAATAAAAGTCAAGGTAATAGTGATGCATTTTTGTTAACTCATGGCGCAGCAACGCCACCCTCAAATTGTCATGACTTTCTTGACGGATCAAAAAATAATCAAAGAATGATTCTATTACGATTGAAATTGATAACCCAGTGAACGTTAACCTGACTTCGTCTAATTAAAAATTCGACTTTAGATCATATTCGCAAAATTATATTATATTTTTGTTGTAAACATCCCAAAGTGCTTCTTAATGAATTCGAACTACCCAAAAAGGATATTGCCTTAACCTCTACATATGATTAACACTCCTATTCCCCCACAGCCTGTTCCGCATCATCTCAGGCCTGTGGCCGGTGTTCGGCGGCGAGCTATAAAAAAATCGACTTTAAGATCGTATTCACAAAATGATATCATATTTTTGTTGTAAACATCCAAAGTGCTTCATAATGAATTCGAACTACCCTAAAGGGATATTGCCTTAACCTCTACATATATATATTTTTTTTGTAGTATTCGTTTTTAAACGGATACTCAGACAATTACAATCTAGACCTTGAGGCTAATAAGTAATTTAAATTTAACTTAATTTGCTAACACTTACAAGTTAAGAATGTGTCCATTGGCACTTTTCTTATTGTCTCTATTGTTATTGATAGACACTTTGATCTTGTGATCTTTAAACATAGCACTCACTGCACTTTGTTACGTTAATTCACAAAACTAACTCAAAGGGTTGAAGGAATGTTTACAGCATTAAGTATGCTAACTATACAAATCGAATACATAGGGAAAAAGAATCTTCTCGGGCGGGACTCGAACCCGCAGTCTTTCCCTTACAGGGGGAATGCCTGACCAATTCGGCTACCGAGACAAAGACTGCGGGTTCGAGTCCCGCCCGAGAAGATTCTTTTTCCCTATGTATTCGATTTAACTCAAAGGGTTTAGTTCTTTTTAGTCTTCTCACTATGTCCGTGTTGACTAGTAGCTGGATAGCCTCGACGTTCACATGATGAAGAAGCCTTTGTTCATGGTTTATGTATAACGTAACCTCTACATATAACAATCCTATTCCCCCACAGCCTGTTCCGCATCATCTCAGGCCTGTGGCCGGTGTTCGGCGGTGAACTACGAGTGCCGCGGCCGTGCGCGTGCGCATACTGCGCGGATGAGACGGGCGCGGCTGAAGACGGGTACTGCACCTCGCGACCCATCATGTTCTACATCCCGCAGAGGTGAGTCATTTGTGTGAGGCAGGACACGACGGTATTTCCATCCTTTTTTTTCATGCGGAAATCCCCTCGGATACCTCCCCCGCCGGAGTGGGATGGGGAGGTTATGTCGGACTCGAACCGACTAAAACCACACGCTGACTGAGGGTCGTGGTGCTAGGCCGGGTGAGGTTCTCATCGACATATCCCTCGCACCCCGGCTGACCCAGGGCCATCCTTTACGGTCTGGCCCTCCTCGGGACGGTATTTCCGTTCAATTGAGCAGTCCAACTGGGGAAATTCCTCCTCCCTATAGAATACCGCAGCCATAATAACCTTGTGTTGTGTTCTCGGTGGTGAGTATGGGTAGCCAGAGCTCACTGGAGAGTTTTGTGCTGTCAGTGGGAAGGACAAAGGCTTGTCCTGCTTTGTCTTCTGCACTGACGGCACTGAATCTCTCTATTCTTATGGGGTCGGCAGCATGAGTGTGACGCCTCTAGTGTTGCATACACCCATGGGCCACGGTAACTACTGGCCATCAGATGGACCTTGTGCTTGGCTGCCACTTTAGTGGCATAAAAAAAACTTGAAAAATATCTTAACAAGTCCCTATGTTTTTTTAACAACAATGTGTTTTATATACAATTGATTTTTTTCGCAAAATTCTACAAAATACTTCCAAAAATTGTCTTTTCAGTCTTGCTTTTAAAAGGAACATCGCCATTTCCTGTAGTTACTACTATTGCATTGTTTCTATAAACATACATACATATACTGTAAATTTACGAAGGGGTAGGCAGAGGTGTATTAACACTCACGTTTCGGCAACTGTAATTTGCGGTCCCGTGTAATAGGGGGCGAGCCTAATGCCGTATAGCGGGCACTTCTTCTGTATGGTCACGGTCTTGGGCTGTATGTTACTGTCGGTTGGAGAATAGCCCTATCCTAGTCGCGTTCTACGACACCACAGGAAGAGCTGGTGTGTGGACTAAAACAGTCCACCTGCTGTGCTCGCCGCAGCAGAGGATGGCCTCCAGGGCCATTAAGGGGTACCGCACGATACCCTTTGATACGGCGAGCCTCCTAGCCGGATCGCCACCGTGGATCCTGAAAGCGAGATCCCTTGCGGCACTGTATCGGTTCCGTAAGGAGGAGCGGGAGCGGGGATACGATCCCGAGCCCGAATACATTTGGGCCGAGAGATCCTGACTCCACAGGATCATGGATATGATCGTGATGCGAGGGATATGTCGGAAGACAGCCTCACCTCCGGCCTAGCACTACGACCCTCAGTCGACGTACGGTTTTCGTCGGTTCGAGTCCGACATAACCTCCCCTTTTGGCTCCGGCAGGGGAGGTATCAGAGGGGATTTCCGTAAGAAAAAAAAGGTGTGGTCCTATTCTATTTCATCGAGAACCAACACAGCAAGATTTCTATAAACATGTTCTTTAATCTCCCACAGGCCGTATATGTCAATGGGATCCCTAATCGACCAAGTGACCTACCCCGCTCGGGTGAAAGAGGGTGACTTGGCAGCCGAACGCAGAGCCCTACACATCCTAAAGACGGTCCGGCTGGACCAGTGTGCCGCAAGACATGGGGGACTTAGGGCCAATATGGACTGGCGGGCCACGCTGTCCGGTGGAGAGAAGCAGAGGATGGCTATGGCCCGGATGTTTTATCACAGGTATGAGTGAACTAAATTAATTCATTACTGTTTATCAATGATTTGAATCTGGTGTTAGTGCATAAGAACCGTAACAGTGCTTCGGATCTAACGTTGTGAACTTATGTTGTGAACAAGGAGAGATGAATTTGTGGAGGAACGAGGTGTGATGTTCCTCCAACACAAAGGGAGGATCCTCCGACCAGGCAAGGTGATCACGCCTGGCGGGCCGCGGCCCAACGATTATCGTTGGGATGTTGTATATATATTGTACCAGCGCGAGAACTTCACTTTCGCGATGCAGGATTCGTAGTGACGTAGTAGTTCAGCTTGCTGTCGCTAGATGGCGCTGGGTACATGTGGTATCGCCACAAATTTTTCATATCGAGAATTAGCTTTATCTTCCATCGGCGGCATCGAGATTTTTCCCGCCCCGTTCCCGTACTGTCCATGTCACCGTGACATATGCACTTCCGCATACATTTTGTTTGAAACGATATTTCCAAAACTTCCTGCCCCGTCCCGTCCGTGTGGATGGCGGTTATCTCGACCTAACTAACATAGCCTTATATCCTTTCTCAACGTCTAATCTAACCCTATACCAAATTTCGACAAAATCGGTTCAGTGGTTTAGGTTAATAATATTAGTATGGATTTAAGTATGGAAATATGGATTCTTCTACGCGTGTATTTCTCACCTAATTCAGGTAACATGATTTGAATGCAATGTTTTTTTATTTCGATCAGTTTCTGGATGGTTTGAAGAAACACGTTACTTGATATGTGAACTTATTTCCGGACAGAACAATGTTTACCAGAATTAATTTATAAAAAGTAATTGTAACACCTTAAGGGAACGTTCATATCTGACGGAACTTGCGTCGCGTATTTTCGGTCGCGTAACGCCAGAACAGACAAATGTATAGAAAAACACTTGACCGTTCACACTCAACCGATGTTACGTTAGTGCGTCGAGTGTGAACGGTCAAGTGTTTTTCTATACATTTGTCTGTTCTGGCGTTACGCGACCGAAAATACGCGACGCAAGTTCCGTCAGATATGATCGTTCCCTAATAGCTCCTAGTAATAATTTAAATACCTTACTATTTGAATGAATTTTTTATAGCATTTATTATGCTAACTGTTAAGTTCGAAAAACATTGGAAAAAATGAAATGCTCACTTGAGCATTTCATTTTTTCCAATGTTTTTCGTACCTTACTATTTTTTAATTAAAATTGGTCGAGTAGAATCAGAGATATGACAAAAAGCGCATTATTCATCCAAGTAGGAGGGGTAGGCAGAGACAACATCCCGCCATTTACTTCTATCCTTACATACTTCACGAGAGTCCTCCACCATCATTAAACCTATCATATAAGATTTTTTTTTCGTGCGGAAATCCCCTCGGATACCTCCCCTGCCGGAGCCGTAAGGGGACTTATGTCGGACTCGAACCGACTAAAACCGCACGACTGTGGGTCGTGGTGCTTAGGCCTGAGGTGAGGTTGTCTTCGACATATCCCTCGCACCCCGGCTGACCCAGGGCCTTCCCTTACGGTCTGGCCCTCCTCGGGAGGGGGGACAACGGTGTTCCCAACTCGCTCCCGAAATGGGGAGTTGCTCTTTTCAGCGCGCCGCTGCCGTTATCATATAAGCTCACCAGTTTCAAGTACATTTGTCTAATATTATGGTTTATATTCCAGGCCGGTATACGCGTTACTGGATGAGTGTACGAGTGCGGTATCCATGGAGACAGAAGTAGTCATGTATGAGGAGGCGGTCAAGGAGGGCATCACGCTCCTCTCTATCACGCACAGGCCCAGCGTGTGGTAAGTCCATATAGCTATCTAATTAATTAATAATTAATATAAATAATTATTCCACAACATCTTACTCAACGCTATCTATACCCATGGTAAGCTTAATTTGCTTGTGTTATAGAATCTAGAATGCGGATAAACATACTTACAATTTACTTACACATAACGTATTAGAGGCTTGTTTGGCAATCAGCAGCATGTAATGGCACCGAAGATCTTGGTAAGGCTTACATACATCCATTTTTTAACCCGTACCTTTACTGAGCTAATTTCATAGAAATAATTTGTATAAAATCGTGTTAAAATAAATATGCGATTTGCACGGTATCGGGCAAATAACTTATGCGAAATCGTGCAAATTATCTATACGATTTGCTCAATATCGTGCAAAATGAATTATGCAAAATCGTGCAAATTATCTAAACGATTTTTACAATATCGTGCAAAAAGACTTATACAAAATCGTGCAATAAATTCTATGCATGCAAAAATGCCTATATGATTTGCACGACATCGTGCAAATAACTTATTCAAAATCGTGTAATAATATCTATACGATTTACACGATATCGTGCAAAATGACTTATACAAAATCGTGCAAACATATACATGAGGGAGCAGATGAAGTCTATAGTACTTTTTTTGAAATATGAAGTACTTGATTGTTTCTATATCATACAGCTTTTTTATTTTCGTGCGGAAATACCTCCCCCGCCGGAGCCGGAAGGGGAGGTTATATCGGACTCGAACCGACTAACACCACACGCCGACTGTGGGTCGTGGTGCTAGGCTGGAGGTGAGGTTGTCTTCGACATATCCCTCGCACCCCGGCTGATCCAGGTCTATTTCTTATGGTCTGGCCCTCCTCAGTATATCATACAGCATCCTCAAATTTACTTTTTCCATCCACAGGAAATACCACACACATGTATTAGAGTTCGATGGCGCAGGTAACTGGGCTTTCCGACCCCTAGAGAAGGACGCCACACCATCCGCCTTACCCGCGACCCCCGCTGCCGTCTCCGAGCCAACCGCAGACCACTGACGGATGACGTCACAGTGATACACGTAGTAATGTTAAACGAACGAGAGTGATATACAACCATGAAATGTACATACGAAATTGCGGACCGAAGTTTTGGGTAGTCATATGCAAACAGCAGAGGCCTATGTGGACTGTAATAGACTTATTAATTGATTGAAAGGCAAAGAACCAATTACTTTGTATGGGACTTTGAAATGACAGTTACAAAACGTCAAATGATGGTAATGTTTACGATTTTTTTTTCTGAAACATTAGTTCACAACGCGTCCCCGACCTGAACATACTCCGGCAAGAAACTCCACGGGATTTTCTACTATTCTATTTAAAATCATGTTTACATAATATATGCCAAGATTAGTATTGAGATCTAAGATTGAGATCTAAGATTGAGATCTAAGATCGAGATCTAAGATTGAGATCTAAGATTGAGATCTAAGATTGAGATCTAAGATTGAGATCTAAGATTGAGATCTAAATACACACAAAGAGCGTACCCTTTTTTAAAAGGAAGGCAACGCACTTGTGACTCCTCTGGTGTTATGGGTGTCCATGGGCGGTGGTGATCGCTTACCATCAAGCGAACCGTCTGCTTGTTTGCTTCCCTATTCCATAAAAAAAAACATTGTTCAAAGCGCAAATATTTAAAAGCGTAATCAGTGGAAGCGTAATATTTTTCCTTGCAGGGGGGGTATTGTAATTTGACTAAATTCAGGATAACCTTCCCCTTAAAAGGCCGGATCTAGAGGGGATTGTCGTGATGGTCATAACCCAACTGGGTGATCATCTATTTTTTTTTTCAAACTTATATTTGCTTATACTATCAAAAAATCGGGTATTTGTAAAATGAATTTCAATGCTAAAATCCAGTCTAAATATAGATTTATTTGCCGTTATAAGAACCCACACTTACCCCATTCAATTAATTAATAGACCAACACTTGCACTTGTTGGATAAAATAACACTTAAGTGATATTTGGTCGGTCCACTAGTAGACTGTAGAGGCAGCACTCGCTAGTAAATATTGTTACCATATGAAAATTATAACTCAAGTGGGGAAATTGTTACTGCTAGGGTAACACAGGTTTAGGGTAGGCTAGATACCACGTTATAAGGCAAAGCTTAATGGAGGCCACTATTTATAAGGCTGCATTTCAGCTTACCATCAGGCGTGGCAGGCGTAGGCAATTTGGCGACCTGAATGTAAAAAAGTTAGGCGCCAGATATTTTAACGTCACGTTTTTAAAACGCATTATTTGGTATTCAGATAGTATTATAAACGAGATTACAAAATTCACAATTTTTTTGAGTTCTATTTTAAAACGAAGCTGTATGGTTTGTACTACCACACATCTGATATGATGAGTACCGCTTCGGCGTGTAAATAAGTAACACGATGTTGCTGGTTCGACGTCTTTATTAGTACTGAATTTCAAGTAAAAGCAATGTGGCGCCTCGCCGCCGTGCTTAATACAAAATATAAAACAATAACAATCATTGTACAGAGCTAACTCGTACAGAAGCAAACTATTACTATTAGGAAGGTATCTCGGAAAAAAGTAAACAGGTTTTGTTCGTTCAGGCCTCTTGGAATAGGCGAAGGATCTGGTGCTAGCACACATTAGGCTCGCACAATTTGCTCTCTACATGCGGTATCTAGTCCCCTCTATATTTGTGGGTAAACCTCTGTACTTTTTTGGCAGCTTCTTATAATCATGGGAGATTTAAATATTACGTGTGTAACACTATGAATGCCTTGAGCGGGTATCGGGTTCATTGCGATATTAAAACGTAGGGTTTGATCAATGCTATTGTATTAAGTTTTACAAATATTCTACAACATTCCACACAACGCTATCTAGACCCATGCTAAGCTTAAAATAGTTTGTGTTATGGAATCTAGATTGCGGATAAACATACTTAGATATTTTTTTTTGTAAATACATACATATTATATATAGAAACACCCAGACCAATGCAAATAGCCATATTCATGCATAAAAATATTTGCACTGAGCGGGGATCGAACCCGGCTGACCGTTGCAGTCGCGTTCACTACCGCCACGCCACAGAAATATTATTTAAAAAAATTGGCATCTAAAATTGCCACCATTTCTTGGCTGCAATAAGACAGTAACAATTTCTCTCCTTGAGACAATCGACCAAGTGTAGATTTTCGTAGTGTATTACCATTTTACTTATAGATATGGAATATGTAATCAAGAGAAAGAGTTCTGGAACTTCATTATTAGTGTCAACACACGTCCATACGCCACGGTAACCACTTACCATCAGGAGGACCGTGTGCTTGTCTGCCAAATAGTGGCATGAAAAATGTGGCTATTATTTGGCACGATATTATGAAAAGTTTGAAATATTTAAGCGGTCATGACGATTGGGTAATTTTATTATTAAGAGAAATACCACTTACTAGCTCCGCCCGCGGCTCCGCCCGCGTAGATGTCGGTTATGGCGACCAAACATAGCCTATGTCCTTTCTCAAGGTCTAATCTATCTCTATACCAAGTTTCATCAAGATCGATTCAGTGGTTTAGGCCTGAAAGCGTACAGCCAGACAGAGTTACTTTCGCATTTATAATATTAACATGAATTCCAGTGAATTTATAATTTAATCTCATTTTTCAGTCTGTGATTCATAGTGGTGTAGAAACTATTTTTTTTGCAGCAAACACATTCTAGAGTGGGACACTTTCTCTTGATTTGATATCCCATGTCAGTACCCATGTGGTATTTAAATTTATCAAAAGTTTCTGAAGAAACTGTTATATATTCTTCTATCGATGATATATCGCAACTATGGCTGTATAAGGTTTTAGCCTGAATTGAGTATTTTTAATGAAATTACAATTGATAGCTATCGAATGAAAATATTGTGAAATAACTCCAAATATTTTCAATCTATATTAATTTAGAATTTAGAAGGTATCGGATAGAAGGCAGGTCAAAATATGAACAAACATACAAACAATATTTTATATTAGATATGTTATTTTGTGCGTAATATTTTTTTCTAAAATCCATCTGGGATGAGAAATAATGAAATAAAAAAAAAACAATATTTTACGATATAGTGCACAGTGCTATCTAGATTTTAACTAGAGCTAAACTTTAACAAGCTTGTAATATCGGTTCTAGAATACAGATAAACATACATAGATTAGTGTTTTCTGTTGTAAATACATACATAGAAACACCCAGACCAATGCACATATGCTTACACTAGCTTTTGCCCGCGGCTCCGCCCGCGTGGCTGTCGGTTATCGCGACCAAACATAGCCTATGTCCTTTGCCAAGATCTAACCTATCCCTATACCAAATTTCATCAACATCGGTTCAGTGGCTTATGTGTGAAAGCGTAACATACAGACAGACAGAGTTACTTTCGCATTTATAATATTAGTATGGATATAAATATTCCGCAACCAGAATCGAACCCACAACACAATACATTCCGTACATTGTAAATATTCATAATCAGTGCTTTACATTTTAATAAAGCAATATTTTCACTCGATATAATTTAACAAATTATTTTTTTTATAATTACCAATTACTTATAATTTAGTTATATTAGTTAAATATAATTATATTTTTTATATTTTTTTATTGTGAGATTATCAATCATGGCTGTAAAGACTTTATTTTGTATTATGTTTTATATTTTTTTACGATTGTATTCCACGTCCTACATATCGAAATTATGGAAGAAATTATTTTATATTTATTTGTATACTATATGTGTATATTGTAAATAGTTTAGTATTATGTACAGGTATATAAATGTAATTACCGGCGTATATCTTGACCCCAAAATATGAGAGAAACAAGATCACACGCGAATTATTTTGGTACAATCTATGCTCGGTGAATTTGAGCTCGTCCATCGCTGAAACACCCCGTGCTATGCTCAAAATACATCGAAGAAACGTGTAGGCGTTTAGCATATTTTGTGACGTCACTGGGGTCAAAATATATGCCGGTATCTATACAGTGAGGTATTAAAGGGAGGTAGAATTGAAATAAAGTGGGTTTTGTATGAATTATTGTGGTTTTATTTTGACATCTATACAATTTGAATGAATTTTTTATAGCATTTATTATGCTAACTTTTAAGTTCGAAAAACATTGGAAAAAATGAAATGCTCAAGCTGCACCGTCGCCCTTATAGACGGATATAAAGAGAAGGAAAATTTGGAATGATTCAAGTGTCGCTCAATAGCTCAGTTGGAAGAGCAGTCCCCCTGTAAGGGAAAGATCGTGAGTTCGAGTCTCACTTGAGCATTTAATTTTTCCAATGTTTTTCGAATCTATACTATTGCTAGCTTTTGCCAGCGGCTCCGCCCGCGTGGATGTTGGTTATCACGACCAAACATAGCCTATGGCCGTTCTCACGGTTTATCCTACCCCTATACCAAATTTCATCAAAATGGGTTCAGTGGTTTACGTGTGAAAGCGTAACATACAGACAGATAGACAGAGTTACTTTCGCATTTATAATATTAGTATGGATATAAGTGTCTGTATATTCGAGAAATTAAAAAAAATCTTGGGTTTGGTTCAAAATTCTATTCTAAACATAACATTATTTTTTGATTGTCGTACATTTGTTTGTCTGTTTATTTGTTTGTGCACTTCTACTCCACCTAGTAACTCGGGGTCTATTCTCCTTATTCTGACCACCTGACTCTCTGACCTCCCATCCTCAGACGAAATTGCTTCAGAACCTCGTCCGTTGAAGGCCAGCTCAAGAGTATCCGCAAATGGTGAGCATGATGTAAACAACCATGAAAGTAGAGTACCGGGTACAACAGAGTGAATAAAAATAAAATGGTCAGCTAAATTCTGTAGTTATTTTCTTTCAAGTGAAACTATGGACTTCAATGTAACAATGAACAGATTATATTATCAAATATCTGGTAACATTCATATAGAGAGAGAGATCCGGTTCTTAGCATTCCATGGAATACACTTTATTGATTGACTGTACCCATTTTTAACTAAATAGCTATACAGGGAGGGTCCTTAAATAAGTTTGACCACGAGGAATCGTAATTCCTCATAGTCAAATCAGTTTGACTAAAAAGTTTGACCACGAGGAAGCACCCGATTCACCGTGCGGTCGCCGGGTCCATGGCGTGGTACAGAGAGGAACACTGTGACGGCGCCTGGGACTTGCGACCCAGGTGTAGGTTTAGGGTGGCCACCTTGTGATGCATCAGCGCTCACCTCCACCGTCAGTCGTGTTCCCCCCTCTACCTATCCAAATTTGGTAAGATCCTATCAACGCCGTTTTAGATATTCGTTTGAGTAAAGAGCTTACTGAAGCTCTTGGCAATCCGAGGTCTTTAAATAAGTTATACAGGGATTTAGCTGGAATTCCCCTTGCTCCTACTTCCACGGCGTAGAGTTTAACCACATAGCCATTTTTGGTTAACTCGTTGGTCAGGTCAAAGTATTTGTTTATTTTTTTTAGCGTGGTCTTTAGGTATGTTAGTTTCCCACGGTACTGTGAGTTCTTCTAGTACTGCACGCTTTTGCTGTTTTAAAATAGGAATATATCGGGTCTGGATGACGAGGCACAAACATCCTCCGGTATTTTATAGTGTTTCTCATACGAATCTGCGAGTAATGTCCAATCAGCGGCTGCTATCAAAATTGAGTACGGCTTTTGAATTGTCTTTTTTGAGCAGCCTTCCTTTACAAACGCGACGTCATTTCTTTGGTTTGTGGTTAAACCCTTTTTCGCTCTAGCTACCGCCAAACTTACCGTCTCTCGTACGATTTCTAATACCTTATCATGTCGGCGCGAATAATGACCCCGGTCTAATAGCGTCCTACAACCCACCAGTAGGTGCCTAGCAGTACCAATGAGCAGTTTTCCAGTAGGTATAATCAGTGGGTTTTTTAAAATTATCAAGAGATGGCGCTAGCATCGCTTTTGGTACTTTTTTATTTTGCATTGTGGAGATGGAGACCAATTTAGGCTGTGGCAAGAAAGAACTGAACTGACCAAATGCCATACTAAAAAAAAATACTTTGATTGATTGCCACTAACTTTGGTCACTGGCCACTATTGCCAGAGTTTCTGAAGCGTTGAAGTTTGTTTGTATTTAATATTGTACCTCAAAAAGTTGATACCTACATAATTTTTTAGATAATAATACATTGTTGTAAATACAATAATCTTTGTATTCAGTAATACGTAACTAATATTGAATAATGCGGTCACGATGCGCTGTTCATACCTGTGGAAAACCCTTCATTTTTACATATTTATATTAAGAAACAATCCCGTCACTATCTGTAATTTAAAATAATACTTATTTTTATCAGAAAAAATACAAAATTATTATATTAAAGTAACCGAAGAAAGTAATTTTTCCCATAAATTAGGGAAAACTAGATGTGACACCACACTCTTCTTACCAAAAGTGCCGGTGGCGTCATCTAGCGCGTCTTTATGAAAGCTTTATATACCTACTAGAAAACTGCTCATTGCTTCACCACATGAGTTACATGTTTTATCTGTGGCTTTTCCCCATCTGACAAGATTGCTTTGGTCGGGGAGGGTCAACTGGAATGCATTTTTTTTTTTTATCGTGCGAAAAATCCCCACGGATACCACCCCCACGGAGCCGGTGGAGGCGGTTATGTCGGACTCGAACCGACTAAAACGCACGCCGTCTTGGGTCCTTGGCTGCCGGAGGTGAGATTGCCAAAAGCATATCTCTCGCACTCCGGCAGACCCAGGACCATCTCTTTCGAGATGGCCCCCTTCGGGTTGTGGGGACCAAAATGTCCCCATCTAGCCCCGGTTACGGGGAGGCGCACTTTGCGCCGCCGCCGCGGCCTGCTTCTGCTAGGGTGACAGGCGGCTCCACCGGTCACCCCCAGGCCAGCAGCGCTCATGGAGGACGGAGGTCGTTCTGCGACCTCCGACGTCCGGTTCGCCTTCGCTCTGCACGGGCTTCCCGGGCCCGGAGTCTGGTCCGGACCCGACCGGCCGCCTCCTTCTCGAGCATTACTTGCTCGCAGAAGGAGGCGGCCGCACCCCAAGCGTTTGCGCATCTTACCATCGCTGTGAGCAATGTGGCGAGTGTGAGGACTCCCACCCCCAGAGCCGCCACTAGGACCCGCCTCGGCGTGTCCCACGCCGGGCACTCGGTCAGCGTGTGCAGCTCTGTGTCCTCGCTCGCATCACAGTGATGGCACTCGGACGTTGGCTCCTTCCGGATCCGACACAGGTAACTCCCGAAACACCCGTGTCCGGTAATCACCTGCGTCAGCCGGTACGAGAGGCTGCCGTGTGGCCTCTCTAGCCACTCCTCCATGATGGGTCTTACCGCCGCTATTACGGCGTGCCCTGCGCTTGGTCGCCCAAGTCGTAGCTCCCATTCCGCTACCATGTCCCTGTGGAGCTGAGACCTCACGGCCCGAATTTCTTCGGGCTCGGGTTCCCGTCCCTGCTCCCGCGCCTCCTTACGATACCGATATAGCATCGAAAGGGCTCTCGCATCCAGGTTCCGGCAAGGAGACTCGCCGCCTCGAAGGATATCGTGCGGTACCCCCTAATGGCCCTGCTGGCCATTGCACGCTGCGGTCCACGCAGCAGACGCGCATTGTGGACCGTCAGGGTGTCCGCCCATATTGGGCACCCATATAGGGCCTCCATGGCCCTATATGGGTGCACGACTCCCGCGTAGAGTCTCCTGCAGGAGTCATCCGGCCCCCTCATGTTGGGCAGCAGCCGCCCCAAAGCGGCAGCTGTGTCCTTCAATTTGGGGGCCAGTCTTCGGAGATGCTCCCCGAAGTTCCACCGGCCATCGAGTACGAGCCCCAGATATTTCATCTCGGCCTTGATGCCGATGGAAAAACTGGAATGCATTGAGATAGAATTTAAGGAGAGCCGGTGACCAGTCGTATATTAAGGTACGCCATTTTAAGGCTATGGGAATACAAAATTCACCTAGTGTTAACCATTCGTTTTGTATTTCTAGGTTCATTGCGTGCACTTTGTAGGTATTATTTTCATCAAACTTCAGTGGGGTTCACATATAGAAAAAATAGCTAGTAGATTAAGCTCAGCTTCCTATGCTGTAAAAAAGATTAGGACTTTAACAGATGAGGATACGGCTAGAGTAGTTTATTTCAGCTATTTTCATAGTATTATGAGCTACGGAATTCTCCTTTGGGGTAATTCCGCAGATTTAAACACAATATTTGTCTTGCAAAAGCGGGCTGTGCGAGCTATTTATAATTTGGGCCCAAGAGTCTCCCTCCGAGATAAGTTTAAAGAGATAAATATTCTAACCGTAGTGTCACAATACATTTTTGAAAACTTAATGTATGTCAGGAAAAATATTGAAAAATTTCCAAGACTTTGTGACAGGCACAATATAAATACTAGAAATAAAAGCAATCTTGTAGTTTGTCATAGCAGACTCCATAAAATAAGTAATTCTTTCCAGGGCAACTGTATACGCTTTTTCAACAAGCTTCCTAATGAAATCAGAGATTTACCTATTAATAAATTCAAAAATACAGTAAAGAGCCAACTATGCCAGAAAGGCTATTATAAAATCCAAGAATATTTAAACGATAAACAAGCTTGGAAATGAGCTGTTCGCTCAGCTATGCTGCTCAAGCAAAACATTGTATCTAGACCATAAGTTTTAGGCTAAGTAAGTAAATGTTTTGTAAATAGACCAAAAAAAAAATGCCCGCTGAGTTTCTTGCCGGAGTCTTCTGGTCTGGGCCGCGTTTCGAACCGGTGGTCCATTTACTAGTATTAGTTAGTATTTAATATTTACTTTAGGTATGTTGACGTTTTGTAAGTGCCGATTTAATGGTCTATGCAAAATAAATTATTTTTGAATTTTGAATTTTTGAATTTTGAATTCTACTTGAAGAAAAGATTTTGTTATGTCTTTATCTGACTGCCTCCTAGTATTACCCAAACCTACCCTACCAGTCTGCGAGCCTATCATGAATTTTTTATGGAATTGGAGGCGCGACTCGAGCTCTATAGTACTTTGGTCTTTTGGAAGAGCTTGCACGATTTCGTCTTTTGATTTCGCTAGGACGTGCATTTTGGTTACTCTTAGATGTTTATAGAGTTCCGATGGTTTCTTGAACGTCATTCCAAAGTTATTTGAGGCTCTATATAATGTCGATGGGTCTGCCGACTGAGCTAGCCCCAGCCACAACTTCAATGTCTTCGTAACATTCGCATCTAGTTTTTTGAGGAGGCTCTGGCTTATATCATAAACAAGAAACGGCCAGTTAAGACGCGAGGTTAAATAGTTGTCGTAAATTCACGCTTTTTTAACATTACTTAGTGGCTGTTGATCTACCTTTTTTATATCGATAATGAAGTTATTATTTACTTCTTCTAAAGCTGGAGTGCAACCTCTGTTATCTATTTTTCTTCCGAGAAATTTAAAAGGCACGGTTTCGGATATAGTCGAAACGTTTTCCCCGCCTATACTAAGCCCTGGATCATATGAGGTATATCTGGTACCCCGCCTACCCAGACATAGACAGTAGCATTTGCTAGGTTTTGTTTTCATTCCATCTGCCCATGTACAGAATTCATCCACTTTACGCAACAGGTCTTGGCACTGCTTTGGGCTGCGAGTAAGTACCTAATGCGAGATCATCTGCAAATGTGAGGATGGATTCCGTGTATTTACCGTTTAGTTTACACCGATAGCCCCACTTTCTCTCATGTGTGGTAATACTATCTATTAAAATATTTATTACTATATTGAAAACTATAGGTGACAGACAGCAACCTTGGAACAGACCTACATTATAATTTAAAGGTTGCGTGTGGCCATTCTTGGTGTTTATAACAAATTTTTATTTATCGTAATAAGAGGCTATTATTTCCCGGATGATCGACGGAAAGTTATACCATTTAAATGCAAACAACATAAGCTGGTGGTGTACTTAGCCAAAGGCGATTTCTAAATCTATCCAACAAACTGTTATTTGCCTTTCATTTAATCTGGCATCTTTGAGGCTTTCCGCCAGTAGCGAATTGTGTTCCAGGCATCCAGAAATTCTGGGTAGGAACCCTTTCTGGTGATTTGGCCTGAAATAGTTGTTATTGATCATGAAATTAGTCATTTTGAATTGAAGCCATGAGAAGAAGATTTTTGAGATTGTGTTAGTTAATGCTATCGGTCTAGCGTCTTTAGGACTAGTTACTATTTCTTTCTTTGGAATGAGCCCTGCCGAAGGCTGCTGGAATTTCTTTACTCGACCAGATCCTATTGAATATGCTTAGAAGATGTTTACGTACCGATGGGCATTTTTTATAAATAATGTACGGTATGCCATCAGGCCCTGGGGCGGTTTTTGTTGGTTTTTTCTTGATTTGATGTTCAATTTCTTCTAAGCTGATGGTTTTTGCGCTTTAGGTTCACCGTATGGTTTTTCGTGTTTAGGCACCTTATAATTATTTTTGTAGTAGCTATAGATCTGGTCGTTATTTAGTAGCAGCCTATCTTGCTTTCTGTCACTGAAAATATTCCTCGAGTATTTGAAAGGGTCCCTATTAAATTCGACTTCATGTTTCGCTCTATTGAGGTTATTATTTTCATTTATTATTTGGGCTGAGATTCCTTGGATTAATTTTAGTATAGCCCGTAAAGCTCTGGCCAGTTGATGACTAAGTTGGTTGTCGCCCATAGCTTTAGCAATTCGTAGCCGTTTGATTAGGTCCCGCTTTCTTTTTCTCAATTTAATTTTGAACGCGTTTTCTCGGTTTTTTCGCGCGTGATTTGGTGGTGGTGGATAATGCTCATGTAGATATGAGTAGATGCTAACCTGGAAAGATTCTACCTGGCCGTTTAAATCCCGTTTTGTTCCGGGATGTTCTAACAGGATGTCCAAGTTCTGGTCGTGTGCTTTCCAGGTGGATGATTTTAAAGAGGGAATGCTAAGACGGGCCCGGATGTTAATGGGCTCCTGGTTTGATTTACAGTCCGGCTTACCTTGGGATATGTGAGGGTCAACTCTATCCGTGGTAATAGTTGAAGAACTTACAGACGACTGTCTTGCTCCAACACCATCGTGTAACTTTAGATGCTTTAGAAACCAGGCTCTCTTCTTGTAAATTTTCCCGCATGTTTTGCACGTTAAGTCCGAGTTCTCGCCGTGGTCGTTTGGGTTTATCCTCGATGGACAATTATATAATCACACTTTTATCCCCGAAGGGTTATGCAGGGTATTGTAGTCGGTCCCACCAGGGGGTGAACCTATCCCATGTAATAGGCCATAATATTCCGGGCACTATTGTTGACTGGAGCCTATATCTGAGGCTGGACTGTATATATCTGTCTGATGTTAAAGAGGCCTATCTCTTAATCGTCTTGTACGACACCGCATTGGAAGAGTTCCAAATTCTTCTCTGCCGGGAATCACGAAGTTAATCTGGTCACATACCTACTTAAAATTTTATAAAAGAAACTATTTGAAACAATCTAACGAGAAATCGTGCCTTGGATATAGGTAGGGGTAGGTGCTTGGTGTGGGATGCGACCTGTGTCAGTACTGTAGCGGCGAGTCATCTGGGTCGCACGGCTCTTTCTCCTGCGGTCGCGGCCGAAGACGTGGCCACAAAAGAACGTGCAAAGAACATGGCCCTTGAGCCCCAATATATCGTGGTACCGGTCGCGTTCGAGACCATGGGCAGTTGGGGCATAGAAGTGAAAAAACTGGTGGCTGATATAGGTCAGCGATTAAGAGAAAAGACTGGTGACTCCCGCTCCGGATCGTACCTGGTGCAAAGGCTAGCTATTGCGATCCAACGCGGAAATGCGGCCAGTGTTCTGGGCTCCTTTGCACCAGACACGAATATTTACTGTAGTGGTTATTTACGTGACAAAAGCTTGGCTGGCTACTTGACTACTATTATTATAATTTTAGAATAAATTAATGTTATGAAACTAATTGAAAAACAACAACAATAAACATAATGATAATGTATTTAACAAGCATTTTATTTCTATTATGCAAGTCTTACTATCGGTCAGTTTAATGGGAAGAATATTCCCACTAGTACTACTGGTAGGACTACGTCGTAGTAGGTACTACTGAGAAACGGTGCTATTTACCACATTGTACTGTAAAAAGACGCTACTATAATGTAGGTTTTTTTTATACCACTTAGGTGGCAGACAAGCACACGGCCCACCTGATGGAAAGTGGTTACCGCGGCCTATGGACGTATGCAACACCAGAGGCGTTACACTCGCGCTGCCTACCCTGAAGAAACCTTCTAATGCCCCTCTTGAAGAACCCCATATTGCAGTCGCTTGGGAAAAGGCAGGGAGTTCATTCCACAGCTTGAGCGTACGTGGGATGAAGTTCCTTTCATACCGCACGGTGCGCACCGTATTCGCATGCAATGTGTGGGGATGAATTCCCTGTCTATGGCGAGCGGTCCGATGATAGAATGTAGGTAGGTTGTTACAATGCCCTATAAATGATATCAGTTCAAACAAAAAGTGTAAAAATATAAACTGAAATGAACTACATACTGGGGTTGAACGCTCTGCGAAAACTAGTGATATAAAAGTCACAAGTGATGACGAAATTTATTTGTTTGCGTGTTACGGTTGTCGACACAAATACTGTTTGTTTGATAGTGCGACAACTGCCCTCTGACCCCTAAAGCTCAGCGGACCCGTTGAGCCTGGATTCTGAGAAAGGCAAAAGTACGGGCGACTTATTGATCTATTGGCGCCGTTTTCCTTCTGTTAGTTAACAAAACCTAAGATTTTTATTTTTAAGGGTATAGTTTATAGCAAAGTCGCTTTCGGCGTTCCTATGTCCCTATGTATGCTTAAATCGGGTGCGGTTTTTTTAATAGATAGAGCAATTCAAGAGGAAGGTTTATATGTATAATACATGCTTAATATAGTAGTGGGTGCAGCGGGAACGGTAGCAGACGCCACGCGGGCGGGAAAAATTAGCGGTACGAAGTTCGTCGGGTCAGCTAGTAGGTAATAATTTATATTAGTTCTAGCACAGATTAATAGATTTCATTCAATTATTTGGGTCCGATAGCTCGTAAGAATGTTGGTAGACGGCTCCACGGTCGCCTCAAAGACTAATATATAAAGAGAGGAAGGTTTGGATTAGTTCAGACGTGGTCTGGTAGATTAGTGGTCAAAGCATTCTCCCTGTAAGAGAAAAATCATGGGCTAAAATCACGCCTGGACCGATAAAAATAATCCTTTCTAAATTGATTTAAAGTATTTTTATATTAGTAAAATAAATAAAAATGATAATAAATATTCCTCAACATTCTACACAACGCTATCTAGAGATAGTAAGTTTAACTAGCTTATGTTATGGAATCTAGAATGCGGATAAACATACTTAGATACTTTTTTTGTAAATACATACATATTATACATAGAAACACCCAGACCAATGCAAATACCCATATTCATGCATACAAATATTTGGACTGAGCGGGGACCGAACCCGCGCCTCCTGCGTAGCAGTCGCGTTCACTACCACCACGTCACAGAGGCTGTCCTAGCACAGAATAGATAAATAAGTTCCAGTAATGATAGAATAGCCAGAGCTCACTGGAGAGTAGCACTCACTGGAGACTGCGGTAGCCTAGTGGTATGGGTAATGGACTGCTGAGACGAGGTCTCGGGTTCGATCCCAGGTTTACCATGGCACACACCAATGACTTTTCGAAGTTATGTGTGTATTTATCGCAGGTTTATAAGTGCCCGGTTAATGGCAATAGGCTCGCCACCTATTACATTGGGACCTAAACATAAACTGGCGAAATGTGGGTGCCAGCACCTCTGCCTACCCCTTCGGGGAATACAGGCGTGAGTTTATGTGATGTATGTATGTCACTGGAGAGTTGATACGCTGTTAGTGGGAAGGCCAAGGCTTACCCTGCTTTGTCTACTACACTGACGACACGGAAACTCTCTCTTCTCTTTTTTTTGTATAGGACACGTCAATTTGACTTCACCTCGCCTGATGTTAAGCTAAAGGCAAAGTCTCGGAAAGAGGGTCACCATCGTAAACATGTACCATGTTAACAGTGGTGGCACACAGCTTGACGGCCTCATCAAATGCCTTTTCACGCCCGCTTAAAGGACCCGGGCCTGTAGGAAGAAGGAAACACGTGAGCTGGTAGGAAGTTCCAGGTCTTGGTGGTGCGGCATAGGAATGAGTCACTGAAACGCTTGGTTCTAGCAGGTATACTCTGCACCGTATATGGATGGCATCTTAGCCCTGTACGTGTCGTCCTGTGAAGGAATAGAGAGGGTGGGACTAATTGGAAGAGCTCATCTGAACATTCACCATGGTAGAGACGGTAGAATACTGCCAAAGACGCAACATCTTTGATCATATTTTCACTGTATGGATACGAATATAAGTGAACAAACTTAATATAGGTTGATAAACTGTTTACTCTAGGTGAAAAATAAACTTAGTTCAACATCCTCACCCCTAGGCGCCGCAGTGAACTCTCAGCTATAAGATAAATTCTTGTTTATTCTAATTACACACAAATGAAATGACGTAAATTTATTATTTCAAGGTAGATAGTTCATACATTGACTCTTATAATAGAGAAAAACGATTGTATTCAGTTTTATGGCCTCGACATAGGTACAGATAATATAATATAGTTCTTTAATATAGGTAAGTATATCTTTTGTCACCCCGCTTAAAGAGCTCTTTTTTTTTTTATCGTGCGAGAACTCCCCACGGATACGACCCCCACAGAGCCGGTGGAGGTGGTTATGTCGGACTCGAACCGACTAAAACGCACGCCATCTTGGGTCCTTGGTTGCCGGAGGTGAGATTGCCAAAAGCATATCTCTGGTACCCTGACAGACCCAGGACCATCTCTTTCGAGATGGCCCCTTCGGGTTGTGGGGACCAAAATGTCCCCATCTAGCCCCGGTTACGGGGCGCACTTTGCGCCGCTGCCGCGGCCTGCTTCTGCTAGGGTGACAGGCGGCTCCACCAGTCAACCCCAGGCCAGCGCTCATGGAGGACGGAGGTCGTTCTGCGACCTCCGACGTCCGGTTCGCCTTCGCAGGATTATATCAGTGTGTGGTTTTCTTACGTGCGAAAATCTCCGCGGATACCACTCCCGCCGGAGCCGGTTAGGGAGGTTATGTCGGACTCGAACCGACTTTAAACGCACGCCGCCTGTGGGCCGTAGTTATGGAGAAGTAAATGATTAATCATATTTTGTCCTGCGTGATCGGTGACTATTTTTTTAATTCGTGAGTTCGAGTCTCACTTGAGCATTTCATTTTTTCCAATGTTTTTCGAAGTAAGACATTGTTTTATTATCTTATGAGCTAATGCATTGTCCCACAAAACCTTACAAACGGTTTGACTGTAGGATCATGAAGAGTTACATCTAGATACCTACTACATCAAATTAATTAAGTGTAGGTACATAGATGTAGTGTAACATTATGGCAGTGATTCTAATAAATGTTTTTTTATTTTAATTTTGAACATATTTTTCCTGTTTTCCGTTCTTATGTCTTCGGGTAAGCTATTTAGTATGTAAGGTATTCTTTTATTTAGCGTCCTGTCGCCATATAACTGGGCACTACAAATTTGCCCGCTGTCATGTCAGGTTGTCGGGCATATCCCTCGCAAACAGTTTGTAGGTACTGAGGTTTTTATCGTGTGTCAAAGTATGGGTACTGAACTGCGTCGGGTTTGAGTCATATTTGTTTGCGCACGGCATGCGGTTGACAGCTTGACAGCGTGACCCTGCATGTGATGTTCGGGCTAGGGATCAGGAGGGTGTCATTGAAATAGCCCATGTTGAGTTGTTTGTGGATATTTATACTAAGTACCTACTGTATATCTGAGTAAGTAAGTTATATGCACCTGCTATGGCGCACAGTGGGAGAGGTCTGTTCAGTAGTCTTTTTTTATAAAGGACACGTCAATTTGACTTCATCTCGCCCGATGGTAAGCTAAAGGCAAAGTCTCGGAAAGAGGGTCACCATCGTAAACATGTACCATGTTAACAGTGGTGGCACTCAGCTTGACGGCCTCATCAGAAGCCTTTTCACGCCCCACTTAAATGACCCGGGACTGTAGGAAGAAGGAAACACGTGAGCTGGCACGGAGTTACAGGTCTTAATGGTGCGGCATAGGAATTAGTCACCGTAAAAAGCGTATTGTAGTGTCCTACAATAGGCTTTTTAGAGCCATAAAAACCTCACCTTCAAGTTGAAACACTTACTATTGACAGAAAAGACTTTCTTCTAGGTGTGTCTTGGTGGATAAACTACAGGAGCTCTAGTAAAAAAAAAGAGCAGGAGAGCGCGACCCTTTAAATTCGCATAATCTGTATACGAAAAAGGTCTGAAGGTGCCATCTCCGTAGATTAATATTGTGAATGACTAGACAACGCGTGACGAGATAAATGATGCTGCCTCGTTGCATCTGCCCCTGCGCACGCCTCCAAAATACGTATACAAACATTACCTACATATTCATTTATCTTTAGTTTGTGATCATATGAATGTATTCCTGTTATGGGCGAAAAACATGAATTTCCTGCGAAAATATAATGGTTAGTTTTATATGGGATTGATACGTACCTATTTTGACATCTATGACAGACGTGTGATGTGTGTACATATGTATATTGATCAATCTATACAATCGTATCATGCGCAGTCCAAGAGGGGAGGTTTCATAAGGGACCTGACTCCACCCCCAAAATTGTGCAGTCTTCAAAAAAGTAACTTTCTGAAGTAATTTTCGCACTTAAAAATAATGTAATGGACCTCCTCCCCAAAGGACAAGCTGCGCCTAAAGTGACCCCTCCCCCCCCCCCCCCCCCCAAAGTAGTTTTCTGAAGGAATTTCCGCACTTAAAAATAATATGATGTACCTTCAAGCTTCAAGCTGCGACCCCTCCATCAGACTGCGACCGTGCCTAAAAGCTATTTTCACTTATCTACAGGGGTAAACTGAGCTTGGTGTTAAAACACGTCACGTTATCGTGTCCGTATCGTGAGCCCGGCCATTCCCGGCACTCTGAAGTCTCAGATAGAGGATCACTCGTCACCCACGTGCACATCTGACCGCTGGTAGATATTGAGGTTGTTCACATTAATGAGCTCCATTTTTTATTTATTTACACATTTATATTTAGATGATTGGTGTTATGCTAGTTCACTAATTGATTGTAGTAATGTGTAAATATGTTGTGACATATTACACAGGGGGATTTTTATTTATGGCCAATGGTACAATACTTAAAGGGAATATTATGTCGGTCCAGTCCAGATCCCAGGTGATAGGTCCAGGTAGCTTAGTTGGCAGAGTATTACAGCTACCATTGTCTTTTTTTTTATAAAGGATACGTCAATTTGACTTCACCTCGCCTGATGTTAAGGTAAAGTCAAAGTCTCGGAAAGAGGGTCACCATCGTAAACATGTACCATGTTAACAGTGGTGGCACTCAGCTTGACGGCCTCATCAGAAGCCTTTTCACGCCCCGCTTAAAGGACCCGGGGCTTTAGGAAGAAGGAAACACGTGAGCTGGCAGTTCTAGGTCTTAATGGTTCGGCATAGGAATGAGTCACCGAAACGCATGGTTCTAGCAGGTATATTCTGCACCGTATACGGATGGCATCTTAGCCCTGCACGTGTCGTCCTGTGAAGGAAAGGAGAGTGTGGGACTAATTGGAAGAGCTCATCTAACATTGTCGCGAGTCTGGGTCCCCAGGGTCAAGCAGCCGGGGTTCCTTTTTTTTTAAAAGCACCTAAATTACTAATATTCTCTCTAATTCCTCCAGATAAGCTAAATTGCTTGTATTAGGAGTGGGTTCACGTCGATAGTGTAATGTCCAGGATTCGAACCGGGACCGTTCAATTGTAGGGCTTCTTAAACACTAAGCTACCAACGCTTATCTTTGTTCGCTCTCTTACTTTCTCTATGTATCATTAGTTTAGGTCCGCTTTTACTGGCGCGGTATAAGTCTTGCCCCCAACTCCAAAAGTAAAATCTGCACCAAAGCCTCGTTCAATCAGGTATACCTACAGGCTTGCATATGAAGGCTTGGAAGCTGTAGATCTTGATGAAATTCAATTCTTTTTTTATAAAGGACACGCCAATTTGACTTCACCTCGCCTGATGGTAAGCTAAAGGCGCAGTCTCGTAAACATGTACCATGTTAACAGTGGTGGCACTCTGCTTGACGGCTCATCAGATGCCTTTTCACGCCCAGCTTATAGGACCCGGGACTGTAGGAAGAAGGGAACATTGTTGACTAAGTACATGGGTTTCAAATCCTATAATTAACGCAAACATATTAAAAAAAGTTCGTGATTGAGCTTATTAGCTTTATCAGTTATTGAAGCATAGACCGCACACAAACCAACCTAACATTTTATATTTATAGAAGTTGTTATATAAATTACTGCGTAAAAATAAATAGTTTTCGAGGTAATACTGTAAATATAGGTACGTGATGTTTTGTAAGTGTCGAAGTTAATTTACTTAATGATGTTTACCGATAAGTTCGGCTAATTAATGAATATTGCGTTCTGATCTGCGTGTCAAGGAGCTCAGTATCTATAATGGTTTCTAAGTTTTTTTAAATATTTGTGTCATTATTTTGGTCTCGTTTATAATTATAGTAGCTAGCAATTTAGTCTGCACCGTTTTTTTCTTGCGGTATTCCCCACGGGACCACCGCTGTCATCATAATAGCAATGGACAAAGACAAAATTAATATTTATCTGTGGCGTGGCGGTAGTAAACGCGACTGCTGTACTGACTTGACTGTCTGTACAAGAGGCGTGGGTTCGATCCCCGCTCAACTATATTTTTATGCATGAATATGACTATTTGCATTGGGCTGGGTGTTTCTATGTATATTAAGCATGTATTTCCAACAAAAAAGTATCATAGTATAGATTCCATAACACTTGCTAGTCAAGCTATGCTTACAATGGGTCTAGATAGCGTTGTGTAGAATGTTGTGGAATTATCAATTGGTTGGGATCCAGTCATTTACTTAATTACAACAACAAAATTACAACAAAACTTAACGACACAGTAGAACAATTCAACGTTATTTAAGTTGAGATAACTTACACTTCAAACTATGTAACAACTGCCTTCTTTGGTGACCATCCCGCAACCATGGCTTTTTTTTTTTATCGTGCGATAAATCCCCACGGATACCACCTCCACAGAGCCGGTGGAGGTGATTATGTCGGACTCGAACCGACTAAAACGCACGCCATCTTGGGTCTTTGGTTGCCGGAGGTGAGATTGCCAAAAGCATATCTCTCGCACCCAGGACCATCTCTTTCGAGATGGCCCCCTTCGGGTTGTGGGGACCAAAATGTCCCCATCTAGCCCCGGTTACGGGGAGGCGCACTTTGCGCCGCCGCCGCGGCCTGCTTCTGCTAGGGTGACAGGCGGCTCCACCGGTCACCCCCAGGCCAGCGCTCATGGAGGACGGAGGTCGTTCTGCGACCTCCGACGTCCGGTTCGCCGCAACCATGGCTGCTGAGAAGCTACCGAAACTTCGGGCTAATGTAAATAGGTCTTTTTCATCTTAGCGTCAATCCTAGTCACATCTGAAGCTTTCAGCTTGGAGTCAGGGCTCCGCTTTACCAGTCTAACTGCGTATTTCGCTAAATGTAAATAGGTAATACCAAAGAAATCTCAATAGAATCTGTACAAAATAATTTTATTTCAATCCATACTAATACTATAAATGCGAAAGTAACTGACTGTCTGCATGTCACGCTTTCATGCCGAAACCGCTGAACCAATTTTGATGAAATTTGGTATAGGGATAGATTAGACCTTAAGAAAGGACATAGGCTATGTTTTGTCGCGATAACCGACATCTACGCGAGCGGAGCCGCGGGCAAAAGCTAGTAAATCACTATTTTACTTCGGTTATCTTACAAAGTTTTCCTCTTAAACAAAAAACAATATATAGGTCTACATAGCGACCATATAATCACGCCAAAACATCCTGTTATAACAGCCGATAACAATTTACATAATAAAAGAATCTTGTCAAACAAAATCTGCGCACACGCCACATTATCTTGGCAATTACACGTACACTAACTATTGATAGCTTTGCTGCTTAAATGACCTTACTCATAGTTTACTCTTAATTTGTTCAGCTTAATATATTTTACCGATTGATTAAAGGATAGGGCTGTTTAGCTTTGCAGGTATGTAGGTAATGTACTGTCAAGGTGGTGGATAAGTGTTGTATAAATAAATAAATAAAATAAATAAATACTAACCATACTTTTGGTTGCAGATTTTTGAAGGTATTCTCCTGCCTGCTTGGTAGGTATTGTAATCCCGTTCCTTCAATACATGGCAACCTATTTCAGATATTGTTCCGGGCTATAAATCTATTCAAATTTATGCAAAATTTCAGCCAGAACTGTTTATTTTATCGTGCGAAAAACCCCCACGGGTACCACCCCCACGGAGCCGGTGGAGGTGGTTATATCGGACTCGAACCGACCAAAACGCACGCCATCTTGGGTCTTTGGTTGCTGGAGGTGAGATTGCCGAAAGCATATCTCTCGCACCCCGACAGACTCAGGACCATCTCTTTCGAGATGGCACCCTTCGGGGTGTGGGGACCATAGTGTCCCCATCTAGGCCCGGGTACGCGGAGGCGCACACTGCGCCGCCGCCGCGGCCTGGGGTGACAGGCAGCTCCACCGGTCACCCCCAGGCCAGCTCAGCCAGGACTGTTTAGCCGTATCAGAGTGATTGAGTAATTTTCCATATTTACAGATTTTTTCTAATATTAGTAAGATTTACGGCCTTGTCCTTATCGTGGATTTTTAAGGATCAGCAAATTTCGATAACCTTTGCCAATCAGATTTGTAACATTTGATCGTGGAGTGCTTGCCCCGTGGCCCATAAATTATTTAGTGATCTGTTTTCGCAAACTTGAGCAATAAAAGACTGTCCCACTGAATTTTGTAGTTCAAAATCGCGATGAACGGTAGTCCGAAAGTTCGGAAATGCGACTCACGTTTGTCCGAAAGTACGTCAAATCGAAACACGGGCTCCCTCCACTAAGATCCACCGTCTAGATCCACATGTGGATCTTTGGATACTTTTATATCCACTTCGATTGTCCAATGGTTGTCACTGCGATGCATGTTCCCGCGAAAGTGCGCAAAATCGATAAACGCATTGTTGTCTCTCTAGGGTCATTGTAAAGATAACCTTTCAACCTCACCTTCGGCTTCGCAATTATTCCAATATAACCTCCCCCACCGGGTCCGGGGGTAGGGTATCCACGTGGATTTCACGTCTAGTTAAGTCTAAAACTGGTACTACATCTGGACTGATGCAACTGCGGACGTCATCGGCGGAGGCGTCCGCACACGTGTGGAGGGTGTAATTTGTTCATCTGTTGTAGGTATTTAATGTCCACAGATCTATGCATCCGGCACTCATCCGTAGTTGTCGGTTTTGTAGCACAGATTAAAGGGTTTCAGCGCGAGCGAGTGCGGTGTGTCCACACGTCTGACGACGCATCAGTGTTCATCGGGAAGACGTCGGCAGATGCATTTGTCTAGGTGCAGTTCCAGCAATAGGTTCTGTGGTTGCACCACTGATGGTCCCGTGACATTTATAGTGAATTTATTAGTCGCAACGTGGTCGCAACTATTGAGGAGATTTTAATTTTGCTCGTCAGTAGGTAAGTCACTTTTAGGGGTCATATGACACTTTCAGATTAGGAAAGTATTTTTATATTGGTTCTAGAGGTCGTTGGTACTTGTGGCGATATGACAACAGCTGTACACCGATTCACGTTATCTGCGAGAAGCCACAAGTAGCTTATTTCACACGAGTACCGTGTGAAGATTTGAGTTCGAATTTCTAGATATTGAATTGAATTTTGTTGTTTTTCTTCGATCCTTAACAACACAAAGGTCGCCAATGATGATGGCCACAATCGGTTGGGACTTCTGGTATGACAATGACCTTTTTTAGAGCACTCTAGGTTACTTGGCCACAAACACGAAAGGGTGAGAGGTGACGAAACACCGTACGGTTGCAGTCGGTTCGAGTCTGAAATACCTAAGTAGTTCGTTAACTCAGGTTTTTTTGTAATGCATACATTATTATACATAGAAACACCCAGACCAATGCAAATTATTGCTTAGCGTAATTACCGGTTGCATTCGAAGCGTCCACCTCGGACCAGATAATTTTTTTCTATACCACTTAGGTGGTACACAAGCGCACGGCCCACCGGATGGAAAGTGGTTACCGTGTCGGCCTATGGACGTATGCAACCCCAGGGGCGTTACACTCGTGCTACCTAGCCTGAAGAAACCTTCTAATGCCCTTCTTGAAAAACCTCATATTCGAAAAACATCGGAATGTCATATTGTAATCTTATAGGCCTTTTTTTACTGTGGGGGAAAATCCTTCGTGGATGTTATGCCGGACTCCTACCGACTAAAAACCCCCACGGTAACGCCCAGCAGCCTATGGTTGGGAGCCCCGGGTAAGCCCTCGGAAGGATGTCCCTGGACTCCCATCAGACCTACGGCTACAATTGCGGCTTCGCTTAGATGGTGGTTCGGGTGCTATCATGCGTCTATGGGGGAGTTTTCGGGTGCCCCTGCACGTGATGTTCGGGCTAGGTATCTTATAGGTCTTTAATGTGCTACCACTGTCTGGAGTTCAGTTGGCAGAGCAGTCGCCCTGTAAGCGAAAGGTCGTGAGTTCGAGTCTCACTTGAGCATTTCATTTTTTCCAATGTTTTTCGAACTTAACAGTTAGCATAATAAATGCTATAAAAAATTCATTCAAATATTTGGGCGCAGTCATCAAAATTCAATGTTTAAAAATGGTTGAAAAATCATTCATTGTTTCCAACAGTTCGTAAGAATGTTGGTAGATGGCTGCACCGTCGCCCTTATAGACGGATATAAAGAGAAGGAAAATTTGGAATGATTCAAGTGGTGCTCAATAGCTCAGTTGGCAGAGCAGTCGCCCTGTAAGCGAAAGGTCGTGAGTTCGAGTCTCACTTGAGCATTTCATTTTTTCCAATGTTTTTCGAACTTAACAGTTAGCATAATAAATGCTATAAAAAATTCATTCAAATATTTGGGCGCAGTCATCAAAATTCAATGTTTAAAAATGGTTGAAAAATCATTCATTGTTTCCAACAGTTCGTAAGAATGTTGGTAGATGGCTGCACCGTCGCCCTTATAGACGGATATAAAGAGAAGGAAAATTTGGAATGATTCAAGTGGTGCTCAATAGCTCAGTTGGCAGAGCAGTCGCCCTGTAAGCGAAAGGTCGTGAGTTCGAGTCTCACTTGAGCATTTCATTTTTTCCAATGTTTTTCGAACTTAACAGTTAGCATAATAAATGCTATAAAAATTCATTCAAATGAGTAATATACTTGCATGCAGGTAAGAATGGCTTAAGCCACCACAATATTCCTTCAAGAGCCTAGCGCTCCGTGACTCTTTCCTTTGCCGCACCATTAAGACGTGAAATTCCTTACTAGCATCAGAAGCTGCATGGAGGCAGAAGAAACGCCTCATCATGTGCTTACAGAGTGCATGAGCGTGGCCGAACAACGGGCGAAATTCCGCCAGTCACCAGCGTCGCTCCGGGAAGCATGTGGAAATCTGAAAAGGCTGCTGGCTTTGTGGGAGGATCTGGGTTGGTTGGAATGAGAGGTAAGACGGTACGCACAAGGGCCCAATCAAGAGGCTAAGTGCAGAACAGCCCAGGTAAACTAAAACTACTAAGTGCGTGAATGTGTATGGCGTATCCTCCCTTTGGTTGCTCAAGTGGCACCTTCCATGTCTCCATGCTGGGACCGCTGGGCCTCGATTTCTCGAGAAACTTGCTACCATAAGACGGTATGATATTCATGCCATATAATATGATCATGAACCAATTGTTTGCCACACATTTCGCGAACTTTAGAACGATCGTTTTAAGTACACGTGTCCGGCCTTGTGCTTATCTCGGCATTCTCTAAAGAGCAATTGTTCCGATAACCCGTGAAAATTCAAATATAAAGCAATTAAATTGGCATGTTTTAGCGCATGGCTTGATAATTAAACTATTTTTTTTTATACCAAGCGGTTTTTACGGGTAAAAATGTAGTTGCATGCAATCGTCATACGAGCGCCATTTCGGTAACATCCAAAGCTTGTATTTGAGGCCCTGGGTCCGGTCTTCTATTCTGTCTCATCCTAGCCATATTTTAAATTAATTATTTGTTTGGGTAACTATACTACTTTACTCCTACACACTCGTGGGTGTATGAGGGTCGGTCTAGATCAGCACCATACACGCATGTGTGTTGTACCTAGTATGGGTGCGTACAGTACTTAGATGTATGCATATGAATAAAAGAGGTATTGAAATTTTTTTATTTTTATTTTTTTTATTTATTTATTTATCTCATCTACATCTATTCTTACAGGTTACCCTAATACAACAGAGTAGTATACCTCATAATATATATAAGTGGGTGTATATCGGAAGTCGCACAGGTTTTTTGTGATAGGGTTTATACTTTGAGGTCCTACGGGTTTTATCCTACAAATTACGCGTCACTGACTGTAAAAGATTAAAAGTAGCCTGCATAATGACTTAGTAATTCGACTTTCTATCCTACTAGAATGAACCCGATAGGTTGTTTACCTATTTGTGGATAGAAGGCAGGGTGCAGTGACTTTTGATGCTTAATAAATAGGTTAAGCACTGAGTAAATCCTGCGCAATGTTTCACTGTAATTGTTGATTTGTCATTGGTATAACTTGACCTGCTAAGTAGGTATTTTCGTTCTGTATAATTTAAAAGTATAATATAATCACTTAATAGATTGATTTAATGAGTGCGGAGGTTCTTAAACTCTATAGATTGCATATCCGTCCTCATAATAGACAGTCGATTGGAATAAAAAGGTGGTAGATGGCTCCACGGTCACCCTTAAAGACGGATTTATAGAACCGGGAAATTTGAAGTGATCCAGGTGTGACTCAATAGGTCAGTTCGAAGAGCGTTCCCATTTCTTTGTGCATTTCATTTTTTTAAAGTTAGCATCCTTCATGCTACAGGTGACATCAGTCGAAGTCATCAAGAGTTAAAGTCGGCAGCAGACCTCGGACTCCGAGATGCCAACGGGGCTAACGTAGATGGTGACTGATTCTGTAAATCAGAAATAGTATATGTAGTTGAAATTCACTACACGATACAGAATTTCAGTTCTATTTCGTGCAAAACAGATTATGTTATATACTCGTAGTTTTTATTTATATGCATTATGGTTATTTATACCTATTCACACACGGACTTCAAGCGATAAAAAAAATTTCACTTACTTTTGCCGACGTTTCGCTTTCGAGTGCGATGCTGCACCCGTGGTCACGACACGACTTGACTGGCCGGCGAAGGTCGCGCGGTGCGCGCGGATCATTTTTTGTGCGTCTACCCTCCGTTACTTTCAGAATGAAAGTAAGGCTGGCGGCACACTGCACTCACTACGTCAGTTATGGACAGCAAAATGTTGTTGGGTTTTAGTGTTTTTATCACTGGATTCCACGTCCCAGATAGTTTAAATCCATCTTTCCTGTTGAAATTTTTATACTTTTTAATTTCAATCGCTTCACGCATCCTAGAATAGTAGTGGCGATCAGTGGAGAGGACATTGGGTTTATGAAACTTTTTTTAATTCATATCGCGAAGGAACTTCTGCCCGCAGACGATCAATGGATTATTTTTATTGTACATTTTAGTCACTATTCCTTCTCTGCATAGTGAAATACTAGATTACAGGCAAGAAAAGTTGGTATTAAGGTTTGGCTATGAAATGGACCAATGAAAATAATTGATTTCACAAGTTCTTTACTCATTACTTTTTTTGGTATTACGCAATTAATTAACTTACTATATATTTATGTTATCTGCTCAAGTAAATAGTGTTAAAATGTTGTTAATTAGTATTTATTTCAACATTATCGACAAGACAATCGGAGAAGCCTGTTAATAGGTTCTTTAAGAAGTGGCATATAGAGCAAAAAGTGCTGAGGAATACACTGACAAGATGGGAGACTATGAGGACGGACGCACTAGATACAGAAGACCTCGATAAGAGGTGGAACATTGTGATTGCCGGAAGTCCCACAGACTCCACATGATTTCCCCTATGGGGGTATCCCCCCACAAACAAGGTGGACATTTATGTGAACAAAAAAGTAGTTTGTTTACATTCGTAACAAATTTTCGATAATTAACTACGAACGAACACGGAATTTTGTTCTAGCTATCCAGCTAAGAAAGATAAATTAAAGGGGAGATCACCCCTCCGGTCAACGGTGTCCCCTGCTGACAATAAGTAGAGATATATTTGACCTCCCGCGAGGCGCCATACTGTCCTTGACATTGTTTTTTCTGCATATCATTATTCATTGATAGTAAGCAACAAAGTATATTACTATGATAATAAAATTAAAAGTACTTAAACATCACGACTACAAACAAAGACAGATTCGTTATCTCACTTGTACACAAGGTATTCATAGCGCGAACGTTGAGATCCACTCAGAAATAAAAATAAACGGTGTGGAGTAATGTCACTACTGAATTAAGACACATAATAATGTTTATACCTAAAAAATGATCACGTTGTAAGCAGCATGATTTTTGTATCGATATAATATTTGACAAATAGGATATTTTAAGACTATACTAATACTCATCTATAAAAATAGCAATAGCGTATTGCCGTCAACCAGGCACTTTTTCAGGCTTTTTTTATGGAGTAGGGAAGCAAACGAGCAGACGGACCGCCTGATGGCAAGCGATCACCGCCACCCATGGACACCCGCAACACCAGAGCAGTAACAAGTGCGTTGCCTTCCTTTCAAAAGAGAGTAGGTGCGTACCCTTTTCTTGAAGGTTTGAAAGCTATATATAATTGTATAGTTCTGTAATTTAGAGTTTTACAAACAAGTCTGACTGAAAGGGTTATCGCAGTTTGCATATATGTGGACAGTCTTCTGAGGTTGTTGATTTTAACATGATTTTTCCCAATTTCTCTTTTACCTCTAAGAGAAAGAAAAGAAAGAAAGAAATGGAATTAATGCTATGGTTTATTCACGAATCTAGCACCTGCCAAAAATCTTGATAGGTGCTCTTCGTGGACATGGCTAGGTGCTATTCGCTCAGGTGCTATTCAGCTGGGTGCTCTAAGTGGACTACATTTTTCCAAGCGTATGACATTTTTCAAAAAGGATATTAGAAGGTTCTTATAGAGACACTAGTGAGGCGCTCCTGGTATTGCACACTTCTGTAGGCCACGGTAACCAGTTTTTTCCGGCAGGTGGGCCGCGTGCTTGTCTGTCACCTAAGTGATATAAAAAAGTTACAGTAAATTTTGTGTAAGGCACACAAATTGTTAACCTGTAATAGTTGTTACTGGTTTATTGTTTAAACAAAACAATACAATTTCAAAATATAACCCATGTCCCCCCCCTAAAAAGCGGCATAACAACCGAAAACCCCCCATAGACGCGGGATAGCACCCGAACCACCCGCTAGACGAGGCCGCATTGTAGGTCTGATGGGAGCCCTGGGACATCCTTCCGAGGGCTTACCCGGGGCTCCCAACCATAGGGTGCTGGGCGTTACCGTGGGGGTTTTTAGTCGGTAGGAGTTTCTTTTTTATATTTGGTCCGTTTCTTTTTTGTAATTGAGAGCACCCCGCTAGATGGCAATAAAGCTGACGTACAGTCCAGAAGATACAGACCACCATTACCATTCCCGGTACCATTGGACGTAAAATGGTGGTCCCTAACTTCCGTGAGTCCATAACATCCATCCCCCACGGTAAAAAAAATATAACCTATGTTCAAATATTTTTTGTTCCATCATGTGCCATTGGAATGTTCATGGTTCAAAGTGGTGATAAGTTTGTAATGTTAGGTAGTAGTGATATTATCTGTGTTCCGGGTGAGGCGTAATATATCTTGCAAAGGTTACACCCAACATGCCAACGTAGATAACGTATAACAATACAGATTAAAAAATTATCTGGAATTCCCGTTCAAGCCTAGAAGTGGGAAGAAATCTACCACGAGAAACTATATATCTTAATATGGCCGCGTGGTTCCCGGCAGAGTAGAATATGGGCCCCGTCTCTTCCCATGAGGTGTCGTACAAGGCGACTAAGAGGGCTGTATAGCATCAGACTGTTATATACAGCCCAGGCTCAGCCTCATATGCTTTCGGCAATCTCACCTGGACAGGCGGCTCCACCGGTCACCCCCAGGCCCGCGCTCATGGAGGACGGAGGTCGTTCTGCGACCTCCAACGTCCGGTTCGCCTTCGCTCTGCACGGGCTTCCCGGGCCCGGAGTCTAGTCTGGACCCGACCGGCCGCCTCCTTCTCGAGCATTACTTGCTCGCAAAAGGAGGCGGACAATGTGAGGACTCCCACCCCCAGAGCCACCACTAGGACCCGACTCGGCGTGTCCCACGCCGGGCACTCGGTCAGCGTGTGCAGCTCTGTGTCCTCGCTCGCATCAAAGTGATGGCACTCGGACGTTGGCTCCTTCCGGATCCGACACAGGTAACTCCCGAAACATCCGTGTCCGGTAATCACCTGCGTCAGCCGGTACGAGAGGCTGCCGTGTGGCCTCTCTAGCCGTGTGGCCTCTCTAGCCGTGTGGCCTCCATGATGGGTCTTACCGCCGCTATTACGGCGTGCCCTGCGCTTGGTCGCAGCACCTCGTGCTATCTTCAAAATACATTCAACCGGACCAAGGCAACCAAGGACCCACGACGGCGTGCGTTTTAGTCGGTTCGAATCCGACATTACCACCTCCACCGGCTCCGTGGGGGTGGTATCCATGGGGTTTTATCGCACGATAAAAAAAAATAAAGCGTAGATTATTACAAAACAATCCGCGCGCGCCTGTGATTATTTCGCGATTTAGGTCCAAGATATGGTTCGTCGGACTATACCACGGTATGAAAATATATTTTCATTTCATTTCATTTCAGTTAGGTATTTATATTTTTTATTTTGCAGTATTATTGTAGTCGATGTAGATACGTATCGTTAAAGGGTGATTCCAAACTTCGAACCCGGACCCTCATGCACCGGAACTGACGATAAAACGTCTGAATTGTTAGAATATTAATAGCTTTAGGTCGTGTTCTACTGAATGTGATAGTGTTTGACCTGATTAACAGGACAATTATATAAATTAGAGATAGATAGCCATCTATACATATAAAATTACTTGTCCCGACTGACTGACTGACTGACTAACTGTTTCATCAACGCAGAGCGTAAACCGTTGGACCTACAAACTTGAAATGTTGAGAGTTGATGCATTTTATGATGTTGACATCAACTAAGAAAGGATTTTTTGGAAATTCTGCTACTAAAGGGGTAAAATAAGCGATGGAAGTTTGTATGAAAGGCCCCTCATTTTTAGAGCTATACCTATGCACTAAATTTCATAAACCTATGTCTTTTAAGAAATAAATGAATGTATGTATCAGCGTTTTTCAAAATTTGACTACTAAGAGGGTAAAATAGGTGATAAACGTTTGTATGGAAAGTTTCAAGTTAGAAGCATGAAACCTCGTACACCTACGTCTTTTGAGAAATATTTTGTCGGGATAACCTACATTTACATGAGTGAAGCCGCAGGCATTTTATATTAAATCCTTATTAGACTAAAAGAAAAACATCGATGGAACGGAAAAACTAGGGAGTGAAGGAAGCCACGTAAAGTAATACCTTGTAGCGATAAGGCCGCCATTTGTACATTTTCATGATGTTGTCCGTATATGTACAAAAATTTATGAGTGTACAATAAAGATTTTTCTTATCTTATCTTATCTTATCTTTCTTTCTATTTTTGTTTGTATAAAAGGAGGTAGGAAGCGACGGCATGCCCGTCTCAATTCAGCAGTCCAACTGGAGAAGTACCTTCGCCCTACAGAATACCGCGGCCATAATAACCACGTGTTTTGTTCCCGGTGGTGAGTAGGGTAGCCAGAGCTTACTGGCGAGTCTTTTTGCTTTCAGTGGGAAGACCAAACACTTGTCCTGCTTTGTCTTCTGCACTGACGGCACAGAAACTCTCCTCTGTGCTTACAGGTCGGCAGCACGATTGTGACTCCCCTGGTGTTGCATACTTCCTTAGGCCACGGTAACCACTTTCACGCACAGAGGCTGTCTGATTTAAGAGCAGTTTGTCATTCAGTGGTGGTGATACATGATCAGCTCAATTCAATTCCTCGCCCATAAGTGTAGTCACCCCTTAACGTCAAACATAAATATATATCGGTAAGGATATCGTTCATAACAGTAAACCGAAATTCGCAGTTATACCTGTTATTAACGGGATTCTATAAGCTATAGAATATAAAAATAGTTATCATTAGAAATTCATTTCGAATCACAGTGTTTCTCAAAGTGGGGTACACCAGTTGGCCGAAAGGGTCAACCATACTTCCATACTAATATTATAAATACAAAAGTAACTCTGTCTATCTGTATGTTACGCTTTCACGCCTAAACCACTGAACCGATTTTAATGAAATTTGGTATAGGGGTAGATTAGACCATGAGAAAGGACAGGCTATGTTTGGTCGCGATAACCAACATCCACGTGGGCGGAGCCGCGGGCATAAGCTAGTAAGATAAATATAACCCTTTTCAAAAAGAATTACCACTATTTACACGGATAGGCATATGTTCAGCATTGGACTGCGATAGGCTAATTTGATTGATTGACACGTGAAGCGAAAATCCTTTAGGTGACAGACTGACAGACGGTAGCGGTGGTAAGACCCATCATGAAGGACTGGCCAGAGAGGCCATACGGGAGCCTCTTACATCGGCTGACGCAGGTGATTTCTGGGAAGGGTTCTTCGGATACCTTTTTTTTTTTCCGTGCCGAAATCCCCTCGGATACCCCCCTGCCGGAGCCGGACGGGGAGGTTATATCGGACTCGAACCAACTAAAACCGCACGCCGACTTTGGGTCGTGGTGCTAGGCCGGAGGTGAGGTTGTCATCGACATATCCCTCGCACCCCGGCTGACCCAGGGCCATCCCTTACGGTCTAGCCCTCCTTGGGTCTAACCCTCCTCGGGTCTAGCCCTCCTCGGGGGATTCTTCGGATATCAACCCATCTCTGTGATGCGAGGTTATCACCAGCGTGTGTAGCCCTGAGTCCTGATTCAGGGCTGCACACGCTGGTGGTGTACCCGAAATGTAATGTGCCGAAATGCCTCTTTGCGGACTTCAGGGTTTCTCGCTCGGCGCATTATTCATGGTGCAATAATGGCTGCCGCTGCCTCCTTCTGCGGTCAAGTAAAACCAAAACGCAAGCTTTGGATGACCTGCATGGAATTCAACTCCCCTTGTTGAGTACGTGGAGCAATGAAGAGCTAGTTTGAGAATCTCTGCATAGTAAAGTCACGTGATAAACGTACAATGACCTTTAATAAAATATTTTTGTTCATCTCTTAGTTTTATGACATTGTCGGGGGATTGACCGGTCTACTTAATTTTGAAGAGATAAATAGTAAACTTTTATTCAATTATAATTATTCTGAGAAATATTACTCGGCGTTATCTAGATATAAACATCGTAGAATTATACGCGGATAAACAAACTTAGTCAGTAGAAAAAACAGTGAGAGTTCGGGAAACATCGGTTGTGTACGGTTTTTAGGGCGCTCTCTCTCTCTGTCTGACAACCTAAATACCTTCATAGAGTAGTTGAAACATGACGGTACAGAAGCTCTCTGTTTTTACAGGGCCAGCAGCACGAGTGTGGTGTTGCATACGTCCAAAGGCCACGGTAACCACTTCCCATCCGGTGGGCTATGTGCTTGTCTTTTTGTTTATAAATATTCCTGTAGTTACAGTTTCAACTACTCAAAGAAGGTATAAAGTGATGTAGACTTATTGGATTCGAACCATCCCAAGCAGCACACGAGGCTGCTTAATAGCCGAATAACGGATTTCCAAAACGCTTAAAGCCGAATATGGAAGCTGCATTAAGTCTGTATACGACCTTACACAGCTCTTATACCTCTTAAATGGGCACAAAATTATTCAGCCTTGGGTTCACATAGCTGCTTAAGAGCTGTGTAGCAGCAACTTAACAGTGTTATAAAGGGTAACAGCACAAATTATATAGCCTCAAGTTCACATAGCTGCTTATGAGCTGTATAGCAGAAATGTAACAGTGTTATAAAGGGTATCGACAGTACTTTGCGCTGAAATCCGACTGACTAAGAGATCACAAGTTACTCTTTATTCAGAAAATATGTCTGTAATGCGCGCTCTATACATATTGTAAACCGCGAAACGCTACTTAATTGCGGCCTGTGTATTAATGAACATGCAAATGCACTTTGTTACGTGAAGTGAATATTGGAAACGAAATTAATGGTGGATAATATATTCATACATAGTACATTGATTTACATATTAATAAAGGAAAAATGATTGGGAATTTAATTTTACTGACATTATACATATATATTATCTAAGAAAATTTTAGTGCGCCATGAAAATATTTTGTTTTAAATTAGTTTTGTGATATAAATAAGCTGTGATGTACACTATGACTAAATAATTTGTAGTGCTTTGAAAAGAATTATAAGATAAAAAGTTATTATTATGATATTAGGAAGTAAAAACTAATGCAATACATTTTATTTCTTGCACAAAACATCGTAAAGGTTGAAAATTCAGTCAGAATATGTTTAGGTTATAAAATAAAATGGTGGATTTATGTTAAACAGTAACGTGAATAGTTAAAACTCTTATATTCTACAACAGGCTGTCTAATAGTTCACTAGTGCGCTGTTATTCTACTAAAAAACTGAATAATATTACACATGTGAACTGTATACAGCTATAAGCTGTTTTCTTCACTTTTAATTATTCACAAGCTCTACCTTTAGCCATGATGTGAACAATTAAACAGTTATTATAACGAATCTTTAGGGGTCCCTAGTATTAAATTAAAACCACCGCATGGACTTCCATTACAAAATTGTCAAAGCGGTATTTTTCTTTCTTCTAATGCCTCCTGTTCTTGCTTTCAATTTCCACGAATTAAGCGAATTCATTTTAATATATAGCAAATAAAAATACGTTGGATATGGTCTCAACTTAGTTCCACTGACTGATTACAGTACCACATATGTTACTTTTATTCAGATAACGTCTAATTTAAGGTACTTATGTGAACCATTATAAAGTAGAAGCCGTTAATTCTATACACTAGTGAGTCTCTAAGCAGCTGCGAGGCATCTAGTGAATGTTTAAATAGCCACTATGCAAATACTATCAATTGCAGTATAAAGGCTGATTAGCGGTAGACATATTCAGGTATAAGCTGTAATATGGGCCAGGTAAACAAAATATGTATGTATTTACAAAAAAAAAAAAAAAGTATATAAGTATGTTTATCCGCATTCTAGATTCCATAACACAAGCTATAAAAGCTTACCATGGGTCTAGATAGCGTTGTGTAGAATGTTGTGGAATATATTTATATTTATATATATTATTATACAGCTATTCACTTTAAAATAGTTCACACGTGCCCCTTTAATAAGTCAGTGTAATAGGAGTTCACAAATATCTTCTTAAACAGCATTTGGCGTAATTTTATGCATTAAACAGGCCTTACTACGGTTTAGGCAATAGAAAAGGTTAGAAACTGAATAGAGTCATTAAAAACATACCTTTATAGCACTCTTAGCGTATTAATGGTGGTTTTGTCGGTCTTAATCAGCCTTAATACAGCTTTTAATTAGCTAAAGCTGTTTAAATATCACTGACCGCTATTATACAGCTGTAGCATCACCAGCGTACTCTTAGAAGCGTCTTAATACGCACAGAGTTTCAAATAAGTCTTAAAGTGAGTAGTTATACAGCTATCTGTGCTACTTGGGATCTAAAACCACTCTTTGTTTCATCATAGGTACTTATTATGCGGAGTAGCGGGGTATACCGTATACCCTATACAAGGAAGTCATCAGGCCTCATTTTAAAAAGAAAGGGCTTAGCCCCCCTTCATTGAGAAAGACATGTGTGGAACACATCTCCGTCTTTGGTCTACTTCTACCAAAGGTTGTTTCCTTGGCTCCCAGACCTCCGTTCTTGAAAGACGGACGTCGTATCACCCTCCGATTCCACGTGCGCCCTCAAGAGGTATGTTCCACACCGGCGAGCTGATTAATAGGTCGTCTATTAATCAGCTCGCCGGTGTGGAACATACCGAACCTCTGAATAAGCGACTAGATCTCGAAAGAGATGGTCCTGGGTCTGCCGGGGTGTAAGAAATATGTTTCCTGCATTCTCACCTCCGGCAACCAAAGACCCAAAGACGGAGTGCGTTTTAGTCGGTTCGAGTCCGACATAACCACCTCCACCGACTCCGGTTGGGGGTGTTATCCGTGGGGACTTTTCCTACGATAAAAATAACCGGAAAAGATTGACCTAGGCGTACATATAGTAATCAGATCGAGGAGTTTTTAGGTAAAGGTTAGGTCAAGATTGCCAGCAAGCATAACGAAGCGAAAGGAAAATATTTTAGCAATTAGAAAGAGGTTATCTTTGTCTATTCCAATCGGATAAGGAGGCTATATTATGTATTTAGAAATATTTCAGTAATACTAGCTTTTGCCCGCGGCTCCGCCCGCGTGGATGTCGGTTCCCGGCAATCATTCTAATTTTTCTCGCCGTAAAAACCTTCCCTGGACTTCCACGAATAATTCAAGACCAAAATTAGCCAAATCGGTAAAGGCGTTCTGGAGTTATGTCGTCAGGAAGGAAAACCCGACTTATTTTTATATAGTACGAGTAGAAGATTACCTCTCCGATACCTTAGGCATGGTGTTTATCATGAGTCTTGGAAGTCTTGGACACAAAATGTTGATAGAGACATTGCCATCTCAATTTTTCATAGAAATCAGATAATGTTTTGTGTAATGTACAGTGTAGATGACATAGTGGTGAATTGGTGATTGATGACACTGCACCAGTAAACAAACAAACAATATCACAAAGCTTCCATCTCATGTCGAAAGCAATAAGTGTCAGTTAGATTTATAATACCTAGCCGATATCACTAAGTCCATTGTCCAAGCTCACGACCTATCCGACACCAGAATATACCGATAAATTGAAAAAAAAAAAATGTTGTCGGAACACCCCGAGATTCTGTTCTTGCGCCCGCGCATCATATATTAATCCGTGTATTTTTCCCTCGCGACAGTCGCGCTCCGACCGCTGCACACACCGTACGTATGCGGCTCGATCTTCTTTCTTATTTCAATTGTTTGCGCCGTAGGAACTTACCATGGGCCTACCCAGAGTGTTCGTGTTTATACTAGTCACTAGCTTTTTAATATTAGAAGTAAGTATGTTTGGTAGTTGTGCGATTAGCGCTAACGGAGACTTAAGTGCGTCTGAGTTGAAGGATGTCAGACTGGAGTTTGTGAAACAGCAGATTTTGAAGAAGTTGCGCTTGAGCAAAAAGCCTTCGGTAGCTGTACCAGTGAACAGTCTGCCGATGCCTGTAGCCCAGGGGAGGACCCTGGGGGATACAATGGACAATCCACCGGCATTTGATGATTACTATGGACGTACTGAACAGAAGATCATTTTTCCTGTCAAAGGTAAGTTAGTTTTGTGAAGAAATCTTTGTAAGCACCATTGTTTCAGGGTCCCAGTTACATTCTAGGATCAGCTCAGAGCTTGGGCTCCGTTACAAATAGTTCACAGTGCCTCCAATTTTTATTCAGAATCATTGACTTATTTGTTGTTAAGCGTAAAATTGCGAACGGCTCGACCAATTTGAAAGACAGAAGATGAAACAACCAATAGCTCAGTTGGAAAAGAATTTCTCCTGTAAGGGAAAGGTCCCTCTTGAGCATTTTATTTTTCACGATGTATTCGAAAGACGAAAATAGGCAAAAACTACCCATAAGTCAACGTAAATGAATGGCTAAAACAAATATTAATTTGATATGAACATCTTATATTTTTATTTATCTCAATGAGGCACCTGACTTGTCATATGGTGACATACCTCTGACCAACTGATAAATATAATTTTGCTGTCGTGAAGAGTCATCATCACTGTCATCCAAAGCTTGTACTTTAGTGCCAGGGGTCCGCTTGCCAATTTTTTCTCTTGTTTGGCCTTCGTGAGAACGACTGCCTTCTGACCACCTAATTTCGCTGATTAATACCTGCTTCTTTCATGTAAATTTGCATTAATAAATATATTATTATGAAAAAGTTCGTTATACTGTGTTATCACTACATAGTATGAAGCAAAGTCGCTTTCCGTGTCTGTATGTCCCTATGTATGCTTATATCTTCAAAACTACGCTACAGATTTCAATGCGGTTTTGTTAATAGATAGATTAATTCAAGAGGAAGGTTTATATTTAAAATACATGCTTAATGTAGTAGAGGGTGCAGCGGGAACGGAATCTGACGCCACGCGGGTGGAAAAAAATTGGCGGAACTAAGTTCGCCGGGTCAGCTCGTTATTATCCATACTAATATTATAAATGCGAAAGTAACTCTGTCTGTCTGTATGTTACGCTTTCAAGCCTAAACCCCTGAACGGGGTAGGGGGTAGATTAGACCTTGAGAAAGGACATAGGCTATGTTTTGTCGCGGTAACCGACATCCACGCGGGCGGAGCCGCGGGCAAAAGCTAGTCAATATATAATATTAAAAATTAGTTGAATGAATTTTTTATAGCATTTATTATGCTAACTTTTAAGTTCGCACTTGAGCATTTCACTTTTCCCGATGTTAATTAAGAGTTAGCTTCATAATCATTACCATTCATCCACATACTATATCCCCGAAGGGGTAGGCAGAGGCGCATTAGCAGTATTAGCACCCACGTTTCGCCAGTTTCTCTCGCAAATAACCATTACCATTATTAAAAAAAACGTCTGTTAATATTTCTTAGGAATCAAACGCCTAATCTGAACCTAACAATTAATCTACCGTTACTATTACTATTAAACCTTCAGTTAAATGCATAAAGCGACTATTAATAATGTAATTTAGTACATCAGGTCGTTAAGATGATGAAACAGCAGCATATTATCACGTATATCGGCAAGTACCGGCTCTGGAACAGAACTTTGGACCCGGACGGAGCCACGCTGCCCGCGCGTGTTGCATTCTTGTGCGTGCGGTTGTATTTTTACTGACTGTTACGGAATAATATTGCAGATTTGTAATCGCAAATTGACATAGATAATAGTCACGTCCTTTCTTGTTGGGGTAGGCAGAGGCATACAATATTATAGTTTTAAGGTGTTAAAAAAATAACTCTCTGAACTTTGCCAGCTCAGTATTTTAGGAGGGTTTGATCAGTGTTGGAGAAAAATAATTGAAAAATTATGTAATTTCTTCACGTATTATTTATGTTACACTTTATATAGATCTAGTTAAGTTATGAATGCTATCTTAAGTCTAGATAGTGCGGTATAGAATGTACTTTAGTAGTTAAGGAGCCTTATGCTCGAGAGGATCCTGGTTTGATTCCTGTGCATTACACCACTGACGTTTATTGATAACTTTGACGGATTTAGGATAATACTAGTACAAGCAACGAATGCAAGACAACTGGGTGTAGAGGAAATGACAAATGAGATTCTTAAGATGGATGTGTGGTGCGATAGAAATGGTCAAAATAAAGAATGACTGTCGTGGTAGGACATAATTATCATGTTGTAAATTTTTTTTATTGAAATACACGTCAAATTGACTTCACCTCGTCTGATGGTAAGCTAAAGGTAAAGTCTCGGAAAGAGGGTCACCATCATAAACATGTACCATGTTAAAAATGTTGGCAATCAGCTTAACGGCCTCATTTCACACCCCGCTTAAATGACCCGGGACTGTAGGAAGAACACGGAAGACAGAATATGATTAAGTCTTTCTCAATGAGGAAGAAGGAGAAAGCAATGTTGTTAAAAAAGTACAACGTACAAGGGCTTTAGAAGCTAGGGCATTGGCGTAGGTAGGTCCAAGAAAGGAAGGATGTGGCAAGGAAAGGAGTGACTATGGAGGTAGATGTAGATAGTTTGTGAGGATGTTCTTATGTGTCTGTAGATCTTTGTAACCATGTGAGCCAGACTGAGATCTGAGTGCAAATTAGCTCAGTGATCGATTATAGCGCATAGGATAGTTAAATAGCTAACAGTTTCCTGTGAGTCGCTGAAACGGATTCTAGAGTTTACGCAATCGAAGCCGGGGGTTACACCTAGTTATCAGTACATAGTATAAAGCAAAATCACTTTCCGCGTCTGTCCGTCCCTATGTATGCTTAATATCTTCAAAACTACGCTACAGATTTTGATGCGGTTTCTTTTAATAGATAATTCAAGAAAAAGGTTTATGTGTATAATACTTGCTTAATATAGTAGAGGTTGCAGTTTTTAACCCCTGACGCAAAAACGACGGGGTGTTATTAACCCCCGACGCAACAACGACGGGGTGTTATAAGTTTGACGTGTCTGTGTGTGTTTGTGTCTGTCTTTGGCATCGTAGCTCCTAAACGGTTGAACTGATTTGGACTTAGTTTTTTTGATTTGAAAGGTATATTAGTCGAGAGTGTTCTTAGCTATGTTTGAAAAAAATCGGTCCAAAATGGCCGACGCTATAAAATGTTAGTTAGTTAACAATAAATAATAACATGTCTACGAACAGTCTCGCAATCAATCAGGAATATCCCCATAATTACTAATTTCGGACGCAAGTGAGTCATTACCGCGATAAATAATATAAATATACATAATAAAAGGTATACTAAGAGAGTTTGACGTCATACTGACGTCTGTTGTCACGATACGTCACAGAATGTAACGCTAATCATTCACAAGGATTACATAATTGTAATGTATAATCATTATAATGTTATCGATTATAATTTAATCAGTGAAACATCGATTATTATCGATTCGATTACATCGATGCACGTGTTTCAGTCGTGTGTTCAATTGATTAAGGTAGCTGATGTCTAGAGGGGTAGGTCAATAAAAACATTGTTATGAATGTGTAAAATGTAGCCGCTACAAGAGTGCCATAAGCAGGAGTTCATTATCTTCTTGGTACATACAAAATTACTAGAATTTTCCCGGGGCTCCGCCCGCGTGGATGTCTGTTATCGCAACCAAACATAGCCAATGTCCTTTCTCATGGTCTAATCTACCCCTATACCAAATTTCATCAAAATCGGTTCAGGTGTTTAGGCGTGAAAGAGTAACATACAGACAGACAGAGCTACTTTCGCCTTTATAATATTAGTATGGAGTATGGATGTACTTTTCCGCACTAATGATTCATCAACGCCGAGCGTAAACCTACGTAGACAGGTGATGTCTTTTACGATGTAAGCATCCACTAAGAAAGGATTTTTGGACAACACGACTAAAGGGGAAAACAGGCGATGAGACAAAAGTATACGATATTTTACATATTTTTACCCAAGTGAGCCGGGATTTGGGTCGCTAGTATCGTATATGAATAAGTTCCAGAACATATACAGATCGTGGGAGAATCTCCCGTGTATTCGAAAGGCGTTCCAGTGACTCATTCCTATGCCGCACCATTAAGACCTTGGAACTCCCTGCCAGCTCACGTGTTTCTTTCTTCCTACAGTCCCGGGTCCTTTAAGAGGGGTGTGAAAAGGCATTTATATGAGGCCGTCAAGCTGAGTGCCACCACTGTTAACATTTTACATGTTTATGATGGTGACCCTCTTTCCGAGACTTTGCGTTTAGCTTACCATCAGGACAGGTGAAGTCAAATTGACGTGTCCTTTATATAAATATAAAGACTTCACCGTGAAATCACAAATTATGTTCAGAATGCTGCAGTTGCCTGATTGCGATTAAAATAAATATCTGGACAAGTCGTTTCCGCAAGGCCCTGGTAGGAGAAAAAACCTAAAGAATATCAGGTTGATCTCGTAATTACGACAAGCATTTCATTAGACTAATAGGTGATGCCCACAGCTACATTCTATCATCGCACCGCTAGCCATAGACAGGGAATTCATCCCCACACATTGCATCCGAATACGGTGCGCACCGTGCGGTATGAAAGGAACTTCATTCCACGTACGCTCAAGCTGTGGAATGAACTCCCTGCCATGGTTTTCCCAAGCGACTACAATATGGGGTTCTTCAAGAGGGGCATTAGAAGGTTTCTTCAGGGTAGGCAGCGCGAGTGTAGCGCCCCTGGTGTTGCATACGTCCATAGGCCGCGGTAACCACTTTCCATCAGGTGGGCCGTGTGCTTGTCTGCCACCTAAGTGGTATAAAAAAAAAGGTGTTTTGTTAATCGAAGTTAAGGCATCCGATATTTTTGCTTTCTTCTGCCATTCCATGTCATCACTGACTCCAGTTTAGTGAAGGTATTTTCATATGTATAGATAAAGAGTATTTTCATCAGATTTATATAAAATATAAACCTGAAGCCTGGGTTATAATAAAATAATGTTCCACAATAAATAATCCACAAAATTCTACATAACGCTATCTAGACCCATGGTAAGCTTAACTTGCTTGTGTTATGGAATAAACATACAAAACATACTTCTTTTTTTTTGTAAATACATTCATATTAAACATAGAAACACCCAGATCAATGCAAATAGCCATATTCATGCATAAAAATATTTGCATTGAGCGGGGATCGAACCCGCGCCTCCTGCATAGCAGTCGCGTTCACTACCGCCACACCACAGAGGCTGTCAATTAATGAATGTACTAAAGGTTTTTATTTATTTCCCATTGTTGGAGAATCTTCTGTAATGATTTCATTAGACCAATCTTAATTTTATAATGATAAGATATCTTCCCAACTAATTAACATAAATATCAACACGGAACTGAATTTTAATTAATTTATCTTATTGGGACGGGCAGGGGTAATAAAAAACTAACGCAGTTTGCCCCCTGACCCCACTAATTTGTCAACTCTCTGTTATCAGGCGTTAAATTTAGAAATGATATAGTATTATGAACATCGAGTAGGTTTACCTAACACTATTCCTTAAGTTCATTTTACTTTTTGTAGAATTTACTCATCTTCCTTCTCCGAACCTTTTCTTAACTCAATCGGTTTTTCGTCTAACTACGATACTACACCTCACTTCATCAAAATCTGAGAGGTGATCAAAATATATTTGTATAATCTTCATCATAACTGCAGCATTCTTCCCAGTTGCATCCAAGACTTTTACCTTGAAGCCAGGGTCCACTGCGCTTCCTATATAGCTTTTCGAGAGCCACTAGCTAATATCTGTTCTCTCAATCAACCCATCGTTATTATGTAGGAGTGCTCCAAGGTGATATTTTAGGTCCCCATATATCATTCTTATAATAAATTTTTGGAGTATCCAAGGCAAAGATTAGCAAATGGATACCGCCTGCTATCAAACTTGTTTCGGTCTTTAAAGTAGCAGTCGGAAAATATATAAAGAATCAGATTAACTTCGAGCTCAGTTAAGCCGTTTCTCATTATTTTTATGCGTCTGACTCATTAAAATTTGAAATTAACTCAAGAAAGCTTTCGACAAAGAATGTTCATGACTTTTGTTTACATGAAGTAAATATTATACGATATATTATTATATAAAATCCAGCCACATCTATCTCAATATTAGCACTAATTAGTTCTACATGCGACTACGAGTATAAGATCAAACATAGAATGGAATTCGTTCATAGCTTTAGATATTATATTCGTAGTAATAGGTCATTAGGTCACGAGTGCCATTTATCTATTTTGAATGAATTAAACGTCTACTATATGTAAATATTGACTTTGTTCTAATTACATTGAAGTTTCCTTGTATATCTATAAGTAAATCAATAGGTATACCAGTCCACTGCTGGACATATCTCTCTACCAATGTTGAGAAGCTTTGCCATCCTGTTTCTACGCTGGCCAGACGGGTCGTTACAGGGTTTTATTTCGAGTTTTCCTTCTCTCGCAGTGATATCGTCTTCGCATTTTTCCGTAGTCACCTTCGGATGAGTTGGGGTGGTGATTATTTATATTCCTACTCCATCACCACCGGCAGTTATTCCAGTAACGTTGAAAGATCATTCCCCCTGTAAGGCAAGCCCCCCTTGAGCGCTTCCCGATATATAGTATTTCGAATTTAAAAATTAGCATAATAAAAGCTATAAAAATTTCATACAGACAACTGTCTAATCATCTTACCTAAAGAGAAAGGCTTGTAACTTGGGTTCCAAAGCTCTCACGGGACGTGATCGGATGGGATTCAAGTTTTTTTTTCTAAAATCAATCCAGCTATTAGTAGTAGTCGCTGTCTACTGTTAAAGATCTCTTTCAATGTGCGCAATTGTTTCCGAACTTCCACCTTCTACATTTACTCTATCTCTGTCACTTCTTTCAGGTGGTCAGTCCGACTTGATTGAGGTGCATTCCACCTTTCGTTTACCTTCTTGTGGTCTCCGCTCTATGATTCGTTTGCTATAATGGTTGTTTACGCAATAGGTGAAATTCAGTAGTAAAGTCACTAGGCTAAATAAAACAGTGCATCTAATTAATTATTTGTACTCTATTATAGAATTATCTGTACCTATTCTAAATGATGTCGATCACGCATAAGCGGTATGGATTCGGCCTCCAAGATAAAGGTGACCTCTCTACCCTAGCCAGCAGATACTAGCATAATACGTATTACAATTATACGTTAATTATTGTAGTTTAAAAAATATTTCTTAGAAATGAGGTAATTGGGAAAAATATGCACGATGATCTCATTTTTTTGGCAAGAACTTTACACGACTTTTGAAACGAAAATTGGTCCAGTCTTTTAGCGATTAGTGTGGCGGAGAGTCTCGTCTTCCGTGTGCCTCCTCGCGGTCTCCACTCTGGGATTCGTTTACTCCAACGAACATCGGTCCTTCTATAGATGTGACCAGCCCACTGTTATTTCAGCTTGATTATTCTGCTAATATATTATACGGAGTAACAAATTTTCGCCTTTTAATTGTGTCTCAGCAGTTTCAATTTTAACCTTTTTGCAATGTCCTCTTGAGCTGTCGTTTTTAATTATATTATTACCTTCATCATCTATCTTCTTTGGCCTCGACTTATCCGGTTCACGGAGTCGTGAGTTTGCAAGCCAACCAGTTCTCTCCTGTTCATCATCCTCCTCAAGCCCCAACTACCATACGTCCCTCCGAATATTCGTCATTCAGCTGGTCAGAGATCCGCATTTCTAACAAAATGGTTATTTCTTGTGCTTCTCATTGACTATATTTTCGTCAGTAACTCATCAGTACTTGACACGTTCTGTATAATATCAATATAGTATTATGGGCACTATCGACCCAATAACTTAGACCTAGCTAGGTGATAGGTGCAGCGTAAATAATGATAAATTAACTAATTGGATGGACTTTGTATGAAGTATAGTATAGAGTACGGAGGAGTAAATGCAATAACTATTTCTGAATAATTATACCTCATTAAAAATGGGTTTTCCTCAGTGATTAACTATAAAAAAATGCTTATAAAGTTCATAAAATAAGAATCACAGTAATTGATGTACTTGTAAACAACGTTATCATATTATATGATAATTCATTAATTACTAGGTATAAAAATGAGTAAATATTTACGAATATGGCGATATTATTTAATTTATCTTAAAAACTATACGCGGAAGTTCATCGGTTCACTTTTACGTTGGGAATAACCATTATCATATTAATTCACATCAGCCTATCACAATCCTTAAGCTGAACATAGGCCTCTCCCAATGTTGGGAGGTTTTGGCCTACTGTTTTCACGCTGGCCAGACGGGTTGATACAGGGTTTTATTTCAAGTTTTCTTTCTCTAAGTTTTCTTACCTTATCATTAACTGAATAACTAGAACCACAATACTCAGAATCAATATTTACTATGTGTATTTGTTTTCACGAGTTTATTTACACTTATTGAAGAAAAACTCAATCCCGGTGACATTAAGGAACAAGCTCAAATTCAAACTCAAATAATTTATTCAAAATTGTGTAGCACTACTGCCTCTTGTTGACGTCAGATTCTGCCTAAATTACTAGCGCTTCCTAGGCGCCAGTGGAGAAGAAACGGCGCAACAAACACTATTGCGGCATTTTACAGATGTCAATTTACAAAAGTGATTTCTTAAGACTAAATATGGACGAATGTAATATGTTTCGTGTCAAAACTGTATTCTAGAACCACACTCAGTTCTGAATCGCGATCGACGCTCCCTCCCGGCCCTCGATTTTACTAAAAACCACACCACAGCGGAGTCACTGCAAAAAATGACATTAAATTTTAGACTTTATTTCTATAGGCCTAAAGTTCAAAATGAAATGAAAACAGTTTCATTACACTTTTTCAATTATTCTGCAAAAAGTCATTTAATTTTGAAGTGGCGGTGGCACCACTGTGGTTTGGCTTTAGCAGAATCTAGGCCCAGGACTGAGTACTTTAAAAGTCTACTAAACCTACTAAAAGGTTGTCATATCATAGAGTCTGTACTTTGCTGTTGTCGCCAATAAAGTTTTAAACTGTTACCTTAGCTATGATACTGAGTAGCATTAAAGACTACTATCTATTCTCTTCAGAATTACGAGATCAATCATATAAATTATGGAGATTAACCTGTGCGTATTTGTAGTTTGGACTCGCCGTTAAAGATATTAATAGCACTAATTGACGACAAAACCATTCAGACTAGAATTAATAAAAACCTGTTGCTAAGTTTATTCCCATCAGGTATTACTATTTATGCTTTGGTACAAAGTCCATCTAATAATAATAAATTAATTCATTCGTCTTTGGTTTTTGCTGAGTCTATTTTTAAATTATCTGTACTGGTAATTTATAAAGTTCGCATAATTACAATGTCTCTATACTTATAGAGAAAAAGGTACTGCGTATCGATAATATTGATCTTTCTATTTCGATGGTACTATCTCTTGGATAAATAGATTCGATATTTTAATTGTTTCAAAATCATAATAGCACTAATTCTGATTGCATCCAAGGCTTGTACTCTAGAGGCTGCAGTCCTCTATCCTACTCTTTATCCTTCTTTATATATTTTGTTTACCTTGCCTCTTATGGGAACAATACTGTATACTATTTTATATTTGGTTTCCAAATCTACGATTTCATTGCAAAAACCAAAACTATTTCCGTCGATGATGAATTTTAGCTTCCAAAACTAAAACACAAATATCATCTTCTAAAAGAATGATTGTATTTTTTTTATTATAAAAATTAAAACACTGGGCGTGAGATAACATACCTACACATGTCCATCTGTTATCAGGCAGCTTGATCCCAATGTCACTCCTTGGTCCAATTAACATAGGGTCAATATAGTACGTGTATACCTACAATGTACAACAATACATATAAATAATTTTATAATTATGAGTGGCCGGTTATGCCTGTTTTTATCTAGATACGGTTCAATCAATTAGCGCAACGCAGTCAAACGCTGGATATAAATCTGTTGGGGGCTTTATTTTAAGTAGACTTTGCAGTATGTGTTTTTGCTATATAAATTAATGATATATCTTCTGTTTCACTTTTAAATTACATTCATACTTAGGTAAAATTATTTTTAGGAAGTAAAGGTGATCTTTTTCTTTACTCTTTTTCCTTTATATTTCTTTTCTCAACGTCTGTCGGAGAACGATTAGAGCGGGGGATTACGGGGGATGCGATCAACTATCGCGAATCTTGATTTTCTTTTGTAGAGTTGGATAAACCATAAAACATATTTGAACCTCTATCTCCAAGATGACAGCCGTGGGATAAACCTTGCAACCCCACAAATTTGGATTTAACTTTATATTAATTAGCAAATTAGAAATATGCGCTAAGAGATTTCAATAGACTAAACGAACTTTTTGTTTTGTTTCAGGTGAATGTTTGACATCTGGTCGATACCCATTTGAATGTCTGCAGTTTGAGCTGCCACCTGACTTAGAACCAGAAGAACTTTCTATGGTCGAGCTATGGTTTTATAAGGTACGTCCTGATGAGTTTATATTTTTTATTCTTTGGCTTTTTTACGAGAGATTGCCGCTTGATCCTAACCCTGAAAGGAAAACTTACGCCAAAGCCTCATCTGCGTAGTTGCCCTTTGCCGCCAGTAGTCTTTTAAAATTTTGCCTAAATGCCTCACCTATACGATAAAGTAAATAATCTGGCGAAAAGCCTTCTGTCCCTCTAAAGAAGTGGCATCTAAGTACCTACAACAGCAGATTTGCAAGACAATAATTAACTTTAACGAGAAAAATTATCTGACCAAAAACTATGATGACTACTTTTGTTTCTCATCATTTTGTTTATTATTTCAGGAGAAAGACCCTCTCGATCAATACAATCAAACCTACGTGATATCGGAAGCTGCCCACTGGGATAGTCAGCAGAAGTTCAAGAAGACGAAGCCTATTGCCATCACAGAGACTGATATTGGACAAGGATGGGTGAAAGTGGAACTGGCCTGGGCATTCAGGGTGTGGCTGGAGGGTATGCAGAGGCAGCATACGTTGCACGTGGCCTGCAGAACTTGTCAGGTGAGCTTGCTTATTCATTTTTATTCAAAGGTTAAAAATGCCGTAAGGCGAAACTCGTCAGGTTATATTATGTGTGCCATCAGTGCCATCAATCAACAGTATAAATAGTAAAACACATCGAGATTTGAGACCCATTGGTGCCTCAAGGAGCACAATAAGCCATTCGCCCGGTTGCTATACGAACAATTGTGGCAGTCGAGTGAATGGAACCCTACGATTATTTATGCTTAATTTGATAAAAATATCGGGTTTTTCTTGATTTCCATGGGGTCTTATCATCAGATCCCAAATTGATGATAATGGGATCACCTCAGAAAAACACTTTTGCAATTATTTTTGTCATTCAGTTCACAAACGATAGGGAAATCGATAGATACATTGCAATGAATTCTAGTTTTACGTTTAATAAAAAGATTCTCCTCTTTCCTCGAGACTCCTCGCGACTCCTCAGTTTAAAAGTAAAAAGACACTTGAAGATGCTTCTTAACTTAAACTAATTTAATTTCATAATTGTTTCAGTCTCATCAGTCACTTCTCTCCTTCCAACAAAAGCACCATCCATTCATCGTTCTATACACGAAATACGCCGGCAAACGTCGTCGCTCAAGGGCGTTGGAATGCAGCCCTCAAACCAATGAATGCTGCAGGGAACCCCTCTATGTGAACTTCCAGGACATTGGTTGGGACGACTGGATTATCAGGCCACAAGGGTACCACGCCTACTTCTGTAAAGGCAGCTGTGCTGCTATTTCAGCCGTGGCAAATACTAATAGCAATCATCATAATATTATAAGAGTAAGTATGATTTTAGACATATACTTGGTTTTTTTACTATCGAACAACGTTTGCATTGCACGTCTAAATTCATGAAAAAGTATTAAAACGTGCTACCGTGTCCGTTTTGTTGACTGTACATAGTCTAAGGTGTAATTACTATCCACGAGAAAAATTAGGACGTGTTTACTTTCCGATATTGCATTCTCCAGTTCCGGTTAGTGCGCAAAAGTGCGAATATTTAGGATGAAAAAGAGAAAGAATAATTGAATAATTGGATTAGTTTATTCGCCATGTTAAAGGAAGTAAAATATTGTCTAAGAGGCAACGTCTCTGCGTAATTGCAGACGCCCAATGTGTTAGTGACCTGAGGTTCTTCAATAATGCGGACTGCATACTGCTAAAATCTGAGAGCATCCAATACCTTCATGCAGCGAAATGAACACTAATATATCCATGTAGTATACCTGTAAATGTAGAAGCAATAATTTAGACATTGATAAAAGATATATTTGGTTTCATAGTCTCATCGTCATGATCATACTCGTAATTTCTTGTTGCGTTATTCTCTTCCTTTCGATTCGGTTTCTCTTTTTAGTTAGTTAGTTTGCCAACAACTCTCATCTGACCTCCAAATTCCAAGAGGAAAACCTACGACAGAGCCTCATTCGTCACTTCGTAGAACACCGGCTGGCAGATGAGGTTGTCTTGGCACCTTAATGCCCTATAGATTCCCTCATATTATCAGATATTTTTATTGTTATTAAATTTGAACTGTTGTTTACAGAAATATTACTACTCAGTAGTTGATAAACCTGAACTAAAGCCTTGCTGCGCGCCTACTACCTTCAGGTCTCTGCAACTGCTGTACATGGACTCAAACAACACTGTGACGCAAAAAACTTTACCAAACATGATTGTGGAATCTTGTGGGTGTATGTAAGTCATATTGACAATATGTGTTTTAAGAGTTAGTAAGCCATATTTATAGTTGCCGGCAACTATAACCTTGGTTAGATCTTCTTCTATATTGTCCAAGCAGCTGGTATCTTGGGTAATATCAGAATTATATAAGCCAAGGACTTAGGTTAGTATTTTTTGGTTAGTTGAGGTAGGAATAGAGTGAAATGACAGTTTATATTAAGTTGAGAAGCATGAATTAACCTCTAGTTTTTTGTCAAACACGGCAAATGCTGAACGTTTATTGGATGTATATCATCAATGTCATGATCTTCAACCAATGAGCGAATAGTATTTTGTGTGATAAGTTGTAAATGAGTATGAGTGCGTTAACTATTGACAGTAGTCATGTGTATTCTATATACTAAGTCTCTCTAGACAAGTGGCAATGTATTTTGACGCTTATGACTGTTGTCAACGTATGCCAATCCCAATATTGATCAATCTATTCTTATTGTATTTGTGACGCTGACTGTGTAAACCTATTGCTATTTGCCAATTGTCTAGAGGGACTTTGGAAGTTTGATTGCCAAACCAATGTGATATCGTTGTTTTTAACCGAAGGAAACATTTTACAATTATTCAATTGGGTATTTTCCTGTAGTTAATTATCTAACTGAGCTTATTAAATTATGAATAGTAAAAGAACGGTAAAAGTTGCTTCGGTTCTTATTTTATCGTTTTATTTATTTTTCATAATCCACCCAACCTATAATAGTAACTGATTTAACTCTTAAATTTTATGACGTCACTAAATCTTTTTTCACAAGTTACCTTATAACTTATCGTTTTGAAGTTTAGTAAAAAGTAAATAATTTGACAAGTCAGTAGAATACCCAATTCAGGTGATTGAAGTCAAATTAAAAAAAGCAATGGCTGATAATACCATACTGAAAAATTTATTGTATTTAGGGAAATTAAAATTATGTTTACAGTTAGTTATTGGTAGTCGTATTTTATTATTTTCTGTCGTGAAAATATTTATATCGTGTGTTAAATTAAATATTTACGTTACAAATAATGTAAATGTTAAGTATGATAAATTATCAAATGTTTTGTATTTTAATGTTTAAATGTATAAATTTCGCTTAAGATAGTTCCTATTTAGTTTTAGTTAGAAAATTTAAAGTGTGACTTAAATACGAAAGAAAATTGATGCATCTTCGAATTTGGGCCAGAACAATACTTGATCCTGAATCACGATTTATAACTGATCTGAGGTCAGATTGTATTCTATATGACGTTCTTACATTGTGAGGGTCGATTCCCAACTAGGTGTTGTTCCGTATCTTTATAAAAATTGACTTTTTTGACTATACATTTTTCTTGGTATAATTTTTGTAGTATTTTTGTCATACTTATCTATATCTGATATATTGAAACGCAGCGTTTCGTGAACGCCTCGTACAGTCAGCGTCATTTATATTTCTTGATAAAACTGGTGTAAAACAAGAGCTCTAACTTTTTTTAATTTCAAGAATGAAGTTCCTTCATTCGGCTTTTTATATTTGAAATTTGTGTAAACATTTCCACTTTTGACGCTAACTGTACATATAATAGTTTCCCCTCCATGTTACGCGGCACATTGCTGTAACATTCGCAACGAACCGCGAATGTTACACCTTGTTTACCTAGTTTAATTATTACGTTAATTTTGTTAATATATGGACAATTGAAAAGGGTATAAGCGTTATCGAATATTTAAAGGAAAAAGATCTCAAAAGACATCGTAGACGTTTGACTAAAAAGTGATTTTCCTGTCAACTGTTTAATGTCTGCTGCTTATACCCTTTCAACAGTCGATATATTGTTCGTTAGCCGGACTTGTAAAATGTACTTAAATATTGTCGTGTCCCAGTTAACATATAGATTGTATAACTACGCGCTATATTAGAAGATCACTTTGAACATCTTACAAAAAAACTTAATGAAATTATCCACTACATAGATAACTATAATAACTTCTATGTAAGAGTGTAAAAAATGATTCCTATACCGCACCACTAAGACCTGGAATTCCCTGCCAGCTCACGTGTTTCCTTCTTCCTACAGTCCCGGGTCCTTTAAGCGGGGCGTGAAAAGGCATCTAATGAGGCCGTCAAGCTGAGTGCCACCACTGTTAACATGGTAAATGTTTACGATGGTGACCCTCTTTCCGAGACTTTGCCTTTAGCTTAACATCAGGCGAGGTGAAGTCAAATTGACGTGTCCTGTATAAAAAAAAAAATGAGTGCCTCGAAACATCACTACTTATCGAGGAACAAACATTACGTGAATTATTATTTATACTGTAGATTGATGGCACTTGGTGGAATTCATTGTTACACAAATTGAGAACACTTGTACTTTTCGACTGTATTTATTCTGTTACACCTTGCCATACTTGTAATTATTCCCCACATTTTGGGGAAAACAAAATTGTCACTGGTATACTAAATTGACCTGTAAAAAATGTTAAATATCGTAGTTTTAGGAATTGGAACATCCTTTGATAAATTTAAACCTTTGATAATGCCGTAAGGCGAAACCGGTCAGGTGTAACAGAATAAATACAGTGGAAAAAGTCACAAGTGTTCTCAATACCTATGTGTAATTACGTGAAGTTTTTTAGTTGATATAAAAATGACAGTTCCACATTCAAAATTCACTTCACACTAACTTGAACCCCATTTTTGTTTCCCTTGTCTATACCTCGTCCCAAATGGATTAGGAATAGAGTTGGTTGACCGAGTTGTGACCAGTCACTTAGGGATGGTATACATTTTTCACACTGTAGCGAAACCGACTGCAGCGCCACGTGGCTCCCGCGTGAACCTTTATTTTTGTTACACAATAATCACTACTTTTAATACAATATTTACTGAAATCTTTATTCTTAATCAATCTGGTATGGCCTTATAGTATATACCTCGGGACATAGAGGCTAGGTATAGAGCGCTCAACGGCGTTTGCAGAGCTCAAATTTCGACAATCATAGATATTACAAAAACCAATATAGGCTTCGTTTGTCTCGCAATTTAGGTCCAAGATACGTGCCTTGAGGTATGCTCACATAGAGGTCATTGATAACAGGCTAAAATTGTACTCATCTGTACCATGCACAAGAGTGTTCAGAACGGTCTGAAATGTTGGCTTGAAGTTTAACATAATGTCGTCTAAGTATTATAGAATAAGTGCAAAGGAGTGCAAGTAGAAAAACATGAATATTAAAAGATTATTTTCAAATGAAATACATTGTTTTATTCACTTTTATGGAGACCGAGAGAAGGCAAACGCAATGTAGGACACGTCCTAGCCAGATGGACTGACGACCTGAAAAAGGTAGCTGGGATGGACTGGATGCGGAAGGCGGAGTATCGGATGAAATGGCGCACATTGGGAGAGGCCTATGCCCAGCAGTGGACTGCGGTGGGCTAATTGATTGATTTATTCACTTATATCGTGAACCTAGCAATGCCAATCCCTGTAGCGTCCAATTCTAAACCTTCTAGCCTAGGGTTAGCTTTTCCTTGCTACACTTTCTTTGACGGGCCTTAGAAGAGTCAAATCTGGGTTGTATCGAATGTAGAACTAAAACCTTATGGGCGTGTTGAATAGTATTCCAGTCCAAAGGGTACCACGAAAAAAAAGATTAAATCAAATTTAATATAGAAATTCAGCCTAACGACCTACAAACTAGAAGAGCCTAAAGACCCATCTGGGCCTTGAGTTGATGCTACCAGGGCCTTGATTCTAGTAAAGCAAAACTACAGTCAAACCACAGAGACTGCAAAAAGTAGCATTAAATGCTAAGGTCCAAAATGACATAAGTTTCACTCAGTCTTCTTTTTTTTTTTTTTCTTTTTTACATTTACACAACGCTATCTAATCACATGGTAAGCTTTTATAGCTTGTGTTATGGAATCTAGAATGCGGATAAACATACTTATATACTTTTTTTTTTGTGAATACATCTGCTAACAGTAATTTTATATGGAACTTTAATAGCATCGCTTTAAAGTCTATAATTTAATGCCGCTTTTTGCAGTGTATGTAGTTTTACTGTAGTTTTACTTATGTAGAATCGAGGTCCACGATTGGAGTTCGAATGCATCATCTATGGAAGTTCGTATGAAGAAGACTGAAAACAAAAACCACATCATAAAAAATCCAGCACTTGGTAAATTAATCTTTGAAATATTGCATTAATTACTTATGTACAAACAAAGGAAAGATGATTGGCCACCTGATAAGACATGATTTGTTCTTAAAAAACATCATAGAGCGGAAGGTAGAATGAGAGGAAGATGTAGGCCAAGACATTTATGGCACAGATAAAGGAAAAGAACAAGTCACATCGTATCAGGAGGTGAAAGGATTGGTGAGGCAGAGAGAAGAGTGGTGATTACTCCACCGACAAGAGCGTAGCTCTTAAGTTAGAGAGAGAGTACAAACACAATTCTACATAACGGTGCAAGCTGCCTAGAAAAAAATCTTTTTATCATTACGTAAGACAGTTTGCAAGCCAATTTACTGATTTCAAGGCTCACAACTAATTTCTTGTGGAAATCATTGCAGACTCGTTTATCAAGTTTCGATTCACACTATTAATAACTTTTTGGATACTATAAAAATGAAGCTGAGTAAAAAATGTTGCTCACACACTCGCACAATAAAGTAAAAAAAAAACTTGCTCGAGCTATAAGTCTTCGTCAACCGCTATCCCTGCTAGGTGGTTTATTGCCAGGTCCAGGTTCATTTACTGACCCCTAATGACCTCTGACACCCCATTCAAGACTTTCGGGATAAGCATCATCATCTATAAACGATCCACCTGTATAACGGATAAGATTCTGGCACGGAGTTTTCTCTCGGGTGGGTCTGGGATTCAGACTGCAATCACTTCCATAAGGACTATGGAGGAGCGGCTCTCTGAGGTACGAAGCATTATATTATCAATATATCTACTTTTTTTATAAAGGACACTTCACCTCGCCTGATAGTAAGCTAAAGGCATTCAGCTTGCGGGCTCATCAGATGCCTTTCCACGCTTCGCTTAAAGGACCCAGGACTTTAGGAAGAAGGAAACACGTGAGCTGGCAGGGAGTTTCAGGTCTTATAGTGCATAGGAGTCAAAAGAGTAAAGAATAAAATGGCTGGATTAATGTATCTAATAAGAATGGTAATCCATTCTGACATGGTTAGTATTGCAATATCTGTTACTATTTCGATGGCTCTAACAATAACTTTGATTTAAAACACGTTTCGCCGTGCGTCTTGGAGATAAATATAGCTAAAATCGATAAAGTCAATTAAAAGCATAAAATACTACAATTAACAGAAATATTAAAGACTTGGCTTACGAGTTTGACCTTCCCCCGTTTGGGTCAAAAGGATTCTCAATAATTGATATACAGGTTGCTTGAAACAGAATATAAGCTGAAGTGTGATAAGTTGCCCATATGTCTCGAAGGAACGATGGCCGGAGGACCAAGTGAGTCCTAGAGCGAGGACAGAGTGGACAAAGGAATGGTTGGATGTCTTCTTGTAAAGGGGACTGAAGACTTGAAAAAGGTTACTGAAATAGATTACTGGAAGCTATTACTGTTCTTTGCTGAATATAGATCTTTTCGAATGCGTCACATCGCATTTGATCTACCCCGGAAGACGTGATTTATTGACTATTAAATTCATACATACATATACTCACGTATATAAATCCCCGAAGGGATAGGCAGAGGTGTATTAGCGGGTGTTAACGTAGGTACGCTTCGCCACCTATGATTTTCGGTTCCACGTAATAAAGGGGAGCCTATTTCCGTCTAGCGCACACGTTGTCTTGGGCTGTATCTTTTACTGTCAGATGGAGAACAGCTCTATACCTTAGTCGCCTTTTACGACACCCACAGGAAGAGATAGGGTTCTATTCTACTCCACTGATAACCAACACGGCAATTTTATGGCAATAGTAAATTTAAAGGTACCTGACATGTAGGTAGACGGAATTCATCTGTAGTTGAGTTCCACAGTCAGACGTGAGTCCCTTTAGCTGGGGGACATCCATGAGTTTACCAAAAATTTACAAAAATCCTATTCTATTACGTGTTTCATATGCGTCATTCACCTGGAGAGACCATTTTTCATGGCCCACCGGCGTGGCCCATCTGGGTTTGTAATTTCTATCCATGGTCCACTTGTTCATCTTTGCGTTAATTCCAGTCGCATACAAAGCGTTCAGCTTGGAGTCTGGGGTCAACTTTACCAGTCCAACTGTAGATTTGGCTAAACTACAATATTTTCCGTGAATCTGACCTCCACAACCCAAAGGCAGTATCGAAACATTGCAGTTAAACCAGTTGTTGGACTTTTGAGGGCTCCAAGTACCCGTAAAGACTGCCATATATGTTCGTATGGCAACCGAGGCTAACGGCTTAATGTGTTCTCCAAGGCAGAATACACATGTTATACATGAATTAAAAATCATGCTGTACCTTGACTGGTACAAAGGCGAGTTTTATAAAATAAACAAGTTACCTGTTTTATGAAGAAGATTCGGCTCGAGCTTGCGACTCGTGCGCATCAGGATGGCGGTTATAGTTTCTATAATAATATTGTGTTTTTTGATAAGTTTGTGTTGTGTTAGTAGTGAGTTAAATCTAAATGATGGTAAGTGAATACCTGTTTCGTATTTTGAAAATAATCACCCCACGATTGGGTATAGACTAATATTGGAATAGAGTGTACTTACTCTAAACTCGGTAGAAGAATAATCAAGGTGTTGTTTTATTGCTGTGTCCAAGACATTTCTTATTTACAATAAAAAAATTACTACAATGAAACCGGTAGTTTTCAAAGTATACGTTGAATGTGATTTATTTGAATGAATTGGTTTCATTATTATGGAAATTCGATAAACTTGATCTTCTGAGGTGAATGCTTTTATTTCTATACCACGACTTGTGAGGCCAAGCTTTTAGTTTTTTTTTAATATAGGACACGTCAATTTGAATTCACTTCACCTGATGGTAAGCTGAAGGCAAAGTCTCAGGAATTAGGGCCACCATTACAAATAAATTCTATTCTTCAAGGGGGTGCAATCAGATTTAGTACTTGAATAATGATGATTTTCATGTATGTTTCCAGGGTCAGCGTGTGTCAGTGAAGGCCTGAACGGGACATGCGTCTCTGTTTACAGATGTCCTATTGCAGCTCTGTCTTTTATTTACGTAAGTATATATCTTCACAACTCTTCTTCTTGATCTTAGCGCTAATCACATCCGCTAATCACATACTGTAACTGCGGGTTTACCTGAACTTTTATATTTTATGTGAAGCGACTGCCACTGACCTTCACGGTCGAATATATCGAAGTATTGAAATTAGTCCAGTTCTTGGATTTTTTGGGGCTCCAACTACCTGTTACCAGTTATACCTAAAGAGGTCGCTGGTTCGATGTGCTCAGTGCAAATATTTATAAGCATGCATATTAGCATTGACAACCTCTGTGACGTAGCGGTAGTGAACGCGACTGCTATGCAGGAGGCGTGGGTTCCTTTACCGCTCGTCAGTCGTGCCTCGGAGAGCACGGTAAGCTGTCGATCCCGTTTGCCATACGAACATCTATGGTAGTCGTTACCTGTAGTTGGAGCCCTCAACAGTCCAATAACTGGTTTAACTGGAAAGTTTTGATATCGCCTTTGGCTGATATCAAGCTGAAAGCTTCGTATGCAACTGGGATTAACGCTAAGATGAAGGAGAAGATTAGCATTGGTCTAAGCGTTTCTAAATATTATATCATTTAAGCGGGGCGTGAAAAGTCATCTGATGGGGCCTTCAAGCTGAGTGCCACCACTGTTAACATGCTACATGTTTACGATGGGGACCCTCTTTTTGAGACTTTGTCTTAAGCTTACCATCAGGTGAGGTGAAGTCAAATTGACGTGTCCTTTTTATAAAAAAAAGTATTTAAGAAAATATGAATGTGTATTACGAGCATTCTAAAACCCAAAGCACAAGTTAGTTAAGCTGTATTTACTTGAGGTCTAAATAAAATGGGGGCTGAGTAAAATTTCCTAAAGAATATTAAAACTATGCGACTTAACATTACCTGTTATTTACTTTTCAGCGCAGAGCCGGTTATGTAGAAGACAATATACCTGACTTGCCAGAGATATGTTCATATGATGGAGAAAAACCAATTGTGTGTTGTACCGATTGCTTTATACGTGATGATGAATTGTAAGAAATTTTAATTACGAGTACTTTTAAAATGTTCGCAATGAATAACGCTATAGACCGACCGTAAGGCCGGGACTAGACCAAAGCGGAGACGAGACGAGCGGAGAGGAGATGTTTTTTAAACAACCAATAGAAATGCGTTATTGATACATCTCCTCTCCGCTTAGCTTCAGTGGAAATCGCTAGGCGGAGATGTGGAATATTTGTATGGTGCGATGGAAGCGGAGATGTGAGCGATGTCACCCCCTCTGGCCCGCCAGCAACCCACAGAGCCTGAGCACTCAACACACCGCACATCTCTTCGCGCATAGCACGCAGTACGGTGCACACATCTCCGCTTTGGTGGAGTCCCGGCCTTGGGTAGTATGCGGCGAGAACGGAGAAGTATCAACCAATCGATTACCAGATTTCGTCAGTCCGCCACCAACACTCATAGCGATCTCTCGCTCGCTCTCGGCTCTTTTTTCTCCTTCGTTACCTCGTCTCCCGCCACGCCACGCTTTCCTAAGGTGCAGTACATCGATCGCGGTTATACAATCATTAAGGCCGCTTTGCACGATCCGTGATTTTACAGAATGAGTGGAAAGCGTCCGTGATACTGCATACATGTTTGTCCATTTCTGCTTCCGTGTCCGTTAAACCTAACAGCGTGGAAACCCGGCGTAAGAATCTAGTTTTAAAGATTTAAAAAGTATATTTTTTCAGATACAAAGATTTTGTGGTTATGCCCAATGGAGAGCATAAGAAAAAAGTAGGACCAAAATCTCTTGATAGTGAGTATGCCTTCGTTCTTAACATGAAATAATTTATGTCTATAACATGGTACCTTTATATGGAACGGCCCAATGAAAGAAAAAGCAAATGCAATATTCCTTGCATTCCATCTGAGGCATACAATACAAGACTGAATTTGGAACGAAACAGCGTAAATAATATATTTACTGATATACTTTGACGACACAATAGATACAGAAAGAAGAATAGGTGATAAGGTATTGTCCAGCCCTGATGCTCACCAGCAATTCTTCCCAATGTAAATTTAATTGCGTCAATAGTTCAGGTTCGACAGTAGTCGCTCATGAAAAAGCTGAAAGACTAATAATAAAGTGGATCACAGACTCCAAAAGTGTACACTTTAGTGCAACTTGGAAATTGCTATGAGGTTGGCAATGAGTACTCAATTTTTATCTATATCTCTATGTTGTGTTTGTTCAGAATGCTGGGATTATTTCCAATATCTGCCATACCGCTGTCGTGGTGGGGCCGCCTTGAAACTTACTCCACAACTGCACAAATCGAAGAATTGCCTTAAATTACAATTTAGCGCTTGGTTAGGAATTGGAGGACGAAACGCCGAGAGATGGGAGTTCCCTCATATGGTGAATATATTATCACTTTATCCATACTAATATTATAAATGCGAAAGTAACTCCGTCTGTCTGTCTGTCTGTATGTTACGCTTTTACGCCTAAACCGCTGAACCGATTTGATGAAATTTAGTACATGGGTAGATTACACCTTGAGAAAGGTCACGGGCTATGTTTAGTCGCCTGAGGAGGGCCAGACCGTAAGGGATGGCCCTGGGTCAGCCGGGGTGCGAGGGATATGTCGATGACAACCTCACCTTCGGCCTAGCACCACGACCCACAGTCGGCGTGCGGTTTTAGTCGGTTCGAGTCCGAGGGGATTTCCGCATGGAAAAAAAAGGGCTATGTTTAGTCGCGATAACCGACATCCACGCAGGCGGAGCCGTGGGCAAACGCTAGATATTTTATACTTGTGTTATTCCACTAATTTCAAGAGCTGATGTTGCCCTAACAACTCTTGAAAAATTAGTCGACTTAAAACACTTCCGATACAGAACGAAGAGGGAGTACTCTAGGTCACTCAACGACCTCCGTCCGCCATGAGCGCAAAGGTCAGCCGAGATGGGAAAGGGGGATGCTCTGACCAGTTAATCAATGTCTCTATATGTACATTTAGCATATTATTTGCTCTAAAATTGCATAAATGTAATGCTGTATATCTCTATCTCTATCGTGAAACTTACCAACTATGAATTGTTTTCCAGGCGTTGCTTGGGTTTGGTGAAGAGCAGGACACTAAGTGGCTCTGCGGAGGCACTATCATTAGCGAGAGGTACATTCTGACAGCAGCACACTGTGTCTCTTCATCAGCATTGTAAGTTCTTATGAATATCATTGATGATCTGACCTTTGAGCTGTTCAAAGTATTTCAGACGGAAAGATCTTGATAAGTAGATTATCATGCTTTTAGTATGCTTTGGTTTACTTAACTTAATTTTCATGAAAACTACCTACTAGGATTAAAATACCTATGTTGATTCCAGTTTATAAAAATACTTATAATTATGTTTTGATCATAATTATTACCAAATTATGATAGATATGATACATATTTTACATATTATTTGTTTGCATGCATTTTTACTTCGAGCTGATTCACGCCTCGCAAAAGGTTGTCAAAAGGGCCTGCCGTAATCAAAGACGACTCCTATTTTATGAACTGGACCAATTTTTCTTTTTTCTTGATTATGATGATATTTTGCACCCCACTCTAACTACAGAAAATTGATGTCTCCACATCTCATAAGGATTGTGGAGGTTAGATCTGATGGCTTTTTTTTGTCACACATAGGGAGGTTATGTCAGACTCGAACCGACTAAAACCGCTTGCCGACTGAGGGTCGTGGTGCTAGGCCGGAGGTGAGGTTGTCTTCGACATATCTATCCCTCTCTCCCCGGCTGATCCCCGGACATCCCTTACGGTCTGGCCCTCCTTGGGAGACGGGACAACGGTGTCCCTGACTCGCCCCCGGAATGGGGTGGCGCGCTTCTTAGCCGCCGCCGTGGCCTGCTTTTGCTTGGGTGTCAGGCGGCCCCATCACCCCCAGGCCCGATCAAGCTTTTAGTATATTTTGGGTTATCTTATTTTTTTTTTCTTGACTATCATGATATTTTGCACCCCACTCTAACTACAGAACATCGATGTCGTCAAAGGATTGTGGAGGTTAGATCTGATGGCAATTGCTTTACGAAAAAACAGAAGTTCAGCAACGTCACAATTAAATTGGAAGAAGTAAACCCCTGGACTCCTAGGTGAAGGCCTCGGACGTGACCAGGATTAATTCAAGGATGATGATAATTAATTTGCAGAATTCCTTCTTCCTACAGTCCCGGGTCCTTTAAGCGGGGCGTGAAAATCCATCTAATGAGGCCGTCAAGCTGAGTGCCACCACTGTTAACATAGTACATGTTTACGATGGTGACCCTCTTTCCGAGACTTTGCCTTTAGCTTACCATCAGGCGAGGTGAAGTCAAATTGACGTGTCCTTTATAAAAATAAAAAAATAAATCATAAAAATCAAATATATTTGCAGGGGTCCAGTGACATTTGCAGCGTTGGGTCTCCTAAAGCGCAGTGACCCCATCGAGTACTGGAATATACTGAAAATAAAGAGAGGCATCAGGCACCCTGAGTACAAGCCCCCTTCCAAGTACCATGACATCGCCCTATTAGAGACAGAGACTGAGTAAGTCATTCGTTCGTTCAGTGAGCGCCTCATTAACACGCTTTTATTAGCTTCACATGTAACTATGTATGTAAGAAAATCTTGGAATCTTAATTTGACCCACTTCCCGGTCTTCGATTTGGATGAAATTTTGCACACGCTCTGAGTTCTGATGAAAATACATGATTAGCTAAGAAACGTCATCACAAATCCAATATGGCGGCCTCCCCAAGATGGCGGACTGGCTGTTTGAAATCCACCCCCATGATATGGGTATCAAATGAAAGGGTTTGCTGTCAGGAATACGAAAAAAGGTTTTATTAGTTTTTTAAACTAGTTTTTTTCAACTATAGTTTTAAATAAACTTACCTATGTGTTTGTTGACCGAGTACCTACATGTCTGTCACCTGACGCAGGTGGTTTAAAAATTTTTCGTCTTTGACTCAAAAATTTCTGGTGATTATTGAAAAATTATTAATTTTAGCTGAAACTAGATGAGTGAATTGAATTTGTAAGTGAACCAAACTTATAATAATTACAAGTTTGCAGTCGACATCGATGGGGAGGCATTTTTCGACGCCTGATCTGCCCCCAGCCCGTCCCTTTATTTGACTTCCTTTATATTTTTGTAAATATAAATATAGTTTATTATTATTATTATGATAGTTTTAATTTAATATTTAAAAAAAGTTTATTAAGCTAGTTTTAACGTTTATTGTTGAACAATAGTTACAAATGAATTTCGAATATCCCAAGACTATGTAGGTCAGAGTATTACTCTTAGAAAAGGCTTTGCCGCGAGTTCATAAACTCTAAGGAATGTAGACTTTTTCGCCTTAAAGACGTATAAGATGGGAAATTTTAATCACATCGGGCGTGTCTCGGTAGCCAAATTGGTCAAGGCATTCCCCCTGTAAGGGAAAGACTACGGGTTCGAGTCCCGCCCAAGAAGATTTTTTTTTCTATGTATTCGAATTATGGTTCTAATATTTCAGAATAAAATTCAGTGAGAGTATTCTACCAGCTTGTCTTCACGATGGATCAGGTAGATTTAAGACAGCTTCGGCTGATGCCTCTGGATGGGGCCAACTGGGTCGTAGGAACCCCCTAGCAGATACCTTGCAAGTTGTAAGTACTTATTTAATTAAGACTTCACCTCGCTTGAAGCTAAAGTTTACTACTAAGTTTACTCTCTCTATTTAACCTTACGCTCTTCTCAACAATATTTATATACATACATATAATCACATCTTTATCCCCGAAGGGTTAGGCAGAGGTGAATTAACACCCACATTTCATCAATCATTGTATTCGGTTCACGTAATAGGAGGTGAACTTATTATGGTATTTCGGGCACTATTGTTCACTCGAGCCTATATCTGAGGGAAAGGTCGTGAGTTCAAGTCTCACTTGAGCATTTCACATTTTCCGATGTTTTTCCAACTTAAAATTAGCATAATAAATGCTATAAAAAAATCATTCAAATATCTGTCCGATGTTAAACATCCCTATCCCTTAGTCGCCAAGGACACCGCATGGAAAGAGATGGTGTGGATTCTGCTTTGCCGGGAACCACGTGGCTCCACAATATTTGACGGTCTATTGTACTTATTATTTTATTTTTAGCCCCTAACGCAAAGAGAGGGGTGTTATAAGTTTGTCCTGTCTGTATGTGGCATCATAGCTCCTAAACAAATCAAGCGATTTTAATGAAAAAAAATTGTATTTAAGGTGTGCAATTGCATTATGTGCAAGTGTTCTTAGACATGTTTGATGAAATTCGGTTCATTCGTTTAGAAGTTATGGGGGTTAAAGTGGGAACGAAGAGTGTCGGCTGGTGTTTTTTAAATTTTCGATTATTTGAATATTTACACCTGTTTGTGCACACTCTTTTTTCGCCAGAGTTAAATTAAAGGCATCCTCTGTAGCGTAGTGGTAGTTTGAACCTTAACGACTGGTCTAACTACAATACTTAAATATCAACAACTGGTTGTGGAGATCAGATGGTAGTTACTTTACGGAAAATATCAAAGTTTAATCGCATCGCAGTTACTTAGACTGGAAAACCGACCCCAAGCGAGTTGAGAAAAGTTTCAGAGAATGATGATTGGTATACTGAGAATGTTCTTACTTATTTCTGGAACCTGTAATAGATAATAGGTATTCTTTTCAGATGAGCCTGGACAAGTTTGAAGACACGGAGTGCTCCTCCCTGTACCCTGAGCACAGGCTCATGAAGCGAGGGTACGACAATTCCACGCAGATGTGCTACGGATCACACCAGGCAGCCATTGATACGTGTCAAGTGAGTGTTTTTACTTATTCATTACTAGCTTTTGCCCGCGGCTCCGCCCGCGTAGATGTCAGTTATCTTGACCAAACATAGCCTATGTCCTTTCTCATAGTCTAATGTACCCCTATACCAAACTTCATCAAAATCGGTTCAGTGGTTGAGGCGTGAAAGCGTAACATATAGACAGACAGACAGACAGACAGAGTTACTTTCGCATTTATAATATTAGTATGGATAGTACGGCCGTTTTGACTATTTTGAACTACCTATCCTTTGATAACTCCTATTATTACTGTATACTACCTACGAACAATGAGTATACATTTTATTTTAAATACCACTTCCACACGGCTTACCTGACAGGAAATGTTTACCGTGGCCTATACAAGATGCAACACCAGGGGCGTCACATTCACATTCGCACTGCTGACCCTGAAAGTTTTCTTCTCCATCAGTACATTGGGTGTAGAGATTGAGCCAATACGCATTATCAAAAGCAAAATTTCTAAAAGTAATGAATTACCAAGTACCTACGGGCAACTCAGAATAAATTATTTTGAGCCTACGAACTAGAAGAGTTCCTTAATTAGTAGCTGACGAAGTCCAAGCTATAATTTTCCGTGGGAATTGTTCAAGGCCAAGGTTTTCTACATTCGAAGTATTTTTATGAGGGATTTTTTTAATGACTTCATCTAGATTTTTGTCTTGAGTAACTGCCGTCTAAACTCACTAATCCAAACCAGGGCCTGCCAGGATCTTGCCCATAAGTAACAGAAGTTTGTGAAATATTTATTTATTCAGTAAAATAACTGTTTATTATCCAACAGGGTGACAGCGGAGGTCCATTACAGATTGACATGGGCAAGTGCCTGTATACGGTAGTTGGAGTGACTTCATTTGGGAAGGAATGCGGCTACGTTGGTACGGCAGGCATCTACACCCGTGTGTCATATTACGTACCCTGGATTGAAAGCATCGTGTGGGCAGATTAGACTGAAATATTAAATAAATAGACTGAGATATTCGAGTTTTAGTGCAGTTGAAGACTGAGCTGTTACCCGCGTAAGATCCTGATCAATTCATATTCTTTATTGCGTTCATGTGCTCTAGGTACAGATCTTACACCATATGTTATGTATCAACATGAAGCTCTGTTCTCGTAACCTAAGACTTATTCCAGGGATAAAAGTAGCCGATATGTATTTTCAGACTATATGTACCACATTTTTTGACAGATCCGTTCATCAGCTTGAGGTATTTAATGGTATCCAGATTAATGCGAATTAAAAATACATTACACTTGATTACCATATTATAAGCACCATCCTTTCTCGATTTGATGTGCACTATCTGAAATCCACTCGTAGAACATGTATACACTCAAAAATGAATCGTAGAATGTGTTGCTAAGAGCATATCTTGAGAACAACTAAACCGGTTCCACTAACTCTTTTTTTAGAATATTCCTTGTAGTATGTACAAGTATGGTTCTTGAGCAGAGAAAATATAAAAAATTACCAATGTGGTTCAAGATATGACACGGGCGAATGCGGGGCGGGTCAGCCGGTTATTAATAAAATAAAAGTCTCAATAATAACAAAAGTAAACTATAATAAAATAATTATAAATTAGTACAAATTATTAAAATATATCTTAGCATAAAATTAAGTTGTCACTTAAGCATTACTCAATATTAAATAGGTAATAATAGAAACTGTGAGCCCAGTTTCTACAATAGCCGCCTGAAAAAGCGTTGAAGAATGTTGTTAACAATTCCGTTATCTCTTAGGCCTACTTTTAATAGAAATGCCATCACGGATCATGCGCATTGTAACGATAATAAATTAATAATATAATGCAATTGGCATATAAATCCGTCTCCCGCGGCGTGTGCCCGTTATTCACAAGCAATACTAGTACCTGTACTTGTTGGTGTATCAATACGGAAGATCCGTAACAGCATATTACCCTTACGACAAACAATGAAGATATCGAAAATTCTGCCAATATCAGATATGCGATGGAAATTTGAACCTTATGCTTCATAAGATAAGAATCAAAATAATCTTAAGATTTTTATCATTTCAACAATTGTGCCGCTATCAGCAGGCTGTTGAGTCACTGTCGTAGTCGTCGTGCGCGGGCGCAAGTGTGAAGGGTGAGCGCGCCTCTATCACGATACTTCCACCTTTTCGCGCGCCTTGCGCAGGTAGTTTTGGAGCTCCGAGGCTGACGTTGTTTTGAACTGTAAATTTAATTTAATTTATTGTATTGGACAAAATGTGATAAATGTAGCCTGAATAGCAGTTTTTTTTTGTTTGGTTAGATAAGGTCGTGATTAAAATATTATACTGGATCCAAATTATTTGGAACTCTTTGGAACCAATGGCCATCAACCACCATTCTAGGGGCAGCATTTGGAATGATAACCACCAGGCAGGATGCAGCCAAATTGACGAGCCAACCATACAAATCTTTCTTCTGCTTTTGGGGCTGAACCCAATAAGTAATATCTACACTAGAGTAATTATAAGAATTGGACACATAATTAGATTTTTTTTTTTTTTCATAGTATGTTTTATAAAGGACACGTCTATTTGACTTCACCTCGCCTGATGGTAAGCTAAAGGCACAGTCTCGGAAAGAGGGTCACCATCGTAAACATGTACCATGTTAACAGTGGTGGCACTCAGATTGACGTCCTCATTAGATGCCTTTTCACTCTCCGCTTAAAGGAACCGGGACTGTAGGAAGAAGGAAACACGAGAGATGACAGGGAGTTCCAAATCTTAATGGTGCGGCATAGGAAGTCACTAGGAAGTCACACACTTAATTTCATCGAAAAAGTGGACTTGTGTTACGAGAGTTAAAATAAATCTAATTAAAACTAAACATTTTTTAGAACCACCATATTGTAAATCTGAAGACATTCAGTAAAGCGGTAAAGCGGTAAAATAGGTACAAACACAACCGAAAAATATAAAATAAAGGGACGCACACATATGCAAGTAAATACCACAAACTTCTATTATACTACAACACAAAATGAAGAAAAGAAACAAAATTTCAAAAAAAATTGTGTGTCCTATTTCGGGGCTTGAGAGATTTGGCGAAGATAAATAGATAAACATGTAAAAACAGGTACTGGCTGAACTAAATCAAACTCCTTTTTCGTTTGCTTTGTGAAAATTGGAGACAAATTTCATAAAATACGCCCGCAATAATTTCGAGCGATTCGTAGTTAAGAAGTAACTGAGTTGGTTAATTCCTCCTTGCCTCAGGAAGCTTGTTTGGTTTGTTGATATCTGTGGCATTAGTTAGAACCCCAATAAGTCCGAAAATCTGATATGACTACAGAACAACGATATCGCCATTGGGTTGTAGAGATCAAATGATAGTGCTTCACGGAAAATATAGAAGTTCTATATTTTCGTAGTCAAATTGAAAGACGACCTCAATTGATTTAGGAAAAGAATCGAAGGGAAAGACATCTACAATAATTTGCGCATCTCCTCAGATCGACGGTCCCTACGTAGAACAACGCAAGTGGTAGATGAGTGATTTGCATGTCTAGGTTTCATGACCTTTAAAACACTTACTTATCGATCAGTTTAATAAAAATATAAGTGCAATAATTGAACCATAAATTGATGCACGACATTTCTCATAACTACAAAATGGACTCCAATTGCCAACGGAGAGCAACAGTACGCACTACGTTGGACGCCCAACCCCGCAACTGCCACTTGCGTACAATTCTGTAAATGGTAATTACGACATTGAGGAATTTGAAGAAAATCGCGTAAATGTAAATAAGTACCACTTAAGCTTATTTTAGGGTTGGTTCCGTCTTATAATTTAGTAAGTGCCTAATAACATGGTAAAAATACCACAATTTTTAATGATTCATTAAATATATTATACATCTGTACCAATTATTTATGGTTATACATCAAGTACAGGGCAATATGTCTTTGCAACTCTGAAGCGCTCTCCTGTAAAATTTGTCATTTGTAGTTAGGATGTTATTCGTAGGGACCGTCGAGATGACACCTAAAACTTGAAGTCAATTCGGTTAGCTCATTGATATATATAGCTAACCCAAAGACAGATAGAGATCATATTTTTTGTTCCACACAATCTAGCAGTATTTTATAGAAGTCTCGGTACTCTCGGTTCAATACACAAAAGCTACACACATTGCAAATGAGCAGAAGTATACACGTGCGAGTGAGCGGCCTCACCATGGTGGTTCGCGAGGTGTCGACTCACCCCAGACACGTTGCGTTGAACCAGGATCTGGCTGTACAAGCGTTTCCCCTCTTCAGTTCCGAGGGTCTGTTCCAATTGCGAGCGAGAAAGCCCGAACAACTGATGCCCTGGCATGCGAAGTGCCTTTTGAGCTGGTGCACTGAAGCCTTTTGCGTCCAGCCACTCGACTATTTCATCTGGGTTTGATTTCTGGAATGGTTAAATTAGGTGGTTACTGCCTACTGTCATATTTCAAAGGGAAAAGAGTACAAACGATATCGAAAAGGTTTCAAATGTTATTTTTAAGGTTAACTTGGGTCTCAAGGATGTTGGTAAGACCCTCTATACCAAAAGATCCCTCGGGACATAACATCTTGGATCTAAATATTTGTTTTTAATATTCTACACAACGCTATCTAGACCCATGGTAAGCTTAACTAGCTTGTGTTATGGAATCTAGAATGCGGATAAACATGCTTGTATACTTTTTTTTGTAAATACATATATATTATGCATAGAAACACCCAGACCAATGCAAATAGCCATATCGAACCCACACCTCCTGCGTTGCAGTCGCTTTCACTACCACCACGCCACAGAGGATGTTTGTAAGTATCTGTTGTTTGAACACTGTATTCTTAGCAGTCTTTTGAGGATGCACGGCGTGCTACGGCGGCGGATGAACTCAAATTCACCAAGCATAGATTATTACAAAATAGTTGGCGCGTGCCATGGCCTCATTTATCTGGTGACATTTGTCCTATGGTACAGATTTAAGTGAAGCAAAATGTGAAAAAATGTTTACTTGAGAAACATCTAACCTGATCAATGAATATATCAGGGGTCTTCTTGATATCAAGCAGTTTGTTCCTCCGCTGTGTGATAGCTGGCAGTACCAGCTTCAGTTCCTCGTTTAGGTCACCGGTGGCGGGATTGCCCAATGATCGAATTGCTGCACAAGAGTAATATCAAATTATTATTGAGTTGAGCCTCCAAACATTGGAAGAGGCTTATATCCAGCAGTGGACTACGATGGACTAATTAATTAATCGACTGTCCTCATCAGGACGCCGGGTACAAATTGACAACATGTTAAAATGTATAAAGTATCGGAAAGCACGAGTGTCAAAATGTACAAACGTAAAATAGTTTCAAATCGTCAAAGTGTTGTAACGATCAAATGTAGGAATGCAGTGATGCTAGAAATTACAAGTGTAATATTGCATGAGTGTCAAAATGCACAAAATGTAATAATGAATAAATGATAAAATGTTTACATCAAATAGATAATTGATATAAAATCTCTTTAGTGCATATCTATTTAAGTATAACATGCACTTCAATGTAGAAGGATACTTAGATTTTGCTATGTCAATGTAATTATATAAGTGGATTTTAATTTGAATTTAGTGTTAAGACAACAATAAATACATTAGTAAAATTGTAAGTTTTGTGGATTTTATTTGAATTTAGTGTTAGGATAAGAAAAGTACATACTGTCAATTGAACATTTCAGCAACTGTATATTTTGACCATTGCTCATTTGGTCATAAATACATGTTGTCGATTGAACATTTTAGCATTTGTACATTCTGACATCAGGGTATTTTGTCATTAATAGATTGTACTGTACATTTTGACACTCGTGCTATCTGATACTTTATACATTTTAACATGTTGTCAGTTTGTACCCGGCGTCCTCATCAGGGCTCTCATAAGTGCAAGAGCCCTTATCCCAAGATTATTTGGGGTCGGCGCAACATGTGCCTTTCTTCCATTCATCTCTAGTTGCAGTCATTTTAACATTCACTCTCTACTTAAACATAATCATCCTTCACACAGTCCATCCACCTCCTTTTAGGTCTAGCTATCCCTTTGTAGCCTTCCACTTTCATAGTTAATACCTTCCTTACGACATTACTTTCATCCCTGCGCATTACATTTCCGAACCAGGACAAACGATTTCCTCGTAGCTTTTCCGTGATTGGTGCAAATTTCAAAATTTCTATAATAGATTCATTCCTAATCTTATCCATTCTTGTCACACCACATTGATATTATGGGGTATTGAGATTGATAACAAAGCCTTCCTTCTTTTTTCCACCCGGGACAGCGTATGGTTTTACTCAGTTCGAGTAACTGTAACATAATCATCGTTGGCTGGTGGGTGATAACTGTGGGGATTTCCATGTGAAAAAAAACTATTCGGGATAAATAGTGTTCTGTCTTACATTTTAAAGTTGCAGTGCGTGCGTCGTCGGCATGTGCTGGCGGAGGAGGAGGTGGCGGCGGTGGGATCTCCGGCACTGGCGATGGCGGAGGTGGAGTTTCCATCACACGCGATGATTGCTTCTCTGTAACACACACACTCTTGATGATAGATGATACTATGCCTGAATGAATTGTTAGAACCATTAAATTATCAATCTTTTGTCAACTTTTCAAGTACTGTGCTGCGTTCTTTGCAGTTCGTGAGGGAGAGTGAATGGAAAAGGAACTTATCTTTTTCGTTAATGTTTCCGTTTACGTTTCATTCTCAGGAACGAAAAGATAGGAGCATTACATTAGATCCAAAATAGATATAAGCTAGGTTTTTATATTACCACTGCTTAAGTTAGGCAGACCGCAGAAGGATAAAGAAGGCTTCAATATTTAATGTTATAGGTTATCAAAAGGAAACAAAACATTAATTTCAATAAAACAAAAACAAAAAGCACACTTACCGTAATAATAACATAAAGAACACAACAAAGCGAAGCACACACACAACAACAGATAAACAAAAATTGAGCACCATAAAGTAAATTTTACAACATTAACAAACATTTAACAAAAGTTCAAAGACAAACACTGCAGTTCACGGTAATAATAATAATTACTTCCTCCTAAAACTAGAAGTAACGGTTAATCGACCCAAAAGTGTCAATAAGCTAAAATAAAAATGATAAAGGTTGGGGGATAGACGAACAGACCAACACCAAAACTGAATAAAAAATGAGTTTAATAATATAGTAGGTACAAACACGGAGCATCGTCCAAACGAAGCAGACGAATCCACTCCGCTCACAATATATTAACAATATGAAAATATACGCTTATCTTTTTACATTCTCATATCTAGATATAGATATTTCTTTTATATATTTGCAATTCTACTCACAATTTAATAATTTAAAATACATAATATGGATACTATGAGCGAGCCTGGTCTCATATCGCTACGTATATATTTGCAGCGGCGAAACTAGAGGAGTTTAGGCCCATTGAAATTGGTATATTTTTTATAAATGCATAATTGGACGGAGTTGGATACTAGCCTAACCGGGATTAGGGTTATAGTAGAAAAAGTAATCACTAATCAATGATAGCTAGAAAGAGCGAAGCGTACATTTTGCTTGTTGAAGTTGCAACAAACTGATTTGATTACTATCAAATTCTGACTATTAAAGAGTTTACAAATGCAACTCATTAAGAAACTAGAGATGGGTGTCCCGGTGATCCTACCAGTAGGACTATTTAGTAGGAGCACGAGGACACACTCAATAATACAAAGGTTTTGCAATGAAATAATGAAGATGATGATGAAAGGGAAAATGAATTGTGAAATAAACCATCGTAATATTATAATATAACTTTGCTTCATTTTTCGATTAGATAAGACAAAATTAAATATGCAACTGTAATACAGACAAACAATTTGAAATATTTGAAATGGGCCTAAACTCCAAACAAAAAAACTGAGTCCTCTGAAGTCACACCGCCACATTGTACGATACGGAACACATTTACAAAGTGAATAATTTAAATCAGACTTGTATGATATGTTGAGCGTGTCGCGAAACAGTCTCAATCTATGATATGTACACGCCGCGAGCGACACGTCTGCGCATCTATACATTACGTAACACAATACCTATACAGTTGTGCAAACGGACACGGACGATGACTGAAGCGGTGATAGAGGAGCGCGGGGATATATACCCGTCACTGTCTCTACTCGAGCACATACACGCACACACACAAGCTCAGGGGTCACGGGGGCGCCGGTACTGGCAGCTCTTTGGTACACTAGGGGAGCTAGAAGTAGCGGAATTCGCCCTTCTTGCCGAGGCGCTCGCGTCGCACCCAGTCAGCCCCGGCACCGCCCGCGGCCCCCGCTGGCCCCGCTCCACCTGCCCCGCCTGCCCTACCGGCCACTCCTGTAGGACTGCTACCGCCTGAGCCTCGTCCACCTGCACCACTCTCCTGTAATAATAAAATTTGGAAGTTATAATTGATACACCCGGTTCCCGGGTTCAAATCCTGGTTATTACACTATCGACGTGAACCCTCTCCTAGAACAACCAATTTAGCTTAGTTGAAGGGGTTAGAGAGAATATTAATAATTTCGGCTGCTTTCGACAGAAAATATATGTTGGTCTCAAAAGTGTGCCTTGTGGTACTCCTTTACGTATAATACAGATAAAATGATAAATTCTGCTCTCACGATATGAAAATCCAATAATTTATTACAACTGTATGAATGCTAATGAGTAAGAAAGATGATAGGTATTCAAAAACTTTATACATAATCATCATGATTGTAATTTTCTTAGTTCATATAGTCAAATGCCTAAGAATAGTCATATTTCCGAACTTGTAGAAAAGCAAATGAAAATTGTGGGCCGTAGGTTCCTAGAAGTGAGATTAGCTGAGACGTATCTCCCGCCGCCGACCCAGGGCCATATCTTTTGAGCTGACCCTCTTCGGTTGTGGCGCCACAGAGTCCCCTAGCCCCCGTTTATGGGGAGTTGCACATCGCGCTGCTAGGGACAGTGAACGTACCTGGTAGTGTGTGTAGATGGGGTTGGGGTACAGATGTGGTGAGGAAGGAGGCGACAGCGCCGGAGCAACGATGGTGTGTGGGACGTGCGCAGTGACACCGCGCCGATTGCGTGCCTTCCACCACTTCCGTGAGTCATCCAGCACCTGGCGTAAGTAATATTATCATTAGTATGGAAAAACTACTCTCTTCATTTTCTTTTTAGCGTTAATCCTAGTCGCCGGAGTTTGGGGTCCGCTTTACCAGTCTAACTGTGGATTTGGCTGAACTTCAATATTTTCCGTGAAGTGACTGCCATCTGTGCTTTATAACCCAAAGGTGAAAGTTATTGCACTTTTTAGGGCTCTAACTACCCCTAACGACTTTGATATATGTTGGTATGGCAACCAGCTCTAACGGCTTAACATACTCTCCAAGACACGGCCTAACCAATGTAAATACCCATATTCATGCATACGAATATTTGCACTGAGCAGGGATGAAATCGCGCTTCCTGCGTACCGGCCGTGATCACAGAGGCTTCCGTATTATGTTTGTAATTTACCAGCACCATGACGGCATTGACTAATTGCTTACCTCTAGGTACTCCCCACGGACGACAGTGAGTTCCTTGTCGTTATTCGCGGTACGAGGATATGTAACGCGGACTACACGGCCGCCGCGGGCCGCCACGCCTCTCGCCCAAGCCTCGCCTAAATCATCTGCAAAAAAATAGCAACAATTTTAGATCGGAAAGTCACTTAGGGCGGTATTCACATCCACGACCTGTATCATTCTAGACTAGAAGAATACTCAGACGAACTAATATGTACACATCCTGGATAGCTGATATTTTCCTATAATTACATTTATGTTTTACTAGTTTAACGATGTTTTTTTATGAACTAACGGGAACAATAATTAAAATGGGTAAAATAATTACAATGGGTAAAACTACCTAAAGGGTAAAAACGGAACTCTATTACTAAGAATTCACTGTCTGTTTGTCACCAGGCTAAATCTCAAATCTCATGAACCATGTAGCTAAAGTAAAGCCAACGAAGCGAGAGAAAAATAGTAAATAAAGTTTCAGCGGTTCCAAACATTTTTATTTGAAAATTATTACGTATCACTTCAAGCGCGTTCCAGACAGGAATGAAATTGCTCATAAGATGGCGGATCTGAAAGTTTAGAACCTCTTTGCTTTCCTGTACTACGAAATACGCAACGACAGCTGTCGCTCGGCCATTGTCGCGTACGTGTGACATGAGCGACAAGGAAAGTGAAAATAATCGCTAGTTATCGCAATGTAACTCAGTAATGGTCACTTTTGTTTACCTTTTTTCTATCGTCTCGTTGGTTTAACTTTAGACAGTTTAAATTTTCACAGATGATGTATATTTCTGTTGTTACTAGAACAACAAACACTTACTACTTAGGTCTTGGCCGGTTTTTCTCCAATCAATACCTTCTAGTAAGACGTCTTTTCGTGATGGAAGAAGATCTCACCTCATTCCACTACAGCTGTCATTAAAATACGCAAAAAGTCCACGAACCTTCATCCCTGTCAGCTCGGTACACCTGTTCCCGGTCAGGTGAAGATGCGGCAGACCCTGAGTCCTCGCGACCTATGCCCCTTGCATTTCTGTAACACCGTAATCACACCAATCAGCACCTTATTACCAGGCGCGGATCCAGGGGGGGGGTCATGGGGGTCATGACCCCCCCCTGGGCAGATCGTCTTCTGATTATTTTCTTAATCCCGTATAGGTAAGTCATGCATATACCTACTTACTTATGACTTTCTCACTCCCCACATATCCAGCCCGCGCCACTCGCGCGAACTGGCCGCTCACTCTGTTCAAAAAATGAACGAAATACCTACCCGCGAAACGCACCCGAACGACCAACCCCGGCAGCCCCGGTCGGCCTTCGAGCCGATCATTGCATTGCTCCTCATTATGGAATAGGGAGGCGAACGAGCAGACAGATCGCCTGATGGTAAGTGATCACCCCCGCCCATGGACACTCGCAACTCCAGAGGAGTCACAAGTGCGTTGCCTTCCTTTCAAAAGAGAGTGCGCTCTTTTCTTGAAGGTTTGAGGGTCGTGTTGGTTCGGAAATACCGTTGGCGACAGTTCACTCCACAGTTTAGTTGTGCGAGTCAGAAAGTTTCTCGAGAAACGCACAGATGTTGACTGCCAACCGTCCAGATGGTGAGTGTGGTACTGCTGTCGCGTGGAACGATGGTGGAAAGAGGCGATGGGGATTAATCCGAACAATTCCTCGGAGCACTTCCCATAGTATAGGCGATAGAAGATGCAGAGCGAAGCCACATCTCTACGCAGTGCCAAAGAGTCTAACCGATTTGAAAAATCCTGGCAGCTGACGATTCGAGTCGCTCTCCGTTGGATGCGGTCCAGAGGGAGAAGTTGGCACTGAGGTGCTCCTGCCCAGAGATGAGAACAGTATTCCATATGTGGCCATACTTGCGCCTTATAAAGTTCAGGCGGTGAGCCGGAGTGAAATACTGTCTCGATCTATTGAGCACGCCAAGCTTCTTAGAGGCTAATTTAGCTTTACCCTCTAAATGACCATGCATCTCCCGTGTCCAGTTCTGAACCGGTTGACCCTTGACCACACCGTGCGACAACTGTCAAAACCGGGCGGCTTAGTGGTGGGGTCAAGTACCAGGTCCTTCCAGGGATATTGCTGAAACGCCTCCCACGACGCCCGCCACTGCTCTCCAAGGTCGAATTCCTCCATAAGGACCCTATCGAACCAGATTAGGGACCCTGTGATCAGGCGGTCGCGCAGCAGGTTGTCAATTGACCTTTGTGCTGGCATCGGCTCTCCGTTGGTCACCTGCCAGCATTTTTTCCAATCGTTGGCCGCAGCTTTATACCTTCGTAGTTCTGGAGGCGGGATGTGCGCCAGAACAGGAAGCAATGATAGTGGAGTAGATTTAATTATCCCTGTTATGGTGCGCATGGCTTCATGTAATTGGGTGTCAATTTTGTGGGTGTGCACGCTTCGGTACCACACTGGCGCGCAGTATAATGCCACAGAGTACATGAGAGTTATTAATGATGTTCGAAGGACGGAAACTTTGGCCCCCCAACTCGTGCAGAGCAAGCTCGTATACAGGGCATTGCTCGTGCTGTCATCCGCATAACAATGAATGCTGCTAATTTTCAGCATGTCATTGACATGCAGGAGAAACAGAGAAGGCGATAGCACACGACCTTGAAGGAACACCAGCATAAACAGATATGGAACCAGGGGGCCTACCACAACCGTTTACAAAACAGTCTTATTGCAGGAGAGTTTTGTGTCAAGCTTGAAGTAATCTTGCTTATATTCGTACCACAACCGTACATTTTGCATGTCATGTATTCCTGCTTAGTGCTTTTGTGACGTCAAATTAATTTTAGTTCATTCAATTCGTACCATGACGAGATTTTAGAGCAATATTGTATTTAACATTATTGTTTTTATGTCAAATTTAGCCGTTTTAAAAAAGTTGCTAGTTAGCAACTTTTTTATTATTGTTTTGCAAAATACTGCTCAAAAAATCATTTTCGTAACCCAAAAAGCAAGTAAACCGTATTTATATACATTAACCTAAACAAGAAATGGTCAAGCTGACTATTATAACGGTTTAAAAGTACTTTTTATAGTGTTCCACGGATACCTCCCTGTTTGGCCAACACGGCCATTATATCTAACTCAAACCGACTAAAACCGCACGCGGTTTCAATTAGGTGGATCAATAAGGCATTTTCGTCACCCACCCTCAGTCTTCTTCGGTTTTTAGCTAGCATGGTGCCCAGTGAGAAGACTCCCATCCCGAGAAACGCCTATAATTGCAAGTATAAATTGTATAGAAGAATGCATAGAAATTGCTTAGATATTAAGCAAACAAATACAATTCTAAAAATTACAAGTATTTTACTTCAAAGTAAAAACTTCTTTTTAAAAATCCTTTTTGAATAAAAAAACTCTATGGTCTTCTAAAAAAGAAATCACTGACATTAGGCGTAGGGCTTGACTCCCGGGAAGATTGCAGTATCCGGTGATTTTTCTCTAGGTTTAATAAATCTTCGAAAGCCTCCGGACATTCTTCGATTACGCGGAAGTATATTTAGTCAGTTTCGTAATTTTTTTAAGTACCTACCCAATTGAGACATTGTATTACTATTATTATCATAATCCTTTTATTCAAACATTAAGAAAACGTCCAATTTGTACACTAATGAAATCAACTTTTTACCGACTTTGTGCCCGGAATACGGCAATAGGTGGACCGACCGAATGCAATGATTGATGAAATGTGGGTGTTGATGTTAATTCGCCTCTGCCTAACACTCCGGGGATATAGGCGTGATTATGTATATATTACCTACTTTTTAATAAATGCACGAACATCTATACGTCATATACCTACTTCGATAAAATCGTATCGCTATGGAATCTAATTATATAATCAAAAATATGTAGTAAAATAGTGTTCATGAAAAAAAGTTAAATATTCGCCATATTTAACTTTATATAAAATCTCCGGAGTTTTTGAGAAAGATAACCGGTTGTTCGCAAAAATCTCCAGAGGTGCTCCAGTTTTTTTGTCTCTGGAGCACACCCCTAATGCGAATGAATTATTGCAAGGAATACATAACTCTTTCTAAATAGTTCATTCATTTCCGTCAATTAGCAGGAATAAAATAAAACATTATTGTACGCTCATGGTACGAATTTGAGTAAGGTTATTTTTGTGCCTGCAAAGACGGAAAAGAGAGATCGCTATACGTTCTGTCATACTGTATAGCGCCATCTCTTTCTCACACACAATGGAGCAACATTCACGTAATTTGTAAAACGTTTTTGATATAAATACTCTTTTAAGTAACTGGCAGAATATTGAAAGAAAAAAAAGAAAACTATCTGTCATCTGACATTAAAATAATTTTATTATGACATTTTATTTTACACCTACACCGCAAATAATATATAAAGCCATTAATAATTTAGTTTAAATTGCCTGGGCATTTATGATCAAATCATGCAAATATTACCTATTTATATTTTATATGTACCTACTATATAAAGTGGTAGCAGAGCGGGGTTGTAACTTGTAAGCTGGGAGTCCGAAGCAAAGAGCATCTACTATGTCAACTGCTTATGCTGAATGAAGAATATAATTATTATTATTTCGCTATCCGAAGCTGTGAAAGAGCTCTCCATCTAAGGCTACTGCTGAAAGACATGACAGCAATGTTTGATGAATGTGAATGATTTTCAGTGTTAACCAAGTGGCATTGAAGCTATGTGAAAATGCTATCCTAAGTGGTAAATTAAAACACATCGACCTGAGAAAGCACTTCTTTATTATACAACGTGGAATAATTAGTGTGCGATACAAAGAAACTTCAAATACCTACCAGGGCCTCAACATCTAAACCTAAGTAAACGCTTAATCATTGTAAGGAGGAGTGTTGTTTTGAACCCTCTTTGTGACAAGCATGCAAACATAAGAAGAAAATACAATTCATTCATATTCAATGTCTTCTCTGACATAACAATCGTGAATTTGGTATTGTAGGTACCTTATTATGTAAAATTTTATTTTCTACCGCAAATATAAAGCCGTAATAATTTTATGTTTTTAATTATCTGGGCATTCATGATCACATACAATTATAACAGGTGCAAGGGGTGCGAGGCACCGGGTCCTAGGGGCAAGTTTTATATTTAGAATTAGGACATCGATAGCACCGACTCGAGTGCAATACGTATGATGTTGCACGGAGTTGACACCCGAATTAGGAATACCTACTGCTTTTGAACTTGACATTCAAGGCTGTCGAGTCCCAAGGTTAGATAGAGCTTTTTAGAGCATTCCACAATGGGACAGGACAATGTTTGTGTGAAAGATTTGTATCTAAAAGTGCGCAAAGGCGCAAAGTGCCTTCCCCGTACCCGGGGCTAGATGGGGACACTAGGGTCCCCACAACCCGAAGGGGGCCATCTCGAAAGAGATGGTCCTGGGTCTGCCGGGGTGCGAGAGATTATGCTTTTGGCAATCTCACCTCCGGCAACCAAAGACGGCGGGTTCGAGTCCGACATAACCACCTCCACCGGCTCCGTGGGGGTGGTATGCTTGATACGCGTAGCTTGATAGATATTTACACTGAGCGGTAATCACCTCATCGACATCATTACAATTGACTCGCGCTCCGGATCGTTCTTGGTGCTGAGGCTGGCCGTCGCAATCCAGCTTGGAAACGCGGCAAGTGTGATGGTGGAAGCAAGCGTACAAAGATGGTTATTTGATTAATATAGACACCATATTATTTATTTAGTAGGTATTACATGAAATAATTTATAAAAGCAATAATATTTGTAAAATAGTTATCATTATAACTGGATCTTAATGCGGCCTTTCGAGCAACCGTTGAACTCTTGAATAGTCATCATGCATGTTATTATTTGTGCGTGGTTGTTCACTCAGCTTATCCTATGGCTCTCGCATCAGTTGCCTATAAAATGGTAATGCAATGAACACCTAGAAAAAAACAACTATGTTAAGAACATGATATATTTACGAAACTAATAGTGGTCAATCACACATTACAATACATTAGCGTGTACTTAATTCAATATAAATATGGGCTTACCTTAGTCTTTACAGAGAATTCTGTAGATTTTCTAGGGGTTTTCAACAGTGTGGACTCTATCCATCACTCTGTGGGAGTCTCTTTCGCTTAATGAACCAATTTCATAAATGGAAAGGGTCTCATTTTTATCGCGACTGCATTCGACGACGATTTCTTGAATAAGCAATATTAGCACAGCTTTTAGAAGCTGATAAACTCCTCGAATTTATGTTTCTTCAATAGTTTTTTGTAACTATTGACTTTATAAAGGATGTCATATTTGACGCTGAACGAACAAAAAGAACGAAAACTATGGGTGACGTCCCAAAACTGCTAATTTAAACAACATTATTGTAATATTGCTTTACGAGGTCGTGGTACCAAAACACGAAGTAAGATTGAAATAATACTGCTTTAAGAGGTTGTGGTTGGCCCCCTGAGCATTCACCGACGACTTTTATGCTTCTGTCTGTTAAAAAGCTAGCAATCCATTCGCACAACTTCTGGGGAAGCCCATAGCCCATAGGAAAGAAGCTTTGATAAAAGTGCGTTGTGCCAGACCCGATCATAGCTATGTCCAAACTAACCGCCATGGCTTCTGCCTTGGTCTCGATCGCCTGTACCCAATGATGTGTCAGGTATACTAGAAGATCACCAGCTGACCGACCCCTACGGAACACGTACTGCTGGTCACTGTGCAGCTGATAACCCTCAAAATACCGATGGAGCTGGCAGGTGATAATGGACTCCATTATCTTCGAGAAAAGGGAGGTAATGGCTAATATAGTACTTTTTTTTTATTAGAAAGACCTTAAAATCTGCCGCATGTTTGATGAGATCCGGTTCTTAGCATTCCATGGAATCACCGTGCAGTCGCCGGGTCCATGGCGTGGTACAGAGACGAACACTGTGACGGCGCCTGGGACTTGCGACCCAGGTGCAGGTTTAGGGTGGCCACCTTGTGATGCATCAGCGCTCACCCCCACCGTCAGTCGTGTTCCCCCCTCTACCTATCCAAATTTGGTAAGATCCTATCAACGCCGTTTTAGATATTCGTTTGAGTAAAGAGCTTACTGAAGCTCTTGGCAATTCGAGGTCTTTAAATAAGTTATACAGGGATTTAGCTGGAATTTCCCTTGCTCCTACTTCCACGGCGTAGAGTTTAACCACATAGCCATTTTTGTTTTTGTGATTTTAATTGTGCCCAAATCTTGAAACAACCTAGTTGAAAGGTGCGATGTGGTTCAGCGTCGGTAGATGGTGCTGTTATAAAGAGTCCTATAGTCCCTTTACGAATGCATTCCGGGCGAAGTCGGGTCCCAGGCCGCATGTTGCTTGTACAGTAAGCTTCAGAGAAAAGGAACCCCCCTTGAAAATGGTTTTATCTACAAGGGGGGTTCCTTTTCTCTGAAGCTTACTGTACATGGGTGAATTTCTCAAACGTAAAATTATCGCGGCGTGACTGAAAATCATACCTTAAAGTTAACATATAGTAATGATTATTTTTTGTAAGAAAGATATCGTTTTTCTCTATATGCACGTATAAATTATATTCTTGAAACTATTCTTGTGAGTGTGTAAAAAATGTCTTTTCACCTAAATTCTAAGCTTGGTGGCGCGTCCACAACCTGTTTTCTTGGGAATGATCACAGTTTAATCAAAACTTCATTAGTTTACTGAGTATACTTAATAATAATTCGATTCGGCATTATTTTAGCTATCTTCGATACTGTCATTCGTAGTATTTAGTACTATACTTTGTCTTAAAAATAATTTATAAGATGCGTCCGCGGCAAATGTAAAATTTTGGTGGGATTTATAAAATCATCGAAGGAGTCGTATTGAAAGTACCTATAACCCTTAATTCGACAAAAAAATAAAGTGAAAATTTTAGATTTTCGTTTCCAGAATTTTAATGTCATTAAGTTAGAATGTCCACAAAAAATATTAAAAAAAATCCAAGTACTCATGTTTTTTTTATATCTATAGTATAATATACTATACATTTCCGGGTGTTCGGTAATTAACGGCGAAATAGATATGTATAGCCGGCTATACAATGTTGATAAAAATCCTATCCTATTTCTTACTAATACAATAAATACAAGGATGGTTGTTACTCTTTTAAGCAAAAACTACTGTACAGATTTTGATACAATTTTCTAGTAAAGTAATTTAAACATTAGACTACAATACAAAAGCTGGTAAACCCGCAGGTGGATATTAGTGAATAAATAAAACTAAGTAGGAAGATTATTTTCTCATATTTATTAACAAAAATACAGTTTCAGTTTCGTTTTTATCATCACCATCATACTGTTTTTAAAGTTTTCATAATAAACCATAAGAATTTATTAAAGTTTATTATGGAAACTGTAAAAACAGTTCCGGTTATTGGGAATGAAGCAAAGCCACAATTGGCATTTGGTATAGAAAACATTTGTTTGGCTTTTCTTGCCAAATTTACACCGTCCATACGACGTACCAGCTTGATTACGGCTTATATTATCAAATCTGATATCATCACAGGGGTGATTTTGCTTAGAATTTACAATTCTTTTTGAACTTGCTACAAGCATTTTGGCAGGCAACGATTGGTGGCCTATTTTTTGGAGATCTTCGCTAACATCCATTCTAAACTCTTTCAACCTTTTATTTTTAGCTCCTACCCTTTTGCAATCACACCTGTAGATTAGCCATGCGTTGTTGATACGAGAAGCTAAAAATAAAAGGTTGAAAGAGTTTAGAATGGACGTTAGCGAAGATCTCCAAAAATTAGGCCGCCGAACGTTGCCTGCCTAAGTGCCTGTAGCAAGTTCAAAAAGAATTGCAAATTCTAAGCGAAATCACCCCTGTGATGATATCCGAACCCCACCGATCAAAAAGAAAACTTGAGCATGTTAACGATTCTGCTAATCAACCTGTACCAAAAATAAATAATAGAGCACTGCACTTCCCATAGCCTACAAGTGGAAAAAAGCCAAGTTTCTACATAGAGCTACAATAGCCGAAGATACATTTGATAATGATAGGTATTGTTGACAAACCAGCATTACAATATTCCTTGGATTTTTTTTCTGAGAATATAATAGAATCTATAGTGCAAAACTCTAGTATATATTCCGTTCAGGAGACTGGTTGATCTATTGTTTTAACAGTCGATGAAGTAGATTTTCTTGCATCTGAAGACCCATCCGACAGAGGTTCTCATTCACATGCATCTTCATCTCTATCCTCTTCAGAAAAACTCTTCACTCTCTTCCAATTGCCCACCATCCCGTGGGATTAGAGCGAGGAATTTTTTGGTGCGACGATTCTAGAATATAAAAAAAAGCTTGCAAAAGCCATGCCAAATGCCACCCAGAAAAAAAGAAAACAGAGCAATAAGTAGGTAATTACATCATTAAAAATGTTACAAGAACAGACACACAACTCACAGCATACACGATTGCATTGCAACGCTATATTTTATGAAGAATAAAATTATTAATCAAAACAAGCCTATTTTACAAGACCATTTCTACACATTACATAGGTTTTACGCCTTTGTAAAGCAACCAGAAACGTATAGCCCAATATACATAAAAGAAATGGCGCCTTTTTGAATGTAACGGAAACGTATAGTCAGCTATACAATATTTTCAAAACAAAAACTAACTGATAATAATACATAATTCTATGTATATTTTTCTTGTATACGAATGTTAAGACGTTTATCTTCTTATTTCAATAACTTCTACGTTACTTTTACATACAAAAAGTAAAAATAAAGTGTTACTTACGGACATAAACCGCCAGCGCTCCATTTTTCTAGACACAATACTGTCAAAATGACATCGATTGTTTAAATAATGACATTATTATTTTTTTACATTGAAAGGAAATGTGTAGCCATTATTATAATTAAATAAATACTGCGAAATATTTAGTAGCGCGGCAGTTATAATTTTATAAATGTAACGTATAAAATGCTATACAATGTCGAATTAAGGGATAAGGACGACACTATCATCATTGGAACCGTTCAGTTGGGTGTTAATGAGCACCAGTGCCAGTTGTCCCCAGTCCCGTTTCGTTTATCTGCCAAACACGTAAGTAGGTCGTTTCATAAGCATCGGACAAAAATATTGTAATTTTTGTGTTGATTATTTAAAACGGTTTATTCTCATTGTATGTTTTAATATTTAAGTATACTGTACAGGTTCAGTATGTGTATTAAATTTTGGTAATGTAACCACTATATTCTAAATAGTATTTTTATAAATAATTTTTTTAGACGTGAAACTAATTTTGGTGGAGCAATTTTGGTGAATTTGGTGGGGTTTTACTAATCATCAAAATTGTATATTTACACCAAAATTTGTTTTCATAGTTATTTGATTAAGCTCCTACGTAGTCCAACGGGCTACTAGGTCAGGTGACCTCTACGTAGTATACCCTGGGCAATGGAGAAAGCACCGCCTCTCTCCCTAGGTGGGAAAGAGGTTGTTGGCTGTTGAGGGTTGTTCGGAAGCTTTCCTAATTTTCTCTCAGATTAACCATTAGCATATGAACTACCCATACAAAAGACGGGCGAGTAGTTGGGTGAAGTCAGCTGATGCCGCAGTAGGGACAGGCCGGTGTGGTGGAGCATCGTGCGCTCTTTCCGTCACTTGCTTCTACTGGCGTGAAAGGCGGCCTCACACTTTACTACTAAGCCTACGCCGTTAAAACCTGCCCACCCTTCTTCCCTCCTCTCCACTGTCAACATCATTTGGCTTTTCTTCCTCTGCTTTCTCACTTACATGAAAGCTACCGTGGATGCAAGAGTGCCTCATGCAATCTTTTGCACGTGACTCCACGCAACAAAGCGATGAAGTCGAAGATGTAGGTGACACGCAACTCCTGCTTATGTTGCTCCAGCAGCTAGCACTTTGCTATCGTGTAAAAGGTACTCAATCTTCTCCACAGAAGGCTTCTGACCTCTACCGTCCTCAAGCTCCTACATCCACATCCTCACATGTTGCACCAATCTATCAGCGTCCACCACCGATATTAACAGCATACATGGGCAGTTATGGAGTGATTGTCTGATGCTATCCGACCAAAATACCACGCTGATTGGGAATGGATTAAGGACAGATCACAGATCACAGAGACAGTGATAAGGAAGATTCTCATAGTGCCAACAGCGGTTCGAACAACGGAATCAGAATCGTGGTACATGTCTCGGAAGGTGTAAACCTCTGGAACCCTTTTGAACCGCAATGCCCATCAGCTCACCGCGTGAGAAACTTAGTTGAAGGACTCCTGTAAGTTCAGAAATAAACATCACACTACCAACTTGTCTTGCCACTAACAAGTGTCCATGGCATATCTTCCGTCCACCCTTAGGCATACCGAGTACCATATTATGTTGCTCCAGCAGCTAGCACTTTGCTATCGTGTAAAAGGTACTCAATCTTCTCCACAGAAGGCTTCTGACCTCTACCGTCCTCAAGCTCCTACATCCACATCCTCACATGTTGCACCAATCTATCGGCGTCCACCACCGATATTAACAGCATACATGGGCAGTTATGGAGTGATTGTCTGATGCTATCCGACCAAAATACCACGCTGATTGGGAATGGACTAAGGACAGATCACAGATCACAGAGACAGTGATAAGGAAGATTCTCATATTGCCAACAGCGGTTCGAACAACGGAATCAGAATCGTGGTACATGTCTTGGATGGTGTAAACCTCTGGAACCCTTTTGAACCGCAATGCCCATCAGCTCACCGCGTGAGAAACTTAGTTGAAGGACTCCTGTAAGTTCAGAAATAGACATCACACTACCAACTTGTCTTGCTACTACCAAGTGTCCATGGCATATCTTCCGTCCACCCTTAGGCATACCGAGTACCACCTCTCCCACTTTGAGAATAACTGCCTAAATCTTTTCCCAGCAATCTTGAATAAGTTCGTCGATAATATTGGCGCCATTAGAGTAAAATATAATCCTTGCTAGAAGCAAGGATAGATAGAACAATCAAATGTTTTGCTTTTATACTGATACTACTAACAACTAAAGTGGTTTTGCCATATAAAAATAAAGTTGGTGATAAAAGGGTAAAAATTAAGGGTTATATGTAACTATTAAGTGCCAAATTCTAGAAAAAACAAAGAAATAGTATAAGTGATAATAAATAAAAAATAAAAATAAGTTGATATGCAATTTTGGTGTTAGACACCAATTTCGGTGTATTGAAAATTCAGGTGTATAAAATAAACAAGTAATTCCCAGGGCTAATTAGACTATTCAAACATAATAGGCATAAAATATGTATTTCTAGCTAAATATTGAAAAAGATTACCTAAATACCTAGAAATAAAAAAAAACACCAAAATTAGCTAAAAATTCATAGATGTTGAAATTCACCCACATAGGTATTACTAATAAATACGTATTTTAATTTAATAAGTATCGTTTCAGAATATTAATTATATAACTTTACCTATTTATTATTATTTTTTTAAATTTAAGTAGGTACATATTGTACCTAAATGAATTCGAGTTTTGACCTCGACTATGACCCCCCCCTGGCTGGAAAGCTGGATCCGCCCCTGCTTATTACACGCAATGAATATCTTCTGATATGGATTATATGACTATCTAAGCTTAAACAGTTTAATCTATAGATACCTATGTATTACTAACAGCGTGATTGTTATAAATATTCAGTTCATTAATTGACTACTTCTCACTGGATGGTAAGATGCTACAGTGAAGTCACAAAATAGAGACTACCATTCCAGATACTAGTCATCCTAAAATGGTGGTCCTTACTTTAATTTGACAAGGTAATAAACCAGTATTTATCGGAGTTAGCAGCGCCCATTATCGGCATCGGCAAACTGCAGGATTTTTTTGGCCAAGCATAATAGATCTTATCAAAATCCTCATAAAATTGAAATTTCAATGATCGTCATTGAAATTTTAATCTATCGTCCGCATCGTCGGCATTCTGCAGCGGTATGGAGGAGGGACTCCTTCCACTTGAATCCACAATCTCGATCCACATGTGGATCTGGGGATACTTATTTTTCCACTTGAATCCACCGGTGGATCCATGGATACTTTTAATTCTTCAAGAATCCACCATCAAATGGATCGAATTTAGCAATTAAAGTGCAATCTTATATCTATAACAATAAGATCTATTGTTATTCGACAATTACAAATGCTCGCCGATGCCGGCACTGGGCGCCGGCCCATAGTCTGACAGTTTGGAAAAATGTTGTCCTCCACCGGAGTCAGTTTAACAGTTTGGATAAAAAATTGATTTTATCGCACTACTAATAGGACAGGAAGGAATAAGCCACGATATCATCAATTTCTGTTACAAATATGTTAAATAAGCTTTATTACTAAGGGAGCCCACAAATCAAAGCAACAATTGCCAACAGCAATTTGTCAAGAAAACATGCTTCTTGACAAGATATTTGAAGACGCAATTTGAAGGCTTTGGTGTATGGCCTCCCTACATTGTCGTACACAAGAAACAAAAAAAACACGTGTAGAAAAAAAGCACATATAACAATGATGTCACCTTGGATGTGTGGGATACGGCGCGAATTGTTCGCCGTAGAGGTCTGGCTCGTCTCGCTCGTAGCGCTCGTAGCTTCGCTCCCCACCCGCACCCTCCACCCCCGCGTGCCCCGCAGAGCTACGCCGCGGAGACGATCTACGGTGCGCACACGCATACACAGACATTACAACACAAACATACAAAAATGACATACAATTTACAAATAAAGCGAATGAATGATTTGGGATATGATTCTATGTAGTATTTTTGGTATGATGTACATTAGGAGATAAGCTAATTGATAATGATGATGATTCAGTCCGCCAATTAAACATCACTGTGCCTGAAGGTACACTTCGGTCATCATCGTTATTCCATTTAAAAATGTAAAATTTTAAAGTTGTCTGGAAGAAATCATTTAGTGATAAGGTCGACCATTGTACATTTGACTGTAACTGTGTCTATCAGTAAGTAGATCTTTAATAGTATTGGTGTACAATGAATAATTATCTATCTAATTTGTGTTTTTTATTTGCTTTACGGTTTAGGTTTAGTACCTATGTGCCAGATGCTAGAGTGGAGACGCAAGGTAGGACACCCCCTAACCAGATGGACTGACGACCTGAAAAAGGTGGCTGGGACAGACTGGATGCGGAAGGCGGAGGATCGAGTGTTTTGGCGCATATTGGGAAAGGCCTATGTCCAATAGTAGACTACGGTAAGCTAATTGATTGATTGACTGATTGATTTGCTATAAAGCAATGAAAAAGGGAGCGAAAGTCGTTGGATCAGGATCAATGTCGCACATTAGGCGACGCCTGAGTCCAGCTGTGGACTGCAATAAGAAAATTGATTGATTGATCAAAATCGAAAATAAATTTCACTCAGGGATGCATTTTAAGAATAAACCATTGGGTAAGCTATGTAGTACCTGTAAAGAATCCAATTCGTCCACAACACAAAACTGCGTACTGAATTAACAATTTTTCCAAAGTCCCACATACTACAAGTTTCGCACTGAACACAATATAATAAACTCTCTGTTATAGCACAAAATATACACCATTTTATTTATTTCTGTAAAGGATGTGAGCAGGATAGTGTTGTTAAACAATATTAAATATCAAGTTGTTATCACAAGTATCAGATATCCAAATTTGTATCGTTAAACATAAATATTTTTACAAACTAGTGACGATTTTGTCAACAATATATTTTAAGCGATACCCTGTCTGATAGAAGACCTTTTTATCATCTTCTATATTCTATCTAGATATCTGTCTATCATATATACATAAACTCACGCCTGTATTCCCCGAAGGGGTAGGCAGAGGTGCTAGCACCCACATTTCGCCAGTTTATGTTTTTAGGTCCCAATGTAATAGGTAGCGAGCCTATTGGCATTAACCGGGCACTTATAAACCTGCGATAAATAGACACATAACTTCGAAAAGCATCGAAAAGTCATTGGTGTGTGCCATGGTAAACCTGGGATCAAACCCGAGACCTCGTCTCAGCAGTCCATTACCCATACCACTAGGCTATATCATCTGTCTATCATTAGGGATAATCTGCACCTAATTTCACTTAACTAACTGCTTTTCATTAGAAATACGATGAACCGTATTTCAGCGCTTTTCCAGTTCTACCATTAAAATATTCATCCCTCTTGGGACTGAAAGATTATATAGGAAGAATATCACTTTTGCAGTCACTTCAATTAGACTCGGTAGGTGTCACTGCCAAACCTGGGCCTCTATTCTGCTAAAGCCAAAACACAGTGGTGGCACCGCCACTGCAAAAAACGTCATTAAATAATGGACTTTAAAGCGATGTAGTTAAGTTCAAAATTAAATAAATTTTTGCAGAGTAATTGAAAAACTGTAATGAGACTGTTTTCATTTCATTTTGAACTTTAGTTGCATAGAAATAAAGTTTAAAATTTAATATCATTTTTTGCTGTGAAAGCGGTACCACAGTGGTTTAGCTTCAATAGAATCGAGGGCCAGGAAGCTAGTATCTATACCATGATATGATTTTATGATGATGATGACTGTATATGATGATATTATGATACCAAACCAATGATAACATTAACGAGTACACACAAACTTAATTAAAGTACGGACGTAACCATCTGCCATCGTCATATTATTTTATTTTTTGTCTCGCTTGCTCTCATAGTTGTTAAGGAGGCTTTCCACGGTAGGTACTTGAGTTTACAACAATTAGCACGCACGGTAGACGTCCAGGCACAACCACGCACAGAAAATCAAATGTAAACTCCCTGCCAGCTTACGTGTTTCCTTCTTCCTATAGTCCTGGGTCCTTTAAGCGGGGAGTGAAAAGACATCTGATGAGGCCGTCAAGCTGAGTGCCACCACTGTTAACATTGTACATGTTTACGATGGTGACCCTCTTTCCAAGACTTTGCCTTTAACTTACCATCAGGCGAGGTGAAGTCATATAAAAAAAAGCTTCGTAGCCCCGGATCCGACGCACCCATGGATGTACGAATCATATTCTGTCTTCTGTGAACGTATTACTGGGGACGTGTCTGAGCTTACAGATAATACTCTTTTAATCTACAATGCGTCGTGCATTCCTATCCAGAACCGTCCTCATAATTACACACCATGTAAAACCACCTTTAGAAAGCATCACAATGACGTCATTATGACGTCAGACGACTTAGATGCGAACGACCGTACTGTTATGTAGTTTTATAGAAAAGCTTCATGTTTACCTTCTGAGAGGCTGGTCATCCACTTGGTAGTCAGGACTCCATCCATCCATGAACACGGGCTGGTACGGAGGGATGGGCGTTTTCCATTGCTCCCTGAGACACAATAACAAGGTTCATTTAAGTGAATGTAATTCGCATATTATATCCAAAGGCACAGAAGTATGTTTCTGCAGTAGAAAGTCAATACGGGTTGCGTTCAAAGTTTGCACTTCGGAGACCGGGTTCCGTAAGTGTACATTTGGCTTGTACGGAAGCGACTGCCATCTAACTTCTAAGGGCCGGCGCCCGTTGTCGGCAACGGCAAGCTTCTGGATTTTTTGGTTAAGCATAAATAGATCTTATAGCTATCATCATTAAATGGATATTTCAATGACGATCGTCGACTACCGTTGGCATCGATCGGCATTTGCAGCGGTATGGTTAACAATTAAGGTTCAATCTTATATCTATAACAATACGATCTATTGTTATTCGACAAATACAAATCCTGAAGCTCGCCGATGCCGATAATGGGCGCTGGGCCCTAAGGCTCCTAAAGTATTAACCGTCAATAATGAGTACAGTCAGCATAACATCGATATCACTAGCAAAGTACTCAAAATGATCTTAATTGTAATGATGTTTATATAGCAAACTATTTTATTGATTTAAATTTAAATTGTATGATCGTCTGAATATCAGAAATATCAGAACAATTAGTCAACTGGAAGGAGGAATATTAAGTTACCTATTAAGTTCATTTTGAATACTTTGTTTATCATGATTGATCTGATGATGATTGTATGTCAATGTACCAACTTATAGGATCTTGCTAGATCTTGGCGAGGTCTTACTAAATTAGTTAATCTCCCACATATCTGGTACTAGCTGACCCGGCGAACATCGTACCGACAATTATATAACACCTGCGTGGCGTCCGATCCCGTTCCCGTTGCACCCTCTTATACCATGATATAGTTATCTAAACAGCAACAGAAATAACCACACTGTCGCCTGCGTATATGCCGATGCCTACTGAATTTGTTGATATTAATTATCACTGCTCCGTTCCCTTGAGTAGTAGCGTGATGATATGTAGCTTATATGTTATTCTGATGTAGCTATATTATTGTCAAGTTTCATGAAAATCCATTCAGTAGTTTTTACGTGAAAGAGTAACAAACGTCCATGCATACATACATCCATCCATACTCACAAACTATCGCGTTTATAACATTAGTAGGATTTATTTACGCTGGTCATAATACCGTTGCTGTCGTCATAAATAGGGGAAATCGACAGAGTGCTGGTCACACTGTAATCCCTTACAACACCTAAAAGCAGCTTTAATATCGGATTAGCATATTTGTGACGGACTCTGATAAATTGTTAGATATGATTATATAGATATCGATATAGGGTTAATAGCTCTTTGGTGCGATGTGTTATAAAATAACGAAACGATATATATAGAAACACGTAGTGGGAGCTGATACAGTGGCAGTAGGTACAGTGAGCGTCAGAAATATCTTGACTGCAAAGTCTCAAAATGATTCGAAATCCATCGGGAAAAAGAAGCTCTCAAGTGGGACTTGAACCCACAACCTTTCCCTTACAGGAGGAATGCTCTTCTAACTAAGCTATTGAGCCACACCTGAATCACTTCAAATTTCCCTTCTCTTTATATCCGTCTTTAAGGGCGACGGTGGAGCCATCTACCAGCTTTCTTACGAACTGTTGGAACCAATGAGCATTCCCCCTGTAAGGGAAAGGTCGTGGGTTCAAGTCCCACTTGAGCGCTTCTTTTTCGTGATGAATTTCGAACTTAAAAAGTTAGCATAATAAATGCTTACAATTTCATCTCAAAATGAACTTAAAATTAAGGTATTAAGAGCAAATTAAACTGTTTTATAGATTAAAATAGTATTATTGTCCGAACCAAGGGTGTGTACTAAAGATCAGAACAATCGGTCAACAGGAACGGAGGAAAGCCAAGGAACTGAGATCATTATGAGCAGTTTATTCATAAAGATTCAGCTAATGTTGACTATTTACTATAGATGCATTGTCTACACTCTAAAATGGCAAAAAAAATGTTTGATAACTGTCCAGGCCCTCGATTCTACTAAAGCTAAACTATTGTCAAACCACAGAGATTGCAAAAAGCGGCATAAAAGTTTAGACTTCATTTCTATACATTAAGGTCCAAAATTAAATGACAAAAGTTTCATTACACTCTTTTATTCACTCTGCTAACAGTTATTTAATATTGAACTTTAAATGCATCGCTTTAAAGTCTATAATGTATTGCCGCTTTTTCCAATCTCAGTGGCTTGACAATAGTTTTGCTTTAGTAGAATCGAGGCCCTGATTTCACGCACCAGTCGGAGACGTAACAGTGTTCAGTGCAAATATTCACTTGCATGAATACCTATGTCTATTTGCTTTTCTGGGTGTTTCTGTGTACCTATACAAGCTCCGTATTAAAATTCCGAAGTTCAAATAACCACGAACAAGATACCGTAGTTTGAAATACTGAATGTACGAAATACCGAAGTTCATAATCCCATCGAATTGTAGGTGCCCTATCTATGTGGTGTGGATATTTGAAAGAATGTCAATCTTTATTTGGAATAAAAAAATCGGAGGAACTCTTGCATCCCGGGAGGTTAAACAATTTATCCCGAGCAATTTGGGAGGATTGGGAACCATAGCCAGTACCGTCTATAAGGTCTCATGTGAATATAAGGTGTGGCAGAAAATCTCGAAAGAAAGTGACGCCTAGATAGGCAGCACGAGTCGGCTTTTTTATTTCAATGAAAACTAATAGTGTAATCATAAAATCTTATCCATAGATAGCTAATAACTGATAAGGCCATTGATATAATTTGCATAAGATTTGATCTAATAGCTGTAGATGTGTGTCATATCAGTCAGAATCATCTCTGCCACTGTTATTTTTTATCAAGGATGACTCTAATGTTTAATAACAGGTTTCTTCTATACTGATTTCAAAGTAAGTACTATTTGTACAAATAAAAATGAAACCCCACAAATTTATTGTACGCGCATAACTTCCAAATGACTGCAAAAAATTGGAGATTCCTTTTTTACTGTGTCCATAATTGCCAGGAAAAGGTTTGTATAAGAGAAAAAGAATCCAAAAAACAGAAGGTGTTGGGGGAATGGGATCTGAATTCTAAGGGGGTGAGGTCACGAGCAAGGCAAAAACTATGGCGGTATGTCGTCGGCTTACAAATACCAAAGTTCAGATAACCGCCATTTATTGAAGACTAGCTACTTAATTATATTGATCCCGTAACTTAGAACAAGCAAAATTAAAAGACCACCCCGTGACCCTGGTTGCTTAATATCAATTTAAACATCGGGTAAAGTATAAATACAAAAATATCAAGTTATTAATCGCGATATAATCCGATCAAAGCAGTTTTATTGCAATTTGAAATCCAAGCGATAATGTCGCACTGTAATGAGTGCAAAGCATTTTATAATGGAGCTATACTTGTACTCATCTATTAAGTTCAGTAGGCTTCGAGCACGATCGAGGACATATCTCCTCACTTAACATTTACGGGTGTACTACAACGGACTCCCACCAAGAACTTCAGGACCAAAATCAACGTCATTTGCAAGCTTACACTAGATGAGGCTTCTAACACTGACTTTTTTTGGGCAGATGGTAGTATTTTACGTAAATTCCGAAACAATACGAAAAATTTAGTAAACTTACCTCGGTATAAGCCAAGCATCTCCAAGTGAATGCCATAGCTCAGTCTCCTTGCTAGTGACGCAATTAGCCAGCAAGTTAAGCGCATCTCTCGTCAGCAGTGGCTGTACAACCCTCGACGGTAGTCTCCCGTCTGCGGCATCTTGAGCTGCATCCACGATCAGTGCCAGGGGTGTGAACAAGAAATGCACCAGTTCTGGAGCGTTAGGGTCATGGATATGAGCTCGTAGTCTTGCTAACAAGTTGAATGATAGCTTGAACTTTTGAAGTACGTCTACGAAATCACGTTCTGGAGGAGGTCGAGTTCTCATTGCCAGCATACCCTCACCAGCTCCCGCAGCGCGTTTGCTCCCTCCTCGGGACCTTCGCCGTCTTTCTAGCTCCCTTGAAGCAGCTGCTGCATGCTGAAGCCTCGCGATAAACTTCTCGATATCATCGAAACAGCGGTTCAATATCGCTATGTCCTGTTCGTAAAGTCTTTCTGAACCTGTGGATGACGCATCGTCGCGGTCACCTCCAGAACCGCTGCGCTCGTTCCGATCATTCCGCCCAAGCTGGACAGCCATTTGCTGGAAACAGAAAAAGACAACATGAGTTTCTTGTTGCTGCTTCAATCTCAATAACCCTGGGCCACTTACTTGCATAACAGCCTCCCATTGCTGCTTCGTGTAAGTGTGGTATAGCCGTGACATGTCGCTGGTACCGCTCGAAGCGGAGTGATATAAAAATTGGCTGCGAAATGAGCCGGCTTATCTAGAGATAAGGGTTAATCTATGGTCAAACCGTTTACGTTCATATATTATGTCGCCGGGTATCTGCTTACCTACCTATTGTACGTGATACTAATATCGGTATCGGAGATTAACATTTCAATAAAACACCAAATAAAGGTTGCTAGATCTCGTCCTAAAAGGTAAATATTGACGAAGTCATCGTGAATCATAGTGTCTGTCTGATTGCTAAATGATATAAATCTTTGAAAATGCTTATTTATCAAATTAAATATCGGCACTTTTCAAAATTTGGTCGTTTGCTTCATTAGGAGTTTGATAATAAAGTCGGAAGCCGGCGCCGGATCCTATTTGTTACCTTTATACGTTTACACCTACAATCATATTATACTCATACCAGTTTATTCCCTAAGGGCCAAACATACACATACAGGAAGGAAAGTACTCTAAAGACTGGAGATAGCGAATTTTACTTATAGGAAACATGAATAAGATAGGAAAAGATTTAAACGGTCCACACGAGAAGGAAACATTCAACTATTTTTAAATAGTGATAAAACTGCAGTCTTAGGTTTACAAAAAATCGCAGTAAGTAATCAAACCGACTAAAGTCCAAAAACATTAGATCAGGCGGCAGTTGTTTTTATTGCAACTCCTATTAATTAAGCTATCGAAGAAGGTGATAGTACCACATCTTCATCTGAATGAAATTTTTAAGCATTTATTATGCTAACTTTTAATTCGAAATACATTAGAAAAAATTAAGTGCTCAAGTGGGACTTGGACCCATGACCTTTCCCTTAAAGTGGGAATGCTTTTCCAACTGAGTTATTGAGCCACACCGGCCACACGTGAATCACTTCAAAGTTCCTTTCTCTTTATATCCGTCTTTAAGGGCGACGGTGGAGCCATCTACCAACTTTCTTACGAACTGATGGAACTTTATCATTAGGACTAACAGTGCATTGTGGCGTAAACAGTAATAATATATGAAAAAATAACTTATATAACAGCCCAGATTATAAAATATCTATAGCTTGGAATGTGTTCCATACAACAATTAATCACAAAATAATAAAACGAAGATTAGATACCAATGTCATATACGAAAAAACTTGTTTTGACACATCGTACGTCCTTCGGTCAGTAGATAATATGTACTCTGTGGTGTCACCATGCCATAAAACACAATGTGACGGAATTATTACGTAACAAAGGTATATTTATGAATAATCTTGTATTTGATTTCTACTGTCGGAAGCTTAAGCCAAAACCACTCATTGAAATAGACCACTTTGTAAAGGATTTTTTGCTATTATTTTTATATTTAATCAGATATTTTGGATACCTTTCAGCAGTAATGGCTTTAGCATTAATTTTCAGCTAGTATGTAGTCAAGTCAAACAATCTGGCAACTCCCAAGCCTGTGTCTTAAAAATGATTAGAAATCGTCACACTGATTATCATAATTGATTGCTCATTTATCTTTGAAACCCAACATTATCGTGATCCATAACATACAATCAACGCCATCTATCGAGTTATACAGCAATTAATGCATTTTTAAAACGTAGATTAGTTCATCTTATAGTAGATGTCGCTAATAATAACTAGAAGTAATAAATACAGTAGCCTCAGCCAGGAGTTGCAAAACAAGTAAAATGGGTGTAATTTTAAAAATTACAATATTTTTTGAGGAAGCAACGTTTACCATTGACGTAACAACAACAATATTCATATCAGACCTACCTATATGATATCTCTATCTTTATAATTATTGCGATCGAAATATTTTTGCATATTTGTACTTCAATAATTATATATTACTGATATTGAATATGCATAATAAAATTGTAGGTACGATAATACATAATGATTCATTCATTACTGATGTCAAAACCGACGTCATAAAAATGATTTAAATTATTGTTTTATTATATCGTAGTTCTTAAGGTTTCCACTAGATGGTGGTTGATGTCTGTGGTGGAAAATCAAATGACTCTGGGATTACCCCTTAACCCAACAGTGTGCTGCATTTCGTAAAGTTCATTATTTCATCGCAAACGCTATTTTGTATGTACTTTTAAAGTAATTTGTTCAATATTAGTTCTAATTTTATTTCTATTAGTAGTTTAATATTAGTAACGTAACTGCGAGTGTATATACGAGTACTTGTACTTAAATTTTCATATGATCTTCTCAAGACACATAGAAAATGGAGGAAGCTGTAATCGAAATGCCTATTCGACATTTACGGATAAGTTTAAAAATGTATTAGATGTCTGTATTTCAGTGTCGTCTGCATAGACGGCTACTATCACTCCAGCTATCTTTCTTAGATCCATCGTGAACATGATTGGTCTTATAAGACTGGACCTAGCATTGACCCTTGGGGCACACTTTTAAGAAGTTTGTTGAATCTTGAGTAAACGATTGTAATTTTATTGCAGACTAGCTGTCCCGGCAAACTTCGTTTCGCCTTAGAAATTAGAATCAATTAGCTGTATCAAATTATCCTAATTATTTTGAGAATGGAAAGCATTTCGGAGCTCCCGACACTAATAGGTCACCGGGGCCCATACTTACACCTACGGAGCCTATATACCTATGAGACCCATACAACCATATACCTCTACGCTCAAGTGCGTTCATACTACCATAAACCATCAATTTTTCGACCTAAATAAAAAAATAGCCACCATAAATATTTTCGCGGCCCAAGCAACTGGCATTTTGTTAATTCAGAAGAATGTCTACTAATCACCCTCTGACGATATTTGCACACATTATGTCAATTCTATATCAAACGTCAGATAAAATAGAAGAATATCATACAGCAGTATTAGAATAATAGGGCAACACATTTTTTTCCAATTCGTATTCCAAATTCAAAATTTAGACATGGCGTATGTCGGATCAGCTATTTTATATGGTGGTTATGTATCCTTAAATTTTCTAATTTTCCGAGCAATTTTCTTCATTTTTTCTTTCATAAGAACCTTCTCCTAACAATAACGAACACAACAAAAAAAGAAATAGCGAAATCGGTTCAGCCGTTCAGGCGTGATGTCGTGTCGTGACCAAGGGAAATAGGGGTTCAATAATTTAAAATTCAAAATAGAGAATACTGATAAACTTTATTAGGTTAAAGGTTTTAATAACTTAGTATATAAGCGCTTTATACCACACTTCGTCGAAAGCTTATTAAAAAATTAAGAATAAAGATTTTAGGTCCGCTTTATAGTCAAGACAAAGATTTTTATTCAATAAAGAACAACATGGTTGTCTTCTTAATGACGTCAAGAAGTCATTCTTCTTAAGTTACGTTTACTAATATTGATTTTTTTTACTACCTCTTTCAAGGAGATATTACAGTATCATGATCATTATTATCAACTACGTCTCAATACAGTCCAAATTGTGTTCTAAAGTTGGGTCACGCCTCGCCAGAAATAATACCCTAGTATCAAAGTTTGGGTTAAGTCGAATTAATTTTTGGCGTAAATCTCACAAATACCATTAAATTACCCTATGTGCAGAATAGAATATTGTCGGACGAACAACTCAACATCCTAATCATCACCAATAATCTTCATTCAAGTAGAAAATATGAATATATTAGATTATTCTGAGATCGAAAACAAAATATTCCTATTTCGTTGTTGATCTCAGAATTATATCTCAAAAATTATCTTTATCTCAACGACATTGGGTAGAATATTGAACGCATCATTACATGCATTCTTTAAAGTTTTATCTCACCTACACTTCCTCTGACTCAGTCTACAACTTCAATGAAATATCTTAATCTTCTGCCTACATAACCTATTCATGTGAATCATGTCCACTTAAATATTTTTACTGATAGTTTTTTGCTGTTAAAAACACCAGCTTTGAAAATGCCAGATAATGGTGTATAAACTGAAATTTCTATAATGAAGCATCGCGATCGAAAATCAAGACCTGGGTTCGGCTAATTGTCAACCAATGGCATGCCATAGTTACTGCAAAATATTCCAACTAATTTTTGACTACTGTATCCAGCATACAGTCTAAAATACAATAATGGTATCTTGTATAGTGAATGCAAATTGTAATAAACTCTTTTTCATTTGATTTTGGACTTTAATTCTATATTCATAACGTCTACAATTGATAGGCCTATTTTGTCAGTGGAATATAATCTGGCAGAATTAGCGTCTAGAATTGTCAATAAAATATTTCTAATAAAGGTACTAAGCGGCTTCACACTAATCAGTATGTAGCCATTTATTCAGTAAAAAATATATCCATATTTACTACTAACCTGTCTCCGTGGTCTTTCAGTCTCATTTTCCCGTTCTCTTTCTCGTTCCCGTTCGATGATGAAGTCTCTTCCACCTTCACCAGCACCGCCTTCCCTTACACCCCTGCACACACAAAACACTCATTATTATTCACTAATAAAATATTTTGATCCAAAATCAGCTTACGTTCTTCACTGGCTTTTATATTATCAGTGTTATTAGTTTACATTAAGGTGTTTGTTTCATTAAATATGACAAGAGAAAGAGTAAATTCTTCACAGGCTACAGTAAAATCACAGGCTACTTCTTCAACTATAGCTAGTCCACTATGACACTAGAACAGATCACTGAAATATGATGTCGCTTCTACAGAAACAATAGCAGAAATGCTAAAACTGGTAAATCTTTGATATGTTGTTGCTCCCCTGCGTGGAAAACTAATGCCGTGCACGCAATTCCAGGGACAATAAAAGTAGCCTTTGTGTTATTCCGAACTGAGTTATAGTCATATCTGTTTAATTGTTTCAGCATGACGAAAACAAACACCTTCACAAACTTTCACATTTATATTATATTACTACGATTGACCTCACCAGGACCGTGAGGGGGCCGGCAAATAAAACTTCTGATTGATATAAAACATTGAGCGAGACTGCGCCCACAGCTCGAGAGACCCACTTCAGATAGTTGAGAAAACCTTCCCAGATAAGATTATCCAAAGATATTGGGTGTGTTTAAGATAAATTCTTTACTCAATTTCAAATAAAATTTAGGTTGTGTTTGTTTTTAATAAAGTGCATTCTCGAGAAGTCATGATGACTATGATGGAAAACTTTGACAATTACAGATGCATATAGCAAACAATTGATGGCAGTATTTTAGACAAAATTATTTAGCAGCATCTGAATAAGTTTAGTGGATAGTGGACTGCAACTATAAATATGGTCTAACGCAACGTTTGTTTTATCTGATTTGTAGATATTACAGTGAGAAATGGTAATAAGATGGGCAGATCTACCCGTCTCTGAATTCTTGTAAAGACAGATTGATAGTTTGACATGGGGCCTGTACAATCTGTTCTCAGACAAGTCGAGATTCAGGCTGAGTGTCATTCTAGAATACGGGGCTGAGTGCGGAAGAAAACTGCTATAAGAATAATGACTCCAGACTGCGCGAATTTTGCGTGTTCAACAAAACTGAGGATATTGGACGTGGACGTGGAGGATTTGGGCATACTGCCTCTTCCAGAAATAGACTAGATACTGAAGACACGGTAATCGTTGACCAGTTTTTTTTTTTTTTTTTTTTTTTTAAAGAATATTAGAACCGTAGTTACTAATATTCCCTCTAACCCCTCCAGCTAAGCTAAATTGCTTGTGTTAGGAGTGGGTTCACGTCGGTAGTGTAATGGCCAGGATCGAACCCGGGACCTCTCGATCATAAGGTCGACTCCTAAACCACTAAGCTACCGACGCTAAATAAGACATGGAAAAGTCTTAAATTCTCAACAATAAACTACAATATCTTTTTATACTTACTTGAGTCCATTAAGTTCCTCGACCAGAGCCTGCGCACTGACATCATGACACTGGAAAATGTGAAGTTCCCGTCTTGGTGCAGCCTCGTGGTGGCCAGCTCCGGACACGCGCCCCGTGGTTCCTCCCCCACTGGGGGCGTCGGTGGGAGCCCCAACGACGAAGGCTAACACATTGTTGTACAGTTCCGCTGGCTCTGGTGATGTGAATGCTGTTGGGGAATGAACCCAGGATGCTGGGAACCGCTCCATGACTGACTGTAACCAAGGAATAAAGGATGTTGTAGAAGCAGGGCTTCATTGGTTATCTCATGGTTTTTATTTTTCTTTGGTAATATATTTTTTAAGAATATTTTATTGAAACTGAAAATAAAATTATTACCCCTATGCTGACGCTTGCTTTTCAGTGAGTTTACGTCAGTCCAGATGAGGTTTGAACCTGCGATCTTTTGCTCAAAAATTTATGAAAATAGACATAGGAAAGAATCCAGGGATACTTACTCCTGTCTCATAGTCCATGACCAGAACCCACTGGCCTTCTAGACATAACTGCATCTTTTGGCTCCATATTCCTGGGAAAAACAAAACAGTTGTTAAACTTTTTTGGGTGTATTTGGGGTCCACCAAGATCTTGTGTATACACTGTTACGTATTATCTGCTAATGACCGATGAGCCTTTTTTGATGAGCCTCTGAGTAGGGTTTCATCTCGGAGGTTAGGCGATATTCACTACCATAAAAGCGGAAACTAACCCATAAAAGGCATAAGAAGCATAATACCAGATCTTGGGTTCCAAATTGCAAGCTTTAGATTCGACGGGGATTCTGGTTCAGATGAAGAAGACATATATAAAACTGACGATGCTCATCATCGTTCTCTCGGCTGTTCAGTCTATCATGCGACTGAACGTCTATATTTTAGCAACTGCCATCTGATCTCGAAGACCAATTTCCGATCATCATCATCATCCACATAAAGACGTTAGTTCTTATTGCATCTGAGGCCACGGTGCCCTCGGAGCTCAGGGTCCACCTCCCGGCTCTTCCTCCTCCACTTCGCACGATCTTGGGCGTCCAAGGTACTGACCGTTTGCATGCATGTCACCCTCCAGGACGCTTTTTTTTTATCTTGCGATAAATCCCCACGGATACCACCCACACGGAGCCGGTGTCGGACTCGAACCGACTAAAACGCACGCCGTCTTGGGTCCTTGGTTGCCGGAGGTGAGATTGCCAAAAGCATATCTCTCGCACCCTGGCAGACCCAGGACCATCTATTTCGAGATGGCCCCCTTCGGGTTGTGGGGACCACAGTGTCCCCCTCTAGCCCCGGTTACGGGGAGGCGCATTTTGCGCCGCCGCCGTGGGCCAGGACGCTAAGCCAGCACTTCTTGGGTCTACCCCTTCTACCTGGACCCGGACATCGAAGTTAAAAAATTACTGGCGATACTAACCGTTGGTTTTCTCTAGCTGAAGTAAACGTCGCATCCCATCGGCAGGATACACTATCCCCGTCTCTCTCGTCACCGTGAAGGTAGCCAGATGCTCCAGCACATACACGGAGCGCTCGCCGGTGCTGCCCGTGTCCCCCCCGCCCCGCAAGCCGGCCAGCTCGTCGAACTCATCGAGCGTGCGCTGCGTGTCACCGCGCGAGCGCGCCGTACCGCGTGACCCCATGCCGTCACTCAGACTATCACGCGACTTGAGATGAGACCATGTCGCCTGGAAACTGGACTCTGCAATAACGCTTCTTCAACACCTGTGGACAATAAAGGGCAAATGTAAATAAGGTGGAAAGCTTTTCACTGCTGTGGTGGATGCTTGGAATCAGAGAAATATTCTCACACGGTCTCGGGCATTTTCTGACGGATCAGGTACGCCCGAACATGGGCTTCCCACGTATCTTCAAGGACGTGCGAGCGTTTTTCGTAACTTTATTTCAAACCTCCTAAAGTTGAATTTCGAGTGCCTTTATAAAATCCTCTCCGCTGAGCTCCTTCATGTCTGTGCTGATCCTTGTAGTAGGATTACGTAAGGAATTGCCATCCCGCACCCTGCATGTCGGTAACACCGCGGATGAAATGCAGGAGAGGTACCTTCGTTGGTGCGGCCATGATATACGGTGATTGCCAGGTAACGTGGGTAAGAAATGTCTCATAATGATGCCATCATTTTCGAAATAAAAAGTGCGGTATTTATGTTTTTCTGGGTTAAAGAAACAAATAATCAGCCTTAGTACATTAGACAGTACCATTGATGATAACGTGGCAATTTATACTTGCAGTGGTACCATTAGCTGCATCGATGGTACCATAAGTTATGATATGGTCTAAAATAAAGTACGTTTGGAAGGAACCTATTTACTTAAGACTTGAAGACTCCTAGGTTATAAATATAACCTTCGAGGAACGCATAATAAAATACATTGTGAAGTCAATTCGCGCATATAAGTGAAATATCTACCTGTCTTAAGTCATAAATAAGTGGTCGCGTAGGCACTTTAGGTGATTCACCTCATCTGACTTGCCAACGTTCCTCTACAAAACACGTAACAAAGGGGGATCGTACAATGTTAAAAGGTATGATGGAGTCGGCATTCACTGCAGAAATCCGACCTATAGTCAATATACTAAGTTCATAGACCGTGCCTAATGGAGTCTAAAGTTACAAAACACCACGCAGTCCCTAGTCTCCAGTACTTTGTTAAGCCGGGTACAGACGATTCTAACGTAATGTAATCTATTGTATGATAAAAAAATAATCCTATGTGGGAATGACACCACAAACATTTAACGTCAGACGATTAGACGACGCTTTTGAACAAGATTCGTGTTTAGTTCATGGACACTCATTATCCTCCTTAAGGTAGTCCCGGTTACATCCAAGACATTTCCCTCACAGTCCGAGGTCCATTTTTGCCAATCAAACTGTGACGCGTTTGAACTACAACATTTTTATTTATCTGACCTCCACAACCCATTGGCGATTTCGAAATATTGCAGTTACACTAGTCGTAACGGCTGCTGTAGAAGTACGTGCTTTTTGAAACACTTTGTAGATTGTACACACTGTTGAAGTTTTTCACTGTTGTAGTAACGACGGTAATGACTATCTTATATGTTTGTATGACAACCGGAATCGAGGGTTTAACTTGTTGTGTTCCAAGTTCCAAGATGAGGAGCTGGCGATACATGAAACCAAATTTTACAGAAGTAAAAAACTGACGCTCGAATTTACAGTGGGATTTTGGGCTTTTGTTTTTTATCCATACCTATGTAGTTTTTGACTTGATTTTACATTTTTTATTAAAACCTTAGCGCTATCTATATTACAATGGAAAATATTTAAATTTGAAAAATTTAATTATGCCGATTTCTTGCAACAGGTGCAGTTATTACGTTTTGATTGCCATTAATGCAATATAACGTTGAAGTTATATTACACGTAATGTTACATTACACGATACACCTGTGTAGACCCAGCTTTACCCATACAACTCTCTATACGTAGTTTTGTTTGATCAACAAACATTCATATGTTGTACTCGCGCGTCCGGTAGGCTCGTACCTATGGCGGCCGCGTGAGTGCGCACTCTCACTCGGAGAAATCGTCCCCTGGGCCGGTCAGTGGACGTGCCCACTTTAATAATGACGCCGATAGCCCTAGAATCTTACTAGTATCATGCGAAAGTTGGGATGGATGTTTGTTAATCTATCACGCGAGAATGGGTGAAAGGATCTGGATGAAATTTGGTACAGAGATGGATTTCTAATCTGTAACAGCATAAAGAATTTATTAAATGTTATTTTTAAGCTATCGCGGTGTAAACTCATTGTTATTTTATGCAAGTTCGGGAATTCACGCGATAAAAAGTCGGCAAAAAGTAAGTGGAAGTTTTTATCGCGTGAAGTCCCGAACTTGCCGGGGGCGAGTTGGGGACACCGTTGTCCCCCCTCCTGAGGAGGGCCAGACCGTAAGGGATGGCCCTGGGTCAGCCGGGGTGCGAGGGATATGTCTATGACAACCTCACCTCCGGCCTAGCACCAAGACCCACAGTCGGCGTGCGGTTTTAGTCGGTTCGAGTCCGACATAACCTCCCCTTCCGGCTCCGGCAGGGGGGGTATCCGAGGGGATTTACGCACGAAAAAAATAAAATAAAAAAAAAGTCCCGAACTTGCATAAAATAACAATGAATTTATTAAAGTTCCTATAGGTCTGCACGGACGTGTCCAGAATGTAAATAAATAAATATACCACAACATTCTTTTTTATATCTTGTGTTATGGAATCTAGAATGCGGATAAACATACTCAGATACTTTTTTGTAAATATTATACATAGAAACACCCAGACCAATGCAAATAGCCATATTCATGCATACAAATATTTGCACTGAGTGGGGATCGAACCCGCGCCTCCTGCGTAGTGGCCGCGTTCACTACCGCCACGCCGCAGAGACCACACGAATGAAGTTACGGTTATTGTCTTGTTTCGCTTGTTGTGTAGGTTCGAAGAGAAGCAGTTGGCATAAAAAAATTCTGCCTACCCCAGAGCGAAATGGGCGTGTGTATATGTCTTATGTATGTTTAAGAGCTAAAACGATCGTTAAATAAAATTATGCAGCTATCTTTGTCGTAGACTGTACCGTTCTAAAAGCAATTAATTCATCATATTATTCATGTACAGTCAGCATCAGAGTGATCTTGACGAACAAAGTACTCAAAATGATCTTAATTCTATGCTTCTCGGACATTATCATAATTTAAATCAATAAAACAGTTTGATTTACTCTTAATACCTTATTTTAAAAATCATTCTGACGCTAACTGTACCTATCCATCCACACTATCAATCAAACATTCACGCATTCGTTCCATTCATTCATTCATACAGTCACTCATTCATTCATTGTCTACATTTAGCCAACAAAGCGAGTAGATAAAAGTCGCAACCACGTTATCTTAACACCTAGGCACTATGCGGACGTCCAATGTTATCAGTGATGTTGATAAGCTGTTATCAATCAGGACCGCGTTTCAAAATATTTGTTTAATCACCTCAACTGAACTGAGTCTACAAGGCCCTACTGCTATCCTGGATCTGCCGGGATGCGAGAGGTATACTTTCGGCAATCTCACCTCCGGCAACCAAAGACCCATGACGGCGTGCGTTTTGGTCGGTTCGAGTCCGACATAACCTCCTCCACCCGCTCCGTGGGGATTTTTCGCACGCATTGTCAAAAAAAAATGAGGAATATTATGGGATTGACACACGTAGTTTGACGTTTATCAAATACGTTGAAGACTGTAGACCACCTCCCCCTCTCGACAAGGCAGGGATCCAGTCCAGAACCTCTGCGCGATGGAGCGCATCCTGAACAACGGAGATGGCATCGAATAGGCAGAGGGAGAGATTCATTGCCGCCATAGCAAATAGTAGATTTTACACATGTCATTACCAGAAGGTGCGCCATGCATACTAATACTTTTTATAATTGTCGACATTCATTATGGAGAAATTCAGAAGGTCTTGAAAAGACCCCATGAAGGAAAATCTCGCTTTGAATGATTATAGCACCGAGAAAAATTAAATGCTTAAGTGGGACTTGAACCTTTCCCTTACAGGGGGAATGCCAACTGAGCTATTGAGCCACACCTGAATCACTTAAAATTTCCCTACTCTTTATATCCTTCTTTAAGGGCGACGGTGGAGCCATCTACCAACTTTCTTACGAACTGTTGGAACCAATGAATGATTTTTCAACCTTTTTTAAACATTGATTTTAGCATTTATTATGCTAACTTTAAAATTCGAAGACATCGGGAAAAATGAAATGCTCAAGTGGGACTTGAACCCACGACCATTCCCTTACAAGTCCCACTTGAGCATTTCATTTTTCCCGATGTACTCGAAAATTTCGATGTTCAGCCGCTTCGCTTCCCTGGAAAAGCGGACTTCAGACTCTGAAGTGAAGATGATTATGGCAATCGGAGAAAGGCATGAGTATTTGTATGTGTGTATGTGTGTGTCTCTTACATACAAAAGCCCGTTGCCCTTAATAGATAGTGCTATTGTTTAATCTGTAGATAACGCGAAGTACTCTCCAGATTACTGGGCCCGTTTTTGAACATTGTTTAACTATTCTGTATAATAGTCGTGAGCAAAAGTCTTCACATCGTGGGTATAATTTATAATGGTTTACGAAACAGAACGTAGGTAATTTATCCATACTAATCCATACTAATATTATAAATGCGAAAGTAACTCTGTCTATATGTTACGCATACGCTTTCATGCCTAAGCCGCTGAATCGATTTTGATGAAATTTGGTAATTATAAGGGTAGATTAGACCTTCAGAAAAGACATGGGCTATGTTTGGTCGCGATAATCGAAATTCACGCGGGTGGAGCCGTGGGCAAAAGCTAGTATGTATATAAACGCGAAAGTAACTCTGTCTGTCTGTATGTTACGCTTTCCCGCCTAAACCACTGAGTCGATTTTGATGAAAATTGGTATAGGGGTAGATTAGACCTTCAGAAAGGACATGGGCTATGTTTGATTGCGATAACTGACATCCACACGAGCAGAGCCGCGGGCAAACGCTAGTTAGTATATAAATTATGGTGTTCGTAAGTGTGTGAACACATTATGTTATCTTAAAAAAATATAATAAATTGTTAGAAAAAAATAACGCTATAGAAATGCAAATATATGAAAACTCTTACACAAAGGTATTAAATAAGTATAAAAATTATCTCGAACCGTTGACAGTCGCAGTATTAGAATCTCGTTCTGGATATTGACTTTTTATAATTTAAATACTTAATACTACATCATACATCGTATCTACTTACAATCTTTTCAATAACAAAATTATGTATACAGTGAGTTTTGTTGCTGATTGTATTAGTTAAACTTATCATACTGTGTAGTATCACTAATATGATATGTTCTTGTGTACATAGGACATGATTTACAATCAACAGCATGCATTTACAGGTAGGGGTAGAGGGACACCCCCTAGTCAGATGGACTGGACACCATTTAAAAAGTTGGCTGGGTGTAAATTATACACCTATATTTCAATTAATTCCATTTACTAAAACGTGAGAACCCAGCCTAGCTGAAACGATTTTCACTAGTGAAACGGTTCCATTTTTAACACGCTTTTATTAGCTTCACTTGTAACTAGATATGTATATAAAAAAATCTTGGAATCTTAATTTGACCCACTTCCCGGTCTTCGATTAGGATGAAATTTTGCACACGCTCTGAGTTCTGATGAAAATGGTGCTAATTCTGTTGTGTTTAAACTAACTAAAATACACTAAAAATCTCTGAAATTTATTATACACCCAGATTGCATAGTGTTTTCGTAGAAAAAGATTATTATAGTGTGTGGCCGATTCCGGTCAGCGCAGACAGATTTTGGCCGGACAGTACATGGCCGTGAGGCAAATGAATACTCAATTGGTCGGCCGGCCGACAATGCAAGGAATTTTCGACCTTATTGACATCATGACATAAATCGGAGTATTTTTTCATATATTCGTGATCTGCCGCATCTATTTATGCGAAATGATATGTAATTAAGAAAATGTTGTTAAGGTCGAAAATCGTTTTTCTGTTCTGAGTAGTCCTTGTAGTCGGTTCGAGTCCCACATAACCTATCGATTTTGCTATCGAAAATGTGTCCAAAATCTTTTCTTACGAAACGACTTTTGACAACACAGAATTGGCATCAATACATGACTAGCTAAGGAATGTCATTACAAATCCAATATGGCGACCTCCCCAAGATGGACAGGCTGTTTGAAATCCACCTCCATGATATGGGTATCAAATGAAAGGGTTTGCTGTCAGGAACACGAAAAAATAGTCACGTGACTTAAATCCAACATGGCAGACATCCAAGATGACGGATTGGCTATTTGAAATGGTACCTATTAAATTAAAGGGTTTGCTGAGTGGGATACGAAATATTGTAATTTTTGCTAAAAGCGTGTTTTTTAGTTTTTTAAACTATTATACATATATTATCCTTAGGGAACGATAGCCTAAGAACCCTAATCTCCTTGAAGTAGGTACGTGAGAAATTTCTTGATAAGTGCCTATCTATCGCTTCTATCTGGGCAGAAAGATAAACTGGGACATTGCAGTAAATTAAAATCAGCACCATAAACATGCTGCGATAATGTCAACACTTAACTGTGCTTTTTAGAAGCAAACAAATACCTTTACTAACCTTGTTTTAAGAGCATCATAAATAAGAGATGCAATTATATTATAATGTACACTTGCCCAAGAAACGAAATGTGGCTAAAGGTGCAAAATACTATGGAGTAAATTATTTTATAACTAGCTGACCCGGCGAGCTTCGTTCCGCCAATTTCTTTCCGCCCGCGTGGCGTCCGATACCGTTCCCACTACATTACTACTATATTAAGCATGTATTATACGTATAAATCTCCCTCTTGAATTACTCTATCTATTAAAAACGCATTGAAAGCCAGATGGACTTTTTTTTTTTTTTTTTTTTTTTAACCGTGGGGGAAAATCCTTCATGGATGTTATGCCGGACTCCTACCGACTAAAAACCCCCACGGTAACGCCCAGAAGCCTATGGATGGGAGCCCCGGGTAAGCCCTCGGAAGGATGTCCCAGGACTCCCATCAGACCTACGGCTACAATTGCGGCCTCGTCTCGGGGGTGGTTCGGGTGCTATCCCGCGTCTATGGGGGGGGTTTTCGGGTGTTACCCCGCTTCTTAGGGGGGAAGCCAGATGGACTAGCAACCTAAAAAGGTGGCTATGAGCCACATTGGGAGAGGCCTATGTCCAGGTGAGGTGAAGTCAAATTGACGTGTCCTTCACTACATAGTATAAAGCAAGTCGCTTTCCGAGTCCCTATTATGCTTATAGCTTCAAAACTGCGCTACAGATTTTGATGCGGTTTCTTTTAAAAGATAGAGTAATTCAAGAAGAAGGTTTATATATATATAATACATGCTTAATATAGTAGACGGTGCAGCGGGAACGGGTACGGATGCCACGCGAGCGGGGAAAAATTGGCAGTACGAAGTTCGCCTGTTCCATTGTTATATATAAAAAAAAGATGATAATATTAAGACACAGTTCCTGTAGATCACCGGAACGGGATTAGTAGATTTTCAAGTCAAGGGCACCAGCTATAACAACTATTATTATTAATAATACAAATGTTGCATTGTTTCGTCAAATATTTGTTCAATATAACACCGATAAGATATAAAATCAATGGATTTGTGCGATATCAGCGTTCGTACTCACACACCGGGCGTTCATATCAGTTTCAAATGCTATTTATTTATTTCAGAACTATTTATAGTAGCGGACCCGGCGAACTTCGTACCGCCCGCGTGGCGTCCGATTCCGTTCCCGCTGCACCCTCTACTATATTAAGCATGTGTTATACATAAAAACCTTCTTCTTGACTTACTCTATCTATTAAAAGAAACCGCATCTAAATCTGTAGCGTAGTTTTGAAGATATAAGCATACATAGGGACATAGGGACTCGGCAAGGGACTTTGCTTTATACTACCTAGGTATATCTATTCTGTGATACTATTAAAAATAGTATAATAATCATGTCTGTACATATAGGATATTAAAAAACCGGTCAAGTGTGAATCGGACTCGCGCACAACGTTTATTTTCTGTTCTTAGAAGGTATCTGTTGTAATAGTGGTAATAGGAATACTTCATCTGTGAAAATTTCAATTTTCCAGCTTTCACGGTTTATCAGATACCTATGGTCTGATGACAGACAGACAGACGAGCAGAGTTACGACTTAGTTGTCCATTTAGAACCCTTTAGGGGCGGAACCGTAAAAAATATATGGGTTATGAAAAAATTAATGGTTCTATGATGAAATTATTCGCGATTATTGTCTGTTTGTGTAGACGTATAAGATGGGAAATTTGAATCATATCGGGCGTGTCTCGGTAGCCGAATTAGTCAGGCATTCCCCCTGTAAGGGAAAGACTGCGGGTTCGAGTCCCGCCCGGGAAGATTCTTTTTCCCTATGTATTCGAGTATCTAAGTATGTTTATCCGCATTCTAGATTCCATAACACAAGCTAATTAAGCTTACCATGGGTCTAGATAGCGTTGTGTAGATTGTGGTAGAATATTTATTTATTTATATTTAATTATTTTTTTACAGCATTTATTATGCTAACTTTTAAGTTGGAAGAGCAGTCCCCCTGTAAGGGAAAGGTCGTGAGTTCGAGCCTCAATTTGTTTTAGTTTTATTTATATTAGGTATTATTTATGTAAGGTAGTGTGTGTAATTATTATTTTTTTTGTACGACGACTCACAATAGCACAGGTATAAACCTTCGTGGTTTTTTGTTGCTATTATTGACCTGTTATAGTGTATCTGTTGTTTTGTTTTGATAATAAATAAAAAAAAAAAAAAAAAAAAAAAATTGAGCATTTCATTTTTCCCAATGTTTTCGAACTTGGTCTTCTATTATTTATCATATATAGAAATAGAAACCACAGCACGGATTTGATTCGGTTATTTTTGTTTAAAAGTTCTTGGTTAAACTGTAAATCTTACATACATATACTCACACCTGTAAACCCCCGAAGGGGTAGCAGAGGCGTATTAAAATTTTAAGTATGTTTAATTGCAATTTGTTGAGTAGAACCGGAGATATGACCAACGGCATCCACGTAGTCGGAGTCGCTGTCATCATCTAGTTATAGTAACTATACGTATTATTAGTTTGTGATTCATTTATTATGGGATTCTGAATGGTTTCTGGTTTCCATTCATTGGAAGTAATTTACATGATCGTTAACTTAATCATCCGACTGTGACTTTTAAAGTGCATGTAATTGGTTGTTTTTATGCCGTGTTGCACTGGCCGTGATCACAAACTAACTTACGGCCGATTATAATAAGTTCGCTATCCCTTTTTTTTTCGTGCGGCAATCCCCTCGGATACCTCCCCTGCCGGAGCCGGGAGGGGAGGTTATGTCGGACTCAAACCTGAAACTGTGGGTCGTGTTGCTAGGCCGGAGGTGAGGTTGTCTTCGACATATCCCTCGCACCCTGGCTGACCTAGGGATATCCCTTACGGTCTAGCCCACCTCGGGGACTTCGCTATCCCTGATAAACAGTACTTAAATTTTAAACTATCTGATAACTAAAAGTAAGTTTTCCCAAAATATATCGCGTGAAGTATCGAACTAAATACTATATATAACTATAAACTATCTGATAACTGTTTAAATATTATAAATTATGTAAACCTACGTTACCCTGGCGGAGAAGGAATACAAGGATCACCACCTCATCTCATCCGAGGGGTGTGGTGCCGGGTGACTATCAGAAAACACAGATGATATCAATGCGAGAGTATTGACAGCCTCTGTGGCGTAGCGGTAGTGAAGGCGGCCGCGGCCACTACGCGAGAGGCGCGGGATCAATCCCCGCTCAATGTAAATATTTGTATGCATGAATATGGGTACAACTATGCATTGGTCTGGTCGTGCCTCGGAGAGCACGATAAGCCGTCGGTCCAGTTGCCATACGAACATCTATGGCAGTCGTTACGGATAATTCGAGCCCTCAAAAGTCCAACAACTGGTCTAGCTGCAATGCTTGGATATCGCTTTTGGGTTGTGGAGGTCAGATGGCAATCGCTTCACAGAAAATATCTAAAGATTGGTAAAGCGGACCCCAGACTCTTGAAAGCTTCAGATGCGACTGGAAATAACGCTACGTAAAGAAGAGATATCAATGCTAGAGAAGGTAATATCTAAGTTCATCTGGCCAGCGCGTAGTAGGTCAAAGCCTCCTGAACTCCTGAACTTTGGTAGAAGCCTAAGTCCAGTAGTAGACAGTAGAGTTCTAAGATCAAAAAATAAAAACGAATCCTAGAGTGGAGAACGTGAGACGCAAACGGAAAGTGGGACGCCCCCTAACCAGATCTACTGACTAACGCAAAACTTATTCGGACAGACTGGATGCGGAAGGCGGGAGAATCGGTAGAAACAGCGCACATTGCCAGAGGTCCAGCAGTGGACTGCAATAGGCATTGATTGAATTAATGGCGTCATATTTTAAGATAGTTATTAAGAATATTTTTTTGAGTTACTATTGATGTGTGGTTGGTTTAACCTTTAAGTGTAGGTACAGACAAGCCATAAAGTTATTTGACTGAACACTGTGTCCCGAAGTACAGGCGCAAGCCTAGTTTGGGAACCAGTTTCAGGTATGTTTGTAATTCCTACTGCGGTATAGTTTATGACATGTTTGTAAATCCATTTGAGACCAATAAATATATTCATTCATTCATATTCATTCATAAAGTCTGCACTGCTAAGTCAGAGGTAGCGGATTTTGATTCCTGCACAGTGCATAAGTAGGTATATTTATATGCACGAATATGTATGTATATGTACAAAAGTATGTTATCTAACAAAAAGTATGTTTATCCGCATTCTAACACAAGCTAGTTAGGCTATGCTTACTTTGGTGATTAGTATGATAACGATTACAAATCAGGCAGAATATGCTATACCATCTTATTAATTCGTTCAGTACTCACTCACTTCACTCACTCAGTACCCATTCATTGATTTATTTTTCTTTCAGAACACATTCGTTCGTTTACAGTTCATTCCGTCAGTACTCAATCGTTCTGTATTCAATTACCCAATTCATATTATCATTTCTTGAATTCATATAATATGTACATGTTATCTATGACATTCATATAAATAAATTAACGATTCGTCATCACCATTATCGCCTTGAAACTGATTAACGAAAGTGAGATAACGTTATCTTTTATCTCGATCGCACACTACAATACATATTAGGTCCGTTAGGTCTGGGTTTCTCAAAGTGGGATACACGCTTCACTACACGTCACTTGAATATAGGGGGTCTGCAACAAAGTTATAGTAACAGTGGCATATATACTCGTAATTCCATTTTGCTGTAAACACAAAAATCTAATAGAAACTTGATTTTTGCTGCCATAGTAAAAAAAAAATCTATCCGGCATTCTCACGTAATTTCGTAACTTTCTTTGGGAGTTCATTGCATATGGCTATAATGTTTTATTTATAGTGATTTTCTTAAGGGAGTTCGCTAAAAGGGCGCGACTAAGTAACTTCAAGCCCCAGTCAATCATATCTGCTCACCTCTGAACCTGTTAAGGACGAGGCTCTGACAGATTTTCTATTACGCTATCAAATGGCAGTTATTTCATTAAAAAATAATTCCCAGACCTGGACTCCAGGCACAGTCAGCGTCATAAATATTTTGACAACGAAGTCTCAAAATGATCTTGAAACTCTCGTATTAAGAGCAAATTAAACTGTTTTATTGATTTAAATAGTATTATTGTCTGAACTAAAGGTGTGTACCAAATATTAGAACTATCTGTCAACTGGAAGGGGGTAATAAAACTAAAACCCGACTACCGAAAAATCACACTCTAAAATGTAACAAACAAGAAAATATCAAGGATAGCCGTGGTCGTATACCACTTTACCCTAGAATATAGTTATTGTTTTGTTAGAGTAAGTGGCATACGACCACGGCTATCCTTGTTTGTTACATTTTAGAGTGTGATTTTTCGGTAGTCGGGTTTTAGTTTTAAACTTTATTTTTTATTTACATTATTTTGGGGCAAGGTAAAGCTAATAATTAATACATATTTGAAATGTGCTTCTTAAGCCCTTTCATATGATACCAAACACGGCATATTTATCTCAAATTTATTTTTTAACACAGTACCTTATGAGCGCTAGAGGGCGCCACACAAGATTGAGTGACACGTCATATAGCCTATAACCATCGGACGATAAAGCCGCTTGTAACGATACCTCATTTGTCTAGTTCTAATAAGTAGTTGAGGAGCTATGAGGGAACAAATGAACATACATACATACATACATACATACATACATACATACATACATAGCCTGTCAAAATCATAACCCTCCTTTTAGCTTCGCCGTAGTCGGGTAAAAATATGAAATTAAGATCATTTTGAGCACTTTGTTCGTCAACAACTTTCTGATGCTGACTGTACCAAAGTGAAATTTTTGAACGCAACTAGGAAATCGCTAGAAGGAAGTTAATTTCAAAGTCTGACAGGGGTACGAGAACTCAAGTTTGAGAATCACTGCCCTAGACCATATTTGAGGAGCTGTCCAGAGCAATATCACGTATGTTCACACATACTTATCGATTGGCACATACCTCGACACTTACGTAAGCGCGTTTTACTTCAGTCTAAGTTATTTATAACCGGTTCGGAAGGTTGCGCTTGCGCTTAGTGTAGGCAAGGGATATAGGAGACATTGCGAAATGCAATATCTTGCATTAAAATGAGGTAGACATGTTATCTCAATACTAGTACCTAAGCCAACCTGCCTCGTAAGACAAGTGGCAACGTTTGTAGAATTTATGGGATTGACATATGTTGACGACTGTCATAAATGACTCCATATGATTCCATACGCTTATTATTCTATTCTATTTTATTTTTATTCTATTCTATAATGTACTAGCAGGTATATGAGTTGACTAGGCTCTGTCACAGGTTCTCTTGGGTTCAGAAGACAGTCTCTTCTGCAATAAGTTTGTAAAGATGTTTGGACGTTTATTAATCTACTAGCTTTTGCCTGCGGCTTCGCCTGCGTGGATATCGGGTATCGCGACAAAACATTTCCAAAAGAACACACGAAGTTTCATGTTTCTACCTTTGATAATGTCGAACTTTCCATACAAACGTTAACACCTATTTTACGTTCTTAATAGTTAAATTTTGAAAAACGCTAATTCACGTGTTCAATTATTTTTATTTTTTAAATTTAGTGTATCTAGCTCTGAAAATGACGGACCTTCATATAAACTTCCATACCTTTTTTTACTCCTTTAGTAGCAGAATTTCCAAAAATCCTTTCTTAGTGGATGCTTACATCATAAAATGCATCTACTGTCAAAATTTCAAGTTTGTAGGTCCAGAGGTTTAGGCTCTGCGTTGATGAATCAGACAGTCAGTCGGGACAAGTACTTAATTTTAGCTCTTAATAGATTACGCTCCAACGTCAGATCATAACAGCGCCTGTACCAAATAACAGCCTGGAATAACGCCTGTAGGCCAGTTTTTATACCAATTCCCTATGGGTTGCGGGAACAGGTTCAAAATTCCATGCGAGAGAAACCACGGGCAACTACTAGTATTATGTATAATTAACAAATGAAATGTTTTATAAGAATTAAACCTTAAATGTTAAACTCCAACAAAATTATGCACATTCCAAACATTATTCTTTGCGATTTATAACTGAAAAGACACGAACGAGCTGCGCGCGCGCATCGTAAACTTTAGCGAGTGGAGTATGCGTCGGTGACGTCACTGTCGGAATGCCGTCTAATGGCTCATTACATTAGGCCTCCGGTTACTTAACGAGGCGGTTCATTCGCAACACTGCTGCTAATGGTATAACTATATGCAATCGTGTGTCTCTGCTTACCTCGCTACGTGCGTACCTTCACGCACGAACACTTGGTAATATCACTTGCTGCTTACGTACTTTTTTGTTTGATTTTGAGATAGGAGATTATTGAAAAAGATTTTTTAAATATATGTATATTTTTTTTTAGTTAAATAAATTTTAAATAAATAAATATTCATTCTACACAACGCTATCTAGATCCATGGTAAGCACAGCTTAACTAGCTTGTGTTATGGAATCTAGAATGCGGATAAACATACTTAAATACATTTTTTTTGTAAATACATTTTGTATGTACATATACATATGCTGTAGTACTCATTTGTTTATTTAAAGAAATGAGTACTACAGCACATTATCATAATATTACAGAGCAAAGAAAATATTCTAAAGTGACACATTGGCACGTACTAAAACATTGTATCAAGGGTACCTAGCAGTACTAGTTTTTTTTGTATTTTATGTGTTGTTTTGTATGTTTTTTGTTGTTGTTGTTGTGTGTTATATGAATTTTGTATGTTGTTTGTAATTGTACCCTAATTACCTTATAGTCTACGATAGACTTTGCCTTTAACTAGTATAGCCACAATAATCGCAAAAGACGGCTTGAAATACGCGTTTTGTGTGTTAAAACTAATGAAAATATTGTTCTAAGAAATATCGACAGCCTTCGTGGATGGCATAGCGGTAGTGAACGCGACCATTTCGCACACAGCACTAGCCTGTGAAAACTGTTAAATATCGTAGTTTTTAGGAATTAGAACATCCAAAACCTCTAGTAAAAGTAATAAATAAAAAAAGTAATGTAGTAATAAATTTAAAAGTACTTCAATTTATTCCCATTTCATTTATCTAATTTTGCCTTTGTTCCACCAAATATACTGAATGTGCACCAAAATAAATTCACTAAAATATTTCATAATGACCTATTTATGAATTGTTGTAAATTTGTGAAAATAGTAATACACCTAATTTTTAAAATAACTAATCTAACCTAACCCAAGCTACGTCATGTTTGGTGCACGATCAGTATTATTTTTACAATTCATACAATGCAGCACATTAGAATAAAAGTAACCTAACCTAACTTAACCTAACCTATATTTGGTGCACGATCAGTATTTTTGGTGGAAGAATGAAATAATGCACTAGAATAAAAACGTATTATAACTTAGTGATAATTTGGAATTTGTTTGGTGTAACACAATATGGTGGTCGAATAGTATAATTATAGCAAAACAATTAAACGGGTGCGTACATAGGTGGTGGTGTACCTTTACATCTTTAGTGAACGCAAAATTATATACCTAGAATAAATATTAAGCGGTAGCCTGGTATGGGTAATGGACTGCTGAGACGAGGTCTCGGGTTCGATCCCAGGTTTACCATGGCACACACCAATGACTCTTCGATGCTTTTTGAAGTTATGTGTGTATTTATCGCAGGTTTATAAGTGCCCGGTTAATGGCAATAGGCTCGCCACCTATTACATTGGGACCTAAACATAAACTGGCGAAATGTGGGTGCTAGCACCTCTGCCTACCCCTTCGGGGAATACAGGCGTGAGTTTATGTTATGTTATGTAAATATTAAGTAGTAAGTAAGTAAAAGGTACAAGTGTTCTCAATATTGTGTAACACTATTTTTCTTTTACGGACGTCTCTTAACTGCCATTATTTTCCAATTTCTGATATTTTATTATACTGTTAGTAATAATTCATAACATATATATAAACCTGTTGTCTATTAGACAGTTCGCAAAGGAATGTGGAAGCGGTTACCGGTGGACGAGGCAGACAACTGTGTTGCCTTGAATCGTAATGAGATTCTTACAATTCGTACCGGTGCGATATACTTATACCACTTATACTATAGCAACTTAATACCCACATTTCGACAACTATGTTTCCAATACTATACTACAAACGTCTCCTAAGATTAGACAGAACAAGTCTAAGGACAATTATGGGGACAATAACGGGCCACTGTCTCCTCAACAAGCACCTATATACCATCGGTGTCACGGATAGCCCCCTTTGCAGGGGGTTTTTCAGCGCAGAGGAAACGGCCGCCCACGTAATACTGGAATGTGAGGCAGTGGCCAAATCCCAAATCCTCGGCATAACGAGGTCGCTCCGCGAAGCCTGTGAAGCCCCCAGTAAGCTTCTGCGTTTCTGGGCGGAGCTAGGCTGGCTGCTCTAGCCAGCACTCTCTACGCACAATGGCTCAAAAGAGAGGCTAAGTGCGGACAAAAGAGTCCCCTAGCCTAATTAGGACTTTAACAGGATACGGCTAGAATAGTTTATTTCAGCTATTTTCATAGTATTATGAGCTACGGAATTCTCCTTTGGGGTAATTCCGCAGATTTAAACACGATATTTGTCTTGCAAAAGCGGGCTGTGCGAGCTATTTATAATTTGGGCCCAAGAGTCTCCCTCCGAGATAAGTTTAAAGAGATGAATATTCTAACCGTAGTGTCACAATACATTTTCGAAAACTTAATGTATGTCAGGAAAAATATTGCAAAATTTCCAAGACTTTGTGACAGGCACAATATAAATACTAGAAATAAAAGCAATCTTGTAGTTTGTCATAGCAGACTCCATAAAATAAGTAATTCTTTCCAGGGCGACTGTATTCGCTTTTTTAACAAGCTTCCTAATGAAATCAGAGATTTACCTGTTAATAAATTTAAAAATACAGTAAAGAGCAAACTGTGCCAGAAAGGCTATTATAAAATCCAAGAATATTTAAATGATAAACAAGCTTGGAAATGAGCTGTTCGCTCTGCTGTGCCACTCAAGCAAAACATTGTATCTAGACCATAAGTTTTAGGCTAAGTAAATGTTTTGTAAATAGACCAAAAAAAAAAAAGCCCGCTGAGTGTCTTGCCGGAGTCTTCTCAGGTCTGGGCCGCGTTTCGAACCGGTGGTCCATTTACTAGTATTAGTTAGTATTTAATATTTACTTTAAGTTGACGTTTTGTAAGTGCCGATTTAATGGTCTATGTAAAATAAATTATTTTTGAATTTTGAATTCTATACTGGGTGATTTTACAGTCCTTTTGGATAAAAAGAATTCGGGCACAGTTGCGAAAACAAAAATAATCTCTAAGTATTAATTTGCCGAAAGATTTTTTTTTGTTTTAAAACCCCTATTCCTACATTTTCCTTTCACCTGAACATTATACAAATACATTATCAAAAAAATGTTTTTTCTTTGCCGGAGTGTTTCTATTTATGTATTTATAACAGAAAATTAAATCAATTATATATAACCGCATTCCACAACTTACACATAGGACAAGCTAGTTAAGCTATCCTACTTTGCTTTTGCTTTTGCCCGCGGCTCCGTCGTTATCGCGACCGAGCATACCTATGTTATTTCTCATGACCTAATCTACCCCTATACCAAATTTCATCAAAATCGGTTCAGTGGTTTAGGCGTGAAATCGTAACATACAGACAGAAAGACAGAGTTACTTTCGCATTTATAATATTAGTATGGCTGGTAAAATAATAATCATGATTTTAATGATTTATTTAATTTAATAGTAGAATGACGAGGTCGCTTTGCATTACATCATCCATGAAGCCTAATTGGTAATACCGTAATTATAATTTTAATTATATTCAATTAATAATGAAGCTGTCATTGACTTTCTGTAACCCTTCGAGTTGATTGATCGTGCGGCCTTTGGAGTAACAAGTATGTTAGGGGCCGTTTAAAAAATACGTTTGTAATTTTAATTTCTTTTGTGTAACAACATAAATCTTATTTATTTTTTTCGTGCGGAAATCCCCTCTGCTTTCCCAATCAATGGTTAACCACTGACCATAGTATTATTCGCGGGTTATTCAACCTTTTTTTGGGTCACCCGGGGTGCGAGGGATATGTCGAAGACAACCTCACCTCCAGCCTAACACTACGGCCCTCAGTCGGCGTGTGGTTTTACTCGAACCGAGTCCGACATAACCTCCCCTTCCAGCATCGGCGGGGGACGGTACAGAGAATTTCCGCACGAAAAAAAGGGGAGTTTTCCACCCATATGGGTCTCAGTTTTAACCTAACGACTTTGACAGACGGGACTGACTTTTTTGAAAAGATGAACTAAGTTGTACTACTACAAATGGTGATCGCGCTTAGGTAGCTTAACCCCAAATCGTTTACCGAACACACCTCGTGGTTAAAGCGGGTGGTTAAACATTTATTATTCCATGTAATGTTGTTCTGAATATCGATACAAGTCTAGATTGGAAATCTCATATGCGTTCTGTTAGTAGTAAATTATCTTCCTTCACATATGCTTTATACGAATTAAAAAAAACTACAGACCTTAAATCAGCCAAAGCCTCCTACTATGCTTATGCCCACTCTTGGTTTCGATATGGTATCATAATGTGGGGAAATAGTGTAGACGTTGATAAATTGTTTAGGCTCCAGAAGAAATGTATACGAATACTGGCAAATATAGGCTGTAGGGAAAGCTGTAAACCGCACTTTAAAGATTTGAACATTTTGACCTTGACTTCCTTATATATAATGGAACTGTGCACTTTCGTCAGAAAGCACATGTCGCTATATACGCGCAATAAAGACCATTACAGCCAACCCCGCAACCTACGACACAGGGACAGGCTAGCTCTTCCAACATCTGGCCTGTCTATGTGCCATTGTGGCCCATATATAATGTCCATAAAAGTATATAATAAAATACCGCAGGCTATAAAGGATTTAGATAGTGAGCATAAATTCAAAGATAAATTACAAGAGCTACTATCACAAAAATGCTACTACACCTTGCAGGAGTTTTTCGATGACACACTTTAAAGTAGGGAAAATGTTTTTAATGTTTTAATGTAGAATGTTTAAGTTTAAGAATAATAATAATGACTGCATGCTTGTAATTGTAATTCTTAATGCTTGATTATTATTTTCAAATCCATAATGCTTAAATTATAACTTATAAATTTTAATACAATGTCAATATAATGATATCTTCTAATATTATCCCAACAGGGCTTCATGTTGAAACAAAATTTGGTGCAAGATCTGTACAACACATGAATGCAATAAAGTATTTGATTTGATTTGATTTGATTTGATTTAAACTAAAAAGGAGCGCTTGCCCAGGAGTGCTTCAGCAGTGATTGTAGCATAGAGGAATACATTTTGAAACTAATTAATATTATTGAATGAAATTTTAAAGCATTTAAGTATGTTAACTGAGTCAAATCGATAAAGAAATTAATTTGGTTCAAACCCGCGATCTTTGTGCTCTAACCACTGAGCTACCGAACCATGCCTGCAGCCATGGTTCGGTAACTCATTGGACAGAGTATGTAAGAGAAAGATCGTGAGTTAATATTATGCTAATTAATAGTATTAGAGGCCCTCCAAGGTCTCGAGAAACATATCAAACGTATTTTATGGGCGGCCCTTCACACGTGCATGCTGGCATTTTATTATGTAAGAGTCTAATTTAAATATTTTGACTCTCGCTTCCAAATTATACAGTGAAAGTCAATGTTTTAAAGCCGAAGAGTTTACAGTCGATGCGCACGCGCGGATTACTAATCTGTATTTGAATTCTTTTTTCAAACGGTCGGCATTCTCTGTTGTCTGATCGGACAGTTCGTGAGGTCATGAGTACAGTCAGCAACAGTTCAATTTTAATGAACAAAGTAATCAAAATTATCTTAATACCTAGCTTCTCCTCGCTTCATGTAGACTTATGGTTAATTTAGACAATAATACAATTTAGACAAGTTGAAAAATTAAAATTTTTGAAAAAACCCACGACGTATAAAAATAATTCAATTTTTTTTTACTGCAGCGCCCCCTAGTTGGTTGTCACCGTAACACCTATCTGAGAACATGCACCAATCAAACCCAAACCAATAATTGAAAACTGCATCAAAATCGAATTAGTGTTTTTGGAGAAAATTGGCAACATTGATTATTTGCATTAAAAATGCTTGCTGTAGCGCCCCTGTTGAGTTGTCATTGTAACACCTATCTAAGAAAATGCTCCAATGAAAGCCGAACCCATAACTGAAAATTGCATCAAAATTGAATTGGTAGTTTCGGAGAAAATGGCAACATGGATATGCACTATCAAAGAATCAAGAATCAATTTCATTTATTCAATTTAGGGACATAAAGAGCACATATGAACGTCAGAATTGTACAAGGTCAATCATATTAAAAATAAATCATTGGAAAATGATTCTTTCGCTGGTTCGGTAGGTTGGTTCTACTGAGAAGATACCAGCAAGAAACTCAGTGAACTCGATTATCCTTCTTTTTTTAAATATGGTTTTATTTATAACAAATTTATACAGTGCGAGCAAGAGATGAGATTAGGATGTCCATGGATCTTTATCATTTAAATATTCGTCTAATTTATAATAACCTTACTAACAAACACACAAACATCCTCTCACCCCAAACGCATATACTGTCTCCGTTCCGTCGTGGGCAACAAATAAAACAGTTTCATTTGCTCTTAATACCTTAGTATTAAATCATTTTGAGACTTTGTAGTCAAAATCGTTCTGACCCTGACTGTACTAAAATAAATCCAACGTGCAATCACTTTTTTTTCTTTTTTTTTATTATTGTTACGGTACGGCATATCCGGCTACGAATGATAGCCGGCGATCACGTGTGGGATTCTCCCGTCCGGTAGCCGGACAGGCATATCCGCTTACTCCTCAAAAATCTGCACTCTTGCGGGGAGGAGGTGCTAGATGCCATCACTGCTAACACATTTGAATATGTTTTTATAGCATTAAGTATTCTAAATACTCAAATCGAATATATCAAGAAAAACGAATCGCTCGTATTATTTTGTGATAATCTATGCTTGGTGAATTTAAGGTCGTCCACCGCCATAGCACCCCATGCTATCCTCAAAAGAAATCCAAGAAACGCCTACTGCGAGTATAGAAGCACATTTTCAAAACTATATTTTAGCTACTAAAAAGTTCTCAAAATATCGTGTTAACGTAAATAATATCTAATGAATCGCTATAGAATCTGTTAAAAAGTGATATTATTTCAATATACTAATAATTTAGCTAAGCTAATTTCAAAATTAAATTATCCATGCACTATGCTACAAATTACTACCTAGTAAATTTCAAGATCTACCCGCAAAATGTGCGAGCTAATTTAGCTTAACCTCGCCAATTGATCAATCTGCGCAGACGCAAGCGTATTCCATGGCAATTGACGAACAAAACGACATTCAATTGTTTCAAAGATAACGTTACATTGAATCACTATAATGATTATGATACATCGGTATGTTGGTACAAAAAACGTGTTTACCTACACTATATTGTATGGTATGTATGTGTACATTATACACTGCGGTATGTGTGTATGTTACGGTCTAAACTCAATAAAAAATTATGAACTGACAAAATCCATACCAATATTATAAATGCGAAAGTAACTCTGTCTGTCTGACGCTATCGCGCCTAAACCACTGAACCGATTTTGATGAAATTTGATATAGAGGTAGATTAGACCATGAGAAAGGACATAGGCTATGTTTGGTCGCGTTAACCGACATCCACGCGGGCGGAGCCGCAGGCCAAAGCTAGTCATTCATAAAGTGGTAAAGGTGTGAAAACTCACACAAGAATCGTGTTAGGAGCTCCAGCATCAATGACAGCCTTCATATCCGTAACATCATCATCATCATCAATGATGATAGCATCATCACAACATAGTATAGAACAGAGCCACTTTCCGCGTCTGTCCGTCCCTATGTATGCTTATATCTTAAAAACTACGCTACAGATTTTTATGTGGTTTCTCATAATACCTAGATAAAGTAATCCAAAAAGAAGGTTTATATGTATATGACATGCTTAATATAGTAGAGGGTGCACGGGATTGGACGACACGCGGGTGGAAAAAAATTGGCAGTACGAAGTTCGCCGGGTTAGCTAGTTGCAGATAAAATGCAGGCGCGACTACCATTTTTACGGTGACCGCCTGGAACCCTCTGACGAGCCTCGGGTAGGATGGGTAGAAATGACATGTGTGACAATAATGTTATTGCATTAGAAACCCAAGATCAGGCAAAGTGAAGGAGTATAAAGCAGGAATTCGGAATCTGGAGTGCCTCGTATACGACGGGGACTAAACGGTAAGATATATATGTTAGTATGTTTATTATAAGTATTTGTATACAGTATGAAGTATTTGTGTATGTATATGTAAGTTACATATGTAAGCATATTATGTTTACTCTTTGTATGTTTCCTATTACACCGTACTGGTTCAATATTTCGAACACCTACCTGGAAAAATCTCTGCAACACCCTAAGGTTGACTGGTAGAAAATGCCCACGGCATTAAGTCCGCCTTTGTACTCTTATTTTTATATTTGTGCATAGAGAATAAATAAAGAAATAAAATAAATAAGATGATGATTATTATAAAGTGACCGTTTTTAGCGCCAGTAACGCACCTCTCATTAATAAAAAATAACGGTCTAAAAGTATAAAAATCTTAATAAAATAGGTATCGTAACACTGAGTGATATCCACATTGTTACATAATATAACTTAAATTAAATATTAATAAACCCCCGACGGTCCCTATTCTCACTTTTACCCCCATAACTTTTAAACGGCTGAACCGATTTTCATCAAAAATGTCTAAGAACACTCGTACGTACGTCACCTTTCATAAAAAATAAACTAAATTGAAATCGCTTCATTCGTTCGGGAGCTATGATGCCACAGACAGAGAGACACGTCAAACTTATAACACCCCTCTCTTTGCGTCGGGGATTAAAAACCTTCATAGATTCGGTTGCTTGTAGGATGCTTGTTTGCAATCTTAGCAGTACAAAAACTCTAACTAATGAACATAGTATCATTAAGCTATAGTAGGTACTCGTACATCAATAAAAAACTCGAATGAATCAACTGTAATTAAAAATAAAACCACGTGGGTGTACGAGCGATGACATCATTGTGAACAGTCGTAGTCATCAATTCGAAGTAAACCTTCAGTATTATTTGTCTGTGTACTTTTTAATTTATCTGTTATCTGATTTTGATGAACACAGCAGACGAGATGACTCATTGATCATAAAGTTTCTACAATAGAACATGTCCTTTTTATAGTGTGGAAATCCCAACCTGTTGAAGTCCGCTGACCGAGTGCCCGGCGTGGGACACGACGAGGCGGGTCCTAGTGGCGGCTTCGGGGGTGGGAGTCCTCACACTCGCCACTTTGCTCACAGCGATGGTACGATGTGCGAACGCTTGAGGTGCGGCCGCCTCCTTCTACGAGCAAGTAATGCTCGAGAAAGAGGCGGCCGGTCGGGACTAGACTCCGAGCTTGGGCAGCCCGCGAAGAGCGAAGGCGAATGGAGCCTCCATGAGCGCTGACCTGGGGGTGATCGGTGGAGCCACCTCTCACCCTAGCAGAAGCAGGCCGCGGCGGCGGCGCTAAGTGTGCCTCCCCGTGCCCGGGGCTAGATGGGGACACTATGATCCCCAAAATCCGAAGGGGGCCATCTCGAAAGAGATGGTCCTGCATCTGTCGGGGTGCGAGAGAAGATAGCGCGGGGTGCTACTCCGGTGGACGAGCTCAAATTTACCAAGCATAGCATAGATTATTACAAAACAAACCACGCACGCCAAGGCCTTTTATATCTAGTTATTTAAGTTCAATGTATATGGTTCGAGCTATATCAGTGAAAGATTAATTTTGGGTTGTGACAAAAAGTGACTTTCGTATTTATGATTTTTTAACCAGTTAAGCAGTAAAGTACTGCGTTAGGAGCGGGTTTACGACGGAAGTGTAATAGCCAGAAATCTGAGACCTATAGTAGCCCTTCTGTAAATAAATTCCATAGCCCACCGTCCCATACATACCAACCTGTGGAAATATTAAGCAAACTTCGACCCGATCTACCCGACCCCTCGCACCGATCGATGCGTGATGATGTCATTTAGGTGACCCAATAAAAAGTCAAATATCCGCCAAACAGGTAAGTAGTGGAATTGTTTTTGTTACAGCTCACCAGCACGAATAGGCTACTAAGATCGCAAACAAGCGGTCCACTTGGTGATAACCTTACTGAAGGTGGAAAAGAATAAGGAAAAATTATAACTTCGGAAGAAAGATTTTCTCGTAATAAAAATATGGTCAAGTCAGTCAGTCAATTCAATTCAATCACTTTTTTTCTGTGATGGTTTAGGATTACGAAAAAATAGGCTTTCCTGAGGGTGAATTCTTGATAAAACAAATCGAATACATAGGGAAAAATAAATCTTCTCGGGCCGGACTCGAACCCGCAGTCCTTCCCTTACAAGGGGAATGCCTTGACCAATGCCTTGATGAATTGGTCAAGCATACTTAATACTGTAAAATTCATTCAAGTCTTGATAAAACAATCTGTTCAAAATTTAAACTCGATCACCCAAAAGGTCAAAAACTGTCATTATGTCAATATTCAATCTTGAAGATTGTATTGAGAATGTTTGGGATATTGAAATTAGATCGAAACTGATCTTTCTGCCAAATGAGACCTAATGAATGACAGAGAAACAATACAAGTATCATCACTCCATCTCATCCGAAGGGTGTCGTAAGAGGCGACTAACGTAAACATACGCAGACGATATCACTGCGAGAGAAGGAACACTCGAAATATAACCCTGTACCAAACCGTCTGGCCAACGTGGAAACAGTAGGCCAAAACCTCCCAACATTGGGAGAAGCCTATGTCCAGCAGTGGACTACTAAAACCTACGGCTGGTTTTATCGTCACGCCGCTAGGCGCGCTGTTGAGCAGCGCGCTGTTAACAGCACGCGTTTGAACAGCGGCGCACTATAAAACGAGATTAGTAGCACGCGTTCCGCTGCTGTGAGACAGTCGTGTACAATAGTATGAAGGTTAATGCGAGTCGAGTACTGGCTATTCACTTTTTATAGAAAAGAAGGCATCGGCGAAAAAGAGTAGTTCCAATGCCTTTCCAATTTCTTCCCAGGCTTTATTTTTTGCATCCTTATTTTTGTATAATTTATCGGCCGGGTCCCATAAACACCTTCTGGATCGAACTTCCTCGATTACTCGTCCCGTATCGATGTAATACATTTCTTACACAATTATACCTACGGCGCGTCTCAACAGCGTCACACTAAAACGCACACTGGCCGTAGAAGCGAATGAGCAGCGCGCGTTTGGACAGCGCTGTCGAACATCGCGCGTTTATTAAACGGCGCTGCCCAAGCGCGCGACACTAAAACGCAACTTCTACTCCCATATATCTCTGAACGCGCGCGCTCCAACGGCGCTGCCGAAACGCGTAACGATAAAACCAGCCTACATGAATTCACACTTAGTTTGTGTATATTAATTACAATATTGTTAACGGTAGGTTTAACCAATTAGACGTAACCACGATTCAGTTTTTAATTTCAAGGAAATGTTATTGAAACTACGAGCGCGATTAGGTATTGCTTCCATTATATTTTTTATATTATAAATATTTTATTATTGTTGTTTAATTTTATTTAGGTCAATGATCATACCTTTAATTGATATTTTTGCTTGGCTGTGACGTGGCTACAAAATATAATAAGTATTCGTTAAATTGTGTGTGCATTGTGTACAATTATACCTCTGGTCACGCCTAAGAGGACACAGGAGTGCGTTTATCGGCTACGTACCCATTAGACCCTCAAAATTCGACCTCATCTATAAATATGATCCATTGGACCTCCATGTTAGAATTGGACCTTCAATCTTTGATTTCATTTTTACTTTAGTGTCCACTAGACCCTCTATCAAACAACGAGTTCCATTCGACCTCATTTGTACATCTTCATTTGAAAAAGTAAAAATTAACCACCTTCGCCGAATCAAAATTGGAATTCGTCATAAATATCTTGACGACGAATTTTTCAAAATTATCTTAAAACTCTCGTATTAAGAGCAAATTAAACTGTTTTATTAATTTTTATGGTATAACTATCTGAACTAAATGATAGTGTATCAAATATCAGAACAATCGGTCAACTGGAAGGGAAATCAAAAAACGAAATTAAGATCAAAAAACATCGGAAAAAATTTAATGCTCAAGTGAACTCACGACCTTTCCCTTACCGGGGGTATGCTCTTCCAACTGAGCTATTGAGCCACACCTTGCTCAATTTTTTTAATTGCATAATTAAGTTAGCATAATAAATGCTATAAAAAATTCATTAAAAAAAATTAAGATCATTTTAAGCACTTTGTTCGTCAACATCTTTCTGATATTGACTGTACGTACCTACGATATAAAAAAGTCTATATATTTTTCATGTGTTTTTAAATTAGCATTTATTATTAGTACGTATTTACATATCACTTATCAAACTATTTTTTTTAACTTGAAATAGATATCATTGCTTTGAAGTTGTCTCTGATGTGTTGCCTTTTTTAGATCTAAATCACCACTAAATCATACAATCCATACCTACTAATATTACTCGTATAGATGCGAAAGTAACTCTGTCTGTTCTGTATGTGACGCTTTCACGCTTATTTCACTGAGCCGATTTTTATGAAATTTGGTATAGGGGTAGATTAGACCATGAGAAAGGACATAGGCTATGTTTGGTCGCGATAACCAAAGTCCACGCGAGCGGAGCCGCGGGTAAAAGCTAGTAATACATATTATAACAACCTCGAAATTCTATTACCGTATATTAGATATGAGAAAACCACATTTTGTAACAATTACTATCGCGTGAACCATTGTTTAATTTTACACAAAATGTTTGATCAAATATTGAACAAGACAAATGACCTAATTTTTTGACAAAATATTTGATCAAATGTTAAAATAAATGGTGTGCCAAAGCCAAACTATATGTATAGTATCGCTGGTATTGAGTTAGCTTGCTGGCTACGAGTTAGAATGTTCTCGTGTGTCTACACCTGGGGACACATATTTTGGACCTAAACAAGACACTGGCACGCGCGGATTTTTTTAACCCCCGACGCAAAAACGACGGGGTGTTATAAGTTTGACTTGTCTGTGTGTGTGTGTGTCTGTAGCATCGTGGCTCCTAAACGGTTGAACTGATTTGGATTTAGTTTTTTTTGTTTGAAAGGTATATTAGTCGGGAGTGTTCTTAGCTATGTTTAAAAAAAATCGGTCCAAAATGGCCGCCGTTACAAAATGGCGGAGTACATAAAAATTTCACAAGTCCCTCAATATGGGTATCAAATGAAAGGGTTTGACTAGTAGATCAATTTAAAAAGTAGAAAACAAAAATTGAATTAAAAATTTAAAAAAACTCCCGTTACAAAAAACATTAAATCCAAAAAGTTGAAAATAAATTGTGTTTGCCCTTTAACTCTGATATTACCTATTAATATTTTGTTTCAACCGTTGCTATGTCGGGGGGCCATGTATCGTTCCAATAATATGGCGGAGGGTTTTAACAGCCAGGGTTTAATTTTTGTAATATTCTATGCTTGGTGAATTGGAGCATTCATCCACCGCAGTAGCACGTTCAAAAGACATCCAAGACACGTGTTCTGCGCAAGAGCACATTTTAGTTGGAATGTTCGCGTGGAGTTACAAGAATGGTTCTGGCCCACGCACGTCGCGGTGCGTGTGCGCAGCGTACGGTCAAGGTCGCGGGAGGCTGCGTTGTGTGATAGTATACAGCCTTTCACATCTCGGATAGAAGGAATTCTTTGGATGTTCAACCTGAAATATAGATACTTTAGCGTCTTATAAATTTCGACTTTAAGTGATTGGAATAAAATTGTATTTGCAACAGATTCGGTCATGATTTCTTGGTTTGCAATTCTTTGTCGCTCGATATAGGCCTGGGATGCTCTGCCCACACGTATTCCCTTTTTACCTCTTAGAATAGCTCATTTAATTAAGAATCACTGTGTCCTAAAATGTCACAAATATTTAAAAGAGCACTGTTTCCCAAGATACAGCTTTTGGCCTAATTTGGGAATCAGTATCAACATAATTTAAATTCGATTGTTTTGGATTTTTTACAATGATTGGTCAAGCAATATTAAGGGCTATGTTGCTAAGTACTATATTTCACATAGAAAGAAAAACATAGAAGTTGTTGTATTGAGCGGGACGAAGATAAATCGTCTCGTTTATAGCACAGTATTGTTTGTAAAAAAATATTGGAACTATTTTTGAGACAAATAAACATTTTTATTCTGTTTTATTTATATTCCTTTCTGCAAATTAAACAGGAACATAATAAATACCTTTAAATATTCTGTTCAATTTATCAACATAAGGATTACTAAGTATTTCTCGTCGTAAACATTTTATAATTGTGGCCTCACATAACCTAGCTTTTTATTAGACAGGATGCAGTAAAATGATGAACTGGATAAAATTCCATACATCAAGAACTGTCAAGTCACTACTTATACGCACAGTACGCGTTCTTTTGGATGCCTTTTGAAGATAGCAAGGGATGCTACAGCAGTGGAGAAGCTCAAATTCATCAATCATCCATCCATACTAATATTATAAATGCGAAAGTAACTCTGTCTGTCGGTCTGTATATTACGCTTTCACGCCTAAACCACTGAACGGATTTTGATGAAATTTGGTATAGGGGTAGATTAGACTATGACAAAGGACATAGGCTATGTTTGGTCGCGATAACCGACATCCACGCGGGCGGAGCCGCGGGCAAAAGCTAGTCCATATTATGAATGTGAAAGTAACTCTGTCTGTTTGTATGTTACGCTTTCACTCCTAAACCACTGAACGGAATTTGATGAAATTTGGTATGAGGGTAGATTAGACCATGAGAAAGGACATAGGCTATGTTTGGTCGCGATAACCGACATCCACGTGGGCGGAGCCGCGGGCAAAAGCTAGTTGATTATTTATCAAACCAATCCCCAGACGTCCTGGGCAGAGAAACTAGGTCTCTTGGGACTGTGGATCAAGTTATGTATTTAAGAACTATACTAGTGAAAAGATGGTACTTTCTGAACGAACTGATATTGTTATTGTAATCAGTTTGAATTATATTCTAGTGGCTTAGTACAATAATGTTATTGCTATATAAAGCTTGTTATCGATGTCGTTTCGATTTAATTGAAAGGCGTAATATCGGTTTATGAACACAATCAACTCGCCTGTTGTTTGCCATTTTCTTTTGTAAATGTCTGTCATGGCGTAGAAGAATACAAGAGCCTTAAGTGTGATAGGTACGTCGGTATCAGAACGGTTTTGAATACAAAATCTCTAAACTGTTCTAATGATTTAAATTGTATTATTGACCGGACTAAAGGTGTCTACCAAATATCACAACAATCGTTCAACAGGATAGGGGCAAAACAATGCATTTTTTCTCTTTTTTTTTTGAAGACGGATATAAAGAGAAGGGAAATTCGAAGTTGGTGTGGCTCAATAGCTCAGTTGGAAGAGCATTCTCCCTGTAAGGGAAAGATCGTGGGTTCACGTCACACTTGAGCGCTTCTTTTTTCCCGATGTATTTCGAACGAAAGCATAAGTTCATTTTGAGGACTTTGATCGTCAATATCAATCTGATGTTGACTATACAAGATGGGTAAGATATTGAACTGTTGATCCATTTCACAGTAAACATATTGCCTTGTTAGGGCTTGCATCTTCTTGTATATAGGATCAACAATGTCGTATTAGCCAATATGTGCCTTTAAGTTTAAAGATATCCAAGTGATATCTTCCTCATATCAGTTTCCCAATCGCTCCCAAAATTTCCACTTAGGAGTCAAAGGTTAACTTAATGTTTTTCAATGGTATTACTACGTTTCCGGTAAAAACTACCGCCTGACCTCCTAACACAGAGAAAAGCTGCACCAGAACCTTGTTCGTTCGTGAGGTGGCGTAGTCGATTGACGTAAGAATCATGAAAATTGACGTAAGAATTGGTAATGAAAATATCCACGTGATGTCAGAGAAAGAATACAAGAGTATCATTAGCCTATGAATTAAGTGACGGTTAACGGAAAATAACGCAGACGACATCACTGCGAGACAAGGAAATCTTGCAATAACCCTGTATCAATCCGTCTGGCCAGCATGGAAACAGTAGGCCAAAGCCTCCCAACATTGGGAGAGGTCATGTCCAGTAGTGGATTGCTATATCATGAAAATATGTTCTCCCGTCTCATTCACATAACACCAAGAAGAAAAATATACACCATTATTCAGGACCGTTGCTTAGAATTTCACTGTTAGCAAATTCACGCTTCAAGCAATCAGCTAAAAAGTGAATTCGTCGACGAAATTATCAAAAAAAAAGCTGAATTTATAACGAATTGTTACTGTACAAGTAGTGTGAATTTAATTAACAATGACACACTAATGATACAATAATTAAAGAAATATATTATTTAGACTCATTCTTAGAAAGTAGGTGATGAGCGTGTGTAATCAAATTGCTTATTAGCCGGCAGACCTTGTGCAAGTTTTTTGATATCGTAATCATGATGTTAACGTGGATAAGAACTACGTATATGAAATATTAAAACATTGTTCTGGTATTTATAATTGAATAATGACAGTTTAAGATTTGGAACATTCTCTGCTATTTGTGATCTTAGGTCATGGTATCCCCACTGGGTCCCGATTGGTAAGGTAGAAGTCATAGAAAAGTAGACCTAAGATGTGATGATGGCCGTCTTAAAAGATGACATGCTTGCCAATGGTCTGACTATCATGGAGAAGTCTAAGACGGAGATGAGAGCTGAGAATATGTCTAATGTGTGTTCTAAGTCATATCGGTCCTAGGCCCTATAGCTGAGACCCTTGAACTAACACCTTAAGAAGCTCTTACTATGCAACAGATGGGTCAAAAGGCCGATCTCCTGGATATGGATAGTATTATGAGATTTATTTCTCTGGAGACCTAACTTCCGGAGATTAAGACCCTGTACCATATGTCAGTGGGGCACTAAATTTTGTATTCAGTATAATATATTCGTAATATTATATATTATATTATATTTAGTTTCGTAATAAGGGAAATAATGATAATATTTTTAACTATTACACAAGTCCATATAGACGCAAATAAAAAGAAATGAGTTCTAGAATTCGGAGAAAAATACTTAAATACTTTTCTTTGCATTTTCGCAGAAGTATATTGTATTAATTTGTCAAGTAATCTAAAATATAACGTCGGCTAGACTATAAAACAACAAAACGAATACAAATAGACATATTCATGCATGCAAATATTTGCACTGAGCGGGAATTGAACTGAATACATATAATGTTTATAAACATAAATGTTTTGTTTATATATTTCATTTCTTTTGCATGTCTATGCCTTTTGGTGCCATCCGTCTGATTGCAATGTATTGTTTGGTTAGTAATTAATTCAAACTTATGATATTAACGTACATTAAATGTCATTAATTCAAGTAGGACATGTACAACGACATTGATCTTATTGGTAACACGATTGATTGACATAATTGATGTGAAAGCATATCAATACACTACAGAATGTAGGCAATCATCAGTCAATCTCATTAACAGCAATGTCAATTTAAAGAATATCCATAGCAATCTTTACAATTTTTGTATTGACAATTTAGCAACTAACAGAAAATCGTCCCATGTTTTCTGAATGTACGTTACATATTCTTGTTATTTTATTGTTAGTTGTGACAGTTTTATTCCAATAAATACAACTACAAGCTTTAAACTGCCATTAGTAGTAAGTATATATGTATTCTTATCTGAACATTTTGATGTTATTATTCATTTTTGGTGCTTGTGAAATGCAGAAAGAAAGCACTGAATACATTGAGCAAAATTATCATATGAAATTTTAACGTGATCTGTGTAATACTTTAAGTTTAGTTCATTTTGGCAGGTCACTTTATCGGTGAACAATGTTGCAAGTAGGTATTTTAGTCTGATAACCACCCAATCAAAAGGATATATAACAAAGACTTAATCAAAAAGGATGCATAATTTGGTAGTGTTTAATTGAAATACGAATCGAAAACTATTGAGGATAGGCCAAAAAACGCCGGAACTCCAAAACTGGTGCAGCAACTAACTGTTACCTCACCATGTACAGTGACTCCTTCACGTTTGACTTCCTGGATCCTTTGCCAGTCAGTCAATGGCTATCGTACATGTTGGCACGTCTTCTGACAGTGTTGTTATCAGCAAAGGTACCGCGTACGTACGACAGTGGCCCGACCCCGGACCACGGATCAACGACCCGGCAGATGCTCAGCGCCGTACGCCATCTATTGGCCACCATACACACTGGTCACCGAGAACCGTTCACACTGTTTTCATCTTGTACATAACTTTCATCTAGACCCTTTGTTGTGTTCTCTATAATAACGAGGGTAACGGTGTGAACCACAAACCTACAAATAACACCGCTTGCCTTTTCGTCTATTCTTATTAGAACTGTTTCAGTAATCCTACCAGAAAGTGATCAGATAGGCTCTAAACGACGGGTCACGCAAAAGCAGCTGGTATGTGAGTAGCTACGAATGACACACACATCGACTCTGCGGGAAAGCGGCGCGGCCTCGATCCCTAGCGGCGTGCGCGGGCGCCGGCTGTGACGTGTCCCTCCCGGAGGGCTACAACACCTCCACCGCCACCTCCTCCAGCCTCACACACTCCACCCTCGCACTGTACTCACCCTGAACTCCGTTTTTCGGGACCACTGAATTCGCCTGATACGTAAGCTTACTTGGTCACTCGCGGCGATACTTGGCGCCTCAGCGGCGTTCTAGTGTACACTGTTGGTTGAAACGGTGCGGCGGCTCCCCTCCACTCCCCACCGTCACACCTGAGCCGAGCCTTCGCAGGTGCGAGGGGCGCGGGGGAGAGGCTTCGCGGAGGCAGCGCGGGGTCGGGCGTGCTGGCGGCCGCCAGCCGCCAGTCTCTGGTTGTGCGCGACGCGGAGCGCGCGTCACTCGGATAGCCAAATATGTCCGCGAACGGGTCTGCGGCCACAGTGCCGCGACTCTGCCACGTGCGGAAAACGCCAGACTTCGATGGCTACGGATTCAACCTACACGCCGAAAAGGGAAAACCGGGCCAGTACATAGGGAAAGTGGATGAGGGTTCTCCAGCCGAACTCGCGGGACTGAAGAGAGGCGATCGCATCTTGGAGGTAAACGGACACAGTATCGCCGGGGAGAATCACAAGCAGGTTGTAGCTAGGATCAAGGAGCGTGGGGAGGATGCGGAGTTGTTAGTGGTTGCGCCAGCGCCGGGTGAAGTCGTCCCGGACTTGGACGCGCCTGCGCCTGTTCCCGAGCGCACGGCAGCGCCGCCCGCCGCGGACACGGCCCGCGACAGCCCACCTCCCGCGGCGGAGGCGCCCCGGCTGAACCTGCAGATGACAGCGGCGGAGATGCGCGCACACTTAGCTGCTAAAAAGAAGATTGACCCCAAGAAAGTGCCTATGGATCTCAAGTCCAAGTTTGACATGGTACAGAAACTGTGATGAAAGTGTTGTGTGTGTTGAAAAAGGAGGGTCGAGTGTCAGTGTTGTGTACCTGTGTCGGGACCTGTCGTATCACTCGCGCGCGACGCGACAACAGCGCCGAACAGTCAATCGCGGCGGGTGCGGCACCTCGCCCCGCCTGCCCCGCTCGCCGCGTACTCGCCCCGACGTTCGTCCTGTTGCCAACTCGCTGTGCGCCTGCGCTCGTATGAATTGGAAGTATTGGAACAATGACATCGGCGTCGTCGCGTGCGCAGGTTGTTGTTGTTCGCACTCGCACCTTCCCTACCTGTACAATTAATGTAAAGTTTATTTACCATATAAATTATGTAATATTCTTTATCGCGTATACAAATTGCCATTGAATTGAATAAAATGTAGTTGTATATACCCTAGGCTAGGTACCTAGCAACTAATCGTTTTATAGTACATAGGAGTAATACAATATTTGTAATTTATTTTACGAATTCTAATATTTGATTTTATTAATTTGATTTTATTGAAATGCGTAGTTAGAGTCACTTGTGAATGTAAAGTACCTACTTCGTCTGATTGTTTGGTTTTATTATCAATAAAATGTATTTAAAAACATCAATTGTGTGTGAGTGAAAGATAAACAATATCCTTATAACGTTTTGATATTGTTCAAAACATGCACGTCCGGGCCGAATGTGGGTCAAAACTTGGGTCAATTTAGTCACAATTATCTACAATCAATGACCGTAAATCCGCCTTTTTTAATTTGTACTGAAACTTAAATCTAATTCATAATTTTAACATCGATGGCTCAGTGTTATTGAGTGCTACTGTTGTGCTATACCCGTATGTATTCGATTCCCGGGTCAGACAAAAAGGATTAGGCGCACAATGCCACATTCTCAAAATGACACATAATAATTTCGCAAAATGCCATATTCTCAAAATGTCATATTCTGAAAATGTCACATCGCAAGATGTCACATTAGCAAAATGCCATTTTCGTAAAATGCCATTTTCGCAATATGCCATGCGCATTTTCATGAATAACGCCACCTAGATATAACTTTAAGAACTACTTCGACTAATTATCCTTTAACCGACTAACTATACATCCAATAGATGGCGATGGAAAAAAATATTTACATTTAACCATAATTATAATTATTCTTCTGATATTTATTAATTATAAGTATGATATTAATGTTATTCTATTTGCGTCTATATAAATAATATATATATGTATAATATTAGTAATAATTTATTTTGTAACAATCAAATGTGGGTACTTCGAATAAAAATAATATAATTAGTTTACTGTTTACCCACAAAATCAATGTAATGACAGTTAAACTATTTTTGTTATCCTGTTTGTGTTCACTATATGCAGATTAATAATTAATTACGAATTAAAATGGATCCAGAGTTTAAGATTGTTCGTAATCAAAAGAGGTACAAATCTCTGATTTGTGGTGATTATAGGTACAACAAACAAAGATATCTCAAAGGAAAAAAGATTACAGTGTGGCGGTGTGTACATAGAAAATATTGTAGTGCTTTATTACACCTCGAGAACTCAGAACAAGTTTTAATAAAAAAAACGGAGCATAAATGTGGTACTATTCGCTATAAAAATGAAGTGTATAACTGGAAAAGATCTTTAATAAAAACCGTTTGTAAAGATTTAAGTTCTGTGAAAGAAATTTTTGAAAAACATATCTACGATTTGAAACGAAAATTTCCGGCCATTGACGGCGAATTGCCTACATTTGAATCAATGAAGGACACTTTGTACAGGTCACGCAAAAAGTTTTTGAATTAAAACACGCAAATACAGCAACAGTTAAAATACCCGAAAATTTAGGAAAAAATTTTTTGGTATGTGAAGATGGCACTGTAGATAAAATTATAATATTTGCTACTAAATTAGCTAGAAGAGTGATCCTGAACAAACCGGGTGACTACTATGGAGACGGAACCTTCAAGTCATGTCCCCCCCCGTTCTATCAATTATATGTGTTACACATGGATGTCAACTTACCGACTTGAGCGACACTTGAATCATTCCAAATTTTCCTTCTCTTTATATCCGTCTATAAGGGCGACGGTGCAGCCATTTACCAACATTCTTACAGACTATAGACGGATATAAAGAGAAGGAAAATTTGTAATGATTCAAGTGTCGCTCAATAGCTCAGTGGGAAGAGCAGTCCCCCTGTAAGGGAAAGGTCGTGAGTTCGAGTCTCACTTGAGCATTTCATTTTTTCCAATGTTTTTCGAACTTAAAAGTTAGCATAATAAATGCTATAAAAAATTCATTCAAATGTTGTGGAATATTTATTTATTTATTATCTATTTATTATATTAAACTTATAATTAACATTTGAGAATGTATCATTTTGATAATGTGGCATTTTGATAGTGTGGCATTCTGCTAGTGTGGCGTTTTGCTAATGTGGCCTTTTGCTAGTGTGGCATATTGAGAAAGGGCATTTTGCGAATGTGTCATTTTGCTACAGCATTTCATTTTGAAAATGTGGCATTGTGCGCCTAATCCGACAAAAAGTACAGGTGATTTTCTGGTTAGAAAATTCTCGGTAACATGTCTAACAGACAAAGTTACCAGTTAAGATACCTAATACGCTCGTCACCAATTTCATAACATTGGCAAAATACGGGTGTTGTAATTAACTCCGGATACGAATATTAATCAATAATACATTAGCCACGTGGATCAATAACAGGTATTCTCGTTAGTCTCCCAATTAACTAATGCCTTTAATTTACTTCTGATCAATTTCGATGTGGTTCCAAGACCATTTTAACTTTGCGTAAGACTTCCCAAGAGCCAACACTCGGTGTTTTGATGGGTCCTACACTGTTGATCTTGAGTGCAGAAGTTATTAGAGTGGATTGGATATGTGGGAGGAATTAGGTACTCCCATAAGACACACAACTAAACAATGTTTTGCTTTACTTGTTTACGACAGCCTCATTATCGCAAGCTGACAGCTAACCATTACAGCATAACTTTATTGATTACTAATGTTTATCTTCCTGCTAAAAAGGTTAATAGGTTAAAAGGCGTATGAATGCTATAAACGCTAGAGGCGTCAGTCTGTCACATTTTGTCCCATGCAGCTTCAACGTTGGAGTATGACTCGTATTACTAGAGAGAGTCTCTTCGATCAATGAAGTAGCAGGAAAATATATCACGTGTTTCATTAATTAGAGAGACATGAGGCTTCAGTGTCTTGGCCCTGTAGTTCAGATAGAAATGTGGGGAGAAGAGTGAAAAAGGTAAGAAGGGGTGATAAGACATCCAGTAATTCCAGAAAGTGAACAGCGAATACAGTAATTTGTTTTAGATTTGGACATATTTCTCATCAACAGCCTTAAAATTTTAAATGCCCGTGACATAGGGATGATTCCGTAGGCGGTTATTGACCAGAAGTCTTCGTGTCATCGTATGCTGAGCAAAAGAAATGGTGAGATTTCTCTTGGAGTGAAAACTTTGCTGCTGGCAAATGAGGAAATGACGGTGAATGATACTATTTAACATTTGTGAAACTCAAAACAGCAGATGAAAAATATTCTGATATCTCTGATAGTAAGATAAAAATTGTTTTTATTTTAATTTGAACTTGTAATCTTTTGAAATAAGTTGTACAGGGAAGAAATTCTGTAATTTGCGGGCATTCGGAAAGAAAATCCTTCAAACCGTGCAATAAGTGATCCTTCTGGGTCTAAAGGTATAAGGGTGAACCCATGTCAGTAGCCAGGGTTGCGTTGATTAACAATTTATGTAATGCATAATGCATTAAAATGGTTTATTCTGAATTCGCCCTAGTTTTTTGCCCCATATTTCTCTCTTCACTATGGTGTAATTAAGTAAATACTAATACTAAACTAGGATTATTGACCTCAGTCAGTAAAATGACAAGTGCAACTGTCACTGGTACAAAAAAGGGTGACCCGCTACAATAGTGATGTTCGACAATCATTCCTTTTAGTCATTGTTTATTTTATTATTTATTTGAGACAAAAAACCTGCAGCACATTCCTGTATCATTGCCATGTCATTTTGACATGACAATGAGTCATGTCATTTTTATGCATAGTTTACGTACTATGCCATGCTACGCAACGTACTATGCCTTTATATACGTTATTTTAATGTACCTATACTTAGGCATAGTATGTACGTATTGTACGTAGCTACAGATTGTAAATTAATGTTGATTCCTTCGCGCTTCCCCGCGCGCGACCCCGCTCTCGCCGTGCGAGGCTAGTAGCGTCAGCGTACACGCCTCCCGCTCCCCCGCGCAAAGCCCCGAGCCAGGTGCCATGTTAACTCGCACGAGTTGTAGGTATCTCCTATTCTCCAGCGCCGCCATTACCAACGCCCGTCATCCTTTAGAAAAAACCGGGCACAATAGCCGAAGCGATGTATTCGTTATTATATATACAAATACTATTGTAATTACACTATGTTTCAAATAAACAAATCAATTGAATAAAAAAACAGAATAACTCGCCCCAGTTTATAATTTTTTGGGACGATTCTGTCCAAACCGAGCTGCGGGACAAGAATACGTACAAACTTCAAAATTCCAGTACATCTATGTATTCGAAATAATATATCTACAAATCAAATACATAGGGAAAAAGAGTCTTCTCGGGCGGGACTCGAACCCGCAGTCTTTCCCTTACAGGGGGAATGCCTGACCAATTCAGCTACCGAGACACGCCCGATATGATTCAAATTTCCCATCCTATACGTCTTTAAGGCGACGTGGCGTCATCTACCGATTTTCTTACGAACTATCGGTATCAATGAATGATGTTACAATCATTTTTAAACATTGATTTTTGATAACTGCGCCCAAACAATTGCAGGAATTTTTACAGCATTAAGTATGCTAGATTCTTTTTCCCTATGTACCTATTTGTTTCTCTCTCTGGAACTTAAGAGCTACGCTCTTGTCGGTGGAGTAATCGCCACTCTTCTCTCTGCTCCGCCAATCCTTTCACCTCCTGATACGATGTGACTTGTATCTTTTCCTTTATCTGTGCCATAAATGTTCCTCTTGGCCTACCTCTTCCTCTCTTTCCTTCTACCTTCCCCTCTATGATGTTTCTTATGAACAAGTCATGTCTTATCAGGTGGCCAATCATCGTTCCTCTTCGGTTCTCGATTATTCTCAATAAAGACCTTCTCTCTTGCACCCTATTTAGTACTCTTTCGTTCGTCATCTTTTCTGTCCAGCTTATCCCCTCCATTCTTCTCCAGCACCACATTTCGAACGCTTCCAGCCTGTCTCTGTCCCCCTTTGTCATTATCCATGTCTCACATCCATAGAGTGCAATGCTCCAAACATAAGTTTTTATGAATCTTTTCCTTATTAATAATGAAATATTTTTTGTCTTGAGTAAATGCTTCTTGTTGTTGAATGCTTGCTTAGCTATTGCAATTCTGGCCACTATATCCTGTGAACACCGCGAGTCACTGTTCAAAATACTACCGAGATACCTAAAACTATCCACTTGCTCTAAGTTGTTGTTATTTAGTACAATAGGTCTCTGTATCGATGGATGTTTTGAGTTTACCATGGTTTTAGTTTTCTTACTGTTAATTTTTAGTCGGTATTTTTGAAAAACATTGCCCACCGTGCTCATCAGGTCCTGTAACTCATTGCCGCTTTCTGCTAGAGCAGCAATGTCATCTGCAAATCTAATAAATTTAATACTTTCCCCATTGAATTTAACCCCCCCACTAGAACTCTCTTTAATTTCTTTAATAGCATTCTCTATGAATATGTTGAAAATAAGTGGTGATAGAGGACATCCCTGTCTTACGCCCTGGCGGATTCTTGCTGTTGCCCTTTCTCCATTAACTTCAATCAATGTTTCCTGTTCCCTGTATAGTTCCATAATGATCCTTCTATCTCTATAGTCTACCCCCGCTTCTTGAAGTGCCTTCATCATGAGCTTCCAGTCCACTTTGTCGAATGCCTTCTCCAGGTCAATAAATGCTATATGTGTATCCAATCCCAATTCCATCCTTCTGTCCACAATTAGTCTCAATGCCAGTATAGCCTCTCTTGTACCTTTCTTTTGTCTAAAGCCATACTGATCATCTCCTACTACTTCTTCCACTTTGGTTCTTAGCCTGTTTTGCATTATTTTTAGTAGTATTTTTGAGACCTAGGAAATGAGGCTTAAGGTGCGGTGTTCCTCACATTTGAGTGTATTTAATTTTTTAGGCAGTGTGACAGTTTTGCTCACTTTAAAATCGTTTGGCACTTTTCCTTCAGCGTACATGCATTGAGTCATTTAGAACAATTCATCATGCATTGATGGACAAACGGCACATTTTATTAGTTCAATTGGTATCCCATCCGTTCCCGTCGCCTTCCCGTTCTTTATACTGTTCAGAGCTATATCAAACTCTCTTCTCAAAATAGGTGGTCCCAGTTCATTCTTATCTATCTCACTTTCCCTCTCCATATCATCCTCCGTCATTCCTTCCCCCTCATAAAGCTTCTCAATATACCTCCTCCATCGTTCCACGATACCTCTACTATCCATTTCTAAATGTCCTGATTCGTTCAGTATAGCGGTACTCTTAGGTTTGTGTACCTTTGCTAATTTATTAATTATGTTATATGCCTTGTCAATCTTTCCTTCCCTCATGTGTTTATCTATATTATCACAGTCATTTTTTAAATCCTTTTCTCTGTATTCTCTGCATTTTAATGTTATTCTATTGGTCAGTTTCTTATATTCATTTTTACTGTAGTCATCATTCCTACTTCGTAATTTTCTTCTTTCCACCATCATATCCATAATTTCCCTATTCAACCACTTCTTTCTTGGTACTATTTTCTCCCTTTGCAAGCACTCCTCTGCAGAAGCATTTATTATAGTTTTAAAGTTGTTCCATCTACTATCTATATCTGACTCTATATAAATTCTATTTTCTCTACTTAATGCCAATCTATCGCCTATCATATTACTATATTGCACTCTGTCATTGCATTGAAGTTTACTTAAATCTATTTTCTTTGGTATATTTTTCCTCTTCTGTTTTCTAATATTAAAACTAAATTTAGCAATCAATAGGTTATGGTCTGTATGTACATCTGCACCTGGTAAGGTTTTGCATGCTTTCACCTGTGCCCTGTTTTTAGCTCTTATCAGTATATAATCTATCTGGTATCTACCAATGTCCCCAGGCATCTTCCAAGTATATAATCTTCTTTTCGGTTGTTTAAATAGTGTATTACTTATTGAGAGACTGTTTTCCTGACAAAATCGTATTAACCTATGCCCTCTCGCATTCCTTTTCCCTAGCCCAAATTTTCCCATGACATCCTCAACTGCTCCCTCTCCCATCACTGCATTAAAATCTCCCATGACTATCAAATTATCTTTTTCTGCAGCTAAATCTATTAGTGTTTCCATATCGTCATACATCTGCTCAACTTCCTCATCTGGGTGCCTTCCAGTTGGCATATACACCTGAATTATAAATAGATCTGCTGGCTCGGCCTTTATCTTAATGGCCATTATTCGGTCACTATGGTGAATAGCATTCTCTACTTGTGCTCCCCATTTCCTATTAAGGATGATTGCTGTCCCATTTGTACCTTGCTCATCCCCTGCATATATTACCCTGTAGTCTCCGCTCCAATAATCTCCGTTCCCTCCCCATCTGACCTCACTAATTCCTAATATATCTATCTTTAACCTATCCATTTCCGATGTTAATTCTTCCAATTTTCCTTCTGGTAGCATTGTACACACGTTCCATGTTCCGATGTGGCAAGGATTTCGCATGATGACGACCGGTGCAGCCTTGCTTCTACTCCTGCCGGACTCGGACCTTTGCGGAATATTACATCGCATCAACCCGTTGTTAAGAACCATATTTTCTTCTGTTTCCATTTTCATACTCCATATAAGGGCGCTCAGAACGGTGGTTGCCCCAATTGCCTTCCGTTCCGCAGTTCACCAGCCGATTGCTCAATCGATGATATTCTGGTCCAGAGCCCTACCGGTATCCTTTACCTCGGCCCCTGGTCAGTACTGCTGCCGCTGCTGCCCGGCATCAGGGGGTGGGGAGTGCCTTTAAGTAGCGGCACTTACTCGCTACGTCACAAGATCGTCAGGGAACCTTATGTGGCACTTTATAGGTTAGCCCGTCCCAATGAGCTATCCACCACGTTCTGCTAATCTTGCCGCTGAATGGTCGGGGACTGCTTATTTACATATTCGCAGCGATCCATCATTATCTGATGGACGTTCCACTATCCGCCACCTGTGGACCCCGTAGATAGCCTTCAGCTCGGCCACTATTTGTTTATGCTGTAAAAATTCCTGCAAATATATCTACAATAATTATGTTCATAATAAAAAAAATAAACCAGTATTTTACCAATTTGTGATTCAGACAATAGCAATTTTAGAGTAATTAGGAAATAGACAGTTTATTAAACTTTATGTATTTCCTTATTACTTATGATATCAAATATTAAACATAAACATCAGATAAATAAATATCTGAATAACCAAACCAAAATATTTATACAATTAACTAGCCAATAGCGTGCCAATAGCGGTGGAGACCCTGGGGAGCTGGGCTAGAGTCGACAAAAGCCTTGTAAAGGCAGAGGCTCATAGAGGATATTGGTGACTCCCGTTTCGGGGTCGTTCCTGATGCAGATGTCAACATGTAAAATATTCTTGATATTAATAACTGTAGGAAAGGGACTGTAGGAAGAAGGAAGTAGTAGTGTGAGTAGTTCCAGGTCTTAATGGTACGGCGTAGGAAAGAGGAACCGCTTAATTCTTGATGTAATATTCTGCACCGTATGCGGGTATCATCTATGCCCTGCACGTGTTGTCCTGTGTAGGAAAGGAGAGGATGGGACTAATTGGAAGAGAAAGAGCGCAGCAGTCAGCTTTTTTTCAAGTCATAATTCTTAATGTATGTGGTCGTTGATTAGATCATCATTCATCACCATTCGGAAAAATTGGTAATAGTGTTTAGATACCCCAAGTAGCACAGATACCTGTATAACTACTCACTTTAAGACTTATTTGAAACTCTGTGCGTATTAAGACGCTTCTAAGAGTACACTGGTGATGCTACAGCTGTATAATAGCGGTCAGTGATATTTAAACAGCTTTAGCTAATTAAAAGCTGTATTAAGGCTGATTAAGACCGACAAAACCACCATTAATACGCTAAGAGTGCTATAAAGGTATGTTTTTAATGACTCTATTCAGTTTCTAACCGTTTCTATTGCCTAAACCGTAGTAAGGCCTGTTTAATGCATAAAATTACGCCAAATGCTGTTTAAGAAGATATTTGTGAACTCCTATTACACTGACTTATTAAAGGGGCACGTGTGAACTATTTTAAAGTGAATAGCTGTATAATGGACGATATGTGGCCCATATTACAGCTTATACCTGAATATGTCTACCGCTAATCAGCCTTTATACTGCAATTGATAGTATTTGCATAGTGGCTATTTAAACATTCACTAGATGCCTCGCAGCTGCTTAGAGACTCACTAGTGTATAGAATTAACGGCTTCTACTTTATAATGGTTCACATAAGTACCTTAAATTCGACGTTATCTGAATAAAAGTAACATATGTGGTACTGTAATCAGTCAGTGGAACTAAGTTGAGACCATATCCAACGTATTTTTATTTGCTATATATTAAAATGAATTCGCTTAATTCGTGGAAATTGAAAGCAAGAACAGGAGGCATTAGAAGAAAGAAAAATACCGCTTTGACAATTTTGTAATGGAAGTCCATGCGGTGGTTTTAGATTTAATACTAGGGACCCCTAAAGATTCGTTATAATAACTGTTTAATTGTTCACATCAATGGCTAAAGGTAGAGCTTGTGAATAATTAAAAGTGAAGAAAACAGCTTATAGCTGTATACAGTTCACATGTGTAATATTATTCAGTTTTTTAGTAGAATAACAGCGCACTAGTGAACTATTAGACAGCCTGTTGTAGAATATAAGAGTTTTAACTATTCACGTTACTGTTTAACATAAATCCACCATTTTATTTTATAACCTAAACATATTCTGACTGAATTTTCAACCTTTACGATGTTTTGTGCAAGAAATAAAATGTATTGCATTAGTTTTTACTTCCTAATATCATAATAATAACTTTTTATCTTATAATTCTTTTCAAAGCACTACAAATTATTTAGTCATAGTGTACATCACAGCTTATTTATATCACAAAACTAATTTAAAACAAAATATTTTCATGGCGCACTAAAATTTTCTTAGATAATATATATGTATAATGTCAGTAAAATTAAATTCCCAATCATTTTTCCTTTATTAATATTTAAATCAATGTACTTAACAGGGATATGAATATATTATCCACCATTAATTTCGTTTCCAATATTCACTTCACGTAACAAAGTGCAATATTGCATGTTCATTAATACACAGGCCGCAATTAAGTAGCGTTTCGCGGTTTACAATATGTATAGAGCGCGCATTACAGACATATTTTCTGAATAAAGAGTAACTTGTGATCTCTTAGTCAGTCGGATTTCAGCGCAAAGTACTGTCGATACCCTTTATAACACTGTTACATTTCTGCTACACAGCTCATAAGCAGCTATGTGAACTTGAGGCTATATAATTTGTGCTGTTACCCTTTATAACACTGTTAAGTTGCTGCTACACAGCTCTTAAGCAGCTATGTGAACCCAAGGCTGAATAATTTTGTGCCCATTTAAGAGGTATAAGAGCTGTGTAAGGTCGTATACAGACTTAATGCAGCTTCCATATTCGGCTTTAAGCGTTTTGGAAATCCGTTATTCGGCTATTAAGCAGCCTCGTGTGCTGCTTGGGACCTTATCTGTATAATTATATTGCGTCATAGAATTTTGTTTGAACGGAACCGACAGCAAACATACCATCTTACCTAATCTAATTTTGTGTGTGAGAAAATGCATGAATTTTTTTCCAATATTTTCACATTTTCTTAAAATTAATTGAATTGAAACGAACCCCTTCTTCTTCTTCCATACATACGAGTATATTCACGCTTGTAAAACCCCCAAGGGGCAGACAGAAGTATTTTAACACAAACCCAGCAAACGTCGTCCTACCAATTAAGCAGTACACAGTCCCTACAACACGATTCTAGCCGGCTTGCTCAGCAAAGGGAAGCCGTGGTAGAGATTTTTATATTTAAGGGCCCGCAGGTAGGCAGTAGTGTGGGTTTTAAAACACCTCTGCATACCCCTTCGAGAATTTACAGGTGTGAGTATATGTACGTATGTGAATATTACTGCCTGAGATTTTGCGCTTATCCCATTACAGGTAGCATACATTCAATCTGATATATATTTTTATTCATATATGCAGTAAACAAGTTCTTAAAGTTATAAAAAAGTAATAAAAATGTGGAATGCCATATAAGTCACAAGCGGTCCGTCGGTCACATGAGCCGGTGACTAATATTCCCATAGAACCAACAACAATACGAGGAAGTAAATCTACGAAGGTCATCTCATCAGCTATGACCCTAATCATCAACGTACTGTTCGTAACACCCTTTGTTAGTTGTTAAATCAACAATAGATGACCATAGTCTACGGTGCAGAATATTACATCAAGAAATCAAGAGGTTTGGTGACTCTTTGCATTGCCGCATTTTTTTTTTCGTGCGAAAAATCCTCACGGATACCACCCCAGTGGAACCGGTGGAAGGTGTTATGTCGGACGAGGTGAGAATGCAGGAAACATATATTTCGCACCCCGGCAGACCCAGGACCATCTCTTTTGTGGGGACCATAGTGTCCCCATCTAGCCCCGGGTACGGGGAGGCGCACTTTGCGGCGCCGCCGCGCGCCGCCGGCGCCGCGGCCTGCTTCTGCTAGGGTGATAGGTAGGCGGCTACACCGATCACAGTTGTCACAGTGTCGTTAAGTCATGCTGGATTTTGCTGCTTACTGGGTTTGATTATGTAGATGACTGGGTCCCAAGCTGGTGGTACGTTCCACCCATCCTCTCTATTAAAATTTGGGTGTTTTTTAATTTCAATAGCCTAGCGGATCATTCTAGGAATGTATCGATGTTCTTTGACGAGTATCTGTGGTTTATCAAACCTTAGGTAATGGTTGGTGCCCTGTTGCGCGTGTTCACATACAGCCGACTTTGTTGATCTTCTAGTTTCATCTGTGGCCAACCTCTCTTCGCGGCAAGAGGCCCAGAAGGTCTTCATGTCCGATGGTGGGATAGGGTCCTTCATTTCTGTGGTCGTTTCCGTGCCGTTTTGGGAAATATACTCCTATGAGCGTAATCTATTATTAGAATCATCACACTAGCCCAGTGTGACGTAGTGTATGTATGACACATGCTTAGTACTTCACTGCGGGGAGATCCCTAGATTATCATCAGGTCTAGATTTCCTCGAAACGTGTGTTAACTGGATTGGCGTAGCTACCTTTTTTCTGATAGAAAAAAGCTAGCTAGCATTCTAAGTCTACGTGCAAAACAGTACAAGAAGTATGCATGTCACAAGTCAGTATACCTGCAAGTGTGTTATCTCGCCTGATCGAATTAGATTGCTTCCATTCTGTACCCACAAAACTGTACCCACAAGCTAAAAGAAAAAAAAAAATCATCTTCTATCTCCTGCAAAAGTTCTTTCCAAAGTCTACCTTGACTTACATACATACATACATAAACTCACGCCTGTATTCCCCGAAAGGGTAGGCAGAGGTGCTAGCACCCACATTTCGCCAGTTTATATTTAGGTCCCAATGTAATAGGTGGCGAGCCTATTGCCATTAACCGGGCACTTATAAACCTGCGATAAATACACACATAACTTCGAAAAGCATCGAAAAGTCATTGGTGCGTGCCATGGTAAACCTGGGATCGAACCCGAGACCTCGTCTCAGCAGTCCATTACCCATACCACTAGGCTACCTTGACTTATTATATTATAAATACAGTCAGTGTCAAAAATATCTTGACTACAAAATTTGAAAATGATCTTAAAACTAAAATATTTTTTTTTATAAAGGACACGATAATTTGACTTCACCTCGCCTGTTGTTAAGCTAAAAGCAAAGTCTCGGAAAGAGGGTCACCATCGTAAACATGTACCATGTTAACAGTGGTGGCACTCAGCTTGACGGCCTCATCAGATGCCTTTTTAACGCCCCGCTTAAAGGACCCGGGACTGTAGGAAGAAGGAAACACGTGAACACTTTATTCATCAACATCGTTTTGATAAGTACAATGACGTTTTTTGATAGCCATCATCTCCTAATTCATTGAAGGTTTTTACACCGTGGTGTGACAATCGTAAATGTTTTGCCGTACATTGTACCGGTGAGCCAATAGCGTGATTATATCGAGGCGTTCGCGCACCTACTGAGGTGAAATGACGCGAAAACTTGATGGTAATTGAATATTATGTTAGGGTTAGTGTACGTTTGAAACCCACCCTGGCTGACCCTAGGATAGAAAGCCCCTTAGGGTGAGGTGGACTACACAAAAGCTTATCTACCTACCCCTTCAGGGATTCTCATGCGTGAATATACGTTTGTACGCAGTTAAAATCTGTTTTCCCTTTCTAAAACACAACGTTATGATGAAATGTAAAAATTAATTACAACATAAACTGGATTTAATTTCATTTTACTGTGATGACTTGATGACGGAAGCAGGGACATAACAATAAAACGCGTTATATACAAATGCAAATTATGTCTGTATGTTTACTCGGGCATCACATAAAACTACTGAGGCGGTTTTATTTGAACGTGCAAACACCTAGTGTAGCTGTAGTTTTTAGATTGACAAAATAGCTTTTGCTCGTGACTTTATCCGCGTTAAATTCTTAACAGAAAGGTATCGGACTCACTGCTTCTGCTCCTACGATCCATATAAAGTTCCTTAAAGCTTCTGTGAGCCTGGTACTTCATGCAAATGTACCCGGGTCACATAAATACTGACCCTGTGACCGCGACCCGAAGAGCTGGGGTGGAGAACCACCCCATCTCTTCCTGTGGGTGTCGTAAAAGGCGACTAAGGGATAGGGCTGTTCTCCGTCCGACAGTAAACATACAACTCAAGACAAAGGGCTTGCTAGACTGCAATACGCTCGTCCCCTATTACGAGTTACGACAGCCTCTAGTAGTGAACGTGACTGCTACGCAGTAGGCGCGGGTTCGATCCCCGCTCAGTGCAAATATTTTTATGCATGTTTTTTTTTATTCTTTATTTGGGCGTTTCTATGTATATTAATTATCTGTTTACAAAAAAAATTATCTATGTATGTTTATCCGCTTTCTAGATTCCATAACACAAGTTAAGCTTACCGTGGGTCTAGATAGCATTGTGTAGAATGTTGTGGAATATTTATATTCATTTATTATTTATAATTTGATTGAATTAATCCTCTATGGCAATGAAAAACAATTGTTCCGTAAATCTAATAGTATTCAAAGAATTCGCTCCACAGTGATATCTCATATAAAACGCTCAATTTTACTTTCATGACAATTCTGCCGTACCAACTCTCGCTGCCACACATTTAGGTGGGGACTATCTCACCATATATGATAAAAAAAACTAGTTTCACCATTATATATGCGCCATTAAGCCTGTATATGGATATTATTTCGTTCATACCTAACCATAACAGGTATTATATAATAGTATTACCATTAATAGCTATGGAACACGCTTGGCATAGTTACAGCCTTATATTTCAATTAGTCCCACCCTCTCCTTTCCTACACAGGACGACACGTGCAGGGCTAAGATGCCATCCATATACGGTGCAGAGTATACCAGCAAGAACCAAGCGTTTCAGCGACTCATTCCTATGCCGCACCATTAAGACCTGGAACGCCCTGCCAGCTCACGTGTTTCCTTCTTCCTACAGTCCCGGGTCCTTCAAGCGGGGCGTGAAAAGGCATCTAACGAGGCCGTCAAGCTGAGTGCCACCACTGTTAACATGGTACATGTTTCCGATGGTGACCCTCTTTCCGAGACTTTGCCTTTAGCTTAACATCAGGCGAGGTGAAGTCAAATTGACGTATCCTGTATAAAAAAAAAAATTCCATAATATTCTACACAACGCTATCTAGACTCATAGTAAGCTTAACTAGCTGGAATAATGGAATCTAGAATGCGGATAAACATACTTAGATGTTTTTTTGTAAATAAGTACATATTATACATAGAAACACCCAGACCAATGCAGATAGCCATATTCATGAATACAAATATTTGCACTGAGTAGGGATCGAACCCGCGCCTCCTGCGTAGCAGTCGCCTTGTATACTCGCAGTACACTTATTTTGGGTGTCTTTTGAGGATATCACGGGGTGCTACGGCGGTGGAGCTCAAATCCTCCAATGATAGTGTATACCAGGTCATAGAGGATGTGTCTAGGGTCGGCAGCACGATTGTAACTCCCTTAGTGTTGCATACATCCATAGGACACGGTAACCTCTTTCCATCAGGTAGGCTGTGAGCTTGTCTGCCACCTAAGTGGTACAAAAAAAAAAGGTTTTATGAATTAAATAAAAAAAAATTGTTTAAAAAACTAAAAAACATTTGCTCTTTGAAATTACAAACATTTCAAATAGCCTGTGCGCCATCTTGGATATAAGTCACGTGACAATTTTTTCGTATTCCTGACAGCAAACCCTTTCATTTCATACCCATATCATGGGGATGGATTTCAAATAGCCAGTCCACCATCTTGGGGAGGCCGCTATATTGGATTTGTAATGACGTTTCTTAGCTAGTCATGTATTGTCATCAGAAGTCAGAGCGTGTGCAAAATTTCATCCTAATCGGAGACCGGGAAGTGGGTCAAATTAAGATTCCAAGATTTTCTTACATACATCATATAGATACAAGTAAAGCTAATAAAAGCGTGTCAAAAAGAAATATCAAACCAAACCGCGCAGGGGCCTCTTTTTTCTCGTAACTTGGGTTGAAGATATATGCCGGTAGCTATACTGTCGGAGTTATTCTGTGATTTATAAATTCAATGACGTGTCTCGCTTAAAAAGACAGGTATCAGGAAGAGCTATGAGGCCCAAGCGAATGTCATCTTGAAGCTGACACCTGGTGATTGAAGGACGAGGACCTGGCGTAGACCTTCCTCGGCAGATTGGGAGGTCTGACCGCAGTTACCCTCATAAAAGCGACATAAGTAGGGGATGTGGAAGTCCGGAATCCTTGTTATCGCGGGGCAAGGTTTCGAGCTGAAAATTTCAGATGAGACCGGAATAAAATTAATCTTCCTCTAGACCAATACAAATATACAGATTCATGAAAACAAGTATTTACTCTAAGCGGGAATCGAACCCGCTGCATCTTACGCCAGTACCGCCACAAAAAGCCATCATCGAGGATGTTAAAACACTTGTGCTTACCCTTGCGGCGTACTATGTATCTATTAAAAATACTTTTTAATAGAATCGTCGGCCTTACAATTTGCATAATTGCAGTTCACTCACTATGTGCAAAGAAACGTACAAAGTTAAAACAGGTTTAGTGAACATAGTTGTACAGCTTTAATCGGTTAAGTTTTTTAATCATTGCATAAAAACAAAATGCACGTATTTTTAGAGTCCCAAGGACCTCATTGATCTTTCGTTGTTTGACTGTTTGTCTGTTTAGTGGGCTTTACTAAATGCGTTCATTTTGTGACAAGAAATAGGGATGGTCCCTTTTTTCCCCGTTCCTTCTTCCTACTACAGTCCCGGGTCCTTTAAGCGGGGCGTGAAAAGGCATCTGATGAGGCCGTCAAGCTGAGTGCCACCACTGTTGACGTAGTACATGTTTACGATGGTGATCCTCTTTTCGAGACTTTGCCTTTAGCTTACTATCAGGCGAGGTGAAGTCAAATTGACGTGTCCTTGATAATAAGCGGGGCGTGAAAACGCATCTAATGAGGCCGACAAGCTGATTGCCACCACTGTTAACATGGTATATGTTTACGATAGTGACCGTCTTTCCGAGACTTTGCCTTTAGCTTACCATCGGGCGTGGTGAAGTCAAATTGACGTGTCCTTTATTTAAAAAAAATAGTAGCCGTTACTTCGAAATCCGAGTCGTAGGTGCTTAGCCAGTTTTTTTGTATTCCTATCGACCTAGAATCTGTGAATACTTTGTAATGTTTCCTTATATACACAATTTTTTATCTGTTCGTGAACAGTGTTGTTGAAACAGTTTATCTATTATTTACTATTATATAATTGTGAAGTAGTCATGTCTGTATATTGGGTTTTTTTTTATTTATTCTTACATGGTATTCATAAAAATAAGTGAAATATTATGTACCAAGGCGAGCTTAACTCAAAGTTGAGTTCTCTTCCAGTAAACCAGAACAGCACATAGAATTCAAAAGGAGGCAGTCTCGTGTAAAGTTTTAATAATGTGAGGAGGTGTACAAAGGTAAAACCCCTGACAATTATTGAAATATTATTTTCTGTCAGTCACTCTCGGCTTACGAGTAGATACGATACAGTTTTATCTAGCCTGTACAGTCAGCATCATCGATCTTGACGAACAAAGTACTCAAAATGATCTTAACACCTTAATATTCCCCCCTTCGTGTTAACAGATTGTTCTGATATACTTTAGTTCAGACGTTAATACAATTTTAAATTAATTAACTTGCTATTAATGCCTTGATATTATGTTATTTATTTTTATTTGGTCCATCAATTGACTGCACCCCACTAGATGGTAAAAAAGATGAGGTGCAGTCCAGAAGATACCAAAATGGTGGCCCCTAACTTGACAGTCTTGATACATGCTTTTACACGCTCCGCTTGAAGAAATTTGAGACTGAATCGATTGATCTGAGTCTGAATGTTAGTACATTAGGTGGCATTCATAGTATTTGTGAATACATTCAGCACATTTGAGCTTCTCTGTGCAACCTCGTTAACAATAAACTGATAAACAAAATGGTCTTCCAGTCGAAGGTTGTATAAAGTAGCCTTTTCATTGTGTTTCTTGTTTCAATTACTTCATTTGTATATACTTTTAAGTATGTAGGACTGCCTCCGTGTCGTAGTGGTAGTCTCCGTTACGCAGGAGGCGCGCGTTCGATCCCCGCTCAGTGCAAATATTTGTATTCATGAATATGAGTACTTGCATTGGTCTGGTCGTGCTTCGGAGAGCATGTTAAGCCGTCGGTCGTGGTTGCCATACGAACTTCTATGGCAGTCGTTACGGGTAGTTGGAGCCCTCAAAAGTCCAACAACTGGTCTAGCTGCAATGCTTCGATATCGCCTTTGGGTTGTGGAGGTTAGATGGTAGTCGATTCACAGAAAATATCGAAGTCCAGCCAAATCCGCAGTTAGACTGGTAAAAGCGGACCCCAGACTCCAAGCTGAAAGCTTCGTATACTGGGATTAACGCTAAGAGGAAGAAGAAGGAGACTTCTAAGTGGGTGAATTTCAACATCTATGAATTTTTAGCTAATTTTGGTGATTTTTTTTATTTCTATTTATTTAGGTAATCTCTTTCAATATTTAGCTAGAAATACACATTTTATGCCTATTATGTTTGAATAGTCTAATTAGCCCTGGGAATTACTTGTTTATTTTATACACCTGAATTTTCAATACACCGAAATTGGTGTCTAACACCAAAATTGCATATCAACTTACTTTTATTTTTTATTTATTATTACTTATACTATTTCTTTGCTTTTTTTCTAGAATTTGGCACTTAATAGTTACATATAACCCTTAATTTTTACCCTTTTATCACCAACTTCATTTTTATATGGCAAAACCACTTTAGTTGTTAGTAGTATCAGTATAAAAGCAAAACATTTGATTGTTCTATCTATCCTTGCTTCTAGCAAGGATTATATTTTACTCTAATGGCACCAATATTATCGACGAACTTATTCAAGATTGCTGGGAAAAGATTTAGGCAGTTATTCTCAAAGTGGGAGAGGTGGTACTCGGTATACCTAAGGGTGGACGGAAGATAGTGTGATGTCTATTTCTGAACTTACAGGAGTCCTTCAACTAAGTTTCTCACGCGGTGAGCTGATGGGCATTGCGGTTCAAAAGGGTTCCAGAGGTTTACACCATCCGAGACATGTACCACGATTCTGATTCCGTTGTTCGAACCGCTGTTGGCAATATGAGAATCTTCCTTATCACTGTCTCTGTGATCTGTCCTTAGTCCATTCCCAATCAGCGTGGTATTTTGGTCGGATAGCATCAGACAATCCCTCCATAACTGCCCATGTATGCTGTTAATATCGGTGGTGGACGCCGATAGATTGGTGCAACATGTGAGGATGTGGATGTAGGAGCTTGAGGACGGTAGAGGTCAGAAGCCTTCTGTGGAGAAGATTGAGTACCTTTTACACGATAGCAAAGTGCTAGCTGCTGGAGCAACATAATATGGTACTCGGTATGCCTAAGGGTGGACGGAAGATATGCCATGGACACTTGGTAGTGGCAAGACAAGTTGGTAGTGTGATGTCTATTTCTGAACTTACAGGGGTCCTTCAACTAAGTTTCTCACGCGGTGAGCTGATGTGCATTGCGGTTCAAAAGGGTTCCAGAGGTTTACACCATCCGAGACATGTACCACGATTCTGATTCCGTTGTTCGAACCGCTGTTGGCACTATGAGAATCTTCCTTATCACTGTCTCTGTGATCTGTGATCTGTCCTTAGTCCATTCCCAATCAGCGTGGTATTTTGGTCGGATAGCATCAGACAATCACTCCATAACTGCCCATGTATGCTGTTAATATCGGTGGTGGACGCCGATAGATTGGTGCAACATGTGAGGATGTGGATGTAGGAGCTTGAGAACGGTAGAGGTCAGAAGCCTTCTGTGGAGAAGATTGAGTACCTTTTACACGATAGCAAAGTGCTAGCTGCTGGAGCAACATAAGCAGGAGTTGCGTGTCACCTACATCTTCGGCTTCATCGCTTTGTTGCGTGGAGTCACGTGCAAAAGATTGCACTGTTGCATCCACGGTAGCTTTCATGTAAGTGAGAAAGCAGAGGAAGAAAAGCCAAATGATGTTGACAGTGGAGAGGAGGGAAGAAGGGTGGGCAGATTTTAACGGCGTAGGCTTAGTAGTAAAGAGTGAGGCCGCCTTTCACGCCAGTAGAAGCAGGTGACGGAAAGAGCGCACGATGCTCCACTACACCGGCCTGTCCCTACTGCGGCATCAGCTGACTTCACCCAACTACTCGCCCGTCTTTCCTATGGGTAGTTCATATGCTAATGGTTAATCTGAGAGAAAATTAGGAAAGCTTCCGAACAACCCTCAACAGCCAACAACCTCTTTCCCACCTAGAGAGAGAGGCGGTGCTTTCTCCATTGCCCAGGGTATACTACGTAGAGGTCACCTGACCTAGTAGCCCGTCGGACTACGTAGGAGCTTAATCAAATAACTATGAAAACAAATTTTGGTGCAAATATACAATTTTGATGATTAGTAAAACCCCACCAAATTCACCAAAATTGCTCCACCAAAATTAGTTTCACGTCTAAAAAAAATATTTATAAAAATACTATTTAGAATATAGTGCTTACATTACCAAAATTTAATACACATACTGAACCTGTACACTATACTTAAATATTAAAACATACAATGAGAATAAACCGTTTTAAATAATCAACACAAAAATTACAATATTTTTGTCCGACGCTTTTGAAACGACCTACTTACGTGTTTGGCAGAAAAACGAAACGGGACTGGGGACAACTGGCACTGGTGCTCATTAACACCCAACTGAACGTTTCCAATGATGATAGTGTCGTCCTTATAGGTACTTTCAATACGACTCCTTCGATGATTTTATAAATCCCACCAAAATTTTACATTTGCCGCGGACGCATCTTATAAATTATTTTTAAGATAAAGTATAGTACTAAATACTACGAATGACAGTATCGAAGATAGCTAAAATAATGCCGAATCGAATTATTATTAAGTGTACTCAGTAAACTAATGAAGTTTTGATTAAACTGTGATCATTCCCAAGAAAACAGGTTGTGGACGCGCCACCAAGCTTAGAATTTAGGTGAAAAGACATTTTTTACACACTCACAAGAATAGTTTCAATAATATAATTTATACGTGCATATAGAGAAAAACGATATCTTTCTTACAAAAAATAATCATTACTATATGTTAACTTTAAGAGTCCGTACCACTCCAGCTCGAATTAAAATTTTACCCCCGCGCGCTTCATCAACGCATACGCGCCGGTACTGCTCGCGCGCAGATGCAGCTATCTCACTCCCGCGATGACCCCGTGTTCACGTTCAGAGTTCACGCGTGTATCAATCGATAGGGTAAAGTAGCTAGTAATTAGACATCAAGAAAGTTATGGCAATAAACAAACTTTTGAGAAAAGTGTGCATATTGTAATGATAATTTACATAAAACTTATAATATATTTATACTTATCCTATTAATATTATAAATGCGAAAGTTTGTGAGTATGTATCGCTGTATGTATGGATGTTTGTTACTCTTTCACGCAAAAACTACTAAATGGATCTGGCTGAAATTTGATACAGGGGTAGATTAGAACCTGGAATAACACATAGGTTGCTTTTTATTCCGGGTTAAGGTTCCCATAGGTTGCGGGAACGGGAACAAACCTCCACGCGGGCGAAGCTACGGGCAGCAGCTAGTATAATATAATAATAGCAGCCCTTTCAATGTCTCACTGCTGGGCACTGCTCTCTCACCTGAAGGTACAATAAAATACTCCACCACGCGAACCCAATGCATATTGGTAGAGGTGCTGGGTAGGAAAACCTCCGCGTGGTGCACCCTGGTAACGTGGGCGACGGCGTGGGCTTCACGCGAGGCGCACGTCGTCGCCCATGGCCAATAGTCCACCAAGGAGGGGGGGCCTTTATGGTCGGTTTCGAGTTCTCCGCACGCGCTCTGCTAAGCCTAGCGGAGAACTCTAAGGGCGACGAGTACTTTGCCACTGAACGATCAGTGGTGAAATACAAGGTCCCATGGGGACCAATTCCGGACCATCGATCGGCCGAGCCGTACCGCCGTCTGGCAACAGAAGGGCATGGTAGGTAGGGCGTCACTCACTCACTCCCACCTTTCCCATCCTCACATACACTCCCAACCTCTCTACTTCCACCTCAATGTCGGTGGACATTAACCGTAAAACAAAATATGGCTTTTTTTTTATCGTGCGATAAATCTCCACGGATACCACCCCCACAGAGCCAGTGGAGGTGGTTATGTCGGACTCGAACCCACTAAAACGCACGCCATCTTGGGTCCTTGGTTGCCCGAGGTGAGATTGCCAAAAGCATATCTCTCGCACCCCGACAGACCCAGGACCATCTCTTTCGAGATGGCCCCCTTCGGATTGTGGGGACCAAAATGTCCCCATCTAGCCCCGGTTACGGGGAGGCGCACTTTGCGCCGCCGCCGCGGCCTGCTTCTGCTAGGGTGACAGGCGGCTCCACCGGTCACCCCCAGGCCAGCGCTCATGGAGGACGGAGGTCGTTCTGCGACCTCCGACGTCCGGTTCGCCTTCGCTCTGCACGGGCTTCCCGGAGTCTGGTCCGGACCCGACCTGCCGCCTCCTTCTCGAGCATTACTTGCTCGCAGAAGGAGGCGGCCGCACCCCAAGCGTTTGCGCATCGTACCATCGCTGTGAGCAATGTGACGAGTGTGAGGACTCCCACCCCTAGAGCCGCCACTGGGACCCGCCTCGGCGTGTCCCACGCCGGGCACTCGGTCAGCGTGTGCAGCTCTTTGTCCTCGCTCGCATCACAGTGATGGCACTCGGACGTTGGCTCCTTCCGGATCCGACACAGGTAACTCCCGAAACACCCGTGACCGGTAATCACCTGCGTCAGCCGGTACGAGAGGCTGCCGTGTGGCCTCTTTAGCCATTCCTCCATGATGGGTCTTACCGCCGCTATTACGGCGTGCCCTGCGCTTGGTCGCCCAAGTCGTAGCTCCCATTCCGCTACCATGTCCCTGTGGAGCTGAGACCTCACGGCCCGAATTTCTTCGGGCTCGGGTTCCCGTCCCTGCTCCCGCGCCTCCTTACGATACCGATATAGCATCGAAAGGGCTCTCGCATCCAGGTTCCACGGTAGGGATCCGGCAAGGAGACTCGCCGCCTCGAAGGATATCGTGCGGTACCCCCTAATGGCCCTGCTGGCCATTGCATGCTGCGGTCCACGCAGCAGACGCGCATTGTGGACCGTCAGGGTGTCCGCCCATATTGGACACCCATATAGGGCCATGGACCGCACGACTCCCGCGTAGAGTCTCCTGCAGGAGTCATCCGGCCCCCTCATGTTGGGCAGCAGCCGCCCCAAAGCGGCAGCTGTGTCCTTCAATTTGGGGGCCAGTCTTCGGAGATGCTCCCCGAAGTTCCACCGGCTGTCGATCACGAGCCCCAGATATTTCATATGGGCCTTGATGCCAATAGAAATGTCTCCCACTATGAGGCTGGAATCCTCCGGTGGCACGCGCCGAGGCCCATGAAAGAACATGGCCTCGGTTTTATGCAGAGCCACCTCGAGACCCAGCCGCCGAATCCGCTCCACGACTTGGGCAACCGCGGTCGTGGCCTTCAGGGTCGCTTCGCGGTATGTAGCCCCGCACGCCGTCACCAGCGTGTCGTCCGCATAACACGTGACGGCGGCACCGTCCGCGAGCTCACCGCGAAGCACCCAGTCGTACCCGATGTTCCACAGTAGCGGTCCCAGGACCGATCCCTGCGGAACACCGCATGACATCTCTCGCCGACCGAGCCCGGTCGCACTTGGGTAGACGACTGAACAAAATATGGCTATGGAAACGATAACGGATAAATCTACCCATGAGGGTACCCGGACTCCGTCTGGGGAATCCCTAGCTGTGACTGGTGATCGAATGGACACCCATTCGGTGACTAGCCATGGCGACCCCCGCCCAGGTTCATCGTGGGTCTGAATCATCGAACAGCGAGGAGGACCTTCCTAGTAAGGCTACGCTAGACGGCTAGGCGCGAGTAGAGGTCAAAAGCTGACCTCTACACAGCGAAAGAGAGAGTAGCAGAGCCGCCAGCGATTGTGTCCCCGCTACCAAAGGAGGACACGGAGGTGCCGGCGGTGCAGAACATCCTGGCGGCTCTTTCCCGCATTTCTGGCGCCGTAAAAGGCCAGAAAATTACGGGAAAGAAGAGGGTCGTGGCGAACGCGATAAAAGGTGCCGCCAAAGCGCTGGGGGAGCTCCTGGAAAGGAGGGTCTCCAGCGAGGAGGTGAAACTCCGGGCTCGGGTTGCGAGCCTGGAGACGGAGATTGCTGACTCCCACAAGCAGCAACGGCTGATGCGGGAGGAGATCGGTCAGCTGACGCAGCTGGTCCAGGGGGCCGGGGAGGCTCGGGGTGTGAACACCCCCGCTCCCCGTGCTCCATCTAAGGTGACACCAACGGTGGTCCAGCTGCTGGAGGTCATCGAGCGACGCCTCGGCGTCCTCGAGGACCGGGCATACCGCCCACCGCTGGCGGCACCCGTCGTCGCGTCATGAGCGACGACGGCTGCACCCAGTTTTGCTCCTGGTCCCAAGCCAAGGCCTTCGCCCCTAAGAAGACAGCACCTAGGGGAGGTGGTGGAGAACGACGTGCCCGTAGTTACGGAGGGTGAGGAACATCGGCTACGATTGGGTGATGCATGGTCCTGGTGCTCAGAGGGGTCAGCGTAACGTGTTCCGCCGATGACACCCTCGTTTTTTATTATCGTGCGATAAATCCCCACGGAGCCGGTGGAGGTGGTTATGTCGAACTCGAACCGACTAAAACGCACGCCGTCCCAAGTCCTTGGTTGCCGGAGGTGAGATTGCCAAAAGCATATCTCTCGCACCCCGGCAGACCCAGGACCATCCCTTTCGAGATGGCCCCCTTCGGGTTGGGGGGACCACAGTGTCCCCATCTAGCCCCGGTTACGGGGAGGCGCACTTTGCGCCGCCGCCGTGGCCTGCTTCTGCTAGGGTGACAGGCGGCTCCACCGGTCACCCTCAGGCCAGCGCTCATAGAGGAAGAAGGTCGTTCTGCGACCTCCGACGTCCGGTTCGCATTACACCATCATTACGGCGCGGGGAGCAGCGCACCGAGACGCAGCACTAAAGGCCACGGCAGGGGTTGCTCAAGTCGTGGGTCAGACACGGCGGCTGCACCTGCGGGATCCAGCCTACAGGTAAGGGGCGTCAGCAGCGGCATCGAGCCCACGATGAAGTATCTGGGGCTCGATGGCCGGTGGAACTTCGGACATCACTTCCGAAGTTTGGTCCCAAAACTGAGGGGGGCATCAATCTGATGCCCAACATCAGGGGACCCAACGCTCCCTGCAGGAGACTGTACCTGGGGATCGTGCGAAGTATGGCCATATACGGGGCCCCCGTATGGGCAGCAAATCTGACGGCCAGTAATGTGGCTAGATAGCTGAGCCCACAGAGGGCGATGACCCTACAATAGAAACAGATGAATGGAAATTCATAATTATTACGTACTGTCTATAATAAATATAGGAATATGTATGGTAGTAGTACCTAACTTCTGCTATATTTATATTATGATCATTCGGGTTGGTAGGTACTCATGTATTTACAGAAATATTCCGTTTATTCCGAACCTGACCCGAAAACTAGACCCGGTCGCGGGTTAGGTAGAAACTTTAAAAATTTGTTCCGAACGTAACCCTCTTCCTAACCTGACCCGACGGTCTCGTTCCTATCATAACCCGATCTGGCACTTCGCCGGCCGCTGCCTGCTGCGGCACGCTCGCTACGCTCGCTCGGCTCATGCGTTGGGGTCACAGTTCTAACCTAACCTAACCTACAGAAGTTAGAGTTACCGCACTTCGACTTTCGGCTCTGAGTCGCCCAACAGCGTCTTCCGTCGCGTCGTCACAGTGAGCGACCTGTAGTAGGCAGGACCTGCCTGAAAGACTTGGGCTGCTACTGCAAGATTATTTTTGTCGATACACAGGCAGGTATGCCTATGTCAATCCAAAATTTTGAAATAGGTACCTAGGTATTTTACTGACCTATTTATTACTTTCTACTAATATAGTACCTATTGCAAATTGTTATGTACAGTATAAGCTACTTAGGTAGGTAGATTAGATACTTACTATAATCCATACTAATATTATAAATGCGAAAGTAGCTCTGTCTGTCTGTCTGAATGTTACGCTTTCACGCCTCAACCACTGAACCGATTTTGATGAAATTTGGTATAGGGGTAGATTAGACAATGAGAAAGGACAAAGGCTATGTTTGGTCGCGATAACCGACATCCACGCGGGCGGAGCCGCGGGCAAAAGCTAGTAATAAATAAATAAATATTCCACAACATTCTACACAGCGCTATCTAGACCCATGGTAAGCTTAATTAGCTTGTGTTATGGAATCTAGAATGCGGATAAACATACGTATATACTTTTTTTTGTAAATATATACATATTATACATAGAAACACCCAGTTCAATGCAAATAGTCATATTCATGCATACAAATATTTGCACTGAGCGGGAATCGAACCCGCACCTCTTGCGTGGCAGTCGCGCGCACTACCACCACGCCACAGAGGCTGTCTACATAAGACATCATTCATATGTTTTAATGTTTTTTTACGCCAACATACAATTTTCCTCTTTCGGTTTACTTTATTAACCCATTTCGCCTGTCAAAAGGTAGGTACTTGAATACTTTCGTATCGTCTATCGTAATCGTCTGCGCAGAGCGCGTGCGACACAAACTCCCCGTATGATAGCCGAAGCAACACTGAGGAGGAGGCCGGGCGGCAGGGCGGTTCTAAGTTTAATGGTATCGCTTGAGTAAAAATTTAGATATTTGCTAGTTACGCAGAAACCAATGTATATTTGTAAAATTTGAAACACATAATGTCTCTTAACCACTAAACTCCACTTATTGTGTAAGTTTAGTGATCCTATTTTGCGTAATTAATCCATAATATCGTTTTATTTGTACGGTTTAGAGGTAACTTTGCAATGGTTTTCTATCAAGAAAATTTTACGGAATCGTGTTTTTGCCACACATAAACATTAGTATTTATCCTCAACTTTACCACACATGAATTAAAAAGTCCATGCTTTAGAACTTTTGATATTGTACACGTTTATGCTATGTCATTTGAGGTAGTACGGACTCTTAAGGTATGATTTTCAGTCACGCCGCGAAAATTTTACGTTTGAGAAATTCACCCAAGTATAAATACTTATAACTAACATTGGTATGGGTCACCCCGCGAAATACCTCAAATGGATGTTTTGCTCGAATCTGTGTTTCTGGTTACATAAAATTTGGATGTCTTCAAGACTAGACTGAATTGGTTACTTCTAGGTAACCATGCTCCACCATCGACCACATCGTTTATCAACAGGTGAGTTAGGGGTCAAACGCGAGCTAATCAACCATTAAAACTTATTATTAAATTTAATTAACTTGACACTAGACAAATGTGTACATTCGTCCATATTTAGGACCGTATTCTGGAATGACACTCAGCCTGAATCTCGATTTATCTGAGGACAGATTGTATAGATAGACAATTATATCAAACTATGAATCTGTCTATACAATCTGTCATCCGATAAATCGTGATTCAGGCTGAGTGTCATTCTAGAGAATACTGGCTTTAGTCTTAAGAAATTACTTTTTGTAAATTGACTTCTATAAAATGCTACAGTGGAGTTTGTTGCACCGTTTCTTCTCCACTGGTGGTGCCTAGGAAGTGGTGGTAAACTTAGTTTTGAGCAGAATTTGAGCGGCACCACGGAAAATTATTGGTAATCAATATACACTATGCAGACAAAATAGAATTACTATCTGTAATTTTATAAAGTATGGCTCGCGTGTCTGTCTGTAGCAATTAACATAAATATTCATAAATTACAACCTTGTTCTCTGAGAATTACAAAATTATCACCACCTACATCGATCATGTCAATATCGTTCAATGTAAAGAACGTTTTGCAAATATTCAATGTTCAGCAATTTTTGTAGATGACGTTACGTGGGTGGGACGTAGAAGCGTCAGTAGCTGAGTGCTTAAGGTGTCGACCTTCCGATTGAGAAGTCCCGGGTTCAAATCCTGGCCATTTTACTACAGACGACGTGAACCTTTTCCATAAAATAGGCTTTCCAGATTAACTGGACGTGTTTAAAGTTATACCAGGAATTTCAGTTAATATTATAAAATTCTTTACCAAATACGTTGGGATTCTCAGGCAAAGATGACATGGCACAAATAGACCTTGTATGCAATTTCACTGTTCACATTCTGAGTTTCCAAAACTTATTTTACGATTACAGTTTAAATTGTATTTTTTAATTTCCATCAAAATGTATATTTACTTAACTCAAAGGTGACTGACATAGTGATCTATCAACGTACAGCCCAAACCACTGGACGGACCGGGCTGAAATTTGGCATGCAGGTAGATGTTATGACAGAGGCATCCGAAAAGAAAGGATTTTTGGAAATTCTGCTACTAAAAGTGTAAAATAAGGGATGGAAGTTGGTATGAAAGTCCGTCATTTTCAGAGCTAGATGCACTAGTGTCTTTAAAAAAATATACGATCACGTGTATCAGCGTTTCTCAATATTCTACTACTAAAAGGGTAAAATAGGTGATAAACTTTTGTATGAAAAGTGCGTCATTTTCAAAGTTAGAAGCATGAAACTTCGTACACCTACGTCTTTTGAGAAATGTTTTGTCGCGATAATCGACATCCACGCGGGCGAAGCCGCAAGCAAAAGCTAGTTTAAAATAAAAAGTTAAAGCAACTCGTGATAATTATGTAATTGTAACATGCATGCATATAACTATGCTACAAGCAACATTGACAATAAATAATTTTATTGTTGGCAACACTTTGTTACAGTGCCGGGAACGACACGACAGCGCAGTATATTTTACTATTGTTATGTTCTTTATGACATAGTAACATTGGTCAGTGTTACATTCAAATGTAGGGCTATCGCAATCTTTTCAATAAGCAGACCCAGGGCTCCGTGTCCACTCCGGTAACTTCCCTGGGCGATCTTGGGCGTTCTCCGGGCACACCAGGAAATCATCCTTCGTAGGAGGCTCTATTACGGATGGGGGGTTACCCTGTCCTATATGCCCCCGGGCAAGCGATTGCCAATAGCCTTTTTCCGCAATCGGTCTTCGGATTTCAAATGATGCAGTGTAAGATTGCCTGAAATAAATCTTTCTTAACCTGGGTAATCCAAAGCCATCTCTGGGTCCCGGAACCACGGTGTCCCCATCTTACATACAGCGTCCGTAGCTTAGTGGTTAAGAAGTCGGACTTACAATCGAGAGGTCCCAGGTTCGAATCCTGGCCATTACACTACCGACGTGAACCCATTCCTAACACAAGCAATTTAGCTTAGCTAGTGGGGTTAGAGGGAATATTAGTAATTTCGGTTCTAATATTCTTTAAAAAAACATAATACTTACATATAATCACGCCATTATCCCTGGAGGGTTAGGCTGAAGTGAATTAACACCCACATTTCAATAATTATTATATTCGGTCCCACGTAATAGTGGGTGAGCCTATAGCCGTATTCCGATCACTATTATTAACTCGAGCCATGCTTCTGAGGCTGAGTCTGGGCTGTATATATCTGTCTGATGTTAAACAGCCCTAGTCGCCTTGTACGACACCGCATGGGAAGAGATAGGGTGGCCCAATTCTACTCTGCCGAGAACCGCGTGGCCATTCCCATCTTGCCCCCGGAATAGGACCCCGGCCTGCTTCTGCTAAACTGACACCCAGCCATGTGCTCATGGAGGACGGAGGTCTTTTAGCGGCCTCCGAATCTGAATCACTTCCGCTGCGCCTTTCGCAGGGGCCCTTAAAATCCAGACAAAAACCATCACCAGAGTATTGTCCGTTCATAACCAGATGTATTATTTAAAACGCCTCTATTGAACATGACATATATTTTCACGTTAAAAAACGCTTATAAATTCTAATATTAATAAAAATACCTAAGTTATATTCATGAGTTATAACCTGATAAACTAACTGAATATTTAATATTTTAAATTCCGTACATCTTTATTTAAATAATATATTTTAATATAAACATTTGAATTAGTCAAATGTCCGCCGTGTCTCACGACGACTTTTTTTTTAAACTACGTAGCAAACAGGGCTATGTATAGATGCCGGCATATATCATGACACCAGCAACGTCACAAAATGTACTCTATATGCGGAGTACGCGTCTTTTGAGGATCTTTTGAGGATAGCGCAGGGTGTTACGGCGGTTTGGGGACTCCGTGGTGTGAGTGACTCCCGGTCATTAATAGGGCTGACCCTAGGTCCGCTGAGGTGTAGGGGATATGTCCTACAACCTCACCTTCGGCTTTGCACTATGACCTACATACGGCGTGCGTTGTAGTCGGTTCGAGTCCGACATAGCCTCCCCTACCGGCTCCGGCATGGGGATTTCCGCAGGGATGTTCCGAACGTAAAAAAGAAGGGTACTATGGCGGCGGAGGGACTTAAATCTAACCATAGATTATATCAGGGCCAGGGTTATATTGCGATACAAAAGGCCACAAGAGTTTATTGAAAAAATGTTCAACGAAAAATGCACCTAAAGAAATTTTCACTTCAAAATATAGCATGAGGCCCTTCTCTTTTTTGGAAGTCGGTTAAGTATGAGTTGCTATTGGCAACCCTACACGGCGTGATCTCAACACATCACGACCTCCGGCTTATCACGCGAAACGGTGAGAAGGCCGCGCATCGGCGTGTGCGCACATCAATCAACAAACATGGCGTACTATGAGAACTAACCGATCACTACAAGCCTTTTGTTAGAAATGCATGATTGTGAATGAATAAGTTTCTATTTAAGTAGTGTACAGTTCCATCTAGGTATGAATTAAGTACGTACAGCTTATGATGTCGGTTCAAGAATGCGGAAACATATATATAGGTACACGTTTTTTGGTAAATAGAACTGATTACTGAAGGGATTTGTGATATCAGAATATGATTTCTAGAATGCGGAAAACATACACATACATGTACAAATTATTATGTAATTATAACTAAAGGTACCTATTAGGATATACATATTTTGGGAAACGTTTGTCCACGTATTAATAACTTAATACAGTCGCCCTCGGAAACAAGTGTGCCGAGTTTGACGAGACTTTCTCTGGTAGATAGCTGATTTTGTAGACTAAGTTACAAGCTACATTTATTTTAAAAAAGGAAGAGAAAAGACAGACTTAGATGGTCCTTTTAGGCCAGTATTCTGGAACGACGCTCATCCTGAATCTTGATTTATTTGGGACAGATTGTATAGACAATATGGCAAATCTATCAATCTGTTTATACAATCTGTCCTCAGTCCTCAGATAATCGCGATTTAGGCTGAGTGTTATCCTAGAAAATGGGCCTTTTTTATCATGCGAAATATCCCCACGGATACTACCCCCACGGAGCCGGTGGAGGTGGTTATGTCGGACTCGAACCGACTAAAGCGCACGCCGTCTTGTTGGGTGCCGGAGTATCTTTCTTTCTCTGTCGTAAATAGTGTTTTTGTTAGCTATTTTGGGCTGCTTCTCAATAAACGAGATTTCTTTCTTTCTTCTTTCTTCATAATCATGTAAGATAAAAATCTGACTAGTCTAACTATAGAACTTCTTTATCGCCTGGTTGTGGAGGTCAGATGGCGGTCGCTTTACGGAAAATATCGAAAATCACCCGCATCTTAGTTAGAGTGCCAAGCCGAAAACCACCGAGTTGGGAAAAAAGACTCAGAAAATAATAAAAACTCAAAAAGTTTGTGGCATACCACACGTACCCAGAGCGATCTAGTAACACAATTCCTACGTCACTACGAATCCTGCATCATGAAAGTGAAGTAGTCGCATGATCACCTTGCCTGGTCGGAGGTTCCTCCTATTGTGTCGGCAGAACATCACACCTCATTCCTTCACAAGTTCATGCAAACGAAGTCACGGGCAGAACTAGTGAATAAGTGTCAAGATTGAAATAAAAGCACTTTTTACAGATCCTATCGCGATATATTTGTTATTATTTACTTTTTAAACCGACGTTTCGGCTGCTTTGCAGCAGCCATGATCGCGGTGTGTGTGACTCATAATGAACATCAATAATTCACCATGATTCGGGTATTTTGAGATAACTTATACTTCAAACTATGTGACAACTATCATCATGAGTCACACCGCGTTCATGGCTGCTGCAAAGCGGCCGAAACGTCGGTTTAAAAAGTAAATCATAACAAATATATCGCGATAGAATCCGTAAAAAGTGGTTTTATTTCAATGAGTGACATTCGCGTAAACTTTAGAAAATATCAAGTGTCAAGATTGTTATTTAAAATTCATTTTGCAACAACTAATACTGTAACACAGTCGTTCCAGGACGTAATTGTAAATAGTTCACACAGTTTTTTGTGTGTCCAATTCAGACATGACCACATTCAATATGTGCGAATAAAACGACGCCAAATGGCGATAATTGGCGACAAATTGACTGGGCTTCCCAGACACTCGACGTAGATACTTCTAATATTACTTTTTATATGAGGTAGCAATAGCCTCTGTGGCTTAAATGCGGTTTAACAAGGCACTTGTTCCATCCCGCTCAGTGCAAAATTTGTATGCATGAATATGGGTATACGACGTAAAGACGTTAAGCTGTCGAACTCGGTTGCCATAAGAACATTTATGGCAGTCGTTACGGATAGTTGGAGCCCTAAAAGTCCAATAACTGGTCTAACTGCAATATATCGATACCGCTAATTGGTTGTGGAGGTCTGATATGAAACGCTTCACGGAAAATATTGAAATGTTAGTAGACCTAGGCCTCACTATGAACCTAGGTTTGATTCTAATATTTGACCTTTGCGACAAAGCAACATTAATCCAGTACACCTTAAGATTGATGGATGACGCAGGTCAGACAGCAGTCGCCATAAAAAAACCAGCCAAAAGAAAGAAAAGGAGTAAGGAAGGAAGAAGGTTCTTCTCTTCATGTCTACGATTTACTTGTATACATCGTTAAACTATTCGGAAATAGAATTCTGCCATCTTAATCGTGCTGTCAGTGGCTCTATTTAGATCGTCTTTAGTGCAGGAAGCAGGACATAAGTGACACGAGACCAAATGCGTCATGGACTGCACGGGGGCACCGCAGTCACATGTGGTTAACCGCATAATGACGTTATTATGTTATGTTTAAAAAAATACATTCACGTAAACAAACAGTAATTCACGATATAAGACCAGTTTGCTCATTGTTCCGAGGCCGTAGTATGCCTATCGCGGTTCGGGCCTGGCCCTGACACGAACCCACTAAACAGTTATCACATGCCATAACAACATCGTTATTGAAGACTTTGAGAAAGGCCGTGAGTATACTCAACATTGGCAGCCATGGAAGCGTTTAACTGCTAGGTCAGAAGGCGATTCGATTCCCGCTCAGGGCAAATCATCCTTGAGTTAATCCCGGCCGCGTCCGAGGCCTAACCTCAGAGTCCGGGGTCCGCCATATCCCTGCTAATATTATAAATGCGAAAGTAACTCTGTCTGTCTATCTATCTGCCTGTCTGTATGTTACGCTTTCACGCCTAAACCACTGAACGGATTTTGGTGAAATTTGGTATAGGGGTAGATTAGACCTTGAGAAAGGGCATAGCGATAACCGACATTTAGTCGGGCGGAGCCGCGGGCAAAAGTTAGCTATAACATGAATGTTTTAACAAAAGATATATAGCTATTTTTTTTTATCCGCATTCTAGAACACATAACACTATATTTATGTGTAAAATCAGATTTCCGACGAGCGTCGGCTCAGATATGCATCAGGTTTGAAGGGCTAAAGAAATTAATAAAACTATTTATATCTAAATAATGTTCTTTAACTTATGTAAGACGTCTTGAATATCATTTGTTTTGAGATTTTCATCAGCAATTATAGAAAGGCCAAGTCAAGAGTACCCGTAACCAATGAGCATGTTTTTTTTTAAATATTAGTAAAACAGATTATGCAGGCAGAAGAAGCAGAAGACACATGTGTTTGGATCGTAGCTAATGGAAAAAAGTTGAGTTTTCAGGGATTTCCTTTCGTTTAATTTACCATATTTGTTATAGAGATATGATCTTTATGATTTACACTACTGATTGATGCCATAAAAATACGATCCCCATTCCGGGGGCGAGTTGGGGACACCGTTGTCCCCCCTCCTGAGGAGGGCCAGACCGTAAGGGATGGCCCTGGGTCAGCCGGGGTGCGAGGGATATGTCTATAACAACCTCACCTCCGGCCTAGCACCAAGACCCACAGTCGGCGTGCGGTTTTGGTCGGTTCGAGTCCGACATAACCTCCCCTTCCGGCTCCGGCAGGGGGGGTATCCGAGGGGATTTCCGCACGAGAAAAAAAAAAAAAAGCCATAAAAATACGGAATGCCATTTTTTCAGATTTTAGTCGGTTCGATAACTGGGTGTGCCAAGTGAGTTTTCGAAAATCTTTAAATGCAGTTTTGTTTCTTTTTAAAAATAATGTTTCATTTCAATATCTCCAGTTTTTAGGGTACTTTCCTTCCAGATAAAGTCAAAATCTTTCACCTTGTATACCTATTGTCGTATATTTTCTCGTCCTGTGTTCATGCAAGGTGTGAACAACTGTACCATGGGGAAGGAAATTACTTAATCATGGAAATACATCGGGGAAAAAAGCGCTCAAGTGGGACTTGAACCCACGACCTTTCCCTTATAGGGAGAATGCTCTTCCAACTGAGCTATTGAGTCACACCTGAATCACTTCAAATTTCCCTTCTCTTTATATCCGTCTTTAAGGACGACGGTGGAGCCATCTACCAACTTTCTTACGAACTGTTGGAAGCAATGAACGATTTTTCAAACATTTTAAACATTGATTTTTGATGATTCAAGAAGAGCATTCCCCCTGTAAGGGAAAGGTCGTGGGTTCAAGTCCCACTTGAGTTCTTCTTTTTCCCGATGTATTTAGAAATTACTTAATCATATTCTTTCTTCATTCTTCTGTAGCTACTTCTTCGAATGTGCAGCCTCAGCTTGTTTGCACAGTGAAGATGGCAAAACCGTGGCAACTGGATAGTATTACTGCCTATATTCATAGGGATATCGTGATCTACTGTAACAAAATAACAAATGTAGTATTTGTCTGTTGTGTTAGCATTCGCATACAATCATCATCGCATATATCTATTTAAAGCATGTAAAGTGTGTGAGCGCACGACCACTCACGGCCGTTGTACCGTTGGCAGCAAAAGTAGCTCAACATGATCTTTAGTGTAATCTAAATTCTAGACAAAACGAAAACCTTGTTTACAACAAGTATGTGGTAAAATGCAAAAAAAAAATCGTATGCCAATCTTTACTTCTTTCATTTGACAAATGGTACAATGTAACCCTCTTAACCAAGTGCTTAAACTGGGTGATTTTAGCTTCGATAGCAAAATCATCTGGAAGTATTCATTTGGTGAAAGGAAAAAAAAAATTACAACCCGATACATTTTTCCATTTACTTTTTTTTTTTTTACACAGGATACGTCAATTTGACTTCACCTCGCCTGATGTTAAGCTAAAGGCAAAGTCTCGGAAAGAGGGTCACCATCGTAAACATTTACCATGTTAACAGTGGTGGCACTCAGCTTGACGGCCTCATTAGATGCCTTTTCACGCCCCGCTTAAAGGACCCGGGACTGTAGGAAGAAGGAAACACGTGAGCTGGCAGGGAATTCCAGGTCTTAGTGGTGCGGCATAGGAATGAATCACTGAAACGCTTGGTTCTAGCTGGTATACTCTGCACCGTAAATGGATGACATCTTAGCCCTGCACGTGTCGTCCTGTGAAGGAAAGGGGAGGGTGGGACTATTTGGAAGAGCTCGTCAGAACATTCACCATGGTAGAGACGGATTTGAATATTATTCCCATACATTATCAAAAAAAATATTCCTTTCGCCAAATTAATACTTCCAGATGATTTTGTTATCGAAACTGTGCCCAAATTCTTTTTTCCGAAACACTATAAAATCACCCTGTATATGATGGCCATATTTTATTTTATGGACGTAATACCGCCATTGAACTTTGGCCAGCCACAACAAGATTAATGGCCCTTCTGATTATTGGAGCTTATCATCAGGCAACGTGAAATCAAAATCATATTTTGATGTAACGGTTAAGCATCGGTAGCTTAGTAATCACCAATTCTGACCATTCCTCTACCGAAGTGACCCCACTCTTAACACAAGCAATTTAGCTTAGCTGAAGGGGTTAGAGGGATTATTAGTAACTAGCTTTGCGGGGGGCTTCGCCCGCGTGCATGTCGGTTGTCGCGACCAAACATAGCCTAATCTACCCTTATACCAAATTTCATCAAAATCGATTCAGTGGTTTACGCGTGAAAGCGTAACGTTCTTAAAAAAGAATGTTATAAAAGAACCCTAAAGACGGATATAAAGAGAAGGAAAATTTTAAATGATTCAGGTGTGGCTCAATAGCTCAGGTCCTGAGTTCAAGTCTCACTTGAGCATTTGATTTTTCCGATGTTTCTCAAACTTAAAACTTAGCATAGTAAATGCTATAAAAAATTTATAGTTATACTTAATAAAAAGTTGGCGGTGCAATTGATTTCAATTATGTTGCTGACCGTACATGTTGACAGGTACCTATTATGGTCTGCATTATACATGAGAGTGACAGCGGCCCTGATTGTGTCATGAATGCAAGTTGAGCTACTTGAACGATATCCGCTTTTATTCTTTAGAGAATAACATTCAGAATAATCGTTAAATGGATTTAGAGTGATTCAGTTTTTTTTTTACTAAACTACTAAGGCAACAAATAAACCTGCTTCTAATTTCCAGCTGCTAAGATTGTAGTTCATATATACATTCACGCTTGTAGGTCCCGAAGAGGTTGGCAAAGGAGTATAACACCTACATTACGTCAATTGAATTCGCTTCAAGGAAAATATCGCAAATCTGTCGTATCACAGTGAGTAACAGAGAAGGACTACGTACAAGTACAAGGCACACAGAAACATGGCATAATAGAAGTCTTTTTGGACCACGATTCATTTATTATAATCTAACCCCCTAAACCTCCAGGTTCCTCTCTGGGGATATGATGACAGCATCACGAATCTTGCGAAAGCTTACTTGAGTATAAGAGGGCAACTAAAATTCGACAATTTTGGTCTGCCGGTCACTGTGACCAAACTATTAATATATTTTTAAACTCTCGCGTTCCATGATATACAATAACACTAACGCATGCAGCCTCGCTTTTCTGTGCAGTCGGATAAACACCGGACAGTTTGCTTACAGAATAGGGACACTGTGAGTGTGGTATGTGACGGTACATGGCGAAAACAAAATATCGAGAATGTGCGGGTAGATGAAGAACCTACTACCTCACGGACTCGAAGACGGCGGGCGTGCACTACTGCGCCAGTCAGCCTGTGACCACGGCCGGTGTAACCTGGTCGAAACGTCAGGCAAATCAAAGGTATGTATGTACCTATACCATGATCGCGTTAATTCCCGTTAGTGTTATTAATATATTATTAAAAATATTTTGTAAATCATTCAAATTCAAATTCAAATTCAAATATTTTTATTGCGATATATGGGTACAACGAGGTTACAGGTAATACATTTAGGTTCCACCATATTTCAGCCAGATTGGCATGCAACAATGTCACAAATTATGACCATAATAATTAGAATTTAACAATCATCAATTAATAATAGAGAATTTGCATTAAATATAAAAGATAAAATGTACTAAAATGTACTGTACCTTATTAATTAGTGAGATGATTTATACTATTCACCCAAAGATAAAATTATTTCATGTCCAAATTTTAGATGTCAGTATTTTCATGGTTCACCTTCATGCAACATAAAACGTCAAATTAGTCAAGTACATAGTCAATTACAATTATATATATTCAAAAAAAAATGTTTAAGTTATGATATAATACCCACTAATCATTTACCTCACATCTATTGTTTTGTCATTCAAATAATAATTTACAGTGTAATAACATTTGCTTATTAAAATATTCTTAATTTCTCTTTTATAATCACATATTTCTACAATTTCCAGTATCCTTTTAGGTAACTTATTATTAGGTCCGTACATATGAAATTGGCGTTTTTCGTACTGGCCACTTTAATCACGATTTTCTCCTCTTTGGTAAGGAATTCCAAATTCAAATTTGTACAGCTATTTACTCATGTATTTGTGCTTTGATGACCGTCATACATTTGTTCTTTTTCTTCTGTTTTTTTCTGTTTGCGTCACTCATTTTACAAAATGGAAAACTTAAAATATCGCAATAATTACGAATACGAGTTCCGCCGTGGCACTAGTGCTGCGGAAACGACTCGAAGGGTGAATGATGTTTATGGCGGTCATGTTGCAAAAGAAAACACAGTTCGTTTTTGGTTCCAACGTTTTCGTTCTGGAAATTTCGACCTGCAGAACAAGCCCCGTGGGCGGCCTGAGACCCAAGTTGATAATGAAGTATTGAAGGCTATTGTGGAAGCGGTTCCATCGCAAACCACGTACGAGTTAGCTGCAGGCTGCGGTGTTAGTGATAAAACTGTTTTAATTCACTTGAAGCAAATTGGGAAGATTAAACAGCTTGAAAGGTGGGTACCTCACGAATTGACTGAAGCAAACCGGCAAACGCGCGTCGACTGCTGCGTTACATTACTGAACCGGCGCAATAATGAAGGTATTTTAAACCGAATCATTACCTGTGATGAAAAATGGATTCTTTACGATAATCGGATGCGCTCAGCGCAATGGTTGGATCCTGGCCAGCCAGCCAAATCCTGCCCCAAGCGAAAATTAACCCCAAAAAAGTTACTTGTGAGCGTTTGGTGGACTAGTGCCGGTATTGTTCATTACAGTTTTCTCAAATCTGGCCAGACTATTACGGCTGATGTCTACTGTCAGCAATTGCAAACAATGATGGAAAAGCTAGCGGCTAAACAACCTAGGCTGGTCAACCGCTTCACGCCACTGCTGCTTCACGACAACGCTAGACCACACACCACACAACAGACGGCTACCAAATTAGAAGAGCTTCAATTGGAATGTCTAAGACATCCTCCGTAGTCCCCGGACCTTGCTCCAACAGATTACCATTTTTTTCGAAATTTGGACAACTTCTTGCAAAGGAAAAAATTCAACTTTGATGGGGCAGTCCAAATCGCCTTCACAGATTTTATTGATTCCCGTCCGTCTGGTTTTTTTAGTAAAGGGATCAATGAACTACCTATGAGATGGCAAAAGTGCATAGAAAACAATGGTTCATACTTTGATTAATTAAATATATTATATTTAAAAATATTCGACTTTTGTTCCTCCCATACAAAACGCCAATTTCATATGTAAGGACCTAATATAAATTCGTGGAGCCATACATAAAAAACTTCCATTCATTAAAGTGGTCTTGTTTGATGGTATACATAATATGTTAATTTTTTTTCTTTTACTATTTAATGTTGTAAACAGATGCAAATTTTTGCGAACAAATAGTAGCACTTCCAGAATGTATGTACATGGTAGTGTCAATACCTTTAATTGTGAGAAGTAGGGTTTACAGCTGTATGTTGGTTTTAAATGACATATAGACCTAATACACCTCTTCTGTGCCACAAATGCCGATTCGCTGTCAGAAGAATTGCCCCAAAACATGATACCATACCTCAAGAAAGGTGCAACATAACCATGATATGCAGTGAGAACGGCTGATTGACTAGCAGATTTTCTTGGCATGTAAAGTGCATATGAAAATGAACTAACTTTCTTACACAATATCTCTACATGGTTTTTCCAACGTAGGTTGTTGTCAATGTTGAGACCCAAAAACTTCGATGTTTCTACCTATTTTATTTTTTGATTACAATAGTTAATGTCAATATCTGATTTCTAAATGTCATAAAATTTGTTTTGTCAATATTAATATTTAAATTATTTGATGTCAACCAATTTATTGTATTATTTAATGTCATATTTACTACTTGCTCTAACTGCGCTTTATTTTGTCCAGCAAAAACAATTGTACTATCATCGGCAAATAACACTGTATCATATTGAGTCACTTTAGGTAGGTCATTAATATATATTATAAACAATAGCGGACCTAGCACACTGCCTTGGGGAACACCGAGTGTGACATTTCTACACGTTGACCTGTATTCAATTATTTTCTTTGAAGTGTTGTATATCTTTATGATTTGAGTTACTTGGGTCCTGTTGCTCAGATAGGATTTTATTAAATCATAAACATTCCCTCTGATTCCATAGGCGTACAAATTTTTTAATAACACTTTATGGTCAACACAATCGAAGGCCTTTCTTAAATCCATAAACAACGCACAAACCTGGTATCCCTTATCTAAGTTACTCAATACTGTGGATAAAAAGCTATAGACTGCCATATCGATAGACTTATTTTTCCGGAATCCTACCTGCTCAGTACAAAACAAACTATTATTTTCAAAGTAATTGTACATACAGTTATGTATCACCCTTTCAAAAAAAATTGAAATAATTGGCACAAGTGCTATTGGTCGATAGTTGTGCATATTATTTCTCTCATTTTTCTTATATAATGGTTTGATAATTGTTAACTTTAACTGCTCTGGGAAAACACCATTTACAATACATAAATTTATTATGTGGCTCAGTACATGAGATAATATTGTATTTAAGTGCGGGGGAGAATGGTAAGCGTCTCCTGGGATGTTTGACCAAGTTAGTAAATTTTTTGCTTAGTGGTCAGGTGAACCCTATTGTGTGCCCGTATTTGTACGGGGCCTCCCTCTTTGCATTGGCCAAAAAAGATGGCGGCTTAAGACCAATCGCGGTCGGCAGTGTTTTTCGCCGGTTAACTGCCAAATTAGCTTGCCGCGCCGTCAAAGAGGAAATGGCCAAATACCTGCAACCGCACCAATTGGGTTTTGGGACACGCTTGGGATGCGAGGCCGCTGTCCACGCTACGCGGACGTTCGTAATGGACCCGAAGAACGAGGGTTCCATATTGCTGAAGCTCGATATTCGCAACGCGTTCAACACCTTGGAGAGAGACGTTTTGTTGAGCGAGGTCAAGGAAAAAATCCCTTCTCTATATCCTTTTCTTCATCAAGCGTACAAGCTCCCTTCCAACCTGTTCTTCGAAAATAATCTCATTCTGTCTAAAGTGGGAGCCCAACAGGGAGATCCACTTGGGCCCCTTGTGTTTAGCCTAGCTATTCATAAGGCGATCCGAGGTCTCAAATCTGCCTTTAACGTGTGGTACCTGGACGATGGCACAATCGGGGGCAAACCGGAAGACATTCTACAGGATCTGGAGGCCTTAATTCCAAGTTTAAAAGACCTGGGTCTGGAGGTGAACCCCTTGAAATGCGAATTTTTCCCCTGTGGTACTGAGGCTCGATCACACTATGCTCAATTAAATTCATTTCTTCCCGGCCTCAAGGAACTTTCTTCCTCTGACTTCAACCTTTTAGGTTCTCCAATTTTTCTATCAGCTGTTCCTGAGGCTATCACCACTCAAAAGCAACTTCTCCTTACCGCTCAAGAACGTATGAAAGGCCTTTCCGCGCACGTTGCGATTATCTTGCTGCGGATGTGCTTCGCTCTCCCGAAGATCACTTATTTGTTGCGGACCACACCTACTTGGCTCTGTCCCGAGGAAGTTTCTTCCTTCGACGATGCATTGAAATCGGTGGTGGAGTCTGTCCTGAACGTTTCCCTGGATGGGACTCAGTGGAGTCAGGCGACTCAACCAATCCAATGTGGTGGTCTCGGGGTGCGTTGCACGCGGGATGTGGGCCTGCCAGCTTTTTTGGCGTCGGCGCATGGGGTTGCTAACCTCGTCACTAATATTCTGAATCCTAGTGGTGACGGGGGGATCATACCTTTTGTGTCGGATGCTGTGTTAGCTTGGTCGGCCCTCAATGCGGGCGCGTCAATCCCTGAACCAATGCATCTTCAGCGAGCGTGGGATGATGTGGGGGTGAAGCGGCTCCAAGTTCAATTATTAGAGGGGGCTACAGGGGCTGATAGGGCTAGACTGCGGGCTGTGTCACAGCCTGAATCAGGAGCGTGGTTACAGGCGTTACCTTCGCCTCACCTGGGTACCCTGCTTGACGACGACTCTCTGCGGGTGGCGGTAGCTTTCCGCCTGGGCTGTAAGGTGTGTGAACCCCACATATGCACCTGCGGTTCCATGGTGGAAGCAGATGGCCATCACGCTCTGAGTTGTCGGCGGTGCACTGGGAGGTTTCCGCGACACCACGCTCTGAACGATATCATCCGCAGAGCCCTTGTATCGGCGAACGTCCCCTGCGTACTTGAGCCACCGGGTCTGAGTAGGTCTGATGGTAAGAGACCGGACGGGCTGACTTTGGTGCCATGGAAGAACGGCAAGTGCTTACTTTGGGACGCAACTTGCGTCAGCACTGTAGCCGCCAGCCAAGGAAGAGGCTTAAGTACGCCAGCATGGAGCCGCTGTACCACTTCGTACCGGTGGCGGTGGAGACCCTGGGGAGTTGGGGCAAGGAAGCTAAAGGCTTTATTAAGGAGATTGGACAGAGGCTCACCGAGGCGACTGGTGACTCTCGTTCCGGATCGTTCCTGGTGCAAAGGCTGGCCCTCGCTATCCAGCGTGGCAACGCAGCAAGTCTGATGGGCACTTTTGCACCGGGAACGATCAGGGGCGAGTTGTTTGATTAGCACAGGTTAACTGTGTTATCTTATTTTGTTTTGACTCAATGTATACTTTTATACTTAAATAAATGACGATTTGAAATTTAGATGCTTATTTTACTTGGATAGTCAATTAGCCCTGGGAACTACTTGTTTATTTTATACACCTGAATTACCAATACACCGAAATTGGTGTCTTACACCAAAATTGCGTATCAACTTATTTTTATTTTTTATTTATTGTTACTTATACTATTTCTTTGTTTTTTTTTTAGAATTTAGCACTTAATAGGTACATATAACCCTTAATTTTCACCCTTTTATCACCAACTTCATTTTTATATGGCAAAACCATTTTAGTTCTTAGTAGTATCAGTATAAAAGCAAAACATTTGATTGTTTAGAAGCAAGGATTATATTTTACTCTAATGGCGCCAATATTATCGACGAACTTATTCAAGATTGCTGGAAAAAGATTTAGGCAGTTATTCTCAAAGTGGGAGAGGTGGTACTCGGTATGCCTAAGGGTGAACGGAAGATAGGGCATGGACACTGGGTAGTGACAAGACAAGTTGGTAGTGTGATGTCTATTTCTGAACTTACAAGAGTCCTTCAACTAAGTTTCTCACGCGGTGAGCTGATGGGCATTGCGGTTCAAAAGGGTTCCAGAGGTTTACACCATCCGGGACCTGTACCACGATTCTGATTCCGTTGTTCGCTGTTGGCAATATCAGAATATTCCTTATCACTGTCGGGGTACATCTAGGATCGGTCCTTAGTCCATTCCCAATCAGCGTGGTACTTTGGTCGGATAGCGTCAGACAATCACTCCATAACTGCCCATGTATGCTGTTAATATCGGTGGTGGACGCCGATAGATTGGTGCAACATGTGAGGAGCTTGAGGACGGTAGAGGTCAGAAGCCTTCTGTGGAGAAGATTGAGTACCTTTTACACTGTAGCAAAGTGCTAGCTGCTGGAGCAACATAAGCAGGAGTTGAGTGTCCCCACATCTTCGACGTCGTCGCTTTGTTGCGTGGAGTCACGTGCAAAAGATTGCACGAGGCACTCTTGCATCCACGGTAGCTTTCATGTAAGTGAGAAAGCAGAGGAAGAAAAGCCAAATGATGTTGACAGTGGAGAGAAGGGAAGAAGAGTGGGCAGGTTTTAACGGTGTAGGCTTGGTAGTAAAGAGTGAGGCCGCCTTTAACACCAGTGGTGACGGAAAGAGCGCATGATGCTCCACCACACCGGCCTGTCCCTACTGCGGCATCAGCTGACTTCACCTAACTACTCGCCTGTCTGCTGTATGGGTAGTTCATATGCTAATGGTTAATCTGAGAGAAAATTAGGAAAGCTTCCGAACAACCCTCAACAGCCAACAACCTCTTTCCCACCTAGGGAGAGAGGCGGTGCTTTCTCCATTGCCCAGGGTATACCACGTAGAGGCTACCTGACCTAGTAGCCCGTCGGACTACGTAGGAGCTTAATCAAATAACTATGAAAACAAATTTTGGTGTAAATATACAATTTTGATGATTAGTAAAACCCCACCAAATTCACCAAAATTGCTGCACCAAAATTAGTTTCACGTCTAAAAAAATTATTTATAAAAATACTATTTAGAATATAGTGGTTACATTACCAAAATTTAATACACATACTGAACCTGTACACTATACTTAAATATTAAAACATACAATGAGAATAAAACGGTTTTAATAATCAACACAAAAATTACAATATTTTTGTCAGAGAATTATGAAACGACCTACTTACGTGTTTGGCAGAAAAATGTTACGGGACTGGGGACAACTGGCACTGGTAGTCATTAACACCCAACTGAACGTTTCCAATGATGATAGTGTCGTCCTTATAGGTCCTTATAGATTTATAAGATAAGATTATAGATGTCATATGTCATGTCAGATCGTATTGTGACAGTTGTGACGTAAATAATATTGTATTGTTCGAGATTCGTTCAGAATCATATGTCAATTAATCTCAGTGTTCAGTGCGTTTAGTTTTTAAAATATCGTTATCTACCAACCATAGTGCATTGAGGATAACTATATGAAAATTCATATTTATTTTTATATACTTAAATATTATAATTATTATTATTTAATTCTTAACATTTAGTCTGTTTACATATATAAACGTCTTATATATTTATATATTATTAAATATAATACCATTTAAATTTAGTCATGTCTGATCATATTGAGAGTTATATTTCTTGCTCTTCGTCCGAAGTCTCTGATGACGATTACGCCAGTGCGTGTAGCGATAGCAATGAGGATGCAGTTCGCCTTCGCAAAGACTTGCATACTATCTTTGGCTCTTTAGACAAATTCCTTAATGTTGTGCATATCAATGCTCAAAGCGTTCACGCCCACTACCCTGATCTGCTTTGTGCTTTCGACTCTAACATTATACATGCTGTGCTCATATCTGAAACCTTTCTCAAACCTACACTCCCTTCTACTCAGTACACATTACCAGGGTATAGGCTGATACGAAGAGATAGGGTGGGCAAGGGATATGGCGGGGTCGGGATTTACCTTCGCAATGATATCAAATTTAAAGTTATAGATCAGTCTCCTCATGTTTATACTGGTTTTACTGAACATATTTTTGTAGAAGTTGACTTTTGCCATACTAAGTGCCTTCTGGGAGTTTATTACAGTCCTTCCCTAAATATTGACTATTTCTCTTCTTTCGAATCTTCGCTAGAAAATCTTTCATCTATATACCAGCACTGCCTAATCCTGGGTGACTTTAATACGTGCTTAATTAAGGAAGACGCGCGCAGTCGACGCCTTCAGTCTCTGGTCTCCTCAGTAAACATGCATATCCTCCCATCAAATGCAACACATCGCGCCCCTCACTCTGTTCCTTCTCTCTTAGACCTCATTATTGTTTCTGACCGTGATAAGGTTGCTGCTCATGGTCAACTTCCTGCTCCTTTCTCCTATCATGATCTTATTTACCTCTCCTACAAAATTCGTACGCCAAAACCTAATCCTAAATTCTTCTTTCTTCGAAGTTTCAAAAAAATTGATTTGGAGACTTTGAGAGCCGATGTGAGAGAAGCTGATTTCTCTCCTGTTTACAATTCCGGGGACATTGACACAAAAGTAGACTATTTTAACAAAATTCTCATGTGTCTCTTTGATAGACATGCTCCACTGAGGAAGGTTAAGGTAAGGCATTTGCCTGCACCTTGGCTTTCTGAAAATATTAAACTGGCCATGTCTAAGCGCGATAAAGCCAAAAGACGCTACAATCGCAATCCATCGGACGACAATTGGGCTTCTTATAAAACTATTCGCAATCGCTGCAGTCGTCTGTGTAGGGATGCAAAAAGGCGCCACATCCACGACTCCATCAATAACTCCAACACATCTCAGGTATGGCAATTTCTAAGATCCCTTGGTATCGGCAAAACCGATAAAACTGATGACGTCACGAAGAACATTGACCTCAATGCGCTGAATACCCATTTCTCCATGCCTCCAACTTTAATAGATGACGTAGATAAGGCATCCACGTTAAGCTATATTTCCAGTCTTCCCCTGCCTGAATGTGCTTCATTTATATTCAACCCGGTTACGGAGAACGATATAAAAAAACAAATCCTATCAATATCAACAAAAGCAATAGGTAATGATGGTATTCAACAACAAATGTTGCTACCTATTCTAAATGAAATTCTACCAGCCATTACTCATATTATTAATTTTTCACTTGAACATAGTTCCTTTCCACAGGCCTGGAAGAAGGCTCTTGTCATTCCTTTGCCCAAAACTTCCAATCCCTCCTTATTATCCCAGTTTCGGCCCATTTCAATCCTTCCGATTCTTTCTAAAGTGCTCGAGAACGCGGTACGAAATCAATTAACCAGTTACCTCTCCTCTAATGGTCTACTGAGTTCATACCAATCAGGTTTTCGTTCAGGCCATAGTACAGTCACGGCACTAGTCAAAATATCAGATGATATAAGACTGGCCATGGAGAACAAACTCTTAACCGTATTGGTTTTACTGGACTTCAGTAGTGCCTTCAATTCCGTTGATTTCGACATCCTCTTGGGTATCCTCTCATCATTAAATATATCGTCCTCTGTAATCGCTTGGTTCAACTCCTATCTTCGGGGTCGCTCGCAGCGGGTTCGCTCTGATGAGGCATCCTCGGACTGGTGTGACCTTGCTGCGGGCGTACCGCAAGGTGCCGTCCTCTCTCCCCTTCTTTTCTCAATTTTCATTAATGCTATCCACAAAGTCATATCTTCCAATTATCATCTCTACGCAGACGATTTGCAGATATACCGACATTTCGGGGCTGATGAGGTAGATGGGGCTATTACGGCTATCAATAATGATCTCAGAGGCATTAGTGCATGGGCAAAATCTTTCGGTCTGCTTGTCAATCCAGCTAAATCACAGGCAGTCATTATAGGGACCAAATATTTTTACAATAGTCTTGACCAAGCCTCTCTGCCTCCTGTTTATTATAACGACACATTGATACCATTTGCCTCGGTTGCCAAAAACCTTGGTATTATCATCGACTGCAACTTGTCATGGACTAGTCATGTCAACGAGGTGAGCAGGAGGGTTTTTGGCACTTTTCACTCCCTTAAGCGTCTTCAGAATTTCCTTCCTTTTAAGACCAGAGTCTGTCTTGCTCAATCTCTTCTCCTTCCTCTTCTAGACTATGCCGACGTCACCTTTTTGGATGCAACTGAAGAACTCTGGAACAAGATGGAGCGACTGCAAAATTTATGTATCCGTTTTATTTTTGGACTCCGCAAATTCGACCACGTTTCAGAGTTCCGAAAGCAACTGAAGTGGTTACCAATTCGGCGGCGTCGAGATATTCATATTCTTTCCCTGCTCTTCTCTATTCTTCATAATCCTCATTCTCCTTCATATCTTCGTGAGCGCTTTGAATTCCTTGTGCCCAGGGGTAAACCCTGTCGCACTTCCTCCTCTCTTCTTCTTCGAACTCCTGGTCATAGTTCTTCCTGCTATGACAATTCTTTTACAGTTTCTGCAGTACGTCTTTGGAACTCTCTTCCTCACTCCATACGTGATAGTCCATCTTCGAATATTTTTAAAAAACGAGTAAGAGACTACTTTCTCTCACAACTTTAGCAGACATATGTATGTATATGTATGTATGTATATGTATGTATGTATATATGTATGTATGTATGTGTGTATGTATGTATGTATGTATGTATGTTAGTATGTAGGTGGTTATGTATGTATGTATGTGTATGTTATATGTATGTATATTTATGCCTATTACCTGGGGTATACGTCTCGTATACCTCTTACATCAACATCGCTACTTTCCTGTACACTAGACTTTACCAATCATATTGCAATTCCTCTGTGCACTCCTGGGTCTGCTGGTAGAAAACTCAACTTTGAGTTAAGCTCGCCTTTGTACATTTCATTTCACTATTGTATTTATTGTAATTTATGTGTACATAAAGAATAAAATAAAAATAAATAAATAAATACTTTCAATACGACTCCTTCGATGTTTTTATAAATCCCACCAAAATTTTACATTTGCCGCGGACGCATCTTATAAATTATTTTTAAGATAAAGTATAGTACTAAATAGTACGAATGACATTATCGAAGATAGCTAAAATAATGCCGAATCGAATTATGATTAAGTATACTCAGTAAACTAATGAAGTTTTGATTAAACTGTGATCATTCCCAAGAAAACAGGTTGTGGACGCGCCACCAAGCTTAGAATTTAGGTGAAAATACATTTTTTAAACACTCACAAAAATAGTTTCAATAATATAATTTATACGTACATATAGAGCAAAACGATATCTTTCTTACAAAAAATAATCATTACTATATGTTAACTTTAAGGTATGATTTTCAGTCACGCCGCGAAAATTTTACGTTTGAGAAATTCACCCATTAGTATGGATTAGTATTATCTATTAAAGACCATTGTGAGCGGAAAGGTTTTTAACTATGCATACCTATTTATCAATCACCAGTGCTGGCTCAACAGAGATGTGGAGAGCCTGCAGTAGTGCCTGCGTTTAGGAAAAAGGTTCAGAGAATTATGAAAAACAGAATCTAACTACTGTTGATTTCACAATTATATAACAATGGGTTTTAGTTGCATAGTATTGTAAATATTCTTATCTATACACGTCTACGATAAGTACCTTGTATAGTGATACACAGTGACCTAGTTAAAATAGTTTGCATTTACTGAAAATTACGACTGAAAATTATGGTATATCAGTCTCCTATTATTTACTATTCTACTTACTATTATCATCATTAAGTAGGTACATAGTATAAAGCAAACTCGCTTTCCGCGTCTGTCCGTCCCTATGTATGCTTAAATCTTCAAAACTACATTACAGATTCTGATACGGTTTCATTTAATAGATAGAGTGATTAAAGAAGAACGCTTATGTTCATAATACATGCTTAATATAGTAGAGGGTGCAGCGGGAACGGGACCTGACGCCACGCGGGCGGAAAATAATTACTAAGTTCACCGGGTCAGCTAGCCACAAAATCTCTTCCCATGCGGTGTCGTACAAGGCGACTAAGGGATAGGGCTGTTTAACATCAGACAGATAATACAGCCCAGACTCAGCCTCAAATATGGGCTCGAGTCAAACAATATTATAGCAATAGGCTCACCCCCTCTTACGTGGGACCGACTACAATTATTGGTGAATGAATTAATTTACCTCTGCCTAAACCTCTGTGTATAAAGGCGTGATTATTTATGTACCTAAATATGGAATAACACAAGCTATTTTAATTTCTGGAATAGGATTGAGAGAGAAGATGTCAGGTTTAGAATTTATCGTGAATGGAGTCGCTGGCAACGCGAGGAATAAATCAGGAAAAATGAAAAAAATAATCTCTTTTGTCGACTGTACATTGATTGCTCTGTACTACCCCTGGCACTGTGATCTTTAGCTCTTTATTGCATGACAAAATGCTATTAGTATAGCTATAAACCTTGTAATTATCATGAAATTAGTAATAATTATATAATAATTACTTAGTATGTGATAACTAACCTATTACATTATGACTACTAAGTAATTAGAAGTTAAGGTTTATAGAATGGTCTGGCGATAAAATACATAATTTGTACACAAATCCACGTGAAATACTGGAATATTATACGTTGGCGATGGCGCGATTAGAAGCGTGCCTCCCCATTCCGGGGGCGAGTCGGGGACTCCGTAGTCCCCCCTCCCGAGGAGGGCCAGACCGTTAGCAAAAAAAGAACAGATATCGTGCAGTACCTCCTAATGGCCCTGGAGGCCATCCTCTGCTGCGGCGCATGCAGCAGGGGCACGAACCCGGCCTGCAGGGTGTCCGCCCACACGGGGCACCCGTATAGGGCCATGGACCGCACGACACCCGCGTAGAGTCTCCTGTAAGAGTCCTCCGGTCCCCTCAGGTTGGGCAGCAGCCGCGCCAGCGCGTTAGCTGTCACCAACAGTTTGGGGCGCAGACTTCGGAAGTGCTCTCCGAAATCCCACCGACCGTCGAGAACGAGCCCTAGGTATTTCAACCGGGGCTTGATGTCGATGGGAGTACCTCCTAAATATAACTTGCAGTTTTTGTTAGCTGCAATGCTTCGATATCGCCTTTGGGTTAAGAAGGTCAGCTGGCAATCGTTTCACGGAAAATATCGAAGACCAGCCAAATCCGTAGTTAGACTGGTAAAGCGGGCCCCAGGCTGCAAGCTTCGGATGCGATTGGGATTAACGCTAAGATAAAGAAGAATAGAATAGAGACTAACGGAAAAATACGCAGATGATATCACAGCGAGGGTAGGAAACCTCGAAATAAAATCCTGTACGACGACGTGTAGACGGATTGCCATCTGGCCAGCGTGGAAACATTAGGCCAACGCCTCTTAACATTTGAAGAGACCTGTGTCCAGCAGTGGGGGCTAAATTATTGATTGACTCATTTAGAACCGTAAAATATTGATAAACTAGCTTTTGCCCGTGGCTTCGCCCGAGTGGATGTTGGTTATTAAAGATTTCTCAATAGACGTAGGTGTATGAAGTTTCATGCTTCTAACTTTAAAAATTACAAACTTTCAACCCCTATTTCCCCCCTTTAACCCCACTTTTCGCGACCAAACACAGCCTATGTCCTTTCTCAAGGTCTAATCTACCCCTATACCACATTTTATCAAAATCGGTTCAGTGGTTCAGGCGTGTAAGCGTAACATACAGACAGACAGACAGAGTTACTTTCGCATTTATAATAAAAAATAAGGAAGTAAGGATGTACCTAAACCTTTGAGAATGTCATAAGGCGAAACCGGTCATGTGTAATATAAGTACTGTGGAAAAGGTACAAGTGATCTCAATATGTGTACTGAATAAAACTTCGTTTGGAACTAAGCACATCATTGATATTCCAAACAAAGATTGTAAACGATCTGTAGTTTTCCTGTTGCCCTCACGATTACAATATTTCCTCGAAAACATAGTAATATGACTAGGTATATAATGTAATCGACTGCTGACTATATACTAGCATATAATGGTAATAAACTTTTTATTTCCTCAACTTATAATACAGTTTTTGCGTGTAACTCCGCTTGCTAACAGTAGGTGGCCTAGCCATCGTTCACGAAGAGCATTGCACCTATACAATTGAGTTGTTGACACTGCCCTGGTTTTGCTTGTATGATGAAAAAGTAATTATTATAAAGAAATCTAGGTTTTTGTCACAAATAACGGATATTCTGTAATTAATTCTGTAATGAGAGGAGGGCCGTATCGAGAGAGATGACCCTGGGTCCGCCGCTTGCGAGCGATATGCATGTCGACCCTCAACTTCGGCAACCAAAAACAACCCAAAGACAGCGTGCGTTTTAATCGGTTGAAGTCCAACATTACCTTCCCCACCGGCTCCTGTATCCACGGATTTTGCGCATATAAAAAATAAAATGAGAAAAAATGATCCTGGCCATTCCACTACTGACGTGAACCCACTCCTAGCACAAGCAATTTGGCTTAGTTGGAGGGGTTAGCGGGAATATTAGTAATTTTGGTTGCTAATAATATTCTATTTAGAAAGAAAGAAAGAATACAAAGAATACTAATAAAAATGTCTGTCTGTAACGCTTTCACTTCTAAACCACTGATCCGATTTCAACGATATTTGATTAGATAAATAAAGAAATAAATAAAATATATTTTATTTCGAACACATTGATTCGGGTATATTTTGTTAGTAACAATATACTTTGGACTATGTTAGTAAAACAACATTTAGAACAAACTATTAAGAGACCAATTGTACGGCAGACATTCATCTACGCGTACAATGGTTCAAGATAGGCGAGTCGTATCTTTCAGCAAACATTCGCAAAATACTGTTGGAGCTGGTTCGAACTCTAGAGCTTGCCAAAGGACATAGACTACCATTTATCGCAAAAAAGAGGGTTCTAGAGGTTAGAGGGAATGGCATCACTGCAAATCGTGTACGGGGAAAATATCCTCTAAGCTGCCCTCTACAGAGTCGCTCCCAGCTCCCATCGCAGTCGGCAGCGTCTCCCCTGGGAGAGAAAGTGGCGCTGCCGTCTCCTTCACCCAGGGTGTACTGCATGGACATTCTGGGCCCACAGTCCATTAAGCACATGCATATTTATACTGACACCTGTAAAACCCTGAAGGGGTAGGTAGAGGTGTAGTAACACCCACATTTCGCCAAACACCGATTTTCGGTTCCACGTACGTAATAGGGAGCGAGCCTTTGCGCAATTGAGCACTGGCATATTCTTTTTTTGTGGAATAGGAAGGCAAACGAGCAGACGGATCGCCTGATGGTAAGCGACCGCAACACCAGAGCAGTCACAAGTGCGTTGCCTTCCTTTGAATTCTGTATGTTTACAGTCAAATGAAGTACCAGCCCTATCTCTAAGGCCCACTGTCCACGAAGGCGTAGCCGTATGCTTCAAAATACGAAGTGTTGCTTGTGCAGCCCAGCGTTCTGAACACTATCCACGAGGCGTATTGCACGCGTACGTTTTCATACTTTTCGTGTAGGTATTTGTCGCCATTTTTAATAAAAGAAACACTTGCGTTCACTCGTACGCCTGGACGTATAACATGCGGTGCCGGAGCCGGAAGGGGAGGTTATGTCGGACTCGAACCGACTAAAATCGCACGCCGACTGTGGGTCGTGGTGCTAGGCCGGAGGTGAGGTTGTCATCGACATATCCCTCGCACCCCGGCTGACCCAGGGCCATCCCTTACGGTCTGGCCCTCCTCGGGACCGTGGACAGTATAGGTATAGAGATAAGGTAGCATTATATTACTCTACTGGGAACCTGGAAAAAAATATTGATTTAACAAAAATACTACGATACGAATTAACATAATTAATAGCGTTTTCCTGTTGCTGTCAATATAATTATCGATACAACTTTCGAAATGCCGTAATTATGTGTAGCTATGTGTAATGTCCCGGTAACGGTGCCCGGGAAACTGGAGGATGTGGGAATATTGCGCCACGGGATATGGTTACATTGTAACACAACGTTGCGTTTCCTTGAGCAAACGTCCTTGAGTATGGACTGGGTGTTTCTATCTATAGTACCTACGTATGTATTTACAAAAAAAAAGTATCTAAGTATGTTTATCCGCATTCTAGATTCCATTACATTAGCTTAACTAGCTATGCTTACCATGGGTCTAGCTAGATAGCGTTGTGTGGAATGTTGTAGAATATTTATTTAGGTCTTAAATTTCCTCTTTGCTGTATGACCAGTTAACACAGATTTGTGATATGGTGTAAATATTTGTAATGCTTGAATATAAGTATTTGCATTTTTTATATATTAAAGGACACATCAATTTGATTTTACCTCGCCTGATGGCAAGCTAAAGGCAAAGTCTCGGAAAGAGGGTCACCATTACAAACACGTATCATGATAACAATGGTGGCTGTCAGCTTGATGGCCTCATCAGATGCTTTTTCACGTCCTGCTCAAAGGACCCGGGACTGTTGGAAGAAGGAAACACGTGAGCTGGCAGGGAGTTCTAGGTATTAATGGTGCGGCATAGGAATGAGTAACCGGACCGCTTGGTTCTTGATGGAATATTCTGCACTGTATGCGGGTAACATCTAAGCTCTTAACGTGTTGTCCTGTGTAGGAAAGGAGTGGATGGGACGGGACTAATTGGACATACGTTGACTACTGTCATAAACGTCACATTTACACGTGTTAATACATTAATATAATACCAACGAATTGCCACTTGTTTAGTGAGGAAGTTATTCAATTTTAAACTTTTAGATAAGGTAACTTGAATCGAAATTCGACCGCACCTACTTGTATGAAGATTCAGTATGATTATTAATAGATACGAGTAGGTACATCATGTTTGTGCAAAGTGCATGTTGTACTTATAGGTAGGTAGGTGATCTAGTTGTAGAACCGGTTGTTATAAAGGTACTTGTAAGTACTTGTCCTTGCTGCAAATAGGTGTCTTAGTAGGTACTAAATGATGGCATATCATATTATAATGAGACTCGAGACGGTGTGTGGTTTTAGTTGGTTTAAAAAAGGTATTAAATGATAATTCCTTAATACAGGTACATAGTGTCTACGTAATGTCTTTTATTGAACATAAGAAACTGCAAATAAAATTACTATCTAGTATTTCATCTTAGCTAGCTCATTAGATGATGAATGATTTCATCTTAGCTAAATTGCTTGTGTAAATTTTATTTTTCGTTTCCTTTCACTTATTTTCTTGTATTTATAATAAAAATAACTTATGCCAAATGATATAGCCGCAATCTCAATGTCCGTCATGCTTGCTTCTTCAGAACACAATATCTCATTTGCAAGCGTGTGGTGGTCTGTCAAATCAAGCCAAACGTTTGTTGAGGTTTGGAGTTTGCGGCAAGCGGCAAGCGTGCGGACGCGGCGGCATCAGAGTCGCGGACTCAGGTGCAAGCCGCTAGAAGGAAACGCTTAGATGATGATGGTTATAATTTAATTGATCTATTTATTTGACAACACTTAATTTAAGTATTTAATTATTATATATAGCATGAATTAACTTTAGTTTGCAGACAAGCACACGACTCACCTTATGGAAAGTGGTTACCGTGGCCTATTTCTACATACGTGTGCAACACTAGAGGACTCACACTGGTGTTGTCAACCCGGTAGGAATCTTTTGAGGCCCTTCTAGAAGAACCCAACTGTAGACCCTTAGAAAACCCACTTTTTGGGCTTACTCTTGAATGGGCTAACTTGTAGTTCCTGCTTACCACCGAGGGAAATAGGCGTGAATATGAAAGATATGTATCCGGAGGTATACCAACCTACCTACTTCTTGCGATAAAACTGCACTTAATATCAGGGCCACCGTTAATTCACTCGTATACCTGTATTCTCAAGTGTTAGATATGATAACATATTCACGACTTGTCGCCACTTCAACGGTTCAGTTACGAAATTACAAAAACTCCACTCATTTGACAGCCTCTGTGGCGTGGTGGTAATGAACGCGACTGCCACGCAGGAGGCGCGAGTTCTATCCCCGCGCAAATATTTGTATGTATAAATATGGCTATTTGCATTAGTCTAGGTGTTTCCATGTATAATATGTATGTATTTACAAAAAAAAAGTAACTAAGTATGTTTATCCGCCTTTTAGATTCCATAAGATAGCGTTGTGTAAAATGTTGTAGAATATGTAGGTATCGTTTTGGAGACATATTAATTAATTTTTGTATACTGCCAAAGAGTGTAATGCTCTGCCCGACTCTGTGTTTCCGGATAGCAATGCCCATTCACTCAAGGATACTTCTAGGCAAGCGTGCTCCACCGTCGGCCACTTTTTTTTTGGGCGGAAATCCCCACGGATACCCCTCCCGCCGGAGCCGGAGGTCGAGATTATGTCGGACTCGAACCGACTTAAACTGCACGTCGTCTGTGGGTCGTAGTGCTAGACTGGAGGTGAGGTTTCTTCAACATATCCCTAGCATCCCGGCTGATCTGCCTGGCCCTCCTCAGGGAGGGGAGGACAGCGGTATGCCCACTCAGCCCGCCGCGGCCTGCTCGAACCGCGGCTCCACCCGTCACCCCCAGGGCCGCGCTCAGGGGGATGGTGGTCAGTCTGTGCCCTCCGAGGCCCGAGTTGCCACCGTCAGCCACATCATCACTTACTAACTGGTGAGATAGTGTCAAATGGGAGCCTACTCCTTGAGAGGAGAGTAACGGGCACGACGTTTGCGTATACTATTAGCATTGTGTAAAGACTGATACATATGCTATTGGATTTCCCAAGCGACTACAATATGGGGTTCTTCAAGAGGGGCATTAGAAGGTTTCTTTAGGGTAGGCAGCGCGAGTGTAACGCTCCTGGTGTTGTATACGTCCATAGGCCACGGTAACCACTTTCCATCAGGTGGGTAATGCTCGAGAAGGAGGCGGTCGGTCGGGTCCGGACTAGACTAAGGTCCCCACAAGCCAAAGGGAGCCACCTCGAAAGAGATGGTCCTGGGTCTGCCGGGGTGCGAGAGATATGCTTTCGGCAATCTCACCTCCGGCAACCAAAGACCCAAGACTGCGTTTAGTCGGTTCGAGTCCGACATAACCACCTCCACCGGCTCCGTGGGGGTGGTATCCGTGGGGATTTTTCGCACGATAAAATAAAAAACTTAAATAAATGGTAATAGGCTCGACCCCTATTACGTCGTGGAACCGAAATCATAATTGGCGACACGTGGGCACACACTGCTTCCTCCCCTTCGAGAAGTTACAACTGTGAATATTATGCAAGTATCTATGTCCTTCATATTGATTTCTACAAGCTTGCTGGTGGCGAAAATTTTTGGTAAGATAATTCGCTGTCATACATAATAAATTAGGTTCGATTTTTTCCTAATTTTACCCCAGAAATTGATTCTATAGGTTTGGGAACAGACCGTGGGAAGTTCAATGTACTCCATAGGCAAAGTCGCGGGCGTATGTTAGTATCACATCACTTACAAACGATTACTTAACAGCACATTACACAATTACACACAATGATTACCTTACACGTTGACGATTACACGAGTCTACGAACAGTATGCGTGTACACGCGTAATTACCATCACCTTGACACATAATACAACGTTATGGTAAGTATACGGCGTTTAAGTCACTATAAGTAAACATATTGTTCAAAGTTACTTGCATATTTTATACCGCGGGATAGTGAATTCAATTCCCAAATCGGGTCTTTTCTAAAAGGAAATTATCAGCCAAAGAGTCTGGAATAAGTTCCCTTTTACGTAGATTTGAATGTTATTCGGGACGAATGTGGTTGTTTGAAGCCTAGTTAAGTATTGCTGAAAAACCAGACACTCCCTCTGAAGGAAAACCTGGAATTTAGATCAGCCTTGGCCACCAGCAATGAAGACCCCTGACGCGCCGAAATCTCCTGACAATCCTTCTGGTACGGTGACAGCTACATGAACTTGAAGACCGTTCTCGGGGAGTGATACCTTTTCTATTTCGCTTCTGCCATCCTTAGCGCACATCACCATTTAGTAAAACAAGGTGGTCGCATTCCAAACCCTCTTGCAGTATGGCCACCAATGCACGTCTGCTGCGTGCTCCGCAGCGTGCAATGGCCAGCAGGGCCATTAGGGGTTACCGCATGATATCCTTTGAGGCGGCGAGTCTCCTTGCCGCATCCCTACCATGGAACCTGGATGCGAGAGCCCTTTCGATGCTATATCGGTATCGAAAGGAGGCGCGGGAGCAGGGACGGGAACCCGAGCCTGAAGAAATTCGGGTCGTGAGGTCCCAGCTCCACCGGGACATAATAGCGGAGTGAGAGCTGCGACTTGGGCGACCAAACGCTTATTAGCTTCGCGTAATAGCGGCGATAAGACCCAACATGGGGGACTGGCTATAGAGGCCACACGGTAGCCTCTCGTATCGGCTGACGTAGGTGATTACCGGACACGGGTGTTTCGGGAAGTACCTGTGTCCGACCCAGAAGGAGCCAACGTCCAAGTGCCATCACTGTGATGCGAGTGAGGACACGGTGCTGCACACGCTGACCGAGTGCATGGCGTGGGACATACCGAGACGGGTCCTAGTGGTGGCTCTGGGGGTGGGAGTTCTCACACTCGCCACTTTGCTCACAGCGATGGTACGATGCGCGAACGTTTGGGGTGCGGCCACGTCCTGCGAGCAAGTAATGCTCGAAAAGGAGGCGGCTGGTCGGGTCCGAACTAGACTCCGAGCCCGGGAAGCCTGCGAAGAGCGAAAGTGAACTGGACGTTGGAGGTCGCAGAACGACCTCCGTCCTCCATGAGCACTGGCCTGGCGGTGATCGGCGGAGCCGCCTGTCACCCTAGCAGAAGCAGGCCGCGGCGACGGCGCAAAGTGCGTCTCCGCGCACCCGGGGCTAGATGGGGACACTTAGGTCCCCACAACCCGAAAGAGATGGTATTGGGTCTGCCGGGGTGCGAGAGATATGGTTTCGGCAATCTCACTTCCGGCAACCAAAAACTCAAGACGGCGTGCGTTTTAGTCGGTTCGAGTCCGACATAACCACCTCCATCGGCTCCGTGGGGGTATTTCGCACGTAAAAGAAAAAAGGGTCTGTATCGTGAGGCTATTTTACTGCGATGGCTGCTACCTGATGCTCCATTCGCTGGATATTGTACTAGTGAACGAAGCGGTGTAGCATACATGACACAATTTATTATACATACTTAGGTACTTATTGTGATAATGTACAAAAGCGTCATTATCAACGACATTATCTAATCGTCCCTTAAGTAGTATTTTATTTTACGTGCAGATTGCCTTGCTTGGATTTTTCGTTAAACTTGAGTAAATAAAGTAATCTAATCAATCAAAATTCTCATCAGGTAAATAAGGAAACATTAATCCGAATCACAATTTATTTATTACGAAATTTTATTCTGTAATTTTTTTTTTTAAATCAAGACGGCTTGTAATAACCCTCTCACTAACTCACACTAAGTAATAATATCGATGTGTGCCCCAAACCTCTTCGTGTGCCCTAATTAAGAAATGAGGTGTGTTGAAGATGGGTTTATCACATTATGGGTTGATGGCAAAAATGTCTTGTTCCCGGTAGAGTAGAATAGGTTCAACACAACTCTTCCCGTCGGTATTCTAGAAGGAGACCTAGGGCTCTCCATCCGACAGATAACATACAAACCCACACCCAAATAGTAATAGGCTCGTTCCCCATACGTGGGGCCAAAAATCATACTTGGCTAAATGTGGGTACTACACTATACCTCAGTTTTTCCCTTCAAGGATTCACAGGCATGAATATATGTACGTATATAAAGAATGAAAAAAAAAAAAAAAAACAAATGGAACGGCTCGCGGATCAAAGTGCGAGTGCCTATTAAGCCACATCAGATATGGAATGGTTATCAACAATAATATCTAGCCGGTGCTATGACTACCGCCGATACTGTGAGTACCTACTTATTTATCTTTTTTGTACTCACTACTTATGTGACTAATGCTGATACTACACCTATGCATTTCGATGTCAGATGCATTTGCCGACGTCTTCCCGATGAACACTGATGCGTCGTCAGACGTGTGGACACACCGCACTCGCTTACCCGAAGGGAGCCATCTCGAAGGAGATGGTCCTGGGTCTGCCCATATGCTTTTGGCAATCTCACCTCCGGCAACTAAGGACCCAAGACGGCGTGCGTTTTGGTCGGTTCGAGTCCGACATAAGCACCTCCACCGGCTCCGTGGGGGGACAACTACGGATGAGTGCCGGATGCACCTGCGGACGTTAAACACCTATAACAGATGAGCAAATTATCCTCTCTACACGTCGGCGGACGCCTTCGCCGATGACGTCAGTAGATGCATCTGTCTAGGTGTAATGCCAGCTTTATCTACATGCGCTACACTATGTCATTTAAGGTGGCTACAGACTGGCGTGAGGTAAGGGTGGCACCACCACACTCCGTTATGTGTTATTTTTTTAGGTCACTGTGGCTGTATTTGACCAAAGGGCGTGAAAAGGCATCTGATGAGGCCGTCAAGCTAAGTGCCACCACTGTTAACATGGTACATGTTTGCGATGGTGACCCTCTTACCGAGACTTTTAAAGTCAAATTATTGAGGTGTCCTTTATAAAAAAAATGGAAATCGATTATCACGACCAAACATACCACTTATGTCCTTTGCCAGTCTCTGGTCTATCTCTACATACCGACAGACAGACAGATCGATAGACAGCCTTACTTTTTTTTACACCACTAAAGTTGCCAACAAACACATGAGCTACCTGATGGAAGGAAAGTGGTTACCGTGGTGTTTACTTTCGTTTTGTAATTTGTATGGATATGGATTTGTCGTTAGCTATTCGCTTCGCGCTTATTTATGCATTGTATACGGGCGAATAAAGCAAATAAGACAAAGGGTGGGTATTTTTTTTTATTGTATTTATTTGGGAAAATAAACAGTCCAGACTACAAACTATAACTTAAAATAAAGGAATATATCTGTGAGACCAAAAACATTTTTCACATACTTATTATATTAACATGAAATAATTAAAGACTGACATGCATTGTTCCTACGCAGTATGAAGTTAATACAAAACAAATTATAAACTTATTATCTAAACTGTTCTGCTTTTTTCGTTCTATGTACAAGTTTTTTAAATTTGCCTGAAGATATAATTTTTTTTCGTGCGGAAATCCCCTCGGATATCTCCCCCGCCGGAGCCGGAAGGGGAGGATATGTCGGACTGTGGGTCGTGGTGCTAGGCCGGAGGTGAGGTTGTCATCGACATATCCCTCGCACCCTGGCTGACCCAGGGCCGGTCTGGCCCTCCTCGGGAACGGGGACAACGGTGTCCCCGACTCGCCCCCGGAATGGGGAGGCGCGCTTTCCAGCGCGCCGCCACCGTGGCATACATATCTATATCCTGAAAAAAGTTATTGTAATTTCTTGCTTGCCGACGCAGAGGCGCTCGCAAACCTGCGTTATTACCTATCAGGTATCAAAAACCATATAAACTAGCTATATATTGGCGTGGCAGCAATCAGTTTGTAACACAACATTATCAGCGTGAAGTTCTCACGGCTATTTACTCGTAAATACGTTGGCAGCCATTATTGGTGGAAAAGTTAGACATGCCTGCGGATTTTGTGATTGCACACTGATTATAATCCTATTGAGTTAAAGCATTGAACACAGCGTTAGGGTCTGAGCACACTTGGTACTTTAAACGTCGATGATCAAAATTTATACATGTTCTTTTTAAATGTCGCGGCACTAACGTGGAATCACGCAATACCAGGATACCTCTAACAGTGAGCAGTCATAAGAACATTATTATTGATATTTTCTAAAGTTTACGCGAATGTCACTCATTGAAATAAAACCACTTTTTACGGATTCTATCGCGATATATTTGTTATTATTTACTTTTAAACCGACGTTTCGGCTGCTTTTCAGCAGTCATGATCGCGGTGTGACTCACATAGTGGTAGTTGTCACATAGTTTGAAGTATAAGTTATCTCAAAATACCCGAATCATGGTGAATTACTGGTGTTCCTATTTACGCAGAATGTGCTCACTGTGTCGTTAAGTCTTGCTGGATTTTGCTGCTTACTGTGTTTGATTATTTTACTGGGGTTATTATTATTAGTACACTATAGTTCGTTCGCATTAAAAAGACAGTGAATCATAAATTGTCCGTTGGCCTAACCCCGCCCCTAACCAATCAAACTTTTCAAATTACAAGGTCAAGTTCACAGTGTCCAGTTGAAGACATTGCTTCGAACGCAACGGTTGTGTCCTGTCATTTGTAGTAACTGATTCAAATTCTTCACGCGAACGAAAGTAAAGAAATAATAACTGAGCCAGTACTATAATATATCCATAGTGGACCCTGTGGTTATTTTTCTTATAAAATTGTTAAAATGATTTGCAATAATCCCTCTAACTAATTTCAGTATATTGCTAATTTCCTTTTTAAATTGGGTAAGTACCTCCTTGTGACACATTTCTCTTTTCTTTTTCTTTTTTTTTCTTTCCTTAATAATTAGAATTTGGGTACCCCTCCAACTAATATAATTATATTGCTTATGAAATATGATCAATGGGATTTTTATGCCAATTAGGTGGCAGACCCTGTAAGAACAGAGAGTTTCTGTGCCGTCAGTGCAGAAGACAGAGCAAGACAAGCCTTTGGTCTTCACATTGATAGCACAAGCACTCTTCAGTGAGCTCTGGCTACCCTACTCACCGCCGGGAACACAACACGAGGTTATTATGCCCGTGGCATTCTGTAGGGACGGAGGTAGTTTCCCAGTCGGTCTGCTCAATTAGGTTCGAAATACCGTCGTGTCCTACCTTCTCACGTTCACGATGATAGAGCACCACCCAGTAACAGTACCACCCACGAACCCATGACTACGAATTTACAACCTAGACTCCCTGTTGAAAGAGGTAATACTAGGAAGAATTTTATCCATGCCTTACCTGTGCCATATTTATTTCTCTAATTCACTAAGATAATAAAAAATAAAGTTTAAAACTAAAACCCGACTACCAAAAAATCACGCTCTAAAAAATGACAAAAAAGAAAATATAAAGGATAGCCGTGGTCGTATGCCACTTTTCCCTAGAATATAATTGTTTTGTTAGAGTAAGTGGCATACGACCACGGCTATCCTTTATATTTTCTTGTTTAAATTTTTTTATTTAAATTATTTTGGGGCAATGTGAAGCTAATAATTTATACATATTTGAAATGTGCTCATTAAGCACTTTCATTTCATACCAAACACGGCATATTTAACTCAAATTAATTTTTTATCATAGTACCTTATGAGCGCTAGAGGGCGCCACATAATATTGAGGGACACGTCATATAGCCTATAACCATCGGACAATCAAGCCGCTTATAACGATACCTCATTTGTCTAGTTGTAATAAGTAGTTGAGGAGCTAGGAGGGAACAAATGAACATACATACATACATACATACATACATACATACATAGCCTGTCAAATCATAACCCTCCTTTTGGCTTAGCCGTAGTCGGGTAAAAATAAAAGTAACGCCTCCATTTTAAGAATTTATTTTAGAAAATAAAATTTCTAAACGTACTACAGATAACAAATTTTCTTATACATTTATAAGTAGGTATACGCTTAAATCTACCTATGTAATAAACATAATAGACAATCGCGCAAATACTTAGCCTATTATTGGGTTTTGAAGTAAAACATTTTTACATTAAGCTTTTTTTTTCCCAACATTCTACACAACGCTATCTAGACCCATGGTAAGCATAGCTTAACTAGCTTGTGTTATGGAATCTAGAATGCGGATAAACATACTTAAATACATTTTTTTTTAAATACATACATAATATACATAGAAACACCCAGACCAGTGCAAATAGCCATATTCATGCATACAAATATTTGCACTGAGCGGGAATCGAACCCGCGCCTCCTGCGTGGCAATCGCGTTCACTACCGCCACGCCACGGAGGCTGTCAATGGATGGATGGAGGGATGAATGGAGGATGTCAAAAAGCTTGTTACGAGAAATGTGATCGGGCCATGAATCTGTATACTAACTGGATTGCGTACTGTAAAATACAATAATTACAAATTTACACCCAACTGTAATGACATAAGGTACATTTTTCATCGTCTTGGTGAAAGTAGAAAAATCGAGCCGAGCGAGACAGCCAAATAGTAGTAGTCTGTCCCTGTCTAACAACTTGCCATAGTAAATGTAAATTCTTTTTGGTTGTAAATGGTAATTTTTTTTTAATTTTGCATATATTTGTGCGTTATGTTTTTGTGATGAAACTTTGCATAAAAATACTTAAAGTATCAATATACAATGGTTTGACCATCTTTTATGAAGTTGTACAAAGTATTATGAAGTTGTACAAAGTAATACTTTTATTTTAAATGTTATGAGAGTGATATTGGTAGCCTTTCAAAATTCTTATGCGGCAACATTGTTTGTAATAAAGACCAATAAAAACATGATAAAAACTATTAGAAAGAGACGCACTACCACATTGGAACCTCTCTTTCGGCTCGTTTTTCAGTTCATAGTGCGCAGTCCAGTTAGTATAAAGGTTCATGGATCGGGCAAGGCGAACAGAAGTTGAGAGAGATATATAGAAAGACAGAGAGAGAGAGTTACGTTACGTATATTACTGTTGGGACAAGAGAGAAGGGAGCGAACACACATTTTCTTTCTCTCTCTTTCATAGCCAGTTATGTTCCATATATTATATAAGCACCCGCGTTTTTTATATACATTTGTGTACTTTATGGAAAATATCGTTTTGTGATGTATATTATATAGCAAAATAATTAATTAAAAATTAAATTATTTGCGCGATTGTTTATATAAATCATGTAAATATGATGATAAAGAAGATATTGAGCATCTTAGTTGATTACTTCATAGAACTAATTAATTATTATCTCACGAACTTAATAATATATTATTATTATTTCATATTTATTGCACGGACCCTATTATTTAACAATTGTAGGTACCAAATCAAAATGCAAGTAAAAAACATTTGGACACCAGACACCATTGAAAAAACTATTCTTTAAAAAATATTTCATTTCATGTAAGTAGATATATTTAACTTAAGGCTTGAGGCACATCACTACTAATTTATAAAAATATTACAGCTGTCAATTTAAAAAATATTATAATAGATAACCATAAATTACAAAAGCGAGAAATTACCCTTAAACCTTAAAATAGTAGTATCTCCAACCATTACATGATTAATTTTTAATTATATTTATAACCAATTGAAGGAATCATATCCAGTCCTGTACATTTCTTTTCCAATTTAATCTTGTAATTCTGCGTCTCTATTTAGACCTTAAAAGTCTACGAATATTGTTACATAAATAAACTATCTATCCTTCTATTTACTAACTATTTATACTTATTAATAACTTATTTACAATATAATTTAAAATAAATGAGTATGGCACATGATATGTTCCCGTTGGCGTCCAGAGGCAAAATGCAGCGAAAACTTCTATTAATTTTATTTTTCTCTTCAGAGTTTATTTAAATATTTCTGTCTTCATTTTGCTATCTGGTGCCTAATACAACTAATATACAATCATAATCTATCAGTCATCATTACACACTATCCTTCTTATTTATAATAGTAAAATGTCCCGTTCTATCTTATTTAAAATATAATAAGAGGGAAGAAGACAGGCACTGTGGTTATGAATAAATCGTCAGGACACGCAGTATTTTTAATATACATGTTCTATAAGTCTATAATAATATAAATACATTTGTTTTACAATTGTTATAACTACCAGTGGTATAGAATATTTTATCATATTTTGTTTACTGAACTCTTTCTCTATTGAGGTTTATCCTACTTAACCTATTTTCACACGCACAAAATGATTTAAAAGATGTACAAAGTTTCTTATTTTCATATAGGTAAATATAAGTATAGCTTAATTACTAGATTAATATCTCGACCAGCGAGCTACAAAGACATTCAAACAACACAGAGATACCTGATTTCATTTACAATCGTGATGAAAGAATGTAATGGCGTACTCGCCTAATAATCTTTAAAAAACATCAACAAAAAATACAGCTCTCACCTTCTCTTTTTATGACCCATTTGGAAAATAGAGACAAACTTATATAAAATATAAAGTTTATATCATTAATTTCTAGTATAATATCTACTGGATAAGTAATCCTCAGTGTAACACTGCCTTTACTACAACCTCAGAAACAAAAAATACATAAATATCTACGAAATGAGCTTAAAAATCACATAACGGTTTATCAATATCGATAAAAACGTCACAAAAATTGTCGTGACGTAAAAAAAAATCTTTCTCAGTAATTCGTGATATGAAATGCAGATGGCATTGTGCATTCGGGCGCTCTCGGCAGGTGTCGGGCGCACTCGGCAAGTGTCGGGTGCACTCGGCAAATGTCGGGCGTACTCGGCAGCTGTCGGGCGTAGTCGGCAATCGTCGGCACTACTCGTGTATGTTCGCCCGCTACGAAGCGTTGCCGTTGCGTTTAGCGATACGGGCAGCAATGGCGGCGGTTAGAGCTGACCCTTTGCCGCTACCGTCTTCTGCAGGCAGGATTGTGAACTGCAAGACATAAAACCAGATTTATATTAACTAATTAGTAATCTAATTTATAAATATCTTATCAGTAAAGATAACTTTTGGCCTTGAGACCTTGGTGGGGCTCCATACACTCTTTTCTCGCTAAACCCTCCAACCAATATACTTTTAAATTGCTCTTGTAAGGTGGTGTGAACCTTGTTGGTATACGTAGTGTTATTCAAAACCTCAACTTTTTATCTAAGTATAAGTCTAACTCCAACTTTTTGTTCTTACAGGGTAGGCAGCACGAGTGTGAATCCCCTAGTGTTGCATACGTCCATAGTCCTTATAAAGCGTCGGTAGCTTAGTGGTTAAGGAGTCAGCCTTACGATCGAGAGGTCCCGGGTTCGAATCCTGGCCATTACACTACCGAAATGAACCCACTCCTAGCACAAGCAATTTAGCTTAGTTGGAGGGGTTGGAGGGAATATTAGTAACTTCGGTTCTAATATTCTTTTAAAAAAAATAGGCCACGGTTACCACTTTCCATCAGATCCGTCTTTTCACCCCCCAAGGTAACACGCCTACCTCTACTCATTCATTACTTCCCTCTAACACTGAGGGAGGGAATGAGTTGAAGTGATAATCCCTCATTATTCATAGTAACCAAATTACCGAGTGATCAGGAGCGAGCAGAGCAATATACTTGTCCATGAGACCAGCGATGCGAGGATGGTGCTTGAAGACGGATCCGTCTACTGCCACCGCGTTGTGCGGGCGATCCATACGTCGAAGTAGGCCGGATATACCTGGAAAATTAAGCAATGAAAAGATATTACTACATTGGTTTCTACTAAGTGGCTTTAAGGGATGAACGTAAAGGGCAAATGCAAAGAGGAGGTGGCCTAAATACCAGTCACCTTTTTTTTACGTACGAAAAATCCCCACGGACACTACCCCCCGGAGCCGGTGGAGGTGGTTATGTCGGACTCGAACCGACTAAAACGCACGCCGTCATGGGTCTTTGGTTGCCGGAGGTGAGATTGCCGTAAACATATATCTCGCACCCCGGCAGGCCCAGGACCATCTCTTTCGAAATGGCCCCCTTCGGGTTGTGGGGACCATAGTGACCCCATCTAGCCCCGGGTACGGGGAGGCGCACTGTGCGCCGCCGCCGCGGCCTGCTTCTGCTAGGGTGACAGGCGACTCCACCAATCACCCCCAGGCCAGCATTCATAAAGGACGGAGGTCGTTCTGTGACCTCCGACGTCCGGTTCGCCTTCGCTCTTCGCGGGCTGCCCGAACCCAGAGTCTAGTCCGGACCCGACCGGCAGCCTCCTTCTCGAGCATTAATTGCTCGCAAAGTACCAGTCCCCTGAGATTCTGTGGCCTTCCATGACGTCCTCACAGTAGGTGTGTCCTTAGTGCACTGTATGCGTGTTGAGTTCGGAAACCCCCTCGGGCTTCAACTCACCAGAGCTGCTATGATAAGGTGGATTCAAATCGACTGCACCAGCATGGTGGTTTGTCACATCTTCGGCCTGGTGGTCAGGGAACCAAGTGTGTCCTAGAAAGGACACAGAGACTCTTATCCGCAGTTGACTGTGACGTTTTGTAAGGGCCCTCTAAATGGTATGAAAAAGAAACCAAAGCTACTCACAGACGGAGACGAGTTGTGCAGCGCGGTTGGAGATGACGTGGGCGGCGTACTGCGCCACAAGTGCGTCGTTGTGCGAAATGTTTGCGCACGCACACTTGGCACGCAGCACCTCCAGCGTGCGTGTCACCTGTCCGACGCAGTTCTCCCTGTACACACAGAATATTAATATCAATGAGAAAATTAGCAGAACTATACATATCTACTATGCGGAAGGCGGATAATCGGGTGAAATGGCGCACATTGGGAGAAACCTATGTCCAGCAGTAATAAACGGCTAATTGATGATACATATCACCTATTGATAAATTAGTTCCTGCTAACACCTGCTTACACCCAAATGTGTATAATACTCATTAGGTCTTTTCGGATCCCATTTAAAATGTTTCTATGATATTGAGGAATTCTTAAATTACAAAGACCGCTCCATTAATAGATAAATAAGTATAATAGTTTAAATATATTATATGTAATAGTTTAATAAATAATATGTAGGAAATGTGTAATTAAAGTGTATTATAAAAAAGTAATGTTAGGTAAGTTATAAAAGACTGTTTATGGAACACGGCACGCATCCAGTTATTATATTATATAATTTTAAATAACTTTGTAAATATTTGTGCGTTTAATGTATGTCTATAGTGCATAAAGCATTTAATATAATTATTTGCACTATCGAAATTTGCATGCCACTTACTGCGGCTAAACATGTTGTGCTATAATACTTATAATAAGTTACTTGCTAAGATCTTTGTTACCATGTTTATGAGCAAATTAATTTCTATTTCTTATTTCTATTTCTTAAAAAGAACGATGATAGTATGACGTGGTATTTTTCACAAAAAAATAATCCTGGAAATGGATTAATGAAAACGAAATGTTTCCAGAATCCTAGCTCATACAGAGACTTTGAAGGTAAACTCAGTCATATTTTGAGAATCAAAACTCACAATAACAAGTAGACCCGCTACTGTCAGAATATAATTATATAAATAACAACTTACTCTTCAAATAAGCTAAGGTCCGCCGTCTGCAGGGTCCCAGGAATGGGCTCAGCAGGGAACAGATTATCTCTTGCCAACGCACCTAACGCAGCTGACAGGCAGTCGCCCAGGTACTTCCCACTTATGTACTTCTCGAAACTGTAACATGGAACAGAACAGCAATTGAAAAATCTGAACATAAAATCAGGACCCATGGTATCCTAGAACTTCTTATGATTTTCCATGTGAGGGGTTTTTGGTGCCTATTAGAATCTTCAGGCCAGGCTAACATCACTGGTAAGCTGGTTGGTATATTGCTGATTGGCGGACGAGGTTCTGGCACAGGATTTCTTCTCAGGGTTGAGTTCGGGTGATATTCACTCGTAATGTCCTTATAAGGACCAATCCAAAAGAAGAGAAGGAGTAAGCGGTGGACGCTTACTCCTTTCTTTTGGATTAGCTCCGAGGAAAAGGCCATAAAAGCATCTTCGCTAAAATGCAAATGAAGAAGGTCCATTTATGTGTGGAGAGAAGAACAGAGTGGTACTCTTCATCAAAAAGTAAAAGAGACAAGGTCTTCTCATCAAGCAGACTTACGTGAAAGTAGTAGCCAGCAGCGACCTCGCATCTACTTCTTTATCAATCTCAGTTCTGATAAAGTCTATGCAGCCATTGTCTCCAAAAGCCCCCCATTCCACGTCCACGCAGATATCCCGGATATTCTCGTGAGCAGCTTCCCAGTGCTTCACGCGGGACGCTCGCTCCATATAACAGCCGTTGCAACCAGTGCCCATGATAACGCCAATCTGGAAAACGAGATGAACAGCTAAGTCCACGTTATCTCGCTGAAGGCAAGTTTAATTAGATGTACCTACGATTTTAAATGTGAAGGCCTTTAACTAGGCTTGGATGTTTGCTTGCAGTAACGAATTTGGTACAGGGTTAGAGTATATTCTGGCAGATGGTACTTCTTACCCAGGTTCCCATGGGTTGCAGAAACGTGATGAAAATGTCATTGTATTTCCAAAAAAACTAGATAACTATAGAACCTATGCATCTAGATAGCGCTATGTAGAATGAACTAAAATGTCATACTTACCCCAACTGAATGATCCAAGTGGGCCCCTGCCATCAATGTCCCTGTAGTATCATTGAGCAGTACCCTCACGGTGATATTCAGACCCCTGTCTCTCAGACACTGCTGCAGAAGAGCTGCAACATCCACCTTCTCCATCCCCCCACAGTTGAAACTCTTGGTCCAATTGGCCAGTTCTCCAGATGAGATGGAGTGTTGCTTCATTGGGAAGGAGAAAGTGAACCCTGGAAGTGCATTAAAAAGGTTTAGTAGGAATCTTCTTCATCCTAGGATTAGTCTCTATCACATCCAAAGCTTTTACCTCGAAGTTAGGGGTCTGCTTTGTCCAGTCTAACTGCTTTAGCTGAACTTTTATTTTATCGCCAGTAGGTTTCAGAGGTAAATGGGTAAATTGAGATCTGCGGTAGCCTAGTGGTATGGGTAATGGACTGCTGAGACGAGGTCTCGGGTTCGATCCCAGGCTTACCATGGCACACACCAATGACTTTTCGATGCTTTTCGAAGTTATGTGTGTATTTATCGCAGGTTTATAATGCCCGGTTAATGCGCCACCTATTACATTGGGACCTAAACATAAACTGGCGAAATGTGGGTGCTAGCACCTCTGCCTACCCCTTCGGGGAATACAGGCGTGAGTTTATGTTGTGATGTTATGTTAAGGTTTCAGAGGTCTTACGGCAGTCGCTATAGGAGACGGTTCGGTGACTCATTCCTTTGCTGCACCATTAAGACCTCGAATATCTTACCAGCTCACGTGTATCCTCCGATTTTTGTCCCGGGTCCTTTAAGCGGGGCGTGAAAAACCATCTGCTAAGACCGTTATACTGAGTGATAATATTGAAACATGGTAGGTTGTGTCAATAATAGTGACCCTCTTTCCTAAGACATTGCCTTCAGGACTACCATGAGGCGAGGTCGGATGCAGATTAACGCTAGGATGAAGTAGGAGATAAATTAGGTATCCAAGAATAGACATCGGTGTTGATATGTAATATGAATTAGCTACCTAATGAGAATTCCTCGCTCTCTAGGTCCAGTTGTTTGACGAATTTTTGCACGCAGTCAGCCAGGAAGTTGAACAGCGCCTCACCAGAACCAAGCCGCAATTCGTCACTGTAATAAAATAAGTTGCCATATGTTATTACCTGCAGAATTTGCTATAACTCATTTACTACTGATTCGACACAAAAAATCTTTTATTACACGATAGCAATACTATGCCCAAGTGTCAGATTTTCTATCATAAAAATCTGCCGTATTGATTCTCGGAGTAAAATAGGCTACCTCGTCTCTTCCCGTGGGAAGGCAAAGGCGATTCCGGACCAGGGCTGTTCGCACAGTCCATAAAAAAGTGCCCGTGCAATAAGTTCACCCACTATTACCTACGTACATGGGACCCAAAATTATAGTTAGCGAAAAGTGACTGTTGATACACTTCTGCCTGTAAGGCGTGAATAATGTAGGTATGTATGTGAAAATCTGTTTTTGGAAGAAAGCACACCGCTTGGATATTTTTTACATACCACCGAAAAATGCACCTTCTTCGATTATCTAATTGTCGAAAATTTGAAAACATACAGGGATGAGAAAAGCAAACATAAAAAATCTTACCTAATGTGATATTGCTCGACTTGCTGCTTGACGTATTGTCCTCCTCTGAGCTCCAGCAGTAGAACTCTGAAGTTTGTGCCTCCCAGATCCAATGCCATGAAAACGCCCTCCTCTGTAAACATGAATAAAACACTCATAAATTCCAATACATCGTACATAGTGCAATCCCCAACTACGTACACAATGACAGTTCGTATGAATATCGTAGATGGATCCACCATCATTACCCCAAGATGGTTGTATATTGGCGAATTTCAAATACTGAAACGTGGTTCATGTAGCTCAGCGAACAGAGCAAAGTGTAAGGTCCTTCCCCGCCTAAGTAGCTGTAGGTCAACTCACTGGTGTTGTGGTTACATTTTATTATCCTGATTTTTATTATTTCCTTTGTAATAGTGCATGTGTTCATCCGCAATAAAAACTAATTTTCTTTCTTTTCTTTCTTTCCCCCCTGTAAGGGATTGATGGCGGGTTCAAGTCCCGTTTTGAATATTCACTTTTCCCAATTTATATCGATTTGAATAGTTAGCATACTAATTTCTTCCATCCGTGTGGTGACGGAGAAAGAATACAAGTATCACCACCCCATCTCATCCGAAGAGTGTCGTAAGAGCGACTAACGAAAAAATACGGAGACGACATCACTGCGAGAAAAGGAAAACTCAAAATAAAACCCTGTATCGACCCGTCTGGCCAGCGTGGAAACTGTAAGCCAAAACCTTTCAATATTGGGAGAGGCCTATGTCCCGCACTGGACTGTGATCAGCTTATTAACTAATTTTTTTGAAATTTCGTGTGCGTTTGTCATGAAAGTCTACTAAATCGATTCAAACCCACTAATCTATCTCGCCGTAAGTAATAAACAATTAGTACCTGTGCCATCAGGTAGCTCTGGTATATAGGTGTTCTCCATCAGCAGACTGGAGGGCTCCATGCGAAGACCACGCTCCACCTCGTCTTCGAATACCTCCACCACCCGCCGTAGCACACTGCCATCCAGGACTACTCCTCGGAGACGAGCTTGGACCTGGAAACATTCAGGATATATATGAATTCTATCTGTAAGCCTAGCAGAACTGAGTGGGAGCGTGTGCGATGCATGCCGGGGCAAGATATCCCACATCCGATGACGCCATAGAGAGAAATATGCCTGATGTAACTTCATCCTCGGTAATTGATGACCAAAGAGGTGTGCGGTTTTAATCTGTTCAAGTCCGACTCTAACATAGCTACCCCCAAAGAGATTGTGGCGATACCATATGTACCCAACGCCATCTAGCGACAGCAAGCCGAACTACTACGTCACTATGAATCCTGCATCGCGAAAGGGAAGTTCTCGCGCTGGTATATACAATACATCCCAACGGCAATTGTTGGGCCGCGGCCCGCCAGGCGTGATGACCTTGCCCGGTCAGAGGATCCTCCCTTTGTGTCGGAGGAACAGCACACCTCGTTCCTCCACAAGATATTCTAAAAACTAAAAGTTTATCTCCGGTAAATCTGTTCTGGACCCCTGTGGACGTGTTCCTGTCCAAAATACAGTGAGGTTGTTTGCATAGCCATTTTATAGTTTTGAAAACACTTTTAAATTGAAAGAGATTTTATCCCAACAATAAGTTCCCATAGGCAGTGGCAATCGCGGACATCAGCTAGTGCAGAAATAAATGAAGAAACACAGTCATATCAGCATTGTTAAGCTCGTAAATCATCTCAACGAATGCATCATCTATCACAATTCGAAACTTGTAATTGCAGTGGTCATTGGCGTGATGAATGAGGAGTTAACTGCTGAGGCGGAGATTCATCAATCAATACGACACTTGCTTACACTTCCGAAGTGTTTTATGTTTTGATGGAACTACATTATTGCAATCTGCAGTCTGATATTGTAGTGCCTTAATTTAGAATTGAGTAGTTTACTATAGTTAAAACAGATTCAAAACAGAGTCTTAGAAAGCCGTCGTTCCCGGTTGCAAAACGTACACCTGTGGCAGTCATTACGGGTAGTTGGAGTCCTCAAAAGTCCAACGAGTCTAACTACAGTACTTCGATGTCATCAACTAGCTTGTGCCCGCGTCTCCGCCCGCGTGGATGTCGGTTATCGCGACCAAACATAGTCTATGTTCTCATAGTCTAATCTATCCCTATACCAAATTTCATCAAATTCCGTTCTTAGCATTCAATCTATTCTCCTTCACCCTAGCCTTGTTCCCGATCGCATCCGGAACATTCACCTCGGACTCTGGAGTCAGCTTTTTCCAGTCTAACAGCGGATTTGGCTGATCTTCAATTATTAGCTTCCGATCTATTCACAGTTTATTATTGCTAAATAAATAAAAATAATACTGTAATTCGTCGCGTCGTAGGTAAATAAAATTTTGCTACGAACTATGATATTCCTAATCCGGTCTGCCAATTAGTTACCAGATATCTGTAGGTACGTCTTACGATCCATACCTACGAGATAACGTATGAATATTAATGATTATGTATCAAGGTCGCTGTTAGATAGCCTCACATTATAATTTAACACTGATAGAGGTGGGAATCGCGGGAACGTGCGTTAGCGCAGACACGAGGCAATGCACTGGGAAACACGAGCGTGATATGATAACCTGTGGGTGAGATTCTCTTATTATTATGTTGATTAAGTATAACATTTTGGAATTGATTACAGCCCGGGATTACAAATAATTCGTGTAGTTTAGATATTTGGTAGTTATACAGTATCACCACTCCATCTCATTCGAGAATAACGGACAGATACGCAGACGATATTACTACAGGGGAAGGAAAACTCGAAATAAAACCCTGTTCCAACCCATCTGGCCAGCGTGGAAACAGTAGGGTAAAGTGTTCTAACATTGGGATAGGGCTAAGTCCAGCGGTGGACTGCGAAAGGCTAAATGGTTGATTGATTAAAAGTCGATACAGTTATTTTCTGGCTCCGAGATACAAACATACTAAAAGTCCCCGAAGATGGGACACGAATTGTTTGATCTAATCGTTAATGTTTAAGTTAATTTCCCCGTACTATTCTATTGACTCCACAATTTATGTAGGGCTATATCAGTGGCAAGAGGTCTTTAAAATCCGATTCCTGCCGACTTCCTAATAGAATAGGTTGCATGGTGTATGGTAAACTAAATCTACTGACTCCCTGGTTTTTTTTTTTATGTAGGACACATCAATTTGAATTCACCTCGCCTGATGGAAAGCTTAAGGCAAAGTCTCGGAAAGAGAGTCACCATCGTAAACATTTACCATGTTAACAGTGGTGGCACTCAGCTCGACGGCCTCATCAGATGCCTTTTCACGCCCCGCTTAAAGTACCCGGGACTGTAGGAAACACGTAAGGTGGCAGGAAGTTCCAGGTCTTAGTGGTGCGGCATAGGAATGAGTCACCGAAACGCTTGGTTCTAGAAGTTATATTCGGCACCGTATACGGATGGCATCTTAGCCCTGCAGGTATTGTCCTGTGAAGGAAAGGAGAGGACTAATTCCATGTCCATGAGACAACCAAATCCCACTTTCCTGTGTTGTTCTATTCTTTTCTATACTTCAAGACAACTCGGAGTTCATGACCCTCTCTCTCCTGGTTAGACTTTTATGGAAGTGACTGTCATGTGAAAAATTCATGCTATAAAGAAGAAAGTCGATAGCGTCATTTATTTCTTACTCGATCGAACCGGTTTATTTTCCTTGTTGATGAATATCATGTTTGCGTATTACAGGATTATATATGTCATTAAACTACATTGTATTTACGTACGTCACATGTTTGCTGTTGTACAAACATGTAGTAAAACGATCGCATCGCAATTGATGTCAATATGCGCAAGCGCATCGCCGTCGTATGCGTATGTCTATGTGCTGTAGCGTCCACGGATGTTATTGTGATGTTATCCTACAAGAAATAGTGTTAATAAACCACAGATTAATGTTTATTGTTAAGGTGGTAAATAAGTATGTGGTCACAAGTGAAGAAGGGAATTATATTTAGGACATTCATCAAAGTTAACGAAATACAAACAGATTTTAAAAAAATTGTAGAATGTAGGGATTTTTGGAATGGAGGCGGTTATGTCGGACTCGAACCGACTAAAACGCACGCCGTCTTGGGTCCTTGGTTGCCAGAGGTGAGATTGCCAAAAGCATATCTCTCGCACCCCGGCAGACCCAGGACCATCTCTTTCGAGATGGCCCCCTTCGGGTTGTGGGGACCACAGTGTCCCCATCTAGCCCCGGTTACGGGGAGGCGCATTTTGCGTAGAATGTAGGGCTAGAAAAACGTCATTCAATTACTTTGTCGGAGAGTCGTAGCGTGGGTTTGATTCCCTTTCAGTGCTGGGTCTAGGTGTTTTTAGTAAGTAGTTAAGTAAAACTTTACGTAATTATTAATTACCAAAAATGTATTTATACAAGGCATATCCATATACATAAACTCACGCCTGTATTCCCCGAAGGGGTAGGCAGAGGTGCTAGCACCCACATTTCGCCAGTTTATGTTTGGGTCCCAATGTAATAGGTGGCGAGCCTATTGCCATTAACCGGGCACTTATAAACCTGCGATAAATAAACACATAGCTTCGAAAAGCATCGAAAAGTCATTGGTGTGTGCCATGGTAAACCTGGGATCGAACCCGAGACCTCGTCTCAGCAGTCCATTACCCATACCACTAGGCTACCGCAGATTTTTTTAGGCATATCCATACTAATATTAAGCATAATAACCATAAATGCGAAAGTAACTCTGTCTGTCTGTATGTTACGCTTTCATGCCTACACCACTGAACCGATTTTCATGAAATTTGATATAGGGTAGATTGTAAACCTTGAGAAAGGACATAGGCTATATTTGGTCGTGATAACCGACATCCACGCGGGCGGAGCCGCGGGCAAAAGCTAGTTATTTTATATTTTAGAGCCCATATTTACGCTATGCATTGTTTGAACTTTTGTTATTATTACTGTGAGTGCCTTTGTATCTTCTAGAGATCTTGGTAATTAAAGATTTTTTTTCACAAATCGCGCCCATCACGACTGCAGAACTTTTTTTATGCAATCTATATCTAATATCAGTTGAGGCCTCCATTTCTGCACTGTTATGATTCCCAGTAATGGTGTCAGTATGTCTACCGTACCTAATCAATTCTGGTGTGATTGTATCGCCAGATAATTCCCAATTGCTGTCAATTGTGTCGCCAGACTTGACCTACATTTCCGTCAACTTATTAGACACATTCGGTCACTGACTTCATGCATTTGTAATATGGGTGCTCTTGCCCGGGGTCACCGACATTTTGCGTGAATTAACGAACCTTGTATCATCTTTTTTTTTTTCGTGCGGAAATGCCCTCGGATACCTCCCCTGCCGGGGCCGTAAGGGGAGGTTATGACGGACTCGAACCTTCTAAAACCGCACGCCGACTGTGAGTCGTGGTGCTAGGCCGGAGGTGAGGTTGTCTTCGACATATCCCTGGCACCCCGGTTGACCCAGGGCCTTCGCTTACGGTCTGGCCCTCCTCGGGAACCTTGTATCATTAATTACACAGAACAAAACAATAAATCATTTCTTTCTTCATATAGTCCCGGGTCGTTTAAGCGGGGCGTTAAATATGATCTGACGAGCCTGCCAAGGAAGCCACCATTGTAGCATTATTGCTATCTGTAATGGTGACCCGCTTTCCTGATACTTTGCCTTCAGCTTACCATCAGAGTAGTTGCAGTAATATTGATGTCTAATCATAACAAAACTAACCGGTTGAGCGGCTCTACAATTTTGCACTTACGACATATTGTGAGATTTGGTAATTAATTATATAGACTCACGCTTATACTACGCTAGGACTATTTCTATTCTGTGCTTAAACTCAAGTCTGAAAGGTGTTTCATCATTAAATTTTAAGGAGAAGACTCAGGTATAAGTCACTCGGGGACCCTGGGGTGCAAAGGATAAGCCTTAGTCGGTCCTAGTCCGACATAATCACCCCTACTCGCCAACGAGTGTTATCCCCGTGGGAATTATCGCATACCAAAAAGGTACAGGTGAGCTGATATGAAATAGGGACAACTTTGGAATCTTACTTATCATTTCCCAACAAAATATTAAAGTTCCTCTGCCGCCCGATAAAGAGCTGGAAATGCTCTGCCCGCATACTTGTTTCCCTCCTCTTACAGTCCCGGGTTCTTCAAGCGGGGCGTGAAAAGGCATCTATCAAGGCCGTCAAGTTAGGGACCACCATTTTACGTCCAATGGCACCGGGAATGGTGGTCTGTATCTTCTGGACTGCACGTCAGCATTATTGCCATCTAGCGGGGTTCAGTCAATTGACGAACCAAATATTAAAAAATATAAAAAATAAAGTACCTACCTTCTGTGCTCTTATTTTGTCATCAAGCTTTAACGGCATAGGCAGAAACTGTTCCTCCCAAGTCCTCGCGTCTCCGTTGGTGCCATTGTGCGTGTGCGAATTGCCGTTGTGCACACGCGTGTGTCCGTTGACGCGCCCGTTCAGCGCCGGCGTCTGCACCGCAGTTGTCATTTTGTTCTTGTGTTAGTTTTTGTAATCTGGGGACAAATATTGAAAAACTTATTGTTATATAGAATTTCATTCACTCAGAAAAAAAATTCAACTGTCTAGCTATCACGGTTCATGAGATATGTCCTGGTGCCAGATAGACGGGGCTTCGTTTTTTAACCCTTGGAGACAGAACCCTTAAAAAACTAATGATCGCTCGGGTGATTCTCTTTTCTTTTCCTGATATTTTCGATTTGTATACTTAGCTTACTTAAGCTACATTCGACCAAACGAGAGTAAAGTTTATTCCTAGAATAAACAGGTAATATCACCTACATATTGGCTGTTTATTAAGTAGGAACTTTATTCGCGTTTGGTTGGACCGGCCCTTAATGCTATAAAAATATTCAAAGGTATGCGTTAACTAATAAAATTAGCGACTAATATTACATTCATTTTTGTTGCGCAACTATGTGTTATTGAACATAACATAACATAAACTCACGCCTGTATTCCCCGAAGGGGCAGGTAGAGGTGCTAGCACCTACATTTCGCCAGTTTATGTTTAGGTCCCAATGTAATAGGTGGCGCCTATTGCCATTAACCGGGCACTTATAAACCTGCGATAAATACACACATAACTTCGAAAAGCATCGAAAAGTCATTGGTGTGTGCCATGGTGAACTCGGGATCGAACCCGAAACCTCGTCTCAGCAGTCCATTACCCATACCACTAGACTACCGCAGATTGTTATTGAAATAATACTTATTATGAATAATAAAATAAATAATAGATAAATGTCGATATAGATTTTAAATTAAAGGTATTATAGAGGCATATACCTACACATTTAAACAATATGATAAATGTAAAAGTGAGAAATATTAAGAACTTATGGACTCCAACTGCAGATGGTAGCTCTTTATCAGGCATTCTTAACTATAATTTACTTTACTTACATTGCCAAAAGACTACTTAACCCGAGACCTAAAACTTAAAAAAAATTCACTTACTTTTATAAACAAATTCGAAAACTCTTCACAAAATAAAACTGACTTTTATCAAGAAGTTCTATAACACAGCACAAAATAAAACTATAAAAATAATCACACTGTACAAGCAGTAATAGACACCCAATGCTGCAGAACTAGTATCGATATGATACATATCACTATGATACAGCTGTCTTTATACGATTGATAATAATAAACAACTTGGTATAGGTTAATCTGTCCGTCAGTTTGCACTATGAACTTTCTCGTAGGTACTATGCTCTTGATAGAAAGATCCGTAACTGCGTATACGATCAGACATAATGATAAATTATACTTATTTGCTAATGTTTGCTGAATAATAAATGTCATTTTAATTGTTATTATAATTAAGATAAGAAATTTTGCAATCAACAATACTTAATACAGGTTTACACTGATGACTTTATAATTTTCTAGATTGCCATACGAACGTCTATGGCAGCTATTACTTTTTTTATTTAAGACATGTCAATTTGCTTCACCTCCTCTGATGATAAGCTGAAGGTAAAGTCTCAGGAAAGAGGGTAATCATTATAAACATGTAATATGTTAACAATGGATGCACTCAGCTTGACGGCCTCATCAGATGCTTTTTCACGCCCCGCTTAAAGGACCCAGGACTGTAGGAAGAAGGAAACACGTAACGTAAAGTACGAAACAGGGTATTTGGAGCCCTAAAAAGTTCAACAACTATTCTATACAGGGCTTTGATATCACGAATTGGTTGTGGAGGTCAGATGGCAGGCGTTCCACGAAAAATATTAAAGTTCTGCCGGATCGCAACTAGAGTGGTAAACCGAACTCAACTAATTTGGAAAAAGGCTCAGAGGATGATAATTAAAGAAAGAATATTTAGGACAACGTATAAATGTATGACAGAGACATGATTTTATGTTTTAGATACATTGTTTTTTTTTTTCATTCAACCCCAAATAGAGCCCCATCTCAGCATAAAATGCAGCGTAGGTACATACGTACAGGTAGGTACATACAGCGATGGTTTTCAGATGAGATATCTGATTTGACATCTAAGAAATCTGAGAAGTATTATACAAATTACACATCATACACATTATCAAACCAACTACAAAGTTATAACGTTGAGATAGAAAAATAGTTGATCCGTTTCAGTTGGTTAGTTTAATTGGTCGGAGTGGAAAAACAGATACTCACATCTTCAAATTGTATTGTATTGTAAATCCACGAAGGGGTAGGCAGAGGTATATTAACACCCACATTTCACCAACAATGATTTTAGGTCCCACGTAATACCTATTACCGTCAGGCGGGCACTAAGTCATGGGCTGTATGTTAGCTGACGGATAGAGGCCAGCTCTATCCCTTAGTCGCTTTCTACGACACACAGTATGCGGTGACCCTATTCTAATCCACCGAAAACCAACACAACATAAGAAATATTAATATTCTTATGATAATTACGTTATCCATGTTACCTAAATTGTAGATTTAACCCCTGTAGACGATAATGGCCTGCCTAATAGTATGGAGGACACGTAGCTAAATTTGGAGTTACTTGAGCGTCGCGTCGTGGAAACATTAGAATTGATAGATCAGATGATAGAAAGAATAATGGTATAATATAAAGTTTCCACTTTCGGTGGTGGGGAAAGCGTATAGGTATATGACATAATAATAAATAAATAGATGTATCATCTATCTTAATTAATGTTTTGTATTGCTTTGGTCTTTTTTAATGTTTTTTAGGTATTATGGTGCGTTTATTACTAAAATAAACATTTCTTAAATACCTACTATTTTCTTTGCTTCCCACCTTGGGTTACACTTAAATCGCAAGATTTTTTAAAATGGACACTTGTTAGCTAGTAACTCATCTACCTTTAATAATCTGACGCGTAGGTGTAAAGGCTGCCTACCGGCTGGAGGAATTTGTTAATATGTAATTAGCCTCCCCTAGCTTAATCTGACGCGCTTGAGTTACTACCGAATTTCCGTCTACGCGTGCCCTACTATAATTTTCCTTAAAATTTTCCTGCAATAATTCGTAACAGCATACGTTGATGTTTAGTAATCATTAATCATATAGTGTTTATCAAACATCAATGTATATCGCTTATTATATTCTAAACATATTGTACAATAGAGTTGTTACGCATCCCATACGAGCGTCGTAGTACAGGTGTACTGACACGTGAGCGCTGATAGAATAACTACATCTATACACAAGTCTAATACTACCTCGGAATGGGTCAACACAGACTAAGCGACAATTTGTTCAAGCAGTTTGTAAGCGTTAAAAAATAAATTTAAAAAACCTCGTGACAAAAAACACTCCAAAAAGCAGAAAATAAAGGTGTAGTCCACTTAGAGCACCGAGCTGAATAGCACCTAGCCAAGTCCACGAAGAGCACCTATCAAGATTTTTAGCAGGTACTAATTTATTTTAACAACGCTGTCCACGAAGAACACCTAGGCACAGAATAGATAAACCTAGGCTAGTGTTGGGATGTATAGGGTAAATGCTTACTTATAACACGCGTTGTTGTGACCCCAATTTAGAACATAACTGTTATTACGCGCAGCTACTTTGAAAGTAACTTCATCAACCTTTTCAGGTGACGGACATAAAATACTTTAGATTCAAGCATAGTCGTGTCGGGGGACCCTAACTGGTAAAGTACTCTGTCATATATCGGAACGATCCTAGGACCCCCGACATAAACCTTGATACAAATGTTCTTTTTTTAAAAGACACGTCAATTTAACCTCACCTCGCCTGATGGTAAGCTAAAGGCAGTCTCGGAAAGAGAGTCACCATCGTAAAGATATGCCATGTTAACACCCGAGTAGGGCCAGACCGTAAGGGATGGCCCTGGGTCAGCCGGGGTGCGAGGGATATGTCGATGACAACCTCACCTCCGGCTAGCACCACGACCCTCAGTCAGCGTGCGGTTTTAGTCGGTCCAAGTCCGACATAAACTGATCTACTGGCTCCGGTGGGGGAGGTATCCGTGGGGATTTCCGCACGAAAAAAACACACACTCAGCTTGACGGCCTCATCAGATGCCTTTTCACGCCCCGCTTAAAGGACCCGGGACTGTAGGAAGAAGGAATCACGTGAGCTGGCAGGGAGTTAGGTCATAATGATGCGACATAGGAATGATTCACCGACATTTTTGCATTCTCTGACAAACGCAACCCCATAACTAACTTTTCAATAACCTCCGTATTCGGTCAAGGAATGTATGTATAGCTATATAATCAAGTCGATAAATTTTTCACAATGTCGTAATATCTGTCGTAATTTCCTGAATCCAATTTAGTGCAGATTCTTATCATCTCAATGGAGTATTTTGTTCTTGAGTTATTTCACAGATATCACATAATCCTATTATATCTAATCGTGAAGAATTTACTAACAGTATAGTAAATTCAATTGTGATAAAGTAACACGTAGATATGAATACACACTACCCAACGCCATATCGTAGATTCTGTATTCGGTACCGGGACCCTGGCTATAAGAAACAAAAGCTAATTAAGTAGCGAATTATACATTTCTGGCAGATAGACAATTTGGCCTTGCTAAAACCCAGTCCGTACAGAATGCAAACTCACTGTGGACGCCCTCTGCCCCAGCTAGGGGCCAAGGGACCTTAAGTCAAGTCAAGTCAAATCAAAACCCAGTCCCAAGAAACTCCCCACGCAGTGGAAACCTTAATCGAAGTCCGCTTTTTTCAGTCTAACTTACGACACGGCTGAACTTCAAAATATTCCGTGAAGTAAATGTCATCTGACCTGTAAAACTTATTGGCGATATTGAAGTTCTAAAGCTAGACCGACTACCCGTAGAAACTACCCGTAACGACTGCGGTAGTGGTTCGTATGGCAACACAAACGGCTTGACATGCTCCTCCGAGGCTTGGAGAGGTCTCATTGTCTTAATAATGATCACCACTGCAAAAAACGGTATTAAATAATAGACTTTAATCGCATACAATTAAAGTTCAAACTTAAATTAATTTTTGCAGAGTAATTGGAAAAGTGTAATGAAACTGTTTTCATTTCATTTTGAACTTTAGAAGTATAGAGATTAAGTCAAAAATTTTATATCATTTTTTGCTGACTGCGGCACCTTCAGAGCAATAAATTATTGCTCTGAGGCGGCACCACAGTAGTTTAGCTTCGGTAAAATCGAGAGCCAAGTCTGGTAAACAAGCTACAAAGCAAGGAGTCCTGGGACATCCTTCCGAGGGCTTACCCTTGACTCCCAACCATGGGCGGCTGGGCGTTACCGTGGGGGTTTTTAGTCGGTAGGAGTCCGGCATAACATCCATGAAGGATTTACCCCCAAGGTAAAAAAAAAGGTCTGGTAAACAAGGTACGAGACCCTCAATACCAAATTATTTACTCATTGTTAATTTTAATTTCACTTAATCACATAGACATTTCATCATTATCTTCTCCGTTGTCCTATCGTATCAACTTGAACTCAGTGGGTGTGTATTTCAACTTTGGACCAGGATTGTGTAAGATAACACCCATTAAGAAGTCAAACTCATCGTAAATAGTGTATCACACGTTTTGGTCCATAAATTTTTGTTGTGTGGGTTTTACTGGGTTTTTAAACAATCTTTGTTACTACGGATTTGATAAACGTATTTAATTCAGTGTCTGGAGTTATCGCTATGCTAATAGTAGATTTATCAGTAGAATTATGAAATACTAGCTTTTGCCCGCGGTTACGCACGCGTGTATGTCGGTTTTCGCGACTAAACATAGCCTATCTATATGTTAATCCAGGGTGTCAGTTAACTCCATAACAAATATTAAAATCGTTCTAGCCATTTAGACGTGAAAGAGTAACCAAAGCAAACCGGCCAAGTGTAATAGAATAAATACAGTGGAAAAAGTACATGAAGTGTTCTCAATATATGTAAAAACGAATTCCATCAAGTGCCATCAATCAACAGTGTAAATAATATAACCCATCATCTGTTTCTATCTTTGCATTTCTAAAATTTCTAACTTGCGCTTTTTCAAGAACCTGTACCCATTCATCATAACGTAGCAGAGTATATATTCTGCTCGGTAACTCGACTAAACTTGTAAATTACGAAAGAACAACCGGACTGATTTCATTTACTAGCTATTGGACTCAACTACTTTCTACATAATATTTCATTGGTTTGTTAGTTACTCGATTTAGTCAAATCTGCTAAACAAAATTGGCAAAGATTTTGCACATCTATGAAATACGACCAAGCACACTGGGAAATCGAGAGCCATACCATATTACAAGCACACCCTTTTATGCCACATAGGCGACAGACAAGCCCACCTGACGAAAAGTGGTTACCGTGTCCTATAAGCGTGTGCAATTCCAGGGGAGCCGTGTCGCCGACCCTGTAGAAGCCTTCATGAAAGGAGCGTAGGTACTCTCTTTTAAAAGGAAGGCAACGCACTTCTCGTCAGCATACGTCACCTAGTCTTTTTAGTCGTTTTTTTCTCGGTCGTTAATAGTTTTATTTGTGTATTTTGTGTGCCATTTTGCACTGATTCCCAATAAATGAGTTTTCTTTCTTTCTTTCTTTACTTATGACTCCTCTGGTGTCGCGGGTGTCCATGGGCGGCAGTGATCGCTTACCTTTTTTTTGATACGTCTGCTCGTTTGCCTCCTTGTTCCATAAAAAAAAGAAGCCTTCTTATACCCTTGAAGAACCCCATATTTTAATCACTTAGTCTACAGTCGCAGATAAATGTGTGAGCAGAATTACTCAAACTACTTTGTTATTAAACCAACAAAACATAATGGACTATAATTTATATTAGTTTACATTGTGACGGTGACACGTAATTCCAACATATGCGCACTTTGTTCTGTTAGTGGTGAGGGCTCGCTTGCGCCGGCGCCAGTGGCCACGCCGCTTGCCACACCCACACCCACATCGTATTTATATCACTCTGCACATATATTATGAAACGTATATATAAATAGCTTCACGTCACGCGTGGCTATTAACTCGATATTTTCTTTTATGTGATGAGCTTTATAACCGTCTGCATTGTTTCTTCTCTGGTCGTCACGGTAATTTTCAGCAGCAGTTGCAGTTTCACGGAGCCAACGTTTTCTATCCGTGGCTGGTTAGGGTTACGATTTGGTTGATGTTTCATCTGCATTAGACCAAATCCACACGCCTTTGCTACATGGATTTTTAAGTTTTTTCTTCAGCTCTGCCGTTCCTGTCCTTAGAAATTCCACCGGATGGAGGTCTAGACGTGACCATCTCCACAACTACGTACGCATAGAGAAGTATGAAACTAGTGCCTTGTTAAGCCGTCGGTCCTGGTTGTCATACGAACGTCTATGGCAGTCGTTACGGGTAGTTGGAGCCCTCAAAAGTCTAACAACTGGTCTAGCTGCAATGCTTTGCAGCGATTGCCAATGCATTGCCAACCGATTTTGATGAAATTTGATATAGAGGTAGATTAGACCATGAGAAAGGACATAGGCTATGTTTGGTCGTGATAACCGACATCCACGCAGGCGGAGCCGCGGGCAAAAGCTAGTTTTTCATAATGTCACAATACATACATATAACCTTGCCATCATTCCAATTTTTAATAATTAAACGAGCTATTGCGTAAGATTGTTTATGATTCGTGGCACAGATAACATAACCAAAGTACTCGTGATTGGGAGGAGGGAGGTGTCCGCCTCGGGTTGGGAGGTCATCATGCCCATCAACTCGTTATCTCGCAGGTGAGAGGCTATCGGATGGAGTGATTCTCACACCAGACATGCCTAGTACACCAGATTAGTGTATCTGACAGAGTAAAGAAAAAATATTAACTGAATCGCAGTAGCCGGCTGATATGTGCAAGACCAAAATACACTATAGACTTCATAACTATATCTCAATTAGGGTAAACCAGGCATATGTGCCCCAGTCGGTAACGTGCCCCACTGGCAAAATTCACAGATGGATTTTGAATTTTGCGTCAATTTGATTCGAATGGGCATGACACAAGTATGCCGGCGATGTAAACAACACAGTGCTGAGATTTAAGCCAAGTGGGGCACGAGAAAATTGGCCAATGTTCCCTAATTTTTGTCGGGCAATGTGCCCCATTTCTGTATTATTAGGAAGTATTTCCGATCAATTTATTATGTTTCATATAATAGGAAAGAAACAAGCTGCAGGTCCCAGAATATAGACAGAAATGATAAAAGTGATAAAAAATGTCACAAGTAAGAAATGCGTCTAGCCGGAGATTTGAAATAATGACTGTTTATACTGGAGATTGATGGCGCTTGGTGGAATCTGCTACACAGATTGTATAACACACTTGTACTTTTCCACTGAGTTTATTTTATTACTGAACCTCCCTGGTTCCGCCTTACGGCATTCTCAGAATAGAATAACCGTAAGGCAAAACCGGTCAGGTTTAGAAGTAAAATAAACTCAGTGGAAAAGTACAAGTGTGTTATTCAATATATGAAATAATAATATTCAATGTTTGCAGTTTTTCAGAAAAATGTAAGAAGTGCAAAGATTATTGTTGATTATTGTCTCAAAGGGAAAGTAAAAAAAAAAAAACGAAAAAGTAAAACCCCATCTCTCATAGAAGGTGACCATAGTAAACATACACCCATGACAAAGAGCCCACTTGAAGTCAATTCGGATGTTAATTACCTCTGCCGGGGTAGGCAGAGGTAATTAATAATTCATATGTATGTACTTATACAATATTACAATCCGATATTATGTAAGACAGGCTTTTGCCCGCGGCTCCGCCCGCGTGGATGTCGTTTCCCGGCAATTATTCGAATTTTTTTCTACGTACAAACCTTCCCTGGTCTTCGACAAATAATTCAAGACCAAAATTAGCCAAATCGGTAAAGGTATTGTTGAGTTACATTACAACGAAAAGTTGCATTGATTTTTATATATATAGATGATGAATAATACTGTCAATTTTAAACCTAAGTTCTAAGCTTAAGCACTCTCGACGTTAGGTAAAGTATCGACTTAGTCCGAGTTTTTTTCACGTGTGCGTCTGTTTGCGTGTCTTTGAATACGACCTTCTGTACAAATTATCTTCGAGTGCATACTGTGCAGTCAACGTGAGCAGTATACTTTAGTACAATTATTTCTCTTATTAACTCTATGACTTTTAATTACAAGTAGCTGAATTGTCGTCATTGCATTTAATATGTCTTGTAGTAATAATAATAACAATATCTAACTCATTTCTTCATCATCACCAAGTACATAGTATAAAGCAAAGTCAGGCGTCCGTCACTCGCCCAAACTACGGCGATAAGTACCTACCGTGCGCCTCAGCCGCAGGCTGCTAGCGCAGTCGGGGCCGGCCCGCGCTTGCGAGCACATGCGTGACGCGACTTGCGTAGGTATACCTAAACAATATTGTGGCCGATCTTGTGAGATCAGTAGTTACCATTGTTTATGTGTGCAGGTACACTAGGTTAGCCACCTAATATGGAAATAAAATAATGAATCGCAGTAATCATTACTGTTGCGGGGACGATTGTCAAAATACATTAAAGAATTCGAAGTTGTCTTTTTTTACATTTACAACAGAATGTGAAACGTAAGATTTTACTATTTATAAATGCAGAATATATCTTGTTCACTTAGTAACAAAATCATTAGGTACTGGTCGCCACTTGACATCTTCGCATTATAAAGAACCTACCTAATTGTAGTGAACCTGTGACATAGATACCTACAATGAGAATAGAGAGAACTAAAAATTGTACTGCACCTACTTATTTTGAAACGAGTACCTATGTAATTATGTCGTGGTCGTGGTCGGGCTGTTATTTTTGTGGCTGCCTGGTTTATTTAATTATAATATTACTTGTTAGTACATTCAGCGTCAAAAGCCAAATAATGTACACACAGAGCTTGTTTTAAGTGATAATATACAAATATATACCTATTATTATTATTACAATACACCGTCTTTTTAGTGTCGGGGTTTAAAAATAAATAGTAATTCACGTTTTATTTTCATTGACAAAATGACAACCCTAACACTCAAGTTGGCGGCGTTGTTTGTTCCGAACAAAGGGCGATACCTACGAAATTTTGTAGGTTATTATAACGGCGGCTTTCTTCAACATCAAAGGAGTGCAACTTCTGTCCTTATCTATTCTGTGGCAAAGTCACTTACCGTGTCTGTCCGTCCCTAAATAGGATTTTGCGGATTTTAATGCTGTTTCTTTTAATAGACAGAGTAATTCAAGAGGAAGGTTTATATGTATAATACATGCTTAATATAGTAGCGGGTGCAGCGGGAACAGGATCTGACGCCACACCTCCGGCAACCAAGGACCCAAGACGGCGTGCGTTTTGATCGGTTCGAGTCCGACATAACGGGCGCCTCCACCGGCTCCGTGGGGATTTTTCACACGATAAAAAGAAAGGATCTGACCCCACGCGGGTGGGAAAAAATGGCAGTACGAAGTTAGTCAGGAAGTCTATTATAAAATGATCTATCATTAACCCTGGAAAGGAGTATATTTCTGCAATAAATGAATTTGAATTTGAAAGCTTGTGCTAGATCCCCTGCCATCAATAGCTGTAATTGCTTGAAGTTGAATTTGGCTTGCCCCTCAAGACCTTATTGAGGTCTCACTCTACACCATGTTTTAAACCCGGGATTAGTTCCTCCGGGCCATAGGAACGGAATCAGTATTTTATAATCTGACACGTTCGTCTCCGTCCTAGGATTATCCTTAGCCCAATCGCATCCGATGCTTTATCTTCTTCTTTTTCTAATCTAACAGCGGGTTTTGACTGATCTGCGATATTTTCTGTGAAGCAACTGCAATATGACCTCCACAACCTATTTGTGACATCGAAGTTCTGCATTTAGACTGACTGCTGACTTCTTACAGCTCCAACTGACACTCTAACATAACATAACATAAGCATAAACTCACGCCTGTATTCCCTGAAGGGGTATGCAGAGGTGCTAGCACCCAAATTTCGCCAGTTTATGTTTAGGTCCCAATGTAATAAGTGGCGAGCCTATTGCCATTAACCGGGCACTTATAAACCTGCGATAAATACACACATAACCACATACCACTAGGCTACCGCAGATGACTGACACTCTAATTATAATATATATAATTATAATAAATAAAAAATATCGCAAACCCCACCCTATTGCCTTTCCCTATAAACTTCAAAGATCTTGGAGTTATATTTGACAGCAAACTCCTCTTTGATCTGCATGTTAAGAGCATCATTGATAAAGCCACGAAAGCGTTAGGTTTCATTCTAAGAATCTCTTCCGACTTTCAGGAAATCAAAACCATTAAAATATTATATTGCTCTTTCGTTCGTAGTCATCTCAAATATGCCTCACAGGTATGGAACCCGATATACAACATTTATATAGACCGCCTTGAAAGCATACAAAGAAAATTCTTGAGGTACATTCAATTTAAAGCTAACTGTTATCTGCCTGACTATCATACACGCTGCAAAAGGTTTCATATTTTGCCTCTAGCTGAGCGTAGAAACATATCGGACATATCGTTTCTAATGTCTTTATTTAATGGTACAGCAGAGGTGCCAGAACTGGTATCTAAGGTGGGCCTATACGCACCATCATTGTTTCTGCGCAGGCCGAACTTATTGTACGTCCCTATAGCAAGAACTACATATAGACGAAATTCATACCTATTGAGAGCATGTCGTTCTTTTAATGTGGCATGTCGGGAGGTTGATTTGGATTTATTTTGCACTAGTGATACTAGAATGAAGAAAGCCCTATGTGATCAATACTTTGAATGATGTTATCTCTAATATGTGATTTTCTGTAATATAGTTTCCTAATTTCTAAAAGAACTTAATTTGCATTGAGAGTTTTTGAGCATTATTATGTTAAGATGTAATACCACCTAAATGTGGAAACTGATAATTGGCCTTCAACATTTTTATTATATAATATTGAACCTTTTTTAGCTGTAAGTTTCCCTAAAATTGTAAAATAAAAAAAAATAAAAAATAAAATAATAATAATAGTCTAAAAAACTAAAAAAACACGCTTTTAGCAAGCACTAAAAATACAAAATTAGCTTTAAGTCACGTAACTATTTTTTCATATTCCTGACAGCAAACCCTTTCATTTGATACCCATATCATGGGGGTGGATTTCAAACAGCCAGTCCACCATCTTGGGGAGGCCGCCATATTGGATTTGTAATGACGTTTCTGAGCTAGTCATGTATTGACATCAGAACACAGAGCTTGTGCAAAATTTCATCCAAATCGAAGACCGGGAAGTGGGTCAAATTAAGATTCCAAGATTTTCTTACATACATATTACAAGTAAAAGCGTATTAAAAATCGGTCAACAAAATTTCCGACATCACAATAATATGCATTTAATAGACAAGTTAGTCTGTTACTCTCACAATATCCCACGGTTGACCAGTTTATAGATCTAAATTGGCAATATATAAGTGCAGCAATTGAAACATTGGACTAACTGAATCAAATTTGTGGATGAACGACGGGGAGCAACAGCACAATTGAGCCAAATATAGACTTCACATGAGTGGCCGACCACGTACCACCGACCACCAGCCCGCCACATGCAACAGATTCATCAAATCGTTGGTTCTGATAGTCTTTACAATAATTGGGTATTATCCTATAGTTAAAATAAATTATCTAACCGAGCTTATTAAATTAAGAATGGTAAAAGAGTGGTAAAAATTGTGTCTGTTCTTATTTTATAGTTTTATTTTTATTTATTTTTAATCATCCACCCAAACTATAATAGTAACTGATTTGACTATTAAATTTTATGACGTCACTAAATCTTTTTTCATACAAGTTACCTGAAAACTTATCGCTTTGACGTTTAATAAACAGTAATTAATTTGACTGGTCAGTTCCACTTGGATACAAAAACTATTTTTGGATAATTATTAGGTACATTCTAGCCAGCTTGAAATGCGTGGAATTTTAAACCCGTCTCCGCTATCCATGGGAACCTATTCCCAGAAAAAAGTAGCCTATGTGTTATTACAGACTATAATCTATTCCTGTACCAAATTCCAGCCAGATCTGTTCAGCCGTTAACGTGACTGAATAAAAAACATGCAAATAATTTCAAACTTTGACATGTATAATATTAGTAGGATGTAGGAATCTTGTAAAATTTTAATTACCCATATGTGAAAATGGTCATTTTATACTGTACTTTCCTATTAAATTTGTAATCAGTATTTTAGCTGTAAGTTTTCCTAAAACAGCAAAATAAACCAACGATTTTTACCCAACTGCCGAAGGAAGGAGGGTAACGTTTTTTACGCTTTTCTTTTCCATCGAAGTGAAATCACGTGTTATTGAAACGTGCGTTACAGAATCTAGTTCTTGTATCCCTCATTCCCTTTGCACAGTACCTTTAGAAGTATATGAGAGGAGCATCATTGTGATTCATCAGTTGAAATGATTAACTTGCGCCTGAGCAATGAGGGCGTCCGATCGCGAGCAGTACACACAAGTAGCGAAATGATTGTACCAATCAACTAATTTATTAGAGTAACACGCAAACGATTCCTTGTGGCGCATTCTTTTATAGCTCTCTAGCTTATTTACCCTGGTTTTGCACGGCTACAACTTGATTGCCTGTTCATCTTCGGTTCTATAAGTATTAAACTCTGCATACAAACTACTTATATACTTAGAATAATATCTAAACGACATTCTAAACCACGTAAAATCCATTGCTTGGTTTTTATGATCTTTATACTCTTTAGTATAAACGTAAGGTACGGTAATGTGCAGTTGGGCAATGCGTGCCCCCCTTTCGGGTTGAATATGGGACCACCGTGGTTCCCACATCCAAAGTTGCCATATCGAAACCTGAGAATGCCCTATTTGGAGAGCGAGGGATATGTTTTAAGGCTCGTTTAGACGAGGAGAGTTTACGCCTCGAATATACAATTCTCGAAAAGAGAGAAAAATGTTGCATCGTCCAAACACGCGCTAAAGCAATAGTCGCTCGCTCGTCCTCGCATGGCGACAATCGCCTCGCAATTGAATATTGATAGTGTAAGTCTAAACAGAATTTTAAAGCAATTACATAAAGCTTAAGGTGAAATGTCACTTGCGAAATTCGCATGACATTATCGACTTTGACAGGGCAAATATTCCTAGTGATTATCGCATACAACTTTATCGACTCGAACGTGCGAGAAATTCGCACCATCTAAGTGATGCCTTAGGCAATATAACACCCTAAAATCGGAAGGCCTAAAAGGTTTTAGTTAACCGACATAATTGCGGGCATTCGAGGGGATCTCCGCATGAAAAATAGAAGATTAGGTAAATAGCCATATTAAGAGTGAAATCTATAGTGCATAGGACTAAATAATAAGTCAAGATTTACCTTTGTATATTTAGGCAGCTGGGAATCAGACGGCTGTTTCTACTGTGATAGTTAAGATAACCCAAATCGTGGAAAGGAGAAGAGCTACCAAAGGGTTCGGAAGTGCAAGCTGTTTATACCACCTGGGTCGTTCTTCAACCCTTGAGCGCGGGCCTGGAGGTGACGGGTGGAGCCGCCTGCCACTATCGGCCTAGCAGAAGCAGGCTGAGGAGACAGGGCGCTTTGCGTGCCTCCCCACCCCCGGAGACGAGTTGGGGACTCCGTGGTCCCCATTACCGAAAAGGGCCAGATTGATAGGGACGGCCCGGGGTCCCCTGTGATACGAGGGATAATTCCAATTACCTCACCTTCGGCTTTGCACTTTGACCCATAGCATAGCATTTGCATTTTAGTCGGTTCTGCATTATCTGAACGTAAATAAAAAAGTGTCGGCATTCAAATGATGAAAGGTGTTTTAGAAGCCAATAAAAACATGTACGAAATTGTAATAAACACAATAGCTAATGTAAATCGTTATATAATCGTTGTGGTGTATCGCAGTAACATAGGCGCACGCGCACCGCGACAGTAATGAACTTGGACGCTCCGACCTTGTGATATTATGAGTATATATACGGTAAGGTTAGAATATTAATAGAGCTATACACAAGTCTAATTCAATATATAAATATTTGGTGTCCTTTAATGGAATTTGTACTTTCTTTGTAGATTTGTTATACCTATAGATGATCCAGGGTGCCCCTGGATCATCACATATTTCAATAGCTATCTTATCCGGCAACTATAGACCCAAAACGGGGTACGGTTTGGTCCCTTCTGCAGAAGGGGGATGGGGGGGTTCCGAAGGGATATCAGCACAATAAAAAGTTCAGGGGACAGAGCTCTCTAACATCTATTTTTGAGTTAATCTAAGTCTTGTGTCATCCAAGTGTTGTGGTGGTCAAATTTCTCCAGAGTTCCTGAGGAATAACTTCCTAGGGTTTATCTAGGTTCCCTGGTAAAAGATTAACTTGAACGGAAAACGGAACTCAGTGTGATTTTAGTAGTTTTCCCGACATAGCCACTTTACTGACTCTGTAAATTCGTAGGTAACTAGCATAGAATAGAATGTAAGTATCCCATACTTATGAATGTATGGGATTCATATACGTTTACAATTATTGGGTATTATCCTATAGTTAAAATAAATTCCGAATCTAACCGAGCTTATTAAATTAAGAATGGCAAAAATTGCGTCGGTTCTTATTTTATAGTTTTTATTTATTTTTAATCATCCACCTACTATCCACCCTATTATTATAGGTTATAATAGTAACTGATTTGGCTATTAAATTTTATGACGTCACTAAATCTTTTTTCATACAATTTACTTTATAACTTATCGTTTTGACGTTTAGTAAAAAGTTTTTAATTTTACTATTACCAATTGTCATAAACGTCAATTCCATAATTATTTTTTTTACTACCGATTGTGCCACTTGCCTATGGGGCTGGTGATGTGGTACCAGTTAGATGTTTCCACAAGTACAAGAAAGGTTCTATGCAAACTATTAAGCGTCGCTCCTAGGTCCTATAATACCAATAAATATTGATCGACATCAATGGAGATTTATTGGAGGATATAACGCCTCTGGTTAACTGCCAATTGACTACATAAGATAATGTTAACACAAGTTTGCTTTGTTGCAAACTAAGTGGCCATTTTATTTCAATTGTAGTATTGCCTAGTTGTAAGACCTTTAGCAAGCAACCAGTGTTATCATTAAGGTGGGTATCTACTGAGGTCGTGACTCAACTTTGTAACGCCCATGACTCCTTGATCATAATCCTCACGCAGCAACAGAAACGATACGCATTGTGCAGTATGAAAAAAACTTCGTGGTACGCATGCTCAAGCTATGGAATAAACTCCCTGCTATGGTATTTCCAAGTTTAACATCACTACAGATTTTGATGCGGGTTCTTTTAATAGATAGAGTGACACAAGAAGAAGATTTATATGCATAATACATGCTTAATATAGTAGAGTGTGCAGCGGGAACGGGATAGGACGCCACGCGGGCAGTAAAAAATTGGTGGTACGAAGTTTGCCGGGTCGGAAGTAAGTGATATAAGAAACATTCGCTAGGCCTACTATGCACCTAGCACAATACATGACACATGCAATACTTTCATCTATTGATTGACACCACGAACGCACCGCGCTCGACTCGCTCCAATATGTTCTTGTCTTACACGCAAAATTCACGAACCTAGTGAGAAGCTACCTTTATATTTTATCATACATTTACATTCGCACTATGAATAGAGCATTAATTATGTAACAAAGTTGTTATTTTACGACTACAATCAACGAAGGCGTGTACTTGTGATAAATGAGGTGTGTCACTATGAAATGGCGTTTTTTTTAGAGAATGACCCGTGTCTACATTGTTTTTAGTAGGCGATAAACGGTCACCGTAACCTAGAGATACTGTAATAGTAAAAGTAAATACGATATAAAAGTAAAAATTATATCATCGAAAATATTTGTGAATATTATTTTACTAGCTTTTGCTCGTCGCGCCGCCCGAGTGGATGTTGGTTATCGCGACCAAACATAGCCTATGTCCTTTCTCATGGTCTAATCTACCCCTATACCAAATTTGATCAAAATTGGATCAGTGGTTTCGGCGTAAAAGCGTAACACTACTTTCGTATTTATAATAAAATATGCTCCGGGCTGGTTTGGCTTATGTCATTCTTATAGGAAGCGTCTGATGCCTTACCTCCCAATAACGAAAGAAAAATCTGCGTCAGATACACGTACCCACCTATTGACTTGCAAATGAGGAACTTCCTCATTTTTGGAAGTCGGTTTACTAAGAAAATATATACATACTAGCTTTTGCCCGCGGCTCCGCCCGCGTGGATGTCGGTTCCCGGCAATTATTCGAATTTTTATCGCCATAAAAACCTACCCTGGACTTCCACGAATAATTCAAGACCATAATTAGCCAAATCGGTAAAGGCGTTGTTGCGTTATAACATTACAACAAAAAGTGGCATTGATTTTTATATATATAGATATGCACACTTCTGTAAACCCCCAAGGGGCAGGCAGAGGTGTATTAGCACCCACGTTTGCAGCGCAGCGGGGTGAGACAAAGGCCGTATGTTTACTGTCGGATAGAGAACAGCCCTATCCCTTAGTCGCCTTTTACGACACCCACAGAAAGAGCTGGGGTGATCTTATTCTATCTACAACACGGCGCAAAGAAAATATTACTGGTTAATAAACTTTGTTGTGTATCTAAAGCACTTAAGACCTGCAATATCAGTATCAAACGAAATTTTAGCGATTTACTACTGGCTTACATTGGTTGCGTAAATGTAAAGATATCTAAATATCAGTAGGTACCTAAATTTTAATGCATTTATTACATGTGTAATCATCCGTAGCGTCTCATGTACACAAATCCTTAAAGGTATAAAGATATCTTCTTCTATGCCATTATATAATTACAAAGAGGTCGTGTCTGTACATTGAAGATATTAAAAAAGCATTTGTGGGCTGGCCACATCTATCCAAGCAAACGAATCCTAGAGTGCAGACCGCGAGACGGCAAACGGAAGGTGGGACGCCCCTAGCCAGATGAAAAAGGTGGCTGGGACGAACTGGATGCGGAAGGCAATCGAGATCGAGAGTAATGGCGGGCTTTGAAAGAGGCCCATGTCAACCAGTGGACTGTATAATTGATTTATTAACACACACAAAAATGTTAGATACAAATTCAATAACGGGGGCAGGGTACTTCGTCTGCGATGGTATGATGCGCGAACGCTTGGGGTGCGGCCGCCTTCTTCTGCGAGCAAGTAATGCTCGAGAAGGAGGCGGCCGGTCGGGTCCGGACTAGACACCGGGCCCAGGCAGCCCGCGAAGAGCGAAGACGAATCACACAACACCTCCGTCCTCCATGAGCGCGGGCCGGGGGAATCGGTGGAGCCGCCTGTCACCCTAGCAGAACGCCTGTCACCGTACCCGGGGCTAGATTGGGACACGATGGTCCCCACAACCCGAAGGGGACCATCTCATTGTGGGTCTGCCGGGGTGCGAGAGATATGTTTCCTGCATTCTCACCTCCGGCAACCAAAGACCCAAAGACGGCGTGCGTTTCAGTCGGTTCGAGTCCGATATAACCACCTCCACCGGCTCCGTAGGGGAGGTGTCCGTGATTTTTCGCACGATAAATATAAAGGGTACTTCGTCTAGTCACATATATGTATTTCGTTTTGATTACAAACGGTAGTGACAACAGTCCCTCCTGCAGTTGCATAAATCATCACGTGACCCAATCCAGCATCTTTACCGTGAGATATAAATAAGAAGCAGGTTACCTAACAAGTGTGATATGAACAGGGACGTCTACGAGGGTGACAGGCACGTCCTGTGCTAAATATTCATTCAATAGACGGATGGTAGACGAGGACATGTGGAGACTGGAGACCGTTTTATAGCGCTGCGCAGACGACGCACAGTGAATCTTCTAGAGAAGCTAACTGGACAAGAACGACTCTTAAATTCTTAGTGGTAATTAATTTAGTTTTGTTAGCGTTGGTTCCCAGTGAAGTAGTATAGGACCGCCCCATGTGTCGTAGAAGGCGACTAAGGGATAGGCCTGTTCTCCATCCGACAGTCAACATACAGCCCATGACTAAATGCCCACTTAACTAGGCTCGTCGCTTTATTACGTGGGACCGAAAATCATATTTGATGAATAAATCAAATTTCCTATAGACATGTTGAAAATCCATACTGATATTATAAATGCGAAAGTAACTCTGCCTGTCTGTCTGTCTGTATGCTACGCTTTCACGCCTAAACCACTAAACCAATTTTGATGAAATTTGGTATAGGGGTAGATTAGACCATGAGAAAGGACATAGGCTATGTTTGGTCACGATAACCGACATCCAAGCGGGCGGAGCCACGGGCAAAGTTAGCTACTTAGATGATAAAAAAAACACGCACCCGGGGATAAAACTCAGAGCGCCGCCGTGTACATTCCATATCGCTGTACCATACAAGCAGTATTATTGATCAATAATGTAAATATTCATAAGCTAAGTCCAATATTTGGTTATACATTTACCGAGGTGCCTTCACCTTGAGTATGAGAACACTAGCAATGTCCTGCTGTTTCTGTCACGTCAAATTATTATGTGTGTTTTGAAAGGCGTAACGGCCAGATTTATCCACGAAGAACCTTAGTACTAATAGTGGGTCTGGGTTATGTTAATGTTGTAATGTCCCGGCTACGATTTTTTTTATGTAATGGACACGTCAATTTGACTTCACGACGCCTGATTATAAGCTAAAGGCAAAGTCTCAGAAAGAGGGTCACCATCGTAAACATGTGCCATGTTAAAAGTGGTGGCACTCAGCTTGACGGCCTCATCAGATGCGTTTTCACGCCCCGTACTGTAGGAAGAAGGAAACACGTGAGCTGGCAGGGAGTTCCAGGTCTTAATGGTGCGGTATAGGAATGAGTCACTGAAAAAATTCAATGGGAAACTCAATGTCTCAGCCTCCAAACACACCCTTCACTTAATTATCAACCGCTGAGACTTTTCGCAACTTAGAAGTGACTTTTTGGCTCTTTTCAGTCTGGCTACATACCGATCGAACTTGGTATACACCGCCACAGTAACAAACGGCAATAAATAAATAGACTTTAAAGTTCAAATTAAATTACTTTTTGCAAAGTAATTGCAAAAAATGTAATGAAACTGCCTTCATTTCATTTTGGATTTGTGTCGTATAGAAATAATGTCTAAAATTTAATGTCATTTTTTGCAGGGGCTGCGGCACAAAAATTTAGCTTCAGTAGAATCGAGGGCCTGATCTTCACAACCCACAGGTGATATCGGCATAGTCAGACCAGTCACCAGACTCTTCAGATGACAGTACTGACATAGGAGTTCGTATTACGTCCGCACGGATGGGTCTTATAAGAAGGCTTTTTTTATCATGCGAAAAATCCCCACGGATACCACCCCCACGGAGCCGGTGAAGGTGGTTATGTCGGACTCGAATCGACTAAAACGCACGCCGTCTTGGGTCTTTGGTTGCCGGAGGTGAGATTGCCGAAAGCATATCTCTCGCACCCCGGTGCTGGTTATAAAATAGGTCCCAAACACCCAATATTTGATTTGTAATTACGTATTTTAACTATTATTCAAGGTCTGATGACCTCTCACCTTAAAAACATTTAACGACTGTAACTTATGACGCCTTACAAGTAATTAGCAACAGCCAATGCGCAATACATCTTCTAAACTTCAGTTGATAATGTTATCTGTTTACGACATCAGTTTCTTTCCCTGCCCAGTACCAGTCGTAGGCGAGAGGTCACAGTGGGGGGCGATGGAGCACGTTCGCTGATTAGGATATCCGATCTGTATGGTTATTTACTAATCCAATACTCCATATGGTGCACTTGTCAGACGATATTATAATTATAGACGCGTTGATAAACACTAAAGCTGATAGAAATGTCACATCACCTTATTAAAAAAAATATAATCTTGATTTTAAGAACAGTCCAAGTCTATCTCCAGTATTGTTTGTTTATTTCGATTTCGATTCCCGCTCAGTGCAAATATTTGTATGCATGAATATGGCTATTTGCATTGGTCTGGGTGCTTCTATGTATAATATGTATGTATTTACAAAAAAAAAATATAGAAGTATCCGCATTCTAGATTCCATAACGCAAGCTATAAAAGCTTCCATAACACAAGCTATAAAAGCTTACCATGGCTCTAGATAGCGTTGTGTAAAATGTTGTGGAATATTTATTTATTATGTACTAGTTATTGCCCACGGCTCCGCCCGCGTGGTGTCGATTCCCGGAAAATATTCGAATTTTTCTCACCTTTTAAACCTTCCCTAGACCTCCACGAACATTTCAAGACCAAGATAAGATAAATCAGTTCAGCCGTTCTCGAGTTTTAGCGAGACTAACAAACAGCAATTGATTTTTATATATACATAGATTATGCTTTGAAAACTGATGTTCAGAACTGTTTAGGTCACCAGCTGACGTATTTTCCACTGCGCTATAGGCAGTTGACGTTTTGTTTCCTTCAAGATATTGGCTTGTAATTTAGCCTTTTTGCTGGGAAATAACTAATTTTTTACATGTGTGAGCGGTCACCGCTGTAACCAGAGACGATCACGAAAATCCATACTAATATTACAAAGGAGAAAGTTACTCTGTCTATCTGTATGTTACGCTTTCACACCTAAACTAATAAATAAATATAAATATTCCACAACATTCTACGCAACGTTATCTAGACCCATGGTAAGCTTGATTAGCTTGTGTTATGGAATCTAGAATGCGGATAAACATACTTAGATACTTTTTTTTTGTAAATACATACTATACATAGAAACACCCAGACCAATGCAAATAGCCATATTCATGCACACAAATATTTGCACTGAGCGGGAATCGAACCCGCGCCTCCTGCGTGGCAGTCGCGTGCACTAACGCCACGCCACAGAGGCTGTTAACCAAACTATTCAACCAAATTGATGAAATTTGGTATTGGGGTAAATTAGAACGTAAGAAAGGACATAGGCTATGTTTAGTCGCGATAACCGACATCCACGGAGGCGAAGTCGCGGGCAAAAGCTAGTTCATAATAAACTTTCCTTAACTTGTGAGACGATAAGTCATGCGGACCATAAAATCTATTTAGGATAAGATTGTTGAGTTCTTAGTGCAAGACACTCTTCTGAAAGAAAATTAAATAATGTATTGTAATATCCTATGGCAAAAGAGGCTTGAATGTAGACTTAATGCTTAGGTTTTAAAAGCACCTACCTATAGCTGAAAGGACATTGATAGCCCAGGGAAACGTTCTGGACTGGTGAAAGAATTATGAAGTAGTGACTAAAATAAAAATAAAAAATTGGATGCTTAAATAGTTCGGCTTCGGACACGTAGAGTCGACGGACGAAAGAAGATAGACAAAACAGATTTATTATTTGGTAAGGGTTAGGCTAGGCGTGCGTATGTTGATCGTATTGAGGACATTCCAATATAAAGTCAAGTCAAAAGTACGCAACCGGCGAGCATGTATGTATATGAAAACCATTATAAAAGTAGAAGAAGTCAAAGTATTTATTCAAAATTGTGTAGCACTACTACAGCTTTTTGACGTCAAAAGTTTACCACCGCTTACTATATAGGCACCAGTGGAGAAGAAACGGCGCAACAAACTCCACTGTAGCAAGCGAAAGATGTTAGGTAGGTATACCAAAATCATAGCAATTTGTAAACATGTTGTTTTTGCCTACCCTAATTTGAAAAAGTCGTAACCATACAGCACATTATACATTTTTTTCAAGCTCTTAAACATTTTTTAATGATGTTGACATTATCATGAATGTTTTGATATCACAACAGACGATACAAATGACCGACGTTTAGCGATATTTGACACAAACACGCCTATACATATAACTATATATAAACATCATTATGTAAACCAATTATATACCGATTTTATGTATTTTTCTATCTATAATACGTACCTAAACAGTTTTTTGCGTAATTGAAGTTATTTGTTCGGTATTTAGCTTGGTTGGTGTAAGTTATGATCTCAGCTATAATAGTGACATTACGAAGTATGTCACAGAGCGTTTATTTTAAAAAAAACTAGCTGATGACCGCGACTCCGCTCACATAGAAGGATGCAAAATTTCATTTCTTTTTTTAACTGGTGCTCACAATTGGGTATCCTATACTTAAAATAAATGATGTAACCGAGCTTATTAAAATAAGAATGGTAAAAGAGCGGTAAAAATTGCGTCGGTTCTTATTTTATAGTTTTAATTTTTTTATTATCATCCACCCAACCTATAATAGTAACTGATTTGACTGTTAAATTTTATGACGTCACTAAACCTTGTTTCATACAAGTTACCTTTTTATCTTATCGTTTTGACGTTTAGCAAAAAAATATAACTATTTTGACTTGTCAGTAGAATACCCAATTCGATATGATGATGGTATACAGTCAACCAAATGATGGATGTGTGAAAACCTTGTTACGAGAATACCTTTTATAACATTTACTTATCAAATCGAGATTATTTCGGAACTATATTTTGACTCAGGAGTTTATTTGCGTAGGCACTTCATCTTACCTACCTTTAAGGATAAATGGTTAATTACCATACTGCCTGAAGATACCTTTGATTGCTGAAGTGTATATTCGTAGGTGATATACCTCTATACGGTCAAAGTGTATATATATATGTATAGTCCTATCCTCTAATTTCATGCAAAAGATTCAAAGCAAATCTACCAGCTTTCTGTAATCTGTTTTATGTAAATTAATTATTTCATTTGATTTGAACAGTTCAATCAAATGCCCGCAATTTTTGCGTGATTAAGTAACAAATAAACAAAAACACTTTTGCATTAATAACAATTACTAACAAACTTATGGTAGGTATTATGATCCATTAGTTTATACAATTTCATAATTTGTGCTTGTTAGTTTAGCTTATGGAACAATGGAGCTGACGTGCCCATGTGGGCAAAAGCTCCTTAAAATCAACAGAATAAAAAAAACAATTACTAATCGGGTTTTTTTAATTAAATATCGGGTTTTTTACTTATCAGTGAAAGTAATCCATACTAATATATAATAAATGCGAAAGAAACCCAGTCTGTCTGTCTGTATGTTACGCTTCCTAAACCACTCAACGGATTTTGATGAAATTTAGCATACTTAGGGGTAAATTAGACTAAGAGACATTTGGTCGCGATAACCGACATCCACGCGGGTGGAGCCGCGGGCAAAAGCTAGTATATAATAATAGAGGGCTTTAGGAGCGCAGGTGGGCTTACTTTTGATCCTAATACCCTCAAAAAAAGATAGAGGAACACATGAAATTTGCTGTAGATAGGAATAGAGTGACTGAGATATGCACAGTACTGATATCATAAAAAACACAATTTTTTAAAAAAATGTCACTTCACACATACGTTTTTCTGTCTCTTTGGCTTGTCTAATCTCCGAAACCGCTGGGTTTGAATCAGAATTTTACTGGTAGATAGCCTCGTCCGTGAATCAGCAGGTGTACATGTTATTTGCAGGTGAGGTAAGCTTAGGTCTAAAGGAAGTTGGTAAAAAGGCCATTTTTTTTTCGAGCGGAAATCCCTTCGGATAACCCCCCTTCCGGAGCTGGAAGGGGAGGTTATGTCGGACTCGAACCGACTAAAACCGCACACCGACTGTGGGTCGTGGTGCTAGGCCGGAGGTGAGGTTGTCATCGACATATCCCTCGCACCCCGGCTGACCCAGGGCCATCCCTTACGGCCTTGTACACCGTACCACATTATATGATTATTATACTTTAAAATAAATACTCGAAACAATAATATCTACCTACTATTGCTACTATGAAGTTCTGCTTTACATACATTAACATACAATAGCACATTTCTTAATTTCTATTATGCAACCAAATTCGAAATATTCCATGTTTTGTAGTAAGGTACAAAATTTAAACGAATGTAAATGTTATTTCAATTAAACTAAATATATAAACGGTTTTAGTACAATTTGGTTACCGGTGAAGTAGCATACGGCTGCCACATCTCCTCAAGTGGGTTCGTAGACAGCAACTAAGGGATGAGACAGTTCTCCATCCAACAGAAAACCTATAGCATATGCCAAAGTGCTTATGCAATGAAATTCATTGATTAGAACATGATAAGTTGGTTTAGTGCATATTATCGCTGTTACTCTCATTGATGAAATCCGTCGCGGACCGCGCTTGGTCTTTCTTCGATTTTTATTTCATTTATACTACCCTAATCTCCTATGAAATCTTAAATACTATTATCTAATTTAGATAATAGTATTTCATTTATTTCTTTTTTTTCTCACTTGAAGGGAAGGCACTTTTGCACTTTTGCTTACCAAGGACGAGTACCGATGCGTGTATTTTTTTAGTAATTGAACCTGTTGACTTTGTTTTTTGAGTAATTTATTACTTTTCATTATTAAACAGGGTGTATTTGTGAAGGCACCTTAACCGTGAAATGTATGGAAAACATTTTTGGCAATTTCTGTTTTTCCTAGTAGGTACTCATAGCTAAAACTAGCCCATGACGTAGAGTCTATTGATCGCCATATGAAATAAAATCGATTAGTACCAAAAAATATTTTTGGACTTTTAGCATTTTCCTTGCTGACTGTACGATTATTCCAAAATCTGTGAATGCAGTTCAACATCTCTCAAAAAGTTAGGTAAGGTCTCCTAAGAACATTTCACTGTAACTATAACGGATAAGGTAGCTGCCTTTACTGACCTTTTTCAATAATACATCCTGTATATTATCGCACCATTTTCAAGGCTAATGTTTTGTATAAACTAAGATTCAAACCATATCTGAAATGTATCTCTCATTATTAACCAACCTATTTAGCAAATAAATATTTTTTTATGAAGGTTATCAGTTATCTCTGCTTACCCCGTATGGACAGAGGCGTGAACATAAGTATCAATGTAAATAATGTTCTATTACAAAATGTCACAATACGTATTACAGTAAAAACTAAAGAATCTATTCGCAAAATATTTCCTACTAATCAATTTAATCAAATAACACAAGAATGCGTAGTAAGTATAGTTACCTACTTGATTAAAGCTATCTCGCATTAGATATTAGAAGTCGCATACCTCGGGAAACATATCTTGGACTTGTGATTATTTTGTAATCATCTATGCTTGGAGAATTTATGCTCGTCCACCGTGCTATCTTCAAAAGAGGCCCAAAAAACGTGTACAGTATAGAGCACTAAGTCCAAGATAAATGTCCCGAGATATATTAAAAGTTGTAAATAAGAATACTCACATGTGGAGACCGGTGACGACTGAACTTCGATGTCAAAATAGCAGCAAGGTCAATGATAATATTGTTGAGACAGAGAACGCGCGAGCGTGCGTACGCGACTGCGGACTATTTGATACTAACGTGTGTTGTGTCAACGATGTCCAGTATTGCTAGATGACCAATGATGATGCTAATAATCTTGTAAATATTAGAATTAAAAAGAAAATTATACTTTTGAAGTTTACGCGAATATCAGTAGTTGAAAGTCATTGAGAGTCTCTGTGAAAAGTAAAAAGAAAAGCGATAGAATCCGTTGAATATTAGTTTTATTTCAAAGAAAATCTATATAGATGACAATATTTTCTTATAATATCATTGATTTCTTGAATTGAAATGGATGAATTACAAAAATTCTATATTAAAAGTTAAATTAAAATGCGCTGTACAGTTTAAATTTTAGCTGGCTTGTCGGTAGAGCGTTGGACTGCTACAGAGATGGCGGGTTCGATTCCCGCTCAGTGTCTTCTTCTTCTTCCTCTTAGTGTTAATCTCATCCGAATTTAACAGCTTTATTTGGAGTCTGGGGCCCGCTTTACCAGTCTAAGTGCGGATTCGTCTCTGGACGATTCCCGCTCTGTGTATGGGTGTATAATTGGTTTGGAATTTGGATGTAATCGTACGTCGTACATAATTTATATTCGACTAAATTTACGTACGATTTTTATCGCCATCACAGAATAAATAATTGTACTGCGTAATTGCGTAATTTTAATAATGGATGGTACAGGATTTTTGGGGCCTCTAAAGTCAAGTCGACCCCTATAGACCAGCTAAGTTATCTTTTAGGGGGCCGTAAATACCCAGGACTGTTTTTTAAATTAAAATTGCGAAGTAATCAGACACTGATTGAATAACAAGTCTATTAAACAAGTGCGTATTTGTTTAAAGAGTTATCTGTCTGCCACTGGTTATCTGTTTCTTGTATCTCGACCTTTTAGCGTCACGTCAGATAGTTAACAAATATGGGGTTCATTTCCCAGTAAGTGCAAACATTTGTGACCATCAAATAGTTATTTTCACTCTTAGGTGGCATAAAAACACATGGCCCACCTGATGGAATGCGGTTACTGTGACCTATGGATGGTACAACACCAGGGGTGTCCTTCATCGAATCAGGTTCATATAATGGATTGTGCTGATTGTTACAAGAGCAACTGCCGTCTGAACTCCCAACCCGAAAGGAAGGCTTGTGATCTGAAAATATTGTGCCATTGTTGTTTGTTTATAAAAGCTACTAATCCATACTTCCATACTAATATTATAAATGCGAAAGTAACTCTGTCTGTCTGTATGATACGCTTTCACGTGGTATAGGGGTAGATTAGACCTTGAGAAAGGACATAGGCTATGTTTGGTCGCGATAACCGACATCCACCCGGGCGAAGTCGCGGACAAAAGCTAGTATTTCATATATCAATAGTTACTGTAGTACTGTTAATCTTTTGTGTCCGGGAGCATATTTATATCTAATATTTATTTTCTTATATTACACTTATATAATATTTTAGTACTAATAAAACCATTAAACAGTAAACGTTGTTTTATTAAAATAACTTCGATTCGAAATGAACTGTTTATATGGATAAGTCAAGAAGGGCATTAGAAGGTTTCTTCAGGGTCGGCAGCGCGAGTTGACGCCTGTGCTGTTGCATACATCCATAGGCCACGGTGACCACTTTCCATCAGGTGGGCCTGCTTGGCTACCAGTTCTACCAACTGTGTTAAAAAAATATAGAGAAACTAGCTTTTGCCCGCGGCTCCGCCCGCGTAGATGTAGGTTATCGCGACCAAACATTGCCTATGTTCTTCCTCAAGTTCTATTCTACCCTTCGAATACATAGGGAACTGATTTTTGGGCGGAGTTATCAAAAATTAATGTTTAAAAATGATTGTAACATAATTAATTGATTCCGATAGTTCGTAAGAAAATCGGTAGATAACTCCACCATCGCCTTTAAGACGTATAAGATGGGAAATTTGAATCACATCGTGTCTCGGTAGCCGAATTGGTCAACAATTCCCCCTGTAAGGGAAAGACTGCGGGTTCGAGTCCCGCCCGAGAAGATTATTTTTCCCTGTGTACCTATTCGATTTGTATAGTTAGCATACTTAATGCTGTAAAAATTCATTCAACTAATCTACCCTTATACCAAATTGGCGTGAAAGCGTAACATACAGACAGACAGAGTTACTTTCTCTAGGTCTAATCTACCCTTATACCAAATTTTATCAAAATCGGTTCAGCCCAAGCAGCAACCAAGCGTAATGAACACCTAAAAAGCAGCCAATATAGCACTTAACGCTGTGTTACAGCTTTATAAGAACGTTGAAAAGACATCATAGTGTTATAATGTCGGTTTAGGAGTAATTATTCAGCTCTAACTGTATTAAGTCTGTATTAAGAGTCAAAGTACGTTTAAAGTTCTAAATCAGTGTATGATAACTGTCATGTACAGCTTTAAGTTTCCTGTAACGCTTTAATCTCATTTTAGTATTAAAGCTGTACAATAGCTGCATTTTGCATACCGTCACTTACTTAATACAGCTTAGAGCTGTATTATGGTGGTCCTCAAATCTTATTTCTGTATTATGAAGTAGGCAAACTCTCTTCTACAGCTTCTTTTTATGGTGTAATTGTACACCCTTTTACAGACGATAGCTGTCTAATTTCTGTCTTTGAGAGTAATAAACAGCAATAAAAATAAATGACGCCTATAATACAGCCTTAATCTGTATAAGTGACAGAGTCGCCATTTTGAATTATTGTGCATTTGTTATGCTGTATTTTGTGATTGTTTTATAATATGTGGAAAAAGCGAAAAAGATTTGGTGCTATTAGAAGAAAGATTGAACAGGAATATTTAAATATTACAAATTATCAACAAAATGAAATTACTGCCGAGGAACATGGATATATTGCAACAGATCAGGTCACCTACAGTCAAGCGTCAATACCGTCGACATCTAATGAAAGGGGTTCCGTAGAAAATATTGTGAATGATCATAGTTATATCAGGTGTAACTTATTAGCTTTACCTTCTGCAACTGATGACGACATTTTATCATGCAGCAGTTCAAGTGACGGCGAAAGTGAATATGAAAAAAATGTATTATTTCGCAAACAAATACAGAATTGGGCCAGAGAAAGAAACATAGCTCAAGTAGCATTGAATGATTTAGCTACTATCATAAACTTAAGATTTCCAGGAATTTTACCATGCGATGCCAGGACAATTTTAGGTACTGCAAAGCAAATACAAATCAAACCGATTCAAGGAGGTGAATATTGGCATAACGGCCTAACTAAATCTTTAAAAAATATATTAGAAAAATGGGTTGACGTTCCGAGTAAAATTTGTTTGAATTTCAATTTTGACGGTCTTCCAATATTTAATAGTTCTAATAAAGAGTTTTGGCCGATTTTATGTACTATATTTGAAAGACCTGATGTAGAACCGTTGGTGATTGGTATTTATTTTGGTGTTGGAAAACCAAAGCAAATTGACGAATATTTAAATGATTTTGTAAACGAAATTGACAACCTAATTAAAAATGGAATGTACGTTGAACAAATCAAGAGTAAAGTATCTATAGAAATAAGATGTTTTATATGCGATTCTCCTGCGAGAGCTTACATTAAAGGTAATAGAATTGAAACAGTAGAATTTAAGTAAATCACTATGCATAAATATAAAAAGATTGCAATTAACTTAAGTTATGCTTCTACTTTTCTTTCACTTAAGTAATGAACTTTGAGAATAAATATGAATAATATAAATACAAGTCACTTTGATCATGGTATATTAATTTATTTTTCAGGTGTATGCAATTTTAATGGGAAGCATGGATGCTTAAAATGTGTTACCGTAGGAGAATATTCACATACATCCCATACAGTAACTTTTCCTGAAATGAACTGCCGTCCGAGGACTGACCAAGAATTTCGTGACAAAAAGTATGGACCTCACCATAAAAAAGACTCACCTTTACTACGATTAGGAATCGATATGGTTGAAGACTTCCCGGTAGCAGATTCTTTGCATCTAGTCGACTTGGGCATAATGAAACGGTTACTAGTTGGTTGGCGCAATGGTAATTTTGGAAAATACATAACTAAATGGTGTGCCAAAGATATTGAAACAGTTTCTAATTTTCTTTCTGGATGTAAATTGCCATCTGAAATTCATCGGTCAGTGAGAGGACTAGATTGTCTTTCCCATTGGAAAGCATCTGAATATCGATCATTCTTGCTTTATTTAAGCATTGTTATACTTCCACATGTGATGTCACATGACGCATTATGCCATTTTTTGACGTTTTTTTGCGGTATAACAATATGTACTAGTAAAAACTATGTTCATTTACTTCCGTTGGCAAAAGAGTTCCTACAGTATTTTGTTGAACATTTTAAAGACTTTTACGGAGTAGATTATATTACAAGTAACGTTCACAATGTGGCACACGTCGTGGATGAAGTACAACGGTTCGGTTCGCTTCATACTTTCAGCGCATATCCTTTCGAGAACAAGCTTTATTTAATTAAAAGGATGCTTAGGCACGGACACAAACCTCTTGCTCAAGTGGCGAAAAGATTCAGTGAAGATTTTGGAGCTTCAGAAATCGTACAGAGCAGAAAAAAAATCGTATTTAATGAACCCTTTGTAAGTACTAACAATAAAAAACTAACTGCACTACATTTCAAAGACTATAAACTGTCACCAAAATCGAAAGATAAATATTTTTTATGCAACGATGGTCGGGTTCTCGAGGTAAAGAAAATATATATGCTTGAGAAAAAAATAAAAATATGTGCTCTTATAATTACAGACTTAGCAGAAGTTTTTGAATCACCAATAAAATCGTCATATTTGAATATATTCAAAGCCAAATTGCATGCCTCTGGGCAAATTGAGACCATTGTTAATCCTGAAGATGTGCAAATGAAACTAGTATGTATAGAACATAAAAACCAATTATATTTTATACCCCTTTTGCACACAGTTTGATAGATAAATAAAATTCATTCTGATTTATATAGATTTTTTATTTTTTATCAGTTTTCGCTAATAGAGTCATACAAGATATTTTCTAAGTTTACACGAATGTCACTCATTGAAATACTCACTTTTTACGGATTCTATCGCGATGTATTTGTTATTATTACTTTTTAACCCGACGTTTCGGTTGCTTTGCAGCAGCCATTTTCGCGGTGTGACTCACGATGGTAGTTGTCACATAGTTTGAAGTATAAGTTATCTCAAAATACCCGAATCATGGTGAATTATTGGTGTTCGTATTTACGCAGAATGAGCTCACTGTGTTGTTAAGTCTTGCTGGATTTTGCTGCTTACTTACTTAACAACACAGTGAGCTCATTCTGCGTAAATACGAACACCAATAATTCACCATGATTCGGGTATTTTGAGATAACTTATACTTCAAACTATGTGACAACTACCATCGTGAGTCACACCGCGAAAATGGCTGCTGCAAAGCAGCCGAAACGTCGGGTTAAAAAGTAATAATAACAAATATATCGCGATAGAATCCGTAAAAAGGATTTGTTCCACATTGGCCCCATTTGTTCGTCCTACATTCCACAGAATTCTTCTTTTGCCATAGTGGTTTTATTTCAAAGAGTCATACAAATAAAATTGCAATACTCATTGCAAAGTTTTTTCTACAAATTATCTATAAACCGTGAAATTTAAGTATTAGGTTCCGTTTGTCAGGAGAACCATGAATATAAAAAACTTTGACTAAGGGTACTACTTACTATCTTGAAAAAAAAATATCTGTTTCATACAAATTATTCGAATAAGTATTGATATAAGTAAGAATGTCATATATTGTAATCGAACAGCCTGCTGGCTTTTGAATATGAGCTAGAGTTAATCCCAAAGTAAAAGATTTTCATAATCATGAATATAAATTGCTTCACTAAGGGAACCTAATAACTCAATCTTCACGGTTTATATAGGGTGTAAAAAAAGTGTAGAAACTTATGGAGATCGTTTTGAACATAAGTCAAATAAAAAAAAATCACTTCGTGAATTTTACGTATGTTTTCAGGGGAAAATGGTTTAGTTTTCATTTTTAATTAGCTAAGTATTTAAATTAAAGGCTATAAAAAGAAGTTTCAGTAGTTACTTATGTGTTTTTGGTAAGTATTAAACTAACACACTAAGTAAAAGACTATAAAATAAGTTTTGGTATATGTTTTGTCTTAAGGACAATCACAGTCACAAGATTATGTATCTTCTTAAAAAATAGGTTAGCTTACTATTTTTTTTTCCTTTTCGTCAGTCTTATAGTATACTAATTTATAATAGCTTAATTACTACTTTGTTTCATAAGAAAATCACAGTCACGAGATTACGTGTTTTTAAAACAACTTAATTCTACGTTTTTTGAACCGATTTAGATAGCTAAACAATTGTATTATCTATTAACAAAGGGATTCTTCATCCTCCTCTTGTTCAATAGGTTCTGCGTCATTTGCTATATTTTTAGAGCTTTCTTCATTTGTTTCCATATCATTTTGTATTTCCTCTTGATTTCCGGCGTTTTGGTTTTCTTGATCTCCAGCTTTTTGATTTTCCTGATTTTCGGAATTTTGGTTTTCTTGTCGTGGTCCAGTTTTTTTTGTCCTTATTCTTTTTGTAGAAGCTCTTTCGTTCTTATTTAGTTTCCTCTTGCCAGAGTTTTTTAACACAGACATGAAAAAATGTTCGTTATCAGTCAAGGTGTAAGTGTCATCCCAGGACCTTACAAGTTCAAAGAAAAAATTGAGGAAGTTTTTGTATTTTTTCAAACCAAATTTGGTCTCCTCGCTCTTCCTGCTCCCCCCTGTCCAAGAGCATTTGCACATAAATTCCCGAGTTAGAAACATGTCTAGTATTTTATAGGCGCATGTTGCCCCTTTGCCCTCTGATTTTGGACAAACAAAAGAATATTGTGTTAAAAGTTTAATTTTATTTTTTTTGTCCAATAGAAATGACTCCATCTTCTCTAGGTCTGAAATAGAGTCAATAGGTTTTATGATGAAAGCTTCACTATCAAATTTAAGTTTGGATTCGGCCAATGAAACCACATCTGCATTTTTGTTCAGATCCTGCATGGAAAATCCATCGTCTAATTGTACCGATAAGCTTGCCAATTTATGAAATATTTTTTTTTGATTACTTTCCAGAATGTTTATTTTTTGTTCCATATTATATTGATTTTGCAAGATTTTTTGTAGATACTGAATAGTCTGATTACTATCATTATTTTGCTGGGTTTGAATAGGAATTTGAGTTTCAAACTCATTGTGCAAGGTTACCATGCTGCCCGAATTTGTTTCTACATCTGGTTCATTCACGACGTATTGAACAATATATTCCGTTGCAGTTGAAGCATCCAGATCGGGATGTAAGGGTTCGAGTATTTTGGTTGAAGCTGATGAAGTGGATGGTAGAGTTGGTTTCTTAAAAACCTGAAACCAACCATAAACAACATAAAATAAATATTATCAAAAACATCATGAAATGTTATCAAAACTGCAAAATATTTATAAGTCTAATACGGAATGTAAACACTTCAAACAAAACATTCATATTGAATAGGTATAAAGCGCGCCGGTGCCGAACCACGCGCCGCTTGTCAACGAGCCTGAGTCGCTGAACGATCGTCAAATATCAAATATGGCTCTGTGCCTTATTTATTTACTCATCACGAAACCTCTAAAACTGCTAGACCCATAAGTTAGTTTAAGTTAATTTAATTTAGTTTACAGTTAGTAGACATTCGCGGAAAAAGTAAGGATTTTGCGATGAGCTGGCATTAAGGGGGTCTAAAAGACTTCGCAAGTTTTAAGAAAATCCTCAATAAAAACTACTTATTCTAACCGTGCAATGACGGGGAGGTTCGTCTAGTGAACCTATAAAATTTAAAGTATAAAAATGCAATTGGGTGCGGATTTTGACAATTTGAGTACGTCTGTTTACTTGCTGAGATATACCACACTACTAATCAAAATAATGTAACAAGAAAATTATACAAACCAACTGCTCCGCTAAAGCGTTATAGTTCACGTTTTCTTTTTGAAATTGCACTTTACTGTTTTGTATTTCTCTGTCGGTGTCATCCGTATCGCTTCTTTCAAGCATAAGCTCTAATTCTCTCTCTGCTTCTGAAAAGGACGGTATTGAGTGTCTTTTTACTCGACACCTTGAGGCTGACCATCCAGTTGCAGGTAAGCAATTTTCATTCATGACCAATTTGCGCACATCTAAGCAGTTTTTTGGCCATTTCAAAATGCCACTTGTTTCCCATAAACTCGGTACAATGAAAATTAAACTTTTCCCTTTCTCCACTGTCTCCACAATCTTGAACGGCATTTTTCCTAAAAAATAAATAAATATGTAAGTACTTATTATAAAAGGTTTTTTTTTAAACAAGCTTTTATTTTTGCCTTAATTATTTTTGACTCTATGGCCTAACATTGTTATATAATTTACAAGTCTATACAAAAAATTATTAGATTAGTTCAATCAAACAACATGAAGGTAGTTTCTATTTCAGACAGATCGATAACAGGTTATTAGTTGTGAGGCTAAAAACACATTCCTCTCATGCACATCTGCTCACAATTGAAGCTCATTTACCCACTCACCTGACGTTCACAAATAAACGCTTGTAAAAAGTTTTAGGATACACTCTGAAATATTAATACTGCCGAATTCAATTAATTTACACGAGCTTTAAAATAAAATATCTAATTGTTTTAGTTTTGTTGTACCTAGTATGTTCGTGTAAAAATATAAAAACGGCACGCGGCGTGCGCTCTTGACTGCTACTAAACAAAACAAAATATTATACATATAATGACACACATACGAGTACTCTGTGTACCTACGTCAAACAAAACGATATGATTTCAATATGTGTGTGTGCACTGAGAGAGCATCGCAGATTCGTAAGCAAAGATTTTAGGGTTTTGGAGAAGACGCTGTTTAATGTTTTATAGTGGATTCGTGTTATTATAATATTCATAAACCTAAACTTATAATTTAACAGATGTGGAAGATGCATTGTGAGAATTGATGACTTGATGAATTGCATATGTTTTGGACTGCATCACTTCACCTATTTATTTCTTTACAAATTCTAGGACGCAAAACTACAATAATTGCTTTGAAATTTCAAAAAAATAACTTTAATACTTTATTTTCGAAAACGTGATGTGATCTCTCAGTGCATTTTGGTTTTTCACTTAATATTACGTATCCCTAAAAAGAGTTACAGGTTATGTTCGAAACACTGCTATGCAACATTAATAGTAAATTTATTCGTTTATACAGCCCATCAACCGCTAAAAGCTGAATACTAGTATCCATTACCTACATAGTACAGCTATTAATGCTATAAGACCATCAAAATAGAATTTAGGCTGCTTAGCAAATTGTCGCCATTTTATCAATTACAAATCCAAGATTACGAACATGAGTACATAAAAATTAGACTAATGTTTTTATGTTTATCAATATTTTCAGTTTGTCCAATAACCTTCTATGCACCAATGTGGCTCTACGTCCATTAATTCAAACATTTTTAAATTCTAACCTATAAAAACCATATTTACTTACCTTATTTAATATCTCTTCCTTGGTTATTTTACTGGCGCGTTTATTTTTTATCACAAAACATATATATATCCACAATAAATTTATTTTTGCACGATAATACACTGTATCATGCGCCTATCGAATCTCCAAATCTTTAAACACAAAGCGTTATTATAATAAATGTCACTTTGCACTTTGATCAATACTGATTAATAAACGCCATTATTAATATTATATCTTCTATTTCGTTTTAATTCTTTTGTAACTCTGTTCAACAGACTTTTTACAACGTAAAGCATTACAATTGAGTTACAATGTAGTAATTGGAGTGTATTGGTTTCCTCGTACACCATAGTACAGCCGCAAAACAGCTATTATGCAGCCTATTTTATGCTTATACAGCTACTGTACAGCTAATATAACGCAAAACGCTGTATAATTTGTGCCAATTTCAGGGTTATAAGGGCTGTACAAGCGCTTATACAGCCTTTATGCGGCCAAGAAATACAGCATTAAGAGTATAAACGAACTTTAATAGAGCTGTTATACAGCTTGTGATGCTGCTTGGGAGTGGTTTAGGCGTGAAAGCGTAACATACAGACAGAGTTACTTTCGCATTTATAATATTAGTATGGATATGATTTTTGACTTTGGTGCCCCGTTTCCCTCTGTCCGTGGGAACGCACCTTAAGATGTTCCTATTGCCGTCAAGCCTGCATTATCTTGTCACATAAGCTATAGCTAAAGAGGCAAGCTGCAGTGATAAGACTGATGACTTAAAATGACGCCATCAATCATCGAACAACATATTTGTAAACATTTTGCACAAATCTAATTGATAAGTCAAAGGTGCATATCGTTTACACAGCCAATTAAAAGGAGGTTATGAGTTTATCTCGCTGATCCGTAATCTGCTCGTAAATGTCATTCGAGGAATACAGGAAATGTGTTGTGATAAATAACTTACAACTTTAGAAATTTACTATCTATGTAAAAAAAAAAATACTAGCTGTTGTCCGCGACTCCCTTCGGGTGGATGATATATTTTTTTTTTTATACAGGACACGTCAATTTGACTTCACCTCGCCTGATGTTAAGCTAAAGGCAAAGTCTCGGAAAGAGGGTCACCATCGTAAACATTTACCATGTTAACAGTGGTGGCACTCAGCTTGATCATAACATAACATAACATAACCTATGTCCTTCATGAAGTTCTATTCTATCTCTGTAACAAATTTGTGGAACCAAATGGTTTAGGCGCGAAAACATCACACACAGACAGATAAAATTACCTTCGCATTGATATTATTTCACACACACACAACAACATTTTACACAACGCTATCTAGACCCATGGCACAGACGGCGGCGGCGCGCTACGGCGGCGGCGCGCTAAATAGCGCGCCTCCCCATTCCGGGGGCGAGTTGGGGACACCGTTGTCCCCCCTCCTGAGGAGGGCCAGACCGTAAGGGATGGCCCTGGGTCAGTCGGGGTGCGAGGGATATGTCGATGACAACCTCACCTCCGGCCTAGCACCATGACCCACAGTCGGCGTGCGGTTTTAGTCGGTTCGAGTCCGACATAACCTCCCCTTCCGGCTCCGGAAGAGGGGGTATCCGAGGGGATTTCCGCACGAAAAAAAAAAAAAAAAGACCCATGGCACAGAATAGATAATAGTACCAGCGTACCCATGGTAAGCATAGCATATAGCTTGTGTTATGGAATCTAGAATCTATCTTTTTTAGTAAATACATAACATAACATAAACATAGCCAGTATTCCCCGAAGAGGTAGGCAGAGGTGCTAGCACCCACATTTCGCCACTTTATGTTTAGGTCCCAATGTAATAGGGGTGAGCCTATTGCCATTAACCGGGCACTTATAAACCTGCGATAAATACACACATAACTTCGTAAAGCATCGTAAAGTCATTGGTGGGACCATCAACCTGGGATTTTTCATCATCATCATATCGATAGTTTCGGCAACATTCCAATTCTGAACTTTCTGGGGTCCGCTGTCCCACTCTCGACTTTAGCAAGGCAGATTTTTGTTGGAATAACTTAGTTGCCTCACCGACACCCGTGGGAAGACATGACCGAGCTTATATTCTACTACATCAAGAAATACGATACTTGTGACCAAATCCATACTAATATTATAAATGCGAAAGTAACTCTGTCTGTCTGTCTGTATGTTACGCTTTCACGCCTCAACCACTGAACCGATTTTGATGAAATTGATGATGATGATGGTATAGGGGTAGATTAGACATTGAGGAAGGATATAGGCTATGTTTGGTCACGATAACCGACATCCACGCGGGTGGAGCCGCGGACAAAAGCTAGTCTATAATAAATTATCCGATTGCGTGGCAAGATAACCACAGATAACGATAACGCATGTTATGTGTTATCATACCCATAGATATCTCATTCTAAAGTTAAGTATACCATTAGTAACCTACTAAAAGCGGACTCCGATGAAGAATTCGGAAGCAACCGGAGAATGATGATGATGATAGACTCTGTGGCGTGGTGGTAGTAAACGCAACCGCTCTGAACAGGAGGCGTGGGTTCGAATCAAATATTTGTATGCATGTATGCATTTGCCTTTTTTTGTTTTAAAGAATATTAAAACTTAAGTTACTAATATTCCCTCTAACCCCTCCAACTAAGCTAAATTTCTTGTGCTAGGAGTGGGTTCACGTCGCTAGTGTAATGGCCAGGATTCGAACCCGGGACCTCTCGATCGTAATGCTGACAACCATTAAGCTACTGATGCATTGGTCTGGTCGTGCCTTGGGGAGCATTCTAACTGCAATGCATTAGAACCGATGGCTTGTGGAGGTCAGATAGCAGTCACTTCACGGGAAATATCGAAGTTCAGCCAAATCCATAGTAAGACTGGAAAAGGGGAATCCACATTCCGAAGTAAAAACTTCAGATGCGACTGAGATTAGCGGTAGGATGAAGTAGATTCGCGGCCTGCTTCTGCTAGGGTGACAGGCGGCTCCACCGGTCACCCCCAGGCCAGCGCTCATGGAGGACGTCCGGTTCGCCTTCGCTCTGCGCGGGCTTCCCGGTCCCGGAGTCTAGTCCGGACCCGACCGGCCGCCTCCTTCTCGAGTTTTACTTGCTCGCAGAAGGAGGCGGCCGCACCCCAAGCGTTCGCGCATCGCTGTGAGCAACGTGGCGAGTGTGAGGACTCCCACCCCCAGAGCCAGGATGAAGTAGATGATGATAATGATATGATTAGTGATAACTAGTTGATACTATCAATAAGTAGGTAGGTAGTAAGGTATTGAATGGAATAGAACCGAGTGGTAACGGCAGGTGAAACCGTGTGGTACAGCTTTTTTTTTATCTAGGACACGTCAATTAGACTTCACCTCGCCTGATGTTAAGCTAAAGGCAAAGTCTCGGAGAGAGGGTCACCATCGCAAACATGTACCATGTTAACAGTGGTGGCACTCAGCTTGACGGCCTCATTAGATGCATTTTCACGCCCCGCTTAAAGGACCCGGGACTGTAGCGGAAACACGTGAGCTGGCAGGGAGTTCCAGGTCTTAGTCGTGCGGCATAGGAATGAGTCACTGAAACGCTTGGTTCTAGCAGGTATACTCTGCACCGTATATGGATGGCATCTTAGCCCTGCACGTGTCGTCCTGTGATGGAAAGGAGAGGGCGGGACTAATTGGAAGAGCTCGTCAGAACATTCACCATGGTAGATACGGTAGAAAACTACCAAAGACGCAACATCTCTACGCATTTCCAAAGGCTCGAGGGTGTTCGTGACCTCAGTATCCCCAATAATGCGGACCGCACGTCGGTGCAACCTGTCGAGAGCATCTAGTAAGTACTTTGCGGAGCCGTCCCAGGGATGTTAGTAGTATTCCACGCAGGAACGAATTTGGGTCTTGTATAGAAGACACTGCTGCTCCGGCGTGAAAAAACGTCTCACTCTGTTCAGGATTCCGAGTTTACGCGAGGCTGATTTGATGATGCTCTCGATATAGTTTTAGCTTGTCTATAAAGCTTGGCATATGCGGGTGCCCAAGGACTCAGGTACAATGTTAAGAAGAGTCAGATTATGCTTTTTAAGGCACCGGGCATTGAAGCGTACCAAAGCATACCAGACGTGACCATGGATGGGTTACCTCTTCAAAGGGTGGCTAGCTTTAAGTACCTGGGTCATTGGGTCACTGAAGACCTTAAAGATAACCTGGACATCGACAGGGAACGTAGGTCGCTGTCTGTGCGCTGTAACATGTTGGCCCGCAGATGATTTGCACGATGTACAGAGCCAGTTAAAATTACTTTGTTCAAGGCTTACTGTCAGTCATTCTACACGTGCAGTCTGTGGACAAGATATCGTGGGCGCATATACAGCGATCTACGAGTCATGTACAATAATGCGCTCAGGGTACTGTTGGGGCTGCCGTGGAGGTGCAGCGCGTCGGCGATGTTCGCTGAAAGACGCATAGATGGTTTTCATGCCATCATGCGTAAAAGAAGTGCCTCGCAGCTTGCTCGCTTGCGCGGCAGCACTAACAGTATCTTATCTGTATTCGCAGATAAGTGGGAGTCTCCGATGCTGCGACACTGGATGAAACTCCACACTAATTAAATAAATAAAATTATGTTTTACTAACACTAGGTCATAAGAGCAATGTTACTAACAAAATATGGGCTTGCCTGAAATAAAATCTTTATTATTATTATTATTATTATAACATATTTTTACTCTGTGATTACAAACCATAACCCGTTCAAATTATTCATATTTATATATAATAATGTAAACGTTTAAAACACAATGGGTGATAAATTTGGCTAAACACTGAACAGGCAACACGCTCAAGGACACGACAGATGATGCACGGGAGATGGCGCTACAGTTTTGGATTTTATTACAACTGAGGTAAGTTTAAAATGCAATGGTAGGTATATCATAGTTGTATGATTTACTTGTATTGCTTTCACTGTAAGGGGGCGCACACAAAAGCAACATTTACTGCGTAGGTTAGGTACACTGCAAAAGCTGTCGTGTCGTGATGCCCTACGTTCGACGAAGGGTTTTTTAACGCAAAATGCCCACAAGGACCGTAGCCGGCGCCACTGGGGCAGCGTCATATAGGGACATGAAATAAATTCAATTTTGAAAAGTGGTATTTTGATAAAACTAATGATGTAATGATAAATTTGACTATCAAGTGCATTCATTACTACCCTTTATAACACTATATCAATTTATTTAATACCAACAAATTGCACTCGAAGTAAGACGTAAAAGGAATTAAGAATTGCAGAAATATAAAAAATATATAAAAAGAGTGTAAAATATGTTGTTTTGATATACAGCCTATGTAGGGTTTAAATATTAACGTTTTAATAGTGCTATATATTCTACATACCATTATCACTATGCTCCATATTAGACATAAGTAATTCCTTTCGTGATCCACTATAAAAAAATTATGGTAAGTATTTCCATAACATAACATAACATAAACTCACGCCTGTATTCTCCGAAGGGGTAGGCAGAGGTGCTGACACCCACATTTCGCCAGTTTATGTTTAGGTCCCAATGTGCGAGCCTATTGCCATTAACCGGGCACTTATAAACCTACGATAAATATATAATATACATAACTTCGAAAAGCATCGAAAAGTCATTGGTGTGTGCCATGGTAAACCTGGGATCGAACCCGAGACCTCGTCTCAGCAGTCCATTACCCATACCACTAGGCTACCGCAGATTTTTCTTAATTCCTTTTACGTCTTACTTCGAGTGCAATTTGTTGGTATTAAATAAATTGATATAGTGTTATAAAGGGTAGTAATGAATGCACTTGATAGTCAAGTTTATCATTACATCATTAATTTTATCAAAATACCACTTTTCAAAATTGAATTTATATCATGACCCTATATGACGTTGCCCCAGTGTGCGGCGGCGGGAATATCGGACTCGAACTAGATAAAACGCACGCTGTCCGTGGGTCGCCGGAGTTGAGATTGGCATAGACATATCTCTCGCACCTTGGCTGACCTAAACATTCAGCAAATTCAGCAAATAGTATATAAATAAATCCATACTAATATTATAAATGCGAAAGTAACTCTGTCTGTCTGTCTGTCTGTCTATCTGTCTGTCTGTATGTTACGCTTTCACGCCTAAACCACTGAACCGATTTTGATGAAATTTGGTATAGGGGTAGATTAGACCACGAGAAAGGACATAGGCTATGTTTTGTCGCGATAACCGACATCCACGCGGGCGGAGCCGCGGGCAAAAGCTAGTAAATAAATATTCCACAACATACACAACGCTATCTAGACCCATGGTAGGTAAGCTTAATTAGCTTGTATTATAGAATCTAGAATGCGGATAAACATACTTAGATACTTTTTTTTTTCGAAATACATACATATATTATACATAGAAACACCCAGATCAATGCAAATAGCCATATTCATGCATACAAATATTTGCACTGAGCGGGGATCGAACCCGCGCGCTTCCTGCGTGGCAGTCGCTTGCACTACCGCCACGCCACAGAGGCTGTCGATACTCTTGACTACAACAAAATAGTCAAGACGTATTTTATTTACTTGGCAATTTACTTTGTGCATATCAAATACTGTGTTTTGATCGTTTTTTATGGGTGGTCACCCCTTATAAAACGATCAGAACACAACATTTTAGAACCAAGGGGCTACTATGATACGTCCAAAACTTCGGGCCAGTACGAAACATGAATGAAAGAGTGAGCCTGTCACCACGGCCGGTCTAACCTGGTCGAAACTTCAGGCAAATCAAAGGTATGTATGTACCTATACCAGCATCGCGTTAATTCCCATTTAGGCATATAGATACCATAAAATCTTGGTAGTTTTTCTAGTTTCCAAATTTAGAGTTTTAGAGTTTCCAAATAAATGTGTGTTATAAAGTAGAGCCGATTTCTTGACACTTAAGTGTGTAAATGCAGATGTTTTACTTTAGGGTCGAGGGGACCTTCGATAGCTCTGGGTCAACTGGGTACTCATGCCAGATATGTCAGAAGCTACAACATCACCCTCGGTATCTAATTTCCCGAAACGGAGTGTGGTTTTAGTCGGTTCGAATCCGACATTAACACCCCACCGCCGCGCCGGCTCCGTGAGGAATTCCACACATGAAAATAACTATAGAACTATCTACACCTGCTTACATGCATACAGTGGCACAGTCACGCCTATTTGTAATTGAGGTAGGCAGAGTTTCTCTTTATCTTACAAAAATAATATTAGAACCGAAGTTACTAATATTTCCTCTAACCCCTCCAACTAAGCTAAATTGCTTGTGCTAAGAGTGGGTTCACGTCGGTAGCGTAATGGCCAGGATCGAACTCGGGACCTCTCGATCGTAAGGCCGACTACTTAACCACTAAGCTACCGACGCTTTTTTAGAGATTAGATGAACTTTATTTTTATGTAAGTGAACTCCCGAGTTGAGAGCCTTGGAGATGCTTTCACCTTGGATTCAACCGGGGATAATGGTGATTAGATACCAAATAATCACCAGTTTTATTTCACTATCCACCTGAACCAGAGCAGCTATCAAAAAGCGTAAACGTAGGTACTATCAGAGTTGAACCGATAACCCTATCGTTGGGTTATCGGTTCAATTCCGATAGTGCGGCAAAGGCGATTAAGGATTATAAACTTCGTTAGATTATACGGTTATAATGGTGATTGTCCGGTATTTAGACACAATAATAAATAATTGTGTGTCATAAAACTAGGGGGTTATCAAGCTACTCATGACAGTGTCCACTTGAAGGCAATAGGCTCACCCTACGTGCAAAGGTGCGTAGATGGTGAAATATGGATGTTAATACAGGTCTGCCTACCTTCTTTGGAGATTTACAAGCGTGAATGTATGCAAGTATGTATGTACTAAGCCAACCTTACATTTTGTTTACATTTTGTTGTGTGTTTTACATTATGTTGTACAGAGGCATAAAATAATTTGGCGGGATTTTCCCCGGGAGACCCACCGCGACCAGGCCGACCCGAGCGGGACTGCCAAGCTCCTCGCAACTGAATTCATTGCGTACAGGGGAGTATGACAACACAGCCCAGGCGACCCGAGCGTGGCGCCCCACTGGTGAAACTCGCTCTTAATGACCCACTAACTCCCAACTGAGACATGCTCGTATCTTGGGAGCTATGTCAATTTAGCTACAATCACGAAATAAGTCGCTCCAGTAAAAGCCAAAAAAATAAAATTCGGCCCGTGGATCCCGCTTAGCGGCAATACGCTCGCCGACTATTACGTGGGGCTGAAAATCATAGTTGGCTAAATGCGAGTGTTAATACACTTCGGCCTACCCATTCGGGGATTTAGTGGCGTGAGTATATGTATGTATGAAATTAAATATAGTAGAGGAGAAATACGGAGTCGTACCTGAACACAGTAGAACGGCCATGTGCGCGGGAAACGCGTGCCAACTTTTAAATCAATTCCTGTCCTATGAGACAGGAACTTTCGAACGCTTACTCAGTACTTTTAAGTCTAGCTTGTAATAATATAGGGCAAAATAACATCAATATGCCTTTCTGTGCTTTTTCCAACTTTAGAATAAAAATGGAGGAGCAAATTTGAAAAAGCAAATTATTAAATAATAAAACCCGACTGCCACTGAAAAGATCGAAATAAGTTTGATAGCAGGCGGTACTTACCCATTTGCATACCTACCCTACTCGATAAGTTTGAGTCAAAAATATTTTTGACAACACACGTTTTGGGGCCAAAAATCCACTATTTTGATTTTCTAGAAATTTTTATGTACCTGGTGTCACTCACAAAATCACGACGAATCAAATGACACCTCACATGTTCAAATCCGGTAAGCCGTTCAGGCTGTAGGCCGTGTAAAAAAAAACGTCGGATAAAAATAGAGGCATTTCTTGTCTCAGTGAAAAAGTTGACACGCGTGACATATAGGTGAGCACTGCTTATGGCCGTTCTATCATAATATATTTCTATGGACCTGAAGCTTTACAGTACAAGACTTAGATGCAAACGGGATCTGATGCCTAAATTTCTTAACCGCCAGTCGCCAGAGTAAACGATTCCTGCCAGCTTCCCAATTATCGCATGGTGGCTGACAAACTAAATAATGGTGAGGTTTTTTTTTTCACCGGCTTCCCTTTTGAAAATTGTCACCCTTCGAAACTGCTAACCAATTGGGTATAATCCTATAGTTAAAGTAAATTAGCTAACCGAGCTTATTAAATAAAGAATGGTAAAAGAGTGGTAACAATTGCGTCGGTTCTTATTTTATAGTTTTTAGGTATTTTTAATCATCTACCCAACCTATAATAGTAACTGATTTGACTATAAAATTTTATGACGTCACTAAATCTTTTTCATACATCCTCATAACTTATCGTTTTGACGTTTAGTAAAAAGTAACTAACTTGACTGCATAGTCAATAGAATACCCAATTGAGCTGACCGCCCTACATAATACCGCGGCCATAATAAGCTCGTGTTGTGTTCCCGGCGGTGAGTAGAGTAGCCAGAGCTCACTGCTTTGTCTTTTACACTGACGGCACAGAAACTCACTGTTCTTACAGGGTCGGCAGCACAAGTGTGACTCCCCTGGTGTTCCACACGTTCATAGGCCACGGTAACCACTTTCCATCAGGTGGGCCGCTTGTCTGCCACCAAAATAGTATAAAAATCTCATATACTGGGTGATTTTATAGTTGTTTAGAATAAAAAGTATTTGGCCACAGTTTCGAAAGCAAAATCATCTGGAAGTATTAATTTTGGGGAAAGAAAAAATGAGAGATGATGATGAGAAAAATGTATTTTTTCCTTTCACCTCAACATTATTCCCATACATAACATGATCTAACGCCTGTATTCCCGGAAGGGGTGGGTAGGCAGAGGTGCTAGCACCCACATTTCGCTAGTTTATGCTTGGTCCCAATGTAATAACGTGCGGTGTCCCACAGGGATCGGTCCTGGGGCCGCTCCTGTGGAACATCGGATACGACTGGGTGCTTCGCGGTGAGCTCGCGTTCGGGGCCACCGTCACGTGCTACGCGGACGACACGCTAGTGACGGTGAGTGGCGCTACGCACCGCGAGGCGACCCAGAGGGCCACGACCGCTGTTGCTCAAGTCGTGGATCGGATCCGGCGGCTGGGTCTTGAAGTGGCTCTGCACAAATCCGAGGTCTTGTTCTTTCATGGTCCTCGGCGCGGGCCACCCCCGGGATCCAGCTTGACAGTAGGAGGTACTCCCATCGACATCAAGCCCCGGTTGAAATACCTGGGGCTCGTACTCGACGGTCGGTGGGACTTCGGAGAGCACTTCCGAAGTCTGCGCCCCAAACTGTTGGTGTCAGCTAACGCGCTGATGCGGCTGCTGCCCAACTTGAGGGGCCCAGAGGACTCCTGCAGGAGACTCTACGCGGGTGTCGTGCGGTCCATGGCCCTGTACGGGTGCCCCGTGTGGGCGGACGCCCTGCAGGCCAGGTTCGTGCAACTGCTGCATTCGCCGCAGCAGACGATGGCCTGCAGGGCCATTAGGGGGTACCGCACGATATCCTTTGAAGCGGCGAGTCTCCTAGCCGGATCGCCACCGTGGATCCTGGAAGCGAGATCCCTTGCGGCACTGTATCGGTTCCGTAAGGAGGCGCGGGAGCGGGGATACGATCCCGAGCCTGAAGACATTCGGGCCAAGAGGTCCCGGCTCCACGGGATCATGGTGGCGGAGTGGGAGCGACGACTTGAACAACGACGCGCAGGGCATGCCGTCATAGAGGCGGTAAGGCCCATCATGGGGGAATGGCTCGAGAGGCCACATGGCAGCCTCTCGTATCGACTGACGCAGATCATCACCGGGCACGGGTGCTTCGGGAGATATCTGTGTCGGATCGAAAAGGAGCCAACGTCCGAGTGCCATCACTGCGACGCGAGCGAGGACACGGGGCTGCACACGCTCACCGAGTGCCCGGCATGGGCCGAACCGAGGCGGGAGCTAGTGGCGGCCCTGGGAGTGAGAGTTCTCACCCTCGCCACCCTGCTCACAGCAATGGTCCGCTGCGCGGACGCGTGGGCGGCCGGCGTCTCCTTCAGCGAGCAGGTAATGGTCGTGAAGGAGACGGCGGAGCGGGAGAGGCGGCGCGAGCGAGAAAGACTCGCGGATCGCGCCGCCCGCGCGCGCAGGCAACTCGGGCGTCGGAGGGCACTGACTGACCTCCGTCCCCCATGAGCGCGGGCCTGGGGGTGACGGGTGGAGCCGCCTGTCACCCCAGCAGAAGCAGGCCACGGCGGCGGCGCGCTGAATAGCGCGCCTCCCCATTCCGGGGGCGAGTTGGGGACACCGTTGTCCCCCCTCCTGAGGAGGGCCAGACCGTAAGGGATGGCCCTGGGTCAGCCGGGGTGCGAGGGATATGTCTTTGTCAACCTCACCTCCGGCCTAGCACCAAGACCCACAGTCGGCGTGCGGTTTTAGTCGGTTCGAGTCCGACATAACCTCCCCTTCCGGCTCCGGCAGGGGGGGTATCCGAGGGGATTTCCGCAAGAAAAAAAAAAAAAAAAAAAAAAAAGGTCCCAATGTAATAGGTGGCGTCGAGCCTATTGCCATTAACCGGGCACTTATAAACCTGCGATAAATACACACATAACTTCGAAAAGCATCGAAAAGTCATTGGTGTGTGCCATGTTCAACCTGGGATCGAACCCGAGACCTCGTCTGAGCAGTCCATTACCCATACCACTAGGCTATCGCAGATTCATACATTATCAAAAAACTTTTGTTCTTCTTTCGCCAGATGATTATGATATGATTCGCCAGATGAATATATATGATGATAGCTGAAACAATTATAAAATTACCCGGTATATATCACATCAATCACAAATCTTCTGCATATGATATGGCAGGTTTAGGAATCAAACCCACTACCGACCTATGGTCAATTCACAGCCAAATGTAACAGTGAAATAAAAGAACTCATACAATTTTTACATCGTAATTTATTAGATGCCCATTTTTAATGCTGCCGGTGATCTCTTGTTATTTTTTATAAAAACTTACAAAATATTTCCAATCATCTAATTTATTTGTAGTCCGTTAATGTTGAATGATGAAAAATATAAAATGTCGTAAAAAAACTTAAAACTCATAAGTATTACTAAATTCAACGAAACGAGAGAAAAAAGGTAAACAATGCGACCATTACTGAGTTATGTTGCGATAACTAGCGATTATTTTCTGTCCTTGTCGCACATATCACACGTACGCGACAATGGCCGAGCGACAGCTGTCGTTGCGTGTTTCGTAGCACAGCACAGCGGTTCTAAACTGTCAGATCCGCCATCTTATGAGCAATTTCATTCCTGTCTGGAATGAGTTTAAAGTGATACGTAATAATATTCAAATAAAAATGTTTGGAACCGCTGAAACTTTGTTTACCTTTTTTCTCTCGCTTCGTTGGCTTTACGTTACTTTCGGATGGATTGCACCAATGACAGCAATCGAAATAATCGAAATCAATTTGTATTTAATAGATTCTTATTTTAATTAAATTCACTGAATAAGAAAACTAATTTACGTATACTAGCACGAAAATGCAAGAAATGATAAAATTTGAAATTGAACAAAAATTGAGCAGTGACTTCAATGAGTTAAGCCTAAATACGTAATAGAATTTTAACAATTAAAATCTATTCTCAAACGTAAAATCCAGCTTCATAGAACTTGATAACTATCATTGGTACAATACAACCTTAGAAAACAAACAACTCGTTTATATGGCTTTAAAATAATACGTATAAAACTTATTTGGTTAATGATAGTAACAGATATCAGATCATGTGGAACTTGATTGAAACAAGTCATTAATACTAATAAACTTGGTACAAAACGCGCAAAGAAACTCCCTTTAATTGAAATATAGTACGGCCGTTTACACCTCAGTTGACTTGACATATTGGTAACCATAAAGGTTCCATACCTAAAACCGGCCTGTGTTAGTGCGAGTGGAACTCGCCCATGAAGGAGTTCCGTAGCAGCAAGTGACATAATTTTTTTTTTATTATTTTTGAGTTGTTGAGAGTTGAGTCCTTCACAGTACAGGCTATACGTCTGTGGAATGCGTTACCTGTGGCAATAAGACGAGCACAATCACTGAACATTTTTAAAAGTATGGTCACTACTCACTATCTATCGTTATAACTGCTTCTTATTTTACTTTGTTTCCTAATATTTTATCTATTTGAACTCATTATTATTATTTATGATGTATTTATTTATTTATTTATTTATTTACTTACTTTCGAAAAACATTGGAAAAAATGAAATGCTCAAGTGAGACACGAACTCACGACGAACTTAAAAGTTAGCATAATAAATGCTATAAAAATTCATTCAAATATTTACTTACTTATTTATTTATTTACTTATGTTTGTATTTACTTATGTATTTATTTACTTATGTATTCATTTATTTATTTAAACGTATATTGTAACTGTGTACCCGGAACTGCCCATACACCAATCCATTGCACACGTGTCCATTGAGGTTGTCTGGAAGAAATCGCACGTAGCGATAAGACCGCCATTTGTACTGTCACTTTTACATGTTATTCTCTGTACTTTTTTTCACATGGTGTACAATAAAGTATATTGTATTGTATTGTATTGTATTGTATTGTATTGTATTGTATTGTATTGTATTGTATTGTATTGTATTGTATTGTATTGTATTGTATTGTATTGTATTGTATTGTATTGCAGGTATTGTATTGTATTGTATTGTATTGTATTGTATTGTATTGTATTGTATTGTATTGTATTGTATTGTATTGTATTGTATTGTATTGTATTGTATTGTATTGTATTGTATTGTATTGTATTGTATTGTATTGTATTGTATTGTATTGTATTGTATTGTATTGTATTGTATTGTATTGTATTGTATTGTATTGTATTGTATTGTATTGTATTGTATTGTATTGTATTGTATTGTATTGTATTGTATTGTATTGTATTGTATTGTATTGTATTGGATTGTATTGTATTGTATTGTATTGTATTGTATTGTATTGTATTGTATTGTATTGTATTGTATTGTATTGTATTGTATTGTATTGTATTGTATTGTATTGTATTGTATTGTATTGTATTGTATTGTATTGTATTGTATTGTATTGTATTGTATTGTATTGTATTGTATTGTATTGTATTGTATTGTATTGTATTGTATTGTATTGTATTGTATTGTATTGTATTGTATTGTATTGTATTGTATTGTATTGTATTGTATTGTATTGTATTGTATTGTATTGTATTGTATTGTATTGTATTGTATTGTATTGTTAATTGAACGAAAGACGAAAGTTGCTGTTCATGACGTTTTAAAAAAACTACTTACTAGATCTCGTTCAAACCAATTTTCGTTGGAAGTTTACATGTACATTATATTTTTTTTTTAAGTTCGATGGGGGGGGGACATACTTTTCCACTTTGGAAGTGTCTCTCGCTTAAACTATTCAGTTTATAAAAAATTATATTAGAAACCTCAAAAGCATTTTTGACCTATCTATAGATACCCCACACGTATAGATTTGATGAAATTTTTTTTTAAACTTTCAGTTAAAAGTGTGGGGACCCCCGAAATTTATTGCTTTTTTTCTCTATTTTTATATAAAATTCTTAATGCGGTTCACAGAATACGTCTACTTACCAAGTTTCAACAGAATAGGCCTTATAGTTTCGGAGAAAAGTGGCTGTGACATACGGACAAACAGACAGACAGACATGACGAATCTATAAGGGTTCCATTTTTTGCCATTTGGCTACGGAACCCTAAAAAGGAAATAACGGAACGCTTATAGGATATCTTCGTTGTCCGTCTGTTTGTCTGCTTGTTAAGACCTTTATCTCAGGAACGTATGAAGGTATATAGTCGAAGTTTTAATAAGACGAAACTGGGTATTATCCTATAGTTAAAATAAATTATCTAACCGAGCTTATTAAATTAAGAATGGTAAAAGAGCGGTAAAAATTGCGTCGGTTCTTATTTTATAGTTTTAATTTATTTTTAATCATCCACCCAACCTATAATAGTAACTGATTTGACTATTAAGTTTTATGACGTCACTAAATCTTTTTTCATACAAGTTATCTTATAACTCATCTTTTTGACGTTTAGTAAAAAGTAACTAATGTCAGTAGAATACCCAATTAGCTGACGTTCACTGAGTTGTTAGTTTTTGATTAAATAAAAATAATGTTGTAACAAAGTTAATGATTATGACAATCGTGATAAAATCATTCTTTGATTCTTCTTTGATCCGTCAAGAAAGTCATGAAAATTTGAGGGTGGCGCTGCTGTGCCGTGTGTGAACGAGAACTGAATGTATCACTATGACATTGCATATGGTAACATTATTTCATAAAATAACAATGCTGCTAATTCTGTTGTTACATCTCTAAACTTAAAATTCTCTAAAATTTTCTTATTGCATCTGTTTCTTTCATTATCTGATAGAAAAGGACAGATGATTTATTTTAGTGAACACCTGTCAAATTAAGTCGCCCTTCAATTTTAGTCGACATCTACGAACATGCGACTTAACTTACTACGCACCAACAAGGCGCTGTCTTAATTTGACATGTCTTAACTAAACAAAATCAACTGTCCTTTTTTATCTGATCATGAAAGAAAGAGATGCAATTAGATTTTTTAGAGAAATTTAAGTTTAGAGATGTAACAACAGAATTGGGAGCATTAGCTGCTGTCAACAGTGGCAATTTAAATCGTTTAATTAAAAAAAGTCGACTATAGTTGTAATTCATACCACATACTCAGGTCTATAACGTCTTGAAGCTGTGCAAAAATCAAACTTGTAAGTCAACGCAATCAAAATATATTGCAGTTTATGTAGCTTAAGTCACTGAATCCTCGGTGCGCTAGTCTGACTCACACTTGGCTGGATTTTTTCCCCCATCCCTTTAAAAAATAACTGGTTACACCCATGTTTAAGGACTAACACTAGCTGCTGGTACGTTACGACAAATAACTTTCATCGAATTAATAGAAATAGAACATAACATAACATAACATAAACTCACGCCTGTATTCCCCGAAGGGGTAGGCCAAGGTGCTAGCACCCATATTTCGCCAGTTTATGTTTTAGGTCCCAATGTAATAGGTGGCGAGCCTATTGCCATTAACCGGGCACTTATAAACCTGCGATAAATACACACATAACTTCGAAAAGCATCGAAAAGTCATTGGTGTGTGCCATGGTAAACCTGGGATCGAACCCGGGACCTCGTCTCAGCAGTCCATTACCCATACCACTAGGCTACCGCAGAAACCGCAGATAATAGAAATAGTCCGTAAAATAATGACGTTAGAATTTAAATTTAAATAATCACCCCTCTAACTTCATTTTTGCTATGATCGTTGAAATTTCAATTGTAAATCGATGACAATAAGGTCTAATCTTATTCGACATATACAATTCCTTTATCGTGACGTCAGTCAGATGTCCTAAAGACGGACTCAGATGCGAACGGCCGTACTATATTGATAAGTTTTCCTAACGCGCTAGAAATAACTTCAACATTTCTTATACTAATTTTAATCAACGTTTAATTGTAACTATTGTAAGCCACATGGTATTGCTTATTAAATCGTGTCTTATAACTAATTTATCTATACCAGTAACACGAGTTTTCAATAGCGAATTTGCCATAGATACAGAGAGTTCAAACAAATTAAGTTTAACTGAAATAAGATTTTAACCGGCTTCAAAAAAGGAGGTTCTCAATTCGATGTTCCTTTTTTTATTTAATGTTCGTGAATGCAGGACTCTGTCATTTATGAACAGATTTGTAAAATTCATTGACTTCTAACAGTTTAATAAAGTCAAAGTCAAAACTACTCTTCTTCCTACAGTCCAGGGACCGTTAAGGGGGGAGGGCGGGGGGGAGGCGGGTCAAGCCGAGTGCCACCATTATAATATGATATGTGTCTGTAATGGTGAACTTCTTGGCTGAGACTTTGTCATCAGCTTACTTACTGGTCAAGGTGAAGTCAAATAGACGTAGGTATTCTCTATAAAAAAAAGAATCTGGAAGTTTCTGTAATTTTTTTGAAAAATCTAACTAAAATCTGATTTTTGTATAAGCTAAGCTCTAAAACTACGGCCATTTTGGTAATTTGCAAACTCGTACTACGGATATAAACTATATAACTAAGGACGTATTTCTAAATGTTGCCATGTTCACAAAAGAATATTATTCATTTTAAACTAACTTACTAGTACCTGTTTCAAAAGTTTGCTACTATAGTAGTCTAAAATATACTGTTTTATAAGTAAAAAAATTGACATAGACAACACCCTTTGCTGCCTCATACGTTCCGCACACCGTGAAAATCACATCTAATTTTGCACATTTGTGCAAATAATTTGCACGAAAGTTCTGCGTTGCCGCCTTAGCTTTCTAACATAACCTATCCAAATCGGATTGCATTGCTTCTTTCAATGAACCTGACACTGACTTTCTGCCCTGTTTCTGGGTGGTTATGACTTTTGCTAGACGTACCAGACGGCCTAACAAAAAAAAACACCATTAACTTGATGACTTGATACGCAGAAGCATGTTATATCTACACTTATACATAGACCCTTCAATCAGTAAAACATCGTACCCTATCGCCATATTCGAAAAAAATACAGCAACATTTTGAAATATTTCCTTACTATAATAATTTTTTAATACGTAATTTGTAGTGGAATTAAAAACAAATAATTATATACAGTAAGGATCATTTTAGATTAGACTGAAAAATGCTCGAGCAGTTGAAAAATGTTAAGCTTATTCCATTAAGAAAAAACTGAAAATAGTACGCAACGCGTTAGTCTTATTATAATCAATTAGCATATCACAGTCCACTGCTGGACATAGGCCTCTCTCAAAGTTGGGAGTTTTTTTTTAACGTGCGTAAAATCCCCATGGATACTACCCCCACGGAGCCGGTGGAGGCGGTTATGTCGGACTCGAACCGACCAAAACGCACGCTGTCTTGGGTCCTTGGTTACCGGAGGTGAGGTTGTCGTTTTGCAACCTCCGACGTCCGGTTCGCCTTCGCTCTTCGTGGGCTTCCCGGGCCCGGAGTCTAGTCCGGGCCCGGGAAGCCATCCATCGTACCATCGCTGTGAGCAACGTGGCGAGTGTGAGGACTCCCACCCCCAGAGCCGCCACTAGGACCCGCCTCGGCGTGTCCCACGTCGGGCACTCGGTCAGCGTGTGCAGCTCTGTGTCCTCGCTCGCATCACAGTGATGGCACTCGGACGTTGGCTCCTTCCGGATCCGACACAGGTAACTCCCGAAACACCCGTGTCCGGTAATCACCTGCGTCAGCCGGTACAAGAGGCTGCCGTGTGGCCTCTCCAGCCGTTCCTCCATGATGGGTCTTATCGCCGCAATTACTAAGTCGAAGCTCCCACTCAGCTACCATGTCCTGGTGGAGCTGGGACCTCACGGCCCGAATTTCTTCGGGCTCGGGTTCCCTTCCCTGCTCCCGCGCCTCCTTTCGATACCCATAGAACATCGAAATCGTTTCCACGCTGGCCAGACGGGTTGGTAGAGGATTTTATTTCGAGTTTTATTATTCACCATTAGTCGCCTCTTACGACACTCTTCGGATGAGATGGGGTAGTGATACTTGTATTATTTCTCCATCACTATACTATTTTCAGTCTTGTCTAAATGTTTGATATTTGAACACTTAAAAAGTGCTTGAGCATTTTCCCGCTTGGTCTGAAATGAGCCTAAGGAAAAGTTATATACATTGTATAGTTATAATCTACTTATGGTTATATTCAGTCTGTGCTCAAGTGTCGCCATCACATTGGTGCGATAAATCTGGAACAAATAAGATTAATTATATAGGGAAATATATTTTTGGTAATCAAAATCGTTGATTTGTTCTGTCGCCAATGTACATGGTGGTAATGTACGAAAACAGGGTCAATGTCGCTCGAGACTACATAGATATTAGGTCCTTACATATGAAATTGGCGTTTGTATGGGAGGAACAATAAATGATTTAAAAAAAATTGAACCGACTTCAAAACCAAATAGGAAAAAAATGTTTAAAATAACAGAATTTAGAGAGAGAATTTAGAGATTTTCGATCTGTTAGAAGTCGGTGCCAACTTTGTTTGCTGTGCCTGACCTGCTATAATGCCATTAATGTAGGTATAATGACTTGTTGAGGTAGGGGTGGCCTATCATACTTACTCGTAGCTATATTACTTTACCTGTTTGACTTGATACCGACTTTTGTATTGAAATGATCGATATTTCATATAAATGCATCATGGCAGGTAATTCAGGTACAGCTAAGCACCAGCAAACAAAGTTGGCACCGACTTCTAACAGATCGAAAATCTCTAAATTCTCTCTCTAAATTCTGTTATTTTAAACATTTTTTTCCTATTTGGTTTTGAAGTCGGTTAAATTTTTTTTAAATCATTTATTTTTCCCTTTTTAGTGGTCCAAGGTTTGCGTTCGTAATCCAAGTTTAATCCAGTCCAGCATGCCATTAACCACAATTTTCGTCTTTTGGGGGCATTATACTCCCAATAAGTTAAGGGAACTGGAACTTTTATATGAAAGACGGTGAGTTGAACAGGTTGGTGAGTTCGCAGATGGGGCTGCAGTTAGAATTTTACTAACGATCAAATTGGTGAATGACAACAACTCTAAGATGATAGCTCTACTATTTTACTGAGGGTCTTGTCAACGGCGCCATGCGGAATATGTGTACGTTACCGCCTCGCGATCGGTTAGAATCCGACGAGTTACCTGATGCAGTTTTTATTTAATTCGAAGATGATACTATTGGCACTAGATTGAAAGGTAGTGACAGCTTAGTTGCAATTGCAACAAAAGGCTATGGGGATGTGGAAAGAAGAATCCGTTAATCTTGAGCTGGGCTGTAACGGTTCATAAGCTTCAGGGCACCACATTAAATAAAGCGGTAATTGGTATGTTGGTTTCGGCACTGTATCGGTTCCGTAAGGAGGCGCGGGAGCGGGGATACGATCCCGAGCCCGAAGACATTCGGGCCGAGAGGTCCCGGCTCCACGGGATCATGGTGGCGGAGTGGGAGCGACGACTTGAGCAACGACGCGCAGGGCATGCCGTCATAGAGGCGGTAAGGCCCATCATGGGGGAATGGCTCGAGAGACCACATGGCAGCCTCTCGTATCGACTGACGCAGATTATCACCGGGCACGGGTGCTTCGGGAGATATCTGTGTCGGATCGAAAAGGAGCCAACGTCCGAGTGCCATCACTGCGACGCGAGCGAGGACACGGGGCTGCACACGCTCACCGAGTGTCCGGCATGGGCCGGACCGAGGCGGGAGCTAGTGGCGGCCCTGGGAGTGAGAGTTCTCACCCTCGCCACCCTGCTCACAGCAATGGTCCGCTGCGCGGACGCGTGGGCGGCCGGAGTCTCCTTCAGCGAGCAGGTAATGGTCGTGAAGGAGACGGCGGAGCGGGAGAGGCGGCGCGAGCGAGAAAGACTCGCGGATCGCGCCGCCCGCGCGCGCAGGCAACTCGGGCGTCGGAGGGCACTGACTGACCTCCGTCCCCCATGAGCGCGGGCCTGGGGGTGACGGGTGGAGCCGCCTGTCACCCCAGCAGAAGCAGGCCACGGCGGCGACATATTAATATTTCGACCTAATATACCAGCGACAATTTGATCTTTCGACCTATTGCATTTCCACTTAATAATACCTCGACGTATTAACGTTTCGACCTAACGTACCAGCGACGATTTGATCATCCGACCAATCGTTGTCGACCTATTGTTATTCGATTATTTAACTTTCGGTATTATGTACCAAACCCGAGTTGGGGACACCGTCAGCCGGGGTGCGAGGGATATGTCTATGACAACCTCACCTCCGGCCTAGAACCAAGACCCACAGTCGGCGTGCGGTTTTAGTCGGTTCGAGTCCGACATAACCTCCCCTTCCGGCTCCGGCAGGGGAGGTATCCGAGGGGAATTCCGCACGAAAAAAAAAAAATTATGTTGCTTTAAGTGGACAAGACAAGTGGAGCCACCTGTCAACCCAGCAGAAGCAGGCCACGGTAGCAGCACGCGCAGGCACGCCACCCCATTCCGGGGGCGAGCCCCCTGCTGAGGAGTGCCAGACCGTAAGGGATGGCCCTGGGCCAGCCGGGGTGCAAGGGATGTATGTCGAAGACAACCTCACCTCCCGCTTAGCAATACGACCCTCAGTCGGCGTACGGTTTTAGTCGGTTCGAGTCCGACATAAACCGTTCCCTTCCGGCTCCGGCGGGGGATTCCGAGGGGATTTCCGCACGATAAAAAAGACCACCTCAGGAGTAGATATACCCTTCTATAAACATACTTATTATTATTATTAATTGAGGAATTGTCTCGGTTTCACTCTGAAATTTCGTGATTATCTCAGGAGTAGCACCAACCCTTACGAGTATCGCGTTAGCCCTACATACTACTACCTAGTTTCTATCGATCAATTGCGGTACTGTGCCCTAACTCCTAACCGTTAAGGAGTTCTATAGATTCACTATCAACACAGCAGCATCAGAAGTTGATTCAAGCATATCTCACAAGCAACACGTTAGCTCTATTTAGTAGTAGGTATACAAAATATTTATCATCCACCAATGGCAGTACTGTCTCCCAACTCCTTATCGTTAAGGAGTTCAGTAGCTTCATCATCAGCACAGCAGCATCAGATGTTGACACCCTGAAGCATATACTTACCTGAGTAAGACATTATTACGTAACAAAAGCACCATATGCAAACGTTAAGGAGTTCTGTAGCTTCACTGTCAACACAGCAGCATCAGAAGTTGATTCAAGCATATCTCACAAGCAACACGTTAGCCCTACATACTACTAAATATTTATCATCCACCAATGGCAGTACTGTCTCCCAACTCCTAACCGTTAAGGAGTTCAGTAGCTTCATCATCAGCACAGCAGCATCAGATGTTGACAGCCTGAAGCATATTCCTGAGTAAGACATGATTACGTAACAAAAGTACCATACGACCATACAATTTTCGATAGTTGCCCTCGATTTCTCCTGGATCCCATCATCAGATCCTGACCTGGTGAAAATGGGACCACCTCAGAAGTGAACCCTATCCAACAAAAAAATAAAATTTGAAATCCGTCTATAATTGGCGGAGATATCGGTGAACATACATAAAAAAAAAAAAATATTATGTATACAGACGAATTGAGAACCTCCTCCTTTTTCGAAGTCGGTTAAAAAATCGAATATTTTTAAATACAATATATTTAATTAATCAAAGTATGAACCATTGTTTTCTATGCACTTTTGCCATCTCATAGGTAGTTCATTGATCCCTTTACTAAAAAAACCAGTCGGACGGGAATCAATAAAATCTGTGAAGGCGATTTGGACTGCCCCATCAGAGTTGAATTTTTTCCCTTGCAAGAAGTTGTCCAAATTACGAAAAAAATGGTAATCTGTTGGAGCAAGGTCCGGGGAGTACGGAGGATGTCTTAGACATTCCAATTGAAGCTCTTCTAATTTGGTAGCCGTCTGTTGTGCGGTGTGTGGTCTAGCGTTGTCGTGAAGCAGCAGTGGCGTGGAGCGATTGACCAGCCTAGGTTGTTTAGCCGCTAGATTTTCCATAATTGTTTGCAATTGCTGACAATAGACATCAGCCATAATAGTCTGGCCAGATTTGAGAAAACTGTAATGAACAAAACCGGTACTAGTCCACCAAACGCTCACAAGCAACTTTTTTGGGGTTAATTTTCGCTTGGGGCAGGATTTGGCTGGCTGGCCAGGATCCAACCATTGCGCTGAGCGCTTCCGATCATCGTAAAGAATCCATTTTTCATCACAGGTAATGATTCAGTTTAAAATACCTTCATTATTGTGCCGGTTCAGTATGGAACGCAGCAGTCGACGCGCGTTTGCCGGTTTGCTTCAGTTAATTCGTGAGGTACCCACCTTTCAAGCTTTTTAATCTTCCCAATTAGCTTCAAGTGAATTAAAACAGTTTTATCACTAACACCGCAGCCTACAGCTAACTCGGACGTGGTTTGCGATGGATCCGCTTCCACAATAGCCTTCAATACTTCATTATCAACTTGGGTCTCAGGCCGTCCACGGGGCTTGTTCTGCAGGTCGAAATTTCCAGAACGAAAACGTTGGAACCAAAAACGAACTGTGTTTTCTTTTGCAACATGACCGCCATAAACATCATTCACCCTTCGAGTCGTTTCCGCAGCACTAGTGCCACGGCGGAACTCGTGTTCGTAAATAATGCGATATTTTACGTTTTCCATTTTGTAAAATGAGTGACGCAAACAGAAAAAAACAGAAGAACAAAAAACAAATGAATGACGGTCATCGAAGCACAAATACATGAGTAAATAGCTGTACAAATTTGAATTTGGAATTCCTTACCAAAGAGGAGAAAATCGTGATTAAAGTGGCCAGTACGAAAAACGCCAATTTCATAATATGTAAGGACCTAATATTTTGGCGACAGATTTGCCACTTTCGTGACTAAGCTTTTACATTTAAGATTTAAGTTTATTATGCTGAAAATTTACTTAATAATAATATAAAAAACGCGTTATTGCCTGTAGTATGGTTAAGTTGACCGGTCAACCGGACTATGGAGAATATATGGGTTTTTTTATCCATAGTCCAGTTGACTGGACAACTTAACCGCGTACTACGGTAGGTAATAGATAAAAATATACACATACTTTTTACTTATAAATGATTATTTATTACATGTCAAAGGTGAACAACGCGGACCACTCATCTACCATTACAGACGACACAACTACATATGATGTCGGACAGCTTACCTGCTGCCTGATTCCGTGCCCCCTTCGGGATATGTGACTGAGGACCGCGGTACAGATTGCCACTCACACAACCCGGTTGACTCAGGGCCATCTCCAGTTTCAAGATCGCATCCTCAAAATATGATAATCACTATAAAAAGATGTTGGTTACCTATAGTAGGTGCGGTGCGGCGGGCGCTAGATGCAGGTGGTCTTGAGGTGCATGGACAACAGCCCTTTGGCCACGAACCCGCGCCCGCACAGGCTGCATAGGTACGGCCGCGCGCCGCTGTGGTACCTGCAAGGCAAACAATCATCAACATCATCCCTGCGTTAGTCTCGGTCGCATCCGAGGTCCGCTTTTTTAGTCTAACTGCAACGTAACGACAGTCTATGATAGATATACGTATGACAACCGGGACTGACGGTTAAATAAATATTGTACAACATTCCACACAACGCTATCTAAATCACATGGTAAGCTTAACTTGTGTTATGGAATCTAGAATGCGGATAAACATACTTAGATACTTTTTTTTTGTAAATACATACATATCATACATAGAAACATCCAGACCAATGCAAATAGCCCTATTCATGCATACAAGTATTTGAACTGAACGGGGATCGAACCCGCGCCTCCGCGTTCACTACCGCCACGCCATAGAGGCTTAACGTACTCTCCCAGGCACGAAAACGCCCAGACCAGTGCAAATATATATACTCATACATATAAATAATAGACATACTCAGGCATATAAATATTTGCAATGAGCAGAGATTGAACCCAAGGCCCCTCAAGCCGCAGTAGAATGCACTACCACCACGTCATCATCACCAAATTCATATAAAACAAAAAGTACTCTTAAGCTAAGCGTTCACTAAAAGTGCGATCCGTACGATGCGGGTAGGTGGACGCACTTGTTCGACTTTCTATACAAAGCATAATAATGCGTTACGTGCGGTGCGGGCAGGTGGACGCTAAGCTTTAAAGGTCGTTAAAGAAACAAATTTCCGATCGATCCGTGCCTGTGTCAAGCATCGTGTCAAAAATGAAGCGCTCAAGTGGGACTTGAATCCACTTCCCCTCCCTTACAGGGGGAATGCTCTTCCAACTGAGCCATTGAGCCACACCTGTATTACCTCAAACCCAAATATATCCGTCTTTAAGGGCGACGGTGGAGTCCCACTTGAGCGCTTCATTTTTCCCGATGTAGAATGTAATCTTACCGTTCGTGTATAACTAGAGTAGACCGCTGGCTGAAGGCCTTCCCGCAGTGCGAGCACACGTGGGGCTTCTCGCCCGAGTGCACTCGCTCGTGCAGCGTCAGGTTGCACTTCTTCACGAAACCCTTGCCGCAGGTCCTGGAAGAAGATGCCATGTTTGACTGGTATGAAGATCACGAGAACTGTGGGTTGGAGGTTGGAGACATATTGGATCAATGATTAAAAAGTTATGACTCTTGGGTTTTTAATAGTATGTAAAGATTTTCTCTCTGTGTCTCTCTCTTGGGAGCAATCCCAACCAGTATTTCCATTACTGTAATTTCTATATACCAGGCTCATTACAAAACACCGAATAACTACGCTTGGGAAATGCCTGGAAACATCAAGCTACTCCGCGTTGAAACCTACAATGAGTTCATATCATAATACAACAAAGCCAATTCCTTTATATCCACAAGGTAACATTTGAACGGCAGCACGCGTAGGTCAACGGTTTGTGTTAGGTCGATGAATGTCACAGACAAAATTGTATTGTATTATGTGTGTTGCGCAACGCGTTGCACAAGCAGTTGCTCTCGTCCGAATGTGTGTGTGTGTGTGTGTGTGTGTGTGTGTGTGTGTGTGTGTGTGTGTGTGTGTGTGTGTGTGTGTGTGTGTGTGTGTGTGTGTGTGTGTGTGCGTGCGGTGCGTAGTTACTTGCAGACGTTGGGCTTGTAGCCGGTGTGGATGCGGATGTGGAACTTGAGGTGCTCGCCGCTGCTGAGCGCCTTGCCGCACACGTTGCACAGGAAGTTGCGCTCGCCCGAGTGTGTGTGTGTGTGTGTGTGTGTGTGTGTGTGTGTGTGTGTGTGTGTGTGTGTGTGTGTGTGTGTGCGTGCGTGCGTGCGTGCGTGCGTGCGTGCGTGCGTGCGTGCGTGCGTGCGTGCGTGCGTGCGTGCGTGCGTGCGTGCGTGCGTGCGTGCGTGCGTGCGTGCGTGCGTGCGTGCGTGCGTGCGTGCGTGCGTGCGTGCGTGCGTGCGTGCGTGCGTGCGTGCGTGCGTGCGTGCGTGCGTGCGTGCGTGCGTGCGTGCGTGCGTGCGTGCGTGCGTGCGTGCGTGCGTGCGTGCGTGCGTGCGTGCGTGCGTGCGTGCGTGCGTGCGTGCGTGCGTGCGTGCGTGCGTGCGTGCGTGCGTGCGTGCGTGCGTGCGTGCGTGCGTGCGTGCGTGCGTGCGTGCGTGCGTGCGTGCGTGCGTGCGTGCGTGCGTGCGTGCGTGCGTGCGTGCGTGCGTGCGTGCGTGCGTGCGTGCGTGCGTGCGTGCGTGCGTGCGTGCGTGCGTGCGTGCGTGCGTGCGTGCGTGCGTGCGTGCGTGCGTGCGTGCGTGCGTGTGTGTGTGTGTGTGTGTGTGTGTGTGTGTGTGCGTGTGTGTGTGTGTGTGTGTGTGCGGTGCGTAGTTACTTGCAGACGTTGGGCTTGTAGCCGGTGTGGATGCGGATGTGGAACTTGAGGTGCTCGCCGCTGCTGAGCGCCTTGCCGCACACGTTGCACAGGAAGTTGCGCTCGCCCGAGTGCGCGCGCAGGTGGCGCCGCAGCGAGTTGATGTGCGCGAACGTGCGCATGCACTGGCCGCAGCGGAGGGCCAGTGCGCGCCCCGCCGCCTCGGGGTGCGCGCGCGTGCGGTGCGCCAGCAAGTGCCTGGCGAAACGGAGGTACCTTGAGCACACGCACGAGTGCAGTCGGCCGAGTGCACTGTCTCGCCACTCCACTCGGTGCGTGTGCTCAAGGCATAAGAGTGTTCAGGCGTTGACACTCACGCGTACACGATACTAGAGCTACATTTATATTATAACCCATCCAGATGCCTGCAGGAGCGGTTTTGAATTTGGAAAATCATTAAATAAGCCCAATACGCCGTTTCATACACGTTGCTGTAGCGTTAACCCAGTGCAAATACAAATATCAGGGAATTAATTTAATAACAGCATGACATTTTGCGTAAAAATGAGGTCTCTTTTCTGTTTGAGCATCAGAATAAGACGTATAAATATTGTTACGTCATATTCGGAATGTTGCATCGCCAGTGTTAATTTGATGTTTCACTAATCCGCCAACGACCTCGGCAGATGTGATGCGCGCCAGCTGTTTTAGTCAACAAGAAGGATGGTATAACTAGGTTTTGCATCGATTACCGCCGATTGAATGACATTACAAAGAAGGACAGTTATCCGTTACCAAGAATAGATGACACACTAGATACATTAAGTGGAATGAAAGGGTTTACGCTGGACCTTAAAAGTGGATACTGGCAGGTGGAAACGGATTCTAAAGATAAAGAGAAGATTGCATTTCTACCGGTAAAGGACTCTGGCAATTCAAGGTAATGCCCTTCGGCCTTTGCAACGCGCCAGCGATGTTCGAAAGATTGATGGAGCGAGTTCTTGCAAGAATTTGAGTTCGTAATTGAACATCGAAGCGGTGGTTCCCATAGAAACGCCGATACATTGTCACACCGACATTGTGACAATGATTGTAAACATTGAGAAAGACAAGAGGGAAAGGAACAGACCTCTATACGAGTTATAAGAATGGATTCATGTAATGAAAGAAGATGACGACTTGAAGCCAATTCGAACGTTCAAGACGTGTGCAAGTACTACAAGTAGCACAGTTGGTCAAGCCTTCTCCTCGTAAGGAAATATTCACGTATTCAAAACAAAAATTAGCTCGTGAATGATAATTGTGACAAATACTAAAGAATTGAAGAGAGTCGTTGCCCGAAACAACAGGTAACGACTCCTTTGTCTCACCTATTCAAGACTTTTCAAATGATGAGTTTTTTCTAATAGGAGTCGTATTAAAAAAGGACTCGAGTAATTTTAAGACTTGAGTCCTTTTTTAAAAGGAGTCATTTTTTTAAGTCTCAAGTCTCTAGTAGATGACTCGAGCTTGGTTGGACTTTGGTCTTCGAGCCTTTTAAGCGCACTGAGTCATGCATAATTGAGTCGAGTCCTTCAAATTTAAACTCGAAGGCTCGAGTTCTTTGCAACAATAGTTCAGACAAAAGTTGTAGATCTTGTTATTAACTACAACTTTTGTATTAAACTTTTTTCGATAGGAGGTTGAGATTCGCTGCAAATCGTGGTACACCCTTTTTCACCCTTAAAATGCACGCCATTTCGGCCTAGTACTTCATAGCGAGTGTAATTATTTTTACTAAGGTTTTGACCATATTTCCTTTCAGTTTCAACAAGTCTCATGCTGTTATTAATTATTTCCATTTTCGTCATTTTTGACGTTAACTGTACTGGCGTACGTTGTAATTTTCCAAATTCAAAATACGGTAGCTTTCAATTTTTTTTAGTTTTTTAGTGTTCCGTAGCCCAATGCCAAATAACGGAACCCTTATAGATTCGTCATGTCTGTCTGTCTGTCTGTCCGTTCGTATGTCACAGCCACTTTTCTCCTGAACTATAAGGCCTATTCTGTTGAAACTTGGTAAACAGATGTATTCTGGAAACCGCATTAAGAAACTCACACAAAAATTGAAAAAAAGAAATTAAGTAGTAGGGGTTCCCTACTATTTAGAACTGAAAGTCAAAAAAATTTTGACATCAGACCCATATCTATAGTAGGTCTTCAAAAATGCTATCGCTTTTTTCTAAACTGAATATTTTACGCAAGACACTTCCAAAGTGGGAAAATCGAGTCCCCCCCCCCCCCCCCACCCCCCTAACTTCTAAAATGAGAGAATGATAATCTAAAAAAAATATGTTGTACATTGCCATGCAAACTTCCACTGAAAATTGGTATGAACGAGATCTAGTAAGTAGGTTTTTTTAAATACGTCATGAACGGCAATTTTCGCCTTTCATTAAATTAACTCAATAGTAGATTGTATTACAAGGGAACAAAGTAGTATTTTTACGGTGAGGGCGCTACTTTGAATCAAGAGCAAAGCGAAGGATTCTAGAATAGAATCCCGAGCGTAGCGAGGTAGAACGGCGAAGTAGAACTCATATTATTTTGCAAAATACAACTTAAATAGGTAATGTACTAATTACTCGAACAGAGAGGTAATTGGCGCTCTTTGTTTTTTTTTAGTAAGCACAGGTCACCCCGCGCTGTGCAGCCAACACGTACCAGCCAGTAATCCGTACAATTTGCGTTCGATTTCTATGAATGATAATGTTCCAAATTCAAATCACTTTTATGGCCCGCTGCTTGGCCTTGAACAGAAAAGAGCTATTTTGCGCCCCGCTACAGTGACAGTAAAGTGACATTTTTCGAATAGAAATAGTAGATTGTATTACAAGGGAGCAAAGTAGTATTTTTACGGCGAGGGCGCTACTTTGAATCAAGAGCAAAGCGAAGGATTCTAGAATAGAATCCCGAGCGTAGCGAGGGATTCTAACGTAGAATCCTGAGCGCAGCGAGGGATTCAAAGTACACCGCCCGAGGGAAAAATAATTTGCTCCCGAGTTATACACTCTACTTTTCATCCCCTTTCTATGAGAAAATTTATTTCTCCCGAGATTTGGGGCGTAATAAGTTTTGTATGGCGTTGTTAAGAGGTAATTGGCGCTCTTTGTTTTTTTTTAGTTAGCACAGGTCACCCCGAGCTATGCAGCCAACACGTACCAGCCAGTAATCCGTACAATTTGCGTTCGATTTCTATGAATGATAATGTTCCAAATTCAAATCACTTTTACGGCCCGCTGCTTGGCCTTGAACAGAAAAGAGCTATTTTGCGCCCCGCTACAGTGACAGTAAAGTGACATTTTTCGAATAGAAGGGATGAAAAAATATTTAAAAAAGAACTTTTTTATTATCTTACTTGCTGCCACGGGACCCTTCATGGGCGAGTGCAACTCGCACTTTAAATATCCACACAACCACGAACCAGCATTGTTTTAGTAACTTTATTAAACTGCCTACCCCTTTTTTTTGTGCGAAAATCCCCTCGGATACCTCCGCTGCCGGAGCCGGAAGGGGAGGTTATGTCGAACTCGAAGCGACTAAAACCGCACGCCGACTGAGGGTCGTGGTGCTAGGCCGGAGGTGAGGTTGTCTTCGACATAATATATCCCTCGCACACCGACTGACCCAGGGCCGTCCCTTACGGTCTGGCCCTCCGCGGGAGAGGATAACAATGGTGTCCCCGACTCGCCCCCGGAATGAGGAGCCGCAACCGTATACTGCCTACCCCGTCTAAAACCCCTGTGAAAGTGGTGGATCTATAGGTATAGACTGGATGAAATACTCACTTCATATAAACGAACCCTTCAGGGCACAGGTCACACACGAACCGCTTGACCAAGGGCTCGACCGACGCACTCTCGCCGTAGTTGTGCGTCATGCCTGCAATAAATACATCACAACACGGTTACTTATCATATTTTAATTTTATAAAATTGTAAGAAGGAAATAAGTGAAAGAAAGAAGAAAGAAAGAAAGAAAAATTGTTTTTATTGCGGACTAATCGCACACACCACAAAATCCAAATAAAAAATCCATAAAAATAACAAAACAAGTCTGTAATACCCGGTATATGACAGAAAAAAAGTGTGTAGATAAAGAGTTATAAGTCTTTCTTCTGCATCCCAGCATTAATCCTAGTCGGATCCGAAGCTTTCCAGTTTCACAGCGGGTTTGGTTGATCTTTGATATTTTATGTGAAGCAACTGCCATCTGACCCCCACAACACATTAGCGATATCGAAGGATTACAGTTAGACCAGTTGTAGGAGGCCTTTTTGAACTCGCAACTACCCTACAACTGCCATAGATGTTATTATGACCACAGGAACCGACGGATTAATGTGCTGTCAGAGGCACAACCAGACAAATAATGTAAATAGCCACTCATGCATACAAATATGTGCACTGAGCGGGGATCGGATCCGCACTCCTTGCATAGCAATCGCGTTCACTACCGCCACGCCACAGAGGCCTGTATGTTCTAAGTGTTTATGGCATATCGCAGGTTTATAAGCGCCCGGTTAATGGCAATAGGATCGCCATCTATTACATTGGGACCTAAACATAAACTGGCGAAATGTGGGTGCTAGCACCTCTGCCTACCCCTTCGGGGAATACAGGCGTGAGTTTGTTATGTTATGTTATGTTTATGGCTTGGTAAAGAAAAGAGAAGTGAGAGTAGTTAGACAAAAGACAGTACTATGTTTGAGTATCTGGTGCACGTTGCGGAAGGCTTTCTCGCAGAGTGCGCAGCGGAAGGGCTTGCGGTCGCGCACCCAGTGGCGCTGCCAGTGCGCCGCCCACTCGCCCGGGGGAACCTCCTGCGAACATTTACAATATTGCTCGAACCATATATCTTGGACCTAACTCGCAATTGTTTTGTAATGCTTTGTGAATTTGAGCTCATCAACCGCAGTAGCACCCCATACTTTCTTCAAAATACATCCAAGAAATGTGTACTGTACGTATTGAGCACATTTTAGATCCAAGATATATGGAGCTTCTTCTTCATCTTAACGTTACTCCCAGTCGCATCCGAAGCTAGACCAGTTGGTGGACTTTTTAGGGCTCCAAGTACCTCTAACGACTGCCATAGACGTTCATATGGTAAACGGGACTAACGATTTAACGTGCTAGGCACGACCAGACTAATGCAAATACCCATATTCTTGCATACAAATATTTGCACTAAGCGGGGATCGAACCCACGCCTCCTGCCTAGCGGCCGCGTTCACTACCGCTATGCTACAGTGGCTGCCAATATTCCTTGTAACTTCACCCCAAGTCGTGAGCCGATAAGACCTTCCCCATTCTTTAGAATCTAGTCTAGTTTTTTGTCTTTTTTCTGTGCAGCAAATATATAGTAGGAGTTAAAAAGAAATTGCCCTTGACAATTCCATAACAGCAGAAGATCTCTTCAGTATTTAGGCTGATTGATGTGCAAAAATAGATTCCATCAAGGGACAAAACATGCATCTACGTGATGCATGTTCGTTTAGGGACCACTATATGTCTGCTATGAACCAAGTCGTACCTTCCGGCAGCGCGCGCAACGTAGAGGATCGATGTCGGGCGCGGGCGGGGCGGCGGGCGCTTCGTCCGTCACTGTCTCGCTGGCGTGCTGACTTCTGCAATACGGATACCATCAGTACCAGACAGGATATAAATAGGAGGACCAATGGGAGAAAGACTATTCTAGAATGACAATGAGTCTTTAGAGATTGGTCTGGGTGTTTCTATGTATAATATGTATGTATTTAAAAACAAAAAAAAAAGTATATAAGTATGTTTGTCCGCATTCTAGATTCCATATCACAAGCTATAAAAGCTTACCATGGGTCTAGATAGCGTTGCGTAGAATGTAGTGGAATATTAATTTAAAAAAAAAAAAAAAATTGTCCTGAATCTTAATTTTTTTTCATACCACTTATGTGGCAGACAAGCATACGGCCCACCTGATGGAAAGTAGTTACTGTGACCTATAGATGTGTGTAAGAGAGAGTCACACTCGCGCTGCCGACTCTGTGAGAACAGAGGGCTTCAGTGCCGTCAGTGCAGACGAGAAAGCAGGACGAGCCTTTCACTATTCCACTGACCACACAAAATCTCTCCAGTGAGCTCTGGCTACCCTACTCACCGCCGGGAACACGACACAAAGTTATTATGGCTGCTGTATTCTGTAGGGTTATCAATTTATCTGAGTACAGATTTTCAGTCCTGAATCTCGATCGCCAGGACTAGGTATCATTCTGGAATACGAGTCATAGCCGGGTTAAGATTCGAGGTAGGTGGAGGATTAGTTACGGTAAGAAATTTAAAAAACAAAGCAATAAAATGTGCATGATGTATGATGACAATATCTGAAGAAAATAATAATAATATTAGTCTATTTACCAAATTAAATCTGTCTTAGAAAATTAAATAAAATACATACGTATAGTGCCTCAGCATCTCATTTTTCGTATAACACTGGACCAGACAAATGCAACAGTTAAATACATTTATTGCCGAATGTTGAAGACTCGGTTGATCATCTATCTCCTCTTTAACAACTCGAACCTCCAGATCAGGTACATCATTCCGTTCCACTACAGATAACGCTGCTTCAGGTAAAACACTCATCAATGTCTCCCATCCCAACTCGGAATTCTTTTTTCTACCCTTCTTCTGTGTAATTTCACCGTTTAGTGAATTAATTTTATTTGTTTTACTTTTAAGGGATATTAATGATATATCGTCACTGTCGGAAGATCCATTATCCATTGTATCGGAGTCTAAACCCATATCATCGTAATGGTCCTCTTCCTTTTTAACAGGGGATGGAATATTTATCATTGGTTCTTGTTTGATTTCCAACGGTGCTTCTTCATTTTGTCTGCACTTATCGTTAACATCTGTTTGAGTGCTACGATCACAATGATTTTTGGTGTGCAAGCTTGTGGGGGGTGGAGAGGCACTGCGTTTGACAAGTGACAGATCAACGGTTTGATCAGTACAGGTTCCTGAATACCGCATGCACATTTCACGTAACCTGGAATTGTTTAGATAAGAAAATGTAAAACATTTATGTAATTAAACTAACTATGTATGTTAAAATATTTTAGTATTGATATGTGTAATAAAAATTAAACGCAATACTATACTCACAAGTGAACTAATAAAAACTAATAAGTATCACTTCAGCAATAAATAAATCAATGACCTTAAACCATAATTAATGTTATCGTTTCAAGTTAAACTAAGTAATAAAATAAATTAACATACATATAAACATAATTCAAGTCAATTTTGATGTTGTCTATGCACTAACTTACCTAGTTTGAACTTCAATAGTTTCATTGCAAAATTGATAGAAGTCGTTTACTTTACAACTGCACTTGTCACAGATCTTCTGAGGCAACTGGTCGTTTCTGAATATCTAAACACAACCACAAATATCATATTTATCATATAGGTTAAAATAACACACAAAAAATGTACGAACTTAATAATGAATGATACCTTTATTGGTAAATATAGCGACATTTTTAGGAATAGTGCATTCTCTTCGTCAAATATATCATTGTTTACAAAAGCCGTAGAACAACATAACCGACAAATATCATCCATTATTATTTAAAAAATAAATAAACGATCCGTCCGTGATGTTTATTCCGCAAGCAAATGACAGATCAGCCATTTGAGCCATTTGTCAAATATTGACCTTTCGCAGCGCAGTGTTGCCAATTATCCTAGGAGTAGCGACGAAGACCTAAACATAATAATATATTTAGTACTGAGTATAGATATACGTGTGCATGAAAGGCAGGGGTGGGCGGAGGCGGAGATGGAGGATATGAGGCGCTGCGCCAAACTTTTGATTAATGAACGCAATGTTTGCAAAGTTAACTTACTTCAGTTAAATTGCTAATATTCACAACATTGAAAACTTTGTAATGTGGTGATAACTTTATTTTCGATTGCTCTCGTAGTTTATATTATAAAGATGAATAAATTAAATCAGTTCATAAAATTAGCATAATTGGCTTTAACACGTTTTACGATGGGTACTGAAATGAGTTTAAATACTTACTTAAAAAATTTAAACATATGTGGTGCATCAATTAATTTACCTGCCTACACTGTTTAGCACCTACTTATACATTAGCACTTCTAAGTCAACAAATCTTAGGTCAGCAGCGTGTAATTGTTTATTTATTAAGAGTAAGATTAGCTAAAGAAATTAAAATATTTACATTGAACATGTATTTATATCCTGAAAGAATGTGCGTTACTGTATACTCAACTCGAATCTGCTGTATCTTACGAACCAAGCTAACAAAATAATTAACAGTTGGGAATAATTGCTAATTAGGCCAAGTAGCCGTAGATTTTACCTATTTCTCAAATTGAAAGAGATTTCCTGAACGAAACTTTAAAAAAAATGCGTAAGTACCAATCGCACGGGTTGACGAGTTCATCGAAATTTAAAAAAAAAGCGAAAACTTCTTTTATCCACGTCATTACGGATTACCTATCTCAATAATTAAAACTGAATTAACGCACTGAGTCAGCGGCGTTAACACATTATATAATAACATGAAATAATTACAATTCCAATACAATAACAACATTGGAATCAGTACAGTAACTTCCTGAAGCGAGTAGTTTTCGCGCGATAGCTCGCGATAAAAGCGTCGACTGCCACAGTCCCTTATCTTTATCTTTATCGCGCGCCTTCAACAAATAAAGTGTAAAAAAACGAGATAACACCGTTAGTACCTACCATTGTGACTGAACTGACGTTGGTTACGTTCATACCAACTTGGGGGTAAGCACAGAAGCTGTGGGAACGGCGCATGAGCAGAAAACAGGTTCTAAAAGTTTCGTACTTGTTCAATATGATGTCATCGCTAATAATCGATATCTTGGTAAACAAATATACATAAATCGATGCATTATTCGCAGTCTAAAAGTTTTTTAAAGATCATAGGTACATTTCTGGAGTAGGTAACTCCCTGCCCGCTCACGTGTTTCCTTCTTCTTACAGTCCCGGGTCCTTTAAGCGGGGCGTGAAAAGGCATCTAATGAGGCCGTCAAGCTGAGTGCCACCACTGTTAACATGGTAAATGTTTACGATGGTGACCCTCTTTCCGAGACTTTGCCTTTAGCTTACCATCAGGCGAGGTGAAGTCAAATTGACGTATCCATATCCATACTAATATTATAAATGCGAAAGTAACTCTGTCTGTCTGTCTGTCTGTCTGTCTGTCTGTCTGTATGTCACGCTTTCACGCCCTAACCACTGAACCGATTTTGATGAAATTTGGTATAGGGGTAGATTAGACCTTGAGAAAGGACATAGGCTATGTTTGGTCGCGATAACCAACATCCACGCGGGCGCAGCCGCGGGCAAAAGCTAGTATTTTATATAATACCCCTGATACCTGGAACCTGGGGAACCTATGCTATGGTTGCAAAAATAGACTGAGACAAAAATAGTAGACACTTAGAAAGGTTCGATTCCAAAGTCCTCGATAGCGGTAGGTATCGGTTGAGTTCCGTGGGTATTTCCACAAAATCTATGCTCTATACTTATCGAAAATGTTATAAAACATTATCATTGCATCAAAACATGGCTTCCATTTTCTATTCAACCAACGATATCTTACTTTCGATATAAGCATCTATCGTAAAACATACTCAGATTATGCTAGATTAGAATGTCATTAATTACAATTGAATTCAAGTTAGTGTAATAAAAATATACATTCTATCATTTCGTGATACTTAAGTTTTATACAGATTTTGTATCGTGCTATCAATGTATACCCACTCATAATATACAGCATCAGCAGAGGTTAAAATATGATACTTTGGTAAAGATGATACATTACATCCATACTTAATCCATGCTAATATTATAAATGCGAAAGTAACTCTGTCTGTCTGTCTGACTGTATATTCGCTTTCACGCCTAAACCACTGAATCAATTTTGATGAAATTTGGTATAAGGTAGATTAGACCTTAAGAAAGGACATAGGCTATGTTTTGTCGCGATAACCGACGTCCACGCGGGCGGAGCCGCGGGCAAAAGCTAGTAATCCATATCCATACTAATATTATAAATGCGAAAGTAACTCTGTCTGTCTGTCTGTCTGTCTGTCTGTATGTTACGCTTTCACGCCTAAACCACTGAACCGATTTTGATGAAATTTGGTATAGGGATAGATTGGACCTTGAGAAAGGACATAGGCTTAGGCATATGTTTGGTCGCGATAACCGACTTCCATGCGGGCGGAGCCGCTGCAAAATCTAGTGTATTATAAATCCGAAAGTAACTATGTCTGTCTGTCTGTATGTTACGCTTTCACGCCTAAACCACTGAACGGATTTTGATGAAATTTGGTATAGGGATAGTTTAAACCTTAAGAAAGGACATGGGCTATGTTTGGTCGCGATAACCGACATCCACTCGGGCGGAGCCGCGGGCAAAAGCTAGTACATAATAATCACGCCTTTACGCCCGGTGGGTTAGGAAGAGGTGAATTAAAACCCACATTTCACCAATCATAGTACTCGGTACCACATGATCCAGCAATAGACTCACCCCTCATTTCTTGGGACTATTGTTAACTCGAGCCATGCACCTGAGGCTGAGCCTGGGATGAATTATGTTTGTCTGGTGTTAAACAGCCCTACCCCTTAGTCGCCTTCCCCCGTAACCGGGGCTAGATGGGGACACTGTGATCGGGGACACTGTGGTCCCCACAACCCGTAGGGAGCCATCTCGAAAGAGATGGTCCTGGGTCTGCCGGGGTGCGAGAGATACGCTTTTGGCAATCTCACCTCCGGCAACCAAGGACCCAAGACGGCGTGCGTTTTAGTCGGTTCGAGTCCGACATAACCACCTGCTCTGCCGGGAACCACGCGGTTCACCTGAATTATGGTGTACAAGGGTACAACCAATATCTTTCTTGAACAAGTCAACTTCTCTTGTTAGTCAATGCACCGGCTAGATAAGATAACGGATGAGGCTCTAGCCCATGCTTTTCTCTCGTGGTTAGAAGACCAGGTCGTTCCCGAAACAGCTAGCATACCAATCAAAAAATATTTATGGACCTCGGCTTCCAGAAGGTAAACTTTGAACATACCTAACAGGGTAACTTGTAGGTACTTTCGGTGTCTTGAAACCACAGAACAGTTTACCTGTTCTGTGCTTGAAACTTTCGCGGAGATCTTTTTTTATATGGACACGTCAATTTGACTTCATCTCGCCTGATTAATATGGAATAATTACCTGGGTTTGAACCAGGTACTTGTAACTTTGTACAGGGTTCATGTGACTGACAGCTGCTTTATGTAGGTACTTGATAGTCTCCTCTTACAGTCATATATCTCTGGAATTGGCTATATAAATATTAGGTAAACACGTTTTCTTTTTATTTGGTTGTATCAAATTCATTTTGCCGTTAATACCAGTTGCATCCAACGCCTTCAAGTTTCATCCTTTCACACATTATTTTTCGCCCAACGCCACGTATAAGACGTAGTATGGACAGCACAATTGTTAAAAGAAAAAAAGGAGAGCACCCTCGACATTCACAGCAATATCCCTGGCTGTAGTAGGTAGGTACAAAGTGCTGCTTATTAAAGGTGCTACCTCCACAGTCGAGTTTGGGTTCCTCCTGGAAAAGCTACCACAATTCTGTATTCTGCTGGCAGTTCATTTGGGTTAATATCCATCTAAACATTCAAATAAGATTACAGGTTGTTACCCTTAGTCAAAAATATTGATTTATTGACACTTTAGCGATAACTGACTCGTAATGTTTATTTTAATTTTTTTACCTAGGTCCAAAAGCATTGTAACGATATACATACATACTCATGCTTGTACCTACATCACCAAATCACAAACAATGAATTCTCTTCTTCAACGATAACGATGTTACAAGAAATATACCACTTACTAATTCGACATTAAACATTTTACAACTTTGACCATCCAATGACGCCTTTCTAGAACTCAAACATCCACACATCTTCGATATACTTAGCTGGTTACTCAGAACTGATAATTTGACTTTTGATAATGGTTGCGTCGTAATAAGATACTGATGATATCACTCTACTTTATAAGACAAGTACTTAATATGACTATACCTCATGCCATGCCAAATGGACTGAGAATAAAGTTTGCTGTTAAAATCGTAATAAATGTAGTGATTTTAACAAACAAATATAAAGGTTTACGCGGGCGTCACGTGGCGCTGCAGTCGGTTTCGCTACAGTGTGTGAAGAATGTGTACAACCCCTAAGTAACCGGTCCAAGCTGGTTAAAAGGTCAACTGGGGTCAACAAACTTTATTCTCAATCCATTTGCCACGAGGTATAGTATATGCATTTCTGAACTTTCGAACTACCGTTCATCACGTTCATCACAAATTGTTTAATAAAATGCCTCAGGATCTGATAGACATGCCACTTAATAAATTTAAAATTCAAGTGAAAAATTGCATAATAAAAAAAGGTTATTATAAATTAGACGAATAATTGAATGATAAAGATGCATGGTCTTCCTAATCTCATCTCTTGCTCGCACTGTAAAAATTTCCAACCACCTACCTAACCAGCGAAAGAATCATTTTCCAATGTTCTTTTTCTGTGATTGACATTACTTGTAAAATTCTGACGTTCATAATGTGCTCTTTATGTGCCTAAACTGAATAAATGAAATTGATTCTTTGATTCACGATTTTGAACTTCGATATTCAATGGTAGTTTGTGTGTGTGGAGCCACCAAACCAAACCAACTTTGACTGCAAGCTGGGAACACTGCTTATTATTCTACGTTGCGGCTAGCCGGCTAGCCTGAAGTGCGTTGTATGTACCTATAGCGCTGTGATGATGAGGGTCAAACACAAAATAAATGTGAAATTTTGTGAAAATGAATGGATGAAATTGGTTCTTATAGGTTGCGGGAACGTGATGTAACGCAGGAGGAGCCTCGAGCAATACAGCAGTCTTCTACACTGCTAAGGTAACAAACTACGGGACTGTGGTCCCCACAACCCGCAGGGGGCCATCTCGAAAGAGATGGTCCTGGGTCTGCCGGGGTGCGAGAGATATGCTTTCGGCCATCTCACCTCTGGCAACTAAAGATCCAAGAAGGCGTGCGTTTTAGTCGGTTCGAGTCTGACATAACTACCTCCACCGGTTCCGGGGGAGGGTGGTATCCGTGGGGATCTTTTGCACAATAAAAAAAAGGTAACAAACTTGTTAGACTGTACTGTTGTACAGTAACGAAAAACATACTTACTCCTGTGAATGTTCAAAATGTGGAGTCTGTCTCTGAGTATGGGCACCGAACAGATAATAGTACTAGGTATGGGGTTCTTCAAGAGTGGTTAAATGGTTAATGGTTGGTTGTTTGCCAATTCAGTGTTTTAAACAAGTGTTGCAGTAACGTGGAATGCGGATATACTATGACCTTGCGCTTGAGATATGTAGGTAATTATTTAATTATCCTGTTAATAATTTGTGAACAGTCATCGTGAAGATAAAATTAACAATAATTTTGATTTTGGAATTCTCGTTAAGTTATAAGTATTTTAAATTCACATAAAGTACATAACATAACATAACATAACATAAACTCACGCCCGTATTCCCCGAAGCACCCACGTTTCGCCAGTTTATGTTTAGGTCCCAATGTAATAGGTGGCGAGCCTATTGCCATTAACTGGGCTCTTATAAACCTGCGATAAATACACACATAACTTCGAAAAGCATCAAAAAGTCATTGGTGTGTGCCATGGTAAACCTGGGATCGAACCCGAGATCTCGTCTCAGCAGTCCATTACCCATACCACTAAATTACGAATAAAAATGTCCACAAGACGGGCTATGCCACGTGCCATACGAACACTAAAGCTGTCGTTACGGGTAGTTGGATCCCTCAAACGTCCTTTAAATACAGAACCTCGATATCGCCAATAGGTCGTGGAGGTCAGACGGCAGTCGCTTCACGGAAAATATCGAAGTTCAACCGCATCACAGTTAGACTGGAAAACCAACCTCAACTGAGTAAGGACAAGGCTCGGAGAATGATGATTTTGAGTAGATATAGTAAGAATTTAAGTACCTACTAAAATACTTTTTTTTTCGTGCGAAAAATCCCCACGGAGCCGGCGGAGGTGGTTATGTCGGACTCGAACCGACCAAAACGCACGCCGTCTTGGGTCCTTGGTTGCTGGAGGTGAGATTGCCGAAAGAATATCTTTTGAGATGGCCCCCTTCGGGTTGTGGGGACCTTAATGTCTTGCCCCGGGTACGAGGAGGCGCACGTTGCGCCGCCGCCGCGGTCTGCTTCTGCTAGGGTGACAGGCGGTTCCACCGGTCACCGCCAGGTCAGCGCTCATGGAGGACGACAATGATGGTAGGAATACAATGATTGGTGGTGAAATGTTAGTGTTAATTCATCTGGCGTGATTTTATATATGTACTAGCTGACCCGGCGAACTGCGTACTGCCAATTTTTTTCACCCGCGTGGCGTTCGATCCCGTTCCCGCCGCACCCTATACTATATTAAGTATGTATTATACATATAAACCTTCCTCTTAAATTACTCTATCTATTAAAAGAAACCGCATCGAAATCTGTAGCGTAGTTTTGAAGATATAAGCATACATAGGGACATAGCGACGCCGAAAGCGACTTTGCTTTATACCATGTAGTGATTAAAAATACTTTTCAGGACACCAATAAATATGGCTGCCAAAAAAAATAACAATTTCGTGTGAAAGTTTATCAGTAACCTGTATGTGATAACAGAAATAGGTTCAGGTGTGGCTGTTATCAGAGATATGAGTTGGTGCCACGACTGACTGCGATATATCAACAAAAAATAATATTAGGTAAGTACTGGCGAATATAACTCGGTGTAAAAAATGCATTGTTCACTATAATAAGCTCGGTGAATGATGATCCCTATGACAGTTCGTTAGCGCTTAACATTGTACTGACGTCCTATCACATCAAATCCTTTAGAGGTCCATTAAAAAGACGAAAAAATCATAATTGTGTACAATTGTAAATTATAAAAATGAATATTAAGAAATTATTACGTAATGTTCGGAAATAATAGAAAAAAACTCAATGCAAATATACATGGTACGTGCTGCAAAAGTTACGTCGTCAAGCTGTTATCGACTAAGAAGGGACACATCGATAAACAAAATATCGATAATTTGTTGGAAATAAAAACAAATGCTTTGAGTTTGTATTTTATTTATATCAATCTGAATTTGATACAGGGTCAATCGGATCTTCAAAATCTGAGTCTGAACTGCAGCTATCCGTGACGTTTATTATTAACGGTTGGTCAATGATATTGTCGTATTGTACATCTCGATCCCAGTCTTGTAAGCAAATTTTCTTCGTTCTTTCGACCACTTTTCGCCAATCGTCAGCTGTCACTTGAGCGCAAGCTTCTTCCAATAAAACCATCATTTTATTTGCCGTGAATGGCGGAGTTGTGTTATGCCTAGCTGCATGACCTGAAAATATTTGTACATTCAGTAATTATTTTTAGAAATATATGCATATACATAATATTATATAAATAAAAAATATAGATACCTTTGATCTGCGCCCATATCAACTCGATTGCATTATATTGGCAGTGATAGGGCGGTAACCGAATTACCGTGTGTCCATTTGATTTGGCCAATTCATCCAAAAAATATGATGGGTGCGTCTGTTGTTTGTGAAAGTTCAACAGTCTAACCAACTCTTTTTTTAACATCTGACTGTCAGTTTCCACACCATTGCCGTGTAACCACTCTATAATTTCAGCTTTTTTGTTATTGCTGCTGGGGGGTTTGTTAATTTGAACTGAGTGATATGAAGCATTGTCCATTAAAATATAGTGAGGCTCATTCAAATTTTCTAATAGTTTTATAAACCATGTCTTAAAGTTTTCGAAATTCATTTCCTCGTGGTACTCCGTTGTTTTCACTGACTTAAAAGCCCACAGGCAATTCGGCACAAAACCTGTAGCTGTGCCAGCGTGGCAAATGATTAAGCGCTGGCCCTTTCCTTCAGGAGTTTTTGTGCTGGATTTCGCTGTGTCATCCGTCCATGCCTTACCTACAGTATGATTGGCGTTCAGCCATGTCTCATCAAGGTATACTACCTTCTCCCAGTTATCAATTTGTTTGATTTTGCGAAGAAAATCGCATCGTAGTAAAGCTATGTCAGTACGCTCCATTAATATTTTTCTCTTGTCACATTTTTTATAGCGGAATCCACATTTTTTCAAAACAATTCTAAGGGAAGTAGCACCACCTTTGAAGAGTTCTGTAGCTTTTAATGAAGATAATAACTTCTGGCAGGTCGGTAGTTCACCTCGTAGGTAGTAACCATAAATATGATTGCGTATAGCATCTAAATCAAATTCATCAGGTTCTGTTATATGACATAACCTTTTCTTTTTCTTTGGTGTTAATAATTTATTGTCCTCCATGGACGACTCCCCAATTGCCAGCTAATTATGAATTCTTTAAAATTCAATTCAAAAAGAATTTTAAATTCTTTAAATTATGCAATTTGAATAAAAATTAAAGTATAGTAAAATAAAATATAATAAGGCTGTTACTTTTTTATCTAGTGTTTTATGTCCATCAATGCGCGTAGTCTTTTTTTCAAAATAAATAAATATTGCTTATTATGTTGAATGACCTGGCTGAATGACATGACATTTGCCTGAAAAAACAGTATTTTATCGAAATTGTTTCGCATCACTAATACAACTGTCAGTTGAAACGTCATAGGGATCATCATATAACGCTCGTAGTTTAATGGCGGCGGATTATTCTGGAACGGTAGACAGAGGTTATTTTATTTTATATCGAAAACCCACTGTAAAAAATCTATTATAAAAGGCGATTATAAAATCCAAGAATATTTAGGTGACAAACAAGCTGTTTGCTCAGCTATGCTACTCAATCAAAGCACAGTATCTAGACCATAAGTATTAGACAAATGTTTTTTAATAGACCAAAAAAAAACGCTGAGTTTCTTACCGGAGTCTTTTCAGGTCTGGGCCGCATTTCGAACCGGTGGTGGTCCATTTGCTAAACTAGATATATTTTTATATTGACGTTTTGTTAGATTTAAGGGTTTATGCAGAATAAATGATTTTTGGCTTTAAATTTAAAGTAGTGTAGTTATAAAGGCTCGCCCCTAATAACACCTGACCGATAATACCTATAATTTTAATTCAAGGAAAAGGTGTTATAATACAGCTCTGTCTTCCTTCTTCTTCATCTTAGCGTTAATCCCAAACGCATCCGAAGGTCTAACCTCAGACTCTGGGGTCCGCTTTACCAGTATACCTCTGCTTACCTCTGTGGAAATACACAAGCGTGAATATATGTACATATTCAACTAGGGGCTTCTTAAAATCCGTGCTAGGAATCGAATCCAATTTGGATACCACGATTATAGAACTAAGGAGGTATTGTTCAGGTAGCAAACAAGTTCATAGCTTACCTGATGATAAGCGGCTACTTTAAAAAGTGGAGCTCAGGATCTGTTTATACTACTTAGGTGGCAGACAAGCTCACGGTCCCCCTGATGGAAAGTGGTAACCGTGGTCTATGGACGTGTGCAACACCAGAGGCGTCAAACTCACGCTGCCGACCCTGGAGAACCTTCCAATGCCCTTCTTCTTCTATCGTGGCGATGGCGCCTCGGCCCTCAAATTATATTCTCCCAGTGTGCTACCACCTGTACGGCGTTCTCGGAGGCGGTGTACATGCCCTTCTTAAAGTGTTATTTTATGTAGACAAAATCACGCTCTAAAAGTAACAAACAAGAAAATAGCCGTGGTCGTATGCCACTTTTCCCTAGAATATATTGTTTTGTCAGAGTAAGTAGCATACGACCACGGCTATTTTCTTGTTTCTTACTTTTAGAGCGTGATTTTTCGGTAGTCGGGTTTTAGTTTTAAACTTTATTTTTTATTTATATTATTTTGGGTCAAGGTAAAGCTAATAATTTATACATATTTGAAATGTGCTTATTGAGCCCTTTCATTTGATACCAAACACGGCATATTTATCTCAAATAAATTTTTTAACATAGTACCTTATGAGCGCTAGAGGGCGCCACACAAGATTGAGTGACACGTCATATAGCCTATAACCATCGGACGATCAAGCCGCTTGTAACGATACCTCATATGTCCAGTTCTAATCAGTAGTTGAGGTGCTATGAGGGAACAAATGAACATACATACATACATATCTACATACATACATACATACATACATACATAGCCTGTCAAAATCATAACCCTCCTTTTGGCTTCGCCGTAGTCGGGTAAAAATAAAGTAATTTCATCAGGAGAACATGACGTGGCTTGGCAGGAGTAACTTCCGTCTGACTCCCCAAGACTTGAGAGGGAAACTTGCGCCAAGTAATCTGATGGTGCTTAGGCTATTATGCTTGTTCCCTGAAGATCTTCAAATGGGCTCCCATGTGTGTGTATGATGCATTAGTTATGTATTCGCCTACTAGTATAGTTTTGGGATTTTCACGTTCTGAAACGTAAAACGTGACGATATTTCTAGGTCAGTATGCTGAGATATAAATAAGTTTCAGAACAATGTTCCCTTGTTCTCTGTGTCTTTGGTTTTTTTAGAAGACACGTCAATATGACTTCAACTCGCCTGTTGATAGACTGAAGGCGAAATCTCCGGCCATAGGGTCGGCATTACAGATACCAACAATTTAACAATGGCGGCACCCAGTTTGATGGCCTCATCAGATGCTTTTTCACACTCCAAACCGGGACTGTAGGAAGAAGGAAACACGACTGCTGGTAAAAAAAACCAAGACTTTACGACTTGAGGTGGCCGGTCAGGCCCGGACCAGACTCCGGGCTCAGGAAGCCCGCGAAGGTGAACCGGAGGTCGAAGGTCGCAAAACGACCTCCGTCCTCCATGAGCGCTGGCCTGGGGGTGATCGATGGAGCCGCCTGTCACCCTAGCAGAAGCAGGCCACGGCGGCATTGCTATGCAAAGTCTGCAATAACGTAAGTGACTGTAGGCCACCATCACGTATACCTATACATAAGTGTTTACGTAATGGTGCATAGAGAATTCCTACGTCACGGGCATGGCATTACTGTGAAAATATCCAAAGTAATTCAAGACATGATTGGCTCCTAATTTACTTTATCTTACTATTATCTTTAGATTTTCTCTTCTCACTGTTTAGGTTGATTTGAATGATTGCTCAGCGTGCATGGGATGAAGTTCCTTTCATAGTACATATAGGCAGCTGCGCATAATCAGTCAATCAGTTATGTTCTAAATTAGGGTCAGTCACAACAACACGTGTTATGAGTCAGCATTCCCCCTATACATCCCAGCACTAGCTTATATGCTCTTCGTGGACAATATTGTAAAAATAAATGAGTGTCCACGAATAGCACCTGCTAAAAATCTCGATAGGTGCTCTTCGTGGACATGGATAGGTGCTATTCGCTCAGGTGCTATTCAGCTGAGTAGACTACACCTGCTGCACTCGCATTAGCAACTGAGATTAGTATCTTTAGTTAGAAGCCAGTGGAGAAATGATGATCTTTCTTAATCAGTTGCAAAAGACGATAGATTCATAAATAGTTTGACGACACTAGTCACCATGCCAACAAGCTTAAAGGACTCATTATACTACCCGTATGCAACAAAATCCATATCGCACACGTGTCCTCCCCACAGCCGATCGTCTTGGCACTCATATGAGAATAACCGCTGTCAACCTTGAAAACATTTCGTAAACACGAGATGAAAATCGATAAGACAAACTTGAGCGTGAAGTTTGCAATTGAGTGAAACGGGCGGGCACACACGTTGCTGAACTCTGGCTTAACTTTAACCCACATAACAAAGTTCAATGTAAACACAATACGACAGAAGTTTCCAAAGTTTCAGTTCACGGCCGCGGGGACTCCCCCACCCTCGCGGGCCCGGTCAACTCCCACGGCTCGCGAAGTAATAAGGCTTTCACTGAAATGCCGCCTCCCTTCACCTATATTCATTCGCTGTATTGCATTTTTATGATTCATTGGTAGTACACTCGGACACTGTGACAAAATTGATTTGTTTTTATATTCATCGTGTTTATTTTATTGGGGTTGTTTTGATGAATGGGTTTGACGGTCAAGTTGGAGGGTAGTTTGATATTGAATGTTTTTGTTCTGTCTATTTATAATTTGAAACGTGCAAAGCGCTCGAGCGGATAAAGAGATTAGTAGGACTGAGATCGTGAAAAGTTGGTACTTACGAATGTGAAATGAGTTCATCATCATCGCGTTTGGATACCCCCAAGACAGACATTGACAGAGGACACATTTCACCGATTTTCTTTCAGTTCCAGGTAACGGAAAGAAGGTAAGAAGGATTGACAGAGAGTATGAAGTTAAACCAAGACCTCGAAGCAGAAATCAACGTCTCCTTCACCTGCAAGCCTGATGATTAACGGATGTGGTTCCGGTAGAGGCTTTTCTCTGACAGCTGGGCAGACCACCAGCTTCCGATGAATTTAAAACTCATCTTAATATAAGTCATCAGAGTAATGGCAAAGCGACTGGTTAACCCTTTACATAAAAGTGTAAACAATAGCAAGCCAAGAATAATAATTATTTTAGTGTCGTAAATGGTAGGTATAGCTTTTGGGATTTCCCCGCATAGTCGCCGTCGTAGCATTCCCAGGAGGCTGGCAACATTTCCACGTTGAATGGCAATGGTTAACCTTTGTATAAGAAAATGCCAGCCATCTAACGGCGAGGAATGTCGATCAGATGTCTCGCAATCTACTTATTTATTAACCTTTTGACCCCGAAACGTTCAAACACCATGTTCAGTAATAGGATTACCAGTTTACTGGTAATTTACCGATGGTATGCTGACTTAAAGCAACATATTATGCTGTTTTTGACCACCATGTGTTTATTACTACATATGAAATGATAGATGCCGAGCACTTTCATTTAATTTTATATGCCGTGCCGTTTTTTCCTTTTTGAACGGATTATTCCCGTTAATTTCTCCAGGAAAGTTAAATTGTTTGTAGATATTACAAGAAGGTTCCATCGGTAGTGTAATCACGGAATGAAATCCGGGTCCTCTTGATCGAAAAGCTAAGTCCTTAACCACTAAGCCACTGATGCTTAAGTTAAGATATATACATATAAATAAAAAAAATACTTTTTTCTTTTCCCAAGCGACTATAATATGGGGTGTTTCAAGAAGGGCATTAAAAGGTTTCTTCAGGGTAGGCAGCGCGAGTGCAAATCCCTGGTGTTGCATACGTCCATAGGCCGCGGTAACCACTTTCCATCAGGTGGGCCGTGTGCTTGTCTGCCACCTAAGTGATATAAAAAATACTCACCATAATTTATTTGCTTGCCGTGTTGGTTCACGGTGGAGTAGAATAGGACTACCCCAGCTGTTTCTGTGGGTGTCGTAAAATGCGAGTAAGGAAGAGGGCTGTTCTCCATTCAATAGTATACAGCCAAAGGCAAAGTGCCCGCTAGACGGCAATAGGCTCGCCCCCTATTACGTGGAACCGAAAATCTTAGTTGGCGAAACATGGGTCTTAATACACCTCTGCCTACCCCTTCGGGAATTTACAGGCGTGAGTATTATGTATGTATTTACTCATCATTTATGACGTCTACCACGCCCTTGGTCTGATGTCATTCATCTGTCAATCGCACCTCATAACATCATGACGGTGTGCTGTCACCAGTTCCAAGAAACAATGACGAATGACTTGACGAACTGACGTAGTTAGGTATACACATAGCTTCACATATATGTGTTAGTGCCTTTAAAGGGCCGGTTCGACCAAACACGAGTAAAATTACTTTAATAGCCAATATGTGGGTGATATTGCCTGTTTGTTCTAGGACTGCGGGGCCCCATCCCAGTCCATGCCACACTTGCTCTCTTGCCCATTGTGCCCTTCCACCTGTACCATCGCGGACCTGTGCAGGGCAACAGACAATGCTGTGGTCGTAGCCAGGTATTGGGCCGACATCATTTAATAGATTGATGAGCCATTGACACGAAGAAGAGGAACACAACCAATTTTGACTTTAGCTAAAAGGTATGAGACAGTACCTACCTAATACCCTAAGACTAAAGAATAATATACAAAATATAGAACTAGCAACTGAAAGCGCAAAAGGAATAATAAAGTAGTGCTATCTTGTTCGCACTCATTGTGAGCCCGCACGAGTACGAGCGAGATGACACTATTTTAGTATTCCTCCTTGTGGCTCAACTTGCTAGTTCTATAAGTTCCATACATATGTTACTCTTTTAGTCTAAGATAATACCCTCTCGATTATAAAGGTAGCCTGTAAGAGATTGCCACTGTGCGATAAGGCCGCCTATTGCCTGTAATGTTGTACCGACAAACAACGCATGTTTTTTTTTCTTGGTGTACACAATAAAGAGATACCTACTCACTACCGCTACGCAGGAGACCCGAGTTCGATCCTCTCAGTGCAAATATTTGTATGCATGAATATGAGTTTTTGCATTGGTCTGGTCGTGCCTCGGAGAGCACGTTAAGCTGTCGGTCCCGGTTGCCATATGAACATCTATGGCACTCGTTACGGGTACTTGGAGCCCTCAAAAATCCAACAATTGGTTCAACTGCAATGCTTCGATATCGCCTTTGGTTTGTGGGGGTCAGATGGCAGTTCACGAAAAATATCAAAGTTCAGCCAAATCTGCAGTTAAACTGGCATAGCGGGTCCCAGAGCCTAAGCTGAAAGCTTCAGATGGGACTAGGATTAACGCAAAGATGAAGAAGAAGTTTAGAATTAAAGTGTCCTTTTTCTCTCATGGTTTGTGGTCCCATAGCAGTAGCTCCCATGAAAGCACAGATAGGAGCCAGAAATGGGACCCTGGATACCAAAGTGTAAACGTTGGATTCCACCGATTTCTGCTTTGGTGACTGATGCTAAACTGATGAACCTCTTCATTCGTGCTCCTGGATGTGCCTGGTGTATCCCACTTTTTTGGAGAAGAGAAAAGTGATAAACATTGAATGAATCTTTATTTGCACAATTAGTAACCACATGCAGACTCACCACAGTAAATAAAAGCATACGTGTTTATCAAAAACTATTGTCTTGTGTGTTAAAGAACTGTCTCCAACCAATCAATCCGTCTCCAAATAGGTCTTTATTCATCATGACAACTGAAAACCCAGTAATTAATAGCTATTATAAGTCTCCTCGTAAAAAAATTAAGCTGCAATCAAGGACTTTGCTTGAGCTACATTCAAAATAAAAGAAGTAGGGACACGCGTACCTATTTCAATTATCTCCAAGATAATTTCAATGACAGTGGACTATGAACTGTGTGACTCATTGATTGACAAATATAACTTTTTTTTAACTAGGTACGATGTAAAACCTTGTATAATAAATCAGTGTACCTACAATTTTTTTTTATAGAATACTTATTTACATTTTCCAGAAAAGGGTCGGTAGCTTAGTGGTTAAGGAGTCGGCCTTACGATCGAGAGGTCCCGGGTTCGATCCTGGCCATTACACTACCGACGTGAACCCACTCCTAACACAAGCAATTTAGCTCTTAGTTGGAGGGGTTAGAGGGAATATTAGTAACTACGGTTCTAATATTCTTAAAAAAAAAAGAAACTGATATTCGTCAGAAAAAAACATACTCATGACGTCACGTCATGACACAATGTCGTATTTATAGTACACTAACTATTGCCCGTGGCTTCGCCCGCGTTTATTTTAATCCGTTGCCGCTATACAAATATTCCATTTTTCCTTTTTCTTTCAAATATGACATGAAAATAAGAAGGGAGGTACGAAATGGATTAATTAAAATTGCGTATGGCTGTTGGACTGCAAAGAGGCGAACTATGTGTCTATCGGCTTTTCATATTTTGTCAGGTTCAGTTCAGTTCAGTTCTTATTGCATGGCTCCGCTTGCTTATTGATTCGATTCTGCCAATTTTGTCAGGTTTCTAGAAGGAACCAATGCGTATGTTCAAAATGACGCTAGCATTCAAGATCTTTGTCACTTGTGTCAGCTGTTCCAAATACTAAACCAGCACAGGTCTCGAATTAGTCGGCCCAGGGTCTGCAACATAGTCAAATTTTATACATAAGTAAGTACAATTACTAGAGATTTTTTTTAACGGGCGAAAAATCCTCATGGACCCCCCCTCAGGGAGCCGGTGGAGGTGGTTATGTCGGACTCGAACCGACTAAAACGCACGCCGTCTTTGGGTCTTTGGTTGCCGGAGGTGAGATTGTAGAAAACATATCTCTACGGTACGAGAGGCGACCGTGTGACCTCTCTAGCCAGTCCCCCATGATGGGTCTTACCGCCGTTATTACGGCGTGCCCTAAAATTACTAGAGATGGACATCACCATCCCCAAGGTCATAAATCAATTTCAAATGCAAGTAGCTGCACCTACTAACCAACAGGCGTTGCCCTGGCACCGGCCTTCCTCTCAAGGTTCAGGTAGACAGCAGTCGCTCCTGGAAAAACCAAATCCAATAAACGAACCTCTGGCTCCAAATCACAAATTTTTGACACACCTAAGAAATCGTCATGAGGTTTATTATAATGACAGTACCAATATCGAAACGTGGCCATTAATTTGGGAATGAAATATAAATTCAAGAGGAATATTGAACCTCTTGTGTACTCAACAATCGCACCAACAAGTAGGTACAGGTGTGTGAAATGCTCCAGAAAGTACACACCTTGTGTCTTATCACCTGACACCGTTTGATATGAGCCTGAGCACTTTATCTAACATGTCGAAATTCTTCCACGTATCACGTATAATATCCTAGTAAAGTAGTTGTTATCAATATGTAACATATTTTTCGCAATAATTCATATATTAGTATGATTTTATGAGTCATTTTTGGAACAAATATACTTCTGTGCAGTTTATGAATTGTGATCCTGTAAATATTACAAACAATTAGATTTGAAAGTGACAAAACATAAATTTCTAAACGGTTTTATAGTTATGGTGAGATGGAATGAGCAGGACGTGTGTCAGTGATATTAACTAAATAATTAAATTGTCAGTGACTAGATAATTATAATGCAATAAAGGTGTATCTGGTGAGTAAACAAGACATCTAGTCGTGGTAGTTCTCTTCTACTCAGCAGATAGCGGTTCGTAGGCGACGGCCCCGGTCGCTCCACGGCGCGGCGAGGTCCCCGCAGCGGCTTATCACCGATACCTTGCCGATTGGTGGAGTGAAGTGTTTGCGCGCCTGATACCGCTGACGGGGGCCAATCGATTCCTCGTTTCGTCGAATCTTATCACGATCATGGTGGACGTTTGCGCCTCGTGTCACTACACCGATATCATATCTGAAGATATCGACGAAAGTATAAATATGGGCCCATCGATCGATCGGGTCTCTATCGGACTGTAGGCTGTGATTACGATTGACTGTGGAGACGGACCGCTCGTGTAGTTGTTGTGCTGGAGTCTTCGCCCTGGAGTACGGTAACCGCGCCGCCGTATTAGTGTCGTTCCGATCGTCCGTTTTGCGTGAAACTTCTTCTAATAATCCTCTGTCGAAGGCCGCTCGAGAGTCGACGTGGCAGGCTTTGTCTACCGTCGTACTGCGACTTAGATAATCCATCGTCATGAGTTACCCTTAAATGTCCTTTGTGCTAATCGTTTCGCGGTCAAACTAGTGTCACTGTTGAAACAAAACGACAACGATTACGTAATAACATATGGTGATTCTTTGGCACACATGTGCCGGCTCGCATCGTGTGATTGTCGCTCAAAGTACTTACAAATTATCTTCTTAATGTGGCGATGATTAAATTATAAGGAACATTCGCTACATAGCTATACAGGGTCGCTGACGCGACAGGGAAAAGCGGTGCTCTTATCAGAAAACATTAGCCGCACCTTTTCGAGCAGTGATAGCGAGCGGCCCGGCTCCATATCGAGCGCGCTCACTACGATTGTCACACTGAACAAACACGGAGCAGACAATGTACTATAAATATTTCATTTTGTATTTCAGAGCGCGACCGAGCTGGCTGGAGCAGTCCACGTGTATGGCTTCACGTCTGAGTTGGACAGGGGATCTTGACAGTTTGATAAAATGTGCTGCCAGATCTATCTTTCCAGCTCACACGTGAAACCACCTCACCACACTCAGGCGAATACCAGAAGCTTCATTATGATCGTCATCAAGAATCTCAGCCGTTTGCACACTTCCGCGCGTGAAGGATCAAGTGGAGGTGTGATCTCTTCACTTTTTATGCTTAAAGTGAGATTCAACTCCTCCAACTTAATTCCGAAACGCAGTATCGACTGTTGCCAGATCTACGAGGGAAACTCATCGTATACCTACAAATTTTTTATTGATTTTATTACTCTATTTTGTTGTGATAAGCATGTGTACCTACGTTGCCTATGTTCTGTATAATCAGGTAACAGCCACTATTTTTATTCGTGATCTGATTGTAATTATGCCTATTTTTAAATAACTGTATTATTTCTGATTCTTTTATCTATGTGACTACCTGATTAAAAACATTGTGTCTATAATTTTGTTTCTCTAACCAAACATCGCCCAAACAGCCCAAACTCGATCCGTCCCTAGTTTACAAATTCAAACGTTGGCGCCACTGTACACAGCAACGTGAGTAATAAGAAAGACCCAACGCTCCCCGACCAGTCTGAAGTTTACTGCAAATCACTAGAAAAAAATCACAACACCCAAAACAAAAAATGGGCAAAAAAATGTTGGTAACACCGGTGCGCTAAAAAAGCTTGCAAACTTCACGCACATAACCTGCGCTGGACATCGACTCGTCCGTATCTCTAAACTCTGGGAAAATGTATATTGATTTTTCAAAGAAAAGTCAACCGATGTAACAAAACACCGTCCGCGGAGTGTTTATACGCGTATAGAAGTGCCGTGGTCGATGTGCAGTGTCGTCAAGATGATGCGACGGTGTTTGTCGTCGCGTTTCGAGTGAGATCGGAGAGAGTGTTGCGTCGCTCGGCCGACGGCCCGGAGCCCGGCCGCGGCCAGGGCCTGGGCGCGCCATGGACGCCGGCGCTGCTGACCCGCTGCGAGTGGCCAGGCCGTGAGTATCTACGTCTCATCTGCACCGCGCTGCAGCGTGCCGTGCTCGGTCCGCCCGCGTACTTACGTCGTGGATTATTTCGGTCCCCGCGAGCCCATCCGAGGTTGCGAAACGGCCCGTCCGCGCTCGTTTCTCGCTCGCGCCGAGCGGACATTCTCTCGCTCGTGCGGTCGCGGCGTCACGGCCTCCGCGTTGCGCCATTTCGAAACGGTCGCATCGTCCGCTTGCGCTAGAGCTCGTGCGAGCCGAGCGAGGACACGGCGGAGCACCGCTGATAGCGATCGAGCAGCGAGCGCGGCGGCCGAGCGTGACCGCCTCCGCCCGCACATGCCCCGGTACCATCCGTATGAATGACTCGGGCAGCCGGGATCGTAAATCAGAATCGTGTTTACAGTTTTTGCGGGGCGCACGAAACCTGTCGCGCCGCCCCTGAGACAAAGGGCGGTGCAAGAGGCGCGCTTGTCCTCGGGCCTAGCACTCGCCGTGGCGCTCACAAAACGCCCGAGTGAATTATGGCTAGGTGCATATAACCCGTGCACTACACACTACACATACCTAACATACGCGGCTACCTACCTATAGCTATATGCAGTGAAGGCTGCGAGTACGTACCTACCTACTCAAACAAAGCATTTTGCCCACAAATCCATACTGCTAGCCTCGCACGGCCAGCGCGAGCGTTCTTTGTGAAATTTCGTACGACACAGTCGCGGTGGTGATGTCATGTGTGTACCGTCGGGTTTGCTAACATCTGTGTGATTGTCAATTGTTCATTTTAGTGTACATTTTGAGGTTAGGTCGTGATTGGTGCCATTAGTGATATTGCGAATGCGGCCGGACGCCCGAGCCGCGCGTGGAGCACCCCTACACGATAATAGTAGCTCAGCAGTGCAGTGTGAGTGTATCAGTGTGTCACACTAGACATGAATAGTGAGAGTGTGTTGCTACTTGGTGTTGAGAGCCTCTTGCATTGTCTCAAACATTAAACACTTCAGTCAGTGTTGGATGTGATTGTGCTGGTGTGTGCGCAGTGGCTGTGGCCAGCGAGGAGTGCAGTCCATGTAACATCAGCCACCCTCATGCTCAGGTGAGGTTGGTTGGCCGCTCTCAGCTCAGTGCTAGCTAGCTAGTGTGGCATTGTATCCCATACCTACACTGAGGTCATTTACCTGCTTTGCAAACTATTAACAAACTGGTAGGTGTGATAAAGCTAGAAGGACTACAGGTTTTTGAGTGCCTAAGTTACATCATGCTCATGATTGCACACAAGTTGTTTTATCTGTGTGTTCTTGTAGAATAATTTTAAAACTGGATAGGTCTTTATTGAGCTATATACATACTAATATTGTCAAAGTATTCCTTGCCATTATTGCCACAAATTTCATCAATAAGACACTTTCTTTGTGCTATTATTGATATACCAATAAGTTCTTACATGCTTGTGTATATTTATAAACAAATAAACATCAATATCATATGATTTGTAATCATAATCAAACATTAAATGTGTTATGAACACTTAATGCATAGTAATAAATCAATTTATGATCTAATATACATACACCCAAAGATCAATTTGATTTACAGTTTGTGGCACATGTTTGACAAATTAATGGCCAAATGAAGCATAAATTGATACTATAAACAAACTTTGTTAGTTTGACTCAATAAAACTACATCAATCTCTTTGTATAATAACCATTGATTGAGTATCTCTATATATATCTAGATAATGTAAATAAAAGTAATCTGTAGGCATAAAAAAGTTAACATTTTTTTGCTACAGTGTGTGCTCAAAATTATATGGCAAATGTTGGTAGTAAGGTTGGCAGAGCAGGTTGGTAAGTCCCAAGTTATTTATGATCAATTTGTTGTTTGTTTACACACAAATTGCACTGGCTGTCATTCACAAATGTGTATGCTTACTATAAAATCAACTTATCTGTCATGTTTACACATTATTTTTCAGATTTCATTTATTTACTGATCATTAATGTACAAATACATAGTTATTATATGTAGCTCAGATTTACATGAATGGATATTTCTCTTTATACTAGGAGCAGCTTCTATGGTAAACAAATACTATATGTGATATTTAACAACACATTATTATTTGTTTTGTTTATCAGAGAAAGAATGAGAAGTTGGCAATATACAATAGCTGACAGTATACTGTTCTACAGTACCCAAAAGGAATAATATAGTATGCTTACTACCTTTTACCCCTTATTACCTTTTGGGGAAGGCAGAAACAACAGCACACTATATGCCTTTATCATATACTTACTTACTTCATGATGATGAAGTGTTTAAGGATAGAAGCAAACATGATGATCACAACAATGGAATATCAAGTTTTATGAGATATTTTTTGTTAGAGTCTATTTAAAATTCCTGTAGTCAGTGGCATAAAGTTGTTTCAAAGACATTGGCACATAAAACATTCTAGGCCCTATGTTTTTCATTCTATCCGTAGTTTAAATAAGGAATTCTTTTGTCAGTTACTTTTTTAAGGTCAATCAGACTATACATGAGTGTCTTCTTTCTGGCTAGTAAGCCGGTGGAAAAAAAAACACTCAATCTAGTTTACCATGCACCAGTCAATCCATTGGGAACCTGACAGGAATTAGGTTATAGGAACCTTTAACCACAGATTCTCGCTTAAATTTTCCATAATGTTTCCTATTATACAGTATGATATAATATATAAGTGACATGCTAGTAGCTTCATTTGATAAGGAGTTTAATTATTAGAATTATTTTCCTTTTCTGAGGTTATGCTGTCAATTCTAATTTAACCTCCCACTATATGTATATAACAAGGATATATTGATGAACAATTTTAACATATTACCTACCAAACTTTTTTTTTCTTTCTTTTTTATATTGCTATGACAGCTAGCACAGACAGTACTTTATTGTAAGTTGTTACCATAATATGCTTATAAGAACGGAGGCGATACAAAAATGTTGCCTTCTGTAGGAAGGCACAGTATTTAGATGCAGACAGGTTGCTTATGGTTTGTTAAAATATGGTTATTTAAACCCATGAATTCCGGCAACAGAAATGTCACTTCGTATTATTCTCTTAGGCCCGTATTCTAAAATGACACTCAGCCTGAATCGTGATTGATCTGAGGATAGATTGTATAGAAAGATTGATAGTTTGACATATTGGCTATACAAACTGTCCTCAGAAAAATTGAGATTCAGGCTGAGTGTCATTCTCGAATACGGGCGTTAAATTAGAGTTCCTCCTTATTAGCCTAATATTTTTCTTATTTGAATTTGCAGTCCATTAAAGTGAGAAATGACAATCAGAAAACCAAGGTTAATTTAGCCCTGATTCTGATTCAGGTAGAGGAAAGGTATTCTATCTTTGGTATATCAAGTGTTAAATAATGATAACTGCTTACCGGTAAATGCATGCTACACAGTGCTTTTAATATTGCAAAGAAAACACTTTCAATATTGGTTAGATTAAAGCAATACAGTAAAAATATCGAAGTACAGTCAAATTCGCAGTTAAACATTGCATCCGAATACGGTGCATACTGTGAGGTATGAAAGGAACTTCATCCCACGTACGCTCAAGCTGTGGAATGAACTCCCTGCCATGGTTTTCCCAAGCGACTACAATATGGGGTTCTTCAAGAGGGACATTAGAAGGTTTCTTCAGGGTAGGCAGCGCGAGTGTAACGCCCCTGTTGTTGCATACGACCATAGGCCGCGGTAACCACTTTCCATCAGGTGGGCCGTGTGCTTGTCTGCCACCTATGTGGTATAAAAAAAAACTGGTAAAGCGGACCCCAGATTCCAAGCTGAAAGCTTTGGATGTGACTGGGATTAACACTGAGAAAAAGAGAGTCAAATACTTCTATACGTATAGCCATCCTAAATCTCAATAAAAAACTTATAAAACATACCTGTTTATTCCGCTGAGTTAAAAATTGAGTGCCAAACAAACTGACTAAAACCTGATAAGTAGGTATATCAATATTTACGAAATGACTAGCCATAGATTCATCTGGAAGAGATAAGATAATACTTCCAATAGTTTTCTTAAGAATTCTTAGATTAGATAAAGAACTATAGAAGCAAAGTGCATAAGATCTGTATCATGAAAAAAAACGTTAGAATGAAATTTTATAGCATTCATTATGCTAACTAAATTCGATTACATCAGGAAAAATGAATTGCTCAGGTGGGGCTTGAACCCATGACCTTTCCCTAACAGGGGGAATGCTGCAGTTGGTGAGAGCATTCCGCATTCCCTTTTAAGGAAAAGGTCGAAAAGCCCCACCTTAGCAATTCATTTTTCCTGATGTAAACGAAAAGAAACAGGTTTTTTTTATCGAAAACTGAGGGATACACTGTTGCTTTGTTGTTTATGATTTGGCTTGCTAATTTCACTTTCCGAAGTCCCCTCTTTTGTGCAGTTATCCGGCATCCCAGTATTCACAATGTACCTTTTTTGTAAAATCTAACAAAACATTCTAGTGGGATGCGTCAGTTCTCCTGCCATAAGGAAGCAGGGAACTTTCACCATTGCTTTGAACCCACTTATTTACATAAACCCAGGGTCTGTTTCCCTTACCCTACAGATCTAGGTTTTCTGTGACTATTATGTCCAGCTACATAAGCCTCGCATTGCATCTTGAATCATGATAAACCATGTGATAAAAATAATAATGAATTCTTAGGCAGTTTTCATAAGAAATGTTATTTATCGCAATCTTGATAGGTGTGAAACTGATTACGTGAATATAAATAATAATAAAGTGGTGCCCATCGGATCAATGACTGGTTAGTGCAGTGCCAGATCTGAATTATACACGTCGGTATTATTCAGACCTGGCACCAAATGTAAATCTAGCTTCAGACTTTCATGTGTGTTACTTTGTGACGTAGATGAATTAAAATATTTGAGGATCTTACAAAATGCTGCATTTACTGCTGGTGCATTATTCTACTTGACAATCGAGTATTAAACGCAGTCTTATGCCGCTTTAACAACAGAAATTAAAAACAGATAATGCTACAGGACCCTTTGCGCGAGGTCGACTCGCACCTGTCCGGTTTTTTATTCTATGTTGTTACTTCTGGTGTTGCCAACGTTCGTAACTTAATAAGCTACTATCAGGCAGACCGTATGTTTGCTTAAAAAAAATCATTTTCATTAATAATATTGCTGTGTTTATGAAGGCAGTTTATAATTTAAGTATACCTATTTCCGTTGACTGAGAAAGTGACATGATAATTTGTAAATGGTATTTATTAGGTTCATAAATATTAATAACGGGCGTAAATATTATTGAGTGACGAATCTTATTGAATAAACGATGAATAAACTATAAATCTTATTGGTTTTGAATTCAATTATTGTCGTATATGTAATTTTCTTCGTTTTATATTCTCTCGTTTTCTTTTATTTTCCACCTCGTATTTCGTTCTACTACGTTCGGACGTACGTTCGTTTCCAATTGTCTTTTTTCAAACCCCCTTTAACAACAATGAATGATCCTGTGGTTCTTTTTTTGTTATATATTTGTTATATTTTTAGCATGGCTAACGATACCGTATTCAGCTAAAAATGAGGTTACCAGACTTAATAATGATGTTTTTTTTTATATGAAACTCGTATCTATTCCCTAATTAGCCAGATGACTAGTTACAATTTTAATGTCACTAATGTGTTACACAATTTTTGTTCTAAATTGTTTTTCTAGTAATATCATAGAAGTATTTGTCGAGTGTCGGTCTTTGTGACACAACCTCATTATTGCCATGATCTATTCGGCCTATTAACGCCTCGTTGTACTTAAACGAGCCTGAACACCCTCCCAAAACCATTTGAAAGATATAAAAAATGTAACACTCTAGAGAAACTATTCGTGTTTCAATATTGTGAATTTAACAAATAAAACAAAGAACTTTAACCTAATTTAAAGAAAAAAAAAAGGATCGATCGACCGCCGCGCCAAAATTATTGTCATCAACAACTTTTTTTAATAACATTCGAAATTCAAATATTTGTGAGCATGTACAACTTTCAGACTGGCCATGTAGGTTATAAATCCGCTTGATCTGCAAATTCAGTTAGGTATAAAACATCTATAGCCATTGCATAATATACTTAGTTCTATCAAACTTACAAAGAACTACTATTATATAATAGACAAAATGAACTCGAACCGGAATTAATTCGCACCTGCATACCATTATGTTGCATAGCAAGCACGTAAAGTGCTTAGAATTCCATAGATTTTTATAACATTTCAAGGTTTAGTCTTGAAATATTTGCTTTTTTTTCTACAACGAACGGTGAGAACCACGTGTCTGGCCTTTTGGTAAGTGGTTACCGTTGTCTATGAATGCTTGTAATGCAAGAATTATATTATCAATCGTGCGTTGGTGATCTTAACTAAAAGAGCGTTAGAGAACCAATAACCACCTCACCAATAAGAAAAAATCACGATTGATTTCTGCAGGATAGAGGTACTTCCCAGAAAGGCGGCACCTAATTTGTATTGGAAATCCCATTACTTTTCTGTTTTGAAAGGAAAACCTTTGAGAAAATGTCCATGTCGTGAGTATTTCACAGATACATAATTAAGCAGAGATTATTTAACAGTTTGGGACAAGAATAACGTCTCGCAGAGGTCGATGTGATTGCAAATATGGCATTGAAATTGACTTCCAAATCATCAATTATTACATACATATGATACTGATATGCATAATTCAGGAATGAATAGGCCTCCGCCAGCTGTATCCAGTCTTTGCCTAGCCACATTTTTCAGGTGGTTGGTGGTCGCACCTGCCGTTTCCTCCAACGGCCATAGGAACTTTGACAGATATGGCCATTGCCACTTCAGCTTACTAATTCAAATTAGTGTAATAAATTTGCAAACCGACTTTTATCACGCGTTTTGCACAAATTACGTATAAATTTCTTGAAATACATCGAATTTGTGGTTTTACGGATGAAAGATAAACGAAAGTAAATATAGTCCTTCTTTATTTTCGTTTCTGTTACTAACAGACTTAAGCCCGTATTCTAGAATGACACTCAGTCTGAACTTGATGTAGCTGAGGCTGAGGATGCAGATTGTATAGACAGTTTTAACAGATTTTTTATACAATCTGTCCTCAGCTAAATCAAGATTCAGACTGAGTGTCATTCTAGAATACGGGCCTTAGTCTTAGAAATTAATAGACAAAAGACCTGCACTCATTTTTCGCACAACCGTTTCCCACATAATATTACGCCCATGTGGAAAGAGGCTTACCGCCATGGTTTTTACCCAGCTCGAATAGGCCTACTCAACTGGAAAGGACCATCCTGTCATAAAATATATTTATACGTTAGCTCCTACGTCGCATCGTCGTCGGTGCGTCGAAGGCAGGCTCTCTTCCCCGTCTGCCATTCTCCTCTCTAAAGAATTTGGCAATTCAAGTGTGACTCCTTTTGTGCTGTAATACCTTCAAGCGTTCTTAGGCCGAACGCTTACTATCCGACTTGTTACCTTAGATATATTAAAAAAAACTAGGCTAGACCGTGATAGCCATTGGTGATTGGAATTTATGCCCTACCCTCCTACTCATAAGTTATATAACTCATGGCTACAGGTTTTGCTAATTGTTTTTAACGTTTCATAAACATCATTACTATGATTCTTGTATTATAGTTTCGTGTAGGTATATGTTAATATTCTCACATTGTATCTAATTGTGAAGATAAGATGATAATGTGGGAAATATATATATTTTAAACTATTAATAAAAAAGATACATCGTTATTATTACGCAGTTTCGGCTAGCAAGGAACTTAAGTATGTGTTCATGGTTATATAACTAATATGATGAATTAGTAATACTAAATTTGACAGTCTACCTTGTATAATGTCTTCTAGAATTCCTAATTGTTGCTAACGATGTCTCAACAAAAATTGAATTTGGAATCGCGCGCCATTTTATATAGTCAATTATTATGTTAGCCATGTTTTGCAGCTGTTTACATATTTGACGTTTTTCTAAGCATCTGTGGATAGCGAAAACTCAACATAGGAGAAATTCGATGTAATTTTATTGCATTTTAAGTGTCCAGTTATCAGCATGACTAAATGACCTGCTGGTCGATAGACAGCTAAGATTTTGACGCCTAAGTTTTTTTTTCTTAGATTATAACGGGGTATCCATGACGGATCGCCGTTTGCTTTTAGTCGATTCTATTTCGACATAGTCACTTCACCGCTAGCAGCCTATCTCTGTGTGCAATAGGGTTACCAGAACTTAAAACTAAAATACCCCAAGCATAATTTTTCCATGAATGGTGACAAATGAATACAAATATTTGCACTTAGCGGGAATCAAACCCGGATTGCGTGAATTGCGTGAAAGATGATAAGCAAGGAAAGGTTCCTTTTTTCTTTGTGAGATGATCTGATGAGTTTCGATAGAAATGTATGGAAGAAACCCAAATAACTGTAATGAAGGCAGGCAGATGATGATGACATACAGACGAATTGTTTCACTACATAACAATAACAACGTATAATTTATTATATATAGTGTGTAATAATTAAAAACTTTAAGTTACTACTAAGTAAGTAAATGCGCGCCTTTTGAACAGGAAGGGGCCAAGTATACGAATATATTACTAGTGACGTCACAATCAACTTTACTAGGAACATTCTATACCTACTAGTACTGTATATTTACATATTATTAGCCTGCGTGATATACTGACCCCGTTTCCCACAGGAATATATTCCCGAGAACAGGTCTAGCTTATATTCAGTTCAATATTATAATCTATCTCTGTGCCAAATTATATCTCGATCCGTCCAGTGGTTCTGGGGTAACGAACATACACCCATACTTTTGTTTTATAATTATTATACCTATGTATTAGACATGTTGTAAGATTTTTAAATATTCACGCCGGTGTATCCCTGACTGGGAAAGCACAAGTGTACTAGATGGCGACCTTAATTATTTTTATTTTTATAAGAATAAATCAATAAGTAAAGTGTGAGTGTGAATAGGTACTTTTTTTTTTTTTTTTTTTTTTTTATACTGGTCACGTCGATTTGACTTCACCTCGCCTGATGTTAAGCTAAAGGCAAAGTCTCGGAAAGAGGGTCACCATCGTAAACATTTACCATGTTAACAGTGGTGGCACTCAGCTTGACGGCCTCATTAGATGCCTTTTCACGCCCCGCTTAAAGGACCCAGGACTGTAGGAAGAAGGAAACACGTGAACTGGCAGGGAATTCCAGGCCTTAGTGGTGCGGCATAGGAATGAATCACTGAAACGCTTGGTTCTAGCAGGTATACTCTGCACCGTAAATGGATGACATCTTAGCCCTGCACGTGTCGTCCTGTGAAGGAAAGGGGAGGGTGGGACTAATTGGAAGAGCTCGTCAGAACATTCACCATGGTAGAGACGGTAGAAAACTGCCAAAGACGCAACATCTCTACGCATCTGCAAAGGCTCGAGGGTGTTCGTGACCTCAGGATCCCCAATAATGCGGACCGCACGTCGCTGCAACCTGTCGAGAGCATCTAATAAGTACTTTGCGGAGCCGTCCCAGAGATGTGAGCAGTATTCCACGCAGGAACGAATTTGGGTCTTATATAGAAGACACCGCTGCTCCGGCGTGAAAAAACGTCTCACTCTGTTCAGGACTCCGAGTTTACGCGAGGCTGATTTGATGATACTCTCGATATAGTTTTTGTTATTCAGTTTGCAGCGAACATCCATACCGAGGATAGTGAGGTGATCCTGCAGTGGCAGTGGTGTGCTCTGAAGAGTGGGAAGGGGAAGGAAAGGAGATACCTTTGCTGTAAACGCACATGCCTGGGTCTTCTTGGCATTGAACTCGACCAGGTTTCTAGCGCCCCATTGAGAAATGTGGTCCAGGATCCGGTCCAGGTCAGTGACAAGAAGCTGCCTTTTTTCCGCGATATCAGACTGCTTGGCCGCAGGATGTGCGTAATAACTCCCATGTAAGGTGCTGTCGTCTGCATAGCAGTGAATGTTTCCGTTACAGAGCATGTCATTGATATGCAGAAGAAAGAGAGTGGGAGATAAGACGGAACCCTGCGGCACGCCAGCATTTACCTGCAAGAACTCCGAAGCTCGTCCATCACAAAGGACGCGAATACGGCGCCCCTGCAGGAAGCTTGCAACCCAGTTACACAGTCTAGGAGGCAGGCCGAAGGCTGGTAGCTTGGAAAGAAGCGATTTGTGCCATACCCTATCGAAAGCTTTGGCGATGTCAAGACTAATTGCCAGTGACTCACCGTGCTTCTCCATAGCCTCACCCCAAAGGTGGGTCATGTACGCCAGAAGATCACCCGTTGACCGTTTCGGTCTGAAACCGTATTGCCGGTCACTAAGCAAGGAGTGATCCTCTAGGTGGCGCATGAGCTGTGTGTTAATTATGTGCTCGAACACCTTGCACAGCACTGAGGTGACGGCTATGGGTCGATAGTTGGCTGGGTCCGAGCGATCCCCCTTCTTGGGGATCGGCTGGACATTCGCCTCCTTCCAAGCCGAAGGCACTGTACCCGAACTGTAGGACAGTCGGTACAGTCGCGTTAGCATAGGAGATAACTCCGCTGCACATTTTTTAAGTACGACCGCTGGAATACCATCAGGACCACTGGCTTTCCGGACATCGAGTGATTGCAGTACTGCACGGACATCGCGTTGCCTGATACGTATATCAGGCATTGCGTGGTCACCAGTGGGCATTGTCCGTGGTTGCATACCACAATCATCGACTCGGGAGTTGGCCGCGAAGAGATTGACCAGCAAATTTGCTTTCTCTTGCGGCTCATGGGCCAGAGATCCATCGGGATTGCTCAGCGGGGGCAGCGAGGGCTGGCAGAAGTTGGCTTGCACGGCTTTGGCCAGTTGCCAGTAGCCACGGCTACCCGTGGGATGCGCCATTAGCTCTTGGCCCAGCCGTGCTATGCGCTGGGCATCCGCTCTGACGCATGCCCTCTTGCAGACCTTTGTGGCTCTGTTGTACGCCGCCTTGAAGTGACCCACGTTGGGATCGCGCGTGGCGCGCGCCCGCACCCAGGCGCGGTACGCAAACTGTTTATGCTCAACAGCCTCCGCGCACTCGCGCCCGAACCACGGACGCGCTCCGCGGACTCCGGTGACATCGGTGTATGGGATATAGTATTCCATACCTAGACCGATCTCACCGGCGACGGCAGTAGCGCTCTCAGATGGGTTCTTACCCTCAAAGCAGCGTTCAACCCACGGGATGGACGCATAATAGTCGCGCAATCCATCCCAGTCCGCTGACGAGTAGTGCCATAGACGCCTCTTCCCCTGCACGGGTCGTGGGGGCGCTACAATGGGCACGGTGGAGCGGACCAGACAGTGGTCGGAGTTACCTAAAGCAGCACTCACCGAGACACTGTACTGGTCCGGGCGACTCGTCAACAGAAGGTCTAGCAGAGAGGGCTCTAGGCCGGACTCTCTTGGTATCCTCGTGACCTTGTGCACCAATTGAGTCAAGTCATGCGCCAGGGCAAATGCGTGAGTGGCTCTTCCCGCATGGTTTGTTATGGCGGAGCCCAACCAGATCTTGTGGTGGGCGTTAAAGTCCCCCAAAAACACCAATTCGGCGTTCGGAAACCGCTCCTGCGCATCATCTGCCGCCTGACTCAGGTATTCAAAGAGTCGAGTTACCTCTGCATCTCCCGTATGGGAGCGGTAAAGGCACACATAGATCTGACTCGCGGAGCCATGGTCTACGTGTACCCACAGGATGGAGAAGGATGGGTCCTCTAGACAGCGCAAACGGCGACAGCAAATATCCGCCCTAACAAACACGCACACCCCGGCTTTTGCTCGGAAATTTTCCTCGATAACATAGCCGGGGTAAAGCAGGTAGGTCGTGTCGTCAGGGCGGCGTATTTGTGTCTCAGTCAGAAACAGCATTGCTGGTTTCGCCGTCTCCAGGTGATGGTGGACGGCGTTGAGGTTTGTATGGAGCCCACAGATGTTCGTGGACTCCACCTCAAATAGTCGTGTTGTGGGAGACTCCTTAGCCGCTGTTCTGACTCTATCTTTTTGGTGCGCTGTCATGGTAAATGGAAAGGAATGGATGGGAAGGCGTGAAAAAGAGGTGATTGTCGCCGCAGCACCGTGTGACAATACATGGGACATTAGTTTTGTCTATGATTGTGACGGCATGACGAGAGCCGACGCGCCGAACGGAAGGGCCCCCGTACCCCCCCGAATATGGTCGCCGGGCTCCCATCCGGTCGCCAACCGGCACGACGAGCCATATCGGGATTATGCGCGACCTGGTGGGGCAGCCTCCCAGGGTGGTTAGTCCCAGTTGGGCCCCTGTACTATGCCGCGGGCGGCCAGCGGCACCACCGTTTCTACAGGTCTCCCTATTCGGCGCGGCGCCCCGCGTCACACCCCACTAGACTACACCAAAACCCACCGGTCCCACTAGTGCTGCGACTACCATCACCTCGGCCCGGCTATGCACTTGCTGATCCCTGAACGCAATCCAACCGAAATTGGATTACTATGGAGGGTTTTTCGCACTTGTGCACGGTGGTACCAACCCGGTCGAAATTAGTGACAAATTTGTGCCATCAAATTTCTACCACCAGTAACTGTACTTGAGTGGTTAAAGCAGTTGGATTTACGATCGAGAAGTCCCAGATACAAATCTTGGCTAGTACACCACTACCGACGCAAAATGAGGCAGAATGTAAAAAACGTTCCAACTTTTGAGTTTCTTAAGCGTAAATACACAAATCAATATATATATTATGTACATACATGCAATCACGCCTTTATCACTGGGTTAGACAAAAATGAATTAACACCCACATTTCACCAATCATCGTATTCGGTCCCACGTAATAGGGAGTGAGCCTATTGCCGTATTCCGGGCACTATTATTGACTCGCGCCATGAATCTGAGGCTGAGTCTGCGCTGTATTGTCTGATGTTAAACAGCCCAATCCCTTGGTCGCCTTGTACACTCCGCATGGAAAGAGATGGGGTGGGCCAAATAGGCTATTTGACTAATTTTTTGTTACTTTCGAAAAATGACCACTTTCTTATAATATAATGAACTGATTATTTATATTTGATTTTGAAAAGTTCAATTTGTCGCGCCACCCGAAAACGATCCATACAAAATCGTACGAAATTGTGACGTCACGCTTCTGTAGCGCGTAGTGCAAATGTATGGAGTGCAAGAGAATATCGCATCTATCTCGGTCTACGTTGCGTTTACACATATATAGTTCATAATAAAAGTTATTTAAAATTTAATGAGGAATCTAAAAAGTTATATATTTTAATTGAATTTTGTTTATATTTTGACTTTTTTTGGGAATTTCAACTAATGAAAAGTCATAGTTTAGATATGCAATATTTTGTTTTGCCAGGCATATTTTTTCAGAAAAAGCTATCATTTTAAGCAGTATTGGGAAGAATCGACGACTTAGTCAAATACCCTATTCTTCTCTGCCGGGAACCACGCGGCCAATCAAATCAATATAACATTTTTAATTTGTACCTAGCTTTTACCCGCGGCTCCGCCCGCGTGGATGTCGGTTATTGCGACCAAACATAGCCTATGTCCTTTCTCAAGATCTAATCTACCTCTATACCAAATTTAATCAAAATCGGTATAGTGGTTTAGATATGAAAGCGTAACATACAGAGTTACTTTCGGATATATAATTAGTATGGGCGGTTCTGCAAATGGGTAAGCAGAGATGCGAATAAGAGGCTAGTCTTTAAATTAATCACTTACCTCAAATGGCTTTTAAGGAGTAATTAAATGATAATCTTGCAAAATTCACATGGGTATATTACAGTAATTACATTTAAATGTACAGTCATAAAAGATAACACTCGTTACAATGATGGATTCTGTATTTACAAGCTGCCATCTCTTGATGTAGGAAGTCCAAAGATAATGCTGCTGACGGTGGCGTCCATTATCAGATGACGAAAAAAAATTGCCAGGGTTAAAAGTTTTGTGTGTGATACGAGCATTAATTAGTCATACACACATACATCTATATGTTAAAGAACCTTTTTTTTTTCTTTTTTTCGTCGTGCGGAAATCCCCTCGGGTTCCTCCCCCGCCGGAGCCGGAAAGGGAGGTTATGTCAGAATAAAACCGCACGTCAACTGAGTGTCGTGGTGCTAGGCCGGAGGCGAGGTTGTCTTCGACATATCCCTCGCACCCCGGCTGACCCAGGGCCATCCCTTACGGTCTGGCCCTCCTCGGAATATAAGGACCTGTGTGGACTGCTGGTAGACTGTTAAACGGCTACGGCACAGGTCACGAGTTCGAATTCCGCTTAGTGCAAATTTTTGTATGTATGAATTTGTCTACTTGCATTGATCTAATTGCTGTTCATTATGTCCTAGAATATATTATTATTAACCTACTATTTATATTGCGAGTTTTCCTTTAGGAGTATTTATTAATAATGTTTACATTATAAGTTTATAAGTAGTGACTTGCCCTGGTTTCTCTTCTATGTAATTCACCTTACTTTAAAACTTACTTCCATTAAAATATATCTAAACGTCTGAAAAAACCGTAACAAAATCCGTTGTGCTGTTTAGAAGTTGGCAGAGTAACCGACATTAGCGTAAACGTGACTTTATGCTCATGATCTTCTTAACGTGAGGCCCAAAGACCTTCGGAGGCAACCATCATCAGCTCATCGTCAGCATAATCCTTGCATGTAGTCCCGGTCGCATCCGAGACCTAGACCTTGATAGTACGGAGTCCGCTTTCCAGTCTTAACTGCGAAGGGGCTGAACTTCGATATTGTCCGTGAAACTACTACCATCTGACCTTCATCCCTCCCGCCACTTCGGAGTTCTGTAGTTAGGTTATTTGCTTGTAGGACTTTTTTAAGGATCATCTACCCATAACTTCTTCTTCTTCTTCTTCTTCTTCTATAGTGGTGATGGCACCTCGGCCCTAAAATTATCTTCTCCCAGTGTGCTGGCACCTGTATGGCGTTCTCGGAGGCGCATATAAGGTCCTGCGGTGTACATGTGTATGGGCATTTAGCACATGTCAACAGATGGGCTATTGTCTGTCGAGTACCCATAACGACTACTATAGATGTTCGTATTGCAACCATGACCGACGGTTTAACGTAGTCGTCCGAGGCACGAAATGCCAACCTCACTTTCAAGCAGGTTATAATTGTTTATACAACCCATGAGCTATTTTTATACTCGACCAGCTTTTGTCCATGCTCCGCCTGCGTGGACGTCGCGTCGGTTATGGCGAGCAAACATAGCCTATGTCCTTTCTCGAAGTCTAATCTACCTATTTATTAAATTTTATCAAAATTTTCATACAGGTGACAGATAGAGTTACTTTCGCATTTATAATATTAGTATGGATAGGTTCGCGTTTGTCCTCTTTATCACCTGTACGTAAGTGACGATGTGGTGGACGGTGTAGCATACTTGCCCAGAAGTAACCTATTCACTCTTGGAGACATCCAAGTTGTAACTATCCGGCCTCGTCCGTTAAGCAGGAAGATTCGTGATTGCAATTCTGTCGAATTTACTTTAACCTTAGTTATCTTGTACGACCACCACGGGAAGAGATAGGATGACCCTGGTATTCTGCAACATCGGGAAAGATTCGGTAATTATAATACAATACGTAATTACGAGCTCAAATCGTCGCCATGTTAATGATACGACGACTTAAAGGCCGCGGATAAAACTAGTTTTAATTTGAATTTCAAACAAATTATTGTTAGACAAATGCTTTTCCTAGTTTTTAGGAAGTCGCTGATCTGTTGTTGACAGAAACGTTTAACTTGATTTCATAAATTCGTGAGAAAAATGTACTGATTTATTTTGAACTAACTCCGCTTACTTAGACTCTAACTCCGTTCTTCACAGGAAATTTCCCGGGATATAAGCATCGGTAGCTTAGTGGTTAAAAGGGTCGACCTTTTGATCGAGAGATCCCGGGTTCGAATAATAGCCGTCAGGGGTTAGTTAAAGCGAGTACTAATAATTTTGGTTACTAATATTCTTGAAAAATATACTGAATGTAGTCTGCCTATAGCTGCAGGGAACTGCAATACTGATTTACGTTCGCATTTAATTCTAATCTAGAAAATAAACACAGCGTTAGTAGAATAGAATAAAATAATATATGGGATTGACATATTGACACTAGACACTGGTCTAGTGTTTACGGCTTTCACCTAAATAGCCAAAACTAAGGGCCATCTCGAAAGAGATAGTCCTGGGTCTGCCGGGGTGCGAGAGATTTGCTTTTGGCAATCTCACCTCCGGCAACCAAGGACCCAAGACGGCGTGCGTTTTAGTCGGTTCGAGTCCGACATAATACGATAAAAAAAAGCCAGAACTAAACCAAAAACATATCATTTGCATACTTACCCCATGATCTTTCTCAGCTGTCATTAAACATGTCATACACGCCCAGGTTTCAGGTCATAAACACTCACCTTTCACCCCCAAAACACTCAACCACTGACCACCCCTTTTTAAATGACCGAGCAGTTATTTTATACTCCCCGCGGCGCAAGACTATTCAACTTGAAATATGGCCCATTAAAAGAAATACTTGAAAAGGTTGATCAATGTCCCTAGGGTGGTATACGTGGTGCTCTTTTGTCTCTGCCTACCATTGTGGCGAAAGGCGACAGTTTGTGAGTCGCGATAACCGACATCCAAGCGGGCGGAGCCGCAGGCAAAAGCTAGTGAGAAATGAAGTGTACCTAATGACTTAGAAGTCGGCCTGCAAACGTGCTTAATAAACTACAGAAAACGTGATCCATATCATAACACAAACCATTTAGCTTAGGTTGAGAGGTTGTTCACCAGGTCTCTTACGATAGGTATAAGTAAAGTCCTAAACTAGACTGAAAAGGTCACCTATAGGTTTAACGTACGGTCACCTAGGACCTACAACATACATATTAAGATTGCGAACTCCACTTCGAAGGCTTAGATAGACGCTATTCGTCGCACCGCTCTGAAAGGACTCGGTACTTTAAGACTACGAAAACACGTATGCTGTTAATGTATATATGTGAATGTAACTTGTTGCCGTATATAGAAGTTAATTCGTGTTGTGTAGTTATTAATTCAATAGTCTTCTATTCGTTTAAACAAAACCGTCACGCTCGTAATGTCGTCTAAGAGCCTGATGCCCTTCTTGAAGAACCCCATATATTGTAGTCGCTTGTGTAAACCATTGGAGATCTAGAGTACGAAAACACGTGCGTTGCTAATGCAATGTAATTGAGTCTAGCTCTATGATGACGTTATAGACGTGTAAATTCGTGCTATGTTGCTATAAGTCCAGTAATTTGTGACGAAGCGTAAGTTACGTGACAAGTGTGTATAAAAATTGTGCTGTTCATATCGTGCAGTTGGAGCTGCGATTAGCGCATGAAGTATCGGCTGTTCGTGTTACGAATAGGGCTCGGTCGAACCTCTGTTCGTCACAATTACGGGATTATTTTTTATACATACGTATAAAGAGACTAATAGTAACGTAGCCTACGAATTTTTTGATGTGAAACTTTTGAAGGTGAGTGTGGGACTGACTCGTATGCCCTGAACTGGTATGTTGTTATGTCCCTTCTCTTTCTACACCGCCTCTTTTTGTCCTCTGATGTATGTAAGTTTTTCAATGATGTTTGAACATAGGACCTACCTGGAGCATAGGTCAAGAAGCTCTTTTGTGCCGTCAAATCGGTGACATAGACATTCCTAATATCCCACGATGACAGACGTCTTTACCACATTGTACTCTTTCTCTCTTGTCTCTTCTGAACTAGCAATTTACGACTGGCAACTCCGTTTTTTCCAAGTATCCACAATTTCTTCTCATCTTTTCGTGAGAGAAGCTTCCCTTCTTCAGGACTTGTGTTTTCCCTCCTACATACGTACAAATGCCCTTGTCCGCGTAGAGCAAAATGATTACTCACTCTATTATAGAATGATTGTTCGAACAATGTGCGTTGCGATAAAGATAATGATCGCGTACACATTGCGTATTGCTGTATGTTAAACCTGAGTGACCATAAGCCAAAGGCCAATGTCGTGAATGCGACTTTGCATTATAAAGGAAAAAAAATCACAATTCGTCGCAAATTTAACAACTTTTATTGATACTAACTTAAAAAAGTGACTGGAATAGACTAAATGCGGAAGACGGAGGTTCTAGAACAATGGTGCACATTGGGAGAGGTGGGCTGCAATAAACTAATCGATTGGTTGATTGATATCGAAACTATAAAGAATACAGTCACCACATATCTGCTCTTGAATGTCGACTTTCGCTATGCCCGGTTGCACAAAATGCCAGGTTCATGGCAATAGGCTCGCCGTTCCTGACCTTCGATGACATCAATCGACGATCAGTCGATTGGTGTATAGAAAATATTGACCGATGGTGGGTAATCCACTTGAATGATCGATGGCTCCGATCGAAGAATTGATCAATTGGTGTGGTAACAACAGTCTAACTGAAACCAACTTGTATTCTTACAAACCACTCCGGTATTCGTAAGTATTCGCCTTTGGCAGTGAATAAGATTAGGGGTTCGAATCGAATACACTGAAGTTTTGACGGAGGTTTTGACGGAAAATTTATAATCCAATTAAGAATCTGGAAACTTGGCAAAAAATAAATGAAACGAATCTTTGACCGTCATTGAAGTTAACAATGAAGGAAGTGACAAGAGTGTGATTGTGTGAATGATTTACATAAAATGTACAAAAATAAAGTAATTAACTTGGTGTTGATGCCAACTTGTTTACAGCTTGTGTAGCCACTGTAGTGACGATAAAACGAGAATGTTTGGGCACCATCAAGACCTCCGTCAAGGTCTGAATCAACCTCCTTATAAAAGACGAGGAGTCGAGGACTTCTCAGGGTTAAGACGTCAGATAGCAATCGTCTCCACAAAAGCAGTATAAACACAGATTACCTAATAGTTGGTATAACTAAAACCAAAATAAATCTAAAAACGTAAAAGTACCTCAAACTCAAAGTCTACTAGTATGTTTTTTTTAAATGTCATAATTTAAAGGGACTGTCACAGTATCTGCGTCCACGTCGCGTCCCCTGGGCAACGACCGGTCCTGTCCACCGTAACGGAGTGGCAGGCCGGCGGCAGAAAGATACTGTACTAAATCGGCTCACCGGACTGTTCGTAAAGAATCTCCCGGTGCTATCGCTGCTCGACCACCATGGGACCTCAGCAAAGCCTCCCGGCTACTCACAAAATAGTTCTTTTCAGAGCTCAGCCAAATCTAGCCCTTCACGCGGCTCAACAAAACCACAAACGAAAAAAAAAAACATTAGTAACCGAAATTACTAATTAATATTTGAATGAATGTTATAGCATTGAGTATGCTAACTATACAAATCGAATACATTGGGAAAAATGAATCTTCTCGGGTTTGCATCGCCGGACGGATAAAAATAGAAGCGAAATTTGAATCACATTGGGTGTGTCTCGGTAGCCTAGTTGGTCAAGGCATTCCCCATGTAAGGGAAAGATCGCTGGTTATAGTCCCGCCCGAAAAGATTCATTTTTTCCCTATGTATTCGATGACTAATATTCCCTTTAAACCCTCCAACTAAGCTAAATTGCTTGAGCTAGGAGTGGATTCACGTCGGTAGTGTAATGGCCAGGATTTGAATCCGTAACCTCTCGATCGTAAGGCCGACTCCTTAACCACTAAGCTACCGACGCTTCTAAAATTCTATAATTCCCCGGTTGAGCCGGTCCTCATATTAAAGATCATCACTCTACCTTGACTTATATAACACTGTTCCAGTAGACTTCCTTCGTTAATGACGCTCATGTAAGTGTTGTAATTAAGGACCTCATCATCGTGTAATGATGTTGTCTAACATGACGTTAGCACGTCAACTTGGCCTTAATAGGGTAGAATAGAACATACTTAACACCAATGAAATTTTTGAGAACGTGATTCTTCTACATGTAAGTGTGAATCCCGGTTGAATCTGAAGGTTTCACTTCGGATTCCAGAGTTCAGTTTTTCCAGTTAATACTAAGGACACGTCAATTTGTCTTCACCTCGCCTGATGGTAAGCTAAAGCCAAAGTCTCTGAAAGAGGGCCACCATCGCAAACATGTACCATATTAACAGTGGTGGCACTCAGCTTGACGGCCTCATCAGATGCCTTTTAACGTCCCGCTTAAAGGACCCGCAATTCTCTTTTTTTAAACATATAGAAAGATGTGTGCGATTTATGCGATTGATGCATAGTATTGCTCGAACTGCGCATCATCATAGCACATCTTAATCGGTACGCTATATCGCATAGCACAGTGGCATAGGTCACATAGTTCCTAAATTGTTAGGCCCGTTTCAGAGGGACACGGTCACAAACACGGTGACACGAGATTTCTATATGTTAGATACATTCCCGCCTGACAAACCTGAGATTCCACTAAACACAAGTTTGACACCATTTTTTTACCCGAAACGGAAATCTTACCGCCACGCAATTTATTCATCCGCACCGAGATCTCGCTGTTCGTATACATACGTACATGTCGTACATAGTATATGTATATGTACAAACTCGGCGAGTCGAGTCGATTTGAGGATACACCTACCTGCTTAATAAGTACCTACCTACATAGGTACGTTTACGTATACAAAGTACTCATCTCATGCCACGACTTTTACGCGTATGTATACTAGAGAAACTGTGTAGAACAAAAATTGTGTCCTGGTTCCTGGGAATGAGTTGAACGAGGACGCAGGAACTAGATAAATGAGTTGAAGAATTTTGAGATGTATCTGTATAGACATAGCCTGCCTTTTTGTATAAATTACACCTGGATAGCTAGTTACTACTAGCAACATTGATCAAGTAATAGTGATGATTTCGCGATACTTTAGATACTGTTTTTTTATCAACGGTTATAGATTTCCCTTTAGTAGGAAGAAAATACATTGGGAACTGGGCAATAACTTGATCCCTTGGTAGTGAGAATCTGTAAAAAAATTAACAAGTGAACTAAAGCAAAAAAAATAATACTAGGGTACCATGGGATTATAGGCATAGGATCCAAGTGGCCGGCGGGCAATCAACCATAAAATCTCCACACACAACAATAATAAAGTAAAGTCAACGAGACGAGAGAAAAAAGGTAAACAAAGCGACCATTACTGAGTAACTAGCTATTATTTTCTCTGTCCTTATCGCACATGTCACACGTACGAGACAATGGTCGAGCGACAGCTGTCGTTGCATGTTTCGTAGTACAGGAAAGCTGTCAGCACAGCGGTTCTTAACTGTCAGATTCGCCATCTTATGAGCAATTTCATTCCTGTCTGGAACGCGCATGAAGTGATACCTACGTAATCATTTTCAAATAAAAAAGTTTGGAACCGCTGAAACATTGGTTACCTTTTTTTTTCTCGCTTCGTTGGCTTTACTTTAGAAAAGAGTGGTCTCTTGTAGAACAGTTTCAAATTTTGAACAGGAAATTCTAGTAGATATAGATATCCTCTGACCACTACGCTATGTTTTTGCAAGACGCGACCGAGTAGGTATTCTGGACTCTTATATCATTATTCAACGTCTTATACGCAATGCATATACTTATAAGAGCGAAGCTTTATAGGTACTGGCGAGGATGCGCGTCCGGTTCACTGCGACATAGGTAGATATATCTGTCTACGTATTCTCACACGAGAAAGACGGGATGTAAAGAAGCATCTATCGATATAGTTAGCATTGTAGTAACGTCATATACTATGGACTTCACGTAAAGCTTCTTGTAACATGTGGCATATTGACATGTTCTGTTTAAAAGAAATGCAATGGTTTAGGGCCGTTCTATTTCATGAAGTTACTGCGAATCAAATGTTGGGAACATGGTATCAGGGGCCGGCCCCGACTTGGTAATTATCAACGTCTCTTCTAAACCCCAAGTGTTGGGATTGTGGGACTTCCTTCCATTACTTTTATGCTCTTTTTCGTGCAACTTGCCTTCTGCAGATTGCGCAAACGACACTTCAAATTGGTTATGTACTCATGTCTATGTGACCATGGGACCCAACCTGGACCTTTCTGGTTAAACCAACCCATAGGACTAGGCTCTGGTACAAGCTTTTCTCTCGGAATTGAATTGACAGTAACTCTTATAAAACCGTATGAACCAAACGAAAAGGAGGAGGAGTAAGCTATCCTGACTCCGAATTAAAAGCCTCGGGATGAAACCGGGTGCAACGCTAAGATGACAATGATGGGTCATGTATTAATATGTGTTTATTTCTTACTTTAGTAGAAAAAAAAGTGCGCCATTATCGTCAATCAGTGCTGTTGACCCTGACTTAATAAATAAATGATTCATAATAGTATCGGCGGATGTACAGCCAGTTAATTTCTAAAGTCTTTATATCCTTCAGCGCTGCGGTCTTGCACGTGACGACCGTATGATCCTCGCTGCTACTGCTCACTTGACCCCATTTCGATCCACTGCTGCAGTGACACGCATAATTTACACTTATAGGAACTAACAGACAACCAACCTTATCATTTTACTATATTTATTGGCTGAAGAATAAGTGAAGCGTCAAGCACAGCGTTGCGCCCGAGCATGATATAGATTGGGCGCCAGTGACGTCACACAGTCCGCAAGGCCGCAGATGTGCTCCAAAAAACGTCTCCGTATCGTTGCCATGCCGATGATACGACAAAGTGATTACCCCATAGGGATTGCGTCCGATTATAACCACTCAGTGTCTTCTATATCAGACTTTTAGAGAATAGCTATGCCCGGGCCCCAAAGTGCTAATCAGACCCTGTGTGATTTCGAACACCATTGCTTGCGATTCTGACCTTTTGGAAGAGAGCAACCCCTCTAGTTAGAGATTATGTTACCTGTCGACTCGTGCATTAAGTGGTGGATAGTCCAGTTCAGCACCAACAATCAGGACGTTTTCTTCCTCGCAGTTACCGTTCCTGTTAGTTACCTGTCACGGTTTTGGTAGGCCAGATAGTAACTACCATTCCAAACAGATCCGAACCGATTTAAGTTCGCGGTGGATTTGTGGCCTCTGCTAGTCAGAGACACAGAGGGACGGAGTGTCTCAAAATGTGAACATTAGCAATAAACTGTAAAACATCGTTGGGTGACGTTCGAACCCGCTACCTCTTAATTGCAAGTGAGCCATTACGGTACCGTCGCCTAGTTAAAATAATTAATTATTTTTTTTAGCCTATAAAATGGTTTTTAATGATTCCTACAGTAATATAATATATTAGTTTGGGTTAGTTTTGTTTAATTGGTACACTTCCTGCAGACATGCTGAAAGACTTAATTAATAAGTGCGCAATGGCGCAACGGTTGAGGAGGTCAGCTCGTCACTGATTGACGCGAGTCCGTGCTGTACAACGCATAGACGCATACGCACCTCTATTCCTTGAATCTTTGTTGGTCTGTTCTTGTAGTATCAGCTTACTGGACCGGAATTTCTTGCCAGCTCACGTGTTTCCTTCTTCCAACCGTCCCAGGACCTTTAAACGGGGCGTGAAAAAGCATCTGATGAGGCCGTCAAGCTGAGTGCCACCATTGTTAACATGGTACGTGTTTGTAATGGTGATCCTGAGACTTTGCCTTCAGCTTACCATCAGGCGAGGTGAAATCAAATTGACGTGTCCTAAGAAAAACACGAATTCCTCCACGATCAAATTTCGTCGTTTAATTAACGGACTAGGCTTCTAATCGTTCACAGATTTAACCAGATTAGTTGCACGGCAATGATTTGGTAATATATGCCCGCACAACTATTCTTACAATCTCGGGTTCTTCAAGCAGAGTGAAAAAGTATCTGTCAGGGTAAGGACCACCATTTTGGGTTTTCCAGCATCTGGAAAGGTCTTTATTTGCACTTCTGCCCCCTAGCTTCTTAGGGAGTAGCTAATTGACAGTCTATTAAAAAAATATAATAATTTTATTTAATGGCGCATGCCTATGGGCAGATGTCTATGTCCAACAAAGTTGTGTGAGCTAACTGAGGTACAAACATTATTAATTCTCAAGCATTTTTTTCACTCATTGATATAAAGAACAATTACCAGTTATTATCAACAGCACAAAATAAATACCCAAGTCTAGAACTGTTAGATAAAAAAGTACTTTCTAAAATGAGCATAAATTACGTACAGTATCACTCGGCAACTAGAATTCACTTAGCTGCGAAGAAACCGTTGAATGTTGAATTGTTAACCTTATTTTTTTTTTAACTGGCACGATTTCAGTGCTCGAAAACGCGATCCTCGACCTTGGAGTCCCCAGTTTCGACATGTCGGTTGCTGTTGCCACCAGGGTCGACAACACGACAGTGGCGTGCCACTGGCACTCCTGGTGGCCTACTATCTTAAAACAATATTTTTATTTTGTACAATTTAGGTGGCAGATAAGCACACGGCCTGATGGAAAGTGCCTACCGTGGCCTAAGGGCTGCCGACTCGGGTAGGAATTCTTTAAGATTATTTCAATCTTACTATACTTTCATATCGTTAATCGGACTCGGACTCGGACTGTTGTCCGTCCCGATATTTGTGTACTGCCTTGTAAATCATTTACATCCATACTAATATTATAAATGCGAAAGTAACTCTGTCTGTCTGTCTGTCGCTTTCACGCCTAAACCACTGAACCGATTTTGATCAAATATGGTATAGAGGTAGATTAGACCTTGAGGAATGACATATACTATGTTTGGTCGCAATAACTGACAACCACGCGGGCGGAGCCGCGGACAAAAGCTAGTTTACAATAAATTATACAATTATCGTTCGCGTGGTTATATCGATTATTACGACTTTTGACCACATCTCCGGTTCTACTAAACGTAATCATGATCAAACGTAAGAAAATCTGTCCAAGACCTTTCTAACAAAAAAAAACAGCATCGTAGTTCTTGCGTCCATGGCGAACAAATATATTGTTGTGTCCAGTATCATTAACTTACATAACCAAAGTTTTTTTTTTAAACATGTCTAATGTGCAGACACAAACTTTTGTCTATCAATCCATCACTGTAAGATATATTATTTGACCCGATCTGGCCGTGACAGTAACACTAATATCATGACGGACGCTGTCGTTCCGAGTTACGAAACAAGATAATATTGATCATGGTAGTAGTAGCCCCCTAGTGTCGCAAGCGTTCATAAGGTACAGCGATTACTTACCATGAGTTGGAGGCCATGAGATATTGATAGTTGACCTTGGATATTAGTTTACGATAGTAATAGGGCTGTCGTTAACATCGATAGAACAGAATCTTTTGTGATATTCTAGTGTAGCCTGTGTAAATTGGGATCCCGGTCCCGCGACCCTATAGGAACCAATTTTCGTGATAGAACGTAGCATAGCAAAGTTATCGCATTTATTAGCTTTTGCCCACGGGTCCACCCGCTAGGACGTCGGTTATCACAACCAAACATAGCCTTTCCTTTCTCATGGTCTAATCTACCCCTATACCAAATTTCATCAAAATCGGTTCAGTGGTTTAGGCGTGAAAGCGTAACATACAGACATAGTTACTTTCGCATGTATAATATTAAGTAAAGATCACTGAGCCAAAGTTCTTTTGGCATAAAAAAGTAACATCAATTCCTACAAACTTTCATATTTATAATACTAGCTGTCCCGGCGAACTTTGTACCGCCAATTTTTTCCTACCCTCGTGGCGTCAGATCCCGTTCCCGCTGCACCATTTAGGGGGATGAAAAATAGATGTTGGCCGATTCTCAGACCTACTCAATATGCTCACAAAATTTCATCAAGATCGGTCAAGCCGTTTCGGAGGAGTATGGCAACGAAAACTGTGACACGAGAATTTTATATATTAGATTTGTAGGATTAGAGACTTCACAGTGCCATCAATACCTACCTAAACATGATTTGTGACATAGGTTCTAGGATACGGATAAATATAATTACTTTCTTTTTTAAGTACACATTACATAGAAACACGCAGGTCGATGTGAATATATACATATATTTATCTATGCGTACAAATATGCACATATTTTCATTGTGCGAGTATCAAACCCACGACCTTTGACGTAGCAATTGAGTGTTCATTAGCTACCCCATATCGAAGTCGAATGTAACCATCACTATGAGTATTCAGTAATAAGAAAAATATAACAATGATAATATCATTAATTTTAATGCGCTTAACGGATGAAAGAGCTATGCTTTTCTCAACACGAATAGGCCGGCTCGAAGGAGGGAACACTACCGTCGCACTCAATATCGATGTTAAATAGTACGGTTGATGTGACTGCCGGAGGCTTATCGTTCCTTCATTCCCCTTTTTCCTCCTCATTCCCCTCTGCCGGTTCCTATGCGCAAATGAAATCAGTGGGACTAGTATTCATACCCTCATAGGTCACAGGCTGTCACAGCATTGACTTCTGACAAGCGGTTTATAAAAAAAAAATGTGTCATTGGGCTAAAGGGAATGGATTTTGAATTTGGAACGAGACGCAGAGACTAGACAGAGATTTCAGATCGAAGCTTGGTCTGATTCTGATTACTCCTTATTCTTTTGATTTGGTTTACAACGTTTTTATAGAAGCGATCGTCCGATTTCCCAATTGGCCGAGGAGAGCCTGTCCTAGAGCCTTTTCAGAGGGACACCAGCTTGGAGGTGAGATTGGCATGGCCCCGAAAGGTCTTGGTAGGGCCTTGATCATCTTACCACTATTATAAATAGGTACAAAACTTTGGATGAATATACGAGTATGGTTCGTTACTTCATCACCCTAGAATGTATCAAGATGGTACATAGTTAGTCTGTAATTGTACATAGACCACCTGTAGACCACGGTAATAGGAGTACTATTTCACTAAAAAAAAAAATATCGGAACAGTGATCAGTACAGTCTATAATAATACCAAATTCTTCGTTATCCTTTTTTTAACCTGTGTAATTAGAAACGAAGGACCAGCATATAGGTATGTAGTAGGTATATATGCGTGTCCCTAACTAGACGTCTCGAATACAGCAAAAGGGACATTATCGTATGTAATATTAAAGTAGGAGGTGCCGCCCAAATACTTAATAAGCGACTACACCGTCGAGGGATAGCTAGCATCGATCGAGTACGCATACACCATAGCAACGTACCCAAGAGCCTCTCTCTGGTTATATAACTAGGTATACCTCGGGACATATATCTTGGACCTAAAAATTCGCTTCTTACGCGCAGTACACGTTTCTTTGGTGTGTTTTGAGGATATCACGGTGTAATACAGCAGCGAAGGAGCTCAAATTCACCAAGCATCGCGCTAGGGACTTTTTTTTTCGTGCGGAAATCTCCTCGGATACCTTCCCGCCAGAGCCGGAAGGGGAGGTTATGTCGGACTTGAACCGACTAAAACCGCACCGCCCACTGTGGGTCGTAGTGCTAGACCGGAGGGGAGGTTGTCTTCGACATATCCCTCTCACCCCGGCAGACCGACGGCCATCCCTTGCGGTCTGGCCCTCCTCGGGAGGGGGACAACGGTGTCCCCGACTCGATTTTTTTCGCGATTTAGTTCCAAGATATGTGCCCCGATGTATATGCGAGCAAAAACTCATTTACGGGACATCGTATGTCACCGATTCTGTTGCCTAATTAACTATTCAAAGAGAGCTCAAGAGAAAAACGTAGCTACGTGTGTACCTGACCTTTCTTTTGAACCCATCCATTATGTATGAATTGCAGAGGTCGTTTCTGCGTCTGCAAACGCATTCGTAACTTTGGGAGTTTATCTTAAGGTGTGACGTCATCCTGGAGTCCGATTCTGTATTATTAAGTTTTGTTCTAAAATGATTTTTATAATTTGATTCGAAAAGGTATATTTTTTTTTTATTAAATTTTCAAATTGTAATTGAAAACTCAATCAAACTATGGAAGATTCTGAAGGTTTAACAAGGTACACTGACCATAGTGAATACTAAAGTAATCGAATTGAAATCATGCGTTTTGAACAAGAAATTGCTAAGGGAAAAGATCACTTCGCTACAAACTTTTTGTTATTTAAAAACTTTTCAAAAAACTTTTTGAAGTAAGTTCGAGTTCGCTTTTGCATCTGGCGTTTTCGTGCCAATTTTCTGCCGTTTGGCGTTAATTTTCAAAGGTTTTTATTAACTTTTTCATTCCTATTATGGTGAGTTATGCTATCGTTGAAAACTTATAAATTTCAAGATTGACTTGCCACTTATTGCAATAGGAATGGTGAGATATCCACTTAAAACTGAGCTTTCCAGATGGTACTTACCTACATAGTTACCATTGTGAGTGAAGATTATTTGTATTTATGTATGTGTGCGTGAGCGAGCTTTCTTAAACAAAGATGGCGCCGCAATAGCGCACCTACACCTATCCTAGATAACCTCACACTTAGAGTTTTTCGGTTAGAAAATGAACCTACATCTACTTACTTAAAAAGTCAATCAATCAATCAATTAGCCTATCGGAGTCCACTACTGGACATAGGCCTTTCCCAATGTGGGGAGGGTTACTGCCACTAAATTAGTTATCTAATATTTAAAATGAATGTTCATAATAGTTCGTCGTTCCTTGGCAAGATTTTTATTTAAGGCAACTAACCAGTCTCGTCATGCTGACACTGGTTTACAAAATAGTGCCAATAATATATAAAAGCAAAATAAATGAATAATGGAAGTAAGTAATAAAAAAACCTTGTGAATTACGAGTATTTTATTTTTATGTAGGTAATGTTTAATAACGCATGAACTTAGAGCAAAAAAAGTCCATTACAATAATCAGCTATGCGAACTGTTATTAAACTAAAGAGTACTGTATTATTTTGGATATGAATATAGGTTAAATTAATTACTACAGTTAATTTTATTTTTATAACTTTTTATTATTTTAAGTTTTTTCTTTTTTCGAGTGTAAGCAATTGCCTTACCAATGTTTCCTTAATAGATGTTACGTTTTATTGTTTTTTTTTTGTTCCATACTCAAAATATTTTGATGCCTATTTTCCTTTTTTCATTAAGCGTTCCAATTTTAAACGCTAATTTATGACTTGACTATCCGCATGTCAAACCAATTTTTTTTCCAAATTATAATTTCGTGGCAGTTTTTTTTCCTTTCATAATATTATAACGTAGTGCAATACAAACGCCTTTTTTTAATATTTCGATGTCTGATTAGATCTTCAATTAATTTATGCCGTGAAAATTCTGAAGAGTTTGCTTCGTTGCACAAGCCATTAATTAGTGTTGCTACTTAGTGTTTGGAGAGTCAAAATTAGACAAACTCGAACAGATAGAACTTTATCAAATAATTTAATAATAACTACTATAATATTGTACAACGCAGTCTTGACACACGCTTAAGATGTCCGCTTCCCGAAGTTTAAGAATTTGCACTTGCACTACAACTATAGCTTGGATGTTGGCTATCGCATCGCATACAATTGTCCCAAACCAGCAGATAGATACAGAGACAATATGTATACAAAATTTCACAGGATCTATCTTAAAAATACCATCATCAGTTTCTTGCGATTGTGATGTTGTCTTGTATTATTCTGCCTCCTCACTATTCTAAGACCCCTCTCCCTTCTGTTCAGTTGGTTTTAGCTGCAACTCAGATGCAATTATTTTCCTAACCAGCTCAGGTTTCAAAGCTACAACTCTGCTCCAATCTTCCAATGCTTATATCCACTGCACTGCGCATCTATGTTGTCTGTAACTGTGTATGTGTGTGTGTAGTACACACAGATACACAGTATAATAGTAGGTATAACAAGTACGTAGCGTGTCTCCGTCGTCTGTGGTAGAGAGGGTAGGACGGTCGGGTTTTTACGGGCGGTCGGCCGCCTCCCCAGTGTCAGTCGGTATCTCCCTGTCAGTTGTAGGACGCCCAAACCTTTATCATGCCATCGACCGACACATTTAATGACATCACAGTATTCTTGTACTAGAGGCAGCATAGAAAAACTGTATGTATTATCTAGAATAACTAAATACAGAGCTCTTTTATGTAAAAGGAAACCAAGGTTGCTCCATTCCTGCGATTCATAGGAACCTATTCCCGTCATTATTGTTCCAGGCCCGTGTTGTTTCAGATTATATTCTATATCTGTGCGAAATTTCATCCTGATCTATTGCGCCGTTCTGGTGTGATGCATTAACAGACCCAGTAGTCTCGCTATCGTCTGTTATTGGAAAAATAATGATCCATCGCACTACAAAGTAAGCGGGGCGTGAAAAGTCATCTGATGAGGCCGTCAAGCTGAGTGCCACCACTGTTAACATGGTACATGTTTACGATGGTGACCCTCTTTCCGAAACTTTGCCTTTAGCTTAACATCAGGCGAGGTGAACACTAGTAGTGCCGTGAACAATGGACAGGAAAAAGCGAATTAGCTAGGCGGGACTCAAACCTGGGATCTATCCCTTACAGGAGGAACGCTCTAAAGAATTACCGACGGTACTACTGCGGCCTGGTAGTACGTACAGTGGGGCTCGAACGAGTAATGTCATCTTTTGTTGTTACCAGTACTTGTATTTGCTGTCAAATGTGACAGGTCTAAGGATAGGTTGAAAAAGTAGGTACAGAAAAAAAACTAAAACTAGTCTTGTGTACATATTGTACGTCTACTTATAAAGGTCAGTTTTTGTATCAACTAAGTTTTAGGAAGCTAGCCGACTTTGCTGTCTATTTTTTAAAGACAAATACTAACTTGGTCCTACGAACTTTGTGTACTTAGTACCTTCTTATTGTTCCTTCATTCACGTCGTCTGTTTCGAGGAGTATTCGCTTCGACTGCTATGTTGCGGGTCGCGGGTTCCGTTCCCACTTAATGCAAATATTTGTCTGTTTCTAGAACCCATATTAAAAGGTAGTTAATGTGCATTATGTCGTAACAATGATTGGTGAAATATTGGTTCACCTCTGTCTAACTCTCCGGGGATAAAGGCGTGATTATATGTATAGTATTATCGTGTTACCAGTACTTAGAAGCAAGTTGTTAGCATCTATTCCCTTGCTGCCAAGTGCCTACTCCCCAAGGAGTCTTGGGGACCTGACTCATTAGCGATACACAACATAATGTGTACGGCTTTTTGCAAATTCTATGCCCGGGTTGGGACCTGCAAATGTGTTGAACTTTTAATTATTCTCATATTTGTACACTTTTTTTTTAAAAAGAACGTCACTGAGGGTTTAGACTAGGTTCAGTTGTATTCATATTCAACGTCCCTGGTGTTACACGTCCATAGGACAGGGTAACTTCTTCCCATCAGGTGGATTGTATGCTCATCTGCCACTAAAATGTTAGTATTACTCTAGAAATAAGTAAACTGGGAGTATCGTACCACCATTTTTGTTCCGCCCGCGTGATGTCCAATCCCATTACCTGCTACACTCTTCTATATTAACCATGTATTATACATATAAACCTTCCTCTTGAATTACTCTATCTAGTTCGAAAAACATTAGAAATAAGTGTTAAAAATAGAAATGAATGATTTTTCAACCATTTTTAATTAATCATTGAATTTTGATGACTCCGCCCAAATATTTCAATGAATTTTTTATAGCATTTATTAGGCTAACTTTTTAAGTTCGAAAAACATCGGAAAAAATGAAGCGCTCAAGTGAGACTCCAACTCACGACCTTTCCCTTACAGGGGGAATGCTCTTCCAACTGAGCTATTGAGCCACACCTGAACCATTTCAAACTTTCCTTCTCTTTATATCCGTCTTTACGGTGGAGCCATCTACCAACATTCTTATTCTTACGAACTGTACTGTACTGTACTTACTGTACTGGATATAAAGAGAAGGAAAATTTGAACTGGTTCAGGTGTGGCTCAATAGCTCAGTTAGAAGAGCAGTCCCCTGTAAGGGAAAGGTCGTGAGTTCGAGTCTCACTTGAGTATTTCATTTTTTCCAATGTTTTTCGAACTTAAAAGTTAGCATAATAAATGCTATAAAAAAATCATTCAAATTACTCTATCTATTAACAAAACCGTACCAAAATCCGTAGTTTTGAAGATTTAAGCATACATAGGGACGGACAGACGTAGAAAGCGACTTTGTTTTATACTATGTTGTAGTGATGTACACATACATTTATTACGGTGCTTATAAACTAAACCACTTTCAATATTTTTTGTATGTATGTCTGTCTATCTGTTTGATTTGACTAATCTAGCTAATCTCTCAAATCGATTTTGACAGCACTTTCACTAGCAGGTAGCTGATGTTATGAGGTTAAGTTAGGCTGTCTTTCTACCAAAGATGTGTTGTGTAGCTATGCTACGAGGAACTATGTGACCTATGCCACTGTGGTATTCTATGTAGCGTACCGATTAAGATGTGCTATTATGATGCGCAGTTCGAGCAATACTATGCATCAATCGCATAAATCGCACGCATCTTTCTACATAAAAAAGCAGAAAAAAATTCCGGGTCCTTTAAGCGGGGCGTGAAAGGGCATCTGATGAGGCCGTCAATCTAAGTGCCACCACTGTTAACATGTTACATGTTTACGATGGTGACCCTCTTTCCGAGACTTTGCCTTTAGCTTACATTCAGGTGAGGTGAAGTCAAATTGACGTGTCCTCACAAAAAAAAAAGCAAGAACACATCTCCGGTTCCGCTGCTCATATACCTATAATAGTATAGATAGCTGCTGTTGTATGATTTGAGATTGACATGGTCATTCACATTAATAGTAAAACACTCGCCGGGATATTTACCATGTTTCTTATAGTTATCGAGGATCCGATATTTCGGCGCTGTTTTACGGATCCGTGATCATGGCGCTTGAAACAACGCTGATATATCGGATCCTCGAAAACTATAAGAAACATGGTAAATATCCCGGCGAGTGTTTTACTATCTACTACTATACTATAGCTGCTGTTTCCTGCGACTTCATCCGCGTGGAGTTCAGATCCCGTTTCCTCTGCACCTTCTGTTCAGCGGACCCTTCCGGCTTCGCTCTTGACATACTTTCAAGCTCCGTTGCACCCCTTTAACCTATATATGGCAGTAATTCAATAGATTTCAAATAAGGTATCGGAATCTACCGCATTTCTTGATTTATGATCACTGCTCCGCTCCCTCAGTTAGTAGCGTCATGAAGGATAGCCTAAGTCACTTACAAATAATGTTACTTTCTATTGGCTTAAGATTTTTTCAAATCTGCTCAGTAGTTTCGAAGCTTATTTAATACAAACATACAATCAAATCTTTCCTCTTTATAGTATTCCTAAAGTATAAGAGAGCACAATACACGTCTGCCCAACCCCTCGGAAATGTAATAAAATACTTTAACAAGTGCTACCACCATGCTTTTCCCGCAACGGGAAAGCCGGTAACTACCACCCTCTAACTTAATCGACTTTAAGTAGCAGTATGTTTGTGAGTGCCGGAAGCCTACCTCTCTCACTTCCGTACCTCTCTCTCCCACCTGATGATCTCTCAGGGGAATCAGGAATATACCCACGGTACCGACGGTGAAGGAAATGAGTATACACTTTCACATATAAAGGTACTAGCTTTTGCCCGCTGCTCCACCCGCGTGGATGTCGGTTATCGCGAGCAAACATAGCCTATGTCCTTTCTCATGGTCTAATCCACCCCTATACCAAATTTCATCAAAATCGGTTCAGTGTTTTAGGCGTGAAAGCGTAACATACAGACAGACAGAGTTACTTTCGCAATTATAATATTAGTATGGAAGTATGGATCTACCATAGAGCATATAGGTCTGTTAAAACCCACGTTTCGTGAAATATGATTGTTGCGGATAGCAACACCTTTTTATTTAATTTTAATACGAACTTTACTTTTTGTGCTAGCAACACAAACGATCCTCTTGCCTATATGCCTCGAATTGTACGGACGTGTCTTCCGAAAATCTTATTTTTGTACCCTTCTTAAATATTATACAACTGTAAACCAGCTCCTGCCTTTGGATTTATACGCCCAGAACATATAAGCTATCGAAGCAACAATGATTTTCGGTCCCACGTAATAGGGGTGAGCCTATCGTCGTCAAGCGGGAAATCGTCGGTATCGCTTAGTGGTTAAGGAGTAGGCTTTACGATCGAGAGGTTCCGGTTTCCAATCGGCATGAACCGATCCCCTAACATAAGCAATTGGGCTTACTTTTTCGGTTTGGTACTGTGTTCAAAAAAGAAAATGAGATGAGCTATGAATGCTATGAGAGGGCCTCTCACAAAAGTACCCACTGGACCTCACTTTTAGATCCCACTGGACCTCCTTCAAAATAAGCTGTAAAATACATTTTTATGAGATTTAGATTATGAGAAATGTGAAAAATATAAAAATGTAATATGTCTATACCGGCTAGGGTATGAGCAGAGATATTACATAAAAATATTTGATTACAATTTAAATTACAATTTATAATCGAAATTAAGAAAGTTCGTTACATGAATTTATATGAGGTATTGAAATAATGAATCTCAGGGATGGGATTCGTAAAATTATTCTGCCGAGGCGTTGCTTGGATCCGAAGTGCAAAGATGGTAGTATGCACTTAGCTCATTGACACCGGAGCTGGTGATGGCGCCGGCGTCTCAGGGTCTGCGCTGGTGTGCCTCATTGACGAATGATGGCGTGAAGCCCGGTGCGAAGACCCCGGTAACGACATGCAGCAGTTGGCCGCCGGGGTCAAAGCGACCTTCTTCGACGAAGTTTGTCGAAGAAGGGGCCGATTCAAAGTCAGATCTTGACAGTTGATAGTGCTGACCAATCTCGCTCGCGCAATCATAGACAATTAGTGATAAATATAGAAACTTACTAAATTATCGTTTTATTAGAAGGTTTTATGCAAAATAGATTTAGAAAAAATCCACAACGTTACAGGGCGTAGTCGTTCTTTTTAGAAATCCATCTTTACGAATTGCTCCAAGTACGAATCGAAGCAACACTTGACGCCTTGCCCGCTTACCTCGTAATTCACCATGCTAAATCGGTATAAATCGTTGATATAAAAACGGTAATACCTCATTGACGCAGTGTTAGTGAGTGCGACCGTTCTATCGAGTTTTTGTTAGAAAATTTGTAGGACGCGCAGCCTGCACAGAGAGCCCGGGAGAGGTCAATACGCCCGCACCGTACTACGTGGGACAAACAGTTGGCTGACTGTGGGTGTTAATTCTTATCTGTCTACTCCTCGAGGGATATACATGGCCGGGGGTAGAGATTGTGGGGGTTGAACGTGGACTAAACCTTATTTCTAACCCGCGGCGGTCGGTTATCGCGACCAAACATAGCCTATGTCCTTTCTTAAGGTCTAATCTTCCCCTGTACTAAATTTCAACAAAATTTGTTCAGTGGTATAGGCGTGAAAGCGTAACAGACGAGTTAGTGAGTGAGCATATTATAATACTAGCTTTTGCCCGTGGCTCCGCCCGCGTAGATGTCGGTTATCGCGACCAAACATAGCTTATGTCCTTTCTCAAAGTCTAATCTACCCTTATACCAAATTTCATGAAAATCGGTTCAGTGGTTTAGGCGTGAAAGCGTAACATACAGACAGACAGACAGAGTTACTTTCGCATTTATAATATTAGCATGGACTAGCTGATCCGGCGAACTTCGTACCGCCAATATTTTCCTACCCTCGTGGCGTCAGATCCCGTTCCCGCTGCACCTGAACATTTAGGGGGATGAAAAATAGGTGTTGTCCGTTTCTCAGACAATATGCACACAAAATTTCATGAGAATCAGTCAAGCCGTTTCCGAAGAGTTTAACTATAAACACCGCGACACGAGAATTTTATATATTAGATTAGTATGGATATGGATATTACGTTAGTTAAGGGAGCTAGAAGTAATTCTATCATCATCTGAGCATGAATGACCGCTTGCATCCAAAACTTGCACATAGGAGACCAGCTCTTCCATTGTTTGGTTAAGCTATTGCTGTTCGACTGCTTCACCAGAACCAAAGTGCCAGAGCCTCGTTCATCATAAGCAGGTGTAGGTACTCAGCTTGCAGAGTAGGTTGGCTTGAGTCCCAATAATCTTGGTGGGATCCCTTGCACCTTAACCTGTGCGCTTTTCTTGCCTTGTGAAATGGCTGAAGCATATTAAAACTATTTTTTGTGGAAAGTCTTAATTTGTTCAGTAAGTATATGCGTTGATAGAGCTTGACCTTAATGTGAGTTTCTACAACTTGGGGTCATCATTAATTAGTCCTTCAAGTAAAGTTGTACAGTCACTGATAAAACTAACTTAACACATTGCAGTTACCGATCACCTGAGCCTCAAGGACCTCAGCTCGGAAGCCTCAATAAACTAAAGATGAAAAGTATAACACTTGTCCTCTGAAAATTACACAAATCAGTCAATCAAGAAGCTTATTGCTGTCCACTGTTGTAAATAAGCCTCTCCTACTTTTGTTAGCGTTCAGCAACTTTTGAGCACGCTGTTCCTTTCTAATTATTACTTTTTCGCGTGTCGGTACAGTTTTATTAATCTAGTGTTAAAAACGTAAGGGTTAAACCAAGGTGGGTAAGCAACTAAACATAGGTTGAGAACCAGGGACACTAATTAATAGTATAATTAAATTTTGTCGCCATGATATGACCGCGAACCCAAGCCAACCTGACCATCACGCTCGTTTGTTGAATGATAGACGAGGCTTTCTTCTCGGGACCCCTGTCGCCCCTCTGTCAGACAGCAGTCTCTCTTGTGAATCCAAAAATAAAACAATCATAGGTAGGAGTAATAGGAGATTGAACCACAGACTCAAAAAGTTTAAGTCTGAGATCTGACCCGGAGATTGAGAATTGGCCGTATAAAGCCACCATTGTTACTCTCGGTCCTGAAACTATAGGCAGGGGCAGTAGGAGAATGAACCACGGACTCAAAAAGTGTAAGCCCAAGACCTGACCCGGAGCTGGACACTGAATTTTCCCACGAAATTTACCGCGAGTGACGAGAATTGGTCGTCTGAAGCCACCATTGTGACCCTCTGTCTTGAGACCTTCAGCTTTCCCTTGAGCGAGATGAAGTCATGTCGTATAAAAAATCTTGGATGCTACTGGTATTGGCGCTTAGATGATGATCGATGCCTTTCGTCTTTCAAGAAAACTGGCACTATCATGATGATTCATTAAATTGACAAAGATTATAGACAATATTTTTACATCATATGCAGAAATGGATGACACTTCATTTCCACACAATGAAGGCTAGCCACATATTTACATACTAGCTGTACCCGCGACTTCGTCCGCGTGGAATGTACTTAATAAAAAAAATATTTTTTTTTTGGCATTTTTTTTAGCCTAAGTTACTCCTTATTACATAAGCTATCGCCAGTGAAAGTCCCGTCCAAATCGGTCCAGCCGTTCCAGAGATTAGCCAAAACAAACAGACAGACAGACAGACAGACAGACAGACAAAAAAATTAAAAATATATATTTTGGTATGTGTACCGTATATACATTCATATGCATGTAGTAGAAAGCGGTTATTTTAATATTACAAACAGACACTCCAATTTTATTTATTTGTATAGATATACATACATATATATATTGTTTACTATCTGTACGAGGAAGTATCGTCCGTCGATTACAACTCATTGTTAATAACAGAGCACGTCCTACGTAATTCTGTGTTTGCCGCCATTTTTGTTAAAACTTACGATTTAATAACTGGTTTCAGGATTGACTAATTATTTGTTGACTGTAATGATACGAAATGTATGAATAACAAGGCTTCATCGAGATCTTCCTTGCCCAAGATTCTATAAGTCGATATCGCAAGCGTCGGTAACTTAGTGGTTAAGGAGTTGGCCTTACGATCGAGAGGTCCCGGGTTCGATCCTGGCCATTACACTACCGACGTGAACCCACTCCACAAGCAATTTAGCTTAGTTGGAGGGGTTAGAGGAATATTAGTAACTTCGGTTCTAATATTCTTTAAAAAAAAGGTTTTTTTTACGTCCGGAAATCCCCTTGGATACCTCCTCTAGTAGAACCGGAGGGCAAGGTTATTTCGGGACTCGAACCGACAAAACCGCACGCAGTCTGTGGGTCGTCTTGCTAGGCCGAAGGTGAGGTTGTCTTCGACATATCCCTAGCACATCGGCTGACCCAGGGCTTATAAGAATCGATTGTAGCTCTTTTTATAAATAGAACCTTTTTCTCTTCAAAGGTTTGCAATTACAAGTAATAACTGATAAAACTTGTAGATTTTATCTCGCCGAGATGAGTGAGGCTGTTTCCACGTGTCGCACGTAAACCCTCTGGTAAAACGCGTGTAAATCACTCGCTCCCGTATTAGTGTATATCACTCAGTAGACACGCGAAGGGGATACCACTTACTGCAACATGACATGCGTAAGAACCCTGTGTTGCCAGCACTGGTTTGTACATATTGCCAGAGTTCTTTTTTAAATATTAGAGCAAAATATGCGTGGACATAATGTCGCGGTGACCGCTTTCTATCAACACGGGGGCTGCATGTTGGTATCAGTTTAGTTTATTGATATAAAAAGATTATGCATAAAAGATTAATATTTTATAACAGGCAAGTTGAGAATGTAGAGATTTAATCATATAAGTAATAATTACGATTACAAAGGTGGTTATAAGCTAACCTAATAAGCGGTTAGCAAAACCAGTTAACCTTATTCAATCACGGTAAATTTTTGTTATTATTTTTACGTTAGAATCCAATAGAGAAATTTGCCCAGCTATCCCCAAAAAAAGAACAATGTTATTCTTATTTCAAACCTACAACACATAACCCTCCTTTTATTTACGCCACAGTCGAGTAAGAAACTATTTCTGCTTCCAAGCGGGTCAATAAGAGTTTGGCAACACGGACCAAGTAAACCTGGTTTCCAACCTATATTCCACGGAAACCATTTTATCTTGAGCTGCTAGCAACCGGCGCGCAAGATAAGCGCTCCTACGTCGAGTCTCGGCGACGATGGGGCATATATATACACATATACATATATGAGTAACACTACAACGATCTATAAAGATATGTACCATAGATGTGTAGGTATATACGGCTTACTCAGTTATCACGACGCTTGTGTTGCGGCGTAGTATCATGAAGTCGATATCTCAGGCCTGTTATCTTGCAGAAGTGGGTCAATGTACTTGGTCTTCTCCGGTACTGCGCGTGAATGCATGCACATTCACGTTTGAAATCTATAGCCAAATCCCACTGGCATTCGGTCTTGTTACTCTGAGTGCAAGCGAGAGGTCCCAAAAGACTGGAGAATTAGACAGGGATGGATGAAGTACGGGAGGAAGGGGCGTTCTTTGCACGTACCCGAGGGTGACTGACTGAGCGTTTCAACGACTTTGTGTACGTATAGCCGGCCCTGACTGACTGACACAAGTATTCGCAAACGAATTATACAATAATATAATATACTTACTCAGTTTAGCAAAAAACTATTTTGTAATAGGTAGTAATGTATGCAATTTAAACTCTTTTTTTCTGACACATTTTGTAAACGCGTAAATAATGTTAAATCACTATGCGTATCGCATTCTGAATTTAAAAAATGTGTTTTTTATTGCTTGTATATTTTTTTTCATAGAGGCTCTGTTTTTGATATCTTTGCTTGTAATTTGACATAACGTTAATTATACGTTTGGGAGCTAGTTACAAGAAATCTTATGAGCTGTTTTTTTTTTGGTAAAGTGGTTTTTGAGACTTCATACAAAGATTTTAGGTAGGTAATGTAGGTATATATGTGTGTACAACTTTCAACTTGGGTACTATTAGTTTTCTCACTAACCTCGCCCACTAAGCTAAATTACTTGTATTAGAAGTGAGTTCACGTCGGCAGAGCACTAGGGGGTGATCGAACCGGTAACCTTTTCAATGGCAAGTCTTAAGCTCCACGAGCTAAAGAGATTTGTAGCTTCGTAGAAAAAAATCTCGAGTATAATATATCACATTTTTGAAGTAGGTATACTAACCCTTGTATATCTTCAAAGTGATAGCTAGAGATATCATAAACCTATATACCGCTAGCTGTTTTGCCAGACGCTAATAGGTTTATGACACAATATCACTGGTTATCACTTTGAAGATATTATACTAGGGTAAGTACTTAGTACATATATTTATAATAAATAATTTATACATTTCTAGATACTACTATTGAAAAATATCACTTTTAACAACCCGGAGTCGAACACGTGACTTTATGCAGCTACTAGCTTTTGCCCGCGGCTCCGCCCGCGTGGATGTCGGTTATCGCGACCAAACATAGCCTATGTCCTTTCTCAAGGTCTAATCTACCCTTATACCAAATTTCATCAAAATCGGTTCAGTGGTTTAGGCGTGAAAGCGTAACATACAGACAGACAGACAAAGTTACTTACGCATTTATAATATTAGTATGGATTTGAGTTGGTGTGGTGGTTGATGCTTAGCTTTCTAATGGAGTAATGTTGTCCTATCAAAAATATTCGCTACACTATACATTATCACTGCATAGTATTAAGCAAAGTCGCTTTCCGTGTCTGTCCGTCCGTATGTATGCTTATATCTTCAAAACTACGCTACAGATTTTGATGCGGTTTCTTTTAATAGATAGAGTAACTCAAGAAGAAGGTTTATAAGTATAATACATGCTTAATATAGTAGAGGGTGCAGCGGGAACAGGATCGGACGCCACGCGGGTGGAAAAAAATTGGCGGCACGAAGTTCACCGCGTCATCAGCTAGTCCTTACTAATATTATAAATGGGAAAGTAACTCTGTCTGTCTGTCTGTCTGTATGTTACGCTTTCACGCCTCAAACACTGAACCGATTTTGATGAAATTTGGTATAGGGGTAGATTAGACCTTGAGAAAGGACTTAGGCTATGTTTGGTCGCGATAACCGACATCCACGCGGGCGGAGCCGCGGGAATAAGCTAGTATTTTAATAAAGAGTGAAGTTTCGTAAAACGTATTTGAACCTTACTCAAATTTTAATGTTACTATTTACGTAGAATGAACAGAAGTGTCTTGAATGAAACATAAAAAAAGCCGTAAAATTTGTTTTAATTCCAATATGTAATATTCGCGTAAACTTTCAACAATATCACAAAAAAAATACAGTTAAAAAAAATTGCTAGACAGTTCATTTGTCATACAATTTTGTACGATTCAGCCAATTAGTTCTGGCGCGGGACATCTATTTTTGTTGTGAAATATTTGACAGAGTGTAAGAAAGTCATTGGAAAATACTTGTGTACTAGTATTAATTTTAATAAAATATTAAACCAATTAGTATGCTAACTATTCCTATTTGAATGAAATTTTTATAGCATTTATTATGATAACTTTTAAATTCGAAATACATCGGGAAAAAGAAGCGCTCAAGTGGGACTTGAATCCACGACCTTTCCCTTACAGGGGGAATGCTCTTCCAACTAAGCTATTGAACCACACCTGAATAACTTCAAATTTCCCTTCTCTTTATATACGTCTTTAAGGACGGTGGAGCCATCTACCAAGCAAGCAATCGATTTGGGCCACCCCATACGGTGTCATACAAGGCGACTAAGACATAGGGCTCGAAATACATCGGGAAAAAGAAGCGCTCAAGTGGGACTTGAACCCACGACCTTTCCCTTACAGGGGGAATGCTCTTCCAACTGAGCTATTGAGCCACACATGAATCACTTTAAATTTCCTTACCCTCTATATACGTCTTTAAGGACGGTGGAGCCATCTACCAAGCAAATGTCGTGGGTTCAAGTCCCATTTGAGCGTTTTTTTTTTTCCGATATATTTCGAACTATTCTTATTCTCGATATTTCGTAATAATATCGGTAGATGGCTACTGTCGTTTTAAGATCGGTTGTTAGGAAATTTCGAAGGTCGAAGAAGTGTCTTTATGAACGAAATTAGGAGGTTCGCAAAGGGTCGGCAGCTCGCGTGTGAGCTCCCTTAGTGTTGACACGTCCATAGGTCACGGTAACTGCTTTCCATTTGTTGGTGGACCGTGTGCTTATCTGCCACCTAAAGTACTCACAACAGTTTTACTCAATCGAGCTAAACTGCCGAGCAAAACATTCGGCAAGGGCTTTCGTTCACACATGCAGCATTACTCTATTGAGTGACCGATTCACCCAACCACAGACCCATCATTCACGATCGCTTCGAGTACATGCGACGGAAATTACTTTTGTTTAATTCCATCGAGCCGGCTTCGATGCGAGTTTTACGGTCCACACGTTGGTTTTTACTCGTTTTGGAGTAAAACTATCGAGTAAAACCGTATGTGAGTACCGACCTTAAGTGAACTTGCAATAAAAAAAAAAAAAAAAAAACACCTGTAAAGCTAAGAAATACCAATAAATCGCATCTAAACTTTGCGCACGTTAAACACATATCGCATACCACCGGATTTCCGGTATTCAAGTAATAATGATTACCGTAAGAAAAACGCTTCTTGACGTTTATACATAACTAGTGTTTGATTTATGATGCGCCTGAGCACTTTTTGTGCACTACATGTTGACATTGGAAGCACAGCACACTAAGGCTTCTATACCTTGTAAATGGATGGTACTAAAAGTATTGTGTTCGCATGTTTGGGGGTATGAAACTACGAATCCACTGGTCCCCTGAAAATTTGTACCCTCCGTCCACATGGCTCCTCAGAAGCAATTATTTTTCAAACTTTCTGTTGCTGTATACTGTATTTTATTGCAATAGCATTGCATTTAATCTTACATAAATTGCTGTCGCGGTTTCAGGAATGATAGCATACATATCAACACATATTACAGCCCGGCATTTGCTTGTATACACAGAAGTATATACTCACGTTCAATACACCTCTGCCTACCCCTTCGGGGATAAACAGTCGTGAGTGTACGTGTACAGTTCTGTGTTAGAAGCATTCACCGAGACGCGCCCCCTCGCCGCAACAGAATCCACCCCTCGGTTCACACAGCCGTGAGTTCAGACCCGAAGCACTTACAATCAAACGACACATTCTCGTGTCAGTTAATGCGATAAATATCGTTGGATAACATTATCAAATGAATTGCAATTTTTGGTATAAATATTGATAGAATATTGAGCTACATGAATACGTCTTGAGCATTCTAAAGTCTCCTATTACAACCATCTTAGGGAGATGGCAATGGACCAGAAGTGATGGTGTGTATAGCTCAGTTGGTCATTGCCTCTGTAAGGGACTGGTCGTGTCAAAATCGCGGACCCAGGACTTCGAGGTGAAGACCTCGGATCCAATGATATATGGTCATTGGCCCCAATTTAGTATTAGTTCAAATGAAGCGGTGCGTTTGAAACGATTCTCTTTTCTCTCTGAATCTCTTTTTGATTGATTCTGAATTCTGTAGATGGCTAAAGTAGAGCCAACGAGACGAGAGAAAAAAGGTAAACAAAGCTACCATTACTGAGTTACGTTGCGGTAACTAACGATTATTTTCTCTGTCCTTGTCGCACATATCACACGTACGCGACAATGGCCAAGCGACAGCTATCGTTGCGTGTTTCGTAGTACAGGAAAGCTGTCAGCACGCGGTTCTAAACTGTCAGATACGCCATCTTATGAGCAATTTCATTCCTGTCTGGAACGCGCTTAAAGTGATACGTAATCATTTTCAAATAAAAGCGTTTGGAACCGCTGAAACATTGTTTGCCTTTTTTCTCTCGCTTCGTTGGCTTTACTTAAGATACATACACTCACGCCCATTTCTCTCCAAAGTAGACAGATACAACAGCCCGCCATCAGCTTCACGAGCTTCCTATACAGTCACTAGGCATCTTCTAACCTGTATTTTTCAATACCTTATTAAATTGGTCAGTGTAATGTAATGTATTAGCTGGCCTACTCATTCACTTGTACAGTCAACGCCATAACTTGATGAACACTAAAATATTTTACAAATCTTTTTATAATGGAATGCATCTGTCTATAGCAAATGTAGTGTTATGATTCCCAGAAGACAAACTTAATTTACATATTCAATGTTTTTTTTTTTTCGCAATTTTATGTAAGGTTTAGGGGCCACAGTGTTCAATAAATTAGAATTTGTTAAGCTACTTTTGTAGTTGACTGTACATACATACTTATGTGTGATTCACTCCCTACTCATTCGTTCTATATACCCAAACCACTACATGCGTGAGCAGAAATACTATAAATATGTAAAAAAGAAGAAATTAGACATATCAAATAGTACCCTCCTTACCATAAGCCCGATAAATTATGTAGATGCCAAATCTCGAGTTTCAACAAAAAAAATCTCCAAACATATTTATCAAACAAATTTGCATTAATATTTGTACGTTTAAATAAACAAATCACTAGCGTACTTCATAAACGCTTACATAACCAATAACGGGTACAATGTTATGTTTACATTTACAACAGTCCAATAATAGTAAGTAGCAACTTGGTAATAATTTAAGTGAACAGTTTTATGAATGGCGCTCGCCGGCCATGTTTATTACATGTGGAATAATGTCTGATGCGAGTGTTACCGTCTCGTGTGATCAGCTGTTCTACATATACGAAAAGGAATTTGTGTCGTATCGTTTCACGCCTACGGTCAATTTTCCCGTGACGTGAGCGAAGTCAATCAGTGAAATTATTTTGTTTGAATGAAATGCATGATGTTATGGGCTTTATTAGGGATTTATTGGAGTGTAGGAACGTTATCAGAATATATTATGAGGTTACTATACTATTATTAATGCAAATGTTTGAATGTTTGTTAGTCAATCATGCCTGAAAGGTCGATTCTCTTATTAATAAGAGGACAATTTATCACGAGAATCCTGTGTGCCTCAAGAACGAATGAGTAAACTTTTTAGAAGTAATGTTAATTGTTTGTGATTAATTTAACACAAAACGAAAGGGTGTATAATGTCTGAAACGCACTATTGTTGTTAATTAACTTACATTTACTGACTGTCTGGTGACTTAAAAATCTTCTGTAAAGATACCAATGTAAAGGGATGTGAAAACGGAATCAAAATGTATCTTTACTTACAATTGTATATGATGATTAGAAAAAACGTAAATTGTATGAATACATTTAATACTACGATCGTAACAAGCAATCCTGTATGTACTTATTTAGTGGTTCTGAGTTTACAGACGAGAATTTTTTGTTAAAATCTCAAATCTCACTCTTTTCAAAAGTACAGTTAAATCTATCTTTCCAAACACAAGTTCCCAAAACCACATTTGCTCTGCAAAAATTAACCTCGAACAAACGGTATTCCCGACCCTTTTCTCCGGATCTTTCGGACGATGAGGGGCGTGGGGCGAACCCTTCCATTTGCCCATTTACGTCCTTCCCTACTTAGCGCGTTACATTATGTTATGCCACACTGACGTAGTGACGTGCTCTGAGCGAGAATCGTGCTGTATTGTACGTCAAAGTGAGTGAGTGCGAGGAATTATCGCTGAGACGTTTCGTAAGGCTATAGATTTCGACACACACATCATAGTAACCGAATTATTGCTAGCTGTACAGTACCCACCCGTGTCAACGTCTGCGTGGACTTCGAACTAAAGTTAAATTTTTGCACAGATCCCTAGAATACAAAATATTAATAGGAATTAACGCGATCATGGTAAAAGTACATATATGTACCTGCATTATGCTACATACTGCATACCTTTGATTTGCCTGACGCGTCGACCTGGTCACACCGACAGTCACAGCGAGTATTTTCTAAAATAAAAGTAGCTTAAGTTACGCTTTATTACATCAGCTACCTACAGTAAAATTCCCGACAAAGTCGGTTCAGCCATTTCGTAGATTACCCAAAGTAACAGTCACTAGACGGAACCTTGAAAACTCTTACTACAGAAAGTTATATAAACGCTAAGCCTAATTGATTGAAATTAGAGGAAATTACTAAAGACTAATATATTTTTGTTGCTAAAACTGAAAATGAAGTGACAATTTCTTATCAACCGAATCGCCTCTCGTGGTAATGACACTGGACATTGAATTGATATCCCTATTACAGAATAGCACTGCTGCTTTTTGTTTTGGAGATCGCGGTTTTCCTGACTGCATATGTAGACAGGCATAGGTGATGCATCGGGACATGGAGAGGTGAAGTAGGAGGGAAAAGTCTCACGCACTCACCTCTAATGTTTACTTTACTTGACGTATATTGTTTGCTATATGTGGGCACTTATGTTCTAATCTGTCCATTAATCTGAAAAGTAAAGTCTAAGGCCCTAACGATACTAGATCCTGAACCTCGATTTGTATTTAAAGCTGAGTACAGATTGAATTCTAGATCACAGTTCTAATACCATTGTGTGAGTCGACTGTGCGTTGTTCCGGAATACGGGCCCGAATTTTTTCGGTATTAAGAAATCTGCTCTATATCCACTTTTAGCAGGAACTGGTTAGCTAGCAGAAGATTGGTTTCTTATTGGGGACTTATTTAGGTTGCGTTTAAGTCGCGTTTTTTTAGAATTTGATTAGTTACTCAAAAAACATTTGTATAACGTTTATATGTTTCTGCTTTCAGGGAGGAGGGCGAAGAAAAACCAAAGCCGACCGAGAACCAAGACGACGGGTACGAGACGAGTAACAGCGGCGAGGCGGCGCGCCGCAAGCCCTCGAGCGCGGAGGGCTCGCCCGCGCCGCCCGCCGAGCCTTCCCCGCCCCCCGACCCGCCGTACGAGCCGCTCATGCGCCACTACGAGCCCGAGCCCGAGCCGTACAGGCACTTCGAGCCGCCGGCACCACCGCCCCCCCATCTCCCAGAACCACAACACTACCAACACTTCCCTTTCCCCAAATACGGCGGAGGAGACCACTACGGCTTCAAACGCGAACCCGAAATGCCGTACGACATGAGCCAACACCAACCCCATCAGCAATATGGCGGGCCCATACAGAAGAGAGACGACGATATTTATAATGGAATCAAAAGAGAGTGCGAAGATCCGTATTCCTTTGTTGAAGAGGACGCGATGTGTGCGATGCTGGCGGGGCCACAACACCACGCTGTGCCTCCGCATATGCACCATGAGCATGAACACCATCCACACGACCACCACATGATGCATCCACAGCAGATGATGCTCAACCAACCTAAGAAACGAGGCAGAAAGAAGAAGATCAAAGACGAGAATGGGTAAGTTCTTTCTTAGTTCTTTGAAAGCAATATTAGCGCAGTAGAGTTAGGTATTCCTTTACTTTTAAAAAGTATAATGGTGCCCAACAAATTGCTAAGCGATTATTGTAGCCCATATGCGCATGTTCTCGTGTTGCAAAAATGTATGAATGATTGATTGCAATACCAGAGCTGTCGCTCGCCCATACTTTAAAGGGAAGGGCAAATGAAAGGCAGGGTAAGACTTCTGGCACTAATAACTATGAACTCATGCAGTATAAAGAGGAACTCTAAGGTTATTTCACCCAAGAAACTAGAAGCTGTGCGATCAAAATATGGCTAAAAGAAAACGGTAAGAAAGGGATCTCCTGTACTGGAACCTTGGGCATCGCTTTATCAGATCATTAGATAGTAGTGCAAAGGGAAAAACTATTTCAATGCTACAACCAGTGGGGCAACCTGGTAGTGCTACGGGGCAGGATTACAAAAATTGACATGAAATCCCACCTCTGCTATCGCTCCGATTGTCGCCGTAGTCGAGACCACGGCCTAAGTTTCTATATCAACACGCTTTTATTATGTTGACCTGTATATATACACGTCACGGAATCTTGTAAGTGGGATTTTAACCTACTTCTAATTGTGGTATCGACTTGACAATACTGTAGTACCAACAAGTCGATATGAAGTGAAAGGTGGATAGGGGAATTCTTCAATATGTATAGCCCTCAAGTTGGGGTTTCTTTTGTTGAGATTGGGTATGGATCCTGGAGGATAATGGTAGTCCTCAATGACTTTTTTAAACCATCATGAGTTTAGTTTCCTATGATTTATTTTATCATGTCCATGGAAAGAGTTGTGAAAAAGTTTATAACATGACAAAAAAGTATTGAATTAACCTTGGAATTGATGAATTAATATTATCGTTATATCACATTGTTTGTATAACTTCCCACGAGTCTGACGTTGGGCATCTCAAGGCTATAGCAGAACTTGAGGTCCTACATGTTCAATTGTTTTATCAGAAGGTATAAGACTTAATGTCCGGTATAGCTATCGAACTCTTGTTTCTTTCTCCGAGCCTTTGGCCTAACCAGATTGAGGCTTTTAGACTACAAACTACAAAACAGTCTTCGATATTTTACGTGGAACGACTGACATCCGCCACAACCCTTGACGATATCGGAGTTCTGTACATCTAAGTACAGTCCCCTTAGACGAGTGGAACAATGTTAGCAGAAGTCAGAAGTCATTTTTCATTGATGTTCCGGTAATCCGGCCTCGTGTGATATAGGACCTTTTTCTTTTTGTGAGAAACTGAACTGAGTGTATTTTTAGCAAAGGACGAAGATTGCGCGCAACAATGTAACGCACAATCAAGTTAAATTTAGAACATCCTGTTCGAATATCCCAATTTCAGAACGAACGAAGTTGTAATCGAAACCTTTTGACCATAGAGAACTTTAATATTTTAAGTTTATCTGTGGTCCAAATATTTTTCTTGCATCTTTTAGCGCTTATTTATGAGCATATTAGTGTTATAATTTTTCTACCCTATTTTTTTTTAGAACTGAAGGAAAGATGAAAAAATATTGGTCAGAACAGGGCAGGTGGGTGATCCACTTAACAGCCATTTTTCTTTTTATACTTATTACCTTGCACCCGAAATCATCAGGAAATATGAAAGGTTAGATTAAAGGCAGTGTGGATTGTAAGAACAGATACAAAATAAAAGCCTGTTTTCGCAAAACGAAACCCTTCTGGTTATTACTGCTTCCATTTATTAGAACTGTGAGTTACGCTTCCAATACGGACAAATGTCCCTTCAAATGCGTGTCCCTAACATCGGCTAGCCGAATTCACATCACGATATTAGCATTCAGAATGACGTGAATCACATCTGAACTTTGGTTTCACTTCGTAACTATTATCATTCATTTTACAACATAATAGTTTCGTACGAATATTTCGCGAAAATTTAGGTCAATTTTAAACCCGAAATAACTGGAAAACACGACTGTCCTGCCAAAAACCATTTTCTTCGGAGAAAGAGCATCTAACCACAACCTATTACTATAAAAATCATGGTGGAATAAATGAACCCGAATGAATAGGTACTCCTTTTTTGGGCAGTCGTGTAAAGTTCAGAGTTCAACAAACAGCAATCCTATGGCACAATATCGAGATAAAGGGCATGGGCAGGCTGTATATATGTGCATTGCATCAGGTACATGAAGCGTGGGCTGAGAAGTTAAAGCGGCTTGGGTTCCGTGGCGGCGGAGAGGCGCGCCATGCTCGAAGTGGGTCGGGGCTCGACGCGCGGATCGCTAATTCGGGCGCGGGGTCATCGGCCCCGCTCACGCACGCACTAATTGTGTCACCATACTGCATCACAACCTACCTGACGACTAGAGTATAATTCTGTCTCTAGAATATTGTTTATGGGTAATAAAAATATATAGGTATGAAGGAATTACGTCATTTATTCGATATTGTAGACAGGTAGGTACCTAACGGGTTTCTAAAGTCTATCTGTGACTTATCAACTAGTGTTAGGATATTTTTGAAAGAGAAAAGTATCCACAATTTTGTGGCCCAAAATAAGAAAAAAAATTGCTAGTGAAGTGGGGATTTGACATCACATCTGCCTACCCTCTCGGATATACAGACGTGACCTGTTGTACTTATGTCTGTGTCATACAAATCAAATAAAGGATAGGGTCACACTCGTCAGTAAACACACAACTCATAAGAAGTGTTTAAATAGTTGGTGATAATAGAATCAACATCTGCCAACCCCTTCAGGGTTATGTTATGCAGTCTTGAAAATAGGATGCTAGAAATGTTATTGAAATAGCACAGAAGTTAATGAATGGACTGAAACTAAATTTTACGGCCCTCTTGCATCTAATCGCTGCTCGGATAACTTATCAGAACCTAATTAGCTATACCCACGGTAATGACGGAATTGTAATTAGAAGCCCAAGGTAATGTACTACTAACACCTGCCAATTACACGTGCTGAAAACATGGATACTGCTATATAAACTTTTTGCAACAGAAGTGGCAAAAATTTGTGTGATATCCTCTTTTTAGATTTTTCCATGACGCTCTCTTGTGAGCAACTGGAGAGCGTTATTAGCTACTAGCTTTTGCCCGAGGCTCCGTCCGCGTGGATATCGGTTATCGCGACCAAACACAGCCTATGTCCTTTCTCAAGTTCTAATCTACCCCTATACCAAATTTCATCGAAATCGGTTCAGTGGTTTAGGTGTGAAAGCGTAACATACAGACAGACAGAGTTACTTTCACATTTATAATATTAGTATGGATTTTAGTACTGCAATAGTCACTATAATTTCATTTATTATTTCCTTTAGTGTGGGGATCCGAGGATGTATGATTGTGATATAGGTCAGAATAGAAAGGATTCTCTGGTATAGTGTCAATATTATATCAAAAATTACTGATGCCTGCTTATATTCACAAGTTTCTAACAGTACTCGTAGCCGCCACTCCAATGACCTGCTCAAACGGCACATTGTTAGCGAAGTCGTGTTCAATCTGTTTGAGTCTCTGTCGCTCAAGTCCTGCCGCTTCACCATCTTTGCGAGGAACTTGTCTTTATTCATGTTCAGATCATGTTTGGTGATTGGCCCTGAAAACGGACTGTGTAAAACACATCCAAATAACTGGAGAGCGTTACTCGCTCTCCAGTGGCAATGGGTGGGAATTTTGCACAAGGGAAGACGGTGTTAGAAAATACCTGGATATTGGCATGCACCATGCGACCCATTGGGAAGCCAGGATAGCCAGACGGTTTATATATGGACTACTCGGTCCTGCCATACTCTGAAGGAGTTGATTTCTTGTAGTTTCAGTCCATCTAGAATAGAGTGAAAGAGATGGAAAATAAACTATTGACGTTCAATGAAATTCCACAAGTATAATACCATTCTACAGGCTAAATCTAAAATGTAAATGTCCCGAGGTCGAGGACTTTCACATTTATAATCGTAACTGCTTAAAAAGAAGTGGTAACGCTCGAAAATTTCATCACCCCGCTTTATTTACACGTCTGCGGGCTGAAAGTATACTTGCAGTATATTTTCACTCTGTCTGCTTCACAAGATTTATACTTGGAACTAGCGGCCCGTCCCGGTTCCGCTTCGAAAACATTCGTATAAAAATTCTAGAACCCAAGTGATTGCCTGTTACTTGCCAGGTCCGACTGTGAATTATCTACATACATATTTATATACATATACTCACGCCTGTGAATCCCCGAAGGGGTAGGCAGAGTTATATTAACACCCAGGTTTCGCTAATCATGATTTTCGGTCCTACGTAATAGGGGCGAGCCTTTTGCTTTCTAGCGGGCACTTTGTTTTGGGCTGTATGTTTACTGTCGGATGGAGACCAGCCCTATCCTTTAGTCGCCTTTTACGACACAGGAAGAGATGGGATGGTCAAACCAAACACGGCTACTTGTCTGATTGGGAAAGTCTGGCGTGAGTACGTTGTATTGCAAGCCATTAAATAAATGTAAAATCTATTATCAATCTGTAACCAATTTGATTGAAATTTCTTGCTTTTTACTTTGAAAATGATAGACTGCCTTATGGGGTATATGGCATTGTACCTCCTCATGGATGCGACCGCATATAGCAGCAACAGACGACCGTGTCATTTCGAAGGTACTGGTTTCTATGAAATATGTACATCCATAGCAACACGTCAACGACCAGTCTTCATCATTAAATGAGCCTTTTACTCGCTAAGTTGGGGTCGACTGAACTTCGATTAAGGGATAGGGCTGTTTTCCACAGCTTAAGTGCCCGCTTGACGGCAATAGACTTGCCCCCTATTACGTAAGACCGAAAATTATGGCGAAATGTGGATGTTAATACACCTCTGCCTACCTCTTTGGGGATTTACAGGTGTGAGTATTTGTATGTATGTATTGCCAGCAGTTTAGGCTCTGCGTTGACAAATCAGTCAGTCAATCGAGCTGAGTTATTAAGTACTAGCTTTTGCCCGCGGCTCCGCCCGCGTGGATGTTGGTTATCGCGACAAAACATAGCCTATGTCCTTTCTCAAGGTCTAATCTACCCCTATACCAAATTTCATCAAAATCGGTTCAGTGGTTTAGGCGTGAAAGCGTCAAATACAGACAGACAGAGTTACTTTCGCATTTATAATATTAGTATGGCAGTATGGATTGAAGAGAAACAAACGAAATTCCATTATAACTGAAAGTAGCTTGTTAATGGTAATCAGTGAGCACTAGACACGCAGAGATCATGCTATGTGTAATCATCATGTCAGGTTTAGCATTCGGTTACGGTATGAGCGCGTGCGCATTGAGCAATGAGCCCTGACAACGGCGTCAACGATAGGGTTGCCAGGCTTGAAGAGTTTTTTATAAATATATTAGCTTTTGCCCGCGGCTCCGCCCGCGTGGATGTAGGTTATTATGACCAAACATAGCCTATGTCCTTTCTCATGGTCTAATCTACCCCTATACCAAATTTCATCAAAATCCGTTCTGTGGTTTAGGCGTGAAAGCGTAACATACAGACAGACAGAGTAACTTTCGCATTTATAATATTAGTATGGATTCATGCACGGATAGCTGCTAAGGGGTAGAAAGATATTATTTTACAGTCATATATCGCTAACTGTATTATTGGTCGTACGTAACAATGAGTAAGGTTACCCTCTAACAAGCCCGTGTTCTGCTCCGACTGTGTCTAAAAAATCTATTGCTATGAATTCTAAACAGATAAATGTTAAGGGAACAAATCTTTGCCGCACTCGAGAATCGAATTTAGGACCCTATGATCGCATATAAGCATAAAATATACTTATGCCACAGAACTAATGAGGCATTTTACTGTAACCTTTATTAAAGTTCAAAATATGTTTCAAAAAATTTTTTTTTGTCTACTCCAATATGGGTCTTTATTAGCACTTACTCTATATTCAAAGACTAGCTTTTGCCCGCGGCTCCGCCCGCGTGGATGACGGTTATCGCGACCAAAAATAGCTCATGTCCTTTCTCACGGTCTAATCTACCCCTATACCAAATTTCATCCAAATCGGTTCAGTGGTTTAGGCGTGAAAGATACAGACAGACAGACAGACAGAGTTACTTTCGCATTTATAATATTATAGTATGGAAGTATGGATTATAAGTCTGACCAACCGTGTAAGCGATAAATAGAAAAAAAATTAACGGTGACAATTTTTGTGTGGTTTACCTGTATGACTACTGCGGCGCCACAACGCCGCGCTGAAAAAAAAACAACAAAAGGAAAAAAAAAACAATTTATGTCCTTAAAAAGTAAGTAACTAAAAACCGAATTAGTCTAAAAAAATCCCATAAATGTGACAACGATGGTCAACAAGAAGCACTAATGAAGCGTGATGCTGTGTTGTTGCCGCGGTGCCGAGCGGCGCGTGCGCAAGCCGCGATGTGTTTACGTCGCGGGGGTATTTCGGTACCGGAACCGATGGCCGCACTATCGCTAGCCAAAAATCCGAGCGAAATAATCAGATCAAGGTGGCATAAGTTGAGACTAAAAGTTGATTATTTTCACTTTCTATAATTGCAATTCGTGTAGGACACAGTTTCTCAACTTTGTTGTTTAGTTGCTCCGCCCGGTCTCGTACCCGCGACTAACGAACTTATTCCCGAAAAATAAAGAGTACTGAAACTATTTGCTATTGTAGACTGTTAATTTATCTGTGCGGAATTAAATCCAATATTTTGGTTATGATTAGGTAACAAACAGACAACCATCCATAAAAAAAATTAAGGCTTGCAACTGAATGGCAGACACTTTACGTTAAAGTTCTGAATGCTCTTACTATCTTCCTACCCTAAAATCGGAATCGTAAAGTGGAGGATCAGTTGCTTCGAGCACCAGGTGGAAAGAAGCTCCAAAAAGTCAAGATAAAATTTTGATCATGTTATTTAAACTGTGCGAAGAATACAAGCGAAGAGCCAAGTGGCACTAAATCGCTCTGCTCAGATCAAGTTCTAGGCCTTAAATTTTGCCTTTTACCGTTTATGATCAACAGGCATACCCCAATTACCGCACTTTGGGTATACCTCATCTTCATCTTAATCATTGTTTCGGTTGCATTCGAGACTATCAATTCCTGAGCTCTGCGGTCCCCTCCTATTTAATTTCTTTCGCCATTTTATGTATTACGGTACTAGAAAGAAAAGTCTGTATCAGATCCTCGTCTGTTGAAAGGTGGGTGTACCAGCAATGACGTGATGGTGGTATGTTAATAGAACCCTGTACCTACATAATTTGAGAAACCCAGGCCAACGATTAATTACGCAGGCTGCGAAGCTGTTTTCACCGTGTCAGTATTGCAACGATAGGTTAAACACAGTATAGATTTATGTGGCTAGCACGTGGGTTGCTGTGGGCTTAATTATAATTTTGCATTCGTAGTCACGTTTCTGGGGTAGACAGACATTCTTTGTTAAACCTATCTAAGCTTTTTCTACTGTCATTGTAGTTTATAAACGACTGCCAATTTCAAGTGCTATTGAGTTGCTTTTTGATTCTTCAAATATCACCAATTTTTGTGTATGTTATTCAAGATCAACTATGATAGGCCACAAACTTGAAGATTCCCTTGCTTTACCAAGCTTTCCTTCAAGCCCGTGTATTCGACGTAGCCGAGAATCAAGCGACCTCTTCACTGGGAACCTACCAGAGTTACATAACAAAGCAAGTCAGTAACTCGCCCTTAACAGGAAAATTGCATTACTAAACGCTTCGAATTCCTTTAAACGATTACGTGACCAAGCTTCCCACCTTGCAGATTTCGTAATCATAGCCCAAATCTATCATCAAACAATTCTAGAAAGTAAAATCCAATTGAAAAACGAAAGAAAAACGTCTTGGACGTGACTAGAGGGGCCAGACGCCGTGACAATACGCCTTTCACGATAACAAATGCAAATGTGCTGCACGCTTTTATATGCACTTTGTTGTTGGAACAATACTGTCTGGTCTGGCCCAGCCACCGGGTTGCCGTGACCCGCCATGCCAGCCACAAGCTGACCGGCGGCGACGCTCGGACGCACCTAGCGACTCATGTTCGACGCGCCTCATTACAACTCATTATGTAATTTGCCGCGATGCTGGAAATCTCTATAGAAATAGAAAGGCACCGATTCTGCACAATTCTTTATTGTATAAGGCAGACAGTTAAAAGTAACGAAAAGCATTTAGATGACCGTTTCGTAGTTCCTTTTGTATCTACTATTGTTACAGCTTGCGATTCCGCTCGTGTGGTTTCTGCGACCTACAAAATCCTATTCCTGGACTAAAGAGTGTGTTCTATTCGCATTTGTATTCTGCCTGCGTGTAAAATTTCAGCCAAATCTATAAAGTTGTTTCTGGATTATCGAGTAACAATCAAAGTCATAGAATCTAAGGTCAATATCAATCTTTTAGAATAGTCGGTAGATGTTTTCACTAAGATCTTCAGGGCTCCAGGGTTCATGCTAATCTCACTTGCTGCTAATAATGTTAATACAACTTAAAGAAACCAACTTAACATAAGTTTTGAAAAGCATCTGGTGAGGCCGTCAAACTGAGCGCCACCACTGTTAACATGGCACATGTTTACGATGGTGACCCTCTTTCCGAAACTTTGCCTTTAGCTTACCATCAGGCAAGGTGAAGTTAAATTTACGTGTCCTTTATAAAAAAAAATATGGCGCCACAAAAAAGTACAAGCTTATTTATTGCCGTCAATCAAGATTCTTTTGGCCGTCCAGGCGTTCACAAAGTGGACTCGTATCCTCATTTCCAGGTGTCAGTCACTACCGAAGCCTGAAGGAACGGTTTTTTATACTGTCACAAATATGGTGTAGAAAATGTAAAATACTATTGATAAGTGATAAGCTGACATCTCAAGAGTCAGATTCCCCGGCCAAGCCAGCTCATTCCTAGAGTGACGCACAGACCGTTAAAAAATAATAATTCGTAAAAGTACTTCATATTATATCCTCAATAACTTTGTAATGGTCAGAGTTGGCAAGCAGACCGCCCATTCAACTGAAGGAGTCATTTTGTCTACTTTTATCACACTTACGGGAAACTATGACGATATGTATTCTTGGCAAACATACTTACTAGAATTTGAGATTGCAATCAAATATAATTATTGAAGAAATATTTACAAACGTGCAAAATTACTCTTTAATATATTATCCTAATTGATATTCTTCTTGCATTTCGTTCCAATTTGTGTGAAAACAATAGGAAATAATGTTTTTAACTAGTTAATGCTCGTGGCTTCGCCTGCGTGGAGTTTTGATTCCATTCCCGCAACCTTGGAAACATGACCACCATTGTAACATTATCGTGTTTCGAGCAATAAATAATCCATCTCTATAAAAAATTTCAGCCAGATCCGTCCATCCATCCATCTATATACTCACGTCTGTAAATCCCCGAAGAGGCAGGCAGAGGTGTCTAAGCACCCACGTTTCGCCAGTTATGATTTTCGGTCCCACGACGTAATAGGGGGCGAGCCTATTGCCGTCTAGCGGGCCCTTTGTCTTGGTCTGTTTACTGTCGGATGGAGAACAGCCCTATCCCTTAGTCCCGTAGTTCTTCACAAACTTTCACATTCATGAAAGTGGGATACTCCGTAGGTGGAATTGTCTAACTCGTAAGAATTTGCAGTAGATTGCACCGACGTCTTTCTACACAGATCACCATTTTAGGACCTTCTGAAATGGTGACCGATTTCATCCTTACTTCTTACCATCTGGGGTACTTTTTTTTATCGTGCGCAAAATCCCCACGGATACCACCCCCACGGAACCGGTGGAGGCGGTTATGACGTACTCGAACCGACTAAAACGCACGCCGTCTTGGGTCCTTGGTTGCCGGATTGCCGAAAGCATATCTCTCGAACCCCGGCAGACCCAGGACTATCTACCATCTGGGGTACATTCAATTGACGGACCGAAGAACATTTTAAGCATGTAGATGATGCTGACTACATTACACCGATGACTTTCAAAGTACTTATATTTATTTTTACGAATATTTGTAAATAGCATCGCGTTGTATTGTACACTTATTAGCAATTCAGATTGTGTCACAATGTGCACGTTCAAGTTTGCAAGTTGTGAGGTTGTTTTGAGGTTAGTTAATAGGACGCCATTTATGTTTCTCCTTTGAGGTGTTTCTACTTCGTTACGCGGCTAAACGACTGGGTCAAATGCATGAGACATTTTGAGTCGTGCCTCAACATCATTCTAACGTATTGTACCGGTTGTATTTGAATTTCCATCTTGGATTCCTAAATCTGCTTGCTTACTTTTTTTCTCCACTTTACATGGTTTTCAGCATCCCTGACCTTTCTAGTTCAGACATATGATATTTTCTATGGGTACGCAGACAGAAGTACCGGCTGCGTCCCCAAGATTCGGTTCGTTATACCGCAAGGTGGGTAAGAGCATGGGAAGACATGTGCTGGGTAGAGTAGGATCATAAGAAGAAAGGTAGGATATCACCTATGGATTCTGAATGTCAGATATAATAAGTAAATGTCAGAAATTCGACCCTTTCTTCGTTATATTTAAAAGGCTGATCCTTGCGGATGTTGAGAGGTGAGAGGTTGAGATATATAAGACGTAAGTTGCGTCTAAGGACTTTTCATTTAAAGCCATTTGGCATTGGCAGTTATTATATTAAAACAGTTCGGTCTATTGAACTATGGATCCATCACGAACACTGAAATGGTATTTTTTTTCCATAAAGATCAATAACACTGGCAATATTATATTAATTTGAAACAATTATCCTCTTCGACTCTTTCCAAGTACACCGACAATTAGCGTAATCATATTTATTGGTAATTAAACGTCATGTAACTCGTAAGGACCCAAGGTTTGTTTGCGGCTGCCGGAGTTATGCTATTATATTAAACATTATTTATTTAATTCTTATTACTTACTAGACTATATCGAGAGCATCATCAAATCAGCCTCGCGTAAACTCGGAGTCCTGAACAGAGTGAGCCCTTTTTTCATGCCGGAGCAGCGGCGTCTTCTATACAAGACCCCAAATTCGTTCCTACGTGGATATAAAAATAAAGACTTTGCATGCAGTTTCACTATGGAGAAGGCGCGTTTTTATTAAGAGAAATTTCAATGGGGCATCTCCGTTACTTAATCATATTCTGTCCTCCATGAGTTTCATCCTCAAGAAATACTGATCTTGTTCCCACGATTGGAACCTACTATGGGGATAAAAGTAACCGATTTAAATCATCAATCCATTTCATTATATCAGTTCCGTTATGACGTGATCTATCCGTCCTTATCCGTTCATTCACGCTTTCGCATTTATAATAAGAACACTAGCTGTTTTTTACGGCTCTGCCCGCATGGAAATCTGGTCTCATTCTTGTAATCCATAGGAACCTAATCTAGGGATCCAAAGTAGCCAGTTTCCTTATAACTATAATATGTACCTCTACCAAACTTCAACCAGATCTGTTGGATGTTGATATTCGCGTAATTAAGTAACACACATTCTAATATCTTCACAAACTTTCAATAAGTTCATGGTCATGTTCGTTTTGATTGTGCGGACTAGCGTTCGGTTTTCATATCAAGCAAAGTTTTATCAGTTTATACTAAAAGGCAATTCTCAGTAGCCACAAGAACCTGATAACCCACGCGTTTGACGTAATACTCTCGCCCTGTTACTTGCATACAACCTTAAAATAGAACTGATTATAATGTGGGTGCAATACACCTGTGTCTATCCCTTGAGGGGTGAGGGGATATGGCAAATTATAAGACGGCCAGCGAGTTCAAAGTCCAAAAATTTTAAGTCGATTTGCTGCCCCACACAGCCACAAAGACGTAAGACTCTCATCAACATACATACATACATCCCGTTTAAAGGATCGCTGATTGTAGTAAGAAGGTCCTAGAATCCAGGGTACTTTAAACAGAGTGTGGGTATCTAATTAGTTCCGTTAAGCTGAAGGCCACCTGTTATCAGCGTGAGTATGACCTGACGCCCCTGGTGTTGCAACACGTCCATAGGCCGCACTTACTGCTTCCCATCAGGGTCTCTATTCTTCAATTTTGTGTTAAAGCAAAGCCACTGTCGTTCCAGTGACACTACAAAATAGGCTTTATTCATTCTACAAAATGCCATTTAATTTTGTACTTGAACTGCATCATCATTAAATGGCATTTTTTATCTGCCACCAAGTGGCATATTTCAACAAAAATGTAGCCTTAGACCGTGGACCTTAGACTGAAGAATGCAAATCACAAAATACTGATGTTCAATCATTTTTTTTACAGAATGGAGATAAAAGCCGATGGTGTGTTAGACGGTACCATGGTGCCTCGGCCGGTAAAGGAGCGCAAGAAGCACGACCGGTTCAACGGGATGAGCGAGGAGGAGGTCTCGCGGCGGACTCTCCCCGACCACCTCGCCGAGAACCTCGACATCATCATTGTGAGTATGATCGCCGTTGTATCTTGTACTACTTGCTTTTGTAGAAACTAGCGATACACTCTAGCTTTGCTTAGGTTCTTTTTTATAACTTATTTTTCTTTCGTACTGATATTCTACCGGCCAAAAAGGGATGGTTAAGTCAGACTCGGAACTATTGACTACCATATATCGTCTTGGGTCATAAGTACCGAAGTGTAAGGTAACCCAAATAAGGCAGTACCCACGCACTTTGGCGGATCCTGGATCTTCCACGGTTTTGAGGTGGCCGCCTCAGATGTGGAAACAACTATGTCCCAAACTTGCCCTGGGAAAGGGAGTATGCAGCATCGCGCCACCAACATGGTGCCTGGTTCTGCCGGAGAGACAGATGGCCTCACCTGAACCTGACTGCCTCATCATCCTTACGCTCCCCAGTATACGGATTCCCGATCGTATTCGAGCCCTATACCTTTGAGTCCAGGATCTGCTGATATTCGAAGAATCCCTGTCACTGGATCACCGTATTATCTGTGATTTCTTTTCTCTTTCACTTATAATTTTTCTTCTTCACCATTTCTCCTGCCATCCTTCTCCATCCACATTCATTTATATTCTCTCACATGATAAACTTATTACCGTAATTAGTATAGCGAAGGCATTTACCAATTCAGTATAAAAACCTGTTAGCTGTTCATATGAATAATTCAACGCTGATGAGTAAGCGGCTGCAATTATAGAGGTTTATTTCATGCATGTGAATAGTAATTACTATTTACTAGTATCGCGTTTCTGATTAGCGACTGATGACTTGCCCACACACGTTAAAGAAATTGAGCTCTTCTAATTAGTCCCACCTCCCTTCCTACAAGACAGCACGTGCAAGCCTTAGATGTCACCCGCATATGGTGCTGAATATTCCATCTAGAGCCAAGCGGTTCAGGGTATCTTCTTGGCCGCACCATTGGTATTCTTTACTAGGACACGTGTTTTCTTCTCCCTATAGTTCCGGGTCCTTTAAGCGGGTCTGTAAAAGAATCTAATGAGGCTGTCAAGCTGAGAGCCACCAGTGTAACATTGATGGTGTCTGTAATCGTGACCCTTTGCACCGAACTATAGCACGAGATTACTAAACTGCTAATTCCAAGACAAAAGCCCTCGCCAGACCCTCGTCTGTTAATCAGTTAATACATCGACTTGCAATACAGTAGAGTCAAGTTAGCTTGGGCCCTGAAGATTTTGGTGAAACCCCATTTCGTGGAAATGCGGCATTTCACTTCAAATACTCAACGGCTTTTTTTTTTTTTTTTTTTTTTTTTTTATCGTGCGAAAAATCCCCACGGATACCACCCCCACGGAGCCGGTGGAGGCGGTTATGTCGGACTCGAACCGACTAAAACGCACGCCGTCTTGGGTCCTTGGTTGCCGGAGGTGAGATTGCCAAAAGCATATCTCTCGCACCCCGGCAGACCCAGGACCATCTCTATCGAGATGGCCCCCTTCGGGTTGTGGGGACCACAGTGTCAACTAAATACTACTAAATAATACTCAACGGCTAGTCAGATTTTAGCCTGCTTAATTTCTGCATGTGACCCATGAGTCTGTTCTTACCATTTTTAATTAGAAATAAGCCTGCGTTTAACCACTACATCACTGTTTTACCCGTTATCTCCTGTCCCTTTTTCCTGCTCTCTGATTTTCCCTCTATAGGTACACACGAATGCACGTTCCTAGACCACAACAACTGCTCATATATTTGTGACCATTTGGCACTATTATAAAATTGTATTTCTTTCTATCCAGATCGGCATAAATCCGGGATTATTCGCGGCGTACAAGGGACACCACTACGCTGGTCCCGGGAACCATTTCTGGAAGTGCCTCTACCTGTCTGGGCTCACGAGGGAACAGATGAGCGCTGATGAAGACTATAAGGTTGGTATTTGACCGCTTTTGTATGAATATCTGAGAGATTTGTTGTTCGATCAATCTTTGTACGAGTGCAGAAGACCAATTCTGCTTATTTATAAAGAATAAAGAAAATGAAATAGACTTTTTGATTCTTTATTCAGTTTAGGCACATAAAGAGCCACATATTATGAACGTCAAAACTTTACAATTATGTCAAGAATGTCTAGTATAATAAATAAAGTAAATCATTTGAAAATGATTCTTTCGCCGGTTCGGTAAGTTGGTGTCCACCGAGAAGATACCAACAAGAAACTCAGTGAACTCGATTATCCTATAAAGATACGATTGGCTGTCGAAACCAAACTAAATATCAAATAAGATCACAAAATGACAAGGGGCCAATTCTCGCAATGTAAATTTATATGAAGTATTTTTTTTAGTTTTTGTTGTCATAGCGACAACAGAAACATAATAGCTATCACGGTTCATGAGATACAGTCTGGTGACAGACAGCCAGACAGACTTACATTGGAATCTTAGTTATAGCGTTCCGTTTTACTCCAAAGGCCCTAAAAATCAAGCTGCGTACTACCAAGCAAGCTAATGAAAACACGTCACAATCCGTTCTGTTGTACTAGCAATGTTATTATAACATTGGGGGACAAAATGACGTAACCCGTTTCTGTTTCCTTATTGTGACAAAAATAGCTACGCACCATTTCGCACAGACTGTTTATCTAGTCCACACACAACGCATGGCAATATTGTAGGCTTAGAATATATACAAATACTATAAACACAGTAAGTGGTATTACAATGCAGCCTAAAAAATATCCAGTATTTTGGTACAAGTTAAATATACTATAAATCCCATTCTATGCACACATTCACAGTTTAAAGACAATATTGACATAACGGGAATTAACGCGATCATGGTATGGGTACATACGTACCTTTGGTTTGCCTGACCACGTCAGTCAGTCAGCCTGTGACTACGGCCGGTGTAACCTGGTCGAAACGTCAGGCAAATCTAGTTTAAAAGTTAATATTGATATTAGCTTACTCACACATAGTCAGTTTTAGAAATCGTTTTTGTGCTGAATTTTGTTAGAAAAACTGTCTCTATACAGTATATGATCAAATATTATAAGTGAATACAATCCCACATGTTCGGGCCTGTAACACCTAATAATATGAGCCAACGGCTAAACCAGTTTAATGGGGTACCAGAATGTTGAAGAAATTTCAGAGGAGGGCCAGAATTATCACGAATCCTTCCGTTCTCGCTCCGCCGCGCTAGCCATAGTTTGCCCATCCCTGCTCTAAACTATAGACAATGATAATAAAGCGCTATTTTATATGATCTTTCATAAACATTTCTTGCCATGCCGTCTTGGTTACCGGTGGAATAGAACAGCCACCTCATCTCTTCCCTAGATGTCGTAGAAGACTATCTCTGTCTGTCTCTATCCCACAGTAAACATACAGTGCATGATATAGTACCCGCTGAACGGCAATAAGCTCGCCCTCTATTGCTAAAGACCAACAATCATAGTTTCCGAAATGTGGATGTTTAATACAACTCTGCGTACCCCTTTAAGGCTTCATGTGATATATGCTTTTATACATTTCTTGTTAAAACTAAAGTATTAAGCTTCGGTGGCTTAGTGGTTAAGGAGTCGGCCTTACGATCGAGAGGTCCCGGGTTCGTATCCTGGCTATTACACTACCGACGTGAACCCACTTCTAGCACAAGCAATTTAGCTTAGTTGGAGGGGTTAGAGGGAATATTAGTAACTTCAGTTGTAATATTCTTAAAGCCGGTTATAACTATGCCAACATCTGGACGTGTAACCACTTTCCAGGACCCAAATAAACACAGTAACGCCCTCTAAATAACATTTCATCACGGCCCTTTATAAGCTTACCAAGCCTTCATGACAACACACGCCCTAGCAGTAAAAATAAAGACATTACAGTTGTCTCAAATAGTCCCCAAACATGCAACTACACAAATATTATGTCGTGATAACAGCAAGTACCTATACAGCCCTTTTAATGAGAGCGTCTCTTAGTTTACCGGGGCGCTTGTTAGGTTTAATGACGGTAGAAGTTTGGCAAAAAGGCGGTTATGCGCGTTGGGCCAAGGTGCTAAATAAAAAAGTATCTAAGTATGTTTGAAGGTATACTAGAACCCATTTCACAAGTTGGTTAGGCTTTGCTTTATTTTGGTCTAGATAGCGCTATGAAGAATGTCAAAGAATATATAATAATAACCCCAAAAGATAAAAACGGACGGAACTACGTAATAGCTACTAGCTGTTACCCGCGGTTTCGCCCGCTTAGATGTCGGTTATTGCGACCAAACATAGTCATAAACATATATTTTGGTCATATTTATAGCCATAATAGCTTATGCCCGTGGCTCCGCCCGCGTGGATGTTGGTTATCGCGACAAAACGAAGCCTATGTCCTTTCTCAGGGTGTAATCTACCCCTATACCAAATTTCATTAAAATCGGTTCAGTGGTGGTATAGACAGACAGACAGAGTTACTTTCGCATTTATAAAATTAGTTTGGATTTCTCAAGCTCCAATATATCGCTGTTCCAAATTTTATTAAAATTAGGTCAGTGATTTAGGCGTGAAAGCTATTATACCTCGGGACACATATATCGGGAATGTTTTGTGATAATCTATGCTCCATTTTGAGCTCGTCTACCGCCGTTTAGGTCCAAGATATTATCATCGCTTATCGCAATTCCATCTTTCCAGCTCCTAAACTTCGGCATCGGTTTCACGAACATGGTGTCCCGACCCACCAAGGGTTCAGCGGACCTCACTCGGCGGGAGATCAAGGAGGGTTCCGCCACCCTATTGGGGAAGCTGCAGACCTTCCGCCCGAAGGTGGCCGTGTTCAACGGGAAACTCATATACGAGGTGTTCTCCGGGAAGAAGGACTTCTGTTTCGGGAAACAGCCTGACACTATAGCTGGAACTAATACTGTAAGTAAACATGTATATATTTTTTAATTTATATAAACAAAGAACTATATGTAATGATGATGATGAGAGTTTTAATGATAGTAGAAAAAGCTTGTGAAGTGGGTAATGTGTAAAGATGGCGGGCTCTTCCCACCCAGGAGAATAAAATGTGTGACCTTATCATTCTCTGATGCTTCTCCCGACTCAGTTGGGAGAGGGCATTCCAGTTTAATTGTGGTGTGCTGCCATCTTACCTTTGTAACCAATGGGTGATACCGAAGTTCTGTAGTTATATTAGTCTACTATAATTTTATTGCTCCAACTACCCTGTAACGACTGCAATAGATGTTGGTATGGCTAACGGGAGCGACGGCTTAAAGTGCTCTCCGAGAAAAGCCAAGATTTTATAAGAGTGAATTAGATGGTCCAGTGCTTCGAGGTGAAAGCCTTAGGTTCAACACTAAGATCTTCAGGGGAAGGGCATATGACTGAAATATCTCACATAAATAGGCTAATACATCCGCCCTGCCGCCACCGGCGTCCCAGTTGAAAATAACAATAATCTTTCCCAATCATTACTATATGACGTATCTAATAAGTACCCTGTTAACAATGTTCCTTATCTCCCGCAGTACATGTGGGTGATGCCTTCATCATCAGCCCGCTGTGCCCAGCTCCCCCGCGCGGCAGACAAGGTCCCTTTCTACGCGGCGCTCAAGAAGTTCCGCGATTACCTGAACGGCCTGGTTCCTCATGTGGAAGAAGCTGAACTGGTCTTCCCTGACAACACCAGCCGAAGACCGCAGGAGGAGATGGAAATACGCAGGTATGGAGCTTTATGATCACGGGGTTAGAGTAAAAAAGGTTGAAGGTACGGAAATGATTTATTTAGAGTGTCACTTATTAAAATATAAATTAAACTTATTGGCTGTTGCCCGCGGCTCCGCCTGTATGTCGGTTATCGCGATCAAACATAGCCTATGTTCTATCTCAAGGTCTAATCTACCCCTGTACCAAATTTCATTAAAATCGGTTCAGTGTTTATGGCGTGAAAGTGTAAGAGACATACACACACTCATAATATTAAATTGATTTAACGAATAGATATAGAAAATAGTTTAGCTATTACCTAACCGAAGTAAGTCTAACTATTATACGACTACTGGTCTAGCTAAATAAAGCTGTGTCTCCTTTGAACACAATGTGTTACCTAATAGAAAAATAGAAAATATGAGCCACTGTAGAACACTCAAGCGCAGAAGTAAAGTTGTGAATATCCCGTATATGTATTTTCCTCTAGTCACAAATACTTACAGACCAGTTTTGTGTAGCAACTTTTTTATGGACAATGAATAGTTAAAAGATTCACGAATTCCTGAAAGAAAAATATCAACCCATTTCGACGAAAATAATGTATGCTCAAGAACTCAGGATAATGGGGGTTAGGTCATCGTTGATATGCCATCCTGCATGTAAATAAAACACCGAAAATCTAACCAATTCCAGTCATCAGTACTTGTATATCTACGCCGTATAGATTCTATACATTCTTCTGGCTTATTTTCATCATAGCAATTCAAATTTGCGTTGGTGAAGATAGGCCTATGGCCTATACTCTATAGAATATCTTGTTTTTAGGGAGGCTTAATTTTCAATGATACTCTTCTTGGCGTCCCGTTTTCGCAGCTAAGGAGTTTATATTCTATTTCTTTTTTAACATTTAAATGCTTAGAAAATAGGTGGCTTTTCACTGCGTAAGGACTACCAAAATGATAGATTTGTCACCAAATTGTGATCACCAGACAAACTCAAAAAATGATCTAGTATATCATCCCAGAATATGCAAATGTGATTATATGATCTGTGTACTGTAGAAGCAATCTCTATGCCACGCGATAATGATCACTATACAGGACAAATTGTATAACAAAATACACTAAAATTAATAATATATATACCCTTCTCAATCCATACCTACCTTAGCATGTCCCGATTAGTGAACAATTTTTAGTTTTTTATTCATTGAAATTCTAGCCCATTTATTTTCAAATTCTCCGATTGTTTCAGCCAAAACCGAAGGTAAACATATCTCTCACTGCCTAAACATTACTTTTAATAGTTTTCAAAAGCGATTTCTTTTATAATAATCAACTTAAAACGAGTCATGGTCACTAAAACAAAATAATTTGTTTAAAAATAATCGTTAGTTCTTGTACTCAATATCGTTCTTGATTTCTTTTTATTTTTATGTTGTTAGGTGTTAGACACAACAAGTGCATATTTGTTTTAATTCTGGACAGGGAATGATTTAGGGTTGAATTTTTCACGCACGCGTAGATTTTCGATAGAGAAACTGCTAAATTTTTCTTAGTTTTTATTTGGAGTATGTCAATTCACACTCACTATTTTAACTAAAACTTTACATTTAGAGTATTGCCTAGCGATGTATCTGCTTTGTTAAATTCTTACTCACGTATTTAGTGAGTCATAGATTTCAAAAAACTCCATAATAATTATTATAAATAAAAATATAAAACAAGATATGTGCAAAACTGCAGGTTCAGGCGTCAAAGAATTCCTCCTCATAGACACTACCCGTGACCAGAGGGCTGGTTCATTCCTTGCGCAAAGGATTGGCATTGCCATTCAACGTGGCAATGCCGCCAGCCTTCTGGCCACCCTGCCAGTTGACGTCGATGGGGAGGAATTCTTTGACGCCTAATTATGCTAATTGGTAATCCTACATAGGAACATTTTATCCCAAAAAATAACTGACAGCTCCAAAATTAGGTTCATTCTTTATTGAAAATGTACGCGTGCGTGCGAACCCCTCGGTCAATTCAATCAACACTATCTGGGATTGAATTTGGTGACAAATATTCATATTGTAACATCTCTTAAAGTGGGTCGAAGGTTAATCCTCGTAGGTAGCTGGTAAAGCCGTGGACGATCACATACTAAACCACCACACAGAGACGAGGCTTTCGCTATACAAGCTATTTCGAATCGCTAAGCGCTTATCGCTCCTTCGACCCATCGACTCAACCGGCCGAGCCGGCAAGCAAGGCAGACGCAGTGAGCGAAGCTCGTTGCAGACTGACGATGGAGCCGGAGCCGGGAGACACCATCATCCTGGAGGACGGCACCGAGGTTCCTCTCAAAAAGAAGCGCGGGAGGCCCAAGAAGGTCAAGCTGGAGAACGGCGAGACGGCCCCCGTCACCCCGCGCGCGCCCCGCGCCCCCAGGGCCCCGCCGCAGCTAGATGCCGCTGGAGGTGAGCAGCCTCCGAAGAAGAAGAGAGGAAGACCGAAGAAGATCCGCCCTGAGGAACAACAGTTTTTGTTGCAACACCAGCAACATCAACAGCAGCCGGTGAGTTAACCATACTGCGTTTTGTTGTTCAAATTATTTGTAGTATTTCTTACTAAACACAGAAACTGAACATCTAACGTTACGACTGTGATTAGACATGTCTTTGATATTCCTTTTTCACGGCGGTTTTTGTAAACGATGCTAGAACTGTGTTTTGCCAAAGAGTTTGTCAGTGCGCACTGTGCGCTATGAAAGGAACTTAATCCCACGCACATTCAAGCTGTGAAATGAACTCCCTGTTGTGGTTTTTTCGAGCGGCTACAATACGGGGTTCTTCAAGAAGGAAGTTCTATAGAAGGTTCCTACAGGGGTCGGCATCACGGGTGTAACTACCCTGGTGTTGCACACTCGTCCATAGGCCACGGTAACCACTTCCTATCGAGTGAGCCGTGTGATATCTGCCACCGAAGTTGTGTAAAAAAGAAGATAAATAGGCAGTGACACGAAACGCCTAGTACGCCTACATAATGAATTCAAACCTGTAATCATTCTCTAAGTCTTTTTCCAACTCAAATGTGGTTGAAATTCGGTAGTTTCCGTGAAGCGACTGCCATCTGACTTCTACAACCAATTGGCTATGTCGTAGTTCTGTAGTTAGACTAAAGTAAAGGCAACGAGACGAGAGAAAAAAGGTAAACAAAGCGACCATTACTGAGTTAAGTTACGTTGTGATAACTAGCCATTATTTTATCTGTCCTTGTCGCACAGCGACAGCTGTCGTTGCGTGTTTTGTAGTACAGGAAAGCTGTCAGCACAGCGGTTCTAAACTGTCAGATCCGCCATCACATAAGCAATTTCATTCCTGTCTGGAATGCGCTTGAAGTGATAATAGTTTGGAACCGCTGAAATTTTGTTTACTTTTTCAGTTCGTTGGAGTTACTTTCTGTTTGCCCCAACTACCCGTACCGCAAGTCTAACCTATGTTCTTCATTTGTTCCAGCAGGCGCCAGCAATAGCGGCGGGTGGTGTGAACTCCCTGCAGCCTCTCCACGCTCACTCGCACGAGGGCTACCTGGGCGAGTTTGCGCAAGGCCCACTGCTGTACCCGCACCAGCACCCCCAGCACCACCAGCCGAACGATACCCCTAACTACTTCCAGCAGCAAGCTAACCAAGGTCAGGCTCATTACTATTTCACTAGAGGCTAATGCGTTAGTCCTGGTGGCATACGAGACCCTCACCTTGGAGGCTGGGGTGCGCTTTTTCTAGCCTAACTGAAAAAGCGATCCGCACAGCCCGAACGGAGGGGATTCGGACGTCCAAGGTCGCTTCACTACCTCAGTCTCCCATGAGCGCGGTTTTAGTGTGACGGGTGAAGTCGCTTGTCACCCTAGTTGAAGTAGGCCACGGCATCGTCCCCCATACCTAGACCTAGGGGCTGGATGAGGGCTCCGGTATCCGAATAGAGCCAGTTTGAAAGAGATCATTCACACCACAGTCCAATGGCGATCTCGAAGTTCTGTAGCTAGACTATTCAGTCCTGTATTTACTAATTTAGATATCGGAATATTTACCATATATTCATAGTTTTTATAGTTCGGGACATCACGCGATATATTTTGGAAGTCTATTATAAACTATGAGTAAACGCCGCGATAGTTTAAAAATTACATTACCATGTATTGTTTCATGTGTCCGATATTTCGGCGCTGTTGCAAACACCATGATCACGGAGGAACTCCTCCTAGGTAACGTATCGGATTAGATGGATGGATGATAGATTATCGGCTTGGATCCTGCACATCTTAGGTGGGGCCTACTTTCCAGTAAGCTGCTAAACGTACTGTACTATTTTTGATGTTATTCAGGTGTGGCTCAATAGCTCAGTTGGAAGAGCATTCCCCCTGTAAGGGAAAGGTCGCAGGTTTAAGTCCCACTTGAACTTCGAATACTTTTCTATTTAATAATTATATATACTTGCTAATTATACAAACACCCAGACAATTTGGTTGTAGTAGTATCAGGAAATGTTATCATGTTTATTCTTCATTTGTAATTAAAACGTGCATAATGAATCCGGTCAAATGTGTCGTACCTATGTATTGTAAGGACGTCAAAAGTAATCTTTCGTTTGAATTTGTTTAAATAATACAATGGTATTTTTTATTCAGTTTATAACGGAAATAGCTGTGCATTTACATTAAAAAGATAATATAATTAATATGATACTTAAGTGAATATCTTACAGTTACTTTAAGTGTCACTGTAGTAAAATCCTGAGCCTGAGCATTCACTGTTTCCTATCGTAATGGACATGTAATATAAATTTTTATACTGAATACTATGAAACATGCTGTACTTAGCAAAATATGTCAATCTTATCATTGTTAAACCATGTTATCTGTACACAGGAATGGAATCTCCCCTGGACGTGTCCAACCCCCTGGCGGGTATGGGTCGCGGCTACGCGTCCCCCGGCGGCGGCGCGGGCTACGCGGCCTCTCCCCGCGGGGTGTACGCGTCCCCGCGCTCGCAGGGGTACTCGCCCAGCCCCGCGAGGCCCGCCGGCACCCCGCAACCGCAGGTAAGAGATAATCGTAAATAGTCAACGATAAAAGTTTATGATTTTCAATTATTAAAAATTAGTTTTTGACCAAACTTATTTTTTCACTCCTGTCTCACCTACTAGACTGTACTACCGGTAGTGCGAAAGTGACATTTTGCGCCTGAGCCATTTTTTCCTACTGGGACGAGAGTCATCGATAACAAAAGTCTTCTTAGTGAAAATACTAATTAATTACTTAGATTACTTAATGTTGAATGAGAGATCCCCACAGTGGCCGACGATGGCCAGAATTTGTCACTTAAAATTGTTGTGAAAAGGCTGGCGCAGCCTCGCGCCACCTTGTTGCGCCGCGTTACTTTTCTTTACCTTCAAATGACTAGAACCTTTTTCTCCCATAGATTACATTTAAAATGCAAAAATAAACAGCCGCTGCTGGCCGCTGCTCTTTCAATGAAGATTCACCCAGACATATAGGCAGCTCAATCCCAATCATTTATATTATGTTGTGTCATATACACAGCCGGGATATTACAATGATCGCCTTGTATTACAGTTCCCGTCGAGTCCGGCCGCGTTCTCCGCACCCTCCCCTCCACGGGCCGGCGCCGGTGGGGGCGTGGGGGCGGCCGCGGGGGGCAATGGGGGCGCGGGGGCGTACGGCTCTCCCGCCCCTCGTGCGGCCCCCTTCAGTGGCCGCAGCCCGCTGTACGCGCATAGTCCTGCGCCCTACCAGCATCAGCAGGCACAGGTACGGATGCATTAGATACTCAGGATTGTATATCTATCAAGGAATACAGCCAACATACCGTAAATTATCTATAATATAAAAATGAATCGCTAAATGTGCAGCGCATAACTCAACAACGCCTGGACTATTGGCCAATTCTTTTTTTAAATGTTCGTTGAAGTTCAAGGGTGGTTTTTATGGTGAGAAAAAATCAAATAATTGCCGGGAACCGACATCCACGCCATCCGCGGGCAAAAGCTAGTATCCTATAGTCAACGGTCAAGACGGAAGTTTCAAATGTAATTTATTTGGCATTATTCATTATTCGAAACCAAAGCCACTTCGTAAAAAATATCCCATTCTGATTGCATTCAAATCTTGCACTTTGGAACCCAAATCCCGCTCTCTTCTAATTACTTCAATCTTGAGTTTTGCGGGGACGATTGCCATCTGACCTCACCACTCCGAGTCGAAAGTCAGCGCTGCAATCTCATCCATCAATCCACAGTTGTATCAGTTTACACTTTAGATCAGTTTGCCATCAGTCTTGATGAGGCCTCATACTCCCAACAGCCCAAGTAGGTATACTCATTTAAAAATTAACTCCTCTTGACATGTGCGCACTGTGGAAACGTGAAGTAAAGTGTAGTATTGCGGAGGTGAAGAGAGCTACCACAGTCTGGTTTTAGTATATTTATTACGAATCAATGATTTAATAAAGCAATTATTATGTCTTACAAACTAAATAACATAAATAATAACATTGGTGGAGTGGGAGCGATGCTTGTGGTCATGTCCTATCTTTGAATGAACTTTACACCATTATATGCTAAATATACAAATCTAATACATAGGGAAAAAGAATCTTCTCGGGCGGGACTCGAACCCGCAGTCTGTCCCTTACAGGGAGAATGCCTTGACCAATTCGGCTACCGAGGCACCCCCGATGTGATTCAAATTTCCCATCTTATACGTCTTTAAGGCGACGGTGGAGTCATCTACCGATTTTCTTACGAACTATCGGAATCAATGAATGATGTTACAATCATTTTTAAACATTGAATTTTGATAACTCCGCCCAAACAATTGAATTAACGTCCTATCTTCTCGCTGACTTGCATATTTTGTGTTATGGCAGAGGACGTGATTTCTTAGCTTATATCATTATTATTTGTGCATTCTAATTTCCTGATAGAAATCACGTTCCTGTCTGCCATATGTAGTTATGTTCTTGTGTGAGACGATGGTATGCTTGCGTGAAGTAACACATGTTTGTATCCCCAGAGCCCGGCGCCGCAGCCTCCTCAAGCGCGATTCTCTCAATCGCCGCACCCGCACCATCCGCACCCGTACTCGCACTCGCCCGCGCCGCAGGTAAGCGCACACCCACACACATCACACATCACACACCACACACCACACGACTACACTCGCTCCGTCTAGTCGCGTTTGATCCAATTGTCAAAAACAGGAAAATATCGCGGACTTTCTATCCTGTTTCTGGGTGGTTATAAAAAAAATAACCACGAAGGCCTAATGCCTTCTAACCTAACCTATCCAAGTCGTTTTTTGACAAATGGACCAAACGCCACTAAAATCACTCGCTCTACAACTATCATAATACAAACTCTGAAGGCACACCTTATATATATATAGTGTGATATTCCTAAATATGCATATGTAAGTAATTCATAAAAATAAAACTTCCGAATCAAGAATTGTTTTGAATTTTTTGTATAGTCATTTTTATAATCATGAATGCATATCGCAATACTACGACAGTAAGATATCTCACTATGTAACATTGACACAGAGCTACAAAAATAGGTATCTACAGATAAAAATGTTAGTCAACTTTTTGATTTTACTAATTGTAAGAAAAAAGTATAAAGATAGCTCTATTGTTCGAATGTCCACAAAGAATTCTTCAATTGAACTTTCTCATACAAACGTTTAAAATTACAAAAACCAACGAATTGCATAATGTAAAAATAAAAACAATGTAAAAACAGTACTATTGTCCACAGTCCCAAGGCCGGCCATTCTCCCGGTCCCCCGCGCCGGTGGGGGTTAACGTCGTAGGTGGCACCACACCCTTCCCCGCCGCATCTCCAGCCGGCGGGCTTCACAGTTATACCCCATCCCCCGCACACACGCCCTACAGCCAACACTCATCCCCCGCGCCCCCACCCCGGACCCCCACGTACACGGAACCCCACCACTTCACCAACGCCAGTGGGAGCAGTTTTGCCGGGGAGCTATCGAGTGATATCGGCGCAGCGATATCGTCCCCGGGTCCCGTTTCTCCGGGGATGGCGGCGTTGGACTTTGAACCACCCCGTGACCCGGACCCAGAGAGGGACGCGAGTCCCATGGGCAGTACGGATATGCATCCTGGGTCAAATAGTAACTCGTCACTTTCGGATTATAATAAGGTATAGTATCGTCTTTATAATTATGTATTTATAATAGTTTTGTGTGTAATTATGACAGCCTTTTTTCTCACATAATTTAAAAAATGATTTATTCGTTTTTTTTTTTGCATTTCATCATCAAACAAACTTAAAATTACATTTATAATAAATAAAGCCCTAAAAAATCTATACCCTGCACAGCTAGGCGAACTAAATACGACTCGCCTAACTTTGCAGCTGTGAATTTTTTTAAGCACACAGCGTTGCGTCAGCCTTGATTAGATTTTTATTTTTATTTTATAAATGACACGTCAATTTGACTTCACCTCGCCTGATGTTAAGCTAAAGGCAAAGTCTCGGAAAGAGGGTCACCATCATAAACATGTACCATGTTAACAGTGGTGGCACTCAGCTTGACAGCCTCATCAGATGCCTTTTCACGCCCCGCTTAAAGGTCCCGGGACTGTAGGAAGAAGGAAACACGTGAACTGGCAGGGAGTTCCAGTGACGTCACTCAGTCAGACCAATGGCAATTTCTATCAAGGCTGACACAGCACTGTGCCCGACGCTATATGGTTAGAGAATTACACAGCAGGACTGAATTTAAGCTTTATAATTGTGTTGATAATAATAATGTTGATGTCCGTGTACGTGATGGGTAGTCGTGGCTTGTACAGACGTCGGCGGGCAGTGAGATGTCTCCGGCGGGCGTAGGAGGGAACAACTTCGGCGGCGCGCTGTACGACGCCGAACAGAGGCTGCAGTACCCCCACCTGCACCATACGCACAGTCCCACGCAGGACAAGCAGGAGCACTACCACTATCGGCAGGACCAGGGTTAGTACCACTATCGACAGTACCAGTGTTAGAACCACTACCGACAGGCTCAAAGTCGGTACCACTACCAGCAGAATCAGAGTCTGTACCACTACCGGCAAGACCGGGGTCAATACACCGAAGGGGGAGGAGGGGGGCATACATAGGATAGAGCACCATTACTACCGGCGGGACCAGGGTTGGGGTCAGTACCACTACCGGCAGGGCCAGATTAGGTACCACTACCAACGGAGTCTTAGATCTTAAACGTTTTAACTTTTTTTTTTATACAGGACTCATCAATTTGACATCACCTCGCCTGATGTTAAGCTAAAGGCAATATCTCGGAGAGAGGGTTACCATCGCAAACATGTACCATGTTAACAGTGGTGGCACTTAGCTTGACGGCCTCATCAGATGCCTTTTCACGCCCCGCTTAAAGGACCTGGGACTGTAGGAAGAAGGAAACACGTGAGCTGGCAGGGAGTTCCAGGCCTTAGTAGTGCGGCATAGGAATGAGTCACTAAAACGCTTGGTTCTAGCAGAAAAACTTAAAATTATTTCAAACAGAGATGAGATCCGGTTCTTAGCATTCCATGGATTCACCGTGCGGTCGCCGGGTCCATGGCGTGGTACAGAGAGGAACACTGCGACGGCGCCTGGGACTTGCGACCCAGGTGTAGGTTTAGGGTGGCCACCTTGTGATGCATCAGCGCTCACCTCCACCGTCAGTCGTGTTCCCCCCTCTACCTATCCAAATTTGGTAAGATCCTATCAACGCCGTTTTAGATATTCGTTTGAGTAAAGAGCTTACTGAAGCTCTTGGCAATCCGAGGTCTTTAAATAAGTTATACAGGGATTTAGCTGGAATTCCCCTTGCTCCCACTTCCACGGCGTAGAGTTTAACCACATAGCCATTTTTGGTTAACTCGTTGGTCAAGTCAAAGTATTTGTTTATTTTTATAGCGTGGTCTTTAGGTATGTTAGTTTCCCACGGTACTGTGAGTTCTACTAGTACTGCACGCTTTTGCTGTTTTGAAAATAGGAATATATCGGGTCTGGATGACGAGGCACAAACATCCTCCGGTATTTTATAGTGTTTCTCATACGAATCTGCGAGTAATGTCCAATCAGCGGCTGCTATCAAAATTGAGTACGGCTTTTGATTTGTCTTTTTTGAGCAGCCTTCCTTTACAAACGCGACGTCATTTCTTTGGTTAGTGGTTAAACCCTTTTTCGCTCTAGCTACCGCCAAACTTACCGCCTCACGTACGATTTCTAATACCTTATCATGTCGGCGCGAGTAATGACCCCGGTCTAATAGCGTCCTACAACCCACCAGTAGGTGCCTAGCAGTACCAATTGCTTCACCACATGAGTTACATGTTTTATCTGTGGCTTTTCCCCATCTGACAAGATTGCTTTGGTCGGGGAGGGTCAACTGGAATGCATTGAGATAGAATTTAAGGAGAGCCGGTGACCAGTCGTATATTAAGGTACGCCATTTTAAGGCTATGGGAATACAAAATTCACCTAGTGTTAACCATTCGTTTTGTATTTCTAGGTTCATTGCGTGCACTTTGTAGGTATTATTTTCATCTACTTGAAGAAAAGATTTTGTTATGTCTTTGTCTGACTGCCTCCTAGTATTACCCAAACCTACCCTACCAGTCTGCGAGCCTATCATGAATTTTTTATGGAATTGGAGGCGCGACTCGAGCTCTTTAGTACTTTGGTCTTTTGGAAGAGCTTGCACGATTTCGTCTTTTGATTTCGCTAGGACGTGCATTTTGGTTACTCTTAGATGTTTATATAGTTCCGATGGTTTCTTGAACGTCATTCCAAAGTTATTTGAGGCTCTATATAATGTCGATGGGTCTGCCGACTGAGCTAGCCCCAGCCACGACTTCAATGTCTTCGTAACATTCGCATCTAGTTTTTTGAGAAGGCTCTGGCTTATATCATAAACAAGAAACGGCCAGTTAAGACGCGAGGTTAAATAGTTGTCGTAAATCCACGCTTTTTTGACATTACTTAGTGGCTGCTGGTCTAAATTCACAATCCACAACCTAAATTATGTAATTAAATATACATTTCGATGTTTCCAGGCCCTGGTGTAGCAGAGAGCCCTCGGTTAGACCAACTACACCAACATCCCTCCATGTATCCTAGTAACTTCAATAGGTGAGTTCTTTAACATTTGAACAGCCCTAATAGTAATGATACTGTGCCGCTGTGGGTAATATGAAGTCCTCCCAGAAACTATTCAAGTATTGGGTATTTGTCGTCCAAAATATTCTGTGATTTTTGTGAACCTTTTGATTGCATTAATCATAACATGACACTACATTTACTTAGAGATTTTACTACTAATCATATTTATTTTTCGAATGAAACTGCATAATATTGTTGTATTAAAACAGTAAAACAGTAATCAATTCGCTAAGAATTATATTATTTGTTCAGTTTGACAGCCAAATCGTCCACTGGCACTCTCAGGTCAAACATAGACCTGGGTGTGCCACAGGGGTCAAAATTGGGTTCTTTTTATTTCTTTATCTGTGTGTATTTATGTCATGAAATCTTCAAAATTAGATCCAGTACTCCGAAGTATAAAAAAAAAAAATAAGGTAAGGCAGTAAGTTATGGAGGCCTATGTTAATTTTACATCGCACACAATTTTTCAATTCACAAAATTTGTTTAGCTGTCGTTTTCTAAAGTTTGACTGGACCTTATCAGATGAATAACTTATAAACTTAACGTCATCAGGTGTAGGTGTATTGTGTAAGGTGTATAGAGTGTGGTTGTAACCCCTTGTTGTCGCCAGGTCGTCCCCAGCGGGCGGCGAGGCGTTCTCCCCCCTGGCGGCAGGAGGGTTCCGGCCGCCCGACGCGCACACGCCGCACACACCACACACACCGCACCCCGACCACACGCCGCACCACCACCAGCCTGGTTAGTACCACCACACACCACCGCATGGTGGGGAAAGAGATTTGAGAAATATGAGAGTATATTTTCGTGCTACGGAAGCAGTTGACAGACTGTAGCTGCAAATTTTGAAATTTTCAATTGAAGTTCTTCTTTTGTATGATATTAGACGAAAAAGAAATTCTAGTAGGTAAGTGATGTAATTGATGTTTAATTATGAAAAGTGTTGAACAATATAGCGCTAATACTATTGTAATTGGAAAATAAATTTCAACACATTTTATCTCGTCCTATTGAACATGTACATTGAACAATTTTAAATGTTGGATACTAAAAAAATACACGCCAAAAAAATTTAACAAGAATTAACGAAGCGATTTTCTAGAAAGTCGCTTGACTGGAGAGTTTAGGGTAGAGATACACATGAGAAAATAAAATGACTTCAAAGAATCAAGGAATCAATTTCATTTATTCAGTTTACGCTATTATCGTACAATTTTGAAATTCTCTTTACGCGTCGGGAGCTCATATTATGTGTTCTATATGAATGTCAAAATTATACGATTAGTGTCAGAAATGTCAAGAGTAATTAAAATAAAGCATTTGAAAATGATTCTTTCGCTGGTTCGGCAGGTTGGTTCTACTGAGAAGATACCAGCAAGAAACTTAGTGAACTCGATTATCCTCCCTTTTTAAATAATTATACTTTTATTTATAACGAAATACAGTGCGAGCATGAGATTATAGTTGGATGACCATGATTACTATTTAAGTATTCGTCCACATAATGACCTTAAGCAATTTTTCACTTCAATTTAAGTAGCATGTCAATCAGATCCAGAGGCATTTTGTTAAACTTCAACACAACAATCGAACAGGTTCACCGGGCGAGTACGCGGGCGCGGTGAAACCCAAAACACAGGACGTAGCGTCCAAGTCGCTGTCAGGCCTCGAGTCGCTCGTGGACCAGATCCCGTCCATCGCGGAGGGGCAGGGCGGCGGCGTGGCGGGCGGCGCCGCGTCGGGGGCGGGCGGCGCGGCGACGGCGCCGGAGCAAGCGCCCGCGCCTGTGACGGCGCTGCCGGACTACGCGTCGGCGCTGTACCCGCCCTACGGCGCCTACGGGGGCGCCGCCTACGGGAACAATGGGTGAGTTCTTAGATCTTCTTTTGTACACTCTAGAACTTCAAAATGAGTTCGATCCCCGCTCAGTGCAAATATTTGTATGCATGAATATGGCTATTTGCATTGTTCTGGGTGTTTCTATGTATAATATGTATGTATTTACAAAAAAAAGTATCTAAGTATTGTTTATCCGCATTGTAGATTCAATAACACAAGCTAATTAAGCTTACCATGGGTCTAGATAGCGTTGTGTAGAATGTTGTGGAAAAAGAAATATCATATTGATTTGAAATTGTATACACTTGTTATGGAACGATATCATTATCGTTATCAAAACCGTTTCACAGTTGTATCTAAAGCATTTTTTTACTTGTCTGTTAGGCAGGAATTAACGCGATCATTTTCCCACTTATATAAATGTAAAAAAAGTATAGTTTTCTTTCGTTTAATGTATCCCTACTTATTGAGTCTAATCACCATAGTGCGACATTCATTTTACACTCTGTGGTGAATGTTTCGTTTGATAATCTATGGTAATAAACATGGAATGTTAAAGTACTGTCATTGTTAGAAAAGTGATAAAAAAATTAATCCGTTATTATAATATTCACACAATAAAATAGATTTAGGAATCGACATCGGGAATTAATAGCATTAAATGTCGTGTCTTGTTTTGCAGGTGAATATTGTTTGGTTTATATTTTAGTTTAAACTTCTATGTATTTTATATCGAAATTAAGTACATACCTACGTGGAATATTAGATTAAAATAAATCTTGTTTTACAGAAACTCAGCTGTGTTATTGACTAACGGTGTCGCCTGAAATAACACTCTTATATTAATTTCTACATCACTTGCCAATACCGCGGTATTTTCGAATGCGAGCTGAATCAGATTATCTGCCTACCTTGTACAGTTTCAACGTATACATTCTGATCCACGTAATTGCATAGTATGGAAAATAAATATTCAAAATTCATGATCCTATGACAGCATTCGACTTAGATGACTATCATATACATTTACCCAAATGATGATAAAACGTACAAAAATACCTTACATCCTTCATATTTGAGCAAAGAATTCATAATATTAATTAACTATGGTAGATTACGAGGTTCTCATACAATTTTATAAGTACATAAAAATGGTGTACCCCAAGGTAGTTTACTGGGACCACATATTTTGTTCAAAAATTAGTTAAAATGAAATGAAACGTAGCTTTTGGTTCTGAAAGTGCTGTAGTTAACCTGTAGCGGTATGTGCAGGTACGGCGGTCCCTTCGTGGGCTACGGCGGCGGCTGGGGCACGGCGGTGATGCGGCCCACGCCCGGCTACCTGTCGGAGTGGCAGTACGGCTACCCGGCCGGCGTGCCGGCGGGCTACGCGCCCTACAACGCGCCCTACTACAACGGCTACGCCGGCCCGCCGCCCGCGCACCATCAGCAGGTCGGTACTTTACACGTCACACCATTGCTACGAAAGTGGCTACGCCGTACGTCGTCATTTTTTTTTAACAGGACACCTCAATTTGACTTCACCTCGCCTGAAAAGTCTCAGAAAAAGGGTCACCTTCGTAAACATTTAGCATGTTAACAGTGGTGGCACTCAGCTTGACGGCCTCATTGGATGCCTTTTCACGCCCCGCTTAAAGGACCCGGGACTGTAGGAAGAAGGAAACACGTAAGGTGGCAGGGAGTTCCAGGTCTTAGTGGTGCGGCATAGGAATGAAATGGCATAGGAACAACAAAAACATTACCTACTATACAAAATGTACATAACCAAAAAATATTATGTATATAATAAGTATATTTGTTGTATTTATGATAATTATGTATATTGTATCGTGTGTATATATGTAATATTATGTACTATTCATTAGTACCTATATATAGTTTATGTAAGTAAGTACACCTGTTTACTTATATGTATCCTATACCAGACATTATAGGTGCATGCCTGTCGTGAGGTATGTTGGTATACATGCCTCATGGCAGTGTACCTATAGTGTCACTCCCTAAAATTATTCGGTACGCTTTCTCAATACAAATGTTACTTTAATAATGCACCTACTAAGTCTTTCTCTGCACCACCTTTGGTTGACTGGTAGAGAATGCCCATGGCATTAAGTCCGCCTATGTACTTGTGCATGAAGTTTTATAAATAAAATAAAAAAATAACCCTCTCCATCGCGTACTTCCAGACACACTACCTATCGGCGCCCCCTCTCATCGACCTGCACAAGAACGGCGAGCACTCGGCGGGCGTGCCGGCCGTGCCGTCCGTGCCCTCCGTGGGCTTCGGCGGCTTCTGTTAGTGCGGCGGCACGCGGCGGCACGCATGCGGCACACGCACACACGCGAGCCACGCGGCCCACGCAAGACACGTGGCACAAGCGAGCCACGCGGCACACGCGAGTCACGCTGTACACGCGAGCCACGTAGCACACGCCAGAGGTGCTGTTGGATACATTAGCTCACTACTTCGGAAGATAATATACTACAGTTTGTCTTCAGTCAATTAGATCACGTTCTCAAAAGTGAAACAGGACAATGGTGGACGCTAGATTTTTAACACTATATTATTTTGAATTTATATAAAAATGTGTTTAAATTACTTACGTTACTTAGTAAAATGAAATGAGTGGTATAGCTGTTGTTATATAAATATAAAGTCATATAGTGCTAAAAATATCAGCGTTGTTTTAGAATAAAACAGGTAATGAATTCAATGACATCTTGTGCATACGTAACTCTAGTGTAGCTCGTATATGCGCTTTCACTAGATCTACGTATAAGTAATACTATCGCTGAAATCAGTATTCTGTCTAATATTATTTAGTATGGTGTACTAAATACTAACACCTAGAAATGGTGTTTTGTCTTGTGATTCTGGTATCTCAATTTTTATAGGAATTCTTATAGATGGAATAATGATTGTAGCATAGTATGTCACGTGTAAAGGCGTGAAGTCGCAGGCGAGTCCGCCGGTACAGGTAGGTATAATTTTTGTAAGAGGTCGACAGTTGTGCGCGACGACTCCGGGCGAAATACTTTCATAGTGTAAGTAGCTAATTGGACTGAACTATCGACTCGAATGGACGTTCCCGCGTAGACAAAGTTTTGTAAAGCAATCGTTAGTGATGTAATTTAATCTTTTTCAATGATGAGCTTAATTTGTAGGGTTTATTTGTAAATATTGTATGTATTTCAGTTTCGATCCATCACATTGTTTATGTATTTTTGTTAACCGATCGCTAGGTACATCACAGTTTGCTATATATGTTTAGTTGATAACGCGAGCGCTGTGGTTTGCCGGGGGCGAGCGCGACGGACTGTACTTAATTTATTCGGAATGTCTGTGATCTTCAGTCTAACATAAATGGCCATCTTAATTGCCATATTGATACAACCGTTCGGAATTAGCGCGGGCGGTGCGCAGGCGCCGCTCGCTATACGAAGTCTTGCCAATGATGTGTTTCACGTTCTAGTCACTTACTAATTCGTGTCGGCTAGTCAAATTTTTAAAAAAAATGTCGTACCGGTCGCACGCCCTCGCTCCCAAACAAATTGCTCGAATAAAAATATTTTTTATCTAAGTCACAAGGACGGCCTATGAGTATAAAAATGTACTTTATTTTAGATTTATTTCATGTTACATTAGGTATGTGACGCTATTTATAATTCAAGTTTAGCATTTGATAACGTATGTTTACAGTGGCGAGGAGGCGGCCATAAGTGGGCGGTCGCTGACCCCTGCGCCGCTGTGTGTGTGCGTGTGACACACACACTCACACACACACACACACACACACACACACACACACACACATGCGCATGGGGTCATCGACCGCGTGTTGCCATGGACACCGTGCATTTTACTAAACGTTACCCGAACAGTTACATTAGATTCGGATCGCTAGTGAATAGCATAATTTTACATAATATTGTACACCTATATTTTTAATATACACGCGCCATTTTTTTATTATAAGGCTCTATTTTGCGGTACTCAACGATAATTTCGTTGTGTTTTTTTTATATGTATATGTGTACTGACATTGTTACCAGCTAAGTTTATCGTATTTGCAGTCGACTGCTGTATTAGTTACGAACTTTTTTACACTAGAATTTTACTCGCAAGCGGCGACGGGGTTGTCGTTGAGTGCCGCGACACTTGTTGTACCGTATGACTGGTTTAACTCCTTCTAGGTTTAGTTTACGATGCATAATGATTACATAGGGTGCTGATGGGTGGGAGTTTCCTCGATATTATGTGAAAAATGGCTCTGAGAACGCGCCAAGTCGCGTCACATAAGTCTTTTTGTATGTTGTTGATATTTTTATGTTCACTTTTGATGGTGTATTAGGTACCGAGTCGTGTAAAGTATGTAGATCTTTCAAAATAGGAGTCCTATTCATATAGTCGACACGTAAGTCCTTCCGCATACGATTTGTAGCGGAGCTGTCTGTACATAGCCAGGTATACATCGGGGGAAAGAATTAAAAATAAACAATCTTGTACAAAAAAAAAACTTAAAATTAGTAAAGTGTTTTCTTTGCACAAATGATAAAAGTCTTTAAAGTCTTTAAATATAAGCTAAAAACGAAATAACATACGTAATAAAGACATATACGTTAAAGATAGGTTACATGGAAGAATTTATATGATAGTTAATTGAAGCGTGGATAGTCACCGCGGATTTGCTCGTCGGTCGGTCGTCGGTCGGATCGTGCTCAATGTTGCGTGCGTTTATACTGCGCTTGTGCTGCGTTTTTACTGCGTTTGTGCTGCGTTTATACTGCGGTAGTGTTGCGGCGCGGGGCCAACAGTGATTTGCCGAACTTAACTCGACGGTATTCTCTTGCTGCACTCTAAATTATGAGTACTTTTAGTACATATTTTGTACATTTTATATATTTCGCGTATTGTCAATGTGACGAGACTTTGATATTTAAATAATACAGTCAGTAAATAAAATCATGCAATGAAACAGACAATTATTATTTATTTTTGTTTAGGAATTTATTTAAAGAAGTTCAATTGTGAAGAAGTCAATACTCAGGATGGGCTTTGAACCCGCATCAGTTCCATTCTAACCAGAATATTCTACCAATTGTACTATTTGGACCTGTAATGGATAGCTTAGGGCGATATAATGAATTCATCCTATTCAGGACAAGTCTAGATGTATCCATCTTAGATAGACACTGCCGCGGTTTGAAGTCCCGACCAAGATGTAAACCTTTTCAAATTATAATTTACAAGAAAAGTTCTCATAATCGAACGATAATACGAAACTCCTAAGTCGATAATATTATTGTCGATGCTTATCGAATCTTGTTAGACATACTTGATGTTATAGTTGTAATGCAAGAGCCTATACCGTCATATTTTAGATGATCTCTTGTAATATTCTGGTCTGGTAGGTTTTAATTGCGTTAAGTCGAGAGCGTACCGCCGCACTACTGCAATACGTCTACTTAAATTTTGTTTTTTCGTAATTTCAAATGGGGAATCATGATAATTTAAAAAAATGAAATCAACAGGGTATTTAAGATTGCTTAAGATATATTATTTTATATTTATTATTACTTATTGACGGTGAGCGCTTGCCGCGCCATTGTTTTTAGTGTTACTGATGTTTGTTTAGGTTTTGCTGACCGTACCACGTACATTTACATACACAAATGCTTTACCGAGTTTTTTTTGTAGATCCTACAAAAATGCCTAAACGTGTAGGATAAAGACATATTATGTTTATCGACGACTTTTCGCATTTAGATGTATTTCTATCGCTTTCTTCAACCGTAATCAAAGCGAGATAGACAGCCTTCAACGTAACGACAGCGAATGAACGCGAAAATGCTATCTCGCTCTGATTACAGAAATTTCAAAGTGTAAGAAAGAGATAGAGATGCAGCGAAGCAAATGCCGTCGCAAATATGTCTTGACCCAAATTCGGGGAACATATTCTATATATAGTTAATAAGTTTGTTCTCAATCCTAATTTTGATGGACTAAGTCACTTCTTAACGTGTCTAAATGATGTCATTTTGACCCAAACGTATATACACGGCAGTTATTTTTACCCAAGCGTCTTTAGACGTTAATCATCATTTTTATCTCCTACTCGTTTTGAAATTACTTCTCATAGCAACAGCAATAAGCATCACAATTTCAAAACAGAGTTTATTCTAATTAGTACAGTCGGCCAAGGAAATAAGTATACCACTTTACATGCATCTACACATGTAAAAGGTGTATACTTAATTGTTTGGCCGTGTGTGTACATATATGTGTGTGAATGTGTGCGAAGTACGGTCAGCCTGTGACGCGTGTTTACGTTCACAACATTTGCCTTTGTACATAATGAGTGCTTTATTACGCTTTTTTGATATTATATTTTTTATTTAAATATTACAATAATACTATTTCTATATTTTTTGCTTTTATTTTGTACAATAATCGAGTTCGTGTATTGTGTATACTGTATGTAATTGGATTGTTTGATAATGTCTTGTTTGGCGGCGATACTGGCTTTACTGCAAGGTTTTAAATCACGAGGGGTGGACAGAGAAATAGGAGTACGCATACCAAAATATAAGAGTTTTTCTTTCAATAGTTTTCAAAATGACTTCACCCCGCAAATTCTCGTCTTTTCTTTCAGTATTCATTATAACTGGATCATGTGATCATACTGTCTGATGATGTCTCGTTAATTCTCATGGTTTTTAAGGCACACCATACTGATCGAACGACTGAGATGCTTACGGCCGTCAAAAACCTTGCCTGTTGAATTTCACCAGTGAAAATCCAATCCACTAAACTGAGTTATCAAATTTTATTCATTCACCAGTTGATACCCGTGAATATCGGTTGTAATATGATTCTGTTTTTTGTTCATATCGCCAGTTCCACCAATTCCCATTAAATATACACCAGATTTTTAAGTCTTACCATGATTTTAATGCGAAATTCTTGCAGTAAAGACACATGGCGCCAACTAAGACATCAAAATTGTGATAGCTATGTTCACACCACGACTTACATCTGATTATCGAATCTTCTAGAACACTCGAATATAATTTGTCTATTATGACATTATATCCGAAGGCTACGGCTGAAGGTCGTGGCGTGACGTAACGACAAAGGCCTATAGACACGCGGCGGGACAGTGTGAACGTACTGTGACGTGTATACTCGCACTGAATGTTAATAGTGACGTAGATGGTCGATGACGTCATTGTCGACTGTCTACTTGGTTTTATTGTTTACTATCTTTATACCTTGTTTTGTGTTGTTGGTGTATAATGGGACTGTATAAGACCTAAGCTGATATAACTATGATTGACGAGCGAAGTTCTGGTGGAATATTTTCTCATATGGTTGCATAACACCCATAACTTCGTTTGGGAATTATTTAAAAATATAATTACGTTTATTATGGCTTTTAAACAACAATAAATGTTTCATACATACCTGCAGACATGAATACCTGAAACTGGATTGCATAAACATAAAAAAATCCGTCATTAAGGCCTAAGAGCGAGCCTATTCCCGTCAACAAGACTATTCTATTCTATTTAGACTATTCCCGTTAACATACAACTTTTCATGTGTTGTGTGTTAACCGTCAAATGGAGAATTATTTCTTATTGTATAAGGCATAAGGCTTATTTGCGTTGTGCAACATCTGTGAGACGAAATGAAGCCTTTGTATCACTACATAAAACTTTATCTAAATCATTTCGATACATACCCAATACATAGCTAATTCAGATATTTTCGTTGAACAGTCTCGATGTGTATCAGAAAATACATCACAAGGTATAAAGAAAATAAAAACACGACGTTACAACCCTGTATATCGAATATTAGCTGTATCTCTTAAGTTAATTATCTCAAAACTCACTGGCCAATAACATAATCCTTACGGAGTGCAATGTCGGGAGATTATTTGTGTTCTGTCTCATAATTTCTACTGTTATCAATATATTTTATTATTAATATCGTACTTACGTCATGTATAAGTGCCGCTCGCACAGAACCGGTCGGCTAACACGCGACTTTCGACTTTCCTATGTGGTGCATTACCTAGATTTGTACCATACGTAGAGGCGTGGAGTCAGGTCGGTCGTGCTGGACTAAACTTTAGCTGTAATGTAAGTCTCTATCAACGAGTTAGTGTTAGTCTTGTACCGCAGGCGGGCCGGGCCGGCTCGGGACCGGTCTGGTCCGGCCCGGGACCGGCCCGGCCCGCGGCAGTTTATCTCTCTAGATTAGCGCGCGGCAGTGCGTGGCGGTCCGCAGTCAATCATTGTACTTAAGGTTGTCACGACTGAGGGCCTCCGCACACTGCCTCGTCTCCTGTATTCGTTAGGGTTGACCAGTGTATGCATTGAGTCGCTCAACTATTTGTACAATATGTATATTTTTGTAAAATTCAATTTCTAACTCGTGGCAATATTAAAAAGTTTTGAAATTTATCTGTAATATTAAATCTTAGTACAATTGTTATACAATATTTATGTTCACTCATTGAAACATGACTGACATCCTTATACGGAGAGGTTTACATATTGGATTTGGATTATATTATCATTTTAGGTTGAATGAGTTGAAATTAACTAAATTATAATCTTAATGTTAAAACTACAGTTGGTGGACAAAGGTAAATAAAGCACTTTTTTAACATTGAATTTATGAGTACATACTTAAAATTACTAATGATCTTCTTCGCAGATCGGTCATCTATTATAAAAATATTCATACTCATTCTGAATTGACATCTCAATTTCTCGAATATTCTTTTTAATATAAGCACAGATTATATAAGCCAAATTCAATTTGTACAATCTTGTCCTAAACATAGTTGCACGACTCACGAGCTCACACTGAAGTCTGCGGCCGCATCTACGTTGATTGCCAACCAGTTTTGAAACTGAAATGTCTCGCAATAATATAAAAAACTATGTGTATGTCCTCTCTATAAGTAGCTTATAATAATTTATAAAAAAATCATGATTATTCATTTGAATCTTCGTAAGCGACAATTGGTGACTGACATTGTAATAGCGCTTGCGAAATTTTGATATTTGGCAGTCGCTTAGGATATTTTTACTATCCAATCGTAGGGCCTTTGCCGTGAGGTTTCCAGTTTGGGTGGTATTTTTTAAATTATCGAATTGTGTCCGGGTGAAAAGCAATAAATCCTTCCTGTTTCACGGTACCAGAACACAACTAGATACTTTTGTCTTATCGTGAATTATCCCTGGGTTTTCAGAACTGGTTCGCAAAGTGGTCTCTATCACTGGTCCTTAGAGTTGTATGATAATGCGCTTCACGCGCTGCTTGGTTGTGACTTAGTATCGCTTTGCCCCCCCACTCCGTTCGCTGCCCGTGACGTCATCTATCGACATCTATGAGTTGCTTCACACAGTATTGTCGTGCCAAAAGATACGTAAATGCAGGAGTAACAAAGCAATATTATAACTAAATAGTCTCGAAAGAAAGCAATAAATAGCTCAGCGAGTGAACGTTGACAATTTTGACTTCGCCTCTCTAATTGTAACTTTTTTTTAAATTGAATCATGTCACTTTTGTAGTAGCATTCACGTGATAGCATTTATTGTACTGTGACTAACACCCCCTTTGTCACTAATCTTTATATTTTAATTTCTTGACCTATTTTAGAGAAGTTTTACAATTTATTGTTAATATTAGGAGGAGCAACGGTTGATTCGTCAAAAGTTCTAAGTGACATAACAATTTTACTGGAGTTATAAACGCCAACTCTTTTAAATTTGTTATGAAATGTTTTAAGCGACACATTTATAACTTTTCAACCGTCGAGAAGTTATTTATTAGCGTGTGCTCAATATTGATACAGCATGCTTGCATTTAAGATAATATATCCCATTGTTACATTAAAATGCCATAATAATTTGTAGAACTTAAAAGAGTTTTGATTCAGGGGGTCGAGTCGCCTGTTGGAGGGCGGAGTATTATCTAGCTCAATTTGATTAATTATATTATATTATAATTGCTTGTTATTCATCGTTGTATTCGTTATGTTCGCCTTGGCTGCCGTAGGACTCCTTTACCGTTGATGTTATGAGTACATAAGATAAATATCGCATATCATAGTGGTCTCAGCATCCCAGTGAAGTCAGCCAAGGCAATTCCACTACTTGCATTACTCAGATAACTCGCATTTGATTACGGTGCTTGTTTTAGTACGACGCGGCGCGGTGCTATCTTAGCCCGTCAATATAGGACATTTATACTGACCTTTTACTATTTAGTTTCAATGGAAATAAAAATACAGTACAGAATACTCACTTGTCGAGTTATTTTTTTCGTCATTTACGGGATTTGATTAGTTACAATTTGTTGAGGTCAATTATATAGTCGTAAGGTAGTGCCGCCCCGCGTCGCCACTTGCATTATGAAGTACAATTTACCCTAACCTTATCACTTAATGTTTACAGTACCGTGTCTGTTGAGCGATGTCGCATGTTCACATATGATCGTGATTGGTACGTGTGTCCGTTTATATTTACGCTAGCAGTAACACTAAAGTTGATATGTTTGTACAGTTTTTAACGATAAAACTACTTCTTGTAGTGACTAAGCAAAAAAATATTTTTAGTATAATAAGATCTAATCGAATTACATCATAGTGTATCATAATAAACTATTCGAGGTGTTTTCAAAATTTAATTTCCATTTGGATGGTCCTTGCCGGAGTTTGGTTCCAACTAAACTTGATACAGTTCTCAACCAGCCGCTGGCTCCGTGTGTTGTAATTAAAGTTAAACAGGAAGATTTTAAATATTGAAATACAACATTAATAATAAAATAAGTAATGTATTATAAATAGACGTAAGGTAAAAAGTTATTATTAACATTGTATGGAAAATTGTGACAAAAATTATAGTCATTTGTAATATTATAGTGTTGTTTTATTCACGCCTCTTCGACATCGTATCGACATTAATCTTTTGTATTATATAGAAGACATCAACATAACTTTACCCGCTTACCATCAGAGTAAGAAATCTCAGGAAACAGACAGAACCACCATTACAGGACATTTTATACCGCGCACGCTGTGCAGTGGTTTTCCCAAGCGACTCTATATGGGGTTCTTCAAGAAGGGGATTAGGTTTCTACAGGGTCGGCAGCGCGAGTGTGACGTCTCTGGTGTTGCGTCTATGGACCACGGTAATCACTTTCCATCAGGCCGTGTGCTTAACTGTCACCTAAGACTCCTAAGAGCTTGTCCAGAAAGGGCGATCACGCGCGACCGTTTCGTCCAGAAAGAGTGTACCTACGCGCGAGCTATAAACAATTCCGTATCTAAATATTGGATATCCGTATCTCCATTTCCCTTGATATGTGCACTCGCTCCCTCGGAAAGGGACAGGGAAAACCCCCTCTGGCTGGAGTGCACGTGATTTACGCGTGTATTTTTAATTCGCACGATGCTTTTGGGCGCGATATATATGATGTATGTTCTGAGACTGATGCAGGTTTGGGATCTGCAACGAATTCCACCAGAGCGTAAAATACGGTTTGTACAATTGTACCCTTTTAGTACACTTTCCTTTTAGATATATTTTTTGAAAATCCCGCCTTTTGTTCCCTTTTGATACACTTTCGCCTCAGGAACCTGTTCTTAACATAAAAAGTAGCCTATTCTATTTCAGATTCATATTATTATCTCTCTGATGCAGTTTCTGTTGGTTATGAAGGCTTGCAACACCAAGAGCAGTCGTGTGTTGCTACGTTGCAATCTAATATAGGTAAAATGAGAAAATGTTATGTATTTTCCTTGTGCTGTGATAAAACGAATATAGAGGAATAATTCTCGCTATCAAGGCTGTTCAAAACTATCTTCTACTTAAACCTAATCGTCCAAATGTTAAAAACGGTTACGATGTCAAAGGTCAAATCAAGTCAATGGTTGAAAATTGTGATACGAGAATATCATTTTTGACACTTAGGAGGTTAAATTGAGGCTGAATTTTGAACAGATTTGAATATATTTGGTCTTCTGGGGTACTAAGTCAATGCGGCGGACTTGTGCATGTCTCGCACTCACTTTTTAAGGAGGACCGATGAGATGAAGGTTTCTCTTCTCCAAAAGAATGGAGCAGTCAGCGGTGGGAGTCAAGACCTTACAGAACGACTAAAAGTGAGAAGTTTAATAAAGAAGACACTCCAGGTTAGAAAGGATGATGTGCCACATTTTCGTATTGGGTGTAATACCGTTTCTAAGTTATGTTATGTCAACTATTTTCATACTTCTGTGGCTCCCCCAACGGCTCAACAGTCCTATTTGCAGATAATAATGCCTGAGTAGTACAAATTCCTGGCTTGACTCAATAAGAATAATCTCATTACTACCTTACCTTCGACAAATTTCTCGGTGAAATTTAGTAGGTATGGCATTTAGTAAAACTAGTTCTAACTATGGAAAACGCGTTCTAACGCAAAAAGGGTTAACAATAACATGAATACCTAACATCCATATTCGATACTTTAAGTTCGATCGAATGATACTTTAAGTTCGATCGAATGATACTTTAAGTTCGATCGAATGATACTTTAAGTTTGATCGTCGAGCCTATCCTGAATGTCGCCCTTGCCGGGAACCGTGGAGATAGTAAACAGTCGACACTTCCTATTAGATAGGACTGGGAGTATGAGGGTGCGAAGCTTAGGTGCGAAGACTACACCAGTTGTCTGGCATTTAAGTTGCCCTTTTAATTCCTACATGCCTACTACACATCATTATCTGGCTGTCCAATGCACCAAATTCAAATGTTCATTGCAGAATCTGTATTAGTTTCTCTGATAAAAGACAATAATTCATGGGGGTTTCTCTGTTGGTTTCCCCCATTCAGCAAGCTTCCATCAGTTTCTGCATCTCTTTTTGAAGACGAATGTCAAACAAAATGTCAAACAAAGGCAGAAAAAAGGAAATAATGATCAGTAAGACTACATAGAATTAAAGCCGTTAAGAAAAAATACTTTTAACTATTATAGTAATAAAAGAAAACTTGAAACTAACGAAAATAATAAAATATAATATAATAAATTATACATGGGCTATATTATACGTATCTTATACGTATATTAAGTGTGTAAATTGTTTTATTTAGATTTAATAAAACTTAACTGACAAGTAATGTCAAGCTCATAGACAAATAGTTAAGAATTATTAGGCTCTTCATAGTATCTCGTTCTTGAATTTAGCCATCTTTTGTTCCAAATAAAATAAAATGAAGACGCTTTAAAATGATAATTATATTATAAGGATAGGTAATTTATTAATATTTCTATAATACATGTTTTTTTTTATATTTGCTTAAAATTTTACAGACTTAACTTAACCTAGAAACCAGACATTGACATATTAAAGAGCCTGATTTTGATGGCTTCGAATCCATAGACAATCAGAGCTGTCCGAGTCCGAGAGTCTTCGAAAAGATCGGCGGATCGCCTGTAGATTTCGGTGTGGATTGCGATGTCGGATATTGGCAGCGGTGACGAGGGGCTTTCTAGTCAGAGTACGTATTTAATTACAGCGGTGTAAAATCTGGGTCGTCTCGCGTTTCGCGCCGCGTCCGTCAACCGTCACTGACGACGTCTTCGGCCGTCCTAACGTTCAAAAGTAAATATCTCATTGTTCCCGTTTCAAAATGGCGAATTCGGGTCTGATATATCTCTGACGCTGAGGCCTCCGAAGGATTCTCGCGCGGGACGGTCCTTGGTAAACGGGTGGTGTCGCGACGGGCCGCCCGGGACCGGCTCCGGCCGACCGCCGGCGAGGTTGACGACCTATCGATTTTTTTGTCTGCGACCTCTCGTCGTCGGGCGGGCCGGTGTCGGCGGCCGAGGAGGCCGAGACGCTCACGGCTCGGGTCTGGTGGGCTGCTAGCCGCCGCCGCAGCGTCGCCGCACCGCTTCGCGCCGTGCCTTAGCTCCGCCGCCCGTGGTCAGCTGAGCGCCGCGGCACCATGGCAGGTCAGTGGCCGCGCCTCCGTCTGGCTCTCGTCTCTCCATACTGTACCCACTGACCTCGCTAATCTTATTAGAAACTATGCGGTTTAGCCCGCATCGGCGGGCGCGTCTAGTCTTAACCGAATTTTAGATGAAGTTCCTTTGTTCTCGTCGAGGTTTTCCTTCGGTGATAGTTCCATTGCTCGCGATTTTCTCGTTTCTCGTGTTCTATTGTGCAATAGTGAAAGTGCTATCAGTGTTACCTGAAGTGTCTACAGACTTTTGTATGTACCAAGAACAAAGAAGTTTTAACAAATTGGGCTTTATAACAAAGAAACTTGTGTTAGCAGTCATTTGGAAGAATGTAATGGTGAAATATGAAGAAATCTGGACTTTATGTGGTGATTTTGGTGTAATAATGAATACAAATGTGGTGCAGTGCCATTCAATTCTTGTCTCTTGTAAGTGATTGCTTGTCAGAGCAGATTCTAAGCTGATATCAACATGAAGAAGGCAATTTTGGGATCAGTAAAAGGTTCTAAGTAGTCCTAGATTGAAGTATGAACCAATTCTAGCATGTATCTTTAATCTTCATACCATAAATATCTCAACTGCATCATTAAAATGCTGTGAAATTTAGATTTATCCATGTAACATAGATATATTCTATATATCCTATTATTACTAACTGAACCCATACTTGTAAATGTAAAAAGGTACTTGTAGCAGAAGTGGGTCAAAAAAGTCTGCTTTACAGCATTGCATCACTTTATTATCTTTTAACATCAACACAAAATAAGCTTTTAAATAAAAAAGGTATACTATTTGTATCCCAAAACAGCAATAAAACAAGAAAACCAGCTTGACAGCATTGCATCATTTCACATGTAATATGCATTACATAGCTGCAAATTTTAGTATCATTTTGATACAGGAGCAACTATGTTAAAAACAGGCTTGTCTGTCTGTCCCACCTCACATGATACTTTGTCTTTTCATACCATGTCATTGATTATGTAAATTGAACAGTATGATATAGCAATTTACCTGTAGTTATTGAGCTGTAGTTACAGAAGGAAGTATTCTATCTCTGAAACAGTATGGAACCCCTTTTTGTGCGTAGATACTGCAAACATACATTTGATTCAATCCTTACACACTTCACAAGAATCCTCTATCAATATTACAGTTTCTAATGAGTATTCTGACTTGCCATTGTCAAAACATTACCAATACAGTTGGTATGTTTTCTCACCAGCCCTTATGAAGATTACCTTGTATGCCTATTATATGGGACCGAAAATCATAGCAAAATGTGGGTATTAATACACCTCTGCCTACCCCTTTGGGGATTTACAGGCTTGAGTATATTATGTATGTATCATTGAGTACTTATTTGTACTACATTCCTAGAAACAGAAAAAAGCAGACTAACAATAAATTTATTATTTAATTCTTTGGTAACATATAATACTGCTGTCTGTGGATTCCTATTAGATATAGATAGAGGTTATACAATATTATTGTATAACCTCGGAAACAGAAAGACATAACAAAATAATGCGTTACAATATTACGTTATTAGGTAAGAAAATATGCTAGTCTCTGAGTCATTGCAACATACAGACAGCAATCATACTTTTATAGCTATTCAACTTATTTTATATCCCTAGAAACAACAGATATACTAATAAATAACTTGATTCTTAGATAACGCAATATGCCTCTTTGTCTACAAACTGTTACCACATAGGAACACATATTGCACTTTATTGCTTTGCAATTAATATATACATAAATAACCCTTTCTAATCATGCAACATTATTAAGTATTGACTTAACATGCGTTTTTGTGTAACATTGCTGAGCAAACTGCACTTTTTTGTTGCGTTACTGTAAAAATTTTACTGTGTTAACATGCATGTTAGGGAAACTGAGCATCACGTTAGCGATTTAATATGTTTTTGTTGAGTGAAACAGTTTTGTATGTTTTAACCAATAATTATCCATTTTGTTACTTTTCTAGGTAATATTACTAAAGGGAAATAAATTACAAAAAATTTGTAACTATTTAATAGATTTAGGTCATAAAAAGCTAACATCCAGGATGTGTTTAGGTAGCTGTTGGTCAAAGTATTCGCTCTAGATGGGACTGGTCGCTTGTTGAAGTCACTTCCTGGAAGTTTGCTTATTACAGGTCAATATTTATTTTAAAAAAATACAGATTCGTTTTTAAGTAATCAGCCAAGATTGATAACAAAATTATAACAGCCAAACACATTTCCCATTACAAGAAGGATTCGGACAATTTATAGAAGTTTTACCATCATCATTTTTATATTGTTGCCACTTGTATTGATTTTGTCTGGTACAATATTGGATGCCAATTTCAGTCTCCTCATGCTTTTCTTAACAGTTTTTGTAGTCAGTTTTCTTTTTTGGTTTTGCAAATATGGTTCACTTGATCTGCGGTAGCCTAGTGGTATGGGTAATGGACTGCTGAGAAGAGGTCTCGGGTTCGATCCCAGGTTTACCATGGCACACACCAATGACTTTTCAATGCTTTTCGAAGTTATGTGTGTATTTATCGCAGGTTTATAAGTGCCCGGTTAATGGCAATAGGCTCGCCACCGATTACATTGGGACCTAAACATAAACTGGTGAAATGTGGGTGCTAGCACCTCTGCCTACCCCTTTGGGGAATACAGGCGTGAGTTTATGTTATGTTATTTTATGGTTCACCAAACTGTAAATTTCTACTTTACAGGTTAATATCACACAGAATCATCTATTTGTGTTTATTATGTATACAAACATGTCATTGGCATCTAATGTAGTGTTGATGTCTTGAAAAATTGCAAAATTGGCAAAGAAAACTGACTTTGATTTAAAGTTCTGTTCAACGTGAAATTATTTAGAGGCAAATTGTTTAGTTTCCATCTCTTTAGAATGTCATTTTTTATAGTGCTAAGATGACAGACATGCATATTAATGTTGATGGTGTGATGTCATTGTAAAAAGTGGCCATCCCATCCTAGTTGGCAAGAGGTGTTGAAAATGATAATAGCATATGTTTCACTGCAGATTTCTGAATGATACATCTTTACACTTTTGGAAATTATATTTTTTTCAGTTTGTTCAATTCGGTGACTTAATTCAACTTTCCACCATAGTTTATTTTGAACTAAAAATTGGTCTGATTTGATTTGAATTTGAAATCAATCCATGGAGTCCATTTTTTATTAGGCTTGTTTTCGATATTACTATTGTGACAGCTGTTTCAACTCCCAGCTTAGAAAGTAAACTGGCACCATTGCCTCATTATGTTAGTGAGATTTGGACCCTAAAGATGTGAGTAGGAACCTGTACACATGCAGTACCTATAACTCTTGGCCAACACTTTGCTTGCGGCGCGGCGCCCAATCCCTGGTGCGATCATTTCTTCGACTTTTTTTTTTACTATTGTTGGAGTAACTGCCAACTTCCAATCCTGAGTTAAATATCTGCACCAGAGCATTGTCTGTCAGTCAGCAGGTATAAGGACTTCCGGTGTGCTTGGCTTCCGTTCCAGAGATCTTGGTTGGTGATCTTGTCTTTTATGGGAGCGACTACCGTTTAACCCACTCAATCCTGAGAGTAAGGCCTGCAGGAGTGCCTCATCTCGTGCTCCAATTTATGGAGTCCAAAATTCCCGTGCTAGCGCCACTGGTACTGCGATGTAAAGGCGTCTGGTTGCTTCCAGGTCCTGTGGCGATTCTCCATTGTTGAGGCCACTATAATTGTCTTTATTATTGTTTTATTTAATAATTGTTTGCATAGCCAACCAGACCGCAAATTTTTGCCGTGGTCAATAACGCTTGATTTAACAGCTGTGCATCTTTGTGTAGTCATGGTAACCGCTTACCATCTGATTGGTTAATATCTACATTGGTCTTTTAGACGGGTAGGCAGAGTCATGTGTCTAAATAGGACACCTTCGTAATAATTCACAAAACTCAGTACACGTTACCTTGTGGTGGAATTTATCAACTCTTTGGGTTTTCCAACAGGTTGCTCCTATATTTTTAAGCCCCCGACGGCTCCGACCCAAAGATATAGAAAGCCCCGTTTATAAGTTTGACGTGTCTGTCTGTCTTTGGCATCATAGCTCCCGAAAGGATGAAGCGATTTCAATTTAGATTTTTTGTATTAAATGTGACATGTTTGATGAAAATAGGTTGATCCGTTTAAAACTTACGGGGGTTAAAGTGGGGATGGGGAGTGTCGGAGATTTTTTTTTTGAAGATGGTCTTGTAATATCAGTTTTTGGCAATAATGTGCCTTATCGAGATTTATGGTTCATCGAAAGGGGACTGAATGAATTTATTACGTCTTCTGGTATTTACTCAAACTTGTAGTTAGCAGATACAAATGGGAAGGTCAAAATATATTATGTAATGTAATCGAGCTTAGGACTTCACAATCGCTAGCTTAAAATAGCAAACGCCAAGGAATTTTGAAGTTTGCAAGCCAGAGAAAACGCTCATTCTTAAATAAAATTATTAGCGAAGTAATACTGGTGTAAAATATACCTCTGCCTGTCCATTTAGCGATATACCAGCGTGGGTATAAAAAAGAAACTATCAGTGTGAAAATGTTCATGTTTTTCCCAACGACCACCAACCGTGACATCTGTGTTCTTTGTTGTACAACTTTCAACATCTACCTATGTCAGAACGAGTTTTTTATATGGAAATAAGTCCATGTGATTGTCTGTATTATGTATATTTTACTTGATTATGCAGACAGTTTGGACGTCAAAACACGATTCAAGTTGTTATCAAACAACTAAACACTAGACACGGTTCTATACATCGCGTTTATATGAATAAAAATTCAAATTATATTACGTGTCTGCTTCCTGAACTAATTCAAAAGTATTAATTAGATAAGTAGTATGAAATCATTGGTGTTGAAGTTTTTGTTGCTTCGCTCGTCGGAAAACAGTCACGTGACTATCATCCAAGTTATTTGATAGGACGGCCAGACGAACTTGTCAAATAATTAAAAACTCCAACTCGGTTTTGGCGTTAATGGCTAACAAATACTTGGTTAAAAAACTTTTGCCTTTGTCGCTGTCGTTGCTAAATTCGCGAGTCGGACTGTCAAAACCACCGGCCCGGTCGTTAGTCTGTCTGCAAAGTGGCGGACACGGCAGACGCGGTGATTACGTCAGTGGCCTCTCAATCAACTTTGCACAAGTAACTCCTTTGTTTCTCAAATAAGTTGTGCAAAATTCGAGACTCAAGCTCAAAATTTAAACAATACTTCGAGTTTCATTGGAACTCATAATGTTGTAGGTTTCATATCTTCATTCATTACCACGCTTCTTGTGGTTTAGTGTTTTTTTTAAATGAAAAAACACGATTTCACTTTTTTGGCACGTCTGCCTTGTGTCTGCAACAATATCATCTGCTGCCAATGACCCACCTTGAACTACTTACATAACGACTTGTAAGTGTCGCTTGGCTCACTCTAAAACCTTATTGGTCGCAGTTAACTTTGCAATAGTCACCCTAGATGGGGCCCCATTCTGCGATAGTTAGTCGTTAAAAATGGAAGTTATGTTTTCTTTGACTTTACGACTTAACGAATTAATAGGTTGGTGATTTGATAGTTTTATTCAGTCACAAGGAAGCGCATATCGACATTATGCGTACACGAGTCGGTACTCTTATTTGGGTCAACTTTGTGTAATAAATATAATGAATTCGATTTAATGAATGGTCCAGCTATACATGTTCGCCGTGTGGTGCCGCGCGTGTATGCCGGTTATTAATTCGCGGCACCTGAGTATGACATGATATTAATGCTAGACGATATATTAGAAACAAAGGATAATGTCGAGATAAAAAATTATTAGCATTTCGCGCTATCGCGACTGGGTTACTCTCAATTTTATGATGATGGCCTAGATTTTGGTTCCCAGTTCTTTGTAGCGTATCTAAGTTTAGAAGCCATATCACGTTAGAATGTGTGTTGAATGTTTATGTTAAAAAAAGACGTCGTACATTTTTTTTTTCATATATTATGTAACAACGATAACATTCATAATGGCATTATCGTCCACAACATCTGAGCGAATACTGAGGCACTAGCAAATAGGCCGGATACATTCTTCCTCTCGTCAGAAGATCCATAACAAAAGCTTATTTCCAGAAATTTGGAACACGGGATTGTCATAAAATGTTACCTTGATACATAATTGATTCCTCCAGCTGACAACGTGGAGCCAATATTGCTGTAAGAACATTATTCTGTTAAGATTTTCCAGTTAGCTTGAACGCGTGATTAGATTTGTGCGTCACTGGCTCGTGGAACTTAGAAAATCACCTGTTCAAAGTGTTCAAGAATCTGTTTTAGTGTAAAACCATGTCTCCTTTACATGGTTGTCCAATCGATAGGTCGAGAAATGTCTGAATTTCAATACTACGGATTAATATTCATAAACCGCATTTCATTGTCAGACTCGTGGCTTATTGTAACAGGATCACTGCGGACCTGTGCTGTGGTTTTCAAATTTGCCGAACCTTCGACTGTATTGGATATAGAATTTAATCAATCCATCTGGATACATATTAATAATTTAGAAAGTTTAGCGTGCCCATTATCTATTTCCATGAAATAGGATGAGTGGGGTTGGTTTTAATTTGTTATCCAGTCTATTCGGCGGACTTGTTGAGCGATATATTCTTTTGACTTTTGTCCACATCTGAAGGGAGGGTAATACATATAGGTAACTAAAGTCGCAATATACTTGTATTGCGCATAATAGGCCAGACTTCAAGGTCCTTTGTGCTCAAATCTGCGTCATCTTCTGTCTAATTCTTTGCGTAGTATCGGTTGTTAATGTGAATGGAGTTTATCAATAGCTGTTCAAATAATGAGTCATTGGAACGTCTGGCTATGAACAGACATTACATTTTGTCCTTTTATTTGGTATACGATTCTTTTGCCGTAATTATTGATAAACCTTTCAGCGATATTTGTACTGAAACTTCATATATGTCTCATGGATAGTTTCTAACAAGTTGTGCGAACTATTCCGCGCAAGGAGACAGCATTGGTTGCTAATCAGTGCACATTTAGCACTTGCCGGTTGAGCGCGACTTGTGCAACGATTGTGGCACTGGTGTCGGTGTTCATTGTAACCCTAGACTCGAGTCGCACGATCTTTGCCTATTCGTCTGTGACTTATCACAGTTATCACCTACAAATCCTTTCGCGACTTAAAAATATCGGCAGTTGTGATAAGTCGGAGAGATAGCCCATACTTTAATCCCATGGATCTGAACAAACTTATGTCTAGGTCGCTTCCCGGAGGCATTTTGCAAACTCGTCGACATGATCATTTGTCAATCTTCAGCCGAGGGCTAAAACTATATATGACATCTCGTTACGTCACCTGTCATGTTGGACACTGTGACACGAATATAAATGATAAGCGGAGGAAGCTGCGATAATATTGCGGAGAGATGATACAGAAGCTCTGTATCCATGCAGTTGTATCCAAAGAAACGTTTGAGCTTCGTCCACGCCCACGGTCTAGAAATTTAGTGAAGTATTGAGGAATTAATGTGGGGGCTCAATTTGCATACCCACTCGTTTAAGGCGAAATAAATTAAGGTAATTTATGCGCTGTAAAAATACACATTGTGTACTGACATTTTTTATATAGGTCGTATAAAAGTGATAGTAATTTTGTGTAATATGTAAAATATAATTATAGTTTTTGGCATTACACTTTTTAATTCATGTTCCATGACATGATAAAACGAACTCACCGAACTAAGGATACCACAATGATATGTTGTATAAAAATAAATTTGTGTGAATTTCGGTTAGGCAACAATTCACTGTGCTAATTATAACCACTTTGCCTCACCTTTCAAGAATATTGTGATAAGGTGCTTATTTTGTCGCCTTTGTTCCCTTAACGATTTCGCGAGAACAAACCTACGTGTATCACGAACGTACATCGAAGAATGTTCTAGAAAATAAGGCTTTAGGCATCCACGTGTCCTGTAATGGCTGTAATGAATCTATCCTTTGTAGCCGACCTACGTAGCTCTCTTTATTCGTCTAGTCTAAATCACAAAGCGTGGGTAGTTCGAAATTTGAGTGAGTTGACATTAAGCTCTTTAGATTTACATAAATCGTCACATTTTGGTGCATAATCTACCGTTATGCCATTCAAAACTTGTACAAAGAATATTCGCCTGCGAATTTTTAGATCTACCACGAAATACACTCAAAACTTGGGGCTATGAATACCATTAAATACATGAATTGCGCAAACGCCCGAATATGACATGTGATATTTCGTTTGGTTTAAACCCTAACGTTCGGCTTTCCCCACTCCACTTCGCACTATCTTGGACATACCTGGCAATTAAGCATTGGTACGCCTGACATCTTCTACAACGTCAAGTCAGCAAATATCGAGTCTAACCCTCCTACCGGGACCAAGGTTCATTTCCTGTTTCATTCTGGTTCGAAATTTCCAACCTACGTTACGTGGTTGCCCCACTCATCGTTGCCCGTATCATTATTTCGTTAATATGCATACATGCTGATGCATAATACAGGATATCTTGTTCACCTGCAGTTATTATATCGGCTAATGGAGCGTTGTTCGGATAATTAAATGCAGCAAGCGTTGCATGCAGTTGCCCAACTGCAGTAATGGTAATTGTTACTCGAATTTATTACTCGACGTGCGAATACAACGCCGCCCTAGTTTCCTTGTCCTGACGTGCTATTCGTGTGCACCTTATCAAGTAATAAATAGTTTGGGGAATGCCATTGAGCTCAGAGGTGCTTTGGTGCAGTTATAAAGAGCTCACAAGTCACACCACCCTAGCAATTTTGTTGGAAGAAATTGTTGGTTTATGATAAGAGTGCTTTGTTGTTTTCTCGTAGATTCCTTTACCAAAAAGAGGTTTTTCAGAACTATTGTGAGCCATCACGTTCCATTATTAGAAAGAAGCATTAATTTGTTGTTGTTGTAACCAACTTAAAGGTGTTAGTTAATACAATGCGCCTGTTCACGATAAGGTTTGTCATTCGGAATAAGCGGATGATGTTAATGAGGGAATTTGACGGCGGCCCCACATCTTCAGGGCCTAAGTCAACGTCACCTGCAAACCGGTGACATCTGATGATTGATGGACGAGTTTCAAGAGCAGGGTTTCCTCTCGTGCTTGGGACTTGGAAGGTCAGACAGTAGTTGCTCTTATAACACCAAAATAATGGAAAATAAAACCAAAATATGAGTTTTGGACCGGTATTTACACGTGGGTGGAGAAAAAGTCAAGAAAATCAGGAAATATAACTAATTCGACTATTGCGAAGTTAATTCTTATACACATACAATATTTATACAATACACATTATACAAAATTATTTGACCAAAAATTTACATTCATACAGTTCCTACACACGAAACTGATTGTGTAACTTATTTGACAACCAATAAAGAACTTGTATACATACACGTGTTTTATTTGCGCGGCCCTATGGTATAAACTATAATATATACAACAATGTAATGATTGTAATTATAAGCGAAGGTCATCACCTAGACGGCCAAGGTGAAAGACTGGCGAACAGCAGACTTAAATTATGTCTGGCCTAGCAATAAACCAGTTTTAATGAGCCTTGAAGACGTTCGCTTAGCAAATTTGTAGACAAACTGTACAATAACGTCACCAGCAAGTTTGATGATATTTTGACTGGATAATTATGGGTTTAGTGGTTCTCAATAACCTTTTTTTACTATTTAGATGGTAGACAAACACTAATAGCGGGAGTGGCAAAGGGTGAAAAAAAAAACCTACGTTGATCTAGCTTATCATATACCATGTGATCCATTGGGAAACCAGGAATTGGATTCTTACCATAGCCTGTGGACGTGTGCAACACTTGGAGGATACAATCATGCTGTCGATTCGGACAAAACATAATGTCCTTTTTAAAGAAATCCCATATTGTAGTCGCTTGAAAAAGCTTCAGGGAGGGATAATTCCGCATCTTAAGCTTGCGCGGAATGAAGTTCTTTTCGTTCTTCACTGTGTGCACCATCCCCCAATGCTGACAAGGCTCTTGAATATTATATTTGCGCACTAATTAGTGTTTGTATGTTACAGAATATCATGGTCAAGGAATGGATGCAGGAGGGAACAATTTTGACTCCGGTAAGTTGAACCCTCATTATGTTGGCTAGTTACTAAAAAGTTTCGAAGGAAAATTGAGGATTAGTCTTAAGAAAAAGGAGCAGGTGGACAGCTACCTGGGTTAGATTGTTGGCAACTGGGATTAACACCACAGCCATGATGAATACCTACTAAAAAGAGAAAAATTGATTCATAGAAAGAAAAGTTGTCAGAAGTTTTCGCTAAGCTCGTGGTTTTTATGGCTTTGGACTTGCGATTGAGAAGGTACAGGTTCGAACCTCGGCCATTACCTACACTACCGACGTGAACCCACTCCCAACACAAGCAACTTAGCTGAGATGTTTAGCGGGAATACTAATTATTTTGGTTACTAATGTTCTTTTCTTAAGAAAATCTACAAAACTCTAGGACTTACAATCAAATCGAATACGAAGGAAATTCCACTCATAACATGAGCAGTTTGCGCTGATCGTAAGAGGTTATTATAAGTACTAATATTGTGGCTTACGTTACCATGTATGTAATCTTCAAAAGCAATTGTTTTTAATAGTATGGGAAATAGCGTCACAAGCCTTGTTAAGGGTAAAGACCCTCGGTAATGGTGACATATTACGATAATTCAAATAAATACCGCTAAACTTACCCTATTATTCACACCTAACAAGGGGTGTTATGTGTTTGTCTGTGACATCGTAGCTTCTAAACTAATTGACCAATTTTAATATGTTATTTCTGAATGAAAGCGAGCTGTAATTTATGCCGATTTGTTCAGGCGTTTGAAGATTATCAAATCGTCGGACCATGTCGAGAGTTATTTAAAATTTTAATGTTGTGTTTCGTATAAAATACGTGTCAAACTGTATAACACTGGTAAGGGATCCATTCACTTTCTGTTTGTTCATGCTACTACTGGGTTATATTAATATAATAGCTGTATATTTTAAAATCCTTATCAGATTGAATTTTGCCGTGGAAGTAGTTGAATACTTTGGTATAAAACTAAGAAGAGGCCCGGAAAAAGGATTTTTATTATGTTATTTTGGGGTACTGATTATTCTTGGCAGTATTTTCTACATTTTAAGAAGGTTTAACTCTCTCAGATAGACTGAAAATGGCCAAATTCCAAGCTCCGTCTAAAATCCAAGTACTTATTCCCGATTCTTGGCGATTTTTGTATCGTGCACAAAATCCCCACGGATACCACCCCCACGGAGCCGGTGGAGGCGGTTATGTCGCACTCGAACCGACTAAAACGCACGCCGTTTTGGGTCCTTGGTTGCCAAGGTGAGATTGCCGAAAGCATATCTCTCGTCATTCCCAAAAAACTGTAATACAATTTTCTGTTTCTTCCCATGGGTTTGTTAGAAGACGACCATAGGAAAGGCTTGTTCGTCATATTACAGTAAACATACTGACCATGAAAACGCCATTATTACACAGGACTTAGTTTCGTCCGAGTGCCATTGAATCACTTTGACTTTCAAAATTTCAACTCCCTTTGGAGCCAGGGGCCACGCTTTCCTACTCCTTCATTATTACCCCCACGCCCAGCCCAAGAGAGGAACCTCCTCCGTAAATCAGCAGGCCGGGCTGGCAGGACGCGAGGTTGACATGGGGTCCGAAGATTTTGGTTGCCCGGCCCATACATGCTATTGCGCGCCTATTATATAGGGTGTCTCAATAAGAGTGCACTTTTTAATTTTAAAATAAAAACTAATATTTTTATTGCATTTTAAAGAAGACATGTTCCGATTAAGTATAGAATAAAATATCCGACATTTTAATGAAATTTTCCATGACTTTTGCACAGAGATGTGTCTGTATCTCACCGATGACGTGTTGGATTTTCGATTTGAGCTCTGGAATTGTTTCGGGTTTATTCACACAAACCCGAGATTTCACAAAACCCCAAAGAAAAAAATTGCACGGCGTTAATTCGCACGATTTTGGTGACCAGTTGACATCAGAATTTCGTGAGATAATGTGTTCTGGTTGCTACAATAAATCGATTGTTTTGTGATGAGTTTTGTAATGAGTTTTTACAATTGTACTGCGTTTTTCTTTCGAAAAGCGCTCCATTTTTAATAATCGGAATAAACTGAGGTGACAACTGTAAAATTTTAGAGTTGTCACTGGCATGAAAAAAAAAATTCCAATTTTGAAAAGTGCACTCTTACTGAGACACCCTATACCTGAACCGATACAGAGATAGGTGAAATGTGGGCGTATTTTAACCTCTGCCTAACCCTTCTGCTAACAGACGTGACTTATATAAATTGTAGTATATTTTATAAGCCTATTGGGTTCGCTGACTTAACTCAAGGCAAGCGGTTCACCCACGAATAAGGGGTCATTTCCTAGGGAAATTGCTTATTCATTATTTTAAATTTATTATTTCTAATTCGTTACGTTTCATTCAATTCGGCCTATTTCGTTTTGGATACGTTTATAAGTGCCTACTTTTTCGCTTCGGTAAAATGTCGCAAATTGTGTTAATTTACGAATGTTGGATAAATTATGGGTAAATTACTAATTTTGGTGTGAAAAATGTCGTGTCACGTCGTAGGCACAATTGAGTTTTTTATTGTCTTTCTTAATGAGGGAAGTTGTTATATACTTACGTCTGTATATATTATGCGGGGTAGGCAGAGGTGTATAAATTGTCACACTTAGGTGACAAACCGAAAACCTGCTTACGGTTTTCGGTTTGTTGGGTGCCAACCGATTGCAATCAACAACGAAAATATTTCAGTCCACAGCTAGGATAAATTTAGATCTTTTTTGCAATGTACGCCATAGCACCTGATCCTCCACCTCTCGCGTCCAGTGTGGCTTCAGTTGCCATTAGAATAACATAGTACAGTCGACAAAGGAAACAAAGAAATAAAAAAAACAGAAAGGAGCAAAGACGTTGGGCTAAAAGTAAATAATACCAACTAAATTGCGATAAAATCCGGTAAAAAATGGTTTTATTTGAAGTTCAAAAAACTTTGAAACCTTGGAAATTTGGGCGCAGTCATCAAAATTCAATGTTTAAAAATGGTTGAAAAATCATTCATTGTTTCCAACAGTTCGTAAGAATGTTGGTAGATGGCTGCACCGTCGCCCTTATAGACGGATATAAAGAGAAGGAAAATTTGGAATGATTCAAGTGTGGCTCAATAGCTCAGTTGGAAGAGCAGTCCCCCTGTAAGGGAAAGGTCGTGAGTTCGAGTCTCACTTGAGCATTTCATTTTTTCCAATGTTTTTCGAAATGGCTTTATGTCAATGAGTTATATTCGCATAAACTTCCAACAGTATCTTCTTCTTCATCTTAGCGTTAATCCCAGTCACATCCGAAGCTTTCAGCTTGGAGTCTGGGGTCCACTTGACCAGTCTAACTGCGGATTTGGCTGCACTTCGATATTTTCTGTGAAGCGACTGCCACTGACCTCCACAACCCAAAGGCGATATCGAAGCGTTGCAGTTAAACCAGTTGTTGAAAATTCCGACAGTATCATGGATATTATGCTTTATTCCAATAAGAATTCTTCAAATTAACATAACATAACATAAACTCACGCCTGTATTCCAAATTAAGTATTAATTTATAATAATAACTAGCTTTTGCCCGCGGCTCCGAACGCGTGGATGTTGGTTCCCGGCAATTATTGGAATTTTTCTCACCTTTTAAACCTTCCCTAGACCTCCACAAACATTTCAAGACCAAGATAAGATAAATCCGTTCAGCCGTTCTCGAGTTTTAGCGAGACTAACGAACAGCAATAGATTTTTTTATATATAGATTTATTTATTAACATAATGAAATCATACATTAAGAAACAACAACAATTCAAAACGGTTGAACAGACGGTGAACACAATTCTTATGTAGATAACATTTAGAAGCAAGTTGCATTAGATATTTAACCCTGTCTCTTATACTAGTGGATCCTGTACCATAAGAGAAAAAAGGTATAGGCGGATAGATATAGGCAGTGCGAGTCACCATCATATATTTGGATTAGGCGCACAATGCCACATTTTCAAAATGACATTGTCTCAAAATGTCTTTTCTCAATATGCCACACTAGCAAAAGGCCACACTACTAAAATGCCAACTAGCAAAATGTCACACGAGCAGAATGCCACAATAGCAATTATCACCAATTCTTTCTCGAATAACCTAATTATGAAATCAATCCGTCAATTAAAACCCAGCATCTCTTGCTCCACACCGATATCCAATTATAATAATTTTTCATTACAATGTCAACGTAATTGAATATAATATACTATTTATACTGTTTGATTGATGGTACTTGGTGGAATTCATTTTTCCACAGTATTTATTAATGAACCTGACCAGTTTCACCTTACGGCATTCTCAAAGATTTACATTTAGCAAGGTTTTGGATATTCTAATCTCTAAAAACTACTATATTTTGGTTAAATATCGCAGTCAGGTTCAATATAGCCACTCTAAACCTACTCTGGGTCTACACTCTATCCTAATCTGGGTCGCAAGTCCCAGGCGCCGTCACAGTATCTCTCTGTACCACGCCATGGACCCAGCGACCGCACGGCGAATCCATGGAATGCTGAGAACCGGAACTCTACTGTGGAAAAAGTACAATATATACTCATCACTACATAGTATAAAACAAAGTCAGTCTCGCTGTCTGTCCGTCCCTATGTATGCTTAAATTTTTAAAACTACGCAACGGATTTTGAAGCGGTTTTTTTAATAGATAGAGTGATTCTAGGGGGTCTATAGGTATAATATATGCTTAATATAGTAGAGTGTGCAGCGGGAACGGGAACTAACGCCACGCGGGCGGAAAAAAATTGGCGGCACGAAGTTCGCTGAGTCGGCTAGTTTACAATAATTTTAATCATCGACGTGAAGATTCGCCGTAAATGGTGGACAATAAATGATTGAAACCGTCTATGATATCTCATTTAAAAGGCATTAGACGCGATTCCGTCTATAACTGAACGATTATGACCCCACAGCCGGCTGGTCTCTAATGAATAGCCGATTCGCAATTGGAAATAAGCCGCACCCTTGCTATCCTATTACAACTATTCTGTTACTGAAGTTGGGATATGGACATTGTGGGTTAAGGATTTTGCAACCTCTGGTTATTTTAGGCATTGGACATTCTGAAACTAAACCGTTAATACTAGTTTGTAGGGGTTGAGCTTTGATTATATAATGTCTAGATGGAGCTTCGTCCTACTGTCAACGGAAATAAAACGAGTCAACCTGTGCAAACATGTGTGCGTGCGGCCCGTGTTTTACACGTTGTATTCGTGCTTCTGTGTGCGTAAATATGATACCAGCTACAAGGAAAATTTCCCAAAAAATCATATAGGTATAATTAAATTGTTTTTTTTTTGACAGCCTCTGTAGCGTGACAGTAGTAAATGAGAATGGTATGCAAGGGGCACGGGTTCGATTCTCGCTTAGTGCATATATTTGTTTGTGTACATATGACTAATTTGCCAAAGTACTGGTTACTTTCCACGCCATTACTTTCGATTTCGATTTCGGATTCGGATTTCGGATTTCGGATTTCGGATTCGGATTCGGATTCGGATTCGGATTCGGATTCGGATTCCGATTCACTTGCATGTCAAAATCATAACCCTCCTTTGGCTTTGCCTTAGTCAGTAAATAATGTTCTAATCCAAATCAATAAAAAGGAGGGACTTTGGCTCCCCCAATCGGTACAAGGCTCCCCCAATCGAACCAAACCATGAATTTAAAAAACTGGCAACACTTACAAATATGGCGCGTGATAAATGACGTATTGTTGTGATGAAAAAAATAATTAATTTAACTTGTATTTTGGTTACTTTATTCATAAAAGGTAATGTGTGTAGTAGTATTTAGGCGTCCTTTTTAATTCCGGCACACTTTGATAGTGCTAGTCGCCATATTTCCACAGTTTTTATTTAATGTTTTTCGCGGGTTTAACGTTGTGACACCGAGCCGACGCGAACGTCACTGAGCTGCGCGTAAGTACTATGAGATTGAAGACACTGATATTTTTGAGACGCTTGTACGCATTTGACACTCCATCTAGACATATAAATAATCAAAGGGGTTGAGTAGGTTAATCCTTATCAGTATAATGTCAATCAGTTGCGGGAAATTTTTGACGGAAACTCCTGGATACCACCCCATAAGAAAGAGATGTGAGGTTGTGGCGTCATCCTCCAAGCCTTTTTACTACTCAATTTTTTATATTATACCACTTAGGTGGCAGATAAACTTACACATAACCCCAGGTGAAAGTGGTTACAATATATACAATGCCAGAAGCGTCACGTCACCTTCTTGCTGCCGATATTTATCGTGAAGCGATTGCCATATAACCTCCAAAACCCACAGGCGACATCGAAGTTCTGTATTTAATCGCATTGTCGAACTTTTAAGGAAACTACCCATTGCTGTTTAAATCGGCTTACTATGTCTGATTGGTATTTAGTCTACATTTTCCGATTGTCACCGTACTTCTTCATCTTAGCGTTAATCGCAGTCACAATTAAAGCTTTCACCTTTGATTCTGGGGTCTGCTTTACCACCCAACAAGACCCAACACTGTACACCAAGTCTTAGATTGGGAAAAGGAGAATGTTTGTAGCAACACTGGCAAGTTTTTTTAAAAAAGGACACTTCAATTTGACTCACTTCGCCTGATGGTAGAGGAAAGAGGGTCACCATCGTAAACATGTACCATGTTAACAGTGGTGGCTGTAGGCAGGTAGGCAAGTAGGTAGTTTGTGGAAACTATGCAAAAACCGCTGTGCATTGAAGCGTTACATTGCGTGCACTGAACATAATACATTACAAGTCGATTTCTAAACCGCTGGCTAGGATCGAGTGCTGTTATAGCAAAGTTTCGGTATTTGAACTGATTAATCGATTGTATGATTTGAATCGATTTCGGTGGTTATTTTCAGCTGCTGGGCAATTCTTTGAACGTACAGCGTTGACACAGCCTTGATAGAAAGCGTGATTGGTCGGACTGACTGACGTCACTAGAGATGGGCCAATGAGAATCTCCATCAAGGCTGCTGCAGCTCTGTGCTCGACCCTGTATGCTGAGAATTGGGTATTCTACTGACAAGCCAAATTAGTTACTTTCTACTAAACGTCAAAACGATAAGGTAACTTGTATGAAAAAAGATTTCGGCCTAGAATGACACTCGCCTGAATCGTGATTTATCTGAGGACAGATTGTATAGGCATATTGATAGTTTGACATATTGCTTAAACAATCTTCAGATAAATCGAGATTCAGGCCGAGTGTTATTCTAGAATACGGGCCTTAGTGACGTTATAAAATGTAATAGTCAAATCATTTATTATTATAGGTTGGGTGGATGATTAAAAATAAATAAAACTATAGAAAGAACCGACGTAATTTTTACCGCTCTTTTACCATTCGTAATTTAATAAGTTCGATTAGATAATTTATTTTACTATAGGATAATACTCAATTGCACAGCTGATGCAGGTGGCTTAATATGTCTTTAAAATGATTACCAAGCTTTTATGCAAAGCGCCAAAAAATTAAATAAATTATCGAAATAAGCGAGCGAGAGAAATTCGCGGATCGCGCCGCCCGCGCGCGCAGGCAACTCGGCCGTCAGAGGGCACTGACTGACCCGCCGGAGCCGCCTCCCCATTCCGGGGACGATTCGGGGACACCGTTGTCCCCCTCCCCAGGAGGGCCAGACCGTAAGGGATGGCCCTGGGTCAGCCGGGGTGCGAGGGATATGTCGATGACAACCTCACCTCGGGCCTAGCACCGCGACCCACAGTCGGCGTGCGGTTTTAGTCGGTTCGAGTCCGACATAACCTTCCCTCCCGGCTCCGGCAAGGGAGGTATACGAGGGGATTTTTGCACGAAAAAAAAGAAAGGCCCGGATTCGAACCCGGCCGTAAAGCTGACTCTTTAATCCATAAGCAATCGACGCTATCTCTACTGAAACTAAGCATAGCTGAATACATATATGCAAATATACTTCTGAATTCATGCATACAAATGCGGGGATCGAACCGGTGACCTCTAACTTACCGATCGAACGATCTATCACATTATAAATTAGTAGGTACATGATAGTTTAATTGTTTTTTTTAAATAAAAGAACCCTCATAGAATCACCTCATTGTACGTCTGTCCGCCTATACCTTTTTTTCTTAATCCTTTCCTTTCTTTTTTTTATGGTGCCCACATATGGTATCAACAATTAACAATACATATATACTGGCACTTTCAACAATGGCAACGGAATACTTCGCAATCAAGTATATTACATGAATATTCCATGTCAAAGGCAAAATTATGCCTAATCACTATATTTTTTTATAATATTAGCAACTGAAATTACTAATATTCTCTTAACCCGTCCAAGTAAGCTAAATTGCTTGTGCTAGGAGTGAGTATGTCAGTAGTATAATGGCCAGGATTCGAACCCGGGACCTCTCGATCGTAAGTTTGACTGCTTAACCACTAAGCTACCGACCCTTTTCAACGATTGATTGATGAGTTAAATATAAATAATAAATATTCCACAACATTCTACACAACGCTATCTAGACCCATGGTAAGCTTAAATAGCTTAAATCTAGAACGCGGATAAACAGACTTATGATACTTTTCTTTTAAATACATACATATTATACATAGAAACACCCAGATCAATGCAAATACCCATATTCATGCATACAAATATTAGCAATGAGCGGGAATCGAACCCGCGCCTCTTGCGTAGCAGTCGTGTACACTACCGCCACGCCACAGAGGCTTTCTAAGAACAGTGTGGGATGTTCCCATGATCAGGCAAGGTGCTTGACGGATCACAGCGCATCCCTTTATTTAGTGGTGTAGGGAGCTTGGGCTTGCAATTGTCCCGTTTTTTACCGATGCCGTATGTGGTGTGCAGGTCAACAGCCACAGGAGCAGGAGTTGGCTACAAAGATGCTACAGATCCAGTCCAAACGGTTCTACCTGGACGTGAAGCAAAACCGCCGGGGCAGGTTTATCAAGGTTGCAGAGGTGAGTTGTAGCTATAGAAAAACATGTTCTTTTTTTATAAAGGATACGTCAATTTGACTTAACCTCGCCTGTTGGTAAGCTAAAGGCAATGTCTCGGAAAGAGAGTCACAAACATGTACCATGTTGACAGTGGTAGCACTCAGCTTGACGGCCTCATCAGATGCCTTTTCACGCCCCGCTTAAAGGACCCGGGACTGTAGGAAGAAGGAAACACGTGAGCTGGCAGGGAGTTCCAGGTCTTAGTGGTGCGGCGGTGCGTTCGTTTTTAGTTAATTGTTATTTACCCCAGATGTATGTATATATGTATATCCTATGTCGTCTGTATAGTCTGCATCAATTCTGACTGAACTGAATTAGAATTTGAATCACATAAATCTTGATGAACAAAATACTCAAATCCTAATTTCTCGATTTTCCTCCCTTCCTGCTGAAGGATTGTTGTGATATTTAGTACACGCCTGTAGTTCGGACAATAATACAATTTAAATCAATAATGTTGAAATAATAACAAATATACAGCCTTCCTCTATGTCCAAAGAGTTTGCATTGTCGTTGCCCCTGCTCTTCTTTTTCTTCTGTGCGAGATGTCGTATGTCGTGTATTCTTTTATCTTATATTATATTATTAGAAGCAAATAAAACAGTTTGATTCCCCATAATACCGTAGTATTTAAGATCATTTTGTAGTCAAGATATTTGAGACTTACATCTGGAAGTTCGGATCAGTTTTATAATACTTACTTTTGTGGGAGCGATTGCCATCTAACCTCCTAATCTCGACAAGAAGTACCTACAACAGGGGCTCATCCGTGTAGCGACTTAAGGAAGAAGAAGGAAGGTAAGGTTGGCTTTGGTCTCAAAATTTTGGTGACTGCCCTAAAATACCAAAAGCACGGACATATGAATGAACTATTAATAACAATCTACCATGCCATCACTAGGGGCTCTGATAGGAGGGGATTTTTTTTATCTTGCGAAAAATCCCCACGGATACCACCCCTACGGAGCCGGTGAAGGTGGTTATGTCGGACTCGAACCGACTAAAACGCACACAGTGTTTTTTTTTTTATACTGGACACGTCAATTTGACTTCACCTCGCCTGATGTTAAGCTAAAGGCAAAGTCTCGGAAAGAGGGTCACCATCGTAAACATTTGCCATGTTAACAGTGGTGGCACTCAGCTTGACGGCCTCATTAGATGCCTTTTCACGCCCCGCTTAAAGGACCCGGGACTGTAGGAAGAAGGAAACACGTGAGCTGGCAGGGAGTTCCAGGTCTTAGTGGTGCGGCATAGGAATAAGTCACTGAAACGCTTGGTTCTAGCAGGTATACTCTGAACCGTAAATGGGTGGCATCTTAGCCCTGCACATGTCGTCCTGTGAAGGAAAGGGGAGGGTGGGACTAATTGGAAGAGCTCGTCAGAACATTCACCATGGTAGAGACGGTAGAATACTGCCAAAGACGCACCATCTCTACGCATCTGCAAAGGCTCGAGGGTGTTCGTGACCTCGGGATTCCCAATAATGCGGACCGCACGTCGCTGCAACCTGTCGAGAGCATCTAATAAGTACTTAGCGGAGCCGTCCCAGAGATGTGAGCAATCTTTGATTGCCGGAGGTGAGATTGCCGGAAGCATATCTCTCGTACCCCGGCAGACCCAGGACCATCTCTTTCGAGATGGCCCCCTTCGGGTTATCGGGACCATAGTGTCTCCATCTAGCCCCGGGTACGGGGCTGATAGGAGAGGTGGATTAGACTGGTTGTGCTGCTGACCCTTTAGGAACCTTCTAATACCCTTCATGAAGAACCCCATATTATAGAGAATCACAGCAAGGAGTTAATTCCGCAATTTGAGCGTGTGCAATGAAGTTCCTTTCATACTTCACTGCAACGTCTAGCTGTCATGCGGATGACAGTACGAAAAGCAACGCTATGGGTATACATATAGGTGCCTAAATTCGCTAACTTATTATCTAGTATCTGCGTCCGTACCCCTCCCCCTTCCTTACTCACGCCTCACACCCAAACGTTGACACAATTTAGCCCTAAACAGTTAGAAGTCAATGAGTCTATAGACTGCGAAAACTGCTTCACACTAGCTGAACTTTAACTGCTTGTTTGGCACCAAATTGGTATAAAAAGAGATTAACGGTTAATTCTGGTAATATAATTAGGTAATAGACTTCCCATCTCGTCTTAATTTCACAAAATGTAATAAAAAGTATTCTCGTAACAAAGTTCTCATTTTTTCAACATAACCTATGTCATTATTCAATTGTAACCGAAAGTTGAAAAATGTGCAAATCGATGTTCTGTTAGACTATGTAATTGATATTGTAATTCGAACAAAACGTATTTTGTATTCTCTTCGCTTTTTAACCCCCGACGCAAAAACGACGGGGTGTTATAAGTTTGACGTGTCTGTGTGTGTGTGTGTGTGTGTGTGTGTGTGTGTGTCTGTCTGTGGCATCGTAGCACTTAAACGGATGAACCGATTTGGATGTAGTTTTTTTTGTTTGAAAGGTATTTTAGTCGGGAGTGTTCTTAGCTATGTTTGAAAAAAATCGGTCCAAGATGGCCGCCGCCACAACATGTCGGAATACTTATTTCTTCATAACTCCCTCAATATGGGTATCAAATGAAAGAGCTTGACTAGTAGATCACTTTAAAAAGTATAAAATAAAAATTAAATTAAAAATTTAAAAAACCCCCGTCACAAAAACACCTCCAAAAAGTTGAAAATAAATGGAGTTTGCCTTTTAACTTTAACGGTTGCCATGTCGGGGGACCTTGAATTGTGCCGATAATAGAACGGAGTGCTTAACCAGTTAGGGTCCCCCGACATGGCAACCGTTAAAGTTAAAAGGCAAACTCCATTTATTTTCAACTTTTTGGAGGTGTTTTTGTGACGGGGGTTTTTTAAATTTTTAATTTAATTTTTTATACGTTTAGTTTGACCATCTGTGCGATCGCTATGTGACTGAACTGAGATTAATTTTGACTAAAAAATCGTACCAATATGAGATATTTTATGGGCAGAAAGCGTTTTTGACAATTAATTTTATTTTGACAGATCGCGACTTTATTTTGAAACTTTTATTAGGCGTCCTGAATACCTATTTTTAATCAATTCATAATTCAATCGCTGTTCGTTCTGTAATAGTTTAAGATTACCAGAATTATTTTCAGTAATCTATCCCTTTACTCCATCCACGTAAACCACACTGTATCCAGGTAAACAATCTTGATGTTTTCATAGTACCTTTTACTAAAAACCCAGTTTATAATATTTTTCTCTTTAGAAACTTATTTTGAGGACAAAGAAACCGAAAAGGAACTACTAAAGGGTGTGAAAAGGCATCTGATGAGGCCGTCAAGCTGAGTGGCCACCACTGTTAACATGGTACATGTTTACGATGGTGACCTTCTTTCCCAGACTTTGCCTTTAGCTTAACATCAGGCGAGGTGAAGTCAAATTGACGTGTCCGTTATAAAAAAAAAAACTAGAGTAGGTGGTCAACCAGTGACCCTAGTTTATTGATTTAATATGTGTTTTTATAAAAAGTCGACACAATATTGCTTATCTTTAAAGTACCTACTTAACCGAGTAAGTACTTGGCCAAATTGTGTAGTTTTTAATAGGGCCAGATTAATAAGTCGTAGATAAAACAAATCCTTTGTCCGTGCTGATATGACCTTCCCTAGGTTGCAGATCAAACCTAGCCCTCGCGGCACTTAGTATTGATTTATGCCACTAGCGATGCGTCGAGAACGCAGGCCCGCACTGCTCGCGTACTGCATCTCGCTCTACCCATTTAATTTCAATGAGCGAAAATGAAATGCATAGCATGCACCGATGTTGGCCCTGATTCTCGCTAGCTTTATTATATGTGTTCATAGTGTTCATTGAATTTATTTGTAAGGTTGTACATGTATTTTCACAAATGACAATATAGTTTTAAGATTGCTTTTGTTTTCTTTCGGATTTAGTTGCATTAATAGTGCAACATTCACCGGGATGTTTATCTTATTGTTTACTCAATTTTGAGTTACACTCATTTAGTGTATTCTTCTTGTTCTTTTCGTGTCAACGATTAACTTTTATATGACTACACTATTCGGGAATAAAATTCTGCCATCTTAATCGCGCTGTCAGTGGCTTTATTTAGGTCGTCTTTAGTGCGTGAAGTAGGACATAAGGGACACGAGACCAAATACGCCATGGACTGCACGGGGGCACCGCAGTTACATGCAATTAAGCCCGGGTCTCGCATTCCCCACTTACATAGATTTTGAGACCGACCAACCTGTGTACGTAGCCGATTAAGAGACTTCCATACGGGCCAAAGGAGGTTCTGTCCGGGAGGTAGTTACTGAAGCCACGAATCGAATTATAGTCTAGATATGGTATTATGTATGCCATCTTTCTTGGCTGTTTTTCTATCTGCAATAGGTCCCTTTGGTTGTGGGAACGGAATTGCATTTCCACTCGGACAGGGCCGCGGGCATCTACTAATATACTGTTGACATGAGATGAGAGACGCGTTGGTTCCCGGTGGAGTAGAATATGACCATCCCAGTTCTTCCTGTGGGTGTCGTAAAAGGCGACTAAGGGATAGGACTGTTTTCTATCCGACAGTAAACATACAGCTCAAGACAAAAGGGCACGCTAGACGGCAATAGGCTAGCCACCTATTACGTCCTGGGGCCAAAATCATAATTGGCAAAACGTGGGTGCTAACACACTTCTACCTACGACTTCGGGGTTTACAGACGATAATTGGCTATAAGATCAAAACCATTTTAAATGCATTAAAATTATGGTTTGTTCTGTTTATTGAAAGTAACTGACGTTTGACCCTGAGACCGAGAGTAACAGAGCCTCATCCGCCAATCAGCTGGTTTATCAGCTTCCGGGTGAGGTTGGTTTGGACCCTGAAGATCATGGTACCCTGTACAATCAGCATCAGAAAGATATTGACGAACAGAGTGCTCAAACATAACATAACATAACATATAAACTCACGCCTATATTCCCCGAAGGGGTAGGCAGAGGTGCTAGCACCCACATTTCGCCAGTTTATGTTTAGGTCCCAATGTAATAGGTGGCGAGCCTATTGCAATTAACCGGGCACTTATAAACCTGCGATAAATACACACATAACTTCGAAAAACATCGAAAAGTCATTGGTGTGTGCCATGGTAAACCTGGGATCGAACCCAAGACCTGAGATGATCTTAAAAACGTTTTTTTGACCCCCATCCAGTTGAAGACTGTTCTGATATTTGGTACACGCTTTTAGTTTGGACAATAATGTCATATCCATACTAATATTATAAATGCGAAAGTAACTTTGTCTGTCTGTCTGTCTGTATGTTACGCTTTCACACCTCAACCACTGAACCGATTTGGATGAAATTTGGTATAAGGGTAAATTAGACCTTGAGAAAGGACATAGGCTTTGTTTTGTCGCGATAACCGACATCCACGCGGGCGGAGCCGTGGGCAAAAGCTAGTACCATATAAATCAATAAAACAGTTTGATTTGTTCTTAATACGAGAGTTTTAAAATCATTTTGAGACATCGTCGTCAAGATATTTATGACACACACACACACACACACACACACACACACACACACACACACACACACACACACACACACACACACACACACACACACACACACACACACACACACACATCATCTAAATCTTTAACCAATCCAGTTGGGGTCGGCTCTCCAGTCTAAGTGTGATGTGGCTGAACTTCGATATTTTCGATGAAGAGACTGCCATCTGACCTCCACAACAAATTCGCGATAACGTAGTTCTGTAGTTAAACTAGTCAGACTTTTGGGGGCTCCTACTATAACAAGACATTACTTGTGTCATGAAAAAGTTAATCGCGGTTTTTGCGTTATAGTTTCTTTGCGCGATTTACTAACGTAATTCGCTACTAGTGTCGAATGAGTTACCAACCTAATTAATGTGTTTAATTTCGGAATACATCGGGAAAAAGAAGCGCTCAAGTGGGACTTGAACCCACGACCTTTCCCTTACAGGGGGAATGCTCTTCCAACTGAGCTATAGAGCCACACCTGAATCACTTCAAATTTCCCTTCTCTTTATGTCCGTCTATAGGGGCGACGCGGGCGATGTATTTCAAACTTAAAAAGTTAGCATAATAATGCTATAAAAACTCATTCTAATAATGTGTTTAATCTACACTAATATTATAAAGAGGAAAGATTTGTACCTATTTTTGTATGTTTGTAATGAATAGGCTCAAAAAGTACTGGGCCGATTTAAAAAATTCTTTCACCAATAGAATGCTACATTCTTCCAATTTGACATAGGCTACATTTCATTTTGAAAAAAATTAGGGATCCTTGGTAAAATTTGAACAATGTAACCGAAGGTGTAGAAAAATGATTCTTAAAATGTCTTTCGTCGAATGCGCTGCCGAAACTATAAATAATTGTCTACCCCGTGCGAAGCCGGGACGGGCTGCTAGTATTTTAAATAAAATAAATTAAAAAAACCCCAAAACTCCCCATCCCCACTATAACGACAACCCCCATAACTTTTAAAAGGCTCAACCGATTTTTATCAATCATACAAGTCACTACTTATATACAAAAAAAAACTTAGGTAAGTAATTGAAATCACTTCACCTGTTCGGGAGCTATGATACCACAGACAGACAGACACTCATTGCGTCGGAGGTTAAAAATGCCGTATACAGTCAGCATCAAAAAGACGTTGACGAACAAAGTGTTCAAAATGATCTTAATTTCGTTTTTTTTACCTCCTTCCAGTTGATCTATTTTTCTGATATTTAGTATACACCTTTAATTCTGACAATAATCCATACTAATATTATAAATGCGAAAGTAGCTCTGTCTGTCTGTCTGTCTATCTGTATGTTACGCTTTCACGCCTTAACCACTGAACCGATTTTGATGAAATTTGGTATAGCGGTAGATTAGACCATGAGAAAGGACATAGGTTATGTTTGGTCGCGATAACCGACATCCACGCGGGCAGAGCCGCGGGTAAAAGCTAGTACTATATAAATCAATAGAACAGCTGTATTCGCTCTTAATACGAGAGTTTTAAGATAATTTTGAGACTTCGTCGTCAAGATATTTATGATGCTGACTGTACAGTCTACAAAGGAGAATACGGTCACACTTTTGTTTTGTATGGAAAGGTGCAACCGTATCTCTTTTGTCGAGTGTACCTGTCGCGAGGCGGCGTCGCATCGGCCTGTCTAGCTTTATTGATTCAGAACCCTGGATGACCTAGATACAGGGTACTGAAACGACGTGTAAAATCTTTATCGATCACACTGTACGTATTTTAATGTGATAATTGACACTTACTAGATTTGCCTGCGGCTTCCTTACACTACATAGTATAAAGCAAAGTCGCTAGCCGCGTCTGTCCTTCCCTACGTATGCTTATATCTTCAAAACTGCGCTACGGATTTTGATGTAGTTTCTTTTAATATATAGAGTAATTGAAGAAGAAGGTTTATATATATAATACATACCCCTATCGTAGAGGGTGCAGTGGGAATTGGCAATACGAAGTTCGTCGGGTCAGCTAGTTATCCATACTAATATATAAATGCGAAAGTAACTCAGACTGAGTCTGTCTGTATGTAACACTTTCACGCCTAAACCATTGAACCGATTTTGATGAAATTTGGTATAAGGATAGGTTAGACCTTGAGAAAGGACATAGGCTATGTTTGGTCGCGATATCCGACATCCATGCGGTTGGAGCTGCGGGCAAAAGCTAGTTGACAAATACTAATTACTGCATTTGCCCGCGGCTCCGCCCACATGCAAAATTATTTGCATACAAAATTTTATCAAAATCTGTTCAGTGGTTTAAGCGTGAAAGCGTAACATACAGACAGACAGACAGACAGAGTTACTTTCGCATTTATAATATCAGTATGGATACATAAATGTTTCGTCGTCGAAGTTTCGTTCTAGGTTACGTCTAGGTTCTAAGTAGGAACCTAGTCTAGGGATAAGAATTGCTAACAGCCTGTGTGTTATCCTAGATTATAATTTATTCCTGTATCAAATTTTAGCCAGATTCGTTCAGCCGTTAGGTGCTGCTCAGACGCGGCGGTAACCGCGCGGTCATGTCTGAACGGTCTAATAGATTTCTATACATATAAAAGACAAAGCGGTTGCCGCGCGGTCCCCGCAGTGTCTGAACAGGCGTTTAGAGCGTGATTGAATTACAAATATCCAAACTCTTTACAACTTTTCACATTTATAATATTAGTAGCATAGGATTATGGAACGCGAAAGTTTAAACGTATTATGAACGAGAATTTAAACTGCGTTAGCACTTTTCTCGATGAATTTTATTGAATAAAACGAGACAGCTCGTTTAGTAGACGAACTGATCGCGCTCAAGCTGTGGAATGAACTCCCTGCTATAGTTTTTCCAAGTGACGACAATACGGGGTTCTTTAAGAAGACATTGGAAGGTTTCTTCAAGGTTGGCAGCACGAGTGTCACGCCCCTGATGTTCCATACGTCCAGTGGACCGTGTAGTTGTCTGCCACCTAAGTGTTACTAAAAACACGGATTTTCACAAGTGAAATCCAGTCTAAAATGAAACACGAACCAAGCAAAAAGCTACAAGAAATTTGCGCGTTGCCGTTCACGCTACGTCCTAGTGTCAATCATAAAAGCAGTCACTTCCGTAATTAATAGTACAGTTACAGCTTACAGCCACATACCTGTCGGTCGTAGGTTCAAAACTACAATGACGAACCAGGAATGCAATATGATTGGTAGATGATCGTTGTTGTAATAGAATTCAATTAGTTTTTTAATTAAAGAGAAGTATGAGAATGAGATTTTATTATTATGTGTGTGGGCTGGCCTTTAAATTAGCAATAATATGTTTACCACATTGTGATCTAAACTTTCTTGGTAAAACGCGCAAAAGTCATCGTTACCAGTGTTAGTCCCGGTTGAAGCTAACTATTGTACTTTGAAGTCTGAAAAGTATAGATAAAACTTTTCAACTTATTGCAGAAAGGTTATTATAAGCCAGCCCCAGCACCATCATCCAGAAACCCGATCCTGCTAATTGCCAACCACTTTCCCGATATCAATTCAATGAATCATCGTAGGCCACTGCTGGTCATAAGCCTCTCCCAATGTTAGGTAGACTTCGGCGGACAGTTTCCACGCCGCCGCGCTAGTCATACGGACTGGTACAGGGTTTTATTTCAACTTTTCATCTCTCGCACTGATATCGACTGCGTATTTTTTCGTTACTCGCCTCTTACCCTTCGGATGAGATGGAGTAGTGATACTTGTATTCATTCTTCGTCAGCACAAGGATATTTTCAGATCTGCTATTGTTGCGAATTTGGATATTTATTAATTTATAGCAACGGGTTCAAACGATCACTTTCCCTCATCCGGGAAAGCCGTGGACACAGAATTCACATCAATCTAACCGTGACTAAACATCCGTGAAAAGCACCGTTTGACTTACCTTTTTGAGACTTTGAGAGTTACCACTTCCGAGTGTTTTTCATGAGAAAGGTTTTTGTTTGTATGTACTTCGTAACTTGAGAAACTGCGATTAGCGAGCGGGATGCAGGTAATGTTCGCTCTATACGTTTGGCATACAGTCTATACAGTGGCAAACAAATTGGCCAATACATATTGGTGAACGGTTGGGACGTTGGGACCAGGTTATTTTGGCGATGGCGCCCCTGCCAGCTCTAGGTAGAAGGTCCAAAAAGTCCTGGCTTGAAGTCATGGAGGGTGACATTCGTGCAAATGGCCTCACTACCATGGACGCCCAAGATCGTGCGAAGTGAAGGAGAAAGAACCGGAAGGCGGGCCCTGAGCTCCGAGGGCATCTAGGCCTCGGATGCAATCAGGATAACATCTACATGTAGATGATGACTGAAGCCTACGATGTCTGCTGTAAAAATATCAAACCTTTTTTTAGTCAATGCCATCAAAAGATACAGCTGTATATGTAGTATAAATTCGTCACTCAATCCAGATTTGTAGGGAACCCACAATGGGCGAATCTGCCAGGTTCGGACTTGACCGGCGTTTTTTCTAACCTGTGTTCTATATTGTGCAGATCGGCGCAGATGGGCGGCGCAGCCAGATCTTCCTGGCGATGTCCACAGCAGCGGAGTTCCGCGATCATCTCTCCAGTTTCAGCGAGTACTACTCGTCGCTCGGGCCCCCCAACCCGGACAACGTGCCCGACGACGGGAAACTCAAGTCAGAAATGATGCTCAAGGTCTGTGCTGATTTCTTTTATATATCAGTTATAGTCAGATTGACTACAGTTCACAGTTCAAAGATTAGTCTTTTATAGTCAGATTGACTACAGTTCACAGTTCAAAGATTATACTCCGTCCATTATATTATTGTATTTTAGACAGCTCACTGACAGTGTTCGGTATAACTTTGTTCTAGCGTCAACACCTGAAAATCCTAACAAAAATTAGGCGCCATTACGTCAATTTTCATTGACAACGTCACGTCAGCCAGAAAGCAATTTTAGGGATGTAGTTAGTCCATCAACTGTGGTTTTCGATCGATATCGACTACAGAAAATAATTAAGAATTAAACGAACTTACCTCGTGAAGTTCGATTCTAATTATATGAGTACCACGAACGAAGATGATTACCTGTTTACATGCAGCAGTACGTAGTATGGTGCTGTCCTTGTCACACTTGTTTAAATTTACTAAAAGAAAAAAATCCTGTTGCCGTCTCGCTCACTCACTCCCCGCCCGATCGGGCCTTCCGCTTGCGCAGACCGCCATTAATTTTAGAGCCAGCAAAACATATTTTTTTTTTTTTTTTTTTTAGGGGTGAATTGACACCGGGTTGGGAGGGAGTAGGTAATCATCTTCGTTCGTGGTACTCATATAATTAGAATCGAACTTCACGAGGTAAGTTCGTTTAATTCTTAATTATATTTCGTACCCCTTCCGAAGATGATTACCTGTTTACATGCAGATGTTTAAAGTTGTAAAACAAAAAAAAAATGTTTGGGTTAGGGTAGATGAGATAAAGGAAAAATAAATTACAGATTTGACTAAATCAATACTTATTATATTATCTCATTTTCAACGAGGAAAAATAGACAGACAATCATAAGTATTCCTTAATTAGGTACATATCACGTATGATTGAACAATGAATTGGCAAATTCAGTGCCGTTAGCGGGCGAATTTACATCCCTGTTATAATATTTAAGAAAAACATTCGAAGTATCACTCCAACCTGCTGCCTTACGAACCACTTGTAGACTGACTCCAGCACGTCGCGCAGCTGATGTAGCAGCGTGACGTGTGCTGTGAGCACCGAATATGTTCGTATCTATACCACTTTTATGCAAGACAGCCTTTACCCAATGTGCAAGAGTTTGTGATCCCACCTTATTGTGTGGTTTTTTGAAGCTGATAAATACATGGTCCGTTGTGCTGTGTCTGATGTTTATAGTTTTATTCATATAAGATTGCAGAGCTAGCGCAGGACAAATTTTTGGGTTTTCTTTAATGTATGGCAGTCTAATAAGTGGTTGGTAAGCCCCAGGCCGGGATGTTTTTATTAAATCAATGATTCTTATTATTATACAGTCTCTTTCTATAGTGACATTATTTATTTTAATCAGACTTAAAGTTTGCATTCGCTGAGCAGATGCAATAGCCAGCAAAGATATTGTTTTTAAGGATAAATCACGTAAACTAATATTATCATAAGGATAAAAATCACCTAAATAATTAAGTACAATTATTGGGTCCCATGTTATGTCATACCTAGGTGTGGGCGGCTTTAGTTTATAAACGCCTTTCAGGAGTCTTGAAATCATAACATGTGTGGTTACTGATGAATCTAATATTAACGATAAAGCTGATCTGATTGTATTTAATGTGCTGTAACCGGCACCAGATTCGAATCTTTCTGTTAAAAACTTCATCACCTGCGAAATGTTAGCTTCGGAATAATTATAATTATTAACCTGACAAAAGTTCCACCAGGTACTTAGAGATGAATTATATTGGTTTAATGTATTTTCTGCAAATGAGGCCATTAGTAAGTCTAATGAACCTGATGGAGCACCCCGCTTCATTAGTGTCTGCCGGATAACTTCGCTGCCACCAGGGAAAGGTCTGTATGAAGAGGATGAGCTTCCCTGAAAGGAGAATAGAGTAATGACCTGTCTGGCTGAAATATGATCTCATGGGAAACAATCATTTTTTGGTAATTTGGATACCAAGGCTGGGATGGCCAGTACGGTATGACGACAATGCCTTGTCAGCCTTATCAGCTTTAATCTTTTGAAGGACTTTCGCCACTAAACAAAATGGGGGAAACGCATAAAAATTCAATTGTTGCCAGTTAAAGGTAAATGAGTCAATAATCTCAGATTGAGGGTCGAGTTTCCAAGAAGCATACCTCTCACATTTATAATTTTGTACACTTGCAAAGAGATCGAATTCCGGAGTACCGAGTGACTCTACTATTTGCTGAAATGCATAATCAGCAAGTTCCCATTCAGTATCAATTTTTAACTCACGAGATGCACGATCAGCTTCAATATTATCGGCTGATTTAATATATGATGCAAAGATATATAACCTACGTTCTTCACACCACTGCCATATTTCACGTGACAAATCATTGAGATGTGTGAATCTTACACCACCCATTCGGTTGATGTACGATATGGCTGTACTATTATCAACTCTGAGAAGTATGTTACAGTCATATATATGGTTCGCAAATGTTCTCAGTGCATAAAAAGCTGCCTTTAGTTCTAAGTAATTGATATGTCTTTTTATGTGAGATGAGTTCCAGTTGCCTCCAGCTGTCTTACCATCACAGGCAGCGCCCCACCCAGTCCTGGATGCGTCACTATATATGACTATATCATATTTATCATTTTGAATCGGCTTAAAGCTTTCTTCAATGCCTGATATCCACCACTTGAGGTCATCATGTAAGTTACAATTAATGTACATTTTTTTATTATAGTTCCCTGAATTATCCAAAGCTAAGTATTTTTCTCTTTCAAATAATTTTGTATAAAGCCACCCATAAGATACAGCTGGACATGCTGATGTTAACAGACCAAGAAATTCAGCTAATTGTCTGATTGTACATTTATTTATTTGGAGGAACATTGTAGCTTTTTCTTTTATGCGTTGTTTCTTATCATAAGGTAGAGATAAAGTCATATTTGTGGTATCAAATATAAATCCTAAAAATTTACATGACTGAGTGGGAGACATCTGGCTTTTATTTAAGTTAATAATAAATCCTAATGATTCCAAGAGCTTAACAGTAGCAGCAATATTATCAACACATTGATTATATGATGATCCAATACAACAAAAGTCATCTAAATAATTAACAGATAAATGACCATCCAAGCGAAGTTTATACAGCACATGTTTTAAAAGCTTAGTATACACAAATGGAGCTGTACACAGGCCAAAGGGAAGGACGTGGAATTGGAAGAGCTGTGAATTCCACTGAAATCTTAATTTTTTACGATCCTCTACATCAATATTTACTAAAAAATATGCATCCTGAATGTCTATTGTGGCCATGTAGTCATTGTATACAATAAGTTTCAAAACCGTGCGGTAATCCTCCATTTTAAAATGTTGGACATCTATAAACTTGTTTAAGCCCTTTAGATTTAATATAAATCTATGTTTACCATTATGTTTTGGAACGGTAAATACTGGTGAAATATATTGGCCTTCGCATGGACTACATGGTGAGATAAATTTAGATTGTAATAAATCAAAGACGCAGTTGTCAATAGCTTTGACTTCTGTATCAGAGTAACATTTAGCATAAGGTATTTCATATTGTACTGGATTCTCTTTGAAAGGTATTTTATATCCTTTAACCCATGATAAAATCATAGGATCATTTGTAATGTCAGTCCATTGTTGATAAAAATATTGTAATCGACCAGCTACAGGGATAGGTACCTCTGGATTGAAGTTTAAGTCCTCCTCCCCCGATGACGCTGCACGTTCCTCGGGTTGTAGTTGTACCGGCTGCGGACAGGAGCCGCCGGCCTCCTCCGTGGAATGGGGTTGGTTTGCGTCTGGGCGGCTGATGGCTGCGGCGGCGCCCCCCTCGCGTTTAAAGTCCCTCGACGAACTACAGATGAAGGTCCAGCGGTGACTGGCTTAGGTGTTGGTCGAACAGCCTGTTTAAGTTCCTGTCCAGACTTCGAAATCGCCTTAGAAGATTTCAAATAATCAGCAAGGTCAGAACCAAATAAAAATTCATCTACTTTGGTATTCTTTATAGTGTCCCTGGTTTCCTTATTGATAACATTGATCACAGCGTACCTCCGTGATTGCGACTCTTTGTAGTGGTAATCACATAAAAGACGACCCGTGTCACTCAATAATTGAATCATTTCTTGTGTGTTATCTTGTTGATTATTAACTAATATTATATTTAGGGCTTTGCCCAAAGCTGACAAACAGCTAGCTAGTTGATTCTGTTTACATTGTCCATAAATGTCTTTTTTATAGTTTGATTCCGATAAAGCTGCTTTTATTTCTAAGTTGAGCTTCGGGGCTCTAACATGTGGGCAATTTTCTGGGGGTAGGTATGCCTTCAATAATTCAGATCTGTTGTCCTTTTGTAAACCATTCAATAGAATGTGTTGCCACCTGGAAGCGATATCCTTATGTAGATTATCACCAAATATTTTCTCTTTGGATGAATCCTCACCAAGTATCGTTAAAATATCTTGATTTAATTCCTGAGATTCATCTACAGGTATAGGGTCTTGACACTCATTGGTATTAGAAATTTCTGCTTCGAATAAGTCATCTTCGTGAATTTGGCCTGAAAGCATGTATCATGTATGAAATAAGCAATAATACATGTATGATAGATAAATGGCATTTCCTTCATATGGGCCAGTAGAATCTCGTTTATTGTCCATTACATAGTAATGCGGAGCTCAGGTAAGGCGTTGCACCTTGTGCAGATGCCAAATATATAGGTCCGTATAGGTCCCGTATAGGTCATACGCGATATACGCGGAGCTATTGTATGTACATAATGGTTAATGCTCAACGCGATTTACACGGAGCTATGGATCCAGTAGCTAGGTAGGTAAGTATATCGTATTCATATAGAATACACAGTAAACGCTCATACGCGGTTTACGCGGAGCTGATAGGGCCATGATGCATTTACTTACAAAAGCGATGATTGCCATAAAAGTAGGTACCTACACACTCGACCTGATTTACAGGGAGTGAGGGAAAATAGCAGGTTAAACACAATTCACGTGAAGTGATTATTGCGTGCATGATAAGTTATTATTTCCAGGTAGGTACTAACCAAGGCCACCCAAAGCGTGGTATACAAAGCATTCAGAAAGAAATTGCGTAGGGTAGGTATAGGTAGGCGCTTAAAAAAGCAAAAAATATGCGCAACGGCCGCATGGTCGCGCCCGCGCCCGCGCATAGTAACAGCATGGCTGCCTGGCCTGCATGCCTACATACCTATGTCTGTATAAAATGTTCTTATTAATACTTTCACTTACTTTTTGTACCAGGGGAAACTTCTTCCTCGTTATCAAATTGCACCGGGGTGGATCGGTCTTCACTTTGTGAATCACTTTCCGAACTAGACGAAATACGGTGTCGACGCGATTTCCTTTTTAAATGTTTTTCCAGTTTTCGTATTTTCCTCTTGATTTCATCATAACTATCGTGTCGTGATCGTGACCTTTTTTTTCCTGCCATTGTGTATCACTAAATTATTATTTTTTTTACACTACGAAGTTGTGACTCGGACGACACAAAACACGTAATGGCGGTCTGCGCAAGCGGAAGGCCCGATCGGGCGGGGAGTGAGTGAGCGAGACGGCAACAGGATTTTTTTCTTTTAGTAAATTTAAACAAGTGTGACAAGGACAGCACCATACTACGTACTGCTGCATGTAAACAGGTAATCATCTTCGGAAGGGGTACGAAATATAATTCTTCTAAAAAATATTACATAACTGGCGGTTTTCCACCGATTTCTAGATAACAATTCAGATATTTGTAATTTTTTATATTTGTATGATTTTTACGGAAAAATGATTTTTTGTAACTCCGTCATATGTAGACCGATTGTCAAAATTCTTTTTTATTTGAAAGAGGTTTATTCCAAAATGGTCCCATTTAAATTCCATAAAAATCTAATGATGGGTTTCGGAGACAGACCAGGGAATTCTTCAATAAATACCAGGAAATCAGCATGTTGGAATATTCTTCTAGAAGTCAGTTGTTTTGATTTGGAGATTAGCGTGTGTGTTATGGTCCACAATCGTTTTATAATACATTTGTAAATTGTAGATATAGACACGAAATATCTACTGCTTTATAATTGTGTGCAGAAAGATAATAGATTATAATTCCACATGAAATCATATATTTTCATTTATCGATAAAAAAATTTTTTTAGCGAGATTTTTAACTTTGTCGATATTTTAAATTTTCATGCAATCACTACTTCCATCTGTCTAAAATACAATAATATGATGGACGGAGTATAGTGGCCGTCGTTACCCCTTCATGGTCAACTGGGCCACATCCCATTAAGCCCGCGGGCTCAGTTGACCACGTTCATACCAAGTGGTTAACTGAGCCCTCGGGCTGAGTAGACCCACAACCGTTGCAAGTGGTTAACTGAGCCCACGGGCTTAGTAGACCCATAGCCGTAGCAAGTGGTTGAGCCCGCAGGGTAAGTTGGCTCGTAGGTGGGCTGAGTCACTCCCAAAAAAAATCGAACGTGGTCATCATCCGCGGGCTCAATGGGATGTGGGCGCAGATGACCATGAAAGGGTCGTTAAAGATGATCCCTAGACAGCGATCCCTACGGGTCGACAGAAGATTTTCATGTGCCACTTAAAAGACCCAGGAATGATACATCATCCTCTGAGCTTTGTCAAATCTCAGTTGGGTCGGTTTCTAGTGAACTGCGATGTTGTTCGTGGAGTCTGTCCTGTCTGACTACTCTATATCTAAGTTCGTTAGGTCTGTGTTAATGTATTTATGTTGTAGCCACCTGGGGCAATAAGCTTAGGCGATTCATTAAACGCCACGCATCCAATCACATGGCTTGACAAATAGTTAAACTGTTAGAAGTCAGCTTGATTGATTTAGGCCCGTTTTTTAGAATGGCACTTAGCGTATGGATTGTATAGGTAATATGTCAAATCTATCAATCTTTCTATACAATCGTCAAAAATCCTGAGGGATAAATTGCGATTCAGGCTGAGTGTCATTCTAGAATACGGGCCTTAGACTCAGGCAAGATTTTAAAATTAGTTTAGTAAGTCAGCCCTATGAAGATAACTGACCTAATCCCAATCAAGCGATTCAACAAGTTCTGTTTTTTTTTCAATGTTCGCTAGTGTCAACTAATAATCAAAACAGCGCGTTAAGTTACTTGTGATAATGCACGAAAAAATAGGCGTCAGGTTTCGTTGATATCACTTACTTAGTCATGATGAGATATTACTCAAATTCACGGCTATAACTCCTGAAGGGGTAGGCAAAGGTGTATTGACAGTTATTTGCCATCTATGATTTTCGGTACCACTTAAAAGGGGGTGAGATATTTACGTAAATATTTGCATTCCGTAACCTCAGACATAGAATGCACCACACAGGTCCGGATTTCCTACTTCCACTGAGTAAAACAACCAATTTCATAACGTGAAAGCTCTATAAGGAAATGGAGCAGCAATTAAAATAATAGTGCTAATAATTATTATGAATAAGGCTCCTTTTATCTAAAATAGGCCGTTGATTCGCATGACGGCTATCGGCGATAGCGTGTGACCACCAGTCCTTAGTTAAAAAACCAAGACGCGTGTGTTTGGCTTGATATGTGAGCATATTATGTGTGGCGTGTAAATATATTGCTTTAATTTTGTTATGTAATCGTATGTCTTTATAGATTTTAGTAATTATCCCATATATTGTAGACTCATTAGCGGGTGTATCCCCGCAAAATTCATGGGTATTTGGCACTTAAAGGATCTATTAGGGCTTGGACCTAACTTAACCTAAGGGCGCCTTTTTCCATAAGCCTGGGGATGCAAGAAGTCTGTGGATGCAAGTGCTAGCAAAAGCAGGCCTAGGGGGCGGTGGCTATATCACCTCCAGCACCTGAAGACCAAAGGTTTTGGTCGGTTCCAGTCCGCCATATCTACCCCGCCTGTGGATGGCGTGACATTTTGCAGCAAATTTGAAGGCGCCATAAGCAAATTTGCGAATCAGTGCACCTGCTGATGACGGAAGACGCTCTGATGCAGGTTTTCCACTCAGATTTGGGAGGTCAAACGTTAGTCGCTTCCATTTCAAGTTCTCAGATTACATTACATTTATTAGTGCTTTACTAAAATTGAGATCTGTCGATATTTTGTTACACAAAAAGGTCGTCACGCTGTCAATATATTTAACGAGGGAACAGACAGTTTCACGTTAAAATAATATTTATGAGTCTTAGTAATTGTACATCAAAAAAAAAAAATATTTATGGACCTGTGTGGACGGTAGCGAGAGGTGTATTGGTTGTGTAAGGACTGAAGTAGGGCTGTTTTTTCTGCCTATCACACTTAGCAATAAAACAGCGTGAATGGCTGGTAGGGCTCTTTTAATACATCAGGTTTCATTACATCATCATCGGATTCTCGGATCCCAGGGTCTCTTTACTCCTATTCCTTATACGGCTTTTTGGAAACACTTACCTACCATCCCTGAGAGGTATTTCAGGGGAGATTAACTGATCCGAAGTTCTTGGTAAAGCTCCCATACACTATCCAGCAGGTTTGCTTTAACTCTGTGGTGATACCCGGCAGGACAACCGGCGGTACTACTTGGATTTGAAGGAGAACTCCCGCGGGCGCTTCCTGCGCGTGTCGCAGACCATCACCCGCGGGGGCCCGCGCTCGCAGGTGGCCCTGCCGGCGCAGGGCATGATCGAGTTCCGCGATGCACTCACCGATTTGCTCGATGACTTCGGCACCGATGATGGCGGGTATGTTCACACACACATACATACATGAAGCTAGCACACACGGCCAAGGAGATAAGTATACAGCTTTACATGTGAGCGTGTATGTATACTTATATCTTTGGTTGAGTGTAAATATAGAAGCAAAAGTGTTTTGTAACTGTTGTCGTGGACTGTACATAGTAACGTACACGTCATACACACTACGCCTCATGTATACGCACACACGTATACGCACACACGTATGCGCACACTTTTTTTTATTTGTAACCGCATAAAGTGGCTATGGTACGTGCTAATAGATCTATATTTTTTTAACAAATGTGTACACTATTAGTAGGCATCATTAGTCGCGAATATAAATGCTAATATGAATTTTTGCTCGACAAAATTTGTGTGTTTTGGTACAATATTTATTTTTGATCATTAGTACTTTGGTATATTTTGTTGGACAGGTATAATATTAATGTTTAAATTGGTAGTTGTTTTATTAAATAAAAAAGAATATTTAATAAAGTTTTAGGCAGTTTTTCAAAGGAAAATAGATGAAATGAAATAGATGCGTAGAGATGGTTGCGTCTTTGGCAGTATTCTACCGTCTCTACCATGGTGAATGTTCTGATGAGCTCTTCCAATTAGTCCCACCTTCTCCTTCCCTTCACAGGACAACACGTGCAGGGCTAAGATGCCATCCATTTACGGTGCAGAGTATACCTGCTAGAACCATGCGTTTCAGTGACTCATTCCTATGCCGCACCACTAAGACCTGGAACTCCCTGCCAGCTCACGTGTTTCCTTCTTCCTAGAGTCCAGGGTCCTTTAAGCAGGGCGTGAAAAGGCATCCGATGAGGCCGTCAAGCTGAGTGCCACCGCTGTTAACATGGTACATGTTTACGATAGTGACCCTCTTTCCGAGACTTTAGCTTACCATCAGACGAGGTGAAGCCAAATTGACGTGTCCTTTATAAAAAAAAACAACATCCTTCTTCCTCTGAACCGCTGCTCTACACTGAATTGCTTTTACGTTATTCATAGTAGGCGATTCTGTACAATTTGTTTTAGACATAACGTTCAAGACACCCCGCTAATATTAGCCATAAAACAGTATTAGTATAATTGAAGGCTGCATCCCCCCCGGCTTGTTCTTGCAGTCCACACTTAATTTAATAACGCCGTGTGACCGCCCAGATGGCTCATATCGATCGATGCAAGCCGTTGTACTCGATACTCCCTAGTAACAGCACTCGATTGTAAAATAAATGCAACATCAATCGATTGGGACTCGATTAATTATTAAGTTTCATTGTTTGTACGGTTGTTATTTTCAATATTGCAGTTGTGTCTTTGTGTTAAGTTGTTGTAATTTTTAAAATGATTTGATACGCTGATTACAGAAATTGAACTGATCCGTCACCAGCGGTATTGCCGAACCAATACGACAAAGAAAAGAGCGTACTCTCTTTTAAAAGGAAGGCAACGCATTTGTGATACCTCTGGTGTTGCGGGTGTCCATGCGCGGCGGTGATTGCTTACCATCAGGCGATCCATCTGCTCGTTTGCCTCCCTATTACATTAAAAAACGATGCTTTTCAAAAAATGTCCGCTAATACCTGTTTTCTTTAATTAATTAGAACATATGCAGATATATATTTCTTGGGATTATCTGGGACACTGGCGGAGGTCCCAGTAACCTGATTCCTACCGGCTACCCAATGGGTCGCATGATACATTACAATCAAGATCGAGGACAGGTGTTTTGCCACCGGCTTCCCCTTTTGAAAACCTTCGCCACTGGTCTGGGATAAATCTCAATTTCACCCAAATTTAGGGACTATGTTATTTACAAGGAGGGTAGTAAGGAGTCTTCTAGCTTTCTAAATAACAATTCATAATCTCCGCGACACTGTGACAGCCTGACCTCGTCAACGTTTTTTAAATGTCATCTTGTCGTCTGTTTATCGCCGTGATGGGCGATGACCGATAACAAAAGCCGCACACCTTCGTAATACGACAAAATATACACACCTCTGTAACTCTGCTTAAACGTGAAGCAGCAATTTTCACAAAGAACTACCTTTTTTTCCTATCCTAAAGGGTAAAAACGAAACCCGATCGCAAAAATTCCACTGTCGATGGCATTTGAAGGTTCTTATAGGGTCGGCAGAATGAATGTGACTCCCATGGCGTTACATCAGATGGGTGGTGGTGTGTTTATCCTCCACCAGTGGTAAAAAGTAACGATTAAAATGGTATATGAAACAGCACGATAAGGGTAGGTAACTGTGTGTTATCGCGTGAACATTTTGATTGATATTGCGTAAATACGACCCACTTTCACGAGCGCATTATCGCCTGGTGTGATTGCAGAGTCATTAGGGCGGCCGCGGACTAGGCCACTGTAGGTCGCGTGTGGTGGCTGCCACAAGTACAGTGTCGGCTATGTATGGTACTTACTAGGAAGGCTGCATGGAACAGTACGTTTAGTATCACGAAAACATAGATCTCTTTCACGAATTCAAATAATTTGGATTTAGATTGAATTAAATTGATTTAGCGGAGTACCTAAGTAAATAACATGTTTGAAAATTACTAATATATATAGAAATAATTAAAAACTGGCGAAATGTGGGTGCTAGCACCTCTGCTTACCCCTTCGGGGAATATAGGCGTGAGTTTATGTTATATATGTTATGAAAATTACTGTAATAGCGTTCATTGTTTGATATCGATAACAATGTCGGTAGATAATGGGGTTATTATGGGGTTCTTCAAGAGGGGCATTAGAAGGTTTCTTCAGGGTAGGCAGCGCGAGTGTAACGCCCCTGGTGTTGCATACGTCCATAGGCCACGGTAACCACTTTCCATCAGGTGGGCCGTGTGCTTGTCTGCCACCTAAGTGGTATAAAAAAAAAAGAAAGCTCCACTATCGCGCTAAGATTATTGTATATAATAATTTCCAATGCTCTAGACGTTTTCATGTAGCTCAGTTAATCAGAGCTCTCCCCCTGTAACTGGTCACGGCTTCAAGTCCTATTTTAAACATTCACTTTTTCCAATCTAAAGCTATAGTATATACTATTTGCTTGAAAATGTAATCAAATTCATATTCGTTTATTTATGATATGTTTCGCCGATCCCAAATAATTGGGATAAGACCAGGCAGATGATAGCTGGTAGCCCCTTCTAACTGCGGCAATGTTCGCGTTTTGTGGTCGCCAGTCGCCACTAGTGGCTCAGTGTGCGGGCGCCCTTAACAGTACTGAACCTACCGCGAGCTGCAAACACTTGCAGATTGATATCATTATTTGCTTAATTATTTGTCGCACCAGCTTGACTGATTAACTTCACAAAATAGGCCAAATGATTGACTTATCATTTCATTTCCGTTGCGTTTTAAGATGGCTTGTAACCGCCGCTGATATCTTAACTATTAGCGAATAGTATAGATAACTATGCTGGTGGCTTAGCCGATAAGATGTCGAGCTTGCGAACAATGGGTTGCGACTTCAAACTTTCGCACTGGTATACTAACCAAACGAACCGTCTTAGTCTCATGAGAACGAGTAAATCTGAAAAATAGTAATATGTTATTAAAAAATATTTTTTTATTTAAAAAACATGTTGGGTTCGAACTAGTGAACAGCTCCTTCCATATGATTGGTTTGTTGTATTAATTAAACACTCCGGTAAGCTTCCCAAACAATTCATTTCATTGTACCAATAATTTTATATTAAGAAGAGATAGTGGTACTTACTTCATTCCACGCTTGAGTGTAGCAGGACATGTACAAACGAGAAAAAGTATGACTTCTATCTTACAACATTGTACACTTGTGTTCGTTATTGTATCGAGGTTACATTTCTACCTCATTTTAATATTAGATCATTGGACAACTCGCACCATATACCTCACCTCACCTCAACAAAAATTCGAAACCCCACGACATAAATTACCAAAAATCTTTAAACCTCCTATAAACTTGACTACACAGAATACAACTAAAATTTTAACCAACTAAAGTGACTAAATTTTTTGATTTTAATTGATTTCTTTTTCTCATTCTTGCCTCTCACGCCAAAAGATGGGTCCCGGCTGAGGCGGAAACTTGGTATGATTCGAGACAAATTGACTAATATTTTAGGCGAAAAAATATTGGGGAATTTTCATTTCAAAATTAAAACTTCTTGTTTCTGGTTTTCATTGTAAAATGAATTTCTAAAGTGTCTAGGATTCGTATAGACTTTGCTATTTTCTTATTTTTCCTAGAGTTGTATTTGCTATAGATGTTTTTAAAAATGGCGTTGTGTTGCAGTTTCAAAGGCGAGCTGCCCGAGGGAAGGCATTTGCGTGTCGACAACAAGAACTTTTACTTCGACATTGGACAGAACAACCGCGGCATTTATATGAAAGTTAGCGAGGTAAGTATCTAATACTACATTCATTTACAATAAATATTGTTAGCTGCAATTGTTTGCGAACATTTGTGTTAAAGTTTCAGATAAATCATAGAGGTTTTAGGTAAATCTGAGGAAAACTAATATGAGAACTTCAACTTAATATTGTATGTTATAACTAGGCCAAGACGATATTGATTAGTGTTTCACTACTTACAAGAATTCTACATAAATACTCTTCCATTAGCGATGGAAAAAGAGAAGAAAAAGTTGAGGATTTTTCGCCTGTTTACAACCTTTGAACTTTTTGGACTTACCTACTTGGCAATTTTTTTACTATTTTTTCATTACTTTCCCGAACAACCAAGCCAAAAAAGAAGACTGGCGTAATTATGTCTGTTATAGTAGTCAGCCGTACATTCTTTATTCTATGTATTTCACAATGCGGCGTTTAACGAATTGCCACTTGTTTGGAAGGGCAGTGTTCCCCTCCTTATAAACCTCCGTGCCCCGCACGTGGTGCCGCTAGTGAGGGAGTGATGTGACATCTGGTGTTGCAGGTGAAGAGCAACTTCCGCACGGCCATCACAGTGCCCGAGAAGTGCTGGACGCGGTTCCGCGACATCCTGGCCGACTACTGCGACAAGATGTGTCGCGCGCACCAGCCCAGCGACTCGCACCAGGTACGTGGTATGGGGCCGTACTAGCCACTACAGTTATACTACTATGAGTAGTGCGTAGTGCGTAGGGATGCAAGTATAACTCGAACCTTAAATTTTGGACCTAAAATGTGCTCTATACGCGCAGTACACGTTTATTGGATATATTTTGAACTAGCTTTTGCCCGCGGCTCCGCCCGCGTGGATGTCGGTTATCGCGACCAAACTTAGCCTATGTCCTTTCTCAAGGTTTAATCTACCCTCATACCAAATTTCATCAAAATCGGTTCAGTGGTTTAGGCGTGAAAGCGTAACATACAGACAGACAGAAAGACAGACAGACAGAGTTACTTTCGCATTTATAATATTAGTATGGATATAGCACGGGGTGCTACGACGGTGGACGAGCTCAAATTCACCAAGCATAGATTATTACAAAAACAATCCGCGCGCGTTTCAAATTCAAGTTTCATTTAAGTTCAAGATATAATTCGAGCTATAATAACGGTATGAGGGTATTACCTATGGGTGTGGATAGCCACAAGGGTAGAGGAAGACCTGAGAAAATGGATGGACTGTGTAAAAGATGATATGGCTAGGACGGGAGTGAATGTTGAGATGACTGCAAACACTATGACAACTGTGTGACGGAAGGGTGGAGCCATTAATAATATGACGACGTTGTGATGTCAGTGTTTGCTTCCTTCCCCGCAGGGTGGCGCGAGCGGCGCGGGCGCAGCGGGAGCCGCCGCCCCCGCGCCCAACGACCGCTCCGCGCCTCGCTCCCTCGAAATAGTACGTACGCACACACACACCTCCTCATACACACACACGCTCACATATACACACTTATGCACTCACACGCACATAATCGACTGAGTAATTTTAAAACCTAGTAACATAACATACCATAACATAACTCACGCCTGTATTCCCCGAAGGGGTAGGCAGAGGTGCTAGCACCCACATTTCGCCAGTTTATGTTTAGGTCCCCAATGTAATAGGTGGCGAGCCTATTGCCATTAACCGGGCACTTATAAACCTGCGATAAATACACACATAACTTCGAAAAGCATCGAAAAGTCATTGGTGTGCGCCATGGTAAATCTGGGATCGAAACTAATCCTATGCCAAATTTCATCAAAATCGGTTTAATGGTTTAGGCGTGAAAGCGTAACATACAGACAGACAGACAGACAGACAGAGTTATTTTCGCATTTATAATATTAGTATGGATTCATACATACAATTAATTTTTGGTATGCAAATCTTGGCCACACAAAAATTATCCAGTTTTGGTTTAGTTCGGAAGGTATGCATGGCGTACATATATTTGGGGTCTTCCAACTTCAAAAAGGAGGAGGTTCTCAATACGATTGATAGTTTATTTTTATATTTTATTCTTATAGATTATCGAATGACGATAGAAGTATTCTGTCTAATAAAAAAACTTGTTGGCTGCCCGCCCACGTCCGATAATCGGTGATCGACTTTTTGTAGGAGAAAAATAGAACGTACTGCTCGCAATAGTGCAACGCCCACGTCCTACAAAAAGGCGGTCAGAAATAATATCAGTGCATCCCGACTGATTCGATTATCGGTGAAAAATGGAACGTTCGGAAATGAATGCGTTAACGCACACTACTCACCGATAGTCGGCCGCATTGCAAGGGAAGGACAAGGACTTAGCCACAGACAAAGTGGCGGACGTGTGCGTTGACTCGGTCACAAAATCGGTCATAAGAATCGGAGGAAAAATTGGACCTTTTATCGGTCCTACAAAAAGTCCGACGTGGGCGTGTCGAAAGTCCGACGTGTAAAAATTATATTTTGCTAACGTAATTCAACACTAATACATATTTAGTTTATTTATGCTTATTCAGTGTTGTAACGTTTGTCGTAACGAGAGTGTGGTGCGTGTTGCAGGACACATTCACGGGCAGCGCGCCGAACCGGATTTGATGCGAGGGCCGCAGCACCCTGTACTGAGCTCGCCGACGAAGCCCACGCACTACCTGTACCGTGTACCGGGCCCGCCTTGCCCACCCGGCCACCGGGCACCCACCCCGCTCTCCGCTCCGTCTCCGTACGTTCAACATACGACAAACTGACGCTTAACTATTATGTGTATATAGTATTTTATATGATTATTATGTAGTTATGTATATTTAACGCAGCGACGTGTATGGACGTCGCGCGACGTCCTAGCGTAGTTCGTTCTCAGCATGGTACTAAATGATGTTTGCACTTTGACAATTTTATTTCTTGTTGATGATTATTATCGTGATAGGAATGCGTTGTAGGGCGAGGAATGTCGGCGGCCGTAGTCGGGCCCGCGGGCTCTTTCAATACAAAACATGTTCGTGGCCTTTTAATCTAAAATATTACTTGTGCGGCCACTTCGGGGTCCGCTCTTATTGTTTCGGAAACAAATACTAACTTTAGACGGCTTTGAGCTTTATTTTTAAATTATCACTTTCTTTTTTTTGTCTAATTTGTGTAAATAGTTTTCGGCACATGATAACGAGAATGAAATGGAACGATTGATGGTTCATTGTAACGAGATGGAGTTGTAATTCCAGATATAAGTCATATTATTTTTGTTAAGTTATATGATATTAAATAGCCAGGCGATATGTATAGTATATGTCGATATGTTTGGTATTATTTGGTAAATAGGTAAAAAGAAAAAAAAATACATCCCTGACTCGGTCATAACAGCATGAGAAAAAAATTCAAATTCAACTGAAGAAAAAAAAAGTAAAAATACCCACTTATCTAGTTTGTAGGTGTATGTGTTTTTTTTTAATATGAATTATTTAATTATAGTGTTTTTTGTCTGTTTACACTGAGATACGACAGGCACGAGTGTGTGCGGAGGGGCGTGCTGACTCGTGTGTCGTCCTTTACACTCTCTTATAATCATAAAGTACACGGCAATAATTCTCACAGTCATATAAGAAATACGAATAACCCTTCATTTTTCCTTGTCGTTCCTATAGCACGTAAAGGACGGCCCATGACGTCGCCCGTCCTCGTATATAACAATAAGGCACCGGGTGTTTACAGGGCTCGTATCGGCCGGCGCTCGCGTCGGTTACTCGAATCATTAGATAAGTGACACGCACTGCTGTGATATACTCGTAGGCGTACAATCCGACGGATTTAAAATGTTATTACGTGTGATGGACGCGGCCGCGGTCCATGTAATATATATCTGATAAGGTTATACTTTACGTCATTAGACGGCTTTCGATTCTAAATTGAAGTAAAACTTTTGGTCTCTTTTTTTTTTAAATGAAATTGTTTTTTATTTTGACGTTTAACGTTCAAAAATTTGTGTAAAATTGGCTATAATATTAGTACGCGAAACAACGTTTATAATTGCATATCGTGTAGAAAGACATGATTTGAATTTTATTATAATAATTGTCGTATTAGAAAGTGTAAAAAATTGGAGGAGTTTAGTAATTGGTCAATATTTGTGACAATTATGATGATTAATTTTAAATCATGTTATACATCTATGAAAAGACACGTGAATATACATGTTGTTGTATTGTTATTTCCGCCTATATGTGCCGGACGCGGCCGGGTGCATGTGGATAGGTTAAGTTTGGTTATGTAAGCACCCTGTGTTACGAGCGATCCGCCCACAAACACGCTACACCCTATTTATACGTTCAACACAACATCCTATAATTTGGATTTACATATTTTAATTAATTACAACATTGGACCGGCCACTATTAAATAGATGTTGCCATATAATAAAATCAACGTCTTTAGACGTCATTAGGTATTCTAGATTTAAAAATTAATTGACACAAATTCCCAACATGGCGACATTGTCACATTTCTGAACGATATAACTGTAATAGATGTTGTTAGGGGGGTATTGTAGTGACGTAAGCGTGTGCGTGTGCGGCGTGGCGCGGGTCTGTGTGTGTGCGTGTGTATATATGTGTGTGTGTGTGCGCGGGCGCATAGCATAAGGTCAGCACTACATCAGGCGTCGGGCGTGCCTTCAAACTTACTTTACTAATGTATTTATGCATTTTTTTTGTTTTTTCGTTCATATCATTTTTTTATGAATACATCACCATGTTTCACCTTTTATTGGTAGCTTTAGGCGCGTGCGCATGTCGCATCAACCGCTTTAGATTTTTGTTCAATGACAAAAGAACTTGGAAGTAATGTAAATATTTTTCACGATTACCCCTTTTTTTAAGGATTTCGAAGTCTGAAATATTTTGAATTAAAGTAAATTTAATTACTGATTAGCGTCAAATATTCCAAATCTTTATTTTATCATGTTCAATAGTTCTAATTATTATGTTTAATTACGATAAAGCAGCCTGAAATCAGGTGTTTGCTTATTATTTGTGAATCAATTATATTATGAAACTAATGAAATCTTCAATAAATTGAAAACATAGTTTCAATAATTGGGCATTATAACCTAAGAATAAATAATTATTCATACAATGGTTGAATCCACTCTAACCATCATTATAATCACTGTTATTACCATAAAAGTATATACATTATGGTAGTAATTGATTGTGATAATATTTACATTACAAATTAAGTTCATATTCATACAGCAAGAAGTAGACAAACTACTGTTCTTATTATTTTAACGTATTATGATTAGTTTTTCTATACTCAATGTCGTATATAGCACGATATATACTAAAAGGAATTTCTTTAACGTTCACAATCTTAATATTGCTGCATTACCGATCAGACATTTCATTAGTAAAGACCCTGTACCACGCTATTCGTACATTTAGCGATTTGATCGCAATGTGATATAGTTTCGAGCGACAATATTTGATCTGAAACGGCTTCATAATACCGGTCATAAATAGAATTTTCGTCTGATTACAATATCTTCTGAGTTTTATGTGATACTAAATACAATCTGATGACGTCATAATTATGACGTATACAAGTATATCTCCTCTTCATTTAAATTGAGATTGCTTGCTAAGTAATTTTTAACATGCAATTGGTAAAACCAAAGCACATTGCTGTTTGCATGGTGAACCATATAACCACTTATACCTTTTGTGTCTCAGTGTTGTAATGTAACGTGTAATGTAACGGAGCGAGTGAGACGCAACATATAACTGATACAGCCACTCGTTAACACGATGGTTGTTAGCATACAGACGGTGTTAGTTCATATGGTGTATACTTCACTTTTATGCAGGAGACAGAGGCAATATACTATGGTTGTATATCTTGCACTTATTGTATTTTCTATCTATTTAAGTGACATGTTGAAATTTGTCTACTGTTGCATATTAAGGCGACAATACATTGCGCATAGCGGCATACTTAGTTTTTAAAATACGTTTACGAGTTAAGAGACTTCAAGCAATTTTGAACTCTATAAACATTTTGATGTGACAACATCTTATAATTCGATGGAGCCGGCTGCACGCACGAAAAAACATGACGTCACGCGGCGTTACCTCGCTCTGAGGCGTTCCATTTAAGGTTTGAAGTGCAAGCGAGAGCGCGGAACAAGCGACAAATCAAACAAATAACATTAAAATTTTCTTTTGAGAAATGAAACCATTCCATCAGTATTTTCTTATGTCGTTGTCACGTTCAACTATCGTCAGTAAACCGACTTTTTTGAGTTGTTGTAGGTATTGAAGTAGCTGAATGCGCTCCGAAGTCATGACGTAATTAGACTGACTATGTCGGCTGTACGCCACACTGTGTGTATTGAACATTGATTGTATATTTTTCATTATTGTAATAATATGTATCTTTAAAAATTAAGTTACTAAAATGCCATTGTAATAGGAAAACAGCTTCGCCATGAATGAACTGAATGTAATTGTTCTACGAATATAATGTAATCGTTTCAGTCTCTATAAGTAATGTATTTTCAGTCGATATTGGTACACACGGAGACTTTTTTTTTTGGTGGACGATAATATTACGATACAAGTATGTGATTAGTGTTAGAGTCCCACGCGGGGCCCCCTCGCCTGCCGGGGCCCCCTACACGACATAAGAAATAGCGTATTTTTCACCCTCTAAGGTTACATAGAAATAGTTCGGACTCGACCGACTGCGGCCGGACTCGTCGGCTCTCTCGCCGTAGTCGAATGCGATCTCTACGTAGGTTAATTTACAGTACATTTCCTCTGGAGAACTATCTATATAGTGCGACATAAGTTGGTGACGTCCGATTAAGTGTTACATATAGAAGAAAAAAAAATAAAAAATACCTATATAAAAAAATCACTTCTCTATACGAATAAAATATAGAAATATAATCGCAGCGAGGGCGGCGCGGTGTTGTCGTGTAACATAAGTTAGGATAGTTTGGTGTGGCGCGTGTGACGTCACGGGCGGCCGGGACGCGTGCGCGTGCGCATCGCGCCTGACTACAGTAGTATTTTTCTAACTATCGTAATTTTTTCGCGTTTAGCAGTATAAATCAAGCGTCGATAGCTTAGTGGTTAAGGAGGCGGCCTTACGATCGAGAGGTCCCGGGTTCGATTCTTGGCCACTACCGACGTGAACCCAGTCATGGTTCATGTTTGAATAAATATTTTCTTTGTTTCTTTCACTCCTAACAAAAGCAATTTAGTATAGCTGGGAGAGCTGAAGAGAATATTAATTTCGGTTGTTGATATTCTTATAAATATTGATCACGTAGCCCTAGAAAATATATGAAAATTCAAAAATAATCATTTTTTAAGACTTTTACAATAGATCTACGAGTGTCAGACGAGGATGCGCACACGCACGTACGTAGCGGGCCCACTCCGCCCGCGTACTGTGGCTTAATTTTAAAACAAAACAACTTTATGGTACAAAATGTAATTTTAGTTCCATAGACGTTTAAGATCTACAGAGTTTATAGATATTATTGTCGCTCAGGCGCTCAGTCAATAAAAATATAATTATAATGCTAAAAATATGTATAATGAAGATTATATCTAATGGTAAATAGTTATTGTTGGGGAGTTTGTCGCGTGGGCCGGGGCCGAGAGTGCTGCCCTGTGATACGCCCCCGGCGTCGCCCGCGCTAGCCACTCATACTACGTTAATCTAGGTTTATTATACTGACTACTGACATACGTTCACTATTATTTTTATCTTCAAAACTGATTATACTTTTAAAAATTCAATACTTTTCAAATAAACCATTTTAGAATTTTTTTAATGCGAAAAATATGGTCATAATATCATTCTCCACCATTTCTGACAGATCTTTCGATAATTCGATATTATATCGACAAAAAAATGCAAGTCACAATGACAGTTTATAGCAAAATCACTGCAGTGTGAAATGCTTGTATTGTCAATAAGAACTTCTTCTCTTTGAAAAGCGAATGTCGCTTGCTTGCTTTTTAACCGAAGTTCTCATTAAATCAATTCGCAATAGTATCAAGATTATTAGGCGATTTATTTCTCAATCATCGATATCTAATACCAAGAATAAGTTAGTGTGCACTGAACGTATGTCCGTAAGTCCAATGCTGTGTTTGATCAAGTGTTTCGGTAAATTCGCGTGTGCAGTCTGAGATGATAGTCAATTATTATAAATATTCATTATTAGCGACGCACCGGCGGTACACGTCCTACCCGGATCTGTTATTGGAGGGTCCCGGGCCCGGACTGGGAATGGGACCGGAACCACGGGACCCATAAGTTCTGTTTCGATCCAAGTGTGACGTCGTTGCCCACCGCGCCGCCCGCCGCTCTCTAAGTGTTAAATAGGCCACTATAGATACGAAACGATTCAACTGCTAAACTTTAAAAAATCAGAGTTATAATAGTACGTTAGTTTTAATTATATTTCTGATATTAATTGATGTTTTGCTAAAAGATAATTTATCGTTAGGTTCGATGTGGTCGAACCGTTTGTTTTACTGCGGCAACTCACTGTGACATACACCATTCATTGTTTTACTGTTCCCGTAAAAATTGCAGTAGACATCGCTTGGCGATGTGAGCCGGGCCAGAGAGTGTCTCATGATGGGCTAGAGGTTTGTTTCACCTTCAACTTTCGAAGCAGACGGTGAATTGTGCTTGGTCCTTCGATTGGATCCTTAAAAAAATGGTCCTTCGATATGGGGTCCCTTTAAAAAGTCTTTTCTTCTTAATGGCTTCTGCAGCGAATCGCCGTATAAAAACGGTCATTCAAAGGGTCCTTTAAGACTGGTCCTTCGAAATGGAATCTTCAAAAATGATCCTTCGACATGGGTTCTCTAAAAATGGTCCTTCGAACTTGATCATAGGAAAATGCGCCACCAAATGTTCCGGAGGTGGAACGGTCCTCTAGTCTCGTCAAACCCATAGTTCAGCTAGAAGTTAGGCACGGTCTTAGATCTCTGGCCCGATTCTTTCAAACCGATTACCGCCTTATACCGCCAATGTACAAACTAAAATCATTTTATAAATTACATGTAAGCAATACCACAGTACCTGAGATTGAAATAAAAAAAATATATGAAAAAAAAAGTAATAGTATGAAAAATAGCGGATGACACAACACCCCGTACTGGGCGGTTTTGATGGCAGTTAATAAACAGGATAGGTTTGCAACTCCGTATTATTGTGGGTTTAGTTATTTATGTATGTGTTATAATTTCGGGCGGTTGGAACAGAGCACACGGCGTCGGGACGGAAACACTGTATGTAGAGAAAGTGTTGTACACTAATTGTCATTTGAGGCAGGAATCATCATAAAACGATTCTCATGTCTGATTTTGTAGCGATATCTTCAATGTGGGAATGGATTTGTTCGGTTAATAAGTTTTAAAAGTTAAGGCGCTTCGACGTGTGGCCGATTTAGACCCCTGCCTCAATAAGACGCCATGGCCACGTCGCATCCAAGCAGTTTGTAATGGAATGTACGGTGGCTAAGACTGCTTAGACACCGTGGCGACGTGGCTATAGCGTCTTAGGCAGGGGACTTACAGCTTAGATTCGATGAGAGGGACATTCGGCGGTCAGGGGACTCGAACTTCACACACAAGACATATACAGACATGCACTACTGTCCCCAGTTAGTGTAAACGGTTGAAGGGATCACATGCGAGTGATAGGAGTTGTTCTTAGGCATAGGAGATAGCGCGGTCCGACTGGCGTGTGGCTTTCAACCGATGGACCACGATTATTGCTAATTTTCAACCGCTAACACTGAAAAAAAGGCAATTTAATTCTAGCCTTTACTGCAATAATTTTGAAGTTTAAAATTAAATGACATCTTGTAGAGTGAATTAAAAATGTTATGAGCTCTTTGTTTATTAATTTTGCACTTTAATTCTGTATGTGTAAAGTCTAAAACTGAATGGTATTTGTTATAGTGTCAGTGGTTGGTAAGTCTTCGGGTTGAAGTATCGCGCGCCAGTTCGGCTTGTAAATGTTTGGTTAGGACGTGCCATACCACGTGTGCGGTCATCACGATAGTGGTGCGCCAACCCCGCGCGGTTTCATCACAAGTATGTATAGGGTACCCTTGTATTTACGTCCATGGGGGGAGGAGAATGCTTCAGTTTCACGTCATTGTACTAGTAAGGTCGGTGACACTATTATAATTTCCGTTTCTCTTACGATAAGTGTGACCCGACAGTTTTATCGGGACGATTTATCGGCCTTGTACAACTGTCGGATGGTATGATAAGTGAGAAAAGATTGGTCGACGGTTTTTGCAAAGGCGTCGCGCGCAGTTTGCGTCCGGCCGCACCGTGCGGTCGGCGTGCGGTTGACTGCGGTCGGCGTGCGGTGCGCGCGGCGCCTTCACGGCGACACACTCGACTGAGAGTCGTCGCGACACGTCACGAGCTAAGATATCAATGAGAATGAAGGTGGAAGGTTAAAAAATGATACTGCCAATTGATTGTAGTTTATATGTAATAATGGTAAATGATTTGTAGACTTAAAAAAATATAAAAATGAAAATAACAATTTCGAAAATACTGTGTCCTAAATATTTTATGTATAGTATCGATGCATTTGGTGGATCGGTGTTGTTCAAATAGTCTGCCGCCGCTTCGCAGGTTCAGTTCGCTCCGTGCTTCCCGCACCCACGACAATAGCTAGTTGTCTCACGTTCGTTTGATAGTTAGAGCGAGATATTTGAACACGATCGGCTACCATACAAATGTTTTCTTTAGGATGAGGACGATGGATACAAACTGTGTTCTGTAGTGTACCGAGCGACAGGGCGTTGTCTAGATAGGTTTGCATACGGCGCGGGCGCGTGCGCGCTCGCCACTGGCCCCTTGGCCTGCGTGTGCGCACGCGCCCGCGCCTCTAATAAGACGCGATTGCGTTGAATGAAGCTAAGTTGTAAAAAATAGATTGCAATATAAATGTGGTTGTTAGGGTTAATGGTGACGGCATATTGGGTGTTGTGTATGGAGAGAAGGAGGGGGAAAGAGGAAGGAGATATCGATAGCTGATTTATTTCAGACATTCGTTACGATTACTTTAAGTTAACCTGTAACCTCACTCAGTGGGTAGCAGACTCGTTGCGAACGAGACACCCAATATGCAACGGATTTAGTCGGTAATATCGATATCGTAATATGTGGAACGGTGGGACTGACATGGCTCATGTGATGAGGATAAATTTTATTTGATTTTTTTGTTTCATTACTTCTAAATTTTTCTCAATTCGTGTATGACACGGCTCGCTACTGAGACTGGTTTTGATGTGTGTGCGCGTGCGCCGTGTCGTCTACGACTGTCTACGAGTTTAACTTAATATTTGCACAGTGCGCCACGCAAGTGGTCGTCTGAATGTGTGCCATATGAACAGTAAGACGCTTGTAGACGATGCTGCGCAAGCGCTAGTAAGATTTTGTATCCAAAGATTGTATAGTGTGATGTATAACTTCCTATAGGTTTATTATTATACTAGTATTTATATACTTGTTATTTTTATGTCTAGTATTTGACACTAAGTTGTGTATCGGTGGTGTTCGGAACATTGACAGATCTCCCGATCGAATTGGAATGAAAAAAAAAAGGGTTGGAATTTTATATGTCAGTCGATTGGCAAAGCAGTCCTGTCTTAGATATTAATTCAAAATTCGATGGATAATTGCAGTGTCCGTACCATTCATTTTTTATATATTTGTATGTATGCTAAGGAAAGGTTTTGGTATTCCGATCTACAACGGAAGTGTAACACTCGAAAAGATTGCCAAGCAATACTGTACTGTGAGTTGTAGACTGGAGGGTTTAATATCGTATGTGTGAAAAGGCAGTTAAACTGCAGCTAAAATGGTGCTTGTGTACTTACGATGGATATCATATTATTTCTACTTTACTAAAAAATTAAACGCCTATTTATTTTGTATAAGAGTGATGGAAATTGTTATATTTTTAATCAAAATTAATTTTGTCAAACTGTCCATGTCTTGGTTCTCAATTATTGTGAGCGCAGCACGTGCATGCGTGACGTGTGACGCCAGCCGTCGTGACGTGAGTGACGTGCCGCGCCGCGGGGTGACGTCACGGCGTGCGAGACGCGCGTGACGTCACACCGCGGCGTGGCGTGACGCGAGAGGCTCGACATACACAAGGCGGAATATTGGTGCGCGACTGCGACGCGCGGTGTGCCGTAGGAAAGTTTTACGATAAATGGTGAAAAAATAAAGAAATTACAAAAAAATGCTGTCTTTTATTCGTCAGGTTGGATACCTATCTCATATCCAGCTCTTATTGTGAATAAACAACTGATGGGGCCATCAAGCTGGGGGCCATCATTGTAGGATTATTGGTGTATGTACCTAATGTTGACTTATTCCTGAGACCACCTTTAGCTTACTATCAGACGAGGTGAAGTCATAATGATGGACTTATGAAGAATTGTAACTCATTTTTTTTTATCGCGCGAAAAATCCCCTCGGATACCACCGCCAGGGAGCCGGTGGGAGGCAGTTATGTCGGACTCGAACCGACCAAAACGCAAGCCGTCTTGGGACCTTGGTTGCCGGAGGTGAGATTGCCGAAAGCATATCTCTCGCACCCCGACAGACCCAGGACCATCCTTTTGTAGATGGTCCCGTTCGGGTTGTGGGGACCTCGGTGTCCCCATCTAGCCCCGGGTACGGGGAGGCGCAGTTTACGCGGCAGAATTGTAACCCATAGAAAGGACTGATCCCGGGTTCAAAACGTTACAAAATTTCATCCATTGTGGCAGTGTAGTTATACTAAGATCCTAAAAAATGTACATAACGTCGTCCTAAGATTTCAAGAGAATTCTAGCATTCAGTCAGCCTGAGTGTTCCTTCCTGGAAATTCTCCTCGTGGCTGTTAACTATTTCTGATAAGCTATTCATATAAAGTTACACAGTTGAGGTTCCTACTTTGGTATATAGTGCTCTAATAGTAACCCTCGAATAAATAGATATTATGTGTTAGTAACAACGTTCCTAAAGAATGTTGTTTTTCTAATTGATACGAAGAAACTGGCGCTGAAGATCGATTGGCACACTGCAACGCACGACGCAGCTTCATGCGTAAAACGTTTACGCTTGTATACTGCCACACCGCGCGTGATTGCGTTTTCAGTGTGCGCGACCCCGCGTTTTTCTATATAGGTAAATGAGCTCTGTAGAGGCGACGCGACACCAAGCATCAACGCGCCGCGCAGCATCATGCGTTGCGTTGCGTCGCCTTCGTCCGTTCCTCGATGTCTTCCCATTGTGCGAAGAAACCGAGAAACATTACGAAAGGAAGAGGGATATGGCGTTATTATTTAGAGGGCATGTGATGTTTTAGTTCAGCACCTCACTAATAGATGGCGGTAGTAGTGTTTACAAGTGCTGAACATCAAGTGGATTTTATATCTCATGCTCGTCTTATAATACCCGTCTCGTCTTGTAGTACCCGAGCCAGGATTAAATTTAGTCAATGACTTCCTCCCGAGCCTTCGTTGGTTAAATTATGAAGTTTCGTGGTTGTCAGCTGCGACTTTGTTGGGTGACCGCTAAAAACTGAAAAGAATTCAGTCATTTCGCCTTTAGCCTTCTAATCTAATCTATCCAAGTCGAATTGCGCGGCGTGAACATTGGGTGCCTCGACACGTATACATATAGGTTAGAGGGTATGTGGTCGACCTCCGCCATACCTTTGCTGTTTACTTGTTATAATAAATGAAGATATAGGAGCTACATGAATAAAAACTTACCTGCGTTGTAAAAGGTAACTATAAAAATTTAAATGCCTACCATCCGTAATGTTTCAAAGTTAAATTTTCGGGATTTTGAACATTCGGGAATCTGAACTTCGGTATATCGTACTCGTACCTACTTCGGTATTTAGTAGGTACATTGGGGATTTTGAACTTTGGAAAGTATATCGTACTTCAGTATTTCGTACATTCGGAATTATCAATTTCGGTTCATCATGGCAGGAAAACCTGTTGTTGCTGGGATGCCTGAGCCATGTAAAAAATGTAGATGGCCAGAGACAGAAGTCGGTGAGCAGGCCCCCGGCGTTATGTCATTTTACACACTTCCAACCTGGAGCATGATAGGATCACAGATTCACTGCCATCACAATCACAGTTTTATGTCCGTCTATCACTTTGAAAGGCATATCAAATCTCGATTAGGCGCCGGTAGACATCAAGGGCGGTGGTGAAGGGCGGGCGGGCGCGTCAGCCGCCGCCCAAGACATCTCGATGTAGATAGCGCTCGCCGGTACACTCTTGACAGCTATAACACGACCACTGTAAATAGGGCTCACCGCGTGAGCCAAATGGGGAAATAATGTCATTGAAAGTGACAATCCCGTTTTTTTTGTTATAAAGGATTAACTTCACCTCGCCTGATGTTAAGCTAAAGGCAAAGTCTCGGAAAGAGGGTCACCATCGTAAACATTTACCATGTTAACAGTGGTGACACTCATCTTGACGGCCTCATCAGATGCCTTTTCACGCCCCGCTTAAAGGACCCGGGACTGTAGGAAGAAGGAAACACGTGAGCTGGCAGGGAGTTCCAGGTCTTAGTGGTGCGGCATAAGAATGAGTCACTGAAACGCTTGCACCGTATACGGATGGCATTTTGCCCTGCACGTGTCGTCCTGTGTAGGAAAGGAGAGGGTGGGATTAATTGGAAGAGCTCGTCAGAACATTATTGTTTTGTTATTAGCAAGTACCTATGATAGTAATTTCCTTTGACATTTATTTAAGTATTTTCTGAATCCGACATTTTACCTAGTATTCTGTACATCTTGCAGACATGGTTGACATTCCGTGTGTTTTAATAATTTTATTGTTTAATTGTTACAAGTAATGATCACTGTACAAGTTGACTATAATTCATACTACCCACTATTCATAAATTAAGAAATTTTTGCATGTCAATAAGGTAGGCTGAAGTGAACATATTTACTATTTAAGTGTACTACCTAACATCTTTATATACTTTTGGTCAGCAAATAAATGATTTTTATTTATTTATTTATTTTTAACATTCACCATGGTAGAGACGGTAAATTACTTACTGCCAAAGACGCAACATCTCTACGCATCTGCAAAGGCTCGAGGGTGTGCGTGACCTCAGGATTCCCAATAAGGCGGACCGCACGTCGCTGCAACCTGTCGAGAGCATAGTACTTTGCGGTTGCGGCCAAAGCATTCGATTTGGAATAACGTCCAATAGGATATGAGAATAGACCCTATAACTATGAAGGGGATGGATGAAACTAAGCTAATTATGTGGCTTTGACCACCGGGGTGGTAAATGACACCTAACTAGTGCCAACCACCACCCCGGTGGCAAGCCTAGCGGTGGCAGATGGTAAAAGTCGTCATTTTATATTATAGTATGGTTAAATGAATTTTTTATAGCATTTATTATGCTAACTTTTAAGTTCGAAAAACATCGGCAAAAATGAAATGCTCAAGTGAGACTTGAACTCACGACCTTTCCCTTTACTTCCATTGTTTCCAACAGTTCGTAAGAATGTTGGTAGATGGGTCCACCGTCGTCGCCCTTAAAGACCTTACCTTACTACCTTAGTGTACCCCATTCGAAGTCGTCGCGTTACAAGCACGCTCGCTCGCGCCGAGGGGGTGGCCAGAGAGCCATCGACCGAGCTTTGATCCCATCGGCACTCGCTTCTGCTTATTTGCGTATTAAAGAATTTACTTAATTGAATCGGCTCTTTGTGCCGGCGGAGACGGCGGTGTTGCCATTATTTTTATTTTATTGCCGCGTTATGAGTGTTGCCCGTCAGAGTGAAGTGACGTCTGATGAGTCTGATGACGTTGGCATTGATTTTTTTGAACGATGTTTATATTTTTCTAAGGGAAATCATTTGTAAATACGGTTTATCTAACACTTAAAAGTAATTTGAACGAAATTTGAAGAAGTAAGTAGGTAGATATGCTGACTTTTCCTTATACCTACCTACATACTTACTTACTTCCAGCGGGGGACGCCGTCGACCGGACGGGTGATCTGCCCTCTTTGTGGGCCATTTCACCCAGATCCCCTGTGCCTCCCTTGGGGAGGGGGGGCGTCCGGCAATCACGGCGTTCCGTCGAACCTACCTGTTTCTTTGCAGAATCTTACGATCTGTTCCACCTTCAGATCCTCAAGGTTTCTAGTGTTTCTAGTGTGTCCGTCCCTACCTACATACTCACGCCTGTAAATCCCCGAAGGGGTAGACAGAGGTATACTAACACCCACATTTCACCAACTATGATTTTCAGTCCCATGTAATAGGGGGCGAGCCTATTGCCGTCAATCGGGCACTTAGTCATGGGCTGTATGTTTACTGTAACGTAGAACGCGACTGCTTCGCAGGGGGTGCGGTTTTGATTCCCGCTTGTGTGAAAATATAAATTGTGTGAATTTGCTACATAAATACCTGTGGCTATTTGCATTGGTGTGGTCCAGTGATGATCGTGCCTATAGGAGAGCACGTGAACAAAAAAGAAATAGAAAATGCATTGTATTATTAAAATTATTAATATAAAAATTGATTGTTTTTAAACATTGATGATGATGATGGCAGGCGTAATCACAGAAATCTTTAACCATTAATGGAATATAATAAGCGTCTGTAGTTTAGTGGTTAAGGAGTCGCCTTACGATCGACAGGTCCCGAATTCAAATTCTGGCCATTACACTACCGACGTGAACCCACTCCTAGCGCAAGCAATTTAGCTTAGTTGGAAGTTTAGGGGGAATATTAGTAACGTCGGTTCTAATATTCTTAAAAAAAATTGCTATCTTAGCCGTAAAAAAGAAAACATTATCTCTACTTCAATTAAACCAACGGAGTTATGCAAAGCGCCTCCCAACGGTCCTCGAGGTTGTTTGTTCTCAAATGTGCGTTTATCATAATCAAAAGAATATACCGCCGTCACCTGCACTCGTTTGCATATAAAAGCGCCTTTTCCTCTCGTTCTCTCGCCCTCTCGCCTCTCTCAGAGGAGGGACAGGTGCTCGAACTTGTAATTTATGTAAGTTATTTTAATGTCTTGCATTATGTATGAGGCGAGTGGTAGTAGAGATGCTAGCTTTGAAGATGTGTCTGTAAACTGAGCTTTGGTGCATACAAAATAAATTACATCTGCATAATAGTTTCACTTAAGTAACTAAATGATATTTCTAAGTAAGTATAAGTAATTATAACACCGTTAATTAACTTTTCTAAGACAAATATACCTGGGGGAAAGGATACCTACCTTAATGGGGTACCTACCTACCTACGTCATTGACAGAAAATTTTTTTTACGAACAAAGAAGAAACTGTGCCGATTCTAAAAAAAAAAACAAATAATAATCGTAAAATGATGATATCAAAACAACCACATATCCGCTTACAAAAAAAAAGAAACCGCATCATAGTTGGCTCATTAGTTTTGGAGCTGAATATGATAGCATAGCCACTCTTTTCCCGTGAGAGGTTTAAAATCTATCTACTTAAGTATATACATATAAAATTACTTGTCCCGACTGACTGACTGATTCATCAACGCAGAGCCTAAACCGCTGGACTTAAACACTTGAAATCTTGACAGTAGATGCATATTATGATGTAAGCATCCACTAAGAAAGGATTTTTGAAAATTCTGCTACTGTAGGGGTAAAATAAGGGATGGAAGTTTGTATGAAAGCCTGTCATTTTCCGAGCTAGATGCATTAAATTTCATAAACCTGTGTCATTTAAGAAATAAATGAACAGCGTTTTTCAAAATTTTTCTACTAAGAGGGTAAAATAGGCGATAAACCTTTGTATGAAGGGCCCGTTGAAAATCAGCGCTGGGTACGTCGTGCCCAGCATTATGCTGAACTGTTTCCTTCCTTGGTCCAACAAAAATGTGCCCAATACAATGTCTAAATATATCTTATTTACCACTGTAATTTTAAGTAGGTATGTTTGTGTTGCACAAAACATAAAATATATTTTCTTTCTTCTTTCTTTCGTATCTATGGAAAGTTCGTCATTTAGGTCACTATCAAAAATATGCAATACGAAATTTACGGTTTAGCTAGTCAATAATAAATTTTTCATCCCACCATCTCGGAAAGAGTATTTTTAATCTTCAATATCTGAGTGGAAAAGCCGTTTTTATTCTCTAGAGGATAAAGTAAATTGAATTTAGAACATCGTGTGCACTAAGTTTGTGAATTAAAATAAACATTAAACGTATTTACTGCTACCTCTATGGTGCCGAATATATCATACAACTTTTTTTTAATTTGTTAAAAACTCAGACTCGGAACCTTCTTGGTGTTCTTTTCTCAATTTGCTTTATGTACGCGGTTCTTTACGCGGCATTTTTTCACGTCATTGTTAAACCTTATATTAAAAACAAGTGAAAAAACTAAAATGAGTGATTCTAGCGACGAGGAAGTTTGTTTGACGCCAACAGAATTGACTGAAACTGACTGAAACTGAAATAATGCGCAAATGAGCTTTCTCCCTCAACAATCACGCGAGAAGTATTTAAAACAGTACGATATGTTCAACACGTGGCGACTAGCAAAAGGAGCCAAAACTTTCTCAGAAAACGTTTTGCTGGCATATTTTATAGAATTATCCGAGAACAAGAAAGCAAGCACTCTATGGAGTACGTATTCGATGCTAAAAGCAACAATAAAGATGAAAAATGACATACATATCGATACCTATCCTAAATTAGTGGCATTTTTAAAAAGAGCCTCATCTGGTCATCAACCAAAAAAATCGAAGGTTTTCACAGTATCTGATATTGAAAAGTTTCTTAACGAAGCACCCGATTCCGTATATTTGGCGGCAAAAGTAAGTCAGCTGCACATTCAGTACCTATCTACTTAAGTATATTAATCTCAATTAAATAGTATGCTTAGTAGATGTTGATAGGCATAATTATGCGTTCATATCAATTTTATTCATTTATCTACTACAATACTCTTTACGTTACAGGTTGTTCTTATTATTGGAATAAACGGAGTATGTCGAACTAATGAACTAACACAACTTAATGTCAAAAACATTGAGAAACATTCAGATGACTTACTATTAATTAATTTACCTAATACAAAGACAAAAAGAGACCGCAACTTCGTCATTCGCAAGGAATACGTAACGATTGTTGAGAAATTTCAAGCCTTACGCCCGCCTAACACTCCAATCAATCGATTTTTTCTACAGTATCGCAATGGAAAGTGTGTTAGACAGCCTATGGGTACTAATAAAATTGGCAGTATCCCACGAGAAATAGCAACATTTCTTGAACTTCCAGAACCCCTGTTGTACACGGGTCATTGTTTCTGACGAACTTCAGCCACACTTTTGGCTGATTCCGGAGCTGATCTCCTGTCCCTTAAGCGCCACGGAGGCTGGAAGTCCAATGCAGTTGTAGAGGGATACATAGAGGATTCCATCCAAAATAAGTCTAAAATATGTGAAGGCATCGTAGGAGCCATTACACTGAAAGAGTTTCAATCGGATCCTTGGACTGGCCCTTCTACATCAAAAATAAGCCGTTATGAAACACTTAACCATCTCCCTCTCTCTCCAACATTCACGCCAAGGGAATCCGATGAATCGGTACAACTGTTAAGTATGACAGATAGTTTACCGAAAAACAGTACACAAGTGACTAACACCAATATTACAGTACCAAACAAAAATATTACACTCAATTTAAATAACTGTAGCAACGTTACTTTAAAATTTTCTTAATTATACCTTAGTATTATTTTGTTATAATTTAAAGATTATTCTGTAATACTTACCTGTCATAATGTAGTAATTAATACCTAAACTGAAATAAAAGTACCTATCTTGTGATTGTAAGCGCTTTTTTTTTGCATTTAGTCATTTCCTCGCTGAGGTGGAATGAAAAGTTACGTGTTGCACTCGAGTGCAAAGATTTTTCACCTCGTGCTCTTTTGATTCCCTCGCTAACGCTCAGGATTCTAATTTTGAATCACTTTTAGAATCCTTCGCTTGCTCGGTCATCAAAATTGAACACGCGGTTAAAAAGCAACTTTGCACTCCTGTATAACAAATAACTATTGCCCTTTTTATAGTGACAGATTTTAACACATGATTCACCTGAAGCGGTTATATCGCAGCTTGTATCCACAAGCCGGGTGCAACACAAGGGGCGTGTACTCGCGCTGTTGACCCTGTAAACACCTTCTAATTGAAGAGCCCCATATAAATTGTTATAATAATCATTGTCATTGTCAACCTATTTACGATCTAGTCTCCATAAACGCGTCTAGACGCTACAACAAAAATGATATTCATAGTTTACGTATCTATATATTCACGACGAGAGACGAAGGGGGCTGAGCACACTCGATGTGCTCGTTACCCAGCACTCGCTTTGATGCAGAACTACCTTTATACTGCAGCCTACCCCACTCGAGCATACTGGGGTGAACATATTTGCGTAATTACTGTGATAGATGTTTATTATAATGGGTTCGAATCAAAAGAAAACAGACAGCTTGAAGTGGAGAGACTTTGTTTGACGTTTGTAGTGATTGGATGAAGGAGTGCCTATCTGTCAAGTGCGTGGTAGCGAGTGTGGATGCTGCTCGTACCTAAGTGTTTGGGTTCGATTCCTAGGTATTGATTATTTTGTTAGGAGGATCGCAGTAACAGCAATGAAATGGTAGAATAAATGGATTATATAGATACTTTATTGTACACTAAACAATCGAAAAATGGATGGAGGATGAAAGTTAGCTGGGTGGGCCTCGATTCTACTAAAGTCAAACCACACTGGTGCCACCGCCACTGTAAAAAACGGCATTAAATAATAGACTTTAAAGCGATGTATTTAAAGCTCAAAATTGAATGACTTTTTGCAGAGAACTTGCAAAATTTCATTTCATTTTGAACTTTAGTACCTACCTACCTATGACTCATACCACAGCAATACATCGTGGCAATACAGTCTTTAGTATTTATTATTAGTATCAAATAATTTATATAGTTACTAGCTTTTGCCCGCGGCTCCGCCCGCGTGGATGTCGGTTATCGCGACCAAACATAGCCTATGTCCCTTCTCAAGGTCTAATCTACCCATATACCTACCAAATTTCATCAAAATCGGTTCAGTGGCTTAGGCGTGAAAGCGTAACATACAGACAGACAGACAGACGGACAGACAGACAGACAGACAGACAGAGTTAGTTATTATAGTATGGATTAGTGATTGAACGCTTTACTAGAACTCATACACGCTGCCTTATCAACCCATGGGTTGACCCGGAGGGTTTGGCAGAGGTGAATTAACACCCTCATTTCACCAATAAATGTAGTCGGTCCCATGTATAGGGGTGAGTCTATTGCCATAATATTCCGGGCACTATTGTTGACTCGAGCCTATATCTGAGGCTGAGTCTGGGCTGTATATATCTGTCTGATGTTAAACAGCCCTATCCCTTAGTCGCCTTGTACGACACCGCATGGGAAGAGAAGGGGTGGCCCAAATTCTTCTCTGCCGGGAACCACACGGCTTTATTTAGAAAGGTCTCTATATCTGCACCCTACTCTATGCTCCAACACAAAATGCGACTGCAAAGCGTCGAGCAAACACATCCAACCGACTAACCTAATGAGAGCAAACGAGACACAAATACACTGACCCCATACGTTAAAAAGAGTCGATCGTATATGGCGGCCGAAAGCGCAATACCTACTATACAAAGGGGGAGTAAGACAGCGTTATGTGACTAGTGTAGGTTAAAAAGAGAGAGATATAGGTGCTCAGTGTTGCTTGGTTAGTGAATAATTTAGTCGCGACCGCCCTTTCGTGTCGAGTCTAGAGACTCCGTATACACATCGATTTTCAGTTTGTCTTTATGTAACTGTTATGTGTTTGAGCATACATACACTTAAGTAAGATCATAGTTATATAGGGACTTGCTATAGAAGGAATATTTATTTATATCACTTTCGTGGCAGACAAGCACATGGCCCACCTGATGGAAAGTGAAGCACCAGGGGAGTAACACTTAAATATGCTGCTGACCCTGTAAGAACAGAGTTTCTGTGCCGTCAGTGCAGAAGACAAAGCAAGATTAAGCCTTTGGTCTTCACACTGACAGCCTCTGTGGCGTGGCGGTAGTGCACGCGACTGCCACGCAGGAGGCGCGGGTTCGATTCCCGATCAGTGCAAATATTTGTATGCATGAATATGGCTATTTGCATTGGTCTAGGTGTTTCTATGTTTATTATGTATGTATTTACAAAAAAAAGTTTATATGTATGTTTATCCGCATTCTAGATTCCATAACACAAGCTATAAAAGCTTACCATGGGTCTAGATAGCGTTGTGTAGAATATTGTGGAATACTGACAGCACAAAAGCTTTCCAGTGAGCTCTGACTACCATACTATTAATAATTGGGGTATTAGAACCTTCTAATACCCCAATTATTAATAGTAGGATCCTGTAGGAACCTTCCTACAGGATCAAAAGTGTTGCACACGTCCATAAACCACGGTAACCAATTCCCATCAGGTGGGCCATGTGCTTAACTATCTGCCTGTGGTGTAAAAATGGGGTAGAAAATCTAGAGAAGCATACGGTTCGTCGATTCTTTTCTTTGCCGCACTAAAAATTCTTAAAATTAATTTCTAGCTTACGTGTTTCCTTCTTCCTACAGTCCCGGGTCCTCTAAGCGGGGCGTGAAAAGGCTTCTAACTGGGCCGTCAAACTGATGGCCACCCTTGTACCTAACTGCTATATCTGCAATGGTGACCCTAATTCCTGATTAAGACTTAGGTCAGGTTTTAACTCCTTTTCGACTTTTGATTTGGCACCATTGTTGACGTAGGTACATGGGAAAGTGAATTGCTAATAGGAGAACATAACGTGGTACCAGCATTCTACGTATTTATGGAATGTACAGTCAGCGTCATAAATATCTTGACGAAGAAGTCTCATAATGATCTAAGCCGATCTTAAAACTCTCGTATTAAGAGCAAATCAAACGGTTTTATTGATTTATATGGTGAATTGAATGATTTATATATCAGAACTATCAGTCAACTGGAAGGGGGTAAAAAACGAAATTAAGATAATTTTGAAGACTTTAGTGAAGTCGCCCTTCGTTCTACATGACGACCAGTTAAGTTGGTGCTTGAGAACGGGATAGTTTCTACTTCGCACCGGCACACAGTGCCGCGTCCCTTTATCATAAATCATTTTTTCGAAATGGCAATACAATCATAGATAAATTCTGCATTTGATGAGGGTAGTGAGTTGAAATCAGATAAAAAAATTTGTAGTTGTCATTTGCGTAAGTATAAAATCTCGTGTTTTATCCTTTGTTTTGTTAAGTGAACCAATTAATATTCCTTTGTTTTTAGTACTATTAGTTAAAATAAGTGTGTATTAACGGCAGCAAGCTATTTAAATACTATTTACAACGAAAATGGATAAGTTATGACTATTTTGATCTTACAAGGAAATAACGATAAGTACCTACCAATATAAATAATGTTCGCTAAGAGTTCTAAAAAATATTTCTCATAATACATCCGTAATTTTTGATATTGTGTAGCCCAATGGGTCTACTTTATGTATGCAAAAGCCCAGTTAGCGCAGATTAGCTCATTTACTTAGATAAATTGCCTTTTTAGATCCCGTAAGGCGTAAAATCACAAAATGTGCAATGCTAGGTTTGGCATTCAGCTAACTCGGATAAGAAAACAAATGCAGTGTTTCAATTTATTCTCACTTATTTTCATATGGTTGACTGTCCTCAGTCAATTAAGGACAGCACTATGAAGACATCTTGAAAAAAGTTATGGATCAACGAGAAAGATGTTGTAACGTTTTTGAAAAAAATAGCATATAATTGCAGATATAATCATTAATTTGTATTGATTGTTGATGTTTTTGGACGTTGATTTATTCAAATATTGTCATTGTAGATCATTGAACAAATGAGCCGTTTATGTTATAAGTAATTGATTATATGATCCTTTGACAATGTAAAGTGTTGACATTTTTAACCGTTTATGGTTGTATTGTATATCAATGACATTGTAATTTTTTGAACTGATCAAACTTTTGACTAAACGGTCTGTTGATTAAATGGTGTTGTCATTGTAACTGTTGATATTTTGCTTGTTGAAGTTAAGTACCCCACCTCATTAAGAAGACCACATTTTTTTTTTCGATAAGATCAGGCGTTACTTGGAGAAGTTCTTTTCGAAAATTAAATGTATTATAAAACAAAATATAAGATAATTTAGTGTACATGCAAAATATTAGTACAGTTTCTAGACTTTTTCTTGTATTATGTATCTATGGACGGGTGTCTTGTCATAATCAAATCAAACCTAATCAGCTTTAATTTAACTCTCATTCTTCTTCACGACTTGCAAACAACAATAACGGGTAAACAGTAAAAAAGTTTTTACTGTTTACCGCCTTTTTCACTGCTTACCGCCAATAATCCAGTAGGTATCTCCGTGTTCATAGTGCTTGTTTCGAGTTCTGATATTATAATTAGTATCCTGTGGGTCCGTCTTTGCAATAATAACCGGGAACCAGTCAAAACAAAATCGCGAGTGAATAGTCATATTGATACCTTGTCTTATCGAGAAGTAGTCCTAAAGTTTCTAACACTAAGCATTGTATGTCGTGAAGGTGATCAGAATCGTGTTCGAGTTTGCAGTGAGAATGGAACCAGTGGCAGATGGTTCTAGCAAGAGAACTTTGAATAATGTACCTAAGTAGATTAATATAATTCGTTAATCCCAGTCGCATCCAAAAATTTTCTACTTGGAGTCTGGGGTCCCTTTACCAGTCTAGAATGACACTCAGCCGGAATCGCGATTTATCTGAGGACAGATTGATAGATTTGACAATTATTGTCTATACAATCTGTTCTCAAATCGAGATTCAGGCTGATTGTCATTTTAGAATACGGGCCTGACTGTGGATTTGGCTGAACTTCGATACTTTCCGTGAAGCGACTGCCATATGACCTCCACAACTTACAGGCGATATCAAAGTATTACAGTTAGACCAGTTGTTGGACTTTTGAGGGCTCAAACTACCTGGAACGACTGCTATAGATGTTCGTATGGCAACCGGTACCGACGGCTTAACGTGCTTTCCGAGGCACGACCAGACCAATGGAAATACCCCATCAATTCCGCAACCTACCCCTTTTATATCTGACATTTATAAAATGAGACATACGGCTAAGTATCGCGATACACCAGAGACTTACAGCCCGAGGTCCCGAGTTCGATTTCGTATTCCCAAACCGATTACTGTGCGCAAATATTGACTTCATAGCCGTCGGGGTTGGTTGGGTTGGGGTCCCGGGGTGCTGCGGACCGCCGCGAGAGGGCGCCTCATGCATTTAGATATTGATACAAGGAAAGTTGAGATTTTATTGACTTTGTCTTTTATAAGTAGGTATTTCTTTGGTGAGCTTGTTGGTTAATGACACAACCTACCCATCTATCTACATTTTTAAGGTTCCGTACTTCAAAAGGAGAAAAAGATGGAACCTTTAGGTACCTATATACTCCCTTGTCCGTCTGTCTGTCTACCTTTTTCTTGGGAATGATACCAAACTAGCGGACCCGGCGAACTACGTACCGCCAATTTTTTACCGCCCGCGTGGCGTCCGATTCCATTCCCGCTGCACCCTCTACTATATTAAGCATGTATTAAACATATAAACCTTCTTCATGAATTACTCTATCTATTAAAAGAAACCACATCAAAATCTGTAGCGTAGTTTTGAAGATATAAGCGTACATAGGGACATAGGGACGCTGAAAGCGACTTTGCTTTATACTATGTAGTGATACTCAGGTCTGCAAAGCCATGAAGCTGTGAATCTCTGATCTGGTTTACCTAAGCGACTACAATATGAGGTTCCACAAGACGGGCATCAGAGTTTTTACGGGGTAGGCAGCGCGAGTGTGACGTCCCTGGCGTTGCAGACATCCATATGCCACGATTACCCCTTCCATTAGACGGGTCGTGTCCATACTGCCTTTTTTTTATCGTGCGATAAATCCCCACGGATACCACCCCCACGGAGCCGGTGGAGGTGGTTATGTCGGACTCGAACCGACTAAAACGCACGCCGTCTTAGGTCCTTGGTTGCCGGAGGTGAGATTGCCAAAAGCATATCTCTCGCTCCCCGGTAGACCCAGGACCATCTCTTTCGAGATGGCCTCCTTCGCGTTGTGGGGACCGCAGGGTCCCCATCTAGCCCCGGTTACGGGGAGGCGCACTTTGCGCCGCCGCCGCGGCCTGCTTCTGCTAGGGTGACAGGCAGCTCCACCGGTCACCCCCAGGCCAGCGCTCATGGAGGACGGAGGTCGTTCTGCGACCTCCGACGTCCGGTTCGCCTTCGCTCTGTGTCCATCCTGCCTAACTGGTATGGAAAAAAGGGCCTTCGAAGTCTATGCCATCAATAGGATATAGTCGTTTATGTAGTAAATTCTATCAAATGTTAGGTAATCAAAACGTATTTTTTCTCGAGAGAGATGGTCCTGGGTCTGTCAAGGTATGAGAGATATGCCTTCGGCAATCTCACCTCCGGCAACCAAGGACCCAAGACAGCGTGCATTTCAGTCGGTTCGAGTCTACATAACCACCTCCACCGGCTCCGGGGGGTGTTATCCGTGAGGATTGTTCGCACGATAAAAAAAGCTCCCGCAAAAGTTAAGATAAAATAATCAAAGGAAAGAAAAAGTAAAAGTCATTTACATTATTACTTATTTGACTAATCGCAAGTCAAATTAAAAACATTTTTATTGAGATTCCCACTCCAATCGCACGTTTAATAACCTATTATTAATAACAACAGGTACTTGGGCCAACAATATAACATATTTCGATCATAACACATTAGTGCCATCCGGTGCTACCCGCCCGGGCGATGTTGGCACGTAATTAGTTTGTCCGGCAGTCGCACCGACACGTGGCGGATGATAGTCCCACACGTGTCGGGAGAGGGTAGGCACAGGTGATTTTATTACTAGTTAAGATATTATCTATATTAACTTTTAGTTTTATTTGTTTTATCACGCAAAAATTAATTTATTTTTTTAGAAAACTAATAAAGTAGGTATTTTATATCCTAAACTAGCTTTTGCCCGCGGCCCCGCCCGCGTGGATGTCGGTTCCCGGCAATTATTCGATTTTTTCTCGCCGTAAAACCATCCTTGAACTTCAAAGAACATTAAAAAAAAGAATTGGCCAAATTGGTCCAGGCGTTCTTGAGTTATGCGCTTACCAACACATTTAGTGATTAATTTTTATATTATAGATATACAAATCGAATAACTAGGGAAAAACTATTTTTCTCGGGGGGGACTCGAACCCACAATCTTTCCCTTACAGGGGGAATCCCTTGACCAACTAGACGGTCACGGTAGCCTAGTATTTGCATGGTCGATGCAATGTAAGGGAAAGATCGCGAGTTCGAGTCCCGCCTGAAAGATTCATTTTTCTCTATGTATTCGATTAATAAAGTACTTATTGGTGGACCTATGGAGCTCAAGTCTGATTAATGAACGAGGAAGACGGAGTTCCTCTTGCTTTAGGTAAAGGGGTCAGGCAAAAGTCGCTCCCATAAAAGTCATAAGTTATAGGTATCTGGCGAAAAATGTGTTTAAGAGTGTATCCCAGATCTAAAGTGCTAGATAGGATTACCGCTGGGACGATGTTATGGTAGAAAATAGTATCTGCCTCATCCAGCTATAGGATAGGTTGCTTAAGTTAACCATGGGTTGGGTTCCTGGCGGTAAGTAGGGTAGCCAGAGCTCACTGGAGAGCTTTTGTACGGTCAGTGGGAAAGTCAAAGGCTTGTCCTGCTTTGTTTTCTGCAGAGATGGCACAGAGACTGCCTGTTCTTCCAGTGTCGGCAGCACGAGTGTAACTCTCTTTTGCACACGTCCATAGACCACGGTAACCGATTTCATAAGAAGGGCCGTGTGCTTGTCTGCCACCTAAGTGGCATAAAAAACGTTGATATACACCTAGGAGTCGAACGGCGAACCCACGACGTTTCGATAGCAAATCCGACAGCTTGACCACCAGGCTGCGGACATTAACCATGCTTTCCCCATACCGGGGCCGAGTCGGGGACACCGTTGTCCCCCCTCCCGAGGAGGGCCAGACCGTAAGGGATGGCCCTGGGTCAGCCGGGGTGCGAGGGATATGTCGAAAACAACCTCACCTCCGGCCTAGCACCACGACCCACAGTCGGAGTGCGGTTTTAGTCGGTTCGAGTCCGATATAACCTCCCCTTCCGGCTCCGGCAGGGGAGGTATCCGAGGGGATTTCCGCACTAAAAAAAAACACATTAACCATACTTAACCAAATCTATTGAATCATCAATTGAATCGTATTGCAATTGCGTATGCGCCGTCCTGCCACCCACTTGACGTCACAACACACACATACATACAAGTCATGTGTATGTGTGAGTGATGCGGGCGGTTCAATCAAATGAATATAAATTATTGGAACAAGTGCTTGAAGGTGGCTCTCACGTCGACTGGCGATTTCCTGCTGTGAAGTGGAGTCAGGGTCGCCTATGTCGCTAGATAGGTGCAGAAGGCCATGATTTATATATCTAGTAAATTAGTAAGCTACTATAGTATTGCTCGAGCTATACCTATTCGTTGCAACTAAATCCCGAGGTATAAAATGCCGTGGTGCAGATTGTTTTGTAATAATTGTAGTATACTACTGTATACTACCACATTCATTGATAATTTTTTAAGTAATGCTTGTGAATACTTAACCTTGTATTAATTTTTACGTTTCTGGCTAGTGCTAATTGTAGCATTAGGCATTATGAACTAGATGCCTTAGCCTGTATTTGAGTGAGTATTTGAATGGGCTCGCGAATGAGCTGAAGAACGAACTCATTGACAAATCCATCGTATGAAGGATGAAGTCAGACACTTGGTGTTGGACCGGTGCAGGAGAATGGTCACTTAGAAAAAGGTGTAACCGCTGAACGTGTCAGACGGACTACTCACCGGCTGACCCAGCAGAGTGATGCACGAGCTCTATGGGATCCCAGGGCGCCTTTTGTCAGAGGAGAAAAGTGTGCGTGCGTGTGGGAGACCAGGGAGACTTCAGAGAAAACAACTATTACCTCTGTTGTACATACATATATTACTAAGAGATAAAATTATACAAAAGAGGATTACAGACAATAGAGTTACATATAGAAATACAAAAATGCGTATGTCTTCACCAGCTGCACCACGGTGACCTGCTTGCAGTAGGTAGCCAGAGTGTTATGGCTAGTATTTGTAGTACACCTCGGTCAACCCACCGTTGACACAGTTATTTCTTGCAGGGTGAAGTGATATAGATATTTAGGAAAGTTACATAAATTTAATAGAGAAAAAGGGAATACGTGACCCCGGTTGTCGGCCTGCTCGGCGTCTGCGCACGTCTCTTGCCGCACTCTCGACCAGCCAAGGTGCTTCACGTCGAGGTTACAGGCTTGCGCCGACAGCGGTTGGGAACTCGACCACAGAACACGTTGAGAAGGGGTTTGAGGACCAAGGTGTCCTCTAATCCCGAACTAGGAACCCTAAGAACGAAATAACACTAAGAATCGTCTAGATTGCAGAAGGCTGTCGATAAATACAAGTAAAAACACTTACCAAAAACTGGGCAACAAAGAATTTAGTTAAGTATAAAGTATTTTCCAAGACACAGCAAAACAAACGTTCCAGTCACAATTCAGAGAGTAAAAAGGATTTATATTTAGCCGGGGCCGCAGTTTTATACCCCTATCATTCGAAGGTTCTCGAACACACTTTTTTTTTAAGTTAAATTAGTGCGAACGATGATCAAAAACACCAAATCACGGTCGAAATCCTAACAACTTTAATATCACCCAGCTAAGTAGGAATCAAACAAAGTACAGCAACCTTTTGACTTGGTTGGTTCATACTCACATTCTTTCCTTGAATACAATGGTTCTGAGCACGCAGAATTTGAACCTGTTTAATTTAACTGAGGAAATTTAATTTTAACCTAAATGAGATAGCCTATAATTAAACAATTAATTTTCCCATTTAGGTGCTATGAGTATTTCTAATTTCATATAATTAAAACATAAAAGAAATCGAACGCCATCTAGTGCTTAGCTAGTACAAAAGTTCCTACACCGAGGCACCGACTAACTGATGTGAGTACCACTGAGACTGCCATAGGTGGCGCTAGTAGTAATCAAATTACAGTAGATAAAATCTAATGTTACACCACCCCTTCCCTCACAGTATTCCCTGCGTAGTATGCGCAGGGAATATCAGCGACAGGATCTCAACTGAGAGATATCAAAATAAATTCCAAAACTCGCGATGACCACACTAGTTGTGAAGACCACGAACTCCAAACAAACAACCACGAACCTAACAGCTAACTAAAGAAACCAAACAAAATCACATTACTAAGCCAAGCACTCTAGAAGTGTCACCCTATTGACTGCCCGGATCACTGTATGCCCTTCATATAGGTTAGTGAGTAGGCTTAGGGTGGAAAGATACCGATCGAAACACAGTGGCACTCCCACGATCAGCCGAGTGACAGAGAGACGGCACCGACAGAAGAAGGAGAAGGATCAGAAGGCTGTTCCTCCTCACTGTACTTCAAAATATCCTTAATGTGATAAACTCCCAGATCCTTACCATCCAAATCCGACAGTTCATATACTAAAGGCGAGCGTTTGGCGGTTACAATGCATTTCATAAATTTAGGCGCCAGCTTCGCAGTAAAGTTCTTGGCCTTGTTAGACAAATAGAAGGTTCTTTTGTACACAATCTGTCCCACTTTCAGTTCCACATGCCTTTTTCTGAGGTTGTAGTATTTTTCGTTACGCCGGTGAGCAACATCTAAGTGTTTTCTCACCTGGTCGTAGATACGATGTAATTCCTTCAACCTCTCACCAAAGGACACTGGACTATCAATGGAGACAGTGTTAGGATGGCAAGGAATCTCTTCCTGCCTATAAAGAACTCCATCCCCAATGAATTCCCTACCGTGAACAAGAAAATACGGACTGAAATGAGTGGCTTCGCTCACAGCAGTGTTTAGAGCACACTGGAGTTCTACGAGGTTCTCGTCCCATTTCTTGTGGTGCGACTTCACGTAGCAAGAAATTCCCTGAACCACGTTGCGAATAGCTCGTTCTGCCTGGTTGGTCTGCGCGTGGTATCTGGGGTTATAATAAATGTTAGGCACATTGTACTTAAGTAGTAAGTCCTTAAATTGTTTACTCACAAATTGTGGGCCATTATCCATATAAATGGTTTTGCATACCCCGTGGACTAGGAAAACATTCTTTTCTATGAATCTCGCGACTGCAACGCCTGTAGCCATCCGTATAGGACTCAACATGACAAATTTGCTAAAGTAGTCCGAGACCACAATCAAGTGAACATTTCCCTTGCTGGAAGTAGGAAATGGACCCAGTAAGTCAACCGAGATGGCCTCAAACGGTCTAGACACCCGCTTTGGATTACCCATGAGGCCAGGGCGAGATGTGTTCACAGGTTTGTACTGCTTACATGTCTCGCATTTGCCTACATATTCCTTAACGCTCTCGTACATCTTAGGCCAATAATAGTTGAGAGCGAGGCGTTTATGGGTTTTCCATACGCCACCATGGGCACTGAGTATGTCGTCATGGTACTTGGTGAGCAGGGGCAACCTGTCCTCCAACGGTACCACCAGCTTCCAATCAAAATCAGAGGTCAGAGAGTATTTATTTTTTGATAATCTGAAAAGACGGTTATCACGTATATCAAAGTTGGGAAAATGCCTAGGGTTCTTTTTCACACTGTTCAGAGTGTGGAGATACCAAGAGTCCTTAGTAACGCTGGTGTCGATTGTGTCAATCTGAATTCGTGAAAGAGCATCAGGTACCACATGGTCCTTACCCTTTCGATGTTCTATATCGAAGTCAAACTGACTCAACCTCATGCTCCAGCGCGCAAGGCGGCCTGTCGGATTCTTCAGTTTGTGGAACCACAGGAGTGAGGCGTGGTCAGTAACCACAGTGCATTTCTGTCCTTCCACGTACTGCCTGAACTGTTCCAAAGCAAAGATCACAGCCAGGAGTTCTCGCTCAGTGGTACTGTAGTTGACTTCGTTCTTGTTGAGTGAACGACTACAATATGCGACAGGGTGCTCCACTCCCTCATGTGTCTGCGTCAGTACAGCAGCCACAGAGAAGGATGACGCGTCGCTGAGAATCCTAAAAGGTAGTGAGTAATCAGGCATTTTCAAAATAGGAGCGGTGACCAAAGCGGCTTTCAGCAGATTGAAAGACTCTTCAGCTTCACGCGACCACTCAAAATTTATATTCTTAGAAGTTAATTTACATAAGGGTTTACTAATCTTAGAAAAATTATTCACGAAACGCCGATACCACCCAGCCATACCCAGGAATCTTTTCACCTCCTTAGCGTTGGAAGGTGTAGGATAGTTGAGAATGACATCAACTTTACCTGGGTCTGTCCGCAGGCCATGCTTGTCGACAAAATACCCGAGGTACTTCAATTCGCTACGACAGAACTGCGATTTTCGCATGTTGATCGTGAGACCCGCATCCTTAAGGCGCTGATAGACTCTATTTAAGAGGTCCACATGCTCCTCAAAGGTGCTGGCCACAACGATTATGTCGTCTTGAAAGGAGAACACTCGGTTATCGAACTCTGGGCCAAATAGACGGTCCATGAGGCGTTGCATCGAGGCGGAAGCACCTACAAGTCCGAAGCACATCACGTTGTAGTGAAAAAGGCCTCGCCTGGGGACAGTGAAGGCGGTCTTCTCGGCGGATTGGGGCGAATCAAACGGAATCTGCCAATACGCCGCACTTAAATCAATAGAAGACAAATATTTTGCATTATTGAGATGGTCTAAAATTTGGTTGATGTAAGGTAACGGATACGCATCGCTTTTAGAAACAGAATTGAGCTTCCGAGAATCAAGGCACAATCTCAGGTCTCCGTTTGCTTTCTCCACCATCACCACTGGTGAGTTCCATGCGGACTGAGACGGGGTCACTACTCCCATCTCCAGCATCCGATCTAGTTCCTCTTCCAGGGCTTTCTGCTTCAGGGGAGAGAGCGGGTAATACCGTTGCTTGATTGGCTTACTATCGCCCGTATCTATAGTATGATGCGCCAGAGATGTTCGACCTAGACCCACCTTGTCCGTGTTGATGGTATCAAATTTCTCAATAATGCTGTTAATTACCCGCTTCTGATCAGCGGTTAAATTGTTGTAATCCTCTAGACCACTGTTAAGAGACAGAGATTCTACCGGATTACAGTCACTAAAGTTGGAAAGATTGATATTCTGAGAGATCAATCTATCCCCTAATTGAAATTGTTGCCAGAAGTCTACTCCAAATATCATAGCAGTAGTGATTTCTGGAACAACATAGAACTTAATAACTCTGACAGCAGAATTATATTCAATAGGCAGAGAGATACAGCCCAGACATGGCAAATGAGAGCCGTCTGCTGTAGTTAAACTAAAGTTAGGGCTGATGCTTCCAAGCTCAAACCCTAACTCCAAGAAAGTGTGGTGCGCTCCCTTACCCAGTACTGAGCAAGCTGCACCCGAATCAAGTAAACCTAGAACATTTAAGTTCAGGATCTTAACAACTAAATACGGTCTTATATCATTATCCCGTTTGGTAAACAGGACCCTATCAGAGAATGCATCAGACAGAGAAGCTCGCTCCGAGCCGAATGGTGATCTTTTAATAAGGCCCTGACTTACTCGTTTTTTGGCTTGGCATTACACTTCGGACACTCAGGCGATTTGACTCCCTTCTGTCCACACCGGAAGCACACCAATTCCCTTGACTGTGTACAGCCATATGCAGTGTGGCCGACTTCACCACAGCGGAAGCATCCTCGTTCGCTTGAGGTCGTAGGACCGGCCACGGCAGAGACCTGCTGGGAAGTTTTATGAACAGTTTTATTCTTAAAATGGTGTAAGTCCGAGGTGATCCCAAACTTATCTAACGCTGGTTCCTGGAATGCCTCTGCCCTAGCACGCGCAAGTTCTAGGCGCTTCCCCAATCGCTTCAGGTCGATTATCGAGTTTACCTCGTGAAGAGCCAATTCCTTCATATAATCGGGCCTAATATTATGCATCAGAATGTCCAGTTGTTCCTCACTGGGCATTTTGCACGTTAATCTCGAGAACATGGCCTGCATCGTAGAGATGTAGATGCCTAATGTTTCAGATCGGGCCTGTGTACGCTGCCTAATTTCATTTCTGAGACGGTAATCGTAGTCGGGAAGGTCGAAAGTCTCCCTCAGCTCATCCAACATGCCCTCATACGAGGTAAAGTTATTCTTGTTGGTGCGGAACCAAGATAAAGCCGGACCGTCCAATAGGTCAGAGAAAGCTGAGAGGATTTTATCCTTGGTGACTTCCCGAGCACACCTAAGCTCTTCCAGTCTCTCAATGAATACACGTACACACGCAGAGCCATCAAATTTTATATTAAAAGAGTTTAAATTTACGGGTCTATCCCTTATTACTAAATTACCACTAATTGTGTCAGAACTAGGCGCGTCACGTCGCCTCGAACGGTCCCCTCCCACCACAGGCGAGGTGTAACCTACGCGGTCACGATGAATAGGTTCAGTCTCTCTATCCGAACCCTCAGAGTCAGAGTCAGTATCTGATTCAGCCACAGACAGAATTTTAACCAAGCGGCCACGGATATCTAAAAGATCTGGACAGTCTATACCACACCTAGCTAACCTAGTGAGAAGGTAGTTCGCCCTCACTGCAACCTTAGTCCGACAATTACTATTTGAAACGACTTCACCTGAAGAGAGTGTCCCTTCCAGCTCGAGAACTTTAGGCTCACAGACAGCCAACTCAGAGGCGGCAACAGCAGGTACCGTGGCGATGGCCTTAATGCTGCCACGCCGGACAAGCCGCAATGCAGTGCGCAGCTCACTCCGCAGGCCAACAACCGTCGCATCCGGATCCGCTGTAACCCCCATGGCAGAGAGTTCATTAAAAAGTTCATCTTTCTTAAGGTAGTTAATACACTTCTGTAATTGGGCCATAGTGGTCCAAGATTCAGTTTTTATCAAAACAATTAACAGTAATGGAGATTCAACTCACAACAGGTTTATAAATTATAAATGTAGGTTAAATGAAGTTTCCACAGAGACAAAATCAACTAATATTAACAGATAATACAATAAATATGCTTCCTCTAGGTCACAATTTGTGCGGTAGCTACAAAAATCTAATAATTTAGAATAGAGAAACTATATTAACTAAATTTAAGAATAGCTTTGTCCAAAAAATATGACACCAGGTATACTTTCTTTAGATTAATTAATTAGGAGGTAGTTACAAAAAGTTTACTACTATTTTATATTATGTTACTTGATTTTGGGTAGATATTATAGAATCACCCAGATAAATATCTTCAGAATACTGGCTCAGCAACCCAATGTAGTGAATACCAGATGTTCAAATTATAGTTGAAGTTATAGAAATTTTCTTTATATAAATTACAAGTGATGTAGGTATTCAGCAAAATGTTAAAAAGTTAACTACAAATCTACTCAAGTCTATACATATACAAGTCTATAGTACAAAGCAGCTATGTATTTTTACTAACTACTTAATAATACACAGGTATAAACCCAAAACCATGAATGCTAGACACAGAAATTTCTAGACTAAAAGTTTGACACAGTACAATTACTATGTGAACAGACCACAATAAATATATATGTTTGTACAACACAGAAGCAACTAAATAGGAGGAAAAAAGGAAAAAAGAAAAAAGAAAAAAAACTAGTTTGCCAAAAATATGTTTCCAAACTTACCGAAAGATGTGCAGTTTTAAAATTTTGATGGTTTTAGAATTTAGGTCTCAATGGTTTTTCTTGCCACTGGGATGATGGTACGATTGGCTGAAAAACACAAAGAGGGTAAGTATTACATGCGTAACTGCAGCCGCACAACCAATTAGCGTCTTGGGTAGTGTCAGACGGAGGGTAGTGTTTCCTCCAAAGCGAACTCTCCAGACACCCACACACAGCGCACCCACAGAGAAGAGAGTTAGCCCTTAGCGTTGGTCGCCAATTTGTAACCGCTGAACGTGTCAGACGGACTACTCACCGGCTGACCCAGCAGAGTGATGCACGAGCTCTATGGGATCCCAGGGCGCCTTTTGTCAGAGGAGAAAAGTGTGCGTGCGTGTGGGAGACCAGGGAGACTTCAGAGAAAACAACTATTACCTCTGTTGTACATACATATATTACTAAGAGATAAAATTATACAAAAGAGGATTACAGACAATAGAGTTACATATAGAAATACAAAAATGCGTATGTCTTCACCAGCTGCACCACGGTGACCTGCTTGCAGTAGGTAGCCAGAGTGTTATGGCTAGTATTTGTAGTACACCTCGGTCAACCCACCGTTGACACAGTTATTTCTTGCAGGGTGAAGTGATATAGATATTTAGGAAAGTTACATAAATTTAATAGAGAAAAAGGGAATACGTGACCCCGGTTGTCGGCCTGCTCGGCGTCTGCGCACGTCTCTTGCCGCACTCTCGACCAGCCAAGGTGCTTCACGTCGAGGTTACAGGCTTGCGCCGACAGCGGTTGGGAACTCGACCACAGAACACGTTGAGAAGGGGTTTGAGGACCAAGGTGTCCTCTAATCCCGAACTAGGAACCCTAAGAACGAAATAACACTAAGAATCGTCTAGATTGCAGAAGGCTGTCGATAAATACAAGTAAAAACACTTACCAAAAACTGGGCAACAAAGAATTTAGTTAAGTATAAAGTATTTTCCAAGACACAGCAAAACAAACGTTCCAGTCACAATTCAGAGAGTAAAAAGGATTTATATTTAGCCGGGGCCGCAGTTTTATACCCCTATCATTCGAAGGTTCTCGAACACACTTTTTTTTTAAGTTAAATTAGTGCGAACGATGATCAAAAACACCAAATCACGGTCGAAATCCTAACAACTTTAATATCACCCAGCTAAGTAGGAATCAAACAAAGTACAGCAACCTTTTGACTTGGTTGGTTCATACTCACATTCTTTCCTTGAATACAATGGTTCTGAGCACGCAGAATTTGAACCTGTTTAATTTAACTGAGGAAATTTAATTTTAACCTAAATGAGATAGCCTATAATTAAACAATTAATTTTCCCATTTAGGTGCTATGAGTATTTCTAATTTCATATAATTAAAACATAAAAGAAATCGAACGCCATCTAGTGCTTAGCTAGTACAAAAGTTCCTACACCGAGGCACCGACTAACTGATGTGAGTACCACTGAGACTGCCATAGGTGGCGCTAGTAGTAATCAAATTACAGTAGATAAAATCTAATGTTACAAAGGTTGAAGAAATATTTATTATGTGGAGATAGCCTCCATTTTTGTTTCTTGGACGCTGCGGCGAGCGATCCTTTTCCATCGGAATCGCTGTCGACGATGGTGCCAGCGAAATACCATTGACATCTTTATGGGAGTCGTCGGTGCTGAAGATGTTGGCCATATTTTGGCCGCGTGGTTCAGGTGGCTCAGGCGGTTGCTATGTAGGGGTTCCTACGACCCCTACGATGCCAAGGGTGACTCCCATGCGCGTCAACACCTGCGCATGGAGGTGAGGCCAATCAGCCTTCCTTCCGGCTTGAGGATGAAGATCAACGTATATTTCCACGTAAGTGCGTTTGCGTTATAATTGGGCCCAAATATCGGTGTGAATCAGTGCGCGTTCGTTTCGTATCCCGTACCGCCACGTGTTCCTCGTGGACGCTTTATTTCTAAGGCCCTTCTGGCAATCTCAATCTAAGCTGATGTATTACCTAATTGATAAGAATATACTTGCATGTGAATTGAAAGACATTGTATTATTATTTATTTGGGAATCCTGACCATGGACTCAACTTCCACAAGAGGTCCTTGAACTAATAGTCCAGTGTAAGCTACCGAGGGTTATATCCGAAGTAGCAAAGAACATCAACATCGTAAGTATTACCTTACTGTCGCATTACATCCCTTTTCTTTAACTATTCCCTAAAAGCTGTTTGGAAGGTAGGGACGTCGTATGACCTCCCGACCCGACAAACAGTCTTTTCTTTATTCTTTTTTTTTTTATACGCGACATAATGTACCTATGCTTGGTGAATTTGAGCTCGTCCACCGCTCTAGCACCCTGTGCTATCCTTAAAATACACCCAAGAAATGTATACTGCGTGTTTAGAGCACATTTCGAGCACATTTTATGTCAAATCTCTTGCTGTAGGTACCCGTCAAAGATACCTACTTACCTACTTATGGCCGTTCCCAATAACATACTTACAGTTGAAGATAGATCGCAGCAGTCAAATTTGACGTATTGGCTGTTTAAATTGAAAACATGGTACCTGTACCTGATTTTTTGCGGGATAGCGCATCGCGGTATAATTTTATTTTCAAAAATTGGTGTGAAATAGGAGTTACTATGTTTTGAATTTTAACAGCCGAGCACTCTATTCGTAGGTGCGATCTATCTCTAACTGTCAGTATGGTATTGGGAACGGCGGCGGTTAGTTGAAATTTTAGGCTACGTAATTCAGTCTTTGGGTCTATAAGATCTTTACTTTTCTAGTCAACATTGACTGCAAGCTACCTACTGATTGTTAGACGCTCTGGTGCAGGCTTTCCTCTCGGAATTAGGTGGTCAATTCGGTGGTGGTCGTCACGGCAGTTGCTGAAGAAGCTGAATGTAAGCCAATCCAAAACGAGGAGAAGGAACAAGTGTGAACCTCAGGTGCTACAACGCTAAAAAGCTGATGATGATGACTTACAGTTTGGGTGATGTGAGAGATCCTATTGATCAGGGTTGGTGGGTGGCCACCTTGATTTTATCTAAATCTACTGTTTACTAACCAAACCAAATGCGTTCTACTGATTAAGTATTTCTAGAAATTTTTGAATGATTTTTTTGAGGTATTTATCAGGAGTGAATGGCTCGGGCGAGACTGGAACCCCCGATCTGTCCTTTATAGGGGGAATGCCTTAAAGACGGATAAAATATAGACGGGTTTGAATCCACTTCGGGCGTGGCTCGGTGGCCCAGTTCGTTACAGCATTCCTCTTGTAAGGGAAAGATTGTGGGTTCGAGTTCCGCCCGAGCGATACACTTTTCCTGATGTATCCGGTTTCTAGAAATAGTAGTAGAAGGTGTGGTATGTGTTTTAGTAGACAAAGTTGACATTCTAAATCATTATAAACCATCGTTCCACGCAACAGCAGTTCCACAACTGTGCGTTTCTGAAACTTTCTGCCTCGCACAATTATACTGTGGAATGAACTGTCGCCAGCAGTATTTCCGAACCAATACGACCTTGAAACCCCCAAGAAAAGAGCGTAGGTACTCTCTTTTGAAAGGAAGGCAACGCACTTGTGACTCCTCTGGCGGTGATCGCTTACCATTAGGCTATCCGTCTGCTTGTTTGCCTCCCTATTCCATAAGAAAATACAGAATGTTGAAGTACTTAGGTGTTCAGTTTTACTGATACAAGGAACAAATCACAGACTATATTTAAGTAGTGTTAGTCAATTTGTACCGTTGAGTTGATTGTACCACCGATAAAATAATCGTACCTACAATTTGACGAGTGATTGGCTGATTGGGTGCCGCAAATTGCTTCCATACCCATTTAACAGCGCACTCGTGAGAATCAAGTAATTATTATGTATTATCTACCGAATGACTATTTTGTTTGTTTTGTGTTTTTGAGTTATAGTCGATTGTTAACGACTTTAACTTTTTTCATTTCAACTTCAGCTGGTGATATAAATACTGGCACAACATTATATTCCCATCTAAAAATCCCCGAAAGGGTAGGCAAAGGTGTAGGTATTATGTATAACAGACAGCCTCTGTGGTGTAAAGGTAGTGCACGCGACTGGCACGCAGGAGGCGCGGGTTCAATCCCCGCTCAGTGCAAATATTTGTATGCATAAATATGGCTATTTGCATTGGTCTGGGTGTTTCTATGTATAACATGTATGTGTTTACAAAAAAAAAGTATCTACGTATGTGTATCCGCATTCTAGATTCCATAACACAAGCTAATTAAGCTTACCATGGGTCTAGAGAGCGTTGTGTGTAGAATGTTGTGGAATATTTATTTATTTGCATTTCTACAACTGTGCATTTCGGCCCCACGTGATAGGTGGTATTGTCGTTAAGCGGGCATTTTGTTATGGGGTAGATATTTACTGTCAGATCGAGAACCATACTTCTTTGATTTGGGAACCGTAGTTCAAATTTCCACTATTTCACGAAATCGTTGGTTTTACTGTACCTACTAATGGCATGGCTGTAACCAAGGAATGCGATTATAGGGTGACGTCACTACGAGGAACACAGTCGATAATTTCGCCAGCCGTCATCAAGACTCGTTAGCTCAGTGGCTTTTTTTTTTTTTTTTTTTTTTTTTTCGTGCGGAAATCCCCTCGGATACCCCCCCTGCCGGAGCCGGAAGGGGAGGTTATGTCGGACTCGAACCGACTAAAACCGCACGCCGACTGTGGGTCGTGGTGCTAGGCCGGAGGTGAGGTTGTCAAAAACATATCCCTCGCACCCCGGCTGACCCAGGGCCATCCCTTACGGTCTGACCCTCCTCAGGAGGGGAGACAACGGTGTCCCCAACTCGCCCCCGGAATGGGGAGGCGCGCTGTTCAGCGCGCCGCCGCCGTGGCCTGCTTCTGCTGGGGTGACAGGCGGCTCCACCCGTCACCCCCAGGCTCGCGCTCATGGGGGACGGAGGTCAGTCAGTGCCCTCCGACGCCCGAGTTGCCTGCGCGCGCGGGCGGCGCGATCCGCGAGTCTTTCTCGCTCGCGCCGCCTCTCCCGCTCCGCCGTCTCCTTCACGACCATTACCTGCTCGCTGAAGGAGACGCCGGCCGCCCACGCGTCCGCGCAGCGGACCATTGCTGTGAGCAGGGTGGCGAGGGTGAGAACTCTCACTCCCAGGGCCGCCACTAGCTCCCGCCTCGGTTCAGCCCATGCCGGGCACTCGGTGAGCGTGTGCAGCCCCGTGTCCTCGCTCGCGTCGCAGTGATGGCACTCGGACGTTGGCTCCTTTTCGATCCGACACAGATATCTCCCGAAGCACCCGTGCCCGGTGATAATCTGCGTCAGTCGATACGAGAGGCTGCCATGTGGCCTCTCGAGCCATTCCCCCATGATGGGCCTTACCGCCTCTATGACGGCATGCCCTGCGCGTCGTTGCTCAAGTCGTCGCTCCCACTCCGCCACCATGATCCCGTGGAGCCGGGACCTCTCGGCCCGAATGTCTTCGGGCTCGGGATCGTATCCCCGCTCCCGCGCCTCCTTACGGAACCGATACAGTGCCGCAAGGGATCTCGCTTCCAGGATCCACGGTGGCGATCCGGCTAGGAGACTCGCTGCTTCAAAGGATATCGTGCGGTACCCCCTAATGGCCCTGCAGGCCATCGTCTGCTGCGGCGCATGCAGCAGTTGCACGAACCTGGCCCGCAGGGCGTCCGCCCACACGGGGCACCCGTACAGGGCCATGGACCGCACGACACCCGCGTAGAGTCTCCTGCAGGAGTCCTCTGGGCCCCTCAAGTTGGGCAGCAGCCGCATCAGCGCGTTAGCTGACACCAACAGTTTGGGGCGCAGACTTCGGAAATGCTCTCCGAAGTCCCACCGACCATCGAGTACGAGCCCCAGGTATTTCAACCGGGGCTTGATGTCGATGGGAGTACCTCCTACTGTCAAGCTGGATCCCGGGGGTGGCCTGCGCCGAGGACCATGAAAGAACAAGGCCTCGGATTTGTGCAGAGCCACCTCGAGACCCAGCCGCCGGATCCGATCCACGACTTGAGCAACAGCGGTCGTGGCCCTCTGGGTCGCCTCGCGGTGTGTAGCGCCACTCACCGTCACTAGCGTGTCGTCCGCGTAGCACGTGACGGTGGCACCGAACGCGAGCTCACCGCGAAGCACCCAGTCGTATCCGATGTTCCACAGGAGCGGCCCCAGGACCGATCCCTGTGGGACACCGCACGACATCTCACGCCTACCGACGCCGGTCGCACTTGGGTAGATGACGGCCCTCTCCGTCAGGTACGCCCCGACTATGCGGCGGAGGTAGAGAGGCACATCGTGGTACACGAGCGCCTCCCTGATGCAACTCCAGGGCAAGGTGTTGAACGCGTTGGAGATGTCCAAGGACACCGCCAACATCACCTCGCCCCGGGCAACCGCATCCTCCGCCAGAGTCCTCACGCGCATGATGGCATCCACAGTGGAACGCCACCGGCGGAAGCCGTACTGCGTGTCCGCTAGGTCCGGCCCCACTCTAGAGAGGTGCTCGACGAGGCGCTTGGCAATCACTCTTTCGAAGAGCTTGCCCACCTCGTCGAGCAACACTATGGGCCGGTACCCGGACGGCGCGTCCGCCGGGCGTCCGTCCTTGCGGATGAGGACCAGTTTCCCCGTCTTCCACATCTTCGGAAACTGGCCCCGCTCCAAGCATGCGCTGAGGAACCCTCGCAGTCGGGGTTCGAGACCGTCTTCTCCTAGAGCTAGGACCCACGCACGGCCTGGAATGCCGTCGGGTCCCGGGGCGGTGTTCTTCTTGGCTCTAAGCCGTCGCACCGCCAGCTCTAGTTCTACCCAAGTGACCTCGGGCACGTCGTCGTCAATAACCACGCCGGGCGCATCAGGCGACCGAGGTGGCGGAGTCATCTGCGGCGGAACGTGTTCCGCCCGCGCCGGGAACAGGGATTCCACCACTCCTCCAAGCAGAGCCGGCTCGAGAACCTGGGTCAGGGGAGGGGCCCGGGGGCGCAGCTTTCCTCTTACCAAGCGGTAAGGCCGCCCCCATGGGTCCCGCTCCAGTGTCTCCAGCAGCTCCCTGTAGGAAGCTGCCTTGGACCGCTTGATTTCTGCTCGGAGGGCATTCCTGGCTTCCCTGTATCCCTCTTGCAACTCCGCCACTAGGGGATCTGTGTCTGCGGGGCGGCTACGCCTCCTACGGAGCCTGGCCCACCGGCGGTGCGCGATCACGCAGGCTTGACGCAGCCTCGCGATCTCCGCAGTCCACCAGTAGACCCGGCGCCTCGGACTATAGGCTGGAGCCCTAGACATACCCGCATCGCAAACAACAGTCATGGCCTCCCGGAACCACGCCGCCTCGTCATCGATGTCGTCAGGCCTGTCCGGCACCATGGCCCAGGCCTGCACGGAGGCGGCTTCCAGGAGAGCATCCCTATTCAGTCCCCTAAGCACCCAGCGCGGCTCGCGTGGGGCCGGTGTGACCGGCGCATCACTCTCGGGAGGGGAGACATCAAACCGAACGTATCGGTGATCCGCTAGTGTCTCCACCTCCACGACGACACGCCAGTCCCGCACACGTTGCGACAGCGAAGCGCTCGCGAACGAGAGATCAACGATCGAACTCGCTTCGCGCTCCGCCACCCAGAACGTGGCTTCGGCCCCGCGATTCTGGAGAACCAGACCGAGGGTAGCGGCCCAGCTCTCCAGAGCCCTGCCTCGCGAGTTCGTGTGCCGGGACCCCCAAGCCTCAGACCAGGCATTGAAGTCCCCAAGCACAAGAACCGGGCGAGGGTGACAGGCATTGACGACGTCGGTCAGCCGCTCCAGCGACCGCCGATACTGCCCTATGAGTCGGTGTGATGCCGGCGTGAAGTAGACGGCCACGACCGCAATCTCCCCCACACGCGCCGCTACGATGCCATGCTCCCTTGCGATCACCACAAAGGGAGGGGCACCCGCAGCGGCGTTACGCACCAGTGCCGCCGACCCATCCAGGTCGACCACCCAGGCAGGCCCGGGGGGCCGGTGGGTGTACGGATCGGCGACAGCGGCGACGTGTATGGACCACTGTGCCATGCTCTGGAGCAGAAGTGCCTGAGCATCGACACCGTGGCCCACGTTCGCCTGCAGGATGCGGAGCTGGGGATCCATTATGGAACCATCTCCGCATCCCGCCGCGAACTATTGGCGGAACGCCCGCCTCGTGGCTTCGGCTCCCCTGCGGTGCAGGCCTTGCTGCCAACCCGATGGTCGGCCGGTTTGCCCCCCGCAGCACATCTAAAACAGTGCAGCGGAGCCTCGCAACCACCGGCCCTGTGACCGGGCTGGCCACAGCGGAAGCAGCGGTCGCCGACCGTCACCTCCGCCGTGCACTGCACCCCGACGTGCCCGACCGACAGGCACCTAAAGCACCTGGCTGGTCGAGCCTGCAGGAGCTGTGCCCGCACCCCAACAACACCGTCCACCACGAGGACCCGCCGATCGGCAGCCTTTTGAGCTGCTGCGATGGGGCAGCCGACAACTGCCGCCCCCTGACCGCGACGGCCGTAGCGAATCGCTCCGACCTTAACCGCCTCCAGGGGGCAACCCCCGGCCTCCGCCACGGTGGCCCGAATCTCCTCGGCCGTGATGGAGTCGTCCAGACCCGAAATACGCAGTTCTGCGCACTTGGTGGGCCTGGACACCCGGACGTCGGCTGCATCCAGCGTCTCCCTTAGCTGGGCCGCTATGGCATCAGCCTGGGGACCGCTGGAAGCACCAGGGACCTGTATGAGGCGGGCACCCGTCCGGGTCTCCGTGACTCGGAGGGGCTTCGCCAGTTTAAGAGACCTCATATCTATGAGGCCTCTGGCCCGCCTCACCAGATCCGGGTATTGCACGCCCCTCTCCGCAGCCTCCGGCGTCATCGTCAGGACGACGGCCGTTGTGCGGGGGACGCGCAACCTCACCGGCGCTCCCTTCGCAGCAGCCTCAGCCTTTCTGGCCTTTTTGGCTGCCTTCCTCTTGGCGTTCCGCTTTCTTCTCGACTCGCCGGCCACCTCCCAGCCCCCTGCCGGTGCGGAGCTTGTGGAGGCGATCGGGGCCGGAGCCGAGGTAGAGGCTGGAGCCAGGGCTGGGGCTGGGGCAGAGGACGTCTTCCCCTTGCCCTTCCCCTTTCCCTTGCCCTTGGGCTGAGCGCCCTGCGCATCAGCGGCAGCGGCAGCGGCCGGAGCAGATGGCACAGCGGATGGGCTGCTGGCCGGCTCCTGCGGGGTCCCCGTCACTGCTGGGCGACCCCTTTTTAATGCTCCGGCATACCCTGTAGGCGACGCCAGGGGCGGGCGGCGGATGGAGTCCATGATGGACTCCAATCCACGCTTTGTCCGCTCCTCGTGCGCCGCCTGCCGCGCCTCCTGCGCCGCCTGCGCCGCCTCCAGCCGCCTTTCCATGGCGGCCAGAGCCGCCACGACTGCAGCCAGCGGGTCCGCGGGCTGGGCCGGTATCAGCACCGGTGACTGAGGTCGGACAGGCGCCGGCGGTGGTGACTCCGGCCGCACGGGTGCCTCCAACAGCAGCGGTGACCTCGACCGCCGTTAGCTCAGTGGCAGAGCGCCGAACTCAAGTTTCTATTCCCTTCAACCAACAAGCCAACCAAACTATCGGAGGTCGGAGGTTCGATTCCTTCACGAGTCAAACTATTTTAAATTTTCTTTTGGTTAGAGGTTGTATTTTATAGTTTTTTTTAAGTATATTTTTAGTATACAGTGTACTCGAACCACATATACAAACATCGAACCCGCGCCTCCTGTGTAACAGTCGCGTTCACTACCGCCATTGAAGAGCTGATTACAGGTTCGGATCATGGCCTGGATGGTGACTTTTTCTGATTTAAAATAGGTACGTGTTTATCATCTCCATTGCCTACTGAAATACTAAGTAAAGTTTACTTTACTGTGTTATTGTAAACCTCGGGTTATTCCCGTTGGAATAACCCGAAGTATCAACACGTATTGTACTCGTATTGCACAACATTTCACAATCAACACGCTTGTGATGTTGTAATTCGACTCATCTCACAACAGGCTCGTTGGTCTAGGGTATGACGTTCGCAAACAGTGCGGGAGGTCCCGGGTTCAATTTCCGGACGAGCCAAATCGACTTTTGCAATTATTTTTATTTTTTCGTACGGTTTATTGACAAGGACACTAATTATAGAACTACTTACCTATGTTATTATACCTTTGTGTAAAAATAATGTCTCCCAAAATAACCCACTTCATAGAATGTGTAATCAATATAACAAAGTTTGTACACAAGTAGACATTTTTTTCGATAGCTACAATACCTTTAAAAAGAGTCTTATTTAGAATTATGTAATGTTTTATTTTGTGTAACTTCGCAGCCGTCCGCGTCATTTGGTCGTTTGGATCATCGCTTGGCATTTTTCTTTTAGTTTTTCTATTATCGCATGCATGTCTTGTCACGTAACTGTTTAACACTTAAAACGCTGTGTATAGATATAAGTGGACATCAGATTTAGAAAGTGTAAGCAAATAATGTATCTGTATTTAATCTCAATCTGTTTTCCGTTTCTGTACCTAATAAAATAAAATAAAAATAAATAAAATAAATATATTTTTTTTATATATCCATTATCGATATTTTCATAAATAGTCTTGTTATTATTATCATGGACATAAGTACCTACACTAAAGCGTCAGTAAATTAGCAGTTAAAGAGTCTACCTCACACCAAGAGGTACTGGGTTCGAATTCTGGCCATTACACTACAAACATAATTTTACTTTTACCTACCTAACACAAGTGTTTCAGCAAGAAGATTAAAAGGCGTCTCAGAAGGTTCTTACAGGGACGGCAGCAAGAGTGTGACTTCTCTGGTGTTACGCACACACCGTGACCAATAATCACCTTTTTTTCCGTGCGGAAATCCCCTCGGATACCTCCCCTGCCGGAGCCGGAAGGGGCTAGGCCAATAACCACCAGGTGAGCTGTATACTGGTCTGCCAGCTCAGTCAAGATATTAATGCAGAATTCGGAAGGAGATTCCTTTCCCTGGAGCGCTAACTACCGGTAGCTTGATTCCTATTCTAATTCACGAATCGTATCAACGAATCCGTTGCCTTTCTAGCCACACCCGTGTACCTAAGTACTATTTGACGATATCAAATTTTAACACGCCATTATTATCAAAGTATCTTTTGCCCACGGCTCCACCCGCGTGTATGTCAGTTATCGCGACTAAACATAACCTATGTCTTTTCTCAAGGTTCCCCTATTCCAAATTTCATCAAAATTGGTTCAGTGGTTTAGGCTTGAAAGCATAATGTACAGACAGAGTTATTTTCGCATTTTTAATATTAGTATGGATTGTATTGTTTCACATTGAACCTAATAGGGCTTACATTGTTTGCAGATAGAAGTAACGTCTCAATACATAAATAGCTATGTATGTAATGTTTATGTATTGTAACTTTATAATATTCGAGTTCAAATAAGGTTCGAAGCGAATATAATAGAAGTCTCATGTTGTTTACGAGAAAAGTTTTACATTGAAGTTTATTTTGTTTCGTTGGCGCAGTGGTTATAATGCGATTTCGGGGTATAAAGTACCTACTGGGTTCGATATTCGGGTAAAATAGTCCCATTTTGCCCTATCTGGATATCGAGTCCAGATGCTTCTTTACTACCTCTGATAGAATATTTACAGTGATAGTACCGAGGTACCGTTGTAGTGACTGCGGCACGACAGTGGTATAGTTTTAGTAAAATCGAGGGCCAGTTTTAATGTAGTGGAAGATTTTTGATGTATTCGACACTACTTATCTAAACGGATAAATCGTAAACAGCTATTGGTTTTCCCTGTGACGTCACTCCTGGCACGCCCCCCCCCCCCCCCTCCCCCGGGCTTCTATTAATTGTTGTAGATTACGAGGAAATTCCCGGAGATATGGAACACATCGCAATATGAACTATTGACCTCGTGATTATCAGATGCTTGTATTACTTCCATTTGTTAAATAAATCTCTCTTCCGTCGAAAGAGAAGAAATGCTTTGACGAAAGGAGAAATAAAATAATATTGCCCTGAAAGAATATTGCACAACATTTTGCAATCTACACGCTTGTAATGCTGTAATTCGATGCTTCTCACAACAGGCTCGTTGGTCTAGGGTATGATGTTCGCAAACAGTGCGGGAGGTCCCGGGTTCAATTCCCGGACGAGCCATATCAACTTTTGCAACATTCATATTTTTTAATTTTTATTTCATTTTTACCGAAAGGTAAAAGGAAGAGCTCATAATCAAATCTGCCACATCACATATCAAGAATACAGATTATTTAACAAATGTCAACTAGTGATGAATGCTCTCCTAGGGTCGGCAGTCTGACCCCCCAACCCCATGACGAAAGTCAAGTGAGTTTGACTTGGGCCCTAATGAACTTGGTGGCCGTCATATATTACATCAAAAACAAAATTTTCTGCATCCTAGTTTTAAAGTTTTAATCCCAGTCACATCTGAAGATTTAGACCTTGGAGTCTGGGGTCTAAGATAAGACCGCACTATTGCATTAGCTTAGCCTGTTATGATAGTGATGTGGTGAAATAAATATAAAAATAAAAAATAATTAGAGACGGATAAAAATAGAAGGGAAATTTGAATCACATCGGGCGTGTCTCGGTAGCTGAGTTGGTCAAGGTATTCCTCTTGTAAGGGAAAGACGCGGGTTCGAGTTCCGCCCGAGAAGTTTCATTTTTCCCTTCCATACTTAATGCTGTAAAATTCATTAAAAAAAAATATTCCAAAAAGTTTGACTCGTGATTGATTCGAACCTCCGACTTCCAATAGATTGGGTGGCTAGTTGGTTAAAAGGGTGGAAAACAAATAGAGTTCGGCGCTCTAACCACTGAGCTAACGAGTCGTGATAATGTGCAGGTGAAAATATCAACTGCTTTCCTCCTTGTGACGTCACAGTGCGATGTGATACTGGCATTCGTCGGTAATTCAGTCTGGTTGGATCCAACTAACAGTAGAATAGGCATACATCATAACATAAACTCACGCTTGTATTCCTCGAAGGGGTAGGCAGAGGTGCTAGCACCCACATTTCGCCAGTTTATGTTTAGGTCCCAATATAATAGGTGGCGAGCCTATTGCCATTAACCGGGCACTTATAAACCTGCGATAAATACACACATAACTTCGAAAAGCAATAATTAAATAGTTTTCGTTTTTTTAATGTAGTGATGTTCCTTTCAATACTTAGGCAACTCATTAAAAATTATTGGCGATAAAAAGATACTCTTGCGCATAAGCGCAGTTTGTGCTTTGTGGAGCCGAAGTCTACTGTTATCGCGTCTATTTCGCACAACTGAATCTTAGAGTCGGGGTAATAAATCAAGGTTAGTCTTGACAAACACCGCAACCTCAATGATATACTATGCAGGGTAAGGCTACTGCATGGCTAAAATGTTGTATTTTTTAAGTACAGTTTGTAGTTTACACCTATTACATTGGGACCTAAACATAAACTGGCGAAATGTGGGTGTTAGCACCTCTGCCTACCCCTTCGGGGAATACAGGCGTGAGTTTATGTTATGTTCATGTTATGTTATGTTATGTATGGTTTGCAGCTGTCGGTTGTTTTTATCGAAATTTCAACCGAATACATCTCTTTTGAGCCTTGAATATCGCATTTTTGCATATCGGATCATGTAATCTATTAACTTAATTCTTAAACGTTTACAGAAATCGCTAAGTCAAGAGTTCTACCCGACCCATCATTTCTTTACCCACCCTTCCAAACTCAGCTATGATCTCAAACAAGAGCAATTTGCGGAACATATGCGGGGCGGTAAGCGCGCGCCGGCGGCTGTGTGCACATATTAATATACTTATTTGTTTTCGTTCATAGATCTTTCTCTTTAATTTCCTTTCAATCTCTGTGGCAGTAAAGCGTTCGGCTACTAAGTTGACTGCCAAAGATTATGGGTTTGATTCTTGCTCAGTGCAAATATTTGTAACCATGAATATGTAAGTAAATAATGAAAGAAAAATAAGGAGGTATATGTACATTGGTCTGGGTATAACATGTCCTTATTGTAGAACACATAACACAACACAGAGAAACTTTGCCTGGGGCTAGTCTAGGTAGCGCTGTATCTCTAATATCAAAATATCTGTTAGCGTATCTCGCATCACCGTGACTGAAACATAATGTTAAACGGAATGTCAATACTTAGGTAACATAGGTTAAAAAGCAACATCATACAATACATACCTACATATACTGTCTGTAAATCCCCGAAGGGGTAGGCAGAGGTGTATTAACATCCACATTACACCAACAATGATTTTCGGTCCCACATAATAGGGGGCGAACCTATTACCGTCTAGCGGGCACTTAGGTATGTTTACTGTCGGATGGAGCCCCCATCCCTTTTTTTATATAAAGGACACGTCAATTTGACTTCACCTCGCCTGATGGTAAGCTAAAGGCAAAGTAAGAGGGTCACCATCGTAAACATGTACCATGTTAACAATGGTGGCACTCAGCTTGACGGCCTCATTAGATGCCATTTCACGCCCCGGTTAAAGGACCCGGGACTGTAGGAAGATGGAAACACGTTGTTAGGGTCGAAATAATAGGCTATTTGACTATTTTTTTTACTTTCGAAAAATGACCATTATTATATAATGTAAAATAAAATTATAATATAATGTAAAATAAATAAATGAGCTTATAATATAATGAACTGTAAAAGTAAAATTTTCGTACGACAAATAGTTTTCAAGATATTTGATTTTGAAAAATTCAATTTGTTGCGCCGGCCGCCGCCCGAAAACGCTCCATACAAAATCGTACGAAACTGTGACGTCACGCTTCTGTAGCGCATAGTGCAAATGTATGGAGTGCAAGAGAATATCGCATTTATCTTTATATAGTTCATAATAAAAGTTATTTAAAATTGGATGATGAATCTAAAAGTTATATATTTGAATTGAATTTGATTGTTTTTATTTTGACTTTTTTTGGGAATTTTAACTAATGAAAAATCATAGTTTCAGTTTGGATATGCAATATTTTATTTTGCTTGGCATGTTTTTTCAGAACAGGCTACCATATTAAGCAGTATTGGAAAGAATCGACGACTTAGTCAAATATCCTATTACGTTATTGAAGAACTCTTTACTTTAGTGAGGAAGTATTCATTATTTATTTATCTTTCATAATTCATAGATGATGGACAAGGATTATGGCAAGTAGATCTTATATCCCGTTGCGAAAGAGTCATTGTAAATATTATAATTGACCGTTCAACGATACCTGCTAGAAAATCATGTCCTTGCATTTGCACCGAACCATATAACATTTTTTTTAAAGGACACGTCAATTTGACTTCACCTCGCCTGATGGTAAGCTAAAGGCCAGGTAAGAGGGTCGCCGGCCAGGTAAACGGCCTCATCAGATGCCATTTCACGCCCCGCTTAAAGGACCCGGGATTGTAGGAAGAAGGAAACACGAGAGCTGGCTGACAGTTCCAGGTTCCAGGTTGCTCGCCTTCTACGTCACCCACAAGAAGAGATAGGGTGACCCTATTCTATCCACCGGTAACCATCACGGTATCGGCAGATTGTTATAAATGTCATAAATAGATAATAAACCTATGTATATTTGTCTATCACGACTAACAATTAAAGTTCCGAGTATCGTAAACCGAATATTTCCAATTCCTTAAAACATTTTTGTATGTTGTAATTCATTCATACATTCACTAAGCAAGCTATTCTGTAGGAAATTAAGCCCAACTTTGTCGGCGTCCGCGTTTAGCGTGATTATGGCGAGCCCCAAAGGACCTATGGCGCGGGTTGTGTGCGGAGGATGTATTGTACAATGTCCCGGGTTCCGGTCTGTGACGCCTCGTTGTCTGGCGTAGTTAGTGTGAAGGATCGTTAAGGCGAAGGTTCTTACATAGAATTTTGTCATCATCATCATCATTTTAGCGATTTACCCGGCAGGACACGACGCTTTTAACTGGGAGCTCTCGCGTATTCTTACTCCTTCTTTTTATTACCCGATTGCGCGACGCAAAGGAGGGTAATGTGTTTATCAGTCTATGTATGTAGGGTAAAAGCCGGATAGTTGCGCCAGTGGGATACTTGCCACGGTTTCGAATACACTATGTTACGGATTTAAGTGGCATTAGCGCTTTACTATAGTTATAAGTACCCCTCCCGCAGACCTCAGTGCCACGTCAACCATCACCATAGACTCACGCGTTTCACTCGTGCGAGCGAAAATCTTCCGCGGTGAATCTTCGACAGGCGTCGATATTATATTGTTAAGTTATTTCTGTTGAATATTTTTATTACTAATTGTGGTTTCAATTCACCTGTTATTTCTTCGCGTGCATTAGGCTTTAAATTGGAAAGTTTACTACATATTATTGTAAAATAATTATTATTTATTTCGCAAATTAAAAGGGCAAGTATCCGTATCTAAAAGGATAGTTGCCCTAGAAACTTGTGCGGATAGTTGCTCTGGGGGCAACTATCCGGAACTATAACTTCTTTAACGAACAAAAGCAAATATTTTCTTCTTGTGTTTTTTACTCATTGTGGATACTATAACTTAGCTGGAATACAATAAGTATTCAGGTCGTGGGTTCTAGGCCCACCCATGTCGGTACTTTTTCAGATTCTTTATTAGTATTATTATTTTTATACCACTTACGTAGCAGACCTGATGGAAAGTGGTTACCGTGGCCTATTAAATATTGATTTAGAGGCTATTTTTGTTATATTTTATAGTTTAATGGTTTAATATTTTGTATAACGTTGATTAGTACTAAATAAAAGATTGCAATAAATAATAATGACTGGTTGAGTAAATAGATATCAATTAGTTTTTCTTCAAAAATCATTATGAGGCGACTATCCCCGCATGAGGCAAGTATCCTCTGAGGTATTATTTACGTTAGGCAACTATCCGCTAGAGTAGGCAACTATCCTTTCTTTAAGAGGTCAAATAAAACAGGTTTTACTCAAAACCTATAATAATTAGGTTCTTTACAATTGGCTTCTATAGTAGTTCAAAGACCTAAAATTTGATATACATGTTGAAATATTCTTATTACGCACATATTTCTTTATTATATAGCTTTTTTGAAAAGTGGCGCAACTATCCGGCTTTTACCCTATGTATGTATGTTTCTATGTGGTGTTCTAGAGACCAAATGCATAGGCCGATTTTGATCATTCTAACGTCAAACGATTCGTCTTAACCATGCGAGTGTCACTAAAAACATGACAGTAATTCAAATTCACCACAGCGACAACCAGACGCCATATTGTCAAAATGAAAAAAAAAAAAAAAACCAATGAACTATGTCAAGTGGGGTGTCGTTGAATAGGTATTTAAAAATCATCTTTAGGTTTCTTTTATCATTTTTCATTTTAAATAATAGTTTAGGATATATAACGATTTAAAGTTGTTTAACAAAACAATCATTCTCGCTAATTTTCTTACTTACTGATTTAAGTTTTTATTATAAGTATAAACTATTTATGAAGGCAATTAGAAGGAGATTACAAAAAGATATACATGTCATATCATAACTAAACAGTATAAAATAAAAGAAATGATTAAAAAATAAAAAACCCGACAGCCACTGAAAAGACCGAAATAAGTTTAATAGCTGGCGGTACCCATTTGCCCATCATAAACCGAAAGAAAATTAATGGGTACCGCCTGCTATTAAACTTATTTCGGTATTTTCAGTGGCAGTCGGGTTTTTTAGTTTTTTAATCATTTGTTTTATTTGTAATAGGTAATGCGTCAACTGTCTGATTACAGTAGATTAACAAAGAGATAATTATGAGAACCGTCTGACACCCCAACCTTAAGGGAAAATACTCCGTTAGAATCTTGTTATTAGTTAACAAGAGAGGTTTATATATGTCAATATCCATACTAATATTATAAATGTGACAGTAACTCTGTCTGTCTATCTGTTACGCGTGCTTTCACACCTAAACCACTGAACCGATTTTAATGAAATTTGGTATAGGGGTAGATTAGACCTTGAGAAAGGACATAGGATATGTTTGGTCGCGATAACCGATATCCACGCGGGCGGAGCCGCGGGTAAATGCTAATTAGAAATATTCTTAGACACATCTCCAAATTATCTCTAAGAAATAAAGCACTACTTACTGTGCCCGATCAAAATAACTAATTACTTACTAATAATTCACTTGGATCTACGTTTTGAAAATAAACTTCGCCTTAACAACACAAAACTATTGACAAACTCTTAACCAGTCGAACGCCTCCATTCATTAACACTATAATTCGAGCCCACACCCACAAACATTCATCCCTATTGCTGACAACAGGACGCTACCGGTGTTCACCACAGCTCACGCTTTGACCAACGCCAGCAACCATTCCTAATCCCTACTAATCCTGAATTAAATACAGTTCCGAACTATCTTTTATTCCGATTGTAGATCGGATATACGCTTCCGTAACTATTTTTTACAATTTTGGGATTTATTTGTATGTAAAGGGAATTTCTATTGAATGGAAATATAATTTTGCGCAAAGAGTTATTACCTGGAGATGCCGTGTGTCGTGAATGTCGTGATGGTATAATAGGTGCTTGAGGTGGAGTAGGTATTGTGCCGATGTTATTATAATATATCTTTATGAAATATTTATTATTTAATATTTATTGGAGTATACAATAATAGCTCGTGATGCGAACCAAGGCTGGGTGCGGAAGGCGGAGGATTTGCAGAAATGGTGCACATTGAGAGAGGCCTATGTCCTGCAGTGGACTCCAATAGGCTAATTGATTAATTGCAAACCCTGTAGAAACGTAAACTAGACTAATACTAGATAGGGTAAACTTGCTTTAAGAATGTCAACCTAAGGCTTCCATTTCGTGGAGTTCTAAGTAGTACAGTCCCGGGTCCTTTAAGCGGGGCGTGAAAAGGCATCTAATGAGGCCGTCAAGCTGAGTGCCACCACTGTTAACATGGTAAATGTTTACGATGGTGACCCTCTTTCCGAGACTTTGCCTTTAGCTTAACATCAGGCGAGGTGAAGTCAAATTGACGTGCTCTGTATAAAAAAAAAAACAACAAAATCAAATATTTCTTTTCCTATCTTGCATGAAAAAAAAGCAGAGCATGGATTCAGTAGGAATTGGAGTATAAAATTATTTAAAATCTTAGTTTTCCATGACAGTTTCGGTATATTTTCATAAAGGTTTGATCGGTGATTAATATTTTATTTACTAATATCATAAAATGCGAAAGTAACTCTGTTTGTCGGTCTGTATGTTATGCTTACGCCTAAACCACTAAACCGATTTTGATGAAATTTGGTATAGGGGTAGATTAGACCATGAGAAAGGACATAGGCTATGTTTGGTCGCGATAACCGACATCCATGCGGGCGGAGCCGCAGGCAAAAACTAGTATCTTACATTTATTCACGACGGCTTATGAAGATATTTCGTCAATTATTTTCGGTCATACTCTGGCCGGTTAGGCACTAAATTAAAACGAAAGAATAAGGCGAAAGAAAATGGAAAACTACTCTTTTTTTTGTCGCAAAACTTTGTCTACAAAGTGTTTAAAGTTTTGCCACCGCCTGATTTGATTCAGCATCGCCTAGCCTACCTTAAATAAGTAAATTCACTTCCACACATGTCATATTGGTACGTAGGTATACTATGATATTCTCTGATCCAGGGTGCTCAGAGCTCACGTAATAGGCTTACGACCTCGGCATTGTGTCGCTGTGGGCTGTGCAAGCGCACACAATGGCTCGCCGTGGCGAAGATTAATTCCATTATGCGTGGGTTTACTTGGAAAACTTGTATTTTGTACAATTTTGTGTGGCGGTAGAGGCCGTATTCTGATAGAATATTTTATATTTATTATTTGGTAACATGCTAAATACAATATTTGCTAACTAAACGCACAATATATACAAAAATGAGAAAAAAAAGAGGTGAAAGAGACTGTAAATTTAGGCATCGTAGAATTCCACCCCATCGACCTCTACCCCGTTGAATAGCGATAGCAATTCTTGAGTGAGGTAAAGGCCAGCCCTATGGTCACGGGAATAGTCAATTAGACGCTTCGCTATCTCTTTGAAAAGCGCACGCGCACTGTGACCCCACGGACCCAACGTTTCGACCAAACGGCTCAAAAATATAATTACCAGTTAAATTGGTATATTTGCGCTGTTTGAGAGTCTCCGCTGATGGAAATTTGGTAACTAGATGTTATACCTCGGTGGTGTACTTACCTAACCATCCTCAAGTTCAACTCACTTTTGTTCAGCAGTCGTGTTTTCGGATTACGTAAAATATTATTAGGTTTTAATGTTTGGAAACAACGAAAAAAATTGCGAATAATTTCAAATAAAATAAAGCTAAGTTCCACCTAAGCAAGTTAAGTTATGCTTATTTTGGGTTTCCGTATTTTCAAGGCGCGAGTGTGACGCCCCTGGTTACCGTGGCTTATAGACCAGCCACGGTAACCACTTTCCATCAGGTTGGCCTTGTGCTTATCTGTCCCCTAAGTGGTATAAAAAAAGATAGCGCAGCGTATAATGTCTTCTAGATCAGATTTCATAGAAAACGTAAATCACAGCGTGAAGTGAATAAAATTTGGTACTTAAAACATGGGATTATTCTATTCCATTGCGGTGTTGGGACTCTTCCTGTAGTCTGTTGCTTGGTAATTAAAAACGTGATTAATAGTTATAATCTAAAAAACTCTTAAAAAAAGTCATCCATCTTTTTTCATAATTATCAGTAGAGGCAATAAGAGTTCAGAATACGGCTGCGCTCGCTACAAAGAGAAAACTTTGTGTCATCATGTGCTTATATTCACACGATATTAGAACGACACAGACAACGTTTTTCTAACATATTATTTATTTCACGAAATAATTCATCCAGAATTCCAGTGTTTCAGTTTCTTTTATGATTTATTTAAAGAATATAGGTATCTACTTATTTTTGGTTTGAGGCTTAACTATCCACCCAGGGCTCTTTGTTATTTTTCAATAATTGAACCTTATGAAACCTGGTAACCAATATGCTTATCATTAGAATATCAATGCATGCTTTTTCTGTGAAGAATGTATTTTCAAAATTTTAGTCAGGAATGTCTCCTGAATCCTACTGAATTTTGTTGTCAATGATTTTGTCATTGGCTGTTTTATAGCATTGTAATTTATACTTGCTAGGTTTTTCAGATATAAAAACCTTATATCTAATGCCTTTTAAAGTATTTTGGACCATGATAATCGATGTTTTCTTCTTCCTTCCGGGTCCTTTAAGCGGGGCGTGAAAAGGCATCTGATGAGGCCGTCAAGCTAGTGCCACCACTGTTAACACGGTACATGTTTACGATAGTGACCCTCTTTCCGAGACTTTGCCTTTAGCTTACCATCAGGCGAGGTGAAGTCAAATTGACGTGTCCTTTATAAAATTAAGAAAAAATATTTTATGGTTCGGTGCAAATGCAAGAACACGATTTTCTAGCAGATAACTTTGAACGGTAAATTATAATATTTACAATGACTCTTTCCCAACGGCATATAAGATAAAACATCACTCTACATGCTATAATCCTAGTCCATCATCTATGAGTTATGAAAGATAAATAAATAATTAATACTTCCTCAATAAAGTAAAGAGTTCTTCAATGACGTAATTATTTCGACCCTTACAACAACAACCCATTACATTGTTTACCCCGCCGGGTGAGGATTGACCCCCTAAACTGTAACAGTTAATAAACATCGCGTAATGAACCGGCGCGGGCGCACAGACCAATAAACATTATGTTAAATGCACTCCAATGAACAAATCATATAAAACACGAGGAAAACATCGTAATAATGTATCTAGAGTACACATTGGTGCAGATGAGACATGTTGGTTCGGTTAGTATTGTACCTACATTGCTTGTGACGTAAAATACAGGGTAGAATAAAGCTGTTAATTTACTCATTACCTACTTAGCATCTTCGCTAGCTTCTGTTTTACCACCAAATTACTCATTAATTAAGGTTACTCGGAAACCTCACCATAAGGGTTGATGAGGGTTCTAGGATGAGGCAGTAAATATTTTTGGTTGAAGCTTCAATACAAAAATTATATTGTACTTTTTAGTTTCAGTACTCCATTTTTCACATGTCGCTTTTGTTACTAGTACTGGTACAAAAGTCGTAGCTTTTTTTTCGTGCATAAATCTCCACGGATACCTTCCGCGCCGGAGCCGGAAGGGGAGGATATATCGGACTCGAACCGACTAAAACCGCACACCGACTGAGGGTCGTGGTGCTAGGCCGTAGCTGAGGTTGTGTGTAAATTAATGCATATAGGTACTACAGAATACACTATTAATACTACTTTTTGACGTAATCAGAAGTACTTAGTATATATTAGGTTATACCACCACAATGAAGTATCTATATATCTTTTGACTTAACTATTACGTTAGGCACAAACCTTACAAACATTGTCTCCTCTTCGTTATAATCTACATTTCGCCCGAAGCAGTGCTAAGAGTTCGTAGATCCATTCTATTGTTGGTCCCCTCGCGGAGGGCACAAAAAACGCGCGCAATATGCTCCTCATAAGTCCCTCCGCCGTCGGCTCGCATCACTCTCGACTCTCGCTGTTCACTCAAATTGGCGATTCATTGTTTTGACAATCGTCAGATGCCTGTGTAATCGCATTATTAGTGTGGAAAGTAATGCGAAGCGCTTTAGGGTTAGATTTATTATTAAAAACACTCAGTCGATACTTTAAGACATTCAGTAAATGGGATTTTTTTTTGTAACTTCGTCGCCTCAGTGCTTATTTGTTCTATCTACCAAGTTTACAGAAAATTAACTTTACATGTAGTATTGTTAAGACTCAAATTTCAATCTTGTTGGTTAAGAAATTTTTTAAACTTTTTTGCTATAATATAAAAAAAAGACATTTAAATTTTATCTGTGACACAACACTGTAATAAATATTTTGTTCTTGTTTGCTCTATGTCCACTGTTTGTTTTATATCCTACATCATAACAAATCTTGAGTGCTTGAGTGTTCTATGTCCACTCAATCGACCAATCACAGCCCATGACGTCTGTATGTCTGCCATTTCGTTTGATTTGTCATTGTGGCTGGAGACGTTGTAAGAATCGCTTCGTTGCTCCCGAAAAAAATTAAAAATATTATTTAAATTGTTGTTTCTAGTAAAATTGTGTTCGACAGACATTAAAATTAATGAACAAACGCAGCCGCAAACAGAGCAGTAGGTAAGTACTTTTTGATTTACGCTCGATTCCGTTCTGAATTTTACACAGAGTGTTGTTTTTTAATAAACTATGAGCCACGCAGTCGGACATTACAGGTATGTTCGACTGCGTGGCCTTCCTTTTTCATCGTTATAAGAAGTATGACTGATTGATTAATGTAATGTGTCCTAATTTTCAAACCTAGTTTTTTTTTGTTTCAAACTTCTGCCAACTCCAGGAAAGAATTGTTTGGTATGTACAATGAAGGTGTTTAAAAATTATTATATAACTAACATTGGTTGTGGTGCTTAAACGCTTCGATAACAACTACTTCACTCTGTTTTGCGTTAAATTAAAATACTGAAGGATATTGATTGCTTGAACAATTTTTTTATACCACATATGTAGCAGATAAGCACATGGCATGGCCCACCTTATGGAAAGTGGTTACCGTGGCCTAGAGCAATTTTTTTATTGAAAATAATTTACACCTAGATTCGAAAAACATTGGAAGAAATAAAATGCTCAAGTGAGACTCGAACTCACGACCTTTCGCTTACAGGGCGACTATCGATCGACTGTTTTTTAATGTTTTTAAAAAATATAATTAATATTTTTTTTTTGTTGTATATCCTTAACAGGCTTGAAAAAGTTAAGAAAAAGCTTTTTGTAAATCATGATGTCGCTGAAAAAGACTACATAGAAGACACTCCAAACAGATATATACTCAAGGTAATCAAAAAGTTTTTGGAGCATCAAAAGGCAAGCAAGGAAACATGTATTCTATTATTTAAATAAAACTAAAACTAAATACATCATCCTATATATAAATCTGACACATAGACCAGTTAAGCACGAAAAATTAAAACAGTATTTTTGTTTTATCTTTATTGAGGAATAAATATAATTACGAATGTGGACTTAGAACAATATTCTAACATCCTTCCTTTTGCCTTCTCGCGACCACTCTTGGACTCGTCTGTCCTAAGACAGCCACGGCCAGTGTGCATTACCCCAGCAAAATGTTGTGCTTTAGAGAGTTGAAAGTATATCAGATTTTTAGTGTGTTATGAAAGATTTTTGTGTGCAAATAGCAAAATTTGTGCATATTGTAGTTTAGTACAGTAGCAGTGCACAGTAGTCATTTGGCTTCTAGCGAGAACGGTCGCGTCATACACGCTCTTGCACAAGTTCGCGCTAGTGTAAAAACTGTTGACGCAGCAGCGCACTCCGGCGCGTCTTGACGACACGGTCGCCGCGATGACCTACATACCGCCGTAAGTGAATCATGTTTAATTGGCAATACAAATGATAAGTTATAGTTTTTTAAAATTATAACTTGTACTCAATTATGTCTTCACCAAATAAAATAGTTCTCAAAACTGAACTTGAGCATCAGTTGTACACCCGATACATGGAGGAACAGACTGAGCGCGTCGAACTACAAAAACTGGTAAAAGACCTCAGTAGTCAGATAGAATCACTTCAACAACAGCTGAAACTCATTCAGAAACAAAATAATATTCCCTTAGAGAAGGAACAATCAACGACTGACAAATCTCAAGAGGCAGTCGAATATGGGACTGACGATGAGGAACTTGCCCGCGAAACAGAGTGGGTACGACAAAAAAGTAGGAAAAAAAGGAAATTGAACACTTCGCTATCTCCTCCTTCTCAAGAAGGAAGCTTAGAGGAATCTCAGGCTGGCGCAAAAACCGAGAAACCAAAAGAAAAAAGGGTACCACAACCTCCACCTATCATAGTCGAAAATATCAGGAACTACCAACAGTTCTACGACCTTCTTTTGATTAGTTTAAGCGGGGATTCATTCATCGTAAAAATGATGAACGGTGAAACCGTTAAAATAAACGCCAAGGATGAAGACTCATATAGAGCGGTAAGAAATCTATTGTTGCAAAACAACTGTTTTTGGCACTCGTATGAGGATAAACAAGATAGACCGATAAGAGTTATGGTCAAAAACCTACACTCATCATGTCTACCGGACAGAATAATAGAAGACTTGCATGCTAAAGGATATAAAATTCAGGAAGCTGTAAATAAACTAAGCTGGAGGACTAAGGAACCTCTTAACATGTTTATGTTATCATTCCAAAAAGATGAAGACATAAACCGTATCTGGGTGAATTTCTCAAACGTAAAATTTTCGCGGCGTGACTGAAAATCATACCTTAAAGTTAACATATAGTAATGATTATTTTTTGTAACAAAGATATCGTTTTTCTCTATATGCACGTATAAATTATATTATTGAAACTATTTTTGTGAGTGTGTAAAAAATGTCTTTTCACCTAAATTCTAAGCTTGGTAGCGCGTCCACAACCTGTTTTCTTGGGAATGATCACAGTTTAATCAAAACTTCATTGGTTTACTGAGTATACTTAATAATAATTCGATTCGGCATTATTTTAGCTATCTTCGATACTGTCATTCGTAGTATTTAGTACTATACTTTATCTTAAAAATAATTTGTAAGTTGCGTCCGCGGCAAATGTAAAATTTTGGTGGGATTTATAAAATCATCGAAGGAGTCGTATTGAAAGTACCTATAAGGACGACACTATCATCATTGGAAACGTTCAGTTGGGTGTTAATGAGCACCAGTGCCAGTTGACCCCAGTCCCGTTTCGTTTTTCTGCCAAACACGTAAGTAGGTCGTTTCATAAGCATCGGACAAAAATATTGTAATTTTTGTGTTGATTATTTAAAACGGTTTATTCTCATTGTATGTTTTAATATTTAAGTATAGTGTACAGGTTCAGTATGTGTATTAAATTTTGGTAATGTAACCACTATATTCTAAATAGTATTTTTATAAATAATTTTTTTAGACGTGAAACTAATTTTGGTGGAGCAATTTTGGTGAATTTGGTGGGGTTTTACTAATCATCAAAATTGTATATTTACACCAAAATTTGTTTTCATAGTTATTTGATTAAGCTCCTACGTAGTCCCTCGGGCTACTAGGTCAGGTGACCTCTACGTAGTATACCCTGGGCAATGGAGAAAGCACCGCCTCTCTCCCTAGGTGGGAAAGAGGTTGTTGGCAGTTGAGGGTTGTTCGGAAGCTTTCCTAATTTTCTCTCAGATTAACCATTAGCATATGAACTACCCATACAAAAGACGGGCGAGTAGTTGGGTGAAGTCAGCTGATGCCGCAGTAGGGACAGGCCGGTGTGGTGGAGCATCGTGCTCTCTTTCCGTCACCTGCTTCTACTGGCGTGAAAGGTGGCCTCACTCTTTGCTACTAAGCCTACGCCGTTAAAACCTGCCCACCCTTCTTCCCTCCTCTCCACTGTCAACATCATTTGGCTTTTCTTCCTCTGCTTTCTCACTTACATGAAAGCTACCGTGGATGCAAGAGTGCCTCATGCAATCTTTGGCACGTGACTCCACGCAACAAAGCGATGAAGTCGAAGATGTAGGTGACACGCAACTCCTGCTTATGTTGCTCCAGCAGCTAGCACTTTGCTATCGTGTAAAAGGTACTCAATCTTCTCCACAGAAGGCTTCTGACCTCTACCGTCCTCAAGCTCCTACATCCACATCCTCACATGTTGCACCAATCTATCGGCGTCCACTACCGATATTAACAGCATACATGGGCAGTTATGGAGTGATTGTCTGATGCTATCCGACCAAAATACCACGCTGATTGGGAATGGACTAAGGACAGATCACAGATCACAGAGACAGTGATAAGGAAGATTCTCATATTGCCAACAGCGGTTCGAACAACGGAATCAGAATCGTGGTACATGTCTTGGATGGTGTAAACCTCTGGAACCCTTTTGAACCGCAATGCCCATCAGCTCACCGCGTGAGAAACTTAGTTGAAGGACTCCTGTAAGTTCAGGAATAGACATCACACTACCAACTTATCTTGTCACTACCAAGTGTCCATGGCATAACTTCCGTCCACCCTTAGGCATACCGAGTACCACCTCTCCCACTTTGAGAATAAGTGCCTAAATCTTTTCCCAGCAATCTTGGATAAGTTCGTCGATAATATTGGCGCCATTAGAGTAAAATATAATCCTTGCTAGAAGCAAGGATAGATAGAAGAATCAAATGTTTTGCTTTTAATTAATACTACTAACAAATAAAGTGGTTTTGCCATATAAAAATGAAGTTGGTGATAAAAGGGTAAAAATTAAGGGTTATATGTAACTATTAAGTGCCAAATTCTAGAAAAAAAACAAAGAAATAGTATAAGTAATAATAAATAAAAAATAAAAATAAGTTGATATGCAATTTTGGTGTTAGACACCAATTTCGGTGTATTGAAAATTCAGGTGGATAAAATAAACAAGTAATTTCCAGGGCTAATTAGACTATTCAAACATAATAGGCATAAAATATGTATTTCTAGCTAAATATTGAAAGAGATTACCTAAATACCTAGAAATAAAAAAAATCACCAAAATTAGCTAAAAATTCATAGATGTTGAAATTCACCCATCTACGGAATTAAGGCCATATTAGGTTGTAAGGTCGATGTACAGCCTTTAAAAACATCTAAATTAATCCCACAATGCAAAATGTGTCAAGCATATGGCCATACCCAAAAATACTGTTCAAAGGAACCAAGGTGTGTGAAGTGCACTGGAAAACACCTAACCAAGGACTGTACAAAATCAATAGCTGCAAAACCTAAATGTGTTCACTGTGGTGAGCCTCACCCGGCTAATTATAGAGACCCTCTATCTTGTAGCTAAAGAACTACAACAATTGAAAAATAAAGCCTCCAAACGTAAAGTTGCTGCGCCTAAAATCCAAGCCTCTGAAGTTGAGAGAAAACAACCACACCCCTCTACTCACAGAAATGTAACAAACAGCGTGTCTTTTGCGCAAATGACAAAAGCAACGCAGCCACAGTCACAGCCAACGGCGGCCCTGAAATCTGATCATACTACTACAGAAGAAAACATTAGCAAAATTTTAAGCATGTTGACTTCCTTTGACCAAAGGTTAAGGAATATAGAAACTAAACAATTACCTATTCATTCAATCCAAAAATGAAAAACACACTAAAAATTATGACGTGGAATGCAAACGGACTCCTTAAGCACCGAAACGAGTTACAGGCAGTCTTAACAACGGAGCAAATAGATATATGTCTCATATCAGAATCTCACTTCACGAGAGAATCTTTTATTCATATTAAAGGCTATAATATATATCACGCACTGCATCCCAACAACACTGCGAGTGGTGGCAGTGCCGTCATTATTAAAGAGAACATCTATCATTACCTAAAACACAAATGCGAAGAACGATTTGCACAAACTGTAGCAGTTGTAGTTAGAACCAAACTTTATGATATTACCATATCAGCTGTGTATATTCCACCAAGGTATGAGTTGAAAAAAGATCATTACAGTAACCTGTTGAAAGCTCTAGGAAACACATTCATTTTTGGAGGTGATTTTAATGCGAAGAACACTCATTGGGGGTCTAGATTAACCAATACGAAAGGAAAGGAATTGCTATGTGCCATAAGAGAAATCAAGTGCAATGTAATTTCAACGGGGAAACCCACTTATTGGCCTACTGATGTTGGAAGAAAACCAGATTTGATAGACTTCTTCATTCATAAGAACCTATCAACTGCATACCTTAACATAGAAGAAGGATATGATATGCATTCCGATCATTCACCCATTATTTTAACTCTAAGCGAGACAATAATACGAAAAGAAAGCAGTCCAACCTTAGTGAACAAAAACACTGACTGGGAAAGCTTTCAATTTGATTTAGATCACTGCATAGACCTCAAAGTACCTCTTAAAGACAAACAGCAAGTAGATGAAGAAGTTGCAAAATTTATTACCAACATCCAACGCTGCGCCTGGCGAAATACCCCTAACATGAAAAGAAAAGTTACAACTCAAAGATATCCTGCGGAAATTAGAAATCTTATAGCCATAAAGCGGATACAGAGACAAAAGTGGCAACAACATAGATATCCGCCTGATAAAACTCTGCTAAATAAACTCACAAAAAGATTAAGCAGAGCAATTCAGGAATTCCACGATGAGACAACAAATGATTACCTTCGTCAACTATCAAGTAATGGCACCTCTGATTACTCACTATGGAAAGCCACGAAAAGCTTAAAAAAGCCCATCATTCACGTTTCACCTATTCAAAAAATTGATGGCAAATGGGCTATAAACAATGAACAAAAAGCGACTGTGTTTGCAGAACACCTCGAGCAAATTTTTCAAATGAATATCGAGGTAAGCTCTGAAAGTATAGTAAGAGATGAGACTCAGCATGACCAGTTAGAAATAAAACTTGTTACCCCAAAAGAAGTTAGAAACATGATCAGAAACTTGGCCAAAAGGAAATCACCGGGATACGACCTAATCACTGGAGAACTCCTGCAAAATCTCCCACGTAAAGCAATTGTGAAGCTTACCACACTCATCAATGCCACATTTAGATTAAAATATGTGCCTAGTATGTGGAAAGTTGCTGAAGTTATCATGATCCCTAAACCAGGAAAACCACCTCATGAAGTTACATCATACAGACCTATATCACTCTTCACAATCATAGCAAAAGTGTTCGAAAAACTATTGCTTAGGCGACTAAAACCCATTATCGAAGACAGAGAACTGGTTCCTAACTACCAATTCGGTTTTAGAGAAAAACACTCCACAATTGACCAAATACACAGAATTACTAATGTAATTGAAAAAACATTAGAAGAGAAAAAGGTTTGTTCTACTGTATTTCTAGATGTAGCTCAGGCATTTGATAAAGTATGGCATAAAGGTCTTATATATAAATTAAGTAAAACGCTCCCGAAACAATTTGTGGACATTTTAGAATCCTACTTAACTGAGAGGACATTCAGAGTGAGACATGAGGATGCTTACTCTGATATCAAACAAATAAAAGCTGGTGTACCACAAGGAAGTGTTCTTGGGCCTATCCTGTACCTATTGTACACCTGCGATATCCCTGAAACAAATAACAGCGTCATTGCCACTTTTGCAGATGACACCGCTATCATGGCCACAGGTGTCACTCACAAAGAAGCAGCAGAGAAGGAGCAAATTGCCGTCAATGCCATCACCGACTGGACTAAAAAATGGAAAATTAAATTAAATGAGTCAAAATCGACACATATTGATTTTACAAACCAAAGAGCAAATTATACACCAGTATATATTAACAACCGTGTAATACCATACGAAAATACTGCAAAATATTTGGGCATGACGCTAGATGCTAAACTTCGCTGGAAGGCTCATGTCAAAAAGAAACGACAGGCATTAGATTTACGCTATAAAAATATGTACTGGCTACTTGGTAGACATTCTACCTTATCAGTGTATAATAAAGTACTTTTATACAAGCAAGTACTCATGCCTGTATGGACATACGGCATCCAACTTTGGGGATGTACAAAACGGACTAACGTTCAAATCATACAAAGATTCCAAAATAAGGTACTTCGGACTATAGTAAATGCTCCCTGGTACGTCAGAAATGATGACATCCACCGAGACCTTGGAGTGGATCTTGTAACTGACGTTATACAAAAACACGCCGAAGCACACGAACAAAGGCTTCTTCATCATGTGAACGTCGAGGCTATCCAGCTACTAGACAACACGGACATAGTGAGAAGACTAAAAAGAACTAAACCTTTTGAGTTAGTTTTGTGAATTTATGTAACAAAGTGCAGTGAGTGCTATGTTTAAAGAACACAAGATCAAAGTGTCTATCAATAACAATAGAGACAATAAGAAAAGTGCCAATGGACACATTCTTAAATTGTAAGTGCTAGCAAATTAAGTTAAATTTAAATTACTTATTAGCCTCAAGGTCTAGATTGTAATTGTCTGAGTATCCGTTTAATAACGAATACTTACTAAAAAAAAAAATTGTGTGTGTTGTGGTTTTTAAGTTATTTAAGATTTTGCTGCGGTAACGTTTTGTGATTTCCCAGATCTCGAAAACGCCTGAACCACGGAGGAGAGAAGTAACGGAGATGCCCCATTGATATTTCTCTTAACAAAAGCGCGTCGCCCAATGCGGGTGGGAAGTAGCCGGGGCGGGGGGAGTTCATGAACTCCATCTAGTGCTGCATAGCAAAACCGAACAAAAACAGAGCTTAAACAATTATCATTGTAGTTCGACAACTCGCCACTAAGCGCTGCACAGAATTCTAGAATAATCTATGTGTGTAATGACAAGCGGGAGTGCGGGACCACTGATTTACCTATTGAACACTTATATTGTGTACTAGCTGTTACCCGCGGATCCGTCCGCTTGAATTCATATATAAGGATATAAGAAATTTCTGTAATTTTTTACATCTTGGGAGTTTTCGTTTTAGATATTTTAAAAAATACAATTTATACGTAGGTACTTTAATGAATAAAGGGAATAATAATGTTCATGATAATTATAAAAACCTTACAACATTAGTACATAATATACATAATATATAGTTTATAGATGGCTATTTTCTGTTTAGTCTGGGTGTTTCTATGTATAGTATGTATGTATTTACAAAAAAAAAGTATCTATGTATGTTTATCCGCATTCTAGATTCCATAACACAAGCTAGTTAAGCTAAGCTTACCATGGGTCTAGATAGCGTTGTGTAGAATGTTGTGGAATATTTAATTTAATTTAATATTATTAACTAAAGGAAATGAAGAAATGCACGTTTTGTATATTTTATTTAATCAAAATTATCAGGGTAGCTTGTTTACAATCAAAGCGAATTTATAAATACTCGGTACTGAAAATATCAAATCTATAATATAAAAATTAATAGTTAAACGTGTTGGTAAGCGCATAACTTTTTTGCATATTCCCTTGCAAGAAGTTGTCCAAATTTCGGAAAAAATGGTAATCTGTTGGTGCAAGGTCCGGGGAGTACGGAGGATGTCCGTCTGTTGTGCGGTGTGTGGTCTAGCGTTGTCGTGAAGCAGCAGTGGCGTGGAGCGATTGACCAGCCTAGGTTGTTTAGCCGCTAGCTTTTCCATCATTGTTTGCAATTGCTGACAATAGACATCAGCCGTAATAGTCTGGCCAGATTTGAGAAAACTGTAATGAACAATACCGGCACTAGTCCACCAAACGCTCACAAGTAACTTTTTTGGGGTTAATTTTCGCTTGGGGCAGGATTTGGCTGGCTGGCCAGGATGCGCCTGCTTAACGCAGCGAAGGCACTTAGACATTATTTTTGTCATAATATCTTATCCTTATTGGACAGTTTGAGATATGTGCCGTTCCTACAGGTAAATTATTTGATTCGAATCCCTACAAAAATAAAGAATATATGATCATATCTAGAGAAACACTTTTCATTGACAAACTATTTCATTTAAGTAAGTATTTCTATTACATACCATAGGTATATAAAATTTAGGTACCTAATACACCTTGCCGCAATTTTTTATAACCCTTTTTTGTTTTATAAAAATCGTCTTCACTAAAATGCTTCGAACATATTTTAGTGTATTTTGTGGGGTACCAGCTTGAAGACCTATTTAAAATACGAACCCACGCATTTTTTATTTCTGGATTGCCTGGAAATCTAAAATGAATTGTAGTAGCCATAATATATGTTGACATTTTGACAACACACTTAAAATAATGTGAATTTAGTGGTCTCGCTATAATGATTAACAACATTAATTTGAAATGGGCATGATATTTTTTAAAATAAGGCCATCTCTCGGATTATGGCAAAATCATTTATAAAACCTAAATGATTTGGCCTTATACCAACAGATGGCCCAATGTTTTTACATTGAATTTTAGCGAAAAATACTATTTTTTAAATAAAATAACATGTTTGGAATTACTAATGAACTCGGGTGAAATTATTGTAGTGAAATGTTCATGAAATGTATTGAGATACTATTACAACTCTTTTATATGTACGACAAAGTTACATATTTCTATTCTATACTAGATGGATCTGTTAAGAATTTTTTTTTTTAATAATGAAAATAAAAATATAGCGGACTAACTGATGAAATGTTATATCACTAGAATGTTTCAATTGCTTGTCTGTATAATTAGTACACGCTTGCACCGCACACTTCATTCTTAAAACAGGTTTAAGCAATTTTTATTGCTGAACTTTTGGTCAAAAACGACAACCGCTCGCATGGACGTTTACTTGACGTTTATCTGGTGACGTCACAGACCGAAGGAGTCCATTTGACGTTTGGATGGCACGCGACTCTATTGCGTTGCAACAACTCCGCTATCATTTCCTTCTCCATGGCCTGAACGCAGATGTTTCAAAAAAATACCAATAATGTAACTGAATTTGTTTAAATTTGTTACAACATTACATTTGATTTGCTTCATAAACACCAGAGTTATTAAATAGTTTCGAAAAACAGAAAAATACTAATTTGCAAGTAAACTAGTGCACTTAACATCCATTAAAAAAATGTAATATATACCCTTGATTCACCTTTATATCGACAGCTAATATAGGTTCGGTAGCTATAACCAATATAAAGAAAAAAAATAATTTAACAAAATTTACAGTGGTCTTATTTTGGTGATCGAATACGCTGTTCCTATATAACAAGGAAACGAGATATATATTTAACAAAAAGGCATGTTTCATTAAGAAACCGTCCTATTAATTTCAGCTTTCAATTACTAATATTGTGAAAGTTTCAGCAAAAATAAGAATGTAGTAGCAATTCTTTTATAAGCCGGCCAAATTGCGAAGGCTATTAAAAAGCGACCATTCCATACATACGGATACACTTCCCAAATTAGCAGCTTAGTATTCGATGTTTTGTACAGTGAAGCACAAAAGCTTTCGTGGAGCCAAATAATAAACATTTCTAAGTAGGTAGGTACGAAGTAGTTTTCTAGTTTATTCAAAAAACACAATCATGCTAATGAAGATAATAATTATCACCATGTTAATTTTATTTAATTGTGATAATTATTTTTATGTATCTAGCCTACCTATATTTTACGCATCTTTTTTTAAAAACCTACTATACATAGGTATTCCATTCCATTCGGTTAGGTAGGTACCTACATACATTTAAACATAAACAATCGTGATGTATTGTCTTTTTAATATGTTTTATTGAAAAGCTACAATTATTTTCCTGTTTAGAAACTTATTTTGATGACTAAAAACCGATATTAAACCACTAGGTACCTAGTCAGCTATTTAGCCTGGTTCATTTGTATATTATGTACCTGCCTATGTATTTTGATAAAAATTTGCCTCAAGATGGTTTATGATAAATTAATAAATTAAGTCAACATTACCTAGTTGTTACAACGATAATTTTGACGATATTGACATCTTCCACCTCTCCAAAAGTGTTTTCAGGAAACAAATTATTAGTAGGTTAGAATCATACTTGCCCAAATGAAGGTGTATTCGATAAGTTAATTAATAAATTAATTGAATAACATAGCTGGAACACTACTGTTTGCATAAATTAAGTATTGTGTACCTAGTTGTTAAGTTATGCATGCAACTCTTTACTTGTCGTGAAACTTTATTATTGGCTTAGAATCCTACGTTATGATTAAGTTTACCCACGATTATTTAAAATAGCTGTTAAGTTTCCAATACATGAATAAATAAACATTTACCGTTTGAGATTAGAGAATGAGATTTTCGGGTAAGTTACCTATACGTCGGTAACTACCATATGGAGTAAGTATTATAACTAGTAGCTTATGTATCTATGATAAAAACTGGTTTTTATACATACCTATGCTAGTAGGTAATAATATGTTATCAATTCATCATGTTGTCTAACTTTTTTTCCTTTTTTTAGTTATATTATAAAGTATAACTACCGGAGTATCCATACTAATATTATAAATGCGAAAGTAACTCTGTCTGTCTGTCTGTCTTTCTGTATGTTTTTGAAAACTTGGTATAGCGGTAGATTAGACCTTGAGAAAGGACATAGGCTATGTTTGGTCGCGATAACCGACATCCACGCGGGCGGAGCCGCGGGCAAAAGCTAGTATAGCTATAAAATATAACTTTATAGGTACTTTCCTTTCCGTAACAAAAAGTAGTAACAGGTAGGTACCTAAATTAGGCAAATTAGGTACCTACCTGTTATTACTTTTGTAGGTAGGCATTACATTACAAACTAATTAAAGAACCAACGGAAACAAATCAGAAAAGAAAAAAAAAATACTTATTTGTCAATATCTACTTTCATCTCGTCGGTAGCGATATAATATCAAATGAGGAAATCATATATATAAAAACAAACTAGTAATAAGTTGAGCTTTGATAATATTCTCGTAGCTTTTTAATTAAAAATTGTTTGTCCGTTTTTACATTAAGAAACTGAAACGGAACACGAGTAGCTGAGCGGACAACTTGAGTTTGACAGCTTGCTTGTTGAGACTCTCAACAAGTAACAACAACAACCAATCAGCAGCTCTGAAAAAGTACCTATCAGCAAGATGAAGAGGGTCTGTGAATTGGTCTCTGGTCGACACATGACCGCAAGTCGGCTTCTATAACACACTGTGCGTATAAACCAACCAATGTGATAAGTTATTTATAAGTTGTTTCCTTGTAGTTATCCACCGGGGTACATAATACCTATAATCTTCCGATCATCCGAATACGGTGCGCACCGTGCGGTATGAAAGGGACTTCATCCCACGTACGCTCAAGCTGTGGAATGAACTCCCTGCCATGGTTTTCCCAAGCGACTACAATATGGGGTTCTTCAAGAGGGGCATTAGAAGGTGTCTTCAGGGTAGGCAGCGCAAGTGTAACGCCCCTGGTGGTGCATACGTCCATAGGCCGCGGTAACCACTTTCCATCAGGTGGGCCGTGTGCTTGTCTGCCACCTAAATGGTATAAAAAAAATCTTCATTAGGTAGGTAACTATATTGCCGCAATATGATATACCTAATTGCGTTAGGATTTAAACATAGAATTTATTCAACGGATCAGTGATTTTCCTAAAGAATGTAAAAGTGTTAAGAATAGCACATAATCAAAATAATATAGGTGGAGATGTTTTCAATAAATATTTTTTTATTTTTTCACTCTTTTCATATTTCTTACCAAACTGATAACCACCGAACACTTTTGTTCGCAAGTGTACAAACAAAACGTTTATATTATATCGTTCGTTTAAGATGGTATGCCTCATTTATGAAAGGTCGCTTTTTAGTAGCCTTCACAATTTGGTCGGCTTATAAAAGAATTGCTACTACATTCTTATTTTTGCTGAAACTTTCACAATATTAGTAATTGAAAGCTGAAATTAATAGGACGGTTTCTTAATGAAACTTGCCTTTTTTTTAAATATATATCTCGTTTCCTTGTTAGGTAGGAACAGCGTATTCGATCACCAAAATAAGACCACTGTAAATTTTGTTAAATTATTTTTTTTCTTTATATTGGTTATAGCTACCGAACCTATATTTGCTGTCGATATAAAGGTGAATCAAGGGTATATATTACATTTTTTTAATGGATGTTAAGTGCACTAGTTTACTTGCAAATTAGTATTTTTCTGTTTTTCGAAACTATTTAATAACTCTGGTGTTTATGAAGCAAATCAAATGTAATGTTGTAACAAATTTAAACAAATTCAGTTACATTATTGGTATTTTTTTGAAACATCTGCGTTCAGGCGTTTTCGAGATCTGGGAAATCCCAAAACGTTACCGCAGCAAAATCTTAAATAACTTAAAAACCACAACACACACAAATTTTGCTATTGGCTAACAATTGTTACGTAACATAGGCTATCTGTTCCAGTATTTGGTTCCGGGCTAAGAAAAAACTTTTTGCTGGGGTAACGTTTCGATAATTATTGCAGCAAAATTTAATTTTCGCAAATATTTCTTAAACTACAATATGCACAAATTTTGCTATTTGCACACAAACATCTTTCATAACACACTAAAAATCTTATATACTTTCAACTCTCTAAAGCACAACATTTTGCTGGGGTAATGCACACCCATGGCCAGCCCATTGCCACTTGAGCTTGCTTACCTACTAATATTATTTAACAATTATTATATGTTATAAGTAACTAATAATTATAATAATTAAATATGCAATTCATCCGAAACATGCCGACGAGTGTTTGGATATTCGCGGCACATGGAGAATGGAATACGGGATTCGAACTCAAGACATCAGTTGAACTTGCCACTGCACCACCTATCTCGTATGTTTTTTCAGCTCTACTTACCCCTACGTGGATATGAGGCATAATACAGGCGTAAGTGCGTATAACTCGGGACATTTATCATGAACTTAAAATTTGTTCTATATGCGCAATACACGTCTATTGGGTTTCTTTTGAGGATAGCACTGGCTGCTACGGCGGTGGAAGAGCTCAAATACACCAAACATACCATATTACAAAACAATTCATTTGTCTCGCGACTTAGTTCCACTAAATGTGTCCCGAGGCATAAGTACCTTCACGTAACCTAGGTATATAACACTACAGATAGATGAGGGCGGGCATGCCAAACCGTACGGCGCGGCGTCGCGCTCGTTAGCGTTGTCACACGCGCCCTTGTGCGCGTCACTCGTCATATCAGCTGTCGAATACATGACGCCAATTTCGCGTGCGGTGAGCTTTACGGGGGTTGACTGGAATCTGTGGATATTTATACCTATAGGTTGTCAATGAACGGAATCGTAGGTTGATAGAGCTCTATCATGGCAAAAGCCTGCCCCCTAGACAAATTGCAATTCGTTTACATGTAAGATGCAATTGAAATGAATCATTGGTTGGAGACACCTGGTCACAAGGAAACTTTTACTAGAATCTTATCTGAGCACTAGCTGTTGCCCGCGGCTTCGCCCGCGTGGATGTCGGTTATCGCGACAAAACATTTCTCAAAAGACGAACTTTCCACACAAACGTTTATCACCTATTTTACCCTCTTAGCAGATAAATTTTGAAAAACGCTGATACACGTGTTTAGTTATTTCTCAACAGACTTGAAAATGACGAACTTTCCATACAAACGTTTATCATCTATTTTGAAAAACGCTGATGAAACACGTGTTCATTTATTTCTTAAAAGACACAGGTTTATGAAATTTAGGTGCATCTGGCTCTGAGAATGAAGGATCTGATTAGTGGATGCATAGGTACATCATAAAATGCATCTACTGTCAAAATTTCAAGTTTATAGGTCCAGCGGTTTAGGCTCTGCGTTGATGAATAAGTCAGTCAGTCCAGGCAAGTAGATAGGTATGTCTATTGTTCAGGCCCTAGGCATTAGTAAGAGACGAGTCATCGGCAAGGGAAAAATATCTTGCTACCCTCACTTAGCTGGCTTTGGGGGTGGCCTCAATCTGATCATCTACGTCACAGCACTTCCGATTATTTACCCCGAGTTACAATATCCAAAAGTACAAAATACAAACTGCAGCAATCAACATAGGGTACAAACAAAACAATTGTTCAGCGGTCGCGACTTGAGCAGAGCTTTAATTAAGACGGCGACCTGCGCCATTGTTCCTACACAACAATATGGCGGCGGCGGCCGTTGCGCGCGCACCCGCCGTGTGTGACGTCACTTCCGGCCGCGACAATGCGCGCGCGCCGCATAAAAGCGCAGCGCGATATTATTTCAACTATTATTTTCAACTAAATAACGTACTGCGATCACGATTTGTAAAAGGCTCGAGTTACTAAAATGACGTTGACTTTGCACTGATTGCCGTTATGTTGTTCTCAAAGTTTCAACCAAGATTGTTGTAAAAGTAAATGTTTATTTTTTTACATTTATCGTTATTACCATTTTTTTTATTTCACTTTTATATGGAGACTTACAATTTATAGGTACTCAGTGCAAACTCAAATTTTAAGGAAATTAGGCTTCTGCAGTATACATGATTCAGATTGAAGTGCCTACCTCTCTTACTTTCTATCTGGAAGTATTTTAGTAAAAATCAATTTTCACTTACTTTTTACTTACCTTACAAAATAAAAAAGTAAAATATTTTTTCTTAATGCTTAAGAATCATGAGTGTATAGTCCAAAAAAAAATACACCAACACCTGTTCTAACTGATCAATAACTCAAATGAGATTCAACCGATTATTGTATTACTTACACACAATATTAGAAAGCTTACCGAAGCTTACCCTACCTAATTTATTAACTCTAGTTGTATTCTTACGTTAGAGTAAAGTAACTGCGCTCCATGTATGATTTGTGACTGACATAGTCATTCACATTAGTAATACACGATATACACCGTGAACATGGCGCTAGAAACAGCGCCGAAATATCAGTTACTAAAAACAAATATACACAACATAGTAAGTACTAGCTTTTGCCTGCGGCTCTGCCCGCGTGGATGTCGGTTATCGTAACCAAACATAGCCTATGTCCTTTCTCAAGGCGTAATCTACCAATAAAACAAATTTCATCGAAATCAGTTCAGTGATCTAGGCGAGAAAGCGTAACATACAGACAGACACATACAGACAGAGTTACTTTAGCATTTATAATATTAGTATGGAGTATGGATCCTGGTGAATATACATTACATTCACATACTGTGCCTCATTTGCTTAAAACTCGATCTAAGTTCACAGTTTGCAAACTTTGAGCACCGCTGTCCCCGCGAGCCGTTTCAAGGTTATAATTTGTTGTGGACCGTTGGCTTGCCTCGCCCCGCGGCGCTGTGCACTACTCAGTACACATTCAACCTACGTGTGGGTAATTGAGCATTATTGTTGTAATCACACCGTGCTGCTCACATTCTCATGGCAACTTGAAACGGCAGCTGGTGGGCGTGCGATGTGGACGCTGAGAGTTTGAGGCGAAATTATTGTGACGGGGATCGATGAATTTCGGTATAGAAAACTTTAATGAGCTAATGAAGTGGCATTCGAAGTGTGCAGAAGCCGCGCCAAGAGCATCAGGGTGAAAATCAACAACAAAGACCGCCTTATGTAAAAAAGCATACTATAGGACAGATGATTACCTTAAAGACAAAAATGTCTGGCTTGAGCATGGTCATCCTCCTAAATTGCTGTTACTACGGCATAATGTTTAAATAGGAACGCGAACTTCTTTATTCTGTATTTTTTTTAACTTAGGTTAATTATTTTATTATAAGTTTTTTTATATACTTTAATTATCTTGACACGAGACATATGTGGGTAAGTTAAGGTTAAGAACTTACTTTTTTGTAAATTGACGTCTGTAAAATGCTACAGTGGAGTTTGTTGCGCCGTTTCTTCTCCACTGGTGCCTAGGAAGCGGTGGTAAACTTAGTTTTAAGCAGAATTTGACGTCAAAAAGCTGTAGTAGTGCTAAAAAAAATTGAATAAATACTTTGAATTTGAATTTAAAATTTGAGCCAGCTTCACTATGAAACAGGTGAAGTAACTACACCTACTAATCAAAAAAGGAACCAGAGGAACTATGCTCTCGCTTTCATCTTGGGGAAGGGTCACACAACTTTGAAGGTAACCAGGCTAGAATCTGCTGAAGTAAATAAGTAATACCACAGACACTGCAAAAATTCAAATTTCCATAATCTTATAAATGTGATCTTTCAAAGAAGTGCGCAGTCACAAGCAAATACCTTTAGAGATACTTCGGTAATAAAAATATTAATTCTGTATGTTAAGCATGTTAAATATTAATTTCTTTATGTTAAGCATGTTAAATATTAATTCTGTATGTTATGCATGTTAAATATTAATTCTGTATGTTATGCATGTTAAATATTAATTCTGAATAACTGATCCTGGTCCTTTAAGTAAGTACTTAGTTAGTAAGTTAGAAATATTTATTATTGTATGCCCAATTGGCGAATCATAGCTGACTTTATTATTATGTGAACATCCTATGTACCTATGGTTGACAATAAACATAATTTGAATTTGAATTTGAATAATCCACTCACCTCCTTGCAGTACAGTATTGTTATCTGCTGTGCCTTTACCAATCAGAGACGCACCTGGAGACACCGTGATGGAACTGTGAGTCACTCTCGTTCCAGCACAAGGTCCTAGTAGAGTTGGTAGATACACCCGATGTTAATTCGTAAATATGAACACAAATACCTATCCATGGTATTTTTGTACAACTTAGTTAGGCAGACAAGCACACGGTCCTCCTGATAGAAAGTGATTACCGTGGGCTATGGACGTGTGCAATGGAGTCAAACTCGTGCTGCAAACCCTGTAAGAACAGAAAGTTTCTATGCCGTCAGTGTAAAAGACAAAGCAGGACCACGGAGGACAGAATATGATTAAGTAACGGAGATGCCCCATTCATATTTCTCCTAATAAAAACGCGTCGCCGAATGCGGGTGCGAAGAGAGACGCGCGGGGTGTCAAAAGTCGAAGGACGTCATAGGTATAACGTTCCTACCGAATGAGTCCATTTGACGTTTGGATGGCACGCGACTCGATTGCCTTGCAACAACTCCGCTATCATTTCCTTCTACATGAGCGGGACAAACCCTTGGTCTTCCCACTGACAGTACAAAAACTCTCCTGTGAACTCTGGCTACTCTACTCACCGCCGGGAACACCACACGAGGTTATTATGGAGGCAGTATTTTGTAGGGCGGGGGCACTTCAGCATAGCACAGCTTTTTAATATTCGCTCATAATAATTAAGTGACTTATTTACGCATACGACGGGAGTGTCTTATCTGCATTTTCATACCTGTTGACAATAATGGGACTCCGTTTATGGTGTGCATCTGCTGACATCAGGGGGAAATCTCCCTCCCTGGTGGAATAGTCAGTTTGGAATTGGGGGAAAAACTGAATTTTCGCCTCTGTATCCGATTGAAGAGAATAGTTTTCGTAAATTTCAATATCGTACGTTTTTAAAACGTTTTACTGAATCAGGCCCCAGGTCCCAGGTGTAGTAAAGAGTCAGATTATTTTATTCGTGTATATTTTATTCAATATTGCATTTGTTGAAACTATAATATTAGCTATAATAATATAATAATAATATGTACATATCGTGATAATCATCAATTTATTTCTATTTACATACTTAAGAATAATTCTATATCAATATTTTTGGGTATGATGTTGTAAATGTCCCTTAGAATTTGGGGTACAGCCAGTTTCACCCTACAGGAATGACAGAGTACGTATCTTGTTTACAAAGCCTCAAAATGATATTAAAACACAAACTGGTTTATTGATTTAAATCGTATTATTATCCAAAATAAAGGTGCAAACCTAATTATAAGAACAATCTGTCAACAGCCAGCTCACGTGTTTCCTTCTTCCTACAGTCCCGGGTCCTTTAAGCGGGGCGTGAAAAGTCATCTAATGAGGCCGTCAAGCTGAGTGCCACCACTGTTAACATGGTACGTGTTTACGATGGTGACCCTCTTTCCGAGACTTTGCCTTTAGCTTAACATCAGGCGAGGTGAAGTCAAACTGACGTGTCCTGTATGAAAAAAAAAACAGGAAAGGAGGATAACCAAGGAATTAAGATCATTTAGAGCACTTTTTCATCAACATATTCCGATACTGACTGTACACAATTAGGTTTTCTGAATTCTTAGTGCTAAATCAATACGTCATTTAATAGCAGTTTTAGGTAACATTATTATTCTAACATATTACGTTGACATTTCTGTCAGAGCTCAATACACAAGGCGTAACATTTACTTTCAATTATTTACAATATTATTATTCTTACTTATTTACATTATATTTTGCTACTCTTACGAATAATATTAGATATGACTATGATTATACGAGTTAATTCCATTAGTGTGGCTGAATATTAAGTACATATTGTTTAACATTTAATTAATAATAAATATATGCAAACATTTTGATTATTTGTGTAAGTTCTATAAATGATGGTATATATTACCGTCTCTTCGAGGTTATTGAAGAAAACCTACGCAAATTCGGATAACATAGATGAAGTGAATCAGACTCACTATCAATAAAACTATTCGTAACATAATAATTATAGTTCAATTGTATTTGGAGGTTAAAATTGTTGATGTTATGTCTCCCTTTACATTACATGTTTGCCTAAGAAAATACACTTTGTAAGTAGCTATGTTACAATTCAATAACACTTGTGTACATGTTGTAAAGTAGGTACAATATTGTAACATTAAATTTTTACAATTTATTCATTTTTGTCCTCATTCTTTCTTTACACTCATAAAGTGTTACACATTATAGTCAAAAGGACGGCTTGCCCGAATATTAACTGAATGATCTAGTTATATTTACATTTAAAACCTCTTTATGATGAAATACAAGTTACTGCTATAAGATAATCACTTTTCAATAAATAAATCAATCCCTTCAAGATATCACTCTTTGCTATCACCGTAGTTATTGAAGTAACTAGCCCCGGGTCACAAAAGCTTCGAAAAGAACGTATTTGGCGCTGTCATCCGCGAGGGATCCAGTATCCTCGGATAAGTAGACGCGAGAAACGGCCTGAAGGCGACTCGACTAGCTTCTTCCGAAGGGCTAGTAGCCGCTTCTTGCGTGGACTCGTCCTGAGTATCCAGTGAAGAATCACCATTGTTTGAGCTTCCTGCTCCCAAATGAAGCTTTCTAGTGTGTTTTTTAAGGTCGAAATTCCTGCAGAATCCTTTAGCGCAGATACTGCATGTAAATGGTTTCCTTTCATTATGTGTGTGCATGTGGAATGTTAAGTTATAAACCTGATGGAAAGCTTTATTACAAATGCTGCATTTATATGCCTTTTCTCCACTGTGGGTCAGTCTATGGTTCTTGTAATTTCCTTTTTGGTGGAACCCCTTCCCACAAAACTCGCAGACAAATGGCTTATATCCAGCGTGAATTCGAGCGTGCGTATTCAATGTAGATGAACGATTGAAGGCTTTGCCACAAGTCAGACATTTATGAGGCTTTTCTGATGTATGAATGATCTTATGTCTGCATAGAGTAGATGCTTGTCTGAAGCCTTTACCACATATTTTACAAACAAATGGTCTGGCACCAGTGTGGACGGGCATATGTCTCGTCAAATTGTAATGAGCGTTGAATACTTTACCGCAATCACCGCAGGCAAAGCTTTTGTTCTTTGCTGGTGAAGGTGTAGGTCCTGTGGTGGAGGACACTGCGTGATCTGCCGCAGGAGGCCTAGGACTTGGAGGTCGTCGTACCGGCGATGTTGGTGGAGGAGGTCTTGGTAAATGAAGCTGGTGGGCATACGTCAACGAGACTAAATCAGGTCCATAGTATAATAAGGGGTAATGGGAGACTAGCTGTCTTCTGGAAGCTGGTATGTATTGCTTGAATGCTGAGTCCAAGAGTTGAGCTCCATAGGATAAGAAGCCGGGTGGTGGTGGAGGTTCTGGAGAAACTGACTTCTTTCTGTCAGGCTCCATAAGGCGTGCGATAGAGAAGTTGAGGACTGGCGTTGTGGGGGTGTCAGGAGACTTGCCTCGTTCAGGAGACGACTCCCGGGGCCCCTCGGGTCGAGCGGTAGACTGGAACGGTTGCATTTTGGTTCTAGATTAAAGTTTCTTGAACCTGTGAACAAAAAATAGAACATATAAATATATTTTAGCTATAGTTTCAGAACGTTTGTGATTCTTTTTTACTAACGAGCAACGTGGTCACCTTCTGCGAGTATACATCATTAGTATTCTCGATAATTTATCCAGCTATGTCAAATAACTCTTGTTTGGAATAGGTTCATGTCGGTGGTATATTGGGTGAGGTTCAATCAAACCCATAACCTCTTATTTACAAGTCTATCACATTTCGTATTACGCCACCGATACCGCTTATCTGTATGTTTTATAAACTTGATATTTCCCCAAAAGAGGTAGGCTTGCGTGATAGTAAACAAATAATAAACAAGACTTATAATTACTCAAATGGCGCAGATATACCTACGATAGTACATCACTTTGTCACTCCCAAACCATCAAATCTCTATTCCTGTGCCACTAGTCAAAGCGCGTGGGTGTGCCTGCGGCCGCGGCGCGACACAAAGCGCGATCGACTATTGTGCTTGTTTTAAGTAAATTGGAAAGCGTCGCGCGTCGCAGCGGGCGACCCAACGCCGCGCCCGCGTGTCTGTCACCGCCCTTATTCACTCGCGAGGAACCTCCACCTCCGAGAGGGCACCGCCGATAGAAATCACTCTTGTGAATGAAAGCGTTTGAGTCGTAATGTAGGAAATGTTTAGGAGATAATATTTGCCGCATTGAGATTTGTGAAAAGATTTTTTTATTGGGAGTGATAAAAGGGACTGGGTTTTTTGAGGGAAGAATAAAGTAGGCAAGTAGGTATTTGTTTTCTTTAAAAGATTGGAAAACTAATCTATCCCATATTTATTTTGAACAAAAGATTCATTATTAAGTAGATAATTATGTATCTTAGAAACCCTAAGAAAAGCTATTAAGTACAATTACTTAAGAAACCTCACAGATTTTGTAATTTCCTGTGATATGCAACATCAATAAATTTGAATCTAGCGATATATCAAAATATTTTATTAAAAAGTATTTTCACTAATCCCTTCAGCTAATAAACAATAGGTAAGGTACATATTAGGATAGCATTCCCTTCAGTTGTGTAAGTAGTGGTTAGGACCCGTACCTACCCACGCACTAGGCTGCCACAGATCTAACATCAAAATAGCCGCAATAAAATACCACCAGACTAAATATTGTGGTGATAAAGCAGTCCGCTCTACATTAAAAACTATAAATCCTACGAAACCAACCCGACCACAAAAAAAACATTTAATTTGAATGACAAACAGTGCACTAGTCCCCTACGGAGGACATTAATAATTGCGCCGTGTATTCCACCCGCAGCATATTCGCAGGGTTAAGTCAGCGCGCGCGCCGCATTGTGCCGCTAATTGCGCCGATCTACGGCCTAACCCTCCGCCCGCTGCGGCTTTGTTTCAAGTGGTGGGACCGAGTACCTCATTTGTTGATGACTTTAGGCGCGGGTTAATTTGTGAGTTTATTTTTTCGATTATAATGTGTGGGTTATTGTTTAGGAATAAGTATTATTTAATTTTACTAATATTATAAATGTGTAAGGTATATAAATATCTTCACTATTTGTTATTTAATCACGTTCTAATGACTAAACTGATCTGACTGAAACTGTATCAGATTATGACCTGAAATAATATTCAGGCTACTTTGTACTTTTTTTTGGTACCTTCCAACGGGTTGTGGGTATGGGATCAGAATTCCATGCAGGCGGTGACGCCAGCTATTGCTATTGAAGTATAGATAATGGAGACCAGCTTATATAATAACTAGCTTTTGCTCGCGGCTCCGCTCGCGTGGATGTCGGTTATACATAGCCTATGTCCTTTCTCATGGTCTAATCTACCTCCGTACCAAATGTCATCAAAATAGGTTCAGTGGTTTAGGCGTGAAAGCGTAACATACAAACAGACAGACAGAGTTACATTAATCCCAGGTACTAATATTATAAACGCGAAAGTTTGTGAGTATGGCTGGATGTTTGTTACTCTTTCACGTAAAAACTACTGAATGGATTTTCATGAAACTTTACAACAATATAGCTTATACATCAGAATAACACATAGGCTATATATCATCACGCTACTACTCAAGGGAACGGAGCAGTGATCATTAATGTCAGCATATTGTTGTGTTTCTTTACCCCACTCTAATAAGCTACTCGAAATACTAACCCTGCGCAGAAGTCGCGGGCACCAGCAAGTGTATTTATATTTATAAAAAAACTACTTAAGTACATATCCACCCCAAATCAACAAACAGCAATACTTATGTTTTTCTCACAATTCTCTAAAGTCTAAACTTACCCCAATATTAACAACAATTGTTTTGCAATTATTCATTACGAACGTTCAAAACTGCGCCGGCGCATAAACAATGAACTCACTTGAGGAAGCAAGGAACAATGGCTCAGTGGCCGTGGTGCACAATATGGAGGTATTGTTGGCAAAACATATTGGGTTCGTTTCCACTCGAGCTGGCAGCTGGCAGACGGAACTGTGATTTATTTATTTGTGCATTATTTTCAGTTATGCGCGATAAAAGTTATTTGTATTGTCTTGACTTAAAAGCAATTAAAAAAATACAGATTCTTTTTAGGTGCTTATTTTTTTTTTTCTAATTGATCCATTGGTGTAATAAACAAAAGACCCAAAGTCTATGATGTGTTATTATAGACTAGGGATATCTGTTCCTGAACTAAAATTCAGCCAGATCCGTCCAGCCGTTCGTTGGAGCATAACTGAGTATGTCGTATGTATGAGTGGATGTCGGTTATCGCTTAGTGTTGAGTCAACACTATTGAGCCTAAACAGCCCGATCGATTTAAAATTGACAAAGTTTCATACAACAACATCCCCTATTTTATCCCCTTTGGGCGTAGAGTTAATCAAAATTCTTTCTTAGCGGATGCCTACGTCAAACATAAACCAGTCCAGTGGTTTGGGCTGTGCGTTGATAAATCACTATGTCAGTAGGTTACCTTTGAGTTACATATATTTAGAGTAGGACTAGTAAAATGTTACTAGAGTATATAGAGGGGAAGGTAGAAGGAAAGAGAGGAAGAGGTAGGCCAAGAGGAACATTTATGGCACAGATAAAGGAAAAGATACAAGTCACATCGTATCAGGAGGTGAAAGGATTGGCGGAGCAGAGAAAAGAGTGGCGATTACTCCACCGACAAGAGCGTAGCTCTTAAGTTCCAGAGATCCTGTACCTAATTTTTTATTTTTTGTACATAATAGACTAGACCTTAGGAAATATGTTTTGGTCAAGATTACCGATTTCTACATGAACACAAGTACATTATGCCGATGCCAAGAATAATGAAGAATATTCTATACTAAGATTTAGATTGATGAAAATGGTAAGTATGTTTGTACATCTAAGTGACTGAATTTAACGAACCGACTAATCAACTAACCTACAATCAAAAGAATATAGTGAAACAACACATTACCTACCCTAAATCTTCAACAACAAGAATCTCTTTTGCTCGAAGCTCCCAAACTGTGCCTAATCACTCTATTATCTAAAGAGCCTCGTCAGAAGCTGCATCAGATCTGATTCTACCCAATGATAAGTCACACAAGAGTAATTATGATATCGACATTGATACTCACAAAGGGATGAAATGATAAAGCGAGGGAGGAAAGGTTCCAATGACGGTAAGAGGTGTGATGGAAGATAGGGAGTGATATCAGATTGATATCTTTAATTTTAGAGAGATTAAAGGTACTTGGTGACGGATATCGGAGTATGCATTTCTTTTATTAGATTCGTTGAGTCATCAGCCTTTGGGCCTTGTCTGATTCAAATATGGTCGACTTTTCTGTACCTATACTTTTCAAACACAGTTACAGTTTTCAGTTTAAGGAACTATGATTATGATATTGTTTGCGCACTTAAAGTATTGGCGTTTACATGAACCGAGCGAGCATTTTTGGAATTAATCATAGAAGCTATGCGAACTGGACGCGACAGGCGGAGGTTTGGGCGAAATGGCGCACATTGGGAGAGGCCACTATATCCAGTAATGCTGCGGTGGGCTAATCGATTGATTTTACTATGAACCGTCCAATTTTCATTTTTTTTTCACGAAGCTACTCCAACCATAAACTAAATATAAACCTATTGACGTATCGAAGTCCAATTGGGTATTATTCTATAGTTCAATTAAAGGGTCCATATTGGCTGACATAAATTTTTTAATCCTATTCTTTTTCTTACTTCCGATTTGTGTTCATAATCATCACTCTTCACAATTTTATTTTTCATACTTCTTATATTCATACATTTTTATTAATATCATCAGAACTCATAACCGTTAGTGATCATAATTTTTTTATTAATACTGTTCCTACCAATTTTTTTTTTCAGATCTTTTTTCTTCATAACATTCTATTATCATATTGCTTTAATTAATAATGTTGTTACTACGAACATACTTCAACAAAAAATCTTTTTGCATAAATTCTGATTACTTTTCTAACAAAAATAATTTTCTGGCGCTTCGCCGGCCGCTGCCGCGGCACGCTCGCTTCGTTGGCTCGGCTCGCGCGTTGTTGTGGTCACAGTTCTAACCCAATGGTAGCATCATGTTTTATGAATATTATAGTTATTTATTCGAATAATTATGAGTTTCGATCATTAGTATAAACAAATATATTAAAACACATATTAGTAAAAACAAAGTGTATGATTTGTGATATATTTAAATGATTATGTTTTTTAACATTTGGGTTTAATATTTTTTATGAATAATGATCATTATAACTTTAAATGATATGTCAAACATTTTCGGACCTCCGATGATAGGAGTTGAAAAGTTATGTAAGACAATGCGCACCCTAAAATAAATTATCTAACCGAGCATATAAAATTACAATGGTAAAAGAGCGTTAAAAATTGCGTCGGTTCTTATTTTATAGTTTTTATTTATTTTTAATCATCCACCCAACCTATAATAGTAACTGTTTTGACTATTAAATTTTATGACGTCACTAAATCTTTTTCATACAAGTTACCTTATAACTTATCGTTTTGACGTTTAGTGAAAAGTAACTAATTTGATTAGTCAGTAGAATACCCAATTGAACTACTGGTAGGACAAGATGGAGTCTAATATTATTTGAATCTTACTTTATTTTCATTGTAAGAATGAGACTCGAACCGTTGTCGTCCATCGATGTTTGTGTACAATATCTTGTAAGACCAGTGTAAAATTTAAACAAATACAATAAGCTGCATTAAGAGATAGTGTTTGTCCACAGTTTGACCATCTGACTTTTGCCATCCGGGACCGACACATTAATAGCCCTCCTTTTCTACGAAATAAATAAAATATTCTACGAAATTCCACGAAATAATTGTCAACGCCTCCCGCGCCGAAGTAATCGCCGTCACTTGCCATGACATCTGTCAAAGAAACAAGTCATTACCGTCACGCTTCGGCCGGGAATCGACCCCCAATCAAACGATTACTGTTCGCGACATCCGTCAACTGTAATCCCTAAACACCTTTAATCGGTACTTCTATCTTTTTCTAACGCGAACTAAAACATATAGCTGTCTCTTTCTCATTTCTATGATATTTCAATTTGAGAGGTCATTGAGATGTACCAGTTTATTGTGACCCTTCGTGAGTCGATGTTGGTAAACAATTGCTTTTATAGGGGGTGTGTGAGGGGTCTAGTTATGTTGGGGAGTATTTATGGTTGTTATGGGGTGCTTGTGGTTATTATAGGATTGCGGAGTGATGGCGTTGATAATTGAAAAGCTATGATTGTGTCCCGGGATTGCTTATTTTCTTGTTAATGTTTATTTGGTTGTTATGGGTAATAGTGACAGATTAAGGTGATATTAGCAGTGGAACGATCAAGTGAGGATTAGCGTGCGACTTATATTTTGGTAAATATGTTGCTATTGAAATAAAACTTTATTTTTGTAAATACATACATATTATAGATAGAAATACCCAGACCAATGCAAATAGCTACATTCATGCATAAAAAAATTGCATTGAGCGGGGATCGAACCCGCACCTCCTGCGTAGCAGTCGCGTTCACTACCGCCACGCCACAGAGGCTAGTTAGTAACTGTTTTATGATTTCGGGGCACTCATCAATCTTCTTCATAAAAATATATTGTATAGTTAAAGATGAACAATACCGGGTGTAAGGGGAACGTTCCCGAAAAAAAAAAAATTAAAAAAAAAAAGAAGTCGAGAAATACTAGTAGTACTCCAGGTATATAACACACTACCTTTTGCCCGCAGCTCTGCCCACGTTATCGCGACCAAAACATAGCCCATGTCCTTTTTCGAGGTCTAATCTACCCCTATACCAAATTTCATCAAAATCCGTCCAGTAGTTTAGACGTGATGGCAAAAAGCACGCAATTTTTTTTTAGTGATGTTCTTTTTATGAAATTACCATTTCATTTAGCTTTACTAACGCGATGGAGATGAGATGTTTATTTATAAACAAAAAAAAAAAACAACTACTACTACTTATCCAAACTATAGGGAAATTCGAATACATAGGGAAAAAGAATCTTCTCGGGCGGGACTCGAACCCGCAGTCTTTCCCTTACAGGGGGAATGCCTGACCAATTCGGCTACCGAGACACGCCCGATATGATTCAAATTTCCCATCTTATACGATACTACGATTTTCTTACGAACTATCGGAATCAATGAATGATGTTACAATCATTTTTAAACATTGATTTTTGATAACTGCGCCCAAACAATTGAAGGAATTTTTACAGCATTAAGTATGCTAATGCATTCCCCCTGTAAGGGAAAGACTGCGGGTTCGAGTCCCGCCCGAGAAGATTCTTTTTCCCTATGTATTCGATTTGTATAGTTAGCATACTTAATGCTGTAAAAAATCCTTCTATAGGGAAATTGATCTATTGGATCTAAGCACTATGAACCCATATTAACAACAATAAGCTATTTCTATCGATTTTACTAACCAACGAGAAATATTTGCTACGCGTGCTACAAGCGCTACGATCGCTACGAAAGCTACGAATCTCAGAAATTTATCTCATTACGAATTACAGTAATGTAAAATAATACATAACATAAGAAAATGCCTATGGCATTAAGTCCGCCTTTGTACATTTATTTTGTATTTGTGCAAAAAGTTTAAATAAATAAATAAAACATAACATAAACTCACGCCTGTATTCCCCGAAGGGGTAGGCAGAGGTGCTAGCACCCACATTTCGCCAGTTTATGTTTAGGTCCCAATGTAATAGGTGGCGAGCCTATTGCCATTAACCGGGCACTTATAAACCTGCGATAAATACACACATAACTTCGAAAAGCATCGAAAAGTCATTGGTGTGTGCCATGGGTACACCTGGGATCGAACCCGAGACCTCGTCTCAGCAGTCCGTTACCCATACCACTAGGCTACCGCAGATAGATAATAAAACTTCCAATTTACTGTCTGCAATGTTGGTTTTGACTCTCACGTCGTTCACTCTCAACAAGAAATATGTTGATGTTCAATAAACAGTAACATTTATTTCATTAAAAAGTACCTGGTGGGAGTAATAGGGCCGCCCCTCTATTAAACGAGAAAGGTACTTAATTTTTTTTCTTCTGAAATGCAGGTGTTAATTGAATTCCGTAAAATCTTTTGTTCTTACATTGACACATTACGATATTACTTGTCGCCAAGCAAGGCTAGTGTACTGTAAGTTCAACTTTGCCGGTTAATAGTCAATATAAAAATATCAATTCCGTTTACGGTGAGCCTAATCATTAATTGGATCACATGACGTCTTAATACCTTGTCTGTGTGTCGTCATAGAAAGATTTCGAATAATTATTATTGAATAATAATTATTATAATGTATAATAACGAATAATTATTATAATGTATAAATATAACTTATTCGAAATACATCGGGAAAAATGAAGCGCTCAAGTGGGACTTGAACCCACGACCTTTCCCTTACAGCTCTTTCCCCTGTAAGGGAAAGGGAAAGGGGAAGAACATTCCTGACTCACTACAAATCTCCCTTCTCTTTATATCCGTCTTTAAGTTAGCATAATAAATGCTATGAAAATTTTATTTAGAAAAAAACACTTATTTAAAAAAAAAGACACCACCTATTGCACAGTACTACAAATTCATTTTAAATTCACTAAACCGTACTCCATCATAAGTATACTAAACAAATATTGATAACAATTCATAATATCATATTCAAACAAAAAAATATTTCTATAAAATCACAATAATTCAGCGGAGGTTGGCGACACAGATTGTGGTTCATTCACACTCGATCGCATCTCGCATTCTCGCCGCTGACGAGATTGGTCTCGACGTCGAGTGTCGCCCCGAGAGCTCGCCGACATTTTTTAATACCTTTCATTATGTCTACATTGATAAAGATGATTTTGTTGAAGAGCTTTACTGAAATTATTATGATAATGCCGAAGGGTTTATAGAAATATTATGTGTACTTAGCAGGTAGCTATAAAGATTTTGGACGTTTTATGGCTTTTTACGCAATGACAAGTAAGATTAGTATCAAATTATATCTGCCTATTGTATCCACGCAGGTGAGTATCAAAATATCTATGTCTCTACCTACCCAATTCTTTGAAACTAGGTATGGGTTAGGTTGTGTGAGTTTAATATATTTAAAATTGGTAGGTAGTAAGATTGCAGTTTCAATATAAAACAAATAATTATTATTTGATTGAGTATTATTCCACAACTAGCTATTGCCCGCAGCTCCGCCCGCGTGAATGTCGGTTATCGCGACCAAAAATAGCCTATGTCCTTCCTCATGGTCTAATCTACCCCTATACCAAATTTCTTCAAAATCGGTTCAGTGGTTTAGGCGTGAAAGCAGACAGACAGATAGACAGAGTTACTTTCGCATTTATAATATTAGTATGGATTAGGAATCATAACGGAATAAGTACTTACGCTGCCCTATCGTCTCTTTTGCTTCTATCCATCCAAAGGTTGCCTGGAAGAAATCGCTGTTAACGATACCTAGGGCCGCCCATTTATACATTATATATTTGTATAAAATTGTTTGTCGTATAGTACTTTCATGGTGTACAATAAAGAATATTTTATCTTTTATATTTAAGTGTCTAGTTAACCTTGATTGCTTTAGGATTTTCTATTAAGACTATTAGGCCTATTAATTTAACAATATTAACACGATCACTGCAATAAAAAGATATATTAACTAAGTATAACACTAAGTAAATCTCCGAAATCCGAAATTCAATCGATTGGATTTCAATTCCATTTACTTCGATTTTGAAATAATATTCTTTAAAAAAAAATGTTCCTGACACTATAAAATTACAAGAATATTGTTCAAGGCGGCATGTCTTCCTAAGCGGTAGTTAATACGTGGACAAACAGTTCACTATCATATCTTTACAATTACGTCAAGCAAGTCTGTAATCCGACGTAATCCGCCCCTTTGTCGTCGGACACAATGTCCGGCGGAGGCGGTGTTTTGTCGGAAGTAGTTTTGTTGGAATATCTTTTTTATCTCTGTATAGTGTGATGAGACGTTTATTGATAATATAATTTGTAATAGGGTAGGTATATTTATTCAATGATTAATGCTATTTTTTAAAAAGTTAAACTACATAAAACTGACGTAGGTATAAACTAAGATTATAAACTGTTTATACTGAAGATTGATGGCATTTGGTCAGCCGGGGTGCGAGGGATATGTCGAAGACAACCTCACTTCTGGCCTATCACCACGACCCACAGTCGACGTGCGGTTTTAGTCGGTTCGAGTCCGACTTAACCCCCTCCTTCCGGCTCCGGTGGGGGAGGTATCCGAGGGGATTGCCTCACGAAAAAAAAGGTGGAATACACACATATTGAATAATACACTTGTATTTTTCCACAGATTAAACCTTTAAACCTTTAAGAATGCCGTAAGGCAAAACCGACCAGGTTCAGAAATAAAATTAAAGTCTGTGGTAATAGTACAAACTAATGTATTATTCAATGACATTATAAACGTTTCCTAATAATAACCTCTAATTATATAAGATGATATAAGATGATTCGATATTTTCTATGTTTGTTACTTAATTATACTCTAACGGCTGAACAGATATGACTGAAATTGGTAACATTTTGGTACATTATATAGCCTGGAATAACAATAGGCTTTTGTTCATCTTGGTATATAGGTTCCTATGTATACATACATACAGTCACGTCTTTTTCCCCGCGGGGTAGGCAGAGACTACAGTTTTTCACTTGCTACCATCCAGGCATAGATCCTATGTATGGGTCGCAATAATATTGGATTAGCATTTTACGACTTGCCTCGTAACAGCTAGGAAATAAATATCAAACATTTTCCTGAACCTTTCTATTTCTATGTCTCCTTCTACTGGAATGTAATGAATACGTAGTAATTACACCAGCCGTTAGAGCGTAAAATCTCATCACCGTGTCAATATTGTCGCGGCCGGGAGTCGAACCCGCGTGCCAATTACCCGCGGCAAATATTTGCACCGTCGCACTTGGCGGGCGTCCACAAATATGCGACGAACTGACACCGACTAAATTATATTTGCTTTAGATTAAATGTGATATTCCTCTGGGCCCTAAGGGTCACATGATATAAAGGGTGTTACCCTCTTAACATTCAATTGGGATGTGTAATACTTTTTTATCACTAAGGTAATAAAATAAAGGTACTGTATGATCAGTTTCAGGATATTTGAATCAAATCCAGTTTTTGTTTTCACTTCATTTCACACGAGAAAGTGGCTTTTCAAAGAAACCTCTCTGCAGTACCTTCAGCCTACTAATAATCTAAATCCAGTTAACTAATAAGTGATCAAATATTCCACATAATTCTATACATGGCAATTAAAATAAATAGCAATGTAAAAAAATGTGAATACCTAATATATATCTAATCACAATTTCTTTCAATCCTTTATTACATCCTATAATACAATAGTTACAAAATTATAATAATAGTCAAGTACGCAGCCAAGCTTTTGTCACGTAAATAACCCGCCTCGGGTCGTAACTGATGCAAAGGAGCCCAGAACACTTGCCGCATTTAAGATGTTTCTTATGGTATGAGAAAATAATCAAACTCTTATATTTTAAAGATTCATATTAATTAAGTAATGAGATAATATCGCGCTAGATCGCAATAGCTACCCTTTGCACGAGGTACGATCCGAAGCGGAAGCCTATGATTATGATTTTCGGTCCCACAACGTAATAGGCCTATTACCGTCTAGCGGGCTCTTTGTCTTGGGCTGTATGTTTACTTTCAGATGGAGAACAGCCCTATCCCTTGGTCGCCTTTTACGACACCCACAAAAAGAGCTGGGGTGGTCCTATTCTACTCCACCGTGAACCAACACGACAATGTTTAATATGTATTTTTATAAAAAAGTTGCTTACGTTTTACCGAATGGAGTATAATTAAATTATACCTACTCACCTATCTACATAACATAACATAACCTAACATAAACTCACGCATGTATTCCCCGAAGGGGTAGGTTGCTAGCACCCACATTTCGCCAGTTTATGTTTAGGTCCCAATGTAATAGGTGGTGAGGCTATTGCCATTAACCGGGCACTTATAATCCTCACCACACATTACTTCGAAAAGCATCGAAAAGTCATTGGTGTGTGCCATGGTAAACCTGGGATCGAACCCGAGACCTCGTCTCAGCAGTCCATTACCCATGCCACTAGGCTACCGCGGACCTATCTGAATGAGAAAAATGCCTGATAGAATATTGAAATCATTATAAAGGGTGTGATAATACCTCCCGGGTGATTGCGCCTACATCAGCTAATACCGGGGTAATTTGTTGCCCTCCGTGTCACCTGATCTCCCGCAGGTGATCCCTCCCAGGACCCTTCGGAGGGCGGAGTGCGAAAGGGCAGTTATTGGATTATAGCTCGCGGACCACCGAGCATTTGTGCATTGTGATTATGTCATAGGGCTATAGGTGTTAATAGGTTTGGAGTGAAGGGTGTCAAAGATATTGTTTAGGAATATATCACGCGTGAGTAGCGCTTGGGTAGAGAGTTCCGTCGGACGCTCTATCTAAGCCTTATAAAAAAAATATTAATCTAAGTCGATGGGGAGGAATTATAAGATACCTAACGTTACAGTCTCTCCCCCCCCCCCCACCCCTTTTTTTATTTTCTCATTTTTGTAAAAATTTACATAGCAATTCCTTTTTAATATTTGGTCTGATGTATGCACATACCTATGCCAATATATGGTCAAATATAATGGGACAAAACTATAATTTTTAATTTTTATAGGTACCTAACTAATTAAATATTTATTTGGACCAAAATAATATAAAAAATATTTCTTCTGTGACTTTTTACTATTCTCTTTTATTAAAAAGGCGTACTATTTCCATTCACAACATTTATTTGATATAGTTCGCTTAAAGTGCAATTAATTGGGCTTTTTACCCTAATTTATAAAATTTTAATTCAGCACCTAGTTTTGGCGAATGCTCTGGAAGAATGCAAGAACAACACTTTATTCTACCTTTCTTATATCAAGTTTCTAATTATATCAAGTTTCTAATTATAATTAGAGACTTGATATAAGAAAGGTAGGTGCCGACTGAGACATTCTTTACTCCGTAGGTACTTAAGCTTTTAGCAAATTAGGGTAAGTTAAACTTAAAGTTACTAAATTAGCCACAAATTAGATTGTAAGTATCTATTAGAAGGTAATCATTTATAGGTAGGTACAACATAATGAAACAAAAACCTAATTCTTACAATACCCTAATAACGTATTTTATTCATTTTATAACACTTTCACTGAGACCAAGCAACGTGAACATTACTTTCCATTAACAATACTAATAATCATAAGACATCCTGTTTACAAACGTCCTACGACACAAAAACTCAAAGCGCAAGGATTACCGACAATTACCGGAGGTGTAAGTCCGCCGGAATCTTACACCCTTTCACAACGGCCCGCTCACACTTGGCATGTTTACCGAAAAGAGCCGGACGGACGGAAGGATTAAGCTCTTGTTGATATTGATCTGTTTGTTGAACTGGGATCATTAGTAATGCTCGGTGAATTTCGGCGAATGGACTATTGCGGAATGTGTGGATTCATTAAGACCAGTCGAGTGAAGTGAATTTGTGCCGCATCGTGTAAAATAATTTGTAATAAATCGGGAGATAATGACACTTTCCAGGTCATTGGTACCAGTACGACGACAGTTCAGGCACAGATAACATAATACTGTTCAGGTAAGTATCTAACTCACCTAATGATCACAAGGAAATAATGGTTATGGCAAGTATCGGACAGTAGCCCAATCACGTGGGTGAAGGCGTAGTACCTATCTTGCCTATTTTTAAAGACGATTTGTATCAGTAGGGCATTTAATTTTTATGTAATAGTAGTCGGTAATTTTCCTACGTCTCCATGAAGATGAAAAGTAGTAATTTACCTATAAGTAAGTCTTTAAAACTCTGATATTTGTCGAAGACTGAAGTGGATTAAATCAAAGTGGAAGTGGGCAGTGAGATCTTACTAAAATTATAAATATGAAAGTTTGTGAAAATGTGTAGACGTTTGTTTCTTAATCACTAACAAACCGCTGAACGGATCTGTCTGATATTTCGTACAGGGATAGATTAATTACTTTAGTCTGAAATAACACCTAAGCTTCTTCTTACAGCTTGAATTTTTTGTTGCTGCCTTTCCAACAGCTAGTTAAGGCAGGTACGCAGTACTCGCGAAGTGGACTCATGACTTCAAACACAAGCGATTTAACTTAGTTGGAGGGGTTAGTGGGTATATCAGTAGGTAATTTCAGATGCTGATATTCTTGAAAAAAAAAAACTCCTTTCTATTCATTTTTCTACTTCATTCTGCCGCCAGGTGGACAGGGAGATTGAGACAGTTTACCTTTCCTGGGACTTACTAGATGTTTTTACAGATTACTATCTACTGCTCATCCTGACCGTATTTAGTGGGATTATAATATAGTCTAGTTAGAAAAAGTTTTTCAACTTTAATAAGAAATTAAAAACGTATTTAAAGATAGATGGGACTCGCCCTTGCTGGGTCGCTGGGTGAATCTCCACACAACATTGAAATGTGTAAATTAATATAAATTACTAACACTAGCATATAAGTTTTCTTGTGAATAACTCTATGGACAAACGTGTGCTATAAATTATTGAAATTTGAATTTAATAGTGGGTGTGCCGTAGGTATACCTATAGGTATTGTTGTTGCTGTTTATGAGTTTTCGGGTTCGATTCCTTAGTTAGGTAAGGTGTTAATAGTTTTTTAAAGAATATCTTAGTAGAAAAAACGTTGTCAGCCTACCGCAATGGGAAAGAGTCGTGACTATAAGTTGTATGTATTGGCAAAAGTCATCGTCCACTGACTCTTATCTTAGGTAACTAGATATTTTTGTCACAATGACAAAATTCTTTAAATATTAAGAGCAAAATTTCAGAAATTACCCCTGTGTCTGAAATCAACCTTACGAGAATACCTATCTACATATTCCACATAGGTATAACCTGGTCATTACGCTACCGATGTGAACCCATTCGTAATAGAAGCCATTAAGCTTAGATGGAGGGTTAAGTAGATCTTTTTTTTAAAAGAGGAAACTTTGAAAAAAAAAACTTACGTTTTTTATAAATCTGCACTGTACCAACCTTCAAATCCACCTTCTCCGTCACCAGCTGCCTCTATCCATCACAGAGCACACAGTCCATCACAAAATGAGCATCACGGTCGTTGCACTGCACCAAAAAACCAGTCAAAGATGGCGATTGCCCAAAATTGGTGTGACGGTGGAAAGGCGCTCGGCAAGTGGCCCCGCCGTGCGCTCGCCCGGCCTGCCCACTCGCTGCCAAAGGGCGGTCGCATCCTTCAATAATTCACCACTTCCCACCAACCGGCTCCTTTTCTGAACACAACGCCCCATATAGCGCTGTCCCTGTCCAACGATGCGCATTTACTACACAAGTTTGTCCGTCTCGCTCGTGTGCGTGTGCGTTGTGTGCTGGTGTCCCGCTCGCTCTCATTAGGCGGGTCTTGCTGTTGTATTATGCAGTGTTTGGCGAACGTTTTATACGGTTTGCACAGCGGTGCACAGAGCAGGGCGGGTGTAGAGATTTTAACAATCACAACACAGTGAACAGTGTGAGGTACTGTGTTCATAACTATAGTAAATCAATTTAATATAACAATTATGATTAATATTAAAAAAAGACTAATCATCGATTCTTTTATTCCCATATCTACTAGCTTTTGCTCGCAGCTCTGCCCGCGTGGATGTCGGTTATCGCGACCAAATATAGACCATATCCTTTCTCATGGTCTAATCTATACCTACCTATACCAAATATGTATCATCTAAATCGGTTTAGTAGTTTCGACAGACAGGCAGACAGTTCTTTCGCATTTATAATATTATTAGTATGGATCCTATAGGTAGGTACATCCTATCCTATAGGTAGGTAAGTACTTACATACCTACAATATTACACTATTAAAATAAGACTAATAGACATGTCTTAGAAATTATAACTAAAAATAAACATGAAATTCTTCCGTATCGCACGCCTCTTGTGGTAGCGTTCTCAGAAGGCTGGCAGCATTGTCACCCGAGGAGAGCCAGACTCCCGAGGAGGGCCAGACCGTAAGGGATGGTCCTGAGTCAGCCGGCGTGCGAGGGATATGTCGATGACAACCTCAGCTCCGGCCTAGCACCACGACCCTCAGTCGGCGTGCGGTTTTAGTCGGTTCGAGTCCGACATAACCTCCCCTTCCGACTCCGGCGGGGGAGGTATCCGTGGGGATTTCCGCACGAAAAAAAAGGCAGCATTGTCACGTTGTATGGCAATGCTTCTTCTCTGGCATAAAAAGAGACCAGCCGTCAGGTCACGAGAAGCGTCGACCATACGCTTTTTTATTCCACCACACATATTTTGTTCTATGGGCTTCCCTTTTCAAAATTATTGTCATAATTCGCTACCCTAGCAAGACACTAAGAAGTTAATGATCGGGTTGTGGTCCGCCACAAAAATATTTTGTTCCATACAGCCGGTGTAACAGGTAGATAAACATATAAGGTCATTGCTAACTGTCTCCACAGAGACATCAATGGCTTTAATTAGTTTAGGTTTAACCCCATTTCAGTATTTAAGCACATATTTCCGATAAAGTACCTACCTACTACTTACTGGTAGGTATATAGGGTTTCATTGGTTGAGTGAACAATTCTGCATGAATGTCCCAAGGTTTCTCGTTCACCAAGCCTCCACCAAGCGTCCACCTAGGTACATAAATATACAAGTCGAAGGCGTGCTAAATTGTAGGTATTTATTGAGTGTGTACCTATAGTGGACAATTCCTGCTGCTTCTAAATTAGGTAGGTAAGAAAAGAAAGAAGCTGTAGGCATATTAGATTCTCTGAGTGAGCCTCTGTAAGAGGTTTTTAGTAGTAGTAGGTATTACAAGGAGTTTGTTGTATACCTGACCTAACCTAAGAAGCTACTAGCGAGGTTTAAGGCATTAAGAGTACATACTTGGTGTCTGTCAACTGACCCATTCATGCAGGCTTTCGGTACTCATTCATTATTTCTTTCTGTGGTGTAGCGGTAATGATTTCGACTGCTAAGCAGGGGGCACTGTTTCGATTTCCACTCGGTACAAGTATTTGTATGAATGAATAGGTATGTAGGTATACTTGCATTGCTCTGGGTGTTTCGTTGCCATACGAACGTCTATGGATGGCAGTCGTTAGAGTCATAAAAAGTCCGATTAGTCTAACTATAGAACTTTGATATCGCCAATTGGTCGTGGAGGTCAGATGGCAGTCGTTGCATAGAAAATATCGACGTTCAGAAGCATCACAGTTAGACTGGAAAGCCCATCCCATCGGGCAGGCCCTTTGTATAGGGCTGTATGTTTACTGTCGGATGGAGAACAGCCCTATCCCTTTAGTCGCCTATTACGACACCCACAGGAAGAACTGGGATGATCCTATTCGACTCCACCGTGAACCAACACGCCAATCAGTTGTTGTTTAATTTCAACAGATGACGCCTGAAAGACTCCATCGCTAGATGTCGCTACTAAGATATCGAGGCACCCTATTGCTAGATGTCGCTACAAGTATGGAACTAGTGGTTCCCTCTAGCGTTAATCTGTCAAGACAAATGTAAGCTTTGTTGTTCCACGGAATTCTCAGACTTTTGAAAATCTTTTACTTTCTCTCTATTTATAAACTCTTAGGCGATTGGCACACTGCAACGCTCGACGCGGCGTCGGGCGTCGACGCGCGTTGGCGCGAGAGAGCTAGTATAGTCCGAGAGATATTAGAATTTTTTTGGTAGGTTGTGTGAAGTAATCTAAAATTTTGAGAAAAGTAAAGTAAAGCCATTAGCTCGATAGCCCAGACTATATTAAGAACGCTAGAGATGAAAAGAAAATGATTAGAAGTGCAAGCTATTTTCGACTTATTGACATGACATAGTAACTATTTTTTTTTCTTATATTCGTGATCAGCGTCATCTATTAACGCGAAAAGAGACGTAACTAAGAAAATGCCATTTAGGTTGAAAGTCGCTTGCAGTCTCTGCGTGTTCCGATAACGAGCCAAAACAGTGGTGTCGGCTCCAATACCCGATATTGGGCATCGATATTTGACTTCCTCCGATCTTTGGATATCGGTCGTCAGTTGATGTGAAAGCGCTCTAAATTTGCCGTTAAATAGTCATGTTGCATTGCAATAATATTAATTTAAAATTCGTCTCAATTACCTACACAGAAATTTCTAACAGCTCTCCGACTAAAAATCCCTCGAAAAACACGCGCGTGATGGCAGATTTCAGTGTGCCATACCTCGCGTTTTCTGCTTGTACGCGCGTATTCTGCGGCAACGCGCGTGATTGCGTTGTCAGTGTGTGGGACCCCGCGTTTTTCTATACAAAATGAGCTCCGTAGAGGCGACGAGCGCGACGCCGCGTCGACGGAACAACGCTCGACGCCGCGTCGCGCGTCGCAGTGTGCCAATCGCCTTACCATACCGGCTGTATTAATAAATATTACGTTTTTTTATCGTGTGAAAAATCGCCACGGGAACAACCCCCACGCACGGAGCTGGTGGAGGTGGTTATATCGGACTCGAACCGGCTAAAACGTCTTGGGTCTTTGGTTACCGGAGGTGAGATTGCCGAAAGCATATCTCTCGCACCCCGGCGGGCCCAGGCCCATCTCTTTCGAGATGGCCCCCTTCGGGAATATTACGGTTTAATGTTTAGTAAATATAATGTAAATGCAAAAAAGGGTTGTATTACTAAATCAAATACCTTGGATAATTAGTTATAATTTCTTATAAAGTGAAGAAACAGCCTAAAATTCTTTGAATTACATTTTTCGATAAATATATTACATTATGTTTACTGCAGTTCACTGCTGGAGATAGACGTCTCTCAAAATGAGGCATTGCTCTACCTTGCGCTTCAAGCATCCAACTCACTTTTTCAGATTGTCTTTTAAAGTACACATTGTAGATTTCATATTCAGTTCAGTTCTTACAGCCTGGCACCATTTGACAAACTAAGATATATGGCAGATTTTTAGCGTAACATTTAGATTCACAAAAATGAAACTACAGTAAATATTTTAAACCAACTTTATTTTTAGCTAAAATATAATAATTCATACATCAATGAAGTTCCCTAATGATACAGTAATAATACCGAGATAATACAAAAAGAAAAAAATAAAATGTATTACAATAAAATAGTTATAAAAGTAAAAGTAATAAAACAGTTAGCTACCTCACGTAATACTTTAGGATATATCTGGGCTTTATCAGCAAATGCCTGCATTTGTGCGGGATTTTGAGCTCTGATCGGTCATAGGTAAAAACTGGGTTCAGATCTAAGGGAAGAATGGTATCGGGAAATGGGCACTGGACGGTTGTCGAGGGTGTAATGAACGTGGACCGGCGGGGGCGCGCTAGGGCGAAACAAATCGTTGTATAAAACATCAATAATGGCACTAAAATTGTTCACCTACTAACGAAAATAATTTAGAAACGTCAACAAAACCCCTTGCGATGCGCTCGCCGTTCAATAACAGTAGCGCCATCTATTTCACAAATCACACAACTTTTCTAAACTCTCGTCCACAGTTGATAAACTCCACAAATAGATGGCGCCACTCAGAAACTTAACTATAAATACAACGGTCAGACAGAAGTCAGATAAAAAGAGACAGAAAACAACACGCGACGTCAACTAGAAGAGTACACCGATGATTATGTCCACAACATTGCTTAACGATTGTACAGTCAGTGTTCTTAGACATTACTATGCTAATATGGCAAACGGTCCTTGATATGCAACGTCCGAGTGAGACAGAGCGAGGCGGCGGCGGCGCGTGCGAGCGAGAGCGGCCGCCGGCGCTGACAGTGGACAGAGAGACCTACCTACTTACGTCTACCGACACGACTTCGTTTGCCATTTCCCTCGGGAGCGCGTCACACTAACATATAGCCACTTAGTACCTAATTGTTAGTAAAAATCCTTAACGCATTCAAAATATATATATAATTAATATAGTTCATTATATAGTAGCTGATCCTAAACCGATACTTTCTGTATAATGTGTATAATATCGTACATCTATGTTTTTTTTTCTCAAATAACTCTGTGCCTAATATACATTTAAGCCGTTTGTTGAAAGCTCGTACAGGGTATAAAGTGTTGGACATTTTTGCCAAGAGACAAACATTTTAAAAAACTACACACATGGGGGACCACGAAGCGTTTTGTACCGTAAAAAATGCACGTTTACTGTTGTACCAACAAACTAAAGGGGGGTTTTAACTGCCGGGGAACGAGTGAAGGTTCCTCCAGGGAACGTGTGGGCTGCCGGTCTGTGTTCCCCGGGTATAGCAACTCACTGCGCAGAACGATAAAAGCGACAATCACTTATGTATCCAATAATATACAATCATTGTATCTGACGCTTACACACTAAGGTTCCTCTTATGACCGACTCCATACGAAATTACAACGACTACGATTTAATACATACAGTTTTTTTTTCATTTGTCTTAAGTGTAGAAATTAATAGAAAAAGTGTCAAGAACCCTATACTTTAGAACAACGACAAACTTCCTTCTACGAAAAGCAAGCGAGGAGGAAACAAACAATTATTTGTTTTACGTATAAATTTGATATGATCATTTTTAAAGACCTTAGAAATAACTACAAATAAAATGTATTCTTATATCGAAGTCGATGTCCGCCACAATAACACATCCATACGTCACAAGTCTGACAAGTTATATTCGAATTCCCAGCATTCTTTTTTAATCTCGCTGTCAAAATAATCTCAATCTGCCTCAGCTGTCACGTTTGACAGCGGCATTGACAGCTGTCAGTTCTGACGGCTGTCACTTTTGACAAATGTCAATGGCCAGTTATATTTGGTGAGTGCGCCGCGCGGTCATTGACCACGATATAACATACCAAGTCTTGTGCCACGCGAGTGTCAGTGCAAAGCTTCATACACACTACATAGGTATAAGGTACATTATCGACTGACGCGGACGTAAAATCAATTCCTTTATAGAAATGTACTGAATTTTCTCGCTTCATCGTCAGTGATACTTCGATACACGTCCTAGGGTGAAGGATAATATGAGCATTGAACAGTCATTTGAATTGAGCTCTTAAATTTGTGCGATTAAGATACAAAATCATATAAAAGAGCTACATGCGTTAGTCTAAGCGTTATTGTGCGAAAATTAGATTTGTATACTTAGATATCTAGTTTGATCGTGTCTCCAAAATTATTTGTTTTCACTTGTACTTATATTTATTGAAGTTCTGTTCAATACTCAAATACAACAATAAAAAACTTTAAGAAAACTAAAGTCAAGAACATTGCAATCCACTGTTTTCGCTACACACGCGAAGGACTACAATGGACTGCAAATTGAAAATTACAAAGGGATATAGATCTAAAAGTAGACAGATCTAGAACTTCACATAGCTACGGAAAGTCAAGACATTCGATTTACAACTTTAAAGCATTGACCATTGAATTGATTTTACAATATCTTAGAAATGTACGTTATTCTAATGCTTTAAAGCTGATATTCGAGATGTGTGGTGTCTATGACGTGTGCGGAAGTATCGCTAGGGGGAAGGGCGGGGCGGGAGGGGGAGGGGGCGGGGGACACGCGTGTGACGTATGTGTGGCGTGCGTTAAGTACGGCCGCTGCGCCGGCGCATTACATTGTGCTGTTGTCCCACTCCAACTGGCTGATGTTTCTATATTTGTGCTCCTTGCCTGGCATCACTGTAGAAATAGAATATTGTATTAGCACAATGCTAAAGAAACTAATTTATTAGTGATGTGGGTGCATGGGCCTTATGAAAACCGTCGAGGCTAGGTCTGCCTGGTCAATCTCATCGGCAAGCCGGAACATCTAAATCTAGACGAACTAGGGTTTAATATAAGATTTTCTTTGGAGGTTCAAAGATAAAGCGAGACGGTGCTGCCTCCCCTAAATCCATTCTTGCTGTCGTTCAATTCGCTTCGAAAATCTATTACTGATGAGAGAGAATGAGAATAATCTATGACCAAAAATCACGGAGATTCAACTTTTTTTTTTTCAAAAAATTGTTGAATATCCGTCATTTTTGGTCCTTCGATTAACTTCGATGACAATAGAAAGACAAAAGTGTTAAAAAAAACTTGTACTGTAAAGTAAAGCCAACAAGACTGGAGAAAAAGGTAAACAAAGCGACCATTATTGAGTTACGTTGCGATAATTAGCGATTATTTTCTTTGTCCTTGTCGCACGTGTCACACGTACGCGACAATGGCTGCGCGTTTCGAAGTACAGGAAAGCTGTTAGCTCAGCGGTTCTAAGCTGTCAGATCTGCCATCATATGAGCAATTTCATTTCTGTCTGGAATGAGCTTGAAGTGATAAATGTTTGGAACTGTTGAAACATTGTTTACCTTTTTTCTCTCGTTTTGTTGGCTTACGTTGCGGTAGCCTAGTGGTATGGGTAATGGAATGCTGAGACGAGGTCTCGGGTTCGATCCCAGGTTTATCATGGCACACACCAATGACTTTTCGATGCTTTTCGAAGTTATGTGTGTATTTATCGCAGGTTTATAAGTGCCCGGTTAATGGCAATAGGCTCGCCACCATTATATTGGGACCTAAACATAAACTGGCGAAATGTGGGGGCTAGCCTTCGGGGAATACAGGCGTGAGAGTTTATGTTATGTACTTTAGTATATTGTAGTAGTAGGGCTGTAGGCTAAGTCAATAGAGGTGTTGTGGAGTGCGGCGGTTACCTTCGTCGTCGTCGTCATCCGAGGAGTGCTGGTCGGAGTCGGAGTCGGAGCACGACGAGCCGTCCGACGAGTCGGCGCCGGCGCGAGTGGCGCACGACGGCGCCGCCGACTGCGGGTGAAACGTAACATGTTACGTTCTAGCGATTTGTTTAGTTGGCTAACATAGAAACTTGAAAAGAAAGTTTCAAGTTTCGTATTGGATTATGATTGAAGAAATCACACATTAATAAAACATGTATTTTTGCCGTGACAACGTCTTATAATTCGATGTAACCGGCTGCACGCACGAAAAAACATGACGTCATGCGGCGTTACCTCGTGAGGCGTTCCATTGGCTTGAAGTGCAAGCGAGAGCGCGGAACGAGCGACAAATCAAACAAATAAAAGAAGAATTTTCTTTTGAGAAATGAAACCATTCCATCAGTATTTTGCTTATGATGTTGTCACGTTCAACTATCGTCGACTTTACAGACAACAGTTTTTTTTTTTAATAAATTTTAATACTACTATTGGGTATTTGGGTTTAATTAAATTATTAAAACGGTAAGTTATAAGGAAATTTGTAAGAAATAAATAATTGCGATGTTATTATTTTCTAGGGTGAAATAATTTATCGAGTGAATGATTAAAAATAAATAAAAGCCGTAAAGTAAGAAAAGATACAATTTTTGTTATTCAGTAATCAAAAAAAAAAAAATTGTCAATCAAATTATATTGGCATTATTCTACGCTCTCCTAGCTTAGAATACATTTTCATTATTCTTTAATCTGTCAAAGCTGTCATTGTTGACAGCTGTCATCTAATAACCACTGCGACCAGATGAGTCGGTACAGAGTTTTATTTCGAGCTTATCTTTTCTTGCAGTGATATCGTCTGCCTATTTTTCCGTCAGTTGCCTCTTACGACACCCATTGGATTAGATAGTACTTGTACTCTCTGTCATATTAACTTACCGAAACTAAAAACTACATATCAAATATCAGATACAATTCTAATATACATAGAGATAAGTCCTCACCTCCTCCATGGGGTTGACGGTGATGGTGAGCGCGGAGTCGTCCCAGGCCATCTCGGAGTCGTGCTCGCGCGTGCGCAGTGCGTGCAGCGCGTGCAGGGCGTGCTGGGGGGGCGGCGCGCGCGCGCGGGCCCCCCTAGCCCCCCTGGCGCGCGCCACGAACACGCCGGCGGCCAGCACCACCACGCCGCACGACACCACCCCGATCAGTAGTGCTACGTGGTCTGCAGGAAACATGTTAACTTAGCTCCACTATTAACCGGCGGCGGTGGAAGATACCGTGGCGGAAGCAAGTGGCGGCCCTAAAAGTGGGAGTTATTTCGCTTGCCGCCTTGTTAACAGTGATGTTATGTTGTGTAAATCACAGAACAGTTAAAGGAGGTTAGAAAGGAAATAGCTCCTAATTTGTATTAGGACGCGTGTCGCCGCTTGTCTCCCACTCTAACTCCACTATAAAAAATAGACCAATACGACCCGGTTTACGCACACAAATAAATCAGCACACTTAAATCACGAGTTTGCTATTAGTTGTCACACTAATGCAAATACTGCACTGGACGTGTACTCACACACGCACAATAGCAATAAAAAATTCTCATACACACGGTGGCCAAAGGTCGATTTTCAATATCGATAAAACTTCCGTAATTTTGATACTATCTGAAGTTTTGGTACACAACTCGCGTACTATAGAGTAAGCTCAATCTGCGTTAATAGTAACATCAACTAATGACAATCCAGGTTAGTGCAAATATTGCATGAATATGCATTGATCTGGTCGTGCCTCGGAGAACACGCTATGCCGTCGGTCCTGATTGCCATACGAAAACCTATGGCAATTAATGTCCTAAACCTATATCCAACAACTCTGTCTGTCTGATTGCAATGCTTCGATATCGCCAATAAGTTGTGAAGGTCAGAGGGCAGTTGCTTTACTGAAAATATCGAAGTTCAGCCAAACCCACATTTTTTTAATATCTGTATTTGTTGGAAACCTAAAATTAAATTATAAATGTGTTTTCAATATAAACGGCTGACATCAAACAAATTTAACAATTATTATTGACTGTATTAAGCAAATGTATTTTGATTAAAATATTACTGATAATAATAATTTGTGTACGTACTTAATATCGACACTGTTTATAACGGATCATTTTGTCCAACACTATCGATACGCATGGATATCGCGGCATTGCACGCGTTGGCTCGGCACACGCGACTATAGCAAAGAACGCAGTACACTGCGCAATAAGAGCGCGACTGTGTTTAAATTTCGGTGGAATATGAGCACTGCTTATATGCGCGGCGCGCCTTCCCCGCCCACAAGGCCCTTCTAACCTCCTTTAACTGTTCTGTGGTGTAAATGCATGGGCTGCTACCGTTTCCTTTAACAGGGTGGGGCGGTAGTGATTAAAGAGTCGGCTTTACTATCTAAGTCCCGGGTTCGAATCCTGGCCATTACACTACTGACGTGAATCCACTCCTAACACAAGCAATAACAGACTTAGGTTTTAATATTCTTTAAAAAAATACTCGCAACTCGCACAGTCCACTACGAGCGCAAGTCTATGATGTTCCCCACCACTATGGATCTAGGGATGACTGACGGGTGGAACTACCTGTCACCTCAATAAAAGCAGGCCGCAGCAGCATCCCAGTACCTTTCCAAGTTGAATTGAGAATCCGTGATCTTCACACTGAAAGAGAGTCAGCTCGAAAAAGATGACCCTACGTCGGCAGTGTGCGATAAATATGCCCCAAAAAAAGTCTCAAGTATTCATTGTTTTTGTGCACGATAAAAAATCATTAAGCGTAAAACGCTCCGCATACACAATAAACCTATGCAGTTAAACGTATCATAGAGAAGTACGGAGTATACATACTGGTACCGGGCTGGTCGGGGTGCAGGTCGATGAGGCGAGGCGCAGCTAACTCTGCGGAGTGCGCCGAGTGCTGCGCGTGCGCCGCGTACACGCGCGGGGTTAGCGCATGGCCCGCCAGGTGGTGCGCGCCGTGCTCCGTCTGCGGGAGAGAAAAAAACCATCACTTATGTTGTCAATACCTAAAATATAAAGATCTATAAAAAGTTCAGATCAATGGCGTTTGAGTCAAACACTGACTGGCCTAAATCCGCAGTCATACGAATTTCCGAGCCGCCATTAAGTTTGGGTCAATAATACAGTCTCTGATACACGTAACGAAATTTAGTTTGAAATAGTTTGACTAGTACATTGAAAATAAAAAAGTTCATGGGATCTAATATCTAACCCCTTTTCACAACACCCTCTGTTCGGGATGCGATCGGAAATGAGTTTGGAATCAAGAGATGTTTTGTAATGAAGTAATAGTAGATTGTATTACAAGGGAGCAAAGTAGTATTTTTACGGCGAGGGCGCTACTTTGAATCAAGAGCAAAGCGAAGAATTCTAGAATAGAATCCCAAGCGTAGCGAGGGATTCTAACGTAGAATCCTGAGCACAGCGAGGGATTCAAAGTACACCGCCCGGGGGAAATAGTAGATTGTATTACAAGGGAGCAAAGTAGTATTTTTACGGCGAGGGCGCTACTTTGAATCAAGAGCAAAGCGAAGGATTCTAGAATAGAATCCCGAGCGTAGCGAGGGATTCTAACGTAGAATCCTGAGCGCAGCGAGGGATTCAAAGTACACCGCCCGAGGAAAAAATAATTTGCTCCCGAGTTATACACTCTACTTTTCATCCCCTTTCTATGAGAAAATTTATTTCTCCCGAGAGTTCGGGCGTAACAAGTTTTGTACGGCGTTGTTAGCTTCTATAATATCTAATTGTTTCAAGAGTTAATGCATTGTCACTTCCTTAACTCGAAGTAGAACTCATATTATTTTGCAAAATACAACTTAAATAGGTAATGTACTAATTACAAGAATAGAGAGGTAATTGGCGCTCTTTTTTTTTAGTTAGCACAGGTCACCCCGAGCTATGCAGCCAACACGTACCAGCCAGTAATCCGTACAATTTGAGTTCGATTTCTATGAATGATAATGTTCCAAATTCAAATCACTTTTATGGCCCGCTGCTTGGCCTTGAACAGAAAACAGCTATTTTGCGCCCCGCTACAGTGACAGTAAAGTGACATTTTTCGAATAGAAGGGATGAAAAATTGTTTTCATCCCTTCTATTCGAAATTTTCTCATAGAACGGGGATGAAAAGTGGAGTGTATAACTCGGGAGCTAATTATTTTTCATCCCTTCTATTTGAAAAATGTCACTTTACTGTCACTGTAGCGGGGCGCAAAATAGCTGTTTTCTGTTCAAGGCCAAGCAGCGGGCCATAAAAGTGATTTGAATTTGGAACATTATCATTCATAGAAATCGAACTCAAATTGTACGGATTACTGGCTGGTACGTGTTGGCTGCATAGCTCGGGGTGACCAGTGCTAATTAAAAAAAAAAAGAGCGCCAATTACCTCTCTATTCTTGTAATTAGTACATTACCTATTTAAGTTGTATTTTGCAAAATAATATGAGTTCTACTTCGAGTTAAGGAAGTGACAATGCATTAACTCTTGAAACAATTAGATATTATAGAAGCTAACAACGCCGTACAAAACTTGTTACGCCAGAAATCTCGGGAGAAATAAATTTTCTCATAGAAAGGGTATGAAAAGTAGAGTGTATAACTCGGGAGCAAATTATTTTTTCCTCGGGCAGTGTACTTTGAATCCCTCGCTGCGCTCAGGATTCTACGTTAGAATCCCTCGCTACGCTCGGGATTCTATTCTAGAATCCTTCGCTTTGCTCTTGATTCAAAGTAGCGCCCTCGCCGTAAAAATACTACTTTGCTCCCTTGTAATACAATCTACTATTTCATCCCTTCTATTTGAAAAATGTCACTTTACTGTCACTGCAGCGGGGCGCAAAATAGCTCTTTTCTGTTCAGAGCCAAGCAGCGGGCCGTAAAAGTGATTTGAATTTGGAACATTATCATTCATAGAAATCGAACGCAAATTGTACGGATTACTGGCTGGTACGTGTTGGCTGCACGGCGCGAGGTGACCTGTGCTAACTAAAAAAAAAAGAGCGCCAATTACCTCTCTGTTCTTATAATTAGTACATTAGGTACCTATTTAAGTTTTATTTTGCAAAATAATATGAGTTCTACTTCGAGTTATGGAAGTGACAATGCATTAACTCCTGAAACAATTAGATATTATAGAAGCTAACAACGCCGTACAAAACTTGTTACGCCCGAAATCTCGGGAGTAATATTTTCTCATAGAACGGGGATGAAAAGTAGAGTGTATAACTCGGGAGCAAATTATTTTTCCCTCGGGCGGTGTACTTTGAATCCCTCGCTGCGCTCAGGATTCTACGTTAGAATCCCTCGCTTTGCTCGGGATTCTATTCTAGAATCCTTCGCTTTGCTCTTGATTCAAAGTAGCGCCCTCGCCGTAAAAATACTACTTTGCTCCCTTGTTATACAATCTACTATTTCCCTCGGGCGGTGTACTTTGAATCCCTCGCTGCGCTCGGGATTCTACGTTAGAATCCTTCTCTTTGCTCTTGATTCAAAGTAGCGCCCTCGCCGTAAAAATACTACTTTGCTCCCTTGTAATACAATCTACTATTATTGTTAAATTATACACTCTAAATGACTAAATGTTATGTATGGGATGTTAATGTTCAAATGTTATTTATAAACGTTAGGAGAATACACCTACTCGCGACGGTCCCCGAAAGTACACTAAATAATTAAAACTTATTGTCTAATTGAATCGCGTCGCCAGCGGGCTCCTGACCCGTGTTCGGTGTCAGCATTAAACCGAACACCCCCACTAGTGCAACTCATAGCGACTATGGCGGGCAACTCTCCGCTGCCTGTTCAGTGATATACACGTACCAGTTTATCCCTTGCCACGGCGTCCATCTTGTCGGCCATTCCGCTGGGGTGCAGTTCACGCGCCAGTCCGTCCGCCGCGCCTAAGGCATGTGGGTGGACCACCGTCAGCTGTAACATAACACCATATGACCACGATGTACTCATAACCTGCATGACCATGTTGTACACCATGTATCTATCAACTAGCCTATCACAGTCCTCTTCTGGGCATAAGCCTCTCCCAATGTTAGGAGACTTCGACCTATTATTTTCATGCTGGTCTGACGAGTTGATTTTTAGAGTTTTCCTTTTCTAATTCTTACCACACTGTGGTACACGGCTCTCACTCGAACCAGTGGAAATATGTTCAATTTAAACCCACTAACTCCAGTTCGACCAGCATCGTCGTTCTTTCATCCATACTAATATCACAGTCTAACGATTCATACTACATACAGTCTGTCAACGAAGCAGTCTAGACAGAGCAATCGTGCGGGGGCAGGGGAGTGTTGGGAGACGGGGTATTACTCGGTACGCCCATACATTTTACTCGGTACTAAGGATTCAGGGCTATCTCATTTTGCAATCACACTAATCACGTGATAATTTTTTTTTCATGACTCGTCTTGTTTGTTAACATGTTTTTTTTTTCATTTTCTATATTTAGCCATCCAAGATGGCGGACTCGAAATTTTCACAAAAATGGATATGATATCGTTTTCTGGGTTTTTGGGGTCGTTGATTGCGAATATAACATCCATTTGGTGATCCAAGATGGCGGACTCGAAATTTTCACCAATATCGATATGGATATCGCTTTCAGGGTTTTTGGGGTCGCTGATTGCGAATATAACATCCATTTAGCAATCCAAGATGCAAACTCGCAATTTTCACTGAAATCGATATGGGTATCGCTTTCAGGGTTTTTGGGGTCGGTGATTACGAATATAACATCCATTTCGCGATCCAAGATGGCGGACTCGAAATTTTCACCAAAATCAATATGGGTATCGCTTTCAGGGTTTTTGGGGTCGCTGATTGCGAATATAACATTCATTTCGCGATCCAAGATGGCGGACACGAAATTTTCACCAAAATCCATATGGGTATAGCTTTCAGGGTTTTTGGGGTTGCTGATTGCGAATATATCATCAATTCAGTGATCCAAGATTTCGGAATAGAAATTTTTACTAAAATCGATACGGGTATCGTTTTCAAGGTTTTCGGGCTTGCTGATTACAAATCAATCCAAGATGGATGGATGATATATTGACTACGGATGATGTTGACTTTGTGGGAAATTTCAAGTCCGCCATCTTGGATCGCTAAATGGATTTTATTATTCGTAATAAGTCACTCCGAAAGCCTCGTTTTTTTTTAAATTTCCGCCATCTTTTATCGTCGGTAAAATGGTCGTCAATCCCGATATCAGACAATTGCCGGCAGGCAATGATACGATGGGAAACTGTCGACTCCTAATTGATCGTGTCTAGTCGCAAAACTGACAGCAGGGCATGGCTCGCTGGCCAAAACAGAAATCCAAAAACTCAGACTTATAATATTACGTTTGCTTGATCATAATTGGTTGAGTAGAACCGGAGATATAACTAAAAGTCGCAATAACCGACATACATGCGAGCGGAGCCACGGGCATCAGCTAGTAATTTATATTAGCGTGAATTGATTTGCCTTGACAGAACAAAGAGAACAAATTTAATAGCGGTTATATATAGAATATTACAGAAAAATAAAAATTAAATAAAAACTGAAGTGACAACCCTGACAAAACTGCAAAAGGCGGCATTTCCGCAAACATCAAACGCGATGAACTACTGTAAGATCTCTCATTATACTGTGCTAATATTATAAATGCGAAAGTAACTCTGTCTGTCTGTATATAACGCTTTCAGGCCTAAACCACTAAACCGATTTTGATGAAATTTGGTATAGGTGTAGATTAGACCATGAGAAAGGACATAGGCTATGTTTGGTCGCGATAACCGACATCCACGCGGGCGAAGTCGCGGGCAAAAGCTAGTTAGCTATAAAACTTAATATGATGCATATAGTTTTCAACATTTATCAGTTTCATTTCCTCAAGCGACATGTATGAATGCAGTCGATAAAGCAGATATGGTTCCACGATTACATACAAGTTTATATGAACAAGTGTTTCAGAAACGACTGTGTATTGTGGCTCCTCAACAGTGACGTGTACGTACCGTCTGCACGTACTCGTTGCTGGTGAAGCGGCCGTTGAGCTCGGAGCAGGTCAGCTTGAACACGCGGTTGAGGTAGTACGCCGGCTTCTTGTTGCTGTACTCGATCTCGCGGAGCACCTGTACCAGAACATAACATACATTAATGTTAAGACGACTACATTCTAGATTAGAGGAGAATCGTTATAGGCATTGAATAAAATGAAGATACATGCTTACCTACGAATAGTATAAATGCTAGTTAAAAAATTAAGAGCGGGGTGATGAAGCATTTTATAACTTTGTAATAGGTACTTTGCCTAACCGAAATGACGCGCATATATTTACTTCACCTGAAAAACGACAGTTTCGTGAACTATGACATGTATGCGAACTTTGTGCTCGACTAGTCGCGTGATAAGTCCGAGTGGGCTAATATATTGTACAGAATAAGACATCCACTTACTCATTATGACTATTTGACTAAGAAATCCAGAAACAATTTTGCTGGTGTTCGTAATGGAGACGGTTGGGTACGAACGCTAAGAAATTATCTTTAGTATATTTCAGAAACTAATAGATGGCATTAGAAGTCTCATTTTAAGAAATAAAAAAGTTAAAACACTTGTTTCCTCATTAAGAATCACGTAAATTATTTCAATAAGATTCTGAAAACATGATAATGTAAGCATGTAAGCATATAAAACTCAATAGTAATATAATAAATAAAGATTTCGTAACAAAAGTGATAATTTAAGAAACTGCCATCTAGCGACACCGTTCAAATTGTCTATAACCATCCAAATTACTGCAGAATTTATATGATTACAATATTTATGGTTTTATTCAGTCATATTCAGAAATGTGTTTAGTGTATTTTTTTATTTTTGATAAGTTAGTTTTTAATGGTAAAAATTAGAAAAGATTGTCAAACCATTGTCGCCATCTAGTAACAACGCTTGGAAATAAAACTTGCCTGCCAGCTTTTGGAAGTTACGAGTACTACAACTATATTTTATCTGTGATAATAGTGAACCGATGGGGCAAGGGGAAGGTATATATTGACGTGCCTAATATAAAAAGAAATGATATCATCGAAACACCTACAGACAGTTAAAGGAGGGGGGAAATTCAAGAGACTTCTGAGCACTGACCTTCTGGTAGTTGTGCACAGTATCGGCGCCGGTGAGGATGACTCCGTCCCTGGTGACGGCTGCGCGGATGTCGTAGCGCAGTGGCAGCTCGGCCGCGTCCCTGAGGGCCAGTGCCTCGTGGTCCGGGTTCAGTGCCGGGTACACCGACACCACGCACGAGTCCAGCTTCTGACTTTCTTCTGTGAATGATACGAGGGTTAGAGTTTAGAGTCCGCGAGACTTTTGTGCGAAAATGAAGTGCCGTTGAGCAGCACGCCGGGCGTGTCATGTAGGGAGTGGGTGTATCATGTGATCTCACCGGCGAGGGCACGGCCGGCGGCGCCGCTGACGCGCACGGCGAGGTCGGGGAACACTGCGAGGCCGGCGCGGAAGTGCGCGTAGTCGCGCGCCACGTCGGCGGTGCCGTTGAGCAGCACGCCGGGCGTGTCATGTAGGGAGTGGGTGTATCATGTGATCTCACCGGCGAGGGCACGGCCGGCGGCGCCGCTGACGCGCACGGCGAGGTCGGGGAACACTGCGAGGCCGGCGCGGAAGTGCGCGTAGTCGCGCGCCACGTCGGCGGTGCCGTTGAGCAGCACGCCGGGCGTGTCATGTAGGGAGTGGGTGTATCATGTGATCTCACCGGCGAGGGCACGGCCGGCGGCGCCGCTGACGCGCACGGCGAGGTCGGGGAACACTGCGAGGCCGGCGCGGAAGTGCGCGTAGTCGCGCGCCACGTCGGCGGTGCCGTTGAGCAGCACGCCGGGCGTGTCATGTAGGGAGTGGGTGTATCATGTGATCTCACCGGCGAGGGCACGGCCGGCGGCGCCGCTGACGCGCACGGCGAGGTCGGGGAACACTGCGAGGCCGGCGCGGAAGTGCGCGTAGTCGCGCGCCACGTCGGCGGTGCCGTTGAGCAGCACGCCGGGCGTGTCATGTAGGGAGTGGGTGTATCATGTGATCTCACCGGCGAGGGCACGGCCGGCGGCGCCGCTGACGCGCACGGCGAGGTCGGGGAACACTGCGAGGCCGGCGCGGAAGTGCGCGTAGTCGCGCGCCACGTCGGCGGTGCCGTTGAGCAGCACGCCGGGCGTGTCATGTAGGGAGTGGGTGTATCATGTGATCTCACCGGCGAGGGCACGGCCGGCGGCGCCGCTGACGCGCACGGCGAGGTCGGGGAACACTGCGAGGCCGGCGCGGAAGTGCGCGTAGTCGCGCGCCACGTCGGCGGTGCCGTTGAGCAGCACGCTGGGCGTCTGCGGCGCCAGCACCATGACGAACGACTCGGCCGGCCGCGCCACGATCATGCGCCCGTTGTCGCACCTGCCGAGAGTGCCACAGTAAGCCGGGGGGACACCAGGAGAGCGAGACAGAGCTGTCGGCCGAGTGCGATGTACGTGCAAAATACCAGTGTACTATCTCGCCACTCCGCTCGAGCGTCAAGGCTCAAGGCATTAAACTTATATGCCCGCAAGAGATAACGAGAAAGTTTGTTGTCTAACTACACTCATCAGAATATAATAGGTCCGTTTTGACGTTTGCAGTATTGCCGTAACTAGTGATATAACCATACGACTCGTTACTCGATACTCACGATAAAACGATTCAAGTTTGCTTGAGTATTTAATCGATTTAAATATGAATTGTAAAGTGCATTGAATTACAGTTCTGTTTATAAAATGTAACTTAAAGATTGATGTTGTAGGTATTTTGAAATGAGACAATTTTACGAAAGGTAATTTTCTTTTATTCAATATTTTTGTCAAAATAAAATTTACTCAATTACCAAACGAAATCGAAAAATGACATACCTAATTGTATCTAATTTATCAATTCTTGACCTAAATACGAGTAGATATTTAAATAGATAAGGCCTTGAAAAATATTATTTAAATCGATAACTTTGAAATAATCGTTATGCCCAGCATTGTGGTATCTGTCAATGAAAAATTTGATTAAATTCAGAACATTTCGATCGGTAAAAATATAAAACTTCATGAGCATCATCCATAGAGTAGAGAAGTACATCTGTCCAAGTGGACCTTTTAGATTGTGATGAGTGTAGCGTTCGATATCTTATTTTTACTTTTAATTGGAACTTTATTGGAAGAAAATATGACTCATTATACAATGTTCATACCTTATTCACATGTGATTTTGAAACTAGGACAGTTGCTGACCCATTTTGGTGAAAACAAATTGTTTCATGATAAACAGTTTGGGTTTACTAAGGGACGTTCGACTACTGATGCTGGTGTAGAACTGTTAAATCGTATTTACGAAGCCTGGGAGAATAAGCATGATGCTCTAGCTGTCTTCTGCGATCTATCCAAGGCCTTCGATTGCGTTCACCATGACACATTAATCAGGAAATTAGAACATTACGGAATAAGGAACAAAGCTCTCGAGCTTCTGACTTCATATTTGAACAATAGAATTCAGAGTGTCGATGTTAACGGTACATGTTCAGCAGGATCTGTAGTTTCGATGGGCGTGCCGCAGGGTTCGATACTTGGACCATTTTTATTTCTAATTTACATAAATTACCTTCCCTACTATGTAAGGGACAATAATAGTATTATTTTATTTGCCGACGATACTTCGTTAATTTTTAAAATTAAAAGGCAACACGATAATTATGACGAAGTGAATGGTGCAATCACAAGAGTAGTCCATTGGTTTAATATAAACAATCTTTGCCTTAATGAGAACAAAACTAAATGTATTAAATTTACTCTGCCTAATGTTGCACAGGTAGAAACCAAGGTACAACTCAATGGACAATTGTTGAACCTTGCGGAATCGACAGTGTTCTTAGGTTTAAGTATTGATGCTAAACTGCAGTGGGGATCACATATCGAAAAAATAGCTGGTAGATTAAGCTCAGCTTCCTATGCTGTAAAAAAGATTAGGACTTTAACAGATGAGGATACGGCTAGAATAGTTTATTTTAGCTATTTTCATAGTATTATTAGCTACGGAATTCTCCTTTGGGGTAATTCCGCTGATTTAAACACAATATTTGTCTTGCAAAAGCGGGCTGTGCGAGCTATTTATAATTTGGGCCCAAGAGTCTCCTTCCGAGATAAGTTTAAAGTGATAAATATTCTAACCGTAGTGTCACAATACATTTTCGAAAACTTAATGTATGTAAGGAAAAATATTGCAAAATTTCCAAGACTTTGTGACAGGCACAATATAAATACCAGAAATAAAAACAATCTTGTAGTTTGTCATAGCAGACTCCATAAAATAAGTAATTCTTTCCAGGGCAACTGTATACGCTTTTTTAACAAGCTTCCTAATGAAATCAGAGATTATAATAATTGGACTTGACTTTGAAAATGGGATGTTTTGTATCAGTAATTTTAGCGTACCTAACTAATGTTTTTTTTAATATGAATGCAACGTATTTCGCTCCGTAATAACTGTATACATTATTATAAGTCATTTTCCAATAGAATAGCTACAAATTTTAAACAAAAATCCCACCAATCACATCACACGAAATTATCGCTTCTAAAAGAGTCTGATCTCAAGAAATACCAATCAAAAAGTAAAAAGAAAGCTAGTCTATACTCCCACTTACGTAATGGTAGTGGCGACATGCACGTTCCGTCTCCCAGGCGTGGGGAAGGCTCGCGCGTCTCCGTACGACACGCGCCTCAGCAGGGTCTCGACATCGGCTACACCGTCTCCTTCTACCGACACTGACTTCAGATCTGGAATATAAGAATTAGATATAGTATTTTTCATCCCTTCTATTCGAAAAATGTCACTTTACTGTCACTGTAGCGGGGCGCAAAATAGCTCTTTTCTGTTCAAGGCCAAGCAGCGGGCCGTAAAAGTGATTTGAATTTGGAACATTATCATTCATAGAAATCGAACTCAAATTGTACAGATTACTGGCTGGTACGTGTTGGCTGCTTAGCGCGGGGTGACCTGTGCTAACTAAAAAAAAAAAACAAAGAGCGCCAATTACCTCTCTGTTCTTGTAATTAGTACATTACCTATTTAAGTTGTATTTTGCAAAAAAATATGAGTTCTACTTCGAGTTAAGGAAGTGACAATGCATTAACTCTTGAAACAATTACATATTATAGAAGCTAACAACGCCGTACAAAACTTGTTACGCCCGAAATCTCGAGAGAAATAAATTTTCTCATAGAAAGGGGATGAAAAGTAGAGTGTATAACTCGGAAGCAAATTATTTTTCCCTCGGGCGGTGTACTTTGAATCCCTCGCTGCGCTCAAGATTCTACGTTAGAATCCCTCGCTACGCTCGGGATTCTATTCTAGAATCTTTCGCTTTGCTCTTGATTCAAAGTAGCGCCCTCGCCGTAAAAATACTACTTTGCTCCCTTGTAATACAATCTACTATTTCATCCCTTCTATTCGAAAAATGTCACTTTACTGTCACTGTAGCGGGGCGCAAAATAGCTCTTTTCTGTTCAGAGCCAAGCAGCGGGCCGGTAATAGTAGATTGTATTACAAGGGAGTAAAGTAGTATTTTTACGGCGAGGGCGCTACTTTGAATCAAGAGCAAAGCGAAGGATTCTAGAATAGAATCCCGAGCCTAGCGAGGGATTCTAACGTAGAATCCTGAGCGCAGCGAGGGATTCAAAGTACACCGCCCGAGGGAAAAATAATTTGCTCCCGAGTTAATACACTCTACTTTTCATCCCCGTTCTATGAGAAAATTTATTTCTCCCGAGATTTCGGGCGCAACAAGTTTTGTACGGCGTTGTTAGCTTCTATAATATCTAATTGTTTCAAGAGTTAATGCATTGTCACTTCCTTAACTCGAAGTAGAACTCATATTATTTTGCAAAATACAACTTAAATAGGTAATGTACTAATTACAAGAACAGAGAGGTAATTGGCGCTCTTTGTTTTTTTTTTTAGTTAGCACAGGTCACCCCGAGCTATGCGGCCAACACGTACCAGCCAGTAATCCGTACAATTTGAGTTCGATTTCTATGAATGATAATGTTCCAAATTCAAATCACTTTTACGGCCCGCTGCTTGGCCTTGAACAGAAAAGAGCTATTTTGCGCCCCGCTACAGTGACAGTAAAGTGACATTTTTCGAATAGAAGGGATGAAAAGTTATTTGAATTTGGAACATTATCATTCATAGAAATCGAACGCAAATTGTACGGATTACTGGCTGGTACGTGTTGGCTGCACAGCGCGGGGTGACCTGTGCTAACTAAAAAAAAAACAAAGACCGCCAATTACCTCTCTGTTCTTGTAATTAGTACATTACCTATTTAAGTTGTATTTAGCAAAATAATGAGTTCTACTTCGAGTTATGGAAGTGACAATGCATTAACTCCTGAAACAATTAGATATTATAGAAGCTAACAACATCGTACAAAACGGACTTTTTAAGACATTTGTGTGACACCAAGATTAGATTAGAACAAAATTTTGACCATATTTATATTACAAGAATCTTCTGGTAACTACAGAATTTGGATAACATCAAGTAAGTGAGACGTAAAAGTTGCTTTATGACCAATATCGAAATTCAACCTATTCGCAGTTACTTGTGAACGATGACCGCAATAATAAACTTTTTTGTTTTATTGAGTCGGCAGCCATTGATACTCTGAGGAAGGTAAGTTGTCATCGGCGGGTATTGATATAAAAGGCCCCGGGGAGCGCGGATGGTTTTGTAATAGATTCATAATTTATGCTCGGTGAATTTGACCACGTTCACCGCCGTAGCATCCCATGCTATCCTCAAAAGACACCCAACTACGCGTACTGTGCGTATTCGTTAAATTTAATGTCCAAAATATATGTCTCAAGCAGTACACTCACATAGGTCAGGTGCGAGGCTAAGTCCCTCCCGGCAGTGCGCCAGGCACGACAGCGCCCGCGCCGGTTGGACTCCCCCCCTCAGTACCCCTAGACCAGCCAGCCAGCCTCGCAGGTGGTGCTTCATATCGTTCTCTGTGCCTGCAATGGGACAATACATGGAAGTTAGTTAGGGAACATTTTGCAAATAGTTACTACTGGAATATAAATAATAATAGTTTAAAAACTAAAAACACGCTTTTAGCACGCACTAAAAATTACAATAGCCTGTCCGCCATCTTGGACGTCCGCCATATTGGATTTAAGTTACGTGAAATAAGTAAAATACGCGCCACACAGCTTTGCGCCTATGAAGTTAGCTAAATATTCAAGGTTGCGCAAAAAAAAGTCCAAGAACTGGTCTAGCTGCAAAGTCGCTTCACAGAAATTATCGAAGTCTAGCCAAATCCGCAATAAGACTGGTAAAAGCGATTTCAGACTCCAAGTTGAAAGCTTTGGATGACTGGGATCAATGATCAAATGCCCCTAAATATATTTAGTGTCATGCCTACCTTGCCAGCAGGCGCCAATGACGAGGGTGGTGTTAACACCATGCGCGGGGTGCAGCGGCCAGTCGTCGATAACCTCGGGCCCCTTGCCATCAGGTGCGCGGTACGCCTCGCCGTCCACGAACAGCTCCACGTTGGGGAAACGGACATTCACGGCGTAGTGGTGCCACTCGTCGTCACACACCTACAGATAAACACACAATCAGACACGTTCTACTTGGGGGACCTTCCAACCAACCTTACTCTTGAAGGAATTTCTTTTACAGCATTAAGTATGCTACCTATACAAATCGAATACATGGGGAAAGACGTATAAGATGGGAAATTTGAATCATATCGGGCGTGTCTCGGTAGCCGAATTGGTCAGGCATTCCCCCTGTAAGGGAAAGACTGCGGGTTCGAGTCCCGCCCGAGAAGATTCTTTTTCCCCATGTATTCGATTTGTATAGGTAGCATACTTAATGCTGTAAAAATTCCTTCAATTGTTTGGGCGCAGTTATCAAAAATCAATGTTTAAAAATGATTGTAACATCATTCATTGATTCCGATAGTTCCTAAGAAAATCGGTAGATGACGCCACGTCGCCTTAAAGACGTATAAGATGGGAAATTTGAATCATATCGGGCGTGTCTCGGTAGCCGAATTGGTCAGGCATTCCCCCTGTAAGGGAAAGACTGCGGGTTCGAGTCCCGCCCGAGAAGATTCTTTTTCCCCATGTATTCGATTTGTATAGGTAGCATACTTAATGCTGTAAAAATTCCTTCAATTGTTTGGGCGCAGTTATCAAAAATCAATGTTTAAAAATGATTGTAACATCATTCATTGATTCCGATAGTTCCTAAGAAAATCGGTAGATGACGCCACGTCGCCTTAAAGACGTATAAGATGGGAAATTTGAATCATATCGGGCGTGTCTCGGTAGCCGAATTGGTGAGGCATTCCCCCTGTAAGGGAAAGACTGCGGGTTCGAGTCCCGCCCGAGAAGATTCTTTTTTCCCCATGTATTCAACCTTACTCTGATTAATGGATTAAGTGATAGTGCAGGACTTCCTCTCAGGGTTGAGAGGTGAGTGAAGAATTCTGGGAATTCAATAATTTGATATCGCCAATGGGTTATGGAGGTCAGATGGCAAACCCGCAGACTGGAAAAAGCGGACCGCGGACTCCAAAGTGAAAGCTTCAGATGCCACCCGGATCGCTAAAATGAAGAGAGGGGTGTTCTGGATAGAAGAAGATGACTGGATTGGCTGGGTGCTTCTATCGAGTAATGAACTGTATCTATCAACACTCTTTCCTGATTTCTGATGATATACACAATAAAAGATAGAGCTGTGATAATGATGATGAGAGCTATTCTCATACCACACATGACTTCCTCAGTTCCTATAGGAGCACCACAAGTAGAAATTTGGCAGCTTGTTTTCAACTTCGCTGGGAATGAGCAAATATTATACTTGTGTATAGAAGATTAATGTACTCACTTCAGGTAGCTTCCACCTCCATTCAGCAGGTCTGAAGATGTTCAGATCTCCTTCACCAAAGTCACGGCGCAGGAGCAGGATCAGGCGGCAATTGCGCACAAACAGCGCGTAGTGGTGTCGGTTCATTTCTGGAAGGTTACATACGTAGGGTTCAGAAGAATGGTCGTGGAATTAGGTTAGGTTTATGTACATAAAGATTACCATTTATGATGTCTATAGTACAAAATGTAACATTTACAGACAGATAACTTTTTGAGCACATCTGTGGCAGGTTTGAACTAGACATATTTGGATGAGAATCCAGAATGCTGCTTGACAGATGTGGTTTTGGTACAGGCACTCTACTTGTAGTTTGGAGGAAAGGGGATGTAACACGGCATTTGCTGGTATAAAACCAAATTAAAAGGCGAAGTAGGAGAGCGCCCTTGGTTCTAAAGCGCAAGCTATGCACCACAATCAGTTGTTCTGATATGGCGGCCATAGGCCCCCAGCGACTTACTGTGGTCATCGGCGAGACAGAAGATGTGTTCCTTGCGGTGCTTGTCGCCGTCGGGCGCGGGCGCGTGGCGCATCCACGTGGACACGCTGAACGAGCCCACCAGCGTGCGGCAGGACCGACCCCATGGGCCCCCAGCGACTTACTGTGGTCATCGGCGAGACAGAAGATGTGTTCCTTGCGGTGCTTGTCGCCGTCGGGCGCGGGCGCGTGGCGCATCCACGTGGACACGCTGAACGAGCCCACCAGCGTGCGGCAGGACCGACCCCATGGGCCCCCAGCGACTTACTGTGGTCATCGGCGAGACAGAAGATGTGTTCCTTGCGGTGCTTGTCGCCGTCGGGCGCGGGCGCGTGGCGCATCCACGTGGACACGCTGAACGAGCCCACCAGCGTGCGGCAGGACCGACCCCATGGGCCCCCAGCGACTTACTGTGGTCATCGGCGAGACAGAAGATGTGTTCCTTGCGGTGCTTGTCGCCGTCGGGCGCGGGCGCGTGGCGCATCCACGTGGACACGCTGAACGAGCCCACCAGCGTGCGGCAGGACCGACCCCATGGGCCCCCAGCGACTTACTGTGGTCATCGGCGAGACAGAAGATGTGTTCCTTGCGGTGCTTGTCGCCGTCGGGCGCGGGCGCGTGGCGCATCCACGTGGACACGCTGAACGAGCCCACCAGCGTGCGGCAGGACCGACCCCATGGGCCCCCAGCGACTTACTGTGGTCATCGGCGAGACAGAAGATGTGTTCCTTGCGGTGCTTGTCGCCGTCGGGCGCGGGCGCGTGGCGCATCCACGTGGACACGCTGAACGAGCCCACCAGCGTGCGGCAGGACCGACCCCATGGGCCCCCAGCGACTTACTGTGGTCATCGGCGAGACAGAAGATGTGTTCCTTGCGGTGCTTGTCGCCGTCGGGCGCGGGCGCGTGGCGCATCCACGTGGACACGCTGAACGAGCCCACCAGCGTGCGGCAGGACCGACCCCATGGGCCCCCAGCGACTTACTGTGGTCATCGGCGAGACAGAAGATGTGTTCCTTGCGGTGCTTGTCGCCGTCGGGCGCGGGCGCGTGGCGCATCCACGTGGACACGCTGAACGAGCCCACTAGCGTGCGGCAGGACCGACCCCATGGGCCCCCAGCGACTTACTGTGGTCATCGGCGAGACAGAAGATGTGTTCCTTGCGGTGCTTGTCGCCGTCGGGCGCGGGCGCGTGGCGCATTCACGTGGACACGCTGAACGAGCCCACCAGCGTGCGGCAGGACCGACCCCATGGGCCCCCAGCGACTTACTGTGGTCATCGGCGAGACAGAAGATGTGTTCCTTGCGGTGCTTGTCGCCGTCGGGCGCGGGCGCGTGGCGCATCCACGTGGACACGCTGAACGAGCCCACCAGCGTGCGGCAGGACCGACCCCATGGGCCCCCAGCGACTTACTGTGGTCATCGGCGAGACAGAAGATGTGTTCCTTGCGGTGCTTGTCGCCGTCGGGCGCGGGCGCGTGGCGCATCCACGTGGACACGCTGAACGAGCCCACCAGCGTGCGGCAGGACCGACCCCATGGGCCCCCAGCGACTTACTGTGGTCATCGGCGAGACAAAAGATGTGTTCCTTGCGGTGCTTGTCGCCGTCGGGCGCGGGCGCGTGGCGCATCCACGTGGACACGCTGAACGAGCCCACCAGCGTGCGGCAGGACCGACCCCATGGGCCCCCAGCGACTTACTGTGGTCATCGGCGAGACAGAAGATGTGTTCCTTGCGGTGCTTGTCGCCGTCGGGCGCGGGCGCGTGGCGCATCCACGTGGACACGCTGAACGAGCCCACCAGCGTGCGGCAGGACCGACCCCATGGGCCCCCAGCGACTTACTGTGGTCATCGGCGAGACAGAAGATGTGTTCCTTGCGGTGCTTGTCGCCGTCGGGCGCGGGCGCGTGGCGCATCCACGTGGACACGCTGAACGAGCCCACCAGCGTGCGGCAGGACCGACCCCATGGGCCCCCAGCGACTTACTGTGGTCATCGGCGAGACAGAAGATGTGTTCCTTGCGGTGCTTGTCGCCGTCGGGCGCGGGCGCGTGGCGCATCCACGTGGACACGCTGAACGAGCCCACCAGCGTGCGGCAGGACCGACCCCATGGGCCCCCAGCGACTTACTGTGGTCATCGGCGAGACAGAAGATGTGTTCCTTGCGGTGCTTGTCGCCGTCGGGCGCGGGCGCGTGGCGCATCCACGTGGACACGCTGAACGAGCCCACCAGCGTGCGGCAGGACCGACCCCATGGGCCCCCAGCGACTTACTGTGGTCATCGGCGAGACAGAAGATGTGTTCCTTGCGGTGCTTGTCGCCGTCGGGCGCGGGCGCGTGGCGCATCCACGTGGACACGCTGAACGAGCCCACCAGCGTGCGGCAGGACCGACCCCATGGGCCCCCAGCGACTTACTGTGGTCATCGGCGAGACAGAAGATGTGTTCCTTGCGGTGCTTGTCGCCGTCGGGCGCGGGCGCGTGGCGCATCCACGTGGACACGCTGAACGAGCCCACCAGCGTGCGGCAGGACCGACCCCATGGGCCCCCAGCGACTTACTGTGGTCATCGGCGAGACAGAAGATGTGTTCCTTGCGGTGCTTGTCGCCGTCGGGCGCGGGCGCGTGGCGCATCCACGTGGACACGCTGAACGAGCCCACCAGCGTGCGGCAGGACCGACCCCATGGGCCCCCAGCGACTTACTGTGGTCATCGGCGAGACAGAAGATGTGTTCCTTGCGGTGCTTGTCGCCGTCGGGCGCGGGCGCGTGGCGCATCCACGTGGACACGCTGAACGAGCCCACCAGCGTGCGGCAGGACCGACCCCATGGGCCCCCAGCGACTTACTGTGGTCATCGGCGAGACAGAAGATGTGTTCCTTGCGGTGCTTGTCGCCGTCGGGCGCGGGCGCGTGGCGCATCCACGTGGACACGCTGAACGAGCCCACCAGCGTGCGGCAGGACCGACCCCATGGGCCCCCAGCGACTTACTGTGGTCATCGGCGAGACAGAAGATGTGTTCCTTGCGGTGCTTGTCGCCGTCGGGCGCGGGCGCGTGGCGCATCCACGTGGACACGCTGAACGAGCCCACCAGCGTGCGGCAGGACCGACCCCATGGGCCCCCAGCGACTTACTGTGGTCATCGGCGAGACAGAAGATGTGTTCCTTGCGGTGCTTGTCGCCGTCGGGCGCGGGCGCGTGGCGCATCCAAGTGGACACGCTGAACGAGCCCACCAGCGTGCGGCAGGACCGACCCCATGGGCCCCCAGCGACTTACTGTGGTCATCGGCGAGACAGAAGATGTGTTCCTTGCGGTGCTTGTCGCCGTCGGGCGCGGGCGCGTGGCGCATCCACGTGGACACGCTGAACGAGCCCACCAGCGCGTGCGGCAGGACCGACCCCATGGGCCCCCAGCGACTTACTGTGGTCATCGGCGAGACAGAAGATGTGTTCCTTGCGGTGCTTGTCGCCGTCGGGCGCGGGCGCGTGGCGCATCCACGTGGACACGCTGAACGAGCCCACCAGCGCGTGCGGCAGGACCGACTCCGGCACCACGGCCGCCGTCGTCTCGCCGTCGAACTCGAACATCTGCTCGCCGTCGCGCCCTGGAACAACATTGTTTCAATCACTTCACTGTTATGAATGTCAAATTTGTAGAAAGTCATGAAACGCGCCTCTGAAACAGTAGGGGGATTAGGACACGCATCTCCCAAGATTCAACCTATTAGAACTAATTTGGTTGGTAGGATGAAGGTCTATCCACATACATACGAAGGTAGGACACAAAGGCATTTCCGTGCCAATTGAGCAGCACTGGGGTAGTACCAGGGTAAAATATATTTGATGCATTTGAAAAAAAAGCAGGATACCATCGGTATCTTCTGTGATCTATCAAAAGCTTTCGATTGTGTTGATCATGGGACTTTGTTATTAAAATTAGGTTATTATGGTGTTTCGAACAGCTCACTTGGTTTGCTTATGTCTTACCTCACTGGCAAGGTACAAAAAGTTAACATTAATGGCACCAATTTATCTGGAGCCCCTTTAGTCATGGGAGTTCCCCAGGGCTCGATATTAGGACCCCATTTGTGCTTGATATATGTAAATGATCTTCCTTACTTCAGTAAAGATCTTTGTGAAATAGTATTATTTGCTGATGACACATCATTAATTTTTAAAACTGATAGACAAACAGTAGTACTTGACGATGTAAATAATACCCTTTCTAAAATATTGCATTGGTTTACAAGTAACAACTTGCTGCTCAATGCTAAGAAAACAAAATGTGTAAAGTTTACTATGCCTAATGTAAGACAGGTTGATGCTAGTATTACAATGAACGATGAATCTGTTCAAATAGTCAATACCACATTTTTTCTTGGAATAACTATAGATAGTAAACTGCAATGGGGTTCTCATATCACAGCCTTGGCAGGAAGACTTAGCTCAGTTGCCTATGCGGTTAGAAAAATAAGGTCGCTAACTGATGAGGAAACGGCACGATTAGTTTATTTTAGCAACTTTCATAGCGTTATGTCGTATGGTCTTGATGCTGTGGGGCTCAGCTGCCGATATTGAGACTATTTTCATATTACAGAAACGCGCAATACGAGCAATCTATAGCCTCAGACCCCGTGACTCGCTGAGAGAAGTTTTTAAAGAAATTAATATTTTAATACTTGCTTCCCAATACATTTATGATAATATCTTATATGTACGTAAGAACTTAGATCTCTTCAAAAAAATCTCTGACCAACACAATTATAATACTAGAAATAAAAAAAAACTTGCAGTGCCAAAACTCAGGCTTCATAAGGTTGGTAATTCGTTGTTTAATAAACGTAATGTTTAATAAACTTCCTCAGAATCTGATAGACATGCCACTTAATAAATTTAAAATTGAAGTGAAAAATTACGTAATAAAAAAAGGTTATTTATAAATTCGACGAATACTTGAATGATAAAGATGCATGGTCATCCTAATATCAGCTCTTGCTCGCACTGCATGAATTTGTTATAAATAAAACCATATTTAAAAAATAAGTAGGATAATCGAGTTCACTGAGTTTCGTGCTGGTATCTTCTCAGTAGAACTAACCTACCGAACCAGCGAAAGAATCATTTTCCAATGATTTATTTTATTTATTTTTTCTGTGAATAACATTATTGTAAAATTCTGACGTTCATAATGTGCTCTTCATGTGCCTAAACTGAATAAATGAAATTGATTATTTGATTCTTTGACCTCCGCCCTACAGAATACCCAGAATACCGCGACCATAATAACCTCGTTTTGTGCTCCTGGCGGTGCATAGGGTAGCCAGAGCTCACTGGAGAGTTTTTGTACTGCCAGTGGGAAAGCCAAAGTTTTTTTTCACAAGTTTACACTTGGTATTTTCCTAATTCCCGCCCTGAGACCCTCAGGGATGAGGAAGTTCGGATTCCCTTGAATTTACAAATACGGTGTCCCCTAAAACTTTACCGAGTATTGTGGAAGTGTGAATGGCAGCTTCTTTTTGGAATATATGTATGTTAATGTTTGCGTTTAGTTTATCTATATATCTATGTATGCTTTTAGCTACTATTCCTGTTGTGCCTATTACTATGGGAATGGTTTCTGTGTGTGTGTTCCATAAGCGGGTGATTTCTACTTTAAGTGCGTGATATTTACTTAGTTTCTCTATTTCTTTTGGTCCTATTTTATAATCTGATGGAACAGTTACGTCGATTAAGTACGTTTTATTTTCGATTTTGTCAATATATATAATATCCGGTCTATTGTGTGCTATGGTAACATCTGTCGGAACAGGCATCTCCCACATTAGTTTCGCAGTGTCGTTTTCTTTTATTTGCGGCTGATTTAAAACTTCTTTCCACCAAAGTTTTGCTACTTCAAATTTGTGTTTCTTAGCTAATGCCCACCAGACGTACTCCACAATATTGTTATGTCTTGCCGTATAGTAAGTGCCAGCCAGCTTTTCACAGCCCGAGACAATGTGTTGTGTCGTCTCGTCTTTGGTCAAACATAGCCTGCACTTACCATCGACAGACATCTTTAAGATATCCCGTTCTATTTGTTTAGTAATTATTGCTTGGTCTTGTATTGCGAATACTGTCGATTCTAATGAGGGAGAAACCTGTTGTTTTTTAAGCCAACGAAACGAATACGCCCTATCTATATTCTCCTTCTCCATGATGGACCTGTAAAATTGGCCATGTAACGGTTTAACTTTCCATCTACTGATACCTGTTTTAGTTGCTGCTTTCTTTATTTCCCTATCGGTGTAGTTTTGTTCCTGTACTAGTCCTATTTTTACTGCATTACTTCTGCCCTCCTTGCATATTGAGTATTTATCTTTATATATATCATGTGTGACTATAGCTTTTATGATATCATCTTGATCTGTATTTAAGTATTGCCTATATTTTATCATTTGTGTATTATATAACATTTCTATATTTGTAAGCCCTCTCCCATCCTCTTCTATAGGTAAATATAGCCTTTCTATGTCTGCTTTCTGTTTTTGTGCTTTATTCATTGCTAGTAGTTTACGTGTTTTTATATCTATTCTATTTAAATCTTTACTTTTGTAATTAACTACTCCAAAAGTATACAGCAAAACGGGTACGACATAAACATTGATCGCTGTAATGAGGTTTCTTGCATTGAGATGTGTGGTACTAATGCATTTTATTCTTCTAAAATATTCCTTTTTAACCTAATTATTAATAATGTAGTATATTATTATCTTATATTAATTAAGTATTATATTATTATTAACACAATATAGTCGTCTATAGAAAATATCATATTTCAGTTAAACAAGAAAGCCAACCCCAACTGAGTTTGGTAAAGGCTCAGACAGAATGTAGTATGTAGCAATTACCTGAGTCTGGTTTGAGTGACTTGGCCCATTCGTTGCCAGCTCCAGGGCTGGGCAGTAAGTCGATCGTCTTGGGGTCCAATCCTGGAAATAAGATTGAATTTAGTTTTACGCTCTTTACGCACATAGACAAACAGGTTTATAGAAATTAACCCTACATTTGAAGACATCCAAGTCTAGAGAAAAGGTTGCTTCTAGGCAAGGATACCCCATCATCAACCACATCAACTCTTACTTGACGGGTTTTCACACGGACGGGATGGGACGTGAAGTTTTAGAAATCCAGCGTGACGGCGACCTGAATGCGCGTGACGGCGGCCTGGATGCGTGTGACGGCAGCCTGGATACGCGTGACAGCAGCCTGGATGCGCGTGACAGCGAAACAGTAGCTAGTGTGTAAACTCACCACAGATGGTCCTCTGCGCGTGCAGCGAGTAGGTGTCCCGGTCGCAGGCGGTGCCGGCGCGGGACGCGGTGAGCGTGACGGCGGCCTGGATGCGCGTGACAGCGAGACAGTAGCTAGTGTGTAAACTCACCACAGATGGTCCTCTGCGCGTGCAGCGAGTAGGTGTCCCGGTCGCAGGCGGTGCCGGCGCGGGACGCGGTGAGCGTGACGGCGGCCTGGATGCGCGTGACAGCGAGACAGTAGCTAGTGTGTAAACTCACCACAGATGGTCCTCTGCGCGTGCAGCGAGTAGGTGTCCCGGTCGCAGGCGGTGCCGGCGCGGGACGCGGTGAGCGTGACGGCGGCCTGGATGCGCGTGACAGCGAGACAGTAGCTAGTGTGTAAACTCACCACAGATGGTCCTCTGCGCGTGCAGCGAGTAGGTGTCCCGGTCGCAGGCGGTGCCGGCGCGGGACGCGGTGAGCGTGACGGCGGCCTGGATGCGCGTGACAGCGAGACAGTAGCTAGTGTGTAAACTCACCACAGATGGTCCTCTGCGCGTGCAGCGAGTAGGTGTCACGGTCGCAGGCGGTGCCGGCGCGGGACGCGGTGAGCGTGACGGCGGCCTGGATGCGCGTGACAGCGAGACAGTAGCTAGTGTGTAAACTCACCACAGATGGTCCTCTGCGCGTGCAGCGAGTAGGTGTCACGGTCGCAGGCGGTGCCGGCGCGGGACGCGGTGAGCGTGACGGCGGCCTGGATGCGCGTGACAGCGAGACAGTAGCTAGTGTGTAAACTCACCACAGATGGTCCTCTGCGCGTGCAGCGAGTAGGTGTCACGGTCGCAGGCGGTGCCGGCGCGGGACGCGGTGAGCGTGACGGCGGCCTGGATGCGCGTGACGCCGGGGCAGCGCTCGTCCGACGAGCACGCGTCCAGACGCGCCGCCGGGAACAACGCTAGTGGCCCGGATCCTGGCGCGTAATCCACGCGCTCCGCCACTCCTGGGAACGTAGTAAACGGTTGATACTACACGGTCCTACGCATCCATGGTCTCACTGCCAGGAATGCCCGTGCATGTGCGATGTGGAAAAGGAAAAGCCCGTGCTCTGAGTCGACCAGAACACAACACCGTTCTAATCATGGCTGGACAGACCGGTACAGACTAACACGATAGATCGATCGTGTTCAGTTCAGAGAGGGCGACAGATTCAAATAGACGGAAAAGTTCCTGTGGTTTAAAAGCGTAATTATATGTAGTACAGTAGATAACATATTCTGCAATCTGCCTTAAATATAAAAATCTAGTGTGAAATGTGAGAAAACGTTTCCTCTCCAAGTAACTGCAGTTGTTAATTAGCCTACAAAACGTAGAGTTTATTCATTAGCAGTTACGGCGCAGTTCTCACTAGGTGCAATATTACACAGACTAACGTTCCTTAATCCAATATTATCCGAGTGAAGTTTCGGCGAAAGGCAATTGCTGACTTTTACATTTTAACGAGAAAGTAACTCTGACCAACTGAGCTACCTGGATACGTCCGAGACCTTTAAAACTCTCCTAAACATCTTGACACATTTGGTAAATACATTTTAAAATCTACAGTTCTTTCAACCCTACATCATCAGGAGACTGTCTTACCTTTCCAGCCAGCTCTGCAGGGCTTGTTGACCTTGATGGTGACCATGACGGGCGCGGACTGCATCATGCCGCAGTCGTACGCCACCACCGACAAGATGTGGTTGTGGGACTTCTCGTAGTCCAGCGCTTCTGTGTTGCGGATGATGCCTGGAAACCATACACTCTTATCAGTATCATATTATATGAACAAAATAAGGCCATTGCATCTCTTCCCTGTTTAGTCGCGTTTGGTGAAATACGCATTTGGTCCTATTGTCAAAAAACGACTTGGATAGGTTAGGTTAGAAGGCTTTTTTTATAGCCACCCAGAAACCAGATAGAAAGTCCGCGAATGTTTCCTGTTTTTGACAATTGGACCAAATGCGTATTTGACCAAACGAGAGGGCGAGGGCCAGATCGAGAGAGATGGCCCTGGGTCAGCCGAGGTGCGAGGGATATACCCGACAACGCAACCGGCTCCGTTGGGATCCGTGGGGATACTGCGCACGTAAAAAAGGGTGTGGTAGAAGGTAACTAAGGGACTGCTCGCCATGCGATAGTAAACATACAGTCCAAGAATAAGTGCCCGCTTAAACGCAATTAGACTGGGCCTTCTATTACTTGGGAACAAAAATCACAGTTGGCGAAATAAGTTGATACACCTCTGCATGTTATAAAATGAAATAGTCCTAGAATTTATTTGAAGGATCGAATAAGTAGCTTGGTGGTCAAGAAGATCGAGTGATCCTGGATTCCGGCAATACTGGCCATTATACTACTGTCGTGGATGTACTTCTGCCATAAGCAATTTCGCTTCGCTGGAGGGGATATGGGGAATATTAGTAATTTCAGTTACTAATATTAATTTACCTGTCAAGCCACGCAACAAATAGAACAATAGATAAACAATAGATTCGCGGTGCCCGGGCACCGGTTGGTGTTTGATAGGTTAATAACAGAAAACTAAAATTTCTGCTTTAGAATCATAGCTATGGTGGTGACCTGGGGCTAAACCCATTTGCTAATGGTGAGTTTTGAATCCTCAGGGGTTCTCAGCCAAAAAAGGATTTCTCTCGAACACGGGATAGTTGAGGAAGGATTATCCGGAAGCTCCAAAAGCAATTAGGGTCCCAAAGGGTCCGCGCGAAAAAACGCCACTCATCATTTTCTTTGTTAATCCCTCGGGGGCCCTCCGAGCTGCCTCGCCAGATACTGTTTGTGCGAAAAGCCTTTGTTTCTTTTTTAATAACTTGATGGCAATAATACTTGTTTTGTAGGTGGTGAAACCAGTATGAAATAGCTAGCTAGTTCGGCTCTTTGGATTAAAAGACCCAGGAAGCTTGTAGGAATTAACGAAGTACATCGTCATTTACTATCAGTGGTTGAGTAGATGATTAAAAATGATAAAATAAGAGTAACCTCAATTTTACTACCGAAACCGTTTTACTATTGATATGATGATGACAGAAAACGCAGAGAGGAGGTGTTGATATAACATTTCTCTTTGAAAGAATGCATGAAACTTTATGGTGGGGGATGAATGGGAACACCAGGGTAGGCACTGATCTCATCAAATACCACTATACATAGTTACATATTCCCATATTCCGCATCCTCTCTGCGTTTACTGTGCTTAAAACTTACACAACTATTCTCATAAAGTGTTGTGCTCCTACCTTCGTTGTCGATAGTGAAGGGCTGGCTCCTGTCGGTGAGTATCTCGTACTTGCACACGTCACCGTAGCGAGGCGTGCAGTCCCTGTCAGTGGCCTCCACGCGCACGATCTCGTCGTACACGCGCCCCTCATCCACCGCCTTCACGTACGCCGCCTGACTGAACACTGGCGCGAACTCGTTCACGTCCGTCACTGTGATGTGCACCGGGACCCTGGGGGAAAGGATTCTTTATTCTAGGTACACAAGTGTAGACAATCTTAGGGTATAGTAGCTATAAACAAAAGAGAGTATAACTCATAGCAGCTGCATTAAAAATGCAGTTAAGAGTAAACTGTGCCAGAAAGGTTATTATAAAATCCAAGAATATTTAGAGGGATAAACTAGCTTGGACGCTCAGCTATGCTACTAAGCAAAGCACTGTATCTAGACTATGTAGTTTGTAAGTAGACCAAAAAAAATTATAATGCCCGCCGAGTTTCTTGCCGGAGTCTTCTCAGGTCCGGGCCGCGTTTCGAACCGATGGTCTATTTGCTAAACTGGTATTTTATATTTATTTTATATTGACGTTTTGTAAGTTCCGTTAAATGGTCTATGCAGAATAAATGATTTTTGACTTTGACTTTGAGTTATCTCCCACCAAACCCAGGGAATATATAAATCAGTGAATGAAGGTTGACTATCTGTTAACATAGCGCACCTTTTGGTAATATGATCCGGCAACTAAAAGTTGTCGTTGATTGACAAGTCGTCTTTCGTGATAGTCGGCGGCTGAATTGTCTTCTTTTACGATACCAATTTTTTTGTTTAGTAAAGCCAGCTTATTAGAAGTCACTGTCTTAAATTTTTTTATAAACATTATTTGGAGCTTGTATCCTGTATGTATGTATCCTGAACTAACAAAAGTAGTTGTGTAGTACCTGCATGGTGCACTCAAAAGTTTACGCCACTATTGACAAAGCAAGTTTCGGTCAGAGTTACTATAGCAGAGTGCCCGCATCACGATTTACCTTGTGCTTGTATAAGACTTCATTAAACAGACTTGTAATGTCACATACATACTACACAATATACAACTTATTCTGTTTTCTATACAGAAGTTTCAGTTGAGATTTCTATTCAAATTGCGACTTTAATTTCCACGTGATAAAGTGGCAACTAGCTTACAATGAAGGACAAAATATCACAAAATAATATTTGCCACGCGCTATATTGTAGTTGTCAGTCGTCACTCATAAGAGCTTTTGTTTTGACAGCTTCAGAATCAATCGATCGACTCATAGATAGACAAGAAATGTATTAAATGAAAATGCATTTTAATATAATTCAATCAAAATCAATAAATCTGGTCTGCTACTGACCACTTAAACAAGAAGTTCTGTATTCAACCTGTACCTGACCGCGAGTTTTCTCAAAAACGAATCAATATTTTTTTATGATTTATCTACTCCTGTATACCTAATATCAGATAATTGAAAGCGAGATAATAAAGTAATCGTCGTGGAAGCTGTATGCCTGCAGATATGCGTCATAATATGGGTGAGCCTGGTATGCGAATCATTCGAAGGCCACTGTTGCGTCGCGTATTCATTGTTCACACTTAAAATGCACAATATGGTCGAGCTAGTTGGTACAGTAAGCTTCAGAGAAAAGGAACCCCCCTTGATAATGGTTTTATCCTCAAGGGGGGTTCCTTTTATTTTAAGAGTGAAAATCTTTTAAGAGCAGGTGGTAAGGCACCTAAGGAGTAGTGTACAGTAAGCTTCAGAGAAAAGGAACCCCCCTTGATAGTGGTTTTATCCTCAAGGGGGGTTCCTTTTCTCTGTGGCTTACTGTACACTACTCCTTAGGTGCCTTACCACCTGCTCTTAAAAGTTTTTTATACCACAGGTGGAGGCCCACTTGATGGAGGAGGTTACCGTGGCGTGGCGTATGGACGTGTGTACCACTAGGAGCATCATACTCGTGCTGGCGATCCTTTAAGAAAGAGTCTTTGTGTTGTCAGTGCAGAAGACAAAGTAATATTATTTCAATCTTACTTTACTTTCAGTGTTTGTGTCGGACTCGAATCGTTATCGTCCGTTGATATTTTGTGTAAGACAAGTACAAATTCTAAAAAATTAAAGAAATAAATATATTCACTACAATAAGAGATACTGTTTGATCCAGATTGATCATAAATAATACTGCTAGAGATGGTACTAGCTCCCCAGTACCTTCACCAAGAGACAAGGTGGCACATAATGAGGTACGAGTAGGTAGCTACTTACGTGTTGGAGTACGAGCCATCACAGCCGACGGCAGCGATGTCGAACTTGTAGTTGCGTCGTTTCTCGCAGTTGAGCGGGTAGCGCACGCGCAGCCGAGCCTCATTCTCATCTATCACCATTATCTGTGGACAACAATAAACCCTTTTAAGATTCCAATACATAAAAGAAATTCGGCAAAACTGTTGTAATATAGAATTCATTAAAATTTTGAAAAGCCTTATGTTTGAGTAGTTTCGTAGAATTTAAATTGAAAGCGGCCATCTTGCAAAAAATGTTACAGCAAAAAAACAGATCCCGGGAGATCGATTTATTAGCGTATTCTGTGACCTGTTTGAAGCATTCGACTGTATTAATTTACTACACTGATAGGTGAAATTTGGAGTACCACAAGGTTCTACATTAGGTCCTTTGTTACTGCGTATTTGGTTAAATTATTTTTATATATGCAGGCAGAGATGTATTGAACACCCTATTTTATGGCTTATGTTTTTGCTAGCATATCAACATAGTATAAGTCTACCTGATATTCTATATGACAATTCCATTCCATTAAACATCACACTTAGCATCTCATGTTTTGATAGATATATTCACCAATTTCAATCATTGCGTTGTATGGGATCAAGACCTTAATTGCACAAGCCAACCACTCGTGATACCCGATACATGTTATTCTACCTTTAAAATAGAACTCTAAAGAAATATAATTCCGAAATTACAGCAATATAACAATCCCATAGTCTTTTATACACCGGATCTTACGTTCATTACGCACTTGCGAATATTTTATGAAATATAGCATTCAGGTCCGGAAAACTTTATTTCTACTTTGATGTGAGGGTAACGCGATAAGAGCCGAGTAAGGACTGGGCATACCCGGGATAGATTCCAATAACGATAATAGCCACGTTATTGTTGTGCTTTCATACGTTGGACGGCGAATTTATGGGGCGCGTTCCAGGCCCGGAATTATGGGATGGTGTTTAATAACCGGGCTTCTCAATGGGATGAAAGAGCTCGCGAATGTTTTGTTAGCCCGTTGGGGTTTGGTGGAAATGTAATGAAGACTATGTTTTGCAAATATTCAAGTAGTAATATAAGATAACTTTACTAGTTAGTTTGGTTGAATATTTATTACTCCAACACATAAGAACGGCCGATCGAATCTGGATGAAAATTGACAGTAGAACAGCAGAAGTATTACACTCGGTCTGAGTCGCGGGCAATACCTATATTGAAGACTTACACATGCAATCTAGCAGGTTTTTTAAAATAACAAAGGTCTGATTATCGGACTCTTGGTCTATCAGTTAAGTCATGTTTTGCCAGCAGTACCAATGAGTCATGTACGGCACATAAAGTGGTCCAGATCCGTTTTACCCAGGAAACACATTAAATAAATGTTAAAACCTTATTGCAGCGCTATCTACAGACAAGACCTAACAATAACTAAGACAGTTTGCTATCTGACGGTAATGACAAGTTATTCCCTTTGAACCATTCCAATATGGCGGCAGGAGTCCGCGAGGGCCATCCATCACGCACGAGCTCTGTTCGGCCACTCACTAAATTATGGCCGAATAGAAAAATACAGTGTATTCATTGAATTATTGCGCCCCAGGAGCACGATATTTATGTACGATGTTGTTTCACTGTGCACTGGGGAACACTAAGTCATATTACACGAATACTTTATAAGTAAAAGGTACTTGGGGCATTGGCTTTGACCTTGATTCGTTTTATACTAATACTAGCTTTGCCCGCGGCTCCATTCGCATGGATGTCGGTTCTCGCGACCAAACATAGCCATGTCCTTTCTCAAGGTCTAATCTACCCTTATACCAAATTTCATCAAAATCGGTTCAGTGGTTTAGGCGTGAAAGCGTAACATACAGACAGACAAACAGTTACTTTCGTATTCATAATATTCATATGGGTCTATGTATCCTTAAAGAGGTGAGTAGAGTTTTAAGGAGTAAGGAGCACCACAAAGATCTCTGGGGCCCAAATTAAACTCACCTATGAGCTAACAGGCAAGGCTCTGTCGGAAGGTTTCCTCTCGAGGTTGGGGGTCAGATATCAGTTGCTACAATATAAGCCGAATCAAGAAAAAATTAATGTTCCCCGGGATATAAACTGTTGCTTTTGTTGTAACTGGGAATGATGCTATAATGGTGGTGATTTATTTATTTATTTATTTATGTATTATTTTGTGGAACATAGGTATGTCAAAAGATCTTTCATTAAATATCAGTGCACTATGTCCTACCATATAACATGGTGTACAAAATTAAATAGGTATAACATTTTTAAATATGGCTAGTTCTTCACTTAAGGAATATTGTTAGTAGACATATTTCATTAAGTCACTTATCAATTCAATTATCATTTATACCACTATTCATAATTATTAATAATCTTTATACATATTTTAACTTGTGTGATCTAATGCTATGAGATATTTATATAATATGATAAAATTATTTGCATGTCAAACTAAACCATTGTCTAATTCACTTCAACAATAAAGTAAAAACATTAATATTTCTACAATGTCATCAATAAAATAAAAATATAATAGGTGATTAGAATGTCAATGTAAAATAATGTCAAATTTAACATAATGCATTTCAACAATAACAGTAAAATATCAATATTTCCATAATGTCATCTATAATAATATCAATTCATTAGTAGGTATGTTCTAATGTCAATGTAAAACAATGTCAATCTAAAAAAAGAATAACGCTCAATAACATCTGTAAAACATTAAAATTTCTCATTCATGTACTCATTAATAGAATGATATGCTTTTTCTAACAGTAATGTGAGTAGTTTGTTTTTAAATTCCTGTACATCTGTAACCGAGCTAATAGACTTGGGCAACTTGTTATATATTGTAGGTGCCATACAGAACACACTTTTCTGATACATAGTTGTTTTACACGCAACCATATGCAATGTACCTAATCTGCGGCCACTAGTGACTTGTGAGAATTTCGACCAATTACGTTTTACAAACATGCACATCTCAAGAATGTACATAGATGGCATCGTCAACAATTTCAATCTTAAGAAATGTGGTTTACAAGTGTCGGTAGTGTGCAAGTTACAAATCGAAGATGTTGTAGCCGATGGGAAGTCATTAATATAAATGAAAAATAATAGATAAAAATGGGTTTAGCTACGAAATCAGGTGAGGTTAACTTGGATCCCAAAGATTATAAATGTGGCTCTAAATACGCCGTGTTCTATATAAAAGATAAAAAAGCACCAACGAGGTAAATAATCTTTTATAGCCCATATTTAACCTCATTTCCGAGATTCAAATTACGATATGAAATACCGATGTACGCCATTTAATATTGCGGCTATGAATTTGCTCAATTTACGAGTTAGGTTCTGCGTTTGATGTTTGTTTATGACCGACTTATAGTAGACTAATATTAGGAGTGAATTGATCTCATGTATAGGCAGGAATAGTGTGAAAGGGATTGTATCTTTTGGCTGAGCCTACTAAGGTTGTGTAAAGGTATTCGCGTAATAACGTAACTAATATTGCAGTGTTGGTTCCCGGTGGAGTAGAATAGGACCACCCCATCTCTTCCTGTGGATGTCGTAAAAGGTGACTAAGGGATAGGGCTGTTCTCCATCCGACAGTAAACATACAGCCCAAGACAAAGTGCCCGCTTTTTTTTTATCGTGCGATAAATCCCCACGGAGTCGGTGGAGGTGGTTATGTCGGACTCGAACCGTTTAAAACGCACGCCGTCTTGGGTCCTTGGTTGCCGGAGGTGAGATTGCCAAAAGCATATCCCTCGCACACCGGCAGACCCAGGACCATCTCTTTAGAGATGGCCCCCTTCGGGTTGTGGGGACCACAGTGTCCCCATCTAGCCCCGGTTACGGGGAGGCACACTTTGTGCCCGCTGGATGTTTTACTTGGGACCGAAAATCATACATAATTAGTGAAACGTCACAGTTAATACACCTCTGTCTACCCCTTCGGGGATTTACAGACGTGAGTATATGTATGTATGTATTTTTGCTGTCACAAACATCACTTAGGGATAACTCCGGGTCGCATCAAACGTCACTTATGGTAAATAATAGTGTACTAGACGTGTTGTCGTTAGAGTTTCCAAGAATACCCTAATACTTTTGAGGTTGGTAAGCACAAATTTCCATAATCCAATTTACATGCCTTATGTTTAATTTGAAGATGTGACTAGATGATGCCGGAGTACGTGGTTAGGTCAGGGTCAGTACTAAGTTACGTGACCTTTCTTAACACATTGAGACTCCTTGATGCAGGATTTCGTTGCTGATAATCTACCTCATTATATGCTCAAGAAATCACGTCTCGAAATACCAATTACGCTTCCTTATCTGTTCTCGCTTTCAGTAATTATTGATTTATTTTCACGAACAATAGAATGGGGAATAATTGACATTTGGCTTGACATTGGTACGCCTACGATATCGGCGGCGTAGTAGAAATAATGCGTTCTGTGGGTAATTGCTTAGCTGAATGTTGTTGAACAAACCACCTTTATACAAGTGAATAACCTAATCAAAACAGCACTATGATTGTTTGCAATTGGTTTAGTAGAATCGACCATCGAGTCATCAGTTAGTATTCTTCATCTTTGCGTTAATCCCAGTCGCGTCTGGAGCTTTCAGCTTTGAGTCTCCGCTTTACAAGTCTAACTGCAGATTTGGTTAAACTACGATATTTCCGTGAATCGACTGCCATCTGACATCCACAACCCAAAGGCGATACCGAAACATGATGCAGTTGAACCAGTTGTTGGACTTTTAGTATAATAAAACTTTTTATTCAGAGTACACAGACAGATGCTATTTCGTAGTTGAGAGCGCAACTAGTTTTCCCATCAACCGATCATAAAAACGGACAATAAAACGAAGTTTCCGCAGTACGTCGTTGTCGCAGCTGTGCCAGTTAGCACAACAAAGGCTTCACAAAGTAAAGACACTGCGGACTCGAACAAAGAGAGCCAAGTCGTTGGCTTATGCAAGTTTAATCGTGGTGCCGACCACCGCCACGGGCGCCGCGACTGTGACCGCGCTTTAAACAATACCAACTTTATTTGAAGCGAGTCTGTGAGCAAAATGCTGAGTAACTACAACAAAGTAAGCAAGATGTAAAAAAATAAACACATGCGAATATTTTTTCATAGCGAACTCCGGGGTCGGATGCAACTGGGTTACATCGCTGAGATAATGAAGACAGTATAATTTTCCATTGGAACTGGTGTCCCACATTACGCAAGTTAAAATACATAAACCCACGGATATCCATGGCAGCGAGTCTATTGACATCGATCTAGCACAATTTTGTGAGCAATATTTTGCCGTATGCCTAATGTCTTTTCTGTACAATTAACACCTTATTCGCTTTGTAAGATACCCGAAAGAGAAGACAGCCCTTGTATTTTTCACAACTCAAAAGTATATTGCTGCGTTTATATGTTTTTATAAGTACAGGTACTTAATAAGTAAACATTTTTTAAAGTTGTATGTAAAGTTGCAACCGTATCTCGTTCGTGGACTGTACTTAAAACTGCATTAAGTCCAACACTTGAACCACGTTCGTAGCGAGTTGAGCGGAGATAGCTAACTAGTTAATGCACCACGAGCTGCATGTCTACCTATCTGACGTGGCTAATCTCTTAGTGGCTCACATCCCCCGGGAGACACCAACGGAGAGACTATCGCAGAGACCAGACGCCCGGAAATAGTACGTTCATTATAAAATATACGCTATGTAGATAAACTAAGCATAATTTATTGCATGAGTTTTATTATAGATGCTAGTAAAGTTCATAAGGTGGGGAATTCACTGGAAAGGATTCCAGATCGTAATATAGCTGGATGAATTTGTAACGGTGCGTGGCTGATGTGTCACGACTTACGATCGTAAGGAATGCAGGTTCAAAGCCTTTTATTTGAACAGGTTACTAGTATAAACCCACTCTTCATACAAGCAATCTCTCACATCACAAATTAAGAAATAGTTGAAAATATGCGTAGTAAATAGTTTTTAACTTGTTCATAATATTATTTTTAATCTATCGCGGTGTAAACTCATTGTTATTTTAAGTCGTGACCACGGGTGCAGCATCGCACCCGAAACGTCGGCAGAAAGTAAGTGGAAGTTTTTATCGCGTGAAGTCCCGAACTTGCATAAAATAACAATTGTTCATAATATCTACAGAATGAAGTTAAAAATAAAAATCCTTTGTATTTTATCTGTGGTTATATCAAATAACAAAATATTTAAATCACAATAAATCACCGGTAAACGGTTTTGCACAGACAACGAAAATGGTTTAAACTGGTAAACACATTTCTTGACGTGAAAACTGAAAGCTCCCCACACTAGACTGCGCAGTTATCCATTACTTATTAGGGCGGTGTGAAAAATGTTTCCCATTAATATTTAACCATCCTAGCAGGTAGTCGTGCGATAAATAAAGGACTGTAAAGCCCCATTTAGACGGGAAGAGTTCCTCGCCAGCAAGATACGACTACCGAAACAATAAAAAAAGTTGCTTCGTCTAAACATTCGCAAAATACCCGCTCGCTCTTCCACTTTGGCGATAATTGCCTTGCAATTTAATATTGACTGTAGTGTAGTGTTTTAAAATTCTTGCTTGTTTGAACGGACTCAAACAAGCAAGAATTTTAAAACACTACTTAATCGTATTTTGAGACAAGACGATAAGTCGCTTGCGAATCTCGTATGATATAATTAATTGGTGAGAATTATGTGTTTACCTGTATGGAAACGTTTTGAAGCGATAATTGTATGCGATTAGTAGTGTAACACTCACCGCCCACCTGAATATTTACCATCTTGTAACCGATATTTCGTAGGTGTTTCAAGCGACATGATCACGGTTATTACTGGTGATATTAGCGATTTCTCGAGCCGAAACGTACGAGAAACTATCCCCGTCTAAATAGACCTTAACGTAAAAATGGGCAAAGTTGCACCGTTGCAATGTTGTACGTTGAAATAGCAACCCGACGTGCCGTGAAGAAATATATCCTTTTAATAGCTCAGAAGACTCGCTAGTTGGGTTGGTTTACTCGCGTGTGAATAAAATATTTTGTAGTGCTGCATTTTGTTTTGAAAGGGACTGGCTTACACGTGAATCTTTAAGGCTGAATTTCACCAGGGACAATCCGTTCTAATAAATTTTACTCAATGGACTTCATTGAACAGAATGTGTGAATGTTTTTAAGCTTGGATTGATATCAGTGTCGCCAAAATATTGATTGATTGAAACACAAGATGCTCGTACAACGCCTTCAAAAAATAAAAAACGCTATCTAGCGAATAGCAAAATAGTACAAAACAACAAGTATAGGTACATTTCAAGACAAAATTAATCATTTTATTTTTAACACCATGGTTGTATATCCGTCCCTGCGTGAAAATAAATGCGTAGTTAAAGTATATTAGTACAATTTAGAACCAAACGGGCAAAACAAACAGTTTATGTTATCACAGTTTTTACGCGACTGTAAAGTTTGTCAATTGCTTTTAAAACAAATCTGGTATTAAATTGCGCGCGGCGGGAACCGACCCGCGGCGCTGCACTTTATTGCAGGCAATCCCAACTTTTTCCATTATTATGCCCGTATTATTGCGCGGCCCGGTGTTGCACCTGCTATATGTAGGTATCAGTTACGTAAGTGTTTATATAGATACAATGACACTACTTATTTAACTTTAGGTTGTAAACAGAAGCAGTCCTGAAAACATAAATGTTCAGCCAAAACCGCAGTTAGATTAGGAAAAGCGGACCTCTCAGACTCTGAGGTGAATGCTTCGGATGCTACTGGGATTAACGCTAGGATGAAGAAGAAGAAGCACTCCTATAGAATGGAATGGATTTAGACCAATAGCTAACAAACTTTAGGAGCTTTGGGCATCTGCGGCGGCGGCGCAAAGTGCGCCTCCCCGTACCCGGGGCTAGATGGGGACACTATGGTCTCCACAACCCGAAGGGGGCCATCTCGAAAGAGATGGTCGTGGGTCTGCCGAGGTGCGAGAGATATGCTTTCGGCACTCTCACCTCCAGAAACCAAAGACCCAAGACGGCGTGCGTTTTAGTCGGTTTGAGTCCGACATAACCACCTCCACCAAGCTCCGTGGGGGTGGTACCCGAGGGTATTTTTCGCACGATAAAAAAAAGGAGCTTTGGGCAATAAATACACTCAGTGAGTAAAACCGAATAATTCAGTTTATTTCCTATGATCGCAAAATTGTCACGGGTGGCATCCGACCTATACAGTCGCGAACGATTTACAAGTCATTGGTTTTATTGCCGTGGAGTTTATATCGAACTGTGTCCTGTATATTGCTGAGTTACTTCCATGCAATTGTCGCAGTTTACGAGTGTAGAAAACAATGTAAGTATACATTGTATACTGTAGATTGATGGCGCTTGGTGGAATCTGCTACACATATTGAATAACACACTTGTACTTTTCCACTGACTTTATTTCTAGACCTGACCGGTTTCGCCTTACGGCATTCTCAAAGGTTCACATTGATGTTTTAAAATTATAATTCGGATGCCAACATTGTGGACCTTTGAGAGCAATCGCTTGACAAGCAGAACAAGTAACTTTTTACTATTATTTTTTGACTTGTGACTTTTCTTTGTTAGTTTGTTTAGCAATATCAATCTACAATGGTCTCGTTGCAAGCGATAACGAAGACCATATGAAGTGCAAAAAGCTGGTAGGGAAGATCCGTGGTCCAAGGTGAAGGACTCGGATGTAATCGGGACTTAACGCAGATTTGTTTAGTAAAAATCTTGCAAATCGGCTTAGAATCATCATCACAACGTCACCCGGTGACATTCAAAGCTCACACTTTGGAGCCCAGGCCTCCTCTTCTACTATTCCTCTTGATTTCGCTTTTAACTTTTGTAGAAGCCTAAGCCTCGTCCGTCAATCACCAGGTGTAAAGCTTGCAAGTGATGATTTCTTGGCCCCCAATTCCAAATATATAACCATATCATGGATGTAATGGTTACTCACCTCGAAGGGAGCTTCCCCATGGTGTTTGTTGTTGAGGATGAGGAAGGAGCAGAGAGGACCACGTGCGCGGATGGGCGGCGTCACCTCCACCAGGGTCTCGTTCTCCTTGATCAGCCCGTGGTAACCCTCCTCGGGCTCCGCCAGCTCCAGGTATGGAATGTCTGCAAAGAAAGATTCAGTTCAGAATATTGTATTATGAAAGAAAGAAAGAATGAAGCCTGACCCAACCTGACCTGGGTAAGATAATAGATACATAATTACTTTTTAGAAACATAGAACAGCCTAACAATACACTGACTGATTCTACATCAGTACATGGGAGCGACTCCATCGATAAATTTACCCTGATAAAGTTTGACGATGACGTATTCATACAAGGCATTAATAAATCCCAGAGGCAGACATTAGATTAGACAATCAATAAATATCGTGTTCAAGATTCGGTACAAATCACATTTGTACATCAATACTATCAATATACATCGCTTATCAAAAAATATTGGCTAATCTCTACAATTTCTAATAAAATCTGGTCTTCGAATCCCTAAAACCGACTAAAGTTTCCCACGATCTGTTAAAACATTCGCTTCACTCGCCGTGACAAGCTAGTCGGAGCGTGAAATCGTTCGACAAATCTCTCGTGACTGCGAAGATTAGCGGCTAAGTAAAATACTGAATAACTCAATCGATATTTCTTCCACATCGCTGGCTATATGTCGCTCTTCATGTTATAACAATCACTCACGGATCGGCGAATAACATATATAAACATTCAATGTTTTAGTATTCATAAAAGTATGTAGATAAACCTCTGCTCACTTCTTCGGGGATGTACATATAGGCTTAAGCACTTACAATTGCTCAACTAAGTATTTCGGTCCCATACAATAGCCGGTACCCTAAAAACTTAGCATTATTGAACTGTGGAAGAAGTTCTAAAGACGATTTTGGCTGCATGGAGCTCCACTGATATCTTAAAGGTCAGCCTCACCTACGCCTCCCAAGATTTTGGACCGCTCCCGAAAAGCCATAATAAGAGAGCGGTAGAAACTTGCAAGGCTCCTAAGTGCAGACTGAGTGCGATCGGGAATAAGGTTCGGATGAAGGAATCTATTGACCATTTTATTGCCATTCATTCCATTTTACAGCACATTGCCATAATATAAGGTTTACTATAGAAAGGCACCTGCATATATCACACAATAGGTGCTAACGACATCAGAACGATCGCGCGAAGTGTGTACGTATGTGGGTAATTAAATATTTAGGATAGCCGCAGAGGCGGCGGGCGTGTTGTTTACGACGCCTGCGGTTACACGCACGGTTTATGCCCAACGGTTGCGGGCTCCCCACAGACTATTTGTTGGAGGTACACGTGAGATTGATGGCTTGCTGTTATCACTTGACGTATTCCTGTCAAAAAAGTTGCCTCAATCATGCATTGACAAACATGTCGTAATAGATTCTGGAGAATTACTGTTTTTGCCGCTGATGTTTGGGTGTTTGACGCCCCAACTTTTGCCTTCCTCATCTGCAAGTTATGGCGTATACTCGGGAGTGAGGGATCACACGGCAGTCGCACCCATAAGGTGATATAGTCCTAAAGTACAATAAAAACGAGGTAGAATCTGAGCTGAGGTTTTGCCTTGGACGTTACTGGGAAGTACCGCTATGCCATAGAAGTCATAATAAAAAGGTAAAATAGATATGATGAGGTTTCATTCTTTGAAGTCTCTGAGCCGATTAACCGTTTAGGGAGGTTAGTAACCTTCGAGGGAGGTTTACCTACAGACTAATAAATTCCATTTGATGATATCAAGGGGTGATTTTATCTGCGCGATCTTGTTTAATGTTTGATAAACGATAAAGACCGGAAATGAGCGGAGTTAGTGTTTAACTTCCTTTGTTCGAAGAGTAAATACTTTTACAGGGTGCTGTTTTATTACATATATTCTCTTATCGTTATCCTCATGCGATTTCTGTTCACTTTAAAATTTACACTTTGGAACCTGAGGTCCGTTTTTGTTGATTGGTATAGCCAGCTTTTCTGTGAGCTACTGCCGTCTCACTTCCCAATATCGTGAGGAATAAGAAAGCAATAAGAAAAGGAATATACGTTTATTTTGCACCTGAATACCTGCACCAAAGCCTCTTCCATTGTTTAGCAAGTACATCCACAGATATCCGTGGGTTCATCGACCAGCAGTGGACGACTTACGGTTATTTGGGCCCTGAAAGTGTTTATTGGACCCTGTAAATCCATTCATCCCATTCTCTATCTACTCGATTCCCGCTCAGTGCAAATATTTGTATGCATGAATATGGCTATTTGCATTGGTCTAGGTGTGTCTATGTATAGTATGTATGTATTTATAAAAAAAAGTATCTAAGTATGTTTATCCGCATTCTAGATTCCATAACACAAGCTAGTTACGCTAGTCGAGATAGCGTTGTGTGGAATGTTGTGGAATATTTACCAACGGAATATTTAAACGAGAGTATAGGAAAAAAGCATTTTAAAATTTACTATAGTGTGACATATGTAGCTCGAGGCGTAGATCGATTTTATATAAAATGCGATCGTAAAACGCTGACCCGGGATTTGAACACTAGACCGTCTTTATGAGCTCCACATCTCGTGTCAGTCACGAGCTCCGGGCCCCGGGGATCTTACGGTATCCCGGCTGAGCATCTGTTCGATACGTTTAGAATTCGATTGGCGGCATAGGTTGACTGTGACATTACACTGGATATACTTCACGTATCTTAGTACTAATGTTCGTATTGACAAACTATATTAGCTTTACACTTACGAACGATGGTGAAATTGTGTTGTTCATACAAAGATACGAAAATCGCGATTTGAAATGAGGGTGAGGGTAGAAGGGTAAAATATACTTTACAAGCTATTCTCATATCTTTCTCTACAAAAAAAAAACAGTCGGTTTCAGAGGAATGTGATCATAAATACCGTACACGAGATTTTTAAGATACATGTCACTTACGGCACAAAAACTGCCTCCTATATTCCTAACAAACCGTTTTGAATAACTTTTTTATCTCATTATTAAAGAAAATGTGTTTAGAATATTTCCTAAAACATTTTTTTTTGGGTAAGGTTTAAGATAAGCGGAAGCCTAATTTAGTATTAGGCTAGCTAAGCCATCGTTGTTCATCAGGAATCAACAAGAAGAATGAAAGAAAGATGGTGACCCTCTTTCCGAGACTTTGCCTTTAGCTTAACATCAGGCGAGGTGAAGTCAAATTGACGTGTCCTGTATAAAAAAAAAAAAAGATTTTTATTAAGACAATACATGCTGCAGCACACAAAAACCTATCATGACTATACATTTTTTTTTTTACAATTCCTTCATTAGGTGCTTAAAAACTTCATAGTGGTATCCCAGTTGGGTCCAAAATTTGTACTTATTGTGTTTGCCGGTTCTTCCAGGAGCGACTGTCGCCTGACTTTCTAAACTTGGAAGGGAAATTTAAGAGTGGTAACTTTTATTGGCACTTCCCTGCATAAAAGTGTTCATCTTCGCTCTAAGTTAACAACAACCTTATTTCTTTGTAGTTACTTAACAGAACTTAATAACCTTATTAGAATTAATTAATTAGCTTCAACGAGGACCCTGTGGGAGATGAAAAAATAAAACCTCTCCAACGAATACTAATAACGGATTAATGTGAAAAGCTCTTTATTATTAAAGCGGCCATTTTGTAAATAAGAAATTATGTTTACGTCGCCATTATTAACGAGGAGCGGTCACGTCCGCCGTATTTGTTATATCAGGGGATTATTAATAATATTTTTGTGTCAGTTGTTCGTGGCGATACTCATTTGGGAACGAGAAGCTGAGGCAAGGCATGTAAAAAAAAAACATCCTAAGGCCCGTATTTTAGAATGACATTCATCTGACAGGACAGACTGTATAGACAGATTGATATATTTGACATATTGCCTATACAATCTGTCCTCAGATAAATCGCGATTCAGGCTGAGTGTCATTTTGTAACGACATGGTGTATGAAAAATTATCTGTATTACTTGAGACCGAAAACCCACTAAAGTCAAATTATATCTGGTTTTGACACACTCACATTTCTACCCTGTTTTTAACAATTAATAAATAAAAAATATTTTCTTCAGCAATTTGGAAATTGGTTTAGATAATCTTTCCATGTTCTGCCAGGTTATGGACCCCACGACAAGACACAAACCCGTTACCAATAACCCCATATGTATTCAATCTCCATACCGCTATTATTATTTGTTAAAAGAAACCCCAAGATATTGCCTGACCCGAAAATAGAACCCAGAACTACAAACTCAGTCGTACCTTGACACACACAAGTTCAAGTTTAACATAGATAAGCAGCCAATAAGTAATCCAACCACGTACTGTATACAGCGCAACCTAACCATAAACAAACAGGATGTTCCCACTAATATTAATTAAAAAAGGTGTCATTATGCAAAATGTGCCTAATTTCACTTTGTTGGGAAAGGGTTCAAAATACAACATTGCCCACCCTCCCTCTGAACGTATTTCATCCTGGTATTGGCCTAATTCCGTATTCAAGGGCGCGGTGTGACGTGGTGAAACTGCGGTTGTTTCGTTCGTGCCAACTTGCCTTTATTATGCTTCGATGGTTAAAACAATGCCTTTATAATTAAAAAAACGAATACAAATCATTTTATTGTGAAAATGGGTACAATGTGTTTTTTTTTTTTTTTTTTATCGTGCGAAAAAATCCCCACGGATACCACCCCCACGGAGCCGGTGGAGGCGGTTATGTCGGACTCGAACCGACTAAAACGCACGCCGTCTTGGGTCCTTGGTTGCCGGAGGTGAGATTGCCAAAAGCATATCTCTCGCACCCGGGCAGACCCAGGACCATCTCTATCGAGATGGCCCCCTTCGGGTTGTGGGGACCACAGTGTCCCCATCTAGCCCCGGTTACGGGGGGGCGCAATTTGCGCCGCCGCCGCGGCCTGCTTCTGCTAGGGTGACAGGCGGCTCCACCGGTCACCCCCAGGCCAGCGCTCATGGAAGACGGAGGTCGTTCTGCGACCTCCGACGTCCGGTTCGTCTTCGCTCTGCGCGGGCTTCCCGGGCCCGGAGTCTGGTCCGGACCCGACCGGCCGCCTCCTTCTCGAGCATTACTTGCTCGCAGAAGGAGACAGCCGCACCCCAAGCGTTCGCGCATCGTACCATCGCTGTGAGCAACGTGGCGAGTGTGAGGACTCCCACCCCCAGAGCCGCCACTAGGACCCGCCTCGGCGTGTCCCACGCCGGGCACTCGGTCAGCGTGTGCAGCTCCGTGTCCTCGCTCGCATCACAGTGATGGCACTCGGACGTTGGCTCCTTCCGGATCCGACACAGGTAACTTCCGAAACACCCGTGTCCGGTGATCACCTGCGTCAGCCGGTATGAGAGGCTGCCGTGTGGCCTCTCTAGCCACTCCTCCATGATGGGTCTTACCGCCGCTATTACGGCGTGCCCTGCGCTTGGTCGCCCAAGTCGTAGCTCCCATTCCGCTACCATGTCCCTGTGGAGCTGAGACCTCACGGACCGGATTTCATCAGGCTCGGGTTCCCGTCCCTGCTCCTGCGCCTCCTTTCGATACCGATATTGTTACGTGAACACTGGTTCCGGTAATAAAAAATGAAAACATTTGAACATAGCAGTAATAAACGGTAAATACCGGTAGCTCGCGATTGCGGCGCGTACCCCCATCACTGGGTGGTGAACGCGGTCATTACCTTTTAAGGTAATGCATCGTGCTAACGCGCATATAAAATGAGTCACACGCATTGATAACCAATCAGCGCATTCCGTCAAACGGAGAATCGGCTGATGGGCCCAACACTAACCGACAACAAAGAAAAAAACACGCCCCGCGCTCGCGCCGAGGTAGACGGCAGACCTCATTCGATCGCGAGACTTCGCGGCGGTACGTGATAATCTGAACGTGAACGTCATAATCTTAAAACCTAGATAACATATAGTCTAGATTCTGCTAGTTACTATTATAAGTGTACGATATAGTTGCTAAGTATAAAGTTCCCAACATAAGGGGTAAGTCTAGTGTCCTTAATAAACAGTGCGCGAGTATTAAACGATAGTCACGTAAATAATAAAGTAAAATAACATCTTCATTCGCGTGTAACATTCCTGCTTAGCCCCTAGGAGCTAAGCGTGATGATAGCTCATTTTAGTACCTGCCTACCTGCGGTCGGGAGTTCGGTAGTTACCTAGCTGTAGTTTATCCTTTGTGTAAATGTAATTAAATTAAATTTAAAGAAAACTGTGATTAACATCGTAATCGTTAAAATGTTGTAAGAAAGTTATTGTATGAAGTGTGTCCATAATATATGTCGCGAGTATACATGTCGACAGACAGCCGAATATAGTAATGATGCCTTAGTTCTAAAAGTCACTAAATCCATTTTTATCGATATTGAGTTTACCAGTTCAGAAAAAATCTTTTTTTTTTGTCTATGAGTTGGTCTCATCCTTTTTTAAATCGAATGTCGCTAAGATGTTTTTTCCCAATTCCTAAAATCATTAAGTCCTGTGAACTGAATTCAAAAGTCACTAAATCCAAATTTAAGCAAAAAATACCCTAATCCAATGAAATATTACGATAAGTCACTAAGTCCACGTAGGATATTAAAACTATATCCTGGTCATACAGGCGGTCGTTTATTTTCACTGATTTGAATGTTGGAACTAGATTACTTCGTGGAAACTGTTTTAAACTTAAAAATTGAAGAAGAAAACAAAATAAAGCGTAAAATTATTGGAGAATGTCAGAGGATAAACTAGAACGGTAAGTTCTTTTCAATTTGTACTCGAATCAATTAGAATAAATGAAACATTAGTAGAATAATAACAAATATTTTTATTTCAGTCTTATGTACGATTGTGGTATGTACGACGGTGATTCCTCTGGTAGTGAATGGACTCCAGAAAATGAAAATGCTATCACGAATTATAAACGTATTACGACTTCTGCCACCGTTCATACTGGAAACAGGTAAGTGCATCGGTATAATCCCTTATTATTCTCACTCGCACCTCCTGGGTAGCGGTACTACCGCCAGGACAGAGGATACCCGTAATAATATTAGAACTACCCGCTTATGAATTACTAGCTTTTGCCAGAAGCTCTGTCCATGGAAATTTTTACTTTAGTCGCGATAACCGACATCCACGTATGTCGGTTATCGCGACTAAAGTAAAAATTTAATAATAATCTATCTATGTACTTTCCCAAAGTCTTGTTCATCAAGAATCAAGATCGGTACGGTGGTTAACGCGTGAATGCGTAGTAGACAGATAGACAGATAGACAGAGTTACTTTCGCATTTATAATATTAGTATGGAAGTATGGATATGTATTTAAGAATCTCGACATATTTTTCAATAAATTATTTTGTTAGTTCACAGAGTGCCACGATTTTGATAAATCAAACTAATGAGGTTGAAAATAGTATCGGAAAAATGAATGACAAAAAACGAGTGAAGTTAGATGAAAAAACGGGAGAAATTGTATCAGATAATGAAGTTGATCATGGGGTGATAGAAGAAATAGAAGCTTATGTTGAAAATAACGCTTCAAATATTGAATTTCGAACTATTGAGCCAATTAAAACCAGACAAATTTTAAATGAAATAACTGGTGAGTTTCATGAGGTGGAAGAAATAGATGAAATGAACGATACAGAAGTAAACATAATAAAAAAACGGGGGAAAAAAAGAACACCTAGGCCAGAAACTTGGAAAAAAAATTTGGTCAAGAAAAAAAACATCAAAAATCACATTAGGCGCGAAATACCAAAATGTCGATGCAATTGTAAAGAAAAGTTATCAGAAAAAGAGGCTGAAAGTATTTTCAATAAATTTATTGGTTTGTCTTCGCACACAAATCAAAACGTATACTTGCAAGGTTGCCTTCAAGAAACTAACCCTCTTAGATTTCGCCCAACAAAATCTCCAACAAAAGCAAGGCCTCGAAAGGTTTTTAAGTACCATGTTAGTCTGAAAAAAAGAGTTGTAGTGTTATGTCAGCAAGCTTTCTTAGCGATACACGGTATAAAAAGGGAAAGACTTCAGCGCAAAGTACAGCATAAAGAAAAAGACATCACTGACTTGAGAGGAAGGCAAAGTCATTCTACTTATAGCCAAGATGTTATAAAAAAAGTACATCATTTTATTGAAAGTATTCCAGCTCGAGAATCACACTACTCTAGAGAATCTAATAAACATAAAAAATACATTGATTCAAATCTATCTGTTGCTGAGTTACACAGAAAGTTCAAAGGTGATAACCCTGAAATAAACATTAAGTACAGCAAGTTCAATGAGATCTTCAACAAAGATTTTAATATTGCTTTCGGACAGCCTAGAAAAGATATTTGCGCGACCTGTGAAAAATTAAAAGTTCAGATAGATTTTGCGACTATGAACAAAGACATGAAACATCTTAATTCTTTGAAGATAGAAAAAGAACTTCATTTGAGAAAGGCTGAAGTGTTTTTGAAAACCATTACAAAAACTGAAGCTGACAAGAAAAACGATAAGCTATCACTTTGCTTTGATTACCAGAAGAATTTACCATTACCTGTAACAAATGTTTCTATAGAATATTATTCACGTCAATTGTGGTTACATAATTTCGGTATTCACAATCTTTCTGACAACACGGCATCCATGTACTTATATACTGAAAATTACGGACAAAAAGGGCCAAATGAAGTCTTAACAGCCTTAGCTGACTACATCGCGTACAACAAACTTCCAGATCACACTCACTTGGAGTTGTTTTGTGATAATTGTTTTAGCCAAAACAAAAATCGCTATCTATTCACTTTCTTGGATCAATTATGTGCAAATAATATATTTCAAAAAGTTTCAATCTCTTATCCGATTCCTGGCCATAGTATGATGCCAATAGATCGAGACTTTGCACTCATAGAAAGAAAACGTATTAAAACCGAAAAGGTTTACACGCCTGGCTATTACGTAGATCTGATAGAAACCTCACGCAATACAAGTAAATTCCAAGTTGTCTTTCTTGAAAAAAATCTAAGGGACGAGGAAAGACCTGAAGATCGCATCCTAAAAATAAAAAATTACAAGAACCTCTATGATTCTCATATTAAACCATCAATCACTGGCATAGCTGTATGCCGAAAAGTACGTTTCCAAAGATTCCGACATCCTGAATTTGCCACCTCTATGACAGGACAGAATTTTAAAAAAATGACTTTGTACCGTGTTGGTATGGGTGGCAAGATCATCGAAGAGCTCAGTAACAGTTACCAAGGAATGGTACCTTTAAAACCAGCAAAACTAAACGACATTAAGAAACTGCTTGAGTTTGTTCCCATTCCAAAAAGATTATTTTTTAATAACATATTGTTGGAAGCTACTTCTTCAGAAAGGGAGCAGGATATTGTAAATAATGATCAAGATCAAGACGAAATTTATGAATAAAAACTGAAGAAAGAAGACTAATATGATTGAAAGTGATTTTAAATTAATAATAAGATAAGAAGGAAGATTATATTGTGTTTTAACATGCTAACAATAAAAAGAAGTTTATAGTTTCGTTATTAATTGTTTTTAATTTCTTTATTAAGGTCATTAGTTACGATAATATGACACTAATTCCAAAGAATTTTCATAAGAAGTCCCTAACTCCACTAATTTTGCGATAAGTCCTATATATTAAGTATTTAATATTGATCATTATGATAATTATATATATATATAAAGAACCTCATATTGAATCTTACTGAATAAACGATTTTCTCAATTTTTTTCCAAATTTATTTATGTGGTCTTTTTCTTAAAATATTTTTTTTACTCTTTAAATGACGTTACCTCAAAACTAAGAAAATGGATTTAGTGACTTTTAGAACTAAGGCATTTGCTTAGGAACTATTCAATTAGTTGTAATGTTTGATTGTTCATATTCTAAGAGAAAAATCAACACGGTGATATCTCGCCATAATTTTCTAAGGATACCCACATTTTGAAAATATGTAAATTGTCGAATTTTAATCTCGTTTTAAATCCACGGTTCAGCATATATATGTATTATAGTTTAATTATTACTGAACCATTTATTTATGGTTGATTGAACCGTGGTTAACGGGGTTACAGACGTACTTACGATTATTAATTCCGGAACAATCCAGTTTTATTTCTTTGTTTATTGTGTAATTTGTGTTATGTGTACCTACCATTGTACAGCGCCGCCGACCTTAGGGCCCATGTAGAAAATTATACGTTGGGGCCCGGCGCTGTGCATTGGATTCACGCACCAGTGCCTAATCGTGTGGTTGTCTCCCCAGAACTTGGTACCGGCTGGAATACCGGTGTCCAACTGCATACCAGCTGTAATATCAGCACCGCACCGTACCGGCCCGCCTCCGAACCAGCTGCGGTTGCCTGCCCGCTCCGTACCGTCTTGAAGACGGCCTTGGCGACGACCCCGCGGACCGAACTAGCAGCTGCGAAGCCTGGTGACCTTGAGGGGAAGACAACGTCACACTCGCACGGGGCCAGCCCGGAACCCCAAGTTGAGTACATTACTCAGCCAACCGTTTATAGTGACGTGACCTTGTACCCGAACCGACACTCGACCTTGTCTTAGAGTAGTTTTATTATTGTAAAGCAGGACCTACGGATTAAAGTTGTAGATCTCGTACCAATCGTTTTCTTCATCCTTGACCCCGTAGGGCCCCGTATCAATATAGCATCGAAAGGGCTCTCGCATCCAGGTTCCACGGTAGGGATCCGGCAAGGAGACTCGCCGCCTCCAGAGATATCGTGCGGTACCCCCTAATGGCCCTGCTGGCCATTGCACGCTGCGGCCCACGCAGCAGACGTGCATTGTGGACCGTCAGGGTGTCCGCCCATATTGGGCACCCATATAGGGCCATAGACCGCACGACTCCCGCGTAGAGTCTCCTGCAGGAGTCATCCGGCCCCCTCATGTTGGGCAGCAGCCGCCCCAAGGCGGCAGCTGTGTCCTTCAATTTAGGGGCCAGTCTTCGGAGATGCTCCCCGAAGTTCACCGGCCGTCGAGAACGAGTCCCAGATATTTCATCTGGGGCTTGATGGCGATGGAAATGTCTCCCACTATGAGGCTGGAATCCTCTGGTGGGACGCGCCGAGGCCCATGAAAGAACATGGCCTCGGTTTTATGCAGAGCCACCTCGAGACCCAGCCGCCGGATCCGCTCCACGACTTGGGCAACCGCGGTCGTGGCCTTCAGGGTCGCTTCGCGGTATGTAGACCCGCACGCCGTCACCAGCGTGTCGTCCGCATAACACGTGACGGCGGCACCGTCCGCGAGCTCACCGCGAAGCACCCAGTCGTAACCGATGTTCCACAGTAGCGGTCCCAGGACCGATCCCTGCGGAACACCGCACGACATCTCTCGCCGACCGAGCCCGGTCGCACTTGGGTAGACGACTGCTCTCTCCGATAAATACGCCCCGACTATGCGGCGAAGGTAGAGAGGCACTTCGTGATACACGAGCGCCTCCCTAATGCAGCTCCAGGGCAGGGTGTCAAACGCGTTGGCGATGTCCAGTGACACCGCCAACACCACCTCGCCCCGAGTGACGGCGTCCTTCGCCAGAGTCCTCACGCGCATGATGGCATCCACGGTGGAGCGCCTCCGGCGGAAGCCATACTGGCCATCCGCCAGGTCAGGCCCCACCCTGGATAGGTGCTCGACGAGGCGCTTTGCAATGACTCTTTCAAAGAGCTTGCACACCTCGTCGAGCAACACTATGGGCCTGTAGGCGGACGGTGAGTCCGCCGGGCACCCCGCCTTTCGGATGAGGACCAGTTTCCCCGTCTTCCACATCTTCGGAAACTGGCCTCGCTCCAAACATGCGCTGAGAAACCCTCTCAGTCGGGGCTCGAGAGCGTCTTCTTCGCCTAGAGCTAGGACCCACGCTCGGCCTGGAATGCCGTCTGGTCCCGGGGCGGTGTTCTTGGCCTTAAGCCTTAACACCGCCAGCTCTAGCTCTACCCAAGTGACCTCGGGCACGTCGTCGTCATCCACGTTGGGCGCCATAGGCGACCTAGGTGGCGGAGTCATCTGCGGTGGAATATGTTCCACCGCCCGCGCTGGGAACAGGGAGCCAACGACTCCTCCGAGCAGCTCCGGCTGGAGACACCGGGTCAATGGCGGGGCCCGGGGGCGCAGCTTGCCCCTTACCATAAGGTAAGGCCGCCCCCATGGGTCCCGCTCCAGCGTCTCCAGCAGCTCTTTATGAGCTGCTGCCTTTGCTTGCCTTATGGCCACTCGGAGGGCCTTTCTGACCTCCCTGTACCCCGCATGAAGCTCCGCCTCTCGGGGCTCCGTATCTGCGGGGCGGCTACGCCTCCTTCGAAGTCTGGTCCACCGGCGGAAAGCGATCACGGAGGCCTGTCGGAGCCTCGCAATGTCCGCCGACCACCAGTAGACCTGACGCCTCGGATTATAGGGTGGAGCCCTAGGCATAGCCGCGTCGCAGACACGCGTCATGGCCTCCCGGAACCACGCCGCCTCATCGTCTATGTCGACAGGCCTGTCCGGCGCAGAGGCCCAGGCCTGTACGATGGCGGCCTCCAGGAGGACCTCCCGATCCATTCGCTTAAGCACCCAACGTGGCTCGCGTGGGGCCGGTGTAAACGGCGCGGCGCCCGCAGGAGGGGAGACGTCGAACCGAATGTATCGGTGATCCGACGCTGTCCCCACCTCCTCAACACGCCAGCCCTGCACACGGCCTGAGAGCGGGGCGCTCGCGAACGAAAGGTCCACAATTGAGTCGCCCCAGCTCTTCACGCACGTGGCGACGGCCCCGCGATTCAGGAGAACTAGGCTGAGACTATCAGCCCAGCTCTCCACTGCCCTACCCCTCGGATTCGTGCGCCGGGAACCCCAGTTCATAGACCAGGCGTTAAAGTCCCCGAGCACCAGAACCGGGTGAGGGTAACAGGTATTGACGACGACGGTCAGATGATCCAGCCACTGCTGGTACTCATCTATGACTCGGCTCGGCGAGAAGTAGACTGCCACGACCGCTATTTCCCCCACGAGTGCCGCTACGCAGCCATTCCCCCTTGTCACGACAACAAGGGGGGGACTGCCGGCAGCGGCGTTGTGCACCAGTGCCACCGATCCGTCCAGGTCGGTTTCCCAGGCAGGCCCGAGAAACCGGTGAATGTACGGCTCGGCGACAGCGGCGACATTAATGCCCCACTGTGCGGTGCTCTGGAGCAGAAGTGCCTGAGCATCGACACAGTGGTTTGCATTTGCCTGCAGGACGCGGAGCTGAGGATCCATTATGGAACCCCCATCTCCGCGCCCTGCCGCGAACCAGAGACGGAGCGCCTGCCTCCCGGCTTCGGCCTCCCCGCGGTGCAGGCCTTGGCACCAACCCTATGGTCGGCCGGCTTGCCCTCCGCTGCACACCTGAAGCAGTGCAACGGAGATGGGTACAATGTGATTGTGAGTAAATAAGGATTTAATACTTTTCCATTCTCCTTCCAAGGCATACAATAGCATTTCTTATAATGTGTAAAATATACATAATAATTGTTATAAATAAAAAAGTAAAACAAAATATATTATGTGTATGCAAACCTGCAGGTTCAAGCGTCAAAGAATTACTCCCCATCGAAGTCCACCGTCATGTGTAAATGTACTTAAAACACTTAATTGACTGAACAAAATTAGGTAGTATAATCGAAATTACTAGCATCTCCCTGTGTTAGGATAGGGTTCACGTCGTCGGTAATATAAGATCTGAACCCAGGACCTCTCGATCCTAAGGCTGACTCATTAACCACTATGTTACAGATGTGGAAGATTCTAGCAAGGTAGCTAACTGGACCTATCCTGAATAATTCTCAATAATCTAATTGAAGGTAATTCTCGTTCACATGTCTAAATTTGTCTTTAGAGGACGCGCGACGTACGAAAGAGCCATTTATTGAAATCTATGTTAAGGGACTCTCAAGGGTCCTCTTTCGTCTTCAATTTATGATAGGTATCACTTAGAAGCTAGTTAAATTCCACTGCCAAAGTTATGTTCCCAAGTGTAGTTAATAAGAACCATGTTAGCAGCTATAACACGATAAGTAGGCAGTCAGTAAAAAAGCCAAATGGCTATCGTTTCACCAAGAAAAAACGTAAACAGCATCGTATTTGTAAGAAAAATCCTGCCTAACATTATAAATCCCAAAGCATTTTACGTAAATTACATACAAAAATCAAGCAATAAATCAAACCGTCGGCTTTCCACCGACGGAACCCTCCCGATCATTTATTTCAATTACTCATTCATTGGGGGTCTGCATAAAAACAGCCCTTTTTACGCAACAATCTGAGGTTAGGCTAACATTAATCTCTCCAGCGCACGTCAGTCAGAAAGTCCCACATAATGTGACAATTACGGATGTCCGGATTTGAATAACAGCCTTTAGAATGTGTAGGGTCCTTGAGACGCCCACGCTCATGGGAATAGCCCATAAATGCAGATGGACGATAAAATCGACGGTAAATTATTTAAAAGGCTGAAAGTGGGGTTGTATGGTACGTATTTTTTTGGAGGAGGGCATACGTAGTAATGTGAAATATTTCTGGTCGTACATCTCTAAACGGAAGTCTTCTGGTGGTATACCCGCCGATATGAATTACCTTGACCGACATTCTAGTGACCCAACTGAGATTTGCAAATATTTCTCTGATTTTTTTCAATCCGTCTACGAACCGTCCACGATAATCAATAATCCAATGTTGACCGAGGATTACTCCGAAGGTTGTTCAGTATTCAGCCAGATTCAGTTTAGTGATAGTGATATTTTACAGGCGCTAAAATCATTGGATGCTTCTAAAGGATCAGGACCTGATGGGCTTCCTGTAATATTTTTCAAGAAGACGGCAGAAAATCTATGTGTTCCTGTAAGAATGCTGTTCAATCTATCGCTAAAACAAGGGGTCTTTCCTGATGAATGGAAGCGTGCAAATATAACACCCGTTTACAAATCAGGTCCTAAGCAGAATGTTGAGAACTATCGCCCAATATCATTATTGTCGGTTCTGTCGAAGCTTTTTGAAAGACTAGTCCATAATAAAGTTTATCCCGTGCTTCACAATAACATTATCCAGCAACAACATGGATTTGTCAAGAGACGGTCAACCACCACAAATCTAGTTGCATTTGCGGATTATTTATTTAACAACATGGACTCTCGTATCCAAGTAGATGCTGTATATACGGACTTTCGAAAAGCATTCGACAAAGTTGATCACCACCTATTATTGAAAAAAATTGCCTACAATGGTATACGTGGTGATCTGTTGCGGTGGTTTTCTTCATATGTTACCAACAGAGCGCAGAGGGTGGTGATAAATGGATTCCAGTCTCTTGCTATTTGCGCAACTTCTGGCGTACCCCAAGGATCGATTCTGGGCCCCCTTCTTTTCGTCATATTCATTAATGACATTGGCACATGTTTCCATAACTCTAAACTGTTACTCTATGCGGACGATCTCAAAATTTTTAGACCGATTAAAAATGAGTTAGATTGTTTATTGCTTCAAGCAGACTTGGATAGGTTTGATGTATACTGCAAAGCTAACAAACTGCAACTCAGTATATCCAAATGCTGTTGTATAAGCTTCACAAAAAATAAGAACGTAATAAAACATCTATATACCTTAAATAATACAACACTCTCTAGGGTATCACTGGTACGTGATCTGGGTGTTCTTCTCGACGATAAACTACATCTTGATGCACATATTAATAAAATCGTCAATAACGCCTATCGGATGTATGGTTTTATAATGAGAACTGCCAAAGAATTTAGACACCCGGCAACGTACCTGTTTCTATATAAAGGTTTAATTAGGTCTCAGTTGGAATATGCAGTGCCTGTGTGGAATCCTTTCTATAACCAATACTCTGACTATATTGAAAAAGTTCAAAACAAATTTTTAAGAGCCATGCATTACCGTTGTCTCCGTAGCTTTGCAGCAACTAAGATCTTGCTTCAAAGGTATAATTTACAATATCTAAAAATTAGACGTGTCATGTTGGAGACAGTATTTCTGTTCGATTTGTGCAGTAATGTGTATGACTGTATTGATATTCGCAATAAGTTAAGTTATGTGGTACCTAGAACATCTATACGACGAGAGTCGCGTGCGCAACTCACATTTGCTGTTTCCATTTCACGTACTAACGCAGGTTTGCGAGCGCCTCTGCGTCGGCTAGCAAGAAATTACAATAATTTATTTCAGGATATAGATATGTTTGCAATATCTTCAGGCAAATTTAAAAAACTTATAATACAAAAGTTGGAAAATTTAGATTATACAACTATATAATAAGCTCAAATTTCGTTTTGTTTGTACTTCATACTGAGTAGGAACAATGCATGTTAGTCTTAAATATTTTATGTTAATGTATTATGTGGAAAATGTTGTTGGTCTCACAGAGATATTTCTTTATTTTAAGTTATAGTTTGTAATCAATTGTGGGACTGTTTATTTTCTCAAATAAATAAAATAAAAAATAAAAAATATTAGGGTTTTAAAAGGGGTGATAAGTATTTCCTTTTTTTACCAACCAAAAAGAAGGAGATAAGATGTGACTGAGAAAGTATACAAGTATCACCACCCCATTTCATTCAAAGGGTGTCGTAAGAGGCGTGTGGCGATACCACATGTACCCAGCGCCATCTAGCGACAGCAAGCCGAACTACTACGCCACTACTACGTCACTACGAATCCTGCATCGCGAAAGTGAAGTTCGCGCGCTGGTACAATATATGTACAACATCCCAACGACAATCGTTGGGCCGCGGCCCGCCAGGCGTGATCACCTTGCCTGGTCGGAGGATCCTCCCTTTGTGTTGGAGGAACATCACACCTCGTTCCTCCACAGGCGACTAATGGAAAAATGCGCATACGATATCACTGTGAGAGAAGGAAAACTCGAAATAAAATTCGGTACCAACCCGTCTGGCCAACGTGGAAACAGTAGGCCAAAGCCTCCCAACATTGGGAGAGGCATATTTCCAGCAATGGACTGCGAAAGGCTAATTGTATGATTGATTCAAGATATCACCAAGCTTGTGATAGTATTGACAAACTTACACATTAAGACATGGGAACATATATTTCACTCCTGTTAAGATCTTTGGAAGAACAGAACTGGCATGCCTCTTTTGCAACTAAAAATTGATGATCTATCCATTACAAAATATCGCTCTTTGAACCTTTAAAGCATAAACTCCACAAAAATAAATGACTTGTTCATCGAGCATAAACTTTCAGGCACAAAAGAACTTCGTAAAAATTACAAAGAATTCCTTCACCCATATTGTGTTCGTTCTACAGTGACTTTGCCACAAGTTCAATAGATAACCCAACTTTTTACTATAAAACCCGAATACCGAGGGTAGTTGAACATTGCTTTATGACGTCACCTCTTCGCTCGGTCATTTCGCATAACTGACGGGCAAAGTTGCGTGTTTTACGACAGATGTACACGGAGGGCCATCCATTTCACTTAGACCCTAAAGTTGGGCGCTATGGGACTTTGAATATTATAAACTAAAATCCCTGAAGGTATGAATTATTTATATTATTTGCGTTGGCTTTGAAAAAGATTTTTGGAGGTGAATCATAACAATGTTATGCGAAGGCGGAATACGTTTTGTTGTAATTTCTTTATTCTGGTAACTCCGTTTGTTGCAGCATCCGGCTGCTCTGGGAGGAAATCTCCAATTTGCAATTTCAAATCTCATTTGAACCTCAAATTGTATTATTGTGTTCCCCACAGTTAGACACAATCAAGTCTTATGAATAGCGCGGTGGCTGGAAGGGACTACATTTTTTAGAGGTTGTGACGATATTAATTACTAGCTTTTGCCCGTGACTACGTCTAAAAACTCTCCTATAAAATAATCCAGAAAACGGGTGTTTAAATGCATACCACATCGATGTATCATGTGGGTACGCATGCAAGTCTCTGTAGCTTAGAGTTTAAGGAGTCGGCCTTAAGATTGAGGTGTCTCGGATTCGAATTCTGAGGATTATACTACAGACGTAAACCCATTTCACAAGCAATTTAGTTTAGCTGGAAGGGTTAATGGGAAAATGACTACCCTTCTCGACAGAAGATATATAGGACCATACACTGATAGACTATAAAATATACCATAAATTAAAACTCTGCAAAATATTACACATAACTGAATTTTCCTACAGAAGCCGTATGCATTTTCATAGCGGAAAGTTTCCCAACTTGCACACGCCATTTTAAACTCTATTCCATAGCAATAAGCTGCAACGTCGTGTCGTAACAGTTTAAATCAAAATGCTCCGTGTACACTATAGCCCTAATTCAGCGATATACATTATTCATAGGAACGTAAGCAGCATGTTATTCGCTCCAACATATAGTATTGATTCTACTGCTCACACGAACATCAGTAAGCCAGTCGTCTCTGTCTTTCTTACTCGTTTACAGCATGAGGGAGTGGGAGGGTAAATTTTGATAAGATTGCGTGCAGTTCCTTGTCACGAACGCTGAAAGAAAGGCCGGTTATTCGGGCATTACCGTGTAATAGCCTTGTCATTTGGAATAGAAGAATTTTGAGCCACATGGGAGTGAATCGAGTGTGTCGAGACAGTAATTTAATAAAACAAATGATTAAAAAATAAAAAACCCGACTGCCACTGAAAAGACCGAAATAAGTTTCATAGCAGGCGGTACCCATTAATTTTCTTTCGGTTTATGATTGGCAAATGGGTACCGCCTGCTATGAAACTTATTTCGGTCTTTTCAGTGGCAGTCGGGTTTTTTATTTTTTAATCATTTGTTTTATTTTACACTTTTTAGTTATGATATGACATGTATATCTTTTTGTAATTTACATATCGTGTTTTGTTAAACAACTTTAAATTGTTATATATCCGAAAATATTATTTAAAATGAAAAATGATAAAAGGAACCTAAAGATGATTTTAAAATACCTATTCAACGACACCCCACTTGACATAGTTCATCGACTTTTATTTTTTTCATTTTGACAATATGGCGTCTGGTTGTCGCTGTGGTGGATTTTGATTACTTTCATGTCTTTAGTGACACTCGCAAGGTTAACACGAATCGATTGACGTATGAATTATCAAAATCGGCCCATGCATTTGGTCTCTAGAACGCCACATAGAAACAAACATACATACATACATACATACATACATAGACTGATAAACACATTACCCTCCTTTGCGTCGCGCAGTCGGGTAAAAAGCGTTTAGGGTAGAATATGTATGCCGGTATATTCCGGAAGCCGTATTGGAGAGGTGTTGGAAGGATTTGACTTTTCGTCAAAAAGTTTTGCTCGTCCAGAGAGTCGAAATTTGGATATCAGTTATCATGTATAGTATCGTAGCCACTCGTAGCAGTTACCGTAGACACTCGTAGCTACTACGGCTACGCCATTATGCTTTCTCCGTGTTTAATGCCAATGATAATGTAAGGTTACTTACTTTAAAACTATTAAAAATAGTTGAGAACTATGAAGTTGTAGAACCTGTGCTAGTTTACAGACTAACAGGATTCTGGTATACAGTGAAAATATTGGTAGATATCCTACAAGTTTGGTTAAGACTTAGTACAGACGTACATTATACCTACTCGTAGTCTGATATAGCATTTTATTATGCCATGGGTTACGAGAACCAGGTCAGTTTACCACAAACCGTGGGCATAAACTATATATACGATATATAAATCATATCAAAACTTGTAAACATCGCAATTAAATTGTATTGAAAATTATAAATTCTCCGGAACCCGCGGGCGCTCAACAGAGCGCTACCGCTCCATGTATCCTATTCGCCAAATTGAATTGCTGATAAAGTCTCGTCGCGTGCGCCTGACAGCTGTCGAGTGCGCGACTCCTGTAGGACCCTGAGAAACTTATTACTTGTGGGAATACTTTATTAATGTTTTGATTTGATTAAATATTGTGTCAAAACAGCTATTGAATTCATATAATTCTGGGTTCTTTAAGCGGGTCAAAAAGTCCGCTGTTTTAGAATATAATAGCATTTGGAATGATAACTTTTACTTTTTGAACTTCAGCTTAGTTGATAGTAAAAGGCTTGGCTTTGGAGAACTTAGTGGGGTTCCAAAAGACTACATCTAGATATGTATATTAAATGGGCTAAGCTATTATCCTGTTTGATAATGGTAAATGATTCGTTACTTCTTAACCTCACATCCACGTCCCTAAGCTCCTATCACCAATAGTAACATAAAGACATTTGTGTTTGTTTACATTCCCACGTTCATACATACAGCTCAGTTATAATCCAACTACCCTCACAATCTAATAAATATAACGTTACAAACAAATTAAAAAGGAAACTTTTGGCTATCACACCGTTCCACACGACACGGCTCCCCTCTGACGCGATAGGGATGAAGGTCGGCCGCAGTGGCAAATTGCGGGTTAGTAGAATTATAATTAGGGTCATTAACAAGGGACCGTGGATCTCTGACCCACTGGCAAGATTTCCCACACGGGGAAGTTAATTTAACCCAACTTGATTCTCGCAATTGCCTAGTTTCGAGGTTCTTTTAAAAGTAATAATAACTAAAACTAAAATAAAACCTGCAGCACTCTAACTTGACTGTGATGCAGTGCATGCAAATTAGTTGTGCGGAAATCCCTTCGGATGCCCCCCCTGCCGGAGCCGGAAGTGGAGGTTATGTCGGACTCGAACCGACTAAACCGCACGCTGACTATGGGTCGTGGTGCTAAGCCGGAGGTGAGGTTGTGATCGACATATACCTCGAAAATTTTACTACCAATATTGGATAACAAAATGGAAACTGCTGACAAAAAATAATATGTTTCCCCTTATTTTTAACTTTACGAGTCACAGTCGAGTAAAAGATATAGTCAATGTTTCAGTAAGTTTCAATAAATCACCGCTTTCGAATAATATCCATTAAAAAGAACTTGATGCAGTCCACGTGAAGACCAAGTTAATAAACTATGTCAGAGGAGTTGGCAAAGAACACTCCATACAGAGCCAGTTTTGTCAAGTGAATTTTTAAAAAGCTTTCGTAAAGAAGGCATTCACAACAGGACTGGCGAACAAATATAGACTCTATTTTATAGCAAAAAGTTTTGATATTGTTTGTTGGAAGCATAAAGATTTCTGCTGGAGATCAAATACTGCTGGTATTGCAAGGTCTTTGTTGAAGCCTGTAGGACTGTTTCAGTATTATTGGAAAAGATCTTTATATGGGCAGTAGTTGCATTTTATTACACGCGGTTCGATTTACATGTTGTTGGTTATCACCATAGCTTCGGAGTAGGTTAGACAGTCCAATCGGTAATCCCAGTGTCTCATCTAATAAGTGCAATGCACAAATATACCGTGCTTTTTCGTGCTTCTACAATCGTCTACGTTTAACTAATCTATAAACATTAATCGAATTATTCCGAATGATGCGTTGGGATCGAAACCATTCAGTTTACGGTGAGAATTATCAATAATGGCAGGATGGGTTACAATCATCTCGTGATAAGCGCAACTGGTAGAAATAGTATCTGGTCTGAAACGCAGCCGGCCTAAGTATTATCTCGTCTTAAACGCAACTGGTCTAAAATGAAGAAGATATGCAAAAAATTCCATCATTATGTTAACAGACAATGGCTGTCTTTGCCAATGATTAGCTCTGCTCATGAAAAGCACCGCACGACAAATTACCTAGTGTTGAAGCATGGCATCGTAGATTAAATAGTCGAGTGCCCTCAAAGCCCACGTTTATTCAATTTTTGGAGAAAATACTACGAGAGGCGAAAATACAAGATATTATAAAGCACAGTCAATTATAAAAAAATGGGAGATAAAATATTCAATGCTGAGTACTCGAAGTTATGGACTGCTTTTGAAAATGGATTGGTTACAGCATTCGATTGTCTAGAGAAAATAACGGAAGCAAGAAATATAAATATACATATCAACAACTAGCTGTGCCCGCGACTTCGTCCGCGTGGAATGTACTTAATAAAAAAAATCAGTTTATTTTTTTTTTGGCATTTTTTTTATAGCCTAAGTTACTCCTTATTACATAAGCTATCTGCCAGTGAAAGTCCCGTCCAAATCGGTCCAGCCGTTCCAGAGATTAGCCAAAACAAACAGACAGACAGACAGACAGACAAAAAATTTAAAAATATATATTTTGGTATGTGTACCGTATATACATTCATATGCATGTAGTAGAAAGCGGTTATTTTAATATTACAAACAGACACTCCAATTTTATTTATTTGTATAGATGTATAGATAGTGTAGTACAAAGATTTGTTTAAGGACTTCTCTTTTCTGTGCTTTAAAATATCTAGTATTTTCGCTTCTCGTAGTAGTTTCTACAAAAATTGAATAAACGTGGGCTTGGTGTTCTGTGGTTTAAAGTAAGGGACATTTTTAGTTGTACAGGGAGCATTTTTAGTTTTATAGTTTTCTATAGTATTTGATTATTCCTATGTTTTAAGGTAATAAAATACATAACTATTAATAGCTATTGCTCTTCTTTTATAATAATCGACAATGAGATACTATTTAGCCCGTTGTCCTCAGGTACAACTACGTTAGCACAACTGGTTGTGCCATTGGCATTTTAGACCAGTTGCGTTTCAGGCGACTTATATTTTTCGACTAATTGATACTTAGACAAGCTGCGTTTTAGACCGGAAGCGTTTTAGACAAGGTGCGATTTAAACCCAGTGACCAGCTGCGTTTTAGACCAGTGGCTACTTCTACCAGTTGCGTTTAAGACGAGATGATTGTAACCCGGCAGGATCTTTCGAGCTCAATTTATTCCTAAAAACGCTTTCAGATTGAATTGATTTTTTTATTCTGAGAAAAAGCACCTATAAATGTTGAGAACGGGACCGGTATTCTACATAACAGTCAGTTTTCAATCAGAACCCACCAATCTCGTTCTCACAGCCTCGTAACCCATTCATGCTATCTAATACTCCAGCCACGAAATGCCCAGCACGTCCTCTAAAAAGGCCACTGTTAGTCGCCCAGCGCGATTTTATCGCAGCGATAATGATCGGGGTAAACAGGGACGTGCCTGTTCGAGTGCCAACGTGACTGGCCGAGAGCACGGGAGACTCGGTAAAGTACTGGTGCTCATCGTTTTCTCAAATAAGTAGTCTTACGTCTTGTAAACGGCATAATCATATGATATGACTTTAAGCAAGCAAGTGGATAAAAGAGCAACAAGATTTTCGAATACATAGCGAATAATAATCATCTCGGGCGGGACTCAAACCCGCGATCCTTCCCTTACAGGGGGATGTCTTGACCAACTCGGCTACCGAGACACGACCGATGTGATTCAAATTGCCCCTCTTATCCGTCTTTAAGGCGAACGGTAATAGTTAGTAGTTAGCATACTTAATGCTGTAAAATTCATTCAACGAGATTTTCATTTCATAAGAGCCTCTGCGATCAATACTACCAACAAAAAAATAAAGTTTAAAACTAAAACCCGACTACCGAAAAATCACACTCTAAAATGTAACAAACAAGAAAATATCAAGGATAGCCGTGGTCGTATGCCACTTTACCCTAGAATATATTGTTTTGTTAAAGTAAGTGGCATACGACCACGGCCATCCTTGATATTTTCTTGTTTGTTACATTTTAGAGTGTGATTTTTCGGTAGTCGGGTTTTAGTTTTAAACTTTATTTTTTATTTACATTATTTTGGGGCAAGGTAAAGCTAATAATTTATACATATTTGAAATGTGCTTCTTAAGCCCTTTCATTTGATACCAAACACGGCATATTTATGTCAAATTTATTTTTTAACACAGTACCTTATGATCGCTAGGGGGCGCCACACAAGATTGAGTGACAGATCATATAGCCTATAACCATCGGACGATAAAGCCGCTTGTAACGATACCTCATTTGTCTAGTTCTAATAAGTAGTTGAGGAGCTATGAGGGAACAAATGAACATACATACATACATACATACATACATACATACATACATAGCCTGTCAAAATCATAACCCTCCTTTTGGCTTCGCCGTAGTCGGGTAAAAACACCTTGATTCTAGTAAGATATTTGTGCTAAGCCTCTTTCACATTTCAGGCAAATAATTACTATGAATTGATTTTTGATAGAAAGGCAATATGAATAAAATGGTTATATCAAACCAAAACAATCAAACGTTTAGATTATGAAAGATTTAGCAACTCTCTTCCACTTTACCCTGTGAATAGCTTCGGTAACTTAGTGGTTAAGGAGTTGGCCTTACGATCGAGAGGTCCCAGGTTCGAATCCTGGACATTACACTACCGACGTGAACCCACTCCAAGCACAAGCAATTTAGCTTAGTTGGAGGGGTTAGAGGGAATATTAGTAACTTCGGTTCTAATATTCTTTAGAAAAAACCTATTTATTGAATTACCCCCAATTGCCTAAAATATCCCTACTCTTGCACTAAAGGCAACAGAAGAGAATCGAATACATCAGGAAAAAGGGAATCGCTCGGGTGGGACTCAAACCCACGATCTTTCCCTTACAGGGGGAACGATTTAACCGGCCGCCGAGCCGAGTTTTATATACATAGTTAGTATACATAATGCTTTTAAAACTCATTCAGAAGACACAATGCTTATTCCGCCAATTTCAAATTAGCAAGAAAATGTTCATCAAAAACAACTACGTATGTAAACATAAGCATTCCTTACTGCGATAAAATATCGGTTACCGGATCCCATAATCTCACCTATCATAGGAAGTAACTTGGAATTGCCACTAGGAGAACTCGATAATCGCACAACTTTGCTCTTTAGCTTCTTACTACTTTCAATAATATCTATTACATGGCAGTATACTATTACATAGAGACCAAGACGTTGTCTTTGTCTACATAGTTTAGCATTAAAGCGTCTTGAAAGTCTTGAAGCGTCGGTAGCTTAGCGGTTAAGGAGCCGGCCTTACTTTCGAGAGGTCACGGGTTCGAATCCTGGCCGAAACCGAACACTACCGACGTGAACCCACTTCTAGCACAAGCAATTTAGCTTAGTTGGAGGGGTTAGAGGGAATATTAGTAATTTTGGTTGCTAATATTCTTTAAAAAAAATGATTCATTAAAATGTTGATTTAGATTAAAACAGTCAAGATTTAGAACGGGACAACTCTGACTAAGTGAGCTCGAGTGGTCTCAAAATGTATGTGCAAGAGAATTTATAGGTATTCAGTACGCGTCAGATTGTGCATATTCTTAGTGCAGTTAATTACAATATTCCAGCATTATTTAAAAGGCAGTACCTGTTTAAAAGGAAAACCTAAAGGAACATAACATTAATACGATCTGTCCGTGTGTAAGTGGATTTATTTCCGTTAACAGACTCATTTCGTAAATGGCTGTTCCTCGCCGCTACGTCGCACGCCTCGCGCCGCCTGATTCGCAAGTATCGCGCGAGTCTCGCATTACTCTCAGCAATAATTCATATTCCAAGTTTCGTTGAAATCTCCACACGTTGTTAATGTGTTTCGTGAAGAAATGTTCTGTAATACGTGTGGGTGACGACACTGAGATATTATCACAGAATCGCGCTGAGAGCTTGTTGACGGAAGACGGGGATAAATACGGCGTGCAAACAAATTTTCTTAATCTTACTTTTTGTACTGCTGAGATGTCGAACACACACGGTTCAGTGGTTGTAAGTAGCGGAGTCTATGAATGTTCACGACACTGAGGAAGAATCATAAGGATTTTTTCCATATACCTACTTGCTAGCTACGCGCAAATTTCATACTGAACGGGACTGCCCGTTATTATTAAAAATATAGAAGGAAACATTAAGTTCAATTTAAGAATTCATTAAGTGGCAATAACATAACTTAATAATTTGAAATATTAAAAATGTCTCCTAAAACATATTAAATTCTTCGTATAATTTCCAAACGTCACACAATCATACATATAATTTAAACGACTCGTTTCTTAATCGTTCTCATACCGCTCTTTCTGCTCGTACAAACAGAAAGACATACTTCCTTTCATTAATATTAAATTTTATTAGCTGCTCGCAAATTATGTCAATATTCTTGTCCGACAGTGTACACAAGGAACATGCTATGGGGAACGGTCTAACAGACAAATGTTTCTGAATAAATACCATATTCAATTTCGTTAAGTAAAGTTTAGCTCTGCTGGGAAGGAATATTTAGTTTGTTTTGATCACTGACTTATGTATAGGCATGAGGGGATCCTGGCATCATCTGAATCAAGATGGCGTGTGGTATTAGTTTGACATATCCACCCCTAATACTCGACGGAACGGTATCCAAAGGGATTTCCACACGGAAGAAAGGTACTACTAAACTGACTACGGAGCAAAAATGGTATTGCAATAGTTATCAACCAACCATTATTATCATCATCATCATCATCATTGACGTCCACTTATTGTTTTTGAATTGTAAGTTGGCTTATCCAGGAGTTATTGACTGCTGATCTTTGAACTCTATGAGGAAAACCCGTGCCAGAGTCTCTTTTTATTGTCTTTTTTGTTTCGAATAAGTGGGAAATAAACACAACTGAATAAATAAAGTAACCTCTCGAAAAGACAAAGTTTTATGATAGAATATTTTGTTAAAATCGTTCTGACATTTCCTTTCTGCTGTTGACGTTTGTCAACAATTTCAATTTAGTATATTTTAATCGTCGTCGGCGCTAAACAGAGAAATATTCCGTCGCTTTTTAATATCGTGGAGCGCTCCAACATCGCTGAAATATTCAATTATTATAGTGACGTCATTAAACAAAAAGCCCCCGACCCACGACAGCGTCTATTATCTTAATTGAGATTTTAGCTTCAAACTACTTGCTTGGTTGCATTTTATGACATTGTAACGTTTAAGTTTAGATCATACTACCTTGACAATCACAGACTCCATTATTTATTTACAATAGAGGGACAATTTTCATCCTAACGAATGTTATAAATCCGTAAGTAAATTAAAAACGGTTGGATGTACGAGTATATTGCTGAAACTTTTGCACTATTATCTATTCTGTGCTTTTGCTTCAGTGTTTCTTACTTCGACCGTACATAAGCATATTTTATGAAAATAAAAGTAACGGTTACTGCTCCCTTCCCTATACTCTACGCCACAAATTCAACATCCTCTAGCTATTGCATTGTAATTAGAGTTTTCATAGTTGTAACTACAACAAATATTTTTGATGCAGTCAGTTTTGTAAACACTCTTTTTTTCGGATAAAAATCTAGTTATTATCTCGCAAGCTTGTCGTGAAGTTACTGCCTAGCTCCGTCAAGTGACAAATTACAATATAACCAGCATAATATCTAATGAAGTGATTAACCGCGCGTATATCAGTACGCGTCGCATTAGAGTCCTGATTCCCGGGAGCCGCATCCTTGCTGTACGTATTGTCCGCATTAACTATTCACGACACAAGCTTGGAGGAAGCTAATATTCTAATGCACTAAGAGCAGTGCTACCGCGGGAGTTTGTTGGTGGTATCAAATAGAGATTATTATATGACTGCTTATCCTCCGAGGGGTTCGTAGACGTGAGTTAATATCTATCGCTAACTATGTTTAGAGTACTGTACGTTTACTGGTGGATAGTCATAGTCTTAAGTAGCAAACATCACCCAAGGGAACAGATGAGATAAGCCCACGTCTTTAATTCGCCAGGATGGCCGAGGCGGCTATTTACATGTTTATAGTTGCCAGTATATCTTGAACTTAAATGCGTCAAAAAATGTACTTACTCTATATGCGTTATTATTTCGGGAGTCTTTTGTGTATACCATGGTGCTACAGCGCGCGGTAGAGGGGCTTAAGTCCTGGTGGGGTTATAGTTTATATCAAATTAATTCGCTAATGAACTATGCTATAATGTGACAAAAATCTAAGCCCTCACTTGTAATACACTGCGATGGCGATTTTCTAAAAAATTGTTTAAAGAAAATAACATAAAATATGACAATATTGCCAAATTCTATAAACAATATGAAACAATGTCCACAGATAACGCCAAAGGCTTGAACAAATATGAACAGATGTATCGATGTTTGTTGTGAAGCCATTGGTAAGTTGACAGAGAACGGATTTGCCAGATGCGAACCGGTGCCGCGGTGTTTGACGATTTGTCCCTCTATTGTAGTTAAAACATCATATAGATATACTGCTGAGATAGATAGGTATATTGGAGGGTATATGGAGCCTCAATAAGGTAGTCCATACTTGCAAGTTGATATACATACATACAGAGGGTTAAGCAGAGGTGAATTAACACCCACATTTCACCCATCAACGTATTCAGTCCCACGAAATAGGAAGTGAGCCTATTACCGTATTCTGGGCGCTATTGTTGACTCGAGCCATAATCTCAGGATGAGTCTGGGCTGTATATATCTGTCTGATGTTAAATAGCCCTATCCCTTAGTCGCCTTGTACGACACCGCATGGGGAGAGATGCCGGGAACCACGCGGCAAGTTGGTTCACTTGTTGATTAACGAATGACGCAAGATTGCAAATTGCTGTATAATAACGATTATAGAAGAATGATGTATATGATTGCTTTTATAAGACGGAGTCACGAAGCTATACAAGTACTGGTTCTCAGTGAAGTAGAAATGCATTTCATGTTGCATAGTATGTAATATTTATTTTGTGTAATTCGAAATTACGCTTCTCTTTTCTACGCTGATATTTATAATGAGTTGGCCGAAAAGCTCGTGCAATTTTTGCTTAAAAATATGCGAATAAATTTGAATTTTTTCCTTTGAAATTTCTACACTATCTATAGTCAAAGTCAATTTAATAACATCAATAGTAACTGAGATTACAATCAGGTACTTCTACTACTCCCTTTTACACGTCCGAAACATCTGGAAGGTATGCCCAATATTAGGATAGAACAGCCATGTGAACTTTTTATACAACTCCTGTCCTATGAGACAGGAACTTTCGAACGCTTACTCAGTACTATTAAGACTAGCTTGAAATAACATCGTTAAAAATAACGTCAATATGTAATTTTGTGCTATTTCCATCCCTAGAATAAAAATGCAGAAGCAAATTTAATAAATAGAGGCAGTTCTTATCTCTCGTGATTGTTTATTTACAGTGAAAAGTCGCCACGCGTGATATTGCAAGTGAACACTACTTAAGGCCGGTCTATCGTAATATATTTATGTGGGTATGCCTTTCTCAATCTTCAACACTTCATCTTTCATGCCAGAAATAAAAAACAAACAAGTTAACCACCGTTCAACCATTTTTTTACCCAGGAAACCTTTTCCCGTTGACCACTAGTTTTCCATTAGGTGCACGGAAGCGGCCGCGGTCCGCTCGGTACAGATAACCGTTAATATCTAACCGAACGGGCGAAAGCCGCAGGAAATCACTAATGTATTACTCGAGCCAGGGAGGGAGGAACTTGGGAACTGAAAAAGTACGAATGGATATTAATTATTACAAATGGCTGAGGAAAACTCATTAAGCCTTTAACTGCGAGCCGAATTCATGCTCGTAGGACATTTTAGAAATTTGTCATTTTGATAACGTTAGGCTTTTGGGAGTTGGGTGTTTGGATCTTGAAGGTTGTATTCATTGATTGTTTAAGTTTGTGTATTAAATATGGTGCCATTTATTTTATAGAGAATATCTATCTGATGATCGTAGCTTTCCTATAATTACCCTAAATTTTTCGTCGAATTTACGAGGATAATTAGCCCAAACGTTTATGGGCTATGGTACGCTTACTGTACTAAGCTTGTAAGTCAGTTTAGTGTATAAGTAAGAAAATAATGTTTAGTATAGTCAGAATTATTAGATAATCTCTGTAGCACGAACATCTACGAAATCACTTTTGTTTTTCAGCCAAGACTCCGTTTCCAAAATATACAAGAAACCCTTGTTTAATAGCATACATGATATTATATAACCAAAAAAACTAGTAATCTCCAAATTTTACTACGGGTCGGTGCACATCTAATGGAACATACGTCCTGTATGATTAGTCGCAACGCCAAAATGGACAAATTTATGATAAAACATTCAATCGTTCACACTTAACCGATAATGCGTTAGTGCGGGACGTTCGTCAGACCCTAAAACCTATTGATCCATTACAGCACAAAGAAGTAACAATATAACTCACTAACGATCTTTTATACAACACAATTTTATTATAACCAGTACTCTAAGGGTAGTGACCCTACAAACACTACAATTTAAAAGAGCTCAATGTAACCAAGTTCTTTGTGGGCATCCCCACCGGCCTCGTTAGCGCCGCAAATGGATACCAAAAGCGATTAGCCGGGGCTTTTATTTAGGCACATAGGGCATTGTTTTAATGATCTATGATACTCCAATTAAGTCTTGAAACCAGCCATTTGGGTGGATTTCGTTCCGTAGATTAGGGCCTTTTAGGAATGTCAATGACATTGACTATATGAGTGTGTTCGTATAAGCTGTGTCCTCGACTATATAACAGTAGCTATATAATAGTTACAGATGATAGTGAGGTTGAAATGAAATGGTCATACAATATGGATACGACATATAGGCATTAATTGAAACCATATACTTGGTACCCCCATAGCTTCAAATAGGAAAAATTTGAACAAAATCGGCCCAGTATTAAGGGCAGAAACTAGGGTTTTAATATTATAAAATTTTGAACAACTTTAAACACTCCGTAGAATCGCAGTTATCAATGAACTCTAAATTGCACGAAAATACTACCATTAGGGTTACCATCCGTCCGAGTTTCCCCGGATTTGTAGCCACGTAGCACCCGAGAGCACTCCGACCTGCCCATGTGGTGCATGTGAGACCGTCACCAGGTAGATGTCCCCAATGAGCTTAGAGTAACGGCCGCCGGCCGTCACGGCCACCGTCCGCCTGGAAAGTACATACGGCGTGCCGATGTTCCACGTTACCTCCACTTGCCTACTTGGTTCTTCTTTAGCCATGTCCGGCTCCGGTACACTAGTGAACGAGCGAACCTCTTGGGAAAGTGGGGTATGCATGCACGAAATCCCGGATACGATTTCTTATCGTATCTGGTGGTTTTGACTTTTCCGGAGATAACTGGCGTCCGACGTTTTTACAGGCTCGGCAGCCCAACTGTAACAGCCCTGGGGTGGCATACGTCCATAGGCCACGTTAACCACTTTCCATCATGTGTGCCGTATGCTTATCTGCCACCTTAGTAGTATAAAAAAAACTTCTTGTCCTGGTTTACGGATTTTACAGATGGAAACCCTTATTACTATTAAAATTGCACGATGCGACGTTGCCGTTCTGTGTATTCATTCATTTTTCCATTCATCAATTTCGTAAAAATACGATTGTAATGAGAGAGACATAATACCTCAAAGGGTGCCGCCGGTAGGGTAAATTTCTGATTAACGGCAGTCTGTTACTCGTACAGAGAATAATGGTTGTTTTGATTACACATAAAACTTTTTGATTTGATAAGTAGGTACCTACTTATCAATGATTAACTTTGATTACTTACACTTTGTATTTGATTTCTTTATAATTTTTCCATAACAAATTCAATATCTAAGAGTATTAATATCTACGTAATGAAGAATTTAAAGCTCATAATTTCAGTTTTAATCCCGGTTGCATCCATATCTTGTACTTTGGTGCCTGAGGGCGAGGGCTGCTTTCCTAATCTTTATTTTCATTTGGTTTATCTTGGCTTTTGTGGGAGCGACTACCGGGCTACCCTCCAACTCTGACAGGAAAACTACGCACGATGACATGATAATGAACACCATGAAAATTGACAATAAATACCTTCCAACTATTCATCAATCAGGTTAATAATAAATAAAATATTCTAAAATAAACATATTCAAAGATGGATATTGGTGCCTTTACCTTATTAACCTAGGTAAAATTTTATGTTTCGATAATTTCTGGAATGTTGTCAGTAACCGCGACGTCACTGGGGACCGCGTGTCGTTCTTTGATCCTCTCGGTTTATTTTCTCGTTTTAATTTGTTTTTAAAGTGAAATTGACACTAATCTATTCTTTTTGTGTTTGTGAATTGTGTTTATTTTTTGTTTAGCTATTCTATCCTTAATTTTAACGGTGAAAATGAGTCTAAATACCTACCTAGTAAATTTGTTGTGCGAGTTTTGTTACGTATTCTTTTTTTGAAAAAAACAACGAAGTGTATAGTGTACCTAACGTGTCTCTGAAAGTGACTCGCAGCCGTATTATTGAGGCATTTGATAAATTGAAAGCAAGGTAGGTACCTAACCGAAATCTGTTGAACTGTTAGTTTGGCGATATCATTTTATGTTTTCAAGTTAGTGGCGGGCATTTCTAAAATTTAGATTCACATTTTTAAGCACTGCCGTGAAAAAGTGGTGTTTATAAAGTTAAGTGAACTTTCGTGATAGGTGCCTAATCTTACCTTAGTAGGTACCTACTTATCAATGATTAACTTTGATTACTTACACTTTGTATTTGATTTCTTTATAATTTTTCCATAACAAATTCAATATCTAAGAGTATTAATATCTACGTAATGAAGAATTTAAAGCTCATAATTTCAGTTTTAATCCCGGTTGCATCCATATCTTGTACTTTGGTGCCTGAGGGCGAGGGCTGCTTTCCTAATCTTTATTTTCATTTGGTTTATCTTGGCTTTTGTGGGAGCGACTACCGGGCTACCCTCCAACTCTGACAGGAAAACTACGCACGATGACATGATAATGAACACCATGAAAATTGACAATAAATACCTTCCAACTATTCATCAATCAGGTTAATAATAAATAAAATATTCTAAAATAAACATATTCAAAGATGGATATTGGTGCCTTTACCTTATTAACCTAGGTAAAATTTTATGTTTCGATAATTTCTGGAATGTTGTCAGTAACCGCGACGTCACTGGGGACCGCGTGTCGTTCTTTGATCCTCTCGGTTTATTTTCTCGTTTTAATTTGTTTTTAAAGTGAAATTGACACTAATCTATTCTTTTTGTGTTTGTGAATTGTGTTTATTTTTTGTTTAGCTATTCTATCCTTAATTTTAACGGTGAAAATGAGTCTAAATACCTACCTAGTAAATTTGTTGTGCGAGTTTTGTTACGTATTCTTTTTTTGAAAAAAACAACGAAGTGTATAGTGTACCTAACGTGTCTCTGAAAGTGACTCGCAGCCGTATTATTGAGGCATTTGATAAATTGAAAGCAAGGTAGGTACCTAACCGAAATCTGTTGAACTGTTAGTTTGGCGATATCATTTTATGTTTTCAAGTTAGTGGCGGGCATTTCTAAAATTTAGATTCACATTTTTAAGCACTGCCGTGAAAAAGTGGTGTTTATAAAGTTAAGTGAACTTTCGTGATAGGTGCCTAATCTTACCTTAGTAGGTAGGTCACGAGCGCGCGTCAGCTGGCGGCACGTTGCCGCTTTGCTGCTGTACCTATAGTAAGTATTGTGCAAATTCTAAGCGTGTGTATTTTTGTGAATGAATCAGTGACTTATAAAAGTGGTTACATTTTCTACATTTATTTTAATAATTACTTTGTTAGGAAATTTAGTTTTTTTTAAATCTGCGAATTTGAGTTTAAATTTAATTTTGTTTCATTCCTATGGACCAGGACGCTTCACTGTTTCCGTAAATGCCTATATGTCGTATCCATACTGTATATCCCGGGCTGTTGATTTTGGATACTGGATATTGATAATACAGGTCCTCCTCGACCAAGGAATTCTACCATTGACATTTAAAATACTTTAAGGAGCAGTTTAGTATATTTACTAAAGTTTTTAGTACTCCTGTTTTTTTATTAGTTCAGGATGAACCATAAACTTAATTTAAACTGGGATGAACTTGAAGTTGACTTAACATCAGAAAATTCATTTACTAACTAAGCTACCTGCACCTGTGTTGTTTCTGCGTTTTTATCCTCACGTATTGCAGAAAACTAAATTGGCAAAGTAAAATCTTCTAACTTGACTTTTCATTTTTAAAATTCCAGGAAAACTTTCCTACTAACGATACAAGATTTATTCGCACAACTTTTCTTCCAAAAATCTGGCCTAACTAGCAACAAAATGTGAGTGCCCAAACTTGGCCATTATAGTTATCAAGTTATGACGCGAGTGCTTGCGCCAGGAAAAACTTGGCGAACTCTGGCCAAGTTGCATGCAAGATTCTTATGCATTTGACAGATTGCCTTAAGGGCCCCCGTAAGCGCGTTTGACTTTTCCCGAAGTTAAATTTTAACTGCATATATGTTCAAATAAGTTTAAAGTAAAGTATATGTACACTATGGAGGAATCAAAAATGTAACTGGAGAATAATTTTTTATTTTATATTTTGTAGCATCACAGAATGTGCTCCTCGGAACGGAACACGCAACCCCTAACTTGACTATAATTAATCATCCAAATAGTAGGTTTGTGTGGGTCTTAGGACCAGGATCAGTACTTTACGCGGGCAGAATCGCAAGGCATACACTTATGGGTATAACTATAGACTTATAACACATTTATTGCAACCTTAAGACCTAATGAAAGACGAAACATACCTCTAAAAGAAGCGAGAGACGTTCCATCTGTCGATCTCGAGCCTACAGTCGAAGTCCGGACCGCACCTAATACCCTCAAAGGGACTTTTTGTGCTTTAACATATTTATTGGAGTCATCCACGACCCGAACGTAAGTAAAACGATTTATTTCTCCTTTAACGAAAAAGGGTTCACGTTCCATTACACCAGATGTCGGCGAACTGAATCCAGCTTTTTATTTACACTCTAGTTACTGCGATCTGGCAGGCGCTAGTAGCACGATTTAGGAACGAGATGTTTTCCTATTTAAAAACATGGGCGGCCTGATCGGCGATGGATCACCCTTTCGTTTCATATCAGCTTTAAACTTGTAATAAAGATGGAAGTCTTACAGCTTTTTCTTTTATTCACACCTCTTCTTCATTGAAAACCTATTGAAAGCAATGATCTGGTTACACAACCACTTTCCATCAAGTGCTTAAATACTAATATAGCTAGAAAAGATTTCAGTACTAATCGGTAATAAAATTCTACCACTATGAGCAGTTTTAAACAGCTATTTGATGATCAAGTGGAACTAATTACATCGCACACTATTAATTATACATTTTCACTATAATATAAACCCCTGAACAGTAAATACGGGGCGCTGTTTTATGAACTACCCGCGTATATCCACATCAGCCGCTTCATCGCCGTAACCACATCCGCTACGATATTGCGCAGCACCAAATGATTAACTAATTAACTCCGTATCCACGGATTAAAACTCCCGGAGCGCCGTATAAAACCGGTGCAAATATTTCCTTCACGAGCTCCAATATAGGCCACATCAGAAAATTATTTACAACACTATTACATGTGCCATTAGGCCGCCATTATGGGGCTTCGCGCTGGAACATTTTGCCTTCAAATTCTATTTTACTCGATTTAGTTTAATAGCACGGTTGGTTGCTTCGTCGTTTCGATTGCAACGCCTGACTTAAGTTGTTCAACGCGAAGTAGTCTACTTCAATAACTTATTTTGGCAAACCCACGTTGGGCGCCAAATTCAATGTGGTTTAATTCAAGCAATTATTAAAACAGTAAACAGAGACTCTATTTCTGACGAAACAATCTTCACTATATTACAATTTACGTTGCCCCACGACAATATCTCAAAGCTTCGCATTATTAAGACGAACAGATTTAATTTAGTTCGCTGGATTTATAGTCTTCGTGAATGTGTTTATTCTACCGTGGATATAATATCTTCAGAACTTATATTACGCACCAGATTGTAAGGAAAAATCTTAGGCAATCTTATACGTTTTTTCCTCGAGTAAAATACTCTTATTCATAACAATTTCCATGAACGTCTCGAGTTGAATACTAAAAAGGAGACGGGACGCGCGTTAATACAGGACAAACAAGTGTTCCACATGATAATGATGATTGTAGAAAGGGTAGACCGGGGTAAAGTGGAGTGAAGTAGGGCGAGAGGCGTATGAATTAGGCAAAAACTGTGATGCGACGCAGGCAAATTGATTCAGGGAGATGGTGTTGTTAATAGACGAGATTTGCGAAGCGTGGGAACGTAAAAGGATATTCCCTATTTATGGAACGTGTGGGTGATACTGAAAAACGTATTTTAAAAGGGTAAAGGTTAATCGGCTATTAGAATATAATATCATAAGCCCTCGCTTTCGGAAACCATTTTATGACAGGATTATTCACACTTTCGACTCTTGAGGGAAAGAATGAATTTAGTGCCGAAATTACAATGAACGGACGGAATATTTATTTTATGATTTGAGATAATGGATAATATTTTGCGGAAAATCGTAAAAGAAGAAGTAAAATGCAAAGCGCTCTCAAGTAGCAGTAATTCACTGCGGAGCTTGGACTTCAAGTCTTGCAAGTCTAACCGTATAAACGTACTGCTGTCACCAAAATAGACAGGAAGGCTACGAACTACTGTCTTTTCACGCGGTTCAAAGACGAGTTTGCCTTGAGGATCATCGACAATTACAAGTATTAAAGATTACATGGTCAGCAACTCGCTGATACATCTAGTGTAGCAATTCTTAATTAACCTTACTTCTCATAAAGGCACATACCTGAATAATTTAGTTAAATTACAGGCAATGTAACTTCATAACTACTAAAACTACAAAAAACATTAACTTCGTAATAACACGGCTGGAAGGTAACTCTTTCATAGTTATAATGACTCGGGCGGTAACGTACCGAGCACTGCGAAATATAATGTAGCTGTAAACTTTCATATAATTAATATGCGGAGCGCTGATAGTAATGAGGTACTAAGGGTGACGTCAGACGTGGTTTGTGACGTCACCACATGTGAGACACTGCAGTAGTTTTGCTTTACGGAGAGTAATTTAGTTGTTTGGGATTTTGTATTCTAAGGTTTTATATAGCAACGTTTTGTGGCCGTTCTAGTTAACGTAATGTCTGCGATGTTGTTGTAGTTGTTTTAAATGCATTAATAAAATATCCCACAGCAAGCATAGACGACAGCGTATGCGCATTCAGCATATTTTCATTCGTGAATACGTTTTAGTTTATGTACCTAAAAATTACTATTTCAGTTTGGACTTCAAAGATACAACGAGAAACCCAGATGCGAGATGGTCAGGCGGGTACGAAGGAATTGCATTAATTAGTAATCTTACACTCTAGTATAAGAGATCTGACACGGCATGCCGTTTTAGTCGTTTCGAGTCCGACATAAACACACCAGTTGGCTCGGATCCGCAAGGATATTTGCATGAAAAAAGTACAGAACTGGACCTACAACACCATAATAATGAAACTACTTAACGCCAATTTTGTTTTTTAAATCTCTATGTGAGACAAAAGTCCTTTGTCACAATACCTTCTAATTCTACCTACACTCCCCGCTCCAAATTTTCCTCTAAAATAAAACACCCACACAGTTCCAGTCCATAATTATATAACATCGCGGCAGTACTCTGTACGCCACATTCCCAACTTAGTTACATGTCCTAAGTAGTCTGTCATTAAAGTTGGTAATGAACCACGTGTGCCTGGGACGCGCCCATAAACCTGCCCTTTCTGCCGGACTTGTCCGAGGTATGCTATAGGTAGATTTTTGGGACTGGTGTCGTTGGGTTTGAAGGGTTGGTAGGCAAATGGCTTTTATACGCATACATTTCGTCCATAACTTACGTTGCTTTAGTATGTATGCGACCAAGGCATGATTCTGTAATGACACGATTTCAAAACGTGTGATTTCAATCCGATTAGGAAAAAAACGTCAAGCTTTGGTATGCCATATGAGCTGTCAAAACAAAATCTACCTATGATTTCATGAGGTCAATAAACCTTGAGAATCATTCGCAGTTTTATTCGTTTACAGGAAATTTCGATAATTTATTTGTTTTTGTAAGTTTTGAAATCAAATGTTCTAAAAACGTAACTTTACTGAATTGGACACATGAGTTGGTTGTGCTATAGTCGCTGTATGTAATCATGTTTTTATCCGTTCCGCACACATAACACTACTTTTTGGCCTCGCAAGGTAAAAGGCGACCTTTCATTCCAATTATTTAATTCCTTTTGAAAAAAATATCAAATTTATTCCATTGCATTCCTCCTTAATATCTACGACAATTTGAATCCAACAGAAATGGTAAGTAGTAATTCAGAAAGCGTGCTCAGTAATGGTTGTTCAGTCAGTCGACAGTTCGGGCTTGGCAAATTAGTTTCGAAACATGGGTCCTTAATCATCAGCATGTTCCCTTATCGATCCGACGCGCAATTTGTACAAGTGTACGAGTGCCGTGATTTACTTCTATTAAAGTCAGTTTAGCTCCAAAATGGGATTTTCCAATAAGTTTTAACGACATTTTTGCTGCTTTTCGTTAAAATTTGCCTGGCCTAAACTTTTTGCCTAAGTTTCAGAACTAATTCCGTTAGTATCTGACGAAGTCTGTGTTTTCGGGTAGATATTACCTGAGAATCTTCAATTCTTGAGTGAGTAGGTTCCTTCTAAGCAAATGTGTTTTATCGTAGACGAAGACATCACTTACCAGCATGAGCATGTTAAATGTTATTAATAAAAAGGACAGTAAATAGGAAATTACAACACAGTAACGAGATATCCAATATTGAATAAACCAATAACCCAATTTTAACTTACTATACTTCATTCAAGTGACCCTGAATTAATAATTCCAGGTCGTAGAGGCGTATATAGGTACACAAAATCCGTATGTGTAAACAAAACTATATGCCGTAGAGCCAAAATGTTTAAAAGAGCAATATCAACTTTGGCTTTAATTAAATGTACGACATAAGATGGCAATATTTTTTCTCTTTGAAATCTAATATTAACGCGTCATGGGCACCCGAACTCTCTTGTTACTTACCGAGGACAATATCATTCTCCCTTTTGATGATATTTTTGTGAAATATACCCGTGATACAAAGAAAACCGTTGTACGTACCTGCAACAATGTGAAAAGCCAAATTATTATTAGTTTCTGAGTGATTTCGTTTTTATTGTCTAAAAACTAACAAAAAATATATCAGGTATGATGAGATTTGATCGATTAAATGGTTTAATGAGCTTCATGCTAGCGAAGTTATCACCGACTGGGCAGGACTTCAATCTGCGAAGAAGACATAGCACTAACAAGTTTACGAGGGTCATTCCAAAAGAAACTAGATACTGTTCAATCATTTGTTTGATACTGGCAAGTTATACACCGTCATAAAAACTAGCGACGCCAACAAAACGAAATTTGAAAATACCGCTAAAATATTTTTGAAATTATGATTTTTGTGGAGATAATCTGGAGGAAATATTATCGCACGATGTTTTGTGATTCTTCTTATTCGCGTGCTATAGTGTTAAGCGATTTGCTTTTCTTAGTTCAAAACATAACCTAACAATATATCAAGAGCAAACTTTGACTGTACTCACATAACCTATTGAATGGAATCCAATCGAAACTCGACCCATTAATATAACTTTTACAAAAGGGTTTAGTCAAACCATTCATGTTATTGCCCAAAATTTACCAAGTCCATCATTTGTGCCGACGGTTGTGACAGCTTGTAATTATGCCACGGGTTGCTTGGATGTATGTTTATTTACCAAACCAGGAAATTGAGTCTGAGGTTCGCAAAGAGCCGCAACAGGAGCACTGTGGGCGGTGGACTCGGCAAACATCGGTCACTTTCGGTAAAGTCCGTCAAAATATGGGCTCTCTGCGTCAAGTCTTTGAAGTTCACTGAATTGGGATTACACTGGCGAAATTAAAAGCGGGCGATTGGGATGAAAGGGATTAAGGACATAAATTTAATTATATGAAAGTAAAAAGGAATTAGTTATACGTGAACAAGATTGGTTACTTAAGCGTTCTACAAAAGCTAATTGAATTCTATCAGCACTCTTGTTCAAAGTTTTACCTGTGCTTCATATTTTAAGGTTATTTGATATTCCAGGCACGAGTGCAGGATTTAGATTTCCCAGGTAGAATTGCCGTTTAAGTTTACTACCTGGCTTATATATCCTGCAGAAAACCGCAGGCACTCTGTGCGGGATATTACTATTTTCCTGCTAGTAAATCATCAAAGTTCTAAAGGTACGAAGGTATTGTGAGAAGTGCTTATAGTAAGGTTTGATTAAAGTCTACAATGAATGTACTTCATATAGATTAGCTAAACAGCAATGGATTTGTCACTAGTATTTTATTTCTTAGTATTTAATGCACAATGTGATCTTTCGCTTTCTACATCCTGTTAATCCCAGCTGCCTATTTTTCATCAGCCAATCTAGCTAGAAGTATCCCGCTTGCTGAGTTACCGTCTTGACCCTAGAAGTCGTTCGCTCCATCGGCCTTTCGACAGATGAGGCTATAGGCTACGATAGGCTCGTGAAATTGACGAATTTACTACCAATACGTTATTTAGTACTTCAACCAACTCAAATACTGATCGATAACCTCAAAGTTGTGTACATGTTTGTTCATTCGACTTTGCTAGAGGACGACCCGTTAGCCTTCACTGGATCGATTCCACGCACACCACCAAACACTTGTTTGACTGCCAAGCCATGCCAAAGCGTTTGTTTAACACGTATTTCCTTTAGAAAGGGAATATTTTATTTGTACCTTGACACGATGATTCAAATGTAAAGTATGTTCAGACTGAGTTTAAGACATCAAGTAATTGATTCTTCATCTTAGCGTTAGTCCCAGTCGCATCCATAGCTTTTAGCTTGGAGTCTGGGGTTCGCAGTCTAACTTCGATATTTTCTGCGAAGCGACTGTGATCTGTCCTTCACAACAAGCATTCACAGCTAGACCAGTTGTTGGACTTTTGAGAGCTCTAACTACCCGTAACGATTGCCAATGATGTTCGTATGGCAACCGGGACCTACCGCTTGACGTGCTTTCTGGAGTATGCAAATACCTATTCATGCATACTTATGTACTTCGATATAGACTTCTATCCGTCGCGCCATAAAATTCACCAATTGAGTGATACACAAGAACGAAACAATTCTGTAGCCAAGACAACATCAAGCAATAAATGTCAAAGTCTTGAAAATCTTTGCGAAACTCCCCAGATACAAATAGTTCCTATTACTCCACCTCCAATAATCAGCGGCGCCGTTCCACGTGACGTTTATGGCTGTGAGCACAATCTTATCGCCGCCAATATTTCAACCTCTCACGTGACAGCGAAAGAAACAAAAAGTGAACAAAATAAAACATGAAATCTTTGCCGTGTAAAACAATGGCGGGTACTACGCTTTTGTCGTTATTGGCAGCTCTGTCTTTTTACTTAGCCTGAGAACTTTTATGTTAAAAACATTCATTCATCTGTAGAGCTTTTGAATAAGTTGTAAGATTTATCTTGCTATTGTGGTTATAATAAAGCGTCGGTAGCTGAGCGGTTAAGGACTTGGCCTTACGATCGAGAGGTCCTTGTTCGAATTCTGGGCATTACACCACCAACGTGAACCCAATCCTAACACAAACAATTTAGCAATTTAGAGGGAATATTAATTAATTGGAGCCCTGAAAATCTAGTACATTTTCAGGGCACAAGTCAACCTCATCCAGAATTCCTCTTACGGTACCATTGCACCATGGACGGTTCAGGATAAATAGATCAGTGGATAGTTCAGTTCAAATCACTGGACAAATGTTCTCGAATACGGACAGTGCAAACACTACAGTGTTCAACCTGGGTTGAACAACCAAAATGGAGGTGCAGATTTGAATATCTAACTATTAGAGAAACTGTGTAAACTAGCGTCGGAGCTGATCGAGTCAATTTGACGTGAAAGTCAGGCTTGTGATAGTAACAATAGTACCTAGCTAAAACTCGCGTCCTTATAAATATATGTCCTTTAGATTTAAAAATATGGGTACAGGTATAGTTAAAAATCTTCAAATTTTAAAATCAGCGTTTACATAATTCGAGTCGATACTAGATACTAGATTTTAATATTATATTTTAATGAAATCTTCACGACTTTTTCCCTCCGGGGTACCCAACGCAAATGGTTCTATACTTACACATTTTACGAGCTTCCTTTTCTATCATTAAACCTTTTATGCAAACAAAAAGTACCTCAGGGAAGTTCCGGTGGACCCGGAGAATCGGCAATAGGTATACATGATGTTATATTTCAGCATCCAATCTAATCCTATTTCGACAATATCTTGACAAAAACCAATTTCAGGAAACCGATTATCTTAAAATTTATGGTAAGTCTAGATATCTGCAGATCGTGTTACGACACCCAATTTTCCTTAGTTATAATCGTAATATTATGCGGGTTGTTATATTTCTTCTTCTGTCGAATCGAAGGCGCCTTAACTCTCATATTCTATGTCCCCAGTGTGCCGCCACCTGGATTGAATTTTTGGAAGCGGTCATAAGTTCCTCCGCTGTACAAGTGGATGGGCATGCAGCACATGTTAGCAGGTGGGACATGGTCTGTGGAGTAACTCCACACTCACACCGCAGGTCCGCGCTGTCAGAGAAACCCCATCTTGACCGATTCTCCTTGCGTCGACCGACCTGTGTCCGAAGTCTGTTTAGGGACTTTCACCTGATCCAGGAGAGGTCGTGTTCATTATATTTTATTTGCATTATTATAAAACTAGCAGATGTAAATATGGATGAATCTCTGTTCCATCATAAACGTGATCAAATCTTCGAAAGAGAAGTTGTGTACTCTTATAGCATCGTGGTATCTAAAGATCGAACGCCAATTTCGAATGCTTTCAAAGCCTGCAGCTTTGAGTCTGGGTCCGCTTGATTTTGACATATAACCAAAGTAGGTACCTGCCACCTGACCTCAAGAAGAAGAACTCCGTAAATTAGCAGGTGTATCAGCTTATAGGTGAGGTTGGTTTGAGCCCGAAGATCTTATAGGACCCATATATACTTATCGTGTTACTGAATTGATGAAGCAAAGTCTACAATTTACAGTTTCACTTGTGACTTTTCTTCCGCTAAATTCACTTCATATGGAAAACGTTTTGTATCGTAAAATATTAGACGCTAGACAACAAATGTTACAAGGGCAACATTTGCTGTCGAATTTGAATAAAATAGTTTGCTCCCACTGAATAAAATATAATATTCATGACAGAGCAATGTGTTAGTACGTAGAAAACTTCGCTTGGATATGGTTTTTAGATGTATCATATTGTATTCAAGACACTTATTTGACTCGGTATTCAAAGCGAATGTGAAAATTTGGCAAAACATAATATTGCTTTTACCACATCTGGTCGCTTTTGTTCATATTTTATTGACTTACAGAATCAATATCTAAAAAAAAGAAGTCAAAAATATAAATTCATTTCATTCATTTTCATTCACGACATTGTTTTGTAAAGGCTTACAAAACCTTTTGATAAAATTTTAACTGTTTTTAGAAACATGTCTATGAAAATTCCAAATGAAATTCATATCTGAAAGCTCAAGCATTTCTTAAAATATTCTGAACACAAAATCATTTATTCTGCATAGACTATTAAATTGTCACTTACAAAACGTCAATATAAAAATAAATATTAAATACAAGTTCAACAAATCGACCACCACCGGTTCTAAACGCAGCCCACACCTGACAAGACTCCGGCAAGAAACTTAGAGGCGTTTTTACAGGAGCACGTCTATCAAGTTATTTAAAACATACATACATATCATCCCCCTTCATCCCCGGAGGGTCAGGCAGAGGTGAAATAACACCCATATTTCATCAATCATTGTATTCGGTCCCACGTATTATAATAGGTGTGAGCCTATTGCCGCATTCAAGGCACTTTTATTGGCTCGAGCCATGCATTCGAGGTTGAGTCTGGGCTGTATATATCTGTCGGATGTTAAACAAAAAAGTTAAATAATAAGACTTTATAATTTTTATTGTCACTTATATAATGGAAACAAAATTACCTATAAAAAATAATATACAGCAAACATAATAAGAACGTAAACATGGGTACCCATTTGTGAAACATATTAAACCTGAGTTTGAACAGGATGGCGGTTCTCAAGAATAGGAGCGAGTTCCAAATGAAATTATGGCAGTCATAAAATTTCAGAGCTCGGGCTATATAATAAATTGAATATGTACGCCAGTATTAAACGTACAGACATATAAACCTTCAGTAAATTAAAACCTGATGAAAACAATAAACATTTTTTACTTCGTTGGCGCCCAACGTGGTGTTCCAATTATACCGGCCGAGTGGAGAACAATATTTGGAACTGGTTGATTTTGGAATTGATATTTTAAAACATCGCACCTGCAAGTTGAATAACCAATATACGAGTTTGGATAAACATATATTTATAGATACCACGTAGATTGAACAGAAGTTCAGTCGTAACAGAATTTTAAATTTTTGCTTTTTCTAATATCATAGGTGGGATAATAAGAACTGAAAGAGATCAAAGATTAAAGCATAAAAAATACTTCCTTATACCAAATACGAGCGACGCAGCAGTTTAACCTAGTAGTGTAATCGCAGTTCAATCTTTCATTAACCGTACACCCACCTTAAGTATACCGCAAATGTAATAAATTCAACGTATTCGTAGCTATATTTCCAGCATTTACCGCATAATATGTTACAAATGTTTCAGTACATTCGTGCGCTAGCGTGTAGGTTAGACGTGTACTCTGTACCTGAAACTATTAAAAATAGATAGATGCGGAAAAAGTTAAAAACCAGACAAGTACTACATACCATAAGAATCAGAAAGAAATTTCAAGCAAACTGTTGAAAAAATAGGAACTGTGCAGTGCGGTCAACATAGTTTAAATAACAAAAACCTTTTAAAAATACTCAAACAAGTGCACAAATAGTACCTAACATTGGCAGTTGAATCGGTGAGTCATCTTATCACGCATGAACCAAGCAAATTACCTTATATGGTCACGAAGACATACATCCAACTTTTAGGACTTTAAACAACTTATATAGCAACCAGCAAATTTAGATTCAACGTTAAGTTGTCCCCGTGGCGCAGGCGGTACGTTATAGACACACGATCAGACGGCTTGAGTTCGATTCCAACCCGAACTGTCTTCTTCTTTTTGTGATTTATTTACACAATATCTTTGTACGTCATCTGCACAACTGACATCGCACCTGTCAACTGCCACTGTCATTGAATTGACATTCTTCTTTGGCTTTGAGCTGTTTTAGTTGCCACATATATAATATAAAATCAAAATATAGGAAGTCTTACCATTGTAGCGAATTAGATTACCCACATCACGACTTGAATATTTTTAAAATTACACTGCTGAAATTGCCCTGACGACTGAGCACTGTAGGAAGATGCCCTTAAAAAGAACTCCTCCTGCTTCTCCCACGAACGGCTTGTCAGCTATGGATAATGCTCAAGGCTTATCTCAGATAAATCAGTCCTTGCCGGAAACAGAGTCGCAATTATTACAGCAGGATAGCATATCACCAAGCTTTTCGGGGCCGCGTGCAAAGAAGAGAAGGGGAAATGACGAAAATTGTGACATCAGAAGTTTATATTCATTGATGACTGAGCAACAGAAGGAAATAAAAAATATTAGTCGTGTATTGTCGGACATAAAGCACACGAGTACTGGCATTGAGAATTCTATTGCTTTCCTCTCGGCACAGAATGAAGATTTGAAAAATAAAATTGAGCAGATGGAAAAACAGACAAAAAAAGACAGGGAATACATATTAATTTTAGAAAATAAAATTGAAGATATACAAATGTCAAACAGAAAATCCAATTTTCAACTGAAAAATGTACCAGAAATGAGTGGGGAAACTAGAGAAGATTTATTAGAGATGATTACTTGTCTGTCGAATAACGTAGACTGCAAGATAGAGAAAAAGGATATAAAGGACATTTACAGAGTAAAAAATAAACAGCAAGTGGAGAAAAATAGCCCTATTGTAGTCGAAACCTCCTCATCCATCATCAAAGCCGATTTCCTAAAAATGTGTAAAAAATTTAATTATAGAAATAAAAACCATAAACTATCTGCAAAACATGTAGGGTGTCGATCAAATCCTGATATTCCTATCTTCGTATCAGAGCAGTTGACTGCCAAGGGCTCGCGTCTCTATTACTTGGCACGGGATCTCGCTAAGACAAAGAGACTACAATTTTGTTGGACATCGTATGGAAAAGTATATTTGAAGAAAGATGAAAACTCAAAGAAAATATCTATTAAATCCGAAGCACAGATCCAGCAACTAATGCAGGAATTATGACTAGAAAATGAACTGAATCCTAGTCCATTGTTTGTAAATTCTTTTGATTTAATAATTTTTCAGTGTATTGTAATAATGACTACTGTATTGATGCTGAAGGGTGATTTCAATAAGGAAATAGTATACGGAATAAAACCTGCAGCCTCATACAGACCTAGTATAAGTTTTTGCATGCATATTGTAAATCATAGCGCCTATATCATCAATCAAATATTTTCATACACACAAACTCTTACATTAATACTCACATCATCTTTAAACTTTACACACATAACTAATGTTTTATTTGAGGTTTTTCTTATAAGTGTTATAGAACACAAAGACCGTATGAGGCACACCGCTGGTATATTTTTTTCTAGAATATATGAATAGTTTTTCAACTCTTACTGACATAGATAGCACAATGTTTGCGAGGGCGGTAAATTGCAGCATTGAAGATTTGTCAACACACATAAATGTTCGAAAGAAGGACTTGAAAATACTCTGCCAAAATATCAGAAGTGTTTACAGTAATGTTGATGACTTACAGATCCACCTTTCGGACCTAGCGTTTCAGGCGGACGTTTTGATTTTAACAGAATGTCAAATAAACCCCGATAAATCCGTGCCACATATAACCAATTATTCAAACTTTCAAACTACAAACCACCTAAATAAAAACGATGGTGTAGTAGCTTACATTGCAAATGGCGTTCAAGCTAGTGTCCGTGAAGTAAACTTGCGCCACGCATCAGCGTTAGAGATTGAAATTGGCAATGTTACAATTTTGGCTGTATATCGGTCTCCTTCAAATCACTATGCTGATGTATTCATCAGTTCTCTCGATTCATATCTGAAATCTGTTCAATCTCATACTAATATAATTGTAACAGGAGATATTAATATAAATTTAATACGATCAGCAACGGAGAAACCACACGAGCGTAACAATAGGCAAACATACCTGAATATGCTGACTGTGCATGGTTTAATGACGGGACACACTTTTCCTACGAGACAAGACAATTGTTTGGATCATTTTATGATGAAGTTGAATAGGGAAAAGGTATTTGCGCAGATAGCTGTGCTAAAAACAACCATTACTGATCATTGCCTAATATATTTAAATCTATCTGAAGTAGAGATTAAAAATCACATAAATAAAATTAAAATTAAAACAGACTTCGACGGGGCACTTAAATCGTTGGCAGGTAAAAATCTAGTGGAGCTCTTATTTCTTGATGATCCCAACATAATAACTGAAGAATTAATAAGTAAAATAACGACAGCTTTACAGGAAAATACCACTAAATTGAATGTTCCTAAAAACAAACGAAATATAAAGCCCTGGATTACACCTGGTATAATGCGATGTATTAGAAATAGAAATAAATTGCAAATACAATTAAAAAGTGATCCCCACAATGAAATCCTAAAAATAACTTACAGAAGATATCGCAACTACTGTAATAAATTAATTAAAAAACTTAAAAATACATATGAACGAGAACAGCTGAAGAATTCTACAAAGAATAATAAAAAGCTATGGACTAATATTAGAAATATGACTCACATAAATCAAACGAAATCGAGTAACACTAAGCTTTTAGAAATAAAGTCTTCACCTCTTGAATCAGTCAATTATGTTAATCAGTACTTCACCGGAATAGGACAACAAATGGCTGAAAATATAATGAAGCAATGTGATATTAATGACGTTGAGACTGCTTGCAGTAGAGATCATCCACCATTGGCATCATTTGTACTTCTTGATACTGACCTAGTCGAAGTAAATGATATACTGATGAGCTTAAAAGTCGATAGCGCTCCTGGATGGGACAACATTCCTACAAGCTTTTTAAAATTGGCGAGATATGAGATTGTACCTATTATAGTGCATCTGGCTAACTTGTGTTTTGATAAAGGTGTGTTTCCTACACCACTAAAGAAATCTATTGTGACAGCTGCACATAAAAGTGGGAGCAAAGAAGAAGTTGGTAATTATAGACCTATCTCTGTGCTGCCAGCTTTATCAAAAATATTAGAGAAACTTTTAAACAAGCGGTTAATAAATTATTTGGATAACAAACAGATACTTTCTGATACACAGTATGGATTTAGGCACGGTAGATCGACTGAGGATGCAGTTGTAGCTGTAACGACTTTGATTGCCAAATATCTCGACGAAGGCAGGAAATGCGTCTCAGTATTTTTAGATCTGAAAAAGGCCTTTGATACAGTATCTGCGCCCATTCTAGTTCGCAAATTGGAAAGGATAGGAATTAGAGGTCAACCGCTAAAACTGTTTGAAAGCTACTTAACAGATCGCACTCAAAGAGTTAAAATTGATCAACATATAAGCGAGGACTCAAATATTACGTACGGTGTCCCACAAGGGAGTGTACTGGGACCCACTTTATTCCTCGTCTATATAAATGACCTATGCACGCTGGGGGCAGGTAGTGCTCAGATATTTTCGTACGCCGATGATACTGTAATTGTTTTTAATGGTGATAACTGGGAAGCTGTACGTAGAAACGCCGAACAAGGAATGACTAAGGTGGCTCTGTGGCTAAGAAATAACTTGCTCACGCTAAACACAGATAAAACAAATTATATATGCTATTCTTTAAGAAACAATACTCGCTCTTATAGTAACATTAACATAAAAATTCATCAGTGTGACGGTGTAGGCAGTTGTGATTGTCCAATTATAGGCAAAGTTGAAAAAACAAAGTATCTTGGCGTTATAGTAGACCAAAGGCTATCCTGGCATAATCACGTGGATTTAGTAAGTGAACGTACAAGAAAACTTATTTGGATATTTAAGCAATTAAGACATATAGCTAATAAGGATTTGCTCACCAGAATTTACATAGCTCTTGCACAATCTGTGTTGACTTATTGTATTCCTGTATGGGGTGGTGCAACTAAAACAAAATTCCTAGAAATTGAGAGAGCCCAGCGTGCTCTTTTAAAAACAATGTTATTTAAACCATATCGCTTCCCCACAGATGAACTCTATAAATTGACAAACATACTAACGGTGAGAAAGTTATATATTTTAAATTCTATCTTAAGAATACACAAATCAACAAAATTTGACATAAATATTTTATCCAGGAGACGTAGTGCTGTTACTGTAAGAAAGAGAGTTAGAACTGCATTTGCGGGACGCCAATATCTCGCCCAAGCTTCCTTTCTGTATGACACGGTGAATAAAAGACTTTCCATCTGTCAACAAACCTATTTTGACTGTAAAAAAACGCTCACACTGTGGCTGCAAAGTCTTGACTATGAGAAGACGGAAGCAAGTCTTCATCCATTGACATAGAATTGATAATTTAGTGCTGATAATTTTGATGTTGCCTTATCATCGCTTTCATTCAATGACCTCAAATAGAACCTACACATACACGCTACATGCACGCACACATCATACACAAATACGCTCATACAAACACTTACACATATCATGGGTGCACCAAACATAATAATACCAATGTCTATTAAAATGTATTAATTGAATTTTAACTGAATCATTATTTTGCATAGCATTAAAAACTGACTAATAGTATAAAGCAAATGTACCTACTTACAGATTAATTAAAGAATAGAGACATGTACTTACCTTATAAACTACTATTTTATGATGTATCTGGATATGAGAAGAGTGAGGTCTTCTGACACAGGTATCTTTATACTTAAAAGAAGTCCTCAACAAATATATTTGTTATAGTTTATTGGTAAAGAAATAAAGATATTTGATTTTGAAATGTCGCCATTATTCCGCTACACCAGCTGTAATTAAAGACAAGAATCATACCCAAACATATTTGCCAACCGCCCACTTCAAGAACTGAATCAAACTTGAAGATATTCGTACACGCACAGCTTTAATTATTTCTCCCACTCCAAATACACGAAGAATTCTAAATACCCCGCTAAATGACTCAGCATTGTATAATATACAGCGGATTTCAAACAAGTTAGACGTTTCGGAAAAGGGTATAAGCTGGTTGCATCCGCGCTAGGGGTCAGCTAGGATTGAAAACGGAATTAATTGGAATAGCTAGATAAGAGTTGTGAAATCCGTCTTCGGGCGTGACTGTCCGCTGTAATCCGCTCGCTTACATGGATAATCCGACGGATTCTGGTGGACCGTTCGCTGAGGTTGCCGCATTCACATTTTAATTTTCCTAATTTGTATTTTACTCTTGTTTACACATCTTCTAGTTATAATGTAAATTTCTAAAATTGAGTAAAACTGAACGAAACACTTGGTTTAGGTTAGGTTAGGTTAGTCAGATAGACAATACACATACCTAATGTTTCTATAATTTTTTAATATCTGTATCAAGAAAGTATTTTCCCTAATTTGTGGCAGTATTCAAAGGTGGCAACCCTACCGAATCTGGTGAGAGCACAGTTTTTGTTGAAGGATTTATACTGACGCGTTCCGGTATTTGAGTGAGACAGTTTTCATTTATAGAGTGAGAGGTTAATTTATTTCACTGGAGCATGCTCCGCGGGGCTTTTGTCACTGGATTATGTCGAATAACAGATTACTGAAGGTTGTGTACCCGGGTTAAAAATTATTCACAAGGTGTAGAACATATCTCGACGATTCGAGTATGTTCTTAGTTTTAGCTCTTGGAACATGGTTGCTACAAATTGGTAGAATACTGAAAATGTTACAGTCAAAACATTTTTATTTAAACAATTCTTAGTAAATAATTTATCTTAGTCTCTTTGAACCATGGTTAGATTGTTCCACAATACAAAGAAATGTGGGAGAAAATTCCTATAAAATAGTAGCTGTTGTTTTTCTAGTGTCAAAATAGACCACTGGTTGTGGCAAGCTTTGCTGTGCGGAATGAATTAATCTCAAACAACTCTTCAGCACACGAATCATCAGTAGAACTCTTATGGGAACACACGTTCACGCCCCAACTTCAAGATGATGCCTGTTGCCTTAAAACACCATAGGTATAATATCTGCAATGTAAACTTTATACCCACATAAGCTGCCCACCAAGAAACCCACTGTAATAAAATATAATTATGAAATCTACCTTTGTCTTTAGGCTATGCTAAAAGAGATATTTTATTACAAAAAGAAACAATATAACCGAACACCGACCTCGAACCTTTCATACCAATAGATCCAGTCATCTAAAGAAATTATATGAATACAATATCACTCAGTCTCTATATATATAATAATAATATTGAATGAATGCGAGAGAACTCTGAAGAGATTGAACTGAAGCAATATATACAATCAGACTTTTATTTACAAAAGCAAAACCGCTCCTCTCATATCGCTGATGAAAGAACCTAGTCGGTTCCAGCCAAACGAATTGATATGTCAATCAAATGAGCCTCAGACGGGGAAACGACTCAAAGAACACAGAAAATCAGTGTATTTTATACAAGTATAAATAATATTGGAGATTGGATCCCGTCCATATTGTGCCTCGAGGCTCGAGACAAATTGCAAAAGATAATTTATGGCAACAATAGGTATTTATTTCGTTTAACAATGTTTTGTTTATTATTGAATGACATTGTTGTAATGACATTTATATTTTTGGAATTGGACCCATACAACAACACAATCAAACAAACAGACACAAATACAGCTATGATTTAGTGGCATAAGAGACCATATCGCCATTTACGAGTAGGTAAGAGAACGCAAAAAGAAGGTGGGACGCTTCCTAGCCAGATGGTGTGACGGCCTTGATTTCGAGTTGCTTGGTTGTTGATAAGGCATGCTGTGAGTTTAATTCAGGTATTCCTGATGTAAAGTTTTATATCTGATACTAGCTTTGTCGGTTATCGCGAATGAACATAGCCTATGTCCTATGTTCTCAAGGTCTAACCTATCCCTACACCAAATTTCATCAAAATCGGTTCAGTGGTTTAGGCGTGAAAGTGTAACATACAGATAGAGTTACGTTCGCATTTATAATATTAGTATGGATTTGGAGCACACCTTTAGTTCATCAATAAAACAGTTTTAACTAATTACTTTTAAGTATTCATTGTTATGTAATGTAAATGGTACCAATTTGCCTAAAAACATGTAACTCTATACATACATTTGCAAATATTCACCCATACAAAGCTCTGTCCAATACAGTTCAATTTCCTTCCCTATTGAAAATCTCTTACTTCGACTCCACTCGTTCTCACATGACTGAACCTTAAGTTATTTCTTTTTACTTAATGTTTTGTACGCTCCTTCCTTTAACTTCGAGAGATCAGAATGGATGGTTGTTCGAAGGCAGAAGTGAATTGCATTTGCACATTTCAAGTGCTAGTAAATCCTTTTTATGGCTTTGGGTAAAATATAACAGATAGCTCCCGAAAGTTTTCAGCCGATGTGAAAAGACACAGGTCCTCGTGTTTTACGAGCGGCCGAAGTCAATAAATATAAGATTAATTAAGTGTGCCTTGCTTGTACTGTTCATTAAAATAATTCCTAAGTTGAATACATAGGGAAAAACAATCTTCTCGGGCGGGACTCGAACCCGCTTTCTAAACATTGACTGTTGATAAATGATTGTAACATCATTTATTGGTTCCGATAGTCCGTAAGAATATCGGTAGATGACTCCACCGTCGCCTTAAAGTCGGATAAGAAGGGAAATTTAAATCACATCGGGCGTATCTCGGTAGCCGAGTTGATCAAGGCATTCCCCCTGTAAGGGAAAGGTCGCGGGTACGAGTCCCGCCCGAGAAGATTCTTTTTCCCTATGTATTCGATTTGTATAATTAGCATACTTAATGCTGTAAAATTCATTCAATTCCTAAGTTTACGGTGTTACTACTTCTAACGTAGGGTGCAAGTGCGTGTATTATTTTCGATTTGGGTATGGACAACATCCAGGACCTCGTCTGGAATGTTTCGACTTTATGGAATTTAAAGATACTTTTATAAAATTTCTACTTACAGGCATTCCAGTGCTATGGGAGTAATCTACTAACTAAGTTACCTGGACCAATTCTTGTAATTCTACTCTAGGTACAGTCGTCTACAGATGTTGCTCAATACAATGGATTAGTTTAATTAATTGTATGTTTTATTTATTATTTACAGAATGGTTTTAATGGTTTTACTAAATGGTTCTGAGAGTGATTGTACATCTCGAATACGAAGTATAACTTCTGTCATTCTTAGGTACACTTTTAATATCGTAGTGGTATTGCCTCACTTTAATAATTTCTTATCCCAATGATCTCTTTGGGATAAGAAAAAAAGGAACAGTTCTAAACTTTGAATGCATGCTGTCGTACTGGCATACGTTCAAGTAAACTTGCGCAAACGAAAGCTTGCACAAGTTGGATATCGAAAATTGGAACTTTGCAAATTGGAAAATTGGAAAATTGGAAAAATTTGAGATGGAAAAAGTCAGAAATTTGGTAATCTTTCAATACATGTTAGAGTACACAACTTATACAGTTACCACTACACTTGTGTGGCTAAAATCCGGGAGTCAATTCAGGTTAGACCTCTAAGAATATCAGCTCCGTGGGTACGCTCCAAAATTACATAGCGCTAAAGCAGTCAATCGGCGCGGAAAAACCTACCTTACAATATCGAAATTATAGGTTCTCTGAGGCTACCGATCGAGTTACCTTTGACCCTTTGAGGAAAATAAAAATATATCACTTTGATATGTGAATGATTGCGAAAAAATGTCTGTTTCATGTAGGTAGGATGATGGAATGTTATTTTTAGAAAAAAAAGCTGACGAAGTAAAATCTATATATAAAAAAATCAATTGCTGTTCGTTAGTCTCGCTAAAACTCGAGAACGGCAGAATGAATTTATCTTATCTTGGTCTTGAAATGTTCGTGGAGGTCTAGGGAAGGTTTAAAAGGTGAGAAAAATTCGAATAATTGCTGGGAACCGACATCCACGCGGGCGGAGCCGCGGGCAAAAGCTAGTATTTTATAATTTGACCCTTTTCCACGCTCGTTTTATCTACATTCAACCTTACTGATCGATAGTCTTTAAAAGAATGCCAGACAATTCTGTGTACTAAACCGCCTGACGTCATTGGTGATAGCAAAAATTGACAGATATTACGCCTAGTTTAATCAAAATCTGTGACAATAATGAACGGACAACCTATCGATAATACTGGCTCTAATAAATTCACGCATGGGTCTCCAATTCGGCAAATATTTGAGTATAATAAGTAGGCTAAATGAGCGCCACTACCGCTCGCGACGAAAGCCCAATGACTCGGAAATGCGTTGGCGCATTTTGTCAAAGGAACCCAATACGTTGAGTTATTAACAGCCGAACCACTAGAGCAAATGCTCATTAAATGTGATCTGAACACGAATTTATTGACAGGTGGATCGTTGCTCCTCATTACGGATATTAAGAATAGAGAATGCTCTCTAGATTAAACTTTTCACTATACGTACTAAATCAATTTAAATGAATTTTTATAGCATTTATTATGCTAACTTTAAAATTTTAAAAACATCGGGAAAATTAAAGTCAAGTGGGACTTGAACCCACGACCTTTCCCTTACAGGGGGAATGCTCTTCCAACTGTCGCCCTTAAAAACGGAAATTTGAAGTGATTCAGATGTGGCTCAATAGCTCAGTTGGAAGAATATTCCTCCTGTAAAGGTCGTGCGTTCAAGTCTCACTTGAGTATTTCATTTTCCCGATATTTTTCGAATACTAAATCAAGTTAGGCACATTAAGAAATAATTATGTAAACCATTCTTAGGTTAAGAACATTGAATGTATATCTGTTTTTTTGTCCCAATAAATAAATAAATGAAGCAATGAGCAGTGCGACACCACATGTACTATTATATTATAGTGAAAACTATACCATTCTAGTAAAAAACACAGAACTTTAAACATATATCTGATATGTTTAAAGTTCTCCAAATATGGCTCTCTACATAAATACAGCTCTGCCTAGCCCTCCATATAGGTATAGATATAAGTTCCTTATGGTATGAGAAACGGCTCAAATGCCAGACATGAACCCTTCATTGTGGATTGTTTTCACTTATAACTCGACCTAATTAAGTTTAACACACTTGCGTATGAACAGAAGGCAGCGTCTACATCCCCCAGCTATATACATAATCGCGCCGTTCATATCTGCGGGTAGTCAACTCGAGATGAGCATTCCACATTGAGGCGTAAACCCTAAGTTATAGCCGCAGTAAGCAATACTAGGTTTTATTACTTACGCAATTCAGTGCGGTATTAAATCTGCAAGAACCTTACACATATAACCTTTTAAAGACGATGCTGAATCTTACAGCGGTAAACAAGCAGTATAGTAATCGGTTACCGGCATCTATAAATGCTTCAAAACAGCCCAGTTAGCGTTCAAAAATGGATAAGGAACCGTAATCACACAGCCAAGCCTAATCTATATCCAAGTAATATAAAGACGAAAATAAGTAAATTAGTTGATTGTTACTCTTTGTTTTTTTTTAATATTTGATTCGTCAATTGACTGCACCACGTTAGATGATAAAAACTGAGGTGCAGTCCAGAAGATACGAACCACCGTTTCTAATGCTTTTGACTATAAAATAGTGGTCCCTAACTTGACGGCCTTGATAGATGCATTTTCACGTCCTGCATGAAGAATTGAAGACCCCCGGATTGTAGGAAGAGGGAAACCCGTACGCGGGCAGAGCATCCCAACTATTTATCGCGCGTCAGAGGTAGGAGGCGTCAAATCGCTTGGTACGAGACTGTATGGATTACTTCCAAAACTTGCACCCTGCAGTCCGGGGTCCGTTGTTATTTACTTTCTTCTGCTGATGTGGCCAATATTGGACTGCAGTGTAACTATCCTACTCCGAAAGAAAAACATACGCCATGACCCTCGTCCATTGCTCAGCAGGTGTACCGGGTTGCAGTTATGTTCGACTTTAGCCCCAAACACCTTAATGGCGCGCCAAATGGACTTAAAGTACACAAATAGAACACAACTGAGAATAGAATAGATGTAATCCAGGGTTTTATCCTAGGAATAGTTAATTGACGTTCGCTTTCAATCGCCGCTACGTCACACTTTAGTTCATTCGTTATTCCTTTTGCTTGATATGTACCCGGCATTACATGTGTTAGCAAATAATGGTGGATATAGATCATCCATTGCTTTTAACGCCATGAGTTATGTCCTATAGTTAATGGACTGAGAAAGAATTCGATTATGGCAGACAGCAAAAAGGCCACGGTAATATAAAAATTCCAGCTCTTTGTTAAATATAAATATAGCATTTTAGCTGACTATAAAGAAGGGGTAGATTATGATAGATATTTTTGAAAGGTTGAAGGTTAATTCGCTTTTTCTGAGATCTGGGCCAAGGATATGTTTTCTTAGCACGAATGAACTGCCTTGATTCTGATACTTCCACTCTAAGTAGTTATTGATGATGCATTTCTTTAGAGTGCTGGGAGGTTTATTACCTCCTATCTTCAGTCCCCACCCCTACTAGGTCGACCTTTTGATTTGAAATAGCATTGCTTTCAACTGTACCTTATCGAGTATGTATTATTTTTGGTAGATTCATTGAAATAGCTCATTGGAACACTCGCTATAGTAAAAGTGATAAAATATTGCGAAAGAAGTAATAGTTCTACATACCTGCAAAAGGTTTAATGAAACAATTATTCGCCATATTTCCAATGGTCCGGAAAGCAAGCCTGCATGCTGATACAATTTAATGAAAGCGCACTGTGAAAAGTCATCCTTAAGATGAAAACTAACCTTTCCCGTTAATAAAAATCAGATACAGAAAAGTTAACTCTATAGCATTGAAAGGTAAAAAACAATAAATTCCTGAACCTGAAATACACTTCAACATTTCTACGTACCCTCGAAACAAGATGAGGAAAAGGCAGGTAAAGTAAAACCTACTCACATGAAAGGGAATTAGTGTCATATTGTAACGTCAATATATTGTCACCTTTGACGCATTTCATTCTGAGGACTTATTTTTATTGAGTGGCTGATATTTGAGAAAGAAAGTAGCAATCGGATCCTTTGAGATGTCTCTGGATTCGCAGGGAGCGAGGAGTGCTATTATGGTACAGATATTTATTACTTTATTTGCAAAAATGGCAGATGCCAAACGAAAATTGCCTGATCTGGCAAATTTGTGATCGGCTTAGGTGCCTACTTCCGATTGAATATAAGTCCAATTGTCGATAGTCATCTGTGTGCCCCAAAAGGATTATTACAATAAGCTGTTCTCCGAAAGGTTGTGTGTATTTTTGATGAAAAGAAGTTTTTAAAATTCTTTGAATCCAAAGAACATGTTATTTGAACCAGGAATAATATTTTTAGACATTCGTAATTGCGAGTGTAAAAATAGCACACGATGTTATTAAAAATTGTGACAAGTCTAAGTGCACCCTCGCACGGCGCACGTGTGAAAGTATTAATATTTGACGAAGTGATACTCACAGTTTTACGAGGCAAACAGTTCCCTCCTTGTTTATTTATTTATGACACATATAAGTTAAACTTTTGATCCTCGCGGATGGCGGTTGAATTCTAATTTTGTGCCTCAGGGGACTTATATCGAGACGTTCAGCTGGAACACGTGTTGTCCCTTACCCGAGTGTGAGTGGGACATGTCCCGCCCAATAACCTCGCTAGTAAAATATGTTATAGATTGACCTTTGATATCAGCTCGGACATGTCTAAAATACTTTGTAGAAGTGTATGAAAATTCTAACAGTACTTGAGTGGAATTTCGAATGGAAATATTTATTTTAGAATTATGATGATCGGTTTATGTGTCGTCTCTAATTCAAGAGATCTTTACAAGGAGTCAGGAATGTTGGCAATAAAGAGAGGGTGAAAAAGATAAAAGTAAGAGAGGCAGGTTGGATGATATTTTCAGCATGTTACTTAATTTTCACTAATAGTCTACAATAATTATTTATTCCACCTTGATCACCTTGGTGATATCACTAAGGTCAAATACACATGTAGATTTAATGGGAAACAGGATTAAAATGCAGAAAAATAACATAAAAGCATTCAATCCCCCTTAATTCTACAGTCTACTGACTTTTATGATGGTTCCCAAAACGGAAATTTCAAGACATATTGCAATCGTAAAAAGGGAACGCGATAAATGGAACAACAAGAATGTTTAAAAAGCCATAAGGCCACCATAAAAAAGTGCAAGTCAAGCTGTTTTACAACGTAATTACTTAACCATAAAGGTTAAAGGACTTACGGGTTTTCGATAAACTACCTCAGAGGGTAATCAAAATATCTTTTGTCTTTAAAATTTATGTTAGTACCCCCAGAACAGAAATTCATTAAATAATGTACCTTTTATACCTCTACGGTACACAATACTCAGCGCTAGATTTTGCGAGCATAAATTTATTAAAATATAATTCTTTAAGTTCTGAAAACTAACTCCTAATGACATTTTCTTGAAGAAAATGCCCGTTAGCGATGTAGGTAACCTCATCGGGCGGAAGCTGGCGGGCGCGCGTCATCCGCTGCTAATGGCGGCCTGTCATGGCCGCCGGCGCTTCCGGTGGAAAGATCTGCAACTATTTAATGCCTCCGTAAATTCTTACAAAACATTTTTTTGCAAACCAAGGTGCAGTCAGTAGCTGATAACGAGAAGGGCTCTTTTAAGGAAGCTATTTGTTTAGTATTTTAACTTATTCCGTGTGATATTATATTGCGGTACGGTAGAAAATACATAGTTGGATCGGAAACAGATTGAATGTATACTATAACAATGACGGAACGAATTAATACAGCGATTTAACTAAGAAACCCTACGCTATTGATGCTATTACAAAAGTGACGCCGGTTAAATACAGAAGACGATTAAGGTATATTAGGGAGAGGAATGTAATCAGATTCCAAGAAACTACATCGATGATCATACCATGATGACCATCTTTATAAGTATCCCTATAGGTTAACCCATGCCTGTCCACAATTAGTTCATTCAACACAGTCACCCGGACAAGAAATACACACATCAATTTATACACGAGCAGAATAAGAGCCGAGCTATTTATCAGATGAAAAATATCACCGAGTAAGTGGTCAGCACCAAACAATCCAATCTCCACGCGACACCGGAGTATATTAATGTTAGTAAACATTAAGTGGGACCCGACGATCCGTCTGTGTCCAGCACTGTGTGTACCGACGTCATCACTCACGCTCGGAGGTGGGAGGATGGGGGAGTGTTCCAGCACTTTCAGCTGACGTCGGCCGGCCGAGCTGGAATGTTGTATGTGACTGTTACGTAGTAATAAAGTGTGGTAAACTGTCCGAACTACATTATGAAGTAGACGAAATATTTGCCGTCAAGGAACCATAACAACGTCGGTGAATAGTTCAGTATGGAGATTGATTACTGGGACTTTTTATATGTTTTTATTATCTATTAATTGTGTACTATCCTTGATATCTCTCTAAGAGTGCTGACTGGCAGATTTTTCTTGTTTTGAATAACTATTTTTTTTTTTACTTTTAGCAAGCAATTTCGCCCGCGTGGATGTCTGAAGTTTCATGCTTCTAACTTAGAAAATTTTTACCCTCTTAGTAGTAAAATTTTGAAAAACGCTGATACACGTGATTATTAATGTCTTAAAAGACACAGGTTTATGAAATTTAGTGCATCTAGCTCTGAAAATGAAGGACTTTCATACAAACTTCCATCCCTTATTTTACCCCTTTAGTAGAAGAATTTACAAAAATCCTTTCTTAGCAGATGTCTACATCATAATATCTACCTGCACGCCAAATTTCAGCCCGATCCGTCCAGAGGTTTGGGCTATGCGTTGATAGATCACTATGTCAGTCAGTCACCTTTGAGTTATATATATTTAGACTAACAATAACTTAAACATAATTTATACTATGCCCGTCATTTGCAAACCACTTCGCTATACAACAATATGTTTGAACAGTAAGGTAACATGTATAATGTAGCCCGCCCAAATAATAGACACGCGAACAATACTCAATTTTCTCGCAACACATGTTCGTACAAATCGAGGGTAGATCTCATAATGGCGGCCGTCCGCTGCCATTATTTGCGCATTACTATAATCTTCTGAACTCTTAGCTTAATATCCACGATGCCACAAGATCTCCAAAATGTTTTAGACGAAATAGCTAGGGTTCTCATTTGTTGCGACCACACAAGCAATTAGAAGCATTTCATGTTTCAAAATAGAGTCAAAATTAAACACTATCAGGATGATAGCTGAGTAAGCGGAAAATTATAGGTATCATATGCTTGAGCGCGTTAATATGGATCAAATGACTTACCAGTATACCTTTAAACACATTTCGAGCACCTTGATTGTTTAATCAACACGGTTCTATAATACATAATTAATTCACACATAATATCCGATCTAATTAATTTCAAAACAAAGGTGCAGCTAACCTCCAATGTTATCGAATCCCACCTCTACTAATTTGTGTTAAAGTCCATATTAGCGTGTGCGACATCTATTGCTCGTTTAGTATATCGGTATTGTGTTTAATGAGATAATTACAACAGGGAACGTTGATGGATCGTGGTCTAGCGAGACGGTCGTTGGTGAGCTTCGCGGGATTAATATGACCTTATGCTCTATGTAGTAGTAGGACTCTGAAATAAAAATCCCAATACCTGATACAATTCTGTTTAAGTTACTTAATATGTCTATTGCCATACAAGTGCCCTATAACCGTGTAAAATGTAATAGACAGATACGTTAGATAAACATTCTATCAAAATAGTCACTAGAATTAAGAAATAATTTACTGAAATTGTTTCTACAACTCTTATTAGGCTATTAGACAGCCAAAATAAATTAAAACAAGTGATTGGTATGTTTCAGCCCTCAGGCTTTGAACGAAGGCAATGTCACCTTTTGTCTCCATCTAGCTAAAAAGTTAATTATTCAAATCTAATTATTGAAGGTAGTTCAACATTTAAAGACGAATAATGAAACTTTGCACAAAAGCGAGTTCTTTGAAGCGTGTAATCGAATCAAGCTAAATCTTGTCAACAGTTTTGTGATCCAATTTGGGAAAACTTATGAAATTCTGATGAAACAAGAAAAAAAGAAGGTATTTTACATACAGTTTGGTAAATCGGACGGAAAAACAAAAGAATTTTGAAGGTAACGATGTCTAATAGGCAAGTATTTACAAGAAACCGCTTGAGCATATAAGTATCTATGATGATCGAATAAGGAAAACAGAGCCTTCAATTTCGATAATGGGACTATATTCTACATACTCACAAAACATTTAATACTCAACTATATACTACAACCGATGAACGTGATGAATATGATAGTAACATTTAGGATCAAAAACCGAAGTTTCTGAAATTGAATTCAAAGTTGTTTTGGGATACAGAGTAAGGAAGTTATCGATATTATACTATATCAATAACTCATAAAGATACTGAAATTTCATTCCATTTATTAAGGATTACTGTTTATTAAGATGAATAGATTACGGGAAATATCGGGTTTTGGAGGACCCATGTTGGGCGCCACTGAGGAGTTTCGAGAAGCCCCGAGTTTAATTAACTTTTACTGATAGGGTTATACAGTTAAATTATAAATTCAATGTTTAAAGCGGAAGACTGAGGTTCTTATGTATACAATAACACCATCAAAACATGTTAAATGTGACTAATGTAACTAATATATCATCAACAATTCTAAGCTGTTTCTGTGATATGAGTCACTCAACATTTTTGAGTGTGTTTTCTAAATAATATTAGTGATACATGAAGCCCTCTCTACGTTTGCTTCAAGTTGAAGCTTAAGCTAACAGAAACCATACCAGAAAATATGCATATTAAAATAAAATTCGTCCGCAAAACATGGGCCTGTATCCTTGGGCAAACAGCTATGAAGCAATTAGCCGCTAGATGTCAAGCTGTCACGAGACTAATTACCGTATCAAACGATTAAATTGTAATTTGATGTCCACGAATTCACCAGCAGTCACCGGCAATTTGGATTCAATACTACGTATTTGCTAGCTACATATATAGGGTCGTTTACAGCTCCCAAATTGTAGAAAGAAAACATGTACAGTCACCTCTATAAATATGTATACACGGTAGGGCTCCAGAAACAAGTAACCGGGGTTAACTTCAAATTTTTGTTTACAAAATATATAGCAAAATGATGTAAACTCTTAATATTTCATAAAAATGTAACCATTACACGCCTCATAAAATGTATCTACTAATGCCTGCAAAAATATATCCACAACTAACGGGTCAATTGAATGGAAACATGCTATAGTTCATATATATGTAAACACGTACTTTCAAAATAATATAAAATATACTTTCAGTGAAGTTAGCTCTTTATTCTCTGAAGGCACATCAACTCACGCTAAAATAATTAACTAGCTGATGTCCGCGGCTCCGCTCGCGTGGATGTCGGCCATTGTGACTTTCAATCATAACTCCGTTTCTACTCTTAACCAATTATGATCAAACGTAATATTTTAAGTGTGACTTTTGAATTTGAGTCTGAGAGTCTTAGTCTGAGAGTCTGAGTCTGAGAGTATGAGTCTGAGAGTCTGAGTCTGAGAGTCTGAGTCTGAGAGTCTGAGTCTGAGTCTGAGAGTCTGAGTCTGAGAGTCTGAGTCTGAGAGTCTGAGTCTGAGAGTCTGAGTCTGAGAGTCTGAGTCTGAGAGTCTGAGTCTGAGAGTCTGAGTCTGAGAGTCTGAGTCTGAGAGTCTGGGTCTGAGAGTCTGAGTCTGGGAGTCTGAGTCTGAGAGGCTGAGTCTGAGAGTCTGAGAGAGTCCGAGTCTCATTCTGAGAGTCTGAGTCTGAGAGTTTGAGTCTTAGTGGCTAAGTCTGAGAGTCTGAGTGAGTCCGAGTCTGAGTCTGAGAGTCTGAGTGTGAGTGAGTCTGAGTCTGAGAGTATGAGTCTGAGAGTATGAATCAGAGAGTCGCGTCTGAATCTAAGTTATAATTAAATTTGAAGTTTCAATTTTATAGAAAAACTACATATTTTAGACTACAGACTACATAACTTCGCTGAAAGTATATTTTATATTATTTTGAAAGTACATGTTTACATATATATGAACTATAGTATGTTTCCATTCAATTGACCCGTTAGTTGTGGATATATTTTTGCAAGCAATAGTTGATACATTTTATGAGGCGTGTAATGGTTACATATTTATGAAATGTTAAGAGTTTACATCATTTGGCTATATATTTTGTAAACAAAAATTTGAAGCTAACCCTGGTTACTTGTTTCTGGAACCCTACCGTGTATACATATTTATAGAGGTGACTGTACCACTTAAATATTTCAGTAAATAACAAATCACTTTATTTGGTCTGAGTGCTCAATCGAATTCCACTGAACAATTTTGAGAAAATGGCTGATATACAACGAGGTTGGAGGTTATGTGATCAATTATTTCAGATCACTCACGTCTGTCTGTAATGGGTAAGCCAATTCATTCATATTTCATCAACTATAATTTTGTTTAAAGCGTTTCTGTAAGGGCATCGGGAAGTATATTTTTATCCTCTAAAAACATAAAACCAAAACAAAACAAGAAGACAAAACTATGCTCCAATAAAGATTCTAGCGCACCAATTATATCCTCGTTTCACAGGAAACATTTATCTAAATGTATTTTTAATGTGTCCGTTGTCCATATTGCAGTAGCCGCCCACACGGCCGCTGTCCAGTTGCAGTTTTGAATTGAATTCATATTTTATAAGGTTAGAGTATTCAAATATTAATTGCAACTGATTTTTTTATTCTATCAGGGTAGAAAATAATTTAACGTGGCAATGCCGCCAGCCTACTAGCCACCTATTCTTTGACACTTAAACCTGCAGGTTTGCATATATTATGTTTTATTTCATATTTTTATGTAGATAATTATTATGTACGAGTATATTACGTAAATAAAACTTTCCTAAGACATTAAACGGTCTTTATGGTTAATTTTCGCGAAGACAGATTGTATCCGAGTTCACTGATATGCAAACGCACCAAGTAGCAATACCATACACCCTAGTAGTACCCACAAATCCTGACAACCAAGATACCGTTCTTACAGCATATCATGGACTAGTTGTATCCACTTTAAGATACGGGATTATATTCTGAGGGAATGCAGTGGGCAAAGAGTTAGTGTTTAAGGCACAGAAACGATGCATCAGGGCGATTTGTAACTTGCACACTACCGACACTTGTAAGCCGCATTTCTTAAGATTGAAATTGTTGACGATGCCATCTATGTACATTCTCGAGATGTGCATGTTTGTAAAACGTAATTGGTCGAAATTCACACAAGTCACTAGTGGCCGCAGATTAGGTACATTGCATATGGTTGCGTGTAAAACAACTATGTATCAGAAAAGTGTGTTCTGTATGGCACCTACAATATATAACAAGTTGCCCAAGTCTATTAGCTCGGTTACAGATGTACAGGAATTTAAAAACAAACTACTCACAGTACTGTTAGAAAAAGCATATCATTCTATTAATGAGTACATGAATGAGAAATTTTAATGTTTTACAGATGTTATTGAGCGTTATTCATTTTTAGATTGACATTGTTTTACATTGACATTAGAACATACTAATGAATTAATATTATTATAGATGACATTATGGAAATATTGATATTTTACTGTTATTGTTGAAATGCATTATGTTAAATTTGACATTATTTTACATTGACATTCTAATCACCTATTATATTTTTATTTTATTGATGACATTGTGGAAATATTAATGTTTTTACTTTATTGTTTTATCTCATGACATTAGATCACACAAGTTAAAATATGTATAAAGATTATTAATAATTATGAATAGTGGTATAAATGATGCTAATTCAGCCTAAATGATAATTGAATTGATAAGTGACTTAATGAAATATGTCTACTAACAATATTCCTTAAGTGGAGAACTAACCATATTTAAAAATGTTATACCTATTTAATTTTGTGCACCATGTTATATGGTAGGACATAGTGCACTGATATTTAATGAAAGATCTTTTGACATACCTATGTTCCACAAAATAATACATAAATAAATAAAAATAAAAAATAAATGACTGCAGGTGCATGTTTTTTGAACTATGTCAAAGGGAAATACCTTTTCTCATCGACAAACACTGGTAGAACGATAATTATGGATCAAAACTTAGCACAGTATAACAATCTCTCACTTAGCGATTTAGCGAGGGATAATGACTCTAATTAGCATGAGAGCCGGCTCCTCCGCGCTGCAGAGGCGACACGTATTGCGACAGTGTGTGCCTAAAGACGAAATCACCATAAAATAATTAACTCACCTTTAACGACACTAGGTTACAAACAAACCTTTGGAGCCTGCTTAATGATAAACGGCAGTTTACGAATTAATTTTAACCTTTTGGAGTTTGACAGCGAGTTTTTTCTGTCTGTTTGTCCGTTATGACCGATTTCTTTGAGAGCTTTAGAACTATAATTATAATCTAATATGTGGCTTTGGGCAGATTTTTCAGAAAAATAAGACGTAATAAAATATGTTCAAACGACACCCGATACATAAAAATTCATTCAGGCATTTAAAGGTTTTAGTGCAATAAAGTAACTTTCGTCCTTTCATATGTAATAATGAATATGATGGAAAACATTACCCACACTTTTTAGCCATCACGTCAAAACATTTAGTCGAAATGAGAACTGTACTTTACAAAATAAGGTCATGGTCCCTGAAAGGCACAGAGCGATCTGCCACGAGAGTCCCCATTACAGCACCGGAAGGCACGTCTCGTAACGCCTCGTTACGGACGCTTCGATAAAGCGTTTCCTCTCCGGAACAGGTCACCTGGCGGTATTACATTCCGCCATCTTATTATTAAAAGTTTCGCCCAACATTTACCTGTAACAAATAAAAAGAATTGGTTAGTTATACCCACAAAGTTTTCCACTGTCGGATATTTTTATGAGCATCTGTGTACCGAAGTTTGTCTTTTCCTTATTATGTTTTGAAGTGAAAACCTTTTTAGGCGCGTTAAGGGATTCTTTGTGAGGGGAAAATGTAATTGGTTCACGTCACCAACATGCTAATCTTAACAGTATCTGTGGCTATTGGTAAGTATGGCGTGTTATGCTTGGACAATAACAAGCACCTCATTTTCATACTATTGTAAACAATATTTCTATGACTTCCCCAACACTATGCACAGGGCTATCGATTGAGTGAAGTGATCGTTAAGGAGACAACTATTCGGGACAGCATAGGAGTGTGACGTGTGGTCGCTCCCTATTATTTTGAATATAATTATGTTATTGTGTCAGTAGTTTAATTTCTATCTAACACTATTGAGCTTAATGGTTCAGGATCCCAGGTTCGAAGTTGGGCCATACCGACGTGTACGCGCTTTAGCAATTTTAGGAAGGAAGGAATTAGGCGGAATACTAGTAAGTACGACTTTGAGTGAATGGGTGAATGTGTAACGGACAATGTATGGATTCCAAAAACGGCTAATGAAAATTGGCACAGAGCACGAAAGCTACTTTTTATCCCGACAATAATATGTTGCGGTCGCTCACGAACCCCAAATTACGCAGATAAAGCCGCGAGCAACACATAGTCAGTCACAAAGTAACTATTTAATGTAACCCTATCAATAAATCGGACGCTGATACTAGTTTGGAGGTATTACCTACATGAAATCAAAATCCAGCAAAAATGTAACCATTATTTGTTATAGTAGTAGTACGGTAACTTCTTCAGGAAGTAATTAGCGAAGTTCTCGATAGACTTGCGACTGCAAACTGGGACGTGCCGTAGATCTCTTCGCGATGCTAGCGAGCGTGTCGCGGCATAACTAATAATAGGTAGGGAGGCCACGCAGCCAAATGTGTAGTTCCTCGAGCGTCGCGGAAACCTATTAGAATTGGTAGATTAAATAATAGAATAATGGTACATATATAAAGTTTCCACTTTTAGTAGTAGGGGAAACGTATACATAACATAATAATTAATAAATACATATATGATCTATCCTAATTAAAGTTTTATATTACTTTGGTCTTATTTAATGTTTTTCTGTTATTTTGGATTATTTAACTTTAAAATAAACATAAAAAAATACCGCGTTCGAGTAAATACAGACATAACGTTATTCGTACTCATGAACTTTATGAATAGAGTACATCGGTATTTCAAACTTCGAAGTTCAGTATGACAGTCATCTTTGCAAGCTTCCCACGCCCATATGTTACGCTTGAATCGTGAGATTTTCAAAATGGACACTTGTTAGCTAGTAACTAACCTGCCTTTTTTAAATTCTTAAGGTGTAAATTCGTAGAAATTTTTTTCTTGCGCACCCATGCAGCCTCCATTTAATGAAGGCTGCCTACTGGCTGGAGGAATTTGTCAATATGTAACTAGCCTCCCCTAGCTTAATTTGACGCGCTCGGGTTACTACCAAATTTCCTTCAACACGTGCCCCACTATAACTAATAAGCGAGTTGGCTCACTTTTAGCAGTCGACACTGCCGGCTTAGTGAAATTATCAAGTCTTATTGCCTACTTAGTATTCTGCATTTTATGACATTTCGACGTGAGCTTCTAGACTAAGTGTTTTTATTTAAAGAATATTAGAATCAAATCCCATATACTCGTCATTCTATTCTGCGATACATCGGCCAAGGAATTTCTATTGTCTACAGGGGCAGGAATATTTTTAACTAGCATTTGGCCGCGGTTCCGCCCGCGTGGATGTCGGTGATCGCGACCAAACATAGCCTATGTCCTTCCTCATGGTCTAATCTACCCCTATACCAAATTTCATCAAAATTGGTTCAGTGGTTAAGGCGTGAAAGCGTAACATACAGACAGACAGACCGTCAGACAGACAGAGTTACTTTCGCATTTATAATACTAGTTTTTGCCCGCGGCTCCGCCCGCGTGGATGTCGGTTATCGCGACAAAACATAGCCTATGTCCTTTCTCAAGGTCTAATCTACCCCTATACCAAATTTCATCAAAATCGGTTCAGTGGTTTAAGCGTGAAAGCGTAACATACAGACAGACAGACAGACAGACAGAGTTACTTTCACATTTATAATATTAGTATGGATCAGTATGGATATGGATTGTCATAATCATGTAACTATTATAAAAATTTAATTAAACCTGGGGCTTCTGGATTTTCCACTTCCATCAATATCATAAGCCCAGGAGTTTTTTATTCCTGCATTCCTCATGCATTTTATCATAGCTTTTATAGAAGCGACTGCCATCAGACCTAGAACCCAGAGACTGCCACGCAGGAGGCGCGGGTTCGATTCCCGCTCAGTGTAAATATTTGTGTGCATGAATATGGCTATTTGCATTGGTCTGGGTGTTTCTATGTATAATATGTATGTATTTACAAAAAAAAGGTATAAAAGTATGTTTATCCGCATTCTAGATTCCATAACACAAGCTATAAAAGCTTACCATGGGTCTACTCAAAAAAAAAAAAAAAAAAAAAGAGAGAAAAACTCTATATCGGTACACGGCTTGCAGATGAAGTTGGTTTGGTAGTGAATTGCTTATTATCCATATCCTAATGAGGTAGGTATATGCTTACAAACACAATCTGATAACAACAAGTATCCTGCCTGTCCTGTACTCCTGAAGCGATCCTTAAAAAGGTTAATTCGCGTGCGAAACAATCATCACGCGCTATTAAGCCGGGACGCTAGGCGTAAATCTCTTGGACAGCTTAAAGTGTAATGTGCACTAAGTAATTTCGTTTTTACGGCACGCTGTGTTGTCTCAGCGCTGTTTTAATGTTAGATTGACGATTATGGCTTGATACGGCGGCCATTACGTGCGCAGTATATTGCTGTACCTCTTCTTAAGACTAAGCTATGGTCAATTAAACCCTGATGGGGATTGCGTTTAATCCGCAACGCAAAAATGGGGGTGTTATAATCAAGGTTAATGATGATCAAGGTTGACTGATCATTTCTTCAAAGCCAGGTAGTCCATTCTCCTATTCATGCTTCCCATAATTTGGTTTCCCCTCAACTTCGAGAGGATAATCTTTGTCAGAGCTGTCCTTCAATCAAAATGTGTATCACTTCACAGGAGATTACTTTAGATCCTGAATACCTTGATGGGTTTACATACTGCCTTGACTACTCAAAAAGTATTTCACTCTTGCAAAAAACGGTTGAAAGCTCCTAAAATGTTTCCAGTAAATGTTTATGAATAAGGTGTCTAGTTCATTCGTTCATTATTTATTGGGCAAGTTTGTTTAGTAGGTGGGAGTTAAATAGCACGTAGTTCCCGCTCGAGCGGCGGGCCGAGCCGGGCGCAATTTATATGCTAATCAACGGAGGCGGGACCCGGAGAGGTTTATTTAAGTTAAGGGCTCTAAACAAGGCCTTACAGTGGAGAGGTGTGAGATTTGGTGCGATGGGCCTTCCGTACGTGGAGTTAAGACAGTATCGAGCTACCAAGAGCTTTTAGGTTCAAGCACAGTGAGTGCTTAGTGTCTTTTGCGCCGTGAAGGATTTCATAGGTCTAAATATAATTTGTTACAACAAAACTATACTTAAGTAGTCGTTAACGAAACTCTTCTCACTTACATGAATTGACGGAATTTAATGCAATAAGAAAGTGCATGTTTGGTGGTAAGTAAGTAACTATCATTACCTATAGACACTCGCAAATCACAGCCTTTAGAAAAAAACGTATAAGTTAATGTTACTAAATTTTCAAAATAATTTTTAGTTCATTGGAAAAGTCAGCACTCCGATCTAAAAAATAAATCGAACTTCACTCTTTATTACGATCTTGAATATACTATTTTCACCTGCGTTTTAATAGTAGGTATATAATTCGTTCAGTGCCATCATCATCATCTGCGCTTACAGAAAGACCACGAGGAAAAGTGCTTACTGTTCTTTCAATTACTTACGACCACACAGAAGATACACATATTTACCTATCCTACCCCATCATTCGCTACATAAAAAAACATAAAACTTGAACATGTTTATGGCTGACTCCATAAAGGCCCGCCCGGACGCAAATCCCCGACCCTCACGGCCGAGATGTTACGTTAGTGTTACGATGTTATTCATTACATTCATTCATTCACATTTCACACCACAAACATTCATAACACACCTTTTGTGGAAGGTTCCTTAAAGATTCCGACATGTACCAAGTCCTAAGGATGTCACACGGCGCAAATAACATATTCGCACTAATAAATATAATGGACACATTAGGTGCAAGGGCCTAGATTAAAATTTTCGGGGCCTATTTAAACTTTTTTCCATCAGTATTTATATGATGACTAAAAGGAAGAGGCTCTGGGCAGGCTTTCTTTTAACGTTTTTAATGGTGCGCCAGAAAGTTGAAGAAGCCTCCTCTGCGGAGGAATTATGCGACTTAAACCGACCGACCGCCTGTGGGACGGTGTCTGAGATGAAATTGAGATTGCCCGCGCTCATGGGAGACAGAGGTACTTCTGTGACTTTCGAGGCCCGTGTAACATCCGCTCGTCGCGGGCTGTGCGATTGAAGAGTCTCCTCTATTCCTGCTCCACTGTGACACCGGAATCTACTTTATACTTCTGGCCCGTGAAAATAAATTATCACAAGCCATATACCATACATGTCGAAGGACCGTCGTCGGCGGGCCGGATTAAATGCCTTCGCGGGCCGTAGTTTGCCCATCCCTGAGTTAGGCTGTAAGTGCTGTTCTGAGTCCCCTAAGTTTTCCCCCTTGTTGTGCTTTACCTTGGCATTTACAGAATCGAATGCCGTCTGACTCCCCAATCTTGATAGTTAAAGCTACACTAACTCGCTGGTGAGGTTAGCATGAGCCTCGAAGATCATAGTAGGACATCCCATACTCGCTCAAATATCAAATTGGATTATATTAATCGATATTTTGTCGGTCAATGTGAAACATGTAACTGTAATGAACGTTCGAACTTTCGTATATAAATTCTGAACGATAAATACTGTCAATACATAATTATTAATAAAATCCCGAATGTTTCAGTATATTTTGCATATCTGCTGCGTAAGTTACGTGAAAACCGTTAATTAATAGAACGCGAACGGCACGAACTGATGATTCGCCGAGCTCGGTATCGAGATTACGTTATTATAAACGAAATACGTTATTATATCTATAAGCGTTTGTATTGGGCCCCGGATAACAGCACAGCACTACTCAGGGTTGGCACAAGTATCAGTTTTGAAATATACTGCTACAAATGTTATAACTTCTATCACGCTAAGTCCAAAATGTGACAGACCTCGTTATGGAACCTCAGGACTGTGAAGCACGGAACAGCAGATTTTATTAGGTTTTGAATTAGACATGTTATGTTATGTTTTATGTTATGAATTAGACATAAATAAGCGACCAATCGCTTTGATTAGTAAGAGTATATCAAATCAATGTCGAATGTAATAATTGAAAAGTAAATGTTTGTATTTCTGTTTGACTTCGTGGTAGAAATGTTGTTACAGGAATTATACTGAGGAGGACCTAAGATTATTTAATAATCAATTACTTGCGCTAATTATTAGGTAGGTAGTATTTTTGTCAATAAATTTTAACTAGAAACAACTTTGTCCATTATTTATTATTTACATTCGAAGCATTGAATTGATACTCGTAGATATATTGTAGAAATATATCAAATCTCATATCATTATTTGTAATACGTATGACTTCACAAACCCAACAATGGATATGTAAGAAAGTTTCAGCGAAATGGGGAAAGTGCCAGCCCTAAGGTGAGCATCAGGCGTCGCTCCAATGGCGCGCACGCGATCCGTCAATTTGCGCGGCGGAGCGTGCAAAATTAATAAAATGTAATATCCGAACGTGGATTCCGTTTTAAATGTTCCCGCGGGATACTGAATAAATTACTATTTACTTCACTACACTTCATTATTTCAGCAAACGTCATTTATTTTTCGATTTTAATTGTATGCAACATTATTGAAAAAATGGCCATAGGTAAATTATAATCTGATCTCTATCAGTTACTAAAATGATAAGTAATTTCAAATACATACATTATAATCACGCATGTATATCCCAGAAAGTATAGGCAGAGGTGTTTTTACACTTAAATTTCACCAAACTATGATTTTAGGTCCCACTTAATAGGGGCTTATTGCCGTCAAGCGGGCACTTAGTTATGGGCTGTATGTCTATTGTCGGATTGAGAACAGCCAATTCGTTAGTAACCTACTAGTCCCAGAGGAAGAAATGGGGTGAGCCTATTCTACTCCACCGGGAACCTACACGTATTTTAAATATTTTAAACATGTATACCTGCTTGAAATACATCGGGAAAAATTAAGCGCTCAAGTGGGACTTGAACTCATGAAAGCGCTCAAGTGGGACTTGAACTCATGATCTTTCCCTTACAGGGGAATGCTCTTCCAACTGACCTACTACTTTGCCATTTGCCGAAAGCTATTATATTAAGGTCTGTTCTATAATTACCAATGTTTTGCTAGGTATCTGAACACCTACATCAATTACAAAGATAGTTCCGCGAGTATCCTCAGAACCGTTCAACCAAACGCCAATATAATTAAGCGAGCCCATTTCTGGCTGTCTCGTCTCCAATAGCCCGCCAAAATCCTAACAAATCGGCGCCGGTTGCCCACTGGCCCAGCGCTGGACTAATTAGTCCGTGAGCCGATATTAATCACTGTCGAAGCCGGGCTACGCTATACCTATATGCCTATTTATACTAGAGGTTTATCTAAGGTTGAGTACGTTTCTTTGATCAGTAAAGAAATAACTTTTTTACAAGATTTTTCCAGATAAGTCAAGAATCAAAGAATTAATTTCATTTATTAAGTTTAGGCACATAAAGAGCACATATGAACGTCAAAATTTTACAATGTCAATCACAGTAAAAATAAATAAACACAGTAAAATGATTCTTTCGCTGGTTCGGTAGGTTGGTTCTACTGAGAAGATACCAGCACGAAACTCAGTGAACTCAATTAATTTCTCTCTCTCTCTTTCTTTTTTTAAATATGGTTTATTTATAACAAATTTATACAGTGCGAGCAAGAGATGAGATTAGGATAGTTTTCAGTAAGGTGAAGGGAATTAAACAAAATTCATGAAACATCTCAGTCATGGTCACCGAGCGCTTGAGTCGTGGCTATGTCGTCACCGAGCTTGACTGTCAGAATTGGCGAAACTTAGGCTCTGCCCATTCTGACGACATGTCGATTCAATTCACAAGTTGTTACTTAGTTTTCACTTCTATCGGCAGTCTACTCCATACATGTGTTTTTTTAGTTGCAATGTTTCTATATTGGTTTGTGAAGGTCAAATCTTTCATCACATGTCAACCACCTAACAAAATGCAAAGAAAACTGCAACGCATAGGCCTTACTTGGTTAATTTTAACCAATATCTTTCAAAAGACCTTTCTCTCCGATCACATAGTTGATAAATTTATCAGTCCTCACGTTCGTCGCCATATTTTTCTAACGCACGAGACTTTGAAAGTGTACCTACGGGGTGGGGCAGAGGGGGTATTTTAACTAACGACTTGGAGGAACACGTACATTCAAATTATGTTCTGCAAAGCCAAAGTTTTGGACAAGAAGTGACAGGAACGTGCTAAGACGTATACTCGTATAGGTCTTAAAAATGGAAGGTAGACTTACTAAAATATATCAATGGTATGCTTTTTTGGCAAAAATGAGCCAGCATGACGGTGGAAATACAATAAAAATGGTGCATTTTGTATTGTTTTTAGAATATTTAAAATAGAAGGGAGGTCATAACTCTTTCCTATTTCATAGGAAAATTGTAGAATAAGAATTAAGTACATTCGCTTGAAATCTACTATATAAAAATAAGTCGGGTTTTCCTTCCTGACGCTATAACTCCAGAACGCACGAACCGATTTGGCTAATTTTGGTCTTGAATTATTTGTGGAAGTCCAGGGAAGGTTTGTACGTTGAGAAAAATTCGAATAATTGCCGGGAACCGACATCCACGCGAGCGGAGCCGCGGGCAAAAGCTAGTGTGAGTATTGTAGTTGTACTACTAACTAAGTGTTCGATGAACGGGCGAGTGAAATAAAAAGATCGCGAACTTGAAACAGTTATTATATTGAAAGTCAGGTACACAGTTACAATTAACACAGAAGAGTAGTAAGCACGAATACGCGAAGGAAAAGATATATAAAGTTTATAGTTGAAAGCAGAGAAGATAGATACAAGATAGAACAGAAATAGTTGGAATAGAAAAACTAATATTTAAGCAACTGATTACGCGCGGTTCAACCACTTCAAAGCGCTAAGCAAAGCGACACGGCGTGTGCGTCGCGCGGCGGCTAACAATGCACTGCCTAGTGGGAGTAGACAAAAAACGAAGCGGCGCGCGCGCGGCCCGAGCGCTCCCGAAGACCGCCGAGGGCCGGCGCGTCTGTCCACTACTGTATAATATGAAGAGTACAGTTAAAGACCAGGGAACGTCCTAATGATCAGATTTTGAGAAAAACGCATTGAAAAATTTAGAAGTATATATTTTTTATTGAGATCAGCGCCCAAATCACAAATTTCATTTTGGACAATCCTTCTTCTTTACTGGCAAGTCATGGACATTCCTGGTTCTTTACGCTTCGGCCATAAATAAAAACACCTTTTGGGTGCCATTTGTTTACTTTTTTAAAGTTAGTGATTAGGAACTAAACTACCATAGACCAAGATTTGTTTTCAATAGAAAGCGGAAAAATGAAAAATGTGATATTCGTGTTCTTTGCCTGTACCCTTCATATAAACACACCGCCCTGACTACATAACTCCCTGGTATCTCCACTCATACATACACCACTCTCAAAAACTAGCTCAGATAACTTGCGTAGGGAATGCAAGCATCGACCGATAGTAAATAAGTCCCTACTGGATGATAAAGACATTTTGGCATTTAGAAATTAACTTTCGGCAGTATTATTCATGCTTACGGAAAGTATTTCACGCATGTATTTCGGTAAGGCCCAACTAGTTTAGAGCCAAGGAGAACCGTTAACCCAGTGATCGCGAACAAAGCGTCGAAGCAGGAACTTCTCGTCCGCGATAATTTTCGGTTTCTAAACTCTAAATTCATTTAAATACAGGAAGTACGGCGGATCAAACCTCTGATGTATCAGTTTTACCTCCAAGTCACACAGGTATGTTATATAATGAAATTAAGTTAAGTCGAACCACCCTCCCCGTATAGTTCCCGGTACAAAGGTGCCCATGATGCTGGCAGCGTTGCCTCGCTGAATTGGAATGGCCACCATCCTTTGCCTCGGGAACGAGCCGGAGCGGGACTCACCGCCTTGCTCTTCGATACGGCGACAGATTTCCATTGTCATAATTTATTAAACGGTTCTAAAATAATTGTTCATGCAACAGTTAATTACATTTTATACTATAACAAATGGAAATCTTTGAAATTATTAAAGCAGATTTTAGAAACCTTGCTAGTTGCTAGGTACCGCAATAACTTTTTTTTTACTTGAACAACTTTAATTCATTGTTCAGTACTCTTACCGTCTCGTGGGAGTCTAAATAAATCAGAAAACTAGTTTAAGCTCCTTAAGGATTAAGAGTTGTTCATAAATATAGAACTAAAATTTAATTTAAAAAGTGTAATTTATAATTCATACGAAATTGAAAGATGAAATAATAAATTAAAAAGGAGTTCTAATAGGATTGGAATAGTTTATGAGTATAGTCAGCGTCTTTTTATATGTATATATAGCGAGGCGAGGTAACGATATGACTGCATCCTGCTTTATGGTAAGCTTAGGTGAAGTCAAAATGGTTAGTGGTTGTCATTGCAGATGTTGTTCCTAGCCTCGGCAGATGCATTTTCACGACCCGCTTTATCCCGCTTATTGAATCCAGGATGGTAGGAAGAGAGTGTAACCGCTGAACGTGTCAGACGGACTACTCACCGGCTGACCCAGCAGAGAGATGCACGAGCTCTATGGGATCCCAGGGCGCCTTTTGACAGAGGAGAAAAGTGTGCGTGCGTGTGGGAGACCAGGGAGACTTCAGAGAAAACCACTATTACCTCTGTTGTACATACATATATTACAGAGAGGTAAAATTATACATAAGAGGATTATAGACAATAGAGTTACAGATAGATATACAAAAATGAGTATGTCTTCACCAGCTGCACCACGGTGACCTGCTTGCAGTAGGTAGCCAGAGTGTTACGGCTAGTAGTTGTAGTACACATCGGTCAACCCACCGTTGACACAGTTATTTCTTGCAGAGTGAAGTTATATAGATATGTAGGAAAGTTACATAAATTTAATAGAGAAAAAGGGAATACGTGACCCCGGTTGTCGGCCTGCTCGGCGTCTGCGCACGTCTCTTGCCGCACTCTCGACCAGCCAAGGCGCTTCACGTCGAGGTTACAGGCTTGCGCCGACAGCGGTTGGGAACTCGACCACAGAACACGCTGAGAAGGAGTTTGAGGACCAAGGTGTCCTCTAATCCCGAACTAGGAACCCTAAGAACGAAATAACACTAAGAATCGTCTAGATTGCAGAAGGCTGTCGATAAATACAAGTAAAAACACTTACCAAAAACTGGGCAACAAAGAATGTAGTTAAGTATAAAGTATTTTCCAAGACACAGCAATACAAACGTTCCAGTCACAATTCAGAGAGTAAAAAGGATCTATATGTAGCCGGGGCCGCAGTTTTATACCCCTATCATTGGAAGGTTCTCGAACACACCTTTTTTTAAGTTGAATTAGTGCGAACGATGATCAAAAACACCAAATCACGGTCGAAATCCTAACAACTTTAATATCACCCAGCTAAGTAGGAATCAAACAAAGTACAGCAACCTTTTAACTTGGTTGGATCATACTCACATTCTTTCCTTGAATACTCCGGTTCTGAGCATGCAGAATTTGAACCTGTTTAATTTAACTGAGGAAATTTAATTTTAACCTAAATGAGATAGCCTATAATTAAACAATTAATTTTCCCATTTAGGTGCTATGAGTATTTCTAATTTCATATAATTAAAACATAAAGGAAATCGAACGCCATCTAGTGCTTAGCTAGCACAAAAGTTCCTACACCGCGGCACCGACTAACTGTTGTGAGTACCACTGAGAATGCCAGAGGTGGCGCTAGTAGTAATCAAATTACAGTAGATAAAATCTAATGTTACAAGAGATACCCACTAAAAGAATCGGGAATGGTAAGAACAGTCCTATCCCACAGTCGCCTTCTGCGACATCCACGGGAAGAATCAAGGTGACCCTATTCTGCTCTACGGAGAAACAACACGACCAAGAAGAACCCAGTTTAAATCTACTCATGCCTTAGCCAGCTCTATACTCCATAGTTACTTTGCGATGTCAAGAAGGTCTACCAATAAAGCCTCCACGTTGTCTGCCACATCTCTCCCACAATGAAGGCTTGTCAAGATGGCGGCGTGTGTCACGTCCCGTCACCAAATTAATTTTCCACAACCTGTAATTGGTTCGCGGCGTGTAACTCATTTAAACTTCACGGCGACGCCGAGCAATTGAAACTGTAAGCGTTTTAACGTTGCCTCTAGTTACAGAATTAATTCACTTTCAACTTTTATCTTTAGATATAACTTAAATACCTCCAAGTAAACTCAAGTTGGAAAGTGCAAATACGAAATTAATACGGTAATAAATTGCGATATCATACTACATTTACGTCACCTGGTCTTCACCTGAGTGTCAGTCCTGGTTGCATCCAAAGCCTGGACTTTGGATCCCTGTCCTGCCATCTCTGTCAAAATCGTTCTTCCGTAATTTAGTTTGTTTTAGCAGTTTTATCTGATCCCAAATTCCAAGAGAAAAGCTTGCGTCAGAGCTTCCATGTGTCAATATACTCCGGGAACATTGCCGTATCTAACTTACATACCTGCTCTAAATGCGTACAGCACACAGACACCTAACATAGGTCTGAGAAGATTGTAACTCCCCTTAATGTAATCCTGTAGCAGATAAATCCCGAAGTTAGTATTAAATGACACTTTTGATCTCTAAGCGACACGAGTAATAACGTTTCACAAAATTGGAGCGAAAAAAGAAAATGGCTGACAGCGTTCATATTTCACCGTCAACGGTAAATTAGTTAAAATAATGGAGAGCCTTCTTACGCTCTTGTCTCGTGTATTAGATACACGACGGAGTAAGCTTGTTTAGGAGAACTGTTGTTGCTCTGAGCCGGTACTTATCAATCTTGCTTAGAGGATATTACAGCCAGTGCTCCATACAAAGTGGAGATCACTCATATCATGGCCAATAAGTAGTAATGAATTCGAAGAAATTTTCTACACAGAGAAGACACCACTGTTTCCTGTTACATTAATGTAATTGATAAATGATACGTCACTAAACATCTTGCATTTTACATAGATTACTATTATATGGAATCTGTTACAGTAATATACGGACGAGCTGATAAATATTGCTGAGAAAGACTGGATGCGTGCGACTCCCTGCCAGCTCAAGTGTTTCCTTCTTCCTACAGTCCCGGGTCCTTTAAGCGGGGCGTGAAAAGGCATCTAATGAGGCCGTCAAGCTGAGTGCCACCACTATTAACATGGTATATGTTTACGATGGTGACCCTCTTTCCGAGACTTTGCCTTTAGCTTAACATTAGGCGAGGTGAAGTCTGGTTGATATGTCCTGTATAACAAAAAAAAAGACAGAGGATCTATTATTATGGCGCATCTCCGGAAAGCGGACGGCTAGGATTGATTGATTGAAATTCTAAGGCTCAATAAACCCATAAACATGACCATGGAGTTACTAGGTACGATTCCTTCATCGGATAGTGTTCATGATTTTTTTCTGTTAGAATATTCTCAATAGGAACGCGGAGTCTCAAAAAATGACTCGTACCTTATTACGAGGGATCGAAAACAATATATGAACTGTAGGTGCTTATATATTTCGTCCTTAACCTTCAGAAATACAGAGGCGAAAGAAATGTTTGTCTTGTATTTTCTGGTTTCTCACATAGAAAATATAAGAAATACAATAGTTCTAATATTGATACCTACCCTCAAACAAAACAAAACTAATACAGTATTCACCACCGAGTAACGTATAACTGCCGCACCTAATACTTGATAAATAGGCCAATCTGATTTATTGCCTAGCTCTTCCAGGAAGGCAGCTGGCATGTGACCTTGGAGGCTACCTACCCAGCAACTAGCAATATATTGATGCCTAAGATTAATAAATAATGATAAATCATTCAATAAATAACTGTGTTCTGTGGGATATTTTTGGATTTCAGCAATATCACACTCGCATATCGCTTGTGATAGTGATAATCATGTCTACAGAGATGTGAATTCCTGAGAGAATTATTCAACTAAGAGCATTGTTATGTCTGCTTCATATTACTTCTACTGTGTCAAGTGCGTCTCGCTCCGAGAGAAGTAATTGTAGTGTTACAATATACTTTTCTGAAATTCCATAAAAGTCCAGGATACATATAATATAAACACCAGATATAATTCGTTTATAGTTGAAGTCCCTAGTGAAATTAGAAACCTACCTATCAACAAATTAAGAAATTTAATTAAAATGTTGCTTTGCTAAAAAAACTATTTAAAATTTTGAAATACGTAACTGACAAGCTTCGAAATGAGCTGCTAGACGACTCAACAAAACATTGCATATTTGATTTTAATTAGGTTAAGTAACCACATTCTTAAGTAGACAATCAAAAAGTCCCCTGCCGAAGTAGGAGGATTGTGCGGATTCTCTTGCCGGAATCTTGTCAGGGCCGGCCGCGTTGCGATAACCGGTGGCATGTAGTCGTCTTGACGTTTTATAAATGCTGGTTACTATGACCATAATAACCGAATTGTATGTGAACCTTTAGCTGAGAGACGTGCTGAATTAGTATCCACGAATGACACCTGCCAAAAATCTTGACATCTTCGTGAACATGGCTAGGTGCTATTCGTTCAGTTTGAGTCAGTCACCTTTGAGTTATATATATAACATGTCTCCTCGGTTATTTTCAAATAATAAATAGTTTTATTGTATTTCATTACTTCTAAATCAATAAAAAAGTTATTGTACCAACAGTGAGACAACAAGCACAATAAGAATATATAAAAAGTTTTGTTTTAATTAATATTTATACGTAAAACAAAAATAGTGCGATATCATTGTGAAGAACGGTGCATCAACAAAAAGGTTGATATTTGACGCGACTGGCTCAAGCAACAATAACACTTATGCGTACTGCGTAAGGATGGTATACGATCAGCTGTAAAGTTAGTGACCTATCTGCTTGCGATAAGTTTTTGTCATCTACAGAAAAAGTCTCAAACGTAAACAAGGATTAGACAATAATATTATAATTTATCGGAAGAAGGAGCTACAATTCTAATCGGAAGTAGGTACCTACTTATTATTTTTCTGTGTTTGTTATCAAGTCTTTAACGAATGGTGAGGTTACCTTTACTAGCATAGCTCACTTATTACACTATTCCCACTCACCTGCAAACGAACACATTGAGCAACTTTGTACTGGTGCCATACTATGAGTGACGCAGGGAACGTAACTATTCGACGACGAGCCCGTATATCTACTCATGCCCACACAGATGACTTGAATAGAAGCTATGCACATCTTACACTTGATGACACTTGTAATAGTACCGATCTAAATGACTCTGTGCAGAGCCTGCCGAGTCTCTCGTGTGACTATGGTGAACTTCTCACTAAATTAAGGGGTCAGATTGAGGATCTCACCATAAAACTATGCTCAGCCAATCAAGAAATTGATGCACTAATATTGGAAAACACTACACTAAAAAGGGAAAACGAGGGTTTGTTACGGAAAAATACTCTATACAAACAAATTACTACAAGTCCTTCTAAATCACCAAGGGAAAAAAACAATCAACCTATCCACTTACAGAGAAAAGACAAACAAACACAAACAGACACTCTACTGAACCATAAATCAAAAGGTAGCTTAAAAGCTGTTGACAACACACAACAAAGCTATACACAGGGCTCAAAAACACAAATAGACCTAATATGTGGTAAGAAAAACATGGAAAAGTCTACTGTTACTAACAAAACCAAAGCTGCACCTACGCAGGTTCTTCAGAAGTGTAATTTATGTATAGTGAGTCCAAACAAAAGTAACGACATATTGAGGCTAGCTGAAGGACATTTTAGCAACCAATTCAATATATGCCACTACTTAATACCAAATGTTGGCGTGAAGCAACTCTTAGTCGACTTAGAAAAAAAACTTAACAATTTCACACTCAATGACTACTGTGTAATCATGATAGGTGAGGAGGATTTCAGAACTACAAACAGCTATTATGAGGTTGTAATTCATATAAGAGATTTACTGAAGAATATAAAACACACAAATATCATTGTCACCCTACCCACATTCAAAGTATTAAGTTACAATAATTTATTTAACTCAAGAGTAGAAACTTTTAATAATCTCTTATGCTTGGATATTGTAACACATGAACATGCCTATTTTCTGGACTCCAATTTGAACTTATTATATGATTACAACATGTACAACCGAACTGGTACCTTGAACAACCATGGGATGGATATTGTGTTTCAAGATTTATACAACTTGCTCAAATATATAGGAGACTACACTACGCAAGTACTGAGGACAGACACTACACTGGCATCAACTACACAAAACAAACTGTTAGAGACAAAGGATCACCAACTTTTTCGTGAATAAATACATACATGTCCTTCACCAAAACATTGCAGGATTAATATCAAAATCAAATCAACTAATTGTTAATCTTGAAAACTTATAGATATAGAAATCATTTGTGTGACAGAACATTTCATGAAGTCTGGAGAAGAAAGTAACTGCGTGATTCCTAACTACAACCTTGCAGCATACTACAGTAGAACCGATATGCACAGGGGTGGGACATGTATTTTTGTAAAAAAGGGACACGCTTACAGAAATATTTCACAAATTATGCAATTTTCAATAAGTCATGCATTTGAGTGCTGCGCTGTTGAGATCCCAGACTGTAACCTTGTCATAATATGTGTATACCGGATACCAGACTATAATAACCTAGACTTGTTTTTTAGTAAATTGGAAAAAGCTTTAAACTTTATAAATAAGAGCTACAATAAACATAACATTGTTATGGCAGGGGATTTCAATATTGACATACTCAAGCAGAATAATGTAACATCAGAATTTGAATGTTTACTTTTGAACTTTAACTTAAAACTACAAATTAGGCAACCTACCAGATTACAAGCCGGAACATGCCTTGATAATATAGCACATAATTTCAGGGGTGAATGTAAATTTCAAGTAACTGAACTAGCTTTATCTGATCATACTTCACAATTATTAAGATGTAATGTAAAAAATGTATGTATGATTAAGTACTGGAAAACTAAGCGTAGAGATTATTCTATGGAAAATTTGGAAAAGTTTAAATACTGTTTAGGACAGCTCAAATTTACAGAAGTATATGCAAACAGTGACCCAAACATAGCATATAATATTTTTTTACTGAATTTTCTTTTTTTTATGAACTCTGCTTTCCCCAAAAAATTATTACCGTTCATCTACATAAAAAACCTAAATGGGTGTCTAGGGGTGTAAAGATCTGCTGTGGGAAAAAACGTTCACTACTGTGGAATTATAGGAAAAACCCTACCACTGCCAATAGAAATACTCTAAAACAATATAGTAGAAAACTCAAAAAAATTATACAACTAACACAGCAATCGATCAATAACCATAGCATTGAAACATCCACTAATAAAACAAGGGCCATATGGAAATTGATAAATAAGAGTAAACAAAACAAGCCTACTGATTCATTAACTAGTATCAAAGTGAATGATAATTTAGTGACTGATCCCTTTGTTGTATGCAACACTTTTAATAATTATTGCGTTGACAATATAACACGGATAAATAATGGAAAAAACATACAACACAAGCAATATATGACATCTAAACTGCAATCAATGTTTATGAATCCATGTGTACCAACTGATGTTTTGCAGATAGTAAAATCTCTAAAAAACACAACTAGTGTTGGCCATGATGGAATTTGCACTAAAGTTGTAAAATATGTAGCTGATTGTGTGAGCAGTCCTCTTAGCTATATTATAAATCTGTCTATAGAAAAGGGATTGTTTCCGGATAAACTAAAGGTATCTATTATTAAACCCGTTCATAAAAAAGACAGTAAATACAATATCGGAAACTATAGACCAATTGCTCTTAGTATAGGAGCTAGCAACGTTTTGAAAGTGAGAATTTTAGGTCAGCTGATTTTGTGATATGCCATCCTTCTTGCTCTTTCGGTTAGAGTTTGGGCTATCTGGCTGGCGGTAGTGGTTGCGTTCATTACTGCGCATCCTACCTGTCCTGGTAATAATCCCGGATTTTAAAAATATTTTAAGAGGCGTAATTTTTAATTTTTTGTTTTTAAATAAGACTACCTGACATACTTTTTTTATTGCCAGACATTTCTGACATTGCTAATTATGTGCCATACGCGATTTATTTAATTTATTTTTTTTAATTTAAAAGTATTTTATTATGTCTGTAATTTTAACATTATGTTATTTAAGATAAGAAAAGCTTAAAATTAATTTGCCAGACATTAATTCGATTGTTAAACCTTGAATTAAAATAAAAAAGGCATGAAAAGTATTGCAGTATGATGCTAGTAGTTCGAAAGAGACAGTTGCAGAATAAGCTGAGAATAAGACAGAGAACCATTGCAAATATACCATTGATATTATCTGACCTCCTCCTCGTAACCTGGAGCCTAGCCCTGAATTCCTCAGTAAGGTACTGAGAGGATTCAGTGCTAAGCAGAACCAAAGGGGACTCAAACTGACACCTTGGAAAATGCCTCGCTCAATATTTATTGGTTCGCCGTTACTGCACATGGCGGATACCATCCCGGGTGTATCATATTCTGCGCTCGGGGGTGGTATCCGCCATGTGTGACTATCCCTAGCATATTAAACTCACTTATAAGGGCCTCTAGGTTTTGGCACCGGCCCGACGCACGCCTTCCAAAGGCCCGGGACTCCATAGTCCCGAAATCACGGAACAGAGAAACAAAATAATAATAATAATAATAGGCTGCTATCAAGTCAGGGACGTTGCCAATTTTTATGACCACTGGTGTTACCCACCTGCTCCATAAGACAGGAAGTACCTCGAACCCCAGTAACTATAGACCGATCACGTGTTTACCATCGGTCTATAAACTTCTTACATCTATTCTGAGAGATAAAATAACAAAGCACATCTCTACAAACACTGTTATGAGTGCCTCTCAGAATGGATGTAGGAGTGGGGCCCGTGGTACTAAGGAGCTCCTCATTGATATGGCCATTAGTCAACAAGTTCGCCGTAGCCGTAAGAATCTATCGACATGCTGGATAGACTATAAGAAAGCGTTCGACTCTGTGCCCCATACATGGCTCCTGAGGGTGCTAGAGTTGCATGAAGTAGATACAACTCTGTGCATCTTCTCGGCGTCATGTATGAGGCAATGGAGAACAGTTCTTAGCTATCCAGGATGTCGAGGGGTGTGCAGTAACGGCGAACCAATAAATATTGAGCGAGGCATTTTCCAAGGTGTCAGTTTGAGTCCCCTTTGGTTCTGCTTAGCACTGAATCCTCTCAGTACCTTACTGAGGAATTCAGGGCTAGGCTACAGGTTACGAGGAGGAGGTCAGATAATATCAATGGTATATTTGCAATGGTTCTCTGTCTTATTCTCAACTTATTCTGCAACTGTCTCTTTCGAACTACTAGCATCATACTGCAATACTTTTCATGCCTTTTTTATTTTAATTCAAGGTTTAACAATCGAATTAATGTCTGGCAAATTAATTTTAAGCTTTTCTTATCTTAAATAACATAATGTTAAAATTACAGACATGATAAAATACTTTTAAATTTTTATAAAAAAAATTAAAAGAATCGCGTATGGCACATAATTAGCAATGTCAGAAATGTCTGACAATAAAAAAAGTATGTCAGGTAGTCTTATTTAAAAACAAAAAATTAAAAATTACGCCTCTTAAAATGTTTTGAAAATCCAGGATTATCACCTGGACAGGTAGGATGCGCAGTAATGAACGCAACCGCTCCCGCCAGCCAGATAGCCCAGACTCTAACCGAAAGAGCAAGAAGGACAGCATATCACAAAATCAGCTGACCTGAAATTCTTTCTCGAAAACGTTGCTAGCTCCCGTACCATCTAGTACCAATAGTCTCAAAAATCTTTGAGAAATACATACATAAAGAACTCTATAATTATCTAGAATACCAAAATATCTTAGTAAAGGAGCAAAAAGGTTTTAGACAGGGTAAAACGATAAATTTGGCTATATACGACTTCTTAGAGACAGTAATGACAAATGTTGACAAACGAACACCAATCTGCGCCTTGTACATGGACATGACACAAGCTTTCGATTATGTCGATCTTGATATACTATTAAACAAACTTGAAGCGTATGGTATAAGAGGCAATATATTAGAATTGTTCAAATCCTACCTAAAAAACCGCATACAATACACTGAACTAAAAAAAATTGACGTCACAACAAAAACAGAAATGACATACCTTTCAAATGCACGTAAAACAATGTACGGAGTGCCCCAGGGGAGCGTCTTGGGGCCATTGCTTTTTATACTATACATAAACGATTTACCAAAAGCTACCGCTAATCCCATAACGCTATTTGCAGATGATAGCACAGTTACTGTTAAATGTACGGACAAAACGTTATACGAAGACTAAATAAATAAAACTCTCAACAGCGTTAATGAATGGATGGAAGTAAACAATTTAAAGGTTAACATGGCTAAAACCAACATCATGCATTTCAAACAGCGTGCCTCAGCACCCTCTGTGATAAAGGCAAACTATAAGAATCAGCTGGTCAGTGAGGTTCAAACTACTAAGTTTCTGGGCCTAACTATCGACAATAGCCTCACGTGGAAGCCGCATATTGAACAGTTATATAAAAAAATAAATAGTTCGGTTTATGCACTTCGCCAACTTGTACAATTTACCAACATTAACACCATATTGACCGCATACCATGGCCTAGTTGAATCTTTGCTACGGTATGGATTAATTTTCTGGGGAAATTCTACAAATAAAGATGCAATATTCAAAGCTCAAAAACGATGTGTGAGGACTATGTTTGGGTTAAAAATTACAGACAGCTGTCAACCATTCTTCGTTAAACATAAAATCTTAAGTTTACCATGTCTCTATATTTATGAAGTTGCTGTATTTGTGAAAAATAATCCGCAATTGTATGAATTAGCATCAGTAGCATATAATAGAAGGCAACGAGACGTACATCGTCTCTGCATGCAGCATTCTAAAACTGCTTTAATGCATAAAAGTGTATTCCATATGGCTCCAATTATATATAACAAACTGCCAAAGGAACTAAAGGAAATGAAAGTGGACAACTTTAAGAGACATTTAAAATACATATTAATTAATAAATGCTACTATAATTTAACTGACTACCTAAATGACAACATTAAATTGAATATAAGTATAACAAAAAGACACTAATTTATTACTAACTCTTGACATTTGTTTCTCTTGATATCGACATTCATATTCTTTTTATTAAAATTGACCACATTGACACATTGCATGAATTAAAATGGATAATTAATTAATTAAATAAATAAATATAATATAAATAATGTAACTGTAAATTGACAAAGTATGTACTTTGTATTTTGCATGCCATCATAATGGCAGAATGTGATGAACTTTATAATAATGTAACACCTTTGTATCTACCATATTCGTGCAAATAAATTTGAATTGAATTGAATTGAATTGAATTCAGATGCTATTCAGCTGGGTGCTCTAAGTGGACTTAGTGGACTACACCGATATATCTACCATATTTTTAATAATCATCCAAAAAGATTCTTATTAATGGTAAAAGCTGTGTAGTAAATACCTAGAATCTCGATTACTCACTATAGATTATATTTACTTTAGTTCCGAATACTGAGTAAATACAAAGCTTAGCAATAACTAAGTATTTGCATTTACCAAATATTTAGCTAAGCTTTCGTCAGTATCACAAGAGCAGAAGTGGGATATAGGCACTATTTGTTGAGCACTAGTGGTTGGTGGTCGATACCGTATGCGGTCGAATATCGGAGCTCGAGTCTCACAGGACTGTAGTTAACATAAGTATGTTTGTGGAGGATATAGAATATGTTTGTATTGTATTAGTATCATAATGAAACTTTATTGTTTAGAGGATTTTCGATCAAATCCATAGAGGGTTATTTTTTATAGTGTGAATATAGGCCGGTTCCATTAGGAAACTCCTAGGATTTTCCCAATCCTATTCTAATCCTAAACCTAAAAAAAGAAATCCTAGATTAGTAAATTAAAAAAAAGATAGAAAAGAAAAAAAAAGGATTAGAAAGAATAAAAGAAATTGTTTTGAGTGCCTTCCTGTTTAAACAACTTCAAAAAGGAGGGTTTTCACTTGAACTGGATGATTTTTAGCTTCTTTTCTCTCTTTTACCTCTGGAACCTGGAATTGAAAATGTATGTAGGCACATAAATCACTTGGCTATTGCTAGTTCAATACGTAAGTAAAATAAAAATATATACCTGAAACCCTAGGGGTAGGCTTAATATAGTTACATTTTAGATTCGATAACACGGCCGACTGATTATTTATAGGTATTAATTCGTAGCACCGGACATTTGATAAGGAGCCCCGGACATACCGGACGGAGCCGGACAACAAATCAATAGAGCGGCCACCACCGGAAGCATTAATTAGAGCCGCTTTTGTGGAGAATTATTTATGATATGCGCACAATGGATGTTCTTGGTCTATGCTAGCTTTAAGGGATTGAAGATATTTGTTGAATCTACCGAGCCGAGTAGTTGAGTTACACAACTGCTTCCAATAGGTTTTGTACATTATTGTGGGCAACCTTGCATTTTTGGAGGTAAGTATAGTCTCCTTCTGTAGTAAGCTTGTGCAGAAACGAGCTCGCCTTCTATTCTTAGTCGGTAAACCAGAGACGAGATTTCCTGCCCAATGGTACCAGATCATCTGAATATTTATTTTTTCCAAGAGCCCATAAGATTCACTATGTTATTCGTTGCCAGTCAATGTAACGGATGGACTGGATGATCGCCTGAATTAGACCAAATATGTGAGGTTTAAAAAATATGCAGTCGGCAAAACCACCCAGTTACCCATATTCCCACCAGTGTGCCAGGAAGTCTCTTCATCGATATACCGGTAGAAACGGTCTTTAGATGATGCTATCCCATTAGCATAATCGCGGTATCAGCAACACTGCCCTGTGTTATTGCTGACGCCAACATCACATTCCTATATTCCTTCACGCTTACCCCAAAAAAGGCCTGTGGCATAGCTTAAACATTTGGCCAACTTGGGAAATAAACGGTTCTGCTTACTACTCTACAAAATAAACAATTACTACAATTCCAATTTCAACGCAGCCAATTGGAGTCCTTTATTTCGTATCCCATTAATAGTAATTCAGCTCCAGGGTGCTTGGTGACGCGCACCAATAAAAACCGACTGCCGTTTGATGTTTCTCAAATGGCGGAAAGGTTTATTGCTATCTCTTTTCTCCTCGCTGCCTTGCTATAAACTAAACGAACAATGCCTTTACAGTTCAGCCTATTACTACTTAATTCTACTAATGCCTTAGAGTTAACTTCTGAAGGCCACTAAGGAAGTAGGTACGGTTTAGCGCTTCCCGTTACAATTTGTAGTCACCCTTCAGAATGCCTAACAGAATGCTATCGCACCTCCAAATTTCTTCAATTTACTCTCTATGGAGTGAACTAGCTCTAATCAAGCTGGCAGTATAACAATGTAATAGGGATATTTCTTTGTTCTCTTCTGTATGAACGTGTGTGCAAAAGTAAATATATTGCTAAAACTATTGATATAATTAAGGAAAGCTCTCATTTGCTACTTAAACCAGAAACAAAGCGCTCCGAGCGACACGCACAGATTACCTGATCGGGCACAGAGTTGTATCAACTAATGAATTACTTAATACTTAATTAGTATTTAGGCCCATTACGATATTGGCTCGGGTTTATTTCGGGCTCGTGGGTAATTGCGTGCCAAATTATACGAAACGTTCTGTGGTTAGTTTAAGTGCGGAAATGGACACAGGCGTCCATTACATTTATGAAGTTATATAATATACTTAACACACAATTATTTCATTTGTAGCAAGTCTATATGACTTCACATCGCGGTGAGGTTTGAGTGCAATCCTAGAGGTTGAAGACCACTGTTATAGACAAGGCAAACATGATGGTCTTCAGCAAAATGTCGATGATTCATTACGATTCCTATGACGGGAAGGACAGGAACTCGTGATTGTGGAACCTGTGGTGTACTTGCTCTTAAAGATCTAATTATGGTCAGACAATGCAATCAGACTTTTATGATACATTCATTTTAAATTTAATCTCTGTGAGATATTATTTTATTTAGTTAATGTACTAACCACGGACAACAACCACACATGTTTACAATGTATACGTACTGTAATGCATAAAGTACAATGTCCGTTTAGTTATGCTAATCGGATTTGTGGCGGCGCGGGCGGTGTGGAGGGGTGGTTCAACCCCGCGCGGATATTTGGCACTGGTTGAAATGTCGCGTTTATTAAACTCGATTTGAATAGGTATAATGCGCTTTGTGGGATTTAATGTTTGATACGTAAATGATATTATACGCCAGTCGCTTTACGGAAAATATCATTCAGCATCATTGTAAGACTGGATAGATAATGTAAATGATATTTGTCTTTTTTTAATCGTGCGCAAAGTCTGTCGGAGTTATGTCCGACTTGAATGTACTAAAACACACGCCGTCTGATAGCCGTTGGTTGCCAGAGTTGAGATTGCCCTAGACATATCCCTCACACCCTGGTCGATCCATGGCCATCTTGCTTGATCTGGCCCCCTTAGGGTATGAATGATATTATATGTCTCCAACATATAGTAGCTGCTACAGCTACTATATCTTGCTTGCGTTACTTACTCGTACAGCTGTGTCCCCACATTGTTTTTTTTTATATAGGATACGTCAATTTGACTTCACCTCGCCTGATGTTAAGCAAAGGCAAAGTCTCGGAAAGAAGGTCACCATCGCAAACATGTACCGTGTTTACAGTGGTGGCACTCAGCTTGACGGCCTTATTAGATGCCTTTTCACGCCCCGCTTAAAGGACCCGGGACTGCAGGAAGAAGGAAACACGTGAGCTGGCAGGGAGTTCCAGGTCAGTGGTGCGGCATAGGAATGAGTCACTGAAACGCTTGGTTCTAGCAGGTATACTCTGCACCGTATACGGATGGCATCTTAGCCCTGCACGTGTCGTCCTGTGAAGGAAAGGAGAGGGTGGGACTAATTGGAAGAGCTCGTCAGAACATTCACCATGGTAGAAATGGTAGTTAAAAAAACACGCTTTAATTGGAGACCAAACTATAAATAAATGTTTTAATTGTTATTGAGTTTTCAATCTAAACTAGAGTGAATAAGTACCTATTTTCTTTGTTTAAAAGTATGACCTCCTCACGGATATCTGTGGACCTCCTTGATAATCATTGTTGTAAGCACTCTACACTTTCAGCTTGAAGTATGAGTAATAAGAGGGGCGATCTAGACCCATATTTCCAAGGTTACAAGGTATAACGAGCTTAGGGACGGATGAAACCGCGAACACTTCCGTATACTTCACGAGCTGTGTAGGCTCTTTGTTAAGCGAGTACAATCGTTTCATCTAGCTCTTTAGGTCTGGGTATGCATGATATTAAACTCTGTGTGTAATGTATTGGGGAAGACATGGAATTCCCAGGACCTTAAATATTATACTGCTTTAACAGTGTAAGGTCCTGGGCTAACATACGGTAGGTTTAAATTGCCATGATATCGGGGTATGTCATGGCAATCTATACCTACCCATTTATGAGTTTAATAGACAATTTTCGAAACCTGAGATGGTGCAGGGTCAGCCGCAGTGCGACGAAAATTGGGCCACAAAAACGTAAATTGACATATCTACAATTTTTATCCCATTTTTTCTCTAATGTATATGTACAATGCATACAATATCGTAGGTATCAAGGACAGGCACTCCTTTATTTGCGCATCACCAACATATCAACCAATCACAGGCCTATACGGGCCACACAAAGCCACCCTTTTCATGGCATTGTGGTCGGAAACAAAACAGCCATTGACGTCCAATGCACCACGATAATACACGACGTACAACAATACAAACATATCGTACGGAACCCAGCGTCCATTTCTGACAATCTGACCTACCGTTTTGTTCCAGATTATGAAATATAAAATCATGAAGAAGTGACCTTTTAACTTGTTAGTATGGAACCTATATTCATCAAAGTCTTACAAATCAATGGAAAGATTGGTTATAGTAATCGCGAACGTGTATAAAAAAGCAAAGTGCAGCTCTTCCATTCCTATGTTTAAAATTACAGTAAAATTATAGTAAAATACTTTTTTTTTTTTCAAACGATTTATTACATTGGGGGACGAATATTAGAAGACCAGTGACTGCACTATTGGAACATGTGAATTAAAGCTAGTTTTCTGGAAATTGCAATGTGTTATGCTACTTATGTCACTTACCCAACTTTTAGACCAGCAACTCTTGACCAAATTTAAATAAGTCTACCCCTGAAACATCCAACTTTACAATCAAAAAGAATAAACAAAATCGGACAAATCGACAATCGACTTGAACTATTCCTGAACAAAAAACCCACATACTCCGAAGAATGGGAAACTTCGTACTCTTTTCAAGTCATTTAAAAAGAAAATAAAACCACGTCACTCGTGTGCTAAGGACCTAAAAGCCTACTAAAGAAGCCGTCTCGTTCAAGTGGGAGCGTGAGGCCTCTCGGCATATCGATCAACTTCAACTCCGTACTGAATATCAAGAATTCTATTATTACAAAGTTCGCGATAATATATTCAATGTTGTCTGTGCACTGAGTGGAGAGTTGTTAATTAATTCTGTAACTCAAATACGAATGTATCCGCGGTTTATATCATCTCCTATAACCTCTTTAGGTATCTTGAGAGCTACAAGTTATACCAGGAATGGTAAATTAATTACATTCAACAGTATATTAATTAATCAAAAAGTATAGAAATGGTCATCCATATCCATACTAATATTATAAATGCGAAAGTAACTCTGTCTGTCTGAATGTTACGCTTTCACGTCTAAACCACTGAACCAATTTTGATGAAATTTGGTATAGAGGTAGATTAGACCATGAGAAAGGACATAAGCTATGTTTGGTCACGATAACCAACATCCACGCGGGTGGAACCGCGGGCAAAAGCTAGTACTATTATATAATAAGCTGCATTGCCTCTTTTCTATGCCTCTCTACCAAACTATTATTAACTTATTATAAGTCTTGTATAGTAAACAGTATCCCGGTAAATTCCCAGTAACCTAAATCAACACCCCACCTCTTCGTACCCGTAGTCCCATACAGATAACGAGTAAAGTCTGACGTCACTACCTGCGGCCTGCGGGTTAATTATATTAGTTGCGAACGTTTGCCTTTTCAATAAGTAATTAATGAAAATAACTAATGATTCGCATTATGTGTACGCGTTGTAGTGGTAGGGGAAATTTAATAATTCAGGTGCTACCAGTTACGTAATTGGTGGATTGTCAGGTAATGAAGTTTCAAACTACGTTGAAATAAATCCACTTTTTAAAGGATTATATCGCAAATTATTTGGTACACCTCTACTTAGTGGAGACTTTTGCACTATTGAACTATTGATATAATTTTCCCGCTAGTGGGGAAAACTGGATATACATTTTTTTACAGTCCACTTTGCCCTACCAGGGGGACGCTTGGTAGGATCCAAGTACCCCCACATATTTACATTTAGCCCGACGTTTAACAGTCACTCCGTGACCATACGAAAAGTAGCCAACAAATCGGGCAAAGTGTACATAATATAAGATTAATGGTGATAGAATTCGTTAAAAAGTCATCTTATTTCAATAAGTGATATTCGCCAAAATCATATATTATCCTACTATATTTCAAACTGCATAAAAAACTAACAAATACACATAAATCACAAAACTGTGAACAATACACAATAGCAAATAGTGATCAAATGATTAACGAGTGAATGAAATTATAACGTGTCGTGTAATTCGATTCACAGTCACGCAAAGCTCGTGCGTCATTGGCTGAAATATGGGCCCGATGCCGTTGGCGCGGCCACACGGGGCGAATATAGCGCACGTATAATTATAATGTTGCTGTATCGCTACTAAAATATTAAAGCGGTCGGTAAAACCTAAGTTGTACTATACTAATGGAGTAATATGCTCCAGGCAAAATTAATCGGTTTTATAAATGAGGACTGAAAGTATTGTAAATATGATAAATTTTAAATTACTACCCAACACGACCTACCAGAATATTTTTTACAACTTTCGTATTTTCCTTTGTGTAACAAAACAAAACAATTTTTTTCAATACCTCCAACCATTGCGTAGTCGTTTAATATAACATCCTATGAAATCCAAAATTTTGGGATATTGACTGCGCAGTAGTTAGTAGTTATTCAAATGCTCCTAAGAAACAGTGTAGACCCGGATAAAAAGTGCTAAAACAAATATAAACTAATGTCCCGGAATTTAAAACAGCATATTAACACGACCTTTAACAGCAGAGGATCTGCTTAATATCTGGGCGCGTGTCTATTATATCAACTTTAATGAATATTGCGAGCGGGAGCGCGCCCATTTTGCCCGGGAGTACAGTCCGGGGCCAAATAAATCGTCGGCGAACTTATGGCAACTACATAACTACCCATATTTCCGCAAGTATTTAGGTACACACCAAGAGAATAATTATTTGAAGTTCTCGCGTCTAAGTTAAACGTAAACTAATAATTATTAAGTGAAGTTTTGTTATGCAAGTAATTTGGATCAGATGAAAGTTTACTTTATACTTGATGAGCTGTGTTGCGGGGTAATAGGGCATTCGTCTGAGGTCGTGGGCTCGATGCCCGTTCAGAACAAATATTTTTATGAGTAAATAATGTCTATTTGTATTGGTCTGTTTGATATTTTCTCCATTTTAAATTTATATTGAAAGCTATGATCCGTTTAGGTCTAGATGGACTGTGTAATAGGACCTTCTAACACTAACTTCTGTAGACTATGAAATCCTAAACATACTTCACTTTTTAACTGTTTATTACAATTTAAATACAGATCTTGTATTTGTCACATTCATTTCATTCGTCCCACGCCAAAACAAAACGTGACCCCAAACAAAAGCACCCAAGAGCCTATAAAAACAGAAGGCCAACCAAACGGGCACCCGAAACTCGTCATAAACAAAAACTTTTGACAAAAGAACGATAGTTTCGCTTCTCTATAGTATTGTGACGTCATAGATTCCATATTTTATCCCCTGATACGAAAAGGTGATAGGTATTGCAAGGCCGTATGGCTTTATTTGCGCTCGGCTGGCGGGTTTTCATGTCAGTTTTGTATCGTTTACCGCACAAGTTTGCGCCATTCGGAAGAATTGGCGCGGCGAGCGAGCGATGGTGTTTGGGCTGTTATGGTGTCGTATAGACTCAATGTATTGGAAATTGCTATATTGGTATTGGTGGATCAGGGGGAATATGACTTGATAATCGAAGCTGATCGAAAAACTTCCTGTGATTAGGGGATGACACAATATGTTTGTGTTACTGGCTGAGCATTGAAGACGGGTATCGAAATATTTGGGTCACATTTTCGTTTTTCAGCTAAGTCACGTTCATTTCAATTTTCGGTATTGTACTTTCAGTAGAATCACAGGATATATCGGTGCTAGAGCAAAGGCAATTAAGAGCTGGATTTTGGCGTCGAATACCTTTTGCTAATCTTATTGCTCCAATGGCGATGGTGGATTGGTATTTATGCCGGATAACTTTTAAAGGAAGGAAGAAATTATTTGTCAGGGATTTTCATGTAGGTTGATTTTTATGTTCTACGATTTCAATAATTAATTTATAAGAGTGCTTCCATTTTGTACCCACAAAACTGTACCCACACACTAAAAGAATAATAATTATTCCATCTTCTACCTCCTGCAAAAGTTCATTCCAAATTAAGGCTGACCTCAGAATTATTTCCATCAGTCACGGGAGCGAGTATGACTTAGCTGTTATAGAGGTGAAGGAGTTCAAATTCAAATTGTTTTATCCGTTAATAAGATACAACAACAAGAGGAGGATGAATTGGATTTCAAAAATGGTGTAGAGGTCACCAAGACTGGAGAACGTCCTTGGGATTTTTTCCTAGTCCGTAACACGAAAGTAGCGATCGATGAAGGTGGTCCTACACAAATTCAAAAACAAACAATAAACCAGTACAGCTTAAATATTTACCTTAGGCATATCATTATTTAGGTTCTAGGTAATTGGAAATATCGACAAAGACAAACAGTTATGGTAACGACGTTGACATATAGGGCTATCAATATTAATGATGTTCAAGAACCGGTCCAATATCGATACCTAGATTATGTACATATTTTTGTATAATAAATTCCTTGCCCTTGTGTCGATATCGTAGCTTCCATTTAAGACGGAGATGTCACTGATTTGACTAATAAATACAGTATAATAGATGATTTGTTGTTAAGAAGGTTTGAAAATATGAAAAAATATTCGTCGCCCTGTGATATAACATAGGAGTTTGTACATATGACTAGCTGATAGCAGCTGAATGGCAATGCATTCAAATTACACCTAAAAAACTTCCTTCTGCAGAAGGCGTATTATAGTGTTGAGGATTTTTTAAATGAGATATTGTAATTGTCTGACAATTCTCTGAATTTATTGACATTATGTGATTTTTTCTTAATATTTTGATTATGTTACCTTCTGACATTTTATTTTATTTTTGACATTAATTTATATAGACATTGAACAATACCTAATTTTATTTTGAATTTTATTTTAATTTTATTTTAAATTTAGAAATTGTTGGACATCAAATATTATTTCTTTATTTTTTTAATTAGTTTCATTCATATATTATGTTTTGCATGTGACTAATAAATTCATTTACGATACATTTGCACGCCGATATGTAAACGGCTAAACATGACTGAAACAATAAATGAAACGAATACCTTGCATGCCTATGTGTGTATACTCATGTTTAAGCGCATAAATGATTATCTTATCTTATCTTATCTTCCATGAAATGGTGCAAATATCCATCGGTTAAAATAACCCTTTTTAATTGGCGCAGAAGAAATGGGCTCCTCAACAATACCCTTCGAACTTTCCCAGACCCATCTTTCCTAGAGACCCAAAAAACGAGTAGCACCTGCACGTTTTTGGGCATGTGCATATAATTATGGTGTATGTTGTGATGTCACTGGGGTCATCATATAAGCCGATATCTATATGAAATACCGTAGTTTTTAAAATTGTCATAATGTTACATTCTGGATAATCTTTGTGACCTAAATAAAAGTTAGTACCCGAGCTTAACAGACTTTTCGATAAAATCAATGAACTGCGTTTTTTATTCTCCCAGGACAGAGTTCCGTGACCAATTTAAATTAAAAACTGATATACGAGTATTGGTATTCATAAGTAATGATTTCCAGATAAAACGGAACCAATTTGGGTAATGCTTGGAGCTAGTCAACAGCGGAGCGGGTCCCGCCGTGACCACAGACGATAAACCACTCGAGAATGCCGACAATGCCGTAGTACTTTGGGTAATTGGTCTTTGCAACATTAATCTGATTTTAGCCGACTTCGAAAAAAGAGTCAGAATATTTCTTTGTGTATGTTCAGCGATGAGTTTTTAATTGAATGATTAGCAAAAACGTCACGGTATTATCGCACGGGAAAGCCGTATCGTACCGGACGGCAAATGAAAAACATTAACGAAAGAGCTTGTGTGTTTTAATCACACCTGCTCGTGGTAAGAACGAGATTTGGTCCTCTCCAATTGTCCTGAGTAGCGAGGATTGCTTCTCTCAGCATCTGGGTCTGATGTTGAAGGCAGGTGAGGAATTCAAATATTCATTTATTAAAAAAATTGTTTACATACGTAAATTTCCAAGTCTCCGGGTAACTAGATGCAATATTTACCTGCAAATGAAAAAAAAAACAATATTAATACATAAATTATACTCGTATTCATAAGATAGATATTGATAATAACTATTATTAATACAAAAGCAAACAGGTACAGTGATATAAAATAAACTCAATAATCTCTACCTATCTCTCCAGGATATTTATTAAAATATTGTTATTCTGAAATTAAAACCGGGTTTAATTGATTTAACTTAATTAAGTGCACAAACGATTGTCTCCGGGAACGTCAGATCAGGGTCAACGCGAAACATTGGATTTATTTATTTATTTCATGTAACAATCAAGACGAAATCTACACTGAAGTTAAGTTGTTATTGTATCACACGTTTGTGTATGAACGTAAATTATCACGGTACCTATTCAGACAGATCGGCTGTTTTTTAAATACCAATTTTGTTATCAGCGAATCATTAATATGTCTATGTCATTCGTCATCAATTTTGTAGCAAGGTTAGTTTCAGTTGCAGCACCCGTGGTCACGACGAATCGAGTCGTGACCACGGGTGCTGCAACGCACCCGAAACGTCGGCAAAAGTAAGTGGCAAAAATTTAATCGCGATAAGTCCCGAACTAGTATAAAACTATGAATTTGGTAGCAAATTGTGGATATAGTGTAATATCTAAAAATGCTGTAAACATTAATTCCGTAATTCTTAAAAACTCTTTAAACAGTTTCCTGACACTGGATACGAATGACTTGACACAGACTCATCTAGTGGGGGAGGTTCGTTCTTCACTGGACACGACTACACGACTGCACAGGCACACTTTGGGAGAGAGGCCTATATCCAGCAGTGAATTACAGTAGGCTAAGGCCACTAATGTCACCAAATTTTGGGCTGGACGCATCTAACACCACTGAAGATCGCCATCGTCTGAAGAAGAAGTCAACTGGGCACTTTCAACCCTTCAGCCACTTTGGTAGCTAGATGATACATAACCAGCTACGAAACATTATTTTTTTTCACTGTTTTGTAATCAGTTACTAAGAAACTCCCTTTCAGCCACTTTGGTAACTATATGGTACATAACCAGCTACGAAAAAGTAATTTGTTTAACTATTTTGTAACTAGTTACTAATAAATGATGTATGCGTGTCCATGTCCACATGGAAAACTTATAAAATTATTTTCAGTCTTGTCTAGAGCGTTTAAATTAATTCAGAAAATTGGCAGTAAGTAATAGATGGGTGAACCGAAAACGGAGGTCGGAGAACTGTGGCTAATTGGGGAAGACCTTCTTCCATCAGTGGACTGTGACAAGCTGATTGATGGATACAGTTTCAGGTTGATATAATGCAATAAGGGGAACACAACAAACAGTTCAACTCAGAGTAATTAAAAATAGCCGTTTTTTTATACAGGACACGTCAATTTGACTTCACCTCGCCTGATGTTAAGCTAAAGGCAAAATCTCGGAAAGAGGGTCACCATCGTAAACATTTACCATGTTAACAGTGGTGGCACTCAGCTTGACGGCCTCATTAGATGCCTTTTCACGCCCCGCTTAAAGGACCCGGGACTGTAGGAAGAATGAAACACGTGAGCTGGCAGGGAGTTCCAGGTCTTATTGGTGCGGCATAGGAATGAGTCACTGAAACGCTTGGTTCTAGCAGGTATACTCTGCACCGTAAATTTTGATTATAAGATTGTAGCTGTGGCCGCCGGCGTCGCCCGCGTGGAAATTGGTTATAGCAACAGATTCAAATAAAAATGTAGAATCTAGGCTACTTGTTATCTCAAGAAAAAAATCCCTGCAGTTCGAGAGACTGGCAACCATAGAATATTAAAAAATAAATCTTTACTCCGTTCACAAACCGCAGGCAAAGAAACAATAAACTTGAAAGGTTACATAACAAGTTGCAAACTGGCAACAAAACACCGTAAATTATACTTCAATGGGAAGTTAGAAAGTTGCGCATTTGTTGGTGTTGTACTGTACGGCACGAACAGCCGTAACACACAGATGCGGATGCTGGGCAAATATTAGCTCTGGGCCCGATAGCGACCCGCAGCCCCTCATCGCTAGAACTTACTTGGTGGTATACAACTTCCTTTCTTTTACATTATACAATCATGTACTAGATCAATAATCTTATGCATTGACTAGATAAACTAAATTGGTAATTTTTAATAAAGAATGTCAATAACCGAAACTACGCGTAGGTGTTCCTGTTAATCCCTCCAGCAAAGCTAAAATGTTGGCGTTGGGAGTGGGTTCACGTCGGTAATGTAATAATGTGTTTTCGAACCTTACCAAGCTACCGTAGTTACTTCACTTTCGCCAAAACTGCGAGGCAATTTTAATTCTAAACTGCTAGTCTGGTAGTATATATACCTAGTCTTTGTAGTAGGTTATAGATAGGGGATTCATCTGCATTCCAGACCTCATAACACAATCTGGTCACGCTATACCTACTGAATGAATAGAATGTCGTGTGCATTTATTCATTTTTTATATTCTCTCCAAAACAGCGTCACTACAATTTTTTCCTTGTCATTCTGTCCAAGTGACAACGTAGGGTGACACGCTGTGTTGCAAATATTCTCAGTCTACGGTGTTCACTGTCATAAAGAAAAGACTTGAAGAAAATGCGAGCATATGATTAACGATGCAAAAGTAACCCTTTTTAGGGTACTTGCCACCTCCAGTGTGTGGAACCTGGGCTTTTAGACCGTACTTACCGCAAGAACAGAACGTAAGGTTATTGTTAGGCACCTATTGTCATCGGGAGTTCTTTGACATGTTTTTATGAACTATGTAAGTAGGTAGGCAACTAATGGGTATTTTCTATTTTCGCCACCTTCGAAACCAGACTTACTTATTCGAAATTTTGCACACGACGTGATGAAAATTGTGAAATTTAATCTAAAAAGTACGTCTCAAAAGGGTGAAGAGAAAAAACCTTTGGATGTATAATAAAATTACTTGTTCTGTTCTGATTTTATGTAACCCAAGGCCTGAATAATGGCCTGGTACCAAATTCAGCACACAAAAACTTGACACGCACACTCATTTAACCCATAACTTTTACATAATTCGGCTAGCCATATAGCCAGACAAAAGACAAGCCATAAGTACAATATAAGTACAATCTAGAGATCATATACGTTATATCTGATCTGGCAGCCCAGCCTCCACACTTAGCTAATGAAACCGAGTGATTATAGGCGGGCAGCAGCCGGGCCGACCGTATTTACTGCACGCGCGGGTAGCGGGTATGCTCCCAGTAGACGCAAGGGGCAAATTTATTCAATACCCTTATAGATAAAATAGATTGAAAGAAACCCTTTCAGAAGGCACAGTTACCGTAGAAGCTAAACATTTTCTAACTTACCGGTAGTTCTATAACCTTTCATAGAATAATGAACGTAACATGAAATATATTGAACCAGTCGTCTAAGGTTCCAAGAATTCAAGTGTTCAGCAACTTTGGTGTTCAGCAGCCATTGTACGTGCACTAGAGAGCAGAGCTTGTTGGAAGCAATTAGTTAATGCAGAGATTAAGAAATTGAGGAGAAAAGAAACAGGTCACCATTCCAGATGCCCTTGACATTAAAAAGGGTGGTCCGTAACGTGACGACCTCGATATACATATACTTTTTCACGCCCTGCTTTGGAATCAGAACCCGGGATTGTAATAATATTATCGCGCCGCCTGCGCGCGCAGGCAACTCGGGCGTCGGAGGGCACTGACTGACCTCCGTCCCCCATGAGCGCTGGCTTGGGGGTGACGGGTGGAGCCGCCTGTCACCCCAGCAGAAGTAGGCCACGGCGACGGTGCGCTGAAAAGCGCGCCTCCCCATTCCGGGGGCGAGTCGGGTACACCGTTGTCCCCCCTCCCGAGGAAGGCCAGACCGTAAGGGATGGCCCTGGGTCAGCCGGGGTGCGAGGGATATGTAGATGACAACCTCACCTCCGGCCTAGCACCACGACCCACAGTCGGCGTGTGGTTTTAGTCGGTTCGAGTCCGACATAACCTCCCCTTCCGGCTCCGGTAGGGGAGGTATCCGAGGGGATTTCCGCACGGAAAAAAAAGGGATTGTAATTATATTATGACATCATACTCTGTTGGTTGACTGACAGCTACAAAAGGTTCATCTGCGCCAATTAATCGTCTACAACTCACATTTTATAGATGGCGATCACTGAGAATAAAATTTAAAAAGCCTTTAGAATTTCTCGCTAATCACCGCGGACGGACGCTATCCGCTCCAGGGACGATAGCTGAATGGAGTCCGGATGTCGTTCTGTTAGGGTTGATTTTAATATTGGATTTCTTTCTTTATTGACGTAATAAGCGTCCGATATCCTATCTCTTTAAATATTTCATTTCATTTTTCAATCGCTATCGTTTTGTGAATAGTATTGAAGGTTTTGCGTTTTCTAGTTTGTATCTACTGTAACATATTGTGATATGCTGATTGATTCTTGATTCTTGATTCATAAGAGTGTTTTTAATTCTTTATTAAACAAAAAAAAACGGGCTGTCAACAGGATGGATCAGGGGCGGGAAATATAATCCGGCCCGCCGACAATCCTTCGATCCTCCAGGCCTCGTCTACCCCGCACTGGTCGAGAATATGTAGGAGACACCAAGGCGGGAGCTAGTGGCGGCCCTAGGAGTGAGAGGTCTCTCGCTAGCCGTCTAGCTCACTGCGAATGGTGCGAATGCGCCGCCACTTCCTTCTGCGAGCAAGTAATGCTTGTGAAGGAGACGGCGGAGAGGGAACTGAGGCTACAGCCCGCGACAATCGGAGGCTACTCAAGTCGCAGAAGTACCTCCGTCCCCCATGAGCGCGGGCTCGGTGTGGTGGTTATGGTTGTCTTAGCCAATCTCAAGTCAGTTCAAGTCTGATAATACTTACCTGGAGGGGTTATTCGTGATAATTCTGATTTCGTCATATATTATATTGGCAAAGACACACTTGAGGCATAATCAATGTAAAACCATGCCCGCGCCTTATATGTGTCATCTTATGCCTTTAACGGCTTATGCTAATTGTGTAATCTGAAACAATAAATACTAACTCTTGAAGTCTTGGGAACGTTTAAAAGTAACCGGTTGTAAGCAATAGGCGTGACCTCCTAAACTGAAATGAGAGGACTGAAATGTGGGTGTTAAACACCTGCCTACCCGCGCCCCTACGTGTACCTGGCATACAGATGAGTAGAAAAAATAAAATAATGTAACGTGAGAATACTACTTATATTTTTAAAAAGAAAGTGTTGGTAACATGAGCAGGGCGCGCCTGGGAGCACAATATGCGTAAAATTCTTATGACAGGTGAAGGCGCTTTTGTATCACTTTACTCGATTCTATTCGCGCTGTCAAAACGAGTTGTAGTTATGTTTCTTACTCAATTTTAGGTCCCTAAGGTACTTTAGGATACGGTTTTTAGATTACCGTTTTTGCCTACGAATCCCCTTCCCGTTACACGGGAAGGGGATTCGTATTTTATTAGAATGATGCCCTTTACTTCAGTCTGAAAATGTTCATTGGCTAAAAGGGAATGCGGAAAACGAGCATTATAATATAGAAAATATTGTGCAGTACCAGCTGTGTGAATGTGGATTTTAGATTGCTAATAGACATCAGATTTCTTTGAGTCAAACGAAACCTGACTTCAAAAATCAACCTCCTTCAAGTTGATTTTGAATTTCTACTTTAGTGTCAATTTCGAATACATCTAAAACCTGCTTTTGAAGCCTGAGGTCCACTCTCCTTTCCATAATTTGGTTTACTTCGCTACGGAGCGATTGCTCACCTACATCCTCGAGAACCTTTGAAGTCAAAGAGTATATTGATGGGCTAAAAGATACAAATGGGCTAAAACATACTACGTGAAAAAATTGTACATTCCACTATGAACATTATATTGATGGCAAAAATGTTCCCTTAGTATGTTTTTTTTCCTTTGCCTTCGCCTGAGGAAAGGCTGAAGGCATGTAACAATGGTGGTACTCAGCTAAATGGCGTCATGAGATACTTTTTCACACCCCGCTTAAAGGACCCGGGACTGTAAGGAAGAAAGAAACACGTGAGCTGGTAAGGAATCTCAGGTCTGCACAGGATCTTCTTGATCATTGAATATTATTCGTGTTTATTGCCGTGCCTGTTACGTTCGATACACACAGCTCGGTGACCTAGCGTGGCGCAGTGTACCTAGTCATTAAAAGAGGTCAGCTGAATTAACGCCGTGTAACAGTGAAATAAAGGCTCGCTGGACTTTATAACTAGCGCAAGAGATTCAATACTTCGACCTTCTTTCAAACTATTAGTAAAAACGCGAAAGTTCTAATGATAGTAAAATCAGTAGAGGAAGCTTATAAAGTGTGATAGGACAGAAACAGATGGTGGGTTGTTGTCTCAGCTTAAACCAGAAAGAGAAAGGCACGTGTGAAAGTTTGATGGATTTACACAAAGGTACAGTACTATAGGACCGATAGCCGTTGGAGCAAACGAGTCCTAGAGTGGAGACGACGAGAAGTCAGACGGACGGCAGGTGGGACGCTTACTAGTCAGATGGACTGACGACCTGAAAAAGTTGGCTGGGATAGACTGGATACAGAAGGCGAAGGATCGGGAGCAATGGTGCACATTGATAGAAACCTATGTCCAGCAGTGTATTGTGATGTAGCGTCGGTAGCTTAGTGGTTAAGTCAGCCTACGATCGAGAGGTCCCGAGTTCGAATCCTGGCCATAACACTACCGACATGAACCCACTCCTAGCACAAGCAATTTAGCTTAGTTGAATGGGTTAGAGGGAGTATTAGTAACTTCGGATCTAAAATATTTTTGTATAAGCATAGCCTGTGCTGAGTTCCAGAAGTATAGGCTATGCTATGTCTAACTTATAATGTATCTATTGGAAAAGCTTACTATCCGTACACAAACATAAACTTCAACTTCACCAATATCATATGTGTCCGTAATCCCCGTCCGTTCCCCGCCATTTAACCCTAATTCGAGGCTGCTCTATCTAGGTCCTCCCAACAAACTTTATTATGTCATTCGACCCATTCTGGTGAGTTAACGGAAAATAACAGCATATTTTTTGATATACTTCGAGTTTATTGGTGAGATTTTTTCATTGGTAACAAGCTGACGGAACACGTTATCGACGGAAAAGTAAAAAAAATAAATATAATAGGAAAGGGAAGAAATAGATGCAGATAAGGAAGAATGTATGATAGGGCAGGCAGAGATGTTGTTACCACCTATATTTTGGCCACAAATACTACCCTACTACTTACATCAAAGCGTTTCTGACAAACCCTATGAGGATTTATAGAATAGCGAGTACATATACGTCGAGGATATACATTGGCACGCTGTGACGCAATTTCACGAGCATATTGTGTGAATAGCTCCGCAGTATATCCCTCACAACTTACTAGATTTACGGGCGATTTATTCGCTACCGAAAGCGTACGAGAATAATTGAATTTCCTAATAAAACCCGTTTCATTGTGACAAAGCCTTTGACATATAAAGACGTGAACGTCACCGAGCCCGGCCGCGGTCTGCACAGTCAGGTACACCCGGGTACACTCGGCCAGGCTGTCAAAGCCACAATGCGTCCGCTGACGAAAGAGTCGTAAACTCCACACAAAAATGTAGACGTTTTGTTTTTAAAATACTTGCGGAGAAATGCGAAATAAATAATGTTTTGGGACCACTGTGTGTGTGACTGCAGTTGAATATAACATTTAATATTAATATTGTGAAACATGAACACAGCATTATCTATATCTATTCAATATTATATTCAATATTATTGCAATACCTGAAACTAACATGATATCAGCAACGCATAAAATTACATAATAATAATAAAAAGTAAAAAGTCGTCCTTGTGTTCACAATTTGTACTTTTGTGGCTAATTTATAATGGCATTTATTTGTCGTGACGACTCCGTGGCATTACTGGTAGTGTCAATGGTGTTATTCAATCGTTATTATGTCACCGGTAGTGTCAATGGTATAAATTAAATCCCCATGACACCACCAGGTGTGTCAAGGTTATTATCGTAATTAGTTTAGGTACTGATCCTGTAAGATCCATCCGGTCCACTTTGCATTCTGACATGGTTTACCTCTCCAGGGTTTATCCTACATTATAGAAACGTACCCTTTTTATGGAAGCGTATTTATTATTAACCAGAACGTCAATCGACGTCAGTCTTAATTTCACGCAGGAATTAATGGTCCAGCATCTGCTGGGGAACATGACAACTGCTTTACACAGATTAAATATTCAGAATGAACCTGAATCGACACGCGAGCGGCGACGCGACGCACAACGACGCGAGCGATATAATTATTGTAAAGTAGGTACTGAACCGGGGTTATATCTGCTTTCGGATTAAAAATATAAGCCAATCATTTATTTACGCTAATGGATAACAGTTTTGCGATATAGCTTATTATTTATATTTTGTGTGCGTAATAATTAATGATTATTCGTCTACATGTTATTCCCTTCGCCAAAGTTATTTACTTTGGCGAACAGTATTTGTGCTTACATTTTGAAGGTTTCCCTCGATTTGCTAAGATCCTGAGGTCAGATCCTGACTCCTTAGATTGGGGACCACGCTTGAAGTATAGCCTTTTCAACAAAACAAGAATTATAAAAATTTATTCATAATTATTGGCGTTGTAATCGCGTAAAAAATATTTTAAAAAAACATACCAATCGACTTGAGAACTTTCTCCTTATCAAAATAAGATACCAAAAAATTTAACTCTACTGCAGCAATCCAATAAATCAATTGGTAGATATTATTATGCTCATAAATCTGCACGGAAATTGCAAGCAGTAACTTAACGAGGTTCTATCATCTAAAACTTTTACAGATTTCATTCTACTAGTTAGAATGAAATTTCAATGATTAAATGAGAGTTTTGACTTGGCAAAGTCAAATGAACAGACTAAAGTACATAACAAATTGAAAATAGGAATAGGTAATACGTCCACGGCTTTCAAATATGGGTAGGGCGGTTTTCGGGACCGGGACCGCGGTCCCATATTCCCTTTTGTATCCACGAAGAGCACTGATCAACATTTTTAATAGGTGCTCTTCGTGGACTAGGTTAGGTGCTATTCAGCTCCAACAGGCTACAAGAAACACTACAAAAAGTGTCTCAATATCTTACAGAATATTGCAAAATGGACAAGGAAATCTTTATACCTACTATAATAAAGCTGTCCCAAAGGACCGCCATATTGCAAAAATGGTTAGAATTGAATATTTCTTATACAGTGTCAGAACGGAGATTCAAATAGCGATCGGAATTTTTAGTCAGATTCCATTAAATTTTATATTAAAGTGTTCAAGAGACGGTCCAATAAATTGTTTACATAATTAATTTTGTCTTTTTTAGTAGTTTTTTTTTATATAGGACACGTCAATTTGACTTCACCTCGCCTGATGTTAAGCTAAAGGCAAAGTCTCGGAAAGAGGGTCACCATCGTAAACATTTACCATGTTAACAGTGGTGGCACTCAGCTTGACGGCCTCGTTAGATGCCTTTTCACGCCCCGCTTAAAGGACCTGGGACTGTAGGAAGAAGGAAACACGTGAGTTGGCAGGGAGTTCCAGGTCTTAATGGTGCGGCATAGGAATGAGTCGCTGAAACGCTTGGTTCTAGCAGGTATACTCTGCACCGTATATGGATGGCATCTTAGCCCTGCACGTGTCGTCCTGTGTAGGAAAGGAGAGGGTGGGACTAATTGGAAGAGCTCGTCAGAACATTCACCATGGTAGAGCTTTACGTCAAAATATGTATATTTTCAAAGCCAAATTGAAGCCCAATACGAAGCTCTAGTCGCAACCCGAAAATTACATAGATTCATATATTCGCGCCTGAAAAGCACAGAAGGCTACCCGGCAGAGATGTATTAACACCCACCTTTCGCCAACAGTGATCTTCGGTCCTAAGTGATAGGGGGCGAGCCTATTGTTGTCAAGCGGGTAGTTTATTGAGAGCTGTGTGTTTATTGTCGGATGGAGAACAGATCTATCTTTTAGTCTCCTTCTAACACACGCACGGGAACAGATGGGGTGGTTCTATTCTACTCCACTTGTCAGTGTATGTAAGAGTGTACAATTTCATAACTTATTTTTTTTGGGGCGTAGGTGTAGAAATTCCGCTCTTGGTGTACCTATATATAATGTAAGTATTACAATATTAACTCTGTAAGTATTATAATATTCGCTCGCCACCTATTACATTGGGACCTATACATAAACTGGCGAACTGTGGGTGCTAGCACCTCTGCCTACCCCTTCGGGGAATACAGGCGTGAGTTTATGTTATGCATATGTACAATATTAAATATCAAATCAAATGATTTTGATTGCTATTGAAGCAATAATTAGCAATCGAAATCATTTGTATAACATAAAAGCTAAATATAACTACGAATTTTGTTGTTCAATGTTATATCTCTAACAGAACAATGTTTTTACATAAGTAAACTAATAATTTGTTATACGCCCACAGCCACCGACCATTGGTAATTACAATATTTTGTTAGCCCCGACTGCAAGCGCACATATGAATACAAAGGCTGGCGGGCTGCCACGTTTGTTAGGTAAGTACTTTGTTGTGCATATTGCTCATTTCTAATTCTCTCAGTTAACCAGTCAGTCAGATAGTAAAAAAATCTTAAATCGTAATTTTGGTCCTTTTCTTCATGTCATTTTATATAATATTTTGTGGTAAACATAGCATATTCTTTTTGTAATATTTCTAAAAATAACTCATAAATATTACATAAAAATATTTAATATAGAAAATAGTTCGTTAATTTTTACCTCATATTGACTTCGAAATTGATTAAATAGTGAAAGTATGTCTCTGTCTGCCCCATTAAGAATGAGAAGTTTCTGTATTGTACAATAAAAAAAATCTCATATATACACCGATAAATTGAAAACCATTTTTAAGAAATTTTAAAAATAAAACAAAATTATAGTGCTGTCTCTACATAGATCCCAAATGTCATCGTAAATTGCCTTTAAATATGTATTTTATGCAATATTTACTAATTAAAATCATAAACAAAAAATAAAATAAAAAAATATTTCTCACAAAAAAAAAGTAATAGAAATAATTGAAAATATTCTTATATGTATGACGTCATTTAATAGTAAATAGTTTCGAAAATATAGGAAGTGTACACATACCTAGCCTTCATGGTTCAGGCTAGACAAATTTCATCTTCCATTTACTGTCGCATGAAGTTGCAGATGAGTTGACCATTGAGGAGCCGACTATCTATGCGTCATGCCAACCGGGAATCGAACTCACGACTCCCGCACGCGAAGCGCACTGTGTATCCATCGAGCCACGCGCCGAGTAGTAGAGCGAGCGAATTTTATCATCGCTTGTACGCCGTGTGACGTCACTGCAGCGGGTAGAGGCGACGAGTACAGATTATGCTATATTTTATGTGTGTGCGTATATTTCGTTTGTGTGCAAGAAGAAAGAGAGTTTGGTAATAGGCTTGCTTCGATTTTGTAGAGCGTTCTCTCTATCGCACATCGGCTTGACAGTTTAGAGTGGTTAAATAAAAATACTATAAAAGACATAAATCTATAAAAAATTGCTGTCTCTCTATCAAGAGAGAATGCTCTACAAAACCAAAACAATTATATTTTAGCTAGAATCTCATTCTTCTTCCTGGAAGTGTGATGTGCTAAATCAAAAACTAGGTTATGAACTGTTTTTAATAACACGGATCTCTCGCTTACCCATGAATTAGTCAAAGAATAAAGATTTCAAATTGCGTTGAGGTTGCCTTGGACCCCCAAATTGGCATAACAATTCCGAAATCCATCCACGTGGTAATAAAAAATCAATGGACATCAGTACACTAAGTATGCCCGATGTAATTTTCATAGTAATTTAAAAATGAACACATTTAATTAAATTTCACCAGGGAAAATCCATTTAACTGCAATTCCCGTTGGCATTCAATCACGATTCCCGTCAATGGTAACATCCACTCTTAATAAGTTCCAGTTTATGCGCGGGTGTTTGTCGCAATATATTTTCCAATATCGCGGCTCCAACTTATCGTTTGTCAAGCCTAAGTAATGGTTTTCTATGAACATTTTTGCCGCTACCTTTTCATTATGGCCGCCGAGATACGAAATATTAAGTGGGGTATATTAAATCGCGCGGCGAGGAGTTTATGAAAATATATTAAGCTGCCAAATATTTTGATAAACATGAACAACCAACAAAATATTTCGTAAAATTAACTTTCACGGGTGTTATACAAAATAGAGTTTCTTTTATGAGCTTTATGGTGCTTACAGAATAAGATATGGGAGAACAGAGTTGTGGGTAATGTTATAAAAAAATATATTTTTAAGGGGTTTTCTAGAAGCACAGACGCATATATTGGTGCAGTTTAAACGGCACAGTGTAACCGGAACCATTTCTTATGATGAGTATATATGTAGGTCAAGGTGTTGTCTACTTACTTCACCAGATACCACATAGTTTCAGGTTTATTTAAATCCTAAAATACCAAGAGCTGAAATAAAAAAATAACCATTATAATACCAAGCTCAAGAACACTCGATAACTCTCAGCACTAAGAAAGTTTAAAATTCTAAAAGTTCCGGGCTAAAAGTAGAAGTCCTTCACAGAGTTGTTCAAATCGGAAGAAATCTCAGCGTAACCATTACTCCGCCGCCGTCCGTCCCTTCGGCGATAAGTTTGCGGCTCACAGTTCGAAAGAACCGCAAGGCCGCGCGTTGGAGCACCCTGGAGCATTTGCGTTGATTTCATCATTGAATTGATTACAACCGCGCCACTGTTGCTTTTGTGTTATACTAGCTGATCCGTCCCGGTTTCGTGCGGAAAAATTTCGTGAAAATATTTCTGTAACTCTATTACAGCGGCACTAACCAATATTTTTAATCTACCTATATTTTTCATCGAATGAATGATCGAATTTAGTAGGTGTGCACGGCATGCTAGGTCATAAAAAATATATATTTATTAGATAGAGTTCGTGCACAACCCTAAATTCATATTGTAAATTATGTTAAACAATATCACGGAATAGGTAACAGTACTGACAATACGATTCCCGCTCAGTGCAAATATTTGTATGCATGAATATGGCTATTTGCATTGGTCTGGGTGTTTCTATGTATAATATGTATGTATTTACAAAAAAAAAACTATATAAGTATATTTCTCCGCATTCTAGATTCCATAACACAAGCTATAATAGCTTACCATGACCATGGGTCTAGATAGCGTTGTTTAGAATGTTGTGGAATATTTATGATTTATTAAATTATTGATAATTAATTTAGAAAACAAATAGCATTATGGATAGTAGACTCTATACTAGATATAACTTCGGAAATGACGCCTAATAAATAGTTCTCACTTAAAATATTTTTAAAATAAAAGTGCCCGTCGACACATATCCGCAGTATCACACAAAAATGTCACGACAAGCCCTCAGGGAGGTCAATAAGAGATATTTTTGGTCGGACCCATGTTAATGGCACTTGATGGCACTCACCCTCTCGAGTGAGGGTTAAGATGAAACTTTGTCTAGTGTTTTGAATATATTAATTGGTCAAATATTGCATTAGAAGATAAATAATAATTGAACCTTTATTTTATTATAATATTTTGATTCGAATACATAGGGAATAATGAATCTTCTCGGGCGGGACTCGAACCCGCGATCTTTCCCTTACAGGAGGAATGCCTTGACCAACTCGGCTACCGAGGCGCGCCCGAAGTGATTCAAATATCCCTTCTATGTTTATCCGTCTTTATGGAGACGGTATTTTAATGATAATTATTTTTTAGGTAAATAAATAAAATAATAACAAATAAATATTCCACAACATTCAACACAACGCTATCTAGACCCACGGTAAGCTTTTATAGCTTGTGTTATGGAATCTAGAATGCGGATAAACATACTTATATACTATTTCTTTTTTTTGTAAATACATACACATTATACATAGAAACACCCAGACCAATGCAAATAGCCATATTCATGCATACAAATATTTGCACTGAGCGGGAATCGAACCCGCGCCTCCTGCGTAGCAGTCGCGTGCACTACCGCCACGCCACAGAGGGTGTCACAGAGGTAAATATAGAAAGAAAGAAGAAGATAAGTATGGTACAGAGGGATAGGGAGGGATAAGTCCAAGATAGGATAGGGAAAGGGGGGATTAGGTAAGAACAGGCCCTAACTGACCTTAAATGCAACCAATCCATTTGACAGACAAGTTTCGATGTTTATTTACCAATCACGCCCTAACGGTTAGCCGGATCTAGTACAGGAATAGACCACAGTTTGGACTCTGGAATAACACACAATACCCTACTTTCAGCCCATTGATTTATGTCCATAGGTTCAGGAACGCAGCCAGTTTACTCACCAGTAATCTTTACTTTTGAAATCCTAATAACACTGAATTCAGGTTCAATAGAAGTGGAACGGACAAAATGTAGGGTTTGAATATAACCTGTTACTGCTGTTACCTAATAACAAAGTTAATATTAAACACATTATATCAATACAAATGATCAAGACCCAACATCGCGGAAACATCACAAATATTGGTGCGACGCGTGTTCGCACGCAGTTACGTTCTACCGTACGTCACGCGATGGACCCGTTACGGTGTTTGTTAAGAGTACGACACGACGACGTGGCGGGAACGGTGTCACATAAAAATATTAATTTTACTTTTGTGTGATAATACGACATTAGTGAATACAAAACTCAGGGTAGAGAGCAAAATAGTCGCTTTTGCACCACTAATAAGTATAACGTTAGCTTTTTTAAGGTTAATTTATGCAATTATTTAATAATGAGCTGTTCGTAGTTCAAGGACTGTTGACTATGAATTTGCGGACTAAATAAAATTTAAGTCAAAAATTATATCAGTATGAAATACTAATAGGTAGTTTTTTTTTTATTTTGCTCATCTTGGTTTTATGGAAATGACTACCGTCTGGCCCTCGATTCTACAAAATTTAACCACAGTCACTGCAAAAATTACATTCAATTAAAGACTTTATTCCTATACACTTAAAGTCCAAAAAGAAATGAAAACAGTTTTTCAATTACTCTGCAAAAAGTAATTTAATATTGAACTTTAAATGCATTGCTTTAAAATCTATTATTAAATGCCGTTTTTGCAGAGGCTGCTTCCACCACCGTGCTTTGGCCCTGATCCTCAAACCTGAGTCAAAAGACTGTATCAGAATCTCGACCTTGACCGTTAACCTTCAGAGGTCAACTTTAACTTGGGCCCCCAAGATCATAAGATACTTTCAACACATAAAACTAACTTAACTTTAATTGCTTCTGAGATCTACGTACCTACTTACCGAATTAGGTTAGTTCTAAGCTGTTCTCATTAACTACACGCCAACTATCGAGTTAACGTGCCAAACCAGCTTGGCAATGTACCTTAGGGCGATGCCAAAATGTAGCAAGTGCATCGTAAGTTAGGGGTGGCGGACACAAGTGGCTCAAGAACAGGGCCTTCGTTGTACTGCTCGACCATAATTATTATGAGAAATGGAATGTTGGAAGAAAACTTGTTTGATGATATTGTTTTTCAATACCTCCATACCATACCAATTAATGTTGTTATAATGTTAATCATACTAATATTATAAGGGCGAAAGTTTGTGAGTGTGTCGTGGCGATAGTGAACGTGGCTACTACGCAGAGGGTGCGACTTCGATGCCCGCTCAACGCAAATATGAATTTTTACTATGGTTATTTGCATTGGTCTAGTCGTGCCTCGGAGAGTACGTTTTTTTTTCGGAGAGTACGTTAAGCCATCGGTCCCGTTTATACGAACATTCGAACATCTATGGCAGTCGTTACGGGTAGTTGGAGCCGTAAAAAGTTCAATGAGTTGTGAAGGGTTAATTCGTACCTATATAATTAATTTTCAATCCCGGTATAACTATTACACCTGCCCATGCCTCTATGAGCCACAAGCGTAATTTAATAGCCCCTTTTTTTTGCCCCGGCGGCGTCGTCGCCACAAAGTCCAAGGTGCGGCTGCAGTAAGCCAGATTTACTCGCAAGTAATTTAATACTGTCCTGTTTAAAATTAAGGCACCACGCGAAAGTAGCCGGGGCCGTGGAACGATCGATGTTGTGTACTGACCCAGTAAGGGACACCCACTTTCTTTGTACGACACGTACTCTCGCTGTTACTCATACATTATGAAATAACCTGCCTAAAATTAAAAGGTGTATAGGGCCCTTCAAAATCTTCGCAGCTGAAGTCATACATGAAACTTACTTGTTGACAGACGAGGCTATGTATGGTACAAGGTTTCATCTCGGCTCAAAAGACAGTCGCTGTCGTAAAACCCGAGACAACCAAGTCAAGGACTAGTAAGAGAGTAGACCTCGAGTTTCAAAATGTAAGCTTTGCATGTTGTATTCGCGATTACTGTTTGGATTTTGTTGATGAGCTATTTGCAACTCTTTCACGGTGTATATATCTCTAATTTTAGTACTATGCAGTGTTTGTTTCAATTATATCGCTGACTGTACAGTGTACATTTCAAAACAGATAACAATGGCAATACCACTGGTACAGGTTAATCCTATTTACTTACATGATTTATTTAGTAGTCACATTTGGGCAGCCTTCAAGACAGTTTGTTTTAAAATTACCTGCAATGATAAAAAAGATTAATTAGTAAAACATATTTCAGATTATCAGTACCATATTAACTTATATCATCATCTTTGCCATCATTACTGAACTAATCTCTACTTCGAATACATAGGGAAAAAGAATCTTCTCGGGCGGGACTCGAACCCGCAGTCTTTCCCTTACAGGGGGAATGCCTGACCAATTCGGCTACCGAGACACGCCCGATATGATTCAAATTTCCCATCTCATACGTCTTTAAGGCGACGTGGCGTCATCTACCGATTTTCGTAGAATTTCGTAGAAAGAAAACGCGAAAATCGGTAGATGACGCCACGTCGCCTTAAAGACGTATGAGATGGGAAATTTGAATCATATCGGGCGTGTCTCGGTAGCCGAATTGGTCAGGCATTCCCCCTGTAAGGGAAAGACTGCGGGTTCGAGTCCCGCCCGAGAAGATTCTTTTTCCCTATGTATTCGATTTGTATAGTTAGCATACTTAATGCTGTAAAAATTCCTTCAATTGTTTGGGCGCAGTTATCAAAAAATCAATGTTTAAAAATGATTGTAACATCATTCATTGATTCCGATAGTTCGTAAGAAAATCGGTAGATGACGCCACGTCGCCTTAAAGACGTATGAGATGGGAAATTTGAATCATATCGGGCGTGTCTCGGTAGCCGAATTGGTCAGGCATTCCCCCTGTAAGGGAAAGACTGCGGGTTCGAGTCCCGCCCGAGAAGATTCTTTTTCCCTATGTATTCGATTTGTATAGTTAGCATACTTAATGCTGTAAAAATTCCTTCAATTGTTTGGGCGCAGTTATCAAAAAATCAATGTTTAAAAATGATTGTAACATCATTCATTGATTCCGATAGTTCGTAAGAAAATCGGTAGATGACGCCACGTCGCCTTAAAGACGTATGAGATGGGAAATTTGAATCATATCGGGCGTGTCTCGGTAGCCGAATTGGTCAGGCATTCCCCCTGTAAGGGAAAGACTGCGGGTTCGAGTCCCGCCCGAGAAGATTCTTTTTCCCTATGTATTCGATTTGTATAGTTAGCATACTTAATGCTGTAAAAATTCCTTCAATTGTTTGGGCGCAGTTATCAAAAAATCAATGTTTAAAAATGATTGTAACATCATTCATTGATTCCGATAGTTCGTAAGAAAATCGGTAGATGACGCCACGTCGCCTTAAAGACGTATGAGATGGGAAATTTGAATCATATCGGGCGTGTCTCGGTAGCCGAATTGGTCAGGCATTCCCCCTGTAAGGGAAAGACTGCGGGTTCGAGTCCCGCCCGAGAAGATTCTTTTTCCCTATGTATTCGATTTGTATAGTTAGCATACTTAATGCTGTAAAAATTCCTTCAATTGTTTGGGCGCAGTTATCAAAAAATCAATGTTTAAAAATGATTGTAACATCATTCATTGATTCCGATAGTTCGTAAGAAAATCGGTAGATGACACCACGTCGCCTTAAAGACGTATGAGATGGGAAATTTGAATCATATCGGGCGTGTCTCGGTAGCCGAATTGGTCAGGCATTCCCCCTGTAAGGGAAAGACTGCGGGTTCGAGTCCCGCCCGAGAAGATTCTTTTTCCCTATGTATTCGATTTGTATAGTTAGCATACTTAATGCTGTAAAAATTCCTTCAATAATCTCTACTTCATAATACATATAGGTACACCAAGCAATAAATCTCAATTGGTGCAAATGGATGCGGCAACATTAGCTGCTCACACGGCTGTTTAATTTGATATATCGCTTCATCGATACCAGCTAACTAATGCACTATAGATTTAACAGGTAATCTCTAGTCAGTGCCGAGGCTTATAGTAAAATTTATGGTGATAGACCTATGTTTATTAGGGGGAATACTTCGGCTCAACCAGGGAAATACCACCCACTCATGAAGCATATCGACTTGAAATATGCTACATTTTGTATACTCTGTATACCGGTGACATCATCACTTTCCCTTTTTTCAAGTCCCTTGATTCCTTTTGATTCTTGCAAAACTTACAGTTTGCTAAGATATTTGATATTGTTTACCGTACTAAATTGTTAGTAGTTATCGATTGTGATATTTCTAGAGAACAGACAAAGCACATAAAATGATAGATTTAATTATGATACCACAATACCAATGCAAGAAGCGAGCACATAACGATAAATTCTCTGGAAACTTGTTAGAAATAACAAGCTATGACGTCATTCCGTACTATTGCTATTGTCATAGAAATTTGTGTTTGTTTTGATTATCGAAAAATAATATGATCCAGAAAATAGTAACGAAGGAATTTTTCTTATAAGCTCTGATGACATGGAAAGGAAAACGAGCAAGGCCTCCGGCACTCCCGCGAACAGAAAACCTATTATACAGTCTGGCAACTAAAACAACGTTTATATCAGAATCAGTTGAATAAACCGAATTTGTTTCAAGTTGAGAAGTTCAATACTATAAACATGGACCTACTGTATATAATAAAGTAAGGAACATCACTTATATATGAAATTTGTAAAGATAACAGAAATTATTAGAAGCAATTTGAAACTTCAATATTAATTTATGTGAGTAAACGGTCGACGTAACATTCGACGTATTTTAATATTTGATTGGACGATGTTTCGATGTATCGGAATACCTACACGAATGTCAAAGCTTCGCCACAGTTGCGATTGTCTTCGCAGTGGGGATTTGTCTGATTGACTACGCGGAAATGTTTATTGAACGACAAAAAATCTTACGTTTGTATTTGTCTTTAATGATCAAAATATCGTCGGATTTCGTACAGTGCGTGACATGATAGAGCTGTTTGAAGGCCCTTAGGCCGCGTCCTGGACGACGGCGGCTAGAGCGGGCGGCGCGGGCGACGACACCCGCGTCTTTATCAAAGTCGTACATTTGTGTGAAGCTGTTCTCGATGACAGCGGTGCGGGCGGCGCGGCGTGGCGAAGGACACCGCGCACACCGCCCGCACCGCCCGCTCCGCCCGCCGTCGTCCAGGACGCGGCCAGTATTACAATGTTCACTGTGTTTTTTTTCCTTCCAATGACACCTCTACGTTCTGAAACTGCCCAATTTAATACGCCCCGTTACTGGAGCAGGAGCTTGCATCAATCACGTAGGAGATACGGAAGTATTATTATAGTACATTCAGTGAACAGTGAATTAAAAAAATAGCCATTTCAATCTTTCGAGCGAAATACCTCATACAAAATAAACCACCCATACGGTTAGATTACTCCTATGATAGGAGCAGTCAATGACCGTGTACCTAAACAACACCTTTTCGACAAAAAATACAAGATCCAGCTTCACGAGGACCACCGCTGTGAGGCCTTATGCCCAACGGAATTGCGCATCTTCACAGATGGATCTAAAACAGGTACTGGCACCGGGGCCGGCATCTTCTCGGAGGACCTCAATATATCAATTTCGACACCGCTGGGGACCCATAACACAGTATTCCAAGCGGAATGTATGGGAATCACTCTGGCAGCCTCAGCGGTAATGGCCCGGAAAGTGATAGGTCACTCAATACGCATACTGTCAGACAGCATGGCCGTGCTACAAGCATTAAACTGCCATACTATTAATTCAGGATTAATACTGGAGTGCCATCTTAAATTAAATCAAATAGGTCACACCAACAACATAACTCTACAATGGATCAAAGGCCACAGCGGCTCGCGAGGTAATGATGCCGCGGACGAGCTTGCTAGGAGAGGATCAGACATGGTTGCAATGGGACCTGAACCCATAATACCGATCCCCTTTGCATACCTACGAACCATAGTGAACCAACGAACGAGAGACCAACACAACAGAGAATGGATAAACCTGGAAGTATGCAGACAGGCCAGGGAGGCAATCCCTGTGCTTGATAATAGACTGACCAGGCGTCTTCGACAACTGAACAAACGGCAACTACGCACGACTACGGCTGCCATCACGGGGCATGGTTCCTTCAATAAACACCTTTATATTTTAGGTATCACCGACAGCCCTCTCTGCAGAGCCTGCATGAACGAGGACGAAACTGCGGCACACGTGCTCCTACACTGTCCTGAAACCGCCACATACAGGGCTAAGTACTTCGGACACACAGGTACGCTCCGGGAGATCACCAGCAGTGTGAATAACCTGCTGGGGTTCTTCAACGAGTTGGGGTGGATCGAATAAAATCCCACCCTCACGCAAAAACCGCGCCTTGTCGTGGAGTTGCGGATAACAGCCCGTGATACCATACCATACCATACCATACCACGGTTAGATTGGCCACATAAACTGTTCACGCACCATACGCCACCAGCTATATTCACAACTACCCGCGTTCACGGCTGAGCACTGACAAATGGGCGGTAGTTCATATCGCGCGCCGAGATTGCGGCCATGTTGCCCTAGCTAAACTATCGAGCTAACGGACGGTACTCACTCAATCTGATATCTGATCGGTGGTAATGGACTTGGCCTTTTATACCTATTGCGTTTTAGGAGAACAGCTAATATTTTTTCTTTCGGAAACTGATCCAGATTGGCATCAACTGGATAAAAGATTAAGCGCAGAAAATCACCGCTGAAATGAAATGAAAAAGAAACTTCGCTTTATAGAAGATGACAGTTAAGATAATCTAGGGTTTTTGCCGATAAGAATCTAAAGGATCGTATGAGAGGGCCGGAAGGCTTAAATTGCAACGACCCGTAAAACCGCGAGCTCAAGCCACAAGGTATAATACCATTTCCAAAATCAAACTGGAGTTAACCAAGTGAAGGAAATTCAATTTCAGCAGCATCTACAGACAGTGAAGTTTTTTTTTCAAATTGAGGTAGATAAAGATAAATGTTCCCACATGCTGGCACACTCTATTATTCGCTTCTTCTGCTTCTCATTGCTTGCTCGTTCACGCAAAAATCACGTCACGAGGAAGAGTTGCCATCAGTACCAGCCCGTGGTACCATACTATACCAAACCACTGCTCACCAGTTGTAAGTGCTCTAGTAAAAGCTACACTTTTTTAAAACGTCAAAAATCTGTTCTATATACGTACACCAAGGCTGATCATTCATTATCGAGTTGCCTATATAGTTACATACTGAAATATACTTGATAGATTAGATACTAAACCTATCCAAATCGGTGAAGCCGTTCTCAAGGTTTGTGGTCAGTGACACATTTTAATATTCAGGTTTATTTATAGATGTATCTAGTATCTACTGTGGGTCGAGTAAGTCATAAAAGACTTATTCACACTTGTTCGGGAACCGTGTGATTGCGGTTAGATGATAACGTCATCATTGGGACAAAAGGCGTCGCGATCCTATTACATTGTTATTGTTTGCGGTTAGGCAGAACTTGTGGATAGTTTACGTGCCTAATAAGAAAATGTCTTGCTCTGATTTGAAAATCTGTTTAGTTATTGGCAGTAAAATCATGTTTTTTCTTACGATAAATATGCTTATTCTTATAGCTAAAGTGTGTAAAGTAACAGGGCCTTTACCTTCCTTTACTTTTTTGTTTCCTGCTCCCTACCCTCTTTCCCTTGTAGGTGGCAACACGTAAGTGATATCTCTAGTGTCACGAGACGAATCCTCTTATGTACTTGCTACCTTATTACTTTCGAAGGGTTAGGTTAGGTTAGGTACAGGGTGTGTTGTAAACTATCTTCTCTATAGATTAATTGTATACTAAAACATTAAACATGTAACAGTTCCAACAAGATCGCAAGGTTTAGCTATTCAAATTGAGTGGTAGAACTGTGTAGGAAATACGTTTAATTAAAGCTAACCTCATAGTAATCCATTGGCGGACCGACCTGGCGCTGTTACAGCGCCTGCGAAATATTACTCTCGCTTCGATGTTGTATTATCTGCTATGATATTTTAGTCAGGCACCGACCAATTTAATTCTTTACAATAAGTTTTTATTTTTACGTGGGATTCAATATGACTTCATTTTGTCTGTCTAATTATGTTTTTGTCTCATCAATAAATGAAATATATAAATGGATTGTAGCCCTAGATTGATTGTGTTAAGGATTATAGTATAGAAGAAAATATGAATCTCAATCATATTTATTCAAGAAAATAACATGCAGTGTATAAGTATGGAGCAAATGTATGATGCAAGCTGACCAATGTAGTGTGTGTATCTGGGGTTCTCAAGGTTATTTGAAAATAGTCTCGGAGATCTTCATAATATTCTAAAAGGAATAATTCGAATAGTGTTATATGAAGCTGCAGCAGATCTTTTCGAAATCAAAATCCCATTATTTTATCGTACAAAACTCGTAAATACAAATATGCGGCAACACATTCGGGTTGAACACAGATATGCCCGTAAAGGCTATAAAGATAATATCCCACATCAACAGGCTACAATAAAAGCCGAGCCAGACATATCGTCGCTATAAATCGCGGGGAAGTACCCACGAAGTGGTATACGATCAGACGATGATAGGGAACGTGGCGACGTCTTGTGCGGGTGTGATGTCTACCTGTGTCACAGAACTGCTGTGTAGTATTGAACTGTGTTTACTTGAGCTAGGATGAAACTGATTTCGTCTGCTCCTGAGGCTCTAAACAAGACGTAGCCCTTTGCACTTGAAAGAAAGTTTGCTGCCATCAGAGTATGAGTACAGATTTGAGTGCCTAATATTTAGGCACTCAATCGGATATTCAAAAGCATCACATAGTAAATATCCCGTTAACTCTCAGGTCAATAATCTATTCCATAAACATATCTAATTTCCGCCTCCTTACTTATCAAAAACCGGTACAAAGCAATAAAAAAAAACATTACCCGCAAGGTAAGAGTAATGATGTCTGCGCAGGTTTTCTTCAATTACCCGATGAGCTTAGATAGATGTAATTAAGATAACGATTGACCCATTAAAATACCTGACACAATAATGGAAATCTAATGGCTTGTGGCGGCGCACTGCGGAAATCAGTTTTAGACCCTTTTTACGTGCGAATACCTTCCATCTCCCTCTCCCATTCACACACGGATGTATGGTTGAAAGCATCAAATTTATCGTCTGTTGTTGAAAGATATGAAATTGAAAATTTCATTCGCAAGAGTGATTACCACGGAGGGCAGATACATTTCCTTCTTCATGGTGATTACCAACAATACTGTACTTAGTCTGTGACTTTGCTGGTGTGAAATTTAATTTTATTTTTGTTTTTGTTTACCCACGACGGACCGGAGACGGAATATGCGTTTGGGGTGAGAGGATGTTTGTGTGTTTGTTTGATTGTGCAAATCCATTTTGCCATTTTCTCCGAAACTACCAATCCAATTTTGAAGCAGTTTTCAGTTTAGGGTTCGGCTTTAATTGGAGCATGTTCTTAGATAGGTGTTACAATGACAACTCAACAGGGGGCGCTACAGCAAGGATTTTTAATGCAAATCAATGTTGCCAATTTTCTCCAAAAATACTAGTCCGATTTTGATGCGGTTTTCAATTATTGGTTTGGGTTTTATTGGTGCGTGTTCTTAGATAGGTGTTACGGTAACAACCCACTAGGGGGCACTGCAGTAAACATTTTTTGAATTACTTTTTATACGTCGTGGGTCACCAACACTACACGGGAGATTGTCATCATGGTCTCACAAAAATGAAACAGAGTGGGTGTGAAAAACGCGTTGTGGGTAGCAGAGGTGAGGAAATGAGGAATAAGGGAGATAATGTATATTCTCATAAATCGATTGACTGAACCGGTCGGCATTAAGTGAAAGTATGGTACTTGCTGATCAAAATATTGTTCAATTATAATTTGACTGGTCGCCAACTGGGTACCAGGCACCAGGTGCGGTATTGTTCGACGTTCAGATATCCGGTATGTACTCGTTGAACCGGTGCCTTCCTTCCTTGGTCCTATACCGGTTGTTAACAGCTGGGGCGATGTAATGACAGTGGAATCTTAATGAACGAAGTACACAAAAAAGAGTCATGTTATTTTAAAAATGTGAGACATTTATAATAACAATACAAAATATTTTAGACTCCAGTGGCTCTAGTACGGAAAATATTCGTATTTGTTATTTAGGGACTGGGTAGTCAACATCAACAGTTGTTCAACGGCTAAAACAAACAGCCAAGACAAAATAACGTAAACGTATCGGTAGAATGGAGCTTTGTGACTGGTTGCTTGCCTACTGTGAACCTGGGTGTACCATCATAATGCCCAATCCTCTCGATTCGTTTACGTTACGAATACTTTTCGAATATTTTTCGTCCTCGGGCCACAATTCTCACTCTAGTGTCAATTCAGACAACTTTCCCTTCAAACTTGTGTCCTTATCGTCGTTTAGACTGTTTATTTTGGTTTTTATTGTCACGTGACCCCGCCAACCTCAGAACTATACTTTGTCAAATATAGGCTGATAATTTTGACGGTCCAAGTAAGGTACCCCATGGTGTGTAATCGTTAATGAATCTATTCGATTCCCGTTCCTGTAGAATTTGAAATCAATAGTGAAACAACAACAACAACGAAACATAAACCCTATGCATAAACCGTGATTGTGTATGTTTGTACACTTAGCTAATAATATTAAAAATTTTAATACTTTTGCATAAAATTCGATTTCTTCGAATAATTTACCTATAAATCGATTGTGCGATATTTTTGCAAGACGCTCCACTACGACAAATGGGCAGGTCTCGTCTCTGGGGTACGAAAATTTTTAGAGGTATTTTGAATGTGTAGAAATATGGCACTATGAAGTGCAGTCCGTCATAATTATCATCCTAAATTAAACAGAGTATAGAAGAAATTTTTCATCAGAGCCTCGTCCTTCAAACAGCAAGTGTACCACACTAGCTTGTAGGTCAGGTTGACGTGAGCAGGGAAGAATTTATTGATCTATTCGCTCATGGAGACTTACAATGACTACATTTAAGTTATTCATGTCTATGAATGTAACACTTTCAGACAAGATAAAGCCTCTCAGATAAACACACACAAAATCTTGTAAGTTTACACTAGCTCCTTGCCAGCGGCGGCTACACGACATTGCCATTAGGTAAAACATTGCTGCAATAAATTTTCGGATAAAATTCACAACGTGAAAGGAAAACTTAACATAATAATGGTAGCTGTTTTATTTTTACAATGAAGAGCTCCGGTAGCGGTTTAAAATGGATGATTGGTAGAATTGGATGTTGATAACTATTACTATTATTCAATTAGTATGTTGAACTGTCAGCTGTTATGGAACATGAATGTATGAAGTCCTCACTAAGATTGTCGGATCCCAAGCCAAACTCATCCGCAACTTGAAACACCTGCTATTTTCGAGACGATCTCCTGAAGCATGCTGTCCTTTCCGGGGTTATTGTGTAGATGTCATTTTTATATAGACTATAGATAGAAGACAAAGGTACTGCACCAGTTTGGACTCACATAAATAGACTAGACACGAACGAAAGATGGCGAATAAAGTTGGCGCCAAATTGAAAAAATCAACACGCCACACTGAATATACACCGAAATAACGGAGTCAATACTAGAATCTTTTTCGTACAAGCCATGCATGAAACTAGCCTATTATGGTACATGGCCAGAGTCTAATCAGTGTTGTAACCTGTTGGTTTTTCACATTTGGCGCCAACTTTATGCGCCATCTTCCGTTGGCTAGAGTCTACTGGTATCTAACCACATCATTGGGACAAAGTCGATCAGAAGTCATGGCTAATCTTCAATAGCCTATTCCCTTCTACGCCTATTATTCGTCATGTCACAGTGATTAATTGCTATAGTAATAATTGAGAATTAATTGGCACTTCTCAGTCGTCCGAGCACCTTAATTTTGCCCATCTACAAGTAAATCCGATTCGTTCATTTATCAGAAATCAATTTGCTACTTTCATTAAGCAATTCAGTGTAATTTAATTACTCAAATATTGATATTCGAAGTTTACAAGATCAGTTTTACGGCGAAGATTAATTTAATATGAAATAATTTTACAAATGTAGAGTAACTAAGTTATCTAATTAATTTTATAGTAATGTTTACAAGTATTTTGTACACAAGGGATTCGTTTAATTACTTTATCTTTAAATAACTTTCACAAATAATAGGACAATTATTGCCAGTCGCTAACGAGATGTTAATAACAAGAGCACTAACAATGTTGTATTTATGTTCGAATAAATTTTCAGGCACTGGTGATATTGGAACTGTCGCGAGTCCCAAAGTGGAGTTTGAAATTTAAATGACGTTAATATTACAGAAAAGTTAATTGAAAAACGCAATTATGCACAACATTATTGATGTGGTGCATACTATTGTTGTTGGCGATGGAGTTATGGTCCGCCCGTCTAACGATAATTAATTGAAGAAAAAATATTTTACAATATTTCATTACTATACCAACGAACCCCTATCAGCTACAATTGTGTTTTTTAAATAACTTTTTTTTATATTGTCAATTTGTTATATTATATTTTTTGTTATATTGTCAATTTCATTTATGAAAATAGGCTTGTAAGAGAAGATCACGGGTTCAAATCCCGCCTGGACAGATAAAAAAAAATCCTTTTTTAAATCGATTTGAATATTTAACATACTGAATGCTTTAAAAATTCATTCAAATTAAATTTATGCTATAAAGAGCGATAATCCACTCATTAGGTTCAAATGGCAAATGCTATTTTCTCGTAACTCACGTTCTTGTTTTAGTGCGGATACCGGCTCGACCTTTTACCTCACGAGCTAACAGTTAGGTGGGTATGTTGGACTCGACTCGCATGTAGTTCACCGACATACTAGCCCGGCTCCTGCACTAGCCCCAACCCAGCCCTAGCCAACAAAATAAACTATTTCTCGATATCGTCTCGGCGAAAGCTATTAATAAGAGACCATTTTATTTATAAGTTAGGATTTCTGTAAGTAATTACTTTCAAATATGTGCAGTCAGCGTGAGAAAGATTTTGACAAAGTACTAAAAATGATCTTCATTTCGTATTTTTAGACCCTTCCAGCTGACCGATTGTTCTGATATTTGGTACACACTTTTAGTTCGGACAATAATACCATTTAAATCAATAAAACAGTTTGATTTGCTCTTAATACGAGAGTTACAGTTTTGTCAAGTAAATTCGTTACCTACCCTATTTGTTCTTTACAGCCTGAATTCATGAAGATAGTAACTGCGTTTTCTTGTGCAAACATTGTAGTTGTACTTAAGCACTCGTCGTGCTTAAACCTAATTACCGCCTGCGTTGTTGTAAACCTCTGTGGTACTGCCACTGCATGGCCGTACACTGCAGGCCACTACTTAGAGCACCTTTGTTGGTATTTTCTATTGTGCACGAAATTTAAAAGACAAAATTTACTATATACGTTTTAAAAATTAATTCCTAAAATTGCTTGAAGGTTTTTGTGTAAACATGTGCAAATTATATTACGTCGAGAGTAATATTCATTCAAATATGCAAAAAAATACACATAATTATACACATATACATAATTATATTACAATATAATTATGTAGTATCAAAATTAAGTTAAATATAATTCAAAAATTGTACTTAAATTATATTTAACTTAAATTCAAAGTAAAAATAAATACTTTTCATAAGAAAGACAAATCCCTAATATTTTTGGCATAAAATATTCTTCAACGAAAATATTTTAGTATTTAAAGTAAACATTTTATGTTCAAAGTAAGATAAAGCTTTTACAAATGAAAACATTTTTATTACAGTTATTAAGTCAAAAAGTATGAACCTCCGATGTCGAAGTCAAATAGTTTCAACAAGTTTAAAATGTTTTCTTGGATTAAGAAATTTCGTTTCTGAAAAAGAAAAGGTATATTATCTAATTTTAATATTTTCTCTATTTATTCATTATCTATAAGTATAAAGAAAAATTACTCAGCACATGTATGGTTAAGTTTTTTTTTATATCATCGTTTCACATCGTTGCACAATAGAGACTGGTTCTTCTATAATCCTTAAACCTTAAGCATTATTACACGCACAAATTAATGATTGTGAGCATTTTATTTGTCCCAAACTGCACCACTTCTGGACTTGCAGTAAGTACTCCTACTTTAAAACTCATCCCATTCAAAAACTAACTTCATTCCACTACACTTAGGATTCATTATTGCATGCAAAAAGCAAGAATATTTGTGAGGGTAGGTACTTTGCCAAGGGTGCTCAGCGTTTACACTGTTTTAATGGTAAGTTCATCCGGGGTATGTAATTAACACCCTAATGCGTATCTGTACGACCGAACCCTTTGATAACAAACATTTTAATTGGTCTCTTGGAGCGTGCGTTTTTATTTGCGTTTTCCGTCAGGGGGGGTTAACTCTGGTGGTTGCGAAAATAATATCTACATACATACAGTAAATATATTCACGGTTTACTCTGTACGAGGTGTTGTGTCTTTGCAGACTTCACGAGCTTCCTTTGCTGTAAGGACAACCAGGAAATCAGTTTATTCACAATTCTATACATAAAGACTGGGTTGACAGTTTTACTCAACTCATTCGTTTATTAAAATGTGAAAACAGTTCAACTTGATCGCATTTATTTTCAGTATTGAAATCTAACTCTACTGAAATTCGTCTCGAAACCCTTTTTAGTAATAGATTCCTATCGTTTAACCGGTCTTATCTAATAATATAAATGTTTTCTCTAACATATATAAGACTTCAACTGTGAAGTCGTTTGTCGATTTAATTGATTGGTCCAACGAAATTTACTTTGACGATATCAAAATTAAAAGGCCCTAAATTCGTCAACCATTTTTAGCATTTTTAGGAATATTCGTAGTTTACGCATTGGAGGAGTTGAAAAAGCTTGGCTATACTAAATGCACTCATTAAGAGCCATTAGCGGCCATTAGCCGTTAGTTTCCAACTCATTAACAATCTAAAAGTTGCGTTACACAAGTTCGGTGGCAGATTGTGGAACTTTTCTCTTTAAATTATTTGATATTTCTCTTTTTGTTTATTTGAAGCTGCTGTGGGCTGTGAAACTTTATCGTCGTAAATTATTGGTCCTCCACAGTTGTGTGTAGGTTTATGGATATAGTGAATGGTGTACAATACTATGTTGACTTGTACATAACTCATACGAAATGTGTAACAACCTGCCATTGTGATCAATGGGACTATAAAAGTACTTATTTTTCCATCTGAACATCGCATATAAATGTTCAGGAACTTATATTGTATCAATTTTCCCAAAAAGGCACTGTGTCGTACACTCGTTCTCCACGCTAACATGAGTGGGCCGTTGGAAACGAGGCGGTGGTATGTTAACGGTCATCAGAAAGCCATTACCATACGTGTAAGAGGGCAACTCTGCTGAGAGGTTTCGCGTGGTCAATATTATCCTTATCGACCATTTAAATTGTGGCCAAAGAAGGTCCGAAGTTCTATTCAACTTTTTGTTCACAATAATGTTTGCGCTAAGCAAACGCACATTGGCCTACTGTTCTACAAGTGGCAGATGGTCGTCCCTAAGCTGCACTCGGGCTGTCTGGCACTCAGCAAACTTCCGTGACAGAATACCATATGGTTTTAGTCGGTTCGCATTCGGTGAACGCAAAAAACCGACGCTACCTGACATTTTACAAATTGAAATGTTTGGTAATAATAGAACCTTATGATTTGTAAATTACAATTTAAACTCGATCAAAGTACAGCCTTATTGAAAGAGAATAACATCAGTCAAAATATTAGCAGTGGTGTTCGTCACACGATTGTTTAAACTATTTGAAGTAGACTCACATGGTGCTGCAGAGAATTACAAAAAATGTTCAAGTAGTTGGTCAGTTCGCTTATGATCTTTCTACTACCCTCGTTTAATAATTTGTCAACAATTGACAAATTATTTAATATTTTAATTTAGTTATTATTGTCCGAATAGTCGTGCATATTGTAAATAATTAACTTATTTCTGAATGCGTAAAATACAAAACGTCTTAGTTTGTACAACATCGAACGTTAAGGATTGTGTCATGACTACTTATCTAATAACATTGTGTAACATAAATAAAATCATGGTAAAAACTTTAAAAGGTGCCTGTGTCTCACTGCATTTAAAATACTGCTTATCTGTCTTAAGGTATGTTGTGTATTTTCAATTGTATTATGTAAATAAAGATATTTGAAAAAAAAAAAATGTTTACAAAGTGTTGCGAAAAATGCGCATTATAATAATAATTTTGACAGGTTTGACGCAAAACTGATCGTGAGAATCGAGCGTTGATTACAATAGTCGAAACAAATAAGTAATGATTATTATGTTAACATTGCTAATGGATAATATTATGATCCAAATCTATGAATAAAATGATTATAATGGAATTTCCTGTTCAAATTTTGAAACTGAGGAAATAGGGTTCAATTCAACCAAATAGCGCCACGCTCTTGTAGTCTGGTATGGGCTGTTGATTTGTTGCAGTTTTTTCATTCTTCCTAAAAATGTACTTGCATTTTACAACTATTCATATTTTATTTATTTTCCATATCTAACTACCATTAGAGTTTACCTTTTTTTTAATCCGATATATTTTCTCTCATTAACGCCACTTATCTACTCTTATAAACGTCACTTAAGCTTCCGGAGATTGTCGAAAGAACAATAATTCTTGAGAGTTTTAACCTCTTATTAATTCAGCCAGATCGTAATGGGCTCAAAAGGTAAATTACAAAGCTCTATTCTTCAACAGATTAACCTTCAAACTATCGTTATCTGTTCTTACAATTAATGTATACCACTTACTTCTATTCCTGGCCGTGACTCACGGCACAGGCCCTTAATAGCTCCCATAGCGGGTCATGAGATACTCGCACCAATATAAACAAACAGTCAAGGTTAGTGTGACGATAGGTATCGTTTAAAGTGTGATATTGTAATGTTTTGCTTTTAAAGAGATTCTTACAAGTAAGTAATTAAATTATAATATCGGCCTAGGTGGTTATTCGCTAGACAGAAAATAGTCCAAAGTATAAAAAGCTGACATCATTTTTGTTACAGATTCTTTTGTAATAAAAATTTCATAATAATCTACCATTTTACGTGGTCTTCTCTTTCATTCTGGTATAATTTAAGATTTCAGATAGATAGATAAATTCTTTATTTTACACCAATATATTTACAGTAGGTTATGTACAGAGCATGTTTTTTTTTGCTTTTTATGCATAGGTAAGTTAATTCAGACGAAACACAGGTGAGAACAGAGAAAAATAAAATTAAGAATAAAAAATATAGAGCCCACAAAATAGTTTAAGCATACAGTGGAACTCTTAATAAGTTCTATGAGTTTTATTTTTTTTATTAAAGTGAAACTTGGTCACAAATAGGTTAGTTAAAATTACTTCAGCATATGTCGTTTAAACAAAAAAACTGACACTAACAATAACAGCTAACATACAGCTACAGATAATATAAAAACATTCACACAACGAGCTACAATTTCCCACGACGAACAAACAAACCGTAACCATTATCATACTCGTGTTTATCTATCGCTGAAATAACGTACAGTAATCGCTTTACAATTGTTTAATCGGGGATTGCATATTCGATATTGTGCAATATATTGTGGTTTGATAACGAACTATTATGTATTCATATAATTTGAGAACTGACAGCCTTCCTGATAGAATAGTAAAATGCTGATACGAACGTTTTAATCTAAACGTGAAACAGCCGTTACCTTTCCCAAATAGCATAAGATAGAAAATAAAACAAATGATTAAAAAATAAAAAACACGACTGCGACTGAAAAGATCGAAATAAGTTTGATAGCAGACGGTACCCATTTGCCAATCATAAAACGAAAGAAAATTTATGCCAGGTAGGTACTAGCAGATGATTTCTTGACGGCCTGGACATAAAAGTTTTGAGTTAGTGTTTCAGGAATCTATTTCTGCAATGTTTACTTACTGTTCAATACACAGTTATAACAAAAAGAGTGTCGAGCAACGTGGATCTAGTCCATCCAATCGGACTACCGGTAACGACTGTCGTCGCCTAGATGCAAACCTTGGCTGACTCACAGAACTGCTTGGGCTACATTTGCATCACAAGCGGCCTGATGGAGCTGCCGCGAGATTACAGTCGCTTGCCATTACACAGGCGATAAATAACGTTACAGAGATGCATGGATCTGAGATAGGTCAGATTCCAAACATAGTCACATCTTAGATTCTTCAAACAGTTCTTTGTGAAGAAACTGTTTGTGCTAATATGCTTTTATTTTCAACTAACCTTTGACCTTCACACACAATGTATATCTAGAATCTAGATTATCTAGAAGTTATTTTAAGCCTATTTATTAGCCTAAGAACTTGCGGAGCTGTTTTTACCCGCGTCTCCCGCGATTGCGAGCGATTATCCGATTTTCACTACCGCGGACTCGCGGCGGAAAAAATCTGACCTTTCATGAGAGCTCTAGGTCAGCCTACTTCTCCTTTTGGTTTGACTTATACGGTTTTATGGAAGCGACTGCCGTGGGACTCCCCAACCCGGAAGAAAATCTGTGGATCTCATCTGTCAATGAGTAGCAGGTTTACAGATAGCAGGGTTACAGATGAGGTTGCATTTGCCCCTCAGTGCAATTATTGATAGTACCTAAATAAAATAAATTGATGAAATATAAATCCGATCAAAACACAAGCTGTGAGTACTATGATCGGTCGAAACGTAATCCCGTGCCTCGCAGGGCACCGGCCTCACAGGGCACCGGCCTCGGAGGGCACCGGCAGGTAGATCGTTAGCATCGTTAGACAGGAATCCGGTGTCCAGTATTTTATTCCCGTTAATTAGGGAAAGCCTACGAAAGCCGCTTATTCCCGCTATGGAGAAGGTTCAATTAATTTTCTTCAATGATTAAAGGCGTACTTTGATGGGATGAAAAAATATGTTATTACAAGTTAAATTGGGAGTGCAGTATTTTTTATGTTCACTTCTATTTATAGCCGAGGCGGTAGGTTGAGGTGTATAGCAACCATATTTCGTTAGGTTTTCGAAAAGTAATAATAAAAACACAATTTAGGGCCTCAATTATCGCCAATAAAGCACACACAATAACTAGGTCCAATATAATACTAATAAAACATGACAACAATCATGCATAATTGACTGATTTATTATCAAAATCACTCAAGACATAATTGTTTGAAGAAACCAGACATGTCATTATAATATCATCGACGAAATAAACAACTGATTACCTTCGGTATATAAGGCGTCGTCGCGCTGGTTCGATAGGCCGACCATTCAGTAGAGAGTACCACGGTGACAGTTCTACAATGACCATGAAGTACTTGGTAAGTCCTATTCTACTTCACTCAAATGGTTCTGTTCACTCACTCTTTCATACAAGATCCAACATAGTTCTTATCTATAAATCATTAACTGACTTTGGGAGAGAGAAAGCAATCTATAATGAGAAAGATACACAACGTGATCATAATGTTACTATTCTTTTTTACGAGACATGTAGCCACTGTCTAACCGTAAGTATTTAATTTGCAGATTTACGCAATCTTGGTTATGCTGGCGGTTGTCCAGGCTGAACCACTGTTTCCTACGCAAAGTACCGCAAACAATTCAGTATGATTGTTAAACTTACACATTATCGTCGCCGTCTTGGCTTTTGTAGCAGTCATACAGGCTAAACCATATATTCCTGGCGCTACTGACATTATAGGAGATGTGTTTGAGAAGGCCAAGGAAACCCGTACGTCCTCCATAGGGGATGTAGTTAAAGGCAGCCTCAGAGGAGCAGTAGGTGCACTATCAGGTGCTCTAGCAAATGCCCTGTAGGATGGAGCGCAGATTGGCCCGTTCCATGGCTAATGATTGATCAGTAGATGTGAAACGACCAATAGTAGTCTGTGATATATTTAAAATAAATGTTATTTTAAAAACGTATTTTTAATTAAAATGTAACCTGTTATTCATTATCAAAAGTTAAAAGGCAAACACAATTTATTTTCAACTTTTTGGAGGTGTTTTTTGTGACGAGGGTTTATTAAAATTTTAATTTAATTTTTATTTCATACTTTTAAAATTGATCTACTTGTCAAGCTCTTTCATTTGATACCCATATAGAGGGAGTTAGTTATGAAGAAATATGTATTCTGACATGTTGTGGCGGCGGCCATCTTGGACCGAATTTTTTCTCAGTCTAACTACATCCAAAGCAAGGCGTGAAAAAGCATCTATCTCAAGTTAGGGACTACCGTTTTAAGGTCAATAGCACCTAAAATTGTGGTCCGTCTCATCTGGACTGCACCTCAAGACAACAAACATACATACATGTATGTATGTATGATGTACATACAATACCTACGTCTGTAAATCCCGAAGGGGTAGGAAGAACTGAGGTGGTCCTATTCTACTCCACCGGGAACCAACACGGCTATGAAAATGATCATCCAAAATTTTACAAAATATAGTTAAAAATATTCTGTCATATCAACAAATGTCAAGAATGGTTAATCCAACCGGCAATATGCAGAAGTAGTTCTTTGGAGAAGAAATAACGTGAGCGCAGTGCAGTTACTTCATAATATTTTATTTATTTATTTATTTCTTTATTTCTTTTTAAAAGAATATTAGAACCTTATTACTAATATTCCCTCTAACCCCTCCAACTAAGCTATTTTTTTTTTTTTTTTTTTTTTTTATAAAAGAATATTAGAACCGAAGTTACTAATATTCCCTCTAACCCCTCCAACTAAGCTAAATCGCTTGTGCCAGGAGTGGGTTCACGTTGGTAGTGTAATGGCCAGGATCGAACCCGGGACCTCTCGATCGTAAGGCCGACTCCTTAACCACTACGCTACCTTCGCTATCTAATAACCCGACCTGTTCAAATCCACTTGCTGATTGAACAGGATCCCGATTTTGCTAATTGTGGGAATCACTGTCAGTCCAGTAACATTAAAAAAATGCCATTTAATTTTAGACTTTATTACTGTAGACTTAAAGTTCAAAATAAAATGAAAAAGAGTTTATTACATTTTTTCTTTCACTCTACAATAGGCATTTTTTGCTTTTTAAACCACTTAGGTGGCAGACAAGAACACGGCAATGTATGTGGTATGACAGTGTTTGATATTATCGGGGTCAAATGTTGTTTTTGAACATTTTATCACGTTAGTCTAGAAAATTGAATCTTTTTCTTCCTTTATGAACCAAATCAAGTTTGTGCTTCCTGAAATTCTATGCCTCCTTTCTATAATAAATAAACATTAACTACGAAGCACTACACAGACCAAACGCCTCTGCCGAATTTTTATGACGAATCTTCTTAGTCTGACGAATAACTAAAGACGTGACGTTAGTGAAAATTCAATATGGCGACTACTGGACGCCATATTGTGAAATATATAAAAAAAATAAAGTCAACAAACTATGTCGAGTAAGGTATCGCCAAATAGGTATTTAAAAATCATTTTTAGTTTTTTCTCAACATTTTTCTATTCGACTGACCGTTTAGGATTTATATCGATTTAAAGTTGCGTAACAACAATTCTCACATATAGGTTTTTAGACAGTAGATATTCAATTGTGATGTTGCACTGATGCTGATGGGAAATCCAGTATGGTAAATAGCTAGCTACTATAACTAAAAAGTATGAAATAAACAATAATTTAAAAAACTAAAATATCTGTCTACGTAGACGTATAAAATAAAATAAATGATTAAAAACAAAAAACCTGACTGAGGCAGATAATATCGAAACCAGTTTGATAGCAGGCGGTACCCATTTTCAAATAGATCCTGATAAAAAAATATGGGTACCTACTGCCTGCTATCAAACTTGATTCGATCTTTTCAGCATCAAGCGAGTTTTTTATAATTTAATTTATTAGCATTATTGGTCGGAAGTAAAAAAAAATTAATGACATCTTGCATAGTGAATGAAGATTTTTTGTTTAATTATTTACTTTAAGCCTGTATCAATGACGTCTAAAACTTGATGGCATATTTTAGTGTCATTGTCAATTTGCAGAGTCGGGGTCCTGAACTGTATTCACTTTCAATCTACTTTCCTACGTCGCCTCCTCGACTTAACAATTTGTGGCATCTCTGATGGTAAAAGCATTGGCAGGTATCGTCGTTACCACAGCCGTTACGATGTGGAGGCAGCCCTCCGACCGGCCCAATGGAAGCGGACATGTGCTGTAGTCACCATCGGTATTACGTACATTTAGATATCTAAATCATAGTTCATAATATCTATGAACGGAAGACCAAAGTTCAAAATCCCGAATGTTCATTTGACCGAAAGCTCAAAATACCGAAAGTTTGAAGGAACACGACGGTATTCCCGTCCCAATTAAGCGATCCGACTGGGGAAGTACCTCAACCCTACAGAACGTACCACGGTCATAATAATAGTAACCTCGTGTTGTGTGAAAAGTTTGTGCTGTCCTGCTCTGTCTTCTGCACTGACGGCACGGAAACTCTCTGTTCTTACAGGGTCAGCAGCTCAAGTGTGACCCCCTGTGGTTGCACACGTCCTTAGGCCGCGGTAACCACTTTCCAGGTGGGCCCTGTGCTTGTCTGCCACCTAAGTGGTATAAAAAAAGTACAAAATCGCGAAGTGAAAAATCCCTTAGTAACAATTTTATTAAACTTATCAGAATACAATTTTCGGCATTTTGAACTTCGGTACTTTACTGATACTGAAATTCGATATTTTGATACGTAACCAGATTAATACTAATAGATGATACATTGTGCAATAAATCTGCAAATGTAGTGAAATTAAACTAATTTCACATAATTTTCGCAAATGTTCAATCAAAAATCTCATTAACCATTGTTATTACTATTTAAACCTAACGAGTAATTATATTATAGTTATCATTAACTTCAGTATAAAATATATTGATTTCGTATATCGACATTCAGTAGGTATCGTTCACAACACTGACAATGAAGTTCTTGGTAAGTAAATATGTTTTTAATAAATTCAATACATTGGTATATTTTTACAAGAAAAAATATAGTCTCCTGCTTTATAATTAGGTTAAAGTAAATCGCAAAGTGCCAAAGCAACATCATTTCATGACAATTGTTTTATTTCCAGGTTATTTTCGCCTTAGCCGTTGCGGCATTAGCAGAGGCAAAGCCTTTCGTACCTCTGAATGGTTTGGCCAATGGCGTGGGTGGCATTGCCAATGGCGTAGGCGGCTTAGCGAATGGCGTAGGCGGCTTAGCCAATGGCTTGTTCAGCGGAGTGGGCGACTTAGCCAATGGTTTGGCAACTGGTGTGGGTGGCTTGGCCGCTGGTTTGGGGGGCTTAGCCGGTGGAGTAGCCACTGGCGTGGGTGGCTTAGCCAATGGCGTAGGTAACTTGGCAGGTGGCGTAGCCAGCGGCGTGGGTGGCTTAGCCAATGGCATAGGTGGAGGCGGTTACGGAAGTGGTACTGCGCAAGGCTATTCTGGTTACAACGGAGGGAACGCTGGTTACGCCAACAACGGGTACGGTAGTGGCGGTGGTGCCGCACAACAGAACTACCATCACCAGGAGAATGACTACGAAAAGGTGAGTCATAATTATTTTTTTAATGTATCCTACTGTATATTTCAAAATGAAATATGTCTATTGGATTTGGAAATGTTTGGGATTAATTACAAAAACAAAACTTACTAAAAAATAAAACGTAATGAATGTTTTCCTAAGTCTTTATATAAAAGGATACACGCAAGGAGAGATAGCAAAACTGATCTCAAAAACTTATCACTGATTTTCTTATTATGTTATAGACGGTCCATCATCACCAATCCTCCGATCACGGCGCTGGAGCTGTGTCCCAGGGCAGTAGTGGAGGCCAAGCAAACTCAGGCTACAACGGGTACGGAGCAGGCAACAGCAATTACGGTGCCAATTACCAGAACAGTAACTACGAACACGTCCCCCGCGGCTATAACTAGCTTGCTAACAGCTTATATCTGCCAGTGTGATCATCACAATTAGACCATCAATAAATTTATCTGAATATAAAAAGTTATTGTATACCAACTTCACCCTTTTTCTTCTTATCCAGTATAATACGTGTAAGCCCAAAGTGTTAGGGTGTTACCACATCAATAGATCGTCCTTCAGTTTCATTGGTCCTCTATCTACGTCGTACACCATTCCATCGTTTATATCTAGTATATCTATCGATTGACGTAGACCAATCCATAGTATTATCGTTCGATGGCTCCAGTCGATGATCGATCGAATACCCTCTTACCGAATCGAACAAATACCAGCACAAACTAAACGGTACTTGTACTTCAATTTTTTGCCGTAATATCAACAGCTGGAGTGCTTTATCCACATAATTATATGTGTTACACATTTCCTTAATCTTATAAGTGCGGACAATTTAAGCTTGACGTGAAAAAGCATCCGTCGAGGACATAACTAAGAACTACAATTTTAGCGTTGTTAACTTCTGGAATGGTTACTTAACTTCCTTACTATCATGCAAGATACAGTCACAATGTAGGGCCATATTTAAATCAACATGTTTAAAATCTATCTATGTAGTTCATTAATATAATTGAATACCAAGTTAGCTAAAAACCGGTAGAAAATTTCATGATATGGTGCAGTAGTTTTCTATTATCATATTTGTGTATAAATGAAGAGGATGATTAAAAGTAAATAAAATAAGTACGATAACATAAGAACAGGCAGCAGTAAATGCTTTTACCATTATTGTTTTATTAAACTCAGAAATTCGGTGCAAGAGACTAATTTGATATGAATCCACCCAATTTAGGTACATTGTTACAAATTAGTACTAATGGCTCCCGGGTGAGTAGAATAAAAGGGCAAACTCATCTCTTCCCATGGGTGTCGTACAAGGCGACTAAGGGATAGGGCTCTACTGAATCTGAAAGTATAATAATACTGGTCAGACTTAGCTTCTGTAGGTATGGCACTAACTTTCTTATTGCGTTGGGAGGTCAGGCGACAGGCACTCCTATTAAAATCGTATAAGCCAACCAAAAAGGAGAAGGTACCGAGATGAAAACCTTAGACGTGGTTAAAGTTCTCCTTTGCTTATCCAAAGAAAAAGAAATTGAAAATACGCAACATTCGTTGATCGATTGTGATAGGAATAAAATTACCATAATAATTACCAATTAAAAACCAACCCTCAAAGAAAAGCCTGCACCAGAGCCTCGTATGTTAATATCCGCTATGACGTTAAATGAAAAGAAACTTAAAATATTTTCATAGTCACATCCTACTGATGCATTCTCGTTTATCACTTAAATAGGATATTTGCTCACAGAAGATTTGTGCTAACTTACATTTCTCCATATAATTTTCGATACCACATCATGTAAGGCAGCTTACCGTCAATCGGGATTAGAAAATGGTACGTATATTTTAAATATAATAATGAAATTGTAATAAAATAACTTAGTTAAGATCAGATTGATTTATTAACAGCCTTAATAGAGATCATAGGGCAACAAGTAGTTAACGAGTTGCTAATCAGTAACCATGGCCTCGGTAACCACCATTGCCATAACCGTATCTACCATAGCCTGGCCCGCCATTATAACCTGGCCCAAGATCATAACCTGGTCCGCCATTATAACCTGGCCCACCATTATAACCTGGCCCACCATAACCTGGCCCACCATAACCACCATTTAACAAGCCATTAGCCACGCCGCCCACGCCATTGGCCACACCATTCGCCAAGCCACCTACGCCATAGGCCAATCCATTCGCCAAACCGCCCACGCCACTGGCGATGCCACCCACGCCATTGGCTATACCATTGGCCAAGCCGCCTAAGCCGTTAGCCAAACCATTGGCCAAGCCGCCAACTCCATTAGCCACACCATTGACCAAACCGTCGACAGGTACGAAAGGTTTTGCCTCTGCGATTGCCACAACGGCTAAAGCGATAATAACCTGAAAATCAAACAAATATTATGAAATAGTGTTGCTTCGTAACTGTGAAGAATGTAGAAGCTTCAATTTCTAATACTACTATAAAAAAAACTACTTAAGAAGATCATCTAACAGAATATTTAAAAAATACGAAGTGATGTAGAAGACCGAAGTTAAAAGTGTCGTGTGACTACAGCTGTACTTACCAAGAACTTCATTGTGTTGTCCGTGCTGTGGACGACTGCAGTACTGAATGTACGAAGTCAGTATACTTTATACTGAAGAAATTGATTCCCTTTTATTTTACGAATAGCAGTATAGCATTACATACCTATATATAATTATATCTAATGAGATTTCTGGTTGGACATTAATTATGATAATTAGGTGCTCGATTACATTCCTTAATTTATTGCATAATGTAATGATAATCGTTTGTTCATTTAGTTACAACAGGTCTAATCAGAATTCGCATTACACATCCACACTAATATTATAAATGCGAAAGTAACTGTCTGTCTGTCTGTCTGTATGTTACGCTTTCACGCCTAAACCACTAAACCGATTTTTATGGTCATATTGTGCCAAATAAAAATTTGACGAAATGAAAAAATGCGTACTAAAATTATTATAAACATTGCATTAGTATAAAAAGGTAGCCAAAACGTGTTTGGGTAGCGAAATTTTGGCAAAATCTTTTCGGCAAACCGGCCGGCTCCCGCAAAAGAGACACCCGATCTTCATACTATCAGCAAGCCAGGGCTGAAAATCCTACTAATATTATAAACGCGAAAGTTTGTGAGTATGGATGGATGTTTGTTACTCTTTCACGTAAAAACTAGTGAATGGATTCTCATGAAACTTTACAATAATATAGCTTATACATCAGAATAATCAGTTCAATGCCAAGAAGACCCAGGCATGTGCGTTTACAGCAAAAGTATCTCCTTTCCTTCCCCTTCCCACTCTTCAGAGCACACCACTGCCACTGCAGGATCACCTCACTATCCTCGGTATGGATGTTCGCTGCAAACTGAACAACAAAAACTATATCGAGAGTATCATCAAATCAGCCTCGCGTAAACTCGGAGTCCTGAACAGAGTGAGACGTTTTTTCACGCCGGAGCAGCGGTGTCTTCTATACAAGACCCAAATTCGTTCCTGCGTGGAATAGTGCTCACATCTCTGGGACGGCTCCGCAAAGTACTTATTAGATGCTCTCGACAGGTTGCAGCGACGTGCGGTCCGCATTATTGGGGATCCTGAGGTCACGAACACCCTCGAGCCTTTGCAGATGCGTAGAGATGTTGCGTCTTTGGCAGTTTTCTACCGTCTCTACTATGGTGAATGTTCTGACGAGCTCTTCCAATTAGTCCCACCCTCCCCTTTCCTTCACAGGACGACACGTGCAGGGCTAAGATGTCATCCATTTACGGTGCAGAGTATACCTGCTAGAACCAAGCGTTTCAGTGATTCATTCCTATGCCGCACCACTAAGACCTGGAATTCCCTGCCAGCTCACGTGTTTCCTTCTTCCTACAGTCCCGGGTCCTTTAAGCGGGGCGTGAAAAGGCATCTAATGAGGCCGTCAAGCTGAGTGCCACCACTGTTAACATGGTAAATGTTTACGATGGTGACCCTCTTTCCGAGACTTTGCCTTTAGCTTAACATCAGGCGAGGTGAAGTCAAATTGACGTGTCCTGTGTAAAAAAAAAAAAAAAAAAAATAGGCTAAATATCATCACGCTACTTTTCAAGAGAACGGACAGTGATCATTAATGTCAACAAATTCGACCTGCATCGGCATATACGCAGAAGTGACAGTGTGGTTAATTCTGTTGCTGTTTAGATAACTAGATCATTATAGAGCGACTGTTATAAAAATAAATAATTGCTGTTTTTTCTACGCCTCTCTAATATAAGCTACTCGAAATACTAATCCTTCGCAGACGAAGACGCGGGCACCAGCTAGTCAAGCAATAATTTAGAGTACCTACTTATTTGTATAGGTGTTCCAAGAATAACTTTGCTTCACACAACTTTTTGTGTAATAATTATGTGGGTATTTTGAGACACACTCTAAATACCAGTTACCTAAGGCCCGTATTCTAGAATGACACTCGGCCTGAATCTCGATTTGTCTGAGGATAGATTGTATAGGCGATATGTCAAATCTATCAATGTGTCTATACAATCTGTCATCAAATAAATCGCGTTTCAGGCCGAGTGTCATTCTACAATACGGGCCTAAGAGTATCATTTATTCTTTTACCGAAACTTGGTTACAAAAAATAATGTCGGTATCGTATTATGTTTAGTAACGGGGGATATTTTTTATTTTACCGTACGCATGGTTACTCAGAGTTTCCTACGCGGCCGAGTGGACCTGGCTAATATTGCTTAGCAATGCAATGTGCCTACTCGGTTACAACTTCGCCACAAGCCAACATTTCCACAAAACCATGCCCACTTAGCTACTTAATCATGCTCCGATTCGTCCTGATTCACTAGGTGCCGCCTGTAGTTTACCAAGTACCACGATTTATTTTAGAAGTCATTAGTTTGCCATACTTTTTGACATACTCCACGGGGTTGTTGTTTATCGAGATTTGGGCACGATGACTTGTGAAGATACGACGATTACGTCTTGTTTTTAACCCCTGACGCAAGAGAGGGGTGTTAGGTATGACGTATCTCTCTATCTGTGGCATCAAAGCTCCCGAACGGATGAAGCGATTTTTAGTTTTTTTGTATCAAAGGTCACTTACTTGCAAGTGTTCTTAGACATGTTTGATGAAAATCAGTTGAGCCATTTAAAAGTTATGGGGGTTCCGACGAGATATGCCAATAATTCGCCCATGCTTTTACCCATTCCGAACAAACACGTGCATGTAGAAAATGTCACCTCATACATCACAAGCAATTAGAAACAAAGAAAAAAGAAAGAAAGCAAGAAAATTGTATTTTATTGCGGATGAACACATGCACATATTACAAAAGGAAATAACAAAATATATTTTGCGAAAGTGACGTTCTGCGTCAAGACCATCAAAATAACAAAAACGTAACCACAACACCAGTGAGTGGACCTACAGCTACTCAGGCGGCGAACGCTTTGACCGAACAATAACCGAACTCTGGAAAACTACTCACCTTTTCTTTGCAGCAACATAAAAGCATGCATTTTTACCTGTGTTTGTATATGTAACACGCTAGGTGATAAAAAGTTGAGGTGCAGACCAGAATATACTGAACATCATTCCAGATGCTGCTGACTTCAAAACGGTGGTTCTAACTTGACAACCTCGATAGATGCTTCTTCACGCCCTGCTTAAAGACCTGGGATTATAAGAAATCTTTCCCAACGTTCTTCTCTCTTGTTCTGACAGGTAAGCAGGTCATTAATAAAGCATCTATCAAGGTCGTCAATAGCTCAAGGTCGTTATTGGTACCTAATTGAGTATTGATGACTAGCTTCATTCCTCAATTAGAACCTATCCATAAAGTAATGAGTTTCATTTACTTCAATATAAAATGTGCTGCTCTCTTTCATAGACATTCAGTACTGCCGTCGTCCACATCACTGACAACACAATGAAGTCCTTGGTAAGTATATTTGACTACATTCTCGTAAAATATTTCACATTTTTACTTTGAGATCTTCTTAATTAGTTGAACCTGAACACCATTTCATGAAAATTTTCAAATTTTCAGGTTATTATCGCTTTAGCTGTTGTTGCAGTCGCAGAAGCAAAGCCTTTCTTACCTTTCGACGGTTTAATAAATGGCGTGGCTAATGGCTTGGCCAATGGCATTGGTGGTATCGCCAACGGCCTGGGTAATGCTGCGGGTGGCATCGCCAATGGCGTAGGCGGCTTGGCGAATGGAGTGGGTAATGCCGCAGGTGGCATCGCCAGTGGCGTAGGCGGCTTGGCGAATGGAGTGGGTAATGCCGCAGGTGGCATCGCCAGTGGCGTAGGCGGCCTGGCGAATGGTGTGGGCAATGCCGCAGGTGCCATCGCCAGTGGCGCAGGTGGCTTGGCTAATGGTGTGGGTAATGCTGCGGGCGGCATCGCCAGTGGCGCAGGCGGCTGGGCGAATGGTGTGGGCAACGCGGCGAATGGCTACCTAAACAATGCCAAGTCAGGATATCCCTGTCCGTATGATATTAGTCAGATCTGTCATTAAATCTATTTTATTTTAACTAAGTTATTTTATTCGTTCACTGCACGGGACTTCCTGTCTAGTCTTCTCATCTTTCTTTTTAAACCCTACTTGCCTTACTTTTCACAAGCAATGAGAGAGACATACTTCATGCACACAATTTTTGCACTGAGCGGGAATAGTCCAGCTTGATGTGGCGTTCATACACCTACTAATTAAACAGACGAGGCTTCGATGTAGACTTCACTCTCGGGATTGGGGTCAGATGGCAGTTGCTCCAGAAAAGGCAAGATAACATAATCCATAAGGAAAGGAAGAGGGGTGCCCGGGCTCCAACCTTAGATACAACCTGGATTAGCGATTTAATAATTATATCTATTAGCCTATCGCAGTTCAGTTAAAAATGATGAAGTAATTTGTATGGAATTCGTGTGAAACCACAATATACGATTATATCGACATATCGATTGTATATTAATGTATTAACGATTGGGTGGATAATGGAAATAAGAACTGGAGTTTTTTTTTTTTAGACAGGACACGTCAATTTGACTTCACCTCGCCTGATGTTAAGCTAAAGGCAAAGTCTCGGAAAGAGGGTCACCATCGTAAACATTTACCATGTTAACAGTGGTGGCACTCAGCTTGACGGCCTCATTAGATGCCTTTTCACGCCCCGCTTAAAGGACCCAGGACTGTAGGAAGAAGGAAACACGTGAGCTGGCAGGGAATTCCAGGTCTTAGTGGTGCGGCATAGGAATGAATCACTGAAACGCTTGGTTCTAGCAGGTATACTCCGCACCGTAAATGGATGACATCTTAGCCCTGCACGTGTCGTCCTGTGAAGGAAAGGGGAGGGTGGGACTAATTGGAAGAGCTCGTCAGAACATTCACCATGGTAGAGACGGTAGAAAACTGCCAAAGACGCAACATCTCTACGCGTCTGCAAAGGCTCGAGGGTGTTCGTGACCTCAGGATCCCCAATAATGCGGACCGCACGTCGCTGCAACCTGTCGAGAGCATCTAATAAGTACTTTGCGGAGCCGTCCCAGAGATGTGAGCAGTATTCCACGCAGGAACGAATTTGGGTCTTGTATAGAAGACACCGCTGCTGCTCCGGCGTGAAAAAACGTTTCACTCTGTTCAGGACTCCGAGTTTACGCGAGGCTGATTTGATGATACTCTCGATATAGTTTTTGTTATTCAGTTTGCAGCGAACATCCATACCGAGGATAGTGAGGTGATCCTGCAGTGGCAGTGGTGTGCTCTGAAGAGTGGGAAGGGGCAGGAAAGGAGATACCTTTGCTGTAAACGCACATGCCTGGGTCTTCTTGGCATTGAACTCGACCACGTTCCTAGCGCCCCATTGAGAAATGTGGTCCAGGATCCGGTCCAACTCTGTGACAAGAAGCTGCCTTTTTTCCGCGATATCAGACTGCTTGGCCGCAGGATGTGCGTAATAACTCCCGTGTAAGGTGCTGTCGTCTGCATAGCAGTGAATGTTTCCGTTACAGAGCATGTCATTGATATGCAGAAGAAAGAGAGTGGGAGATAAAACGGAACCCTGCGGCACGCCAGCATTTACCTGCAAGAACTCCGAAGCTCGTCCATCACAAAGGACGCAAATACGGCGCCCCTGCAGGGCTCTATCTATACCTCAAAAGGAAAAAAGGAATTCTTATAGGATCACTTCGCTGTCACAGATAGTGTGTGTGTGACCTTTTTCTTGGGAATATCATAAAATCAAATATCAAAATGAAATAATAAGATATTACCATTTAATTAACATAAATTTATTTACTCACGAAAATAAATTTTATTATTTTTTCCGTAGTCTTCCGAAAACATAGATATTTGATCTCAACCATCTCTAACTACAGTGTTGAACTAAGTACTAATACAGGCTATGAAACTGACTGACTGAACTGGCTGAAGAAGCTATGAAAGACTGAAGAGGCTATGAAATTATGTCGTTTGGCACTGGTGGTTCAACAGTGAGTTGTTGCATATATTACCTATGTGTTTACCACTCTAATAAATTATTGTTCCTGTATTAAATTAAAAGGTACGATGGGGTTGGCATATCCTTTATGGATAAAAACCCCCAATTAAAATAAAGATTAAAAAAAAAAAAAGTACTAATACACTTGATCATCAATGAATTTGGCGTTCAAGTGCAGCACAGGGGACTCTTTTTTTTTCCGCACTTAGCCTCTCTTCTTGGGCCATTGTACGTGAAGAGCACTGGCTAGATCAGCCAGCCTAGCTCCGCCCCGAAGCGCAGAAGCTTACTGGGGGCTTCGCAGGCTTCGCGGAGCGAAAGTGCAGCACACTGTGAAAACAAAATTTGAGAACTGATATACCATCATCCTAGCGTTCATCACGGTCGCATTCAAAGCTTTCACTTCGGACTCCGGGGTCCATATTTTCTAGTATAACCTCGATACTTGTACTTCTCCATACTCGATAGTCCTTTTAGTCTTTTTCTTTCTTTGTCTTAGTTTTTTTTTAAATACTTTATATGCTATTTTGTGCTGATTCTCAATAAACGAGTATTTTATTTTCTTACTTGCCGTAATAGATCAAGGTCTTTAATAATATCTAATTAACTATTGAGGACCAGCCTCATTCATCAATTGAATACTATTCATTATCTAACTCTAACAAGTATCATTTACTTCTGCATAATATCAGTAGGTGTACTTTAGTCAGTACCTAAATTATTCGTACATCTACATTCAGTACTGCAGTCGTCTACAACACTGACACCACAATTAAGTTCTTGTTAAGTAGAAATATAGTCACATGACAGTTACAATTAAATTCAGTCTTGTACAATACCTACGTATTTTTACATTTTGTTAGATGATCTTCTTCATTAAGTCTTTTAAGTTTCAGAGCAACATCATAGTCATATCATGTTTTTTGTTTTTATTTCCTGGTTATTATCGGGCTAGCTATTTTAGCAATCGCAGAGGCAAAGCCTGATGAAATTCTTTTTGAAGGTTTGGTTACTGGCTACTGGTATCGGCGGCGTGGCCGAACATATGGCCAGCAGCTTCGGCTTGGCGGGTGGTTCGATAAAACCAAGTTCCAAGCCAACGATAACTTTTGACAACGGTGGCAACCAGGGCAACCGCTAATAGCAAGCTACTGACTAAATACTTGTGTCCACATACTCCGTATGATGACTATCAGAGCTGTTAATTAAATCTCTTACTTTAAATGAGTTATTTTATTCCAATTTCACTGTTATGTTACCCGTGAGTATCTTTGGCACCTTTTATATCTAGCCAGGGTTAAGTCTTCTTGTCTATTGTACCTTCTTTCTTACACTTACTTTTGATGATCAATGAGTTGACTTAGTTCTAATTGACTCTCGTATCGCATAGTTCTATGCGTTAAAAAAACATCTTAAAATATCTCTGAATTTTAGTTGAGATTTTGTAAACCACTTAGGTGGCAGACAAGCACACGCCCATCTGATGGGAAGGTAACCGTGTGCAACACCAGTGACGGGTTTACTATTGTTTGACAAAAAAACGTATGACAAATGATCATTTTACTGACAACATTTGAAATACTAATCATTTGACAAATACAAATCGAATACATAGGGAAAAAGAATCTTCTCGGGCGGGACAAATGTTCATTTCGCAAACATATTACTTAAAAAAATAATTTCATAAATACATGTTTGGCAAATGTATTACTTAGATAATATTTATAGAAAATATACGTCTCGTATACCTCCTACATCAAATTCGCTACTTTCTTGAACACTAGACTTTGCCACTCATATTGCAATTCCTCTGTGCACTCCCGGGTCTGCTGGAAGAAAACTCAACTTTGAGTTAAGCTCGCCTTTGTACATCTCATCTCACTATTTTATATAAATGTAATTTACGTGTACATAAAGAATAAAATAAATAAATAATGTAATATTTTGGTTGCATCTATATGAAAACCACAGTAGGATGTTGATTCCTGAGCTATTTTCCATTTATTTTCAAAAAAAAAATCTTTATTGGGACCATAAAACACAGTAATAATGACATAACAATGTGATAGTGTCTGCATTAGTTTAGAACTGTGTAACAGACTACTGTCTCGGACTGTCTCATCTCTTGAATCTAACTGCCTGATGAGATCCAAGAATTACTATCTGCGCCAGAAATGATGTACGTTAAATGAATAAAAGAGATAAAATTATTTATAAAAAGTTTTAGTAATTCCGTAAAGATATAACTTCTACATTGCGTATGTAGAAGTTATATCTTTACGGAATCACTAAGGAGTATCCGTCAAGAATGTGACAATAGCTACGAAGCTATCATTTTTGTCGGATATCCATACTAATATTATAAATGCGAAAGTAACTCTGTCTGTCTGTCTGTATGTTACGCTTTCACGCCTAAACCACTGAACCGATTTTGATGAAATTTGGTATAGGGATAGATTGGACCTTGAGAAAGGACATAGGCTATGTTTGGTCGCTATAACCGACTTCCACGCGGGCGGAGCTGCGGGCAAAAGCTAGTAATCTATAATATGGTTGAATTAGTTAAGGTTAAAATTAAGGAGTCCTGCCCCTCTAAATAAATGGCACTACGACTGTCAAAAACGTTAAAATTCGCGTCAATTCAATTCTTATAGAGTGGCTTCTGTGTGTTGCCATAACTTTCAGGGTTTTGTGAAGAATTATTCTGCGAAGAGATTATTTAATTGAAGTTGTACGGTCGAAAAAGACAAAAATTGGTGAAATGAGTGTCAATCCAATGTACATTCATCATTTTATTCTGCAATGTGTTGACCAAGGAATTGCCATTTGTTTACGGGGGCTGCTTACAGTTCGTCGCTGCATTCTAGAGATGCGATGCTACACGGTAGCTGACTCCGACTGCTCGTATAGATAAAATTACCTGAAACAAATAAAAAAACAATATTAATTGAATGAACAAACTTACACGATACATTTTGAGTAGTTAATGGCTTGCTTTTTGAAAAAAAAATGTGATCGACCAAGAAGGGACTTGAACTTGCATCCAGTCCCGTACAGAGGGAATGCTCTGACCAACTATGTTAAATGTACACGTCTTGGACTTTCGAAATCTACGTTAGCACGTTATACTCAATGATTCTCATTGTGTAAAACATGAAAATTTAATCAGATTAGTCAAACGGATTTTCATTGGTGAAGACTATCGTATTTCTAAATGAAGTAGGACCTTATAACATAAAAAAAAAATACTTGACTTTATCTAAGTATCAAACTTTTTGATACCTTATCAATCTTGTCATAGAAGGTATGAATATCGCAAAAGTACAAATTGTGAATCATCGGTGATATATTTTGTAATATTCCAATGTCATTTTACGCAGCACGTGAGCCGTAACTGTCAAAATATCGGTGGTCCAGTGCAGATAGATCTTTGAAGGAAAAAATAACAGCATGAAACCTACTGAAAGTAACTCTGTCTGTCTGTCTGTATGTTACGCTTTCACGCCTAAACCACTGAACCGATTTTGATGAAATTTGGTATATGAGGTTAGCATTGGGCTTCAGTGCAAACAGACGTGTTTACAACAATTATAATTAAATAATATTAAATTGCTGAATTGTGACCTACTTTATACCAATAGCCGGTAATAAAGAGTGTGTAAAATATAATGCAAAGTGAAACCACTGTGACAATAATGTGCTGTAAGTAGATAATATAAGTATATAATTAGATCGGATTATAACCCGAAAGAATGGAAAGCAGCCCGTTTAGTAAGGGTAGCCGGACCTGCCGCACGCCGCCACCTGCAACTCCTTCACCCGCTACTCACTCAAATGTGCAGGCTCAAATTGTGACCTATGTGGATACCATCCCAACCCCGGAGATCCAGAACTGGATGACCTCTATCGAGCAGTACCTTAATGAGGTATGTAATATTGCTGCAGAGGGAAAATTAAACTCAGAGCAAAAACTACGCATTAGCTCACTGTGCCGAAAAGTGAGTCACGGCACGTCCCAAATGGCAGTGCAATATCAGGCCCTCAAAGCAAAAACTGTTCAAGCCACCACAGCTGGCCGAGCCCTCCAGGATGACCTTAACCTATCGCAACAACTCAACGACCTAAAACATGCCATCGAGGAATCCACAAAGTACAAAGCCGGGACATCATTTGCAGATATGGTAAAAAAGGGGACTAACGAATTTTTACCTACATCTCGTTTCAGTTCGGTAGCGATCTATCCCAATGACAAGGCCAAATCAAGTGAAGACACCAAGTCCCTAGTCCAAAAAATTATCTGCCCTGAGCAAATGAAGCTGCAAGTAAGAGGTCTGCGTAAGACAAAGAACGGTGGCGTCATTATTAGCACTGACACAAAGGGAGACATCGAAAAGCTAAAGCGATCAGCCCAGCTAACAAACTCAGGCCTTATAGTAGACGACCAGCTCAAAAGAAAGCCGAGGATTATAGTAATCGGAGTACCAGCGTCTATGCAAGAAAAGGAAGTTTTTACCTGCATATACAACCAGAACCTGGAGGACAAGCTACAGGATTACAGCCTCGAAAAGTTTCTGGCTTCGATCAGGCTAAGCCATAAATCGGGCAAGAAGGATGCAGAGACCTGTAATTATGTGATTGAGGTACCTCCAAACATTCGTAAAGCCCTGATTACCAACGAGAGAGTATTTGTGAACTGGTCGTCTTGCCCTGTCAGAGACTTCACGCTGGTTACTCGATGCTTCAAGTGCCAGCAGTATGGCCATGCGGCAAAGACTTGTAGGGAGACCACATACACCTGCGGACAGTGCGGAGAACAAGGACACTCAAAAAAGGACTGTACAAAGAAAGCAGAAGAAGCAAAATGCGCGACTTGCTCAAAGTTCAATAAGTTGGGAATAAGAGGCGTACAGTTAGAGCTCCTCAAGAGCTACTTAAAAGAGCGTACCCAATGTGTAAAGATCGGCACCGTTCTCAGTGAGGACATGGACAACACGTCATTTGGCATTCCTCAAGGAAGCGTGTTGGGAAGCACCTTGTTCTTAATATATATAAATGAGTTATGTAGTATAAATCTAGAACACGGTAAAATCATATCTTACGCTGACGACACTGCCCTCCTTTTTTCTGCTGATTCAGAAATAGAAGTGTACAGGCTTGCGCAACGAGGATTTAACTTTGTAAATAAATGGCTTCAATATAACCTACTAACGCTAAATGCAGATAAAACCAAATACGTTTCATTCTCTATGCGTAAAAAATCAGCTATGAACCAACCCAATCACTTACTGTATGCGCATTGTTGTAAAGAACCTAATCATGACAACAGCAAGTGCACTTGCCCGGTTATAACCACAACAAATAAGATAAAGTACCTAGGTATCATAATAGATGAAAACTTATCGTTTAAAGACCATTGCGAAGCACTAGTTATGCGACTGCGCAAGTTGATATTTGTATTCAAAAAACTAAGATACATTAGTGACCCAAAACTGATTAGAAACATCTACTATGCCCTTTGTCAGTCTATATTAACATATTGCATAACGTCTTGGGGGGGAATGGGTAAGACGTTGCTACTGCCTGTCGAGCGAGCTCAGAGAGCGATCCTCAAGGTAGCGACGTTTCGCTCTTTCCTATATCCGACTGACCTTCTATACAAGTCCTGTGAAGTACTAACAGTCCGCCAGCTATTTATATTAAGCGCAGTACTAAAACAGCACGCATCGCTTCCCTACAGCACCGAAATTACTAACAAAAGGCGGAAAGATATTGTATGCACCGACAGAGTTGTAATAAAACGCCAATACACAGGCAAATTTCATATGTTTTTAGGACCGCTACTCTATAATAGGATAAACGCTTTATCAGACATTTATTCTCTAAATTATATATGCTGCAAGCAAGCAGTAAAGAAGGCACTCCAACGAATGTCCTACGATGAAACAGAGGAATTAATGACAGTTGTTAAATAAATAGTATTAAGTTGTTTAATTAAGACATTATGTTAGATAGTAGAAATGAACCACTTTAGCTTTGTATTATTCTTAGTAAATCGTTGAACCTGTAATATTATGTAGATAATATAACCGTTATTAAACTGCACTTGATGCCTGAAGCACAGGATTACCTAGTTCAGGCAGAAATTTTTGTAATATTAGTAAATTCCTATTTAAAATCCCTGAATGCTCACATTTAAATTTAACATAATATGGGTATGTATAATTTAATTATATATATATAATTATATATTTATAATTTTACATTCCTAGATAGAAAACCTACATAAGCAATAACCATAATATAATAATGCACGTTACAAGTTAAGAACCTTTGTAATTTACTGTACACTGATTTAAGAAATAAATTATTATTAAATTATTATTACTGAAATTTCGAGGATATAATATAGAAAATGACACCTGTAAAAATAAATTAAACTTGATAGGAAGATATGTAAGATATGTTTCTTACATGAAATAGGTTTTCATGACTTGCAGCAAAACTACACTGTAATACGAGTATAACCTTAAAGTTTAGAGGAAAATTGTAAAACTGATTTGTTTGTTTTTTTTTTCTTAAAAATTTGTAATCTGCCATAAAAAAAAATTCACACAATTTAGTTCTGTTTCATTTTGATGCGTCGATTTCAATTAAAAATGCGGATTTATAAATTGCATCAAAAATGCCGTTTAAACTATTCAAGACTATGGAACTAATAAGAATAACGCACTACACAACAAGACACAAAACTTGGAACCACTTTGAGATCAGCACGATATTGCACAATTGAACGTAGTCAATGACTGATCAATAAACTATGACTGATCAATAAACTAAATAATTGACACACCTAGTAAATGACTTCGTGGAATGAGACCCATTTGGAAAAATTTGCCAGACATTGCGCCTGCACATCAACAATATAACATTAAAATATCGTTAATTACTAATAACTGTATTTCTCTATCTTTAGTATAAAAGTTATTGAATTGATATATCGATATTCAGTTCAGCTAGTAACTTTAGTGACCATGAAGTTCCTCGTAAGTTCTATTTCTTTTTGGTCAAGAATATATTGTTTTTTATTTATACAGAACAGTAAGACTAAATTTGAACATTGCTTTTTCTCAGGTTATCGCTGTAGTAGCTTTGGTAGTAGCCGTTCAAGGTATCCCATACGGGGCAGGTTACGGCAGCGGTTACGGAGGTGGCGGCAGTGGCTACGGAGGTGGCAGCGAGTACGGTAGCTCGGGCTACGGTAGGGGAGGTGGTGGTCATGCAAGCCAGGGCTACAGCGGCCAGGGTCTCCAAGAAAACCATAATTATGGCCGCGCAGAAAACGATTATGACTCGGTAAGTTTTAGTGATACAGGTTAAATTACGTCTAATTTCATTCAGACCTTAACATTGTCATTGTCAAGTCATAGGACTACTTAAATAACCTGTATAATAATGTGAGCTTCATAATAATCGCTTTCTATATTTTTTCAGTCTGTCCACCAACACAGTGCTTCGGAGCACAGCATCGGTGGTGTGGCGCAGCATGGCCAAGGGGGTCACTCCAGCTCTGGCTACGGCGGCCACGAGGGTGGCCAAAGTCAATACGGCCGGGGCTATGGCCAGGGCTACACCCAAAACGGATACTGAGACTAAACACTGAAATCTGATCACCGTTATAATAAAATACATCATCGTTATTTGCTTGTTTGATTCCATTTTAATCTCTACAATGACGAGTACCCACAATGACAATACTCAGTATTGAAAAAAAAATAAACACCCAATCATTAATTTTTTTCAACTTGGTAAATTATAATGGGGCCCATTATGTCTTAAGCAGTTGTTAACAAACAAATTATGATTAGGAAAACTAGAAAAGTCTACATTTATGACTGGATTTAACCTCGTGTAATTCCTATCTAGGAGAATACTTTGCCTAACCGAACTATGGGATTAGAGTACAGTACACTTATTATTTTTGAAAGATTTAAGCTATGCATATCAGTTGTTTAGAATGAGTAGATATACTTTTGAGAGTGCAGCGCTCTATACATAAATAGCCATTACAACCATGAAATGTCACGTTAAAGGAAGCCGAGCAAATCAAAAAATGAAACTTGCAAGAAATTAACTGTTTAAAACGTAGTTTCAATTTAAACAAATCGTAAACATGATTCAATGGCCTGTACGTAGAATCAATCTTTATTATACTCAAATTTTGATTTACTTTAAAGGCCTTCAATTTTACCCGACTGCGCAAGTGAGGGTAGTTTTTTTTAAAGATACATAATTCGGTCTACCCGGTCTAGAATATAGGTATATTATTTATAAAAAAATACAGGAAGGTTATATAAAAAACCTACGTACTTTCTTTCAACTTAATTAGTACAGCGCTATCATGTCAACGCATTCAAAGACGTCTTGGTCAAATCAAAAGACAAGGCCGCCCTATGTAAAATTGAATTATTATACACTAATGGGTTGATTATATAGAAAAAGACTGATGAGAGATGACCAATGACCACATGTTATTTTTTTCTGTGAGAGAGTTAACAAAGTCCTGTGTCACACCTCTTCCTTTCAAGTAAACAATTCTTTAGGATCATGCTATCAGTTTAATAGCATTAACACCCTGGGGTACCTACTACAACCAAAAGGATCATTGGATTTTGTAGTCCTGGGACGTGCCGCCTGACTATTTGAATTGACGTAAGAGATTATGGGTACGAGAAGACCCACTTCGCACAACAAGTGGTGTGATCTTCTTCTTCGTGTCAATGGCTCATCAATCTATTAAATTATGTCGGCCCAATACGGCAGTGTCTGTTAAGCAATGTCTGTTACCCTGCACAGGTGCGCGATAGTACAGGTGGAAGGGCACAGTGGACAAGAGAGCAAGTGTGGCATGGACTGGGATGGGGCTCCGTAGTCGCAGGGTGCTTGTGACTGTTCCATATAGCCCCATTTTGCCAAATTTACCTTACAGCGGCCAACTTGGGTCCGAAGGCGATTTAATGATTTCCAAGTTGGCAACGGGAGATGGTGTCCAGGGGGTAGGTTTTCTTTAGGTCTAATGAAACCAGTCGGAGCTGGATGTTTGTTGCTCCATATTTGCTCTCTTGCTCGCTGGGTAGGGCTATTTGTAGTGAGGGTGTGTTGTGGTATCCAAAATGTAACATTCAGAGCAGGTGTTCCACAAGGGTCGATTCTGGGGCCTTTACTCATCAATTTTACAAACGGTTAAATAATGTAAATAAAAATGGGTATGTTTGTTGATGGCACAGACACATGTGTGACATTCAGTGAACATTGAATGAGGCCTGAAGGTTTTGTTTTTTTTTTTGTTTCAAACCCAAATATTCCAGTTGCTCTTTTTAAATCAATTGCTCAAACTAAAGTACTTCTGATGTTTTTTTCTGAATTGAAAGTACTCTGACAATCGAGAAAAAAATATACATTCAGTAAGCCAGCGCAATGATAATGAATTTAGAACATTCTAAAATAGTCTAACATGCGTTAGTCGAGTCTAAGCTCAGATATTAGTAAGTATAATCTTCCGAAAAGCAAATTTTAACTACAATATATAGCGAGCTTTCTTCTTCAGAAAATCCTTTTTTGGTATAAGCTATGATCTAATGTGCGGTTTCATGAGCTGAGTAGGTATATTAACAATTTTAGTCTGTTTATGAGATTAAAATGTTATGATATGCCATAACATGTGTTGTCCTCTATTACCCGTGGTCCACTCGCTTTGTTCACCTAGGTAAACCACGGGAAATTATTTCTTTCCGTGGTTCATCTAGGTGAGCTATGGGAAATTATTTCTTCCCATGGTTCACCTAGGTGAACTATGGGAAATTATTTTTTCCCTTGGTTCACCTAGGTGAAAAACTGATGGTGGAACGCCCTACAACCAGATAATTAAGACTGGATGTTGGACGGCTCTTCATGTAGATAGGGTGCTGTGATGCTGGTCGAAGTCCAGCAGCTGCAATGGACTAAAATTGATTGCTATAATTTTCTATAATTTATTTAGCTTTACAGTCTTCGGGTTTTTTATCTACATTTTCTCTAAGGCCTTGCTAACTGTTAAATTTCATGATTTTAGTTCAGCTCAAAAATTGACTTAGCATTTCGATTTTTAGAGTTTCAAGAGCAGCCTTGATTGACTGACATTGATTCTCTACTTAATATTGCCCCTTTTATAAGTACGGAGCTCTAAAATTGGCAAAAAAACCTGTGTGGTCGATGCAAAAAACGAACGCAGTATTTAACAGTAGACACAAAATATGTAGGCATTTTTAAAAAAAGCAGAAAATTGTACTAATTAATGTAGTCCATTAATGACTTAATAGTATGAATTTTTAAGGGATTACGTCATATCTTGTAATTATCTTCGTGATTTCCCTAAAAGTATTTTGTTAATGTAAATAATTAGGGAAATACTAGCCTCGTTAGGAAAAACTTCCCCCTAAATTGCGCTGTGCAGCAATATCTTTAAAAGGTCATTAGTTACTAATAACGGTAATTCTCTATCGTATATAAGTCTTTGATTTGATAGATCGACATTCAGTTCAGCTTGTAGTAGCCACAGTGACAACAATGCACTTTCTGGTAAGTTCTTTAATATTCCTTCATATTTGGACATTTTCAGTGATAACTACAGTTCCGTGGAGGCGAATTTACTAAAAATAATTAGATTCCCCAACAAGAAGTTCATGCCCAAGCGAATCTTACCTGCTAGTCGATACCTATTGATTGACGGACAAGTGACAAGGCTTTGGTGCAAGCTACCCTTACAGGGTTGGGAAGCCAGACGGTAGTTCCCGTGAAATAAACCAAATAATAGAGATGCAGGAGATACTTCGGGCTTCAAAGTGCATGCTTTGCATGCAACCGAGAATGTCAGTAACAGTAAAATACATAGAATGTGATTACAAGCTATATTCTGAGTCTAAAGTAGCTTATTAATATATCCTAGAATCTATCCATTATTTTATTTATACACATGCGATATTATAAAATTAAACTATAATTGGGTATACTAATGTTCCTCAGGTTATCGCAGTCGTAGCTCTGGTGGCAACCGTCCAGGGTCTGCCCTACGGCGGTTTTGGCGGCGGTTTGGGAGGTTACGGAGGAGGCGGCTATGGAGGTGGCAACGAGTACGGTAGCTCGGGCTACGGTAGAGGAGGCAATGGTTATGCCGACCAAGGGTACGGCGGCCATGGTTACCAAGAAGGACACAATTATGGGCGCACAGAAAACGAATATGACTCGGTAAGTCTTAAAAGAAACACGCAAAATTTCCTCTGATTGTTAAGATCAGATATTTAGCTGCTCCACTGGGTAAAGATTTTTGATTAGAAGACTTCCTTACATTTAACATCCAATCTCGTATTATACCTATCTAATTGAGGTTTAAAGAGTAGCTGTGCTTAGTATTCCAGAATAATCTCACAAAAATGAATTTTGGCGTAAGTTAATAACAAACATCCATTCAAACTTTCACATTTATTGAACACGACTAGTAAATCCATCAACCTTCATTTATATTCTAATCAAATTAACCATTACTATAATTATCATAATCGCACCACATTAATTAACTTGTACGATAATTGATTCTTCTTTCTTTCTTTCTTTCTTTCTTTCAGGCCGTCCATCAACACAGTGCCTCAGAGCACAACCTCGGTGGAGTCTCATCAGGCGGAGGAGGAGGTCACTCCAACTCTGGCTACGGCGGCTACGAGGGTGGCCAGAACCAGTTCGGACGCGGCTATGGCCACGGCTACAACCAATATGGATATTAAGACTAAATAATATTCTGACCAAAAGACTGAACTGCCTGAAATCTGATCATGATATAATAAAACTGCATCAACATTATTTATCTTTGTTTATTTTTATAGCATTTATTATGCTAACTTTTAAGTTCGAAAACATCGGCAAAAATGAAATGCTCAAGTGAGACTTGAACTCACGACCTTTCGCTCACAGGAGGAATGCTCTTCCAATTGAGCTATTGAGCCACACCTGAATCATTTCAAATTTTCTTTCTCTTTATATCCGCCTTTAACGGCGACGGTGGAGCCATCTATCAACATTCTTACGAACTGTTGGAAACAATGAATGATTTTTCAACTTTTTTTAAACATTGAATTTTGATGACTCCGCCCAAATATTTGAATGAATTTTTTATAGCATTTATTATGCTAACTTGTAAGTTCGAAGAATTATTTATCTTTTTTATTTCAACTTTACCGCTACAATGACAACACTCTTTTTTATATGGAACACGTCATTATGACTTCACATTACCTGATAGTATACTGAAGGTAAAGTCTCAGAAAGTGGGTCACCAGAACAGACACCAATAATGTCACAAAGCTTGCCGGCCTTATCAGATGCTTTTTCACGCCCGCTTAAAATACCCGAGACTATAGGAAGTCTATATTAACCTTTTTTAAAAATAATCAGATACAATACAATTGCCCTGTCTTTTCCTACATATAATAAGTGATATATAACAAGGGTTGGATTTCGGAGTTCGTTAAACGTAACTTTGATGGCTAGAGAGATTTACACTTACTTAAGGTGGCTTATGTGATTTGACGAAGGCTTTTGATTGCATTAACCTCATGGCGATGTAATAAAACAAATTGATAAAACCGACACTGCTTTTTCGATAACCAATCCTATATTACAACCCTGATACGGTAGTAGTTAGTAGTGGTAGTAGTTTTGTAGAGTTCAGCTGATTGTGGAACCGAAATCGTGTTTAAACAAGTAATAGGTATGAAAGTAAGGTATTTAAATTGAATCAATGTGTATATGCTTAGGATTGGAAACCTGCTGCGTACACGCCATTGAGCGATGTTTATGATTTGTTTATAATTAATATTGGGGTACAAATAACATGTTCAGCAGCGATAATGTTTACAGCCGAGTAGCCGAGAATTTGTCGCGAACTATACTCGCTAGTTTTAACCGAGTTGAAAACGGAGTATGGAAAACGTGCTCTTTGAGTAAATATAATAGAACCTAGTAGGGAAACCGTATCGTACTTATTTCTTGTAATTCTTCCTTCCAACAATTTGATTCTAGTTAACCTGGAGCTTTAGGTTACAAACGCTTTCGGAAATTTGAATAAGTTACTAAACCTATTAAAAACCAAGTAGGTATAAGGTACCTACATCAAAATAAGGTTATCCTCAAGTCGTTGAATACAACAAAAACAAAATTAAGCGCACCTCGAAAAAGTGGCGCCAAAAAAACCACAAATTGACCCAAAAAGAGCTTGTCGACAATAGGTCGTTTTCCAAACGTGATTCACTGGCTTGCCGTCTACGGGCAGGTGACATCACGCGGTGACGGAGCGACTGGCTGCTTCATCAGTTTGGGTACTAGGTTATTAACAAGAGGGTTACTTAAAATATGTTTTGAATAATCCTTATCCATCTATACTAATATTATAAATGCGAACTCTGCGAAAGTAACTCTGTCGGTCTGTCTGTCTGTATGTTACGCTTTCACGCCTAAACCACTGAACCGATTGATGAAATTTGGTATAGGGGTAGATTAGACCATGAGAAAGGACATAGGCTTGGCATATGTTTGGTCGCGATAACCAACATCCACGCGGGCGGAGCCGCGGGCAATGGCCAGTACATAACACATTTTGAAACATAATTTCTATGGTTTTTTTCTTAGATGAATATGAATTATGAATTGATATGATATATGAATTCATCTAAGGTTTTTTTTAAAAGCGAAGTGGCAGAACTCTCCTCCCCGTCACCTTTGCGAGGCTTACGAGACTTTCAAATCAATAGGTAACAATGAAATCCTTGTCAAATACAGGTATGGATGATGGCGCAAAAAAGCAATGACGCACGTTAGTACGCCTATGTCCAGGAGTGGACTGCAATAGGCTCATTGATTGATATTAATACCGACGATGCATAGAATCATATGAAATTATGATAGGTGTGTAATCATAGAAAATTGAAATGAAATTATTGCAATAACAATGCAAAAAACAGCAGCAATCCGCACTAATTTATGAATCATACTAAACTATTACAATGAATGACGCTTTAGTACCTACGTGAACGTGACATTCATTCTGGCAACACATCCTGGTGTCAAGTAGACGTGCGATATTTGATACCATCTCATGATATCCACTTTATGTTATAACTATAACTCCACATAATATTTGACCACTAGAACTGTTACTGATATGCCTACAAATATTAAACGTAATCAAAAAAGGTTTTTTATTTTATTGACACTACGAAAACCGTTACTAAGCATAGATTTGCCCGCGTATAGATTCAATACTTACTACCTAGGTCATAAAGTAGGTATTTGGTAACGTCTACGGCGCACGGCGCAGTGGCCAAGCGATTATGTCAGTGGTCACAGGTTCGCTTCCCACTCAGTGATTTGATTGTTTCGATGTATAATGTGTACCGATTTGCATATTGAACAAAAATATTAATTACAAGTTGGTTAAGCTATGCTTTTTTAGGTCTATAGCGCTGTGTAGAATGCCCTGAAATATTAGTACCTAACTATCACATAACATAACATAACATAAACTCACGCTTGTATTCCCCGAAGGGGTAGGCAGAGGTGCTAGCACCCACATTTCGCCAGTTTATGTTTAGGTCCCAATGTAATAGGTGGCGAGCCTATTGCCATTAACCGGGCACTTATAAACCTGCGATAAATACACACATAACTTCGAAAAGTATCGAAAAGTCATTGGTGTGTGCCATGGTAAACCTGGGATCGAACCCGAGACCTCGTCTCAGCAGTCCATTACCCATACCACTAGGCTACCGCAGATAACTATCAAACCTATTATATTGAAATGAAAGAGAAATACTGTCATGAATAAAACACTCGGCAAGTGTGAAACTAATACGTCTTTATTTTGTAACAGAAAGATAAATTTTCCCACCAAATCGACATTGTATAAATCCAGCGCGAACTAACTCATAACAAATCGTATCAAGACCATTCGTCGCCCAAGCTGCAGTGTTGTGAAGCCGCATTGCTGTCACTCTGACGTCATCGTCTAAATAGGCCGAGCCGAGATATACCTTGATTCATATATCTTGGATCTAAATCGCAAAATATAAAAGGCTCAGCGCACGCAGATTGTTTTGTAATCCATACTTCCCTAATGTTATAAATGCGAAAGTAACTATTTCTGTCTGTCTGTCTATCTGTATGTTACGCTTTCACGCCTAAAGCACTGAACGGATTTAGATGAAATTTGGCGGGCGGAGCCGCAGGCAAAAGCTAGTAATTTATACATGGTGAATTTGAGCTCATCTACCGCAGGAGTACCCCGTCTTATCTTCAAAATACATCCAAGAACCGAGTACTGTGCGTATGGAGCACATTTTGGGCACATTTTAGGTCCAAGATATGTGAATCGAGCTATACACTATTGTATTATTTTCCAGCTTACTTTTGTATTTCGACGTGCCTTAAATGTTGGTGAAGATTTTCGTTGAGAACATCTTTAGGAATACCGCTAAGGTTTTGTATAAGGTACAGTCAGCGTCAGAAATATTATGACTTCAAAGTGTCATTATGATCTTAAAACTAGTATTAAGAGCAAATCAAACTGTTTTAATGATTTAAATAGTATTATTGTCCGAACTAAAGGTATGTACCAAATATCAGAACAATTCGTTAACAGGAAGGGAGGAAAACTAAGTAATTAAGATCATTTTGAGCACTTGGTTCATCAAGATCAATCTTACGCTGAATGTACAGTGCTGACGCTATGGGTGACATCATATACACATATTACATCGATACATACACACATCAAAAAAAGTTTGCGATCACTTTGAAAAACTGAAATCTTTTTTGTTACTATAAATTATATTATGATTTTTTCTTCTTTTTAGATTCTTTATTTAAAAATAAAGAATTAGAACACAAAACAATGACACCGTTCAATTGTTTTTTCTTACAAAAAGGCTTTCAGTCCTAGCTTACGCTCATTCAGAAATCTGATTTAGTGAATTATAACCGATTCAAGATATTTTTCGCGGAAAGTAGTGATTGAAAAAATGCCAAGAGGATTATCTGAGGTTTTACGAGCTAAAATAGTAACTTTGAGGGAAGAAGGATACACCACGAGAGTAATAGCACGCAGACTTGCTATATCCCAATCCTGTGTGGTGGCTACGTTGCAGAGGTACCACGGAATGGAGAATTTAGCTGACCGACCCCGCAGCGGTCGCCCAACTGTTTTGACAGCTGCCCAAAAGCGCTATATTAGATTGCTGGCAGCCCGTGATCCCACAATCAACGCCAATAAAATAAAAGCAGAAGTCAGGGCCACCTCTGGGCTTGAAGTTAGCACGCAGACCGTTCGCAATTGCTTGCACCAGGCTGGATTACGAGCACGGAGGTCATGGCGAGCTCCGCTCAATTCCCGGCAACGTCAACAACGAAGATTGCAGTGGGCTAGACTTCGGCAAAATGAAGAAAGTGAGGAAGAAAACATTTGGCAAAACTGTCTCTTCGTTGACGAATCCCGAATCTCCACTCATCCAGATAACCGACGTGTCCGTGTCTGGAGAAGACCAGGCGACCGTGAAAGACAAAGAACTGCCACTGGAACAGTTCAGCAAGGCGGAAAATCGGTGTCTTTTTGGGGTGGCATTATGATTGGAGCTAGAACGCCTTTGATCCCGTATCGGGGCTTCATGACAGCAGACATGTACAAAGCAGTTGCTATTGATGATATCGTCAAACCATTCCGAGTAAACCATGGGCACAAATTTGTACTGGTCGATGATAATGCGCCCGCACATCGAGCTCAACGAGTCAATGCTGCTCTTCAAGAATACGATATCACACGATTAGACTGGCCTGCCGGCTCGCCCGACTTAAACCCAATAGAGCACGCGTGGGATGCTTTTAAACGAGCTGTATGGAACCGTGAGCCACATCCCCATACAGTTCCAGAGCTCAGGGAAGCCGCTATTGAAGAATGGGATAGGTTACCCCAGGAAATGCTAGATAACATGATCCTCAGCATGCCCAGGAGGATCTCCGCATGTGTTCGAGCCAGGGGAGGAGTTATTTTATATTGAATTTACACCTTTTAATAATAAATTGTAGTTTAAGTTTATTAAACAGTCTTTTTCTTTCTATGAAATTTCTATCACAATTGCATTATGATTAATGGCTCAATTTTTTTAAATAAATAATAAAAAATAGTTTTATATTTTAATTTCAAACAGGGTATTCCTATTTAAAGAAAGCATACAACATAGATTTTTTCTTGATAAAGTTAAATTTAAAGAATTCTAGGAGCTTATGCCATTGATCGCAAACTTTTTTTGATGTGTGTACTTTACCAATTGAGAATGACTATTTTTAGTTATAATACATTACATATATTATTATTACATACATATATTATTATTATTACTACTGTGGCCATATCATTGAATTCATTAATATACATTTTAAATCAATTTTTAAACCCAAATCATGTATAATTTGTAAAATTGTTAGTATTATTATTTATTGTTTTAATAAGGTAGTAAGACTACCTGAAACATAATTGTAAATTTTTGATGCATGCGGTATTCGCCTATGATCAGTTATGCAATTAGTTGTAAGCATCAAACCTGTGTAACTTATAATTGAAGTGTATTATTGTATATAACTGTTGGTGAATCTAATAAATAAATAAAAAAATAAAAAGCAAAGTGAAAATAGAAAAACCTAAGAATATCAAGAACACCACCAACAGCATCATCAATTATTCAAACAAAGATTACAAAAATTACCTCCCTCTCCCACCGGCCACCTAATCCAAACTTTAGATAAGGACACTAATAAAACAGTTCTAATTAAAATAAGTAAAACTGAGAGAATCACGGCGGCCATTAGTCACGGGCACGGACAGACGCAGGTGCGCGTTAGTTCTACAACAGAATTAGCATAAATTCGATAATTAATTAATCCTGTCTCGTTCACGTTGTACTCAGAACACCTTGGATAACAGTTTAGTATGAGGGCGTCCCTTGACAAACATCAAGCAATCAATTAGGAATCATGTTGCTTGTTTTAAATCAAATGGTGTTCCTTATACGTCAATTTAGGGCTCAGCCACAACACTGAGGTGCTCTTCGTGGACAATGTTGTAAAAATAAATTAGTATCCACGAATAGCACCTGCCAAAAATGCGTTGTCGCAACGCTTGGCCCTTAAGAGCCACTTTCCACGATTCGAGATTTTACTAACTCTTGCTTAATTTTGCGGAATACGCACCGCGGAAAGAAGCTCGTCCGTGATAGTGCAGACACAATTTTCAAAGTAAAACCATCAGTGTCTGCATCCGAGTCCGTTTAACTAAACCGTTGAAACCTGGCGAAGAATTAAAGTTTTTTCGTTAAGATATGTCATTTATGTAATATTACAACCCGGTCAGTCAGTATAACGCCCGGTGGCTCAAATATTATAAATAACAAATAGGTGAAGGCGATGTGGGGTTTACGACCCGGTGAGTCTCAAGGCGACAAGACATGACTAACGTACAGCAATAGTGGCTAGTGCCATGGATTTAGAGCAGCTAGATACAGTGTGTGTCATGAATCGTATAAAAACCGGGACACTTTTGTAAATGACGTCACGCGAGCTAATTACTAATAATACATAGCACACGTACATATTATGCTCACACCTATGTTAAGAACAGCCCGCCACTTGACTAAACTACCTTCGTCAATATTGTCAATAACCCTTTCATACAAGCCCATAATACCTGATATGATTTTCTTGTAATGTTTTTTTTTAAATGTAAATTTATTAGTGTTTAAAATAAGTAAATAATTATGCCGTGTTGGTGCCCGGTGGAAGAGAATAGGACCACCCCAGCTCTTCCTGTGGTTGTCGTCAATAGTTGTTTTCCATCCGATAGTAAACATACAAGGCCCGCTAGACGGGAATAGTCTTGCCCCCTATTACGTCATGGGACCATAAATCATAATTAGCAAAACGTAAGTGTTAGTACACCTCTGCGTACCTCTTCGGGGATTTACAGACGTGATGGATATAAAATAAATAAACAGAAATTATACTAGGTAATAAAAACAAATAATAGAAAGAAATGAGACAACGGGCTTTAGGCGCAGAAGGTGCGGATTTTGGATACAACTTTGATTAGTACTTGGATGAAGACATTCCTCGGGTGCAACCGGAATTAACGCTAAGACGGCTCACCGTAAATAGGATTGTTACATCCGAAAGGCGACAGTCTGGACAAATCGATATTTCATTGAACAACATTGTACACAACACTATCTGGACCCATAGTAAGCTTAACTAGCTTGTGTTATGGAATCTAGAATGCGGATAAACGTACTTAGATACTTTTTTTTGTAAATATATACATATTATACATAGAAACACCCAGACCAATGCAAATAGCCATATTCATGCATACAAATATTTTCATTGAGCGCGGATCGAACCCGCGCCTCCTGCGTGGCAGTCGCATTCACTACCGCCACGCCAAGCTGTCAAGATTTATGTTAACTATCCATCGGCAAAGTTGAGCTAAGAGCAGCAAGACCGAGCAAATTAGTGCACTGCACCACTGATGTAATTAGCACAAGTTTGGGGACACGCTGAGACATACGACTTGCGGTATCTATCCTAGTCTAAATCTGTCTGCAATATTGACTTTAATAGTTCATAGTAACGAGATGTTTGTTTTCGTTTAAAGTAGACTCTAATTAGTAATGAGTCATTGTTTATCCTCATAAAAGCGTCGTAACGCAATCTTATGCTTAGGTAAAAGCAATTAGCTCGAATTAAAAAGTAACAGGTACTTAGCGAACTATAATGTAGGCTTACCCCACCTCTCCTCGTGGGTGTCGTACAAGATAGCACTGGTTTAAATTTTAAATTACCTAAACATACAACCCATTTATAAATGTATACAGTTTACGGGAAAATTAACATGGATTGAAATTACCTTTCCTTGATAAATGCTTACAATATAAAAGGAATCAACAATCAAATTATCAAGATAGTACTTCAGCTATTTAAGCTCTATGTAGATAAATTAGTCTGTCAGTCAGTAGGACAAGAAATTTAGTTATACCTACAAGCAATTAATATATAAATGTACTGGCTTTTGCCCGCGGCTTCACCCGCGTGGATGTTGGTAATCGCGACAAAACATTTCTCAAAAGACGTAGGTATAAGAAGCTTCATGCTTCTAACTTTGAAAATAAGAACTTTCTATACAAACGTTAATCACCTAATTTACCCTCTTAGTAGTTAAATTTTGAAAAACGCTGATATACATGTTCATTTATTTCTTAAAAGACACAGGTTTATGAAATTTAGTGCATCTAGCTCTGAAAATGACGGACTTTCATACAAACTTCAATCCCTGATTTTACCTACCCCTTTAGTAGCAGAATTTCCAAAAATCCTTTCTTAGCGGATGCTTATATCATAAAATGCATCTACTGTGAAAAATTTCAAGTTTGTAGATCCAGCTGTTTAGGCTCTGCGTTGATGAATCAGTCAGTCAGTCAGTCAGTCGGGACAAGTAATTTTATATGTATACTCGTAGTATAGATGTACAGTTGTATCATACGTATAAGAACTTTGACGTTACACATATGGTTCCACTATAATTGACCAATACGCACTAATTCCATTCCATCTACTTCTTAAATTAGAAAACACCATACAAAACAACGCACTAAGTAAATACAATGATCATTTAATAACCATTACCTGTTAAACAATGAAATCACCTACAAACGTTCCTATATCCAGTGAGGCTACGACTATTACAGCTCGTTACAATCCCATTGCCGTAACAATATTCCTGCCAATTTCCTCTCGCATGCAGCGTGAACGTGCGGAATCAGGGGACATTGTCTCTGAGAACAGGACGCTCCAGTGGACTGTAATGGTCTCGCACACGAGCCGCTTTGCTCGGCACTAACGCTAATAGATATTGGGTATTTCACAAGGAATTTGTCCTATAAGTGGTTTAGTTTTAGCTTTGATGAAAACTATTAAGGTACGTACGAGCGACATGCTCTCGTATAGTGTCATCGACGTTGTCTTTCGAGTATGGCTAATAACTCACGGAGCGCAGTTCACTTGGTATGTCAGTACGACGAATTTTTTTGACATGTGTCAGTACGATAATATGTTGTTAAGAAGATACTCAACCCAACCAACCCAGAGGAGGAGGAAGACCACTCGCCCCTTGGTGAAACAACCTTAAAAAAAAAGATGGACCAGTCTCCCTGAACAAATGGCAATTCGTTGGCAGGGGTGTATTGTAGAATAGAATGATGAATATAATATGGGTTTCACGTTTATGACATACTGTCAAAATATAGGACAACCATAGCACACAGACAGTCCAGAACAGAAATCTCTGGCGCAGATATACCTACGGAGAGACCCTAGGGTTGGACAAAGAAGAGAAGTGTCAGTCACGAGTTAGCTTCTATCCAGGAGAGAAGGAAACTCCCGAGGAGGGCAAGACCGTGAGGGATGGGCCTAGGTCAGCCAGGGTGCGAGGGATATGTCGAAGACAACCTTACCTCCGGCCTAGCACCACGAACCTCATTCGGCGTTTTAGTCGGTTCGAGTCCGACATAACCTTCCTTTCCGACTTCGGCGAGGGAGGTATTCGAGGAGATTTCTACACGAAAAAAAAAGGAGAGAAGGAAACGAGGTATGATAAAAGGAAGATCGAGCAGACTCATTGGTATTGTGACAAAAATATGGCTATAGTTTCCTAGTATTCATTCGCAAAAAACTGTTCAAACATTTGGCTAAAATTTACCATAATTTGAATAGTACACAGTCGGGAGTTCGCCGCTTTGAGCAAACAATTAAGGCTCAATTCACACCGATGCGGCCGGCGCGATATTGTTTGCATCGCAGAGCCGCGCGTTTCAATACGGAATTACTGTATTTAGGGAGATTCCGTAGGAAACTCATGGCATAATCAGGCGTATAGGTTTAAGATACAGAGAATACGTTATAATAATTATCTTGTTGAGTGAACAACAAAGAAACGTGCATGTAGCTGGGAATACTTGAGCGCATCAGATGAATGTATTGTGATTTGTTTTTGTACTCAGAAGTATTATTTGAAAAATAAAATATAATACGATTGGTGCTTGATTTTAAAGAGTCCCTAGAGAAGTCACGATCTAGCATCTCTATTCAATTCAATATCGTATATTGTTAAGTCACTAGTAGGTATACTACCTCAAGCTAGACTCAAGAACTAGCGGTCGCCATAACTCGGAGTGTGAACTAAACCTTACGGTAATGTCTAGAACCTACTCGTGCTCAATCAATTAGTTCCAAAACGCTGATGTATATGCATTCGGGATATCGGAGTGGGTAATAACTTGGTCTTCGTTAGAGATGAGTAAGTAATTAGCAAATATCAGCGCTATTTGTAGAGATATAGTTTGTTGGTTAGAACATATTTTTGCGCACATCTTGCATTAGTGAAAAAATATTTGATACTTGGTTCTGCCTTCAGTTTCCTTTCTTAAAGGTCTCAAAGTTCACCACAGATTTGCCTGCGCTGGTCAGTTTATAGATGGAACAATGTCCTTAAGCCTGTATTGGTTTTACCACAGCGCTCTGTGTTTAAACCAAGCTTATATGCATGTGGCAGGCCCATTAGAATTGTTGTCCACACAATTCAGACCTGTCGAAGGCAGTATATTTACCTATTTAGATGTAATCGCACTGCGGTTACCGCACCCTTTTGTTGGCTATGACGCATTGTCTCACCAAAATAGATAAATATTTTATGTAAATATAACCCCAATCAGTAAAGTAGTTCACAAGTTACGGGTAAAGTGAGTTAGTTTTGTGTTAGGAATAAATATTATGATTTTTAAAAAACCATTTGGTACAGTCAGCATCAGAAAAATGTTGACGAGTAGAGTACTCAAAATAATCTTAAAACCAAAATTTCATTATTATATTGATAATTAGAGTACTCAAAAAGTTGTAAGCATCCAGAGTAGTCAAACTATCTTAACAATCGGTCTTCCAGAAACATGGAAGTAAGCAGAGTGTTCATTGTCATATACACAATCACGCTACTCAATGGTATCTAGTCAAACAAAGTGTTCAAAATATCTGGACAATGTCATTTAATCGCATTTTGCATCCCTTTTTTACTTATGTAGCCATCCTTTGCACATGATGATGGGATGATGTGAGATAGGTATATAAGTTAGAACAGGATAGAAAATTTGTCAAATTAATGACAATTTCTTTTGTATTTTTTATAGTTGCCAGTTGTAAGTCATAAACGTTACTATCCCCTTGCATTGGTGAGAAAAGAGTATGAATACGTAAGAAATAAATACTCGTATGATGTGTAAATTACTTGAAACCTACATAAGTAGGTATAAGTCCACGCGGACTAAGTCGCAGGCACAGCTAGTATTAATATAAATCATAGTATGGAATAGGGTTTCGTATTTCTAAATTTTTCTGTCGCTTGAATAATTATTAAAAATAAAAAACACGACTGCTCCTGAAAAGACCGAAATAAGTTTGATAGCAGGCGGAACTAGGCGGAACCCATTGATTATCATTGGATTTATGAATTACAAATGGGTACCTCCACCTGCTCTTTTTGGTCCTTTTTATGTATTTTATACTTTATTTAATTTAAAAAAAATAACAAAATCCATTAGATATAGCGCCAAAAATTCACGGTTTAGTATCGATTTGTATTTCATGTACTCTTATATACCTTTATTTGTGACCACTTTCATCGAAATCTTTTCAGCCTTAAGGTCTCTATTCGGGTAAAAAGTAAAAACAAAATAGCTATTTCTTACTAGCTATTTAATACTTTAATAACTATTTCCCAGAGAAAGAAAAAGAGAAAGAAGGCGAAAATTGCGGTTTATGACGTATTAAAAAAACTTGTATTATAAATTATAATCTAATTATTAAAAAAACTCAATTATAATATGTTTGTTAAATAGTTTCGTATCTGTACCTATTTTCAAAGAGTAGACATTTTGCGTCTATGTCATGTCGATGTAGTCATAATGCGTATTAGAGAATACGAGAAGTGGATTTTTAAGTACATAGGTGTATCTTGCGTTGCAGGACCCTTTATTTTTTACGTAAGTATTCATACTCTTTTCTCACAAATTCAAGTGGATAGTTTATGGCTTAAGCAACTGGCAACTATAAAAAATAAAAAGAAATTGTCATTAATTTGACAGATTTTCTATCCTTTTCTAACTTATACATCTATCTCACATTATCCCATCATTATGTGTAAAGGATGGCTACATAAGTAAAAAAGAGATGCAAAATGCGATTAAATGACATTGTCCAGATATTTTGAACACTTTGTTTGACTAGATACCATTGAGTAGCGTGATTGTGTATATGAAAATGAACACTCTGCTTACTTCCATGTTTCTGGAAGACCGATTGTTAAGATAGTTTGACTACTCTGGATGCTTACAACTTTTTGAGTACTCTAATTATCAATATAATATTGAAATTTTGGTTTTAAGATTATTTTGAGTACTCTACTCGTCAACATTTTTCTGATGCTGACTGTACGTGGAATCCCCTTTGATTCGTATAAGTTTTCATATTCCACTTGCTATAGCTACAGTCCTGGCGTATTCACCATACATACATCTTAAAGGAAACATAAGGAACAAGTACCAAAACAATTTAATCCTTGTAGATAACAACAAATTTTAAGATAAATAAAGTCTCTATATTATATGTGTATTTAAATTCCTGGCGATCTCCGCTCCTTCGTAATGATAATATTAAGAATACCACAGCCACCCATTCTCGGAATATTGAATAATATTATAAATGCCGTACATTCTTATACGTGGACGTCAGGCCGTCCGTCGCTTGCTTATAACGAGTTCGACTCAGCACCGTAGTAGCTGTGTGTACATATACATAGCTGTGTTAAGAAGGTAGTACTATTGACCAATATGTCTGTTTCAGTGCATAAAGTTATAATAACCAGTTATTTTATTCCATAAACATGTTTTTATTTTTAAATATGGTCACACGTTTCAAAATTGTCAATTCGGCACTTGATGGCGCTGTGTAAGTGTTGTGTACAGATTCATTAGGCAAACATTTTATTATGTTCTGTTAAAGACTTCTCAGCAACAGAAATCTGCCGTCTGGGATAATTCCAGTAGACGGTAATAGGCTCTAAAATGATTTTGCAGGGTATTGCTTTACATTGGAATTAAAAACAGTAGCGAAATATGAGTTTCATGTCATTGCATCATAGCGGTAGCTTAGCAGCACGACCCCTGGCAATACCGGAAATATCACTCACGCTTTAAGGTGACGGCAATGTATGAAATAGGAAAGGAAGGGAGGAAGGCCTGCTGCTATGTTATACCATCTTCTGCTACTTCGCCTATATTTTCCTTCCCTTCCCATGTTGTAAAAATAAATTAGTATCCACGAATAGCACCTCACAAATATCTTGATAGGTGTTCATCGTGGACATGGCTAGGTGCTATTCAATTGGGTGATCTAAGTGGACTACATCCCTGGATCGACTCATTTGTATTAAGACCAATATGGCTATATTGCCTCCACAAGATTGAAGCATTCAAATAATGTCGATGAGCAAATAGCCCCGAAGCAAAAAGTCCCAGTTATTTAGGTAATCTATGCCCGAAGGTCATTATTACCCGAGATACAGAGTCCTAAACAAGTCATTACATTCACAATATGGAGATGACATCACGATACAAACAATTTAATAATGTATTTAGCGTGCGACAGACCTCGAGGTCAAACGTTACGCATTAACTGACACATTTGCTTAATAAGAGATTTGAGCCTATACTCAAACATACTACAAATTATATTTGAACGGTCAAAGGTTGAATACATGTCCATATGTCTACAATATTACTACTTCATCCAAGCGCCAATCCGGATAGCATTCAAACTTTTCACTTTAGAACAAAATTAGATTTTTTGGCTGGGGGCGGCCATCTCACTGAAATTTTGGATCGATGTTGATTGTTGATTGATTGTTTACTGTTATTACGGATTTGTATATAAATCTGTTGTTGATGTCTGTTACCCAAGCACGCCAGAATGGGTGATAAGATCTGTACGCAGGCTTGGACCTTAACAGGTAGTGACAAGTAAACAACGCGTGAGAGAACATCTCTAGGTATCGTTAAAAATATTCATAACCACAATGATGATTTACCATTATTTAGGAACATTCGATTATTTTGCTACCTTTGTAATATTGACATATACGGGAAAGTGAAAATAAATTATATTATTGGTAAGAGCTACGGTAGACACAAATATATCCAAAGAATAACTAGCCTAAACATGTCTGATAGACATTCTATCTGCTACTATCTGCAAAATTCACGGAGGAATATTTCGTGCCTCTTTTAATATACGTCAAATAAAATAGTCAAGGGACAAATATACATTCTGAAGCAGTGGTAATAAAAGTCCAATAAGGAGTGTGAATCTGGCTCAAAAGTCATAACTCACTTACATAAAGCTGAAAGAGCGCTGTGAATTTGAAACTGTTTAATTTCTACAAAAAAATATTGTAAAAACTTGAGGGTAGAATTTATAATTAACTAGCTTACTAGCAGTTTGCCGGAGGCTTGTACCTTGATTTATTATGTGCTATTTTTATAATACACTACGTACATATTCCTGATTTTTTTATTGTTTTCAGTAACAGAGTCCTGACAATAAGACCTGTCCTATCATAATCTCAATGCCCTGCCATGAAAAATAAGGAGAATTTCTTGACATTTTAAGATAAATAGCTTTCCCCTCTCGCCCTTTCAGAGCGCTTTAGGTACAAGAAATGTTGCCATTTCTTTATATTTCCAGTCCACCCACAAATAACTTTCCATTACCAGAAAAAAACATTCACAAGCAATGGACGTAACTTTGAAAACGTATCTAACTCATTAAGGATTTCGAGTGGTCCCAGGCTAAGCCTCAGAGGCACTTTAAGCAATAATATATTGCGAGCCATTTCCAATATCCTAAAGCGTTTTAAAAAACCTCGATGGATATTTTAGTAAAGATTTTGAAATGGTCAGATATTTCTAAAGGAGCTGATAGCACGCTCTATCGGCAAATTTATTTTATTAAACTCTAATTTCGATAAGTGGCTCTATCTATAATGATTGGAGACTCTATCGAACTATAATATAAATAAAAAGTCCACCTGTAGGAAGAGTTACCATATATGATTATGTGTCTCACGTGTTGCTACTGGTAAAGGTTAGTACGGGAACAGACATTATACAGAATATTTGAAATGGGTGGAACTTTCTCGATGGAGTCTGTCTATGGAGTCTGCTTGTCTAAGCAGTCTAAGTAATGTCTTCAAATTTTTCAAAAAAATTGATCACTCAATTCCAGGCTCTTGATAGTTGAAGGCCTCCCCATTATAGTTCACAATTTCTGACTGCAACACCAAAGTTTCTACTTTCGGCTTTTTCTAAATTATTTCGGACTACTCATTTTAATGTAGAGCGTAAGTATTCGTATAAAAATACTGCATAGAATAACCATCTAATACTTCAAGAGAATCATTTATTTGGCCAGATGTTATAATGGCCTAGTCCTACACGTCTAACAACTGCAGCCCCCTCGACCTACTAAGTCAGCCTTGTCCCACGTCGATAGCAGTGCGACCACGGCTAGTTTTAGAACTACTACACAACACCAGTTTTAATTGGCTTTATAACTTCAACCTTTGATGGGTACTAGGGGTAAATAACATTTTCTGTTTAGATAACGTTCTTACTGTTGTGGTGGCAGCACTGTACTAGGTTCGTACTACCTGTGAGTTTGTAGAGTAGGTATTCCTCTAGCAGAGGACTACCACGATTTCGGACATGACATCGACTTTTTCAAATTAAACGCTAAGTACAGAAATATCACAGGCTAATCTCGCGTATTTTTAAATAGGATAATGTTGAAATTTTTCGATTCTGGAACTTTCGGCATTTTGCTACTCCAAAATTAAGTAAAAAAGTGAAGTATGAGTATTCTGTTATATCAAATATTATATTACCATACTATAGCTACTAGTTCGTTTTTGAAGACTATTATAATGTTTGGTTGTAACTATAAATTCGTTATCTGTAACGATCTAAATGATAAAACTGCCACGGGAGCGCGCCAGGTTCAAGAACACACGTTTATTAGGTAATATGACCGGCACACGCACAGCTGGAACTAACATAACCATTTAAAATTATTATTTATTTATCATCGTTTGAAACGACATCCTTTATTGCAGCACACACGTCCTAAGTCGCCATATTTGACATTTATCCTAACAAAAATCTACTCTGTCCTTTTTTCCTAAACATATAGTTGCCGGCACACTTCGTGAACTATCACTAAGTCATATAGCTCTCACAATTTGCACTATATGGACCAACCAAAACACCAGCAAAAGGATGTAACGGAAATAAATATATAATATAGTAGATTTTAAGTGAAGTTAGTATAAATGTAGCTTATGTGCACTGTAAAATTGATTAATATAAGTGTCTATACCTGGCTAGCGGTGAGAGACACGAAACAATCCTACATTCATATTAACTTGCTTCACTTAAAAACTACTATAAAATATATTTCCGTTACATTGGCGCCCAACGTGGGGCATGTATATCCACAACGTTACAAGGACTGATGAACCAATGACGCGAACTCGTGCGCCCCTAATGTAATAATAATAAATAAATAATAATAATAATTTGCCGGTCATTATGTCTGCATAGCTTGTCATAATTACTGCCTTTATTCCATCTAATGATTCTAATGGTAAAGTGAGAGTAAAGTCGAGGAAATATTGAAATAGGTATTTACCGATATTTATTATTTTGTTATTAATGTCTCGAAACACAAACGCATGTTCATTTAAATTTATGTACGTCCGCTGCATTGCACAACGTTATAATGGCTATCCGATTTTGCACCACAGTAGATGGATGGAAATAATATACTGATATTTGATAACCTGTGCAGTACTATTATCTATTCTGTGCCTGTGTCGTCAGGCAACAAATAACAGGGTTGCAATATGCAGAAATGCATAGAGATGATTTGGTAAAATTGCATTTTACATATTATTGCTTAGTTTTTTTATTACTAAGGATCATAAAATATGGAGAATATTGTTATTTTGTAGACATTTTGAACTCATTATTCAGTAATAGTAGTAGGCTCTTCTCGTAAGGTAACCTAGGTGTCATCTCAGTGGATAGGTGACATTCTGCTGTTCTAATATTACGTGGATCCAGGAAGTTCCGACATACCAATGGAAGATATCAAATGGCGCAGTTCACCAGGCTCACCTGAAACAAAACAAAGCTCAATTAATACAAAATTTCTTTGGTATTAGGAATCAATGTCAAAAGCTATCCACCGTTGCTTTAAAATCTACAAAGTTGTGATTCTTTTCTTTTAAGATACCTAGCGACGCCGCCACGTCCAGATCCAATATTTTTAGGACAAATTTTCAGAAGCTGGCGCTACCAGTTTAATATTGACAGTAATAAGCTATATCCTCTTATTTATTACATGTAAGTCTACTACGGACCATCAGGCTAGGTGCTATTCAACTGGGTGCTCTAAGTGGACTACACTACACCTATTATCTGGTATAATAGCTGCTAAGTCGTAACAGAAATACAGTAATTTGCGCATTGTCATCGGGACCCTAAGTCCAAAGAGTGTACTTCACATTCCCAGTAGGTAAGCAATTTGAGCGGGCATTCAGCCGTGTCCAACTTTGGAAAATTCTAATAATTTACTTTACACAGAACAATGTTCGGACTAAGTTCGTACATTTTTAGCAAATTCCCAACTTCGGAACTTGTTCAAAAAATTCAACTTATTTCCCTCAGCCTAAACCTGGTTTGGAATCTAGTGGAATATTTGCTCAGTCCCTGAACAATTGTTGAAACAGCCCTAGCGGTGTGCAGAAACGACAATTTCGCTCGCATTATCTCTTAAAATAGATTCTAAATCACTGCGCAGGACTACGCCCCGGGGAAATTAAAATGGATGAACTATTTATTATACATAGTACAATATTTACTAATGATTTTGATCTTCTAATATATATGTCTGGTATGGAAATTGAGAAGTATGTTATATATATTTGATGATTAAACGAACTTACCTGTAAGTGAAGTTCTATCACAATTATACGAGTGATTCGTACGAAGATATTAGTAATATTATATGTATACACTTAGGTAGTAACGCTACGTGACACCACTCTTTCTATCACTAAGTTGAGGGTAAACCAAATAATTTTAATGGCGGTAGTTCGGCCCCGCGTCGGCCCTGTCGCGCTACTGGAGCTTATTCGTTTGGAGTCTGAACCACTTCTCCGGAGATATTTCCAAAACCCCTCCGGGAAAGTTCTTGGGTGGGAGGGTGATAGGTACTAATATCTTCGTACGAATCACTCGTATAATTGTGATAGAACTTCACTTACAGGTAAGTTCGTTTAATCATCAATTAGTACTTCGTGATTCGTACTCGATATTAGTAATATTATATGTATACACTTAGGTAGACTTTGAGAGTTCGAGGTTTTGGAAATGTATATCTGAATAAAATCAAAGATTTTATCACAATGATTATTGTTTTAATTATATATTTTTGTAGGGAGCTAAATCATACAACAGGTCAGAGACTTATGTTAATTGTGACGATTAATCATAGTTAGGCAATTAATTAAGGATAGCCTTAGCTAGCGCCGTTTCGTCAGAAAATACAATATTTCTATTGTAGAATTTGGCGAAAGTGGTGGAATTTGCACTCCACCCCGCCGCTTTGCTGATTTGGTCAATGCCGACACCCAGCGCGTGTGCGTGCGATGTAGCGGCGTGCCCCGTGCTGTGCGCGCTAAATATCGATATGTCAACGCCGCTGGCTTCCAGAGTGCCCTTTATCCACCGGCTCAACGTTTGAGTTGTAACAGGTTTGTGGGGCTTTTTAAAACTGATAAAAAGTGTTGTGGATCTACATAAATCTGCAGTTCTAGTTATATATGCCAGAACTGTCTTAGCGGGACAAATTTGCGGTTTTTCTTCAAAGTAAGGTATCTGTAATAGTGGTTGATTATTCCCAACTCTGGAAGTTTTAATGATGTCGGGGATCTTTATCATTAATTTAGATGGTAAAATTCCAATGTTTTTAATATTAATTTTGGAAAGGGTTTGCACTCTATGTGCTGTGATTAGTGCCAGCAACGTTACGCATTTTTTGGAGAGTAATTCTAAAGATATCTCTTGGTTGGGATACCAGGTAGCAAGGTGATCTAAAACGCTATTCGTGTCCCAAGTCATCTCGTACTTGGGTGCGGGGGTCTTAATTGAAAGACGCCTTTAAAAAATCTTTGAATTCTATTGTCTTCCGATATATTAGGTCCGAGAATTAGAGCAAGCGCCGCTTTGCAGCTATTTAGAGAGCTATATTGACTGCCGCCGTCGAACAACATGGTCAAAAAATCGATTACGGTGCTAATGCCGGCATCATATATAGGGATGTTATTATCCTTACAATATTTACACCATTTCTTAATATAAACACTATATTGTCTATACGAATTATTTGATATGGACGCCATTATGATGTCTATGGAAGACTCTGGCACGTCGCGACGGAGCAGTGCTGTCCGGATAACATCGCGGCAACTAGCGTCAGGTTGAACTTGATGCTGCAATTGCTGGAATTGGAGATGGTTACATGTTCATTTGCAGTTAGATTCACAACGTCGGAAATAATGAGCTTTTGGAGAATAGGGTACCAGGGTTGAGTTGGCCATAGTGGAACAACAATAAGCCCTGTCGCTCTGTCAAGGATAATCTTGCGGATGACTTTTAAATTTATTGAGAAGGATGGAAAGGCGTAGACGAAAGTGTTTAACCAGTTAAGTGTGAACGCATCAACTGTCATGTCACCGCGTTAGGGTCTTTGTGCCATGATACATATGCTGAGCATTTTTTTTTTTAAGTCTATTAGCAAATAAATCAATAGTAGGGGTCCGAAATTTATGGGCTAGCTTTTCAAACATTGTCCCCATTCGATATCTGGATGGCATTTCCTAGACTCTGCGTCTGCAATTATATTATTTTTAGATTTGATGTACGATGCAAATCCTACAACTCAAGGCAGTTGATATGGAGTTTGCGTTCCTCAGCGGACCACTGGCCACTCACCGTCTCGTGTCCACATGCAGACCACCCCCCTCCCCCCCCCATCCCGTAGTTGAGCGTCAGAAATTATCTCTATTTTCGATAGCCCGTAGCCACCACGAAATATCAGAAGATAAGAATTGAGGCACATCCATATATTGTCAAAGTCAGTATTCGATCTTAAGTTTAAGAACTTGCCACGTTATAACGCTTTTGTGTGCAAAAGTCCATATTCGACTGCGGAGCACGCTCACATCAATAGTCCGATGATATGAGCGAACCTGCGAATTGTGCAGATAACGTGAGTAATTCCTGCTTAATATGGACTTGTTTTCCTTTAGGCAGACCTATTTGCATTTTATGAGTATCAATTATGTAGCCTAGGAATTCGCATGAGGGCGAGGGGGGACAAGGTGACATTTATCTTCATTTATTTTAAAACCTAAAGCACTAAGTAAATATTCGGTGCTGCTTATATTGTCCAAACATTCTTTATAGTTGCCGCCTAGGAGTAAAATGTCATCCAGATATATGGTACATAAATATCCCGCTGACCTCAATAATTTTACAACAGGCTTCTTTAGTTTTGTGAAAATGTATGGAGCCCTGCTTACAAATGTTACCTAGCTACTACCGTAGCTAGATAACAGTCTTTAGAAACTAATTTAACGGTTGTTCGAAGATCCTCTAATTTGAAGTGTGATGTCTTAATATATTTATTAAGATATTTTAAATTCAGAATGAATCTCATTTGACCGTTAGGTTTAGGTCTTAAAAATATGTTCGAAACGAATTGTTGGGCACAAGGAGTACACTGAGATATAGCTCCAATATGGAGTAGGTTATTAAGGTCCTTACCTGAGACGATGCTTTAGAGCGAATGGGTGGAGTCTACGAACGTAATAATCGCAGCCCCGCACCACCCCGCACACATGTCACTAAAGTGATTATAATATAAAAATATGGGAAAAGATGTCGGTAAAAAGGGTACAGAGTCGACACATCATATTCTGCCTAACTTCACGTACCTAACTGATTTGGTATTTTTTTGACATCGATGTTGATTGATTCTTGATTCTTTATTATAGCTAAGGTCTGCGGCTCCGCCCGCGTGGATGTCTATTATCGCGACTTTGGTTTTATCTCTGGTACCATTCTACCAAAACCTTTAAATGAAAATACCGTATCAAAATCCGTGTAATAAGTAGCGTTTGTGTCCATTATGAACAAACAGACAAATTCAATTTCAAAAGGTTCAAATTCCATGGCGTAGCGGTGGAGCATTCAGAGTTTGTGGGTTCGATACTACACTCAGCTACTAGATAGATAGATGTAGATACTACACACACTCAGCTCTTATATTTATATACATGAATCTTACATATATATCCATTGGTTAGGGTGTATATGGCATAGATACATTGAGGTAGGTGAATATGAAAGCTATAAGTATGCTATAGGCATAACAATTCACACACATTACACATTCTCACAGTGCCATCGTTTGCAGTGTAAGCCCAAAAAATGTGTTTATTTAAGACATCACATTCAAACCTCTTATAATATGTACTAGATGACCCGGCAAGCTACGTTTCGCCTTAAAAATTAGAATTTACGTCAATTGGCTGTATTAATTCGTTCTAATTATTTGACTGAATGCTATAAAAAAAATTCAGTCAAATATTCGGGTGGAGTCATCAAAATTCAATGTTTAAAAATGGTTGAAAAATCATTCATTGTTTCCAACAGTTCGTAAGAATGTTGGTAGATGGAACCACCGTCGCCCTTAAAGACGGATATAAAGAGAAGGAAAATTTGAAATGAATCAGGTGTGGCTCAATAGCGCAGTTGGAAGAGCATTCCCCCTGTAAGGGAAAGGTCGTGAGTTCAAGTCTCACCTGAGTGTTTCATTTTTTCCGATGTTTTTCGTTATAATTATTTTGAGAACAGAAAGCATTACGACAGGGACTCCATACGCCCACGGATATCCTGACACCAATAGGACGTAAACCGTCTTTCGGGTGAGATATTTTATATGATGGTTAAGTATTCTTAAAATGTTTCTATTTTCCGCGCATATTTTTTACTTTTTCTTTCATAAGAACCTTCTCCAACACAACTTCCACAACAAAAAAAGAAAAAAGCGAAATTGGTCCAGCCTCAGCCAGTGTAGCCAAAATCCGCTTCAAAATCCGTCGCGTAGCTTTAAAGACAGACAGACAGCGGGAAGTGAATTATTTTATACTAGTGAAGTTAAGTAGTGATCATGTTTTTATAATATTTTACTAAGTAGCTATAGGTATATATAGTATTATTATACAAAGGTGGTTTGTGACGTTATAGAGGTTAATCTCTGGATCTACAGAACCAATTCTAAGAATTATTTCACCAATAGAAACCCACACTATTTATAAGTGTCATAGGTTTTATATCATTACACTATGAATGAGATAAAAGTAACGGCATCCAAAATCTACGTGGCTGGAGTCGTGGGCAACAGCTGGTAACAAATAAAGTGTGTGAATAAAATAATCAACACAACATTTTCATGTATTTCTTGAGAGTTTAAAGCTTTCGCTTTTTTACCGAATTTTATTTTCGGCGTTTCAAAGAAGTGTCTTATCTGTTCACTTGTGCATTAATCTCGAATAGTGTTGCTGTCAAAACTGCGAAAACGTGAAGCACAACCTCCCCGTCCAACAGCCATCACGGCACTGCCGCCCGGCCCCCGCATAGGCACCCGCTAAGCCAAACTCTCGAGAACGTAACAAAAACGTGGCCTGTGACTTCAAAAGTCAATGTATTGAACGGAAAAATGTACCACTTATACTCCAGATCTTTGTCTTTCTTTTAGTTAAAAAATTATGTAAAAATTATTTTCTGTTTAGAAGTAGTTGCCAGTTTTCTTTTGAGTGACCTTTTTGCTTTGGGTATGATTTTCGTATAGTAATTGAAAAGTAAGAATAACTAAAAATGTACCAAATGTAGACAAGAAACCAACAAATAAAACAGTGTAAACAGTTTTCAAATACGTCCACAAATAAAAAAGGAGTTGTTCTCTAAACATACGCCTTAAAACCGGATTTATCATTTTTATTCCTCTTAATGGAGTCATTGAAGTGAGACGTCTCAACTTCTGAACGTTTATGAGAGGCCATTGGGTACGTGTTGTTGCAAGATAAGTTGAGAAATTTGTATATGACATACAAATTATCCAGTTAAAAATTAGCCGGTCTGATGTAATCAGCGACCAATGTTTATGGAAGAGAGATAATTGTCCAGCGTAACGTACCGGGTCTATCGGCGCCGGGTTGGCCACGGCGGAGGAGATAACTGCCTGGATAAGGGAGCGGGTGGCGCGCGGCGCGAGGCAGGCTCCCGGCTCCTCAGTGGCGCCAGCGTCCTGCGTGCTGGGGCCGGAGCCTTCCAGTTTAAATTTTGGCTGGAAGGTTTTGTTGTAGCTTGCGATGCAGGCTTCTTTGGCACTCTAGGTGGTGGTACTTTAAGCTCTGTACTAGATTTATTTACGGCTTTGGCTGCCATGAGGGCGTCAGATAGGTTTTCTCCAAAAAGAAATTTGTCTTGTTTAGTACTAGACAAGTGTTCCTTCATGTCTTTCTTGACAGAGTACATTGCAAAATTACGCCTGGTATTTGAGTCTGTATGTTGAATGTCACAAAGCAGCCTAGCTGTGTCCATGAGTTTTCTCAAAAGATCTTGATTGATCGGTTTCAAAGTCAGTTGGTCTGACATGGCTGAGACGAGACATGATATGGCAGTTGCAAGCTGTTTTTGCCTGGATTCGAGACTTTTGTCTCTCTTTAGCATAGCCTCTGGAAAAGCAGCTTTAATCTCAGCATTGAGCAGAGGTGCCGCGATGCGTGTGCAATTAGCAGGAATCAGGTACTTGATTGACAATTCTTTACGTGTTTTAGATTCAAGGCCATTAGTGGCTAGGTGATCAACACGGTTTGCCAAGTCTTTTTGAATAACTTGGCCATATTCTTGGGTGCTTGAAGGATCGTCACCTAATATGTCTAACAGAATGCTGTCAAATGTGTCGTCCGACGGGGCAGTGTCTGCTAGTTCCACAAATGTTGCTGGCGGGTTTTCGTCATCCGTCTTTGCAGCTGTACTTGTGGAAGGTTGTGCGTTCACGGTCTCATCCGGGAGGTCGATATCCTCGTCCACGCGGCCGTCGTAGAGGATGTCTGTTGCTGGCTCCGTCGTGGCCTGCGTCGGTGATGATGTCGCAGTGTGAGTTTGATTTGTTCCGTCTGGAAAGTGACGGTAGGTAGGTGAAAGAATGTCTAATAGACATAAATAGACAGTTGCACCTATATGCTTTTTACTAAATAACGAGTGTTGTATACAACTTAAAATGAGGTAATAATAGGTGATTAGCGTAACCCGTATAAGGCAGCGCAAACCTCAGATGTTTTTGACTATAAATAAGTCGAGAACATAATTCCCACAGAATTATGTGTAATGTCAGATTGACACATTTAGGTGAATAGATACAGGCGGTATGCGTGACCCCCAAAGGGTGACGCGAAGCCCAAGTGTTTACGACAGTAATTCGTCGTCTTTTTTAGATAAATATAAAACATAATTCCCACAGAATTATGCGTAATATGTAAGTAATAATGTACCTAGACAGGTATTTATAGGCACTTTGCGTGACCCCCTCAGGGAAACGCGAAGCCCAAATGTTCATGACCATAATGAGTCATCTTATACAGACATAATTTCCACAGAATCACGCATAATACGAGTGTTATTCTAATTGAATTACACCCGACATTTTGGTATTTATGCATTGAGACAGTCCCAAAAACAGCTCGAGTTGCATACGTACCAAGACTGTATGTGCGGTCCGGTAAGATGTAATTCCCAAAGAATTACACGCAAACCGATTCATTGCGCAAAATAAATTTAATGCCGTATGAAAATACATGAGGGTAGGTGCATGTTGCGCGTCGAATAGGCGCCCGCGCCGGTATCTAGGTCAAGGGCGCGTGGGCGGCGAAGGCGCAGATTTCACTAAGCAATTCGTAATTGTACATACCTTGCTGGTTCTTCGGAACAGGTGAGGATTCCCTTGATGATGACGAGGATGACGACGAAAAGAGGATGCGGCTTCTGTTTCGACGCGAATTTTTCACTTCACTTTCTAATTTTCTTAATTTCTTACGGAAATAGTCCAAATTATCTACATCGGATTTTCTTTTATACATTTTTGAGCAAAAATACTAGAAATTATTTTAAATAGTGTCGAGTGGTGAAACACTAAATAGCGAATGAGCTCCAGTAGCGCGACAGGGCCGACGCGGGGCCGAACTACCGCCATTAAAATTATTTGGTTTACCCTCAACTTAGTGATAGAAAGAGTGGTGTCACGTAGCGTTACTACCTAAGTGTATACATATAATATTACTAATATCGAGTACGAATCACGAAGTACTAATAGCCTTTCACCATCTAGATGTTTCGTGCTTACTGTAACAGAAACGAACGTTTCTGTTACAGTAAGCACGAAACATCTAGATGGTGAAAGGCTGTGTATCCATTTAAGAGTATGTAATAAACCTGTTTATGAAGAAATCGTCGACGCTACGTGTGAAGAGAGGGCTGGTTTCTTTTTGCCCAAAGGATTGGCATTGCCATGCAACGGAGCAATGCTGATCCTTTAGGTACATCACCAGTCGATATTGATGAGCAGGACATTTTTACCCCTTCCTAATTTTTTACCCGACTGCGCCAGAGAGGGTTATCTTTTACATATACCTATGTATGTAGTTTTCTTTGTTCTCCTCTACAGTGCTAACGGCTGGACAGATTTCTATGAGTGGGGTCTCAAATGAAAGGTAAGTATTCACCTCCCGAGTGTCATAGGATATACAAAATGTGCGCAAAACCTATACAGCACATATTTTGATGCCAAAAATCTAATATTACTATATATGCTGTTACAAACAAAACAAATACTCCAAACTAATCCAAAAATGAAGAGAATCAGAAGGTGATTACAAAAATATTTTTAATGATTTAATAAAAAAAAAAAAAAAAAAAATTTTATCTTGATTTGTATGCATTACAGTTTTAAATTTCATCAGAGGAGCGTGTTATGCACGCTGTCAATGCTGTACTATTTCTTGTATTCAACTAGTGAAGCTTATCTTTATACTGTACCTCGTAAAAACCTCATAACAAGCGTTACGCACGACATAGGTCGCATTTCGCGTTCAAAATCAAATATTTTCTCACAGCCATTTTTTGTTTTGTATACTGTCGTTTTTCCAAGATATGGACTATAGGCAGAGGCATCGTCCACATTTAATAATAGTTTCGGCTTTTCACTATATAGCTCTGCATGAGTGACAATGGTCCCAATTCTGTTGTTACATCTCTAAACTTAAATTTCTCTAAAAAAATCTAATTGCAACTCTTTCTTTCATGATCAGATAAAAAAGGACAGATGATTTTATTCAAGTTAAGACCTGTCAAATTAAGACAGCGCCTTGTTGGTGCGTAGTAAGTTAAGTCGCATGTTCGTAGATGTCGAGTAAAATTGAAGCGTAGCGTCAAGGCGCCAACTTAATTTGACAGGTGTTCACTAAAATAAATCATCTGTCCTTTTCTATCTGATAATGAAAGAAACAGATGCAATTAGAAAAATTTAGAGAATTTTAAGTTTAGAGATGTAACAACAGAATTAGCAGCAATATCTTTCTAATACTACGTGACCCACATGACGGTCTGCCCAATGATCGTGGTGCTTGTAACAGCGCCGAAATATTATATCGGATACTCGATTCAATTAAAAACATGGTAAATATCGCGGCGAGTGTTTCACTATTAACGTGAATGACCATGTCAATCTTAAATCATACACGACACTCAGAATTTATCTACATTTCTCGCCTGGAACAGGTAGGACCTCGAAAAAAGTTGTAGAAGATAATACGAGTATAAACTCACACCATACTTTATTAAATTCATCAAACAGACTTCATACATCGAAAAAATTATAATCTACTAGCTGTCCCGGCAAACTTTGTTTCGCCTTAGAAATTAGAATCAATTAGCTGTATCAAATTCTCCTAATTATTTTGAGAACGGCAAGCATTTCGAATCGGGCCCCATACGCCCACGGAGCTCCCGACACTAATAGGTCACCGGGGCCCATACTTACACCTACGGAGCTTATATATTTCAATATGGGACCCATACAACCATAATAATATACCTCTACGCTCAAGGGCGTTCATACTACCATAAACCATCAATTTTTCGACCTAAATAAAAAATAGCCACTATAAAGATTTTCGCGGCCCAAGCAACGGGCATTTTGTTAATTCAGAAAAATGTCTACTAATCACCCTCTGACGATATTTGCACGCATTATGTCAATTCTATATCAAACGTCAGATAACATAGAAGAATATCATACAACAGTATTAGAATAATAAACACATTTTTTTCCAATTCGTATTCCAAATTCAAAATTTAGACATGGCGTATGTCGGATCATCTATTTTATATGGTGGTTATGTATTCTTAAATTTTCTAATTTTCCGCGCAATTTTCTTCATTTTTTCTTTCATAAGAACCTTCTCCTAACAATAACGAACACAACAAAAAAGAATTAGTGAAATCGGTCTAGCCGTTCACGCGTGATGTCGTGACCAAGGGAAATAGGGATTCATTTTTATATATATAGATTTCTAGTTCATCAATAAGCGAGACATGTTGGCCTCATTAGTTCGAAAAATCTATAAATATTCTAACAAATAAAAGGACATCTATTTCAGCAAAAACTATTGTATAGTCTCTTGTTTGGCATTCGATAGAATATTCATTAAAATGTAGGTACTTGACAGGCCCAACAATGTAGGGATCAAAGAGGAAATCAGATAACTGAAAAATTCAAGACTGGATATTTTATTTTTAATAATAAAGAAGGCTCCAGTTGTCTAGTAAAAAGCTTATTGTGCGCACCTTGATAACCTTCAACATCGTACATTTTTAATAGGTAAGTACTTGTCAAGAGCCAATGAAATAAATTAAAATTTCACTCTCCAAGTTCAAGTCGCAAGTCATCTGTTCATTATTAAGTTCTTTTTTATTTTGCTTTTTATATTCTCACAAAATTAGGAGTCAGGGGTGCCAAAGTAAATATCAAATGTAATTAGGCTTCGTAGATCGAATCATATTTTTTCTAAGATATAGAGGCATACCACCCTCTCTCTCACTATCAACTGGTAAATTTCGAATTTCGCACAGGTTACCTGTTACGAAGGCTAAAACTCCATTCCTTCCCATTTTCTTTTCTTATCATTCTAGATAGCATCACGTGTGTAAGTGTAACACCTCAGCTGTTAAAAACCTTTAAGTTTAAATCAGACACAATACCCCTTCCCATCAACAGAGCTGTAGCCCAAACAAGTATCAAAGACAGTGTGTTATTAATCACAACTATTTATCATATTAGCTTTATCGTTCAATTAGATTACTGTAATTACAGGATGTACCTACAGTGAATAATTACAGTATCTGCACGTATAACCGGTAGTGGGTATTGGCCGAGTATTGGGGCTCTCAATTAAATTAGATTGAACTAGGATTAGGTACAACTAGTTTTCGAACAGTAAACACTTTGGTAGCGTTAATGCGGTTTGTCGTTTTGAATGTGGATAACTATGAATCGGATGGGAAGTTTCGTTACAAAATTGGAAGTTGGATATTACGGGATGCTCGTTCAAAATTAGAGCCGGGTAGTAAACTAATTTGAGGGTAAAATCCGAACTACAATTAGGAAATTAGGGCGATTTCTCGAAAAACAGTTTTTGTTTTTTGTTTTCACACATGGGGGACTTAGTGAAAATTCTCCTTGGAAACCATAATCGTCGCCTTCGGTGTCGATCTCGTTTCGTCAGATCAGAGACATAGTCAGTCCTTTACGCTTATTACTAAGGCAATATGTATGTTTTTATCATGGCGTTGGAGTACAAACACACATCTCAGTGTTATCTATGAAAAACCCATATCACCCAAAAAGAAAGAAACACTTTCCGTGAATAGTTATAGCGCAATGGTGCGACGCCAAACAATACTTCGTAGTGGCTGCCTGAGGATTACTTCCTTGGCCACAATACAAGAAAATACCTTTTGTGTAGGCTTCTGACAAAGGCTCGGAATAAGACCATAAAAAATAAGTAAGAGGTCTAATGATATTTATGGACTTTGTTTAGATATTTAAAGTGGGCTTATTGCGAGGTCGGTTTACTTTTTGTTTTCGCGAATAGCGCCCCCAAAACTGTTCAGTTCAGTTTGAAAAATCGAGTCAATATTTGTTTCCTTGAACCAGTGACATATTATTTTATAAGTTTAAGGTGAGTAATGCTTGCCTGTGATCCTAGATTTGATATCCGTTTTGGACAGTGTTGATATTTTTTTTTATTAAGAAATGTTCAAGCATCAAAAAATGTGACCTGATATGGTAGGTTATTGATTTATTTATTTATAGCCTTATTTTTATTTCCTGAGACAATTTTGTAGCTAGGTGTACATTTCAGGTTTTCCTAATTTCTTAAAACTAATCTAAATTTTTTATTTTTACTTAATCCTATGTGTTTGCACTCCAAATTGCATGTATCAGGAACCCTCTTCGGTAAAGGCCTCCTCCAAGGCTTGCCATCTCTCTCTGTCCCGAGCTATTTGGATCCATTGTGGACCTGCGATCTGTTTGATATCATCATCCCATCGAGCGTAGGGTCTGCCTCTGTAGCGTTTGCCTGGTGGGCCGCTCCATGTGGTTACTGTTTTTGTCCACCTGTGATCTGTAAGGCGCGCTACATGACCTGCCCATTTCCATTTCAATTTTTTTTTTTGTTTTATTTGTAAATTTCCATGTTTGGCATGCATATGTTAGACATGGAATAAGATATGAGTCCATAACTTTCTTTTTAAGCATCATAGGCATATCGCTTTTAAATATTTCTTTGTAACTCCAATATTTGTTCCATGTACTTTTTACTCTTCGCTCTATTTCTCGATCATTACTATCTCGGTTGAAACCAATTTGTTTACCCTATATATGGTAGGTATGACGTAGAAATGTAGGTGTAGACTATTGTAGGCAAACAAACACTAAAAATCAGGATATAACGACTAAGGAAGAGTCTAAACAATGTAGGCGTTTTCTGCGCGCGCAGAACATTTCTCCACTAGATAATCACGTCTGGCGGGCACGGGTAATTGGATACGTACAAATATTATTTATTCAGCTGATCAGTATCGCATTGAAATAATTCAACCACTTGTAGTTTTATTACAAATCTTTGAACACCGATTTCAAATCGTCATTGCTACTAACATCGCATAAAAATCCAATATGTCTGCTCGCCGCATATTAAACGTCCATTCAGAAAAGTAATATTTGAAATATGCAATCATAATCGTATAGAACCACACAACCGGCCATGGTCGGTTGCTCCAGCGTTGGAATAGTTATTGCGAAGCGTATGGCCTTTCGAACTTCTAAGCGTAATAGTTGGTGGCTTCGTACAGCGTCGTAATCGCAGGATTCATATTGCAATCTTTTATTTATTGACACTAAAACTTATATTAAGAATAATATGTCTAATAAACCAAGAGGCGTTTATATATTTAGGTAGGCAGAACACGCATAACACAAGAGTCCAATTTGCCTTGAACGAATATAGTGAACATGATAAAAACAAATAGCTGTGCAAATAGTTTTATAAACCAAACATATTTAAAGTACTAGCTGTGCCCGCGACTTCGTCCGCGTGGAATGTACTTAATAAAAAAAATCAGTTTATTTTTTTTTGTTTTTGGCATTTTTTTTAGCCTAAGTTACTCCTTATTACATAAGCTATCTGCCAGTGAAAGTCCCGTCCAAATCGGTCCAGCCGTTCCAGAGATTAGCCAAAACAAACAGACAGACAGACAGACAGACAGACAGACAGACAGACAAAAAATTTAAAAATATATATTTTGGTATGTGTACCGTATATACATTCATATGCATGTAGTAGAAAGCGGTTATTTTAATATTACAAACAGACACTCCAATTTTATTTATTTGTATAGATGTATAGATGTATAGATTAAAAGAGTGATTTCCAAAATGAAAAAAACATACATCCATTTAACGAGTTCGTTAGTAACCTCTACAATACATTCAGAACAGATTACAGTTCCCAATATTGAAACGAAACCACGATATATAAATAATTACAACCTGCGACATACTTACAGACATAACAACTGTTCACATTATAATACAAGCTTTATTATTATAAAACAATACAAGCTGTACAATAATTTCACCATACCCCACTTCTGACAAAATAGGTACAGTAGGATCACGGAAGGATTACATCGACTAAAACTAAGCTTAAGTAAAACTCGAATTGGAAAAACCGCCTCGCAATCGGAAACTATCGATAAAGAAAATCGATTATATCCGCCTATAAGCGGTAGTAATCCGGAAAATTCTAGTTCGAAGCGGACGGGTAAGCTCGGAAGCCGCCCGAGTAAGCCCGACAGCGGCCGAAGTGGTCAATGAATATGCATAGCTTTTGTTAGCTTAATACCCTGCTAGGTACTATTTTGAGAATAGGAAATATCGAGTTTGAGAATGTGCTAGAGCTCGATTTTATCTCAAGATATGGCTAAATGGCACAATGTGTCTTCGGTCACAAGTCTAGATAGTCACAGTCCATTTTTTCACCCCGCCCATTACAGACACATTTCTGAACTATCCGCATTAATGCGGAATGGAACCACACAGTCGCATTCTACATGCTGGGAACGTGGGAACTAGTGCTACAGGGAATTTCCTAAATTAAATCCTAAATAGCAGTTTGCCTACTACCCGATATGGTACCTCGGACCTACGACCTTGGAGCACAAACATAAGTAAGGTTAAAAAACCTAAAATTATTTGTTCAAAATTATATTGACACAAAATTCAATTAAATTAAATGAACATCGCTGTTAACTAAAGTCCTTCATAGTATAGATTCTACGAGATTAATTTAAATTGCTGAGTTGATACTCGAAACAGTGAACGGATTATAATAATGAAATTGAGATAAGAAGTACTCCAACTTATGGAGTATATCTATGTCAAAACACTTACTCGCCACCAGTGAGACCACGGCTCGAGGGAGATTGAAAACTTCTTACCTTATGGTGTGGGTATACCCCATGTGACGATTCAAGAAAGGTATATTAGAGTGGTTACGCTGGAATGGAACCATCTAAAGCAATTCAGCTACCGTGTAGTATTGGAAACTACAGCCGGGGCCTATGAAGCACCCCCCAGGAAGAAACAACAACACATTTCCATCACCACAGAATCCAGCCGAACAGTCGATGGTGATGGTCTCGAGTGCAGAGAAGTTCCCAAGACATCTCAGGCTTTCTTCTGCTAGGAATCAGGCTTTTGTGACGAGGAGTCTCTACAACACGGTTCCTACCGTTATAGATATTTTTACATTTACAATTCAATAATTCCATTGAGTTGCCTTTTTTTATTATTATATTTATTTATATTTCATTTTTTCACCCTTTACCACTGCTATCCAAGCATTCAAGACAGGGTTCACGAAGGCTGGTGATCGTTAAAGGCGCTCTGATACCAGTTGCCTTTTCTGTTACTACTAGTTTATTCTGTTGCTGCAGCTAGTTCAGTGGTCTGCTACTACTAGCTGGTAATAATAATAACTGACCTACTTGCGTATTTTTGAAGGAATTTTTACAGCATTAAGTATGCTAACTATACAAATCAAATACATATGGAAAAAGAAAGTAAGGGAAAGACTGCGGGTTCGAGTCCCGCCCGAGAAGATTCTTTTTCCCTATGTATTTGATTTCTACTTGCGTATGTTCAAAAAATGCTCCAATTAGGTAATCATCGCGCGCATCAAAAATAAATTCGCAGCATCATTTCAGGGTACCAAAGGGTCTGATCCCTCCACAGATTTAAAAGCAAAGACAATAGCTTCTGTGCAGGATAAAACGAAAATTTAAAAACCTTAGAACGCCATTGAATACACGTTTTCATTTAAGAGGAATCCGTAATTAAACCCTCCAGGGTAGTACTTTGTCGTTTGTACCGTTTTAATTTGGATTGCACTGGTTAGAACCAGTTCACACGATTTTGCTTTTATTGCATAGCAGTGTATAATTACGACTTACAGTGAATTTCATCAATGATAGGTACCAAGAACCAGTTCGTTTGCTGCGTATTCATTGGTGTGTTTATACGTTACTTAAGTGACTATGAATGCCAATGCCGATACTATACTTCGGATAGTGAATTCTATGGAGTAAAACGTAAGACCGCAGCTTAACAGAAACCTGCAATTATGTACAACGTTAAGTTGCAGTATACTGTATGATTGGTACAACTTTCAGAGATCTTCCCTATCTTCACTGCAGTTATTTCTTTCTCTCTCGTATTTTCTTGTTTGTTGACTCTTAATTTTCCCGCAATTGATAACACTCGTGTAAGCAATAACCCGAAATTCGGTCACATGCCACGGTAACTGCTTACTTACTATCAGAAATATGCTTGCACCTTTTAAACAAAATATTTTTACAATTAAATACTAACTCTGAAGTCAAAATATTGAAACTTTTACAGATAATTAAAGCTCTCTAGATTGATTTACAAACGTTTAACAATAAAAATAGTTCAGGTCCAGTCTTGTGGAAAATCCAATTTGTTTTGTTCACTGATAGCATTTAACTTTGTACATAAAATGTTAATAAAAAATTCACGGAATTTGCAAACTGAAATTAATTAAATTTTTAGTTTAAAATTTCATATACAAGATTTCATAAGGCTGGCAGTAAACTAAACATACAGTTCACGAAAAAATGCCCAAAAGGCGGTAATAGAATTGCATCCAATAGAGCCCATATATTTGCAGGTAGGTACTTGTGTTAAAAGAGGACTTCTTTTATCTACTATGCCAATACCACAATAGGAAAATAATAACTCCTGTTGATACCTATTTAGGTAAACTATTGCAACCAGTACACAGCCCGCTTTATAAGTATATGTTTACAATGTTACCTATATGGTGAAGATACTTGCAGATGGGCGCGCGGCTCGGTACTCGAACAGAAAATCCCATCGCTCGGCATTACAACTTAATCCTATATTGACAACCTGTTCGTATAAAACTACCTCTACTGCACTTATATGCGACACTTAAAACAATTCTACATTCGTATACGACTGTTTTGCACCTATATCCTCAAAGGGATAAGCAAATGTGTATTTATTACTTACCTATATTTCGCCGATTATATTTTTTGGACTTACTTTTTAGAGAGCAAGTATATCAATCGAACACTTTTTTATAGGTTATAATATGAACTATTTAATAGAGAAAAGCCCTTAGTTAATTGAGCTCAACCCGCTCTTGCGGTGTGTAAGCACAGGAGTAAAGATCTTGCCACCATGAAAAAATAATAACCCCATTTACCCTTGAATATTATAACACCTTATATACAAACTTATCGTTCTTTTATAACCTAGATGGCACTAATGTCTCGTGCGAGCTGTAGTTATAACATCATGTGTAAATAGCACATACTCCGCACAAAGCCCGAATACGGCAAACGGCATGTCGGCAACTACATCGGCGTATGAATATCCTGTGCTATAGTCACGCGGACGTGTGCGGTGTGCAGCATTCTGGCGTCTACCTGATCTGCATCTCGTTAGTGACGTCACACGACACTTGTACTCCCATTATGAGTATTTTAGCGAAGGCTACGACGAGATCCGTCTGCTTCGTTACCTGTATAACCTGCTGGAGAAATAATTCAAGAATCTAGCTTGTAAGCTAATTTATATTAATGGTCTGTTGGGTAGAAAAGACTGGTGTTTTTTTAAAACATATAAACGAACGTTTTAATATTGTTATAATACTTCACGTGCCCATATTTGTATGAAACCTAAACACAAAAACGTGCGAAAACATGTTATTGTAACGCAAGTCACTATAACTGGAGCAATGTTACTTTGTGTAAGTAATAAATCACTAGCTGTCACGCAGTAGAGTGTGTAGTATCTATGAATGGACAGGAGTACAAAAACACTAGAAAAACTTGACAAGTGCGAGTCGGTTACACACACTGAGAAATGACAGTCGCTTCCTTAAAGGCCTAAACCAAATAATGCCGTTGTATGAGAAAGGATTTAAGACTTCTAGTGGAAGCTTTGGCTGCAACCGAGATTGTACTCCGATGAAGAAGGCATTAGCAGGTTAAATGGTTCTTTAGGCACACGCGTTCACCAGCTTCATCTACCTGGACGCAGGCGAAAGTAATTAGTAGTATAGAAAACGTGCGTTGTGCGCCAAGACTGAAGTTGTTTTCTTTTGCTTCGCACTAAACGGTCAGTGAATTGAAAGTTAAACAAACAATTTTGGATCAAACTTATCCAAATGACTATAGCTCACGTTCACCACATCACGCATTGCTTAGATTGGATGCCAATTAAGTGAGCCAAAGGGCTCGTTGATACAAATGAGCGTCATTTATAAGGCTTGCCTGCTGCCTGCTCGCCATTGTGGATTTAATTAGACGCGACGTATATAGTTGGGTTCTATGAAGGGTGTTTGGTTAATTATATTGAGGTTAAACTAAAAAGGGCTGCTATTCGACAGGTGGCCGCGATATACAGGACTTCTAAGGATACCCTTTTCTTTTTTGTTAATGGAAAACTGTGTGGTGAATTGCGGCGTAATTCGGTCTCATCGTTCTTCAATATCATCATCATTCAATCCGGTTGCACCCGAAGCTTGAAATTAAGATTTTATCTTCATTTCATTGCAACTGCTCCTTAACCCTCAATTCTAAGAGGAAAGTCTGCCAGAATCTTATTCTTCAATCACCAGGTGTACGGGCTTACAGAAGAAATTGGTTCTACCTTCTAGAACCAAGCGGTTCGGTGAATCATTCCTATTCCGCACCATTAAGACTTGGAACTCCACGCCAGCTCACGTGTTTCCTTCTTCCTCCTTCCTTCCCCGTAAGCGGGGCGTGAAAAGGCATTTGATGAGACCGTCAAGCTGAGTGCCACCATTGTTAACTTGGTACATGCTTACGATGGTGACCCTCTTTCCGAGACTTCGCCTTTAACTTACCATCAGGTGAGGTGGAGTCAAATTGACGTGTCCTTATATATAAAAAACCGTACGATTGTCTACTACTCCTATCTACTACAATCAGGAAGAAAAGTGGCACTCAATCTAATCCATGAACGATGAAACGTATAACCGAAACTTCGGCCCATACGACAGATAGTACAATAATCTACTGAGGTTACTTCACATTTCTTTCGAACGTGTCGTCTTCGCACTTGATTACCGGATTATGGTGTTGTTTGAATTTCGGTCCGTAACTTCGAGTATACGTTTCATGGTATCATATCGCGTTAGCTCTAAAACTTTCCGATGCTGAAACGGAATATCACGCCAGTAATATCACTGAAGCGTCAAACTAGCTGATTCTGGGTGATTGATGAGAATGTTTCACGAAACTTTCTATTGTACAAGGTTTAGAGCACTCACAGGTTTAGAGTAGGCCTGAAGCGTGCGAGTACATTATAGTATGGAATCAGACCGTGTCATTGTCTCTCCGCCGTTAATACTCGAACCATTTAAACTGGATTTCGCCGATGAAAATTCAATCGAATAAACTGAGTTCTTTAATTTCTTAGGCTTTGTGTGATAAGATAATGCAGTTTAATTTCAATTGCTCTTATTCCTATAACCGCTCTTAGTGACCGTAAACAGAATAGTTTCAATGACATCGCATCAACATTCAACAACTTCGGGCTTGTTACTTTGACTATCGGCTGACAAGTGCGAAAATTTTGTACCAACTCTAAATCTGAAGTTATAACAATCGAAGGATTCGGAATTACCCTATCACGAAAAGCTTACTTCGGAATCCTTCAAATAAATCGCGACCGTACCATCAACTATACACTTTCATAACTCAAACCCCCATTAAGCCGGTCATCCGAAAACTGAGCCTTTCCCGATACACTGCCGAGTGCCGAATGCCGAGTGGCGAACCCCTCCAGGCAAATCGGCGTTCTTATCTAAATTTAATGCGATTAACATAAAAGTTCGGAGCCATTATCAAGTTACGAAATACAATTTGGAGGAAGTCTTCCAACAAACTAATTTCATTAGCTAATAACCGGGGCCCACGTGATGACAATGGCAAAGTTGCGCCGCCATTAGGGTTTTGTCATTTCTTTAGAGTCTGGCTGCGGTTTTTAAAACATTTTATGAGCCGTTTTGGCGGGAGCACATTATAAAAATTATCTTTGATTAATTTGATTTCAAAATATCGTACAGTCCTTACAAAAGAGGAAACACTGCCAGCCTGATGGGCACGCACGTTTGGTCAAAGGCACGTAAAGTGCCTCCAGATCAAAAAAATACATTTACTTTTAGAATTATTTGTATTAAAAAAAGTAACAAGAAACCTTGTGGCAATCTGATACAAAATACTCCTATACCACACATAATAAATAATACATTTTGGTCAGGGGTCGTCGGGGGTTAGATTGTTGTTCAGTGCAAATATTTGCATATATGCATGCCTATTTGCATTGGTTTGGGTGTTTCTATATTAATATGTATGTATACAAACTATGCTTAGTTTGGCTCTATTTAGTGCTGCCTAGAACTAGTTAAGTAGGTACTTATTATTCATTGTTAAGACTTCTAAGCTGCTAATAAGAATGTTAAATTACAAAATACTTCTTTATATGTGCGAATGCTACATTCAAGACTACTGTGCTATCCGAGATGCCATAATTAGGGTAGACGAGAAAAACGCCAGAATATTCGAAAGTTAGAAGCAAGTTTAAAACCACAAGATAGAAAAAACATCAAGATAAAAATTTAACTTACCTACATTACTCTTTTACAAAAAAGGTCCAACCCTCGTTATTAAGGTCTAGTGCCCTAAAATAGTCTTTACGAATCAGTATTTTGGAGAAACGCGTCGTTGAATTCGTTCGTTCCTAGCAAGAGACCAGCCTTCTGGTCCCGAGAAGGGTCGGCCTTCGTCGTCAACGTCGATACGCTTCGCAATTTCCCTGAAGAGATTGCGGGCGCTGGAGCCCAATGATGGCCCCAACGTTTCGACTCCAAACAGCACCGTTTAAGAGCAGAAGCAGCGGCAACACCGGCACAGCCAGCCGTGCTAGGTATATGGGTAGGGGCAATTTTTTATATTATTTTTATTTTATTTTATTTTGAAACGAAGGATTCAGGTGATTTAAAATATTATCTGGGCTTACATGGTGAAAACTAGTACCCACAGTCTCGTATTTTCGCCCATGTACTGAATTCTAATTCCTAAGTCAAGCTCAAATAATCCTGTTTATGCAGACCGTCTAATCTAACTTAGATATGTATTAAAAATCGACTTTTAATCCAACCAACTTTTCAATATATTTCTTACCTAATGAATTCACGGGTCATGTATGGTAATGCTCATTGTCCTATTGTAGCCGTTTCTTCCGTTCGTTTTTACGAAGAATACATCTTAGTATACCACGCCTGCAAGTGGCTACTTCCGGTCCCGACAGGAATCACCTGCCTCACGTCTCTCCACACGTGACGTCATAAACAGGTCATTAAAGGATCCTGCTGACTTATATATCACTTACCTACTAATTACAAATTAAACAACGATACTAGTACGCAATACTTCCCCAAAAGTTGGGTCAAAGTTTTATAGCGGGGTAACCCTGCCAAGAATGTTTTTAATTTTATCTCATTTTTGTGTTTTCTAATTAATGCATTTTTGAGAATATACAAATATGTAACTCTCTAAAATGCGTACAATAAAGATAATTTAATCTCAAAGCCCTTACTCAGGTCAACGTCTGTAGGTTCTGTCAAGGACAATTTGTAAGGGTCACAGGTTCACAATGTAAGCTAAAATAATCGAGGCGTGTTGTAAGCACCTACTAGAAAGGTTATTCAAAGTATTAAAATTTGGATATTAGACATTTTGTTCCCTATTAGAGCACATCCAATTTACTTATTCTCCTTTATCTTGTAAGCAAATTAGAATTTGAATCGCAGAATTAATTATTCTTAGAGCTCTTTCGGCATGTTATAAGAGATGTTGAACTTCTCTAAGCTTAGGATGTCACGTCTATTGTTCTGCCATTTTGTATCTAGTAGTGCCACACAGTGTTTCCGCCACATTAATTCCTGCGGAAATCCGAGAAAGGCTTAGTTTTTACTCTGTAAATTAACATTATCGAAGTCTGGCTTCGAAAACCTTGCATTAATCACTTTCATCTCATTTGCCATTGAGTGTTAAATATGCCTAAATAATATATTGTTCAGCATTACAGAATTTAAGTAATATCTACCTATGAATTTTCATTTAATGTTTTAATCTTTACTTAGCCATATAACCAGCTCAACAGGTAATTGTGTAAAGGTTCTAATAAATTAACTGACTTCACTGCATTTTTAAAATATTGCAGGAGAAGCATCACCGTCACACAATCTAAGAGTACATAAAATCCACTTCGCTGCTCCTCCGGTCATAGATACACAGAAAATCGTTGGAAAACTCGATTTACATACGCAGAATGTACAAAGCTGCGCTTGGAATTTCAAGCAAGAGCGGAACCGCATCGTGTTAAGTCAACACAAAAAAATAACATCGGGCGAGTTGGGGAAATGGTCTCACCGGGGATGGGAACCCTCTGAGCAAATAAGCGGTGTCAGGCCATTTCCATATTTTCGACTTTATTCTGTGGAACATCTGTATTCATTCATATTGCAGGTTCGTCTAAAAGTTATGATGATTTCTTAAATTTTTATTGCAATTGCAAATTCTTCCAAAAGTGGATGCTCCCACTAGTTGTGAAGGAGACAACATTTATTTTTTCACACTCATTCTTGCTTGCTACTTTTATCGTATGATTTTGTTACTAGCCTTTTATTACCTGCGAAATATTGGCAGTAAATGTAGAAGCATTGATTTTTACATTGTTACTTTGTGAACTAAAAACCTTTGAATTGTTATTTGATCTGGAAACGTGGTTGGTATACCTATAAATATAAATGAACTTAACAAGATGTTTCAAGTATAAGAATACCATGTTAATCATTTTTCAAGTTTCTTTTAATTATCTTTATTTTAAAACTGATATCCAAGCGTAATTTAACCAAGCTTAATGCTGAAACTTTTCAAAGGAATTTTATCTCGAAACTTCCCAACTTAAACTTTCCAACATTTTTGTATAACAATAGCTCCAGAAAAAAAGGGAAGAGAAACGACACTGGTATTCAAATTGTAAAATCTGCTCGATCGAAAGAGAAAGCGCCAATGGACGAACAAAGTTATACACCTAACTGTGTTCTTTAGGTAAGGAATAATCTTATTAAACCGACTTCAATAAATAATATAATAACATATATATAACATAAACTCACGCCTGTATTCCCCGAAGGGGTAGGCAGAGGTGCTAGCACCCACATTTCGCCAGTTTATGTTTAGGTCCCATGCACCGCCCACTCAACTAATGAGTTTGAAAGTATTTTCTTGTTATTTGACAGTTTATTATTTCACTCCATGGGCGGCACGGCCAATGCGACCACTTCTGCTGCATAACCAAAATCTTCAAAAATGAGTGTAGGAAAAAAACACACTTCAGTGAAAAATCAACCCCTCAAAAGCCTGAGACGTTTATAAATGGTAAAAATTTGTGGTTCGCATCAGCCGCGTTCGCTCGCCGCCTCGAAACAATTTCAGTGATCAACTGAGTGGATGATTGTTTAAATTGCTCCTCTTGTCAGTTTGATGCTCAACAATATTGCTCTAGGCAATTTATAGAGCATTTGGGGACTTCTTTCTTCAAAATACTGAACTTGCTCTATCACGAAATGGGTTTTATTGGGACTAAAAGCACTTTGGATTACAAATTGATTGCTAGCGTGCATTGTACTTTACCCTTTAGGATTGTTAACCATTCTAAATTCATAAGTAGTATTGAACTCAACCTTACGAGAAAGGTTGCATGTCTCATTTTCTTGCCCTTGTATATTATTAAGGGTCGGTGTAACAAGTGACTCTCTTCCATATTTTTGTCAGACATAATCTTCTAAGTTACTCCTAGTCTCCCTCCTTCCTTTTTCACGCAATCCATTTATCATTTGCCTATGTCTGCTATTGAATTTTTCAGCTATATTCATACTTGCATCCTCTTTCACCACCGCCAGGAGCGCTTTCTTGCATTTTAAAACCAGATCAATCACGTTATGTCTACTTTGTGTCTGACATAACTACTTTCATCGTGCGTCACTAAGTTATTCAGAAAAACAAAACGATACCCGTTTAGACTGTTTATACTGTAGATTGATGGCGCTTGGTGGAATCTGCTACACATATTGAATAACACACTTGTACTTTTCCACTGTCTTTATTTCTAGACCTGACCGGTTTCGCCTTACGGCATTCTCAAAGGTTCACATTGATGTTTTAAAATTATAATTCGGAAACAGTACAATATTTTTTTTTTTTTTTTATTATTGTACTGTTTCCGAATTATAATTTTAAAACATCAATGTGAACCTTTGAGAATGCCGTAAGGCGAAACCGGTCAGGTCTAGAAATAAAGACAGTGGAAAAGTACAAGTGTGTTATTCAATATGATACCCGTTTATTTAATTTGTTATGAGACACGACCCAACTGATGACAAATGAATGCCTTGAACGTTGTGAACATCATTTACGGCAGTTTATTTAAGGAAGTGGGTAAGAAGAATAGATAAATATAAAATAAAGTAGTCTTAAAAAACTACAAAATGTAAATTAAATAAGAGAAAGGTAGTAGAATAAACTCTCGGACAAAATATGTGTACAATGTACATAGATATCGTCTATTTTCGAGATTCTGTCGTACCTCGAAATGCCACAACTGCAGCAATGCGACGCTGCATTGTACGAGTACGAATAATATTTACTTCGTACATTTTATGTTAATATTTTTATCCTTCTTAGACAGTAATATCACGAATTGAATGCAATTCCGGAGCTCCGTTGAAACAAGAATATAGAACTGACAAAGTCCACGAGATTATGTTAAGTATGTTATTTAAATTTGATATGTTCGCCGGCATTATGGTAATTTGTCAGCGTTCCCGTAAAGCTGAGGGTATGTACGTGGCACTAGTGGGTGTTCACTTGACTTATGCTGGAAATTATATAGAATCTGATGTTACTTGTGGAGAATGCGAAAAATAGATTTTGGATTTTATGGGTTATGGGTGAAAGTATATAATAAAACAACACAAAATAAATGCGATTAATACGTAGATAAAAAACTACACAGCGGGTATACGGGGATACTAAAATTCCTTCTGCGTCCAACAACGGTTGAAGCCAGTTGCTCGGAGATGTCTTTCTTATACATAGTCTCACCTAAATATAATAATAAATTCTCATAACACCTTGCATCCAGCTATTCTCTTGCTGCGTTTACGTACCTGTAACAGAAAGATAAACAGATTTAAAATCTATCGCATAGACATTTAATCACTAGAGGTTTAGTGCTCAAATTTCACAATTAACCCGTGATTTTATGATATTGGATCTGTGCCACGAGGCGATAAATTGGTAAAACACTACTGAATACGAGTTCGACAAAAATGCAAAACCGTTTTATCGAATTCGCACTCGACACTCGACACTCAGCTTCGAAATGCAATGTAGATCGTGTGACAACGAACAAAGCTCACAAATGCCGCAGTTATGTTGTAGTGTTGTGTGTCGAATCAAAGGGTGAGCTATTGCAAACAATACACATACAGTAGAACACAGACAAGTGGTGTTTTGCTAACCTAACCTCACATGGAAAGTTGACCAAAAATTCGTAACAAGTACGGTACGTAGACTTTGAATATTACTAATGAATAATAATAAGAAAAGCATGAATGAATAGAGAGGGAATAGGAAAAAGGAAGAAATGAAAAGTAAACGGATTGGACTGCCCCCAAGTTGGTAAGGTTGTGACATTGAAGTTTTTACCCTTTTGTTGCTGGGTGAAAACTCAATACTGAGTTAAGCTACTTAAGTAGTTACTGTACTATGTCTATGTGTGTGTATGTACAATAAAGAATTAAGAATGAAGTTTTTAAGGAAGTAGTATTTTCTCAGTTATTATCCTAAGTGAGTTCGACGACCGAGTAATGTCTGGAAAAGCTTTATTTTACCACCATAATAATAATGCAGTGAATACGATTAAACAATTACGTATAACTGTCTCATTTGAGCTAAGGTATCGAAGCTAGGTTATAAAATAATCTCAATAGCAAAATATTCACCATAAACAGTATAGGTAGTATGAGTTAAGCGCGCTATTAACTTAAAGAAGGATATATTCAAATACAAAATGCATAATTCACAAGCTGGTCACATCACAGCCTGTAATAGGCAAGTAACTTACAACTTATTATTCCAACATTGATACTGGTACTACAAGGGTAATAAATACATTTATAACACTGAAAATAATGACTGACTCTGAAAATAGTGCAATCATTTTTCAACTTTTACGATTCAAAGAATGCTATAAATTGTGCCATCATAAAACGAATGACTCTACAACAATAAAATACTTCTATTTAGGCACGTTACTTACAATAATGTTAAAATCAAACCATTAAATTAAAAATAAAGGTTAAATTGAGCAACAAACACTAAAAATAAAATATGGCGTGTCGGGCAAAAACGACGGCGATTCATTATAAATTAAAATTGTCATAGAAAAATGTTTTTAGAGATAGGTAGGTGCCTTGTCAACATTGTGTGGAAAAGGCGAAGCCTATCGAAGTTTTACTTGTATAGTCCATTGTAAATTTTACTAGTATAACAGAGCTTGTAAGATTAATAATCATCTAAATGTTACGTCCGTCTCTCGCATTCATAGTTCTTGAGAGGGCTCGCCACCTCCGGTATTTGAACTTTCAGAATATGAGAGACATTCATGTATAATGGCATGTCTTGTCTAACTAAATTCATTTAGTTTGTTTGCTTGTTTGCGGTGGTTGCAGGTTAGGAGGGTGGTAGGTTACCCTCATCAATTGTTACTTAATAAATTTATTTATCTCTCTAATCTAATACCTAATAAGTAATGGCGAATCAGTTTCAGGTAGACAAACTTATTACTAATAAGTTTGTCTACCTGAAACTGATTCGCCATTTTCTCTAACTAATTAGACGACTTTAGTTTACGCAGTAAGTAAATATTCTATAATAATGATGTTGTTTAAGTCTTCGTATAATCTCACATTAGACATAAACGTTCATCACGATTTCATATTATCGAAATATCTAACATTTCTACTATTTTACGATATATTTAAACATATGGTAACATTTCACGCAGATATATCACTAACGAGCACCAACTGGCGAGCCTCGAAGTAATGGCTTTCATATTTAGATTTCTCTGCGTGGTAACCATTACTATGATATCTCGGAGTGCGATTGAATAATATTATAGTACGGGGGCGTGCTTCATAAAGATACTCAAATGAATAGAGACTCTCGAAACAGAGCAATAAAGTGCTAAATAAATAGACCTGCAACGCCATGCCCACAAAACATAATATTTTTGCTAACACTGAGCACGTGCGTTCCAAAATATACTATCATGTGCTTAATAACAAATATTGAAAGTATATTTTGCCATGATCATTGCAGTATCTGTCAGGTAATCGGAAGTAAGGTTGTTATTTAAATAATATCAGTCGTAATAAATAATTCGGGTAAATGCTTGACTTTTCTTAGCTAGGGAAATATCTCGCAGTAAAGAAATTATGAAAAAGGTATTATGTAATCCCGATTACCGGTTGTGTATAAACAACAAAACTTTCAATAAGAAAGAAGTCAACAGTAACTGTGTTCCTTCATACATATTTTGAAGCGGACTTTGTTGTTTCACTTCATATTTTGAAGCAGACTTTGTGAAAAACGTCTCTTTGTGTGGTCCAATTGTATAACGACCTATGTTCAGAAGTATTGTTTGAGATGATCACTACCTTCCAGTACCGCCCGGTTTGCCGCAGGCAAGGCTTAGTGCCTTGCATTGCATCCAGACCGCTCGTATACGTTCGTAAGGAACATCATGTCGTGAACTTTCAAATTCTAGAATTCCTCCCCTGCAGTAGTTTTCAGGCAGCACGTGAAGTGAGATAACAATAGATTTATTCACACGTTAGTTTAAGAAATTTCAAAAGAAAATAAGATGTAACGATGAAAATTTTCTTTAGGAAAATTTGGATTGTATTCATATACTTGTCCATTAACATAGAGAGCAGTAGTGTTTACCTAAATGGGGCGCAGCAAGTAGGCTATCAGCGAAATCTGATACGGAGCGAAGGAATGTCACTTGCATTTCTGAGCGTATTTATTCACTACCTATATACTATATAGAGTACATAATAGAGCAATAAACTCAGCATGCACGAGACGTGTGGACGGCATTCCTTGCAGCTTTATTGCAGGAAGGAGTAATTTGCTCTCGCGTAGTGTAAGGTAGTTGTTTTTTTATATTGGTGGTGAAACATTGTTGGAAAGAAAATATTGTGAATATATGCTGAAAATTTTTTCCTGGTAGTATAATATAAAATTCATAAAATGCTATTTTAGTATTGATTACGATCTACGCCCAGCTACGTGGGTAACAAATGCCTGGCAATGGCGCCCCCACCGGGTCCAGGTAGAAGGGGTAGGCCCAAGAAGTGCTGGCTTGGCGTCGTAGAGGGTGACATGCGTGAAAACGGTCTCACTACCTTGGACGCCCAAGATCGTGCGAAGTGGAGGAAGAAGAGCCGGAAGGCGGACCCTGAGCTCCGAGGGCACCGTGGCCTCGGATGCAATCAGGACTAACGTCTTTATGTGGATGATGAGTATTGATTACGATGAATATTAGATGTTTTATTGCAGTAATGACAGCTCAGAAGCACTCAAACGAGCAGGTTTGCACGACAGGTTCAATGGCGGTAGAGGAAGTTCATGAAGTGTGTAAGGACAGAGGTAGATCGATTGAACCAAGAAAAAGTGAATCACTCAGGCGAGACTTGAACCCGCGACCTTTCCAGTACAGGGGAAATGCTTCAGGAAAGAGAGAACGCATATTGAAGTCCCGAATGAGCTGTTTACCTTTTCCTGGTGTAATCGATTTGTATAGTAAGCATATTAAATGCTTTAAAATTGCAGAGGCCGATGTCGGGCTTTTTATTGTTTGTTACTACCTCAGAAGGAGGAAGGAGAGTGTGAGTACCTATGTCTACTAGGTATAAGCAATATCTATGTAAGTTGCAGAACTTTCACTCTATGTATTACATTCTCTTGATACATTTTTGAAATTCCTACCAGCTTAATACCCTCATGTTACCTTAGCAACGAATATCTATGCCAATGAACGAAACTATTTCTACTCGAAATACTTATTGTGAAAGACCTTGGAAGCTGATAAATAATGCTGTTAAGTTTATCATTCATATTTGCCACCACTCCAAGCAATGATTAGGTGTTTTGTAATAACAGATACAAATTGGATCGATTAGTGAACTTGGATTGGTTATTAACAGCAACTCGCAAATAACTCATCGGCCGACCCAATCACGATTATACATTGTTTTTATTTCATGGGCTCACAACCTTTGCGATGGCTTAACTATTCACTTTTTCACTGGTCTAGATATTCGTAAAAGGACATACATAGTTGTTCGCATGCCTGTTCTACCAGGACGGGTTGACAACAAATAATTAAAACCTACGTTTTGCCAGCCTCTCCTCGTAGCATGGTTGGATCGGAACAGCAGATACGTACTACCCTCTCACCTCTTACTTAATATCGTGTTTATCTATGCATGGAGCATAGGTATAAGAAAGAAAGATAACATGCTTTTTTTCTACAGCACAAACGTGAGCTGAAAAGTCTTATCTTCCTACATAGTGCAGTGAATGGACTTATTCAGCATTACTTCCTTGAACACTTACAATATGTTCTTTAGCGATATAATGTTCACTTAGGTACTAGTCCTTGGGACAACAACTTGGTGCTGAAACTTCACTAGAAATAACCTATAAACTTTACGGACGTGCCCAACATTATGTAAAGCAGCTTGGTCCTTTTAAAACTTGATACTAATATCGTTAGTAAAATGATTTTTTATCCTATTGTATAGAATCATTCATGTTCAAGCAACAGGCAAGATTATCAACCACTAACAGATTAAGAGGCGTTCCTACTCCCGATGAAATACTAGCATAAAGTTCAAGGAATCCTAGGTACAATATCAAGAAGATACAAAAATAGATTCACTAAGTTATCGGGACAAATAAAATATTGACGATGATTTAGCGTAGCTTGTCTCTTATCTAAAGGAATAGAATTAAATAGTGTACCTGACGGAGCAGAACACCGGAACCAACCCATCTCGTCCCGTAAGTGTAGGGGAAAATGTGTAAATAATAGATTATTCATTGCAATATTTTTGAACTAGCTGTTGTCCTCGAATCCACTTGCGTGGACCATTTCCTCGGCCTGGGTGCTTCTAACTAGACTGAACACACCTGCCACCTACAGAAAAATATGTGTCCAAGACAAATTGCTTAGCCTATAGATTACACGTAGTCTGGAACACCTTGTGTGTTATAAAACCCCACTATGAAAAACAAACGTCACATTCAAACTTTTGCATTAATGAGCAAGGTTATTGCATTAAATAATATCGCAATCAATTCGTATTGACATTTAAATTTGATAACGCAATGTTAATATGTACATAGGTCATGTTTTCATTCAACAAAATAACTGTAATTGAAGCGAACTCCAACATGTTACGTTATTTGCTAATGAACGGTGGTATACATGGCAATATGAATGTATATCACGGTATTGTTTGCAGAGCCATGATTTGTGAACCTCATCGCACCCCGCTGTAGTACCTACGTAATGGATGAACATTACAACGACGTGGGCACAGATAACAGACCCCATTCACGTTTGCGTAATGTTAATTTGATTCTTTAGTACTGGCATTAAAGATAATGGTACAGGATAGCCGCAAAAATATTAAGTGCGAATGTCCTAGCCATAAAAGTCAAAAACGGTTATTAATTATAAAAAACTCTTTCAAACGTGTCCTCTCGTTATTTCAGGACAATTTACTCGTTAAGAGTATCATGCCTCAAAAGGGAAATACGGAGTCATACTATAACTATAGGATCACTTGGATTTCAGTCCATCTCTTAAAATAGTCCTGGTATTCATGTAGATGACCAAAGTATGTACAGAATCACTACATAGTATAAAACAAGTCGATGTCGCTGTCTGTCCGTCCCTAAGTATGCTTAAATCTTTAAAACTACGCTATGGATTTTGATGCGGTTTCTTTTAATAGACAGAGTAATTCAAGATGACTGGTTATATGTATAATACATGCTTAATATTTATTTATTTATTTATACAGACATTACCCTATCATTACACGTTGTTATCACCTAATGCGATAGCGTAGCTAAACTATTACTAAATAGGGTGCAGGGGGAATGGGATCTGACGCCACGCGGGCGCAAAAAAATTGGCGGTATGAAGTTCGCCGGGTCAGCTAGTTACTAATTAATTTGTGTCCAAACTTATCAGATATCCTTATCAAAAAATTGACCCTCACGCACTGGTAGATTTAACCTAATACTGGAAACAATTTACCCCGAAAGTTGCGAGCTGTCGACATGACAGCAGGTGGGCGATTTGTCCATTTATCGTACATACATCTGATTGACAAGACTTCGAGCGACGTCGAGTTACGGCCTTTCTGTGGCAAGTTGTGGACATTGCTATGGTAACATCGATTATAATTTTGTACCTACCGTACAAAAATAACTCTCATATATTATGACCAAACACGTCACACGTAATAATGACAGCATTATTTCTAATTTTCAGCAGACGTACTGTCAGTTATGTCTTCAGTATGTCACAGCAATGTGGCATACTAGCGATAGCTGCTAGGCACTTTTTCGTGATATTAAATTCCGTATTAAGAGGAAATAATATAGTCGCAAAATTAACGTTCAGAACCTTTTGAATGCACCTAACAAATCGAAATTTAAAAAAGTAAACAACGAAGCTTGTTAAGTTCCAAAATTATTAAAAAAAAATAACGACGTCATTATCTTAACTTTTTCATTGCCTAAGAGGAAAATGAAGCACTGAAAACTGGGCCAAAGTTCTAACACGATCGATTGCTATTGCCGGTGTTGCCTCACCCCTTAAAACTCTAGACACGCGCGGAGTCAACGGGTTGGACATAAATTAAAAAGTAATAAAAAAGTGTTATTTATGAAACAACAGTCATTAGCCGCCCTGTTACACGGCCCGTTGTACATTTTTGAGGTCATCCATGGTGAATGGGATATTCACGATAAATTACTTCAAAAAATGTTAAATCATCGCACATGACATGAATATGCCTCCTTTGACATAATCAATATTTTGTTTACATGTTGCATTTTTTCAACGTCTGAGTAGGCAGGTAGGGGTGTATTGTACTTAAAGCCATATTTCACCAGATAAATTTAGCACTTCGGCCCACATTGAACAAATCTCAAAATGAACACTTCCCAAAATGTGCGCCGGAGCGAAATTTCGATATTAGATAAGTACGTAATGTGATGAATGGCTTGTTTCTTACCTCATCAAACACCAATGATAGGGACCACGATCAAGGTAAATAAAACTGCGAATCTTGTCTTGTAGTGCCTAACAGATGTCACCCTTCTCTCAGAAAATTACTTCTATGTCACTATTACTACTTGCCAACGATTATGGTGGATTTTCGTAACGGTCACACTGACAAATATACCCGAGTATAGTATCTCTATACTTAGACAGACACATTATTGCCACTATGAGACCCGTAGGGTTCATTTCGTACGATCAGTCGGCGTAGATCCGAACAAATCCGTATACTATGGCAACACAGATCTAATGAAACAGCGCTCCGCCACCCGCACTCCGGGTTATTACTTTTATGTTTATCTACGACAGTTTGTATTTGTAATACGCCTTAGGGTTAATCTTTTACCTTTTGTTAATAAACATAAGTTAAATATTATTTTAGGCTAAATTAACTTGTAATGTTACATTTTGTCCCAATTTATTTGTACTTTGATATTCAACCATACTTCGTGCAAAGGAAATTTATGTGAAAGCTATAAAGTATTATCAGCAGGTAAAACTTTTCTATCCTTATTCTAATAATGTATTAATAGTAGATACCTATGAATTTCCATTTTTAACTAATAAACAGTAGCTAAAATGTTAATGAGATCTCATGAACCAACGATGGTGGTCTATGGCTATTATATTCTTTATTTGTGTTGCTACATCTGAATATTGGACGTAGTGAAATTCGAGGCAAAGTTGTCCAAATAGAAAGTTCGTAGAACATTCTATACAACTGATGATTAATTCTATCTCGATGTCTAATATAAATTATATAGTTCTTCGTTTCAAATATAGATAGGGCAGACTAATGTTGGTTGACCCAATCAGACAGGACGAATGAATAAATTATGTACCAGGATAACTATTTGCCTTACCCATATCATTTGAAAGCCCTTATTCGGGCTATCAAATATTCGTAGAAATGCCGTTATAATAATGTTATTTCATAATTTCGAACTACGAAAAACTGATTCATAAATAATTTTCAAGGAAGAAAGCTGAGTAATACGTAGGTACACAGATAATGGCTCGCGACGATATTCAGCTCAAAAGACTTAATAGGACGTGGAAATGACACAACTCCACGTTCTAATAAGTCTGACAGCGGCCATTGTAATTTTTCGTGTGACAACACTGTTAACAAAAGTGTCATGGCGACGCTCTCAGTATTTTAATTAATTACGGATTGCGTGTTTTTTCGTGTCGCATCATTTTGTACAGTGATACTTATCTTTTTTATAACAGCAAATTGCCATTGTTTTAATAAATTAAAATTATGACACATTTTTGTTTCCATGTTTTTGTTTAGTTTGCCTTTTATTATTCTTAATGCGTCAAATAACGTACCAAGAGCACGTAGTTCATACATAATACGTTCGACTATACACTTTTCTTTTGAATTTTTATGAAAGTAACAATGCGAAACTCATACAAATTCGTTTAGAAATTCAGTTACACTTATTGCAGTTATTTATTGAATATTGATCAGATATTTCCACGGAACAGAGGATATTTCATATTTGCTTTTCTATCTCCAAGATAATTTTATTATACTACATAGGTACTTATTAAGGTTCCAACCTAGCAAACAAAACTACTCCCTCCAGGCCACTTGATGGTGGAAACCTGTTGCGGATAGCAACACCTTTTCATTTAATTCTTTATATTTAAATCTTTACCTTTCTATTTGTGATAGTAATACAAACGCTCTCTTTCCTTAAAACCTCAAAATTGTACGGACGCGTTTCTGTTCTCGTCGCTGTTTCTCTAAATCTTTCTGTACCTTCTTTAAAATATAATTATACGGACTGTAAACCAGCTCCTGTGTTTGGATTTAACACCAACGCCCACAAAAGAGCTATCGAAGCAACAGTACCACATGATGGATACCATAGGTAGGTGTTGTACGTTTTGATGAAATACCCAGTGTGTGCGAATCAAGGATTCTGGAGATCACGATTATTTTAAAGTATAACTACGAAAGAGATGACGTGATACCAAGGAGCCGGCAACAAGCCTGTAACATTCTTCGAGCGTGCTAATAAAGTACAGGGTGTTGTGAATCCACTAAATATCCTCCCATCGCTGAATTAAGGGTGACTAACAGAGCTACCCGATTTCCTTTCAAACGATTCGAGCCCAGAATCGTTGAGGTCGTTTACCTCCAAACAACTTTTTGACAATAGCCACATTATCCACCGACGCACTGACTGAGAAGCTATTAATTTCACAATTTAATTCATTATATTCATCGTCGTCAGGCTGCCTGGCGCATACCTGTGCCCAGTACCGATTGATTTGGTCGATAAGTCAACGAACTCCAACACTGAACGCGCCAGACCGCAAAGCATTAGCAACGAGCCTTGACTTTGGCTAGAACTAGCCGAGTTTGCATATATTACAGTACACAAAGCATTTGGTATGTTTATTCGTATACAATGGGCTATTTCCAATTTGGCTAACATGTTTTGACGTGCCGAGGCTTCAAGCCAGCGTTGAGAGATGCTCAAATATTCAGCTGCATCTATTCCCTAACGGTTAGTCGGATAATCAAGTTTTACTGTGCCACTATTATGCTATATGAAATGAAGATATGAATAATTACGAAAATGAAACCCAATTTTGTATTTTTTTAGTGACTATCGTTGAAACTTTTCATCCAAAACGACGAAATACTTGATTGGCACCACCATTTAAAGTAGATGACTTATCAGTTTTAAATAATTTGTAGGCATAATAGACCGGATGATGTGTGACCCTTATGACTACACTTTTGATGAGGGTGTCGAAAGAATTTAAAAATGATTAATAAGGACTAACCAATCATGAATTTAAAGGCATTGCCGCTTGTGTTTCAAACATGAAATTTGCCATTTTAAATTGACAAATCTAATATTTTGTATCTGAAAGCTCTTGTATTAACAAAACATTTTTTTGCATTTAATATCCTATTTCCTGAAGAATACAATATCAAATGCGATACAAAAGCTATACCCTAATCCCTGACAACCTTATGAGTCGAGCAATAACAAAAAATAAACTGGCAGCCTCTGTGGATTGACATGAATATGGCTATTTGCATGGCTCTGGGTGTTTCTATGTATAATATGCATGTATTTCCAAAAAAAAAGGATCTAGGTACGTTTATCCGCATTCTAGATTCCATAACACAAGCTAGATAAGCTATGCTCACCATGGGTCTAGATAACATTGTATAGAAAGTTGTGGATTATTTATTTATTATTATTTATATGGGGTGCTAGCACCTCTGCCTACCCCTTCGGGGAATATAGGCGTGAGTTTATGTTTATTTATATACATATTAGGAATACTTATAGGAGGTACGGACTTGCGGTTGATACCGCTGGGCACAGTTAGTACCTACGTTATTTAATTAATCTCTTCTCAGAATTCATATTAAGTACGAATCAAAATTATTAGATAACATGAATTCGCCTACAGCTATGATAAAAACTACTGAATATTTAAATATCAATTTACTGTGAATGCTTGAAATATTTAAGTACTCCTCGACATCGGCCAATCAATACAATCTCATCTCTCGTTCGTACCGTTTCCAGTTTACTTTATGATTACACAATATCGTTCGCAGTCATTATTATAAAATCTTATATAGAAAAATTCTTCGGAAAAGCCACAGTAAGCTGAGCAGAAGCTCGATAAGGCTATTTATATGTATCTGCATAAATACTTTTGAATAAATATGTAAAAACAGTACTGTATTTTCCTGTTTGTCAACCAATTTTCTCATTTTTTGTTCAACAGCTACCATTAGATGAGCACGAAACTGTGTTACACGGTTCGGTTTATCGGTATACCGTTCACTTTGTTCGTATTTCACGAAGAATAACCCTTTCTAGGCAGTCGGCTAAAAGTAATTACTACCAAATTAAACTTAACCGAGTTCTCTCGTTTTCCTTGATTAAAAGTATTGTGTAAACGTGGTAACGCAGTGTACTTTGGATTGATATGGGTTCCTATCGGCTGCCACAATCTACTCTTACTAAAATAATTTGTGCAAATGTAGGTCTGTATATTATATGAAAGTAGTGTCCGTATCAAGTCGATGTATTCTTTCTTCAGTGCATTTCTCATTGTTACATAATAGTTGCAGTTGTCATTACGTAGAATTATGTTTATCTGCAAAATCTACACGAACAATGACAGGATCCACTCATTGTTGGCGCTAAGGCGTTCGTTAAAATCATTCGTGTAATAAAAACGATGATAGTCAGTTACAAATCAAGTTATCGAAAGGAAATGGTTACGACCAAGTACCAAGGTACGAAGCAGAGCGATGCTACACACAATACGTCAGGGTAGAATCGGAAAGAACTTTTGCAGGTGGTAGAAAACGGGATTTTTTTTCTTTTAGTTCTTGGCGCAGAATAAACTCGTGGTTAGTTTCGTGGCTTGTGCACGTAAGCGCTCGAAATATTTTTATTATTATTTTTTTTTTTTGAATTTTTTTATAGCATTTATTATGCTAACTGTTAAGTTCGAAAAACATTGGAAAAAATGAAATGCTCAAGTGAGACTCGAACTCACGACCTTTCGCTTACAGGGCGACTGCTCTGCCAACTGAGCTATTGAGCACCACTTGAATCATTCCAAATTTTCCTTCTCTTTATATCCGTCTATAAGGGCGACGGTGCAGCCATCTACCAACATTCTTACGAACTGTTGGAAACAATGAATGATTTTTCAACCATTTTTATTAAATTTTCGAAATGTTTTTTGTAGTACTTAGCATTATTTCAGCCAGCCGTTCGAGCATGACAAGTATCGGAAGATCTAAATATCTTCAAAAACTTTCATATCGATACATACATATACTCACGTTTAGAAATCCCCGAAGAGGTAGGCAAAGGTGTATTAAGCACCCACGTTTCGCCAATTATAATTTTCAGTTCCAAGACAGCAGGGCAGGGGCAAGCCTATTGACGTCTAGCGGGCGACTAAAGTCTTGGGCTGTATATTTACTGTCGGATAGAGACCAAATCCTTTAGTCGACACGACACCCGCAAAATGAGCTGTGGTGGTTATATTCTTCACCACCGGGAACCAACACAGGCAAAACAAACATGTTTAGATATATGTAGTTACTAGCTTTTGCCTGCGGCTCCGCCCGCGTGGATGTCGGTTATCGCGACCAAACATAGCCTATGTCCTTTCTCATGGTTTAATCTATCCCTAGACCAAATTTCATCAAAATCGGTTCAGTGGCTTAGGCGTGAAAGCGTAACATACAGACAGACAGACAGAGTTACTTTCGCATTTATAATATTAGTAAGTATGGATCTATCACCATCATTGTATTACAAGGCTCAAAGCTCACGGTCAACATGGACTTCTTCGTTCTATCGTTTTCCACGAATGAACCAACGAACTTTGTACTATATTGATCCTAACTTGCGTGACTTAAAAAAACCATAGCAACCCACAACAGACAGAGATTAGTAGATAAATAGACGTCAACCTAATCGTAATTTATGAACATCATGACTATCATAAGTCAACAAGAAATATTATAATCCAATGAATTTACTTAGTCTTCGTTACAAAATTATGGAATCCTAGATGTTATCAAACACAATAACCTTGATTGTCTGTGAGGCCTCCGGGTAATATTGATTGAAAACTAAGTAAATACTAATAATATTTACTCAACTTACTTTTGGATCAAATTTCTGTTGACCTAGATCATGAAATTTGAAAAGAAACAATGTCTGCTGGCACAAGTATCACAACATAATATAAATTATTTGCACTGTCTTTTTTTCTTTAGTTTATAGGTATTTGTATGGAACCCTTGATATACAAATCCCACTCGGACTTGACCAGCTTTTTCACGATTGGTCAAATGGTGTCATTGGGAAGACCAAAGGCTTGTTGCTTTGTCTTCTTGTCTTCTACATTGAGGATACAGAAAGTCTGTTATTTATTTATTAATTATAGATAGACACACCAACAGTATACATATAAATCATTATCATCGTGAAATACAAGGTATTGTTCTAATATGTAGGTACACCAATTAGAGGCATGTACAGTACAGTTCACATCATAGGATAGCGTACGATTAAGTGTTAGTTAACAAATTGAGATTTATAATGAGGAAGTAGACAAAGAAAAAAAAATCATACAGTGTTCTTACAGGGTCAGCAGTACGAGTGTTACTCCCCAGGTGTTGCACATGTCCATGGGCCACGGTAAGCACTTCCCATCAAGTGTGCATGTCTGCCACTTAAAAGGTTTAAAACAGCGTAAATCGTACGGTATAGATATGGCTATTTCGGTTTCAACACCGCTGAAACCAATAAACTCTATGCAGACCATAACACAGGTTGTCTGCCGGGGTGCGAGACATATGCTTTTGGCAAACTCACCTCCGGCAACCAAGGACCCAAGACGGCGTGCGTTTTAGTCGGTTCGAGTCCGACATAACCACCTCCACCGGCTCCGTGGGGGTGGTGGTTCGCGGAGATTTATCGCACGATAAAAAAAGACCATAACACAGGTTCGTGAACCAACGACTTAGTTATAAAGTTTATGATCAACTGATTAGGAGTAGGTATACGATATGTTACCTATGTCACCAGATTAAACAATCTTATTCATGATCAAACAAAGCTGAGGTCACACGTGTTAAAACAATTAAACGTTTCCTTCATCGACGCGACGACAGTATTGCGACTCGAGCAAAGAACAAATGAATACAGTTCAATAAACATTGATTCGCTTCTTTCTATCATACAATACTACACACACTTTCCACATCTTGGATACATACATATATACATACTTGTAAATCCCCGAAGGGGTAGGCAGAGGTGTATTAACACCCACATTTCGCTATGATTTTCGGTCTCGCGTAAAAGGTGGCGAGCCGATTGACGACAAGCGGGCACTTAGTCATAGACAGTATGTATACTGCCGGATGAAGAACAGCCCTATACTTTAGTCTCCTGGGACACCCACAGGAAGAGATGGAGTGGTTCTATTCTACTCTACCGGGAACCAACACTGGATAGTATTATTATACATACATACATAAACTCACGCCTATATTCCCCGAAGGGGTAGGCAGAGGTGCTAGCACCCACATTTCGCCAGTTTATGCTTAGGTCAAAATGTAATAGGTGGCGAGCGTATTGCCATTAACCGGGCACTTATAAACCTGCAATAAATACACACATAACTTCGAAAAGCATCGAAATGTCATTGGTGTGTGCCATGGTAAACCTGGGATCGAACCCGAGACCTCGTCTCAGCAGTCCATTACCCATACCACTAGGGTACCGCAGATCCTTATTATTATATCAACCTCATTTCATCTCTTTTTGATTAAACTACTATCTTTTCTTGAAAATCGATTCTCCATGATTCCCAATTTGATAAAGAATCGATAATGGTATGGATGATAATGGCACACTTTCTCTGCTATAATGTAACCAAGCCGAGTCTTGGCCCTTCGGCCCTGGTGACTTCGCAACTGTTCCAAACAGGTTCTTATAACACCTCTCCAATGCACGTTCAACCTAAATGACTATATTTTATTCATAATATATTAATTTTACTACCATCGTAAACGTTCTATTTATGCGATCCTAATTAAATTATTAATGTTATTAGCATTTAAATATGCATCTTAGCTAAATCCGTTACAGTTCAACCAAATACAGTCTGCTTGTACAACAAAATGTAGAATTCATTGTAGACAAAGCAAATTTACAGCATCAGAGCGAATCGTATAATAAATCTAACTCCAGTATTAATGATTAAGTTAAAATCCATATAATATCCAGTTGTATTGGCGAATATTAGTTACTGTCTGAGGTATACGGGCTCAATTCTGGAGAGGCGCGATTGGAAGCGCATCTTGTGATTGTTAAAGTATGAGAGTTTTGATGCAACTTTATTTGACCAATACAGACAGATATTATACTCGTACCTACGCTACATTCTTCGCACCAAGCCTTCACAATACCGGTCTGTTTCTGTTTGCACGTGGGACGCCGCGGGCAATAATCAGGCCACACCGTAAGTATCGCTCGATGCTTTTCCAGAACAAAGAAAAGCTTGGCGTCCCCGATTAACGGTGAAGTGACTCAAGAATTGAGGTAATAGTCAATTTAGCAGGTCCTTACACCAAGCAATAAATGAATAGGGAGTCTAAAATCGTGACATTAATTGGTAATAATGAACTAAGTCAATCTAGAATATGAGGCACTTCGATTTGAAGCTAGATGCCAGTATTTTACATTTTTAAACTATTTATTGTCGTTGCCTTAATATGCTTCGTCTAGCAATAAATTTCCTAAATGTGGCAAATACACACTATTCACAATAGCCCTCTTGTCGTAAAAGCTAACAACGTACACAAAAGTGGCATTATAAATAATATCCAACAAAACAAAGGTCTGGCCACGAGCGGCCATGTTTTTGACACTTTGTACGAATCAAATTAGTTTCGGTGGAAATTTAGTAACGTTTTACTTAGCACCGTCGTTTTTTACCTTTATTGCCGTCACAGGCAGGCCGGGCTGTGGGCTGTGCTGCTGAAGGCTCTTGTTTACTATTTAACAATTTATCTTTTTTGATTTATGGCAGTTTTATATTGAAATACATTCGTCTTGATGTGATAGAACCAGAGCCGTTTAAAGTGAGCAATTACTAAAACACAGCCTTCAGTGGCAACTATAATGAAGAATATCTCAAAATGAAGCCTACATTTAGAAAAAAAATCGTCCTATAATGGAATAATAAAAAGCTTCTGTATAAAAAGAGCAAAGTTATAACTTTTACGACTACGCTGACGATGGACTGACTAAATTAAGTATTTAAATTACAATTTGAGACTGCCTCGGAAAGAATTTTATAATTAAATTAGTTTGACAAACCAAAAACCTCTGGGAAAGTCTACCCAAACAGCGAAGTTGAGGGGAAGTCTTGTAACAAACTTATAAGAGCAAAACTAGGTAACTGAATAAACGGCACCTGCCTGACCCCTGTTGAACAAACTCATTTTTATTCCAGGAAACATCCACTACATTTATTCACGAGCTCGTAGGCACTGAATGTAAAACAAACAACAACAGGGGCATACGTGAGATATTATGTCCCGTTTAGTTCTATAAGGAAATAGAGGGTAGAAATTTAATTTGATTGAGTTTCAATCACATACCTGTAATGATAGTGTATCTATACTAATATTATAAATGCGAAAGTAACTCTGTCTGTCTGTCTGTCTGTCTGTCTGTCTGTATGTTACGCTTTCACGCCTCAACCACTGAACCGATTTTGATGAAATTTGGTATAGGGGTAGATTAGACCATGAGAAAGGACATAGGCTATGTTTGGTCGCGATAACCGACATCCACGCGGGCGGAGCCGCGGGCAAAAGCTAATAAGTTATAAATAAAAATAAAAATAAATAAATAAATATATTTGTACCTGAGTGTACAGACATTAATTTAGACAATAGCTGTGTCGACATAAACCTTATTGAACAATTTATTAGTATTACACAACTGAATATAATTACTGTAGGTTTGTGTACAGGGCTGCAATATGTCAGAGATATTTAACGTACAGTGGGTAACACGGAGCGTGTACTGTAAATAGATAAATGTCTAGAGTAAGCATGTCAAAGTCAGTGTCCGTGAAAGTGCTTGCGGTCCAGTATATTTGATTAAAAATTGTCGCTTATAAAACGAGACAGGGCAGGTTTCATTTCAATACATGAGTAGATAATTAATTAAATTACATCGAGTTTTTTTTATCTTCTACTTAAATGAAAAAGTCCTTCAGACAATTTTTAGGTGAGGTGATGACGAAATTGAAAACTTTAACGTTGAAATCCGTCGATTCATTAACCCTTGGTACCTATAATATCGTGATGTTGCATGGCGCATCCGATTAAAACAGGTTATGCTGCACTTCGTAACCGCTAACATACCGAACTTTCCCTTTTGACTCCGAAGCTGCGTTTTCAAAAACAATGTTCACATAAACACCTACATTAATCTTATAATAGGCAACGATTGTGTTCACAAAAAACAACACAATCCCGGCCACACCAACCCTTCCCGGCTCGTTAATCATCTACAGTGGAAATACTGTCAACCCAACAGTCCCTAGCCTCCATGGGTGTTAACATCTCTTTAGCAAACAAACGTTCTTCCAAACACCTGTAAAAACTCCACCATTTTGTTATCAGCTCTCGGGAGATGCGGATAGCTTCACTAATTTTGTCTCTAAAATTAAAACAACGAACGTTAAACGCAGATGCTTCAGCTACGAAATTTCGGACGTTCTCGTGTATAATGCCAATCGTTACAACTGTATAATCTACGAATATTAAAATTGTCTGGGACAAAGAAAGATCAAGGATTCAAAACGAAGATTTAACTGATTACGTGAAGGAGAGCACTTACTAATAAACACATTATCTTGTTATCTTTCAATTATGAAGATAACAGTGTGATTGTATCAGAAAACTTGCAGTTTAAGTTTTCTAACAAGTTTGTAATGCACAGACTTAAAACAGTTCATCAAGTCTTGCAGCTATATTTCTAAGATATTTTCCCCTGAGAAATTTATTTCTCATCTCAAATAATAATTTCTTTACATCAGGAGATTGCTTACGAAGTAATGACAGTTCTGCGAATTTATAGATCGCACTATAAAATTCCAAACCTATCTGGCAAATTTATTTAAAGAAAATAACTTCACAAATCTTAACTGCTAACAGATTATTTACTACAAAGGCAAATCTAACTCTAAAGATATAATACATCAAGTGAATTTATTAGATTCAGGCTATTTATTGCAACAGATTACACTGTACGAATTTCAAAAGCGTAGTGATAATATAATTAGAAACTGAGTTTATGTAACCTCCCAGACTCCCAGGGGGGTGCTAATCAGAGCTCGAGTGAGTCCAGACGTAACCCAATTTAGAGAGCCCGTGTTTCTTACGTTCTCTTCGCATTATTGTTAACTTTATTCCCTTATCAGAATTGTATACTTGAGATACTTTTAAAAGCAACTAAAGTCACCCCTTTACATTTGTTTTATTCCGTTTCTTAGTTGTTGCTTTTATTTAATTACGACCTGATTGTAGTAAATTAAAGAGTTTCTAGAACTTTCAGATCCTGCAGCTGACATAGTAATAAATCACCTCGAGATGTTCGAGTTTAAATTGGATAAAGTAAATATAAGAGAAAAATGTTGAATCCTTTCGTACTGAATAAAGCATTGCTCTAGCAAAAAGTCATCTATCTAAAATATTTATACCCTGTATGGGTACAAAAGATTTTGGCAATCGAAGAACATTCATGTAGGCAGCGCTCACCGCAACGCTCATGTAGGCAGCGCGAGTGTTACGTCCCTGGTGTTGCATACGTCCATAGGCCGCGGTAACCACTTTCCATCAGGTGGGCCGTGTGCTTGGTGGTATAAAAAAAAATGTATTTAGGTGTGTGGACTATGTAAATACTTTGTTATCCCGCGATCTGATTCCCAAAAACATTAATTATATTATCTTCATTACAAGTAGGTGTGTAGCTATCGTTTTATATCTATTACATTTTTATAGTAGCCTGGAAGAAATTATTTTTTTTGTTGTATATCTTATGGCATTACTTATTGATATATGTTATTACTACGAGTAATTGTTTGTGTGACCACCTTGCACTGAATAAATGTTTCTTTCTTTCTTTCTTTCTTTCTTTCAGATAAACCGCCTTTTGTTCACATATTGATTGTGAGTTCTATGTAAGCAGTCTAGGGTAGGCAGCGTGAGTGTAACGCCCCTGGTGTAGCATACGTCTATAGGCCGCGGTAACCACCTTCCATCAGGTGGGCCGTGTGCTTGTCTGCCACCTAAGTGGTATGAAAAAAGCATTTTTTTTTATACAGGACACGTCTATTTGACTTCACCTCGCCTGATGTTAAGCTAAAGGCAAAGTCTCGGAAAGAGGGTCACCATCGTAAACATTTACCATGTTAACAGTGGTGGCACTCAGCTTGACGGCCTCATTAGATGCCTTTTCACGCCCCGCTTAAAGGACCCGGGACTGTAGGAAGAAGGAAACACGTGAGCTGGCAGGGAGTTCCAGGTCTTAGTGGTACGGCATAGGAATGAGTCACTGAAACGCTCACAAAACAACAACATCTAGACCCAAACTAAGCATAGCTTGTAATATATGATTGCATTACTCCTTCTCATCTCTCATTCTGCAGGAGTGCACTGTGCATTACTCCAGTTCTGATGTTGCAATAATTCCTAGGCCACAGAAGTCTCGTCCATTTATTTGCCACCATAATAGTACAGAGTATGAAATGCAGATGAATCCGCAACAAAACTAATACAGGTGAGACTAAATTATATTCACTAAGCTACCTAGTGTTAACCATATTTCGATGCCTTCCCCAACTCTATGCGCAGGGCTATCGATTGAGTGAAGTGATCGACAAGGAGACAACTATTCGGGACAGCATAGGAGTGTGACGTGTGGTCGCTCCATATTATTTTGAATATAATTATGTTATTGTGGCAGTAGTTTAATTTCTATCTAACACTAGATATGTGTAATTCCGTGTAACTTGTCATGTGACTTCTATCTAGGAGTAGATAACACCTATCTATTTGTTGATTTGGGTTAGAATGCTTTACACAACGTAATGTTATTTTAACCACTAATGGTAAAGAGCAGCGGCCGGCGGCGGCCAGAATTTGTTACTTGAAATGGTTGCGAAAAGGTTCGTGCAACCTCACGGCACCGAGCAGCTAGCAACCCCTCTTCAAATGATAATGACTGGTTTCTCCCGTAAATAAGATTCAAAATAGTTTTACCTCAAAAGCCGCTGCCAGCTATTGATACATAACATAAACTCACGCCTGTATTCCCCGAAGGGGTAGGCAGAGGTGCTAGCACCCACATTTCGCCAGTTTATGTTTAGGTCCCAATGTAATAGGTGGCGAGCCTATTGCCATTAACCAGGCGCTTATAAACCTGCGATAAATACACACATAACTTCGAAAAGCATCGAAAAGTCATTGGTGTCTCCATCCGTCTCAGCAGTCCATTACCCATACCACTAGGCTACCGCAGATCCAGGCTATTGATACTTCAATAGAAATTTACTCTTAGCAATACCTAAAGGACCTTGGAGTCCAAGATCTGCCTTTCTACAAGTCTAATATTTGCTTTAACAATATCGACCAAAAGATATATGGTACAAACCCAAATGAAACCACAATTAGGTCCACAGTGATTGAAGATTTGAAAAAAAAATAAAGTTTAAAACTAAAACCCGACTACCGAAAAATCACGTTCTAAAAAGTAACAAACAAGAAAATATCAAGGATAGCCGTGGTCGTATGCCACTTTTCCCTAGAATATATTGTTTTGTTAGAGTAAGTGGCATACGACCACGGCTATCCTTGATATTTTCTTGTTTGTTACTTTTTAGAACGTGATTTTTCGGTAGTCGGGTTTTAGTTTTAAACTTTATTTTTTATTTATATTATTTTGGGGCCAGGTAAAGCTAATAATTTATACATATTTGAAATGTGCTTGTTAAGCCCTTTCATTTAATACCAAACACGACATATTTATCTCAAATTTATTTTTTAACACAGTACCTTATGAGCGCTAGAGGGCGCCACACAAGATTGAGTGACACGTCATATAGCCTATAACCATCGGACGATAAAGCCGCTTGTAACGATACCTCATTTGTCCAATTCTAATAAGTAGTTGAGGAGCTATGAGGGAACAAATGAACATACATACATACATACATACATACATACATACATAGCCTGTCAAAATCATAACCCTCCTTTTAGCTTCGCCGTAGTCGGGTAATAATAAATAAAATAATTCATGAGCGAAAACTCATACCAAACACTATTAATAAAGTTAGTTAAAATGGAATGCGAGGGGTACATTAGCTTAGTCCCCCTAGGATAAAATTTAAGTTACTAAGCTACTAAAGCTGCAGGAACTCACGGAGACCATATTCATCACCTCGCACCACAATGGAGCTTCGATATCGACTGGTGAAGTACCTCGACCGAAGTAAATTGACTCCGCTTCGCTGGAATCTAAAATTTATCTGGAAAATAGCCAGTGCAGGCTTCGCTCGGATTGCAATCACATATGATTAACGTTTTCAAATTAGTTATTATAATCATAGTTAATTAGTTTTCTGTTGTATGTTGCGTTATGGTAAAGAGATTGCAGGTTTGATTCACCTATAAGACAATCTATACATATATGACCTGCAGCTAGAAGGTTAGCATTAATAATGAAATGAGGCATGACTCATGTTATTAATAGTCAATATTTATTTAATAAATAAATATACCTTAACTTACACTAAAAGCAACAACTTAAAATATCAAGTCCCTGAGTCATCATGGCTTCTGTACAAAATCAAATTGAGCATGAAATTACCTTTCAACGATATATAATTTACTTAATAGCTATAATGATAACATGTCCGACAGTTCTTTTTTGTAAATTATGAATATTATCAAATTCAGAGCTAATAATAGATCTTGATATAGTCTGTGGCATCCCCGGACGATGGCCGTTCGCTTTATTCCTGCGTGCGCCAGGTGGGTAGTTATGAAAATTAGTTTCGTGTAGAAACGTCCACAGCTAGATAGAAAAGTTTAAAATTAGAACGTGCGCAACATTTGTAATTGTGTTTTGTTGGTTGTTTGTAACATCAACTTATTATATTAAAACTAAGGACAATGTTTCCTTGTTTTCTTTTTCGAAACCGCTGGTTTTAATTAACCATCCTCTCTATAGTTGTGTGTGGTGTTTTATGTGTTGATATGCTAGGATAATCGCCATCCGCCAAGCGGGCTGACTGCTGGATGTGTCATTGTCTGGATGTGTCATTGTCACTTTAATGACTGATGACCTGACGTCATCAGTCATTAAAGTGACAAATAAAGACTGCAGAGATAATGTAAAGTTATAGAACTTTTTTTAAATATTTTATTAAAACAATCACATTCTGCGTCAGTAACCAACCTCGCAGATCGATTGCCAGTTACCTTTTGACTTTCGAACATTATTCACCTATATGTTCCCCACAGTTCCTTACCGTAGCCACCCTGCGGCTGACACAAATTCGTTCGAATTAATATTTTCCCCGCGTTACCATGAAGGTAAATGAGTGCGTTCATAGCAATCAGTTAGAGATCTTTCACAGTAAGACCAACAATTCCACCGTTTCATGGCAGGCAATTTCTTTAATCCGTGACTTCGTTTCATTTTACGTTTATCTTTCATTAATCCACCTTTTTTCTTGCCCTAATAAATTGTATACTTAAAAATTTGCTTCGTAATTTGACAGTAATGCAGTGGTGAAACACTTTATAAAGCTGAGTTGGTTCATATCGATATTTTCCTATTAAAGTAAAAGTATACCTCGGCAATTTCGTGAATTTTCTGATGTAGGTTTGTGCTATGAACCTTTTTTCATATCATTAATGCTATATTGATTATCCTGGTTCTACTATCAGCTTGTATCACGACGTGTCAAACCCACATGCAACAACAGATTTTAAATATTTAGCGACAAATCAAGCTATACTTACTGAAATTACATAAATCCATTTAAATTCTATTATATTCCCTCATTTCCTTCACAGCAATAAATTACCTGTATCATTAAAAGTTATCTGAAAAAAAAAATCCTTACAGTTAACGCTAAATCTGGATTATCTGACAATTTGTCATCGTAAGAACGTTTATGGTTAATTAAAATAAACTTGAATACCTACTGTGATATAAGACGCTACTAAAAAAATGTCATAAAAAGAGGCGGGAAACGAGTGATTTATCAGCAAATGCGGCGGCGGCCATTTTGAACGACCTCATCGGAATACGGCCTGCTTGATCAAATATTAAAAAGTGTATGAATATGGACGGCCGAGGTTTTATGATGAAAAATATTCGGCTATGTATTTATTCCTCGTTTTCTTTCTATGAAGCGATATGCCAACATTAATTTGATAAAATTGCTTGATATTACATTTGAGAGGTATTTCTGGATGTAAGGTGGAAAAAGTACGCAGAGTTGAATACTTTACGAACAAGCATTAGTATTTTATATTAGAAATACCATTGTCATTTTTATTTACTTTCGCATTTTCCTTGTCATGTCCTCTTTTACGCATTCACATTTTTTGACATCTGCCTTCAGCATAATTCTGGGCACCTGGCTGGCCTTTAGAACCCTTTAGAAGCGATGAGCTATGAGGGTTTACTTGCACTTTACTTCGTTTTTAACAAGTTATAATTATTTTCTAGTACGCACATGAGATTCGGACAGTCAGCGGTGCGTAACCGACCGGAGAGCGAACTTGAAACCTTTTCATTAGAAGCCACTGATTAGACCGTTCGACTATCATAACTTTCGATGTGGAAAGAAAGAAGAGCTGAATTTTTGCATAAAACTTTACTTACCAATTTTATCCGTAGATCAAAAGCGAATTTTTCCACCTAATTAAGTTAGCGCGGCACTTTTTATCCATCTCCGGGGCTGAGCCATGATGCTTTGTTTTTCTTGCTGAATGACACCACGCCATCTTGGACGCCGTTTATAAAGGCATTAGACAGACGTTTTAGATAACAATTATCTTTTAAGTCTGGCATTCTGGATAGTAAATTAAGTTTTGAATTTAAAGCTTGTTAAATTATGCAGAACTTGTCTTTTGTTAGTTTTAACAAGGGCTATTTTATTTTATAAAGTTGTTCATTTTAGGACAAATAAGTTAAGATGGAATTGATCTCATCTTTGTGGAGTAATATTAGTTAATAGATACTCATTTTTTGGATGCGGAAACTTCTTTACTCGGGCTTGACCTGAGCCAACTATGAGGTGGGTATGATGGACTCGAACTGATTTAAACAGCATGGTGTTTGAACAGCAGAGCAAACCCCGAACCCCCTGCGAGTGACAGGAACAGTATCTAATGCAAATATTATTTTGACCTCTTGTAAAATAATGCCTTTTCAATATTACATTAGCGATGTAAGAGCAACACCAATTTTCGGTATTATCCTGTAAGGAGAATAATTAATACGCCTCAGGAGAGATTTAGCCTGTCACAGAATACGGCTATTAAAACTTCGCAACTTAACTGCTGAATCCGTATCAATCACAATAAGAACATTCTGGAACCTTTTCCTCGTGATCGGTATACACAACAAACGCCTCAAATTACTTTGATATCATAATTCTGACGTCCCAAAGTTAGGGAGCCTTGAAGTAACACTCGATTCCAATCAATGTCTCGAGTTCTCGATAAAGTCCGTTTGAAGTTGTCACATCGAATAACATCTGACGACAGTCAAGTGTATTTAAGTGTAGAGCTGGGATCTTGTTCACAAATGTTATGAATTGGATTCGTTATGAATATAATATACTTTAGCATTGATGAGATCCATTTTTCGCTTGTTAGACGAACGTCTTCAAAATTTTCAGAAATGTGTCTTGAAATCCTTGTCACATTTAAATATGAAATTCTAAGAGCAAGAATTAAATTAAAAGTGGGTGCTTAAGTACCTACCATGATACTATTATGTATCTTTTATATGAAAAAATACTTAAAAGGAGGAAATTACTTACCTGTATGGAAGTATTTGTAAGCTCAAAAGGTAAGGAAGTCAGGGTCGTACCCGTACAACTTGTACGGCTGTTCCCGGAAAACGTAACGAAACGAATACACAATAAAAAACCATTTGGTCGTTTTCACGGACAAAGATTGTGTTTACAAAACTAGGACTTCCTTCCGATGCGAACGATCAAATAACAAAACCCTAATAATTTTTCCTCCAATATTACAAAATATGGATTTACTCCTGATCTACTTTTACTTTTATGTTCTTTTAGATATCGGCAGAAATGGCGCACATTGGGACATACCTACCCAGCAGAGGACTGCAACATGCTAATTGATTGAAAGATAGATATCCATCTAGATGACTCTCATTTGATGAAAACTCCCAAAACGGTTGTCTTGAATTCACTTAGCTTCGATATAGGCCTTTTCTTCGTTGAATGCCAACCACATTTACAGTAAAATATAACTCTAACTCAACAACAAGATTAAAGTAAGCCTGTTAATAATACACTTCCACACAACCTACAGATTAAGTCTGTCGCAACCTGTTGGGCAAGAGCGACGCAATCTGAAACCTGACCGCAAGCATTCCGGTCTAGAGGCTAGACCGACCCACCAGTTGCACCGAGTTATCTAAAATGGATTAAGCAGTAATATTTGCTTGGCTTCACCCGCCCCGCAGTATCCTTGTTTATCTCTGGGATTAGTAGTGTTAGCTGGCCATAGAGGTGGACAAAATAGCTAGAATGGAAATACAAGTTACTAATACTTTAGTAGGTTGTTGGAATTGTATGTTTATCGGGTCAATACTCAATACAGAACAAGTGATCTGTATTGGCTGTTAAGCTCTCCGCCAGAGCCTCGTAAAATATGGACAAACAAACAACATTGTTACATACGCGTTAGAAGATATTCAACAGAAAACAACCAGCGTCAGCTACAAAGAGAACCAAAGACGGAGAACAATTTAGTAAATATGATTTGGTTCGTTCGTTTACTTGCTCATTCAATCGGTCCGTATTGAATTGAAAATAACCGAGTAATTCCATTCCGCCGGTCTCAAAGGGACCATGGCTTTGAACTGAATTTTGTCCCGTTCCATTTTTCCAAAGAGAAATTTAACTTCTTAACTAATTATATTGACTGGTTGTCTGCAAAGATGGAAATTTGAAACTCAGTTACGTTATCGTTACGTAAAAAGAACTATGAAATAAAACATATTTTTGATACGCAGAAATAATGAGTTTTTTTTTATAATTACCGATAAGTTAGTGGCTCTCATTTTAAATAAAATTATGAAGTACTAGCTTTTGCCCTTATCGCGACCAAACATAGCCTGTCCTTTCTCAAGGTCTAATCTACCCCTATACCAAATTTCATCAAAATCGGTTCAGTTGTTTAGACGTGAATGCGTAACATACAGACAGACAGAGTTACTTTCGCATTTATAATATTAGTATGGATTTACTTATTAGGCCTTTCTAGGATGCGACCAGGAGCTACGGTAAGATGAGGATTACTTGGCCTTTCTTAGACGGATACTTTACCAACTAAATTCTGAAGTAAGCTGGATAAATAAAGCCTTTTTAAAATTTAAGAGTAAATATTGCCCTAAAAAAACTGAAACCTAACTGCGGTTAATCTCATATCAATTACGTTCTCATAGCTTAATAGTCCATAATATATTTAGACAAGATAACTTAGTTAGACTTATTTATCCGAAGCAGCCAGACAAAATTAACATATTTCGTGCTAATTCCACCAGGCCAGGGAGGTCAGGGAACTGATTATACAGTCTGAACACGTTCGGGCTATTTTTTACGCCACCACTCATCTCACAATAAATTATACGTCCTATACCTGAAGAGCTAATTAAGCTGAATTTATAAGGGCGGAGATCAAAGGTGGGATTGGTCTCGGGCGCCGCGGATGTTGGCGACTGGCCGGGCTCGTCCAAATTGGATGATGTATTTGCTGCTCGGCGGTAGTAACTGCGATCGATAGTGTTACCATATAATTGGCTAGTGTCACAAGATGGAAATTAATATTCAAGTTCTGCTTGAATATTCATCTCCATACTGTTTAATCTCGATACTGTTTAATTTCCATTCGTAATTTTGACGAGGTCGAGAATGTTGCTTTTTCATTCTTCAATTCACTTTAGATTAGATATACAGTAAGCTTGCATGGAAAAAACGTTTATTGATTTACTCGAGAATGAAATCTTGGGATATATTAACTCTAGAATAGTTACTCGTGTATAAATTCAGATGTAGTCGAATTAATTATTGCAGTATTTAGTCAAAAAACTGCACTCTTTATGACAGTAAAGGAAGCAATAAGGACAGCAGTAGAAAGCGCGTCATAGTGTCTGCCTATCCTGTAGAGATTAAGATGTGAGTTAATGTATGTGGTACAAGAAACAAGTTTGTTCTTCATCAAAAGCTGTATACCGTCCTAATCGTTTGTTAAACCTAAACGTTACAATATAAAATCTTCAAAGCTTGCGAATTTTATGATTATGATCAAAAACAACATCAACAATCGCGAATACCGACACTGTCCATTAAGAGAGAAATGATTTGTCTTCGTTTTATTCATTTGACATAAAAGAATTCACGTCCTTTGCGTTTTTGATTAATGTCTGTATAATAACAAGGTGGAAAATAAAACCGCGGATTTCGTAATAAATGTTACTTTGTTTATAAAAGAAAGATAGATTACATCCCGAACGACTGGGAAATCACTTGAGACCAAGATTAGAATATACTCATGACTGTATATAACCTAGAGGTGTGCAGAGGTCTACTTACAATTTGGATTTAAATAATAAACATACTTTTGGAACGTAATGGGGATCTCGACGAAGTCTCAAAATGATCTTCATACTCTCGTAATAAGAACAAATCAAACTGTTTTATTACCCGACTGCCGAAGGAAGGAAGGTAATGTTTTTGATTGATGTGTTATTGTCCGAACTAAAGGTGTGTACCAAATATCAGAACAATCGGTCAACTGGAAGGGGGTCAAAAAACTAAATTAAGATCATTTCAAGCACTTAGTTCGTCAACATCTTTCTTATGCTGACTATTTCTAGATTTCGTACTTGTGCCTACTGAGAACGACCTAAAAGCAAACCCACAAAAGCAATACCCAACCCGAATGAAAATTTCGAATGCTCGCGAAAAAAGTACAAAAGCTCCACTCCGTAATAGGAAGGCAGTTGTGATCTTCTAGCTTCAAGTAATTACACGTAGTGACATTATTCTGCTCTATAAAATCCACCTACAAAGTACAAATCAAATAAAACCGCCTGTCGGATGCTACCCACACTAGACATAATTTTTCTGGTTAAAATTCTGCCAGACAGCTTAACCTAATAACATAAATCATAAATAAGTAAACATCAATCGACCATTTGTCATTGTTAGTAGTTTATTTACAACACAAAATACATTGTCACTTTAAAAAGCTCCGCCCACCCAAACGTTTTTGGAGAAACACCGCCCACGTTCCAAAACTCACTAAATGTGTAAGTATTTAAGAAGTTCCACAGTTCTCCAAAACTAGTGGAACACATCAAAACAGTTGGAAACAGTTTAAAGCTGTACTAAGTCGGAATATGTAATTATTTCGTTTCAACTTCAGCTCAACTCAAAGTTAGGTGTTCGTGAATTACAAACTCAAGTAATCCTTCGTTAGAACCACTAATGACATGGTTGGAAGGTTAAAGATTAGATTATTTTTTGTGGGACAAATAACTTGTTTATTTTGTCTAAATGCGTTTTCCGAAAAAATGGTCAATGACAAAGTAAGTATTTATTGATTCAATGCTTTAGATAGAGAGTAGAATAGGTGCGATGAATACCTTTTTTGGCTGGTCCGAGAATCAATTCGACACCTAAGTATATTCAATGGGCCCCACATTTTCTATCGTTAACGTCTATTTTGTCTTGCTCTCCTTAAAATTTTTGTCATAGTCATCACTTATTGTGTTTTGATTTGTGTCAGGAGCAGAATCCATCATTCGTCCCTGAGCGTGCCCCAGTCCTCCCGAGTCACAGCGTGACTTAATAAGAAAGAAGGAAAGATGCCATAAGTACCTATTGTGGCGTAAGGGCGGGTTCGAGATGAATGATGATTTAACAACAATACACCTATTTTCTACCTTGTGAACCTACACAATTGTAGGGAATTATAGAAATGAATTTTGTTTTAAATACTGCGGTCTGAGTTTTTATTTGTCACAAAACTGTCTTGAAGATGTCGTTTTCTTATTTTGCCTGTTTTCAACATCCTTCATAATGTCATAGAGCCATCTCGTACTACAGGTTTCTCTGTATCTACCCGAATTCACCGACAACACCGTCGAGGATCTATAAAATTAGTAACAATATCTTTAGTCAATGAAAATACCTCCACAAAGTCCATGCAACACACAGCACACGTTCACTCTTAACTTTTTCAAAGCAAACATCTCACGTTACCCAAAAATACACCCAATCGCAAACAAAATCAAACAATGACGAGCATTTCGTCACGAAACCTTAATTCCGTTCGTGATGAAGCAGGAATTTCTACAGTGAAGCACAAAACAGCCCATTTGTACTAATATTGGTGAACAATAGTCGGAGATCGTGAGCCGCCATGGCTGCCACGGTGCACGACGACGCGAGCCGCATTCTTTCTCCTGATAATTAAAGTGTAGAGTCAACAATGTAATGTGTGATAAATGTGATAATACTAGGCGTGTCATGTGCTTCACTGTTTGGATATAGTTATTGCTTTTTTATACTGTTAAAGTAGCAAACACGCATGGAGGTAGGCGGCTATTGTGATGAAGGGCTACAAGATGAAGAATTGGGACCTGCCGAGTGGAGTAGGTGGGGTGAGTAGATTTTGCGAAATTTACAGGAAGGGAAGAAGTCTCGATACGATCAAGTTGAATTGAGGGGACGAGAAAAATGTAATTTAATTAGTTTAAAAAGCATGATACTGCCAGATTTTTCAGCTTGTATTTGAAAGTTAAGGCATGAAAGGTAAGGAGGAAACAGAAATATACCTACTTCTTCTAATACAAAAACAGGTTAATTGAATTCCTAATGAAGAGCGATTAAATTGATTACTCTCGAAGGTTTCACACATAAGGAGACCAGCTTCACTAGGTGCCAACAAGAATGTTTTTAGAACACTTCTACTAATAAATTTATGAATAGTATAGATTAAGATCAGTTTACCCCTCTTTGCCTTTGCCGTAGTCGAGTAAAAAGTGAACGTCCAAGACGAAACTTGAACCCGCAACCTATCCCCTCACAGTGGGAATGCTTTGACCAACTGAGCTACTCGAACACGTCTTGTTTATCAAATCAAATTAAAAAATAATAAAGTTTTATCAAATTTATTATTTTTTAACTTATGCATTGATACCTTTCTTGCCGAACCTACACGGTTTCATCTCAATATGATATAATCCGATTAAAATTGGGTGACATCTCAGTTCCTGTTCTGTCCGAACTCCAAACAGCAGGTAGAAGGGCTAAGCCTTCGGACAGAGAAAAATGCATATTTAGATACGAATCACGGGTATTAAAACCGTTAACTGCCTTGAAAATGGAATAAAAAGGGTTTAGTTGAATTATGTAAATTATAAATCAAGTTCCATTAACAAAAGGTTTCTTTTCCACATAGTTAATATGAAAACTTGGAACTTATTCAAAATAAACACCCTTTTTATTAATGGCTTTGTTAAGAATTCTATATTTTTGACAAAATCAAATCTGAAATGAATTTTGAATTGAGATGGCTCCAAGTAGAGATGAATGGAAGGAAACACTCATGATGCGCGGACCCCAAATAAACTTGGGATAAGGGCAGAAGGATGATGAGAATAACCAAGTTTATAAAAAACCTGACCTAGCAAAAGCAAAATAATAAACTTCTGGAAAGAATCTTCTGAATAATGTATTTTACAATTTCAGTATTCGAATCGAATATTATTTGAAAATCGACTGCAAAGTACTATTGCCCAGACTTCGTATTACTTCCGAGGATTGTCTTATAGAAAAATACCGTCATCTTGTTCAAACCAGGAATCTAATTCCAAAAACCAGCAGTCGCACTGCGCCACTGATCAAGCTATACCGAAATGCTAACAAGAACAAACAAAATTCTATGCAGGTACATTTCCGAAGAGAAACAAACCACTCGCTGGCAATGGGTGCTAATTCTCGAAACCATGTCTCACCATTATCGCTTGTTTGATCAATAATACCTTCTTTTGTCGGTTTGCTCAACACCGTGGTACTGTCCGTGTCCTCAAAAGAAAAAAATAATACTTTGTACCATAAAAAGATACCTTTGAGGGGTTCATTTGAATTTATTCTTTGAAAACCACACACCGAGGTGTACAATTTTTGTCAGTTTTATAGTCATACCTCTGTCAAAAAGATATGATTTATTAAAAATAATAAAAAAAGTAAAGACCAATAACACTAATAATTCGAGTACCTATCAGTCTGGGTGTGGTGTGTAACATCAGAACATCTCATTAGCTCGACTGGTCTTTGCTACATAAACCTTATTACTAAGACTCTCGCTTAGTGGGTATAACCGCCACATCAACATGCTTGGTTTTTAACTTAAAATCAAGCTAATGTTAGTAAACAATACCACCAAGCAGTACTTCTGCCAGTGGAGAGGAGTCTTTTTTATGTAGGAGACGTAAATTTGACTTTACTTCACCTGATGGTAACTATATAACTCGATTCACACCGAGCGGCATCCCAATGGGTAGTGGTTGTGTGTGACAAACTCGATCGAGTTAACTTTTTTTTTCACTGGCTTCCCTCTTGCAAATTTTCACCCTTAGCCACTGACTTCTTCCCTATTTTTTATGTTAACCCACAGTAATCGCTAACAGGTAGACGGCACACTTATTTACTAATTGGAATAAAACATACAAAAAGGGCACATTACCGAACTCGCGAAATAATAAAGTTAAATCAAACATTTCAATCCAGGAACAATTAACTCGTTATAAGCTCACAATGCTTTGTTAGGGTACAACATCCAAGTATTATAAACCCACAGAATGCACACAAAAGCACTACAAACCTAACAAGGCGAAACAACAGGCCCACAATGGCGCGACGCCGACAAAAGCTTACAACCGCAAAAAGTAATATTTTGAGACGAAAACACGAGCGGATTAAACTGTTACTTAATTACCGTGAATATAATGCATTTTAAAATAAACAAATACTGTAGTAGCCTCTTTCCTGCCGAGAGATGCGAGACAATTTGAGCCGCGTGGAGCTCGAGTTACTACTTAACGTAGCGACAAAGGAAATCGTGATGAAACTTTCATTCCGTGACAGTTTTATATGTTTATATTAGCTTTGTATAAAATGTTTACAACAACTGTATACCCACGCAGTGAGACAGATGTCGATGGTGATGACACTGATGACTGCATTTAATAAAATTTTCAACATAAATAAAAATTATTCACTAGTTGCTAAGCTCAAAACTTGAGAGCAACCGATTTCGACGAATCATTTTTACGTCAACCTCACCCTCCGAGCTTTTTTCAAACATAGTTGCAGTCCACTGTTCAGTTTAACTAATGACCAAGAACTTCGATACAACTTCGATATTTCAGTTGTATATGAGAATTATTTTGACTTTTGACTACTTTGAAAGTCGGCACACGAATGACGCAAGCTACTAAGTTTGTCAATGCTTCGGAATATGTATGTTCCATGATATTTCTCAGAACGTTGTGCAATTGGCTTGTGCTTTTTAGCGGCCAAGGTTCAATATTCGGCGTCATCACAGGCTTAAATTTGCATAGGCATCTGGAAATATGAGTCACAATATTTAAACTTCGAACAAATTTAAGCTAAAGAATGATCTAACTTAAGCTAAAAAGAAACGAAATGTATACCTACGAGGTATGGTATGGCTGTTATTTTTTTTATTTAAAAAGCATAATATAAGCATATTGGTTTATTTATTAATTTTTCAAAAGACGCAGGCCAACCTTAGTTCGGCTACAGATGCTACCATACTTGTTTCAGTGATATTTTTAATCTACTTTTTATCACAGTAGTAAAGTCTGAACACAAGGTATACCTTGAACAGTAGGTACGTTTACTTCTCCTTAATCTATGTTTTGATGGTTTTTCACCATGGTGCTCATTGCCATGTACTTCGGAAGTAGGGTAGATTTATCACCGAATGTGTGACAGGAGCCCAATGTATCTAACCCGAGTGTTCCTCGTGACGAACAAGATTTATTACACCGACTCTAGCTGCATACCTAAGTGTCTTTCTGGTCGCATTTATCAAAAAATCATTACATTGCCTTCTGTATTGAAGACAAATGGTTGGCGTGTACGTTGAGAAATGTACTGCTATTGACGCCTCTTATTTCCGAAGGCTTTTAGCGGAGAATAACGTTCGAATAAATGTATGTGGAGGTCTTGCAAAGACGTTCAGTCTGAGTTATTAACTTGTAACTGTACCCCTATTTTTATTTGAAGCTAATCGAATTGTATCATCATCATTCGGAACTAGGGCCTGCACTTCTACTGGTCCTTGCTATCATTTGGTTTATCTTGGCTTTCACCCTCAACTGGTGTTTTTTTTATACTGGACACGTCAATTTGACTTCACCTCGCTTGATGTTAAGCTAAAGGCAAAGTCTCGGAAAGAGGGTCACCATCGTAAACATTTACCATGTTAACAGTGGTGGCACTCAACTTGACAGCCTCATTAGATGCCTTTTCACGCCCCGCTTAAAGGACCCAGGACTGTAGGAAGAAGGAAACACGTGAGCTGGCAGGGAGTTCCAGGTTAGTGGTGCGGCATAGGAATGAGTCACTGAAACGCTTGGTTCTATCAGGTATACTCTGCACCGTAAATGGATGGCATCTTAGCCCTGCACGTGTCGTCCTGTGAAGGAAAGGGGACGACCGACGTAGGTATAAGTGATAGTTGCGTGGATCCTAAAGCCCATGGTGGAACCCCTATGAGTACTAAATTGAATAGAGTACGAGTCTCAAATATTATCACAAACTTCTAACCAATATATAAATTCTCAAATATTCTAAACTTCGACAAAGTTCTAAACTAATTTTATCTATTTACAAGCCGTTATACAAACTTCCAAACTTAATCACTCCGAATTGGGAGAAAGTCTATAAAATTCAATATTTGAACATACCGTAGGAGGCATAATTGACCGCCCACTAACCATTTTATAACAGGAAATGTTGGGTAGCCACTAGCCGCACGGGCTTCGCTATAACTTTTCAGCTCATAATATGTTATACAACACGTAATAAACCTAACGTAAACAATAGCACCTCTGTAACATAAACACTCCTATTCAACGTTCGATCAGCTCAACCATTTTCGGCATTAATACAAAAATTCTTGATCGTTTCCACGATCTTGAAACGGCAAACTAAAAGGGCAAACACTTGTACAAGCCATCGAACCTTGTTCGAGTGAAGTCAGCTATCGGAGGACATTCCCTGTTTACCCGAACGTCGTCACAAATCACGCCGACAGAGTGCGGTACTGAGTTCTTTTTCCCCAGTAATTCTTGGTCGTAATAGTCGAGTGGGTCGCTCGAGGGACAATACGTCTGAATCGCCGGTAAGGTCGCTCGTAACTGGGTCACGCGGCGACCCACGTACTTCAATCTCATCACTAATCAATAGACCGTTTGTAAGATTTGTCTGTAACGAGCCAAATCTCTTTCGGTATTGTAATTTGAATAGATCAGTGCCCTACAGTCAATTAAAAGTTCAACCGTTTAGCATTTTCTTTTGTGCGAACAATGCTCGTTATTTCTTTATGAGTTCCTTGTTAATTTACATGCGAAAGCGTCAAGAAACGATGTAATCTTATTAATGTCAATGTAAAAATGGCATTTAAAAAACCTACTGTTTTCTGATTGGTTGGTCTTAGCATCGACAAGGTGAAAAGCACATTAGTATGCAGGGCTTGTAGGACCGCAGTACAATGCGACGACTAGTGTAAACCTGTACGACATACAGAAACGTATATTCTGGACAACTACTGTTGAAGTTCAAAGGGCCAAATGGCCCGCAGTGCTAACATGATTATGCTGAAGTGTTATACTTACTTTGTTTCAGGTTACATTTGCCAATGAGTTTTTGGTGTTCTGCATTTTTGTTCTTCGCTCTGGATATTTTAATGCTCAGTTTTCAGTGTCGGCTTCAGGTAAACACATACCATCAACGCAAAATTTTATAGAAAACTAGCTTTTGCCCGCGGCTCCGCCCGCGTGTATGTGGGTTATTGCGACCAACCAAACATAGCCTATGTCCTTTCTCAAGGTCTAATCTAGCCCTATACCAAATTTCATCAAAATCGGTCAAGTGGTTTAGATGTGAAAGCGTAACATACAAACAGACAGACAGAGTTACTTTCGCATTTATTATAATAGTATGAAAGTATGTATGCTAAAATAAGTTGCAACGGTCTTGTACGAGACAATTGTTACGGGTTACTAATGTTTAAACTTGGCAAGTGTACCACTATTTGCATAAAATTGTGCTAGTTTCAATGAGACTAACACATTACAGTGGTTTAATAACAGCGTACTTGACAAAAAATGTTTTTTTTGCACTAAGCAAACAAATATCACTAAAAGATCGAGTCAAAAAATATAATAAGCATATGTAGTACTCTGCATGTTAGCGATCCACATGTGCTCTGATAAAGAAATAGTAACGATAACATTACAATCCACGTAGACTGATCCATCACAACAAATCATAAAACACACAAAGAGTGTCGGTATCAGTGGAGATGTTTCAAGATAAGACACCAAATAGACTAGAATTACATAACAACAAAAAGTGTAAAATCAAAAGCCGTACTCAATTTTGATAGCAGCCGCTGATTGGACATTACTCGCAGATTCATATGAGAAACACTATAAAATACCGGAGGATGTTTGTGCCTCGTCGTCCAGACCCGATATATTTCTATTCTCGAAACAGCAAAAGCGTGCAGTACTAGTAGAACTCACGGTACCGTGGGAAACTAACATACCTAAAGACCACGCTATAAAAATAAACAAATACTTTGACTTGACCAACGAGTTAACCAAAAATGGCTATGTGGTTAAACTCTACGCCGTAGAAGTAAGAGCAAGGAGATGGCCAGATTTCCAGCTCAATCCCTGTATAACTTATTTAAAGACCTCGAATTGCCAAGAGCTTCAGTAAGCTTTTTACTCAAACGAATATCTAAAACGGCGTTGATAGGATCTTACCAAATTTGGATAGGTAGAGGGGGAAACACGACTGACGGTGGAGGTGAGCGCTGATGCATCACAAGGTGGCCACCCTAAACCTACACCTGGGTAGCAGGTCCCAGGCGCCGTCACAGTGTTCCTCTGTACCACGCCATGGACCCGGCGACCGCACGGTGAATCCATGGAATGCTGAGAACCGGATCTCTCTACATAGATTGCAGTCGGCATACAAGTACAGAATTGTGCAGCGTATTTTTGCTCTTGTCAAACGCTTCATCAATTTCATTCATAAAAAGTGGACATCTACAAATCCACAAAGGCCAATGTCAGGCGCAGACAACTTAGAACACAAAGTATAAATATATGTAAATGTTTTATAATAAAAAGATGATTCTAAGCACGTACCAAACGGAGGCACTGTAGACAAACGCAAAAACTTGGCGGCAGAATCTCAAGCGCAAATAAGGCACACAAGGTGGGTGCGACGATAAAATAACAAAAAGAAAAATAAGCTGAACAGAACACATTCCAATTCAATCTCGTATTTGTGTATCGATCTCTCGGAATTATTCTAGACATAGCAATAGATAATATGAAGAACAACGTAAAGCGCCAAGAAGATTCTTATATTTTCTTTACTACTAAGTTTTCTTGTGTGTATTGAGTGCGATGTGGTCAAACTAACTCCTCGATCAGATAACTTAACTAAGGATGTCACAAGCACACAAACTGTAGACCTGACAATCAAACAATAACATTGTACACTTTTTTTTTCGTGCGGAAATCCACTCGGATACCCCCCTGCCGGAGCCGGAAGGGGAGGTTATGTCGGGCTCGAACCGACTAAAACCGCACGCCGACTGTGGGTCGTGGTGCTAGGCCGGAGGTGAGGTTGTACGCACCCCGGCTGACCCAGGGCCATCCCTTACGGTCTAGCCCTCCACGGGAGGGGGGGACAACGGTGTCCCCGAACATTTTACACTCTGCATCATGCGCTGTACTTCTAGTGTAACAAGACTCCAAATATGCTTACCAACCAAGGTACATGTACCAGACGATACTTTATTAGTCCGTCACAGAGAATTACATAATACACAGATTATGTTTAAACAAAACGCAATATCCCTTCGCTCTAAACTTAATCAAAGTATCCGATAGAATGGCGGCCATTTATTTGTCGAAACGAACAACTCCGCTTTAAGCGACAACAAAATACATCTTATTTCCTTAACCTTAGCAGTTGATGGTAATTACTGTAGCTGATAGCTGTAATGAAAGGTTTGTGCTACTTAAAGCAGCGATAACATTTTACGGGAGTGCTCTTGTTTCTACCGAACAAAACAACCTTAATATCGTCGACTTGCCCTGCTATTACTTACACTTTCAAACAACAGAAATAATCATTATAATTTCTCTTAAATATTCACATGATTCGCTCCATCTCGAAAGTGCTATTACAGTTTCTGACGAGTTCTGAAGAAAGAAAACTCATCGTTTCCACTAAATAAGCTAATAATGATAAATGTCCTCGTTTTCCTTTCATAAATCAAATGTAAGAAATGTAGCTTTCGCTTGGAACAACACGGGAGTCGTTTAATACAGATTTTATCGTTTAAATAAACTGCGAGTGATCCAATTAAACGGGTGCCGTACACGCCGACGCAGGTAGTACTGTGCTCGTACCTACATATACCTACACGTACCTTTAGGCATGTGACCACCTGCCCTCCTATCGCACGAAACAAAAATGGTACAAGCGTAATGTAATTCAATATGTAGCATGTAGATGCGGAACCATAAAAACACGCCACCTGGGTGTTTGGCACTCGACAGGACGTAAAAATCTGGGGCATGCAGAAGTGCTGAAAGAACGCTTCGGTTGCGTCACGACAGCTTTTCTATAAAACGACATCAGAGATAAATTTTTAAAGAGACCTGATCGATTTCGAATAGCGCACGATATTGACAACGAAAGGCATCGTAACACGTTTAGAGCATAAAGTTTATTCATAGCCGTTTTACTGAGCATGAAGTCGAAAGTCTGTTAGTAAATTGCTAGTATTTGTTCAGTAAAGAAATTATCATTGTTTACTTAATAACGTACGTTTGCGTGTGTTCATATGCAACATAAAAACAATACTAGTTTGAACCCATAAAACCACGCTCAACGGTAGGTGACTAAGTGAGAGAGAAATAAGAATATTCCGAAGCCATAAAATCCTTTATGGAAATTCACCAATTCAACCAGCATTTTTGTTCGTGCCAAATATCAAAGCGAGAACGTATACAGTGCGAATTAAAAAAGTTAAAAAGTTTTTCAATACCATGCAGTTGAAATTCTAAAAAACCTAGTCACATTTTTTCAATCAGTTTTCGAACGAGCACGCGCCTCGTTTGAAACGCAACAGAAATCCCCGTCAATTTGACACAATATGGATCTGATCGGGCATCGGGCACATCAATGGATGTATCTGCCGTATCGGCAATATCGCCCTGATTGGAGATAACAGTTTTATCTCTGAAAATATAAACTTATTTCTGTAGCGTTATCGGGCGCTAGTAAATGAGATTAACTTAGCCAACACGATGATAGGCTACTCAATAAATATAGTGTTGTTTATCTTAAATATTAGGATATAGATAAAAACCGGAACCGCAGATGGTACTGGAGTCACCATGATCACCTTGCTAATTGCTATTATGTATTATGGTAATGTGGATTTATTTTCATATTGTGATAAGTAATGTTACTAACTTATTTTATAAAATACCCAAAAATACATGTTCCCTATAAAAGGACCGTTTTGGTGTACTCTCAAAGCATACAAAAAGTGGAAACGTAGACAACTATATCACATTCAATTTAAGATACCAACATCTCTCCGGAGAATTCACTTGAACCGGGTCTGTTATCAGCCCTTTAGAAAACACCTCCGACATTCAACGTTTTCGCTTTTTTATACAAATGCCCAAGATTCTAAAGACTCCAAAACACTTTCAATTATATAACTTACCTTTGTTATCACCTTCAAAGCAGTTTTTGTGAGATATTCATACTCCATAATATTATGTTTTAGGTCTCATAGATTTGCGTCCGTTGTCAGTAATGACTTCTCTTTGTATTGTAGCTGTCTTCTGATCCTTGTATTGTAGTTGCTTCCATTATTTTATCAAAACTGGATTGAAGATATTGGATGTATAAAGACGGTGCAACTGATATGCAGGCGCTCGGCGATTTTGAACCGGATAGTTGCGCTTAACAGAATATTCAAGAGAGTAACATAACGGGATTTCTCCTTTAAGTCTACGGAAGAGTATTACTTATCATAATATGGTAGCTGAGACGATCGGTTAAGAACAACCTTCTCACGAAAGTTGTTCTTAACAGGGATCAGGTTTAAAGTTTAGATTAGTCGGGGTTCAACGTCAAAAACCATTCATTCTGTATAGACCACTAAAACTGAACTTGCAAGACGTCAAAAAAACTAGACTATCACCGGATCGCAACACGGGCCATGTTTTTAAGGTAAGGAGCTCAATGCGCTTTTCTTGTCTATTTGCGTACATGTTTGTTTAATGTAAATAACTATTACATTGTTTTGTTTGAGTAGCATAGAGCAAACGTATACTTTTAGAAGTAATGAATATCACTCATGAGTTATTATTCTAATAACCATCACTCCTAATCCTTTTACTTGGCGGAATCGGTGTCGCAATTTGCATAAACTTGGCTCCTAGAGAGCCCTTTATCTTCACTTTAGCAGTATATAAGTTTGCAGTAACAATAGCCCACAATGTAGTTACGTGAGCATGGTATCGTGTGTCCCATTGTTCATGGCCTGTTATATAATACCAATGAATAAAAGCAGTATCATTTCAATAAAAATGAAGGCATGTTGAATTGGTACGCTTATTCCAAATTGTATAATTCATTTTCAGACTTTTTATGTTGTTTTAAGCTTGTCAAGTTTAGTAATTTGAATAATTTTTGTACTTTTTTTTTCAACTTACATTTTTTATTTTAACTAACAGTAAGTTGGAAATAGCTCAGTTGGAAGAGCATTCCCCCTGTAAGGTAAAGGTCGTGAGTTCAAGTCTCACTTGGCATTTCATTTTTTCCGATGTTTTTCGAACTTTAAAGTTAGCATAATAAATGCTATAAAAAAATCATTTAAATACCAGTAAGTACTATAATTCATGCTATTATATTTTGTTACTGATGTTGGTGTAAAATAAACAGTCATCTTTCTATGCATTGCAGGGTGGATGCGAAAGGATGCTAACAGCAACCTACAGCCTCACTTAGAATGTTTAGCATTTTATAATATTAGCAAGAAGTAAGATAAGATTATATTTTTCGTTTTCCATTTAATTAATTTAGGCAGTTAGGATGTGTTGAAAAAACACCGACACGGGTTCCCGCAGTCCGGCTTCAAAAATCTCAAAGGAGTTTGAATATAAATATGCCAAGCGTAAACCCGTCTCAGTTTCAGCAGGACTTAGAGATGGAAAGATAAAAGGCGTTTTGAGTCACGGAAGCTAACTTAACTTGGCAATTTTATTTGTTCAAAGTTAGAATCGATCGAGTTCAACTTTTGAGCTGGATGCTCTTATTTATATCCGCTGGCTCTGTCCCGTCCGACAGATAAAATCTTTTCGTCATAAATTCTTATCTCACGGTACTTTGTCCACTCTGAAGTTACGATGTAGAAATTGTTCGATACACCCTGTATTGATTATTCTCCCGTTTCACAAAGGAGCTGGAAATACCAGGGGCTGAGGGTAGATCGCAGTTTCTTCAAGAAATTATTTCATGTAGAAAGCTTTATCAATTCTTAAGATATTTCTGTGTAAAGATTAATTTGTTGGAGAGCATTAATCTACGACTTTGGATTGTTCGCTCTTTTTATGGATTCAATCCAATTGTTATCTGAAACGATATCTTTACTTCAATGGCAGTTCTATTTGGGCTATTTATAAAATTATGAGTCGCGAGGCCGTCAAACTCGTGATGGTATTGATACGATTCATGCACTGTAAAATTATGCAAATGACGAATTAATTCATATTTAATGTAAGCCATTCGTAGTTTGTGTCTACATATTAAGCCGGAGAGGAAGTCTAGAATTTAAACGTTGCCTAAAATTACGATACAATGTATCGTATGATATAATTGTTAGTGATCAGCATACTTAATTAAAATTAATGGTGGTCTTCTTTGTTGTAAAATATCCAATGATATGTAAATTTAAAACATTTCATATGCAGTGACATTTAAATATGGCTGCCGGTACAACTGCAATGAAGTTTTAATTTGCATGCAGATAAAATAGTATGTATGATATAAATTTTTGTCACGATTAAATATGAATGGTGATTCTTTAAATGCATTTGCATTAGAGGAAACAAATATTCCTGTACACATCATCATGTATTTTAGAACGTTCGACGCGTATGATGAAGTGCACAATCCCATTGGTTTTTAAAATAAATAGGTACATCTTACGGCTACTCAACATACATTAGGTAATATTCTAGCATTGTTACATAAATCCCAGTTACTGTTATTACCGTAGATTAAAACGATGAAGTTTATTCGTTGTTGCTGAGTCTCGAATTAATGTGTAGTGCCGATATCCATAAACTATGGCTTAAAAATAAACTCAGATGTAGACGGTATCTCTCTTGTCCCTACAATAACTATGAATTTCATGTAATTTTGTCGAAATTTGGCTCTTTTAACCGGACCGGTTTCTTCAGGTATTGTGTTAGCATAGTTCGACTTTTAATTACACAATGATATAACTACTTTTTGTCGAGACTCCTTCCTACTCGTTATAGGATATAAACTTCAAAGTTAACCTAACATTCATAATATGATCTTTGTTTAACACTTTAACCCAAAATAATATGGCATTAAAGTAGTATAACTAGTGGGTATTGGATGTTTTTTTACTTTTTAGAATAAAAACTTGGATGGAATCTCATAAGAAACAAGTGTTATTGTTATTGAAAACATGTGTACTTCTCATGAACTGGCTTACTGAATCTGTGCACATGTCTTATTTGGTTAGAAAAAAATCTGACACTGACTGCTACCGTGTAATCAGTAGCCAATCGATTTAAAAACCGCATTAGACGATGATTATGACGCATGAAATAATGATGACGATATGATTTAACGAAATGGTTAAACAAACCCAAGACTAAACTGTTGGAGACTGTTGCCATGCTGAGGAACGCTTATAATAATTAAAAACTATCACTTGTGCGTTGCCACTTACAGAAGGAAAGGAAAAGGCGTAAAGAGCAGATGGAAAAATCATCACACTAGACTCTTTTTTTAAACATAAAGAGTGTTTGCGTGGCTGCACACGCAGGAATAATAAACTCCCACTAAGTATTAAGTATGCGGGATCTACCCGTAAGAATGAGGACACCACACGCCTGACGCCACTTTATCGAGGTCCAACTGGTACGCAGAGGAATGTGTGGCAATCACTAGGACCGGTCGAAATGTATTTACTTCTAGGCTTCTCGACGGTCGTAGTATCTTTTAGATAATTTGAACTATATTTTTATAACCCTGTCTCTCTTGATTTTTAATTACCTATTTAGGTATACACGTATCTGTCCGTTCGCCATATTACAGTGCCAGTATCACCGTTGGCAATAATAATAATTAGGTACACCTGCTAATTCTTTTTTGCCATATTACTACCCCTTCCTATCTACTCTGATGATATTGCTCTCGTGTTGCATCGGGTCGTTAACCTAACCATCGCGTGAGTTTTATGCAATATTTTTTTTCTCACAGTATAAAAGAGTCCTTAAATCAATGACGTCATCGTTAGAATAAAGTGTAACCAGGAAATCATCAGGATATGGATATCTACGTCATTATTGACAACGTCAACAGATCACATCGGTGTACTAAAATGGTGTATGACCATAATATGTTTGCGATATTCGTTATAAGCTAACAATTACCTAAAGATAAGCAAACTTTGCACAGTTCTGAATAGCATTTTATTTGTTGCTGGGCAATTCCTATAATCAAAATTATGTATTATTATTATTATGAGACAGTGAGTATATTTAATTGTTTGTTTGTTACACAATAACACAAAAATAGTACGTAGGAACGGACAGACCTACTGCCGCCAACCGGAACCTTCACAGGGCTGTATATTGACTGTAGGATGAAGAATAGTCCCCTTAATTGCATTGTAGGTACGATACGAATGGGCCCATGGGAAGGGAGTGTAGCCCCTGCAATTCACTTCGTCGAGAAATACGAGATTAAATAAACAACATGTACGTGACGAGTGATTTAAGTAATAGAATAATAATATGTTCTAATAGCCAGGTAAACATAATTTATGTGTCGAATAATGTCGTGTTTTATAATTTACTTATTCGGCAATTTTCGTAACTTTATTTAAAAGAAGGATAAAAAATAATTATGTAGAAATTATAGTCATTATCCTTAGACGTTTTTATCAACCATAAACTTTACATATATTTCTGTACGTACTCATTTTTTTCTACCTAGGGCTTGCAGTCTTTATATAAAATACTAGCTTTTGCCCGCGGCTGCGCCCGCGTGGATGTCGGTTATCGCGACCAAACATAGCCTATGTCCTTTCTCATGGTCTAATCTACCCCTATACCAAATTTCATCAAAATCGGTTCAGTGGTTTAGGCGTGAAAGCGTAACATACAGACATACAGACAGACAGACAGACAGACAGACAGACAGACAGACAGAGTTACTTTCGCATTTATAATATTAGTATGGAAGTATGGATAATTTGGGTATCTACCTATTTTTAAAAGAATTATGAATTATTAATTGTCTAAAAAGGTTCATAGTTGACATATTTGATTTTATCCATTCTAATATTATAAATGCGAAATTAACTCTGTCTGTCTGTCTATATGTTACGCTTTCACGCCTAAACCAATGAACCGGTTTTGATGAAATTTGGTATAGGAGTAGATTAGACCTTGAGAAAGGACATAGACTATGTTTGGTCGCGATAACCGACATCCACGCGAGCGGAGCCGCGGGCAAAAGCTAGTCAGTCATAAATAAAAATCTTGGAGTCTATGTTTGACAAATTATTATTAATATGTATTATTTTTATTTCAGCTATAAATTCAGTTAATTTGCTATTAAGTAGGTAATTCATGAATGGGTTCTTATTTCCATTTCATCATGAATCTTGTACTGCACAGTACATAATTAAAATCCCCGGCAACAGTGGCGACTATCAGCCTTGTAGTTATGTTATGTTTAGTACATGGTCTCTATAGCAACACTACTCTGACCTTATTGAAATAGGTTTAATTTTAACCCTTTTATTCATACACTTTCTACCAAATTCAAATAAGCACCCTTATTACTGTCTATTATAATCCCTAATTAGTTTACTACATATTCCAATTGGAATGTCTTGTGCTTATTTTGAGTTGAGTTATGGCCACTAGTGAATTTCCCTCTTTTTCCCCAAGGGAGATACTGAGTGAGACGTGACCCTGTCACCTGTATATATACTTCTTTTATATGCGATAAGTCCCTTTGATAAATTCCTTAGTTTATTTGGATTTTGAGAGTACTAAATGCTTTAACTCCCTTCATTTCCTCTTTTCTCACTTCTCCTCCTCTCTATAGGCCACAACGGTGTCACGCCTCTGTGGGTTATAGTGAAGGTAAACACTTACTATCAAGCAAACCAATGCTTATATTGCACTTTTTTATTTGTAATTGGAATAATCAAGGGGTCAAAAATGGCCTGAACTGCTTCGAGAAAAGGATGGTATCGCCATGCTGCTTTTTTGACTTGGCTACAGATACTCACAGTAAAAGTTAAACCTACAGCATAATTATTTCATACTGTTGAAATTAAATGTAATAATAAACCAGTAAATGGGTAACAGCAGTGCACACTGACTGTCCAAGGAGGTCTTAATATCCCAACGAACATCCAATATAGTAAGCTCATTACTCTCATATTGGTAAGTAATCAACATTTCAAAGAATGAAATAAATTGGAAACCACCTTACCTTACTATTTGTTTCACAATTGATGCAGTTAGTTGCAAAATTTATGACAGGTAAGCAATAAAATATACAAATAGTGTAGTCATTGAAATAAGATCTATAAACAGTATCGAGTGAAATGTTTTGCAATAGCACAGTAGCTGACAAGTAAACTGTACTGTAAAGTAGTATTCAAGTATATTCAACCGTCTGATAAATGGCATCCAAAACAAAGATTTCTTCTACAAATCCTCACCATCCAAATTTAAAGCAAATGGTTGGATGATATTGTAGCTCAAGACCTGGTAATTGCTGTTCTCTATAAATAGTTGGTAAATACAATGAGTAACTTCAATAAAGTGAATGAATCAACTGCAAAAACGTCTTGGAGAGGCCGCGCGCCCACGGCTCGGCGCGACGACCACGGAGCGCCAGGCGATTGCGCGCGTGTGTGTATGCATTGTGCATGCAAGAAGTCGTCAAGCCGGTCCAGTATCTAACACCCACACGCACTACACCACATTATACCTTCCACCAATCGCACCAACGCGTCACACCACGAGTTTCCCATCCAATATTTCCGAAACCACCTAACATATCAAAAATAAATTTTTAACACGAAAAAAGAAACAAACTATCCACTCATATATTTAGAACACACCGTTACGATATTTCTGAATGAAAAGTGACTCAGCTCAGGAATAAAAATAAATTCGCCCTAAATTACCGCTTTACACACGCCGGTAAAAATTGGTAAATGATAACAAAATAAATAATGCACACGTAAAAAATTACGTACCTTCATTGTCGTTGTTTCTTTCGGCGCTGTACACCGAAGTCGCCAATACTCCGACGCACAAAACGCTCAGAAACCTCACAATCATTTTAACTGATTTTAATGTCACACTCAGTTCACAGTTTACCGAAAATAATAAATTAAACACTCGACATAATCAAACTGATGACACTCGCGCTGCTTAGCAGCGATCAGCCTTTCGCAAATGGCGGCGGATGACGGATGTATTCATCGATTGCGCTCGGTCCTGCGCGTTTACGAAGAGGCAGTAAAATAATATATATATAATTTTCGTATGGCAATACTGTAAAATTATTTACCTTTAATTTTTTCTAGAATATTACCTACTTAAGGTAACTACATGAAAAGTATTTTTAACTGACTCATAACTTGTTACAAATACATTTTGTTTTATTTGCAAAAAATACAAAATATTAATTTATTACTGGTAACCCAACAAAAATATTTTGTAAGTTAGCCGTGTACTAGCTGATCCACGCGTCTCTGCTCACGTAGATGTCAGTTATCACGACTTTTGGTCATATCTTCGGTTCTATTCAACCAATTGCAATTAAAAATAGAACATAATTATGTTAGAAAAGAGAACTGACCACCTTTATACTGATCTGCAGTTCACTCTGTTAGTTTATACCCACGTCTCCCCACGGAGGGATTGAGAGCTCAAATAAATAAGTTACAAGCTTTTTCTCTTCCTATACAGTGTAATGGATAGACTGGATTACACTGACGTCCACGATCTCTTTTACTTTTAATTAATTAATAAGGTTTGATCTATAGCGTAGTATTGCGCAAGGTTAGGAAGCGCCCAAGGGTGCCACCGCCGCCGACTCAGTGTTCGGTTCAAAGTGTTGCTCGACGAGATGTGCAAACTCTTTTAAATATACCTATAAGCTCTTTTAAATATAGCAAAGTGCCTCGTCGAGCACATCCATAGTGGCGTCGGATGTGGTGGATAGAATAGCCAATATGGATTCCACCTATGGCACTCCTCCGTGGATGCATCATGCACTTAAGGGCTCTGGTGATGAATGTGGTTCCTTGGACATCACGGTGCGGTGGTTGACAAGGTGGTTACCACACTCTAGCGGTCATCTCGAAACCAGAGATGGCAGTAGGATGGCAGTGGGGTTCAAAGGAAATTCTTAATGGCAGGCGTCTAAAGACCCGACGATATTCGGTTCGAGTCCCACATAACCACCCCTACCGTGCGATGCGGAGATTTCCGAATTTGTATCCACACGTAAAAAGGGGGCTTTCTAGAAAGCTTTCTTTGCATGAGTCGTCGGTCCTGGTTGCCACACGAACATCTATGGCAGCCGTTACGGGTAGTTGGAGCCCTCAAAAGTCCAACAACTAGTCTAGCTGCAATGCTTTGATATCGCCTTTGGGTTGTGCAGGTCAGATGGCTATCGCTTCACAAAAAATATCCGTAGGTAGACTAGTTAAGCGGACCCCAGACTCCAAGCAAAATGCTTCAGATGCGACTGGTACTGGGAATAACGCTAAGATGAAGAAAAAGAGATAATAAAAAATTAACAGACGCCGCTGCTTTCGGGGACCAAACTGTTAGCCGATGTATTAGATGTATACGTACTTAAATGAACGTGACTTCGTTATAACAAGTGTTAGAAATCATTATTTATTTGGCAATTTAATTTGTATTTAGAATAGCCTTATAGAATTTAAATATATTAAAAGTATTTTACTTGACTAAAAAGTATTGAAGGTGGTTTTTCGAACGAACGGCCATTCCTTTTTTTCGATTGCGCGCTGAAACTGATGTGGGATAAAAATAAGTATTGTTTTGGGAATAAAACTTATAATTACCAAGTAAAGTGTGGTTATTTCTATTAATTCAGAAGTGTAACGCGTGACGCCCACTTATAAAGGTTTGATTGTCCAGTTCCAAGGTAAGATGCACATTCTTTGTTTGTCCTCATTTTCGGATAATATGGCTGACTGACCTATTAAACTTGATTAGTTTGATGATAACATGTTATTTAATGTGTCTCTAAATAGAAAAGTATTTATGAGTACCTACACGGAGTTAATTTGTGTATATTTCTTTTATTTGAAATCATTGATCTGATTGTTGATTACGAATTAGTATTCCTGTGATAATTTGATAAAATAAGCAGTTCCACCAGTTTAATAATACCTACCAGTTCAGATTTGCGAGTTTTTAGTAAATCTAACGATACTTTACGATACACAAAAATCGATTATAATTATCTCGTAAATTCATAAGAATATATAAAAGTATGTTGTCCAGTTGTTATAATTTAGCACAATTTCGGATTAACAATTAGGTAGGTATCATTGAACTAATATTTACTATAAAACCGAAGGCGCGAACCAGATGTTTGCGCCTTGCACTGTTGCCGGTCGGCAACAATGCGTTGACGGAATACGTTGAAGGAAACGCGTAAGCGCCATGAAATTCTTGGCGCTTTTGACGTTTTGGTCGTGAAAAAACTGTAACTAAGAAGCGATCTTGCGCTTGAATATTTATATTACGATTAGACGACTTAGTTTTTGTTTAATTGCTGCAGCGAACTTTAGTTGTAACTCGTGGCAAAGGCGTTAGTTTTTTTTGTTCAGGATAGCTTCTCTATACGTAGTAGTAATAAATAACTCAATGGTAGGTATTACTTTTGTTGAGGAACATTTTTTATGCTCACCTACATTAGGTACTTATGTGAATTTATTTCGTAAATAACGTACCTAAACAAGGTTAATCAACGATAAAATATTTTGACCTTTACGCATTATTCTTGAATCGAAGACTCATTATGTTTCTCGCGTGTATTTATGTGAAATAGATACCTATGTATTATTATTGAATTTTGACTCACATTCTACGCGTTGTTTCAGAACTCTTGATACGATTGTTTCAGTCTCACGTTGTTTAGCGGCTTAAACTTTCTTATTTATGCAGTAATTTATATATAACGTATTAAAAATATTTATGTTATTAATTATTATCATTATATACTAATTCATACGATTCAAAACTTATTTATTAACAATTAACCTACTTCAACAAAACAGTTATCTATAATTATAAAATTGTTATACCTCGTTTCTTCACTTTGTTGCTTACCTACCTACAGTCTCACTAGCCTTCGTTGTGTCTCACCGTGGTGTTACCCCACCTATGGACATTGACGGCGATCGTAGTGCACCTAAAGCTAAGAAACGAACAAGGGATAGTAGAACAAAGAAGCGGAGCTATCATGACAGGCGCGGTAGGAAAAAGTATCGCTATTCGAGCGATAGCAGTTCTCGCTCGCCCAGTCGCAGTCGTTCTCGCTCGAATAGGAAACGTTCGCATAAACGGCGTCGTCATCGCCGCCGTGATTCCGCGAGCACTTCCCCGTCTTTGAGCCCCTCTCCCAAACGAGGAGAGAACCCGAAACCGAAATCGAATGATGACCTTTTACAAAGCCTAGTTACAGCTTTACAAGGGGGAAATACTCGTGGGAACACGGCGACACATGTACAAGGGGCCCAAAATATTATAACTGAATTCGACCCAAAATCAAAATCGCAGACCATGAAAGATTGGCTATCCAAAATAAATGAATCAGCCGAGATGTATGGTTGGTCAGAGAAGCAGACAATTTTTTATGCCTTGCCCAAGTTGTCAGGATTGTCCAAAAAGTGGTACGATGGCCTAACCAGTGTAAAGTTTAATTGGGTTGAATGGCAAGATAAACTACTCAGAGCATTCCCGTGTGACCAAAATTACGGGGATTTACTATCGGAGATGCTAAACCGTAAAAGTAGGAGAAATGAAACGTTAGTCGAGTACTATTACGACAAGATAATGTTAATTAACCGTTGCGAATTAAAGGGCAGACAAGCCGTTGATTGCATTACACACGGAGTTTTTGATTATAATATCCGAATGAACGTTCAAGGAGCACATTACGACGAACCAGAGCAGGTTTTGAATTACTTTCGTAATATTTCGACAAAGACTAACGATTCATTTCAACCTCATCGACAAAATAGTGACGTACGTGACGGTTCCCTATCACAACCTAGAAAATCCAATGAACCATCAAAGGATCGATGGAATAATAACAGAAACCAAACAGAATCATCTAATACTAGTAGGCCATTTAATAGTGTAACATGCTTTAATTGTGGTGAACGAGGTCACACCGTTGTAAGGTGTAATAAGGAAATTATTAGATGTGGCAAATGTAGACGACACGGACATATAGACGCAAATTGTACGTTTTTCTTGGACGGCAAATCCAATGATCAGACTGTCGGGAGTAATGCTGACCGTAGCAATGCAACAAAACAGGTTTTGACAATTGAAGAAAGTAGCGATACTAACAAAAAATATTTTAAAACCGTTAAGTAAATGATGTGCTAATGCAAGGATATTTCGATTTCGGGAGTGAGTGCACACTAATTAGTAACGAGAAGTGTCAACCCTTATCGGTAGACATACTGTCAGATAACTTGCCTACACTTCGAGGATTTGGGAACAGCGCTATAGTTCCAATAGGCAAAATTCAGATTCGTATTAGCATAGATCTAGTTAACGTTGAACTGAACGCATACGTTGTACCGGCCGCATTCTTGCCAACAGATATTCTTATTGGCCAATCTCTTACCGAAGCCCCGTCAGTAAGAGTTTATAAAACAGACACTGATCTCACATTGTATCAAGTAACGGCAAATAGAAACAATTCAATTGTTCTCAAAACTACGAATGATTGTACAATCAATAGAGATACAGTGGTTGAGGTGAGTTGTGCGTCCGATTATTCAGGTTTTGTAAGCATAGCATCAGATGTAAGGCGTGATGGAGAGAATGAGTATTTTTTTTATTACCTGGACTGTACAACTTTGCTTGCGGTACCGGGCATGTAATTGTAGTTGGCCTAAGTGAAAATGATGTAATCATACCAAAAGATAAAATTTTAGCTAGGGGTATATCTGTCCCTAAGTCTGTATTCTCGTCCAAAGAAACTGATACAAGTTATGTAATGAATGTTCGACGTGTAAGTTGCGAGTCTTCTCAGATAGCTTCAAATGATATTCATGTCGATGCGGACACCGATCCCCATGCGAAAGTAAAGTTAGTGGACCTCTTAAACCAATATAGAGACTGTTTTGCATTGTCCATGAATGAATTGGGGAAAACATCCGTCACCGAAATGCATATCAAATTAAACGACACTACTCCGGTAACTTATAGACCATACAGACTGTCTTTGTCAGAAAGGGGGAAAGTAAATAAAATTGTCAGTGATTTGTTAGCTAACGAAGTCATACGCGTATCCGACTCTGATTACGCCAGTCCCATTATTTTAGTCGCGAAAAAGAATGGCGAGTCTCGTTTGTGCGTGTATCCCTTGTGCTTATGCTAAGGAGCCTTCCGGCAAAAAGCAAGGGTATCTACATCCAATAACAAAGCCAAGTGTGCCGTTCGAATGCGTTCATATAGACCATTTAGGCCCGCTCGTCCGGAGTAAAACTGGGAACACTTACATTTTAGGTATTATAGACTCTTTCACCAAGTTTATAGTATTGCGAGCAGTCAGGAATACCAAAAGCAGAACGTCTATTCAAGTCATGAGATATTTCATTGGACTATTTGGTTCGCCAAAGGTAATTGTATCGGACCGTGGAACTAGTTTTACTTCTGCGGAGTTTAAAAAGTTTGTAGAGTCCAATCAAATCAAACATGTCAAAAATGCGGTAGCTAGTCCACGAGCGAATGGCCAAATCGAACGGTACAATCGCTCAATACTAAGTTCTTTAACAGCTTTGAGTATTGATAAGGATGATCGTAACTGGGATTCTGATCTTGGGAAGGTTCAATGGAGCCTTAATAACACCATCAATAAGGCTACGGGGAAAACCCCAGTACATGTGGTATTTGGCAAGGAAACTGTTAACTTAGCAGAAGCTCACCTCCATGACATCTCGGAGCATTTGGCAAGTACCGATAATATTGAAGAGATTCGTGGGGAGGCTTCAGCTTCTATAGCTAAACAGCAGGAGGCTATGAAAGTTCGATTCGATAAAAAGCGATGCAGAGCTAAATGCTATAAATTAGGCGATCTCGTTATGGTCTTGAAAAACGTTCGTAACATCGGTGATAGCAATAAATTAATGCCACCATATAGTGGACCCTACAAAATTTCAGCCGTCTTTGGCAACGATCGTTACGAGGTTAGTAGTATAGATGGGTTCTCCTCCAGAAAATATAAAAACGTGTATTCAGCAGACAGAATGAAGCCTTGGATACGACTAGGCAGTTCAGTCATTTCTGAATCAGAGAGCGAAAGTGAACGTTCCCAAAGTGAATAAATAAAGATTCTTGTTATGCACATTTTGTATTCTATAAGTATATGGTATCGTATTTATTTAATAGTATATATTCGGATATTATTTTATTACATAATTTATATCGAATTACGGATAGTGTGTATAATATAGTTCGTATTGAAAGATTGGTTAATGTTGTCTATCCAACGGCGGACTGAAATAGTAATCAACGACATGCAACTGGAGACCGATGGATACATCGGTGTTGATATGAAGATAATTCGAATTAGTTTGCGAATGGAGGCCGATACACCATATGTGTACGCGGTACTTTGCAACTAAACCCATTAACTGAGGCCGATACACCCTGTGCGTGTACGCGGTATGTTTCAACTTAATATGTAAACCGAGGCCGATACACCCTGTGCGTGTACGCGGTATTTTACAAAACTATACTTAGAGGCCGATACACCCTGTGCGTGTACGCGGTACCTTACGAGTGAGCAACCCGATCAGAGACCGATACACCCTGTGCGTGTACGCGGTATCTTACGAGCGAGCACCCCGATCAGAGACCGATACACCCTGTGCGTGTACGCGGTATATTACGAGCGAGCACCCCGATCAGAGACCGACACACCCTGTGCGTGTACGCGGTATCTTACGAGCGAGCACCCCGATCAGAGACCGATACACCCTGTGCGTGTACGCGGTATCTTACGAGCGAGCACCCCGATCAGAGACCGATACACCCTGTGCGTGTACGCGGTATCTTACGAGCGAGCACCCCGATCAGAGACCGATACACCCTGTGCGTGTACGCGGTATATTACGAGCGAGCACCCCGATCAGAGACCGATACACCCTGTGCGTGTACGCGGTATCTTACGAGCGAGCACCCCGATCAGAGACCGATACACCCTGTGCGTGTACGCGGTATCTTACGAGCGAGCACCACGATCAGAGACCGATACACCCTGTGCGTGTACGCGGTATCTTACGAGTGAGCACCTCGACCAGCGACCGATACAGCCTGTGTAAATCGATTCTACATGAAGGTGTGTACTTATATATTTCGAAAACAATAAGTGTTCCTATGAGTGTTTGTGCGTCAAAAATCTGTGAGAAAGTGATCTAGTGCCGCGAAAGTAGTTTAAACCGTCGCCTATATACAAATCGGCTTGAGTGAGGTCACTCAATATATTAAGGATGGCCGAAACTGTGAAAGTTAATGTGTAGATGACAATGGATAGATACACTAATATACCTACCTAATTAGTTACGTTTGTTCCATCATTTTGTTTTTTTTTTACATTTATCATTATATAATTCTTGTCTCTTTCTTTTCTAATTGTTAAAATATTTTTAGAATAATAATAATAATAATTCATTAAAAAATTTGTAACATTTTTAGTTAGTCAGTTTGTTTACCTATGCTATTTTAGTTTGTATTCAGTTTAGTGAATTATAATTTATTCTACAGACAATCAAAAACAAGTATGTCCAATTACAAACAAGTAAATTCAATTAAAACAAGAGAGTTGTTAGATTTATAAAATAACATTTATTTAAATATGTCATATTTTGCTTCATGTGTCTGAGGACAGACAATGTTCAGGATGGCCGATTGTTAGAAATCATTATTTATTTGGCAATTTAATTTGTATTTAGAATAGCCTTATAGAATTTAAATATATTAAAAGTATTTTACTTGACTAAAAAGTATTGAAGGTGGTTTTTCGAACGAACGGCCATTCCTTTTTTTCGATTGCGCGCTGAAACTGATGTGGGATAAAAATAAGTATTGTTTTGGGAATAAAACTTATAATTACCAAGTAAAGTGTGGTTATTTCTATTACAAGTGTATTTCAACAACTCGTGTTAGCTTTCTCATTGCAATAAATTAAATTTTGTTCTCCTGTTACATATTCTACATTTTTGGAAAGCTTCAAGTTTTGTCAGTGAATATGAAGTATAATAAACGTGAAGTCAGCTTCCCAACATTAATAAATTGTTAAAGGGTCTTCGTGAATGCACCTAGAACAGAACAAAAAGTGCGCATTGAATTTATTTATCACATGGCAACACCACAGTTTCGAAAGTTCAATTTCGCATGGCGGACATGAAATGAGCACTGTTATTTGTTGCTGCTCGTTTCATTTATTATTTCGTTGTGATTCCTTATGGATAGACTAATTCTAATGCTACTATTTCTTTGTGGACGTGCTTTATTCATTCCTTAACGTTAGATGATGCTAAAGTATTATTTATAGTTGCATTTGTGTGAACTGCATAGTGTTTCTCAAAAATGGGAAAATGTGACGAAGCTAATGTCGAAGTGAATATGGGGGACTCGGCGTCCCCCATGAAACCTGATAATTTCACGTTCACCCCGCCTCCAGAGGCACCCGTGTTCGAACCAACACCAGAGGAGTTCCTGGACCCCCTGGCATACATCAGCAAAATCCGACCAATCGCCGAGAAATCGGGAATTTGCAAGATAAAACCACCAGCGGTGAGTGTATTTCTTTGTTTCAATACTCTGTATATTACTAAATATTTTCTTTATTGTGTATTTCGACCGACAAGACACGATTATCGAGTAGTTTTCTAACCATAAAATCTCTTGCGAATTACGTGTGATGCAACCATATTACCTCGACTTATTGGGCTGCTCGTTATCTAAATTTAATTTTTGCCATAAATTCCCGAGTAGTACGTGTCAAAGTCTCGCGTGAGCACTTATTCAATGTTAAAATGTTGTTTATTTAGTCGTAAATGCAGTTGCATATTGTATTGTGAGGCTGGTTGCCATTTTGTGTCATGCCCTCCTGCCTACGATAGTTTAGATAAAAAAAGAACTACTGAGAATTTTTTGTTGTGGCTAACTGTAATGCCCACTGTAGTTACTGAAAGCACACAAAAACAATATAAAAATCACTATATGAACAGGATTATTTGCATTGTAGATGATTAAAATGGCTAAGCTAAGTGACCATGCAGTTAGCTATAGATAACCAACTGAATTATTTGTTTGCAAGACCTACTTTCTGTACAATAAAGTGTGTGGAAATTACAAAGAGATCCTTTCAAGAATGCTTTGTCATTCCATTGCATGAAATATGTTAAATAACACAAAATATAGTACAGTGTGCCTTAGAGTAGCAACAATTAAGTCACATTCCAATAATATTTCTAATTAAAATGCTATAATTGTGCGTAACATTAGTGTTTTAATTGATTTAACTTTCATAATTTCATGTTAATGATGATAACCAAAGAATACTCTAAAGAAAGTGATTATGATGTAAGCAAAGTGTTGCATTTCAGTCTCTACTTAACCATCAATGTCATGTGTCTAGCAAGTTACATTTGTGGGTGGCTTAGTCAAATCGCAAGAAAAAGTGCATTTACATTGTAATCAGTAAACAGATATTGTTTAAATTACTTTTTATTTGCACAAAAAGTACTAGGTAGGTAGAAAATATACAGTAGTCTTATTTGTAGAAGTAATAAACTTTTTTTCCTTTGAGAAATGTCTTCTGAAGTAAAATAACTGTACTTTTTACAGTTAACATTGAACCTGAAATATAAAACTTTACTTGATATCATAACATAAAGAATGTTTTTTTGAACATATTATTTTTCTCTTAGTTTCTGTCCTTTATCATTTATATTGTTTATTTCTTGTTAAGTTAGTTATGTCCAATACTTCAACTTCAACTACAACTCCAATACTGTTTAGTATAGAATTAAAATCTAAGAAATTTCTTAACAATATACCCAATATGTTTGTAACCTAGCCGTGACCTCCAGTGTCACATACCCTAAGGTCACTAGATGTTTGTTTTTATACCTATGTAGAATTGTCTTATCAGATCATATATGTAGGTACCAACATACACGTTGTGTTAGCTTGACCTGTATCGGGTAAATAGTTCAGAAGTTACAAAGTCAAACATTAACACCAAAATATTGTAGATAAAGATTATGACTGCATTAACGTTAAACATCACTCATGAAATGTACACTTACTAATGCATACTCAGTAATTACAATCACCTTTTGCAATAACTATAAAATGTATTGAAAATCTATTTCACTTCTAAACTCTCTCCGGCCATGATACACAATCTGTTCTGTTAGTATATAATATATAATCATATAATGGAAAATGTCACTAGGTGTGAGTCGAATTTGACTTTCATCTAACAACCCTGTAAAATCACTTGAAAATTAGTTACAGTAAAGCTTTTATATACATATACTAGCTGTTGCTCTTGGATCTATCCGATATCACTGATAGTAGCGTGATGATATAGTCTATCTATGCTATGTAATGGTAAAAGAATTTTTGAAATTGGTCCAGTAGGTTTTTGAGTTAATTTGTTACATACAAAAATACAAATAACAAATCTTTCCTCTTTAAAATATTAGTATAGATAACACTTGTTTTTGTTTCATTCAAAAATACCACAGTGGTTAATAACAACCTAACCAAACAAATGATTTTTGAAATCAGAGATCAGTGGTTCCTGAGATTTCTGGTGAAACGTAAGGCAGCGTCAACCAAAGCTGACTGGCCTACATAACTATATGCCACATGCATCTAGCATCTAGGTCTCAGAGCGGCCACCTTAAAAGTTCATATCTTCGAAACTCATTGATATATACAAATATATTTTATGGTTTTCAACATGCAATACAATAAGCTAGAATTCAGTAATTGTGAACATTCTCCATTGTAGATTGATAGGAAATATAATATTTAAAAAGTATTCTTTTCATAGTATTTGTGTGATGTTTAATATTCTGTAAATGCCAATGACGTTACAAACTTAATCTAGGTTGTGACAAACTGCTTTTTATAGGTGCTACTGAATACAAAGCCATTAAAATACAGTAAAGAATAATATGTGTTAGAGTTAGTACTTATTAAACAGAAATATATATTTGTTACACAGCTGGAAATCTATTGTAAAAAGAATTATAGAGGAAAATTTAACAAGGCCATCAAACACTTTGGGTAGTTGTTAATCTATACTTTAGACTGCACTTCTAGCTTACCATTGCATATAATATTAGGTCCTTACATATATGAAATTGGCGTTTTTCGTACTGGCCATTTTAATCACGATTTTCTCCTCTTTGGTAAGGAATTCCAAATTCAAATTTGTACAGCTATTTACTCATGTATTTGTGCTTTGATGACCGTCACTCATTTGTTTTTTTTCTTCTGTTTTTTTCTAAGGACCTAATATAAAAACTATAAGAAGTTAAAGAACTTCATTATTAAACTAAGTATGGAGTATGTCAATTTTAGTACTTACTGTTAGCAGCAAAATAATAAACAAATATTTACTTTTCTTATTACTGAAATCATTGTGATAGTTTTTTTATAGTCACATCAATTTTTAGGTATTTTTTATAACATCCATCAGATCCACTTTCCATTAGGTGGGCCATGTGTTTCTCTACCAGCAAAAATAATTGGTACTTGGTAGTACCTACACAGATTGTTTTTTATACCAAACAGCTCAATGCTGCTTGTTTACAATAATAAAAAAAAAAAACAAAAAAAAAAAATCTTGCATTTTAAGTGAATTTCCTGTTGAGTCCATTGTTAGATACAACTATTTCTTTTTATAAATTCTAAATATATGTAATTCATAGAATCCATATAATGGAGGGACATATTCATATTTTTATTATATTCCTTGAATAAAGACTTGTGTGAGTGTATCAATGTCGCACCAGAATTTTAGACATGTTCAAAAAGTCGGCAAATATATTTCCATCTACAATATATTGTTATATTTTGGTTGTAAAAATATTGTTTTGTACCAGTGGTTACAATTATTTATGTTTTTTTTTCACAGAGATCATTAGCACCTTTTCTAGTGTGTTGATTTGGCTAATACCTTTTATACAGTGTTAATTGACACTGCTTTGAAATTGTAATTTTATCTTCTAAATAACAAAGTTGCCTACTCAATTACCTACTAGGTAGAAATCTGTATATGAACTGAATTCCCTATTCCATTAAAAAAACAGAAGCCTGGGGGCTGCTATGTGCATCCGGAACTTAAATTCCGCACGAAATACGAACTTAAGACCGGTAGGCCTACAGCCCCTACAGTCATATAACTTTAAGCACAGTGGCATTTGAAAAGCATATTATGTTATATTCTCTCAACTGATCCCATATTGGCCAAAGAGACACAAACATTCGTCTATCCATCCTCACAATCTTTCACATTTTATAATACTAGCAGGGTTATAACAAATTTGAACTGCATGATGTTGTCTAGTCTACCTACTAGGTAGGCTGACTCAGTCTGTGACAACGGTACTCCCCTAGTCAGGCGGCACCAAATTTGAACGGGAAATCGCGGTTACGTATGTGCTGTCTACCTCCCTATCCCATTTCTTCTCTTCTTTATGATGCCCGTCTTTACACATCCTCTTTGTATCTCCACACTCTATCAGCTCCCTGGAAACAGTTTTGTATAAGATTATTTTATTTATTCTATACTAGCTTTTGCCCGCGGCTCCGCCCGCGTGGATGTCGGTTATCGTGACCAAACATAGCCTATGTCCTTTCTCATGGTCTTATCTACCCCTACACCAAATTTCATCAAAATCGGTTCAGTGGTTTAGGCGTGAAAGCGTAATATACAGACAGACAGACAGACCGACAGACAGACAGAGTTACTTTCGCATTTATAATATTAGTATGGATCTATATCGATTTGACCGATCGATTTATAAATATTCTATATCGATTTGAATTAATTAGCATACTAAATGCTTAAATAATCCCTCAAATATTTGGGCAGAGTAATCAAAAATCATCAATTTGATTAAAAATGATTGAAGAATCATTCATTGGTTCCGACAACGTAGCTCGTAAGAGCGTCCGTCGGTAGATTACTCCACTGTCACTTCAAATACGGATATTTATAGAAAGGAGAGATTTGTGTTAGTTCGGGCGTGGGTCTGCTAGCTTAGTGGTCGAAAGCATTCTCCCTGTAAGAGAAAAACGATCGCGGGTTCAAATCCTGCCTGGACTGATCACAAAAATTTTCCTTTCTAAATCGATCTGAAAAAGATTATTTTGATTAAATATTGTAACTCAATAGCGGTATTTAGCATTCAAAGTACTGAAGTAGAACTATCGATAGTGATGGCACTATCGGTATTGAAATCTGATCTATTAACCAAAACCAATACTAGTAGTGGTAACTCTGCTCATACATGCTAGTATTCTCGCTAATTCAGTCATACACTAAACTGAAGGGTTCTATTAGGCGCAAATTCTCTATCACATCTTTTAAATTTTCAATTTTGTTTCAATTTCACTACACTACGTTGGTAAGTTTGAGTGATGTTTAAAAAGTTCATCATCGTCATAGCTATTTTCCAGTTGCGTCCCAACTTCGGAGCCCGAGGGTCCGCTTCTATTTGATTGGAATATCGATTTGGCCATGAGCTTAGAGCACGAAAATTATTTCATCTTTATAAATGTTGAATACTTTTGATTGCCCAACATTTTTATTTGAGTTTTCGGGTTGTTTTCTTGGACGGATTCTTGAAATTGGTCATTATCATCTCAACGTCAAATCCGGACCGCTTTTACAATTTCACTCACTATCACTAATGCTAACGACCGATTTTAGCATTCCTTGCAGTGAGTGCATTCATGAGATTGACCGTATTTCAAATTATGTACGTAAATTGCGGAAACTTATTCCTAACAATTATTTTACAAGTATCTAGTGGTTATTAGTTATGGTACCTTGAAGTTTATCAGTTACATAGATTATGTAAGATAATAATATTGTAGAACATTAATATTAATGTAAACTGTAGTAGTAACTAATCTGAATTCTTGAGTTAGGAGGGAGTTTGCGTCGGTTGTGTATATAGGTTTGTCAGGTACAAACAGATATATTGGGTAGGCATTTACAAAATATCGAGAGTTAGGCACTTTTATCGAGAAAATATCAAACAATATGCGACTGCTCCTTCCTCTCTTATTCTTCAAGATAAACCTTGAACAATGAAAACTAGATTGGAGGATTCTTCAAAAAGAGGAGGTTATTCTATTACACAAAAAAACACAGATCCGATCCAATGGGGAAATTAGTTCTCTACTTGGGAATAGATAAATTCTAACCAAACGAACACTACCAACTATTGAGTAATATGTGCCATTACTCTCGTGTGTATTCTTAGGTCTTCACTTATGTAATATGAAGTAGAAGTACTTTTTAATTACTTACTGCGATCAATGATTTATGTTTTAAAAATACGTATTTAATTTATTCTAGCATTGGCAGCCACCGTTTGCAGTGGACGTCGACCGTCTGCGCTTCACGCCGAGGATTCAAAGACTGAATGAGTTGGAGGTAAGTTTCTTTGCACATTCCTGTTAAGGGTGGCCAGCACCAGCAGACCCCAGACTCCGAAGACTTCGGATGCGACCGAAACTAACGCGAACATTGTGATATTTCAGACCTAAGCTGGTACTAATTTTAATTATATAATAATTCACATATTGTTATTTTATGCAAGTTCGGGACTTCACGCGATAAAAACTTCCACTTACTTTTTGCCGATGTTTCGGATACGATGCTGCACCCGTGGTCACGACTTGACTGGCCGGCGAGCAACATTTTTTGTGCGTCTACCCTCCGTTACTTTCAGAATGAATTATGCGTGAAGCCATTGAAATTAAAAAGTTTAAAAATTTCAATAGGTAAGATGGATTCAAACTATCCGGGACGTGGAATCCAGTGATAAATACACTAAAATCCAACCACATTATGCTGTCCAAAACTGACGTAGTGAGTGTTGTGTGTCGCCAGCCTTAATTTACACCGCGATAGCTTAAAAATAACAATGTTTACGGCTCTATTGGGGGGTTTGAATTAATCAATTTTAAAACTATATAAATGTGATATCATGTTGTGGACAGTGTTTAGTATATATTTTATGGTATTTAGGTACGCGTCAAATTTTCCTCAAATAATGAATAATTGTTGTCACAGTTTAAAATCACATTGTCGAATTTATGGCATAAATCGATATTAGCAGAATAAATTATATTTCTTTTAAAGACTTGTAATTAAAAGTTTTGGTTCTCATTACATCATCATCATCGTCATCATCATATCAGCCACACATAGTCCACTGCTGAACATAGGCCTTTCCCATAGACTTCCAGAATCGATTCCCGGCGACTTTGATGAGGTCGTCCTTCCACCTGGCCGTTGGGCGTCCTACACTACGTTTGCCCGTACGCGGTCGCCATTCCAGAACTCATTACATAACAAAGAATATACTTTTTCAGCATAGCTAGGGTTAATGAATTGTTACTCTTTTCAGGCTATCACTCGCGTGAAACTAAACTTTCTAGACCAGATCATCAAATTCTGGGAGCTTCAAGGCTCTGTGCTGAAGATCCCCACGGTGGAACGGAAACCACTGGATTTATATGCCCTGCACAAGATTGTTAAAGAAGCAGGTCAGTGGTTATAATTAACAATAGGAGACGTTAAACTAATTCCGTATTTTTGAACTATGCACAGTTATGAGTTTAATGAACGCTCATACCTTCTCCACTCAACTTTAGCTTTCTTTTAAATTATAAGCAAGTCGAAATTCATGACAGATTATCGTTCTTTGGTACGACTTTATACCTAAATGCCAGCAGAAAACTTCTCCTTGGTTTAATATTCCATGATCATATACATTATACTGTGACATTGAAGATATGTTACTAACATCAACAACTTCCCAGGTGGTTTTGAACTATGTTCGTCGGAGCGCAAGTGGTCGAAGGTGGCCCGCCGCATGGGCTACCCCCAGGGCAAGGGCATCGGCTCCATCCTCAAGAACCATTACGAGAAGATCCTGTACCGATATGACGTGTTTAAGAGTAATGGCGCTATCGTCGGGGATAATAAGGAGGCGGTCACGGTTTGTGCATTCTTCTTTTCTTTAACTCATGTTCTCATTTTATTAGGGGTTAGGTATTCTTGTACATTTATACCTGCCTAGGGCATGTTAATAATGATTGTATGTTGTAATGATAGTGTTGCTTATTTATTACTTAAATTTAGGTTTATTTATTATATTTAAATTTACTCAGTGAATGCTGAGTGTCTTCCTTCTCATCTTAAGTGATGAAAGATTTTTTGTTATATTTTTTTTTTAAACGTTTGAAGGTCTAATTAAAATGTACTCGCATTTTCGTTTTGCTTTTGATAGAAAAGATGTTTACATTATAGTTAAGTTTATTAACATTTTTAAAGAATATAATCGCTTACTAATTACACACTGTTATTATTAATTACATCACTGCTTATAAATAAATAGTTACAACAATTTAAAAAACTATTGTTATAAGCGTAAGTAGCTAAAGTAAAGCCAACGAGACGAGAGAAAAAAGGTAAACAAAGCGACCATTACTGAGTTACGTTGCGGTAACTAGCGATTATTTTCTCCGTTCTTGTCGCACATGTCACACGTACGCGATAATGATTGAGCGACAGCTGTCGTTGCGTGGATCGTAGTGCAGGAAAGCTGTCTAGTGCTGTTCTAAACTGTCAGATCCGCCACTTTGCTTACCTTTTTTCTCTCGCTGCTCACTTCCTCTCACATAGATATGTCAGAGATGTTTCATTATCCAAGTCTATCATTGTCACCCTTTGCCCCCTTACCCCGCACAGAAGATCGAGGTGAAGTGCGAGCAGACGCCGGAGAAGGCGACGCGCTCGCGCTCGGCCAGCAAGTGCGCCGCCACGCCGCCGCCCGCGCCGCGCCGCTTCAAGCTCGAGCCCGACGAGGCGCCGCACGCGCCCGCCGTGCCCGCCGCGCCGCCCGCGCCCGCCGCGCCTGCCGAGCCGCGCGACGACGCCGCCACCGAGACCCGCCGCAGTGAGTCTTACATCTTGAACGTTTGTAGCCAGATGCGCAAGAGAAAATAAAAGAGATTACTCTGTGGTGGAACAGAAGTAGACCACCATAATGTCTATTTGCATTGGTTTGGGTGTTTCTGTGCCTCGGAGACCATTTTAAGTCCTCGGTCCCGGTTGCCATACGAACATGGAAGTCGTTACGGGTAGTTAACCCGAAAGTTGTTGTTGAAGTTGAAAATCTGATTAGTCTTACTGCAGAACTTCGAAATCACCAATCGGCTGGAGGTCAAATGGCAATCGCTTGACGGAAAATATTGAAGTTCAGTTTCAGTATGTGAAGTTCAACTGTGATAACAGATTGGAGAGCCGACCTCAACTTGGGAAAAGGCTCGGAAAATCATGATCGCAAAAGAATAAAACTTAATGAAAATATCTCGTTTCGCTTGCCAACCACACAATTATTCAGGAATAGGACGACCCCCTAAAGACTCCTATAATGGCGCAATGATTCTCCCCCGCAGGTCCGCGCGAGAACAAGTGGATGTCGGCGGGCGGCAGCTGCGGGGCGCGCTCCAGAACAACGCGCGCCACGCGCCTGCGCGAGCACCGCATGTCCAACATGACGGTGTCCGTCACGCCCGCGCCGCCCAACATGCACGCTCCGCACCCCGACGACCCGGTCAGTACACTACCCATACGCACACACACACACACACACACCCTCACTCACACAAACACACACCAACTCCCTCGCTCACTAACTCACTCACTCTCTTACTCTCTCGCTCACTCACTAACTCACTCACTCCGTCACACACACTCACCCTACATTTGACGCTCACTCACATTATACACATTAACATACACTCAAATATTACAGTGACTTCATCCTTCAGAAACATTTGCTAGGTTATGGTCTTATCGATAATTAACTAATATTTTCATCATTCTACTTAATACGTGTATCGCCACAAAAATTGGATTGGATCCAACATCAACATCCAATACTATAAAATAAGTATTATATACATTCAGTCAAAAAAGTATCGGGAATGAATGTTTTGTTTATGGTTCCAAATTCAAATTTTTTCTTTTTTTGTTGTTGTTTGATTGGCACAACTGCTTTCCATTTTGGCGCGGAGTTTGAATTGCATCTGTCATTTATGTTAAAAACAGTGCTGTTTTTAGTTTTAAAATATCTAGTGTGTATTGCAAATTTCATAATGGACAAAAACATCGAACAGTTTGTCTTAAATTTTGCATCGCCAATGGAATTTCATGTTCGGAGACACTGAATCGACTTTATCAAAAACACGTGCTTATGAGTGGTACAAAGTGTTCAAAAGCGGTCGAGATGTGATGGAAGATTTGCCTCGTTCTGGTAGGCCATCAACGTCTGCTACTGAAGTTAACATCGCAAAAGTGAAGGAAATAGTGACTGAAAATCCTCATTCAAGTTTGAGAGAGATGGCCGCCGAACTTTCTTTATCTCACGAGTCGATCCGTACCATTTTATCTAATAATTTGGGTATGAAACGTGTTGCTGCCCGGCTAGTCCCAAAAGACCTGAATTTTCTTCAAAAACTAAATCGCATGAGAGTCGTTGAGGACATGCTAGAACGGGTCAATACCGACCCAACATTCATGAAACGCGTTGTTACTGGTGACGAGACGTGGGTTTACGAGTTTGACATGCATACTAGTCAACAAGCTTCGGAATGGCGCCTTCCAACTGAACCAAAACCGAAAAAACCACGTCAAAGTCGATCAAAAGTCAAAGTCATGTTGACTGTTTTCTTTGACTATCGCGGTGTTGGCACTCGGAATTTTTGCCGGAAGGTCAAACGGTAAATAAAGAATATTATTTGAGCGTTATGCGACGTTTAAGAGAACAAATTCGACGAAAATGGCCAGATTTGTGGAAAGAAAATTCTTGGATTTTGCACCACGATAATGCGCCTTCGTACAAGGCCATCATTGTGAACGAATTTTTGTCCAAACACTCAACAAATACCATCGAGCAACCACCATATTCACCAGATATGGCTCCAGCCAACTTCTTTCTTTTTCCTACACTCAAAAGACCACTTCGTGGCACCCGTTTTCAATCAGTAGAAGACATAAAGGAGAATTCGCGGCGAGAACTGAACTCAATTCCGGAAACAGCGTTTAAAAAATGTTTTGATGATTGGATTATTCGTTGGCGTAAGTGTATCGTTTCTGAAGGAGCATACTTCGAAGGTGATAAAATAAATTGGGATGAATAGCAATTTTTTTGTGTATTATTGATTTTTTCCCGGTACTTTCTTGACAGAGTAGTATAATAGATTTCAACCACTGTAAAACTGTAACAGCCTTTCGAGTAACTCAAAGAGCAATACTGAGTAAATTGCCCATTGGAAGAAGGCTGCAATCAAAGACAATTGTGTACTGTAAAGTAAACCTACTCCTTTACTTGCTTTGTGAATGTGATACATGAATACCAAGGGAGGATCGTATTCTTCTCTAATAAGACGAGAGCATTAATATACAAAATAAAGAAAGATGAAGATAGTTCGGAAGACAGAGAGTGTAGTTTGTCCAAGCTTGCATGGCAGAGACGGTAGACATAGCTTTGATGGTCAGTAGACCAACACGTCAATCACAGGCAACACAATTTTTTCTGGATTGGAAGTCTGCAAGGTCTCGAGACTCTTTCCGTATTGAAGAAGCCTGCAGAAACAAAGGCACAACTGACATTTATTATTTATAACAGCCAGTCGAAGAAGATCAATAGTGGTATTTCCTTAAGAGCAGAAATCAGATACTCAACAGGAGCTTTGGCAGACGACCCCCTAGCCTAAACATAATCTGTAGGATAAGAAAGACTCAAATGCCAATGAGGTCGATAGAATAGCGATCGGTTTACCAAAAACTAGGGGAACACTGATACTTGGCTCTTTTAGGCTTGTAGTCTACAAGGACGCTCAGTCCTGAATATCGATTTATCTGAGGACAAAGTATATAGAATACACTTCGTTCTAGAATACGGGTTTTAGAATCTGGTTTTGTTTAGTTATTATTAAGTGACTGTACAGAGCATGTCGCAGAAGTATACTAATTCTTTCTCGATAACTCATAAAGTATTACAGGGTGACTTCCGTCAGTCATATTAACAAATATTTTGGGAGGCCTTAGGGAGGGAGAGAGCGTGAGAGAGAGATAGAGGGAGAGTAAGAGAGAGTGTTAGATCGAGAGACAGACACAGAGAGAGAGTAACGAACGGTCTGGTTGTCGGCAGCTGGCGAAGTACATGTGCCACGTGTGCGGGCGCGGTGACGTGGAGGAGCAGATGCTGCTGTGCGACGGCTGCGACGACTCGTACCACACGTTCTGCCTCGTGCCGCCGCTCGCCGACGTGCCCAAGGGCGACTGGCGCTGCCCCGTCTGCACCGCCGAGGAGGTACGTACCCTGTACCCTGTACCGTGTACCATGTACCCACAGACACGTAACTAGGACCTAGAGTGTGCACTATACGCGCAGTAAACGTTTCTTGGGTGTCTTCTGAGGATAGCACAGGGTGCTACGGTTGTGGACGAACTCAAATTCACCGAACATAGGCCTCTCCCAATGTGCGCCATTTCATCCGATCCTCCGCCTTCCGCATCCAGTCCATCCCAGCTACCTTTTTCAGGTCGTCAGTCCATCTGGCTACGGGGTGTCCCACCTTGCGTTTACCTTTTCTCGGTCTCCACTCTAGGACCAACGGCCATCGGTCCTTTGACAGATGTGGCCTGCCCATTGCCACTTGAGCTTTTTTTTTTTTAAGCGTATATACATCCCGACGAGCATCCATGAAGAATGTAATGAAAGTGAATGAAGCGAGAGTAGTATGTCAGGATCGTAGCAAATGGAGATCCGTGGTCTCTGCCTACCCTATGGGAAACAGGCGTGATTTTATGTATGTATATAGTGTCTATTTGAGTTTATGGCATGCACGCCCCTGCTTCTAGCAGACCTTTGAGTAATAGAGGAATATGAATTTAGAGAATAAGATTCATTGTAAAAGCTCTTATTTAAATTGAAATAAGAAAATCTAATTCCAATCAGAATACTACGCGAAGGAAAGATCCAATACATACATAAAGTAAAGCCAACGAAGCGAGAGACAAAAGGTAAACAAAGCTTCAGCGGCTCCAAACATTTTTATTTGAAAATTATTATATATATCACTTCAAGCACATTCCAGACAGGAATGAAATTGATCATAAGATGGCGGATCCGTCACTTTAGAACCACTATGTTGACAGCTTTCCTGTACTACGAAACACGTAACGACAGCTGTCGCTCGACCATTGTCGCGTACGTGTGACATGTGCGACAAAGACAGAGAAAATAATCGCTAGTTATCGCAACGTAAATCAGTAAAGGTCGCTTTGTTTACCTTTTTTCTCTCGTCTTGTTGGCTTTACTTTACATAGATTAATATAATATTTTTAAATAATGTATTTTGTTTGTTCTTCGCTCAGGTATCGAAGCCTACAGAAGCGTTTGGTTTCGAGCAGGCGTCGCGTGAATACACGCTGCAACAGTTCGGCGAGATGGCCGACCAGTTCAAATCAGACTATTTCAACATGCCAGTACACGTAAGTCCTAGCTGTATTTCCTTTCTTGATTGTTCCATGGAGAGTGATTCATTTAACCCAAATAAACAACTATTCATTAGTAACAAGTCTCTTAGTACAACCAGATTGTTATTGATAGTTTTTCTATTTTCCATGCTGTTTTTGCAAGTGAATCTAATTTATTACCTACAGGAATCTCCTAGAATCATGTCAGCCATTTGCTCAATGGTCATCTATACATATAAAATTACTTGTCCCGACTGACTGATTCATCAATGCAGAGTCTAATCCCCTGGACCTACAAGCTTGAAATTTTGACAATAAATGCATTTTATGATGTAAGCATCCACTAAGAAAGGATTTTTGGAAATTCTGCTACTAAAGGGTTAAAATAAGGGATGGAAGTTTGTATGAAAGTCCGTCAATTTCAGAGCTGTCTTTTAAGAAATAATAGAAGTGGACCGTGTTTGTGTACTATCTTGTAAGTACATAGATGAGTATTGAGATAATGAAATGATAATGTCGTGTAATGAAATAAAACTAACTTTGGACATTTCACTTGATTTCATTAGTGACCTAGCTTTGATTTTAATTTTCATTATAATTTTAAGAATGAAATGTATTAATGAGATGTTTTATTTGTAGATGGTTCCAACATCGACAGTAGAGAAGGAGTTCTGGCGCGTGGTGTCGTCCATTGATGAAGATGTGACGGTGGAATACGGCGCAGATCTTCACTCCATGGACCATGGCTCTGGTAAGCCTAGATCATCATATATTGGCAATATTCTTGCTTTTCAGGTTGACAGGACGAATGTGTACCTCTTAGTCTTAGTTTCGGGGTTTTGGTTAAAGAAATGGGGTACAAAGTTACTAGTATTTTCAATATCGGCTTCAATGTCGACAGGAGTCGATTCAACACATAATCACGCCTGCAAAATGCCCGGGTAGGCAGAGGTGTTTTAACACCTAAATTTTTCCAACTATGATTTTCGGTCCCACGTAATAAGGGGCGGATCCTATTGCTGGCAAGCGGGCGCTTAGTCATAGGCTGTATGTTTACTTTCGGATGGAGAACAGCCCTATCCCTTAGTCGTCTTCTACGACACCTGGCACGATGAGAACTTCCCTATGGAAAGAAAAACAACCACCACCTTCGGACTTCCTACCTCCCCAGGAAAAACTACCTCCCGGACAGAACCTCCTTTGGCCCGTATGGAAGTCTCTTAATCGTCTATGTACACAGGTTGGTCGGTCTAGACAAAATCTTTGTAGATGGGGAATGCGAGACCCGGGCTTGATTGCATGTGACTGCGGTGCCCCCGTGCAGTCCATGGCGCATTTGGTCTCGTGTCCCTTATGTCCCACTTCATGCAATAAAGACGACCTAAATAAAGCCACTGACAGCGCGATTAAGATGGCAGAATTTTATTCCCGTATAGTGTAGGCATTTATAAGTGAATCGTAGACACGAAAAGAAGAAGACTCCACTGAGAATCAATACGGTTCAAATCGATGGTATATTGAGTTTCTCTTTGAAGTCAGAATCTAATGCTACTATGCCATGTATGTGACATTGTTAGTTCTTTTATCAGTTTCCGTGACGACATGGTTTTTTGTAGTACTTTCTATAACATTCTTATATCCTTTTTGACACCCCAATGTTGTTATGTGTTAGGTTTCCCGACGAAGACGAGCGCTCACCTGTACCCGGGCGAGCAGCAGTACGCCGAGTCGCACTGGAACCTCAACAACCTGCCCGTGCTCGAGGGCTCCGTGCTAGGACATATCAATGCGGATATCTCGGGGATGAAGGTATGCCATATTATTGTACACATTTCTTTCAGAGAATCACTCGGAACAGCTTCAATCGATTTCAGTTTAGCCTAATAAACTTGGACGAAATAGACCTTTTTATAATGAATTCTATCATGATTTATTATTGTGTTATTTTATTTTATTGTGTAATAATGATGTAGTTGAGTCATATCCAAAATAAATGTACGTCAGGAAATCGTTAAGAAATTGTTTCGTCAAGAAATGTTAGGAAATGGTAATGTTAAGGGTAAGTACCTACTCATTAATAAAAATACTGGTATATTTAAAAAAAAAAAAAAAATTAACTTCTATATAAAGCAGTTCGAATTTGTCTCCTTTCTTTCAATCTTTCTTCTTTCTCTTTTTGTGATATTTTATCTGTCTTTTCCTTTTTCTTTCTATTTGCCTCGCGCCATTTCTATCTTTGATATTTTTTTCTTCTGATAAATTTGCTATTTTTTTTGGTCTGCGTTTTACTTGTTCAAGATGTTTCTTTCGCCTTTCTTCGAGTTTTTCAGGATTTTCTGCTTTTAAGCGTTCCATGTATATATGCGTTTCTGGCGTTCTGCACCAGTTCGCGTTATCTAGGAATTAAATATAGTAGGGTAAATTAATCTTACTTTTGTATATTTTTTAATATATTCAAATAAAAATACCTACCTATTGTAATATGTTGTGAACTTGGCCTTAAAGAGTTACCAATTACTGACGTCAGGAAAGTGATGAAATTGTATCAGGAAATTGAGTCACCATAAACTTACTTTTCTCTTATTTCTGCAAATTATTGTATATAAGCACTTTCACTCATTTTTATCTCAAGACTATTGTATGCTAAAGGCTTGCAATGTAAAACATGTTTATAACTCACCTTTTTTTTCAGTGAAACACCGTCAGTAAGCAGGTTGTTTTTTTTTGCCAGCGCACACTAACAATTATAAAAGATGAACACTGACACGACAACAAGATGGCAACAGATTTTTATAGTGTGTATAACAAGCGTCAGTGTATCCCTAATCTATTTCCATAAAGCTACTAAATCTCCGTGAGTTGTAGATTAAAAATCTGCGTCATTTGTCATGTCAGTAAATAGTAACCATTGGTTAGGACACATACTTTTTATAAGTTTTTATAGATATTTACATAGTTTACTAAATATGAACCATGTAATTATGCCTCTGTTTATTTATTATTGGTATGCTTTAGCTTAAAAACGTCAAATAGTAGCATATCATACGCCGAATTCCACTATTCATAGGGGACAGAGCAAGGAGGACATCATATTTTTTAATCAGTTTCGATATTCATTTCAAAAATATTAAGTTCTTGTTCAGTTTGATGTAAAATACCTCTGTTTTTATTCACATTGATAAGTTTAAGACTAACTTACACTAATTAAATATCATTTGCTATTGTTCCTGCTAAAAACATCGCGTTATCTCCTTGTGACACTTCAGGACACCACTTTTATGAAAAATGTAAATTTTTTTTGGATATGACTCAGTTGCGAAATTGTACGAAAATATTAATGTTCAAATATTACACTCACACCAAATGCACTTTTATCGAAAAACAGTACTCATTACAGAAATGGTCCTATCTCTCACAAAAATCTGAATTCAAATTAGAAATCTAATTGTTAAAGTCAGATAATATAATGTCCGGGCCATGTATCTTGGACCTAAATCGCAAGATATATAAGGGCCTTGCAAGCGCGGAATATTTTGTAATAATCTATACTTGGTGAATTTGAGCTCGTCCACCGCACTGCGCTATAGAGCAAGCACATTTCAGGTCCAAGTTATGTCTCAAACAATACCAATGGGTAGTACTTAACTTTGAAGGTAGTTTTTAAGTAACTTTAGTGTTTTAAGTAAGTTTGTTTTGTCGTCAGGTTCCCTGGCTGTACGTGGGCATGTGTTTCGCCACATTCTGCTGGCATAACGAAGACCATTGGAGTTATTCAATCAATTATCTTCACTGGGGAGAACCCAAAACTTGGTAAGTTTTATATAAAACTCCGCCCGCATGGCGTCAGATCCCAATCCCGCTGTACCCTCTACAATATTAAGCATGTATTATATATGTTACCGGAAATGTATGAAATCAAGGAATTGTATACAAATCCTAGGAAATGTGTGTTAATACATAGAATTCCTGCCGTTCCACCGGAAATGTGTGAAATAAATGGGTTATTGTCTATATTTGCGGATGATTTTGTGTAAATTTATATTTTTGAATGAATGAAAAAAAATAACCACGAAGATTAAAGCGGGAGCTTCGCTAATCTATCCAAGTTAAATTGCGTGGTGTGGACACTGCGCCCCGACCTAGATATATTATAGGTTAGAAGACTGAAGCGAAAGCGAGGCTCCAGCATTAGCCTAAGTGGTTGCATTTTTTACAACCACCATCAATATTCTTTGATACCATTTCATACATTTCCTGCTGCGCACTCGGCATTGTATAGAATGCCTAGGCATTGTATAGAATTCCGGATTATACACATTTCCGGTAACATATATATATAAACCTTCCTCTTGAATGAATCTATTTATTGAAAGACACCACATCAAAATCCGTAGCATAGTTTTAAAGAAGCACATACGGACAGACGGAAAAAGCGACTTTGTTTTATACTATGTAATGACATGAGTATTTACTAAAATCACTATATTCTGAGTTATCCTTTTAAATAAATTGTGTTAGGAGTAGTATTTATCATAGCCGGATATTGAACCCGCGGCAACCAACGTACATTCAACTTTGAACAAAAATGCTTCATCACAAGTGATGGCAAGCACCATTCACCTTTGTTTTATGCACTTACGCCACATGTGACTATGAAAACAATAAACCGCCGTGCGGGTTAATGAACGATGATTGTGAAAGCTTATCTTATCTATCTTCAGTGTAATGACTTTTGAGCTATGTGCTATCACCAGAGATCTTAAATAATCACTAATAGATAAACGTGACTTTCATCCCATTCATAACTCATTTGATTACCTACTTAGTGAAGATGGTGAGATTAATTTTGGTTACTGCACAGGTACGGAGTGCCCAGCTCAAAAGCGGAACAATTTGAAGCGGCCATGAAGGCGGAGGCTCCGGAGTTATTCCAGCTGCAGCCTGACTTGCTGCATCAGCTCGTGACCATTATGAACCCTAATGTGCTCATGAAGGCTGGGGTACCCGTATACAGGTGAGGGCTAGTTTACACTAAGGGTTGACAGTTCATCCCCATTGAAAGGGTAGCTTTTTGAGGTAAAATATTACAAATAATTTTGGGAGAAAAAGACTAATTTGAAGGCCAAGGAGGGACGGGACAGGCAGACGCTATGAGACGTTGCGCGGCTGCACTAATCTTTTTCTAGTACCAAATTCCACTTGGTGCTCTTTCAGTGGGTATTGAGCCTATTTCCTGAAAAGCGAGTTAAAGAGTTCGATCATGGTGTGATTCAATTATCGAATGTTGACTCATCTGAAACCAGTGTGGATCCTCTTAATCACGCCTGATGATCTTGTTTGTTGGGTGGCTAGAGATTTACAACTGATATTATTCTTCTATGATGGGCCTAGTTTTTAATAGTGTTTTGTGTCCCCATTGTGTGCAGGATGGACCAACACGCGGGCGAGTTCGTGATCACGTTCCCGCGCGCGTACCACGCCGGCTTCAACCAAGGATACAACTTCGCCGAGGCTGTCAACTTTACACCTGCTGACTGGGTAAGCATTTTTATTCACTGCGTTAAATAAAAATCCAAAACTTTACCTTAAACCCATAATATATATGAATAATGTTTTCGCTGCGCTTTCAATTCTTGATACCTGTTGTTACAGGACCTCAAATTGTGCCTTGAGGGACACCTCGATTTTTGGTTGCATTTTTGCAGTCATGGTTACTTTCGTCAATATTATAAATATTGGTCTATTATGCAAGTAGAATTTCTTTAGCTGTATTCTTGTTAATCATAATAACTTACGTTCCTTTAGTATTATTTCATAGTCGATTGTGTCGAACGCGGTATATAGGTCAAAAAGTTAAATTGCTTTAGTTTAATAGTAAAAAACCATGATTTTATTTATAAACGAAACTAGATATGTCTGTAGTACACAGGAACTACCCCGTGGCACTATAGACAACACCGGTAGTGCCGAGGGTACAAATTATTCTCCATTACACCATCGGTAGTGTCAAATTATACATCTGGTGTAGTACTAACAATACATGTACGTATGCGTGGTGCAGCTAAAGATGGGCCGCGAGTGCATCCTGCACTACTCGACGCTGCGACGCAACTGCGTGTTCTCGCACGACGAGCTGGTGTGCAAGATGGCGCTGGAGGCGGACGCGCTCAGCCTCACCGTGGCGCTGGCCGCCTACCGCGACATGCGCACCATGCTGCACGACGAGCGGAAACTGCGCAAGGGGCTGCTCGACTGGGTGAGTATACTGGAAGGACTCTCACTTTGTGGAGGGCAGATGGCCATCACTTCACAGAAACTATCGAAGCTCGGCCCAATCCACAGTTAGACTGAAAAAAGCGGACCCCAGAATCCGAGGCACAGAATAGATAAGGACAGAAGTTGCACTCCTTTGATGTTGACGAAAGCCGCCGTTATAATAACCTACAAAATTTCGTAGGTATCGCCCTTTGTTCCGAACAAACTACGCCGCCAACTTGAGTGTTAGGGTTGTCATTTTGTCAATGAAAATAAAACAATCCAATATAATGTGAATTACTAATTAGTTTTTAATCCCGACACAAAAAAGTTGGTGTATTATACATAACATAACATAACATAAACTCACGCCCGTATTTCCCGCAGGGGTAGGCAGAGGTGCTAGCACCCACGTTTCGCCAGTTTATGTTTAGGTCCCAATGTAATAGGTGGCGAGCCTATTGCCATTAACCGGGCACTTATAAACCTGCGATAAATACACACATAACTTCGAAAAGCATCGAAAAGTCATTGGTGTGTGCCATGGTAAACCTGGGATCGAACCCGAGACCTCGTCTCAGCAGTCCATTACCCATACCACTAGGCTAATAATTTACAAATCATACACCAAATTAAAATCAATGGGTACCTACTTACCGCAAGCTATCAAACTGGTTGCGATCTTTTCATCAACAGTCGGGTTTATATTATTTTTAATAATTTATTTAATCAGTTCAAAGTATACTGATCGCCATCACAAGTACTGTCCCTAGCTTGAAGGCTTCGACAGGTGTTTATTGACGCCCGAATGTTTTTCTTATAATATGTATAATGTAAGTAGTGCATCCAAATAACATGAATACAAACTTAGCAAAACGATAAAATCTACATTATGAGAAAGTGCACCCACTTTTGTAACCCATCTATATAAAGTAGTAGTAGGTACCTAGTTAGTGTAACAAAATAACATGAAATTGTACCTAATTTACCGCATTTTGTAACAGTACCGTGTTCAGTTTTGATTTTAAGTAGTTCACCGATATCAGAATACTATACTATCTATAGGTAGGTACTATCATAGATAAGTAGGTAGGTGGACACAGTGTAAGTATTTTACGTTAATTGACTTTTGACGCTGACTGTACTTACAAGTAATATTATAATTAATAAAATAAGTAGCCACAAAAATAACAGCGCGACCACTACTATACATAGGTACTTACATAACAATTTTTCGTTCTCTCTATTTCGTTGCATGTAAGTATCTATGTCACAGGTTCACTACGATTAGGTATTTTATAATGCGAAGATGTCAGGTGACCAGTACCTACCTAATGACTTTGTTACTAAGTAAACAAGATATATTCTGCGTATAAAAATAGTAAAATATTTTCTTTCACACTCTGTTGGTAATGTAAAAAACAACTTCGAGTTCTATAATGTATTTTGACATTAGTCCACGCAACAGTGATGATTACTGCGATTCATTATTTTATTTTTCTAGTAGGTACCTAACCTAGTGTACCTACACACATAAAAAATGGTAACTACTGATCTCAAAAGATCGGTCACGATATTGTTTAGGTATACCTACGCAAGTCGCGTCACTCATGCGCTCGCAAGCGCGGGCCGGCCCCGACTGCGCTAGCAGCCTGCGGGTGAAGCGCGCGGTAGGTACTTATCTCGGCAGTTCGGGCGAGTGACGGACGCCTGTCCGAGGTGAAAGCTTCGGATGCTTCTGGGATAAACGCTAGGATAAAGAAGAATAGAAGAAAACATGACATGTGTAGCTTTGACTAAGGCATGTTAGAAGAATCGATGACGATCTTCCAATGAAGCATATGATGAATGAAATGTTGGTAAGCGAATGTTTGTTGTTGTGTCTGCAGGGCGTGACGGAGGCGGAGCGTGAAGCGTTCGAGCTGCTGCCGGACGACGAGCGGCAGTGCCAGCTGTGCAAGACCACGTGCTTCCTGTCGTGCGTCACGTGCTCGTGCACGCCGCACGTGGCCTGCCTGCGCCACTACACGCAGCTGTGCGACTGCGCCGCGCACAAGCACAAGCTCAGGTACGTGCCACACTTGTTGGCCCTTCGAGCCGCTGCCGGACGACGAGCGGCAGTGCCAGCTGTGCAAGACCACGTGCTTCCTGTCGTGCGTCACGTGCTCGTGCACGCCGCACGTGGCCTGCCTGCGCCACTACACGCAGCTGTGCGACTGCGCCGCGCACAAGCACAAGCTCAGGTACGTGCCACACTTGTTGGCCCTTCGAGCCGCTGCCGGACGACGAGCGGCAGTGCCAGCTGTGCAAGACCACGTGCTTCCTGTCGTGCGTCACGTGCTCGTGCACGCCGCACGTGGCCTGCCTGCGCCACTACACGCAGCTGTGCGACTGCGCCGCGCACAAGCACAAGCTCAGGTACGTGCCACACTTGTTGGCCCTTCGAGCCGCTGCCGGACGACGAGCGGCAGTGCCAGCTGTGCAAGACCACGTGCTTCCTGTCGTGCGTCACGTGCTCGTGCACGCCGCACGTGGCCTGCCTGCGCCACTACACGCAGCTGTGCGACTGCGCCGCGCACAAGCACAAGCTCAGGTACGTGCCACACTTGTTGGCCCTTCGAGCCGCTGCCGGACGACGAGCGGCAGTGCCAGCTGTGCAAGACCACGTGCTTCCTGTCGTGCGTCACGTGCTCGTGCACGCCGCACGTGGCCTGCCTGCGCCACTACACGCAGCTGTGCGACTGCGCCGCGCACAAGCACAAGCTCAGGTACGTGCCACACTTGTTGGCCCTTCGAGCCGCTGCCGGACGACGAGCGGCAGTGCCAGCTGTGCAAGACCACGTGCTTCCTGTCGTGCGTCACGTGCTCGTGCACGCCGCACGTGGCCTGCCTGCGCCACTACACGCAGCTGTGCGACTGCGCCGCGCACAAGCACAAGCTCAGGTACGTGCCACACTTGTTGGCCCTTCGAGCCGCTGCCGGACGACGAGCGGCAGTGCCAGCTGTGCAAGACCACGTGCTTCCTGTCGTGCGTCACGTGCTCGTGCACGCCGCACGTGGCCTGCCTGCGCCACTACACGCAGCTGTGCGACTGCGCCGCGCACAAGCACAAGCTCAGGTACGTGCCACACTTGTTGGCCCTTCGAGCCGCTGCCGGACGACGAGCGGCAGTGCCAGCTGTGCAAGACCACGTGCTTCCTGTCGTGCGTCACGTGCTCGTGCACGCCGCACGTGGCCTGCCTGCGCCACTACACGCAGCTGTGCGACTGCGCCGCGCACAAGCACAAGCTCAGGTACGTGCCACACTTGTTGGCCCTTCGAGCCGCTGCCGGACGACGAGCGGCAGTGCCAGCTGTGCAAGACCACGTGCTTCCTGTCGTGCGTCACGTGCTCGTGCACGCCGCACGTGGCCTGCCTGCGCCACTACACGCAGCTGTGCGACTGCGCCGCGCACAAGCACAAGCTCAGGTACGTGCCACACTTGTTGGCCCTTCGAGCCGCTGCCGGACGACGAGCGGCAGTGCCAGCTGTGCAAGACCACGTGCTTCCTGTCGTGCGTCACGTGCTCGTGCACGCCGCACGTGGCCTGCCTGCGCCACTACACGCAGCTGTGCGACTGCGCCGCGCACAAGCACAAGCTCAGGTACGTGCCACACTTGTTGGCCCTTCGAGCCGCTGCCGGACGACGAGCGGCAGTGCCAGCTGTGCAAGACCACGTGCTTCCTGTCGTGCGTCACGTGCTCGTGCACGCCGCACGTGGCCTGCCTGCGCCACTACACGCAGCTGTGCGACTGCGCCGCGCACAAGCACAAGCTCAGGTACGTGCCACACTTGTTGGTCCTTCGAGCCGCTGCCGGACGACGAGCGGCAGTGCCAGCTGTGCAAGACCACGTGCTTCCTGTCGTGCGTCACGTGCTCGTGCACGACGCACGTGGCCTGCCTGCGCCACTACACGCAGCTGTGCGACTGCGCCGCGCACAAACACAAGCTCAGGTACGTCCCACATTTGTTGGTCCTTCGAGCCGCTGCCGGATCACGAGCGGTAGTGCTAGATTGCGAGACCACGTGCAACTTGCACACATGTTGGTCCTTCGACCGCGGGCTGCCGTGCGCATGAGCGTCCGGCTCGAAGGACCAACAATGTTTTGATATTCGATGCAAATTATATTTGAAACTATAACTAATTTGAGCATATTTATATGTTATTTTCTAGCGCTTATGTCTAGTCATAATCTATACAAATGTGCAGATGGTCACATTCCTTTCAGTTATTACTCTCTATATTACAGATACCGGTATACACTGGATGAGCTGCCAGCCATGCTGGAGAAATTAAAATATAAGTCCGAGCAGTTCCGGGAATGGGCGGAAGCTGTGCAGAACGCGTTAGACCCGGACACGCCCAAGACTTGCGACTTGGATGGACTTAGGGCTCATCTGAAGCGAGCGCATGATCTCAAGGTCAGTTCCTTACGCTTTATCACCATCATATTTAAAATGATATATTTATCGACAGATAGCTTAGCATGGTAGCTTAGTGGTTAAGGAAGTTATGATTTAGAAGTCCCCGGTTGTATAGTCGATTTGGAAGGTGACATGTGTGCAAATGTTCTCATTACCATGGACGCCCAAGATCGTGCGAAGTGGAGGAGGAAGAGCCGGAAGGCGGACCCTGAGCTCCGAGGGCATTTTGACCTCGGATGCAATTAGGATTACGTCTAAATGTAAGAAGTTCTTGGTTCGAGTCCTGGTCGTTACGCTACCAACGTGAACCCACTCCAAACACAAGCAACTTAGCTTAGCTGAGTTTAGAGGAGGGAATATTAGTAACCTTGGTTGATTGATATCCATTATCGTCTCGCCTTTGCGTTCAGAGCATTCCCTTCGAAGTCTGACTGTTATAATAAATTTGGAAATATTTCCAGATGCACAAAACCGAGTTGGTCCGAGCGCTGGAGACGGCCATAGAAGACGCGGAGAAGTGCGCGTCGGTGATCCAACAGCTGGACCTGAACAAGATGCGAACCCGCACGCGCCACCACGACCCCAAGTACCGCCTCACCATACACGAGCTCACGCTCTTCGCGCAGGAGATCGACGGGCTCGCCTGCGTGCTGCCCGAAGGTATAATTACTTGCCCCGACTTACTCACTGACTGACTGATTCATCAACGCAGAGCCAAAACCGCTGAACTTACAAACTTGAAATTTTGACAGTAGTTGCATTTTATGATGTAAGCATCCACTAAGAAAGGTATTTTGGAAATTCATATACTAAAGGAATGGAAGTTTGTATGAAAGTATGTTATTTTCAGAGCTAAATGCACTAAATGTCATAAACCTGTGTCTTTTAAGAAATAAATGAACACGTGTATCAGCATATTTCAAAATTTTACAACTAAGAGGGTAAAATAGGTGATAAACGTTTGTATGGAAAGTTCGTCATTTTCAAAGTTAGAAGCATAAAACTTCGTACACCTACGTCTTTTGAGAAATGTCTTCTCGCGCTAACCGACCTCCACGCGGGCGCGGGCTAAAGCTAGTTACTTTATATCTGTGATGGGCAAACTTGCTTAATGGAGGGCAGAAACACGGCAATCTGAAATTGTAATGTCACTAAACTTGTTCAAGCATAATCGTTACATATCTTTCCGTACCAGGGTCAGCCGTGAAAGAGGTGCTACGTCAGACATCAGAATTTGAAACTCGTGCCTCGGAGTTACTGGACAAAGATTTGGAGAAAACGGACCCGGCCTATGTGAGAGAGTTGGAAGAGGTGAGTAGCTTGGTTTTGAATAAAGTCATGAGTGGCTTCTATTGATATATTTTAACAGTACTTGTGTTTAATTGTGGTAGTCTTATACAAATGAAGTAGAATTAATCGGGCAACCTGGTAAATGTCGAAATGAGAGTTAATTATGCCAAGAAGGCTTATTATAAAATCTAAGAATATTTAGAAGATAAATAGGCCTGAAAATGATTAGACTCAGTAAATTAAGGGCCGGTTCGTCCAAACGCGAGTAAAGTTTATTCCTAGAATAAACAGCCAATATGTGGGTGATATTGCCTGTTTATTCTAGGAATAAACTTTACACGCGTTTGGTCGAATGTACCATAAGTAAATTTGTAAACAGACAAATAAAAATACCGTCTGCGTTTCTTGGCGGAGTTTTCTCAAGTTGGTGCCGCGTTCCGACTGGTCCATCTGCTAAACTAATCTTAAATTTTTATTTTATTTTGACGTTTTGTAAGTGACGTTATGATTTTGACCTAACCCTCTCCCTGCTGGTTCTCAGACGGCAGAGCTAGGCGCGCGGCTATGCATCGTGCTCCCTGCCCTAGCCCCCCTACAGGCGCGCCTGGCGCAGGCCCGCTGGCTTGACGCAGTCCGGTCGCACCGGCAGGACCCCGCCACGCTGACGCCGGACGCCATCGTGCGTCTGCTGCGCGACGCCGCCACTGTCGTGCCGCACCGACGCGTCGAGCTCGAACGAGCTAATCTGCACAAGCTACAAGGTATCTATCAGCTACTACTACTTTTTGGTCCTTCGAGCCGGATACCAAAAGGCTTTGCAAACTGTCATTATTATTGCTACTAATTTAAGGAAACACAACTCATATTACTGTTTGGTATATAGGCACACAATACACGTACACAATCACAATGTAATTTACCACTTGAGTGGTACTAAAATTTAAAAGTGAGAAATACTCATCACGGTAATCTACCAACACTAATCGAAACAATTTTTTTGATTTGCAATAGAAGGGCAATCATTTGTCAGTGATAACTTTAGTTCCAAATTTAGCCACTTCACTATTCCTACTGCACTCTTTTTGGTCCTTCGAGCCGGACATAAGTCATTATTTTGATATAGATAAGATGTTAAATGTAATAATGTAGGTTGATTTTAAATTTAACACGATTGCATTATTGGTTCGAATATCAATATAACTAAAGTCAATGAGACAAGGAAAAAAGTTAAATAAAGTGACCATTACTGAGTTACGTTGCAATAACTAGCGATTATTTTCTCTGTCCTTGTCGCACATATCACGTTCGCGGCGAAGGCTGAGCAACAGATGTCGTTGCGTGTTTCGTAGTACAGGAAAGTTGTCAGCTCAGCGGTTCTAAACTGTCAGATCGGCCATCTTATGAGCTATTTCATTCCTGTCTGGAATGCGCGTGAAGTGATATGTAATAATTTTCAAATGAAAATGTTTGGATCCGCTGAAACGTTGTTTACCCTTTTTCTCTCGCTTCGTTGGCTTTACTTTAGTTTATTGTTAACCCAACAAATAATATAGCTTATATTATAAGTACTTTCTGAATCTGACATTTTAAGTTCGAAAAACATTGGAAAAAATGAAATGCTCAAGTGAGACTCGAACTCACGACCTTTCTCTGACATTTTACCTAATATTCTGTACATCTTGCAGACATAGTTGGCATTTCGTGTGTTTTAATAATTCTATTGTTTAATTGTTACAAGTAATGATCACTGTACAAGCTGACTATAATTCATACTACCTACTATACATAAATTAAGAAATTTTGCATGCCAATAAGGTAGGTTGAAGAGAACATATCTACTATTTAAGTGTACTACCTAACATCTTTATATACCTTTGGTCAGGAAATAAATGATTTTATTTATATATTTATTTATTTATTAATACATCGAGTGTGATGTCCATTGTCCAGCTCAAGTGGAGGAGTGGGAGAGTCGTGCGCGCGCGGTGCTGGCGGAGGGCGCGGGGGCGGGCGGCGCGGGCGGTGCGCAGGCGCAGGAGGATGACGTCACGCCGCCCTACAGCACGCTGGCCGAGCTGCGTGCACTGCTGGCGGAGGGGGACGACATCGACGCCGCACTGCCTTCATACCATGCGCTCAACTCCGCCGTCAGCCATGCCGCCGACTGGCTCGCCAAGGTAACTATTGATTGTATAGCTCGAAACAGATCCAGTTGTTAGCATTCCACGGATTCACCGTGCGGTCGCCGGGTCCATGGCGTGGTACAGAGAGGAACACTGTGACGGTGCCTGGGACTTGCGACCCAGGTGTAGGTTTAGGGTGGATTTTGGATTTTGGACCTAAAAATGCTGTAAGTTTTATGATGCACTGTTTATACGTGTCCACTATTTTTATAAAGAGTTAATTAAAACCACAAATGGAAATTAGAAAAGGTTATATTGTTTAGACTGTTTATACTGGAGATTGATGGCACATGGTGGAATCTGCTACACATATTGAATAACACACTTGTACTTTTCCACTGATTTTATTTCTAGACCTGACCGGTTTCGCCTTACGGCATTCTCAAAGATTCACATTGATGTTTTAAAAATTATAATTCGGAAACACCGGTAAGGCGAAACCGGTCAAGTCTAGAAATAAAATCAGTGGAAAAGTACAAGTGTATTATTCAATATTTTATATTGTTTAGATTACATTGACATAGTTCACTAAAGTACTAAGCGACCGGCCCACGAGCCTCGCTCGTAGTGACTGGCGTTCCTACTTAAAATGCTTACATTGCTATTCCTGTTGTCCCTACAGTGCTCTATACGCACAATACATATTTCTTGGATGTATTTTGAAGATAGCACAAGATTTGACGAGTTTTAATTTACTAATAATAACATATTACAAAACAATCCGCATGCACTAAAGCCTCGTGTCTCGCAATTTAAGTCTAAGATTCGTTTCCTGAGGTCCTGATCATCTTGAACAGTTCAAAATATTGCACAATATAGTATATGTTCCACTTTGTGAATTTTATTATTCTTATAATATGATAGAACCACATGTCAGTTTTCCATCCTGAATGTTACTCCTATTCAATTTAAAATCACAACCTAACTAAGTATAACTGTTTCCCTGTGCAGGTGGAAGAGATGCAATCCAAGGAGTTATACCCGTACATGCACAGCGTAGAGGCCTTAGTACGGCGTGCGGCGCACATCCCGCTGGCGCTGTACGAGAAGGACCAGCTGGCGCAGGCGCTCCGATCCGCCCGCGACTGGCAGCGTGGAGCCGCTGATATGTTCCTCAAGAAGGTACGATATACTGTCCTCGATCTCACGTGGGTGGCTGTGAGAACCATTAATTATATGATGACAGCCTCTGTGGCGTAGCGGTAGTGCACGCGACTGCCACGCAGGAGGCGCGGGTTCCATTCCCGCTCAGTGTAAATATTTGTATGCATGAATATGACTATTTGCATTGGTCTGGGTGTTTCCATGTATAATATGTATGTATTTACAAAAAAAAAGTATATAAGTATATTTATCGGCAGTCTAGATTCCATAACACAAGTTATAAAATCTTATCATGGGTCTAAATAGTTGTGTAGAATGTTGTAGAATAGATATTTATTTATAGTAGGGGCGACGTAGAAGGAAATAAGGTAGTTATTCGAGCCCGAGTAGGGGAGAATACCTTACATAATTACATTTTGTTACATGTAAGGATTTGTCTCCCGAGATATTGATTAACAACTTAGTTCAGGAGACAACGACTCTGTAAACTCTGTAATCTAGAGTTTGGATGAATAAATGTATATTAACAAGTTCCTCTAGTCAGTAAAAGACTTTAATATTGGCAAGTGCGCTAAAAATCAATCATCGTTTCGGTGACGCTTAAATAACTACGCATTTAGCATCGTCGCCTCTCCTACTATTATTCTCGTCTAGTCATCCGACTGTGAAAGCTTCAGTAAACCGACATTCATAGTTACGGTGCTATGGCTTGCAATGGAATTTATAATCGAAATTAAAAGTATTAGATCACAAATTTACAGCCAGATTATTTAATCCCATGCAACATAAAGACATGGTTTGTTATCCTAGTTATTATTATTATATCTTATAAATGTTTTTCGGACATTATCGAAGGTACTACTGAGTGTTGTATAAACTATTTATTTTCCTAATAAAGTAAAATAAAACAAACTTATACTGTCAGATATGTTCCCGCATATTTTAGCCCAATCTGAAAAAAAACTGCGTAGATCGGTATGGTCAAGTTACACACATAGTAAATAAAACTATCTATGTACAGAACTGGGGCTCATCCCTACTGGAAGCTCTATCGCCGCGTGTGGAGGCGGGCGTAGGCGTGCGGCGGCCGGGTCGGCGCGCGGGCGGCGCCAGTGTGGGGGGCGAGGCGGGCGAGGCGGCGCACTTCCTGCGCAACTTCAGCGAAGACTCTTCACCTGCCGACATCGTGGCCGCCTTCAAGCACGCAGAACAGCGCGAGTTACACGCCATCAAGGAACTACGGTAAGTGTCTGTCTGCACCATAATGTACATCAGACACGAACATTATGGGAGAGTCGAGTATATACCACCTTTTATATCGTACCACCATCTAGAGTTCACTGTCAACACTACACTATGCTCTAGTGTCGTCTACAACATACCCACCATTTTAAATTGACATCTAACGTGTTGCAAGTGTAGAAAAGAAGTGTAATTCAATGAGAAATCTGGAGGTGGTACGATTTAAAAGAAAGTACTATATACTCGACTTTCCCCTACATTGCAACTATACGAATAACTTAATATAGACGAAGTGCATAGAACTAGCGAGTAAGCCGCCTAAAGGAATACTAATTAGTACCATTTGGCGTGCATTTGAAAAGTCCCATCGCGTGAAAAGCGTCTATACTGTCGTGTCTCTCGAGTTTATACGAAATGAACTTTATTAGTCGCTTATTTATTAAGCAAGCAGCCTCGTGAGGCAGTTGTGGGAGGCAAACCCTCGATCCCTCAGGACGTGCCTGACAAGAGATTGTTATGAAGTCTTTTTTTTGATTTTATAACTTTGTAATATTTTTTCATCTGTATAATTTAAGGGGCCAGATCGTGAAAATCACCGAAAAGAGTGTTACGATTTTTCATATTTAACCTATTTAGATATGATTGATATCAATGATAATTTGTATATATTATAATCAAAGACCAAAAAATTTTGTGGTGATTATATAACATCTTAAAACCTAATAGTTGTTATGTAATAAACGTCAACAAACGCACAAAATTGAGAAAAAATGCAAAAACATGGCTTCGTATTTTTCAGATTTAACCCAATAAATCAACACAAATTGATAAAAAGAACCACTTTTTGAACACTAAAGAAACTAATAAAATATAGTATGTACTTTTTTTGTACCTTTACAAACAAAGACTTCCTCTTTTAAAGCCCTAAAATCTAGATATATTTTACGTAAATTCTCCATAGAAAAATGTATGAAAAATCATGCGCATCCCAATATTACGAATTAGTACTCCGCGTCGCCACTAATCGCCAGTGCGTTTTTGTATTTCAAGGTGACACCACGCGTGTCGGATGCGCCAGCAAAATTACGTGTTGTGAATTTGTGATTTTTGTGGAAAACTGTAAGTATAACATTTTTTTAACTAATTTACTTTCAGTAAGTAGAAAGTACCGATATAATGAATGTCTGAAAGAAAACCATGATGGAACTAGATATAAATCGCAAAAAATACAAAATTATTTAGATACTTTGAATAGTTTATTTTATGAACCTTGTAAAGTAGGTATCAATTCAGGCTTGATACAATCAAAGCCCTGCCCACTTTATTTTCTCGAGATAGGAACTGGTGGGGTATGACTGGGTATAACTTTCAATCATCTTCTAGTTCTCTGCACGACATACATAGATTTTTCAACATGATAAAGCCAATATCATAACGTACCAAGTCGGTAATCGATGGTTTTTTTCACAGGACTGATTGAATTTGAATTTGCTGAGTGCCATGCCAGGGAAAAGAAAGTTTAGTACGCATTATCAAAATATGAAAGCCAAAAGATCTCGGAATAAAATGTAAGTTCCTTCCTATTTATTTATCTGCCTACTTTACTACGTCTTGTCCTAAATACCTAGAAAAAAATTACGAGATTTGTGTGAAAATAACATGTAAAAATCCTTGTTTCATTTGTGTGCTTATCATGTCTAAGTAGCTGTCTGTCTGTATGTTACGCTTTCGAGCCTAAACCACTGAACCGATTTTGATGAAATTAGTAGATTAGACCTAGAGAAAGGACATAGGCTATGTTTGGTCGCGATAACCGACATCCACGCGAGCGGAGCCGCGGGCAAAAGCTAGTAATAATATAATTTATTTGCATTTGAACAGGGTACATTACAAAGCTAATACAATATGTCATATGATTTAGATCACCTGATTCAGACATTGTATTATACCTACTCGTAAGTAGGTAATAAAGTCAATTTATATAGGAACTATTTTCATAATAATAATTTTTATTACATAATATACCTAGTATTCGTTTTTATGTTCATGATACTGTCTAAATATCAGATTGTGGAAGTAGGTATGTTTCCTATCAGAAATAGCACGGGCGCGCGTCTTTGTCGACATACTTACCGCCTAAGAGGCGCGACGCGCCTAGGGTCTGGCTTAGGGTTGTGCACAAATTACAAAATAAATAAAAAGTGGTTATTATTGATGAATAATATTTCCAGTATTGAAAATAAAGAAAACCTTCAGGCCGAGACTCCGAGCAACTCTGCTAGGTACGTGCTGTATAGAGGTAAGTTGTTATACGTAATTCTTGTAGACTTGTTACATAAATAAACAAACTACCTACTTAGTGATGGGCGAAGACGAAATCTCAGTACCTATAGATTTTTTTCTTGCAATATTTATTATTTTCATTGAGAGGCCCTTAGTACCTAAATACTTCTCAATTACTTTCTCAAAAGAAAATTCACGTTTAAATCCCGTATTTTACCAGAATCAAGTTTTTTTTTCCGTAAAATATTACCTTTTACGTGACTGCCCAAAAAAAAGAAGTATACCTATTGCGTTCAGGGTGTACGTATGTATTGTATGTATAAAAGTAATATTTCTCTGTGACACGATGAGTTCAAAATTATTGAACCGATTTTGATGTTTTTAGTGTCATTAGAATTGTCTTCTAAGCCCGAGTGACATAGAATAGGTGACGTCATTAAAAACTAATACCTATAGCGTACAAAAGGGGGACAAAGGGGGACAGAGACAGGCTGGAAGCGTTCGAAATGTGGTGCTGGAGAAGAATGGAGGGGATAAGCTGGACAGAAAAGATGACGAACGAAAGAGTACTAAATAGGGTCCAAGAGGGAAGGTCTTTATTGAGAATAATCGAGAACCGAAGAGGAAAGATGATTGGCCACCTGATAAGACATGACTTGTTCATAAGAAACATCATAGAGGGGAAGGTAGAAGGAAAGAGAGGAAGAGATACAAAGAAAAGATACAAGTCACATCGTATCAGGAGGTGAAAGGATTGGCGGAGCAGAGAGAAGAGTGGCGATTACTCCACCGACAAGACCGTAGCTCTTAAGTTCCAGAGAGACCTATAGCGTAAAGGAAATTTATAATTTCTGTTCATCGGGAACCTAATATTGTATGAATTCTTTTGCACTTTTATAATTTGTCTGCGTCAGTTATGAATATAAATAAATAAATAAAAATTTAAAAATCGACAGATAAAAAAATGAATTGAACTATGTAACAAAAATATTTATATATTTCTGCTAACATGCGATCGGTCCCTGGACCATTTAGCTTTCCTGCTTTATAATTGAGGGTAGGTTTGGAGTGATAGATTTGGAGTTATGTGAACCGTCACCCGCGAAATTGTTTGCACTATTTTCAATATTAATTTAGTGTTTCACACGAGGATAACAATGTCACACATTCTACTAGTGTTTATTTACACAGTCACTGTATTTTCACACACGAAATCACTGTTTTTTTCAATAATTAACATAGTAATTCTTTGAGAGCAGTTTTGCTTTCGATGACAGATGTCACATACTCTGTAAAGTACTGTACTAGTAAAAATAAATAACAACACCATTGTAATATAGCGTATTTAGCAGTCGGGGCCTATTTCTAAAGGAATATTTAGCTAGTCAGGAATATCTTCGAGCCTGTGACGATTTCAATGGGTCTCGACTGTTGAATTCGATTTATTACATAACATAACATAGTTCAAAACCTCAGACTTGTTTTCTTTTTATCTTTTGAGTTTTTAAGTAGTCAGTTTTATGTATTTATTTTTTGACGTGATAACGTCTTGTAAATCGATGAACACCGGCAACACGCACGAAAAAGTGTCCCATTATGTCACGTTCTCACGTTAGGGTCAAGCGAGAGCGCGGAACAAGCGATGGAGAATAATATTATGACGTTATCCCGTAAAATTATTATCCTAAACCGACTTTACAAACAACCAGTTGTTTATTACGTTTATTTATATAAAACGTTCAAGATTTAGATCTAGTGTTATGTGTTTCAAAGATGTATTCTAAGGGAATTCTTAGCTATGTTTGAAAAAACTGGGCCCTTTCTTTTTGACTTATTTTTTATAAAAAACAATCAAGCCATTTTCTTTCTTTACAGGAACTACTTATTGAAAAGAGTCAAGAGGGAAAGGTGGATGAAGTGGAAGTTGGGCGTAGAGTAGTGGATATTTCTTTTTTTTTAAAGCTCTTCAGGCCATAGGGGACCACGGTCCAATGGATTACAAGTTAAGTTACCTCAGTATAATAGGTGAAGTAAAAGTTGGTCTGGACTCAAAACTCATCATGAAATGTAGTATGTGTAGTATGAAATTTACTGTGTGTTTGGTTGAAAAGAAAGAAGATAGCATGGAAGGGAATCATCAAATTGTATCTGGTATCATATCATCTGGTGGGAGCTACTCTCAGTTAAAAACATTAACTGCCGCAGTAGCCCTACCAATCATGTCACCTTCATTATACAATGAAATTAATAATACGGTTTGCGATTGGTGGGAAAAGACAGCAGCACATTCCATGGCAGAAGCTGTCAAGGAAGAAGCAGAGTACGCAGTGTCTATAGATAGTATTGATAAAAATGGTACACCATTAATATCTGTTGCTGTTGACGGTTGTTGGAGCAAGAGATCTTATGGTAAGAATTATTCCGCCTTATCCGGCGCAGCTGCGATAATTGGCATTAAAACTAATAAGGTATTGTTTTTTGAAGTTAAAAATAAATACTGCGTAGTCTGTGCACGAGCCGCAAAGAACAACAGTCAGCCCCCGGAACACCATCATCTACCGGGATGCAATCGACCATAATAGTTGAGGGGTTTAAACGTTCCATTGTTGATCACGGTGTAATTTATAATAAATTTGTAGCAGACGGCGATTCCAGTACTTATAAAAAAATATTAGATTCGCGTCCGTACGATAATTTAATAGTAGAGAAAATTGAATGCAAAAATCATCTTTTACGAAACTACTGCAATAGCTTGGAGAAACTGTCAAAAGACACTAAGTATCCTTGCGAATTGCGGAAATTCCTAAAAGAAAGGTATTTGCGTTTAAGAACGGGTGTAAAATGCACTATTAAATATTGGGGGGATCAAAATCAGTCACTCGAAGAAAAAATAAAAAACCTTAGTGAAGATATCCTAAATGGTCCACAACACGTATTTGGTAATCACCAACATTGCAAGGAGTATTTCTGTAGACCTGATACTCGTCGAATAGAACCTGTTGGGTTACTTCCAGCAATTGTTGGATGCGGATTAATGGACGCGGTAGAAATTTTAAGTAAAAGACTGTCATATCATTCTAGAAGTTTAATTCATAATTGTACAAGTAATATAGTTGAAAGTTTTAACGCAGTAATTGCCAAATTAGTTGGGGGTAAGCGTGTAAATTATCCTTCCCGTGGTTCTTATGCGGGCCGATGCAGTTGGCGCAGCTGCTGTTGTGTCTTTTAATACGGGATCGATTCATAGTAAAACTCATGAAGTCATATTTAAATCTAGTCCGAATCCTTTGATCGCGAAAGTGGAAAATTGTAATCGTAGAAACCGTTTAGTTGCCAAACCTAAATTAAGATTGAAAAAAAGCCACAGCGCTGTATCGAAAGACGCTCACTATGGACCAAACTGTGAAAAACCTGATCTGAGTCCAGAATTATATGAGAAAGCCAAGTCATCTTTTTTAGCCGATTTAAAGTTGTCTTGTGCTGAAAGAGAGGAGCTTGAAAGGTCGACCCATTTGCAAAGAAGTAGTGCTGAGTGGATGAGTACAAGGAGAAAATTACTAACCTCATCATCATTCGGGGAAGTTTGTAAAAAACGAGAGAGCACCAGTTGTGCTGCTCTTGTTTGTAAAATCGTTTATGGTAGTAATATCTCCAGTTTGCCTGCTGTACGGTACGGTATCGAAAACGAAGAAACCGCAATTAGACAGTTAGAAATTCAAGAGAATATTAGTATACAAGGTTGCGGTTTGTTCGTCGACGATCAATTTGAATTTCTTGGTACTACACCAGATGGCATTTTTGCAAACGGTTTAATTGAATTTAAGTGCCCACATTCTTTAGCTGGCATGACTCTTGATGAAGCAATGGCCAAACATACCTTTTGGGTTAAGGACAAGGCTTCCAAGGGTTATGTCATAAATAAAATACTACATAATAAAATATTTCCAAATTCAGGGACAGCTACACATTACTACAAGAAACGTTTGCATGCTTGGCATCTGGTTTGGTGCTACTGTACCTATGAAAGTTTATATTATAGAAAAGGACGACAAATTTTGGAAGGAGAAAATGGAGATGAAATTAGTTCGGTTTTATTACGATTGCCTACTTCCAGAATTAGTTGATCCTCGGCAGTCACGAAGCATGCCCATTCGTGACGCGCCCAGTATCATAGAGGCTATGAAAGAGAGGAAAGAAAGAACGTCACGTGTTTTGAAAGAGAAGAACGCCTCATGATTTTGAAAGAGACTGAGGTAACTTAACTACCCAGCCGGTCGATTCACGTAAACACGGCAGTCCAAAAGTCGTTTTAACTTTGAAACTTAGAAATCGCCTTTTGGTTTTCTGTTTCAAACGCACTTACTTATCTAGTCTTGGATTGTCATAAATCTTCCAATAGCTCAATTACTATACAATTCCTATACGATTTTGAAGAGTTACCTGGTGTAAAGAATTATCAAAATCGGTTCAAAAATTCAGCGAATTGAGAATCTTCTTCTTTTTTAAGTCGGTTAAAAGGGCTTAATTTGCAAAAAACGAAGTGACATTTTTAAGTCCCTACGCTACGGTTTTTATTACGTGAATCGGGCAACTGGTAACATTTTCATTCTGATAGGTTTTGCAATAGCAATTGATTTTATATTCAAATTAGCAGAAATCAGAATTTGATCAGTAATCGTTAAAATGAAAAAAAAAAACATTAGAATTTTGAACTCATATTTTGTTATTGTTTACTTACTTTTAATTGGTATATTAATAATTTATATACTTGTGTTTCATTTATTAACTAATTTTTGTACAACCCTAGCACGCTTTTTGGATGGCGACTCATGTTTGTTATTGTTTACTTACTTTTAAATTATATGAATCATTTTTATACTTGTGTTTCATTTATTGACATTTTTTTTGTAAAACCTTAGGAGATTTTTTAGATACCGAGGTGATCGTAAACAAAAAGTAGGTAAGTATTTGAGTTTACGCAATAGGCACATTTCCTTACGTAGAGATAAACAATAGCGAGGAAAGGCTCGATGTTATTTCGACCGTACTTCCTACTGAATTTGCAATTATTTTATTGAATGAATATTTTACGAAATAAGAATAAACTTTGGTAGTAAAATTACAAATAAATACATAGTTGGAATTTTAGGTAAGTAGAATACAAAAAGGTCAGTCCGGACCCTGCTCTTGATTGTTTATTATAAATAGAAAAACATAAAAATTGTATCTCAACTACTCCTATTAATCTAGTAATTACGATCATTTTATAACGAAAAACTACTCTTAGAATATTTTACAGTCGTTGTTTATTTCCAATAATTCAACATTTTTGTTATGCTGTAAATATTCAACTTCAATAACAATTTAATAATAATAACTCAACGTGGAGCGTTTGTCGCAAAACATTTTGAAAATCGCGCTCTCTCTGGTCATTCACCCGCCCCGTCGGTTGTTTCAGTAAACAGTAGCGCTGCGGTCGCTCGAAATCGATGTCGCGTCTACGCAATCTGGCCCCTTAATAGTGATCTGTATTGTATCCCTGGTTAACAATATCCACTTCTCGAATACATAGGGAAAAACAATCTTTTCGGGCGGGACTCGGACTCAAAGACTGCGGGTTCGAGTCCCGCCCGAGAAGATTTTTTTTCCCTATGTATTCGATTTGTATAGTTAGCATACTTAATGCTGTAAAAATTAATTCAAATATCCACTTCTACTTTGAAGCAATTATATTAATAATTTATGAAATTAGTATCCGATGCATCCGGCTCGAAGTACCAACAACGCACATGTAGTTGGTCCTTCGAGCCGGACGCCCCGTGTAACGTTTTTTTTTATTTTTATTAATTTATTGATACACACAGGGCGCGCAACCTGCGCAAGGAGGTGCGCGCGCCGGTGTCGGCGGGCGTGACGTTCTGCGTGTGCCAGAAGCGCCAGTACGGCGTCATGACGCAGTGCGAGCTGTGCAAGGACTGGTTCCACGGTGAGCGCTCAAACATATACTCACGCTTGTAAACCGCCGAAGGCGTAGACAGAGGCGTGTGCCTGTGGCGTGTGCCTGTGGCGTGGCGGTAGTGCACGCGACTGCCACGCAGGAGGCGCGGGTTCGATTCCCGCTCAGTGCAAATATTTGTATGCATGAATATGGCTATTTGAATTGGTCTGGGTGTTTCTATGTATAATATGTATATATTTACAAAAAAAAGTATATAAGTATGTTCTTCTTCTATCGTGGCGATGGCGCCTCAGCCCTCAAATTATCTTCTCCAGTGTGCTGCCACCTGTATGGCGTTCTCGGAGGCGCACATAAGGTCCTGCGGGTACATGTGTATAGGCATTTAGCACATGTCAACAGGTGGGCCATTGTCTGTGAAGTAACTCCACATTCACATCGCAGGTCCGCCCCCTCCGAGAACCCCCATCTGGCCCGGCATTCCTTGCTTCGGCCAACCCGAGTCCGGAGTCTGTTTAGAGACTTCCATCTGTTCCAGGGCAGATCATGTCCAGGCGGGAGTTCCTCTGAAAGCGGGACGAAAGGGGTTGATAGTGGGCCCTGTGCTCTCCAGTGTTCGGTTCTGGCTTGAGAGGGGTCACCGACAATTGGGCCAACGCACGCCCAGAATAGATTCTAGATCTAGATTCCATAACACAAGCTATAAAACCTTACCATGGATCTAGATAGCGTTGTGTAGAATGTTGTGGAAGTTGTGTGTGGAATTATGATTTTCGGTTCCACGTAATAATGGAGAACAGTCTTGTCCCTTAGTCGCCTTCTACGAGAGCCATAGGAAGATAATGGGGTTGCCCTATTCTACTCCACCGGGAACCAACACATAACATAAACTCACGCCTATATTCCCCGAAGGAGTAGGCAGAGGTGCTAGCACCCACATTTCGCCAGTTTAGTTTAGTTCCCAATGTAATAGGTGGCGAGCCTATTGCCATTAAACGGGCACTTATAAACCTGCGATAAATACACACATAACTTGGAAAAGCATCGAAAAATCATTGGTGTGTGCCATGGTAAATCTGGGATCGAACCCGAGACCTCGTCTCAGCAGTCCATTACACATACCACTAGGCTACCGCAGATTCTCCAACCTATAAAATTCAACACGACAATCTATAAAATTCTCAATTATCATACCTAAAACTATTCCACAGCTTCGTGTATAGCGTCAGCAAAAGAAGAGAGAGAAGAATCACCGGAGAGGGTGTTCACGCCCTTCCCCAACACTGAACCCAAATTCCTTTGTCCAGACTGCATGAGGAGTAAAAGGCCAAGACTTGACCGCATACTGGCACTACTGGTGAGTTTTAAAATAAGTAAAAAATGGCTTGAATTGTAGATTAAATGCTTATTGATCATTTCCCTACAGATCACGAGAAATAGGTGCAAGCGACTTTCGAACTAACTGATATTGAATTGACATGAAATTGAGACAGGAAAATTGTTTCTATGTATAATATGTATGTATTTACAAAAAAAGAGTATCTAAGTATGTTTATCCGCATTCTAGATTCCATAAAGCTATAAAAGCTTACCATGGGTCGTCATAACAAAATACTGATGGAATGGTTTCGTCTATCAAAAGAAATTTTTAATTTTATTTGTTTGATTTGTCGCTCGTTCCGCGCTCTCGCTTGCACTTCAAGCTTTAACGGAACTCCTCACGAGGTAACGCCGCATGACGTCATGTTTTTTCGTGCGTGCAGCCGGCTCCATTGAATTATAAGACGTTGTCACGTCAGAAAGACATAATATTGATGGTGTGTGGTGTGTGCCAGGTGTGGCTGCAGAAGCTGCCGGTGCGGCTGGCGGAGGGCGAGGCGCTGCAGTGCGTGACGGAGCGCGCCATGGCGTGGCAGGACGCGGCGCGGGCGCTCCTCGCCGCTCCCGCCCTCGCCTCGCTGCCCGCCCTGCCTCACGACACGGACACCGCGCAGGTAACCACTTCTGCACTGTGTAATCTAGCGGCATACGACTCAGAATACGTGTCGTTGAACCTAAGTCGCGAGCGGATTGTGACGCAATAATGTCCTGGTGAATGTTAGCTATGTTTGATTTCAATACAATATGCGTCTGGGGTAGCGGGTGCGGTGGCGATCAGTTGTTTTATACGAACTTGACGAACAAAACTACTGAGCCTCGATTCTACTAAAGCAAAACTATTGTCAAGCCACAGAGATTGCAAAAAGCGGCAATACATTATAGACTTTAAAGCGATGCATTTAAAGTTCAATATTAAATAATTGTTAGCAGAGTGAATAAAAGAGTGTAATGACACTTTTGTCATGTAATTTGGACCTTAGTGTATAGAAATAAAGTCTAAACTTTAATGCCGCTTTTTGCAATCTCTGTGGTTTGACAATAGTTTAGCTTTAGTAGAATCGAGGGCCTGATCGCCACCGCACCCGCTACCGCGGCCGCGAGCTGAACGCGTTAGTTTGGCCAAGGTTTACGAGTGACCTCACGTCACCAAAAACTGAAAATGTGCCTTTAAGTCAGGTAATTAGCTAGTGGTAGCCTAGTGGTATGGGTAATGGACTACTGAGACGAGGTCTCGGGTTCGATCCCAGGTTTACCATGGCACACACCAATGACTTTTCGATGCTTTTCGAAGTTATGTGTGTATTTATCGCAGGTTTATAAGTGCCCGGTTAATGGCAATAGGCTCGCCACCTATTACATTGGGACCTAAACATAAACTGGCGAAATGTGGGTGCTAGCACCTCTGCCTACCCTTTCGGGGAATACAGGTGTGAGTTTATGTTATGTTATGTAATTAGTAATAACAAGTAAATTTTTGTAGAAAGCTACTTGATCCAATAGATTTTTTGTTTCATTTAAGCTTACATTCTATACATAGCTGAAACAATATTTATTTTGTTATTCTGAACAATTAGGCAATATACAAACAAAGTGCAGGGGTCTCACAGACCCCACATCCATAGAAGTGTACCAAAAAGTCACGTCTACAGTTAAAGGTTAAGCAATATTGGTTGGGTCAGGCTTAGGATGTAATTGATGTAGGCGAAGTTTTTACTTTTGACGCCTAACTTTTTACTGAATTTTAATGAGTTTTTGTTTTGCAGGCGAACAGAGAAAAAGCGGACAAATTAAATGCGGAACTAAAGAAGGCCACCGGCAGAGCGCACGACCACTCCATGTCACAAAATTCTAGGTGAGCCATTATGAGCATTAATTGAACAGAGGATTTTGTTAGAGTACTTTTTATTTTGAAACAAGTGTTTAAGTTTAAATTATTTAGACTGGCAAACCAAGTAAACAAGGTTTTTGAACAAAGTTTTAAACGCTTGCGTTCCATGATATACAATAACAATATACGTGATCATGTATAGGTACATACGTACCTTTAATTTGCCTGCCGTTTCGACCAGGTTACACCGGCCGTGGTCATAGGCTGAAGGTTTGAAGTAACTATTCTTAAAACGATTAAGGAGGAAGCTAGTGAATGCGCAATGAGACCGTTACGAAGTGTGAACGGGAGGAGTACAAGTTAGTGAAGACGATAAGAGAGAAAGAGAGAGTTTACATTTCATATTTCAGAGTTACTGCAGGCCAAGAGAGAGATGCCAGCACACATTTTCTCCCTGTTCCTCTCTTAGCTAGTTACGACGGACTTATTACTTCAGTCGTGTGATTTAAAATACACTTTTTTTTGTTAATTTAGATCATCAGCGAGTGTAGAACACGCGTATAGTGCCACGCCGCGGTCACCGAGCGCGCGGATCGCGCCCGGACTGTTACAGAAACTAGAAGAACTAATGTTAGAAGGGGACTTATTAGAGGTAAGGAGCGCGTTTGAAATATATATTTTTTTTATTTAATTTTCTGTTTAAATTTTGAGACATGGAAGACTTACAGCTAATTACACAAGTTTAAGTAATACGTTTACATCAATCAGCCAATTATAAGTCCTCGCTGATATGTCGCCCCTATGTCATTTATAAAATCATTGAAGTCTAATAACATTATTCCATTTATAAAAATATGTTTGTTATTGTAACTATTTTACTTTTGAATTGTGAAGTTGTACATAGATAATGCTGTAAGTCCCTCGCAGCACGGATTTATTTTATACTAGCTTTTGCCCGCGGCTCCGCCCGCGTGGATGTCGGTTATCGCGACCAATCATAGCGTATGTCCTTTCTCATGGTCTAATCTACCCCTAAACCAAATTTCATCAAAAACGGTTCAGTGGTTGAGGCGTGAAAGCGTAACATATAGACAGACAGACAGACATAGTTACTTTCGCATTTATAATATTAGTATGGATGTATTTTAGATGGTGCTATATCGGTTAAATTTTATGATTCTAGGCAGTTTTGATAGCAAATCGTCTGGAAGTATTCATGCTTATTCTGTTGTGTTAAAACTAACTAAATTACACTAAAAAATCTCTAAAACTATTATTCAGATTGTATAATTGTTTCGTAGAAAAAGATTATTATAGTGTGTGGCCAATTCCGGTCAGCACTGACAGATTGTGACCGGACAGTTTATTGCCGTGAGGCAAATGAACACACAATTGGCAGGCAGCCGGTCGGCCGATAAGTGCAAGTAATTTTCGACCTTATTGACATCACATAGAACAGAGTTTTTAAGAGAAAAGTAAGTAAGAAAATGTTATTAAGGTCGAAAATAGTTTTTCTGTGCTTAGTAGTCCTTGTAGTCGGTTCGAGTCCCACATAACATGCTCACCCAACGATTTTGCTTTCGAAACTGTGTCTAAAATCTTTTTTCACGGTACGACTATACAAACTGCGTGTATACAGGCCTCGTCAAACAGAACGCGAAATTAGCGCGCGCTAGGGCGCTAAAACGTCCCAGACTAGCGCTACGTCACAGTATAACGAGTGATCTTACAGTAGTTCATCGCGTTTGATGTTTGCGGAAATGCCGCCTTTTGCAGTTTGTCACTTCAGGGTCAGGGTTGTCACTTAAGTTTTTATTTATAATTTATTTTTCTGTGACATTTAATATATAACCCCTAATTTGATCTCTCAAGTCAAGGCACATCAACTCACACTAATATAAATTACAAGCTGATGCCCGCGGCTCCGCTCGCATGGATGTCGACTATTTCGACTTTTAGTTATATCGCCGGTTCTACTCAACCAATTATGATCAAGCAAACGTAATATTTTAACTCTGAGTTTTTGGATTTCGGTTTCGGTTTCGATTTCGCTTTCGGTTTCGGTTTTGGTTTCGGTTTAGATGTCGATTTCGATTTCAATTTCAATTTTTGATTCGGATTTGGGTTAGGGTTCAGGTTCAGGTTCGGGTTCGGGTTCGGGTTCGGGTTCGGGTTCGGGTTCGGGTTCGGGTTCGGATTCGGGTTCAGGTTCGGGTTCCGGTTCGGGTTCGGGTTCGGGTTCTAATTTCGATAAAATTTCGCTAATCGCCGTGATCGCTAAATTGATGATATCTTCTTATAGAGCCTATCCACGATCAGTCCGCCTGCAGTTTCAGAGCGTATCGGGTGGCTTGCAGTCCTAAATTGACAGTGCCCACACACAAAAGCGATTTTGGCCTGCCGGCCATTCCCTGCTGTCATTTTAACGACGATCAAAGATGGCGCACTTGAAATTTTCAAAAAAAATTACGATTTTGGGGTGACTAATAATAAAATCCATTTAGCGATCCAAGATGGCGGACTTAAAATGTCCCACAAAGTCAACATGGTATCGTTTTCGAGGTTTTCGGGGTTGCTAATTACGAATATACCATCCATCCAGTCATCTTGGATCGCTACATGAATAATATATTCGTAATCAGCAACCCCGAGTACCCGGGAAACGACACCCATATCGATTTTAGTAAAAATTTCGAGTCCGCCATCTTGGATCGCGAAATGGATGTTATATTCACAATCAGCGACCCCAAAAACCCTGAAAGCGATACCCATATCGATTTTGGTGAAAATTTCGAGTCCGCCATCTTGGATTGCGAAATATAGAAAACGAAAAAAAAAAAGCAATTTAAACAAACAAAACGAGTCATGAAAAAATAATATAAAATTAAACACTTGATTAGTGTGATTACAAATGAGACAGCTCTGAATCCTTAGTACCGAGTAAAATGTATGGGCGTATCGAGTAATTCCCCGTCCCCCACCACTCCCCTCCCTCGCACGATTGTTTTGTCTAGACGGTTTCGTTGACAGTCTGTATGTAGCATGAATCGTTACTGTGACTGCGTTGTGTTCTACTGAACGCTTTCTGTTTGACGAAGGCTGATTACCATTTTAGAGATTTTTAGCGTATTTTAGTTAGTTTTGACAACACAGAATTAGCATCATTAATTTGTTAAAAAAATTAAACCCATAATATTATTCCGTTCACTTGTATATTATTTCCATACAACATAATATGAACACTAGACCACTAGGGATGACCCTGGGCCCGCCGAAGTGCGAGGGATATGTCCAACAATTTTATATTCGGCTTTGCACCTCCACCCACATACCGCGTGGTGGAGCCACCTGTCACCCTAACAGAAGCAGGCCACGGTAGGGATGTGAGATGAATGGAAAAAAATCGATTTAATAAAAATCGATTTTATTTTATTAAATATTAATCGATTTGTCAATAATCGATTTTAATGAAAATAAATAATCGATTTTTTCGAAAAAAATCGATTTTTTTCTATTATTTAAAATCCTCCATGCTTTTCATATTCCAATAATAAACCTAAGAGATTCATTTTAACAATCAGATTAAAAATGAAATAAAATAATATGAATAAAAAAATAAACAATTCAAAACTAAAAATCATAGCAATTAATGTTCTTTTAAACTTTCAAGGTAAGGAATAATAAAACCAAAAATCATTATTGATACAAATTCTCAGTATCATTAAACGTTTTATTATAATATAAATTAAATGAGCACCTCAACAAAATGTTAACTTTATTATCGCAAAAACTAAAATATAAATCAAATAAAAAAAAGTGTCACAAATGTCCAGTCCTATTTTACCTGTGACTTGTATTAAAATAAAATACTTACTTAAAATGACACTAAAAAAACTAAACGACGTTATGGTCTTCAAAATAAAAATATTAAACAATTTATTTGATAATTTTTAGAAAATTAACAATAACAAAATTAAAAATAATTATTGACACAAATGTCCCGCCGTATTGTACATTTGACTAGTACCTATTAAAATAAAATACTGAAAATGACAATTAAAAACTGAACGACGCAGTTATGGTCTCAAAAACAAAAATATAAATCAAATAAAAAACAACGGCGGGGAAAACGTAAATTCTTTAATCATAACAGCTCTAACCACGCAACAACCTGTTAAAGATTTGTGTTACCTATTTATCAAACAATCCATAAAAAGCACGTATAGGTCTGTAAACAAAACTTGATATTTGTTCATTTTCAAACAATAAAATAGTTGATGTTGTAATAATCACTATAAAATATAGTAATGTTACCTGTAAGACATTGGGATGTTTTCGTCCTATGTGCTGTTTTAAGTTTGTAGTATTACTACAAGTTTTTAATTCTTTCGAACAGTACATGCATATTGCTGTGGTAGCATCTTTCTTCGTTATAAAATACTTTCGCCAGCCGCTTTTAAGTGTTTTACGGTTAGAAGACATCTTTATTGTTTATTGTTGGTTACCAACAACTATAATAACTCAGAAGATCTCACTAACTAAACTGAAACTACTTAATTCGCCGACATAACTACAGATGGCACCGTTTTTAATTTACTAAGTTAGTAAGTCGGCGAATTAAGTAGTTCTGCAAATAATAAAATGCTTCGAGTTTTTTCATTCGGCGCATAGATGGTGCTATTTATGAAAATCGATTTAATCGCGTAATTTATTAATCGATTTCCTAAAAATCGATTAATATGGCTTTGAAAATCGATTATAAAAAATCGATTATACGAAAATAATAATCGATTAAAAGAAAAATCGATTATTTTTTAACATCCCTAGGCCACGGCAGCGGCGCAAAAATGCGCCTCTCCGTAACCGGGGCTAGATGGGGACACTGTGGTCCCCACAACCCGAAGGGGGCCATCTCGAAAGAGATGGTCCTGGGTCTGCCGGGGTGCGAGAGATATGCTTTTGGCAATCACACCTCCGGCAACCAAGTACCCAAGACGGCGTGCGTTTTAGTCGGTTCGAGTCCGACATAGCCGCCTCCACGGGCTCCGTGGGGATTTATCGCACGATAAAAAAAAACCCACACACCGCGTGCGTTTTAGCACAGGTTTTAGTCAGTTTGAGGCCGACACAACCTCCCCCACCGGCTCCCCTCTTCCCCGCGGAGATTTCTGCACGTATAAAAAGCCAGGGTATACAGGAGTGTGAGCAATGTCCCCCCCGTGTGCAGGTACGGCTGGAGGAGCAGGCGCAAGTGTGGAGTGCGGTGACGGCGGCGCGAGCGGCGGACGGGCGTAGGGCTGCGCGTACGCACGACGCGGGGCGGCGCAAGCGGCACTCGCGCGCGCCGCGTCACCCGCACCAGGTCAAGCGCACGCGCACCAGGCACCACCTGGGTGAGTGATCCTTACGTAGAGCTGCGCGCACGCACGACGCGGGGCGGCGCAAGCGGCACTCGCGCGCGCCGCGTCACCCGCACCAGGTCAAGCGCACGCGCACCAGGCACCACCTGGGTGAGTGATCCTTACGTAGAGCTGCGCGCACGCACGACGCGGGGCGGCGCAAGCGGCACTCGCGCGCGCCGCGTCACCCGCACCAGGTCAAGCGCACGCGCACCAGGCACCACCTGGGTGAGTGATCCTTACGTAGAGCTGCGCGCACGCACGACGCGGGGCGGCGCAAGCGGCACTCGCGCGCGCCGCGTCACCCGCACCAGGTCAAGCGCACGCGCACCAGGCACCACCTGGGTGAGTGATCCTTACGCGGTGACTTGACTCGTTCTTGTGGTTATATTTCGTCAACGAGTATGTATTTAGGAACAAGGTATAATGTTTCTATCATATTAAAGCTTAGTTGCACCATAATACCTGCTGAAGTAAGAGGTTTACGTCAAATTATATAATTATTATATATGTTAATTTATTATGAATAAACAATACACAGAAATAAATGCAATCCCTAGTTTGCATCCTAAAACATTTGCAACAGCAACGTCGAAGTAAACTCGCGGTAAAAACATGATGTTTTATTTTAAAGAGTCACTTGCAAGTCAGCCTTTGAACACCACAATGACGATGCGTCTCCCTTCAATGCCGGACGAAAACAGAATGAACATTAACTGTAACACTGACTGTAACGGTTTCTGATAAATGTGTTGCACATGTAACTTTGTTAAAGTTATCAGAGTTGCAAGTCAAATTGTGACATTATTTTCTTGCGGCCATCTCTCTCTTTCTCTCGCAGATTTTATATTAGCTGTGTGAATAGTACGGATGCCGCTTTGCAACGCTACCGTCACATAGTTAAAGCATTATCGCATATTTACCGAGCAGCAAAATTTTTCAATATATAGATTTTGTAAATGAAAGACAAGGCTGATTTTATATCTTTTCTTTCCCAGGCACAGTTCCAACAGCAAAACCTACGTTAAAACGATCCACAACTTCAACTACTACCACAAATTATCTCAATAGGAAACAGGTACGTACATTCTCGCAAAAACCCGAAAACCAATCGTCCAATAAGTTAAATAATCTTGATTTTTGACGGTTTTTTTGGTATTCTCTATCTTTATTTCAATTGTAAATATTAAAAGTGGTTTAGATCTTGCAATGAATGAAATTATTTTTTAAAAATGAATAAAACTAATTGAAATTTATCATAGTGGACCATTATATATTTTTCATTTATTTTTTTCATTATATCTTTCAATGTGCTTATTGTAAATAAAATCATTTTTTCTTGCTTTCTTTCTTTTTCTATTTTAATGATATATTGTTTTTTGTCAGGGCGCGGCGGGCTCGTCGGCGGGCCCGGGGCTGATGATGCGCAAGCACTACATGGCGCGCCAGGAGCGCCGCAAGCGGGGGCTCGCCGCCGCGAGGGGCAAGCTGCCGCGACAGGCGCGCCTGGGTACGTGGGGCTTCATATTATTGTAGCACGGCCGTTAGCGCCGCGCTCGGCTCGCTCTAACATCACCAGATCATTTGAGATGATCGGTTTCGGTTTAAAGAACTTTATTTCTCATAAGAACAACAATAGTTCGCTTAAAATGAGATACAGTGATATTACTTAAAAATACTATTAACATTTGCATTTGGCGAGCTGGGATGTCAACGCAACTCCCATCTATTGCACAGTATGTACTTATACACATGCATTCAAAAGTAAACGTAAATGGCATGCACATACGCCTTAAGTTTACCTTTGTAGTCAAGATCGATCTGACGCTGAATGCACAATAAGAGCCTTCGATATAGATGACTACAGATTGACGTCATGGTATAACAAGAATTTTTGGGCAAGTGGGGTTAAATTCCGATATACAGGGTGTATTTTTGAAACGCACATACAATCACATCACTAGCATGGATTTTTTACATTTTTCTTGTTGACTGTATGATTTTTCCAAAGTCTATGAATGCAGTTCAAAATATCTTAAAAAGTTAAGGAAGGTTTCCTAAGAATATTTTTTTGTAATTGCAATGGTTAAGGTACCTGTCCTTACTGCCCCGTTTCAAAAATACACCCTATATTCCGTGATACGATAGTCATCAGATCTTCGCAATCGTTTGCCGATATCAAAGTCCCAACTGCCTGTGACGACTATCAGAGATGTTACTCTTTGAGGTATGGAGTACATCCATCCTAAAACAGATATATTTTATTTGTTGCAATTTAGTACACTACTCCATTACCATCTAGCCACGAGCTCCTACTGGCACTGTTTAAAGGCATAACAGCCTCTGTTGCGTGGCGGCAGTGCACGCGACTGCCACGCAGGAGGCGTGGTTTCGATCCCCCCTCAGTGCAAATATTTGTATGCATAAATATGGCTATTAGCATTGATCTGGGTGTTTCTATGTATTATATGTACCTATATATTTACAAATAAAGGGTATCTAAGTATGTTTATCCGTATTTTAAATTCCATAACACAAGCTAGTTAAGCTTACCATGAGTATAGATAGCGTTGAAATATTTATCTAAGGATAGATATTACATTTACACTCGCTGATATGCCGTATTCTAGTGAAAGTAGATCCCTTTATCACCGGTATGTATTTCGTAACAGCGAACCAGCGAGCGGCAGCCAGCGCGGCGGCGGCTCGCGGCGCGCGCTCACAGAGCACGTCGTCGGCGTCGTCGGCCGAGGACGACGAGGACTGCGCCGCCGAGGACTGCCTGCGCCCCACCGGTACGTGTGAGCACACCACTGTAGGGGTTACATAACTTATGACAGACAGGAACATGATTTCTATAAGAAAACTAACTGTCCCGGCAAACTTCGTTTCGCCTTAGAAATTAGAATCAATTAGCTGTATCAAATTCTCCCTATTTATTTTGAGAACGGAAAGCATTTCGATTTGGGCCCTATACGCCCACGGAGCTCCCGACACTAATAGGTCACCGGGGCCCATACTTACACCTACGGAGCCTATATACCTACGGGACCCATACAACCATATACCTCTACGCTCAAGAGCGTTCATAAATAAAAAAAAAGCCACCATAAATATTTTCGCGGCCCAAGCAACGGGCATTTTGTTAATTCAGAAGAATGTCTACTAATCACCCTCTGATGATATTTGCACGCATTATGTCAATTTTTTTCCAATTCGTATTCCAAATTCAAAATTTAGACATGACGTATGTCGAATCAGCTATTTTATATGGTGGTTATGTATTCTTAAATTTTCTAATTTTCCGCGCAATTTTCTTCATGTTTTCTTTCATAAGAACCTTCTAACAATAACGAACACAACAAAAAAAGAATTAGCGAAATCGGTTTAGCCGTTCAGGCGTGATGTCGTGACCAAGGAAAATAGGGGTTCATTTTTATATATATAGATAGATAATACTCGTAATGATGTGAGCTAAGAAATCACGTTCTCTGCCATAACACTAAATGTGCAAGTCAGCGCGAAGATAGAACGTGACCACCAGCAGTGCTAACTCCCATCAATGGTGGACAAATCTTCATATATAAGCTTGTTATTTAGTTTGTAAGACATTGTTTTATTAAATCATTGAGTCGTAATAATATACTACAACCAGACTCTGGTAGCTCTCTTCACCTCCGCAATAATGGTGTAGCAGTGCTGGCGAGGCCTGGTACTTGAATATGTGATTTAGCCAGCAGCCAGTGTTTTTAGATTTCTTTAGCGGTTGTGTTGTGTGTATATAACTTGTCCAAAAGGGCTTTCGATGGTCTTGGGTGAACCAGGACGTGAGGGATATACAATCTCGCTGAAAAGTGCGCCTTCCCATTCCGGGGGCGAGTCGGGGACATAGTTTTCCCCCCTCCCGAGGAAGGTCAGATCGTAAGAGATGACCCTGGGTCAGCTAGGGTGCGAGGTATATGTCGATGACAACCACACTTTCTACCCACCACCACGATCGTCAGTCGGTGTGTGGTTTTAGTCGGTTCGAGTCCGACATAACCTCCCCTTCCGGCTTCGGCGGGGGAGGTATTCGAGGGGATTGCCACACGAAAAAAATTTAAGATATACAATCTCACCCTCGTCAATTAATCATTCATGACGGCGTACGGTTTTAATCGGTTCAATTCCGATATAACCATCTTCGCCGGCTTTGACGATTATTAGAGGGGATATTCGTAGATTTTTTTACTAGAAACACTCGCTAGAGTGCTGGCGCAATCTACTTTTTCTTTACCTTCAAAAAACTATCGCCATTTTCTCCCGTAGATAAGTTTCAAAATGCTTTTTTTTCTTTTTATTTATTTAAGATTTATGCACACACAAAACAAACATAATATAAAGGATGAAAAAGTTAGTACATTGGTACTGCTTATTTCTAAAAGAAATTTCTTCCAGCAGACCGGCGAGAGGAGATCGTGAAGAAAAGAAAGAGTTGTGAATGTGTGTATGGTAAGGGGAGAGAGAGGCTTCGTAACAAAAAGCCACTGCCTGTTGTTAACATTGACTGTTTGGAGTGAGATTAAGATAAACTGCGATTAAAGATTTAAAGATAATATATTTCAGTAATACAACCGGGATAACAACTAAAACTAATGAGGTGAAAGGGATGAGATTGAGTCGCGCCCGATATGCTATCCGCTAGCGTACTTGTTTTACTTAGGCATTGTGTATTTTCGCAATTTCACTGACATGATTATTTGTTCGGTGATTGACCCGAACATTGCCCCTTATGCTTTCTCGTCGGCTCACGGTATGTTCCCCCGCAGGCAAGGTGGACTGGGTGCAGTGCGACGGCGGCTGCGACCAGTGGTTCCACATGCACTGCGTGGGGCTCGCCAAGGCCGCGCTGCGCCCCGACGACGACTACGTGTGCGGCTCCTGCGCCGCGCGCTAGCACCACATAGCGATACACACCACACTACGGACCCAGATCTAGGACCTATAATGTGCTCTATACACGCAGTACCTGTTTTTTGAAGATACGGCGATGGAGCTCTAGTTCACCAGGCATAGGCGCCCAGGACTTCGTTTGCCTCGCGACTTAGTCCAAGATATGTGTCTCTTTCAGCAGTTTTTAAGTATTTATCAAATATCAACCTTATTTCATTTCAATAAAAATGCGGTTACGTTGCACATTGTCAAACATGCTCGAGCAGACACGCGTTTTCGAGCACGCTCACCGCAGCTAGTTAACACTTAATGCATCAGTATACTATTTAATCTGTCAACTGTCCGCGGTGCGAGAGAGTAACGTGAGTCAAAAACCTATATTTTATATAAATATTGAAGCCGTCTCGTGCGACGTTCGGAGTGTATCTGATTATTGAACAGTGAGTTTATTATTGAACAGATTCCAGGGTATACGTTGTAGGCGAATGAGAGGCGAGCGATGATGTTCGGCGAACGAAATTATTGTTAATTGTACTCCTTGTATTGCATCTAGTCAAAATAGTTATCACACGAAGAATGAAATGATATCGCGACATTTGATGTACAATAAAATGTTCAAAACATATTTGTATAACGTTAATACTTCTCTCTGTCCATCACGAAGAGAGTGAAAATAAATACAGACCATATTTACAATGACTACAATCTATACATTGATTGATAATAACCTGAATTATCGTCTCTCTAAGCATTAACCCTATAAAAATGATGTCGCTGTAACCTACTCTATAAAGTACATAGTTATGTACTCCATAAACAAGGCGTTCCTATATTTGGTAACGCACTAAATATACCCTATTCATACTATTTGATTATTCTTTAGAGCGTGGCCTTAAATCTTTTTACTAATACTATTTTACGGTTCATCTCTCTTCCGCCCGAAAGGAAATGACGTCATAATCATTTAATTACTTGAAACCATCATCGCTCTACTTTCATTTGATATTCATAAGGGTAGAGAGACAATATATACGGCTCACCGGCTTAGAAATTCATTTACAGATGAGAAACAAACAAATTTGACACTTATTACCGTGGCAAACGGTCGATTTTTAAACTGCGTAGACAGTGAATTGTAATAAAATAATGTTCTACACGAAAGGCACTCAATGTTAATAGAAAATGTTTCAAATATTGCATTAACCAGTGTTATTATGTGTCTACGGTTATATTTATGGAATTAGTTGTCTCAGTACATAGACATGTTGGCAATTGATGTTTGTAGATCATCCTTTGATTCCTATGAATAAGATAATTACTGTGACTATGAAACAGTTTTGAATGAGCTCCCCCGGTGTCAGTAGTTGCACATGTCCATAAGCCACGGTAACCGCTTTCCATCAGGTGGTCCGTGGGCCTCTGCCGCCACAAAAAGAGCTAGGACTTGTCTGTTTACCTGTCTTATCTGTCTCGTGGGCTTCAAAAGTCATTAGCTATTTACTACATGGGACAGATTGCATGCGAAAGGTTGATTGTTTGGTAATATGAAACGAGAAACGATAGCGCCTAATAAGAGAAGCATTAGCCTTCATTCCTAGGGAATAGCGGGTTCTTAGGGCGGTCGTACACGGACCGCTCGAGCGGTCGGCGTCGACTGCTCGAGCGTCGCTACCAACCGCTCGAGCAGTTGATTTTCTACCACAGTCGTGTCATGGATTCTGACCAGGAAGCACTGCTTTTGCTGCTTCTGCTCAAGCGGAAATGACGGCGGCGATGTCAGAAGAAAAAATTTTGGGTTCATCCAATTTTGGAATTAAGAGAACAACATGGACTTGGACAATTCAACCATTTGTTTATGGAACTTAGAAGTGATGAAGAAAATTTTTCAACTATTTTAGAATGTCAATGTCTTCGTTTGATGAATTTCTTCGTCTTTGGGTCATCGGCCACTGATGTAGAGGGGCCAGTCGCAGATCTAGAGGGGCCAGGTACTGATGTAGAGGTAGAGGGGCCAGTATTATAACCCCATTGTCCACGGTAATCATTAAATGGTGAATATTGTGATGAATATCCCCTGTCACCATAACTCGAAGGATATGTATGATTTGTCATCCCTTTAAAGTGTTTCATTACGTTAAGTATTTCTGTTTTTGCATCTAATTTATACTGTGTAGGCCTCGCGACCGCTCGCGAGCGGTCGACGACACGAAGGAATTTCGTCATGCAGTTGACGGCTTGAAGCGGTTGCGACTGTAGTTCACCGCGCGGTCGCAGCTTCAAGCAGTCAGTCTCAACTGCTTGAAGCAGTTCGTGTACGGCTGCCTTTACTATCCCGGGGTCTTCAAGCGAGGCGTGAAATAACACCTGTTGAGGCCGTCAAGGATTATGGGATTGTCATCTGCAAATGGTGGTCATATCATCTGGACATATCACCCTAACTTTTTAGTAGTGTACTCAATTGACGGGCTGAATATAAAAAAGTATTCCTAACTGCTCGTTTATGTTCTTTCTGTAAGAGGTTTCATCATCACAGTAATTATTGCACCCCTGTTATAGCGATAGCTGTTACGTCACTCGATGTTGAAAGATATTGTTATTGAAATGTTAGCCAAATATACACGTTACAAGTCTCTCTATCGGACACGGTCTGGTCTCTTCGGCGTGCGAACAGCGGGCTAGGTAGGACAATATTGTTTAAATTGTATTTGACAAATAATACGGACGTCAGGACAGGGGATCAAGTTTAGATATTGTGATTAGAGATTTTAAGGAAATTGTAATTATATCGCGCGCAGTCTCAAGAGCTACTTTATGAACAAAATATACCAGTGATGCGTCGACCAGTTTACTAAAGAGTTTTGTATATTTACGTGAGGGCTCGCGATATCGTAGCAGTCAGTGGCTCTCGTGTTGAGACTTGTGTGTTCGCGCGTAAACGTTTCGTATATAATTTAATTGTAAATTGTGTAGTTCACTTAGTAAAGTCTTGTAAAAGAGAGATATATAAATTGTAATAAATCTTGTCGAAATAAACTATTAAATAGTACTCTCTTTTACGGGATTTGATTTGTAAGATGAATTTTAATAAAGAAAATTTTATACGAAAGATGCCCCGGGGTCCTGACAATATTAAAAGAGAATGTGGCCGAGCGTTTTGAGATGTTTTGTTTACTAATTTTGTAGTTTATTTACATTGTTTGTGAGGTCGAAAATGAGTGGTTTACACATGTTAACCTTGATAACCGTGTACTTTAGATTTGTTTAAATATTTTTTATTATTAGCCAAATGCAAGGCATTCAACTCGACAGTTTAGCGGTCACATTCATTTTTAATATTAGCAAGCGTGTGTAACAAGGCGTGGAGGTCTTTGGATAGACAAGAACATTTTTGTAAATATTTTTTAAAAAACGTTAGTGAAAAATTTAAAATTTTTTAATGTATTGAAAAGGATTTTTGCAAAAAACTGATAGTGTAAGTAGATTATTTGTGAGACGAGTGTGTGTGCTTCTGTGTGCCCCTGGGGGCGCCACCCGCGACCTGTGACGTCAGCGTGTGCTGTGACGTCAGCGGCACTGTGCGGCCGGAGCGTGACGTCACGCGCCCACAGTCAACCAATTTGTATTCACTTTTCTATGGACATTTACACTGTTATGCAGATCTATCTCATTGTGTTATTACTATTATTACTGTACTTTCAGTTTCATTAGAGTTGTAGCCGTCTCACCACCCACTTGACACTGGTACATAGTACATATAGGTACACTCACATAGTTACCCGCTATCTGAACGTGAAGCAACGACAAAGAAATAGGAAAGTACTTACTGGTAAAGATATATAACTTACAATGATTCGTATCAAATGTAAACAATGTTTTCGTGTACCCTTCAAAATAAATTATTAAAATGATTACTGCATATTATATGAATTTATATTAGATAATTTCTTATTTTATACTACTTAGATAGTATACAATCCTATGATCCCGAGGCCTATGAATAGAAACCAGAATGGTCCCTCGTGTATTTCTTCCTTTAGAAGGGAATAAATAGGCGAAAAGAAAGGATGGAAAGGGACAGTCTTCCTAATTGTGCTTCCCCGGTAGAGCCGGCCAGCGTGCCAGGACTCACCATCTAGGGAAATGTAATGTTCACGGTGAAGGCGACTAATTTAGATTTACGACATGCTACAGCCCAGCTGCTTCATCTGTACACTCAGCATCAGATCTCACTGCTAAAGTCTCAAAATGATCTTACAACCAAGGCATTAAGAGCGTGAAAAGGCATCTGATGAGGCCATCAAACTGAGTGGCACCATTGTTAACATGGTACAGTAAGCTTCAGAGAAAAGGAACCCCCCTTGATAATGGTTTTATTCTCAAGGGGGGTTCCTTTTCTCTGAAGCTTACTGTACATGTTTACGATGGTGACCCTCTTTCCGAGACTTTGCCTTTAGCTTACCATCAGGCAAGGTGAAGTCAAATTGACGTGTCATTTATAAAAAAAAGTCAAACTGTTTCATTTAATTGTGTTATCTTTCGAACTATAGGTTGTATACCGAATATCAGAACAATCAGTCAACTGAAAGGTATTAAAATCATTTTGAGTATTTTGTTAGTCAAGATCTGATTTTGACTGTACGAGATGAAACGGCCTGGCTGGAGACATTATAATATATTGATTTCTGCCATTAATGTTGATCTCGAAAAGATTGTTAACATTTGCAAGTACTCATGTCAGACCTTGTCGGTGTGGCGGTGCACTACAATGTCAGTACGACCACTTCGTAGGCTTGTTTTGTACGACCAATGCCTTCGCTTCTGTTGGCTCGAGAGCGTCCCGTGTAAATAATGTCTAAATGTAGTTCAATGTATGTATATTGAGGCGCTGTCGCCATTTCTTTGTTAGATTAATGTTGTAAGAGCTTGCGACGACGTCGCCTAACCATTGTAAGAAATGTTAAGGTCGAGCCACACGGCGCCGCGCAGTTTACTGTTAGCCTGTACACAGCTGTAGTGTGAGTCGACTTTAACCACATATTTTTACAGATATTAAAACATATTCATTTGGAATTTTGAGGTATTTTTAGTATTTTGATTGCCTTATCGTTCGTTTCAAATAGATTGAATAAAGAAGCTTCTGAATTTTACTTGGCTTCGAGAAACGAACCCTTAGTATCTGTTTAAATATGTTTATATATATGGAGAATATTTATGAGCAACTCTTTCTTTGTGAATCAATGTTTATATGATAGTTTATAATAAGACAATTGAATAAAGCTAATATCTTACCACGTATTTCCTTTCTTTCCACTACCCTATATGTTATCGTACAATATCATTGATCAATAGGATTCAAGACTTACCTTTAAATTTTGGTCAACAAATTGGTTTTTCTAGAGTCGATTTTCAAATAAAGGAATAAAAAATAATTGTGCGTAAGTCAGTAGAAACAAAGTTTTACAAAATATAGTTGGACCAAGGATAGTGCCTTGTGGCATTCCATAAACCTTACCAAAGACACTTTCCTTTCCTTGCGCACCATTCTTAGTTAACAGACAACGTATTATTTGAGACTTACATGGTCATTCACATTATAAGTAGGCAGAAGATTACTTTATCAAAATATCGGAAACGAGAAAAACAAACAAACATTGTTAATAGCCCGATAAAGTAATCCTAATGGCAACGTTCAAATTGAATATAAATGACGTCATTAGTACAACAATTCCAGTCAGTGGTTGGTAGGTATCACAGAACAGAACTTAATTTTTTACCTAATTATCAAATACTAGCTGATGTCTGCGTCTCCACTCTCGTGGAATTTCCGATTATCCCCGGATAAAAAGTTGCCTATACCTAGAGCGCGAAATTTCCCACCGGTCTCTATGTGGCTATAGAACTATACTATTACTAGCTGTTGCCATTATGTCACTTATCGCTAAATAAAGATGTAAGCTATCCTACCTATCAAGTTGGATCAAACTGCACACGGTGTGCAAATTTGATTAAAATCGGTTCATTTGGGTCGTTCGCCTTAGTGGGGTTTAAGTAGTTTAGAGGTCCATCGCGTACAAACAACGTGACACGTAGATAATTTATATACCAATAATTAGGAATAGGAATAATTGCACCAAATTTCAAAACTACACGAAATATTAGGTCTGATTTTTTAAATCTTCCCACGTTAGAAGTTATCGCAAGCGATCCTAATATCTATTTGTTCGATTTTATCCTCCCTCGTGTAATAGCAACTACACGCTGTCACTACGGTCGTTTAGATCGCTATCTCTACCAAGATAAGCAGCATGTGTTCTATGACATAACCGAGTCGAATTAGTGTCCAGACTTTGAACCGTGCTGCGCTAACATCTACGTAATGTATCTTTGACACTTTGACATAATGTTGTGTTATCTTATCATGATGATTACTATCTTTTCTGAGTACACTCAACTATTTATGTAATGTGGCTTTTTAGATTTTGACGATTTCTGTAAAAGTCTCATGGATGAAGAGTTCATGGTTGATATATTATCTACCTTTACCTAGTTGGTCGCGTGAAGTACACTTTGCATACTTTGTACAAGTCTTGATATCAGATAATTTCAGAATTGCTGCGAGCACGTCATTACTTTGGGAAGTTTGATTAGGTATTTCTTCTGAGTTTTTGTCATCTCTTTTGGTTGCAGGCGATAAGCACCTCTAAAAATCTTTGTTTACGAACAAATTTCGATACTTATGTATTTAATTTCAGAGACTTAGGAATAGGTCCTTTAAGCGGGGCGTGAAAAGGCATCTAATGAGGCCGGTAAGTGTTTGCGATGGTAACGCTCTTTCCGAGACTTTGCCTTTAGCTTAACATCAGGCGAGGTGAAGTCAAATTGATGTGTCCTGAATAAAAAAAAATTCTTCTGTTACTAGGTAATATATATGCTCCTCGAAGCACCCAGGACCTAAGTAGGTTTATTGGTATTTAGGAACTGACATGGTAGGTAGGTACCCCCCAGCACGTTGCCAGCCGAAGACTGTAACAGGTCGGTGTAAAAAAGAACAACCAACTCATCGATAAGATATTTTCACTGCCAATATCTTAAGCTCGCACTTGATGGCAATTGAGAGATAACTATCTAATTCACTCGCGTGGTGCTGTTTCAAGTACTTATTGTTATTAGCTCACATGGATTGATGCTTTATTATAGTAGATTGTATTTAAATATCACGATAAACACGTGGTGTTTGACCTTGTCATTTGTGGATTTGCAGAATAGGGTGCCTCGAACGGCTCGAACAAGTAGATTCGATAGTTTTCCTAATTATTACTGTTGTCCTAGGAAATTTTATAAGTATTGGCGCATTTAAATTGTTAGTAGTTTAGATGCTAGTGGAGCTTTTAGTGAGAAAATTGTGGGCTCTTGAGTTCTTGACGTTGCGTTCTTTGCCTGCCTTTTAAGGTAGGTGACAATTTTCTTCAATTATCTTCATAACATTCTCTCGTCTCTTGACTGTTACCTCAACAATTTTTTTAAAATTCTTATTTAGGTATTCCTTCTTCATCTGAGTGTGCATCTCGGTTGCATCCAAAGTACCTACGTCATGCGTTTCTTAAATAAATGCTTTTTATTTTCTTTCTTCATTCTTTCTTTCTTTCAAAGCTCCTCCTTTTCCTAATAAGGCTTAGGCTTTTTGTTTTACGGGAGTGACTGCCATCTAAACCTCTAGCTCCTAGAGAAAAGCCTGTTGGGAAAGTAAGACAATCATCGTCGTAGGCACAAAGTGTACGAACCTAATGTTAATAGGCTATTTGACAATTTTTTTTCATCCCTTCTATTCGAAAAATGTCACTTTACTGTCACTGTAGCGGGGCGCAAAATAGCTCTTTTCTGTTCAAGGCCAAGCAGCGGGCCGTAAAAGTGATTTGAATTTGGAACATTATCATTCATAGAAATCGAACTCAAATTGTACGGATTAGGCTGGTACGTGTTGGCTGCATAGCGCGGGGTGACCTGTGCTAACTAAAAAACAACAAAGAGCGCCAATTACCTCTCTGTTCTTGTAATTAGTACATTACCTATTTAAGTTGTATTTTGCAAAATAATATGAGTTCTACTTCGAGTTAAGGAAGTGACAATGCATTAACTCTTGAAACAATTAGATATTATAGAAGCTAACAATGCCGTACAAAACTTGTTACGCCCGAAATCTCGGGAGAAATAAATTTTCTCATAGAAAGGGGATGAAAAGTAGAGTGTATAACTCGGGAGCAAATTATTTTTCCCTCGGGCGGTGTACTTTGAATCCCTCGCTGCGCTCAGGATTCTACGTTAGAATTCGCTTTGCTCTTGATTCAAAGTAGCGCCCTCGCCGTAAAAATACTACTATGCTCCCTTGTAATACAATCTACTATTTTACTTTTGAAAAATGACCACTTTCTTATAATAAAACTAGCTGTCCCGGCGAACTTCGTACCGCCAATTTTTCCCTGCACCCGTGGCGTCAGATCCCGTTCCCGCTGCACCATTTAGTGGGATGAAAAATAGATGTTGGCCGATTCTCATAGATACCGGATAAGCACAAAAAATTTCATCAAAATCGGTCAAGCCGTTTCGGAGGAGTATGGCAACGAAAACTGTGACACGAGAATTTTATATATAAGAGATAAAATGGCTATTAAAAAATAAGGGTTGATCGTAGAAGGGTGAAAATTGAGGATTGTATGTATTTTTGTATGTTGTATCATAAAAAAATAGAAATTAAAAATTTTGTCTAAAAAATAAAAATTAAAATTTAGGGGTGGACTACCCCTAACATTTAGGGGGATGAAAAATAGATGTTGGCCGATTCTCAGACCTACTCAATATGCTCACAAAATTTCATCAAAATCGGTCAAGCCGTTTCCGAGGAGTATGGCAACAAAAACTGTGACACGAGAATTTTATATATTAGATGAACTGTAAAATTAAAATTTTCGTACGACAAATAGTTTTCAAGATATTTGATTTTGAAAAATTCAATTTGTCGCGCCGCCCGAAAACGCTTAATACAAAATTGTGACGTCACGCTTCTGCAGTGCGTAGTGCAAATGTATGGATTGCAAGAGAATATCGCATTTATCTCGTTCTATGTTGCGTTTACACGTATATAGTTCATAATAAAAATTATTTGAAATTGAATGAGGAATCTAAAAAGTTATATATTTGAATTGGATTTGATTGTTTATATTTTGGCTTTTTTTGGGAATTTCAACTTATGAAAAGTCATAGTTTCAGTTTAGATATGCAATATTTTACTTCGCAAGACATATTTTTTCAGAACAAGCTATCATATTAAGCAGTACCTATTGGGAAGAATCGACGACTTAGTCAAATACCCTATTGTCTTTTGTGAAGTAATTAGACAAAAATGATACCTACTACTTACTTACTTAAAGATGAATATTATGAATTGATCTTGAAACAGTAACAAAGCGGTCACAACTGTTTCGTAATTCAGAGTAGGTAACAGACATTCACATCGTCCACAAACAGCTGTCGTGGTCGTGACTCGACTGGCGAAGACACCTTCACCCATTCTCTGCAACCTTGACGGTATTTTTATATATCTTCAAGTGCAATAACAAAGGCACTTGACTTACTTATAAGTAGGTAATGCAGTAGCAATCTCCATGTACGATTTCTTTTAAATTAGTAAATAAATAATTCTACAAATTGAAGATAAATGTCCGGTTAAGTTTCTACTTTTTCAACACAGTTTGTTGGTAGCGTTCGGGTTAAAATAAATTATCTACCTGAGCTCATTAAATAAAGAATTGTAAAAGAGTGATAATAGTTGTGTCGGTTCTGATTTTATCGTTTTTATGTGTATTTTTGATAATCCACCCAACCTATAGTAGTAAACTTGACTATTAAATTCTATAATCATCATCATTCACATAAAGACGTTGAGAAGGCGAACCGGACGTCGGAGGTCCCAGAACGAACTCCGTCCTCCATGAGCGCTGGCCTGGAGGTGACTGGTGGAGCCGCCTGTCACCCTAGCAGAAGCAGGCCGCGGCGGCGGCGCAAAGTGCGCCTCCCCGTACCCGGGGCTAGTTGGGGACACCGAGGTCCCCACAACCCTAAGGGGACCATCTCGAAAGAGATGGTCCTGGGTCTGCCGGGGTGCGAGAGATATGCTTTCGGCAATCTCACCTCCGACAGCCAAGGACCCAAGTCGGCGTGCGTTTTAGTCGGTTCGAGTCCGACATAACCGCCTGCACCGGCTCCGTGGGGGTGGTATTCGTGGAGATTGTGCACACGATAAAAAAAAAATTAAAGAGCTTAGTCCTGTAGGCTTACTCTTGAAACCAATGTCAATATTAATACAAGTTCAATCCGATTCCAATCTCAATATGTGTCACTGTCAAAGTCCTACTCTCGACATCAATTTCGTCAACATTGTATTGAAATTAGAATTGTACAAGAATTAGATCCCAGTGTAATGAAGTTATTATTTTGAGTCAAAGCCAATATAATCAAACAATACAAAACACAATATTGTGCTGTCAAAATGCGTCAAGAGTACCGTTTACAACATTTGATGTTCAAATACAATATCATTTAATGCATTTAAAATTCACACAATATTGAGCCAATATGGCGCTAGTGTGGTGTTCAAGAGTACAAAACGCTCAATTCCAATGTCAATAGATTGAAATTGGTTTCAAGAGTAAGCCCGCTGATTGCAACCAAGGCCACGGTGCCCTCGGAGCTCAGGGTCCGCCTTCCGGCTCTTCCTCCTCCACTTTGCACGATCTTGGGCGTCCAAGGTAGTGAGACCGTTTTCACGCATTAATTTCTATGACGTCACTTAACATTTTTTCATACAAGTGACCTTATAACTTACCGTTTTGAGGTTTAGTAAAAAGTGACTAAATAGACTAGTCAGTAGAATACCCAATTCCACAGTGCTAAAGTGTTGAGACGCAAAAAGCATCTGGCGTTTGCTGTAAGCTCGCTGTTTGCTGCTTTAGTGTGCCACCAGCTTTATACTCGCTTATTGCTGACTCAGCAAACGCTATGAAGACTGCAGCAACAGTACCTACCTTAAGATATTTTCAAGACTTGAACACTGAGCATGTTCTAGTCAGAGCAGCAGTGGATGGAGTACCTTTTTAAAGCTGTAAAAAATTTAATTTATCTACTTTTACGAGATTAGGTAAACTAAATCGCAAAGTCATGTTTTCAACCGACTTTAAAAATGAGGTGGTTTTGTAATAGGTAAAACAATTTGTAGTGTGCTGAGTGCATTTTTTAATTATTTCATAATAATACCTACACTTGTTCATCATCTTTCTACTGATTAGTAGGTTTACAAAATTCGACAAATTTTCAGCTTTATAGCAGAGTTCCGTATTCCGACCATCTCGGGAACAACTCCATTTATATCGAGTAACTATCATGATGACGTACGTACTTTCGCACTGGATTGATAGTAGGTACAGATTTCATTTACAGATTTGAGTAATCATGTTACTGCAATATAATTGTAATCATAATTCGTTAATTTGATAATTAATGTCATGATATAATACAACAATAAAATATTAGTAGCACTAGGCATTATACCTATTCTCGTACGAAACATATCGTTAATGAAAATCGCTAAAAAACGTCACGATGTAAATTACCTATTTCATATCTTATTAATAATGTTCTAAAATTACCGTTAAACTAAAAGCTAATGTAACAAGGGAGTACTACACCTCGTCACCGACATTTTCCTCTTAAAGCTAAGAACAGGACACGACTGGAAGACCATCTTCTCCTCAATCTCCTTTGGCGCCATTGGTCTCCCTCGGAACTCGTCCTCAATCTGTTGTAGTGTCTTTCCTTTCGTCTCCGGTAGAATAACTAATATCACAACCAGGCAGTACGCGAGAAGACCAGCGTACATTATGTATGTGCCGCTTATCCCAATACTTTCTACTAAACCTGGGAAAGTTTTCAATACTATAAAGAACCATACCGAGGTGGAAGCTAAGCTAATACTTCCTCCAATACTTCGGTATTCTAGTGGGAACACCTCTCCGCCTATGACGTTGGGAAGTGGGAGCATTCCCGTGGCTACCGTAAAGAACTGCAAGTTGATCAACAGAGCTGGGATCCACACGTGATCGTACGGCAGCATGTTATTATTCTTTAAATAAACGTAGCCTGCTATAATCAGCTGAGTGATGACACAGAGTCCTCCAGTCAAGTACAACATGGTGCGTCTCCTCATATTATTGATGACAAATACTGCGACAGTGTTAGAAATAAATCTCTGCGTGTCCAGGAATATCATCCAGAAATGAGGATTGACATCTGGTCCCATGATAAGGGTAATGATTTTAGTGGAGTAAGCGGCCATGGTTGTGCCTCCAGCGAACTGCACCATGACGTATGCGTGTATCATTATAATAATGGGCTTGTAAAACTCTTTCTTCGCAATTGTCTCCATAGTTGATTTTGCACGGTTCTGCTGTTTGCCACTTTTCAGTGACAGTTTTGCTTTTTCAAACATAACTCTGGCATGGATCATTTCTTCTAGTTCGTCATCTTCCTCGTCACCCCGTAACCAGTGGAAGACTTTCCGACAGTCTTCGTACCTGCCTCTTGCTGCTAACCAACTTGGTGATTCAGGGGAATATATAGTCATGACCAAGCTGATGAAGGAAAATGACACGCAGACCAGAGCGGTCTGCTGCCAGCTAATGAAAGAACCTAAGAGATGCACAAATAGTATTCCGAAGGCTTGTGTGAGGGAGACCGTGGTGAGGAAGGCGCCTCGGTTCTTTGGACTGGCGTATTCTCCAATGAGTGCTGACCGCAGCGGTGAGAGCATACCAATTGATAAACCTTGAAGTATTCGTCCAATGAGTAAGCCCTGGAAATATTTTTATTACTGAGTTACACTAGGACAAGTCGAAAAGAATTTTAAATATGAAAAGCTGTTCCTCTTGTATCTTATTTGGTATATATCTAGAAGAGGAATGATACAAGACTGTGTATTTTCTGAGATTGGATAACACTCGCCGTTCGATTGCTTTGGGTAATGATTTAGGATTTCATTACAAACTTAACGCTTACCTCGACACCAGTCGACAGCATCGTGATGAACCAGCCCAGGAGCACTGGAATGGTGGCGGACAGGTGAGCGATCTTGCGGCCATACCGCTCCATTATCGGCGGCGATACGAAGCTGCCTATCAACTGTGTCACTCCCAATACAGCAGCTGTGAAGTAAAGTTACGAAACCATAACTAAGTACCTATGTAATCTGATCGCACTCAAATACCTCCGTCCTCAATGAAGGTATCTCTGGGAGTGACCAGTTTTCTGACAAGTGATGCCATGGTTCCGAGGAAGCCATCTCAATGCCTGTGATGGCTTAACCTTAACTGGGGTGCAAGCGAAATGCCATATTGGGTTACCCTACAATGTTATTGGTGTAATATCTGATTAAACAAAATACAATAGCAAATAAATTCCCTATACTGAGGTCGAATGGTTATCACGTGCAATACTGGAGGTCATTATGATCCTTGTTAAGAGAACTTTACAAAGAGCTGTTTGTGGTTGAGGCACTGCGTTATTGTCATGAAGTCCAACTGTAATAGCGCATTCACAGAGATCTATTGGCACTTATTGGCGAGCGGTGAAGAGAGATTCTATAAAATATGAGGAAAAATAATGCATATACTCACGCTTATACATCCCCGAAGGGATATACAGAGGGGTATTAACATCCAAATTTCGACAACTATGATTTTCTATCTCACACAATGGCATTTAGCATGGGCTGTGCTGTATGTAAAATAACAGCGCCGAAATATCGGACAGTCGAAACAATACATGGTAAATATCCCGATACCTCTAATAAAAAGTAATTCTGTCTATCAGGACTAAACCATTGAACCGTACTTATGACATTTGGAACAGAGATGGAATATTGTTTGAGAAAAGACATAAGCTTTTTTTGATTCAGATAGGGGTTCAAATAGGGGATAAACGTTTGTATGAAAGTTTGCCATTTTTGTAGATGACCTTATAGAAACACATATATATTAGAGCTTGGGAAAGGACGCGATAGCCGACATCCACGCGGGTGGAACCGCGGGCAACTGGTACTAATCTATAAATTGTTAATTAAATAATGTTCGTGCACGACATTAGCGACTTTTAATGTATAATCGTATTGGTGTTTCGTGTATGCAGTACACGTAGACGACGTTTAACGACTGGCGCCTGCGCACTACAGCTGTACAAACTACTTACAAGTACCTATCGCTGTACCTGCACTGCTGGCTGCTAAAAAGCTAAACATTACAATTGTTTTTAATTTAGTTCATTAGTCAATTTTCTGCGGCTTAACCCCGGGGTGGGTAAAGACTTATTGCGTGCCCACTTGTCAATCTGTTTTATTTGTTGGTACTACATCAAAGGCTAGGATGAATGGATGGTTTGGCCTATATACCATGTTTTCAGTCAGTGTTATTTAAGAGAGGGCAACCATATTGTCGTCAAACTGGTGCATCTTCTAGATCCCGTATTGCCATTAAGAACTTAACAAAAAAGTCTTCTAATACTTTGTCTGATCTAGTAAACAAACATACACTGATTAGCAGTGTACTACAATGGTCAGTTTAATTTTTTAACCTTAGGGCCATCCCGTCCACTCTATCGGAATGTCCACTGTATCAAAATGTCTACTGTACCAAAATGCCCACTCCAAAACTAGTAGACAACTATAACAAAATGACCACTGTATCAAAATGTCTACTGTATCAAAATGTCTTTCATTAATGTACTATCGAATACCTAACAGTGTATTCGCCAGTATTAACTACTTATATAACAAAATAATATCCACGTGTCCACTATTTATTTTACTAAGTACAGAAAGTACTGTGGCAAAAACATAGTGATCTTATACTTGATATTGCGATTGTAACGTTACTTACTGCATCGAATTTAAATTGCAAAAAGCAGCAACTAATACCAGCTCGGCTTCATTGAGATTAAATTATGAAGATATCATTCATCTGATTAGATCACTGCATAGTGAGCCTGCTCTTTAGATACATAAGACCCAGGTATCTTTCCATTACATACACATTAGATACATTTCAAGAAAAGCCTTGGAATGAACTACTTGCGTTGGTTTTCCCAAGCAACTACAATATGGGGTTCTTCAAAAAGGGCATTGGAAGGTTTCTTTAGGGTAGGAAGCACGAGTGTAACGCCCCTGGTGTTGCATACGTCCATAGGCCGCGGTATACACTTTCCATCAGGTGGGCCGCGGAGCGGGCACTAGGTAATGTAATATTTATTTATTTTATTTATTTGTTAAAGGTTAAACGCTTACAGATTACTGCCATTCCATGACCAAGCATTTGGAGACAGATACAATCATATATTAGATCTAGACAGTATTTCAAATATAGCATACACATCGTGAAATGGCAAATGTGTTTATACTAAATTTAAAACTAAAAACCTATTCAGTTATATACATACTGAATGCTTTGAAAATATCGAATAAACTATAAACGCTACTCAAACACGATTTATTAAACAACATTGTGCACTTATCATATTTGATATGACCCTCTTGTACTGGGAGAATCTAGCATTAAATATATCTACGTCCTCAGCCCGATTCAGTTCGTTATATCTGCGACACATTCTAACGATAGGATTATAGAAAGAGGTGTTGTTTTTTCGGATCAAAAATAAATTGGGTCAGCGCGACCTGTGTCTGGTGTTAAATAAATATTCACCTATCCATGATGCTGCAGCTATGGACAGTTTTATCTCCGTGTCCTTCCTGTCGAGCTGGGGCAGCAGGATCGCGGGGTAGCCGATGACGCAGCCGTGCCCGATGATGTTGCTGCCCACGGCTGCTGTCACGAAACACTACAACAAACAGTGACAGTTTAGAGATAACATTCTTTAACTCTAGAGCTCACAACGACTGTCTAACTTAGCGATGCGTCTTCAGTGGCTGGGTGTTCCTATAACCTAATTCCTGCCGACTTCCCAATGGGTCACACGGTGCATGTCAAACTAGAAAGAAAGAAGGAACTAAGCAATGAAAGTAATTTTAATTTGATACAACAGAAATATACTTACATAGATGCAAAAGATACACTACTCAGATGCAAAAGTTATGTACATTTATGTTGATGTACAATAAAGTATTATCTATCTATCTATCTACATCGAAGAAGAACTAAAACAACAACTAGATCAAAGTAAGTTCTTTTTCCACCTGCATAACTTCTGAAAACTTTCACCCATTGCCGATTGTGCACAGTGCATCCCTGTCATAAGATTAGTAGACGTACGACCCTAAAATGTAAACCTGTCGCGTTACAGTATCGAGAACAGATTGATTAATAAATGAGAAGGCTCCTGATCTGAGAAATTACTACCCAGTACTTAGTTCAATAATTAGTTTTTATATAGGTAAGTAAGCGACCGAGGTCTGGCCTTAATAAGATTCCGTTTTTGTCATTTGGTTACGGAACCCGAAAAACTTCACCAAAGCCTCGTCCATTAAACCGGTGTAGGTGATGGAGAGACTGAGGAAAGTGGCAAATGAGGATAATGAATGGGTGACTGTGGAAAGAATAAGGAAGGCGAAGGATAGAAAGGTGATTATAGGATACAAGACAGAGGAAGAAAGGAAAAGGGCACGAAGGAGACTGGAAGAGAGGGAGAAGGGTCTTTCCTTTGAGGAAATCAAGAACAAGGACCCACTTTTAATCCTCTTTGGGGTCCTACGGAGCCATAAGGACGACGACCTGTTAAAGGCCGTAAGGTCCCGAAACCATGATGTGTTCCGGGGCCTGGCCCCAGAACAAATCAGAATGGCTGTCCTCTACAGGAAGACTGCGAGGAACCCGCACACGTGTCACGTGGTGCTTAGGGTCTCCCCGGCGGTTTACAACCGTGCTCTGGGTATGGGGAGGCTGCACATCGACCTTCAGCCAATAAGGGTGGCCGATCAGTCGCCTCTTGTGCAGTGCTCCTCATGCCTAGGGTACGGTCACACAAGAAAGTTCTGCGCTGGTGACAACCAAATAAAATGTAGTCACTGTGGGGGGCTCCACATGAGAGCCCTGTGCCCCAACTACATGGCCGGCGCAGAGCCGAACTGCGTGAACTCTCAGAGGGAGAAGCTGAGCGGCACGGGGCACAGTGTCTTCAGCTCCAAGTGCCCGGTGCGAATGAGGTGGGACACTATAGCGAGGACATCCACTCAGTACCAGTGCTGAGGGCGCCTCAGGAACCGCACCCCCATACAGAGTGCTACAAGCAAACCTCCAGAAGAAGAAGCTGGCAACTGACGAGCTCATACTCGCAGCCTCGAGGCGGAAAGCCACCGTTGCTCTAATTCAAGAGCCCTATGTTGGAAATTCGGCGAAGATGAAGGCATACCAGGGCGTTAGGGTCTTCCAGAACACTGGGCAAGGAGAAGGGACTGTGAAGGCGGCTATTGCCGTCTTCGATCCAACATTGGATGTTGTGCAGTACCCGCAACTCACCACTGACAACATCGTAGTGGTGGGGATCCGGACCAGTGCCTGGATGATCACGCTGGTATCCTTCTACTTTGAACCGAAACCAGAACCTCTAGGGCCATATTTAGAGCAACTTATAGAGGTGAGGCGAGCTCTAGGTTCCCGGCTTGTTCTTCTTGGGGGTGATGCTAACGCAAAGAGCACCTGGTGGGGACATTGGTTTGAGGACGACAGAGGCGAGTTGCTGAGGGGTGTCCTCGCTGAACTTGACCTCCAGGTCCTGAATAGCGGGGATATTCCAACTTTCGACACTGTAAGGGGTGGAAAGAGGTATCGTAGCCACGTGGACATTACGGTCTGCACCGACAACATGGTCGACCTGATCGACGCTTGGAAGGTGGACACGGGCCTCGCGCCGAGTTCGGACCACAATGGCATATTGTTCAACCTCAACCTGGAAAGAGCCAGGGGCACGAGGATCGAGCGCACTACCCGCATTTATAATTCAAAAAAGGCCAACTGGGATACTTTCAAAACCAGCGTCGGCCGGTCGCTCTCGGATATTGTGATAGGCGAAACAAGGCACAACAAAGAGCTTGACGCCTTAGTCGAAGCATATACGGGAGCGATCGAGGTGGCGTGTGGGGAGAGTATCCCAGTCAAAAAACCGGGGGGGTTGATCACGATGCCGTGGTGGTCCGAAAGGCTCGCAGAGCTACAGAGGCTCGTTAAGACCAAAAAGCGTCGAATCAGGAATGCAGCACCGGTCCGGAGAGAGAGGGTGGTGGCGCGATACCTGGAACAAAAGGAGATTTATGAATCGGAAGTAAAAAAGGCACAGGTCGAGAGTTGGAAGGAATTCTGTGGAAAGCAGGACCGGGAGGGCATGTGGGAGGGTATTTATAGGGTTATCAGTAGGGCCACAGCAAGGGAGGAAGATATTCCGTTAACCGCCAATGGAACTTACCTGGACGCAAAGGGTTCAGCCGAACTTCTGGCCAAAACCTTCTACCCGAGAGATCGGGTAGAGGAAGATAACGTGGGGCATCAGGAGATACGCGAAAAATAAAAAGAGGTGGACAATGAGACGGGTCATCATGATGATGACCCACCCTTTACGATGAGCGAACTCCATGATGCCCTCCACAAATTTAACCCTAAGAAGGCTCCGGGGGCGGATGGCTTCACTGCCGATATCTGCACTCACGCCATTGTGGCCGACCCCGCACTCTTCCTGAAGCTGCTGAATCGGTGCCTACACCACGGCTACTTTCCTAAAATATGGAAGGAAGCCGTGGTGGTTGCACTGAGGAAGCCAGGGAAGGACTCGTACACCTTCCCCAAGTCGTACAGACCGATTGGTCTATTGCCCGTCTTGGGGAAGGTGTACGAGAGGATGCTGGTGGCCCGTCTCAACTTCTATTTATTACCGACAATTAGCCCCCGCCAGTACGGCTTTATGCCCCAGAAAAGCACCGAAGACGCCCTTTATGACCTTATGGGCCACATAAGGGCTAAACTCGATGAGAAGAGGGTGGTCCTTATGGTGTCCTTGGACATAGAGGGCGCCTTCGATAGCGCATGGTGGCCAGCTATTAAAGTACGGCTGGCGGAGAAGAAATGTCCGGTGAATTTGAGACGGGTTATCAGCAGCTACCTTAGCGACAGGAAGGTGAGGGTAAGGTATGCGGGCGAGGAGTGCAGACGCTCCACGGAGAAGGGCTGCGTCCAGGGTTCAATTGGCGGACCCTTGCTTTGGAACCTCCTATTGGACCCTCTGCTCCACCAATTGCGAGAAAGGGCGGTTCATGTGCAGGCTTTTGCGGACGATGTAGTGATGGCTTTCGATGGGGATAGCGGTCTGGAAATTGAGAGACAGGCCAATGCCTCTCTCGAGCATGTGCGGGAGTGGGGAATCAGAAATAAGCTGAAATACGCACCGCACAAAACTTGTGCGATGGTAATCACGCGGAGGCTAAAGTACGATAACCCACGCCTCAGCATGGGCGGGATAGGCATTGGACTGTCCAAACAAATCAAAGTCCTGGGGCTCACCATCGACGAAAAACTCACTTTTAACACCCACGTCACTATTGTATGCAGGAAGGCGATCGGCATATACCACAAGCTCGCGCGGATGGCTCGGATCGGCTGGGGGTTGCACCCCGAGGTGATCCGGGCTATCTACGCAGCGGTGGTGGAGCCAACGGTGCTGTATGCCGCCAGTAGTTGGTGCGCGGCGGTGGACAAGCTTGGTATCCGAAAGCAGCTGAACGTGGTGCAGCGCGGTTTCGCGCAAAAACTCTGTAAGAGCTACCGGACGGTCTCCCTGCACTCAGGGCTAATCTTGGCTGGACTACTCCCTCTGGACCTCAGAGTTCGCGAGGTGGCCTCGTTGTACGAGGCCAAGAGAGGAGTGTTCCAGTCATGGTTGGGGGACAGGGAGATCGAACGAATGGCCCCAGCTGTTAAAGCACCTCACCCCGCGGAGCATATGAGCCTGGAGTTCACCAGTCTGGTAGACGAGGAACATTATAACCGTGTGGAGAATATCCAAACACGCATTTTCACGGACGGGAGCAAGATTGAGGGCCGGGTCGGCGCCGCGTTATCCATTTGGCATAACGGGACCGAAACCAGGGCCCTCAAACTTGCTCTGTCGCCCCACTGCACCGTCTACCAGGCCGAACTCTTGGCTATATGCAAAGCGACCAGTGAGGTCCTTAAGCGAGGCGCGGCCACGTTTGGGGTCTTCAGTGATAGCAGAGCCGCACTCCTGACGGTAATTAACCGTCATGCCCTCCACCCTCTGGCAGTTGAAGCCAGACTTAACATCAAGCGGGGCTTGGTCCAGGGCAAGGAAATTTCCTCGTTCTGGATCAAGGCCCACGCAGGGTTGGAGGGCAATGAGCGGGCCGACCAGCTCGCTAAGGAGGCGGCTCTGGGGCTGAAAATTGCCCCCCACTACGCAGACCACGCTTGACGAATGAGACTGGGCACAGGCCCAGTCTCATTCGTCAAGCGTGGTCTGCGTCAGATTACGCTTCACGAATGGGGCGAAAGGTACAGAGCGGGTGTGACTGCTTCGGGCACCAAGCTCTTCCTACCATGCGCGGTAACAGCATACAGCATCGTTCGAAAGATCGAGATCGCCGGCATCACGACCCAGTTGCTAACAGGACACGGTGGGTTCTCCGCATACTTGGCTAGGTTCAAGTGTAAGGAGGACCCATCGTGTGCCTGCGAGCCTGGGGTACCAGAGACGGTCGCACACATTATCGTGGACTGCCCGATCCACGCGCGGGACAGGCACAATTTAGAGTTTAATTTGAACGTAAGAATAATAAGGGAAAACTTACCAGTGCTAATGACGAATAAATATAGGGAACCTTTCCTAGCATATGCAAAGAAAATAATTAACATTGTAAATAATAGAAATAAGACTTGAACTAAATCTGTAGCAGATATCATTGGATATCTGGGAGTAGATTTTACTAAAGAATAGAAATTAAGGAAAATGTTAAATAAGTAAAGCAACATAATGTAGTCTAGTGAGTAAGTAACATGTAAATTAAGTTAAGTAGAAAATATGCATATATATTGTAAAAAGAAATAAATAGAAGCACAATATGAGAAAATCCCCTACCTATCCCACAAGAATGAAAGGCATAGTATGAAAGTACGAGAGGCAAATATGCGAGAACTGGTATGGTAATAGAGAACAGGAATGAAAGCGAGAACATTGTTAACATTAGATAGTAATAAATTGTTAGAATATTGAAAGTCCAATAAACCCTGAGTGGGTTTTCTTTTAGAATATAGGCAGCCTAGTTAGCCAGTAATTATTAAAAAGCAGGAGAATAGGCTTTCACGAAGTGCCTCGGCACAAGTGAGAGGTGCTAGAAAAAAAAAAAAAAAAAAAAAAACCGGTGTAGGTACTGTTAGGTATTTGCTCGGGACCCACCCTGTCATAAGAAAGTTATGCTAGAATATAGAGATTCAAAGAGTATCGATTAAAGCCTAAAATCTGATCAACCTGAATTTTTGGGGCTTGATGGCGTAAACAAGAAATCTCACAAATAAACGTAATACAATCTTCAAGACTGTACTTACTTACTGATATGTGACGGATGAATTAGCACCAAGTTTCAGTAGCTCATGGCCGCCATTCAAAATATTAACGAAACAACAGAGGATACGCTTGATTTTAAATAATGTGACACGATATTCTGTAAATATTATTTCATTTCTGAGTCCTCCCTTTGTAGCGATAAGTACCTTTGTCTTAATTTTTACAGAAAAACAAACAAGTTGTTGTGTATCTAGTTAACACCAACTAATTTAAAATCAACAGGCTTATTCATTTTTTCATAACCATGCAGAAATAAGTCATTTTCCTAGCTAGTTCATTCAATGGCTAGTAATTTATTAAACGTCATAGAATCAAGCTATTTGCCTAGCCGTTTAATGAAATGGCTGAACATCAGGCCGTTAGTGAGCGGCACTACCTATTTAGTGAGGAGCCTAGGCTAGCTAGCTAGTTGGCTGCGACATATCTATCGCATTCATGTAGGTTCCTTTAGGAGTATTGATATATACAATTAGGAGCAACAAACTTGTCTTGTTCATTTCTTTGGCTGATGTGTAGCATCAGGGCATATCATTCCTATCATACGAAATATTGTCCTTTTCAAACTAAAAATGCACATTTTAACTGACTACAATAAGAACTCTAAAATCAATACCCGATATTTTGTTGACTGAATGTATAACATAGGTACCGTAACTTAACTTTTTACTACATTTGGACAAAGCAAAGTTGAACAAATGCTATCTCCATTGACTATCTACAAAACTCCTTATTATCATACTCTTTTGAACGAATGGATCAGACAGTACCTATAATTTCATCTGTCAAGTTATTTTCACCCACCAAGTTTAGTTGCCTCGAAAATAATATGCCTTGTGCATAATCGCAATCGTTTGCCTTCACCGTCATTCGCTCTCAGTTGTCATGTGTGTACCCGGTATAACAGATCTCGTAGTAGGTACCTAATACAACTCATCAATATACAATCTTCTACTGATAATAGGCTTAAAGAATCGGCAGCTGTGTCAGGATGAGCCCCACTGGCTGACTGGTCTGATAACCGACTACTTGAAGCACTCATAGTGTGGTAGGTAAGTCTTATAAACCAGGATTTGGATGGTTTATCTCATCACTGCGACACCCTGACGCAGCCACTTCAGTGGCGCTAGCAAACAACTGATTGGAATGTATTTATTATGTAATTTCAGTTTTATTTCTTTTTAGTGATTCTAATATACGTTTATTAACACGATAAGATAAATATGTATCTATCTTTATTATATACTGTAAGAAAAATTATTGATTGGACAATATGACGTGGAAAAATAGTACGAAAAAGTGACTTTCAATTTTTCCCTACAATTTCCAAACAACTTTTGGCTTATATTTATCCTGCGTAGAAAAATCTCTCTCTACTCTGTGGCGCACCGGTAGAGCGTTCTTGTACGGGTTCGATTCTAGTGTAAATATATTTCACTTCAGGAACTCAATAATGTAAGTTTTGCTGCGCATTAACAGTGTGCAAAATACGATTTTGTAAGAACTTTCGAACTGCACCCTGTCTCTGTTCCGTTCTAATGCATTACCTCAGCCTAGGATAGGAGGTAGGCTAAGGACCAACTCGAAGGTCACCTTCCTTGATCATGAGTTCGATGCCCGGATCAGGTACATTGATAGTGAGTTTATCGGTTGCGAAAATCTCTGCGTCTGAAAGAAGTGCAATAATGGCAATGGTCTTTCTTGTTTATTGCGTGGGACAGCAAAAGAGCGAATTGTGGGTGTTTATCTTCCCCTTTCTTTTGAGGAATATGCGTCGGTGAAGTTACTGCAGTACAGTTTAGTTTAAAATTCTCAAGTTATTTGAGAATGTTTTCCTTTGATTAAGATTCTACAGTCCCGCGTACTTCAAGCGGGGCGTGAAAAGGCATCTGATGAGGCTTTGCCTTTAGCTTAACATCAGGCGAGGTGAAGTCAAATTGACGTGCCCTTTATTTAAAAAAAAAACTATACTTATTAGGCATGTACCTAGCATCAAACCGGCGTTAGTCGATATGGTAAACATGAGTTATTTTAATTTATATTTTTTTTAGGGGTTTTAAGTGTAATATTTCCTTCTATTCCCCGACATACACGATGTAAAAGCACTAAAAGTATAAGATTTATTTACTCTGTAAGGTGAAGTGGCATCGTTTAGCTGCGAGCGGGCCTATAGCCGGACACTCAGATATATTTGTTAGATGTCGTCACAGCCATAAAAGACTATTGTATTTCTTTGTTATCAGCAAGCAAACAAAGAATTAACTTATCTCTAGGAGATAGGTACTCTAAATAGCACTAGATATTCAATATACGATGACGAAAGTTATTTTGATTTCGGCGAGTAATATAGGTATAACAATGCTGAAAAATACTAAGTCCAGCCCGTGGCTCTACACGCGTACAAGTCTTGTTTGTGCAATTTTTCCCGTAAGAACCTTCTACGAAGCTTTAGAAAACTTAAAAAAAGTGAGTAAATTCGATAAAAATATTCTCAGTCCATTCGTCCTATGATGTGACCATAGCATTTAGAAGAAATAAAAAAAAACTAGATAGTACAACTGTCTAAAAAGTGATACCAAAAAGTTAAACTTTTAAGAAGCAATTCTACAGATAATTATTATTTTAAATATTTACAGACCAAAAAAGGTCCATAAAAAATTAAGCACGTATAAAATATATCTTCAAATATAAAATCTTCTTAATTTGGCTGTGGGTGTATTACCTGTTTAACAAACGGCGTAAATCTACTCTTGGCGGACATGTCGCTGCAAGCAATGCTCACACACAACACAAAAGTATTAAAAATCCACTAAGACTAACATCTACCAACCGAAAAATATCACTTTAAAAAAATATCACAATTCCTAAACATTAACACATTTTATTCCCTAATCTAAAGCTAACGCCGCCGCTTAGGTCCACGCGATCGGCGCCCACATTCTTATTGTAATAACACAATAAACACAACTTGACGTTTATCATTCTAAATGCACTTGGAGGATTATGAATACAATGTTATCTAAGACCTCCTCCCCACTAACTGCGACGGCGACTTTTTATATCATCGCTCGAGCCCTACGAAAGCGTTAAACATCCGTAATGATATCTCGTTAATGACAATATCGATATAACGATAACAATTAGCAAAATTGGCTATCCATGACATGCGTCGGTCTGTCGGTGCGACACGCGAATGGTCTGTTCTGGAGACAGTCACGCTTATTGGCTCACAAATTGAAAAAGCAACTTATGTCAATTATCATTTCAATAGTTTCTTTATTTAGTGAAAAAACAAAGCGAGCACACTTGCTTTGTTTTCCCAATGAATAACGAGACTATTGATATGTGTTAATTTGCCGAAACATGGCGAGTTCTAACAGCTTTTGACTGTAGCTGTAAACGTAAGTGTAGGTACTAACAGTCCATCAGTAGGTGATTGGCTAGAGAAGGAGAAGGAACCGCACGGACAAGTGAGAGGCCGTCACTGTCGCTGCGGTGAGACTTGTCATGAAAAATAGACAGGGAGACACTACGGTATTGGCAATAACTGCTTGAAGCAGGCCACGGTGGCGGTGGATGCCCGTCTCCCCATACCAGGGGCGAGTTGGCGACACCGTTGTTCCCTCTCCCAAGGAGGGTCAGACCGATAGGGATGCCCCTGGGTCAGCCGGGGTGCGAAGGATAAGTCGAAGACAATCTCACCTTTGGCCTATTCGGCAGTCAACGGCCACAGCTGAAGCCGGTATGAGGACATACTGCACTGCACCATATACTGGCAAAGGTCTGAAGTGCATAGAGTGATGGAGTATTGGCGTGTCCTTGTAACAGATGTCGAAGCAAGAAACCTCACGCTACCGATGAATTAATTTCCTACCATGGAATGTAATGTCACTCATGCTAGTCTGACTGATTTTAATGATCTTCTCTTAACGGTGACACCCGGTTTCTTCATAGCCGTTTTAAAATAAATATATCTACATTTTATATTAATATTAACTTTTCGTCAAATTGTAGTAAGAGCGATGCTAACATAAACCATAAATAAATAGTAGGACACATGCTTAATTAGTCCCCTACAGACTCTGGGCCATAGTCCAACCTCTTGTCCTAGCGCAGAGGTGTGAGAATACCCGCGCACCGAGGAACGCCTCTTCTGAATCGCATGAATTTTGTGTAAAGTCGATGTTCTGTGCCTACCTTTATACCCACGCGACATGGTAATGTCGGTATGTTTACTACACTAAGGGTCTGCAGGAGATATTGGCGACTTATCGGTCGGTATCAGTAGTCGCTCCACCGACGATGCCCGGCCACAGCGCGTGCCGCGGTGTAAACAGACTGACAGGCATCATCGCGTTATCTACAAACGATCCATTTTGTATATTTTTATTGTTTAAACGCTTGGGATTCTGGTTGAAGAAGTAATGACATATCTTAGGGAAAGTTTGACAAGATGTTTGAATATTTGCTATTCAATTATGTACGCTCAAACGGCTCGGGCTAATACCACTAATACGATTTGATACAGAGCTTAATATCTGAAATAACAGATATGTTTTAGTAGAGCTACGATGATCGGCAGCTTGACCCGCGTTAGGCGACTGTACCTTCAAATACATCAGGAAAAATGAAACGCTCAAGTGGGACTTGAATCCATGACCTTTCCCTTACAGATGGAATGCTCTTCCAACTGAGCTATTGAGCCAAACCTGGTCCACTTCAATTTTCCCTTCTTTTTATATCCGTCTTTAAGGACGAAAGTCCCACTTGAGCGCTTCATTTTTCCTGATGTATTTGGAATTTAAAAGTTAGCTTAATAAATACTATAAAAAAAGACTGTACCTTCATTTATCATTTCCTTCTCCATGACCTTCATCCTATTAGGACCTGCAGATCTCACCCGCTAGTAGAATCACCACTGAATTTCAAAATTATTTTGTTGAGTACAGAATTAAACATCTCTAGCACGCTTCCCAGTGCAAATTGGCAGGAATCGGATTTTGGGGGTCCCTCACCACTGGCGGTATACCTAACATAACAACATAAACTCACGCCTGTATTCCCCGAAGGGGTAGGCAGAGGTGCTAGCACCCACATTTCACCAGTTTATGTTTAGGTCCCAATGTAATAGGTGGCGAGCCTATTGCCATTAACCGGGCACTTATAAACCTGCGATAAATACACACATAACTTCGAAAAGCATCGAAAAGTCATTGGTGTGTGCCATGGTAAACCTGAGATCGAACCCGAGACCTCGTCTCGGCAGTCCATTACCCATACCACTAGGCTACCGCTACCTACTATATGTTAATACGTGTACACATGTATATTTATTATACTATCAGATATACACGTGTTCATTGATTACAATCGTTATCGTGCATACCTATAGATGTTCGATGGTGGATTACTCCACAAAAATGTATCTGTTTTTATAGTTGGCACTAAATACGCTTATAACACGAAAGTATGACCATTATATTGCATTTATCTTTGTAATCGTAGTTGTTGTTAAGTATATTGTTGAGACTGATATTATGAACTAGCTCAACACAGTACCTGTTAGGGCTTGACTGAGGGTTTCATAAGAGTTGAGTCAGATGTTAGTAGGCCCCATGTATGTACCTATATCAAATTAAAAAATATATTCTATTTGCAGTCCGAGATAATTTATTAGGCAGGTATGTACTAAATTATATTTGGTGTGAGTATTTCATCAATTTCTTCTAATTTTATTTAATAGATAGTAAAACTACAAAATTGTTTGGTAATTAGGTATATAATTTCTTTTTTTAATTTTCCTGACTTCTTACTGCTTGAAGCTTTCAACAACTTCAATTTTGCTTCGAAGACATTTAGTAACAACCATATGAAAGAGCTATAAGGGTTTCATGTCCCACGAGAATATAATTGTCAATTTGCCGGGCTTTTAAGATTCTCTGTTTCCTCTGCATCTTTATTTACAACAGTTCTTCCTCTGTACTCATCTTCAATATCTTGTAAAGTCCTGTCTTTAGTTTCTGGCAGAAGGAACCAAGCCACCAGCATGCAATATGTCAAAAGGATAGCATATAGCGCGTAAGTTCCCGATATTCCAATACTAGCCGCCAGCGACGGAAAGGTTATAAGTGTAACAAACATAGTACCTGAAGTAGCAACCAAGCTTATTGTACCAGCAATGCTCCGGTACTGCAGTGGAAAAACTTCTCCAGCTAACACGCTTGGCAATGGCACTAGAGCCATTGCTATCGTGAAGAATTGTATCATCATTAGAGCACCAGGTATCCAAAGAATGTCGTGTGTTAGGACACCAAATGTTTTAGCATATACATATCCTGCTATAGCTAACAAACTGAATATACATAGACCACCATTGATGAATAGCATGGTTCTACGTTTGAACTTGTGCATAACAAAAATAGCGAGTATGTTTATCAAGATTCTTTCGCTATCAAGGACAACCATCCATACATCAGCGGCTACATCCGAATTCGTTATTAATTTTATGATTGTTATAGCGTAAGTAGCAGTGACTACTGCACCGCAAAGCTGGGAGATGGCAAACATATGCATCATCAGAATAATCGGTTTGTAAAACTCCTGCTTCCGTATATTACCAAGAATATTCAATTTCTTCTTGTCCTTTTCACTGTCATCCAACTCCATCTTAGCTTGGATCATAGCTTTAAGTTCTTCTTCTTCAGTATCACCTCTTAGCCATCGGAAAGCTTGTTTACTCTCTTCAAATTTTCCTTTAGAGAGCAAATAACTTGGTGATTCAGGAGTAAATATCGTCATGACAAAACTTATGACCGGTAAAAAGGAAATGATCAGTGCAGTTTTCTTCCAACTCAGAAGAGATCCGATGAAGTGAACTAAGAAGATCCCGGACCCGACTGAGATAGATATGGTGGTGAGGAAGGCTCCGCGTTTCTTGGGGCTCGTGTACTCTCCAATGAGAACCGACCGAAGTGGCATCATCATTCCAAAAGAAAGCCCCCCAATAATTCTTGCGATCAGTATAACCTGAAAATGTATTTTAATCATCAGTAGCTGTTATAGGTTCTTTTAAGATTTACCGTAGTTAAAGATAACATATGATATATCACTTTGATGAAATGCACCAGACTCAAAATTTCAAAATACTTTATGTTATTGGACAAAATTGTGATAAAAGCAAAGTTCTCCTTTACGAACAAAGGTTCTTAGTATTTGTATAAAAACCAATACAATGTTTAGCCTGTTGAAGGGGTTTTGACTTTGACTTTTGAATAATAATGTGTGTAAGGCATTGCACTCACCAAGACGGTACAATGGAAACGGATTGTTTAATACTTTTAAATTATCTAGTATGTTTGAGGTAAATGCAGAAAGAGAGAAATAAGACAACGGGCTAAGGCAAAGGAAGAAACCTGAAGTGTCCATTTTCATAAATCCGCATCCGATAACACCGAAGTAGTTTTTTTTTATAAGAATATTAGCAACCGAAATGACTAATATTCCGCCTAACTAAGCTAAATTGCTTGTGTTAGGAGCGGGTTCACGTCTGTAGTGTAAATGCCAGGATTCGAACTCGGGGCCTCGTAAGGTAATTTGAAACTTCCCAGTCGTGTTACGTAGCATTTAAGTAAGTGCATAAAAGGTTTATTATCGGTAAATAAAGCTTCTGAAAAGTGTAAGGATAGAAGCTTTCAGCAGGGTGTTCTCTGCCTACCCTGGGGCTAATATTATATATGATGAGTTACCTCTACGCTCCCAGCCAGTGTGGTCATGAGCCAGCCTAGCGCCGACGTCACGCTGATGACGTAGTGCGCTGCCTTCCTGCCCAGTCGGTCCATGATAGTAGGCGTGATGAAGCTCCCAAAGAAGAGGGTTATGGGTAAAACTGATGCTGGAACACATTCATTAATTTCTATTAATAAATGTAGTTACAAGCGGTCGCGTCCCGGCTAAACCGGGGAATAAATACATAAAATATATAGGTAGGAATTTTCCATATAAGTAACCGTTCATCGCCTTTATTTCCCTCTTAGTAGTAAAATTTTGATAAAAATCTATATATACCTATCTACATATTTTATTCCCTACAAGCTTTCTATTTCATACTTGTTACTTCAAAAACGAGTTACTTCCATACAACCGTTCATTGCCTATTTTACAGCTTTAGTAGTGAAATTTCATAAAATCCTCCCTTAGTGGATATTTACACCATAAAAGGCATCATCTGCCAAAATGTTCAAGGGCGATTTAGGGGTGTTGTTGTTTGAATCAGACGGGACAAGTAATTTTCTAATCGTTTAAGATTGGAAAGATTGAATCGGTGCAGGCAGGATTCGAACCTTCTTACAGAGAGAATGCACTGACCACTGAGCTACTGAACCATGCCTGAATCCATTCAAATTATCCATAACCGTCTTTGGGGTGACAGTGGAGCCATCTACCGACACTCTGTCACAGCCAATGAATGATGATTGTTGAACATCATTATATTCATCATCATATTAGCATTTTAAATGCTATAAATTTTCAAATATATTGAAGAGCATTTAAAATTTCAAATAATTTTCTAGTTTGTTGTTCCCATATCACAACATGTTAAAAACAATATGGCTTTAGACGTTATTCTCAGACGGTCTTACCTATCCATGAGTCTATAGTTTTGCTGGAGACTATCTCGGAGTCCGGCAGATGCAGCTGAGGCAGTAGGATCGCCGGGAACCCGGACACGCTGCCGTGTGCGATCAGGTTGAACCCTACTGCTGACGTCACGAAACACTAAAACATAATGTTAAATTAAAACTGTATATAATTTTATGATTTGAGATTGACATGGTCATTAACATTAATAGTGTAACACTCACCGGGATACTTAGAGATCCGGTTCTTAGCATTCCATGGATTCACCGTGCGGTCGCCGGGTCCATGGCGTGGTACAGAGAGGAACACTGCGACGGCGCCTGGGACTTGCGACCCAGGTGTAGGTTTAGGGTGGCCACCTTGTGATGCATCAGCGCTCACCTCCACCGTCAGTCGTGTTCCCCCCTCTACCTATCCAAATTTGGTAAGATCCTATCAACGCCGTTTTAGATATTCGTTTGAGTAAAGAGCTTACTGAAGCTCTTGGCAATCCGAGGTCTTTAAATAAGTTATACAGGGATTTAGCTGGAATTCCCCTTGCTCCCACTTCCACGGCGTAGAGTTTAACCACATAGCCATTTTTGGTTAACTCGTTGGTCAAGTCAAAGTATTTGTTTATTTTTATAGCGTGGTCTTTAGGTATGTTAGTTTCCCACGGTACTGTGAGTTCTACTAGTACTGCACGCTTTTGCTGTTTTGAAAATAGGAATATATCGGGTCTGGATGACGAGGCACAAACATCCTCCGGTATTTTATAGTGTTTCTCATACGAATCTGCGAGTAATGTCCAATCAGCGGCTGCTATCAAAATTGAGTACGGCTTTTGATTTGTCTTTTTTGAGCAGCCTTCCTTTACAAACGCGACGTCATTTCTTTGGTTTGTGGTTAAACCCTTTTTCGCTCTAGCTACCGCCAAACTTACCGCCTCACGTACGATTTCTAATACCTTATCATGTCGGCGCGAGTAATGACCCCGGTCTAATAGCGTCCTACAACCCACCAGTAGGTGCCTAGCAGTACCAATTGCTTCACCACATGAGTTACATGTTTTATCTGTGGCTTTTCCCCATCTGACAAGATTGCTTTGGTCGGGGAGGGTCAACTGGAATGCATTGAGATAGAATTTAAGGAGAGCCGGTGACCAGTCGTATATTAAGGTACGCCATTTTAAGGCTATGGGAATACAAAATTCACCTAGTGTTAACCATTCGTTTTGTATTTCTAGGTTCATTGCGTGCACTTTGTAGGTATTATTTTCATCTACTTGAAGAAAAGATTTTGTTATGTCTTTGTCTGACTGCCTCCTAGTATTACCCAAACCTACCCTACCAGTCTGCGAGCCTATCATGAATTTTTTATGGAATTGGAGGCGCGACTCGAGCTCTTTAGTACTTTGGTCTTTTGGAAGAGCTTGCACGATTTCGTCTTTTGATTTCGCTAGGACGTGCATTTTGGTTACTCTTAGATGTTTATATAGTTCCGATGGTTTCTTGAACGTCATTCCAAAGTTATTTGAGGCTCTATATAATGTCGATGGGTCTGCCGACTGGGCTAGCCCCAGCCACGACTTCAATGTCTTCGTAACATTCGCATCTAGTTTTTTGAGAAGGCTCTGGCTTATATCATAAACAAGAAACGGCCAGTTAAGACGCGAGGTTAAATAGTTGTCGTAAATCCACGCTTTTTTGACATTACTTAGTGGCTGCTGGTCTACCTTTTGTATATCGATAATGAAGTTATTAATTACTTCTTCTAAAGCTGGAGTGCAACCTCTGTTATCTATTTGTCTTCCGAGAAATTTAAAAGGCACGGTTTCGGATATAGTCGAAACGTTTTCCCCGCCTATACTAAGCCCTGGATCATATGAGGTATATCTGGTACCCCGCCTACCCAGACATAGACAATAGCATTTGCTAGGTTTTGTTTTCATTCCTTCTGTCCATGTACAGAATTCATCCACTTTACGCAACAGGTCTTGGCACTGCTTTGGGCTGCGAGTAAGTATTGCGAGATCATCTGCAAATGCGAGGATGGATTCCGTGTATTTACCGTTTAGTTTAAACCGATAGCCCCACTTTCTCTCATGTGTGGTAATACTATCTATTAAAATATTTATTACTATATTGAAAACTATAGGTGACAGACAGCAACCTTGGAACAGACCTACATTATAATTTAAAGGTTGCGTGTGGCCATCCTTGGTGTTTATAACAAATTTTAATTTATCGTAATAAGAGGCTATTATTTCCCGGATGATCGACGGAAAGTTATACCATTTTAATGCAAACAACATAAGCTGGTGGTGTACTGAGCCAAAAGCGTTTTCTAAATCTATCCAACAAACTGTTATTTGCCTTTCATTTAATCTGGCATCTTTGAGGCTTTCCGCCAGTAGTGAATTGTGTTCCAGGCATCCAGAAATTCCGGGTAGGAACCCTTTCTGGTGATTTGGCCTGAAATAGTTGTTATTGATCATGAAATTAGTCATTTTTAATTGGAGCCATGAGAAGAAGATTTTTGAGATTGTGTTAGTTAATGCTATCGGTCTAGCGTCTTTAGGACTAGTTACTATTTCTTTCTTTGGAATGAGCACAAAGTTAGCCCTGCCGAAGGCTGCTGGAATTTCTTTACTCGACCAGATCCTATTGAATATGCTTAGAACATGTTTACGTACCGATGGGCATTTTTTATAAATAATGTACGGTATGCCATCAGGCCCTGGGGCGGTTTTTGTTGGTTTTTTCTTAATTTGATGTTCAATTTCTTCTAAGCTTGGTGGATTACAGTTAAATGTGAAATGAGGGTTTGATGGTTTTTGCGCTTTAGGTTCACCGTATGGTTTTTCGTGTTTAGGCACCTCATAATTATTTTTGTAGTAGCTATAGATCTGGTCGTTATTTAGTAGCAGCCTATCTTGCTTTTTGTCACTGAAAATATTCCTTGAGTATTTGAAAGGGTCCTTATCAAATTCGACTTCATGTTTTGCTCTATTGAGGTTATTATTTTCATTTATTATTTGGGCTGAGATTCCTTGGATTAATTTTAGTATAGCCCGTAAAGCTCTGGCCAGTTGATGACTAAGTTGGTTGTCGCCCATAGCTTTAGCAATGCGTAGCCGTTTGATTAGGTCCCGCTTTCTTTTTCTCATTTTAATTTTGAACGCGTTTTCTCGGTTTTTTCGCGCGTGATTTGGTGGTGGTGGATAATACTCATGTAGATATGAGTAGATGCTAACCTGGAAAGATTCTACCTGGTCGTTTAAATCTTGTTTTGTTCCGGGATGTTCTAACAGGATGGCCAAGTTCTGATCGTGTGCTTTCCAGTAAAGTAAATCCAACGAGACGAGAGAAAAAAGGTAAACAAAGCGACCATTACTGAGTTACGTTGCGTTAACTAGCGATTATTTTCTTTGTCCTTGTCGCACATATCACACGTACGCGACAATGGCCAAACGACAGCTGTCGTTGCGTGTTTCGTAGTACGGGAAAGCTGTCAGTAGTAGTAGCTTGAAGTGATACGTAATCATTTTCAAATAAAAAAGTTTGGAACCGCTGAAACATTGTTTACCTTTTTTCTCTCTCACAGTAGAAGGTAACACCGTGATCATGGCGCTTGAAACAGCGCCTAAATATCGGTTACCAAATAAAACAATGAACATGGTAAATATCCCGGTGAGTGTTAAAGTATTGATATATAATTTTACCTCCATAAGATGTCTATACATATCTAAAGCAGTAGTAGCTAAGCAGAGGTTTGACAACACCCACCATATATTCACTCATATACACCATTTATTCGCCATTCGCAATTACCTTGGAGTCCTCAATCCTACTCATTCTTTCATTTCTTTTCATAATTGCTTTTACGTGAGCGACTGTCGTGATGTCTCAAGAGTGAGAGGAAAACCTACGCCCGAATCCCATATACAATTTGACAGGAATGTGTTCTGTCACCTGCATGTTAGTAAGACTCAGGTCAATTCAAATTATAATAACTCCTTTGACCTTGAACTACTTATCATATAGCAGGTTAATTTCATGGTCAAGCCCTGACCTTTCGAAGTGTTAACTAGTGAAACAATAAAACGAGTGATATGATCGTTTTATCAAAAAGTTTTTAAAAATTTCGGGACATAACGCGATAAAACTTTGGAAAATTTACTTCCCGAAAAAATAACATCAAAGAGAAAAAAGTGGCTGTGACATACCAAACGACAGACAGACAGACAGACAGACATGACGAATCTATAAGGGTTCTGTTTTTTGCCATTTGGCTACGGAACCCTAAAAAGTGTTTTAACTGAGTTTAGATAGTTGTAGTGTAGTGCTATTGACAACTATCAGATAAACCAAGATAACTATAGACAGGTTAGACGAGCTACTAGGATTAGAAATAGAAGTCTTCTCAAATCGAGTGATAAGAACTAATATTTTCATTTTTGAACATTATAATGAAGTAATTCAGTGTGTCCTTAGAAACCGCTTAATAATTCGCAGTAGTAATCCCAAGGGAGCAATTGAAGGAGGAAAAAGAGAGAGTTAACAAAATAATTGAACAGAAAATTATATATCACATGTACAGTCAGCTTCAGAAAGATGTTGACGTACAAAGTACTCAAAATGATCTTAATTTCGTTTTTTTCTGTTCTGATATTTGGCACACACCTTTATTTTGGACTATACATAATCCATACTAATATAAAATAATAATATTATAATATTAATATCCATACTAATATTATAAATGCGAAAGTAACGGTCTGTCTGTCTGTCTGTATGTTACGCTTTCACGCCTAAACCACTGAACCGATTTTGATGAAATTTGGTACAGGGATAGATTGGACCTTGAGAAAGGACATAGTCTATGTTTGGTCGCGATAACCGTCATCCACGCGGGTGGAGCTGTGGGTAAAAGCTAGTACCATATAAATCAATAGAACAGTTTGATTTGCTCTTAATACGAGGGCTTTAAGACCATTTTGAGACATCGTCGTTAAGATATTTATGGCACTGACTGTAAAAAATATCAGTAAGAATACTTTTCATTATGGTAAAAAGTATCAACGTTACGGTAACGCAGCTGTAGAGACCTCTGTGGTGTTATATTATACTATTGGCATTACGTAGTACATGGGCAATAATCTGTGCTATTGGGTTCAATTTCTGATTCAAGCAATGAATTTTATAACATACAATAAACACCTTCGTAATAGCTGTAAGCGTCCATAAAAAAATGCCGACTCATTCACTAAACATAGTTGGCCATGTGTCAATGTTATTAATACATCTCAGCCTAGCTTTCCAAGGTAAATACGGGCGTGAGTACTATACAAGTAATGTATCACATACCTGTTTCAAAACTGGCGAAAATCTGGGCCTTTGATCTGTCATTTTTAATGCAATCACGTCCAATATTTAACAAATTAAGGTTATTTTTCTCAGCAGCTGTTTGTGTTGATATCGCTACACACAATGACTGTGCTATTAATACCCAACAGCATGACCCGCATATCTATTTTAGTTTATCATATTTAAAACGAATCACACTGTATATAGTTAAATTGCTTATTTTAATATGGTTACTTTAATTTCCTCCGTTCTTGTTCCTCCGAAATTGCTTTTTCAAACAGATTGATTTAGCTATAGTGTGTTGCAAATAGGTATATATATTATATTGTCGTGTAACACTTGATATAAGATTATATAGGAAAAGCACGTGTGTGCGACTGATCTGTTCATGAAAACAAATCATCATAGTTCGCTCTACTATCGGTGTCTTCATGTATAGATAAGATATGCGTGTAGATTTTATGATATAAAGTGTTTTAGCGCATTAAGAGAAGAATGGATATAGCGTAATATAAGTGCAGTAGTAGTAGTAGTAAGGCAGTGCTCCGTAGCTTGTTTGCATTGAGCGGGGATCGAACCCCCGCCTCCTGTGTAGCGGCCACGTTCACTATCGCTACGCCACAGAGGCTGTCGCTTGTGAGCCACAAAGCTGTGAGGATCAAGATCTACAATATGATTGGCTCTGTCCTGTCGTTGACTTCTTTTTGATCTTCTTTTTTAATTTCTTTCGTTATAGAAGGAATCGCCGCAATTTCGCCAGTCTCAAGTAAAAACTATAATAAATGTTTAAAATTATGAATGACGAAAACGCTTCAAGGATTGTATGATTTGATTTGAGATTGGCATGGTAAAACAGTCGCCGGGATATTTAACATAATATAATATCATATCCTCAAAAACTTTAAAAAACATGGTAAATATTCCGGCGAGTGTTTGCCTCAAGGATTGTTGACTTTTCAGTGATAGACGGAAGTCCACTCATGTAACGTAGGTAGGTACCTGGCCCGGGTACGACAGGTACAAACAAAACATTTTATTTGTGATGATCCTCCAAGTATGAAATGTTTAGTCAGTATTAACTACAGTTAGACTGACGGACAGACTGGATGCGGAAGGCGGGTCATCTGGAGCAATATCACACATTGGGAAAGCCTTATGTCCAGCAGTGGACTGAAACATGATAATTGTTTGATTGAATTACAGTTATTGTGTTCAGAAGCCGCTCAAAAATGAAAGATTATGATATTTGAATGAATTTTTTATAGCATTTATTATGCTAACTTTTAAGTTCGAAAAACATTGGAAAAAATGAAATGCTCAAGTGAGACTCGAACTCTACGTGAGGGAACTTCTTCAGATTTGTAGTAGTCATAGTCATAGTCATAGTCATTTATTTTTCAATATAGAACAATAAAATTGTTTCTTATTGACGTCAATTTTAATTCTACTTAATCTAAGTTTACCACCGCTTCCAAGGCGCTGGTGGAGAAGAAACGGCGCAACAAACTCCACTGCGGCATTTTTTGGACGTCAATTTACATATTTATTTTCTTAAATCTAAATGTCAACAAGTATATAAAACTCTTTATAATTAAGAATTAAAACAAAGTTACATAATGTAACAAATAAGTCACGTAACTAATACAGTACCATGCTGTAATTATAGCAATTTACGAGGGGCCTGCACCATGCTCAAGTCAAGTATTCCTTTCCTTTTTCTCATTCTCCAATTTGTGGGAAAAATATCAATGGTGTATATTACACAGCATACAAATATTTGCACGGTCTAGGTATTCAACTTGCTCTTTGATGCAGCAATTGGATGCTCTACAGCCGGTTAAGAGCAGTCCCCCTGTAAGGGAAAGGTCGTGTCTCACTTGAGCATTTCATTTTTTCCAATGTTTTTCGAGATTATGATATATTAAGTGTGACTTATCTAGCTGCAGACTACAGAGTCACACGATAATCGTAGAACAAATAATATGATTTCTATGTACTTTACTTTGCTATGAACAGTGGATAAGGCGCATATGATATTTGAATATTTCGATTTATTTATTAGATCAATCAATCAATCAGCCGATAGCAGTCCAGTGCTAGACATAGGTCGCTCTAAAGTTAATAAATAAGCATGGTCTTCTGTCCGAGCTTCTGAAAACTACTGTAGTTCACTCCGAATTTAAGAGAAATGTTTACCTTCTCCCCTGGCTTGGGATGAGATGAGAGACAAAACACAGGTTTTATGTACAAAAGTATATTTACAAGTAATTAACTTACAATAAAACTATAAAATCATAACAAATAATAATAACTTATAACCTACTTTATTAATTACGTAGACGCGAAATTATAATTAACCGGCTGTAGAGCATCCAATTGCTGCATCAAAGAGCAAGTTGAATACCTGGACCGTGCAAATATTTGTATGCTGTGTAATATACACCATTGATATTTTTCCGACAAATTGGAGAATGAGAAAAAGGAAAGGAATACTTGACTACTACAAATCTGAAGAAGTTCCCTCCTGGTAATCAGAGGATTTGTTCTAAGCGATCGGGGACATTCGTTTCTAGAAAAAACAACGATTCCGCCACCTACAAAGCGTAAACACAACGTAATATGGCAGGAGGATGTAAACAGGGCAGGTCGATGTATTCTTACCCGAAAATCTTGTTAGTAGTCTAAAATACTATCAAATTGTCTATTTACAAAAGTATTCTCGTCTTTATTCTTCACCTAACAGCCTTTTCAACATTTTCTTTATTCTTCAGAGATTGCCTCACCTCTACCTCCTCAGGACCCAAAGATTTCCCTCTGAAATGATCCTCAATCTGCTGTAACGTCCTTCCTTTAGTTTCCGGCAGCATCGCCCACACCACCAAGAAATTATACGACATGGCCGCTGAATACACCGCGTAAGATCCATGGAGACCGATGGCTGCCACTAAAGCTGGGAATGTTTTTGTGACTAGGAAGTAACCGCAGGCTATAGAAACTATACTGATGCTTCCTCCAACACTTCTGTACTCTAAGGGAAAGATTTCTCCTGCTATCACGTAAGGTAGACCCACCATACCTACAGCTACTGTGAAGAACTGAATATTGATGAGCAGTATTGGTATCCACGCCGCAGTGTACGTCAGCACTCCAAGGTGCTTAGCATAAACGTAACCAGCTATGGCGATGCTGCTCAGGATACAGAGACTTGCCACCGATAGTATCATTGTCCTTCTTTTTACTTTATTTATTACATATACAGCTAATATATTTGATATATTCCTTTGCACATCCAGAGCTACCATCCAAAAATGGGCATTCACTTCAGGACCAGCCATCAGAGTTATGACCCTCGTTGAATAACAAGATAATAAAGCACCTCCAGAGAATTCTCCCATCAAATAACTATGTATCATTATTACTATAGGCTTATAAAACTCTTTCTTCCTCGCCAGAGTTATGAGATCCTTACAATTAGCTATAGGAGTTCTATCCGATTTGCAAGTTCTTGCGTGTATCATTGCTTCTAATTCGGCCTCTTCCCCATCGCCTCTTAGCCATCGGAAGACATCCCTGCATTGATCATATTTGCCTTTATCAGCAAGCCAACTTGGAGTTTCTGGAGCGTAGAATGTCATAAGTAAGCTTACGATTGGAAATGACATGACGATGAGAATGGTTTTCTGCCAGGAGACGCAGGATCCGATGAGGTGGACCAGCAAGATTCCAAAGGATTGTGTGACTGAGATCGTGGTGAGGAATGCCCCTCTGTTCTTGGGGCTGGTGTACTCTCCAATGAGGACCGAGCGAAGGGGCAGCATCAGGCCGAACGACATGCCGTGGATGATTCGGCCAAGGATCATCGTCTGGAAATGATAAAGTTCAATATTTAGCATTGAAATTGATTAGCCCTACGAAATTTGGCAACGATATTTATATTAATTTATCGCTGTGTAGAATGTTCTACAGTATAATTATTTCCCCAGAGCCCATGCGGTGTCGTACAAGGCTGTTTAACATCATGCAGATATATACAGCAAAATATGAATTTTTCATAATAAATGTCATTGTTTTTAATTTATTTTTACTATCGTGTACAGATGCAGTAACAGAATAAATAAATTATTGTATATTATATCAAAAAAGGTGAATACGATATTTGCAATGATGTCATTGTATCATTTGACCCAATGGACGACATCCAATGGTATTTTATGACATTGTACCTATAAAGGAAAAGGAAATATTTATACAACTGGTTTATGTATCGAGTTTATTACACGTTATGTTTATTAGTTGTAACTAATGCGCATATATTAGACACAATTTACATGTGGACTAGTTTAAACGCGAATCATATAGCATTAGAGGTGATACAGGATACTAAAATGATCGTTCAACTGTATATTTTTTGTTAGTATTGTAGTTGTTAATAAATATAAAATATTTGTTTGTAACCTACTGTACGGAAACCCTGCTTAAGCACAACAGGCTAGACACACACTACCGACGTGAACCCACTCCTAGCAAGCAATTTAGCTTAGTTGGAGGGGTTAGAGGGAATATTAGTAACTTAGGTTGCTAAGAGTCGTTAAAAAAAAAAGAAACCTGTCTCTAGATGTTCTTATTTTATTTGAGGAGAGTATGGTAGCAGGCGCCATGAATACTTTAAACGGCTAGTAGATGTATCATATTGTTTTATTTTACTACTAGCTGACCCGGCGAAATTCGTTCTGCCAATTTTTGTCCACCCGCGTGGCGTCATATCCCGTTCGCGCTGCACCCTGCACTATATTAAACATGTATTATACATATAAACCTTCTTCTTGAATTACTGTATCTATTAAAAGAAACCGCATCAAAATCTGTAGCGGGACATAGGGACGCGGAATGCGACTTAGCTATAAACTATGTAGTGATGATGGTGTACGAACTCTCGATAAATTAGTGCAATTAAAGAGCTAAAATAATAAACGCATTGCCTACCTCTATATTCTTGGCCAGGATGATGACCAGCCAGCCGAGCAGCACGTTAAATATGACCACAAAGTGCGCCACCTTCCGGCCGAGCCGCCCCATGATGGGAGGGGCCATGAAACTACCCAGTAGGAGAGTGAGCGCCGTCACTGAAGCTGAAAATATATTAGGAAGATACTTAAGTATTATTATATAAGACTGAATTAGGTAACGAGACATTTACATGTGTACAGTCAACAGCAAAAGTAGCTGACTGAAAGCTGAAAAAAGTTTAGATCAATAACTTTTGACGTCAGTACAATTGGGTATTATCCTAAAGTTAAAATAAATTATCTAACCGAGTTTATTAAATTAAGAATGGTAAAAGAGCGGTTATGATTGCATCGGTTCTTATTTGATAGTTTTTATTTATTTTTAATCATCCACCCAACCTATAATAGTAACTGATTTGGCTATTAAATTTTATGACGTCACTAAATCTTTTTTCATACAACATACATAACATACATAAACTCACGCCTGTATTCCCCGAAGGGGTAGGCAGAGGTGCTAGCACCCACATTTCGCCAGTTTATGTTTAGGTCCCAATATAATAGGTGGCGAGCCTATTGCCATTAACCGGGCACTTATAAACCTGCGATAAATACACACATAACTTCGAAAAGCATCGAAAAGTCATTGGTGTGCGCCATGGTAAACCTGGGATCGAACCCGAGACCTCGTCTCAGCAGTCCATTACCCATAGGTACCACTAGGCTACCGCAGATTTTTATTACCTTATAGTTATCACATAACTCATCGTTTTGATGTTTAGTAAAAAGTAACTAATTTGTCTAGTCAGTAGAATACCCAATTAGCTAATTTATCACTCAATTATTCAATCACCTACTTTAGGAATATTGTAGCACTAGCAACATGCGAAAGTTGCTAACACCATTTGGGAGTTTTGACATTCTGTTTTCTTAGTGAATTTACTTTCGATTGTATACATATAACTATTAGAGCACTTTACAATGGGATACAGTGAGCAGCTTTGACAATTATTTTATATTTATAAAATAATCTTAGTCATCCTTCTTTATTCCTTGCGCAGCCAGTGCTCCCAATTCTGTTGTTACATCTCTAAACTTAAATTTCTCTAAAAAAATCTAATTGCATCTCTTTCTTTCATGATCAGATAAAAAAGGACAGATGATTTTATTCAAGTTAAGACCTGTCAAATTAAGACAGCGCCTTGTTGGTGCGTAGTAAGTTAAGTCGCATGTTCGTAGATGTCGACTAAAATTGAAGCGTACCGGCATGGCGCCGACTTAATTTGACAGGTGTTCACTAAAATAAATCATCTGTCCTTTTCTATCTGATAATGAAAGAAACAGATGCAATTAGAAAATTTTAGAGAATTTTAAGTTTAGAGATGTAACAACAGAATTAGCAGCAGTGCCTATTTGTTTTAAATGTCCACCATTAGCTGCAATCACGGAAATAACTTACTGTAACGTGGTATGAAATACATGGCCAAACGTGACCAATACCCACCTATCCAGGAGCCAGCTTCTTCCGTGAGTGTGAGGTGTGAGCCTGGCTGCTTGAGTTGCGGGAGCAGGATGGCTGGGAACCCCACCACGGAGCCGTGGCCGATGGTGGTGAAACATACCGTCGCTGTCACGAAACACTGGAAAGAGAGTTACAATATTTCATTTACTGACAAATTACCGACATAAATGTACATTTTTAGGTTGTTATTTTTGATAATACTGGGTGTAAGGGGAACGCTCCCGAAGCGAAAAACCCCGAGTAGTACTCCAGGTACATAACATATTGGCATAAAAATAAAATCGGTTTAGACAAAAAAAAACGGCTTTTTTTGTTTTTTTGATTTATCCATCCAATGCGATGATAGAGAGTAAATAATGCAAAATAAAAAAATATTTTTTTTTGTCCTAATCGGTTTTATTTGTATACCAATGTGCTATGTACCTGGAGTACTACTCGGGGTTTTCGGCTTCGGGAGCGTTCCCCTTACACCCGGTATATGCTGGTACAGTCCGTCAAATCTAAGAAGTACCGTTTGACAGTTCTGACAATTGAATGATAGGGATGGGATGAAAAAATCGATTACTATAATATCCGAACTTTAAGAGATCGATTACTATAATATCCGAATTTTAAGAAATCAATTGTTATAATTAAATAAAAGAAATGTTTAGGATATTTTTTTATTCACTACTAGTACTAGTATCGTCGTCTTCGTCATCATCGTCATTTAAATTAATGACCAGTTGATTGTCCATTACATTATCAAAGTGTACGTCTCTTTCGAAGTCGTCCATTATTATTTTCTTTGTTTTTTGTACTACTTTACTCCAATCTTCCTGTGTAACTTGGGCACATGCTTCCTTTAATAAACCTTCCATTTTCTTGACACTGAAGGGTGGTTTTGTGTTGTGTCTTGCTGCATAACCTGTAAAACAATAATGTAACTATTTGATAGCAGACGAAAACCATTGTTTAAATTATAAATGTTAGAAGTACTCGTGTTATTATTATAATATTATAAAATATTACCTTTAACTTGGGCCCAAATCAGTTCAATGGCATTATATTGGCAATGGTACGGAGGAAGTCGTATGACTTTGTGCCCGTGCTCTTCGGCCAATTGGTCAATTACATATGTCGGTTTTGGTGGTTTATGCAATTTCACTAACTGTAATAATTCAGCTTTTAATAGTGACATGTCGGCATCCACTCCTTTTCTTTGCAGCCATGCCACCAAATCTGCTTTCTTATTGGCTGACGTAGGTGCTTTATCAATTTGCACAGAGTGGTATGGGGCATTATCCATTATAATTGTGCTGTTAGGAGGGATATTCTGTAATAAATTTAAGAACCACTCTCGGAACCTTACTGCGTCCATTTCTTCATGATACTCTTTAGTGCTTTTGGATTGGAAAGCTAATAAAGAGTTTTCCACGAAGCCTGTAGACGCTGACCCAGCATGGCATATTATGAGGCGTCCACCTTTTCCTATCGGCACCTTCGAGCACGAAGCTTCAGAATCATCAGTCCATGTTTTCGGCACAGAATGGTTGGAATTTAGCCAAGTTTCGTCCAAAAATATTACATTATCCCAGTTTATAATTTGTTTAACTTCGCGCAGGAATGTTAGTCGCTGCATAATTATGTCATGTCGCTCCATAACAATTTTTCGTTTGTCAACTTTTTTGTATCTGAAGCCAATTCCTGTTATTACCGTTCTCAACGACTCTATGCTTCCCTTATACAGCCCGGCATCTTTTAAAGTTGCACATAACTTTGCCAATGTTGGAAATTCGCCTCTTGTAAAATACCCGTATATATGGTTTCTAATAGCATGACTATCGAATTCATCGATGCCTGTCACAGGTTTATTTCTTTTACGTTTTTTCGGTGTGTGAAGTACGTTACTGTCACTCCGCGAAGGCCCATATTTTTCACTTAATATTTTGCCAACGGTGCGGCTACCAATACCGAGAGCTTCACCGACGCGATCCCGAACTTGTGTAACTGGCAGTAGAAGTCCACCATTTTGAGATTCACGCTCAAAATACTCGTGTAATTTCACCACCAATTCACGAGCCTGGCTGTTCAAAGTACGTCCTCTTTTCGACATTATTAATAAACACTTGCTTAGTTCGGAGTCCAGTATAAATATTGCCAAGGTAAACGGATAAAGAATGATCAGTCCAGAAAAGTAATAGCCAAGTCACAAATTGTAAAACACAAACGAGAAAGCAAGTACGCGCACAGTCAGCTTCCAAGATGGCGAGAGACTGCTGACGCCGAACCGACCGAGCGGACCGCGTGCGCTTGTAGTTGGCAGTGTTGCCAGAAAAAAAAAATTGTAGAGACTTGGACACATGCGATTTTGCCTATTGACCTAAAAATAATTAAATTAATTTATTTTAGGGTATCTGTGTATTCAGTGCATTATGCGGTCGCGCAGTAACGTCGTTAATTTATAACATCAGGCAACAACATTTTTGTGAATGGGTTCTACATACCTTATTTTTATTAGTTTTAGACGTAGAAATAAGACTTAGAAGAAAAAATTGTAATTGTAAAATCAATGGATGTGCTTGTTAAAAATTTGTTTATTTCTCTGTAATATGCAAACCCATACTATCATACACAAAAATAAATGTAAAAAACACTATCCCTGACTCCATTTACTATTTCGACAGCGTTAGCGCGAGAAACCCCGACTTATTTGGGCGCGAAAATCAAAAATCGACAAATCGCTTTCGACAACTTTTTAAAGAAGCAAATATATTTGATCTATAAATACGTATTTTTGGTGAATGGGTTTTATCTCATATTTTACGATTACATAACTATTTAGTTATGTAATCGTAATATGTGAGATAAATCCCATTCACATGAAAAAATATTTGTTTGGTTGTCAAGTGTAATTTGTAAATAATACATTCGATTTTTCGTATATGTAAACGATTTTTTTGCATACAAGTGTATCCGAAGAGTCGCAACACTACGTGCAGTGACCTAACTACGTAACTTTGTAATGAGGTCAAGAATATAACTATTAGAAATTATTTACTGTGTAAATATGTGTTATTTTGCTTTGTTTGAAAGTTTTCAATTACATTTAGATATTAAGAATTGTACATTTTTAGATACAATAATGAAATCTTTCTAAATTCATGGTTTTATGAAAAAGGTTATCGAAACTGAATAATGTACGTATGAACAAAGTTGTTTCGGTTTGAAAAATATGAAACGTCAAACGGTACCTCTTAGATTTGATGGACTGTAAACAATGCTACAACCAAAGCAACACAGATGAAAAGTGACTTTTGAAAGTCCAGGGCTATTTACACTTTCCACACCATTCGTTATCCGTCTGTCTGTCAATGCGAGCAGTCGTAAAGTTACCTTATTACAAATCGAACCATATATATATATACATATCTTGGACCTAAATCGCGAAATATAAAAGGGCCTGGTGTGTGCGGATTGTTTTGTTAATCCATACTAACAACATAAAAAATAATTAGATTACACAACTATTTCTGTGTTATTTATCTTCCTGATCTGCATTCGTAAAATTTCATTAAAATTGAAATTTGCACTAATCAAATTGTATTTCTAAATTGATTTAATTGTATTTTGAGTTTAAATTTAAATAAAAATAAAAAATATTTTGAATGCGATTGTAATATGAACATGATTGAATTTAGATTGTGATTTTAATGTTAATTTAAATTGTAATTTGAAACGGACTTTTGAAACTTATCGTAGTTTGATATTATTAATTGTTTAGTTGGTTTGATAATAACTTAACTCAAAGCTGTTCTTACTAATATTGAAATACTTATTGAAATTACCTCAATCGAATTTAATGTATAAAGAGATAGAAAATCCGATTATATGATACCTAGATAGATAAGTTCTGATCCTGAGATACAAGTTTATAATAAACTTAGTTCAGGTGAAGAAGCAACAATTTGTAATGCATGCAATTAATATAAGATACCCATGTAAGATCTATTAAGTTATGTATTTAAAAAATGTACTTTATGATGATGATAAAATAAATAAATAAAAATAAAATACTAATATTATAAATGCGAAAGTAACTCTGTCTGTCTGTCTGTCTGTATGTTTAGCTTTCACGCCTAAACCACTGAACCGATTTCGATGAAATTTGGTATAGGGGTAGATTAGACATTAAGAAAGGACATAGGCTTGGTTTGGTCGCGATAATCGACATCCACTCGGGCTGAGCCGCGGGCAAAAGCTAGTAATCTGTAATTTCAGTTCGTCAACTACAGTAGCACACCGTGCTATCTTCAATATACAACCAAGAAACGTATACTGCCCGTTTAGAGCACATTTTGAGCACATCTTCAGTCCAAGAGATATGGATTCGACCTAACACACAAGCCCTGGGTTTCCGAGTAACATATTGTCAAGATATTTTACGATCCTGTTTTTTATATAGAATATAGTTAACATGACGCATCAAGTATGATGTTCCTAGAATACAATTAAAACGAATTACGGTTCTTATTTAGCTCTGCGATTACTAAGTAGGTAAGTATAGGGAAAAGATACAAGTCATATTCAAGAACACACAAGTAACGTAAATAACTATGTATGTTGTACCCTACTACAATCCATACTAGTCAATATTATGAATGCGGATGTAACTCAGTCTGTATGTGAGGCTTTCACGCCTAAACCACTGAACAGATTTTTACGAAATTTGGTATAGTCGTAGATTAGACCTTGATAAAGGACATAGGCTATCTTTGGTCGCGATAATCGACATCCACGCGGGAGGAGCCGCGGGCAAAAGCTAGTTTCTAAACAAAACTTTGAAAGAAAAGGCTTGAAGCGATTCCTTTAATAGGAACTCTCTGTTCCTAATATATTTATTTCGTAATTCGTGTTATCTATGATCCTATAGCAATCCCATGTGCATGAGGACATAAGCGTGAAGTGATTTTGCTAGTGTGTTCAAACAGACATTACAATTTTATTTTTCTTTATAGATTAATGTTCGGTGGCTAAAAATCATCAATAGCTACTTAGTTAAAACTGATTATAAATACAGCTATAATATAAAAACTACGCGGCGCAATTAATTGAACATGTTCGTAGTATGTAAGTACAAATAATTACAAGATGTAGATCTTATCAATCGTCATTACTTTTTTCTAACTATTGATGGGAAGTGTTAACTAGATCTGGCCAAGGCCGAGAGCTGCTGGACGACAGATTTTGACATTATTAATTTTTTTTTTTTTTAATATTTTTCACAACATTTCACACAACGCTATCTAGACCCATGGTAAGCATAGCTTAACTAGCTTGTGTTATGGAATCTAGAATGCGGATAAACATACTTAGATACTTTTTTTTTTGTAAATACATACATATTATACATAGAATATTAAGATTAATGAATGACATACTAAAAGACTACACTTCAGTGTTTTGTTACTTTTACTCTTGTGGAAATCCCCTCGAATACCTCCCCCACCGGAGCTGGAAGGGGAGGTTATTTCAGACTCGAACCGATTAAAACCGCACGCCGACTGAGGGTCGTGGTGCTAGGCGGAGGTGAGGTGTCCCCGACTCGCCCTCGGAATGGGGAGGCGAGTTTCTCAACGCGCCGCCGCCGTGGCCTGCTACTGCTGGGGTGACAGGTGCCCCAGGCCGGAGGTCAGTCTGGACAGATTGTTGGTTACCAGGTATGTTTTGTATGACATCATAGTAAAATGCCAAGTGGATGTTATAGGAATCGTCTGATATATTTTTTTTACAACATTCTACACAACGCTATCTAGACCCATGGTAAGCTTTTATAGCTTGTGTTATGGAATCTAAAATGCAGATATAGCGGGGATCGAACCCGCGCCTCCTGCGTGGCAGTCGCGTGCACTACCGCCACGCCACAGAGGTATTAAGTTACTTGGTTCTAACAATGCACAGTGGGTTGCAGAAATTAGTGTAAAATTTAAAAGTATAATTATATCTGACGTCACACTTCACCTAGTAAGTAAAACACTAATGTATTAACTGTAAATAACTGCATTTATTTCGTTTTGTCTCTTCTTCTAACTGTGTGTAATAGGTGATTTTATAGGTTTAACAGAGGGAACGTCATCAATATTTCATTCTGTTAATTTAGACTATGTGCTCAAAGGATTATAGTCCACGGGCTTTCTGCAGTCCACAGTCTAGCACAATGATGGGATGTTAGGTAGATTAATTATGACCTTTAGACTTTTATTATGACGGCCCCCCATTTTATTCCCGCCTAATACGACACGCCATAATACGACACCGCGCGCCCAACGTGTTTAGATCTAGGTTGAAAGAGATTGGCGGAGATCTACTACCTATTTTGGAGACATCCCTATTAGTTTAACGACAGCTCAAATCACAATTTTCTTCTTGATACTTAGGTTATTGAACTCAGTACACGGGACTGACCTGACCCTTTGGAAGCCGTTGAAATATAACCTGTTTCGTTCATTATCCTCAATCTGAAAATTATGCAACCTTTCTCAAAATTCCCAGACCCATCTTAGTATATGTACAATAAACCGCCTTCCGTATAGCTACGTATTTTTTTTAACATAATATTCTGCAGATATGGTTCTTGAGGACTGTCGATCGTCACCACCTTCGATATATAGCCGTGGTGGCTATACATAGAAGGTGGTGACAAGCTTCACTTTAAACAAAATATCTTTAAGTAGAAAATAGAGTGAACCTTACTATAAGTAATACCGTTTTGATTTTAATTTCAGCAATAACAGTGGCATTGAAGATGCTAGAAATGTTTAGAAAAGTAAATCTGCTGTAGTAAATCAGGTCAGTAGAATATAATAAAATTTTATGAATATAAACGAATTGAGAACCTCCTTATTTTTTTAAATCGTTTAAAAATCAAATCAATTTAACTGTAAAAAGAGGCAAGAGATGATAATATTTTCTGGACTTTAAATCCATACTTAACATTATAAATGCGAAAGTAACTCTATCTGTCTGCTGACGCTTTCACGCCCAAACCACTGAACCGGTTTTGATGAAATTTGGTATAGGGGTAGATTAGACCATGAGAAAGGACATAGGCTGTTTGGTCGCGACAACCAATATTCACGCGGGCGGAGTCGCGGGCAAAAGCTAGTTCACAATAAAATGTAGTAAAGCAACCGCGATAAAACCTTCACTCTACCTAGCAGAAACCCAAGGATTTAAATATGTCATAAAAGATTTATGTTAGGATCATCTGCTGTTTCAGCACCAACCCTGGAAGAACGTGGTACCTGACCCCACCACTAAGCCGCCCGGTTTCGACAGTTGTCGCACGGTGTGCTCAAGGGTCAACTTGTTCAGAACTGGACACGGTAGATGTAACTACCATCTTCACAAGTGGGGAATTAAAGAAGTGCCGGACTGTGATTGTGGAGCTCCACAGCCGACAAAGATGCATATAGCAGAGGAGTGTCCACTCCGTCGTTTCCCTGGAGGAATGCGTGAGCTTCATGACCTCACACCGGCGGCAATAGACTGGCTTCCCCAACTGGACGTTGACATATGAGGACAAGCCGAGCAAAAGTCATACGAAATGATGATGATGACCATCTGATTATTATTATAACCGCTTTTTTGAAAAACCGCACGAGGAAATATCAAGTGTTCTAATATAATATGCCTTTCAAAAACAATATCATTATAGATTCGCTTGACGGTTTGCAAGTCACCTCATCCATTTTATTTGTTACCTTATCGTCATTCGAAGTCTAAAAGAGGAATTAGTATTCAAATTAGCATGGCATGGTCTGACCCTGAGGCGTGAGGTGGCAGCCACCATGGTGACTAATCATGTTTAAAACAATAACTAATTGGAATGGAAACAATTAGTTTTAGTATTTTTTATCGTTTGACCTTGCGTTTCGGAAATACAAAAAATTCGCGGTTCGAGTTTTTTAATTATATGAGTATTTAGATTTTTTTTAGCAAACTCGTTAGGGACAATTAGTGTAACAACAATATATGGGTGGTATGTTACTCTTTTATTACAATACTGTTTGCTCTGGCTTCATCCATAGCACTTTAGCCGCGCCTTTGACTATAAACGTGCCTTTTTTTTTTTCGTGCGGAAATCCCCTCGGATACCCCCCCTTCCGGAGCCGGAAGGGGAGGTTATGTCGGACTCGAACCGACAAAAACCGCACGCCGACTGTGGGTCTTGGTGCTAGGCCGGAGGTGAGGTTGTCATCGACATATCCCTCGCACCCCGGCTGACCCAGGGCCATCCCTTACGGTCTGGCCCTCCTCAGGAGGGGGGACAACGGTGTCCCCAACTCGCCCCCGGAATGGGGAGGCGCGGTATTTAGCGCACCGCCGCCGTGGCCTGCTTCTGCTGGGGTGACAGGCGGCTCCACCCGTCACCCCCAGGCCCGCGCTCATGGGGGACGGAGGTCCGTCAGTGACTATAAACTTGCCTTGACACTCACAAAAAATAATTAACCAGTGGTGAAAGAACATTGTGTTATTAATTTAAACCGGAACGACTGAACTATCTGATTTGAATGAATGACATAGAGATAGATTAAAATCTGGAATCCATACTTAATATTATAAATGCGAAAGTAACTCTATCTGTCAGTCTGTATGTTACACTTTCACGCCTAAACCCCAAACCGATTTTGATGAAATTTGGCATAGGGGTAGATTAGTAGATTAGACCATGAGAAAGGACATAGACTATGTTTGGTCGCGATAACTGACATCCACGCGGGCGGGGCCGCGGGCAAAAGCTAGTATTACATAAGTATGGCAATTTTTATGCCGGGAACGGGTTACTGTGATTTACGGGAATCAGCATCAGATCTTGATGATTAAAGCCACTTCTTGTTGACGGATTGTTGTGATATTTGGTACACAAGGTATATCGTTAAGTAAGTTCGGACAATAATACAATTTTAATCTTTAAAACAGTAGGTATAAAGCACATTTTGAGAATGTAAGTCACGATATTTCTGACGCCGACTGTACCTGTCAGTATTTCAAACAGCCACCTGTATGAAATACTGATAGGTATAGTCGCAGCCAATAGCTGAAATATAGAATGTTTAACTAAAAATAATAATCAACAACAACCTAAGAGCGAGTATTTTATTATATAAGTAGTATTATCAAACATAGCATAGCCGGTTCCTAAAACTACGTACCTGTACCTATGTACAGTCAACGAACGAAGTCGAAGTCTCAAAATGATATTGAAACTTAATTGAAATGGTATTATTGTCCAAACTAAAGGTATAGATGGTGCCACCAAGATACTTAGTTACCTATAGCTCTGCAGGCTCGTTGTTGCGCCATTCTAGCACATTACACGGTTGTAACACGATTATACATGGCTGTTACCATAAACTTTGTTATAAACGAATGTTATGTTTCTAATTCGTAATAGTTTGGAACCTAATTACGACAAAATATTTTTACTGTACTGACAGCACTCTGTGGGTCGTGAACCAACCTCACCAGCGACTACACCTGCTCATTCCTCTCGGAGTCGGGAGGTAGGTTGACAGTCGTTTCCATAAAAGTTGTTATATTAGTCATAGTAAGACGAGAAGGAGTAAACCACAGAGGACAGAATATGATTAAGTAACGGAGATGCCCCATTGACATTTCTCCTAATAAAAACGCGCCGAATGCGGGTGGGAAGAGAGACACGCGGGGTGTCAAAAGTCGAAGGACTTCAGGTATAACGTTCCTACCGAATGAGTCCATTTGACGTTTGGAAGGCACGCGACTCGATTGCCTTGCAACAACTCCGCTATCATTTTCTTCCCCTTATTCGCTATATGGCAGATTCTGTATTGGACAGATTCGCAATTAGGCAGATTCGCTACTGGACAGATTCACTATTGGACAGAATTTGAATTGGTCAGAATTATTATTCGGCAGAAGTACAGTTAAGAAAAGTAAAATAAATGTGAGATTTTTTATTCAATTTAAGTACAGAAAAAAAACAGAAACATTAAATCATCGGTCATATCAAGCCAGAACACTTTTCAGTATGGATTCATATAATAATATTATTATTAATAATAATCAATGGTGCAAATGAAACTGAGGCTCTCACCCAAGATAACTATTTTTTGAATATGCAATTTATTTTGCATAATCGCTTCAGACATTCTAACACGCTTATTTCGATATTTAAGGCTGCTTGAACAACTATGTTTATCTGTTTATTTTTTTCTAAAAAATTCGAGTTACGCCGCCGCTTCCCTTTGCAATAAACTAGACTTTTTTTTAATTTAACATCCTGAAATCGCGATTCTTTTTTCAATAGGTCAATGAAATGGTAAAGTTGTGGCTTGATTGGAAACCTGTTCTTCAGCCTCAAATGCCACCCTTCAACAGGGTTATTTGTTCTAAAATTTTCTTTATAGCATGCAAAGACATTTTCAGTATATGTTCCCATCCATGTTCTTGAGAAGTATTCGTTAAACTTGTCATATCCTTCACAATCATGTGCCACCTCGTTAATACCTAATATGCCTTCGGGAATCATAATCGGCGGCAGTAAAGGTAATTGCATGTGAAGTTGCGTAATATACATTCCGTGTTCTGACTTATTGAAATCAAGTTTTTTGATCATTTTAGATAAGGCTTTCCAATAATGGAAATAACAGCCAGTGACTCTAACGTTAGGGTAAACTGCTCTCACGGCTTGAATAACAGCCAACTCAAAATCACATTTGTATTGCTCTATGGTAACCGCAAAATGTGTCTTTAATATGGTAAAAAGTCTTTCGTATGTAGCTTGACTCTTGTTTGCCAGTAGAATATAAAGCACAGGAACAAAATTTACAACATTTTCGTCTTTAGATATATTAATGTGTAAACTATACACTTGGTAAAACGGCTTTGGGCATATTCTAAATGTACCGTCGCCGTAAAAGAAATGGTGTTTTCTTAGGTGCTCTTTTGCTAAGGCTGTTCCAAAAATTATAATTTTATCCTCGATGCCAGGTTCTTTAGACTTTTGCAACTCTCATTATTCATTTTCAGATAATCATGCCTGGCCTTGTACAACACATCTTTAACCTCTGTAAATGTTGGTATATTTTCATCAGCTAAGCCACAGTTAACAGTGTCGATAAAATCTTCAAATAGCTTAGGCACAGGTTCAAAATTTTTGCACACTAACTTTTTACATTCAGCTTTTATGTAATCCACCGTATTTCTGATTTCGTTGGGATTATGCATATGGCTGGCCTCCTTGACAATACAATTTTGTTCATCTATTGTGATAGAAGTATTACACTCTTCCTTATTAAAACACCGCCAGTTTGTGTTGCCGGATTTGTTCTTTTTCACAAAATTGTATCTATGTCCGGCATGTAACAACACGGGTTTTCCTCTTTCACTCAAAATAAATTTAACACCGCCTTTGCTAGGACCAGCAAGCTCCATTGTTTTTTTTATAATCTAACAGTAACTAATATTTTCTGAAGTTTAACTAATATTTTGTGAGATTTTGCAATAACACCAGCTAGGATACCGTACGAAACCATCATCTGCAATTTTGAGGACTGCCTAGTTAAAAATACCATGAGAAAGGAAGATTTGGAAGCTATACGCCAGGATGTTTCATCGGTCTTGCGTCGAAGCAAAGCTCCCAAGCCGAACCTTTCCAGAGACGAATTTATCGCATTGAAGAACTTGCGAGCTAGGACAGATATTACAGTGCTTCGTGCAGACAAAGGAAACGCTACGATCGTTATGGATACGTCAGACTACAAACGAAAAATCGAAGATCTTTTATCGGATGAGACCACATATAAACATGTCAAAACAGACCCTACTAATAAAATACTCAAACAAACTCGAGATATTATTAGTAAATACTCCGAAAAATTACAGTTCGACGTCAAAACACTAATACCTGCCTGCCCAAAACCTCCGAAACTGTATGGTCTGCCAAAAATACACAAGAAAAATGCTCCTCTACGTCCTATTGTGAGTCAGATCGACACACCAACCTACAGACTGGCTCAGCACGTAGCAAATGAATTATAAACTTCAATTTTCATAAATGTGTCTGATTGACATGTAAAACAATAAAGTATGTAGCATAAGAGTGGCCTGATTGTCAGGAGGTTTTCAAGGAGTTCTTATCTATGCATAGAAGTAGTTTCTATTAAGTACCTACTTCTCTAGATACTTCGCCAAACAACGTGTTCGGGTGGTTGTGAAACGAACATACGATATAAGATAAATTGTGTGCTCTACTGTACAATTTCAGCCATATAGCGAATCTGCCAAACAGCGATTCTGTCCAATAGAGAATCTGTCCAGTGGCGAATCTGCCTAATCGCGAATCTGTCCAATACAGAATCTGCCATATAGCGAATAAGGGTTTTCTTCTCCATGGAGTAAACGGACTAGTCGGATAAGTCCAGAATAAACCATTTGCCAATTAATTATTGATTATTTATATAGAAATGTTGGTGGTTATTTCAATTGCAGAATGAATATTCAATGGAATGTGGTTAGTTGTTAGCTGTTATTAAGTATTGCGGAGAGATATCACGGGCCAGGAGTCGTAATTAGTTTAGGTACTATAGATTGTTATTACTACATGTTCGTGTAGCAGTTTCTAAATGTACCTGACAAATACCAAGAAAAACTACAAAAAGCTAGAGTTGTCAGCGATGTACCTAAATTTTGGACTTAACCCGTAGGTAACATAGCCGTGGGTAGAACAGTCCGGGGTCTTGTGGGATGGCTTCAGCAAGATGTGCTCCACGCACTCCGCTCCGGTCACATTCTGGAGAGGTGATTCGCTATAACTCTTTCAAAGAATTTGCACACCTCATCAAGCAAAACAAAAACCAGTTTCCCCGTCTTTTACAATTCCGGCAAATGTCCTCGTTGTAAAACATTCGATGAGAAGTTCTCTCACTCGGGAGTCTAATCAAAAATTTTTGACTAGAGTAAGGACGTACTCTCGTCCTGGAATGCTGTTAGGTCCTGGGGCAGTGTCCTTAGCTCTCAGCATTGCATCGCCATCTCTAGTTCTACCCAAGTGACTTCGAGCACGTCATCGTTACTTATACTGGGCGCCATAGGTGACCAAGACGGAGTCATTTGCGGTGGAACGTTCCAGTAATTCCTCCAAATAGCCCCCTCCCCCCCAAACATGTGGAATATATTAATTAATTACTGCAACCCAGCTTTGTCCAGCTTAGGCGGTACTAATGACAAGCGGGTCCTATGAGTCAAATCCTGCTGGCTTCCTAATTCGTCATATGGTCCATGAGAAAAACAAATCGAGGAGTCGCTTGTCCATCATCAGCTTCCCTTTTGAAAATTTTAACATATTGATATACCTATGTGACTGTTCCTTGTGTAAAAAAAGATTATAATATCGACAAAAGGTATTCATAAAGTGGGGTAACAATATTACACAAAAGAAAAGACTTTATTGAGAAAGGCTCCACCGATTTGGATGATTTCTTTTTTTGGGTTTGTACATGTCAAGACAAGGTTTACATGAAAGGAAGTCTATGAGAAACTGTTTGGTTGGCATCCGGGTGACCCCGGGCACAACTAGCACCTTGTAGAGTTAGTGAAAGGAGAGTTTCTTTATAACTTTGATATGAAAGGAAGATTTGATTAATGAGAAGTAAAATTACTGGACCAAACATAATAAAATTTGTATTACACGTCTAAGAGAGGAAGTGTTAACGTCCAACAGAACATAATTACACAAATCACCTTCAAAGTGTCAGATAAATTGATGTTACATGCTAAAAATAAACGACTACACAGGCACCTTTCTCCTTACAGGGTGAACAGAGATAAGCTTGTTGTTTCTGACCTGCATTTTACTGTTATTTAATAAACCTTAAAAACTCGTCCAACGATTTCGGGTGTTTCGATACAGTATTTTCAATAAAACAGTTTGATTTGATCATCATACCTTGGTATTAAAATCATTTTGAGACTGCGTCATCAAGTTCGTCCTGGCGCTGACAGACTTACCTAGATTTATCACTTCAAATAAAAATACCTAAGTAATTGTTTTCTCTAGTTTATTGATTATGTGGTATTGCTATGGAACCGAGATAATTTTATCTAGAATCGTGGATTCGATTCCCGCTTAGTGCTAAGTGGACTTTTATGTCTAATATATCTACCTATGTCGCAGAGATCAAGGTTTAACCCCAAAACAACTTCTCCAAATCTAGATAAAAAAGGTCATTATCCACGTAAAATAAAATAAAAACTTACGACGAACTTGAATACTTAATTTTTTATATTCACGACGAGCTACACATAAGTAAAATGCGTCAAATCAATTAGCTCCCAAGGATATTTTTATTTTCCATAGCATCTTAGAGCTTATATGCGAGTATTACAATAATCGTAGGTACCAAACCAATTAATCAACTTAAAACAATGACGATCTAATTGGTGGCACATACCTAACAAAACACGTTAGAAGGTAAAAAATTGTGTGAGTTTTATAGAAGTTCTAAGTATTGATTAGTTTTTGTATATACATATATTAAGGTTTGTAAATCCCCGAACCGATAGGTGATTATCACACCAATTTACAACCATAGGGGTATTTAAGAACGAAAAAACTAGTCACTATTTTCTAGGAAAAGTTTCATCATCATCCACATAAGCATGAAACTTTTTACCTTTTCGGAAAAGTTTAAATGAAATATGGTTTAGATGTGATACGAAGCGTCGGTAGCTTAGTGGTTAAGGAGTCGGCCTTACGATCGAGAGGTCCTGGGTTTGAATCTTGGCCTTACACTACTGACGTGAACCCACTCCTAGCACAAGCAATTTAGCTTACTTAGACGGGTATTTCATTTTTTGCAGTAACTGCGGCACCACAGTGTTTAAGCTTTAATAGAATCAAGGGCCGGGTGGGAAGTGTGGTTACCATGACCTATAGACGTGTGCAACACCAGGGGTGTCACACTCGCGCTGCTGATCCTGTAAGTACCATCTGTTGCCTCGAAGACCTCCATATTGTAGTCGCTGGGAAAAAACCATAACAGGGAGATCATTCCACAGCTTGAGCGTGCGTATTCCTTATATCATCCGTTATATAGATTGGAAGTGGGTGTGCGTATTAGATATAAACCAGTTTCTATGTATAACGGATATCGTGATTATTAAAAAAATAAGCCCCGATTAATTTAGAGTAGCTGTTCACCTTGCTAATGTGGTGTCGTCTTGTTTCACACTAAATAACCTACATAAAGTCGATATATGATTGTGTTTGTTCGTTTTTATGTGTTATCGCGATCAGATAAATGTTAGTGCAACTGTTTCGACAGGATTTCCTTATGTATTTGCATGTCCTTAATGTCATCATTAATTTAATTGTGCTACTTACAACATTCTTGACACAAAAACGCTTCATGTACATTCAGCGTCATAAATATTCGGATGCTGACTGTACCTATAATAATGTATTATTTTGAGCAATCTAATTGGGCAGGATATACCTACATCAGTCAAATCGATCAAAGTGAGTCAGCGTCTAAAACTGACAGGTCTTTAAAGCCTGAAAGACAAGTGACAATTCGGTGCCCAGCGTACTGTAGAACATGTATGGGATTTGACACATATGACAATCGTCAACGTATATCGTAAACGTTGTAGAAAGGCATATTGGTGTACAATTTTGTTAATAATATTGCACTATAATATATATAGTAATATACATATATAGCACTTCAAAAATAATAGATACATACTTCCATACTAATATGATGAATGCGAAAGTAACTCTGTCTGTATATTAATTACGCTTTCACACCTAAACCACTGAACGGATTTTGATGAAATTTGATATAGGGGTAGATTAGATCATAAGAAAGGACATAGGCTATGTTTGCTCGCGATAACCGACATCAACGCGGGCGGAGCCACGGGCAAAAGCTAGTAATAGATATTTTATGAAATCATTGAGCGACTGCTGAGGCTTGTTAAAAAGTTGAGCGAGTTGAAATCACTTTACACATTATTAATTGACGTCAAGAGACTATTATAATAAATAATGTACTTGACGTCATGTTTTCATTCATTGTAATGCCAGTATGGAGAGTGTTTTATGAAGTAACACCTACTGAGATTTTTTAGTCAAATCAATAACACAAAGGGGACAAAAGGTGTTGTTTCCAGTAACGCATATGCCAAGTTGGGATTTATTTCCCAACTTGTAGCGTTACTCGTTTCGGTTCAATAAATGGGGATACACTAGAATATGTACTATGAATTTTCATTTACATAAAGTTAAGTGACCTTATCACCATTTCTTAAATTGCGATTTCGAGAACGTTCATTAATTAACATAGGTGTACTCTAGTTAATGACGTGTAAATTAAAACGCATACTCTATCTCTTTCTAACAACAGGTCAACATTGTTGGTTTTATTTTCTTTCCCTTTCTTATACCTACTTCTTAGTAGCCATGATCCTAATTACGCTGTTTGAAAGTGCAATTTGCTATAATCAGATACGTCTATTCATTAAATGTCGTAGGCCAAAGTCATGGAGAGGCAAATTTAATCATAATATGTTGTCCTCTGTGTTCAAAGTCGACTCTCTGTGATCTACTTACATCCGACCAATCTGCGTGTCTTGTCAATTGTGATTGAAATTGCTATGGGCTATATACTAATAATTAGTTTGGCCACACTTCCTCTTGTTGCTCTGTCTTATAATTTAGTGGAGCAAAAACAGTTATTGTAAATGATGAAGCAAATGTTTATCGATATAACAAAAAAAAAAACTAATTTGTCCAGATTATTTTGGCGATTATTTATGTATGTGCGTCGTCGAGCTTCTGACTTCATATTTGAAAAATAGAATTCAAAGGGTTAATGTTAACGGTACACGATCAGCAGGATCTGTGGTTTTGATGGGTGTTCCATAGGGTTCGAAACTTGGACCGTTTTTATCCTAATTTATATACTAGTATAAACTAGTATTCAATATTTATTTATATTGACGTTTTGTAAGTTCCGATTTAATGGTCTATGCAGAATAAATGATTTTTGATTTTGATTTTGTGTTATTGAATATTACCGTATTTCCGACGATTCAGTTGCTTCCAAATAGTCGTTACAAAACAACTTGGTTACACTAACTACCTATTTACTGCAATGAAGGCAATTCAATCTTATCATATCTTAACTCTTAACCAAAGTTATAGCTTTGAAAGGATTTTCACTCATGAAATGCAGTCGAAGTGCGATCAATGAAAGTAACCTTTATTTCTTTAAAGAACTTTCGTTTAAAGAACTTTATTTCTCATAAGAACAATAGTAGTTCGCTTAAAATGAGATACAGTGACATTACTTAAAAATAGTATTAACGTTTGCATCTGGCGAGCTGGGATGTCAACAGAACACATATATCTATTGCACAGTATGTAGGTACTCACACGCAATTGTTCGTTATTATTATTTAAATAGGATAGGGCGTGTACTAACAATATCCCTAAGATAGCCCACAGAGGGCGATGGCCGTCAGGGTGATAAGGGGATACCGCACGATCTCTGGTGAGGCGGCATGCCTCCTAGCCGGGACCCCTCCATGGGACCTGGAAGCGAGAGCCCTTGCGTCTCTATTTATATGGCGCAAGGAGGCGCTGGAGCGGGACCAATGGCCTGCGTCTCGAGAAATCGAGGCCCAGCGGTCCCAGCTCTACCAGGAAACCGTGGAGACATGGAAGATGCGACTTGAGCAACCAAAGGGGGGATTCGCCACAATTGCGGCCGTCAGACCGGTCATGGACGAGTGGCTGGAGAGGAGACACGGTGCTCTCTCCTACCGGTTGTCACAGATACTTACCGGGCATGGTAGCTTCGGTGGGTATCTGTGGCGAAGACACCGGGAAACCACGGCCGAGTGTCAGCACTGCGAGGACCGCAGCGATGACACAGCGCTCCACACGCTGGTGGAGTGCACGGCGTGGGCGCAACAGCGCCAGGCCCTCGTGGTGGGTCTGGGCGTGGGCACCCTCTCGCTCGAGACCATGGTGCGAGCCATGGTCTCCAGCGGGAGTAAGTGGGACTGCGCCGCCTCTTTCTGTGAGCAGGTCATGCTCGTGAAAGAGGCGGCGGGGCGAGAGCGGGAGAAAACTCTCCCACCCGAGTTCCGCAGTCGGCGGCTTGGGCACCGCCGACGTGTCTTCGCCGAAGACCATCGGCCTCCATGACCGGGGGCCTGAGGACGGTGAGTTGGCTGCTCACCGTCTTTACAGAAGCAGGCCCATGACGGCAGCGTGACGTGAGGGATTCACGCACGCCCCCCCCCCCCTAAGAAGCGGGATAACACCCGAAAACCCCCCCATAGACGCGGGATAGCACCCGAACCACCCCCGAGACGAGGCCGCAATTGTAGCCGTAGGTCTGATGGGAGTCCTGGGACATCCTTCCGAGGGCTTACCCGGGGTTCCCATCCATAGGCTTCTGGGCGTTACCGTGGGGGTTTTTAGTCGGTAGGAGTCCGGCATAACATCCATGAAGGATTTTCCCCCACGGTTAAAAAAAAAAAAAAAAAAAATCCCTAAGATTTAAGCCAACTTTACTTACAATTATACTCAGAATAAGGTCAATATTCTGAAATCGGTGTTTGTCTTATGTTTGATGAACAAAATTCCAAGCTGGTGATTATTCAGATTACAACTTAATATTGAATAGGCTAAATGTTTTTTTAATGGCGACACAATCCGTTAGCTTTATTTTAATGAGTAGATATATAATATCCTCGTAAAGTCTCCTAATGAGGAAACTTAGGCGTAACGGTATCATCCCCAGATAATATACCTATATGGAGGCATCATATAGGCAGCAGGCCGGATTTAACGGCAGATTGAATTATAGTGTTGATCTAAATGACTTTTATAAGGACATCTGAATCATCTTTTTGCTATCTTACAAATGGTATGGTAGTGAAAGTTGTACTATAAAGTTGTATTATTGGACATTTTCCCATACGAGGTGACGGGTTAAACATTGCATAATGTAAGCTTATTTTGTAAGTAAGTTTTAAGATAAACGGTATATAGTACCTGGTGCATAAAACACAACCAAACTAACAATGTTTTTTTTTTATTTTAAACTAGCTGTATCCATGACTTCCTTGTCGTGGACATAAAGTTGAGTTTATTTTTTATCGGAACCTATATGTAAAAAAACGAATGTTTTGTCAAAATCTGTCAAGATGTTTCGGAGATCAGCCGGCATTAACAGACAGATATAAGTATATATAATAGATGTCTTTTTTTTTCGTGCGGAAATCCCCTCGGGTACCTCCCCCGCTGGAGCCGGGAGGGGAGGTTATGTCGAACTCAAACCGACAAAAACCGCATGCCGACTGTGGGTCGTGGTGCTAGGCCGGAGGTGAGGTTATCATCGAGATATCCCTCGCACCCCGGCTGACTCAGATATAATAGGTGTCATATATATACGTATAGGTAGTTTTAACCCCTGACGTAAATCGACAGGGTGTTATTGCAATCAATCATTTAGCCCTTTACACACATTACAGTCCACTGCTGGACATGGCCTCTCCCAATGTGCGTCATTCAGCATCCAGTCTGTCCCACCCACCTTTTTCAGGTCAAAGATATAAAGATTTGACTCGTGCATCGAGTTATTCGTCAACTCCTTCGCAATAAACTCGTCCGATCGAGGGAGACAGCACATTTTTGAATTTACCTATTCTTATTTTCGTCAACTCGCACGCAGGTATAAAGTACAGTCAAATAAAAAATATATTTCACACAGAGTCGATTATTTATATAATATTATGTCGACAAGATCAAAGAGGTCTACAAAAAAGGGATCCATTTAATTCTTCATAACACTCGATGCGTTATAAATGTTTTATAATGATTGAAAGAATAAATCGATAACAAACAGAAATTCAATTTTATTTATTAGATTTTCATCGTATTTAAAATTACATCAGTAAGCAAAAATGCTAGTCTGCAATTAGACACAAATGCATTACTCACAGCGATAGTGCTGCGCAATGACTGACACATTAAACTTATCTATTGTGTCAGTGTGTCACAACACTCGCTGACCGAGCACCGAACCCGCACCACACGCTACAACAGCCGTGACTATGGGACCTTGACTCTTTCCTTCAACACGCAACTGGTGAATATATCTACACAGTTAAGTGAAATAAAAGTGTCTGTTTGTAATATTAAAATAACAGCTATTTAATGATCACATTACATTATGTATGTAGTATTTAGGCTTCCTAATAGGTCGCATGGTGTACGACAGACTAGATCGAGGTAATATTTTTCACCGACTTAGATAAAAAAACATTTAAAAATATATAAATAGTTGGCCTCTTATAAACGAAACTCAGTTCGAAGTCTTTGCGGACGAAATCACGGCCACATCCTAGTCTCTAACTTATACATGGCCACGCCTTCTGATTATAATTGCAAATAGTATAATCGACAAGTATGCACCCTGAACCGCGCTAACGATATGTTCGTCCCTCATGCGTACCTAATACGTAACTCGGCGTCAGGTTGAATTGAACGCCAATTTAAATACAATCACACATTAATTCCAAATGTTTTCCTTTTGCATGTATTGAGTGTGTATTTGCGATAGCAACATTAAATTAAAAAAAAAAGAAATCGGACTTGACTGTTCGAAAAAAAACGAAATTTGAAATTAATAAATTAAAAATAAGCAAGCTACGTACATTAATTTCAGTCAAAATAAACAATATTTTTTTTTAAAAATATTTCAAAAATAGAATGTTATATTCTATATTCAAACTTACTTGTTTCAAAAATGGTGATATCCGTAATTTTGACATTACATTACACTTCACTTATTTTATTATTATTTTATATTGTTTCTCTCAAATATTATTAAAAATGTAATATAACAATATAAGGTCGTTAAGAAATAAACAAAACTACATCTCGTTAACGTGATAATATTGCAACTGAACGAATAAGTTCGCCGTTGTGCGGCTAATGAAAATCGACAAATTCCAACATGTTATTTTGTACTCTATATCATGGAAATACGGTTGATTTTTATATGTGATGCATTATTCAAATCAACCGGTTTGCCTTAAACAGTTTTCGCTCCAAGATTTGCTTGCCGAATGATACCAAAACCAGAATGTTACAGAATTAACCTTCCCCTAAATAAGAAATGCTAATAATTTCTTTTAGGACGTTTGTACCTACTTAATTTTGTTGTGTAAAATTGATTTCTTTTTAAAACAGTGGCGAAGAATTAAAAAAATTTAAAAGCAAGCCGGTAGAAAAAGCTCATCGTGCATTGAACCATTGAGAAGCGATTAGTAATCGGGTTATAGGGAATCCTCGACAAGTTCGATTGATCGAACAATACGATCGAACCTGGCGGCCGGAACGCACTGGTATGTAGTAATTTGTTATGAAAACATCACATGTTTGCGTCGTGTGTTTACACGCAAGAATGATAAAAATGTAGACAATTGGTGATGTAAGTAAAATAAGAGTGCCATATCTCTCGTAGAAGGTGACCAAGGGATAGGGCTGTTCCCATACAGCCCGTGACGGTAATAGGTCAGGCCCACGTAATAGAGAGTGGCAATGGCGAATGATGAAAAATTTCAAAAGGGAAGCCGGTGAAAAAACAATCTTGTAAATCGTAATTTTTTTCTTTAAAGAATATTAGAACCGAAATTACTAACCTTTTCTTTAACCCCTCCAACTAAGCTAAATTGCTTGTCCTAGGAGTGGCTTCACGTCGGTAGTGTAATGGCCAGCATTGGAACCCGGGACCTCTCGATCGTAAGGCCGACTCCTTAACCACTAACCTACCGACGGACGCTTTTATTAGAACGACCATAGCATGACGTAGGGAGTTCTAATTTTAGATACTGAATTTCATATACGTACCTTCTAAATTCAGTTATTTTAGTATAAATTGGAAATTTCGACCGCTGTTTGCTTCTGCAGAGCAAGCCTACAGGAATCGGGTTATAGTAGGGCTACTGAAGAGCCATCTCTGAAAACGATAATTAAAACACCTCTGCCAACAACTTCAGGGAATGTATGTATGTATGAAAATGTAAATCTATTTCTGATTACATGTTTTACATTTACATACAATAGAGAATCTAAATTCTTTACATTTTGTAATGTGACGCAAGTTGAAACGTTACTCGTAAGTGTTAATTTGAATTTAGAATGTCGGCGAATCAAATGTCAGTCACTAGAGGCTTGCTCAAACGTCACTGTTGACATTTCTAAACGTCACATTCTATTTTATTATAACCGTTGCCCGCGTCTCCTGCCGCCTCTTTCTGTGAGCAGGTCATGCTCGTGAAAGAGGCGGCGGGGCGAGAGCGGGAGAAAACTCTCCCACCCGAGTTCCGCAGTCGGCGGCTTGGGCGCCGCCGACGTGTCTTCGCCGTAGACCATCGGCCTCCATGACCGGGGGCCTGAGGACGGTGAGTTGGCTGCGGACCGTCCTTACAGAAGCAGGCCCATGACGGCAGCGTGACGTGAGAGATTCACGCACGCCCCCCCCCCCCCTAAGAAGCGGGATAACACCCGAAAACCCCCCCATAGACGCGGGATAGTACCCGAACCACCCCCAAGGCGAGGCTGCAATTGTAGCCGTAGGTCTGATGGGAGTCCTGGGACATCCTGCCGAGGGCTTACCCGGGGCTCCCATCCATAGGCTTCTGGGCGTTACGGTGGGGGTTTTTAGTCGGTAGGAGTCCGGCATAACATCCATGAAGGATTTTCCCCCACGGTTAAAAAAAAAACCGTTGCCCGCGTTTGTCAAAGGCTAGGTAGATAACTCAATCAATCAATTAGCCCACTGCAGTCTGGACATAGGCCTCTCCTAAGGAGGAGTTTAGTCTACCATTGCTGCAGACGGGTTGGCAAAGGGTTTTTTTCTCGAGTTTTCCATCTCTCGCAATGATATCATCTGCGTACGTTTACGTTAGTCGCTTTTTATGACACCCTGTAGATGACATGGGGTGGTGATACTTGTATTCTTCGCCGTCACCACACGGACGGAGCTGCTACTCGAAATTATTTCCGTGATATTATTTTATTGGTGACATTGAGTGCACAGTATGGCCATAAGTTACCCTTTTGATGCCATTTCGTATACCAACAAGACCTTTCGAGATTGTGTGTGATCTTTTTATAAATTCGCATTGTTACAATAAAGTATCACCTTTTACGTATTCATGTACTTATTTTTTATCTATATTTATTTACTTATATGACACATTCGTTCCACTTACTATATCAGTATCTACCTACTCACAGCCAGCTGTCTATACATATAAGTTATACTTAAGTCACAAAGTAACTTTTATTTATTAAATAAAATAAAAATATGATTTGAGATTGACATGGTCATTAACATTAATAATATCCCGGTGAGTGTTATACTATTAATAAAATAAAAATAGTTTATTTCGGACCACAAAAAAATTCATATTGTGTTAGTACGTAACAGTGTTAGTACGGAATGAAAGCAATGTCACACAGTAAAAATCTCATTTCAATTGGTATCCCGTAAATTCAGGAGTCAATTTGTAATTTAATTAATAGAATAAATATTAAATCTAAAAGACATGTCAAATTTGTTTGACAATTATTTATTACTATTACAATAATTTCTAAGTACATATTGTAATTTATGCGGCTATAAGAGACTACGTACGTCACAACGCGAAGGTACTATTACGATAGGTAATAGAGCGCTCAACTGCTTAGTCAGCTGGCTCGACTTTGCCCAGAACAAAGTATATTAAAATATCTATTTGCATTGAGATTTATATTTTCTTCACATATTCCAAAATCCTGGAGTTTGAAATTTCGAATTTTTGTTTTCATTTTACCTGCGCGTGCGATGCTGACAGGGTTTCGCTATATCTGCAAAGGGTCATATCAATCACCTTGGTATCATAATAGTTATGAGAGATACTTTATTTGAAGAATGTATAATTTACCTTTAGACCTTGTACACAGCTTGTATCCCACTTAAACAATTATATTTTCTAAAGCAAAATGTCTTAAAAGCAGTCATTTCACGTATAAGTCTTTTGTAACGTAGTCATTTTAAGTTTTCGTCTTCCTAAAAAAAAGGCTAGTCTAATTGCTCTAACGGCATTCTGAAAAAAAGTCGTTTAGCAATTTAAGCATTTTGCTTCATAGACGAATTAAAAATTAGTCACTCTTTCTTGGTGGCAATTTGATTTATAAGTAACATGATCAGTAAGGTTTCTAACTATGTAACAATATAACTACACGGCAAAACTTGTTATTGGCCTTCTAGTGCACTTAATCATTGTTTTTTTTTAAATAAATAACGTATTAAACTCATTGACGTCAATTCTACTTAACCTAGGCACAGAATAGATAAGGACAGAAGCACAGAATAGATAAAGAAAGAAGCACAGAATAGATAAGGACAGAAGCACAGAATAGATAAGGACAGAAGCACAGAATAGATAAGGACAGAAGCACAGAATACATATGGAAAGAAGCACAGAATAGATAAGGACAGAAGCACAGAATAGACAAGACTTAGTCTTAACTTAACCTGGTCTGCCTACTGTACAGTCAGCATCAGAAAGATATTGACGAACAAAGTGCTCAAATTAATCTTATCTTCATTTTGTTACCCCCTTCCAGTTGACTGATTGTCCTGATATTTGGTACACACCTTTAGTTCGGACAATAATACAATTTAAATCAATAAAACCGGTTGATTTGGTCTTGATACGAGAGTTTTATTTTGCGATACCTGATTAGTTATTCAAAAGCTAGCGTAGTTTCTGTGATGAAGGACATTTGCTACTCGTACGTGAAATGTTTCGTAATTATTAATCGTGTTATAATTCTGTCTCTTTCTGTTACAGGCTACCGGTAGAGGTCGATGGGGAGGAATTCTACGATGACTAAAGTTACTGTCTCTCCCTCTTCTTTTTTATTTTTAATTTCTTTTTTCATTTTTGTATACACTGGCTGATTTTATACCTAGTCGTTTTGGATGAAAGCAAAATTATCTGGAAGTATTAATTTGGCGAAAGAAAATTTTTTTTTTTTTCATAACGTTTGGAAATAATGATCAGGTGAAAGGAAAAATGTATGCGGGTTTTTCGCCATATTAATGCTTCCAGATGATTTTGATATCGACACTGACATTGTGCCCAAACTCTTTTTATCCGAAACGAGTAACGACTATAAAATCACTCAGTTTATTTACAGTTAGTATTTTAGTAAGTATATTATTGAATTTGTTTGTGGAAATGTTCCAGGCGTCGTCGGCAAAGGATACTATTCACCATCATTGTGGAATGTCAAAGTTGCTCATTTATTAAAGTTTAGAAACAGTATAGAATGTTATTTTTATGACAGCTGATTTCATATAGCTCAAGGCAGTCAGTTTCAAGTTTGCATCATTAAGAGTTTTGAGGTCATCAACTTTGACCCTTACAGTCATTGCCTCTTGGGTAGTAGGGGGGTACGAGGCTACACAAAGACCTTCGCCGCCTACGGGGTACCATGTATCTGTGGAGATTTCTGCAAGAAATGAATGGTATCCAACCAGTATTATTTGGGATTGCTGCCGTGGGTACTTCTTTTCTAAAAAGCATAAGAGCTTGAGCTCTATCTGGTCCTCGAAAGCTAACCCACTGTGGTGACATAGTCATCGCAGAAAATGACATTAAATTTTGATCTTTATTTCTATACGTCTAAAGTCCAAAATGAAATGAAAAAGTTTCATTACACTTTTTCATTCACTCTGCAAAAAGTCATTTCATTTTGAACTTTAAACTCATCGATTTAAAGTTTATTATTTAATGCCGTTTTTTGCAGTCACTGCTGCACCACTATGGTTTACTTTCAGTAGAATCGAGGCCCTGGCTAAGTGAACCCGGATCTCTCGGTCAGGCTGACTCTATAACCACTTAGCTACCGATGTGCGATGCTTTTATTCATGTAGGATGTTACTCGTGGTCGTAATCCAGAGCCAATTATTATTTATCTCTATTACAAGTTACGAATATTACAGATTATCCAAGTTGATCACAATAAACCGCAACATGGTTGTGTATAATGAAGTACAACATAACATATTATTATAGATAATTATAATGTACCCGGTTCACGTCAATCAATTACTATATTTGAGAGAATATTGTGGTCAGTGTGTACACGTGCTCGCGTGAATTAGGTACATGTGTAAGATAATACATTGTGTTAGTTATATGGCGCACAATATAATAATTATACGTAGATATATAGTAAGTAAATTACAATTTGAAAGCGCAAGCTGAAATGAAATGCAAATTAATTGGGTCTGTAAAATATGAGAATAATAAAACGCTGTATTGGCTACTGTTGGAGTATAATAAAGCTTCTCCAGCTCTTTCTGGGGGTGTCATAGAAAGCAACTAAGGGATAGGGCTGTTCTCCATACGACAGTAAACATATAGCCCGTGCCAAAATGCCCACTTGAAGCAATCGGCTCGATGCCTATTACCTATGTGTGATCGAAAATCATAGTTGGGGAAATAAGGATGTGAATACACTTCTGCCGACCTCTTAAGGCGTTTACAGGCGTGAATATGCATACTCTACAGATACAGTAGTGTGCAGCATAGCCGTGTAATTTTATTGAATCTCGGTAATGTCAATTGTCAGCAAAGCTATATTTTCGAACCGGCTTAAAGAAGTCCACGGCACACGGATTTCTCCAACATAACAGGGCAGCTCAGATATGCGACATTACTTATAAGTCGCTGCGAAATACTTTCGAAAAGTTCTTATAACATAAAATATTATTATAATAAGTTCTGACAAAAAAATGTTTTATAAGGTCATTTGGTTGTTACAAAGTTCTCAAAAAATCCAAATTCACTGAAAGCGTGTTCCAGGGTGTGAGGAAAATGCCTTATGGGGCCTTATCTAACGGTATTTGAAGATTTAGTAGGGTAAGTCCGACATATGTGTATAGATTAAGTGGACATCAGATTTAGAAAGTGTAAGCAAATAATGTATCTGTATTTAATCTAGCTTGTTTTTTAATACGAAAATCCTGCGCCTGAATCTCGACCGTAGTTGTAGTGGTTGTATGGCTTGGAGGTCCAAGGATCAAGGGGTCATCACGATAGGTCTTGGTGAAGTCCACAGCACCCAGGCGCTATAGAGCTGCCTTTAATTGAGATGTCATATGGCAGTCACTCTAAAAAACACCGTAAGTATAAGTTAAATAAAAAAGGAGAAGAAGGAGTGAACAGACCATGGGCTCCAAGGTGAAAGCTTCGGATGTTAGCAATATTAACAGTGGTGGCACTCAGCTTGACGGCCTCATCAGATGCCTTTTCACGCCCCGCTTAAAGGACCCGGGCCTGTAGGAAGAAGAAAACACGTGAGCTGGCAGGGAGTTTCAGGTCTTAGTGATGCGGCATAGGAATGAGTCACTGAAACGCTTGGTTCTAGAAGGGATAATCTGCACCGTATGCGGGTGACATCTTAGCCCTGCACGTGCTGTCCTGTGGAGGAAAGGAGAGGGTGGGACTAATTGGAAGAGCTCGCCAGATAATTCACCATGGTAGAGACGGTAAAATACTGCCAAAGACGCTACATCTCTACGCATCTGCAAAGGCTTGAGGGTGTTCGTGACCTCAGGATTCCTAAATGCGGACCGCACGTCGCTGCAACCTGTCGATGTAATGTAATGTAAAATGTAACCAAAAAGAACTCTGAAGGGATGATATTTTAGAAAGAGTAAGAAAGAAAGAAGCTAAACTAAATTATATTATATGTATTAGGAGTAGGTTCAGATTGGTATTGTAAATGTCAGGATTTTAACTCGGAACCTCTCGATCGTAACGTGGAATCTATAACTACTAAGCTACTGATACGCTTCATTCATTCAAAGAATGATTATGATGATAGCCCTACAACTCTATACAAAACAATATAACCTAACGATAATCTTATTAAATAATGTAGCAAGCAACGACACTTCGTTTTAACATAGTTCCCGGCACAAATCTTAGTCCTAAATCACTAGAGAAACGATGCCCTGGCGCACGTTTGATATCACTACTAATACTATAAACGCGAAAGTTTGTGAGTATGGATGGTGTGTTACTCTTTCACGTAAAAACTACTGAATGGATTTTCATGAAACTTTACAATAATATAGATAACTTATACATCAGAATAACACATCCATACTAATATTATAAATGCTAAAGTAACTCTGTCTGTCTGACTGTCTGTCTGTCTGTCTGTCTATGTGTATGTTACGCTTTCACGCCTAAACCACTGAACTGGTTTTGATGAAATTTGGTATAGGGGTAGATTAGACCATGAGAAAGGACATAGGCTTTTTTTTTTTTTTTTTTTTTAACCGTGGGGGAAAATCCTTCATGGATGTTATGCCGGACTCCTACCGACTAAAAACCCCCACGGTAACGCCCAGAAGCCTATGGATGGGAACCCCGGGTAAGCCCTCGGAAGGATGTCCCAGGACTCCCATCAGACCTACGGCTACAATTGCGGCCTCGTCTCGAGGGTGGTTCGGGTGCTATCCCGCGTCTATGGGGGGGTTTTCGGGTGTTATCCCGCTTCTTAAGGGGGGAGGGGGGGGGGGGCGTGCGTGAATCCCTCACGTCACGCTGCCGTCATGGGCCTGCTTCTGTAAAGACGGTGAGCAGCCAACTCACCGTCCTCAGGCCCCCGGTCATGGAGGCCGATGGTCTTCAGCGAAGACACGTCGGCGGTGCCCAAGCCGCCGACTGCGGAACTCGGGTGGGAGAGTTTTCTCCCGCTCTCGCCCCGCCGCCTCTTTCACGAGCATGACCTGCTCACAGAAAGAGGCGGCGCAGTCCCACTTACTCCCGCTGGAGACCATGGCTCGCACCATGGTCTCGAGCGAGAGGGTGCCCACGCCCAGACCCACCACGAGGACCTGGCGCTGTTGCGCCCACGCCGTGCACTCCACCAGCGTGTGGAGCGCTGTGTCATCGCTGCGGTCCTCGCAGTGCTGACACTCGGCCGTGGTTTCCCGGTGTCTTCGCCACAGATACCTACCGAAGCTACCATGCCCGGTAAGTATCTGTGACAGCCGGTAGGAGAGAGCACCGTGTCTCCTCTCCAGCCACTCGTCCATGGCCGGTCTGACGGCCGCAATTGTGGCGAATCCCCCCTTTGGTTGCTCAAGTCGCACCTTCCATGTCTCCACGGTTTCCTGGTAGAGCTGGGACCGCTGGGCCTCGATTTCTCGAGACGCAGGCCATTGGCCCCGCTCCAGCGCCTCCTTGCGCCATATAAATAGAGACGCAAGGGCTCTCGCTTCCAGGTCCCATGGAGGGGTCCCGGCTAGGAGGCATGCCGCCTCACCAGAGATCGTGCGGTATCCCCTTATCACCCTGACGGCCATCGCCCTCTGTGGGCTCAGCAATCTAGCCACATTACTAGCCGTCAGGTTCTCCGCCCATACGGGGGCCCCGTATAGGGCCATACTTCGCACGATCCCCAGGTACAGTCTCCTGCAGGGGGCGTTGGGTCCCCTGATATTGGGCATCAGCCGCGCGAGTGCGGCTGACGCCCCCCTCAGTTTTGGGACCAAACTTCGGAAGTGATGTCCGAAGTTCCACCGGCCATCGAGCACGAGTCCCAGATACTTCATCGAGGGCTTGATGCCGATGCTGACGCCCCCTACCTGTAGGCTGGATCCCGCAGGTGGCCCCATCCGAGGTCCGTGGAAGCACAGAGCCTCGGACTTGTGAAGGGCGACCTCGAGACCCAGCCGCCGTATCCGACCCACGACTTGAGCAACCCCTGCCGTGGCCTTTAGTGCTGCGTCTCGGTGCGTTGCTCCCCACGCCGTAACGAGGGTGTCATCGGCGTAACACGTTACGGTGACCCCTCTGAGCAACGGACCACGCAGCACCCAATCGTAGCCGATGTTCCACAGGAGTGGTCCTAATACCGATCCCTGTGGAACACCGCACGACACATCCCGCCGACCCGGCCCTAGCCAACTCGGGTAAGTAATGGCCCTCTCGGAGAGATAGGCCCCGACAATTCGACGGAGGTAGGGAGGCACTCCATGGTAGATAAGCGCCTCCCTAATGCAACTCCAGGGCAGGGTGTTGAAGGCGTTGGCGATGTCAAGAGACACCGCCACCACCACCTCACCCTGTGAGACTGCTTCCTCCGTCAGGCCTCTAATGCGCATGATCGCGTCTACGGTGGAGCGCCCCTGACGGAAGCCAAACTGGCTATCCGACAGATCAGGCCCCACGCGTATGAGATGCTTGACGAGGCGTTGTGCAATAATGCACTCAAAGAGCTTGCATACCTCGTCGAGCAACACGATCGGCCGGTACCCTGATGGGGAATTTGCCGGCCGCCCCGCCTTTCGGATTAAGACCAGTTTCCCTGTCTTCCAGACCTTGGGGAACTGGCCTTTATCGAGGCATGCGCTAAAGAGCCCTATAAGTCGAGGCCCAAGTTCTTCGAGAGCCAGGACCCATGCTCGGCCCGGAATGCCGTCGGGTCCAGGGGCGGTGTTTCTGCGGGATTTAAGCCGCAGTAGAGCCGCCCCTAGCTCACCCTCTGTGACTACGGGCACGTCGTTCTCGCTGCCTTCCGCGTTGGGCGCCTGAGACGGAGCCATGCGCGGAGGAATGTGTTCCTCCGCTCTTGATGGGAACAAGGAGTCCAGGACCCCCTCCAGCCGCTCCGGCTGGAGACTCTGGGTCAGTGGGGGCGCCTTGGGGCGTAATTTGCCCCTTACCATAAGGTACGGACGCCCCCACGGGTTCCGCTCCAAGGTCCCGATCAGCTCCTCGCGGCCCATCTTTTTGGACCGCTTGATGGCCGTCTGGAGGGCCCTCTTGGCCCCCTTGTACCCATCATAGAGCTCCGTCTCACGGGCTGCCGCATCGTCTGGGCGGCGACGCCTCCGGCGGAATCTGGTGTACCGGCGGCGCGCAGCAACGCACTCCGCGCGCAACTGCGCGATTTCCGGCGTCCACCAGTACACCTGTCTTCTCGCCGGTCTGGGCCTAGCCCTGGGCATCGCCGCATCGCAGACATGCGACATGGCTCTCCCGAACCACTCCACCTCGGCATCAATATTGGCAGGTCTGTCCGCTATCGGGATCCAGGCCTGCACTATGGCCGCCTCCAGGAGAGCCTCCGGATCCAGGCGATTGAGTGCCCAACGCGGTCCCGGGGGATTCGCAATAGCTGGCGGCAGGTTTGGTGGAGGGGAGACGTCGAACCGAATATATCGGTGATCTGATGACGTCTCCTCCTCCTCCACCACACGCCATCCCTGGACACGGCGGGCGAGCTCAGGGGTCGCAAACGAAACGTCTATGACCGAGCTGAGCCCCCGCCGCGTCCAGGTTGCGACATTCCCCCGGTTCAGGATGACTAGGCCACGTGTAGCGACCCAGTCCTGAAGTATCCTCCCCCTGTCTCTGGTTTCCCGGGAGCCCCAAGCCTGCGACCAGGCATTGAAATCTCCCATGATCAGGACAGGGCGAGGCCGGCATGCAGCGAGAACGACGTCCAGCTCAGGGAGCCATAGGTCAAACTGATGCTGGTCGAGGTTCGGCGAGATGTAAACGGCCATGACAGCCACCCCCTCATATTCCGCCGCGACACAACCCGGGCCCCTAGCGATAAGCGCTAGGCGCGAGTCGTCCACGGCGTTCCCCCCAAAGACAGTCGCCAGGCCGTGCAGATCCACTGGGCTTCCCGGGTGAACCCAGTACGGCTCGGCGACAACCACCACGTTAATAGACCACTGCCTGATGCTTTGGTACAGAAGGTCCTGAGCACCAGCGCAGTGGTTCAGGTTCACCTGCAGGATGCGGACATGGGTGCCCATTAATGGACGTCCATTTCCGCACCCTGCCGCGAGAGTGCACCCTCACCTCCCCGTGTGGACGGACGGGGCTTTGGCCTTGAGGCAGTACAGGCCTTACTGTCCACCCAGTGGTCGGCCTCCTTGTCCTCCGCCACGCATTTAAAGCAGCGTGGCGGAGCGTCACAGGCAAGGGCCACGTGACCGGGCTGACTACAGCGGAAGCACCGGTCTCCCACGGTGACTTCCGCCGTACACTGCACTCCCACATGCCCCACGACCAGGCACCTAAAGCACCTGGCTTCGCGTGGCTGCAGGAGATGCGCCTGTGCTCTCAGGAAGCCCCCGATAAGAAGGCTTCGTCCATCCGCCACTTTTTGGGCCGCCGCGACGGGGCAGCTCACGACTGCCGACCCGTGACCGTACAGGCCAAAGCGGATTTCGCTTGACCTCACCTGATCACGAGGGCAGCCGCTCGCCTCCACGACGGCGGAGATTATCTCCTCCGTCGTGGCCGCGTCATCCAGACCCGAAATGCGCAGACTCGCGCATTTGTTGGGTCTGGTGACGCGGACGTCACCCGCGTCCAGCGACTCCCTTAGCTTTGCCGCTAGGGCATCTGCTTTGGAGCCACTGGTGGCGCCAGAGATCTCAAGGAGGCGTGCTCCGGTCCGCGTCATCTTGGACCGGAGACCTTCCTCTATTTCGAGGGCTTTAAGGTCCACCGCGGCCCTCGCCTGTCTCAGGACCTCGGTATACCCCACGCCCCTCGCCCTGCCCTCTGTCGTCACCGTAATGACGACGGCAGAGGAACGGGGAACGCGAAGCCTCTTTGGCGCCTTCACTGCGGCGGCCTTTGCCGCTTTTGCGGCGGTTTTTGCCGCCTTCTTGGCGGCCTTCGCCGCCTTTTTGGTGGCATTAGTCGCCTTCTTCTTTGCTCCCATCACCTCCCAGACCCCCTCACTGGAGAGATTCTGGGATGCAACGGGAGCATTGGCTTTACTGCTTGGGGAGGCGGGGTTGCCACCTCCCCTAGGTGCCGTCTTCTTAGGGGCGGAGGGGGCGGAGGCCCTCGGCTTGGGACCAGGAGCCCCACTGGGTGCAGCCTTCGTCGCATATGACGCGACGACGGGTGCCGCCAGCGGCGGGCGGTATGCCCGGTTCTCGAGGACGCCGTGGCGTCGCTCGATGGCCTCCAGCAGCTGGACCACCGTAGGCGTCACCTTAGATGGGGCACGGGGAGCGGGCGTTTTCGCACCCCGAGCCTCCCCGGCCCCCTGGACCAGCTGCGTCAGCTGGTCGATCTCCTCCCGCATCAACTGTTGCTGCTTGTGGGAGTCGGCAAGCTCCGTCGCCAGGCTCGCAACCCGAGCCCGGAGTTTCTCCTCCTCGCTGGAGACGCTCCTTTCCAGGAGCTCCTCCAGCGCTTTGGCGGCACCCGTTACCGCGTCTGCCACGACCCTCTTCTTTCCCGCAATATTTTTCTGGCCTTTTACGGCGCCAGAAATGCGGGAAAGAGCCGCCAGGATGTTCTGCGCCGCTGGCACCTCCGTGACCTTCCCGCTTGGTAGCGGGGGCACAATCGCTAGCGGCTCTGCTACCCTCCCTTTCGCTCTGTAGAGGTCGGCTTTCCGGCCTCTACCCGCGGTGGTAGCCACAATCTTCCTCTTGCTAGGAAGGTCCTCCTCGCTGTTAGATGACACGGACCCAGGCCGACGGAACAGGCCCTTGCCTGGTTCGCTCGACCTGGGTCTCTTCCTACCTACGTCGGCATGGATACCGAGACCGAGGGTATCCTCGGTCCCGCCACCCACGCCGGCGGCCGACTCCATCTCCGAGCCAGCACGAGTCGACACGTCTTCCGCGTCGCCGTTTTGGGTGGTTTTGAGGCACACCCATGGGCCTGTGGGACTGTGGTGACCCCTCCCATATACCATCCGGGATGAACCCGGGCGGGGGTCGCCATGGCTGGTCGCCGAATGGGTGTCCATTCGACCACCAGTCACAGCAAGGGATTCCCCGGACGGAGTCCGGGTACCCTCATGGGTAGTTTTATTGTTTGTAGTTTCCATAGCCATTTTTTTTTATTTACGGTTAATGTCCGCCGACGTTGAGGTGGAAGGAGAGAGGTTGGGAGCGTATGTGAGGATGGGAAGGTGGGTAGGTGGGAGTGAGTGACGCCCTAGGCACTGAGTTCCCCCCAGTGATGCATCCCATTGCCAGGCGTCAGAGCGTGGGGTTCGGGGTGATTTTTTATAGAGGTTTTCTTCCTCGCAACTCCTAAGAGCCACCATGCCCGTCTGTTGCCAGATGGGGGTACGGCTCGGCCGATCGATGGTCCCTATGGGACCGTGTACTTCACCACTGATCGCTCAGTGGCAAAGTACTCGTCGCCCTGACAGTTCTCCGCTAGGTACGCTCTGCTTAGCAGAGCGCATGCGGAGAGCTCGAAACCGGCCATAAGGCCCCCCCTGGTGGACTATTTGCCATGGGCGACGACGTGCGCCTCGCGCAAAGCCCACATCATCGCCCACGTTACCAGGGTGCACCACGCGGAGGTTGTCCTACCCAGCACCCCAAGGACATAGGCTATGTTTGGTCGCGATAACCGACATCCACGCAGGCGGAGCCGAGGGCAAAAGCTAGTAGGCTATATATCATCACGCTACTACTCAAGGGAACGGAGCCGTTATCATTAATGTCAACAAATTCGGTCGGCATCAGCATATACGCAGAAGTGACAGTGTGGTTATTTAAGCTACTCGAAATAGTAATCCTGCGCAGACGAAGTCGCGGGCACCAGCTAGTAATCTATAATTGTTGGATTTGGGCTCGTCCACCGCCTTAGCACCCCGTGCTATCCTCAATAGACTCCCATGAAACGCGTAAGTATTGCGCGTAAAGAGCACATTTTGTGGTCGAGATTTATGCCAGTAACTCCTCCTCTACTTCTTCATCCTGGCGTTAATCCACCTCGGAGTCTTCTCTCTCGCTGAATGGCGCGCCTCCCCATTCCGGGGGCGAGTTGGGGACACCGTTGTCCCCCCTCCTGAGGAGGGCCAGACCGTAAGGGATGGCCCTGGGTCAGCCGGGGTGCGAGGGATATGTCGATGACAACCTCACCTCCGGCCTAGCACCAAGACCCACAGTCGGCGTGCGGTTTTAGTCGGTCCGAGTCCGACATAACCTTCCCTTCCGGCTCCGGCAGGGGGGGTATCCGAGGGGATTTCCGCACGGAAAAAAAGGGTCCACTTATTCCAATCTAACTGCATGTTTGGTTGAACTTCGATATTTGTATGAGTTTTACAGCATTAAGCATGCTAACAATACAAATCGAATACATAGAGAAAAAGAATCTTCTCGGGTGGGACTCGAACCCGTACTCTTTCCCTTACGGCCTTGACCCATTCGGCTACCAAGACACGCCCGATGTGATTCAAATTTCCATTCTTATCAGTCTTTAAGGCGACGGTGGAGTCATCTACCGATATTCTCACGAACTATCGGAACCAATGACAGATGTTACAATCATTTTTACCCGACTACGGCGAAGCCAAAAGGAGGGTTATGATTTTGACAGGCTATGTATGCATGTATGTATGTATGTATGTTCATTTGTTCCCTCATAGCTCCTCAACTGCTTATTAGAACTGGACAAATGAGGTATCGTTACAATTACAAGCGGCTTCATCGTCCGATGGTTATAGGCTATATGACGTGTCACTCAATCTTGTGTGGCGCCCTCTAGCGCTCATAAGGTACTGTGTTAAAAAATAAATTTGAGATAAATATGCCGTGTTTGGTATCAAATGAAAGGGCTTCATGAGCACATTTCAAATATATATAAATTATTAGCTTTACCTTGCCCCAAAATAATATAAATAAAAAATAAAGTTTAAAACTAAAACCCGACTACCGAAAATCCCTACTCCAATAAAACAATAATATATTCTAGGGAAAAGTGGCATACGACCACGGCTATCCTTGATATTTTCTTGTTTGTTACCTACTTTTTGGAGCGTGATTTTTCGGTAGTCGGGTTTTAGTTTTAAACTTTATTTTTTATTAGTCATTGAATTTTGATAACTCCGCCCAAATAATTGAATGAATTTTACAGCATTAAGTATGCTAACTATACAAATCGAATACATAGGGAAAAATAATCTTCTCGGCCGATATTTTTCGTGAAGCGATTGCTATCCAATCGCTTTCGGACGGCGATTTGGCTTACCTGTAACGATGGCCATTAGATATATGCCAATAACTATAGATATTAACATTAAGTCCTCTAATTCCCTAAGCACGAATTATTAGTACCTTCCGAAGTATAATGTGGGTGATACATCAGATCACGTTGGCCTTCAACTTGTAGGAGTAGGCAACAAAACCTTATGTCATCGTCACGGCCCATTGATTAGGCATGGGCATTTCATCAAACACATGTCACTTTGCATTTGAGTTAGCGGGGCTATACACTGGCGCAAGTGTGTAAGAAGTTAGTTTTACAGAATGCGCCAGTGCAGCTAAAATGCTAAAATAAGTTTGATGCTCCGTATCAACGATAATAACAAAGCAATACCTACTTATGAGCTCCCGCAACTTAGAAATCGCACGTTTGAAAAACGTAATTTTACTGAATCTGATCCTAGTTCAGTGCCTACTCATGAATTCATTTTGGACTCAAATCAACCTCACCTGCAATTCAGTACATTCAATGATTGATGGACTAGCTGTCGGGACTGAGAGGGTCAGATGCCAGTCTCTCTCACGTAAAAGCAAAGATAAACCAAATTATGGAAAGAAGGAGTCGGAGAGAGAAGATGTAAGCTATGGCGAACGGGATTGACTTGAGTAAAGTAGGGGTAGCTCACATTATTCCAGGGTTCCCTTGTTCAAATATTTTTTAACTTAAGTAATAGTTTAGTGTATAAGCTCCCTAAAGTTAAATCTGTCTCAGATACGATTACGACACAACGATGGCGGTACATCACATCAGCTACTTACGGTAGTTCCTGTAATAAAAACTGTTTCAAAGCCGTGGAGTCGACACTGGTCCAAATTTTGCAACTAGTTGTTACTTACGGGTTCTGTTGTGAGTACTTTATATTGATATTTTAAATATTTGTCCCACAATAACCTAAAAATTGTACGTTTTACGAAATGTCCTCTCTCCCAATGTAAAGAGGAGATGCTCCTATCAGGCTAAGTGATTTATTTGAATGATTTTTTTTATAGCATTTATTATGCTAACTTTTAAGTTCGAAAAACATCGGAAAAAATGAAACGCTCAAGTGAGACTTGAACTCACGACCTTTCCCTTACAGGGGGAATGCTCTTCCAACTGAGCTATTGAGCCACACCTGAATCATTTCAAATTTTCCTTCTCTTTATATCGATCTAGTTTGTCATACACCATGCAAATCGGTAAGAATCGGGTTATAAGGACCACTGGCCATTGGGAGGTTGTTGGTATACAAAAGTAGAGAAAGTACATTTATAGGGCGTAACTTAGTTCCTACGAACGTTTTCGCTACATACCTGCCTGTACATTATATATACATATACATAGTGCCAGACATGCCGCTACCTCAGTGGCGGCATGTCTGGCACTACAGGTCAGTAGACTGGGACGGACTGCGGGAATTCTTCGCGTCGTACCCGTGGAGGCAGCTTTGCTTCACTTCAGATGATCGAAACTCCTGTGCAACAGCAGTCGCTGACGCGATCCTAGCGGGCATGGAGTGCTATATCCCCAACCACTGGATTGCGACAGGAGCGAGCAAGCGTCCGTGGTTTAATAGGTCCTGCAGAGAAGCGAGAACTCGCAAAAAATCTGCTTATAAGGATTGGACCACGGCCCTCGCCAATAAGGATCCGAACATCGGTGAAGTGAAGCGGAAATTGAATGCTGCCTCGAGGTCCAGTAAGAAGGCAACGGCCAGGGCTAAGTTTGAGTTCATCGGCAGAATTGGTGAGCGGCTTGCGCGGTTCCCATCCGGAAGTCGTGCATTTTGGTCGCTCGCCAAAGCTGCCGATGGAAACTTCGTCCATTCCTGTCTTCCGCCGCTATTAAAACCCAACGGTAGTCTGGCCCATGGCGCCAAGGAGAAAGCCGATCTTTTAGGTAACCTCTTTGCGTCAAACTCGACTATGAACGATGGGAATGCCGAACCACCTAGTATAGGGTATACTGTGGAACTTCAATGGGTGAAGTAAAAATCACCCAGCGGAGGGTTCGGCGAGAACTAAAGTCCCTAGATGTTCGAAAGTCGAGTGGGCCGGATGGCATACCGGCAATGGTGCTTAAGCACTGTGCTCCAGAGTTGTGCCCTGTTCTCACACGACTCTTCGCGCTCTCATTCTCCACTGGACGAGTTGCAGCTTCGTGGAAGACCGCATACGTGCATCCTGTGCCTAAAAAAGGCGACAGGACAGACCCGTCCAACTACAGGCCCATTGCTATAACCTCCCTTCTCTTGAAAGTTATGGAGCGTGTCATTAAAACACAGCTCCTGGGAAACCTTGAGGGTAACGATCTTCTGAGCGACCGATAGTACGGCTTCCGCCAGCGTCGCTCGACCGGTGACCTTCTTGTGTATCTCACAAACCGTTGGGCGCAAGCCATCGAGAGCCAAGGTGAGGCACTGGCGGTCAGCCTAGATATAGCGAAGGCCTTCGATCGGGTATGGCACAGAGGTCTTCTTGCGAAGCTACCATCTTATGGACTCCCTGAGGGGCTGTGTAACTGGATTTCCAGCTTTTTGTCCAACAGAAGCATCCAAGCCGTCGTGGACGGCAGTCGCTCGGACCGCATGGACATAAACGCTGGTGTCCCACAAGGTTCCGTGTTGTCTCCGACCCTGTTTCTGCTGCATATTAATGACATGCTGTCGGATGACTCCATTCATTGCTATGCGGACGACAGTACTGGAGACGCATGTTACACGGGCCGTGCAAACATCCCCCAGTCCGAGGTGGAGGGGAGTCGCGAACAACTTGTGTCAGAAATCGAGACTACTCTCTCGATAGTATCCGATTGGGGTCGACTAAACCTGGTCCAGTTCAACCCCACCAAGACACAAGTATGTGTATTCACCGCTAAGAAAACCCCATTTATTGTAGCACCGCAATTCCTGGGCACACGGCTTACCATTGCCCCGAGTATCGGGATCCTAGGCGTCGACATTTCAAGTGACGTCCAGTACCGCAGTCATTTAGAGGACAAGGTCAAGCTGGCATCAAAGAAACTTGGAGTTCTTAACAGGGCGAAGCAGTACTTCACTGCGGGGCAGCGACTCCTTCTTTATAAGGCACAGGTTCGGCCCCACATGGAGTACTGCTGTCATCTTTTTGCCGGAGTGCCCGCACGCCAGCTTAACCCTTTGGACTCGGTGCAAAGACGTGCGTTGAGGCTCGTCGACAGTCCCATACTCGCAGGCGATGTGGAACCTCTCAGCCTCAGAAGGGATTTTGCCTCACTGTGTGTTTTCTACCGCCTATATAATGGTTTGTGCTCAGATGAATTATTTGACATGATTCCCACAGCTACATTCTATCATCGGTGCGATGCCATAGACAGGGAATTCATCCCCACAAATTGCATCCTAATACGGTGCGTACCGTGCGGTATGAAAGGAACTTCATCCCACGTACGCTCAAGCTGTGGAATGAACTCCCTGCCATAGTTTTCCCAAGCGACTACAATATGGGGTTCTTCAAGAGGGGCATTAGAAGGTTTCTTCAGGGTAGGCAGCGCGAGTGTAACGCCCCTGGTGTTGCATACGTCCATAGGCCGCGGTAACCACTTTCCATCAGGTGGGCCGTGTTCTTGTCTGCCACCTAAGTGGTATAAAAAAAAATATAGTTGTGTCTGCCTGAATGCCAGATTTCAGTAAGTACTACCTTTTTGCGTTATTATAAACAAAGCAAAAATATCCGTAACTGCCTTAGCGATCGAACAGTAGCGAGTTTAATAGTTGAGCATGCGTTCCTGAGTTAGATTCCCGGGTTGTGTAATTTGTATGTTAACAAATCTTGGAAGTCGCATGAACTTTTAATTCATTGTATTGCTTTAAATCATAATAATAACATCCTTTAATAGTAACTAAGTTACACATAATGCCGCCTACACAAATACACACAGCAATAACACATCTGACAATTTGTAAAATTACAATCTAAATCTATAAGGTACATTAAAACAATCGCCCAAAATCTTCAAACTAAATAATATATCCAAGCCCAAAAAATCCATCACAAGTCTACTCCAACGACCTCCTGCCCACGGAAAGTGAGGAGCGGTCCTCCACGGCTGAGTAGCGATCATTCTGCAACGAAAACGGGCCGCGGCCGAGCGTCGTCGCCAGACACAATATGTCCTTAGCAGAAGGCGCTTCAGACACCGAGCACGCCATCAAACAAGAAGACGAGACGAGCCAGAACTCACAGACCCCCACCGGCGCCAAGAAGAAGAACAACGATAAAGGAAGACAGGTCAGTTCGCACCCTATATTTTTATAAGTAAAAAAAATATTTTCGACCAATATATTATTGTGATCAAATTTTTTTTTAACGATTTTGTGGTTAAACCAGTCAGAGGATTCATTAAATTTGTGATATGGTACTTTTTGTGTTTGTGGAGGTAAATAAATATAGAAATGTAGAAATAGTTTTAATATAAAATCGCTTAAAATTTTGTTACAACAGAGGTGCAATTGAAGTTTTATGAAATTTAATATGATTCAAATCAAAAAATAGACAGTCATATTTTATAAAAAAGTGAAATCTATATATTCTTTAATAAACGTACGACCTCAAATTATTCGTGGATGTTCTGAACAAACTTATCTATTCAGTTGACTTTAGTTCTTGAACAAAATAAGTTGAAGCTTCAATTGATATTTGCAACCGCAATACATAAATAATGCCTAATCTCATGGAACTCCTAGCTTAAAGCTTCATTATGCTCGTGTCACAGTGTTAGCATAGTTTTATTAAGTAACCAAACTTCTCCAAAACTGATACTGGTTGAAATTATTTAGGCTAATGAAGCAAAGTAATTGTATGACGTTATTATTAAAATTAAATAGAAAATTACCTTTTGGTTGGAAATGCTTATCAAGTTTGTAGCGCTTTGCCAACACTGTGCAGCGCATAACAGAAATCCATCAGGTACAGTACTAAACACGGAACTAAGTAACCCATCATTGACAGTGTATGCTTAGGTAGCAATAGAGAAAGAATTGCAATAACATTACACCATGTTAAGTGACATGTACGGTGTAAGAAAGAAGTACCTACGGCTTTCTATTGAAGAAATATAGCTCTAGTAGTTAATAAATATCTAACACTTACCAACAGATTAATGTCAAACCAGAACAGATGCGTCTAGAAAAGAGTATATTTTGTACAGAAGCTCCATAATGCAACATAAGAGGACATCCTTTGTACCTTAAATTTTAGTAAACCTCAACTTTTTTGTGAGTAATAATAACATGAAATACCAAATTACTAAGATGCCGTATCTGTAGATCATTATGATGATATAAAAACATTAACAATAATTGAATCATGCCCAAATATGAACGAACATAATCTTTAAACCCATATAAGGACTGATATTTATGTCAAAATAGTATCTAGCTCCATTTCAAATTTAACTGTTGGTGTAACTATAACCAATAAATTTCGCTACAATTGTCTGACAATTGGTCCAATAAATACTGACCTTAGAGTCACACCATAAGAATTAAACAATTAATGAGAATTACCAATTTGTACCATATTAGGTTTTATAGTTTTGTGGGGCAGCGAGCATATGGGCAATTGATGGCAATTTTGTCCGTATACATCCTACTCGCCCACTTTAAAACGATTCATGATTATATGAGGTTTATGTTCTAGCATTAACTATTGCAAGTAATTGGGTTCACTCCTACGTGATCATTGTTATGTTTTTTTTCTTGTATTGCTTCTATTGGTATCTGGTTTGATTGTAACTTACGCTACACAATCAGTAGATTATTCCTTAACTATATGTATCATATTGGTATTTTTATGTAATACATCTTAAAAATAAGAAGACATAGTAAGACACAGACATTCCACGTTCGGTTCCTGTTTTCATTTAAAAGAACTGGCGATTGAGCGATTGGGATCCTCATTTCTAAAGAATTCAGATATAATGAATTCATCCACACCCTCGAACCACCTGTAGGTACTTATACTGTTAATCAGTGAGACCTACCAAGACACAAAAAGACCCGAAATATGAGCAACCTCTGCTTCAAGAGAACATTATTAAACGAGAAGCAACAATTTCCCAGGATTTCTAGATTTTCTAGACAGACACTAAAATTGCGCTGACAGCTTCAGTGAACGTGATTCAGTATTTCAACTGTGTAATCAAAGCATGTGTTCATATGAGAACAGATGCTATACTTTGTTATATTTTGGATTCACCCAATTGACACAAACAATAACAGCATTATAACGGTAACAAGACAATATTATTTGCGACATCCGCCATAAACTACCGGAGCTTTTGACGGCCGGATGTCAAAAGAACAATGCTTCAATTAAGCTTGCAGCATTTCTTGCGCACACGCACCCTATGCTCAGTGATCTGTGGCGCAATTATAGATCATTACTGTCGTTACACTATTCATAGATCCATTGTTTTCTTATTGTCATTTTTCTTGATCACTCGTAGATCTATTTGGAATAAAAATTGAACTAAATTTTGCTTTATTCGATAAATAAAGTCAGGTTATCGCCATCTTTGGGTTTCGTAGGTACAAAAGAAACCATGGTATGGTTTCAGCTACAAATATAATTTAATTTTATTGTATTCGAGAAAAATTTGTGATGTTGTGGTTCAATGAACAAAAAGAACCATCTCACGAACTAAATACTACTGTTTGATCTACGAGTATTATAATTTCTATGATTAGCTCTATTAATAGACTTTACCATACAACTCATTTGTTAAATTATGAAATCCTTGCCAGATGTCAGACTCTTACATGTGGAAGGAACAGATCCATACCTTGATGAAGGGCGGAGAGAGCGAGTCCGATATTTCGGACTCCGAGAACTTCCTCACCAAAGGCGCTTTTCTCCTCACCCCCTCCCATGGCCTAAGCATGGAGAAGGCGTCTGCCATCTGCGAGAAGATGGAGTTCAAAGGCTGCTTCTCCCTCACGAAGACTGCTACGGGTATTTTGTTTAAGTTCTCCAGCGTTGATGACTACCAGATGGTATTCAAGAAAGGTTTCCATAAGGTCACTGGCTCCAGATTTTATAGGAAGGTAACTGTTATGCTGAATTTTTCTTTCATCTAAAACGCTTGCTGAGACTATTTGATGCTTATCATTTCCTTACATATCTTCTTTTCCTTATACCTTTACTTCCTGCGCTATATTGTCAGTTTCCTCTTCGCCCTTCTGTATTATGTTTTTGACTACTTACGAAAATTAAAGCTATGAAACATATTTTTCTTGTACCTAATATAAACTTATCTACTGCTTTATAATTTTCCACTTTTCGATGTCTTTACTAGTTACATTAAGGGTCTTTAATTAATTTATCGTTATCTAATTCTTCTGTCTGGTCTTTCAGATTGCCATTCCATGTAGACCTCAGAAAACCTTCACGGTCTACGTCTATGACATTCCCGATGAGGTCCCCGAGGACGATGTGCGTCATGCCCTATATAAGTTTACCTCCATCGTCGAGGTGGTACGTCTGAACTTCTCTGGTTCTCCAAAGGATGGAAACACTGGTTGGTATAGCCTAGGTATAAAAATCTTTTTTTGTTAAACTTTGCTTCGCAAACGTTTACATGGGAAGGTATAAAACATCATTTTTTTCAGGCGCTTTGTCATAACCAACATAAACTGGTGAATCATTTCTCATTAATCATCCATTTTACATGTAATATATTATTCAGTTATTTGCAGTTAAATCTGTATCATACATAAGTACATTTTCCCCAGAATATTCACAGATTAACGTTTATGGAATAAGAGTATTGATGTCGAAGGGATGCTCTGGTATTATAGATGGAAATCTGGGTATAATACTAAAACTAAAAGATGTGAACAGATATCGCTCATTTAGGGTTTGGGGGTATAACAGCTTTAGATGTGAGGGGTTGCTGGAGAACCCAATCCACTAACCAACATCATCATTAAAACCGTTGCATTGGTTATTCCAGAAAGTGGCTGTACCATTCTGCAAAGTATTGCTACTGTTTTTCATATAACGGACTTACAATTCACCCTAATAATATAATTTTTCAGGGACCTCTACACCTAAACCTTTGGAGAAGACGTCTTCTCGGGCTCTCACCACCATCGATGGCGAGCTGGTCAGTAGCATGATCCCCAAGGAAGCCCAGAGCGTGATCCGCGTCACGTTGGCAAATATTGAAGAGGCTAATATTTTGTTGCAAAATGGTCTAGACTTCTATGGAGCGACTTTCTTTCCTACGGAGCTGGCTACGCCTGCTCAGGCTGCGAAACTTATTAAACCAAGCAGGTATTTTGAAATATATTATGATTCTTATCTTCTTTTCATGTTGATTTGATCACTCTAGTAAATACTTCTACATATAATGAATGACGATTGAATGGAACTTGAATGTCACTCTTTGATTATACATCAAAGAATAACAAAAGTATAATCAACTGCCTGATTTTGACAGTTACCACTAGTTCCCATGAGGTTTTTTAAGGAATTCTCAGCATTAGTTCAGAATCTCGTAGCAATTTTACTTTTTACTTTTTCAATTTACCTTTACCTATTAATCAAATATATCAGATCAACATGAAACCAACCCTCATTTTCACATTTTACTTTGAGCACAAGCAAAATTTTTAAAATGCGTTAAAGTTTAATTGTCCCCAGGGTGACGGGCGGTACTGTCTCCGCTAGGGTCCGGGATCTACTCCCCGTCTTCGACCAGCAGGGCTTCGCCAAGTTCGCGCCACCAGCGTCGCGACTCGTCAAGCCAAGGTCCAAGTAGATGCGCAATATCTCTATATGTCATTGCATTAATACATTCTTTGCGATTCTCTGAACAATTTGATCAAATCTGGATTGGCTTGGTTGGATTTCATCGGATAATATTGTGTCTGATAATGTATAAATGCAATGACAGGTTTCAGATCAAAGGAAAGCTTTGGATATGGAAATCGAAACGAAAATAAATAACACAATTAAAATGATATATTTAGGATGATTGTATTAACAAAAACTCATATGTACATATAAAAATAAATATTTGAAAATACAAAAAAACGTATCTATAGGCATAATCGATCATCTACATAATTATGTACTTATATGTATGACAGTTTCGTGAGTACCAAAATGCATTTAATTATGTTTTAACTTAACTAAATACTGTGCCATAACAAAAACTAGTTCCATATTTTCATATTTGTTACCAATTTTGTATTAATAAACGTTATTTTCTACATATATTATCTTGGTTTTATTTGAAAGGCAATCAAACTCGAATTCTAATTTTTGTATTCTATTATTCAAGTCAATTATGTAAAATGGCATATTCTGCACATATTCAATGTCAATAGAAATTTGTAAATACATACCAAAATAAATTAGATTTCCATGGTTACTGTTGGAGCACTTCCAATCACATTAAAATCAGACATACCAACTTCTGATTCACTAAATATACAATCACGTATTGTAAAAATATCCTATACATCAAATAAATATAACGCAATAGTTTAAAAATGGCCTTTTATAATTTTGGGTACAATACAAAAATATTTACAGACGATCTGATAATAAATAAGAGGTCCATATAATCGCAGACAAGAGTTACAGTGTTATAGCAAATTAAAAAAATATACAAGCATATATGCTCACTATAGATAATCTCAGTTCTACTTTTACCCTGTTACCCTTAGTGGACCTAGGACCTTAAATTATAATACTTATAATTATGTCTCATAATAAAATATCATGACAACTGTTAGTACCAATATTTGTAACAGTTTTATTTGTTAGTAAATTCGTCTTTGCAAGGAATGTTCAAATGTTACAATCATCCATCAATACTAAATAAAAATAAATGGCAATACATTTTTAACTACTTAACAATAATTTATTTATCACTCCCTCTCTTCGTTCTAGAATCGAGTTATAACACTTAAGTATATACAAGTATCAAGTCCTATTCCCGAAATCAATTTGGAGACACCGCATCTTATTTTGAATGACTACCTTAATATCACAGCTTTATACTATTTCGGTTTTAGCGGACATATTTGTGTAAAATATTTAAAGGGGTGTAAAAGTCTCTTCTACAATTTTTGGACTGGGTTTCTTTCCATTTTTAAATCGTTCCTCAATTTCTTGTAAACTTTTACCTTTTGTTTCTGGTAATATGAAGTACATAACAACAGTACCGACAAGAGCAATTACTCCATAAGTAAGGAACGTTACTACTTCACCTAAATTCGTCATCATGCCAGGGGCAGTCTTCACGACGATAAAGAATGCAATAAAGGTAGTTGAGGAGCTAATGCCTGACCCAAGGCCACGGAGCTTTGCAGGAAAAACTTCCCCACACATGATCCATGGCAAAGGTACTAAGCCTATCGAAATGGCGCATATATAGAACATCAAACAAGTCAATGGTAACCACGCCATGTTCTCAGGCTTAAAATACAAGAACATAGAAAGTCCTACCATGGACATAGCGGTCCAGATACCGCTAATGAAGCATAAAGGTCTCCTACCATATTGTTTGCATATCACACAAGCAATGACCGACATGACGACTCTTAACGAATCAATAATGAGCATTATAAGGTAATGGTCGATTCCCTTTCCTACTGCCTTTTCAACGATTTCAATGGAATAAAATGCAACTGCGTTCACACCAGAAAACTGGCACGTCATGAAGAAGAGGATCATAATGAACAGAGGCTTGATAAGTTCAGCACTCCTCAAACTTGCCAACTTTTCTCTCAAATTCATTTGAGTTTCGTTATCAGCGGATTTTTTGCTGTCGAGTAATCCTTTAAGTTCTGTTTTTGCTTCTTCGCTGTATCCTCTTAGCCAATAGAAAGCTTTTATACCATCATCAATTCTTCCTTGAGCTATCAGCCAAGTGGGACTTTCTGGGATGAAGGTTAGAAGAAAGATAGCCAGAACTGGACATGTACCACATATGATTGCAGTCCACTGCCAAGTCATAAATGTTCCTATTGTATGTGCTGCTAGGATCCCTGTAGCTATAGCTAGGGAAACACCTGCTAGGAAAAATCCTCTATATTTTGGTTCAGTGGTTTCGCCGATGTATACTGGGATAAGGGGTCCAAGAAGTCCAGCACAGAGTCCTGTGAAGAATCTTCCAATCAGCATGAGACCAAGGTTGTAGGAACAGGCAATGAATACCCAACCAAGGAGTAGAGGCAAGCAGGTTATGTATTGGGAAGTGCGTCTTCCGAATTTCTCCATCATCCAGCCGGAGACCAAGCAACCAGGAGCCATAGGTAGTGCAGCCATGGCCGCTGTAAAAGGAAAATAAATATTAGTTTTAATGTCATTAATCTTAAAGTTTATTTATTATTATTTATTTATTAATTGTTATTTTTTTGCAATGGCATTGCCAGTACAAGATAGTACTCCTCCCGAGGCTGTAACGATAAGTTAGTAATCTAATAAACATAATTATATTAATGTTTATAGATAACTTAATTCAATTTCAATCGTGGATTAATCGCAATAATATTATACGATAAGATATCTTTTTTTATCATTTAGCGCTTAAAATTCGATTCATATTTAACTTTGTGTAAGAATCGTATGAAAACAATCAAACTTCATTGTATACAAGCCTTAATGAATCAATGAAAAAACAAGTTTCCCTTTAGACGCAGTAAGTTATACTATGCCTTAGATAAGCTAATATCAAAACAACACGATGTATCAACGTAAAAAGTAGAATAAGTTGAACAATCGACAATATAAATATAATTTTTATCTGTACTTTAGAATTTACAATTTCTTACTCAATATTGTTAAAAAATGTAAATAGCGTAAGTTGTTGTCTTACTAATTAATAATAACACTTAACAACAACTTATTGCCGTAGTTATATCTTTATCCAGCTGTTGTCATTTGAATTGGTCAAGTTACAATTTTTTTTTCTATTCAAAAATATAAATAAGCTGATGTCTTAGAAGCTGGTAACCAGGGACCGTGATCTACAAGACCAGCAGTGTCACTTGCGATTTGCTACCAGTAGAGGGGAAAGGAAAATGAGGTGAATGAGGAAATGGATGAAAAGGGAGGTTAGACCTTCGACAATGTCGCTAAAGTTAATTATAAACGTGTCTGGTTAAATCAGCCCTTCATATTGAGATTCAGTAAGTAATTAAATTAGGCATTATGGGCATGTTGTGTAAAATAAATGAAATAGTGTACGAACCTATCCACGAAGTAGTATCTTCATCTGAAGGTATGGGTCCGGTGCCATTCTTCAGTTGCGGCAGCAGGATGGCGGAGTAACCAGAAGTAAGTCCAGTGATGAAAGTAAGTAGAATCGGAGCTGATGATGCCAATGTCTGAAATAAAGAAAACCCCAATATTAATATAATAGCACCAAATTTTCCATTAGACTTATAAGTAATAGCCCGGTCGAATAAAAATCAGGTATTTCGATATCGACCCATGCTTACTCTTGTTTTTGTACCACTGGGCTGAACCCATGACCATCTTAAGAACAACCTGGTCAAAATAGCAATAGGGTCCCTCCGCTTTAATAATTTTTCCACTACGAATTTTTATTTCTTATTCTACCAGCAAACAAAATAATTCCAGTTTCTACTGGTAGCATATTCCTTTTAAGATTTAAAATTAATTAAAATGAATTGCTTCGTATGTTGTCTACTGGCATTAACTCGAATGACTCTGGCAATATTAGTGGGACTATTGATATCCATACGGATCTGATTGAACTAGAAACCGATTTAGATACAACAATATCGTAAGCTGACAACAACAATAGCATAACTGATATAAATCCAAGAAATAATACCCACGTACCCAACAAGTAGATTCATACTGATTATGTATTCAAAGACGTTGAAGTTATCAAGAAAATAAAGAATTGCAATACTCCTATTTATTATTCTATGTTTCACTTGTCGCTTATGTTGAATAGTAAATGCGATGCTAATAGTGAGCAGTTTGACAACACAACTTAAAATACTCTAGTGTAGCTAGAATAGCTGTAATCGGAATGCACTTCGCATTGAGAGATGAATATTGATCCGACTAAAGTGTAAGTTCTTTTTTAGTGATTGTTGCATATAAAATGGCTATAAACTCGTCTCTAATTACTTTTATATCTCTTGCAGAATAACGGTTCATACATTTCTTAGATATGTTAGAAATACACACGCTTCATTTGCTTGAATAAGTTAATGCAGTCGAAAATATTCGTTTATCTAATAATTTATTCATCAAAGACATTCTCACTATGTTATACGTAATGAGCGACTTTTTAAAATCTCCTAAGGTCAACGTAACTGTCCAAGAATAAGTAAAAAACTTGTCTTACCTGTTTCCACAGCGGAGAAAATCTTGCAACAGTATTAGAATCATTAAGTAAATTGTTATCTTTGCTTTCTGTGCCTTTGAAACTCAGTCCTAGAGAAGAATTTGTTATATTATGTAGGTAGTTTGACATTCGCCTCGAATTTCTTTTATCATCTTGTCTTTTATTAAGATCTATAATTTTAATTTCAGCTTGACTACTACAATTTTTAAGTGTTTCATTTACAATTTCATGAATACTTTGTTTATCATCGTAATTTTTAAAATCTTGTCTAGAACTACTTTTATGGAATATTCTCGATCTTCTATCAGCATTTTCTTGGTCTATTGCTGAGTTAATTGCTTCTGATACGGCATCTTGTTCTATGTTATTATCTTCTCTATTTTGAGCGCTATCTTGAATATCTCTTAGATCTTCATGGTCAGTATTAAAGGCATCATTGACTATAGCGAGGGAACCTTCTACTTTCTCCGACAGGATTTCTCCCATTGCTCGATCTGAAAATGAAAGAAAAGCAACTTTAAGAATGGAATAGAGCGTTATAAGTGCGAACACGGAATTGCAGTTGTTGAAATTCAATTTCCTTCTCCGGGTCAGATGTATTTCTATGTAAAAAGATATGAACAAGTCAGGTTAAGTACCTAAACCTATACAAGGTCTGAAGTACAAGTGCAATTAACCTTGAATTCTTTGTATTTAAGTAATACTTTTTCATGGTTACAAGAGTATCTTGACTAATATTCCTAACTTTCCCCTTCGACATAAATAACTGACCATCACATTATATTACCTATATATTATTAATTTGAATGTTAATATTGTCCAATTACTAAAAGAAAAATAGCAGAATTTGAAAATGCTACCTTATAATATACCAACGCATATGCTCTGAGGCAATCCTCTGTAGGAACATTTGATTTAAAAAAGCAAGTACAGTCAATAATAGTTAGGTTACAGATATAGTCAAGTTTCTGGTCTCGTTGCACGCCTTATCCTTGTTAAAGAATTTCTAAGAAAAGAAAAGCACACAATTTTGTATGCAAATATATTAAAATATGTAGCAAACTCTGCGATCGACAGTCAGTTTAATTATGTTAATGTTATACAGTATGTTATCGATGACAACGATAGAATTTTAATTCTTTTGTCTATTTTATCATTGATTTTATTTATTGCTCAATACGGAGGCTAGCTATCTACAGTAAGTAATACTATGAGGATAAGATTACGCATTATGTAAATTAAGTGCGTATTTGAATAGTCATGGCTTTTGTTGAACTTCAATTATGCAAAATGTGATTAGCCTTTGTTATAACATTGTCCTTTATTTTATACTAATGAAGGATACGGAAGGCGGAGATTCGGTGTAATGGCGCACGTTGGGAGAAGCCTATGTCCAGCAGTGGACTACGGTGGGCTCTATTGATCAGCTGCTTTCACAGTAGCAGCAGATCTTCATTAAAGTCCAATAAGTATAAATTCCAGAAGAGAGTGAAGACACAGTTACTTTAAAAAGCGTTACTTGTACCACACAAACTTGAATAATAAAACTGTTATAAAATTGCATTTAATTTGGCAATAATTAGTTCTAATGATGATGATGATGATGATGATGACACTAATACTGGAATGCCTTTGCTATTTAACCCAACAATGCGATATAATTTATAATAAAACAAATGAAATATCTACATCTAATGTAGAATCAACAGATTGTTATGTCATGGCCGTATCGATCTTGATGTAACTACTTACAAATCAAACTCTTAAATACTTCGGAGACTTTATTACCTGATAATAGTAAAAACACAGCATCTGTTTAGAGGCTACGAACAATAGAATATGTGTACAGCTGCTTACTTGTTTGTCTACATATTTAACAATAGTAGCGTGTTGAGTTATGAAATCTTTGTGTACAATTAATGTATGAGAAATATGGTCATCGGATTGATTATGTTTAAGAATCTAAATATGGGCATTTATTCATATAAATAAGATGGTAAACAAGCTGACGATCCATTGTATAAAATTTCGCAAAATAAATCTACGGTAATATTACAAGAATCACTATGTCTATGTTCCATTTTGGATCGAATAGAAATCTCATCATGTTCTATTTACAGTTAATTCGGAGATTCGGATCTTTTTACAAACTGTTTTAAAATACATATCATGTCAGGTATTTTCAAATATTACGAAATTAATAAATTGACAGCTCTAACACCTTCATAAATTGACTCATAACGCTGTAAATTTAACAAAGCATATAATTTATTAACCAATCTTATCTGTCAGTTATAATTATATAAAATTTAATATGTTCTTCCTAATGTTCAGGCTATAAATTATAACTATATCAAATAGACATAGATTTTGAATAAATTATACAATTTGTATAATAAACAATTTTATAATTTCATGATTTATTAAATTAATGTATGTTTTATCATCAGATATGTTTACATTGTACAACAATATGTTCTCGATTGAGTGCTATTCGTTTACAAGGGGAACTCCTAGCGGGTATCCTTGACCAGATTCTTGAAGTGCGCTAAGGCCCCTTATCTAGGCTAGTTGGATACTGGCTGTCGGCAACTAGCGCATTAGCATAACTACACTGACAATGTGCACACAAATGGGGTTAACTGAGGCAATTGAGCACTGAATCAGGGCTTCTTAATCATGTCAATTATAGAAGTAATTTAACTCCTTTTTTTTATGATATTTTCTAAAGTTTGCGCGAATGTCACTAAGACAAAACACTCATTATTTTTATTTTTTTTATTTAAAAGAATATTAGAACAGTAGTTACTAATATTCCCTCTAACCCCTCCAGCTAAGCTAAATTGCTTGTGTTAGGAGTGGGTTCACGTCGGTAGTGTAATGGCCAGGATCGAACCCGGGACCTCTCGATCGCAAGGTCGACTCCTTAACCACTAATTTATATATATATTATTGTTGCGATATATTAGTTGATATATTTGTTGAATTTGATTTCTCCTCGCCTGATGGCAAGCTAGGCAAAGTCAAGGGGCAGAGTGAAATTGGAGTTCAATTTTTCAGTTATATACAGACAGGCTTAGAGTTGTGACGGTGTATTTCATTATCATTTGCCGGTTACATCCGAGGTTCACTAATCCATTACTTTTAAGCTTAAAAATGAACTCCCTGCTGTGTTTTTTCTATAAGCGACTGCAATATGGGGTTCTTCAAGAAGGGCATTAGAAGTTCCTACATCACGAGTGTGATGCCCCTGGTCTTGTAGACGTCCGTAGGCTAAGGTAACTACTTTCAGATAAGCCGTTTGCTTGTCTGCCACCTGTGTGGTATAAAAAACCTCCTATTCCCCTTGATTTAGTACACATATTCAATTAAAATGCCGATCTCCTTTGAAATTCAAACATAGTTATTAAATTATATGATAGTCATCGCGTTAACAAATACTATGTCAAACAAACCCGCCAAGTATCAAATGAAGCGTCTCTGTAGCTTAATGGTTAAGGTGGTCCTTACGATCGAGAGGTCCCGGTGTCGGCCCCTGGCCATAATACTACCGACGTGAACCCACTCCTAGCACAAGCAATTTAGCTTAGTTGGAGGGGTTAGAGAGAATATTAGTAATTTCGGTTCTAATATTCTTAAAAAAAGAACATTAATTGTCCAACATGTTTGGCAACGAGTTTAACAAATTATCGGATCGTTTGCTTGGTCACACCATCAAGACCACATTCTTTTCTCACAGTCGTCGTTTCTAAGCGGTCTGCTTGTAAATGCTAATGGAGAAGCTGTAAATTTCGGTGTTATCTTAACCTACATGATTAAAACTATTTGAATTTGAATTAAACGCCATTAATATGTAGGTATGTATGCAGTAGCAGTAGCTATACATGAGAACCAGTGCTAGATTCTTTGAGTCTGTTCTCGGTAGTGTGGGCTGCTATGATGTGCGATCGTGTTTTGGGACGCGATTTAGAGCCTCTGTGGCGTGGCTGTAGTGAACGCGACTGCTACACAGGAGGCGCGGGTTCGATCCCCGCTCAGTGTAAATATTTGTATGCATGAATATGGCTATTTGTTTTGGTCTGGGTGTTTCTATGTATTGTATTGTATTTATTTATTCATTAACAATTTTTACATTGTGTTTGAACATCGTTTGTACACATAAATTGCATATATAAATAAAAAACATAAGAAAATCAACAATCAAAAGAAGTGAAAAATATTATGAAACGCAAAAAATAACAGTGTAATTACATTATACCTCTGCTGTCAGTATAAAATCTATTTATTTAATATCTCATCGACTGAATAGTAACACCCCTTTAACAGAAAAGCCTTCAATTTGTCGTGGAACTCTCTTTTGTAAATAATGGTTTTTAAGTCTAGAGGCAGTTTGTTGAAAATTCTGATGGAGTTGTAAAGCGTACTATGCTTTACGACGTCCAGGCTAGGCACTATTTTGTTTTGAAAATCTTTCCTGCGAGTGCTTTCTCTAACCCTTTTCTCATCATCAGATTCATAATCGTGTATATGCTTAGCAAAATTGTTTAGCAGTACCAAAATGTATAGGCTGGGAACCGTCAATATGCCTAAATCTTGGAAGTGAGTCTTACACGACTCTTCCTGTCTTATCCGTACTATAGTTCTTATGGCTCTTTTTTGTTGGATAAAAGCTCTTTGAATGTTGTATCCATAGCTGCCCCCCCAAAAAAGAATACTGTATCTCAGTCTTGACTCCACCAATGTATAATATACCATCTTTAAATGCTCCAGATTGACTTCATTTCGAAGACTACGCAACACATAGCAAGCCGAGCTTATATTTCCTTCCAAATAGGAGAGTTCATGTTTCCAATTTAGAAATTCATCCACGTGTACTCCCAAGAACCTAACAACTTCCGTATTTTGAACTTGTTTGCCCTCCAACACACAATCAAGTGTCATTTTATTTTGAGCCGTGGATTTAAACAAAATAGCCTTGGTTTTACTTGGATTTAGTTTTAGACTATTTACCGAAAACCAAGTTGACAATAACTTCAACACCTCATTCACCTTTAAACTAAGAGCGTTTATATCATCCGCGGATACCACAGCATTAGTATCATCAGCAAACATTACCAGCTGTACCTCCGGAGGCGATATTTTAGTGACATAATTAACAAGGTCATTTACAAATATTATAAACAGAATTGGGCCCAGAATTGAGCCTTGCGGTACAAAAAAAGTATCTAAGCTGGTTAAGCTTACCATGGGTCTAGATAGCGTTGTGTAGAATGTTGTGGAATATTTATTTATCTTATAGCATTTTATGGTCCTCCCAGTAGGAGCCGAGAAAAGGGCCTAGTTGAAGGCAATATGATACGTAGAAACGCAATACTGTTAGAGAAATTTAGTAACCATTCTCTATCTGATATGAGTTATGTAATATTTTAAGACAGTAGACCTCAACTAAGCATAGCTTGTATAATACATACATACGTACATACATACAATCACGCCTTTATCCCCGGAGGGTTAGGTAGAGGTGAATTAACACCCTCATTTCACCAATCATTGGATTCGGTCCCATGCAATTGAGCCTATTACCGCATTCCGGGCACTATTGTTGACTCAAGCCGTGCATCCGAGGCTCAGTATGGGCTGAATATATTTGTCTGATGTTAAACAGCCCAGTAGCAGCAGATTGTATAATATAGATTTTAAATAGCTTTTTTGTAATGCAAATAGAGATAATCAAACATATTCATGTATACAAATATTTGTACCAAGCGGTAATCGAACTCGTGACCTCTGACGTCGCAGTCCAACGCTCTATTCACGGCACACATTATAAGTATTCAAGAAACTTCTCATGAAATTATTTTACGAATCAATAATATTGGGTCTTATGGTACAGTCAGCATCATAATATATATATCTAGACTACAAAGTCTCAAAATGATCTTAAAAATCTCGCATTATGAACAAATCAAACTGTTTTATTGATTTAAATGGTGTTATTGTCTGAACTAAATGTGTGTGCCAAATCTTAGAACAATCAGCCAACTGGGAGGGGGTCAAAATACGAAATTAAGATCATTTTGATTACTTTGTTCGTCAATATCTTTCTGATGCTGACTGTAGGTGGAGTATATGTATAGGTACAGTCAGCATAAGATTGATTTTCAGTTTCACCAACAAATTTCTCAAAATGATCTTAATTCTTTATTCCCCCCCTCCTGTTGACTGATTTTTCTGATATTTGGTACACACCTTTTTAGGTACACACTAGTTAGGACAATAGTACTATTTTAATCAATAAAACAGTTTGATTTGCTCTTAACACCTCAGTTCGTTAGTATTGATTGGTCATTAGTTGTAATAATGTTGATATGCAGTACAAAGATCGGGCATTGAACCCGAGTGAGACAATGTACGATACAGATTTAATGATTTACACGAATGTTTATTTTGTCAGAGAGGGGCGTATTAATCCAGCAGGCTCTGTATGGAACTGAGATTGATGATATATAAATTATTGTGAGCACTAACAAAATTTATTACTATTTGAAAAAATCGTCACATAAACAACAGATACAAAACTTGACTTCACAAGACGGCAAAAAGTAGTTCCAAATAGTCAATAAATCAAGTCAAGTTTGTAGTCTCACGCGCAGAGGTCGCCCCGGTCCGGTCGACTGGTCTCTCAGGTAGCCTCCCGGGGGCATCACCCTCTCAAGGTACAGTCTTCACTGCAACCTGCCTCCTCCCAGTGTACGTTAGTATAATCCCATGATGTGACGCGGTACAGAGTTTAATTGATACAAATTCGCGAGTAATTTTACGCTTAGGTAAATATTTGTGAATACGAAAATATAGGACTGACTGGTAGAAAATGCCCACTGCATTAAGTCCACTTTTGTAAAAATATTTTATATTTGTGTATAAAGTATAATTAAATAAATAAATAGGTAGATATTCACAAAAATGAAAATGAGTATGTTTATACGTATTCTAGAATCTATACTCGTATTACAAATTACCAATATTACGTGTTACTCTCAATAATATATAAGCTACTGAATTTACGTCTGTACTACCTTTGACTGACTAGTAGAGAATGAGTTTTACAGCATTAAGTATGCTAACTATGCAAATCGAACACATAGGGGAAAATGAAACTTCTCGGGCGGGACTCGAACCCGCGATCTTTCCCTTACAGGGGGAATGGATACAGAATATCAGTAGATGGCTCCACCGTCGCCTTTAAGACGGATAAAAATAGAAGGAAATTTTGAATCACATTGGGCGTGGCTCGGTACCTGGGCATGGATAGTGAAAATTGTATACCTATGACCTTAATCAATTTACAAAGTGCAGCCGAGTGAGGAACAGCGTGGTAAGGGAACAATATGGTAGAAGATATAGTACCTAAGATAGATAATGGGATGCTTAGATGTTTCGGATACGTAGAAAAGAAAAAAGCTAGAAGATTAATGAAATTGACATTCATTAAGCGAAAGTGAATGTACAGCCTAGTAAGGGTCGATACCAATCAGATCGAGGACATTTAAAGACCAGGTCAAGAGTACCAGCTACTGGCGAGATGGATGTAAACAATTATGAAAGTAGGAGAAGTGAAAGTTGTGTGCCAGGATCGTAGCAAGTGGAAATATTGTGGACTTTGCCTATTGGGAAACAGCCACGAATGTACTTTTATTAAATAAATTAAATTTTTCAAGAGTACTAGAAATTTTCTGGGTTCTGTACACACGAAATAATACATGGTAAATATCTCGATATCTATCGTAATGTCAGTGACCATGATAGTTTAAAATATTTATATCTGTACACTGGGTTTGTAACACGGGAAATTTTGGGGTTCTCTTTTCTGGATTTGGACATTGTGGAAAATGGACATTCTGGGATTTGGACATTTTGGAATGGGGAAATTCTGGGATTTGGATATTTTTGAATGTGGACATTCTGGGATTCGAATATTTTGTGATGTAGAAAATCTGAGATTTGGACATTTTAGGATTATGGAGAATTTGGAATATGGACATTCTGAGATAAGAACATTTTTGCACCCTCTGGACATTTTGTGATTTGGACATTTTGTGATGTAGAAATTCTGAGATTTGAACATTTTTGGATTATCAACAATATGGAATATAGACTTTCTGAGTTAAGAACATTTTGTACCATCTGGACATTTTGTGTATTCTGAACTTAAACTATCGCAGTTACATAGGTACTAGTTTTCCTATTAACCTATTATGTTAATTGCTTGTGGTAGGAGTGTATACGTCAGTAGTGACCAGGATTTGAACTCAACTTTGACTCTTTATCTACTAAGCTATCTACCGACATTATATTGCACAAAGAGGGTACTATATTAGACTAATTAAGTAGCAATTATACAGATGTTCATATCAGTTCTAAGTACCGGAGCCGTATCTTATCAGTATGCCTCGTGTCTTCGCTCGTGTCTCCACTATCAGGCCGCCTTCACAGCAGGTTCTTGTCGAGGGCTGATAGCGAGTTACTTGCTACTGATTTATACACTAACAAGGCCTGTACTTGGAGCGATAAAGACATAATGATCTTTGTTTATTTATTAAGTTTCGTAAATTTATAAGGTCTTTGAAGAGCAATAATATACTATGGAGATAAATCCCGGTCCTGCAAGCATACCGGCCTATGTAACCATTTTATTATTTATTCGCGAACATGACTACACTATCCTTCTCACTTTTTTTAAATGTATTAATTACCTGTAGGTAATTATTATTAATTTAATAGGTAATAATACCTGTATATTAATTGTGTTATGTAACACAGGTCAGAATACAGGTCAGTATATGCACATTAGCTATGCAAAATGTCAATATAAAAATAAGATAATTACAAATTAAAATTTAGATGAACAGCATTAGGAGCTCGTTTTGCACGTCATTTGTGATAAATCGCAATGACCGTGCATTGTCTCGTCATAATTATCTATGAATAAATTTGACTAGATTTGAATCTAGAAAAGACAGGAAGTTCTAACTATTTAATTAAATAATTAATTTGTCTATGCATAGATTGTATTGAGAGTTATGCCTGGCGACGGACCCATTTGTCCCCTAGAATTCGCACCCTGCGTCCATATGCTCACTGAACACATCATAAGTTATTTATTTTCACTTCCCGAAGATTGCCACACTTTTTTTTATAATGGGTTCATATAATCTAATGGTAAAAAAAAAAAATCTAATGGTAAGCTAAAGATTCAGGAATAATGGTCACCATTATAGACATCAATAACGTTACAATGGTGACTACATTCCGAGCAGTTTATTATATCGCGCCATTTTTATTTTTTATTTATTTACAAAATATAATACAATAATTCTTGTTTACACAAATGTACGATTTCAAAAGTTTCAGGTCTGAAACTGCTAAGGTAACGCTCACCTATTTACACACACGCACTACAAATTAAAAAATATTTAAACAAATACTCATCGATAGATTTACGCTAAGAGATAAAGCTGTAGGGCTTGTATGTTTGTTTAAACGCCTAATATCCGAAACTGCCGGTGCGATTTTGTATTTGATAGCCCAGTTTTTGTAGAAGGTTAAGGGCTATTTAACATCACGCTAAGATCTTAACGAGCCGAGCACTAAGACCAGAAAGTCAGGTAGCTATTGAGGGTACAACTAGTATTAAAAATATTCAGACTAGAGCAAAAATTATATCTCAAGGCCTTCAGTATTCAGTTTCAAAATGTGTAATATTCAGTATCTACATACAGGTGCTCTATATTAATTGAGGAAGTAATTTATCTGACTACAGATACATTAATTATAATATGTCCTGAATGCTTGACTGACTAATTTATCAACGCAGAGTCAAAACCACTGGTTTTACTGGGAGTTTTGATGAGATCTTAGGTCTACTAAGATACCATACTCACATATATAAAAAATACACTAAATAACTGTCTTTATTCAATTCTAAACACAGGTACTAGCTGGAACATTGGAACAGAGCGTAAGATTCTGCAAAGATACAGGTAGAACGGAACGCCGTGACTGCTGGACACCCCTTGGCCTACCCCGGGGGGAAAAGGGGATTTGGGTGAACTGCCCCATATAAAAAGGGTAGATCCTCCGTCTGGTCAACGGCATCCCGCGCTGGAAGTCAGTAGGTAAGTACTAGCTGACACGCTCCGGGTTTATCCGTGGCATACTTCAAAACCCCATCTAATTTATCAATTTTCAAATAATGTATGGGAATTTGCCGGATTTACTTGTTACTGCTCCCTTGAGTAGTAAGGTGATAAACGGGCTATTCACCACAAAAAGAAACAATCAAAGCAAACTCTTAAGCTTTATAAATTGTACTAGCTAACCCGGTGGACTTCGTACCGCCATTTTATTTTCGCCCCGTTCCCGCTGCACCCTCTACTATATTAAGCATGTATTATACATATAAACCTTCTTCTTGAATTACTCTATCTATTAAAAGAAACCGCATCGAAATCTGTAGCGTAGTTTTTAAGATATTAGCATACATAGGGACGGACAGACCCGGGAAGCGACTTTACTTTATAATGTAGTGATATCTACAAGTTATTTTCTAAAAGTTCTTGGATTTAAAATGAAAATGACTATATTTTACTAGCGAGTGATAATGAAACAGTTCCCAATACAATACAAATTAATGTTTAGCACATTGTACGAGACGGCTGTTATCACTCCTGCAATAGGTATCGCGCGATGGGCGTCAATTGAGTTCAATGGCACTGTATTCTAATGACTTAACCGATTGCAGAAAGGAAGGTACTATTTTCTTGCGTGATTCGTATGTACTAACATAGTATATTCAAGAACACGTATTTTTTTTTATTGTAAATTTAGATATAATACTGTAATTAAAAAGTCTTTAATATTTCTTTTTAAGTAGATACATATGTTGTAGAAATGCTATTACATACTTAATAACAATGAACGATGTTACAGTAATTTTGAATTGAATATTTATATTAAATTCATTAAGTATAGAAATCTACCAAGACCTTCATTTAAACATGTTTTCTGACAGTACGAAGTTTAAGGTCGATTCGTATTTGATTTGTACAGTTGACGTCAGAAATAACTTGACGACGAAGTCTCAAAATGATCTAAAATCAAGAACAAATCAAATTATTGATTTAAATGGTATTATTGGCCAAAATAAAGGTGTGTACCAAATATCAGAAGAATCAGTCAACTGGAAGGGGATAAAAAAAGAAATTGTGATAATTTTTTTATCCCCTTCGTGATGGGATCTTTCTTCTGATGCTGACTGTACTCTATGTACACTGTTTACTGAAGGAAAACCAGTATACCTTCCGCAATCCAGAACATCAGTATCGATGGTAGGTACATGCTGCCAAACATTTTTGGCGAGTATTCGTTACGCGTCACACATACTCGGTGATTTATTATGTGTCGCGCGTGGCAACTGAGATTGTTAGAAAAAGAGGTATATTATCTATTTGTTTGGACCTTTGAGGTTATGTATATTGACGTAATAGATTATTAAATAATGTTACGAATTTATGGCGTACGTAAAGATGTAGTAAGCAAATTATAGGAAGCAATTCTTAAAAGGTTCGGATATGTAGAGGAAATTGATAAAAGAATATAGACGATAGATTTATTAAAGAGTGTCGTTATAGGCATACTGAAAAATTTGCTCGAGATAGGCTGGATGAGTAAGGAAGAGAAACGGATGCTATGGCGCATAGTGAGAGAAGTATATGTCTAGTAGTGGACTGCATTAGGCTAATTGATGGGCTATGTCAGCCTAACTGCCTGTGTAAGCTGAACATATCCTACTTATGTCAATCAGATCGAGGAAATTAAAAAGAAAGGCCAGGGTGAAGAGTACCAGCAACTAGCGAGCAAGTAAGCGGCTGCCGTGATCCAAAGAAACTTGTAACGGCAATAGTGTCTCCTGCACATTGCGGCCAGCAGAGGAAAAAGGAGAAGCAATAGAAAAGAATACGAAGAAAGAAAGGAAAGGAGATAGGTTCTCTGGTAATCTCTCAAAGTGCAAAAATGTGTATCACCAGATAATATACTCGTAACACAGGTATCACCTAGAGTCAAGTTACCGCATTCGGAAGGAAGTTTTGGCTGTAATCTGAGTTTCTTGCTGTATTCTTATCACGTCAGACCCACATTCCGAATCTGTGGTCCATTTGCTAAACATTACGTTAGTTATGATGTTCACCTTGACTTTGACTTCGAATATTTATCTTTACATCTATCTTATCATATCTTCGATCAACATCTTCGGAGTGAATAAAGCACATGTTCAAACACATGGAACCACTTGTCATTTCAGAAACATGAATATTTCGTAATGATGGATGATGACAGTTTACACAATCTAGCGTTTAAGGACAACCCCTTATTACGACTCTCACACACTATTTGTATATACCATTTAGGTGACAGTTAAGCACAGGCAGACGACCCACCTAATGGGAAGCAGTTACCTTTACCTATGGACGTAGTTGGACTAGAAGCTTAGATCGCACTCGGCCCGGACACAATCAGAAAAATACGTCTCTATGATGATGAAAATGATCGCTACATCACCGAGACGAGGCGTTTAGCAACAGTGTCTTTCAAATAACCCTATTGTATCACACATGTTACATAAACAGAAGAATGAAAGATCACATTTTGATTAGAGCACATTCGATCATAATATTATCACGATCATGAAATGTGGACGTCGAATCATTTCTTACTGCGCACAATGGAATGAGACGAAAATAGACAACATTTCGGTTAACTGTCCATCTCGTGACAGTCTATTGGTAGTTAAATTAATTTGTCATGCATTGTTAGTAGAAATTAGTCAGGAATCCTCACTTAAACTAATGTTATAAATAGACTTAAATCGTGTCTGTACTTTGGAGGATATTAAAAAGTGCCTCGGTACTTGGGTTAAGTTAAAATAAATATTCTGATCCTAAACATTTTGATAAATTCTTGTCTATTTGTTTGCAAAAGATGCAAAAACTACGAAACGGATTTTGATGTGCTTTTTTTAATAGAAAGGTCTTGTTAAGACTTAAAATCTGTCACGTTATTGATCGCCAGTGGTCAAGTATGACGAAATCTGAATACATTTGACCAAAAACTACGATAATCATCAGGTATTAGCTTGTAATCCAATAACATCGATTATTTAAACCGTTTCTCACGGTGGATTGAATATTACTCACGTGGAATTGAAATGAAATGGAAATATGTTTAATCTAAACGGCGCTATCACGTTTTACATAATGAATTCATTGAAGATACCGTGGGAACTCAGCAGCTATACTTAGTTGAACGGATTTTCACCGGTGAATTCCAGGCCTAATTATTTCAGATATTTTGCAGCCGTTTTGATGTGTATTTTGTTTACACATTCTATCATCGTAAAATGTATGTTAAATGTAAAATTTACGTGTAAGTGTGTCGTGCCAGAAACATTACGTCGGCAAGCGATAATACTTCACGGGTGGCTCAAAAAGACTCGCAACTATATGGTTGTTGTGGAATGTATGAATGAATGGTTACATTGGAATGCTTACGTTCAGATGCTTCAAGAACTATTTTTAGAACTGCGTCTGCAATTCCTGTTTTGGATTTTGTTGTAGTATTTTGTGGGCGGTCAGTGAGCTTTCTTGAGGCCTATCTTCGTTAGTTTGAGACTTTAGTGTAAGATCTAGAGGTATCATATAATAGAGTTTAGACTTGCGAAGGTAACTTGTGTTTTTAAAAAAAGATTTGAATATCTTTTGTTAGTCTCACGATAACATTACATTTTAATTCAATTATGAGTATCTTTAGAACTTCTAAAAAATTTAAAAGTGTCTAAGATTTTTTTAAAGTTGATAATTTGGAAATATTATGCATCAACTCCAAACGAAACGAAAAAGGAAGCAACTCAAAACTATTGCAAAATTTTGGAATAAATGGAACCGCAGTTTTTTTGCATCCTTATACAAAATCCAAAACATTCCCAATATCCTGTTATACAATATAAAACGATAATATCGAACTTATTACTAAGTTGACTAACGTGTCTCAACATTATTAGAAAACATTGAATGACAAAACAGGAAAATATGTCTCCATTGACGGGAACGACTGTTATCATAACTGAGCCATTGACTTGAACTATTTCTTTCATCATGCTCCTTGCATGAGTCATGCTCGGTGACATGCTTTTCATACAATTAGATAAGTGCATGGACTGTATTGCATCTTTAAGTCATTTTGTTATTACGAACAGGAAACACTACATTGGTGCTATTAAGCTTCAATTTTTTCTACCGTGTCTGAGTCAGCCGGAGGTCCCCCTAGTGGAGCAAAATATGCGTGTATACTGATATTATTGTTATGCGATAGTTCGTTGTGGTTCATGACTCAATCAAGTCCCCCCTCCCGCGGACGGCCAGACAGTAAGGGATAGCCCTGGGTCAGCCGGGGTGCGAGGAATATGTCGATGGCAACTTCACCTCCAGCCTAGCACCACGACCCTCAGTCAGCGGCGTGCGGTTTTAGTCGGTTCGAGTCCGACATAACCTCCCCTGCCGGCTCCGGCAAAAAAGAAAGCACAGACATAGATTGTAGAATGAAATAGCACATAGGCAAATAGTTTAGTATGAGCACTACCATTCCTCAAAGAGGTGGGCAGAAGTGCACTTCAGCACTATGTTATAGGGCGACTCTCATTATGTGGTACCTACTGTCCCGGCAAAGTGGAATATAAGGTCTAAACCATCAGTCATCATCGTCATCATCGTATCGTAAGGCGGGTCTTAGGGCATTTCTATTTGCCATCACCATTACAGCGTTAGATGTGGTTGCATCGAAGGCTTGATCTTTGGAACCCGGGATCCGCTTTCCTAGGTACCCTTTTTGTAGATTTGGCTCATATTGGTTTATGCGGGAGTGACTGATGCTTACCCCCTAATCCCGAAAGAAAGGTCTACACCAGAGTCGCATCCGATAATCATTATATGTACGGATTTGCTGGCAGGTTGATTTAAGCTCTGATGAGGCTCCCATACACCTTATTCTGGAGATCTATCTAACATATTACTACTTCGTATAACGTTTATTACCCCTGCACGATCGCCAGGTGTGAGTAATTGTTTACAGTTAATGCTCCGCCAGTAAACTTTCTATTGGCACGGATATGTAACATCAGGCGAACACAATGCTCTTGAAATAGCGCGACCTCGACATTGCTAGTGTAACGGCGGCCTTCCACGGTGGGCGTTTACGTGGAAAGACGTGGATTAGATCGCGGTGATGCGATGCACCGTGGTAAAGGTGTCATTGGTGGAAGTACAAGCAAGTTCGTAGTAGTGCATCGGACTACTAGTTTTAAATAATTTAAAGATTCGCGTTTGGCCATATCTCCTAAGAGAAAATGATGGCCGAAAGTGGAAGACGCTTGCCTAGATTTAGTTCAAGTTAGTTCTAATATAGTTCTCGAAGTTTATTGCTGATATTTTCTCAGTAAAGCCAACTTACCGCTATTTATGTGCCTTAACCAAATAAATGAAATTGATTCTTTGATTCTATAGCGTACCCGAATCAGAGTCAGGCAGGGAGTTTGGACTTTGAAGTAAGCATAATGAATAAATACGGCTACGCGTAAGTGTGTGGTGCTTTTAAGAAACATGAAATAACAAATTAGATTAGAGACAACTCCACACGTAGCAAGGAAAGCAGGTGGTGATAGGCTCTACGTAGTTATCAGCCGTGCGTAATAGCATCTCTAGATTAAAATTACATTCACACACTGTGGAAAGTCGGCTTAAAAATTACAATATCGTCACGTCTTAGGGTGGAATCATATTTGTCATTATCGATTCGCAAGCTAGGTATATACATTGTAAGTCGAAGGCAAATAAGGTAACTGTCGAATACTGCCTACCCACTAAGTCGTAAATAACATGTTTTCATGCCACGGAACGGTTGGCATTTGACAGGTTGATTGAGAACGTATGCTATAGAGGAAAAGAAATGAAATTCATTAGGTAGTAATGCTATGATTTATGTCATATGAATTGGCTTATTCGTTTTAATAAATCAATTTTCCTGTATAGCATACCAGCGACCTTGGCTAGGCGGAGTAAGGTTAGGTATAATAAATAGGTGATATTGAAGGTCTATCTTGCGTTTTCTCCTTATTTTCTGTTCTTTCTGCAGTTAATCGCTTCCTTTTTTTTATCGTGCGAAAAATCCCCACGGACACCACACCCCCGGAGCCGGTGGAGGTGGTTATGTCGGATTCGAACCGACTAAAACGCACGCCGTCTTGGGTCTTTGGTTACCGGGGGTGAGATTGCCAAAAGCATATCTCTCGCACCCCGGCAGACCCAGGACCATCTCTTTAGAGATGGCCTCCTTCGGGTTGTGGGGACCATAGTTAATCGCTTCCTTTGATCTTCAACTTTAGTTAGAAGGAAAAGAGACCAAAGGAAATCGGAGAAGATAATACGGAATACCTTGAGTACTTTTTCAATCCTTATAAACGCAGTACTGCTATTTTCAGTCGATATAATGGCCAGACCACGGAGGACAGAATATGATTAAGTAACGGAGATGCCCCATTGATATTTCTCCTAATAAAAACGGGTCGCCGAATGCGGGTGGGAAGGAGAGGCGCGCGGGGTGTCAAAAGTTGAAGGACGTCATAGGTATAACGTTCCTACCGAATGAGTCCATTTGACGTTTGGATGGCACGCGACTCGATTGCCTTGCAACCACTCCGCTATCATTTCCTTCTCCATGGGCCAGACTAACTTAACTACATACCTAATACAGTAAGAATGGATGAGTTATTAGAAAGTGACACATATCATTACAAAATGTAAGTACATTTAGGTACATAACCATTGAAGCTGGCCATCCATATTATGCTTATTTGGCACCTCAGTAACACAAATAAAACATTATTGAAGTGGGTCGTCTGTATTTACAGTCAGTGAATAATATACTGAGCTCGGAAACTTCCGCAAGTAACGCTAATATGAACACATGGAGCGGTGCCAACAGCGCTCTTCGACATCTAGAGCTTTCTTGAACCACGTGTGGACTACAAAGTAAACTTATGCATTGAAATATACTACACTAGCTTTTGCCGGCGGCTCCGCCCGCGTAGATGTCGGTTATCGCGACAAAACATAGCCTATGTCCTTTCTCAAGGTCTAATCTACCCCTATACCAAATTTCATCAAAATCGGTTCAGTGGTTTAGGCGTGAAAGCGTAACATACAGACAGACAGACAGACAGACAGACAGACAGACAGACAGACAGACAGACAGAGTTACTTTCGCATTTATAATATTAGTATGGAAGTATGGACTAGCTTTTGCCCGCGGCTCCGCCCGCGTGGATGTCGGTTATCGCGACCAAACATAGCCTATGTCCTTCCTCATGGTCTAATCTATAGCTATACCAAATTTCATCAAAATCGGTCCAGTGGTTTAGGCGTGAAAGCGTAACATACAGACAGACAGGCAGACAGAGTTACTTTCGCACTTATAATATTAGTATGGAAGTATGGATTAATAACGGATTTAAGTATATATGGCTGCTGAAAAGCAACGGAAACCTCGGGAAAAATATAGCTGCTTTATTTCAATGTCAATTTCTGAAAATATCACACAATAAGGCGAATAAATTTTGATTCAATTTTAAGTAACCTTTATCTAAAAATATTTTATTACGGAAAAAGAATCAGGTCACGTATTTATGCCAATTCTTTTCCCATTAAATGGTAGGCGGTTTCAGGGCCAAGTCTACCTTACCTGCTAGCGAGTACTGCTGTCTGACCACCCAATCTCAAGAAGATTATCTACACCATAGCCTCATCTATCTAGATACATGTTAGTGTACTGTTTTTTAGTCGATGAGGTTTGTTTAGTAAATCTTTGTGAGATACCAACTTTTTACTGTTTCCACGGATTCATTTTATTTAAGACACTACGTAACTAATGTTTATATTATTACTGAAGACATAAAAGATCACAGAGCACTCGTTTACAATGCGATATAAACTGCGCACAGCGCGTAAGCCGCGAATACCGATCCGCGTCTTATTTTTATGTGATATGTAGTTATACAATGACTTTCACAATTTATATTAGTGAGGCTGTGAAGTATACTAATAAGAACTAAGTTTAAGATTATTGGGGTAGGCAGAAGTGTACCCACTTTTCGCGAATTTGATTTTATGTCCCATGTAAGAGGGGGGAAGGCTATTGTTTGGCACTTAGTCTTGGGCTGTATGTTTACTGTCGGATGGAGAACAGCCCTATCCCTTAGTCGCCTTTTACGACAACTACAGTAAGAGCTGGGGTGGCCCTATTCTGGGAACTCACACGGCGCGAATATACTTAGTACAGAATTATATTATGTTTTAATTAAATTAATAATGAATGGTGTTATAACATAACAGACATTGGGAGAAGTCCAGAGGCAGTGTACCTACTGTATGATAAAAGAAACGCCAATTTATAACATCCTTTTCTAGTTGTTATATTTAATGAAGTAATTATCAACATACTGTTAACTAGTTTTGAATCAATTTATTTAACGCGTTATAAAGGCATCGTACTCTTATCGGTGACCAACTATCGTAGTACGTAGTATCATTCACTTGAACAACTGATATCTGTTTAAAGTAGACAGCTGTGTGCTAAATTGACGTACAATACCATTTTGGACATATAACTACATAATTATGTAAGTTATTGGATGAACACAGACAGTGTTACTCAATCAATCGTTGTTTGTATCAGATTTATATGAAAAGCGAACAATATTTCTTTATAATTCTATCTATAATAGCTAACATAATTAGTTTTCATGAATTGGAAGTCTGTAATATTGTTAAGTCCATAACAAGCTTATTGATTATATTATTACCCGACTGCGCGACGCAAAGGAGGGTAATGTGTTTATCAGTCTATGTATGTATGTATGTTTTTTACATAATTGCATATTGCCAATAAAATTTTCTTTATGCTAGTCTTAGTAATATTTTAGTGATTTTCGTTTTTTGGTAAGTGTACTGACTGGTATTTATTTTTTTTGTAAAAGGACGTCAATTTGACTTCACCTCGTCTGATGGTAAGCTAAAGGTAAAGTCTCGGAAAGAGGGTATGTATAGGTGTGATGTTCCTCCAACACAAAGGGAGGACCCTGTTAACAGTGGTGGCACTCAGCTTGACGGCCTCATCAGATGCCTTTTCACGCCCGCTTACAGGACCCGGCACTGTAGGAAGAAGGAATCACGTGAACTGGCAGTCCAGGTTTATTGTGTATTGACGTACCCAGTATTAGTAATTAAACTCATCCCCTAATCATCCCTATACATCTCTTTAGGACTAAGAATATAGATACAATCATATGGACGCTTTTAAAAAAAATTGTAATTGGATACAAATGTCCGTAGAGAGAAACAGGTCCGTAAGAGATTCATAAGATTCTATCCTACAGCCCTTTTTAAAAGTCTTTAAAGACATTTTACAAGGTCCAATAGCACACAGCCTTGTAATACTCTCGTACATCACAGGGTACGAACTAAAAATAGCATACCGCCTGACAACAGGGCCGGACTGTCGTACTACTGCCGTAAGTAAAGGCTGGTGTGCCGAGGGCTTGGCATCCAGTCTGTCGTGAAGCTACTGGTTTTAAACGAAATGCAGTAGCTGACCCAAGGGGCGAGTGGACAAACCGGTAGGCTATGTTTAGATTAGCTGTCGTAGGAGTTCGTTGCACTGACAGCAAAGAGGATTTAGGTTTGATGCAGACCTTTATACACCTGATAAGTATTGAAAAAGTATAGGAAAAGTGTTGTTTCAGAAATGTTGAAAAAAAAATGTTTTTTTTCTATTGTTAACTGATGATGACTACTTATACCAATTTGGATGTATTCGTATTTGTTAGGGTGGATTTTCCGAGCAATATTGCGAAAAGACATTTCCCAAACAATATGTATTAGAATCAATATTTATGCTAATTAAAAATATTCTTCGCCATGGAGTGTGTGATGTCATACTTGTTAAAAGTGTCAAATAAAGTGTCACAACTTATGATTGTACAATAAATTAGCAAGTTAGTATTTATTGTATTCTTTCATTTATTTACTATTAATGTTCAAAAGGAAAATTTACGACACCTAACTACAACAAAAATTAAAATACTCCAAATTTGTGCATCTACTAAACAACATACGAGAATGTGACTGGTTTTCTTGGTAAGAAATACAGCCGATCGTTTGCAGTCGCTCTGGTAAATGTCAACAAACCAATTAAAAGTCAAAAGTAGACCTTTTAAACGCAACCGGGTTATCACTAGGAGGAATTTTGGCTTCGCTTCAGGTAAAGAAGAAACAAATCGATACGAAAAATTAGCTTAAATGACGGAGAAAGTTGGCGCCGCATCGGCCGGCGCCGGCGCCGCGCGACGTGTCGCTTAGGTCAAGGAGATGGCATAACAACGTGTGGAGAATGGCGATGTATTGCTGACGGTACAACTCTTACGTGATTTTATTGAGACAGGTGAAGTGTTACCGTAAGATGGAGATTAAAATCTAATCCATACTATCCATACTAATATTATAAATGCGAAAGTAACTCTGTCTGTCTGTGTGTCACGCTTTCACGCCTAAAACACTGAACCGATTTTGTAGAAATTTGGTATAGGGGTAGATTAGACCATGAGAAAGGACATAGGCTATGTTTGGTTGCGATAACCGACGTCCTAGCGGGCAGAGCCGCGGGCAAAAGCTAGTCTGAGATAATTTTGGGTATTTGAAGCGTACAAATATCAATTAAGTATGGAATAGGTATACATGTACGCTAAAATATACTCTCAAGTTATTTCTGTATAGAAAGATACCACTTTGGATAACCTGCTAGCCGGTGCAACACCGCCTGGGGTACGACAAGGTGGTTATATTTATACAGGACAGGTCTTGGTGACCCTGTCTACATCTGAACACACACACACACACGTCGGTATTGTGGAGCCACAACTAGGAGACATAATTCACATTACTGTAGATATTATGAAGTGAATAGTCTTAAATCCTACGATACAATTATGACTAGCTATGTGGCGTAGAGCGTTTGGCTGCTACGTCAGAGGTGTCGGGTTCGATGTCCGCTCAGTGCAAATATTTATGCATACTATTTGTATTGGTCTTGAAGTTTCTATGTGTATATTATAGCTATGTATTTCTAAATAAAAAGTGAGTAAATATGTTTACGGTATAGTTTGGGCGCAGATGGCAATCAGTAATATTTTCTAGAATATTCCATTACACATAAATATAATAATTATCAAAATAGGTAAACACAAAAACCCAATTTTTTTTACAATGCTAAGTAAACAAGTATGATTCAATCTCGGTATTTTTTTAATGTTTATCAGAATTTAACCGACGCACTAATTGTGAGTAATGTTGTGCGCAAATGATCGCATGTATTATCAGCCTGGATAGTAATTAGGCCAGAGTAGTACACTCATGTTTATGTACATATATACAACAGTTTGTACCGGTATGAAGCGCAATTATTTTGTATCATACAAACAAGATAAGTTACATTTCTCCGTACCTGTCGTAAAACGATTTATATGTCACGTTTATTCGTAATATGATGTATTATTTTCATTATTGATTTTTTATAGGCAACGGCGTATATGCGACATCCCTTTTTCTTCCCTTTCCCGTGGTCTCTCTTTGGTATTGTGAGCACTCATAGGCCATAATAATGCTAATTCTGTGTTGTCCTAACAATCTAAAATACGCAACAAATCTCTAAAATGAATAACGAATTTTGACCTTAATAACATTTTTTTAATTACATGTCATTTCGCATTAATATGCCGCTGATCACGAATATACGAAAAAAAAAACTCTATTCTATGTGATGTCAATAGCGAAAATTGCTTGCACTAGTCGGCCGGCCGGCTGCCTGCTAATTGTGAGTTCATTTGCCTCACGGCCATAGACTGTCCGGCCAAAATCTGTCGGCGCTGACCGGAATCGGCCACACCCTATAATAATCTTTTTCTACGAAACGAATACCTATACAATCTGGGTGTATAATAAATTTTAGAAATTTTTAGTGTATATTAGTTAGTTTTAACACAAAAGACTTAGCATCAATATCTACTTACTTATCAAGGGCTTGCTCAATAGGTACCTACTTAGTACAAAATAATCGTATAACAGGTAAGACGAAACGAATTAAAAGTCAATTGTGTAATACAACTCATGAGTCGTCACCTGGCATCGAATGCAATCTCAACATGCTCATATTACTGTAATCACAACATCCTTGAAATGCTACACTTTCTGCCTGCACTAACGCGGTGCAGCATGCACTATTAAAACGTTAAACATTATTTATGATCGTTACTTCATTACAATTATAAAAAAATTACACTTTTACTTGTCGGTCTGTTTCTAAATTAACAATTTATTTCTAAACGGCACGACGGATTTCCATACGATTTTCCCAGCCACGTGTCTTTTAGAGAAGGCTTATTACTACACAATGATTATGTTTTGTTCATCCGGGTAAATTCATTAATGTTAATTTGGCTTATGTTGGCTGTACGAGAGTATTTTATGTCAAAGCCCCGTAAGTTAAATGACAACCTTTCAGTGAAAATCTGACTGAGCCCTTTAAAATAATCCAACCACACGTTCTGATTGACCACCTGAATCTCTTGGGTGGTGGACATAAGGAAACAAATTTACCAGCGTGGCTAACGTGGCTCTGGTAGAATCTTATTAAAAAACTTGATATTAGCATCTCAACGTTAATAAATTTTATTAAAAATTACAATTTACTTTTTACGACACTGCGGCATTTTCTGCAGAAGCTATTAAAATTAAATTTAGTTTATTTCGGGCTTTCTGATCCCATAGTTTTACATTAAATTGTGTAAACAATATAATAATGTAAAAACATACAAAAATAAAATATAATAAAATTCAATCATGAAATGAAGTAGATAAGTAGGTACTTAATTAACTTAAAAGTTAATTGTACCAGAATAACATAATTTAATTAAATTATTTATAATTATTATCATCATCATCATCATTATTCAATCATTCATTGATTAATGACTTTAGGTATAATTACATTATTGCGGTTAGGCACACTATCATTTAAATTTGTCATTTCCTAACTTTGGGTATAATTACATTATTGCGAATTATTAAGAAGAAGAAGAAGCTTGAAGCTTGAGTATCTTTCTGGAATACGAAACCCAGAGATTTCAAAAGAAAAACGATTTATTTCGACATTACGTCTATCTTTCACAATACATCATATGTTAAAAGTAGGTAAAATCAATTGACCTGACCCCCAACGGCCTTGACTCAAGGTCCCCAGGCAGCGATGTCGCCTCCGACATTAACTTTTAGATATTAATCACATCGTAAGTCTTCAATACCGTACAGTAAAACAGTAAAACCATCAATTCGACGAACTGACGTGACACGTGACCATCATTCCAATATCGCACTTACTATTCAGTTAAAGATACATTTTGTAGTTTAACCATATATATGGAAAAATGAAAAATAGCAAAGGAATATTTTTGTCGATGACGTAGGCATCACGATTTCATCATTATCGTGTGGATTTTCGCCTAGGTACAACCAAGACCACAGATGGAGACCACACCATAGATGGGAAGATGATTTGAAGAAAATAGCAGGACCGTGCTGGATGAGAACAGCACAAAACAGAGCACTCTGGAAAGCCCTTGGGGAGGCCTATGCTGAAGAGCAAGACGATCATTAATTCGTACCGGTGTCAATACGATAAATGTAAATGAAATGTAATGATTTGTTAATAAAGGCTTTTATTATTACTATTATTATTGTATACAACCAAGACTCAACTCGCTCAACCTCAGAGCCCAGGGTTCAATTTTAGTATGTTATGGTATGCCTTACTACAAATTAGTAAGATGTGATTACTTTAAATTCAAATATATCGTCGAAATATCCTTATTATTAACAGGCTTTAAAATATAGAACTTCACACTAGTTTACCTAGGAGCAGTAACGATTAACCGACATGACAAACTGAGTATTCGAAATACATTGGGAAGAAGAAGAACTCAAGTGAGACTTCATTGGTTCCAACAGTTCATAAGAAAGTTGGTAGATGGCTTTACCGTCGCCCTATAAAGAGAAGGGAAATTTGCAGCGATTCAGATGTGACTCAATAGCTCAGTTGGAAGAGCATTCCCCCTATGAGGGAAAGGTTATTTAAAGGAATTTAAAAGTCAGCATAATAAATGCTACAAAAACTTCATTTAAACTAAGTATTGTATTGTATACCTCAGGACACATAACTTTGACCTAAGTCGCGCACGGATCATTTCGTAATTATCTATTATTGGTGAATTTGAGCCCATCCATCGTAGCGCCCCGTGATATCCTCAAAAGACACTCGAGAAACGTGTACTGCGCTTATAGAGCACAGTTTAGGTCCAAGATACATGTCCCAAGGCATATCAAGATCTCGGCAAAGATTGCAGCTTCACATCCAGTAAAGCAGCAACTGACCTACTCCTGCCACGAGCAATTTAGCTTAGTTAGAGCGGTTAGCGGAAATAATAGCAGATAATGGGGGACTTAAGTAACTATATTTCATCACTACCATTACCGTTCTAACGTTAGTGTATAGGAAGCCATCGAGGCCTTAGGGTTAAGACAAACTTCTAAGGATGAGTCCCTGGTACAGGAATACCGTTCTAACGTTAGAAGCCATCGAGGCCTTAGGGTTAAGACAAACTTCTAAGGATGAGTCCCTGGTACAGGAATATACCGTTCTTACGTTAGAAGCCATCGAGGCCTTAGGGTTAAGACAAACTTCTAAGGATGAGTCCCTGGTACAGGAATACCGTTCTAACGTTAGAAGCCATCGAGGCCTTAGCGTTAAGACAAACTTCTAAGGATGAGTCCCTGGTACAGGAATACCGTTCTAACGTTAGAAGCCATCGAGGCCTTAGGGTTAAGACAAACTTCTAAGGATGAGTCCCTGGTACAGGAATATACCGTTCTTACGTTAGAAGCCATCGAGGCCTTAGGGTTAAGACAAACTTCTAAGGATGAGTCCCTGGTACAGGAATACCGTTCTAACGTTAGAAGCCATCGAGGCCTTTGGGTTAAGACAAACTTCTAAGGATGGGCCTCTAGTTTCTTGGAGGTGGGGAGGTAACAAGGTAGTCACTCTTGCTAAAGCCAAAGACGGCAAAACAAAATAGAAAGCGTTAGGTACTTCCGACTGAGATTAGATAAGATTGTTTTTTTTTCACAAAAATAACTCATATTTCCGTTAACCTGGCTAAATAGCTTGTGTATTGGTCAGGATTCGACCCCGGGACTACTCGATCGTAAGGCCTTAAAATTGTTTTTGTTTTGGCGTCGATAGTGTAGTGTTATCGTGAAATTTGCCATTGATATTTGCCCTTACTGTAACCAATCTACCTTGGATGTGAAGATATTATTACGATAAGATTGTATATGTAATCGTATGTTAATATTAAAAGTATAGACAGTACAGATGATCTTATCTGTACGACTTTTCGTAAGCTAATAAACAAAACATTAAATTATATCAGCTGTTAACCTTGTCTCAAATAAAATATTCTAGAATATTCTATATACCGCTATCTAGACTCAAAGAAAACATATTATAAATAGTTTGAACTACTTAATATACATAATGTAGTGCTACTAGTAATTTCTAGAACAAACAAACAAAATAAATAAACTACACTTTTTTACCTACATACCCTGGCTGACCCAGGGCCATCCCTTGCGGTCTGGGCCTCCTCGGGATACTAACTGTACCTATTACGTTATCAAGTTAAACACCTATTTAGGTCTGTAAATCAATCTAGTTTCGACAGGGAAGTACACAAAGGAACAAAGTACTAGCTCGTATCACCTCGACCGACATACCGCCCGCCCGGCGCCCGGCGGGGTGGGGGTCACTGGTTCGATTCCCACACAATATTTGCATGACTTACAAATAATTGTTCCGTGATTGTATACTGTTTATATTCATTAAATGCAGTTCGTTTACATATTATTTATTATTTATGCGTGTGCGACTGTTTAATAGTGCTTTTGGTGATTATACGGATATAAAGGGAAGGATATTTGATGTGATTCAGGTGTGGCTCAATAGCTCAGTTGGAAGAGCATTCCCCCTGTAAGGGAAAGGTCGTGGGTTCAAGTCCCTCTTGAGCCCTTTTTTCCCGATGTATTACAAATTTAAAAATTAGCATAATGAATGCTATAAAAATTTCATTCAAAAAAAGATTACACTCTATTGTAAAGGTGTTATGTGATATATATTTTAATAATGATATATGTAGTGATATTTTGTCTGTTTCGAGTGTATGGGGGAAAAATAATTTTTGGGAAGAGTCAACCTCACATGAAAATTGGAGCTCCTACTGATTGACAGTCAAGACGGTTTGTTCCCTTTATGTCGAGTCCCGGTTAGGCTTTCTTCTCAGGATTGGGAGGTCAGATGACAGACACGCTCATAAAAGCTGTATAAGGCAAACTAAGATGAGATTACTCTTTGTAAATGGATGATGGTGGGTCTATCTGTTATCTTTACAAGTCAAGACAACATAAGACTGATAATTATGTAACTAATGAATTTATAATGCAATCTAATAAAGCAATTAAATAATACAATTTAATGATGTAATTAATAAATTTAATTTTATAATGTAATTCAATAATACCTATTTAATAAGGTAATTTAATAATGTAACTAATATATCAAATATTTATTTATCAATTGTAATGAAGTAACTTAATTTAAAAAATAACTTAATGTAATTGACCAGAATTGTGATTTTTAAGGACAAGATAAGTATAGTATATTATTGCATGCAAACCTGCCACGAGACTGAGTGTACCTAATACATTTGCACCCAGCCCAGGGACCTAAAAGTGAGGGTCCAGTGGGTACTTTTGTGAGAGGGTAGAATCTTGGAGGTCGAGTGGGTACGTAGCCACCGAATGTGGTGAAATATGCTGTACTAATTAAAAGTTCCTCCCGCAAATAAAGATTTCTATTCTATTATAACTTTTTGAATATTAATATAAGCACATTGGATAGGTACCTACTTTTTACTTCGGATAATACCTATTTTCGACCACAAAGAGATTTTACGTAATATCCTCAAACGGAGGAATGCAAATAATACAAGTATCTACTTAGTTTTAAAATCTAATCACAAAAAACCCAACGGTTTACGATCAGTCGTTAAGTAATTTATTTTTAAATCTGCACCATTAAACCCAAGACTTGTTTTATTGTATTGAATACCGTATAAAGGTGAAGGTGCACTGGGAGCATTTATTATGCAATGCACAGTTTAATTAATTGTGTCTATCAAAATGTCCTTATAAGGAATATAAATGTTTAACACTTATAATCTGTTTATACAGGTAACATAATATGTATGCTATTAATGGACATAATATTATGTCCATTAATAGCTAAAATGTTTCTGTATGCTTAAAAGTTTAAGAAAATCTACATCGATTAAGCTCAAAATTTTGTCACAATGTTGTCATTGTGACAATTTTCTTTTCTTTTATTAGCTCAGAGAATATTCATGTCCCACTAGTGCAGGTCCCGTCCTGAGCTTTAACTATTTCGGGCGTTTCGACCCACGAATATTCGTTTTCCTATTTGAACCCACAGGTCGTTGCGTTTTCCACCCACGAAAATTTGCAATGAAAACACGTAAAATGTACAGTTTTTGCAGTGATATCAGCCATTGTAATGCTATGCTTTTAATCGAGTTACATCGTTACATTAATTACAATACACGCGCACGAGTCCAATCTATACCTACACAATTACAATAGCTGCATTACACGTGCATGAGCCTAGTATGTCCTGGCCTTTTATTATGTCAGAGTACAAAGAGATGGACACAACATACTTAAATTAAGAACTAAATGTTAATATTTTGAATAGATAAAAATAAACTGTATTCATTTTTAACCCCCGACGCAAAAACGACGGGGTGTTATAAGTTTAACGTGTCTGTGTGTGTGTGTGTGTGTGTGTGTGTGTGTGTGTGTGTGTGTCTGTCTGTGGCATCGTAGCACTCAAACGGATGAACCGATTTGGATGTAGTTTTTTTTGTTTGAAAGGTATATTAGTCGGGAGTGTTCTTAGCTATGTTTGGAAAAAATCGGTCCAAGATGGCCGCCGCCACAACATATCGGAATATGAATTTCTCCATAACTCCCTCAATATGGGTATCAAATGAAAGAGCTTGACTAGTAGATCACTTTAAAAAGTATAAAATAAAAATTAAATTAAAAATTTAAAAAACCCCCGTCTCAAAAACACTTCCAAAAAAGTTTAAAATAAATGAGTTTGCCTTTTAACTTTAACGGTTGCCATGTCGGGGGACCTTGAATTGTTCCGATAATATAACGGAGTTTTTAACCAATTAGGGACCCCCGACATGGCAACCGTTAAAGTTAAAAGGCAAACTCATTTATTTTAAACTTTTTTGGAAGTGTTTTTGAGACGGGGGTTTTTTATTATCTTTTCATACAGAGTATAAACTAAATAAATTGGTCTACAAACATCATAAATGAAAATTCAGTATTAATAAAGAGAGTCAAGTCGTGACCACGGGTGTTGCAACGCAACTTTGGCAAAAGTAAGAGTGCCAAAATACCAAAGTTTATCGCGATGGTATCCATACTAATATTATAAATGCGAAAGTAACTCTGTCTGTCTGTCTGTATTTTACGCTTTCACACCTAAACCACAGAACCGATTTTGATGAAATTTGGTATAAGAGTAGATTAGACCTTGAAAAAGGACATTGGCTGTTAGGTCGCGACAACCGACATCCACAAGGGCGGAGCCGCGGGCAAATGCTAGTAGTCTATAAGACCTGTTATGGTCTAAATCGGTGCAGATTTATAGGCTATATATTTCACCGAGAAAATACGTTCAACTTCTCGAATTTTACTCAAAGAAATCCAATGAATAAAATTTGTAACACAGTTTAGTTAAGTATAACAAGTTTGAAAGAAAGAAAGTAAAATTTCAGTTTTTATCATTTGCGAATCAGTGTCAGTGAAGTCATCATTCTCTGAATCATTTCTCAAGTCAGTTGGGGTTAGGGGTCAGTTTTCCAGAACTTTGGTATTTAGAAGTGTTAGTTAGAAAACTTTTATTTCTCACGAACACTTCACGAAATTATATCTACCGTTGAATATAAAAAATAGTGAACGCTTACCGGGTGATTAAAAGGCATGTTTAACATTTCACCCGGATTTCTAATAGGTAATGAAGTTGGTATAAAAAGTGTAATCAATGTTAGGTTACCGTTATCTCTAGCCGGTGTTGAGGTCAGGCTTCGCATAAATACTAATATACCTATCTAATGACGTGACTTATATGTAAATCTGATCAAGTATGATGAGGCTAGATTCATTTAAAAAGTACTTAAGCATATGAAAGCCAATCAACATACAGGTCAAAATATACAAAAAAAAAACTCAAGAATCTAGATCTATCAACCCTGGTCGGTAGCTTAGTGGTTAAGGAGATGGCCTTACGATCGAGAGGTCCCGGGTTTGAATCCTGATCATTACACTACAGACGTGAAGCCACTTTAGCTTAGTTGGAGGGGTTAGAGCGATTATTTAGTAATTTCGGTTCTAACATTCTTACTAAAAAAAAAAAAAAAATTGGTAATTATTTAGATCGGTGTTCTATCGAGGCTAGGCTATTTGACTATTTTTTTTTACTTTCGAAAAATTACCACTTTCTTATAATATAATGAACTGTAAAAGTAAAATTTTCGTGCGACAAATAGTTTTCAAGATATTTGATTTTGAAAAGTTCAATTTGTCGCGCCACCCGAAAACGCTCCATACAAAAAATACGAAACGTTGTACGAAATTGTGACGTCACGCTTCTGTAGCGCGTAGTGCAAATGTAGGTATGGAGTGCAAGAAAATATCGCATTTATCTCGGTCTATGTTGCGTTTACACGCATATAGTTCATAATAAAAGTTATTTATAATTTAATGAAGAATCTAAAAAGTTATATATTTTAATAGAATTTGATTGTTTATATTTTGACTTTTTTTGGGAATTTCAACTAATGAAAAGTCATAGTTTCAATTTAGATATGCAATATTTTATTTTGCCAGACATATTTTTTTAGAACAAGCTATCATTTTAAGCAGTATTGGGAAGAATCGACGACTTAGTCAAATTATTACCCTATTGTCAGATAATTGTGATTTTTATAGGTTCGATGGTAGGTGATTTTTTTAAAGCTTCTTACCCAAGCTTTTGATCTCGGTATGCGTGATTATCGGTTCCCGTTTGCATAAGTAGGGTCTCCTGTGCTCTCTGATACTTTTTTATACCACTTAGGTGACAGACAAGCACAGGGCACACCTGATGGAAAGTGGTATGCAGCACCAGGGGCTTTACACTCGTGCTACCGACCCTGAAGAAACCTTCTAACTGATTTAATCCATTTGGTCAAAAGAGAGGGACAGAAAAGAAGAATAAAACAAAGGAAAATATCAGTAAGTAATAACATCCATTGATGGTACTTCGAGCCGACCCTTTGATGGTACTTCGACCGGCTCTTTTGTAGTACTTTAAACTGTTCCATTACATTATACACTTCTTCCCTTGCTCCCCTCTTGTAGATGGTAAAGCGAGAGTAATAAAAATACCACGCTAACGGTTTAGTTGCTACCTCAATAGTATAACATCTCCCTGTTGCCAATGACATAATAATCAGTCAGTCTGTAGAGTAATTTTCTCATCCTGTTCCAGACTGATTCAGGGGTCATTGCCACCTGAGTTTGGAGCACTTACGACTCTTTCTAAGAGATATATCAATGGAAATTGAGACATAATATGTCACTGCTCCAGTCCAGTGGTGCAACGGTGTAACGATTGCAGTACTATTAGATTTTGAGTTCGATTCACGAGATAGATAAATATTGTTAAGCGGTAGTCTTGTGGGTACGATATTGGGCTCATGATTTAGAGGTCAAGGATTCGAACTCCAGCCTTTGCACTATCGAGAACTTTTATATAGAAAAAATCTCATTACATACGTAGTTTCGGTTTTTAATGTGTGAAATGATCTGTCCAAAAAAGTAGTTAAACTTTAGATATTTAATACATCTTTGCCTACCCCTTCTGGGATATAATGAGCTTGAGTATAGCTATGTTGATAAGCGTATGATGATGTATGACTTATCTTCTCTGATGATGTGGGTACTGCGTATAAATAGTAAAAGAAGAATGTTGGATAATAACAAGTTCACCACAAAAAGTGCTAGCACCTCTGCCTGCCCTACCCTAATACAGGCGTGAGTTTATGTTATGCTATGTTATGTAACAAGTTCAAAAATTTAATTATTAAATAGTGAAAAGTTCAAAAAAAATATTAAATATTAATTTCTATTACAATATGACTTTATTGCGATTAAATAATTAAGAATACAATAATATATACAAAAAATAAGTTATTATACAGTACAAACACTGTTAGGGCAAGTAATTATTAATTTATTATGATAACACTACAATTATTTTGATTCAACACATAGGTCAACGAAAGGTCGTGTGTTCAAGTCCCACTTCTTTCATAACGTACGTTTTCAGGTTTCAGCTGTTACCGCGAATTGCTTAACAGAAAAACCTGATAACATTTATAATATTATTTAATTTGGATGTAATGTTGTAAACGAGTGGCCTTAGTTAAGCAATGGACTGTTTCAATATGTAAGTATTTCGTCGGCTGCAATTTTTCGCAACGATATCAACTTGAGATGAAAGATTATATCATGACTTGGCTATTTTATTGGTGTGCAGTGCGCAATCACTTTGTAAACAGTGAAGCTTAACACTTTGGATTTCAAACGCGAGGTAGTGTTAAAGTGAATGTTAGTTTACTTACTCGTATATTATTAATTACAAAAATATTTTATCTAGGCGTTGAATACATTTCCGCTATCACTAAAATTACATTGTAATATCTAAAAATAACAAGCGCTGTGTAATAGGTGGATTCAATAATCCTTACGATCGAGAGGTCCCGGGTTCGATCCTGGCCATTACACTACCGAAGTGAACACACTCCTAGCACAAGCAATTAAGCTTAGTTGGAGGGGTTAGAGGGAATATTAGTAATTTCGGTTCTAATATTCTTATTAATTTTTTTTTAATAAAAATGCAATTAAGTCACTATAATACCGTATTATTATAATGACTTAAATTCATTTTTTCATGAATTACATGTATGGCCTACATAACTACTTTATAATGAGTACACGTGTAATTTATTTACAATTAAATGGTTTGATTGTAAATAAATTCGAAAATAATGTTTTTCAATTAGTAATTATTAAATTAAATAAGAAATATTTTATTCATGAAGATTTAAATAATTAGATATATTATAAGAAATTTAAGCATACCCGTGCACAATTAATAAAATCACTTAAATATAAATTATTTTATCACTATGCATTTAAAAACAAAACAAAACATAAATTAAAATTAACATAAAATAATCACCTGTTCACAAAACACGATCGAGTTTTTAATAATCACAAAAACTACACAGCTTATAATAATAATTCGAAATATTACAGCGGTAATAATAAATATTGGAGCGAACGCGCGATCGCGAGCAGTTTGGGCACGCACACGATAGTAACTGACTCGAAGTCGAGAAACGAAGCCGATCAACCGGGCCCTTGGTGCACTCGGCGAGTACCGGCGAGTACGCACTAGAGACGGGACACGCAAATGTCGATACTCTCGAGTACCGAGTACTGGTCACAAGTAGCGATCGAGTTCAAAGTTCGATTGCGATCATTCTGTATTCCACATAATAGAAACTTCCTATACTCGTTATGTTACATTTTTGAATTATTTTACATTTAATTCGGAACTGTAAATCGATTGGTTACACAATATAGACAAGTTGTTTGGCGAACTAAGCCAGTAGCAGCGCCAACGTTTGTTCAAATATTTGTTAGTTAATGATATTAATTTGGTTGTACCGATAGTTTAGTGGTTTACTTTACGATCGGAAGGTCTCGAATTTGAATCCTGGCATTCTACCTCTTTTCTTCGTGTTTTTTTTTTAAGATTACACCTAGACCCATAATAAGCTTTACTAGATTTTGTTATGGACTCTAGAATGCGGATAAACATACTTAGATACTTTTTTTTTGTAAATACATACATATTATAGATAGAAACACCCAGAACAATGCAAATAGCCATATTCATGCAAACAAATATTTGCACTGAGTGGGGATCGAACCCGCACCTCCTGCGTGGCAGTTGCGTTCACTACCACCACGCCACAGAGAGTGAGGCTGTCTTCTTATCGTGTCGTTAGCAAACCTAGATGGTATCGGCCCAAAATTTTGCTACTAAAATCGCATTGTCAGTAGCATTCATTAGATCTTCCTGCGTGCAGTTGTTGGGGCACGCAGGGCATGAAGTCAAGTGTTTCATCGTTTGGGTGGCAGCACCACACTTGCACTCCAAGTTAGAGCCATCTGAGAATCCCCACCTGAACAAGTTCTCCTTACTTCGGCCGACCTGCGTCCGAAGTCTATTTAAAGACTTCCAGGTGGGCCATGGTAACTCATGTCCAGGCGGCGGGCTCTCAGACAGTGGGACGAAAGGGCTAGGAAGATCGACAGTCTCCCGCCACAGCCGGCATCTCTCCTTTGACCGGTCGTTGACTTTAAGAGGGGAGACACACTTCATAAAGCTGTTGCGGCTTTTCAGCCTTTGTGGCACAGGATGGTAATCGAATAGTGGGTGCCGAGTGTCGTCTAGCAATTTGGTCTTTTCGGAAGAGCCTGCCACAGTCCTGCGAACCTCTGGAGGCGCTATTCCAGCTAGCGGATACAGCATTTGTACCGGGGTCGGTTTTAGGCAACCAGTAATGATCCGGCAAGTTTCATTTAATGCTGTATCCACCAACTTTGCATGGGCTGAGCGGCTCCATACTGGGCCTGCGTAATCGCCTGCAGAGAAGGAGATCGCCAGGCCAGTGGTCCGCAGAACATTAGGCGAAGCTCCCCACTTTGAAGCAACCAGTCGACGCAAGAGACCGTTCCTAGAATGCACCTTCTGCTTAATGCTCTCGCAGTTTTTCCTAAAAGTTAGTGACCTATCCATAAAGACGCCCAAATACTTCGGGAAGTCGTTATGCTCAATGGGCACCCCACGCCATTGGATGGTAAGCTTGCGGCCCGCTTCTTTGTTGCGTAGGTGGAATACGCACGTTTGAGTTTTGCTCGGGTTCGGCCTTAAAGAATTTGCGTCATAGTACTCACCCAGGCTTTGCAGGGCATTCGATAAATCGAGTTCGACCTGTTCAAAGCTGGAAGCTTGGGAGGTCAGAGCGAGATCGTCTGCATATAGGAAGCGGGAGGTGTGGGGGGATGACGGTTGGTCGTTGGTATACACGTTAAATAAGATGGGTGCCAAGACGCTGCCTTGAGGCAGACCATTTTTTTGTGTTCTCCAACGACTTTTGTCGGACAGATAATGGACTTGGAACCGGCGATTGTGCAGGAGTTCGCGAAGTACGTTGACAAATTTACTGTCATTGGTAATGGACTCCACCTTCCACAGCAATCGTCTCAGGTTGACGGTATCATAAGCTGCAGATAAATCGACGAACACAGCACCTGTAACCATCCCTGCCTCGAAACCGTGAGGCTGTGTTTCGTGCGCACATGAAGGTTTTGATGTCTCATGGTAGCCCTCCTGTTTGTAATAAACTACTAAGTCACAAAACACCTTCGTTAAACGAATGTTTAGGAACCTCATTGCGTTTCATATCTACATCACAAATAGACCGAAGGACAGGCCTTTAGTCTGACCTTAGAGAGTCATTTTTAAGTGCAGAAATTCCATAAAAAAATACTTTTTAGAAGACTTTCACACTTTGTCTTGTCGTGTAGCTGTTTTTGTTCCCTGTAACCCCCTCCTCCCCTCGGTCCACGTATGCCTTAAAGACATAAGGAGGGAGGAAGTGTGGCTGGTAAAGTTATATAGATTATAAACATAACATGTTGGTTACTACAGAAAGGAAAATTGTGGACCAAAGAAGTTTAAATAGTTTATTTAAATTAATGGTTTAACAATTAACCTTGGGGGAATTTGTTAAAACATTTAGTAAGTGACTATTGAGGAAGAAACTCCATAGAACATTACATAGATAAATTAATAATGATAATACATATTAATATTCCGCAACATTCTACACAACGCTATCTAGACCCATGGTAAGCTTAACTAGCTAGTGTTATGGAATCTAGAATGCGGATAAACATAAACATAAATACATATTATACATAGAAACACCCAGGCCAATGCTAATAGCCATATTCATGCATACAAATATTTGCACTGAGCGGGGATCGAACCCGCGCCTCCTGCGTGGCAGTCGCGTGCACTACCGCCACGCCACAGAGGCTGTCCATATAATACATATAATAACGCCTTTATCCCTGGAGGGTTACGCAGAGGTGATTTAACACCCACATTTAACCAGTCATTGTATTCGGTCTTGATGTAAGTGGTAGGTAAGTTAATAAGGGCTATTTTTATTTCATTTTATTTATTTATGTATTCGGTCCTACGTAATAGGGGGTGAGCCTATTGCCATATCCCGGGCACTATTATTGCCTCGTGACTCGAGCTGGTCTGTATATAATAAATATCTGATATTAAATAGCCCTAGCACCTATATTTCGCCAGTTTATGTTTAGGTCCCAATGTAATAGGTGGCGAGCCTATTGCCATTAACCGGGCACTTATAAACCTGCGATAAATACACACATAACTTCGTAAAGTCATTGGTGTGTGCCATGGTAAACTGTGGCACCTCTGCCTACCCCTTCGGGGAATACAGGCGTGAGTTTATGTTATGTTATGTAAACAGCCCTATCTCTTACGGCCGTTCCCAATAACATACTTACAGTTAAAGATAGATCGCAACAGTCAAATTTGACGTATCGGCTGTTTAAATTCAAAACATGGTAACTGATTTTGTTGCGGGAAGCGCATCGCGGTATAATTTTATTTTCCGAAATTGGTGTGAAATAGGAGTTACTATGTTTTGAATTTAAACAGCTGAGCACTTTATCCGTAGATGCGATCCATCTTTAACTGTCAGTATGTTATTGGGAATGGCGGTTAGTCGCCTTGTACGACACCTCATGAGAAGAGACGGGGTGGCCGAAACTCTACTCTGCTGGGAACCATGATAATAAATTACATATATACTCACGTCTGTAAGTCCCCAAAGGGTTAGGTAGAGGAGTACTCCCACGTTTTGCCAATTATGATTTTCGGTCCCACGACGTAGTAGGGGGTGAGCCTATGGCGCTTAGTCTTGGGCTGTATGTTTACTGTCGGATGGAGAACAGCCCTATCCCTTAGTCGCCTTTTACGACACAGGAAGAGCTAGGGTGGTCCATTCTACTCCACTGGAAACCAACATGGCCATTTTTTAAAACATAACATAGCATAACATAAACTCACGCCTATATTCCCCGAAGGGGTAGGCAGAGGTGCTAGCACCCACATATAGCGAGTTTATGTTTAGGTCCCAATGTAATAGGTGGCGAGCCTATTGCTATTAACCGGGCACTTATCAAATAATAGAAATAATTAACAATAATAAATATTCTAGGACTTTATATTACTCGGCGCTCTCTCCTAAACTTGCTAGTAAAGACTTCTGTGATATGGAAACTCATATCATTTTTTTTGTACATGCATCATTTTTGTAAAGATCTTGATGTAGATCAAGACTATGACATAAACTGAAATATTTGCTTTTTACACCGATCGGGCATCGAATGCCTATCGAATAATTAACTAAAATTTGGTCACATCCCCGATAACGTGAATGTTCAACCCATCAGTGAAATATGTCGTATTCCAGAATCTTTGTGTTTGGAATGGAATACGGATTTAATATTTATTTAATCCTCACTCATCTCATTCTTATTGTTACTTTCTTTCTTTCTTTCTTTCCGTTATAATACCACATCATCAAAGATGAACCACTGTATGAATCGTTATACTGTGGTACATACGTTCAAAATGGTTTACTAATGAAAAGCATAAAATATAGAGACATAAAATTACATTGGCATAACGAAATTCAGCATAATGATCATAACGATCATATTATTAAGCATACAAATGTTTTGGCATAATGCTTGTTGTAATAAATACTAATAGCATAGTAATAGTGCATCATTTTATAAAGAATAATGTTAGAAATGCATAATGATACAAAAAAATTACCACAAAGACTAATTGCGGGAGCGCTGGTCCCGGCCCCATTAGCCTTCTAACCTAATCTAACCAAGTCGGGTTGTGTAGTGACTGTCCAAAAAACATTGCGCGAATTATAACTATGCATAAATATATTAGACCTAATATAAACACTATGCCTTTAAAATTTATGCAACTCCTTCTTATGGCAAAACATTAACTAAATGATAGTTATGCGAACATTTGCATTATGCCAAAGGATTCATAGGCAGAAGTATTATTATGCAAATGAAAGTTATGCGAAAACGTTATGATATTCTGCCTTAAAATTTTATGCCAAGAGGAGGGATACCTACAAAACATATAATCCCGTTTGAATCTCCGGAGGGTTAGGCAGAGGTGAGTTAACACCCACATTTCACCAGCCTAGCCTAGTGGTATGGGTAATGGACTGCTGAGACGAGGTCTCGGGTTCGATTCCAGGTTTACCATGGCACACACCAATGACTGTTCGGTGCTTTTCGAAGTTATGTGTGTATTTATCGCAGGTTTATAAGTGCCCGGTTAATGGCAATAGGCATTCCTGTTACATTGGGACCTAAAACATAAACTGGCGAAGTGTGGGTGCTAGCACCTCTGCCTACCCCTTCGGGGAATACAGGCGTGAGTTTATGTTATGTTATGTTATTTCACCAGTCCTTGTATTCGATTCCACGTAATACAGGGTGAGCCTATTATTTTGCCAATTTCTCTGACGTCATGTAGCCTGTAGCCATATTGTTGACAGCATTACAGCAAAGTCAAAGTCCAAAATCATATAGGCTATAGACGGACATACAAAATATCACATAACAAAATAATGGCGTGACAAATTTAGGCAATAGCAAGTAAATAGCTCAAGAATGCCTTTGTTTGCCGAGGTGAAGATGTCAACAACTGTATACATGAATAAACATGATAGTGGACCGAGGTAATGTGTCGTGAACTGTACGAGACCTGGACTACTTTGGTCTGCTAGGAGGCTAAACCTGGGAGACGGAAGTAATCACAACTTTCTATGCTATAGGAGCAGTTGCGAAATGTGATTTTTTTAAAAGGGAAGCTGGCTGAAAGAATTTCTTATATCGATTTAGTTGGTCAAAGACATCTGTACCATCATTGTAAAGAGAAACCGGCAGGAATCGTGTTATAGGGTCCCCTCATCACCGATAGGGAGGCGTTAATGGGGTCCCAGTATTTAGCAATTATATTCTAGGATATTCTACACAGTGTATTCTTTAATTAATAATCTCGGTTAGATAATTTATTTTAACTGTAGGATAATACCCAATTACATTAATATACGCGTACACTACACAATTTGCCATGAGACGGGATCGAATCTGCTACTTCTGATTCAACAGTCAAAGTCATTTCCGTTATTTGCTTGTCATTAATCTCCTTCTTCATTTTAGCGTTAATCCCAGCTACATCCGAAGCTTTCAGCTTGGACTCCAACTACGTGTACTCCGGAGGAACTTAAGAGCGAACATGCAACAGTAGCAGCACACTGGAAACATAATATCTGAGAGTAGAGGCGTCATCGATTCGGCAGAAGAAGCTTGGAGTCTGAGGTCCGCTTTACCCCATGAGCGCGGGCCGGGGGGTGACGGGTGGAGCCGCCCATTCCTGGGGCGAGTCGGGGACACCGTTGTCCCCCCTCCCGGTGAGATCTAGACCGTAAGGGATAGCCCTGGCTCAGCCGGGGTGAGAGGGATATATGTCGAAGACAACCTCACCTCCGGCGTGGCACCACCTTCAGTCGGCGTGCGGTTCTAGTCGGTTCGAGTAAGACATGACGGTCCGCTTTACCAGTCCAACTGCGGATTTGGCTAAACTTCGATATTTTCTGTGAAGCGACCTTCATAGGACCTCCACAACCCAAAGGCGATATCGAAGCATTGCAGCTAGACCAGTTGTTGGACTTTTGAGGGCTCCAACTACCCGTAACGACTGCCATAGATGTTCATATGGCAACTAGCAGCTGACGGCTTAACGTGCTCTCCGAGGCACGATCAGACCAATGCGAATACCCATATTCATGCATATAAATATTTGCACTATGCGGGGTCTGAACCCGCGCCTCCAGCGTAGCGGCTACCATCTCTACCGCTACGCCACGGATGTTGCCCTTGTCATTATACATAGTTTTATTTACAGCTACTATTTATACTGTTTACACTAATAATATTTGCTTGTATAAAATAGTGTGCAGTTTCTGTTGTTCAGTTATTTCTGATGACAGTAAATATAAGATTGATAAGATGCAATTACGTAGTGTATCTACTGCACTCTTTACATATAGGAAGTGCAATACTATAATAATCTAATGTAAATATAAATTTTCCATGAATAATTCACCTCTGCCTTACCCTCCGCGGATAAAGGCCTGATTATATGTATGTATGTATGCGAGCGTGTGTATATCAGGATGGTTTTTTTTATCGTGCGATAAATCCCCACGGATACCACCCCCACGGAGCCGGTGGAGGTGGTTATGTCGGACTCGAACCGACTAAAACGCACGTCGTCTTGGGTCCTTGGTTGCCGGAGGTGAGATTGCCAAAAGCATATCTCTTACACCCCGACAGACCCAGGACCATCTCTTTCGAGATGGCCCCCTTCAGGTTGTGGGGACCACAGTGTCCCCATCTAGCCCCGGTTATGAGGAGTCGCACTTTGCGCCGCCGCCGCGGCCTGCTTCTGCTAGGGTGACAGGCGGCTCCACCGGTCACCCCCAGGCCAGCGCTCATGGAGGACGGAGGTCGTTCTGCGACCTCCGACGTCCGGTTCGCCTTCGCTCTGCGCGGGCTTCCCGGGCCCGGAGTCTAGTCCGGACCCGACCGGCCGCCTCCTTCTCGAGCATTACTTACTCACAGAAGGAGGCGGCCGCACCCCAAGCGATCGCGCATCGTACCATCGTTGTGAGCAATGTGACGAGTGTGAGGACTCCCACCCCCAGAGCCGCCACTAGGACCCGCCTCGGCGTGTCCCACGCCGGGCACTCGGTCAGCGTGTGCAGCTCTGTGTCCTCGCTCGCATCACAGTGATGGCACTCGGACGTTGGCTCCTTCCGGATCCGACACAGGTAACTCCCGAAACACCCGTGTCCGGTGATCACCTGCGTCAGCCGGTACGAGAGGCTGCCGTGTGGCCTCTCTAGCCATAGAATAAATGAATCAAGTATAATCAGGATGGTTTGTCCTCGAATTCCCCTCTTTCGCCGATTCCCTCGAAAATTATTTGTTCTCGAATCCTCTCGAAATTTAAAAATTCGTTAAGTCAAGCACAACTTACTTAATTTTATTTTAAGCAGGTTTTTCCATTTTACTTGTACATAATGTGTGATAGAGTAACATTACACCCGCGTGATGAAACGACTGAATTTACATTCTAAAGCTCATATTACTGCTTAACCACAGATAAAATCGTGGGATGCAGCTAGCAACAAAGTAATCCCCCCATTATGTTAGGTTAATGTCAAGATAATTATTGAGTGGGATTTCATAAATAAATTGTACGCTGGGGTACCAGACTAGCCTCTTGCGTCTTATCGTTATATCTACACAAGGCCACGAATAATTCGTACGTATTTCTAAAGTAAATAGCCGACTGAAGACAAGCATTCGCGATGCGCGAATACATTTAATTAAATAATTGTTTATTATAGAATTCGTATAAAGTTTCCATTGGCAACAATCGGTGTTCAATTATCTATACCAATATTATAAAGCTGAAATATTTGTTTGGTTGGTTGAACGCGCTAATCTGAGGACCAATTTTTTGTAATGTTTACGATACGTCAATTTGACTTCACCTCGCCTGATGGTAAGCTAAAGGCAAAGTCAACAAAGAAAATCACGTACCATTTACCGCTAACAATAGCGGCACTCAACTTGACGGCGTCATCAGATGCTTTTTCACGACGCGCTTAGAACCCGGGACTGTAGGAAGAAGGAAACACGTGAGCTACTGGATCAAATAGAAAAAAAAAATTGATTGAATGAATTTTTTTAGCATATTAAGCTAACTTTAAAATTTGAATACATTAGGTACAATGAAATGCTCAAGTGGGACTTGAACCCACGACCTTTCCCTTACAGGGGGAATGCTCTTCCAACTGAGCTATTGAGCTACACCTGAATCACTTCAAATTTCCCTTATTAATATCCGTCTATAAGGGTTCAAGCCCCACTTGTCCATTTCATTTTTCCCGATGGATTCGAAGAAAAAAAAATGTTGCCCGTTTATCGAGGAAGGTCAACATCACGCTATGACTTCAACAGAGCACTGCAGTAATCATAAGTGTCAACTAATCCGGCTAATCCGGCGTTCCCATACATTATTTGAAAACTAAAAAAATACGGGATCAAAGAGTTTAAAACGAGGTTTTAAAATATGTCACGGGCGAAACCGGGTGGGTCGGCTGGTTATATAATAAAAATAGAATGACCGATGAATGGAACATTCCATTCCTTTCCATGAATTGCCGCCAATTAGCCAGACTCGTTGATCGATTTAACATTCTGGTTACACAAACGAAAGAAGACTCATTTTATTACCGGTTTTGTGTCATTGTCTGTGTTGTTGTTCAAGGCTTTTTTTAACTATTTTGTGTCGATCGATATATTTTTCAGGTGAAAATTTTAAGGAGTAGATATATATTTCAATAGTAATGAAAACATATAGTTGGCTCATTGCATCTTGGTATTTTAGGTGTATGGTCTCAAGATGTTTGAGGCTCGAGCCAATCTTCAAGTAGGTAGGTGGAAGGTTAGGTTCTGGTACAGAATTCAGTGAGTAGGCTGGTACAACCTGAGTAGTACTACTCAGTCTCTTTTTATTTAAAGACAGTAGGTATACAGGTACCACATTTTAGAGGAGGTAGAACACTTGAGCAGTCCGACTGGGGAAGTACTTTCGCCTTACAGAATACCGCGGCCATAATAACTTTGAGTTGTGTTCCCGGCGGCGTTGAGTAGGGTAGACTGAGTTCACTGGAGAGTTTCTGTACTGTCAGTGGGAAGACTAAAGACTTGCCCTGCTTTGTCTTCTTTGTCTTTAGAGGGTCGGCAGCACAAGTGTGACTCCCCTGGTGTTGAACACGTTCATAGGCCACGGTAACCACTTCCCACCCCAATAGTATAAAAAATATACATACATACATAAATAAAGTCACGCCTTTTTCTTAGCGGGGTAGGCAGAGACTACCCTTTTCCTCTTGCTACGATCCTGGCATAGAACTTTCGCTTCTTCTACTTTTATAATTGTTTTCATACACGCTCGCCGGTTTTGAGTAGTCTTGATCCTTTCTTTTCTTTATACAAAAAATATACGGTTTCCTATAATGCCTAATGTTTTACTTTTTTGTCTTCCTTTCTTTAATTTCATGTTCTTAAACTGCATTTTGTCGCATAAAGAGGTTACCAAAATGTTTTCAGGTCATGAAAGCGGCATGGGTCAACTGGTGTTTTCATTTGCTACTAGCTTTTGCCCGCGGCTCCGCCCGCATGGATGTCGGTTGTCGCGACCAAACATAGCATAAGTCCTTTCTCAAGGTCTAATCTACTCTTATACCTAATTTCATCAAAAACGGTTCAGTGGTTTAGGCGTGAATGTGTAACATACATACAGACAGACAGACAGGCAGATAGACAGACGGAAGTTACTTTCGCATTTATAATATTAGTATGGATTTGGATTTTTTATTAGCGTTCTGTAGAATGTTGTGGAATATATAAATTTTTGTTATGTACAAAAAAGAATATGAGTTTCAAATAGAAACAATTTTACTTAATTTCTAACCTTTGTTTGTTACCTTTTACCTTCCATTTCCTTTCACGTCTTCAATGAAGCCTTAAGCTATAAATATAGCAACGTTCAAGGTCATCCGTGCCAATTGTTTAATTTTTTATTACATAAACTGAAAGGGCAAAGTCAACATTATGTAACTAATGATATTCCGGACTGTTAAGTAACTTGGTAAGAAAGATAAACACTGAACGAATATTTTATTTAACCTTGAATTATCGGTGTGTCGGTCTATCACTCCAAAGATCGACGTGCTTTTCGGAACTTCAAATCAGTTTTAAGAATATTTTTTGAACTTTGGAGCGCAAATTCCACTTCTTGTTTCTTTGATGTGTTTACTTTTCTGGGAGCAAGTACCGCCTGGCCTTCCAATTCTAAGATGACAGCTTTTTTTTATCGTGCGATAAATCTCCACGGATACCACCTCGGAGTCGGTGGAGCTGGTGGAGTCGTATCCCACGCCGGGCACTCGGTCAGCGTGTGCAGCTCTGTGTCCTCGCTCGCATCACAGTGATGGCACTCGGACGTTGGCTCCTTCCGGATCCGACACAGGTAACTCCCGAAACACCCGTGTCCGGCAATCACCTGCGTCAGCCGGTACGAGAGGCTGCCGTGTGGCCTCTCTAGCCACTCTTCTATGATGGGTTTTACCGCCGCTATTACAGCGTGCCCTGAAGATGACAGCTTGCGCCAAAGCCCTGTGCGTCGTTTATAAGTTGCACTGAGTTGTGTAAGGAGTGCCCTATAAACCCACGCTACACGTAAATTATGTAACACTTGGTTAACTCTATAAATATAATAGCGACAGGTAACGAAATATTGATGAGTCGCTGTTAAAAAAAAATCCTGACACTTATCTTGTTTCCCAAGTAGTGCCAAACTTTCCCAGCACGAAAGGATTAGTTAGGTGGGAAAATACAAATAACAATCTTATTTCTACTATAAATGCCAACTGACCTCCACAACCCAAAGGCGAAATCGAAGCGTTGTTAGACTTTTAGGGCTCCAACTTGCCACAACGACTGCCATAGGTAGGTTCGTATGGCAACCAGGACCGACGGCTTAACGTGCTCTCCGAGGCACGACCAGACCAATGCAGATACCAATATTCATGCATACAAATACTTGCACTGAGCGGAGATCGAACCCCCGCCTCCTGTGTAGCGGCTGTTCACTAAATTTACTGAAGAGCTATTATTTCAACGCTGCAATGTTTTTTATTTGTATTTCTAGACACTCGAACGTTCCATGATAATACCAATTATACTAATCGGATACATAGGGAAAAATGAAAATTTTCAGGCGGGACTCGAACCCGTGATCTTTCCCTTGCAGGGGGAATGTCTTGACCAACTCGGCTACCGAGACGAAGAAATTTTAATCTCATCGGGCGTCCGATGAGATTAAAATTTTCCTTCTATTTTTATCCGTCTTTAAGGCGATGGTGGAGTCATCTACCGATATTCTTACGAACTATTGGAACCAATGAATGATGAAAGGTGAAACCGGTCAGGTGTAACAGAATAAATAATGTGGAAAAGTACAAGTGTTCTCAATATGTGTTCGATGATAGAGTTGCATCAATTCGCTAACGGGCACAATTCGTAAACACAATAATTTTATTGTAAATTGGCAATTGAGCAGTGGCCGTGAGCTTTTATTGCCGGCTCCTTTTCTCGTGAAACAAATTGTGTACGGTACGGTACACTATGTACACTGTAATGTACAAATATGAGCCGAACAAGTTCAAGGATAACAATCGGTTCTTAGTAATTAGTATGACGGAATTATATCAGTCGTTTACTGTCAGGAAGTTTATTCTACTTGTATAGTCAGCATCAAAAAGGTGTTGACGAACAATGTGCTCAAAATGAATTTAATTTCGTTTTTTACTCCCTTCCAGTTGATCATTCAAAAAAAAATGGTAAAAGAACACTATCTGGGTTCTTAGTTACCTTATCATGTGAGTTTGAGTGGGTATGTGCTCGCTGTATATATAAGTAGATATTTGTCTTGTATAATAAATATATATGCGTGTATCTAATGTAGGTATGTGTGTTTATGTAAATATGATAGACATTCAATGTATGTACTTAGGTTTATTTAGTGGAGTATTTAATAATGTATATTGTGTATGTATGTGTATGTGTATGTGTGTGTGTGGGTGTGTGTGTGTGTGTGTGTGTGTGTAATGTATATATTTGTGATATATGTGTATATGTGTGTATGTGTTTATGACTACAAGATAACTACCCATAGTTATTACTGTTAATATTTAAAACATGTCCATCCAAAGGTTGCCTGTAAGAGATCGCTCTTAGCGATAAGGCCGCCATTTGTACATAATGTCATGTATTGTCCATACATTTTCTGTATTACTGGTGTACAATAAAGATTTATCTATCTATCTATCTATCTATCGATTGTTCTGATATTTGGTACACATGTTTAGTTGGACAATAATAGTATATAAATCAATAAAACAGTTTAATTTCCTGTTTATACGACAGTTTTAAAATCATTTTGAGACTTCGTCGTGAAGACATTTGTGACTCAGATTGTATGATGTGAACTCGAAGTCGAATGTCACTTGGGGATCAGAGCTAATACCAGGTATGATCTGAGGCATGTGTTTGGGTACTATACTTACAAAATAATTATAATAATAATATTATAGTACTATTTCTTCGCGTAGTAATCTAAAGTTATCTAACACGAAGGGTATGTTAGAGATCTAGACTTCCGCCATACCCGTCTAACCTAATCTATCCGTACTGAGGCTAATACATTTGGCTATCGCATGGCAAGCCCATTGGATACATAGATTTTCAACAAACTATCTACCGTTGTAGGAATGAAAATTAGAGAGAGAGAAAAAGAGAGACAGTGTTAAGAAAACTCCAATCCACTCCGCCCTATTTCAATTCCAAAGTGTGACTTGCGTGGCCTGATATGGCCATTTCCATTAAATCAAGGTTATCTATAAAGTGATATTCCCATCTATTAATTACGAAAGTGCTTGACACCTGATTGCGTAAGCACTGGTGGTGGTTTCCCCGTACCTTGACCATCCTAGCGCACAGTTGGTGACCTCACGCTGTAGTGTGGTAGGCCTTGACTTAGTCCGTCGCAAAAAAACCGTCACAACGCCGCCTCGGGCTTACTTCTGCATGGGGATTGGACACACCCTGCAGCTGCAGTATGATCGTAAGAATCCCTCTCTAGTAAAGTACTGCGCGCAGGTCTCATTATTTGCGACAGGTGTCACTTGAACTTTGAAGTATTAGGCCATGGTTAAGTTATGATCTACTGTAATTAATTCGCTGTCGTGAGCTCTAGATATGTGCTTTAATATGCTATTACACGCTCCGTTACTATACATTTTGTTCTATCGGAAACACTATGCCAAGTAAGCTAAGTTTTTAAAAATTGGATTCGTGTTCTGATTGAAAGGTGAACTTCTAGCCTGCATATCTTAGGATAATATCGGAGCAATATAATATTCGTATAAGCTTTATTCATCGAAGTTTATTTTTATTTTTCGATTGAAAACAGTAAAATCTCTAGTCAAGGAGCCCTAGCAGTGAAGGAAGGTGAACATAGGAACTACTACATAAAGTAGCCGTTATATTGAGCTCACTCCAGAGAGAAATTAATTCTTGAATTCTCCGAGCGACTAGTGTTAGTGACTACTATGATATAACGAAGGAGAAACATGAGAATTGTAGAATATATGTTAATTAGAGGTTGGCCAATACAACATTACAGATGCGAGACTTGTGTGCCATAAATATAATTGTGTAACTACTGAATATGGAGTAGAAGAAACGAGTCAATACGGACCTGCAGAGTGGACACTTATATCACACCGCCAGCAGTATACTACAATATACAAAACTAATAGCACATTCTGGGTATGCATGGGCATATCAATAAAAAAGTGAAGTCAAAATAATTATATCTCTTCCAATGTTGGGAGGCTTATGGAGAAGAGACCTACTGAACGATCGTCATTTATTTTACCTCTTTGGGGGTGAAATGACTAAAATTTCTTAGCGGATAACATAAAGGCATCAAATATAACAATTCCAAGTTTGTTATTTATTCAGGCTCTACGTTAATGAGTCAGTCAGTCGGGACAAAAAACTATATTATGTGTAAATAGATAAATAATACTATTAAATATTCATGACGGATTTGTGAGAAAGAGTCGCTAGTAGAGGCAGAATAGTTGTAAAACATCAGAGGCGTTTAATCAATATTGATTATGTAAATGTGTTTGTTTATATGATTTAGATTATTCACATAAATTTTGGCACTGGCATTAATGCTTTTTATATGTTATGAGCATCCGCTAAGGAAATCCGTCATTTTCAAAGTAGGTACGACCCACGATTGTACATATATCTGTTATTAGTTAGAATAAAAATATCGCAAGAAAATATAACGTTGATCAAAACTTTCGAGGCCAAGTAGTCATCTTCGCCTGCAGGCTAACCTGCTGATTGAGGAAGAGACTTTAGCGCTCACTTTCCTTTGAATGTTGGAAGTCGCACTCGTAAAAGGCGTATAAACGAAACTAAGAAGAAGAGAAGAAGTAAGCCTCCCATAAGTAAGGATCTGGGAAGGTACCGTGGGCTCTACAGTGAAAGCCTATAAATATTAAATTTAAAATTTAAAAAACCCCATCACAAAAAACACCTCCAAAAAGTTGAAAATAAATGGAGTTTGCCTTTTAACTTTTGATATACCTAGTAATATTTCGATTCAACGGTTGCCATGTTGGGGGACCCTAACTGGTTAAGAACTCCGTTAAATTATTGGAACAATTCAAGGTCCCCCGATCAAACTTATAACACCCCGTCGTTTTTGCGTCGGGAGTTAAAAAGATGAAGGACAGACACGATTGGAGATCAGTTTTCCCAATTTCCTGCCTAGCCCACAGGACTGTGTGTACGACTGTACGTAAGTGTATGTAGCTAGGAAAACACGTTCTTTGTTATGTAATGCACTAAATTAATTGAATGTAGTTTTAACTGAATCAAGGACAAATCACTTAAGTCGATCCTACAGAGTTTTCGTGGGAATGTTTGTAATCAATATTAAATTGCCTTGAAACCCGAATTGACATTAATCTAAATTCATCCTAGTCGGGTCTGATGGTCTGATGTTTGCACTTTGGAGTCAGAGGTCTGCTTATGTCGGCTTCTTCGGGAATGACTACCATATGATCTCCCAACCCAGAGAGGAAAACAGAAAAGTCTGCGCCAGAGCTGTTCGCTGTTAAGCAGGTGCCCCGATAAGCAGGTACTGAGTTTTGGTATTTCCCGATCCCGATGTTTTAGTAGTTTGTCAACAGCTGGAGTCCGGAATTGGTGTACAATAATAAAATAAATTGAAAAAAAACCGATAGAATTGGTTTGTATTTCAATGTGTGTACTTCGCTTAAACTTTCAACAATATTATTTACTGTATTTTTATTGAGACCTGTAATTGATTTCCACAGTATGTCAAAATTAGTAGTCCAATTATGTTTCAGTATCACAAACTGGTTTATTAAATTTTTTTTTTTTTTATACCACTTAGGTGGCAGACAAGCACACGGCCCACCTGATGGAAAGTGGTTACCGCGGCCTATGGACGTATGCAACACTAGGGGCGCTACACTCGCGCTGCCTACCCTGAAGAAACCTTCTAATGCCCCTCTTGAAGAACCCCATATTGTAGTCGCTTGGGAAAACCATGGCAGGGAGTTCATTCCACAGCTTGAGCGTACGTGGGATGAAGTTCCTTTCATACCGCACGGTGCGCACCGTATTCGGATGCAATGTGTGGGGATGAATTCCCTGTCTATGGCGAGCGGTGCGATGATAGAATGTAGCTGTAGGCATCATGTCAAATAATTCATCTGAGCACAAACCATTATATAGGCGGTAGAAAACACACAGTGAGGCAAAATCCCTCCTGAGGCTGAGAGGTTCCACATCGCCTGCGAGTATGGGACTGTCGACGAGCCTCAGCGCACGTCTTTGCACCGAGTCGAAAGGGTCAAGCTGGCGTGCGGGCGCTCCGGCAAAAAGATGACAGCAGTACTCCATGTGGGGCCGAACCTGTGCCTTATAAAGAAGGAGTCGCTGCCCCGCAGTGAGTGTATATGTATATGTGAGTCCTTTAATTGAACAGTCAGCGTCTAAACTATCTTGACTGCAAAGTCTCAAAATTATTAAGAAAATCAAACTGTTTTATTGATTTCAAGTGTATTATTGTCCAAAATAAAGGTGTGTACCAAATATCAGAACAATCAGTCATCAGGAAGGGAGGAAAAGTCAAGATCGATCTTATGCTGACTATACCTACATGAAAGTATTCCTGTTAAGTTTAGACTAGGTTCATTGGATTCAAGTTAAGGATCTAAATTTTCCGTTAGTTAATCTGCCTCTTTATACAAATACCTCTCTATACAGATAATAACCAATTATCGTACCCCGTTTGGCTTGTTTCTTTAGGCAGGTGCTATAAATAATATTCAAGTCAATCAATCTTTTTAGTATTTTTTACAACTAACTTCATCTAACGGCTATAATTAAATCCTTCCTCGGAACTACATGGTAACCATCAACTGCCAAAATTAAGAGTTTAAAATACCAACGGTTTAGATTGATGAATCAGTTAATACTGGTAATAGTATTGAGCATGGAGCGCTGTGTTTTTCACTTTTGAGTGAAGAGAGAAAAAACACTGTGGTCGCCCACGAAAAGGATCAAGATTTCAATGTTCCCTCTCGAAAATTGTGTAACGAGGATACAGTTATTGCTATTTGGGAGATTGAAATTACATCGATTAATTTTAAACACATTTTAATTAGGACACTGACAATTGGCCTTCTTGATTATAATGAAACATCTTTAATGAAACATAGACCACTTCATATTCTTGTCTGAATGTGTTGCGAGAAACAGGAACTTCAAAATTTTCTTATTGCTGTACATCCAAGAACATAACGTGCCAATTCACGGTACTCCTCAATCTCAGCTATGTGTATGTACTCAGATACGTATGACCTTTAGATACGTCTGCATGTGGAACTTTCTCTGCAGATATCAACTTGTTTATAATGCTCTATTATTAGTAGCGGAAAGCAGCGATGTCGAGTTTTTGCTTGCTCACTAATTGCAGTCTTTCTAAGGCACTGTTATGTAAGAAAACTACCAGCTCGGCCGCTCTGCTAAACCTGATATAGAATCTTTTTGAAATCTTCTTTAGACGCATTGAACAGTTTATATAGATTTTTTGGATGAACAGAAGTCATGGACCTCGTGTCATCGTCAGCGTCCTGCACATCACGCTGACGTCAGAATGGGCGTAGCGTGTTATGTGTGACATTTTCTTGAATTGAAAACTTTTTAAGAACGTTGAGCACTTTTGGGGCAAATACTTTTTATTTTTATGTAAAGTAAAGTCAACGAGACGAGAGAAATAGGGTAAACAAAGCGACCATTACTGAGTTACGTTGTGATAACTAGCGATTATTTTCTCTGTTCTTGTCGCACACATCACACGTACGCGGCAATGGCCGAGCGACAGCTGTCTTATGCGTGTTTCGTAGTACAGGAAAGCTGTCAGCACAGCGGTTCTAAACTGTCAGATCCGCCATCTTATGAGCAATATCATTGCTGCTGTCTGGAATGCGCTTGTAGTGATAAATGTTTGGAACCGCTGAAACTTTGTTTACCTTTTTTCTCTCGCTTCGTTGGCTTTACTTTAAACTGTTTTCAATTCTACTGGCACTTATGGAGTGGCACACTTTTTGTTGTGATAATATAATGTAGTTATTATTGCTTTAAAATATGTATGTACACGTATTCTAATTCTTGCTAACTCAATAAGACATACATTTTCATAAAATAGAAGAAAAAGTTTACGATATGCCCGATAAAATTATATCCAAGATGATAATTTACACAAGAATGTACCCAAGAAGCAACTTCACAGATATTGCGGCCATCAGACACAAATTGCTGGCAAATGTTAGCCAGATTCAAGAACCCGTTGCCTAGATACTGCAACTGGTTTGCCTTGTGCAACATAAACAAATGATAGTTGATATACCATGCCAACATAATTGTATCAACCTACTTTTATATCAATTAGGTGATTAATAATATATATTACATACATATACATACATACGCATATTTCCCTCCGAGGTAAACAACAGCTGGTTATTTCACGGCTCTGAGCTGGATCTTTAGTACGACTGATCAACACCTAATAAATCTAAAGTGCTAAAAAGAGACGGAGATGACGTGAAAGAGGACATGGTAAGAAAAGTAGTTGCTGAGGAGATAATATCTGGTAGGAATACTGAAGAAAAGGAAGATAATGAAATTAAATTACGTCTGACCCTAAATCGGAGCAGATGCAAGAAGATAGTTTTTTTTTATACCACTTAGGTGGCAGACAAGCACACGGCCCACCTGATGGAAAGTGGTTACCGCGGCCTATGGACGTATGCAACACCAGGGGCGTTACACTCGCGCTGCCTACCCTGAAGAAACCTTCTAATGCCCCTATTGTAGTCGCTTGGGAAACCATGGCAGGGAGTTCATTCCACAGCTTGAGCGTACGTGGGATGAAGTTCCTTTCATACCTCACGGTGCACACCGTATTCGGATGCAATGTGTGGGGATGAATTCCCTGTCTATGGCGAGCGGTGCGATGATAGAATGTAGCTGTGGGCATCATGTCAAATAATTCATCTGAGCACAAGCCATTATATAGGCGGTAGAAAACACACAGTGAGGCAAAATCCCTCCTGAGGCTGAGAGGTTCCACATCGCCTGCGAGTATGGGACTGTCGACGAGCCTCAACGCACGTCTTTGCACCGAGTCGAAAGGGTTAAGCTGGCGTGCGGGCGCTCCGGCAAAAAGATGACAGCAGTACTCCATGTGGGGCCGAACCTGTGCCTTATAAAGAAGGAGTCGCTGCCCCGCAGTGAAGTACTGCTTCGCCCTGTTAAGAACTGCAAGTTTCTTTGATACCAGCTTGACCTTGTCCTTTAAATGACTGCGGTACTGGACGTCACTTGAAATGTCGACGCCTAGGATCCCGATACTCGGGGCAATGGTAAGCCGTACGCCAGGAATTGCGGCGCTAGTGATAAGTGATAGGTGAGAAACCAGTGTCACTGGTATACCTATAGCTATAATTGGAAAATAACTTCAGAGAAACAGCCAGACAGACAGAAAAATAAAATAAAAAGCTAATGTAAATGTAAGCTTATAATAAAGATAAAAAACTTAAGTAGAGTAATTTATTCCAAACTTACGAATGTAGCTAGTTCTCGAATTTCGTAATCATCTTTTGAATGAATTTTTAAAGTATTTAGCATAGTAACTATTCAATCGTCTAATTTATTACTAGTGACACATATAATCCAAAGTTTAGGTATGTTGCATTCTTTAAAAAGTACTGTACAATTTTCTTTTCTGCTTAATAAAACAAAATAACTTGATTATAAAATTACTAAATAATGTCTGCTGTGTCATCTTTCTTATAGCAGTTTCACTGACTCTTTTAATCATTCAAGAGTTACTTACTCTTATCAATGTGTCAATGCTTACGGAGTTTCTATTGTCACATGTGTAAGTATTGTTTAAGGAAATAACGATTTTCTAGTCTTTGAAAAAACCCAACGTATGCAGGTATAAACTATTCAGTAGTACCCATATTATTATATTGAATACTCATCACACAGTACCTAACTATTATAATAGTCACTTAATTTTCCATTCCCTTGACATTTTATAGTTTGCCTTTTAGAGAGAACTATCTAGAACTTCTTAGCAATATATTAGTATAGTGGATCTCAAGCCTTGTGACACGGTTCTAAGATGAAAAGCCGTGAGGTGAATCCGGTGAGATTTCGTAAATAAATATTCTGGAACATATAAGTGTCTTTAGTTAATAATATACTATTAGTATTCATTAGTGCCCTAGTCATGAATTATGAAAATATCTTGTGGTGACCTCTTAACTGCTTTTTGTTCGTAAATGTGTACAGATATTTATAAATTTGCGCTAGCAAACACTAAGCAATTGCAGGCTTGCTATCAATCATCTAATTGCCTAAGGTCAACCGGTCCAAGGTCATCAGCTGCCATATCCTTTCTAATCCAATGATCGATTGATCCAACGTCAAAAATGTATTTAAAAGGTCGTAGTGTCATGCTTTTCCCAGCTCTTACCACACATCAATTACCACACTTACTCTAGTTTCGACGATAAAAACGCAGCCTATCTTATTAAATTTATTTCAAAGTCATGGTAACCACATACGTTAAGGTAGGTCATGTGTTCTTTACTTTGATGTGTGCTCAAAACAGTTTCTTCCGAAAATGATTGCTTCTAAGGAATGCTTGCCGAAAACCTAGATGACTTGCTGTTGTTTTGTATGATTAAACGCGCTAATTCCATATACTTACTTGATATTTACTATACTGGGTATTTCGAGGAAAGTAACAACATGTACTACAATAAAACAGGTTTTCTGTGGCCTTGAGTACCGGTGGAGTGTCGTGTACAAATAATATTTTCTACGTCACTTCATACATAATATCGTTATCTTTGAAACGTATTTTCCATTTTGTGATGTGAAATGTGATCCTTTGTCCACATATTTAATTAATAAAGGCGTAACTATATTTAACAAAGAGTTAAATATAGTTACACCTATCAGATATGCATTGTGTACCTATTTCAAGTTGAAAATAGAATTTTTCGCTTAATTTATGAAACAATATCTTAATATTGGCTTAATACGATACAATACCCATGCATATTAACTGAACATTGTTTACCCATTATTGTTTTTATTCCACAACAATATGATTGCTTAGAAAATAGTTTCCTCAAATAATACAATTCAAATAAAATCGATGCCCTCTATATTTGAACTTTTTTGAACGGAATCTGTTGATCTACTTATAGGTATTTTGTAAGAATTCTCATAATGATCGACGCTTTTTGTGACCAGAAACTCAAACTACCTGTCTCAGAGAATAAGCGTATCAGTTGACAGTGATGCGCAGAAAATACCCTAAGTGTTTTACAATAGTTAGATTAGATAAGAAGCACTTAAAATAAACGAAAGTATTCATCATCATTATTATTCGTATTTAACTTGTTTTATATTATTAGTTATGGCTCATCTATACTCTGTAATTTTAATCAATTTGTATATTACAGAGAACAGACAAAAGTAATGTTGTCCAATTAAAATTCGTTAAGTAGTAATAAAAAAAAAAACAAAAATTCATGGCATTGCAAAAAAAAAAACTACTAAACTCCAAAAATCGAAAAATTTAACCGTTTAGGCATTCTGTAGCAGAAGTTCAGAGGTATCTATCATATCACCAGTAGGCCAGTGATTATAAGACCATTGAAATTATTAGTGCATTCTACAAGAATCTGCAATCACCGTTTCACCGTTCTAACTACGTATTTATAGAATGCACCTATAATACACTGCGCAAGACGTACGCAATCACAAGAATCCTTCACTTTTCAAAGGTGAAATGTGCTATGTACACGGGTAAGTACGTTGTTCAAGTACATCACCTTACAACCTTTAGATAAATACATACATTACATAAACATTTGACATTACATACAAAGCGCTATCAGTCTGATGACAAATGTGTTCTGAGATAAGCAGACGTTATTGAAACGGCACGTGACTCTGAAACAAAGATTTTTTGTATTGGCGAGATAACTTCCAGGACCCTGATTTTGCTAATTGTCGTCTATCATATCAAACGGAATATTTAACACAGATTTTTCAATTCAAACCAGTGGTTTCTTAGATTAGCTTAAACATAACAAATAAACTCTTCTAATATTAGTAAGCATAGATTTTGAGAGCGAAGTCATAACAGATAAAAACCTACTAACCTAACTATAAATTAGCATACAGCTTATTTTAAAACATTAAATTAAATAGTTGCGGTACTCTTTAAAAGTCTTTTTTGCTATTTTGAATTCACAAATAATATAAACACTGATAAATTATTTTGCGAGATGAGTAAATAAGTCATCTCATTGGTCCACTTGTGTTATCTGTTATTGTTTTAATAAGCAGTATTATGGGTTCACTGACGAAGTTTAAAACATTATGTCGTCAGCTTGTGTCGTATGGCAATATTTATTTATCACATGACTCCCAGACCAGCCGATGTGTCTATAATCTCATCATGTTCTTTGAACATTACTCTTGAGAAAACAATGATTGACCTCTGATTTTACTCGAGCTATCTTGATACCAGACTTGTCAGGTGATATAAGTTTCATGTGTGATCATTAATACTTATCATCATCATTAGCGATTTTCCAGTTACGTCCAAAAACTGCATTAATGTTTTTGATCCAGCGCACACTCCACGAGATCGGGGCGTGAAAAGGCATCTAATGAGGCCGTCAAGCTGAGTGCCACTACTGTTAACATGGTTCATACTCACAATGGCGACCCTCTTTCCGAGACTTTACCTTTAGCTTAACATCAGGCGATCCTGTATAAAAAAGTGCATCCGATAACACACTGAGAGACTTATAACTCTCCGCCGGTATTCTAGGCTCTGAGGCCTATTCTCAACTAGAGCATCGTTGTTGATGAGCATCTTGGCTTGTTGCTAAAACAATTTGTCTTTACTTCCAGAATTACCTGGAAATCTACGGCCACCCAATTTTTTTTTATAATAATATTAGAACCGAAATTACTAATGTTCGCTCTAACCCCTCCAGCTAAGCTAAATTGCTTGTATTATAAGTGAGTTACCGGTGAGTTCACGTAGGTAGTGTAGGCCAGGATACAAAACCGGGACCTTTTGATCGTAAGGCAACTCCTTAACCACTAGCTACCGATGCTTTATTAACAGGCAGATCTGCAATGAAATAAAACAAAATGGCGTATCCGTAAATACACTACTGAAATATTTACAAACAGATAGCTGTTACTGTGTAAACATCACTCTTGATACTAAAAAAGGGTCAATAGAGACAGATTGCGATAAAATGAATACGCACATAACTGCGGGCAATGAAAACATTATTTTTATCCCCCGCTGAGATTCACTCCTTGACCCCTGACGAATGAGAGCACATTGGACAAATAATTTAAAGCGATAACCTTTTGTACAAATTGTACGCAAATTATATTATAGGTAGACAATCACCTACCTCTGCATCGAGTGACGACAGTTCTACTCCAAATTAATATTCACAACTTTTTATTCAGGCAACGCACATACTTTTACAGCATCAATTCACGATCTTATCATAGAAGTATCACCCTCCTATATACATTAACTTTATATAGCGCAGGTCTTATCTCTATTTTTTTCTTATTTTTGTCTTCTATACATCCCTCCACGTTCTTAGCAAAGTGACTATATTAACCAGTGTGTTGCCTAGCAGTTCAAGTTTATATAAAATAGTACCATATTGCAATAATATCAATTCAATTCTCATTGGATGGCCTCTGTATGTTGCCACAACTTGCCAATGTCAGGGTGTTGTCGCAATAATATCTATAAACCAGGCAAAATAAAATTTGAGCGTAGTAGTGCCGTCGATTTGAGAGATTAAAAAGCTGGCAATCTTAAAACAGACGAACAATTTGAACACATTGCTTCAATGACAAGAGTTATAAGGATGGTGCAAAAAGTTCTAGGTAGTTAAACAGAAGATAATATGAGTAAAGGTCGTGAAAGTTTAAACATAATTATAACGCATCGTTCTAGACAGTGAAGTTGAAGAGAAAGTTCTTTACATATTGATTCAAAAACACTTGCATTACAAGAGTTAGTTTTACTTTCTATGTACTTTTTATGCCGGCCACTGGAGCATCTTACTGCGCCATTGACCGACTGATTACCGTGTAAAGGAACCGGATGCACGCTTACACTCTAGTCTCCTGTTATCTGATCAATATCTAAGGCGATGCATCTTACGCCCAAGGTCAATACTTTAGTAAAATATGCCATGCATTAGCTGCTTCCACAAAACGTCAAAACTATCCAGGCAGCCTGGAATGATTGTTTCACAGATTTTTTCCACCCAGTCTGCCGTTACCCGATCGAGTGATAAATTGAGTTATTTATGAGAACATGTCAAAATTTAGAAAGATGTTATCACGTCAATATTGTAAAAAGTTTTCATTACTCAATGTGTCCGCCTACCATCGGTTGCTACTTTTCTTGTACAAAAAATGCGGTGTTATTTCCTTACACAATTTTGACGTCAACCTGTAGGTATAACAACAAATAGACACGATCTAAATCAAACTACTGCACTACAGTAAAGCAAAAAAATTGTATAAAAAAGTGTTCACTCGGTTAAGTAATGAGGAAGTAATATGTATTCTTGGTTAGATAGTAAAATTAGAATCACAAAGTAAGTAACAGTGGCACTGTTACATTACTCTGGTTGACAAGGTTATCTGCTTCATAAAAGTAGCTAGTCAGATATCCTAGATGACTTGTTTCGTGGAGCTTTGGATCACATGAGGTGTGCTAACAAGTGTCACATACTGCATTGTGCATGACAGAAAATTATATCTATTCATTTTTGTATGCCTGTAGTTAGATGGGAAGGGGATTTCTCTCTATCTGCAGCAGAACCTCTAGCGAAAGTGTGTCCCTGTAGTCCCTATTCGGAGGTGATAGGACACGACGGTATTCCCGTCCCAATTGAGCAGTCTGACTAGGGACGAACCTCCGTTCTACAGAATATCGCAGCCATATTAACCTCATGTTGTGTTCCCGGCGGTGAGTAGGGTAGCCAGAGCTCACTGGAGAGGTTTTGTGCTATCAGTAGGAAGACCAAAGGCTTGTCCTGCTCTGTCTTCTGCACTATTGGCACAGAAACTCTCTGTTATTACAGGGTCGGCAGCAGGAAAAAAAGTCTGGATATTTGTGGATTCTGGATTACCATACGCGAATATTCGGTTCTTCAAACTATTCAAGTAAACAAACTTATAGAATCTGGTAAAATAGTTTTATTTCATGAATAAGTCAGTCAGGATTTTATAGCCTGGTACAATCAATGCTGGTCCTAAAATTTTTGTAATATGCCCAAGGATAAAACCTCCCAATACTCAATCAATATAAAATAAGCCTAAATAACAATAATTCGTTTATTTTTGTAGCTACAATTATTATGATTGCCTTCAATAAAGTATTAAGCCGAATTCTTTTGAAGGAGGCCCTCATATTTCGTAATTTAGCAAAAAAACATTGGTTATTAGGTAATAATAATAAATCTCAGAAAAAATTGTTACCAAATTAACTCTTCGTGGATCCATACCGCACAAGGTGATTGACCACTTCTTGTGAATCGTGAAGTGAATCTCGAAGTTCGTAGAACATTTTTTATGAAATACTCAATAATTATGTTGTAATATTTTTCTCAAATTATAAAAAAAAAACAGTGAATCATCCTCAGCAAGGAAAAATTAAGTAACAGTCCATTGGTCCATTGAGTGTTTTGTACGTTACGTGTAAGATTATGCAAAAAAATATTTGAATGAATTATAACGGATTTCTGAACTTGTATATAGAAAAAAATTGGTGAAAATGTATAAAAAAAGTCACATCAAAATCGCATCCGACATTCAGATGAACACAAACGAATCTTTAGACAGTGTAGCTAGGTAAATCCAAGAGCTTCTTTTTCGGTCAGATATTTCATTCGGTTTTGACGCAGAATGTACACTCGTGCATTTCGAATTTGGTGCACTTCTCATAATGTGCACTTCGCAGAATGTGCACTTCGCACAATGGGCACTTCGCATAATGGGTAATTAGCAGAATGCTCACTTTTTAGATATTATCCAGATAATGTATTCAAATCCGTTTAAGAAGGTTTCTTCATTAGTTGAGTCTGACATTTGACTGCACTATACCTGAGAGTAGGATTGGATGAAACTTATGGTGAAGGACACCATTTCATACTATCGATAATATTTCTAGAGGATGATTCTTAGTTGTGATGAAATATCTGTCGAGGGATCTTTTTTCTCGCATATTCTTACTTTGTGTGACAATGAAAGGGATTGCTTTTTTATTTATGATCAATAATATTGTTGCAGTATTTAAATACCCGGCTGTTAGCAATTCTCTCAACCCAACCCTCAAAACTACAGAAATTACACAGTAACAAGACGATACAGATTGCCAAATATTTTTATATCAATTCTGTTTGCCAAACGATAAAACAATGTGCCAAAGCATTCCTACCAAATAATTATCATTAGTGAGCCGAATTCGTTTATTTCGAGATAGGACGAATGAAAGTAACAAAATATTTATAAAAGTACCTATCCCAGGGAAATTGAAATGAACGTATATCTATTTTATCATCATTATTAGCATCGGTTAGATACATCCAAGCTATCTTTTTCCCTATGGTTTATTAATCGTTTGGCTTATAATGGAGTGTTTGACTTCCCAAGAAGAAGGCAGAAGCTTCCAAGAGAACCGAGTTCCATCCGTCAATTAGGTACCTGGCTTTCTGGTGAAATGGCTGGGTCACTTAGGTCTGGATAAGACCTCATATCCCCTACACTTATATCTTTTTTCCAATATACGAAATTTCTCGATATTTCAAAATGAATTATGTTATGTAACATAAGTAGCCAAAGAAAATATAGAAGGGAGTATTCATAACTATTAAATCAGTATTTACTATTAAGTACTCCATACTTTGTAATATTTATAATAATTGTAATCGCACATAACAACGATTACAAAACTTATACAACTACTAGCTGACTCGGTGAACATCGTTCCGCCAACATTTTTCCGCCCACGTGGCATCAGATCCCGTTCCCGCTGCCATATCTATTCCTATTTCCTTATCTATTCTGTGCCGCTGCACCCTCTACTATATTAAGCCTGTATTATAAATAAAAACCTTCCTCTTGAATTACTCTCTCTATTAAAAATACCGCATTGAAATCTGTAGCGTAGTTTTTAAGATATAAGCTTAAATAGGGACATAGGGGCGCGGAAAGCGACTGTGCTTTATACTATGTAGGGAGAATTAGTCACACATAGGGTAAGCATTGTGGAAATATTGAACAATTGAAAAATAAATAAATAAATAAAATAATTGAAAAATTGAATTACCTAAAAAAAAAAATTGATAAAAATAATAATGATATTTTCTGAAGTTTACGCGCGTGTCACTCATTGAAATAAAACCACTTTCTACGGATTCTATCGCGATATATAACAGATATATCGCGATAGAATCCGTAAAAAGTGGTTTTATTTCAAAAATAATAATGTCCGTAATTTCACACATATAAATCAATTACATCTTAAATTAGTTTTCCAGCACAAACTATGCAGAAAAGGATTTCCCTACATAATCAGGCAACATATTATAGCCAATATCTGAGCTTTATCAACTCAGATCATTATTAAATAGTGCAAGCCCTCGATTCTACTAAAGCTAAACCACTGTGGTGGCACAGTCACTGCAAAAAATGACATAAAATTTTAGACTTTATTTCTTTTCTCCTAAAGTCCAAAATGAAATGAAAAACGTTTCATTACACTTTTTCATTCACTCTGCAAAAAGTCATTTAACTTTGAACTTTAACCGCATCACATTAGAGTCTATTTGCAGTTGCTGTGGTACAACTGTGGTTTGGCTTTAGTAGAATCGACGCCCAGAACCTGTTTACGATCTATCAATCGCTCGCCAGGCGTAGATTGTTTGGTTCGATATCCTTTGTTCTGGTTCATTTATTGTTACAATACTGTATTATTCATCAGATACGTACCAGAACTTACGTGTCGATGAGTATGACGTGCATTCAAGCTGTAGTAGGACTGTACGCAGAAAATTGACCTATTTTTTAAAGAATATTAGAACCGAAATTACTAATATTCCCTCAAACCCCTCCAACTAAGCTAAATTATTATGGCCAGGATTCGAACTCAGGACCTTTCCATCGTAAGGCCGACTCCTTAACCATGCTACTGACGCTTTTGTCTATGTACTTATGGCCACGTTTTAGACAGATACATTTACTTATTTATGCATTTCAATATATGTACACTAAATCGCGCATTGTACACTTTAGGCAAGAAGACATCAAAGCGTAAGGCGTAGTCATTTATATCAATAATGAAATGCATCAGAAACTCCTTCATCTATCAGCAGGGGTAGTGGCTTGACTTGAGATTAATTTGACTTTTTTGGAAGTCTTATAGAGTCCCTATTAACCCGGGATCAGACGACAGTCAGCATCGCAATAGCCAATCAGTCAGAAAATGAAAACAAAGAAGAAATTCTAATTATTACCTAGCATATTAATTACAACTGGCTCATTACCAGGAATATATTTCTATGACATCAATAAAATTTCCTCTCCTAGACTATCGGAAGTCTACAGACTATCAAATGTTAATCATTAGCTTTAAACTGTTTACCCTTCGACTCGTGTCGCCGTCGCTGCGTGCGCGACGGCGGCCGTGCGTGGCGCTGCGCGTGATCGGCTAAACGATGGTGCGCGTGCGCATAGTACTTAGGTACAATTAATGAAAGACAATACAGTGTAATAGAAATGAATAATACTATTAAACGAGCAATTATCATGCATTATAGTACGTTTAGTACTTTAAGTACTCTCTCGGAAATAGGAAACAATGATTTGTGTTTGGATTATGTGTGTTCATATCAGTTGTTGTTCGCGGCTCCGCCCGCCTACATAGCCTATGTTATTTCTCAAGCTGTAGATTATCTCTCTACCAAATTTCATTAAAATCAGTTCATTGCTACCTTTATATGAAATGGGTAAGAAGGGAGCCAGATCTTACTGGAGAGTTTTTGTGCTATCCGTGGAAAGACCAAAGGCTCATCCTGCTCTATCTTTTGCACTGACGGCACAGAGACTCTCTCTCCTTACAGGGTCCCTTCCCTGGTGGCTGGTTACTTCCCTGGTGTTGCACACGTCCATGGGCCACGGTAACCATGTTCCGAAAGTAAGGGAGTCCTTAAAACTTTGCCACAATCAATTTCCGACCATAAAAACTCCTATGGCTTTCTCGCTCGCTGGAGATTTGTCAGGACGAGCCCGTGTTGTAAACCTGTAGGGAGTTTACTAAACATTTAGTTATTGTAATTAATTGTTAATATTATATTTTTAATTTTCTTCAACATTATGTACATGTCATTAAAATTTTTGAGTGACGTTTCGTAAATGGACACTAAAGTAAAAATGAAATCCAAGATTGAGGGTCCAATTCTAATATGGAGGTCTAGTGGATCATATTTATAGATGAGGTCGAATTTTGAGGGTCCAGTGGGTACGTAGCCCGTATAAAAAGGAGGGTTTTCCGTACCCACGAAACTTACAAATAATATTCGTATTTACACTTTTTGATTTTACTTTAGTCAATTCAGACATCTCCTCAAAAACATAATCAATCTCTAGAGATCTTGTTTTGTATTCGTTGGGAATAGAATTGGTATTTAATTAACGGTATTCCGTTAGGAATATAAAATTTATTACGAGTTATTATTGGTATTTAGTTTTTGGTTTTAGAATGGAATAGATCGGATAAATGATTTGTACTTTTGAGTTTGACTTCAAAGTCGACGTCTAGCCTACCGTTACTCAAAGTCTGAATTATGTGAGAATCTCGCAGTCCTAGTCTAGTTGTGTCGAGACTCACACAAAAACTGCATAACGGGTTTGATTGCACTATAATCAGCTCGGCGAACCTTGATCCCTATGACACTGACAGTTATTCCCACGACACAACCTTGTAGTAGCGTCACCGTTATATTATAATCGAATTGGCGGTGTCTAAAAATGATATTTATTAATTTTAGGCAGATATATGCAATTACAATAATATCCCGTTGGAATTATAATAATTATTAACACTTACAAGAAATTATCTCAATCAGACTTTACGTTGACGTCCTGCAAAAGTTACTCCGTTTGGAAGATATCGACTAGTGCGGAAAAGTATCGATAAACAAATATCGAAAATGGAAACGAGTGTACAAAATACATCAATAGAGCACCTACGCTCTTAGTGTCAGATTTATAATCATTTAAGTTGTTTGCGATAATAAAATAAAGGAGATTTAACAAATTTATTGTATATACCTACTCAAATAAAACAAAAGCGGTTTATTTATGATTTTTTAATATACATTAATCTGAATCTGACAATGGTGTCACCGATTGCGTCTCAGACTCGGAATCCGAACTGCAGCTGCTTTCTCCTATGTTTATTAAAAACGGCTGGTCTACTATATTGTCGTATCGCACGTCTCGATTCCAATCATCTAAGCATAGTTTTTTCGTCTTTTCAACCACTTTCCTCCAATTGTCCGGAGTCACTTGACTACATGCCTCTTGTAGCAACGTAAGCATTTTATTAGCTGTGAATGGTGGAGTGGTGTTAAGCCTGGCTGCACAACCTGAAACAATAATGGTTTAGATTGAAAATGATGCAAAGTCAAAGAGCGAGATCGGGGTAAGTACATTATAAGTACATAATTTTGTACGTTAAAAGTGTGTAATTGATATAAGCACATGGATAAAAATAAAAATGCAATTTGCTAGTGAAATAAAATAGCTTTAAATAGTACTAGCCGACTAGACAGTCACCAGTGACCTAAATAAAAACATGTTAAAATAAATACAAATCAACCCACCTTTGATCTGCGCCCATATCATTTCGATTGCATTATATTGGCAGTGGTAGGGCGGTAGCCGAATCACGGTGTGCCCTTTTGATTTTGCCATCTCATCCAAGAAATATTTCTTCTTTGTTTGCTGTTTATGAAGGTTCAACAATCTAACTAATTCCTTTTTCAGCATTTGAGTATTAGCTGCCACACCATTGTTTTGCAGCCACTCTATTATTTCGCCTTTATTGTTGTTCGCGGTAGGCGCTTTATTAATTTGCACAGAGTGGTATGGGGCGTTGTCCATTAAAATGTAGTGGGGCTCGTTTAAATTGTCTAATAGTTTTGTGAACCATTTTTGAAATTCTCAAAATTCATCTCTTCGTGATAATCACTTGTTTTCACGGATTTGAAGGCCCACAAGCAGTTAGGTACAAAACCTTTGGCTGTGCCAGCGTGGCAGATAATCAAACGCTGGCCCTTGCCTTCTGGTGCTTTGGTACAGGATTTCTCTGTGTCGTCTGTCCATGTTTTGGAGACTGAGTGATTGGCGTTGAGCCACGTTTCGTCCAGATAGACCACCTTGTCCCAGTTCTCGATGTTTTTTATTTGTCGTAGAAAATCACACCTCATCAATCCAATGTCCTTCCGCTCCATTATCACTTTTCTTTTGTCACACTTCCCATAACGAAATCCACATTTTTTTATAACCTGTCTGAGAGAAGTGAATCCACCTTTAAATAAATCAGCCGATTTCAGCGACGCTAATAATTTTGTGCAAGTCGGCAGTTCACCTCGAAAATAATAGCCGTAAATATGGTTTCGTATCGCTGCCATGTCGAAATCATCGGGGTTAGTTACGGGTCGTGCCCTATTATGTTTTTTCTTCTTTGGAGTTGATAATTTGTTCTCCTCCATCGACGATTCGCCGAACTTCTCCTTTGTAATTCGGGAAACGGTAGCTTTGCCAATTCCCAAAGCATCAGCAACACGGTCGCGTACGTTGTCAAGTGGCAACAAAGGTCCGCCATTTTGTAGTTCGCGAGCAAAATAGTCACGCAAGCGTACAACAAACTCCCGCGTTTCACTGTTGAGTACAGTTTTTCTCAGTCTTTTCGGCATTTTGAAACACCAACAAAAACAAAACAGCAACAATAACAAAAACAGAAAACAACAATAGTAATAAACAAAGGATTCCGTTGACACAACAAAACACGTGGCGCATACAAGGCGTTAGCACTCGTACTGGCGTAGCGAACTGACAGTACTAGCGTAGTGACAGATCAGATAGTGTTGCTATAACTAAAATTTTAATTCACATTAAAATTCCGTCCATGTTACCTCTGCATCGGAATATTGGCAACCCCATATACAAATACACGGATACTTGTAAATATAACAAGCATTATAATTATAGTAATGTAGATTATATTTTAAAAACGTGTTTATCGATGTGGCTGAATGCAAGTCACGCCTTTGCCTATAAAAAGTTGCGATATATCGACACGACCCGTCACTAGTATGAACTGTCATAGGGATCAAGGTTCGCCGAGCTGATTATAGTTTGCAAGTAATAACATTGGAATAAAAAATGGTACATGTTGATGTCAAGAGGCGATGTCATTGGCAGTTTGTGGAAAAGTGGGGAAACCAAACTAGGTGATAACAATATTACTAGTCTTACAGCTTTACGTAGACTGGTAGATAATAATTTTGTGATTTTGATTTTGTGCTTGTTCTTAAGATAAAATGATATTTGATATTTTCTGAAGTTTACGCGAATGTCACACAATTACACACCGCGCAAATGGCTGCTGCAAAGCAGCCGAAACGTCGGGTTTAAAAGTAATAATAACAAATATATCGCGATAGAATCCGTAAAAAGTGGTTTTATTTCAATAAAATGATATTTTTTTAAGATTTATTCAGTTTTACAAGATACAGTATATGCAATACATACCTAATAAAATACAAAAAAGATGTAATGTATGCAAGATACTATACAATTAAACAAACTAACACCATTATCATAAATGCATGTTAAAGGAAATACTGTGTACCAACTTAACAACAACTAGGTTAAATTTAAAAAGTATTGTTTAAGATTTTGCTGTCGTGAATTTAGTTTGTAACGCCATTTTAAAAGCCTGAGGGTAGGTTGTTCAAAAGTCAAGGTACAATAATTTATAGCTGGTACTTTATACAAGAATTTGGCGCGCTGTGTGCATAACGAATTATCGGAAACTGCAGAATTGCATGCAGTTTTGAATAACTAACGTAGACTGTCAGAATTTTACAGATATCTTTTTGGAAATATAATAAGTAATCAATTTTTCGTGTTAGCTTAGCACATATAAAAGAACCATTCTCTATATTTGTTTCTTTCAAATGTTAGCCATTAACAAGGTTCATTTTGCAGTCTGCCGTTTCCATTTCGATGACGCGTTCGAGTATTTTGTGTGGTGTGTGACGAATCGCACTAATAACGTCCGCTGCACATCAGTAGTAAAGATCTTCAGCAATTATGTTATCTGTGCTTATAGTACAGGCAGCGTCGTGTGATCTTGACTACATACCGTGGTATTAAGAGCAAATTAAACTGTTTTATTTATTTATATTGTGTTATCGTCCGAAATATTGTTATGTACCAAATATCAGAGCAATCAGTCAACAGGAAGGGGGGAAAACTAAGATATTAAGATCATTTTGAGTGCTTTGGTAAATGTTCTAATGAGCTCTTCCAATTAGTCCCACCCTTTCCTTTCCTTCACAGGACGACATGTGCAGGGCTAAGATGCCATCCGTATACGGTGCAGAGTATACCTGCTAGAACCAAACGTTTCAGTGACTCATTCCTATGCCGCGCTACTAAGACTTGGAACTCCCTGCCAGCTCACGTGTTTCCTTCTTCCTACAGTCCCGGGTCCTTTAAGCGGGGCGTGAAAAGGCATCTGATGAGGCCGTCAAGCTGAGTGCCACCACTGTTAGCATGGTACATGTTTACGATGGTGACCCTCTTTCCGAGACTTTGCCTTTAGCTTAACATCAGGCGAGGTGAAGTCAAATTGACGTGTCCGGTATAAAAAAAAATCAAGATCGATCTAATGCTGACTGCGCGTACGTAGGTTCTTAGTATCATTGGTATCGTACCTATATATATAGGTACTTAGTATCTATACTACCTTAATACCGGTAGTTGGAGTTCACGAATAAATGCGGAAATAAAACAAATTATTTACACCATTCACTTATTCACTACGTGATCTATTGGATCCATATCGCGGTACGAGGGAATCTACAGAATGTTTTTAGTACAGTGAGGCTTATAATAAGCTTATACAGCCAGCCCCAAAGGGAGAGATTGGAGTGATGAAGAAGCATGATTTGTGAGCTTTGATCTTTCACTTATTTATCCGTTGTTATAAAAATTAATGCATTATGGAAGTGGTATTTACATTCCATAATAAGTGCAAAATCCATACTTCCATATCCATACTTCCATACTTATTATTAAAAAGTAACTCTGTCTGTCTGTTACGCTTTCATGCCTAAAGATTTTGATGAAATTTGGTATAGGGATAGATTAGACCTTGAGAAAGGACTTAGGCTATGTTTGGTCGGATAACCGATATCCACGCGCGCGGAGCCGTGAGAAAAAGTTAGTAATAAATAATCCTAATGAACTTAATTGCACTTTTGTCTTCAACTTCGCCAAAACTTTGTATAGTGCACTTATTTCCTAACTATTTCTGTATTTATGTTTTACCTTGTCGGTTCCCGGTGGAGTAGAATAAGACCACCCCAGATCTTCCTGTGGGTGTCGTAAAAGGCGACTAAGGGATAGGGCTGTTCTCCATCCGACAGTAAACATACAGCCCAAGACAAAAGGCCCGTCAGAAGTCATTAGGCTCGCCCACTATTACGTCGTGGGACCCAAAATCATAACTGGCGAAACGTGGGTGCTAATACACCTCTGCCTACCCCTTCAGAGATTAATAGACGTGAGTATATGGATGGATGGTTCTGTATAATCAAATAATATCAAATCATTTTATTTCTTGCAAATATGGGTTACATAGGGTGTTATAGGTAAACAAATCTCGCCATATTCTACCTTATTAGGCATGCAATTTATCTTAACTATATCTATACCTCCTTTGCTCCGTGCTGCTGACATCTGACATGTCCTGCATCTGGAAGTCTTTTTCCTATCGCCCGTGGTCTATTTTCGAAGGTCAGGCTTCCTAGTTCTTACAGGGTAATGCTGATTTGCCTAACTTTCTTCCTTCTATACAGTATGTACTTCAACATACATTGTTATGCGGTCGATAGCACCAATAAACGATATAATTGCTGAGGCCAAGCTGGCCGATATTAAGGAAAACCTTAACGCCTTCACTAAGCTTGACCGAGGAATTAATCACGTTCACAATGTATAATACACAATATTAAAATTTCAAGACGAGTTCAATGTCAAGACCACACATGCAAGAGCGTTAACAGCCAAGAGAACTTCCTTCCTTCCTTTTCCTTTTTTTATACCACTTAGGTGGCAGACAACCGCACGGCTCACCTGCTGGAATGTGGTTACCGCGGCCTGTGGACTAATGCAACACCAGGGGCGTTGCACTCGTGCTGCCTACCCTGAAGAAATTCTAATATCCTTCTTGAAGAACTCCATATTGTAGTCGCTTGGGAAAACCACGGCAGGGAGTTCATTCCACAGCTTGAGCGTACGTGGGATGAAGTTCCTTTCATACCGCAGTATAAAAACAAGCTATTTACCTTAGCTCTTAGCTGATAGGTGCTCTTCGTGGACATGGTTAGGTGCTATTTGCACAGGTGCTTCAGCTGGGTGCTCTAAGTGGACTACACTGGTCCCTTTAAAAAAGTGTCCGGCCACTTCCAAATAATTATATTATCATATTATTATTATAATGCTCTGGACATGTTCCATAACTTATTATCTTATTTATCACCAGTACTTCACTACACAAGTTTCACCGAAGCCTAGTATTTCTTCATCTTCGTTTTATTTCTCTCAAGAGTATATTTTAAACTCGTCCACTAGTCTAACCGCATTTTGCTGAATACCAGTTTGCCTTCGAGGGGATTGGCCTTCAATCTCCGCCGTAATCTGAAGGATGCCCGTACGTACACAATTATCTGACCAGTTCGTCAGGATTTTTATGGCTAATGGCCATACAAATTGAGGAGAAAAACCCAAAGGCCGGCGAAATAATTTCTATTGCGATGTTATTTTATTAATTAAAATTCGGTTTTACGTACATGTAGTTTGATTAATTTAGTTTTTTTGTTTGATCGGTTATTGCTAAACGTGTTTTACAGAAGTACATGATAGGTAATACTGCCTATATCAGTAGGTAAAGTCCGATTCATATATCTTGGATCTAAATTGCGAGTTATAAAAGCCCCCGGCGCGCGCAGATTGTTTTGTAATAATCTATACTTCAATAAAATGTTTATAGCATTTATTACACAAAGTTTTTTTTTAATTTCAAGTCCCGTTGAGCGCTTCTTTTTCCCGATGTATTTCGAATCTATATTTGATGGATTTGAGCTGGTCCACCGCAGTAGGTAGCAACCATAAGAAACGTGTAATGCCCATATAGAGCACATTTTAAACACATTTTGGGTCCAAAATAACTTGGTTTTCGTAGAACGCCGCTAAGGGATAGGGCTGTTCTCCACCCGACAGTAAACATACAGCCCGAGACGAAGGGCCCGCTTGAACGCTATAACCCAATATACGATAGATAGATAAGTAATACACCTCTGTATCCAATGGTTTCGAACGCGGAAATATTTGTCGTTACTATCACGTAGCTTAGCTATCTAAATGATTTCAACTCTTTTTTACAATGCTTTTTAAGTAAGTATAACGGAAATGTTGTTCCGTTAAGAATACAAAGCATTTTTTTTGTATTATGTATGTAAATATAGGTTCTATTGTCGAATCCTTTTTATCACGCTTTTGTTATTAACTTCACTAGTAACTACGAGTATGTATGTAAGAAAATCTTGGAATCTTAATTTGACCCACTGCCCGGTCTTCGATTAGGATGAAATTTTGCACACGCTCTGACTTCTGATGACAATACATGACTAGCTAAGAAATATCATTACAAATCCAATATGGCGGCCTCCACAGGAATACGAAAAAAATAGTCACGTGACTTAAATCCAGTATGGCAGACGTCCAAGATGGCGGACAGGCTATTTGAATTTTTTAGTTGCGTGCTAAAAGCGTGTTTTTTTTGTTTTTAAACTATTATTTACTTATTTAAAGTAAGAAATGTTAAGATACAACTTTTTTGTTATTATGTTATCTCATGTTGGCTCGCTTCTTTCCATGTTATCGATTTGCCTGAAGTAATTCATTCGTGAAAATGTTGTGCAGTTTGAAACTACTGATTTCATAGCGACTTTAATAATAATTATATCAGTCAAATGATATTTTTTATAAAGTTTATATTGAACGATCAATGATATTTACGATTAATTATATCTAGCATATAACAGGCAGGACAGTCGTAAATACCAATACCGATGGCATTAATTGAAGCGCGTGCGCAATTCTTGTTCACACCGACCCACGACCACGGTACTTCGATGTTGTTTGAATTAATATTAATTATTATTACGTGATTTATGTATCTATTTCTATTTCTATGCTTCTATTTCTATACATGCTATTAATATGATTCTTTTTTTAAAACCACAACATTCTACACAATCTAATCTCTATTACTTTAAATATTTTACGTCTATTAGGATATTCCACAGCGCTCCACACGCTGGTGGAGTGCACGGCGTGGGCGCAACAGCGCCAGGTCCTCGTGGGGGGCCTGGGCGTGGGCACTCTCTCGCTCGAGACCATGGTGCGAGCCATGGTCTCCAGCAGGAGCAAGTGGGACTGCGCCGCCTCTTTCTGTGAGCAGGTCATGCTCGTGAAAGAGGCGGCGGGGCGAGAGCGGGAGAAAACTCTCCCACCCGAGTTCCGCAGTCGGCGGCTTGGGCGCCGCCGACGTGCCGAAGACCATCGGCCTCCATGACCGGGGGCCTGAGGACGGTGAGTTGGCTGCTCACCGTCTTAACAGAAGCAGGCCATGACGGCAGCGTGACGTGAGGGATTCACGCACGCCCCGCCCCCCCCCCCCCTAAGAAGCGGAATAGCACCCGAAAACTCCCCCATAGACGCGGGATAGCACCCCAACCACCCCCAAGGCGAGGCCGCAATTGCAGCCGTAGGTCTGATGGGAGTCCTGGGACATCCTTACGAGGGCTTACCCGGGGCTCCCATCCATAGGCTTCTGGACGTTACCGTGGGGTTTTTTAGTCGGTAGAAGTCCGGCATAACATCCAGGAAGGATTTTCCCGCACGGTTAAAAAAAAAAAAAGGATGATTGTACCTATTCATTTTACTACGTAAATTTGACTTCACCTAGCCTGATGGTAAGCTGAATGTAAAGTCTCAGGAAAGAGGGTCACCATTACACGTACCACCATGTGAATAATGACGGCTCTCAGCTTGACGGCCTCATTAGATGCTTTTTCACGCCCCATTTAAAGGACTCGGGACTGTGGGAAGAATTAATTGATAACTAACGATCTATAATATTACTATAAGTGATATAATTATTTCTTATTTGTAGACAACTCTATGAATCAGCAAACCAATCGGTTTACGTTAGTTGTAAAGTCCATTCTAAAGTGTTTCTACTTGAAGGCACTAATACTCTGGCCATAGTTATTGCCTGGCCTTAACTATTGAGGTCAAAAATGACAATTTTACAATCAAAATTTCTCATGTCTAAATAAAATTTCTTATATATACCTATAATTTGATTTACCAATTGGGTACTATCCTATAGTTAAAATAATTTATATAACCGAGCTTATTATATTAAGAATGGTAAAAGAGCGGTAAAAATTGCGTCGGTTCTTATTTCATAGTTTTTATTTATTTTAATCATCCACCCAACCTACAATAGTTACTGATTTGAGTATTAAATTTTATGACGTCACTAAATCTTTTTTCATACAAGTTACCTTATAAGTATCGTTTTGAGGTTTAGTAAAAAGTAACTAAGTCAGTAGAATACCTAATTTTTATAAAATGTTACAGGGCTCGTTCAAGAGTATGTGACTGAGAGTTATTACTTTTCCGCAAAATATTATCCGTAGCTTCTGTTTAGATTCCAGGCAATTCTAAGTAAAGCTAGTGTGTATTCCTATGCCTACAGACTACGCAATGCATGTGATATTATGCAAGTTGTAATGTTATGTAAACAACAAAGTTTATAGAAAAGTCGTAGTAATATAAAGGTAATATTTCTTGCATTTTTTTCTTATTTGATGTGTTTACGATGTGTATAAGATCGATTGACTTGGGTGATTTATTTTTTTCTTATATGACTCACTATCTTACTAGTAAACAAATTGAGTCACTCAAGGAAATAATAATATGAACTAATTTGTGCGCATAAAAGAAAAAATATTAAGGAAATTTTATGTACATTCAGCATCAGAAAGATGTTGACGAACAAAGTGCTCAAAATTATCTTAATTTAGTATTTTTACCCCCTTTCAGTTGACCGATTATTCTGATATTTGGTATACACCTTTATTTCGGACAATAATAGGTACAAAATAAAACAGTTTAATTTGCTCCTAATACCTACCTATCCTAATGCGAGAGTTTTGAGATCATTTTGAGCCTTCAACGTCAAGATATTTATGACGCTGACTGTACTTTACCTTCACATTTTAAACTTTATATCACAAGTTGAAGAATAGTTTTGCTAAATAATATTAAAATTTTCAGCCAGACTGAATTTTCAAAAACATATTATTCTTTCCTGGAAAGAAGAAAAATCAAGGGTGCAAATCAGACTCGCGCACGAAGGATTTTGTGCTATTACAATAATAACCTTTTATTATTTTTATTCTGTTTTTTTTTTCTTTTTTGTTATTCTGTTTTTAGGGTTTCATACCCAAAGAGTAAAAACGGAACACTATTACTAAGATTCCGCTGGCTATCGATCTGTCACTAAATAGACAGCTAATCAGCTAATTTTTTTACAGATAATGTACTATTTCTGTTGCCACTTGAACCATTTAGCTATCAGGGTTCATGATCTACAATCTGATCACAGAGTGGCAGTGATCTTAGTATAGGTTGAATCATAGAGAATCAAAGAATCAAAGAATCAATTTCATTTATTCAGTTTAGGTACATAAAGAGGCATTTATGAACGTCAGAATTTTACAATAATGTCAATCAAAAAAAAAAAAACATTGCAAAATGATTCTTTCGCTGGTTCGGTAGGTTGGTTCTACTGAGAAGAGACCACTGGAGTTTCTGAGTTTCACAACTCAAATATCCTTCTTTTTTTTTAAATATATTTTATTTATTTTGGACTTATATCACGAAATATAAAAGGCCCTGACGCGCGCGGATTATTTCGTAATAATCTTTAATTGGTGAATTTGAGGTCGTTCACCGCAGTTGTACCTACCCCGTGATGAAATTTTGAGCATATTTTAGGTCCAAGATTTATGGTTTGACCTATAATAGAGTTCGGGTACAGAACCTTTTTAAAAAGCAGTGCATATAAACCAGGTACTCACAGTAACAATTATTCTTTGATTGGCAGTACGTGGACCATTGCCATTGGGTCAGTTATTTTGTTGCAATGAGGTGGCGTCTCGTCGGGTAGTAATTAGGTGCGCATTCCACTGCATCTCAGACGGCTCCTGCCACTTACTGCCAGCTGACTGCCGTTATATTGATCTCGTTCAGCCCGTTGACAGTACTGCCTTCTTCACATGTTATGTTCCTTACGGTGAACACCCAATTATAATTCTTAATATCTCTAGCTATTGTCCATCTTGCAAGCATAGTATCGGTAGTTTAGCGGTAAAGGAGTCGGCTTCACGATCGACAGGTCCAGGTTCAAATCCTGGCCATTACACTGCCGACGCAAACCCGCTCCCAATACAAGCATTTTAATTCTAAAAACTGTTACTCACTTATTTTTAAAACAGACAGAATTGAGATGAAATTATACACTGTAGAAGACATCGATAATGAGACGTATATGCAAAACTTTGGAAATCCTTGAAATCTGTTCATAATTGGTTTTCAAAATTGAGAATCTCCTCCTTTTTTGAAGTCGGTTAACAAAAGATGCTACGCTTACGAGACATGAAGTTACTTCGGATATTTTTGAAGGTTAAGGGTAGAGGGTCACGGCGGTATAGGCAAATACGTTTCATAGTTTGATATCAAATAATTTTCTGAAACACACTTCAATTTTAAATTTCGATTCTACTTTTTACGGTAGTTCTACAGGTTAGTAAATCAACCATCTTATTCTACAAACAGAACCGGCTCCGTCCGAGAATAAATACCATCAGTCGTTGTCCTATTAAAAGCCTCGTTGCTACCCGTAAAGGTCCGCCAGTTCTCAGGAAAGACGGCGAGGCCTTGTTTTTTATTTTGGCGCTGGACTGGAGCAGGAAGTAACTCCTAAGTAGTTCTAGGACGAATTTACAATGAAATGACAAGGTTCGTTTCGTAGTATTGGTTACAGTTTTAATCGCTATCGTTCATGCAATAATAGCTCATTATATTAAAACAGCTTTGTCTTTTAGATGGAAAAGGGAAAGGAATTGTCTAAATTAAATTGTGATGGAGTTTTTAATTATAATAATAATCAGTCAACGGACTGATAGCAAAGAGCCTCGACCAACATATGAAGAGGCTCGGGTTGGATGGTTGGGTCAAGGGCCAGATGCAGAAGGCAGTGCTCCTTGATACGGCGCACATCGTGAGGAAGTTCCTTCCTCTGGAGCCTTAACCACCGGTAGCTTGGTCCCTGGAGCACTATTTTTTATATTTTTAAATATATGTTTTATTATTTTATATGTATTTAAAAATGTAATCGATAAGTATATAAGTGAAATAAAGAGGAATAATAATAAATAATAAATAAAGTTTATTTCGGAACGAGTCCATAGAGGTTGTTAGTAATACATTTTTCACTTAAACCCTATTGTTAGTAAGGTACATAGTTTGTAATTTTAATTTCGTTATTAATGTCGGTGTGGAGCACCATCCACCTTTTAAATAGGGGGGAGCCCCACCGGTTTGATAACGCAACCAGGACGCTGTTGGCGCTGCTCCTCATACGATCCATATAAATATCATTTAAAATATATGCGATTTCGTTTATTTTTTTTAATGATTTAAATTTATACACAAGTACACAGGCGGACTTAATGTCAAAACTAATTAAAATACACCAAAAATATCTAAAATGTATTATGCACCCAGTTTGTATAGTCGTTTCGTTGAAAAAGATTATTATAATGTGTGGTCGGATTCCGGTCAGCGCCGACAGATTTTGGCCGGACAGTATATGGCCGTGAGGCAAATGAACACACAATTAGCAGGCAGCCGACCGGCCGACTAGTGCAAGCACGAGCTGCTTCATTGAGAGTCAATTTATAAGCAGATGGTATTTTTAGATATTAGTATTCATCAATTAAATCTGTTGATCTGGGTTTCTCTTTCTTCGGATTAACAGCATGAAAAGATAAGTAATAAATTACATTTCATTAATCACAGTACATAGTTTCTAAGCCTATATTTTGTTTACAGTCTACAATCTGCTTCTATATTTAGACACTTCACGACCTCGAAACCTAAAATGATAAGTAGATTGTTGATGTGATGACAGGAACTTAGTAAATAAAATTACTTACTAATTATACATTATTAATAACAGGAATTAACGCGATCATGGTATACCTACCTTTGATTTGCCTCACGTTACACCGAGACTGGCTCCGTAGTGCAAGCCCGCCGTCTTTGAGTCCGTGAGGTAGTAGGTTCTTCATCTACCCGCACATTCTCGATATTTTGTTTTCGCCATGTACCGTCACATATCACACTCACAGTGTCCCTATTCTGTAAGCAAACTGTTCGTTGTTTATCCAGCCGCGCGAGCGAGGCTGCATGTTTTGTATCACTGGATTCCATGTTGCAGATAATTTAAACCCATCTTCCTGAATTTTAATGCTTCTTGATTTCAATCGCTTCACGTACAACTCTTGAATAGAAGTGACGTTAATTTCTGTTATAATTATTGTATATCATGGAACGCCAGAGTTTGAAAGTTAGTTTACTTACTACCTATCCTAGATGGTAGATTGATGCCTGCAGCTGGCATCCAACATGCAAGTGGACACTTGAACGAGTTGGCATACGGCCACCAGTGCACCATCGCAAGAACAGACGGCGAGAATTCCACATGCGTAGCGCATGATTACTATGTCAGAGCACAAACCGTACGCTACCAAGTAAATAGCAATATTTCGTGCTTTCATTGTGACTGGAGAGTTAACTGCAGTCTTTATTCTGGACAGTGGAGCAGTGGTGCACAATCAGAATGTAATATCTGATTTCAGATGTAAACAATGCAACGCAAGAAGGTTTCTACGCCGGTTGCAGTACGAGTAGGACGCCCCTGCTGTTGTATCCACGGTACCACTAATGTTCAGGTGGACCGGTAACTGGTAAGTACTTAGTGATTTCCTAGTTAATAAATAAATAAATAAATATTTCCCAACATTCTACACAACGCTATCTAGACTCATGGTAAGCATAGCTTAACTAGCTTGTGTTATGTAATCTAGACTGCGAATAAACATACTTAAATGCTTTTTTTGTTATAAATACATACATATTATACATAGAAACACCCAGACCAATGCAAATAGCCATATTCATGCTTATAAATATTTGCATTGAGCGGGAATCGAACCCGCGCCTCCTGCGTGGCAGTCGCGTTCACTACCGCCACAGTGGCCCTGTAAACCTAAATAGTATATTCGCTCGGACCGCCTATGGTCGCATATGCCGTGCCTAGCAGAACTGCATTCTGCACCAAGCCCTTGAGCCAGCTGTCTAACGAGAGCTTCATAAGATGTTGGTCGAGATAAGTCTTGGAGATTAGTCCTTGAACTGAATACTTGCGGTAACTCAGTCGGCCTTACGATCAAGAGCTCTCGGGTTCGAATCCTGGCTATTATACTACCTACCTGAACCCATTCCTAGCGCAAGCAATTTAGCTGAGTTGGAGGGGTTCGAGGAAATATTAGTAATTACGGTTGTTAACACTGTTTTATAAAAAAGCTAAATTTGCTTGCGCTAGGAATGGGTTCAGGTAGGTAGTACCTGAATCCATTCCTAGCGCAAGCAATTTAGTTGAGTTGGAGGGGTCCGAGGAAATATTAGTAATTACGGTTGTTAACACTGTTTTATAAAAAAGCTAAATTTGCTTGCGCTAGGAATGAGTTCAGATAGGTAGTACCTGAATCCATTCCTAGCGCAAGCAATTTAGTTGAGTTGGAGGGGTCCGAGGAAATATTAGTAATTACGGTTGTTAACACTGTTTTATAAAAAAGCTAAATTTGCTTGCGCTAGGAATGAGTTCAGATAGGTAGTACCTGAATCCATTCCTAGCGCAAGCAATTTAGTTGAGTTGAAGGGGTCTGAGGAAATATTAGTAATTACGGTTGTTAACACTGTTTTATAAAAAAGCTAAATTTGCTTGCGCTAGGAATGAGTTCAGATAGGTAGTACCTGAATCCATTCGTAGCGCAAGCAATTTAGTTGAGTTGGAGGGGTCCGAGGAAATATTAGTAATTACGGTTGTTAACACTGTTTTATAAAAAAGCTAAATTTGCTTGCGCTAGGAATGAGTTCAGATAGGTAGTACCTGAATCCATTCCTAGCGCAAGCAATTTAGTTGAGTTGGAGGGGTCCGAGGAAATATTAGTAATTACGGTTGTTAACACTGTTTTATAAAAAAGCTAAATTTGCTTGCGCTAGGAATGAGTTCAGATAGGTAGTACCTGAATCCATTCCTAGCGCAAGCAATTTAGTTGAGTTGGAGGGGTCCGAGGAAATATTAGTAATTACGGTTCTTAACACAATTTTATAAAAAAAAACTTAATTAGTTTTTCCTTTTCTGCTTTCACGAGAATCTCGTTATGAGGGATAGTGAACTATTACTGCACGGCGCGTATTATGCACTGTGAGAATTCATTTGAATAATTCTTAATAATTTTATAATTCTACACCTCTTATGTTAGTTGCATCAAGATTGCATCATTACATTACTAATGTTACAATTATGAAAATGTCTTGTGTTTTCTACCGCGCAGGAAGGAAGTGACGGACAGACGTGGTTCCTTGCATACAGAGAGATATTAGAAGGTAAACACACTCGTCTATTGGCCGTGATTCAATCGAGAACAGCGGATGACCCTCTAACATAGATTTCCTCTAGGGGTTGGGGAATGTATTCTATTATAGAATGTAAATACAATACACGACTACGTCTGTTTTCATTGGAGATATTATAGTAAAATATTTGGATTATGTTATGCTATTATGTAATGATTCTGTATGCAAAAATCTTTTTATTGAATACTCATCTGACATTTGCGATGAATGCATTTTATAGAAGAAACTCACATGTTGCGTCGACTCCAAATAAACTTGGGATAAGGGCAGGAGGATGTTAATGATGATTTAACGGATTTTGAAGTTTTGTTATTATAAGTGCATGATCAGACAGACTTCTGTGTCTATGTTTATGGTCGAGTAGAATTGGAGATATGACCAAAAGTTGTTTAAATCGACATCCATGTGTGTGTAGTCGCTGGCGTCACGTTATTTTGCTGTGTGTTTCATTTCTTTCTGTCTTCCTTTATTTTTTTTTATTTCTTACTTACTTCCTTTCTTTCTTTCATTCGTTTTTCTTGTTTAAAGAACCACCTAATAATGTTAGTATTTCCGGGTGTTATATCCACCGATTGGTCACCTACAGAGACAGTGCATAAAGAAGTTTCGAGATAATTAATTTCCTCGCTCCGTACTTCTGCGAATTATTTCACAAACTGGTTCGTTCGAGGTTGAGCGTGTTCCGACCATCGTAAATTGGGTTACGTGCTCTATATGCACATATTATTGGTGTATTTATAGACAGGTCGAGTTATGCAAAAGAGATTTATTTTTGGGCGTGGAAGTTATTTAAAAGTTTAATGAGAATGTTTTGCACTTTAAATGGGCTAATTTCTGCAGTAATGCAGTCAGTCCTATAGCGATATCGTTTATAACTTCAAGACAGTTTTTTTCTTTCTTATAATTTTTATTGTCTTGGCTTATTGTCTTTGTTCAGGCTTGGCACCGATTTCTAAAAGATCAGTAATCTTCAGGTATCACGACATTAAACGTTTTGATCATAATATTAAGTTATTTATTTATTTAAAAGTTCGAGGATTCCCAATAATGACGCAAGTATTATCAGAATTGTTATCAACTTTGGGTATTGGACACGGCAATTTTCCTCACCATTAACCTTCCAATTATCCTCAAACGATTTATGCCTACCTCGCCTACCTGGCGTCATATGCCTCAGTTGTATAGAGATAGCGAAGAGCTGTATAATTGTACCGCTTCTAAGCTCGTATAAGCGCTAGTCGCGAGAGACACCTCTACCGATTCGAGCGAACACGCCAAAATATGCCCATTTACGCGAGACCAGTTTTATGAAGCGTGTAATGTAGCGCTCCTGTAAGCGCGTAAGTATGCTGTAACGACCGTATATGCGGCGAAAAATACGCTAATCTGAAACCGCCCTAAGACGTCACATCGTGGAAACCTGGCGTAAGCTAAATTCAGTTCAAAATATTTCTGCGAAAACTGAAACTTACAAAGATATGTTTGTAAGTAAAATTCAGAAAGGTATGTCTTCAAGAGTTATGGTATCGGCTCAGACTAATAGTGTTATTCTTTAAGTCTGAGGGTATCAGCATCTTTGATCGCATGTAAAGCAAGGAGATAAAGCAGATTCGGTATTTGAAAAATAAATTCCGCCTTGATGCATATCAACATTGCCCGTATATCTAGTGCAAACTGTTGCTTCAGTTGAATATCGGAATTATTTGTCCGACATTTTCTATACGTTTTTTTTTTGTCTGACGTAAAGTAGTTTGACGTATGCAATCTACCCGTACATACGTAATACATAAACACAACCACACGACAATAAATTCCCGAATAACTTCAGTTACAGTTTGGGTTCGAGTTTTCACTATCACACTAGTGATGTGAATCCACTTATAACAGTATTAGATATTAGTCTGGAACATCCTCAATCAGGGTCCCATTTGGTGCGCCACTTCTTCATCCTAGGGTTAATCCCATCCGAAGTTTTTCAACTTGGAGTCTGGGGTCCGCTTTATCAGTCTAACAGCGAATTAGGCTGAACTTCGTTATTTTTCGTAACGCGACTACCATGTGACCTCCACAACCCAATGGCGATATCAAAGCATTGCAGTTAGACCAGTTGTTAGACTTTTTAGGGCTCTATATATATATAGTGCTATAGATGTTCGTATGGCAACCGGTACCGACGGCTTAACATACTCTCCGATGGCGATGCTCACGACAAGACTGATGCAAATATCATATTCATGCATACAAATATTTGCATTGAGTAAGGATTGAACCCGCGCCTTCTGCGTAGCGGCTGCCTACACTACCGCTACGCCCCAGAGGCTATCAATTTGGTGCGCCAATATATTAATATTAGATACTAGCTTTTGCCCACGGCTCCGCCCGCGTGGATGTCGGTTATCGCGACCAAATATAGCCTATGTCCTCTCAAGGTCTAACCTACCCTTATACCAAATTTCATCAAAATCGGTTTAGTGGTTTAGGCGTGAAAGCGTAACATACGGACAGACAGACAGACAGAGTTACTTTCGCATTCATAATTTTAGTATGGATGATGTTTGTAACCCAAGCAACAACAGCTGAACAGATTTGCTTGAAATTTGGTTCAGGAATAGAATATAGTATTTTAATAGGTCTCTGGAATAGGTTCTCATTGGTTACGGGAATGATATCAGTACTACTCGCGGGCAAATCCGCGTACAACAGCTAGTGTGAAATAAAGAAGTTTTGAGTTGTTATCTAACGCATAAAATTCTCGTGTCGCGGTGATTGTAGTTAAACACCGCCGAAACGGCTTGACCGATTCTCATGAAATTTTGCGTGCATATTGGGTAGGTCTGAGAATCGAACAGCATCTATTTTTCATCCCTCTAAATGTTAAGATGCAGCGGGAACGGGATCTGACACCACGAGGGCAAGAAAAAATTGGCGGTACGAAGTTCGCCGGGTTAGCTAGTATCCCTAGCTAAACATAGATCTCATTACTTTAACATTTTCTCTCTTCCATATAAATAGCAGTTTGTAAAACGCGTCGTCAGGCTGCGTGTGCGCCGGTCACGCGACTGGCCGCAGGGCGCCGGCCACTGCGCCACTCCGCCATCGATCGTGTCTAATTATGTGGCGCCTAAATACCGCCCCAACTTGTCCATCCGGTGGCCGCGGTGATTACCGTCGGTAGCACTTTCACTTCCGTAGCCACTGGAATGCTTGTTTGTGGACTTTACTTGTATCTTTAATAAAACGATTAAAGACGGACACGATAATTTTGCCTCGTTCACTTCCGTAACTAATTTACGAATGTGGAATGTTTACCTTGCTTTGACAATCAGTTACGAAAGAAGAATAAAATCGTCGTTTACAGAACCAACTGTCTTAAACAGCTAAGAAATACTTAATATTGTTTTCCATTTTGGTAGCGAGCTGATTATTAAATTCAGAAAATTTTGTAGATTTTCAGTAGCTATCGTTGTGAAAAATGAAGGAAAATTAACTTTTCAGAATTTAAAATATACATTTTTATGACTTCACCAATTCAGAAGTTTAGATTGCAGGCTGCCTGGCTCAGTGGTGCACTCCCTCTATCGGCAAGTCCGTGAGGCAAAAGGTTCTACATCCTCCCGCATTTAGTATCTACTTTACAATTAGTTTTAGTCGAAATAAAACTAGCTTTTCAAAAATAATCTTCTTTAGAATCGACAACGCCTCTACTCTCAGATTCTATGATCCCAGTGTGCTGCCTGGACTATGTTCTCGACCACTGCTCTATCAGTGGAGATTGACCCTTACTCTGACCGGCAAAAATATATTAGCACCTAAGACTATTCTCTATTCGGTGACCTAAGTATGTATGGAATGAATGAACTGACTACAGTGCTAGGACATTTTGATATTTATTGTATTAACCGTTCATCCTTCACTGACCCGTTATTAAATACTCTGTTTACCTGTTCTACAATGATGGGTATTTTCAAGACCGTTGAGTCATTGTGGTTGTACAATATCTTTTAAACAAATACACAATAATGTAATAAGCTCGCTTACTCATAGTCCATTCATGATTTGCGGTCTCGTGAACAATTTACATAAATACCTAATATAACCGCCAATAAAAGAATACTCACATAATGTTTAAAAGGAGGAAGGAAGAAGGAAATTGTTGCTATGAGATAATATTCTGAATGAGTGAGATGAGAAGGAGGTCATTGTTAGTAGAAAACTCACCAGACAGACAACTTTTAAGCGCCGCCGGTAGCTTAGTGCCTTACGATCGAGAGGTCCCGGATTCGAATCCTGGCCATTACACTACCGATGTGAACCCATTTCTAGCACAAGCAATTTAGCATAGTTGGAGGGGTTAGAGGGAATTTCGTTTGCTAATATTCTAAAAACTTCTTCATGCTAGCGTTAATCTGGGCTCTGTTTTCTTTAGTCTTCAATATTCTCCATGAAGCGTCTGCCATCTGACCTCTACAATCCAGATGACTGACGACCTGAGAAAGATGGCTGATTGTAAACTGCAGACGGAAGGGATTGGGTGCTAGTGCGCACATTGAGGAGAGGCCTATGCACCTGGAAGCCGGCATTCCTGCTGATCGTCGGGCGAAGCTGCTTGGGGGCTCGGCGGCAGTATTCGTAGTGGATTCATGACGTCATCATTTTATGTGACGTGATAAGTTATCGTAATATAATTGCAAGTTAGATGAAGTTAGTTTCTCTGCTAAGGAGGCAAATATCAATTCCTCTTGACAATTGTACTTCCTTTATAGTAATTCCTTAAGATAAATTCTGTGGTGGTTTTGCGGTAAATCTGACTCAGTATTGCTGACAAAAGCATCCTTCCAATCTTGGAAGATTTACATCAATTACAAGAGTACTTATTTAACCCAAAAGCCTGAAAGAAATATAAATCAACAACCATGTTATTAGAGACCAAAAAATAATATGATCGAAAGCGCAGGATATTCACAAGTGAAAGTTACAGTGGAATTCTTTGTGAACGGCCAAGGAGATACAGATCTCAGTGATCAATTACTCAGAGAAATTTAAGAGCTGAGTGTGCCGAATACGAATTGCGCGGGCGCTGGCCCGGTGCATGGCGCCAGACTCATGGCAAAAAAGCGGTTCCTTCCATTGAATTGTACAAGCTATAAAAAATTAAAAATGATTCGACTCATGACTTGTATTGAAGGTATTTCGCAACGAAAATTACTGAAGAGGTTCCAATTTTAAAACCGTTAACTCTCAAACCCGACCGACACTAGTTCATCTTTTTATTTGTATTTGGCTCCCACCAACACCTTAACTAAGCCGACCTTGTCTGCAATCCGGTACACCTCCTTATTGAAGAACGAGGCTCTGACTTTGACTTTCTTATCAAAATATATAGTACATCAGACTGATATGATCGTAATATAAAATTATCTACATTAAATACAGTCTTTAAATAAAAACTTAATTCTAGATGTAGGAGGATTATCTCATTATGTAGTAGAATATGACAGTTAATATTTAAAATTGTACGTAAGTATAGCATTGGACAGCGTTCAGGTACTTTTGGTGTTGACTGTACATTATAATATTGATCTTATCGTGATTGCATTCAATAGATTTCATTTCAATGTGTACTAGTAGGTCGTGCATTAGGTCATTTATTTTGATTTCAGACTTACTTTGATATCTATCTATAATATAAAAATGAATAGCTAAATGTGTTGGTAAGCGCATAACTCAACAACGCCTGGACCAATTTGGCCAATTCTTTTTTCAAATGTTCGTTGAAGTTCAAGAATGGTTTATCCGGCGAGAAAAATTCGAATAATTTCCGGGAACCGACATCCACGCGAGCGGAGCCGCGGGCGAAAGCTAGTTTAACATAAAATTATAGGTAGCGCATGGTTACTTCATATTTTAAACTAGTTTTTGCCCGCGGCTCCGCCCGCGTGGATGTCGTTTATCGCGACCAAATATAGCCTATGTCCTTTCTCATGGTATAATCTACCCCTATACCAAATTTCATCAAAATCGGTCCAGTGGTTTAGGCGTGAAAGCGTAACATACAGACAGACAGACAGACAGGCAGAGTTACTTTCGCAGTTATAATATTAGTTTGGAAGTATGGATTAGTATGGATAATCATGTGGCCGCTACACCATAAGGATCGAGAGCAATGGCACATATTGGGAGAGGTCTATGTCCAGCAGACAGCGATACACTAACTAATCACTATCATTGTTCTTTTTTTTGTGTGGAAATCCCCTCGATTACCTCCCCCGCCGGCGCCGGAAGGGGAGGTTATGTCGGCCTCAAACCGGCAAGGTTGTCATCGACATATCCTTCACACCCCGGCTGACCCAGGGCAATCCCTTACTGTCTGGCCCTCCTCGGGACTATCATTATGTTAACTTCAGTGTAATTATGGACAACGTGGGCCAAATGCTGCTTTTTCTTCTGATATGATAGGATGGTTGGTATATCTTCATTTCCATGACATTACGTCGCAGATAAAATGAAGAATACACCTTCGTTACTGCAGCTACGTTTTGCGGTGCTAGCAACGCATAAATGACAAATGTCTGAACATGTCGCCTTTGCTAGCCTGACGTAGTAAAAGATGGCATACATGCCAAAGTTGCCGCGCGGTTCTCGGCAGAGTAGAATTGGCCCACCCCATCTCTTCCCATGCGGTGTCGTACAAGGCGACTAAGGGATAGGGCTGTTTAACATCAGACAAATATACCTATACAGCGCAGACTCTGCCTCAGATGCATGGCTCGAGGCAATAATAGTAATCGGAATACGCCAATAGGCTCACCCCCTATTACGTAGGACCGAATACAATGATTGGTGAAATGTGGGTGTTTTTTCACCTCTGCCTCTGCCAGGGATAAAGGCGTAAATACATGTATGTATGTATGTATGTACATGCAAAAGTTATCCATCGCATGCATGCAGCTTGCCTGGGGGTGACCGGTGGAGCCGCCTGTCACCCTAGCAGAAGCAAAGTGCGCCTCCCCGTACCCGGGGCTGGTTGGGGACACCGAGGTCCCAACAACCCGAAGGGGACCATCTCGAAAGAGATAGTCCTGGGTCTGCCGGAGTGCGAGAGATATGCCTACGGTAATCTCACCTCCGGCAACCAAGGACCCAAGACGGCGTGAGTTTTAGTCGGTTCGAGTCCGGCATAACCGCCTCCACCGGCTCCGAGGGGGTGGTATCCATGGGGATTTTGCGCACGATAAAAAAATTCCATGAATGCAACGTGCGAAGTACAGGATGAAAAGCCGGAAAGCGGAACTATCAATAAAATGATTGATGATGCTGTTGAGTAATATAATGATAATTTATAGTATAAGTATAATTTTTAATAGTTGATTGGTTGCAGCATTTATAAACACAGTTATAAATCTTTCGTGGCAGATTCTTTAGGCTCTATCTATTACTTAGCGAATCTGGTCGGGCATGTAAATATCGGCACTTATATACATTAATTTGTGATTCAAATGATTTGAATAGTACTCATTAGGTGTCGCTAATGGCCAATTTTAGGCTCAGATATCCCGTATGTAATTAGGTATAGCTATTATCTATAATTTACGTTAATAATATAGCGGTACTTCAGTTGATTTTCCGTTTATAATACGGTCATTCTCCGATTCAGCGTTCTTTGTCTAATTACCGTAACCTTTTTTATTTTCCATTGATTTGACTCAAACACATTAAAATATGAAACTAATCAAACGTACGAATTTAATAATTAATGTGGCATGTAAAAATTACTGATAGTTTTTCAGATACTAAGACTTAAAAAAAATTATGAGTATGGTAATTAGAAAAATAATATTTAATGTAACGGTAATTAGAAAAAATCACGAGGTCTATGTAAAATATGATATAATTAAATTATAATAACACATATTAATAATTGGTACACATATAATCATAATTAAAGCACTAGAATTAAAAAATAAGTAGGATAGAACTTACAATAACATTAAATCTTCTTGGATAATATCTAGCTTAAAGCTACTCACAGCTCTTTTAAGATTTGCTTATATTAATATCACTGAGTACTTTTACCTATTTAATAAAGAATCATCATAATTGGACTTATAGACTAGTATGTCATAAATTTTAATCAGTCTTGTATTATAGCTTTTTCTATTTAACAATAAAAAACAATAAAAAAAAATCAATATTTAAAAAATAGATTCGTCAGAATCAGACAAATTTGAAAAAAAGCCTCTAGTCTTCTTATCCTTAATACTATTATTTTGAGCATTTGTCATTGTTTTGAAGGAAGGTATTGTAAGACTAAAATCAACAGGAGACACAGGAGCCCAAAAACTATCTGTGTCAGATAAATTAAAGCTACTTTCCGCTTTTTCAAACTTCTCAAACCTCTTAGACATTTCACATTTGGAAATAAGAGACTTCGAAGACCCAGGAAACACATCAGCTGGCTTTACTAGCTGATTAGATAAAATTTTAGGTTTATCTGAAGATTTCTTAGCACCAATGGACCGTGATGTATCGCAATTATATTTGTTTTCGGCACGTGCAGATAAAATAAATTTGGAAGGTGGAGAAGGTCTAGCCTCTTCTGCCTTTTCCAGATTCAAAGAGTAAAATCCATGATGTCTACCATGCTCACATTCAATAGCTTGATACATACACTGTTGGTCATTACAGCTTAACTTACGCATTGCAAGTAGGTTCGGTTTTGATGAATTCCAAACGACTTGATGGACTTTCATTGTGCCTTTATACTCTCGTATCTCTTTAGGGATCAACAGATCTTTTTGAAGAATATCTGCTTCTTGTACAATATCTGTAATGACTCCCTTGACAGCAGCTTTCAATTTTTCAGAAAGAGTTTCGATATCAACAATATCGCAGCCCTGAGCCACGATCCTATCTGCAGTTCGTTTTATCGTTGTTCCTACGCCATCTGCTGAGCTTTTGCCATGACCAGCCTCTGTATAGTTCCAGGCAATCACTCTTAGATTAGAAAAGTGCCACTGGAGTTGAGAGATAATATAAAACATTTTTTTATTTCGATATTGGCCAGTCGGAGAATCTGATATAAAATGGATGACATTTATATGAGGAGCTTCATTTTCAATGAAATTTAAGATAGGTAGGTATAAGATGACTCCAAACTGCAACTGCGTCATGTCGGAGTGAAGAACTCAATGTGCAAAACGACTGAGTCCGCAATACTCCACTTTTATTGAAATAAATAGAAGACGTGTGCAATGTAATTTGCTTACGGCTGCCACCAAAATGGAATGATTGAATTTCATCTGTGTATTTTGTATTATAATTTTCACTAAAATCAACGTTGATTACACAGTCATTTTCAGGTAAATTTTGTTTTAAATGTTTAATGTAATTATTTTGAGAAACTTTATTAGCACAATGGTTCATGTATGGTGGCAGCAACTTTTCAAACTTTTCGATTATTTCTTTAGGGCTAGCTGTAATTTTCTCCTTGACCGTTTGATTACTGGTTTTCTCTTTCCCATCTTTAATGTAAGTCACCTGTTTTGTTATCCAGTGGTAGCAAAAAATCTGCTTTGCATTATCGAATTCTTTATAATGAATATTCCTATTTGCGCAATCTATACATGTTCTTGAAAGACACTCCGTACTTTGAGAAACACAGCATAAAGATGATAGAACTTTGTGAGCGGAGCTTTCATCGATTAGGCCAAATCGTTTGAGTGACGCTATGATCAAGTCCATATTAGTGTGGGTCTTACACATACAAGTCTCTCTTGCTCGTGAATCTTACAACCCAAAATAGTCGCATCTTGCAAAATGTAGAGTAGCTGATTTTATAGGTGTGAAACTGAAGAAATTTAGTGTGAAGATTTAATAAAGTGTCTGTCAAGAAACGTTTTTGCTTTTTTGTTGTTTTTCTTGAAATGTATTCTCTCTTGCCAGAACAAATGCGACTGTTCTCATCTTGTTCTAAAAAAATTTGGACGTCTTGTTTGATTTTCTCTATGTTATTCTCTTTATTATTATTATGTAAATACTTTGGTTCATTTTCGTTATAATGACTTTTATTTGATTTTGAATGAAGTGTGTTTACATATTTCAGTCTTAATGCTTGCTTCCTATACTTTTCTTTTGCTCTTTTTAACTCCTCTATTTTTTTTCTCATGTATGATATTTCTTTATTTGTTTTATATACATGTCTTCTTAATAACAATAAGGGTGAGATTTTTTCCGTTTCGGTTTCTCAACAATTCTCTTCGAAGATAGTGAAGTTGGTGTTGAACACATAGAAGACCCGCATTCCGTAATATTGAAACTTGTATCTTTATTTTCTGTCAATTGCTCATTATTGCTTAATAATAACATACTTTGAGTAGAAGATGATGATAGAGCACTAGAGGGACGTGGCGTTGATGTGATTAAGGTAGGTTTAAAATTTAGTCTCTTCTTCAAGGGAACTAATTTTTTTTCAAATGAAGTCGACGGTGGACAAATTTCGTCTTGCTGATTATCTAAAGATATTCTTCCAGTGTAATTTTTTGAGCGCAGCGAGTATGATAAATTATGATGTAGTGGTGTTGATAGAGTTTCAAGAGGATCTGTTATATTGTTATCAACCACATCTAGATCTACGATCACTTCTTCCTGAATTGTTTCCAGTTGTCCCTTTTCCTTTTGTCTTTTATAGTAAGCTCTGAAATTTTCTCTATTTCTTTTTTGAGTTTTCTTACGATTTTTTGGTGACATTTCACAGATTGGAAGTATTTTTTATCTGTTTTTCTTTTATTATACCTTTCTTTCTCTTTTTCTTTTGATTGCTGATATAAAACAGGGTCATTTTTAATTCGTTCTCGGCGTTGTCGTGCGGCGAGTCTTCTCTTTTCTTTAACTTCTTCTTTGATCTTTTTAGGTTTTCCCATCCTACAAATTAAATAGTTTGATGAATGATAAGCATAATAATAATAAATACATATTTACGGACAATGATAAAAATAATAACAATCTACAATAACCGCGGGAAAACTTTCCATTTGAACAACATCGCGGCCAACAATTAGTAAACAAGTATTAATTTTTCATACAACGGTAATTAGAAACATATGGTAATTAGACATACGGTAATTAGAAAACGATATATTTTCTTAAAAATGTCGAAAACCGATGCAGTGTGCAAATATTAGTTTAATACAACGTACAGAGGACAAAGTACTGTCTCCATTTACATGCTCAACATGGTCTAACTTAAAAAAATCAAGTATTAAAATAAGTAGAACGGTAATTAGAAAATATTTTAACCAAAGCTACGGTAATTATATACTCACGTGTTTCATTGGCGGTACACTAACGTTAGAAACGTGCAACTGCTGATCGATCACGGCACACACTAAGGAGATGCGAAGCGTACGGTAGTGATGTGCCAAATGCTGTTATTTAGGGATGTGCACCCGAGAATAGAAACTGTCACGGCAATTATGACTTTCAAATGGACATGCGGTTACTTAATTATAATTATTTTTAGACTGGTTCTATTGGGTCGATATTTTGTTATGCGATACTCTTCACTTAATATCGTTTAAAACATTGAATGGATCAAAGTAAATCTGTACGTTATAAAAATTACAATCAAGTTTTAACATTAAGTTGGTGTGCGGACACGCCACGGTAATTAGAGAATAGATGTTTTTTGAACATAATTAAATTAATTTAGTCTTAACTACTTAAAACAGAAGCCTGTGTTTTTGTTTACGGCTCGAGACGGATGCTATCTAACATATAAAAAAATTGCATGATTGAATATGATAATATTACGGATTTTGCAAGCCCGGACATGTAAAACTTGCTAATCGGAGAATGGCCGAATAATTGTTTAATTATTTTAATTGATAAATTGTCTTTTTATTTACAGTTAGAAATATAATCATTATGTAATAACTTTAGTTCATAGGCCTTTTCCAATAAGATACTATAAAGATTATTTATAATTTCTTTTTATTAGTTAAATTAAAAAATAGATGACGCCTTTTCCTACGCTTAGTTAGATTTAGTTCCGTTACCAGCCCCTTAAAATCCATCCAAAGAGTACAAGATAAGAGTGGTTCCGTCCTTGATATTGACTTTTCCGATGACATCCCCAGTTTTTTTCTATAGATAGATTAGGTTACCAGGGATGCTATTTTTGCCCGACTACGGCGAAGCAAAAAGGAGGGTTATGATTTTGACAGGCTATGTATGTATGTATGTATGTTCATTTGTTCCCTCATAGCTCCTCAACTACTTATTAGAACTGGACAAATGAGGTATCGTTACAAGCGGCTTGATCGTCCGATGGTTATAGGCTATATGACTAGTCACTCAATCTTGTGTGGCGCCCTCTAGCGCTCATAACGTACCGTGTTGAAAAATAAATTTGAGATAAATATGCCGTGTTTGGTATCAAATGAAAGTGCTTAATGAGCACGTTTCAAATATGTATAAATTATTAGCTTTATCTTGCCTCAAAATAATTTAAATAAAAAATAAAGTTTAATACTAAAACCCGACTACCGAATAAATGATTTTAAAAAAATGGAACCGACTTCAAAACGAAATAGGAAAAAAATGTTTAAAATAACAGAATTTAGAGATTTTCGATCTGTTAGAAGTCGGTGCCAACTTTGTTTGCTGTACCTGACTGACCTGCTATAATGCCATTAATGTACGTATAATGACTTGTTGAGGTAGGGGTGGCCTATCATACGTAGCTATATTATTTTACATGTTTGACTTATTACCGACTTTTGTATTGAAATGATCGATATTTCATTTAAATGCATCATGGCAGGTATTTCAGGTACAGCAAAGTACCAGCAAACAAAGTTGGCACCGACTTCTAACAGATCGAAAATCTCTAAATTCTGTTATTTTAAACATTTTTTTCCTATTTCGTTTTGAAGTCGGTTCCATTTTTTTAAAATCATTTATTTTTCCCTTTTTAGTGGGCCAAGGTTTGCGTTCGTAATCCAAGTTTAATCCAGTCCAGCATGCCATTAACCACAGTTTTCGTCTTTTGGGAGCATAATACTCCCAATAAGTTAAGGGAACTCATAAATAAAAGACGGCGAGTTGAACAGGTTGGTGATTTCGCAGATGGGGCTGCAGTTAGAATTTTATCAACGATCAAATTGGTGAATGACAACAACTCTAAGATGATAGCCCAACTATTTTACTGAGGGTCTTGTCAACGGTGTAATGCGGATTGTGTGTACGTTTAGGTGGTCTACTCTGCGTCGCGATCGGTCAGAATCCGACGAGTTACCTGATGCAGTTTTTATTAAATTCGACGATGATACTATTGGCACTAGATTGAAAGGTAGTGTGACAGCTTAGTTGCAATTGCAAGAAAAGGCTATGGGGATGTGGAAAGAAGAATCCGTTAATCTTAAGCTGGGCTGAAACGGTTCATAAGCTTCAGGGCACCACATTAAATAAAGCGGTTCTTGAATTAGAAAATATTTTTTTTGCTAGGTCAAGTGTATGTTGCTTTAAGTGGACAAGACAAGTGGAGCCACCTGTCACCCCAGCAGAAGAAGGCCACGGCAGCAGCGCGCGTAGGCACGCCTCCCCATTCCGGGGGCGAGCCCCCTGCCGAGGAGTGCCAGACCGTAAGGGATGGCCCTGGGCCAGCCGGGTTGCAAGGGATATGTGGAAGACAACCTCACCTCCGGCTTAGTACTACGACCCTCAGTCGGCGTACGGTTTTAGTCGGTTCGAGTCCGACATAAACCGTTCCCTTCCGGCTCCGGCGGGGGAATCCGAGGGGATTTCCGCACGATAAAAAAGACCACCTCAGGAGTAGATATACCCTTTTATAAACATATTTATTATTATTATTAATTGAGGAATTGTCTCGGTTTCACTGAGATTTTTATTACGATATCTCTGAAATTTCGTAATTATCTCAGGAGTATCACCTACCCTTACAAGTATCATGTTAGCCCTGCATACTACTACCAAGTTTCCATCGATCAATTGCAGTACTGTCCCCTAACTCCTAACCGTTAAGGTGTTCTATAGCTTCACTATCAACACAGCAGCATCAGAAGCAACACGTTACCCTATTTCGTAGTATAGTAAATATTTATCATCCACCAATATCAGTACTGTCTCCTAACTCCTGACCGTTAAGGAGTTCAGCAGCTTCATCATCAGCACAACAGCATCAGATGTTGACACCCTGAAGCATATACCTGAGTAAGACATTATTACGTAACAAAAGCACCATACTCAACGGTTAAGGAGTTCTGTAGCTTCACTATCAACACAGCAGCATTAGAAGTTGATTCAAGCATATATCACAAGCAACACGTTAGCCCTACATACTACTAAATATTTATCATCCACCAATGGCAGTACTGTCTCCCAACTCCTAACCGTTAAGGAGTTCAGTAGCTTCATCTTCAGCACAGCAGCATCAGATGTTGACATCCTGAAGCATATACCTGAGTAAGACATGATTACGTAACAAAAGTACCATACGACCATACAATTTTCGACAGTTGCCCTCGATTTCTCCTGGATCCCATGATCAGATCCTGACCTAGTGAAAATGGGACCACCTCAGAAGTGAACCCTATCCAACAAAAAAATTAAACTTGAAATCCGTCTATAATTGGCGGAGATATCGGTGAACATACATAAAAAAAAAAAATATTATGTATACAGACGAATTGAGAACCTCCTCCTTTTTCGAAGTCGGTTAAAAAGTGACAAACAAGAAAATATCAAGGATAGCCGTGGTCGTATGCCACTTACTCTAACAAAACAATATATTCTAGGGAAAAGTGGCATACGACCACGGCTATCCTTGATATTTTCTTGTTTGTCACTTTTTCGGTAGTCGGGTTTTAGTTTTTCACATTATCGCCTTCATAGAAAGAGAAGATTGAGAAAATAAAAAATAGAAGACAATACCCACGAATACAAAATACAGCACACTGAATTGTCGTGTAAGAAGGATTGGATACTGAGAAAAGCTGAGATTTACTGGGGCTTAATTTTCTATGTTACACAGCGGGGAGTTAAGTGTGCTGAGAGTCCGAGAGGCTCACGTAACCGCAGGCTGCGGGGAGGAATGCGGAAGACACGACGTGCTGCTAAAAATAAAAGAAATGGCAATAAACATAACGAGTGGCGCCGGCGCTGATTGGTATACGATATGTTAAGCGGGGTTGCGCCGGCGCCGCGGCGTGGTATGCAGCTTGCGAACATCTTCGTGCAATTCAAAGCGATTTCGCTTCCATATAACGTATTGGTACCTAATTGGGTTTGCCTGTAATGACATAGTATGTATGAAATCCATACTTAAGGCCCTGTATTCCTGCAAAAGTAGGCATTTATAGCGATCCCGGCCGCTCGTAAAATATTACGCGCGAACGCAGTGACGGTGAACTCGGCGATGACCCCGCCAGCGTCACAGTATAGAAATATGCAGTAGGAAAACTTGATTTGACTTAGAAAATTAAATGCAGTTTTTTTAACTTAATTTAGTTATATGATTATATTAAGTAAGTAATAAATACGAAATTAAAAAAACTGTATGAGTTTGAGAACTGTTTGTTCTATGTGTTTAGTTGCTTGGGCGAAAAAAACTTACATTATAATAATAATAATGCTTGTAATTTTACAAACATTTGTTTGAATTGATGCTAACGGTTACTTTATATCATCGCACCGTTCGTCGACAGGGCAGTTAAATACCTAAAGTTAACGAGATTAACAACTTTTTTCGTGCGGGAATCCCCTCGGATACCCCCCTGCCGGAGCCGGAAGAGGAGGTTATGTCGGACTCGAACCGACTTTTTAGTCGGTTCGAGTCCGACTGTGGGCACGCCGACTGTGGGTCGTGGTGCTAGTTTTTATGAAGTATTTATATAAATTTACACTGTACCTTCTTTTTTTCGTGCGGAAATCCCCTCGAATACCTCCCCTGCCGGAGCCGGAAGGGGAGGTTATGTCGGACTCGAACCGACTTTTTAGTCGGTTCGAGTCCGACTGTGGGCACGCCGACTGTGGGTCGTGGTGCTAGGCCTGAGGTGAGGTTGTCATCGACATATCCCTCGCACCTCGGCTGACCCAAGGCCAGTAATTCTCCTGGGTCTGCTGGGGTGCGAGAGATATGCTTTCGGCAATCTCACCTCCGGCAACCAAGGACCCAAGACGGCGTGCGTTTTAGTCGGTTTGAGTCCGACATAACCGCCTCCACCGGCTCCGTGGGGGTGGTATCCGCGGGGATTTTGCGCACGATAAAAAAAGGCCAATAATTAAACTAACCTACCTAAATATTAAAATTATTCTATCCTAAACTAAAACTAAATTTATATTTATTTACATACACACAAATTATATACAATGTACGAATATTGTAGGTACTAGGTACCCCTGTACTGATATAGATAAAATATGAATTATAGAAAATCGTAAGTAGCATATTCAGTAGTAATACTGATATTCTTATACTATGGCGCTATGAGCGTAATATTTAGGTATGATAATTTTTTAAATTACCAATCGGAGTTAGAAATTTAGTTTATGGCTTTGCACGACTTCTTTCGCTTGCGTTGTTTATTGCCCATATTGAATGACTTGCAACAATTTATTATAAATACGTAAAACCGATTGATTGGTGCACGAAACTGTCGCGCAAAAACTGACACAGGTCCTACTTCGGTAAGCGCCAGCGCGCGACTGGCGCAACTTTTCGGGCCTCAGCGGCGCGTGCACTCGCGAATTTAGTAGTTATTTAAATATAACTTTAAAAATTATTTCATAATATAGTCAAAATCTGCGAAAATGTCTAGACATATGTAGTGGCTTTAGTTTAGTACAAAAATTTTATAGAAAGCATAAGTAAATCAACAAAATATTAGATGAAAAAATTTTCAAACTGCAGGATCAACATGATAAACTGAAGGAGAAGGTAGAAAACCAAGAGAAAATAATATATTTTTTAGAAAAACAAGCAAGAAAGCGAAATATAGTATTTTTTGGCATTGAAGAGAATGAATCGTCGTACGATAACCTTCTTAACAAAATCGTGGACTTCATAAAACATCACTTTGGCACTGACATAGAACTCAGAGATATCCAAGAGACAAGGCGAATTGGGACAAAAGGAGACAGACCTCGTCCAATTATTGTTGTCTTTTCAACGCTCAGAATAAAAATAAATATTATGAAGCAGAAGGGATTATTAAAAGATACACAATATTATGTGAAAGAGGACTACCCGCTACAAGTTTTGAAAATACGCAGAGAGCTACAAGAACAAGCGATAATAGAAAAAGAGAAAGGTAACAATGTAAAAATAAAATATGATAAACTGATTATATTAAAAACGAATAACAAAAGATCACTGTCAATATCACCAGAAAACACACTAATCGCAGAACCGCAGTCAAGAAACCATACCAACACACAACCCCAAAAAAGAACCGAACGCAGCATCCAAAACCGGTACAAAGGTCAAACAGCTTATCTGATGGAGTCATAAAGCCGAGCATGCTTAACTTCTTGGTAAACAAAAAGAACAATACAACAAACGAGCAGAAAAACGATACCAAGACAAGCAATGTATAGCAACTAACCCCCTCCTCCTACTCCTACACGAACACGATGACCTTAAACAAGCAACAGAAAATAAACAACACAAAACATCTTCCAACCCGGCTGGTCACCGTGGAAGATTACGACCAAAACCCTCCAAAAAAAACTACACATATGGTGAACAGACAAAACAAAAACACAACCCAATTAAAAATCGCAGCTTACAACGTCAGGACCCTATCCTCACACGAACGCTGGATGGAGCTAAATGAAGCAACAAAGAAAATAAATTACGACGTAATCGGTATCTCAGAAATCAGACGACTTGGCAATAAAATAGAGGAATACGATAACGTAATATTCTGCTATATAGGAAGTACACCAGGTAAATTTGGAGTGGGCTTCATCATTAAGAAATCTCTTAAAAACAACATAGAAAGCTTCATCGGCCTAACAGAACGCGTGGCAATGCTAAATTTAAAACTCCATGAATTTAAGCTATCCATTATACAGGTATACGCACCCACTGAGTCCTCAAAAGAAGAAGAAATAGAGGAATTTTATAAAACTATCGACAAAGCTATGGAAATAACACATAAGAACATTATACTAATGGGCGACTTTAACGCGAAGGTAGGTGCTCCTAAGGAAGGTGAATACTTAACAGTGCAGCAACATGGGGACGGTGCAAGAAACGATAGAGGACAGAGACTTGTGGACTACGCACTTGAAAACAATCTAACTATCATCAATACATGCTTCAAGAAGAACCGTAACCGGAGATGGACGTGGCGATCCCCAAATGGACAACACAAAAATGAGATCGACTATATACTATCCAACCAACCAAAACTATTCCATAACTTTGAAGTCCTGAATTTGAACTATCCGTCAGACCATCGATTAATTAGATCATCATTAATAATAGCCAAACAAAAACAAAGTAGAGTAAAATTTACTAACAAAAACACTTTCCAACTAAAAACCAAAGACGAAGTAGTAAGATATAACAAAAACTTAACTACAATGCTTTTTTTTTTTTTTTTTTTTTTTAACCGTGGGGGAAAATCCTTCATGGATGTTATGCCGGACTCCTACCGACTAAAAACCCCCACGGTAACGCCCAGAAGCCTATGGATGGGAGCCCCGGGTAAGCCCTCGGAAGGATGTCCCAGGACTCCCATCAGACCTACGGCTACAATTGCGGCCTCGTCTCGGGGGTGGTTCGGGTGCTATCCCGCGTCTATGGGGGGGTTTTCGGGTGTTATCCCGCTTCTTAGGGGGGGGGGGGGGGCGTGCGTGAATCCCTCACGTCACGCTGCCGTCATGGGCCTGCTTCTGTAAAGACGGTGAGCAGCCAGCTCACCGTCCTCAGGCCCCCGGTTATGGAGGCCGATGGTCTTCGGCGAAGACACGTCGGCGGTGCCCAAGCCGCCGACTGCGGAACTCGGGTGGGAGAGTTTTCTCCCGCTCTCGCCCCGCCGCCTCTTTCACGAGCATGACCTGCTCACAGAAAGAGGCGGCGCAGTCCCACTTACTCCCGCTGGAGACCATGGCTCGCACCATGGTCTCGAGCGAGAGGGTGCCCACGCCCAGACCCACCACGAGGACCTGGCGCTGTTGCGCCCACGCCGTGCACTCCACCAGCGTGTGGAGCGCTGTGTCATCGCTGCGGTCCTCGCAGTGCTGACACTCGGCCGTGGTTTCCCGGTGTCTTCGCCACAGATACCTACCGAAGCTACCATGCCCGGTAAGTATCTGTGACAACCGGTAGGAGAGAGCACCGTGTCTCCTCTCCAGCCACTCGTCCATGACCGGTCTGACGGCCGCAATTGTGGCGAATCCCCCCTTTGGTTGCTCAAGTCGCATCTTCCATGTCTCCACGGTTTCCTGGTAGAGCTGGGACCGCTGGGCCTCGATTTCTCGAGACGCAGGCCATTGGCCCCGCTCCAGCGCCTCCTTGCGCCATATAAATAGAGACGCAAGGGCTCTCGCTTCCAGGTCCCATGGAGGGGTCCCGGCTAGGAGGCATGCCGCCTCACCAGAGATCGTGCGGTATCCCCTTATCACCCTGACGGCCATCGCCCTCTGTGGGCTCAGTAATCTAGCCACATTACTGGCCGTCAGGTTCTCCGCCCATACGGGGGCCCCGTATAGGGCCATACTTCGCACGATCCCCAGGTACAGTCTCCTGCAGGGGGCGTTGGGTCCCCTGATATTGGGCATCAGCCGCGCGAGTGCGGCTGACGCCCCCCTCAGTTTTGGGACCAAACTTCGGAAGTGATGTCCGAAGTTCCACCGGCCATCGAGCACGAGTCCCAGATACTTCATCGAGGGCTCGATGCCGATGCTGACGCCCCCTACCTGTAGGCTGGATCCCGCAGGTGGCCCCATCCGAGGTCCGTGGAAGCACAGAGCCTCGGACTTGTGAAGGGCGACCTCGAGACCCAGCCGCCGTATCCGACCCACGACTTGAGCAACCCCTGCCGTGGCCTTTAGTGTTGCATCTCGGTGCGTTGCTCCCCGCGCCGTAACGAGGGTGTCATCGGCGTAACACGTTACGGTGACCCCTCTGAGCAACGGACCACGCAGCACCCAATCGTAGCCGATGTTCCACAGGAGTGGCCCTAATACCGATCCCTGTGGAACACCGCACGACACATCCCGCCGACCCGGCCCTAGCCAACTCGGGTAAGTAATGGCCCTCTCAGAGAGATAGGCCCCGACAATTCGACGGAGGTAGGGAGGCACTCCATGGTAGATAAGCGCCTCCCTAATGCAACTCCAGGGCAGGGTGTTGAAGGCGTTGGCGATGTCAAGAGACACCGCCACCACCACCTCACCCTGTGAGACTGCTTCCTCCGTCAGGCCTCTAATGCGCATGATCGCGTCTACGGTGGAGCGCCCCTGACGGAAGCCAAACTGGCTATCCGACAGATCAGGCCCCACGCGTATGAGATGCTTGACGAGGCGTTGTGCAATAATGCGCTCAAAGAGCTTGCACACCTCGTCGAGCAACACGATCGGCCGGTACCCTGATGGGGAATTTGCCGGCCGCCCCGCCTTTCGGATTAAGACCAGTTTCCCTGTCTTCCAGACCTTGGGGAACTGGCCTTTTTCGAGGCATGCGCTAAAGAGCCCTATAAGTCGAGGCCCAAGTTCTTCGAGAGCCAGGACCCATGCTCGGCCCGGAATGCCGTCGGGTCCAGGGGCGGTGTTTCTGCGGGATTTAAGCCGCAGTAGAGCCGCCCCTAGCTCACCCTCTGTGACTACGGGCACGTCGTTCTCGCTGCCTTCCGCGTTGGGCGCCTGAGACGGAGCCATGCACGGAGGAATGTGTTCCTCCGCTCTTGATGGGAACAAGGAGTCCAGGACCCCCTCCAGCCGCTCCGGCTGGAGACTCTGGGTCAGTGGGGGCGCCTTGGGGCGTAATTTGCCCCTTACCATAAGGTACGGACGCCCCCACGGGTTCCGCTCCAAGGTCTCCATCAGCTCCTCGCGGCCCACCTTTTTGGACCGCTTGATGGCCGTCTGGAGGGCCCTCTTGGCCCCCTTGTACCCATCATAGAGCTCCGTCTCTCGGGCTGCCGCATCGTCTGGGCGGCGACGCCTCCGGCGGAATCTGGTGTACCGGCGGCGCGCGGCAACGCACTCCGCGCGCAACTGCGCGATTTCCGGCGTCCACCAGTACACCTGTCTTCTCGCCGGTCTGGGCCTAGCCCTGGGCATCGCCGCATCGCAGATATGCGACATGGCTCTCCCGAACCACTCCACCTCGGCATCAATATTGGCAGGTCTGTCCGCTATCGGGATCCAGGCCTGCACTATGGCCGCCTCCAGGAGAGCCTCCGGATCCAGGCGATTGAGTGCCCAACGCGGTCCCGGGGGATTCGCAATAGCTGGCGGCAGGTTTGGTGGAGGGGAGACGTCGAACCGAATATATCGGTGATCTGATGACGTCTCCTCCTCCTCCACCACACGCCATCCCTGGACACGGCGGGCGAGCTCAGGGGTCGCAAACGAAACGTCTATGACCGAGCTGAGCCCCCGCCGCGTCCTGATTGCGACATTCCCCCGGTTCAGGATGACTAGGCCACGTGTAGCGACCCAGTCCTGAAGTATCCTCCCCCTGTCTCTGGTTTCCCGGGAGCCCCAAGCCTGCGACCAGGCATTGAAATCTCCCAGGATCAGGACAGGGCGAGGCCGGCATGCAGCGAGAACGACGTCCAGCTCAGGGAGCCATAGCTCAAACTGATGCTGGTCGAGGTTTGGCGAGATGTAAACGGCCACGACAGCCACCCCCTCATATTCCGCCGCGACACAACCCGGGCCCCTAGCGATAAGCGCTAGGCGCGAGTCGTCCGCGGCGGTCCCCCCAAAGACAGTCGCCAGGCCGTGCAGATCCACTGGGCTTCCCGGGTGAACCCAGTACGGCTCGGCGACAACCACCACGTTAACGGACCACTGCCTGATGCTCTGGTACAGAAGGTCCTGAGCACCAGCGCAGTGGTTCAGGTTCACCTGCAGGATGCGGACATGGGTGCCCATTAATGGACGTCCATTTCCGCACCCTGCCGCGAGAGTGCACCGTCACCTCCCCGTGTGGACGGACGGGGCTTTGGCCTTGAGGCAGTACAGGCCTTACTGCCCACCCAGTGGTCGGCCTCCTTGTCTTCCGCCACGCATTTAAAGCAGCGTGGCGGAGCGTCACAGGCAAGGGCCACGTGACCGGGCTGACTACAGCGGAAGCACCGGTCTCCCACGGTGACTTCCGCCGTACACTGCACTCCCACATGCCCCACGACCAGGCACCTAAAGCACCTGGCTTCGCGTGGCTGCAGGAGATGCGCCTGTGCCCTCAGGAAGCCCCCGATAAGGAGGCTTCGTCCGTCCGCCACTTTTTGGGCCGCCGCGACGGGGCAGCTCACGACTGCCGACCCGTGACCGTACAGGCCAAAGCGGATTTCGCTTGACCTCACCTGATCACGAGGGCAGCCGCTCGCCTCCACGACGGCGGAGATTATCTCCTCCGTCGTGGCCGCGTCATCCAGACCCGAAATGCGCAGACTCGCGCATTTGTTGGGTCTGGTGATGCGGACGTCACCCGTGTCAAGCGACTCCCTTAGCTTTGCCGCTAGGGCATCTGCTTTGGAGCCACTGGTGGCGCCAGAGATCTCAAGGAGGCGTGCTCCGGTCCGCGTCATCTTGGACCGGAGACCTTCCTCTATTTCGAGGGCTTTAAGGTCCACCGCGGCCCTCGCCTGTCTCAGGACCTCGGTATACCCCACGCCCCTCGCCCTGCCCTCTGTCGTCACCGTAATGACGACGGCAGAGGAACGGGGGACGCGAAGCCTCTTTGGCGCCTTCACCGCGGCGGCCTTTGCCGCTTTTGCGGCGGTTTTTGCCGCCTTCTTGGCGGCCTTCGCCGCCTTTTTGGTGGCATTAGTCGCCTTCTTCTTTGCTCCCACCACCTCCCAGACCCCCTCACTGGAGAGATTCTGGGATGCAACGGGAGCATTGGCTGTACTGCTTGGGGAGGCGGGGTTGCCACCTCTTCTAGGTGCCGTCTTCTTAGGTGCGGAGGGGGCAGAGGCCCTCGGCTTGGGACCAGGAGCCCCACTGGGTGCAGCAGCCTTCGTCGCATATGACGCGACGACGGGTGCCGCCAGCGGCGGGCGGTATGCCCGGTTCTCGAGGACGCCGAGTCGTCGCTCGATGGCCTCCAGCAGCTGGACCACCGTAGGCGTCACCTTAGATGGGGCACGGGGAGCGGGCGTTTTCGCACCCCGAGCCTCCCCGGCCCCCTGGACCAGCTGCGTCAGCTGATCGATCTCCTCCCGCATCAACTGTTGTTGCTTGCGGGAGTCGGCAAGCTCCGTCTCCAGGCTCGCAACCCGAGCCCGGAGTTTCTCCTCCTCGCTGGAGACGCTCCTTTCCAGGAGCTCCTCCAGCGCTTTGGCGGCACCCGTTACCGCGTCTGCCACGACCCTCTTCTTTCCCGCAATATTTTTCTGGCCTTTTACGGCGCCAGAAATGCGGGAAAGTGCCGCCAGGATGTTCTGCGCCGCTGGCACCTCCATGACCTTCCCGCTTGGTAGCGGGGGCACAATCGCTAGCGGCTCTGCTACCCTCCCTTTCGCTCTGTAGAGGTCGGCTTTCCGGCCTCTACCCGCGGTGGTAGCCACAATCTTCCTCTTGCTAGGAAGGTCCTCCTCGCTGTTAGATGACACAGACCCAGGCCGACGGAACAGGCCCTTGCCTGGTTCGCTCGACCTGGGTCTCTTCCTACCTACGTCGGCATGGATACCGAGACCGAGGGTATCCTCGGTCCCGCCACCCACGCCGGCGGCCGACTCCATCTCCGAGCCAGCACGAGTCGACACGTCTTCCGCGTCGCCGTTTTGGGTGGTTTTGAGGCACACCCATGGGCCTGTGGGACTGTGGTGACCCCTCCCATATACCATCCGGGATGAACCCGGGCGGGGGTCGCCATGGCTGGTCGCCGAATGGGTGTCCATTCGACCACCAGTCACAGCAAGGGATTCCCCGGACAGAGTCCGGGTACCCTCATGGGTAGTTTTATTCTTCGTAGTTTCCATAGCCATTTTGTATTTACGGTTAATGTCCGCCGACGTTGAGGTGGAAGGAGAGAGGTTGGGAGTGTATGTGAGGATGGGAAGGTGGGTAGGTGGGAGTGAGTGACGCCCTAGGCACTGAGTTCCCCCCAGTGATGCATCCCATTGCCAGGCGTCAGAGCGTGGGGTTCGGGGTGATTTTTTATAGAGGTTTTCTTCCTCGCAACTCCTAAGAGCCACCATGCCCGTCTGTTGCCAGATGGGGGTACGGCTCGGCCGATCGATGGTCCCCATGGGACCGTGTACTTCACCACTGATCGCTCAGTGGCAAAGTACTCGTCGCCCTGACAGTTCTCCGCTAGGTACGCTCTGCTTAGCAGAGCGCATGGCGAGAACTCGAAACCGGCCATAAAGGCCCCCCCTCCATGGTGGACTATTTGCCATGGGCGACGACGTGCGCCTCGCGCAAAGCCCACATCGTCGTCCACGTTACCAGGGTGCACCACGCGGAGGTTGTCCTACCCAGCACCCCTAACTACAATGCTACCCTACCCTTCTTACAACTTGGATCTTACATCAATACAAACTTATCACGATAAAATAGTAAACGCTATCAGCCAAAGCTTGCAAAAAGCTTGAGAAAAGGGAAGAGAGCCACATAGACACCACAAAATACTATCAGATCGCACCGCTTTATTACTGAAAAGAAGAAAAGAACTACAAGAAAGAAAAAATAAATCGAGATCAATGAAAAATGAGCTTTCCGCCCTCTACAAAGTAACAAATAAATACATAAAAAGAGATTACGCTAAATACAGAGAAAATACTATAGAAAGACATCTACACCACACAGGAAGCACAAAGAAGGCCTTTAAGGAACTTAGAACGAACAAGACCTGGATAGAAGGAATAAGAAAAGAAAACAGAACTTTGTGCAAGCGCACTGCCATTATCAACGCGGCGACAGACTTCTATAGAAAGTTATACAGTGATAACACCCAAAATAATAATATCTCAAACACCAATGAAAATAACGACGAAATCAATATAAAACCAGTGGACGAAATGGAAGTCCAAGAAGCAATAAAATGCTTGAAACTGGGAAAAAGCCCTGGATCGGACAACATAACAAACGAAGTATTGAGAATAGCACACAAAACATTAGCCGGACCACTAGCGGAACTATTTAACTTAATACTGCAAAAGACTGAAACACCCATACAATGGTCTGAATCAGACATCATTCTCATCTATAAAAAGGGTGATCCGAAAGATATTGGCAACTACAGACCAATAAGCTTACTCCCGAGCCTCTACAAACTCTTCTCAGCCATCATAAATAAAAGAATCAGTAGCACATTGGAATTAAAACAACCAATAGAGCAAGCAGGCTTCAGGAAAGGCTTCTCAACAGTGGACCATATCCACACACTTGAACAAATCATTGAAAAGTACCAAGAACAACAAAGACCGCTATATATAGCGTTTATTGACTATCAAAAAGCATTCGATACAGTAACACATGTAAGTATATGGGAAAGCCTAAAACAACAGGGGGTAGAAGACGTGTACATAAAAGTCATAAAGAGCGTATATAAAAATAACATGGGAAAAATTAAGCTAGAAACTCTAGGACCAAGTTTTGCTATAGAAAGAGGCGTAAGGCAAGGCGACCCCTTATCTCCAATAATATTCATAGCCATTCTGGAGGCTATCTTCAGGAAGATAGATTGGAGTAAGTCAGGCCTTTATATAAAGGATGAATACATAAGTCACTTAAGATTCGCAGATGACCTAGTGCTGTTATCAGAATCCAGCACCCAGCTACAACAAATGATGGAAACTTTACATTCGGCTAGTATCAAGGTGGGTCTGAAAATGAATCTCTCTAAGACTATGGCAATGACAAATTGGCGGAGAAGAATATTAACAATAGATGAAGTGCCTCTCGAATATACAGATTCATACATCTATCTAGGTAAGCAAATTAGTTTTGATCAGGAAAGTAACGAACTGGAAGTGAAAAGAAGAATACAAAAAACTTGGAATAAATATTGGAGTTTAAAGGAAATCTTTAAAAGTGGCCTGCCTATTACCATCAAAACAAAAGTTATGAATTCCAGCCTTCTTCCATGTCTGACTTATGGCTGCCAGACCTGGAAATTCACTTCAAAAGTAAAAAATCTAATCACCACCTGTCAAAGAGGACTGGAGCGCAGCATGCTTAAACTAAAGAAATCAGACAAAATACGACACACAATAATAAGGTCAAAAACCAAAGCAACAAATGCATTGAAATACGCACAAAAACTTAAATGGAGATGGGCTGGCCATGTCGCGAGGCTTAAAGACCGAAGATGGACCATAAAAGTTACTTTTTGGAATGGACCTCCAGGTAAAAGAAACCGAGGAAGACCACGGACTCGCTGGGACGACGAGATCAAAAAAATAACTAAAAGGGGTAACTTTGGGATTTTTTTCTATCCAGTGAAGTTCATCAGATCTGGGAACTGAATGCGAATTTGACTAGACTGGATCCTTAACTAATATATATCTTTTTTTCGAAATTTAAAACGCTTTTTCCTATGATTTAAATGCTTTTAAAAAACTCAAAATGCGGCCTCTGCTGGATTACCTGGCCTTAATATTATAAATGCGAAAGTAACTCTGTATGTCTGTCTGTCTGTATGTTACGCTTTCACGCCTTAACCACTGAACCGATTTTGATGAAATTTGGTATAGGGGTAGATTAGACCTTGAGAAAGAACATAGGCTATGTTTTGTCGCGATAACCGACATCCACGTGGGCGGGGCCGCACGCAAAAGCTAGTATCCATACTTAATATTTATAAATGCGAAAGTAACTCTGTCTGTCTGTCTGTATGTTACGCTTTCACGCCTCAACCACTGAACCGATTTTGATGAAATTTGGTATAGGGGTAGATCGGACCTTGAGAAAGGACATAGGCTATGTTTGATCGCGATAACCGACATTCACGCGGGCGGAGCCGCGGGCAAATGCTAGTAATATTATGAATGCGAAAGTAACTCTGTCTGTCTGTATGTTACGCTTTCACGCCTTAACCATTGAACCGATTTTGATGAAATTTGCTATAGGGGTAGATTAGACCTTGAGAAAGGACATAGGCTATGCTTTGTCGCGATAACCGACTTCCACGCAGGCAGAGCCGCGGGCAATAGCTAGTAATATTATAAATGCGAAAGTAACTCTGTATGTCTGTCTGTCTGTATGTTACGCTCTCACGCCTAAACCACTGAACCGATTTCGATGAAATTTGGTATAGGGGTAGATTAGACCATGAAAAAGGACATAGGCTATGTTTGGTCGCGATAACCGACATCCAAAAGCTAGTAAAAAGTAAATTCAAGACGTATCTTGGACCTAAAATGTGCCCTACACGCGCAGTACACGAAGAATATTAGCAACTGAAATTACTAATAATCCCTCTAACGGAGGAACCTCTAAGGAGAGGGTTATCGTTGGCAGTGTAATTGTCCCTCCCGAGGAGGGCCAGACCGCAAGGGATGGCCCTAGGTCAGCTGAGGTGCGAGGGATATGTCGAAGACAACCTCACCTCCAGCCTAGGTCCACGACCCACAGTCGGCGTGCGGTTTTAGTCGGTTCGAGTTCGACATAATCTCCCCTTCCGGCTCCGGCGGGAGAGGTATCCGAGGGGATTGCCGCACGAAAAAAAGGCAGTGTAATTGCCAGGGTTTCTTTCTTTCTTTCTAAAAAACAATCCATGAGCGCCAGGGCCGCGTATGTCTCGCAGGTCCAAGATATGTGTCCCGAGGTATACAAGAATGTGAATTATATAGTTCACTGTGGTTTATGCACAGTCGTAAAATTAATAAAGGTATGTATAAAGAGAACTTGATTGGAGACGAAGACGGACTGCCGATCCATTGTAAAAGTTATAACATTTTATCGTCCAAACAGTGTCATTCGGTCGCTTATTTCCTTGCCATGTTCTCTTTCACGCAATCATTCAATATTTCCTTGGGTCGCCTCTGCACCAAACCTTTGTGAAATACCTCTCTATAGTAAGTCCTATTACTCTCATCTCCTCTCATAACAATATATCTAGGTAGGTACAGTCAGCATCAGAAAGATGTTGACGCACTAAGTGTTCAAAATGATCTTAATTTCTTTTGTGTACACCCTTGCAGTTAACTGATTGTTCTGATATTTGGAACACACTTTTAGTTCAACAATAATACCATTTAAATCAATAAAACTGTTTCATTTGCTCTTATATGATTGTTTTAAGATCATTTTGAGACTTCGTCGTGATGATATTTCAATGTACAGTTGTACACCATGACAGGTGTTTGGCATTAGAGTAAAAATCGTTCAACTATTCCTAGTTTCCAGAACTGCCATGTCAGACTTACGTACACGTTTAAATCTGCTGTATTTGTTGACAAGTTCTCCGAAACGGCGACACGGTTACCGTGACCTCAAATGTGGCGAAAAAATACTGATCTAGTGGCGATAAACCATAAACTTATTATATACTAACGTAGTTTAGGATGACTTTATGCAATAAACGGAACTAACTCGTAAATATTGATCCTGCATCGCGATATCGACGTTCCGGATAGTGACTTATTAGCAATCATCTTACGGCGAAAATTATTGAGGTTCTAGGGACGATAAATCGATCTAGTTGGGATTCATTTTTAGAAAATTCATAAGAAAAAAAATACCGAACAAAACTCGGTCAAACCACATATTATTGTTTATAAGAGTAATAGATTGAAGTCGGTGCGGTAGGTAGTGAAATTCACGATTCGCCAGGATTAGAACTTAGAACCTCTCACTCGTTATGCCGACTCTTTAACCACTAAGCTACTGACGCTTAGACTTTTGTATCTTATAATTCCCCAGAAGACTATCACAAGAGACTTCCGCAGACACACGTGCCTACCCTCTTAATCCGTAGCCATACTATCATAATCGTGAACTCCTTATAAAGGAGATGCTTGACACGTGTGGTTAATAGAAGATATTATCAACAGGCTTATCTTACACGTGATAAGTTTGTACTGAGTCTGTGGTCGCTTGCAATACTTTTATTACGTACGCATAAGCCGGACTAAAACGCTCGCCAACAGTGAGTTATTGTGCTAAGCCGAAGTTGAGTTTGACAAGCATATTCCTAACTCGTCCCCGGTATGGGGAAACGCGCAGCATGAAGCTAGGGAGACAGGCAGCTCCACCCATCACCTCCAAGTCCACGGCTAAGGTAGCTTGCAATATTAAGAACACAAGTACGGAGAGAGTACGTTAAGCCGTCGGTTTCAGTTGTCAGTTGGACTTGGGGAGAGATTCAGAGAATGATGACTGAACTGCCTAACTCAAGATAGAATTTGTTTACAATGCCTATAGGAAGTCAAGCCAAACCCGTTGTATTTAATAGTCCATTATGACATCACAGCTAATAAATATGCATGTCATAGGTGCTAACTCAACTTGACACTTGACGTCAGGTGACGTCACAATACGGCGAAACATTATATTGCGTTGTTAGATGATATAAGATTGCGTTAGATAGTGCCTACTTTGACGAGTTATTTATATATATTTTTGAAGGAATTTTTACAGCATTAAGTATGCTAACTATACAAATCGAATACATAAGGAAAAATAATCTTCTCGGGCGGGACTCAAACCCGCAGTCTTTCCCTTACAGTAGTATTTCCCTTACTCCTTCCCTTGGTAAGAAAATCGGTAGATGATGCCACGTCGCCTTAAAGACGTATAAGATGGGAAGTTTGAATCATATCGGGCGTGGCTCGGTAGCCGAATTGGTCAGGCATTCCCCCTGTAAGGGAAAGACTGCGGGTTCGAGTCCCGCCCGAGAAGATTATTTTTCCCTATGTATTCGATTTGTATATTTAGCATACTTAATGCTGTAAAAATTCCTTCAATTGTTTGGCCGCAGTTATCAAAAATCAATGTTTAAAAATGATTGTAACATCATTCATTGATTCCGATAGTTCGTAAGAAAATCGGTAGGTGACGCCACGTCGCCTTAAAGACGTATAAGATGGGAAATTTGAATATTTATATATATTTTATTCTTATAAGCTTTTTTATTATATAAGAAAAACTATTTCTGTAAGTATATGTCACGACAATACGATTTCATCTAGCCTGAAAAGTTAATTAATTCATTTGTGCAGAAAGTCCTAGAATGCAGATACCTAAATATACCTTTTTACACGAATACTAAATAGGTATAACTGTGGTATAACTTACAGACATTAATCTCATAAACCAAGTAGACATGGAATAAAAATTAATAGGTACTTTAGTTATAGGTATAATTAATTAATAGTTTTTTTCTAGCATTTTATTGCTACGTGCGTTAGCAAGGGCATTCAAGGTTGAGCTTGAGCTGAGAATCTATAATGCAGCACGTTGCGATGCACATAACTGGACTTTAATGCGGTTGCACTGTAAGAAAGGTGTTGACCAGTACAGGTTACTTTGGTTGATGATAACCGATATCTGAGCGAGAACCGTATGACGTAGCATGATTTAGGATGAAGTGGCAACAATTGACATAATGCCTACAGCTCCCTTCTATCATCGCACTGCTCGCCACAGGCCGGGAACTCATCCTCATATTTTGCGACCGGGATCGGCACACACTGTGCGGTATGAAAGGAACTTCTACCGACGCACATTCAAGCTGTGGAATTAACTTTTTTTTTTATACAGGACACGTCAATTTGACTTCACCTCGCCTGATGTTAAGCTAAAGGCAAAGTCTCGGAAAGAGGGTACCATCGTAAACATTTACCATGTTAACAGTGGTGGCACTCAGCTTGACGGCCTCATTAGATGCCTTTTCTAACTCCCCTCAGTGGTTCTCCTAAGCGACTACAATATGGGGTTCTTCAAAAGGGGCACTAGAAGGTTATTGCAAGGTCGGCTGCACGAATGTGACAGCCTTGTCTATAGGCGGTAACCGCTTTCCATGTGGGCCGTATTTTTGTTTCCCACTTTGCCACGTAAGTGATATAAAAATAGCGTTTTTATAAATATGAATTTTACTGATAGATAACGTTTAAAATCCTGTTGTAGAGTATCAAGCCGCCGCGCGCCGTGTACCTTAGCAACAGTATCGTGAACCGAATGACCCGCAGTCACATGATGCGGCCCGCCGGACGAGTGACGTCACACTCAGTTCTACTGAAAAAAATATCTGTGTTGTGTTTGTGATACGCGCCGTATCGGGCTGTGACGTCACTGGACTTTTTCTGTTTTGTTTACTAATGATGTAATGAAGTAAGAAAAACAGTAAACTGTTGAGAGAAAATGTATCAAAACTATATGAGTAGGCTATAAGGCGGCCACACTGTAACCCCCACACCTGCGCTCGGCGACTAGCCCACCATTTGCCCTCCATTGTACCTTCTAGCACCGAATAAATGATAATACCACGTAGTCAGACTAGTCAGAGACACGTGGGAAGTCAAAACTAAATGATTTATTATTTCTGTTCCTGACTGTACCTACTGGCAGAAACGATTTAAGTAGAGACGGTAACGGGTCGAATCGCAACGAATGGAAACGGGAACGGGTGGAAACGCCACTCACCCTCTCTGAGCAGCCCTCTAAAGGGCCGCTCAAGCTGCGGCCGATATTGCCCGTAGGTACAGCTTCTCACCTGCTCCTCTAGACAAGTGGCAACGTTGGCCGGCGTATTGTAGAATATAATGACGAATGTACGGGATTTGGCGTATGTGATATTCGTTGATGACTGTCATATCAATCAATCAATAACTCAGTCCACCGCAGTCCAGACTGGATGCGGAAGGCGGAAGATCGGGTGAAATGGCGCACATTGGTAGAGGCCTACGTTCAGCAGTGCACTCCGGTGGGTTAATTGATTGATTGACTGCCATATACCTATGTCAAATCCCATATCATTCTATTCTACGATACACTGGCGAATTTCCACTTGTCAGGGAGACAGGCGTTGCCCGCGTTGTATCGCGTGGAGGTTCTAGACCACGTACTCCACCAGTTAGTACCTACTTTACATTTTACTTTTTTTTTGTTGCGAACATTAGTTACTACCTACACTGTTATCGAAAAGTTTTAACATTCCTCATTACTTACCGAGGTACAGGTCAAATGAAGTGCTCGACGTGTTTGCATTGCCGATTGCGTGTAATCGCGTGCGCATGTCAAGTGCGTCACTGAACTTGTATAAAACGATTTATTTGAGTTCGAGCAGGTATTTGATCATGGCAATAAATATACTGGGGCCAATCGTATCTGGAAATTATCGAAGCATAAAATAAGTTAAACCACGATTCCTGGAAATGGCTAAAATCGGACCAACGACGGTTGTCAGTACCAAATGCGTACTGTTTTATTGCAAATAAAAAAAGCACAGTTTGACATTATTGAAGAGACAGTGGATAGTGTCCTTCAGATTAAGTATAGGGTGTCTCACTAAGAGTGCACTTTTTAAATTAGAATATTTTTTTTTTCATGCCAGTGGTAACTCTGAAATTTTACAATTGTCACGTCAGTTTATTCCGATTATTAAAAATGGGGCGCTTTTCGAAAGAACAACGTTAAAATTGTATAAACTCAATACAAAACAGTCGATTTATTGCAGCAACGATTTCCAGAACACATTATTTCACGAAATTCTGATGTCAACTGGGGACCAAGATCGTGCGATTTAACGCCGTGCAATTTTTTTCTTTGGGGTTTTGTGAAATCTCGGGTTTGTGAAAACAAACCCGAAACAATTCCTGAGCTCAAATCGAAAATCCAACGCGTCATCGGTGAGATATAGCCACGTCTCTGTGCAAGTCATGGAAAATTTCATGAAAATGCCGGATATTTTATTCCATACTAAATCGGAACATGTCTTCTTTAACCTCCTGCCTACCAGCGATACTTTTTGTTTAGTATGTTGCTTAAACTTTAGTATTGTATTCCTTACACGTTTACATATATCGGAAAAATAGTGAAAAAAATCTCACCACTCGGAAAATGGTTTTTCACTATGTCCTTTATAAAGGACAAAGTGACGATATGACTACGTCATTTATGAAGGACATAGAATTTTTTTTGAACATAAATTATTATAAGCATAGGATATATAATCAAAAACATGAAATAATCTTTCATTTTATGATTATTCATTAATAAATACAAAAAAAATAAATAGAAACTCCAAATATTTCATACATATGTGGCAAAATTAAACATTTTATCTTCAAAAATAATCAAAAAGTTCATACACTCAATGTTAATTCCTAATTTATCATGAATTAAGAACGTAAATAAACATCGGAACGTAGGAATCACGTCTTGATACTAAAATTGATTATGTAAATTGGAATAAAATTGCCAAATAGCTGTAAAATAGTTACATATTATCACAAAAAACCTGTTCTTTTTAAACAAACCTACTTGTTCTACAACGCTATTACTTTATACCATTTTCGGATAAGTGTAAGGCTACATTTGAAAGACATTCCTTGCAGGGTATCAATTTTATGAGAACCTTGCGCTTCGTAATGTTTTGCTTCAAGCATACTCTTCTCCTCCGAAACTAAACTTCGTTTCTTCTTCTTTGTCTGTTCCAAATTTTGTGCCTAAATCCAATTTATATTCTCCTAGCTGCACATAATTTTTCTTTACTGTAAGTACTTTTTTATTAATTAACATCTCTGCATTGTAGCCAAGCAGTAACTAAGCTAGGTTCAAAAATTGCGAGACAATTGGCACTGCACTCATATTCTCGTTATAAGCTTTGATCACATCAGGCCTTCTTATTTTTCCATACTGCTAGGCCATGACCATGGCTCATACTTGACGGGGTTTTACCGTAGTGACAAGTAGACATCACGAAAACAGGCTTGTGGCAATCAGAGCAGAGACATCTTCGTGTGAGCTGCTGAACCTACGAATCTCGTGGTAACTTACTTTTGAGTCAATTCTGAAGGCAGAAACTCTAGGTTGACGTGGCAATAATATCTGAAAAAGTGTTATTTAATGCTTCAGTTACCTGTTACACCTATCCATACTAATATTATAACTGCGAAAGTGATTCTTTCTGGATATCTATCTGTCTGTCTGTATGTTACGCTTTCCCGCCTAAACTACTGAATCGATTTGGTATAGGGATAGATTAGAGCTTGAGAAAGGATATAGGCTGTGTTGGAACGCGATAACCGACATCCACGTGGGTGACGCCGCGGGCAAAAGCTAGTTTGTTATATGTAAAACCTGAAAAAGACATGATAAATTCATAATATCTTTCAATGTACTACACAAAGTACAGTAGAAGTACACGTATCAAAACTTTAACTACCTACATTTGTTCTTTATATAGGACACTGAAAAGTGCTTCAAGGTTACTTGAATACTATTTATTTGTACGTGGAAATAACACTGTATATCTACGTCACGGAGCATTAACTAATTACTAATTATTCAAAATCTAGATTTTATAAGAGTTTAACAAAATGGCAATTAATTGACTTACCTATATGTGAGCACACCACTGCACAATCGTCCTCCGACATCATTTTGAAAAAAACTGTCTGTTGTGAAGTATCCTTGAATTTAGTTTCATATACCTAAATGTCTAATAGACATCACTGTTAAATCAAATTAATAATTTCATTCAAAAATATGGCGCGAGATTTTTTTCATTCTTATGTACTATGAGTAGTACAGATGTAGGTACGAGGTTAAAATGCAATAAAAATATCACAACTCTGTCATAAAAGACTTGTTATTATTTTAAAATTAAAAAGTGCACTCTTATTGAGACACCCTATATAAAGAGCACATCTGAATGATGAGCACATCGGCTTGCACGTTACAGAAATGTCATTATAGCGAATAGAAAACGTATAAATAACTTTTCAAAAAAAATTCAAAGACTCCCATAAACTCATGACTTTTTTGAAAATACAGCCAGCATAACCTCAAAAATAGTGAAATATTTGTAGCTATTATCTATTCTGTGGTTAGGTATACTGAAAGATAAAGTGACAAACAAGGAAACACTCGATACCAAAAGTGGGCGTACAGAACTGTCCATATCTGTTGATATTGACCCAATATAGGCCAACGTGTCACGTGAAGGTCTTGATCGAAACAATAATGTATGATGCAAACAGAAATAATAATCTTTTGTTGTGTTTATATTAAACGTGATGTTTAGAGCGATAAATATTGCGATTGGAGATCGGTGAATTGTTCCTCATTAAGACGTATTATCCTGATTGCATCTGAGGCCACGATGCCCTCGGAGCTCAGGGTCCGCCTTCCGGCTCTTCCTCCTCCACTTCGTACGATATTGGGTGTCCATGGCAATGAGACCATTTGCCCGCGACCTCAAGGACGTGAATTTTTTCCACAGCACAAAAATCTGTTTTTCCCGATAGCTATAACTTGGATATCTTCATGACCAAGGTGAATAGGTTACGTCGCGCGTTGGTCACATCATTAGTTACAACAACACAACTCCACACAACGCAAGCCTATTAGCTATAAGAAGGGTCCGCCCACTCGATGCACCAATGGAGCAGAAGTACTCTGGGGTTCATGTTATGAACGTTGCGTTGGCGTTAATCCTGGTGGCATCTAAAGCCTTCACCTCGGATTCCAGGGCTGCCCTTCCAGTTTAACTGCCTGTTTAGCTGAACTTCCATATTTTCCGTGAAGCGTCTATCATGAGACCTCCATACATAACCCATTGTTGATATCGAAGTATTATTTTGTCTAGCTAATGGAAACTGTGATATTTTGACCGGACTAGCTTAGGGGAGTTAGAGGTGACTCTTTTAGTATCTAATAAAAAACAATATTAAAGCACTTAGGTGGCAGACATTTTTAAAATACTTCACTACATAGTACAAAACAAAGTCGCTGGCGCTGTCTGTCCGTCCCTATGTATGCTTAAATGTTTAAAACTACGCAACGGATTTAAAGCAGTTTTTTTAATAGATAGATTGATTCAAGAGCAATGTTTATATGTTTAATACACGCTTAATAAAGTAGAGGGTGCAGTGGGAACGGGATCAGACAGTCAGCTGGTATTTTATAAAACGAAAATGGACAATATAAAAGCATTGGCAGTTTAAAAGATGCGTCATTAAATTAAAAGTTTAGAAGTCAGTGGGTTGTATGAAGAGAGATTTTAAGAAAACGGACATTTTTGACGGAGGTAGGACACGACGGTATTTCCGGCCCAATTGAGCAGTCCGACTGGGGAAGTACCTCCACCCTACAGAATACCGCGGCCATAATAACCTCGTGTTGCGTTCTCGGCGGTGAGTAGGATAGCCAGAGCTCACTGGAGAGTTTTGTGCTGTCAGTGGAAAGACCAAAGGCTTGTCCTGCTTTGTCTTCTACACTGAAGGCACAGAAACTATCCGTTCTTACACGGTAATCACTTTGCATCAGGTGGGCCGTGAAGAAGGTTACATTGCTCGAAGAAAATAAAATGTTGCACGGACCCAATATAATTGGGACAAGGTTCAATAGATGACAATGGTGACGATATTATTAAACATGCTTTTATCAGTGTATCTGGAACCCAATCAGTGAGGCGATTGAAGTACGTTGAGATTGCTGTATGTAGATGCGTTAAAGAATTAAAAAAACGTTTTCTTTTCATAGGTTTCATTAAACATTTATTTAAGAATTAAATACAATAATAAACTGTAGTCAAGTAATACGTAAACAAAAATGTCTTACAAACGTACGATAAGGTGAACTAATAATAGAAATGTATGTATGTTCTATTACGTAATAACTTTTTCTACCAAATGTTTACGCGAAATATAATTAAAAGTACTCGTACTTAGGTTTAAATGAAGCGTTTCATTTAGCATTTAAATACTTATTACAGCAGAGGGTCACGCTCACGATACAGATACGATATGGGATTCTTCAGTTTTGTGGTGTAATTTCTAAATTCTCTATTTGTTAGGTTTAGGTTTAGGTTTAAAGAATTTTATTCTCGTAAAGACATATTATTACATCACTTACATGAGAACATAAATTACAGATTTATACAATAATACTCGTTGTCACAATAAAAATAGACGTTCAGTACATTGAGATTATGTGTTTGGCTAATTGTTTCGTATATACATTCAACGAGTTAATTCGTTTGAATTCCGAGGGTAGCTTGTTAAAAAGGCGCGCACCTTCGTATGATATCGTCGACTGGCCGTAATTTGTTCGAGTCTTAGGCAAAATGATGAAGCTTGCGCGTCGAGTGCAGGTGCGCCCAACCTGGTTTCGCTTAGTCAAATTTATGTTGATGTTGACTTTTTTGTTCATTATTTTATGGATTAGAATGCAAATATTGTAAGTATATAGTTGTTTGATTGTCATTAAGTTTTTCATTAAGATTGTGTTTCTCTGCGTTTCTCTACTTGCCCATGAGCAGAGATTTGTGGCTAGTTTCCATTATCAGAATATAGATTTAGCTATAGCTACCGGCACATATATAGACCAGGAGGAAAATCGAGGTCCGAGGTCTTGGCATAATTTGACATAATCTGTTATTGGTGTATTTTTTTTTTTTTTATTTATTTATTACACATCACAATTATGTTACAAAATAGTAATAGTCCTATTTTTATTTTGTTCCCGTCTTATGTCCTCCGGCAAACTATTTAATAAGTACGGTATACGTTTTTTTAATGTTCTATCTCCAAAATAATTATTCACTTTTGGTACTTCAAATTTGCCTGAAGACAGAACGAGTACCAATATTATGGTTGATTAAAGTATAATCCTGAGTATTTGTGTTATTTATAGCTAATAAATATTTATGTTGCACACTTACTGGAAGTATTTTACATATACTAAACAATCCAGAATAGTCACCTTTACACTTGGCCTTAGTTTTTTCAGTTACTATCAGTTTCAGAAATCGAATCTGCAGTGCCTCCAATCTGTTAATATAAGTTGGATACGTCAGACCAAAATAAATTGAGTTGCCCCGTCGTAGCACCCCGTGATGCATAACTCAAAATTATGTACTACGTTGGTATTTATTTTTGAAACGGGGCAGTAAGGGCAGGTACCTTAAACATCGTAGTTACAGCAAAATGTTCCCAGTAAGAAACCTTCCACTTTTTGAGACATTATGAACTGTTTTCTCAGATTTTGGAAAAATTGCGCAGTCAGCAAGAAAAATGCTAAATGTCCAAAAATTTTTTTTGGTGCCAATCGATCCTCGATTCAGGAAAAAATCGTGTGGTGAGCAAAAGACTCTTCGGGAACATGAGTACCCGATGCTTTGAGTACCCGTTTCAAAAATACACTCTGTATAGAGTACACTGCGGTGAAGATGTATAATATTCTATGCCGTCTAAATGTATAGACGTGGTTACAGGCTGTGTAGCCGGTGTAGCCACTACTCAACCTGTGACGATGGCCAGTGTAATGACAGAAACTTCAGGCAATTCAAAGGATTATGTATACCCATACCATGATCAGTATGTTATGGTAAGTCCCCTGGTGTCACACACGTCCATAGACCACGGTAGCCACTTTCAATCAGGTGGGCCGTGTGCTTGTCTGCCACTTGAGTGATATAAAAAATGTGCCAGTGAATGAACAGTCGAGAAGTGTATAATTGTGATGGAATGGACAGTTTTTTTTATAAAGGACTCGGCAATTTGACTTCACCTCGCCTGATGGCAAGCTAAAGGGAAAGTCTCGAAAAGAGGGAGCTTGATAAGTTCATCAGATGCCTTTTCACGCCCCGCTTAAAGGACCCGGGACTGTAGGAAGATGGAAACACGTGAGCTGGCAGGGAGTTCCAGGTCTTAGTGGTGCGGCATAGGAATGGGAATGAGTCACTGAAACGCTTGAAGAAGAAATGAGATATTTGGTATATAGGTAGTTAGCAAAAGAGTACCTATATTAAGTATAGCAACTAAAGGAGTCAATAGCGTCTGATTGAATGTCCTCAAATAATTAGGACAGGGCCAGGCAGACGATTCTAGATGTCGTAATCGTGGAATGTACGCCCTTCTGAGAATAACATGATTTTCTTGCAAGAGTAATGTCAACTTGTTGTGTGCCACTTGTATGTATTGTATGATAATGTAATGAAATGATAAACAATGTTTTATCATAACATTTCAAGTATTTTTCATTCGTCTTGTGACGTAAACGTTACACGACAAATGCGCAATTTCTTACGTATCTGCGCATTATCCCCTTACGAGAATAAATAATTATTTGTAAGATTTTTGATTTGTGTAAGAATTAAATTGAGTAATACTGAAATCAATCAATCAATTAGCATATTGCAGTCCACTGCTGGTCCCCAAATGTGCACCATTTCTATGATATATAGGTAGTAAAGCGTAGTAAAAAGAAAAGGGGTGGGTGCTCTGGGGTCCCACCAAGATCACTCAAGCCGGTGCACCGGCTGAAAAACGGACGAAGCTCTAGTGCTGGCTTTCCTTTCGGGGTTGGGGAGGGGGGGGGGGGGGGGTCAGACGGCAGTCGCCCCCGGAAAGGCCAAACTAGCCAAAACAAAGGACGAGGACGAGGGCTAACGTACCTGAACCGGGCACGGCTAAAGAAGATAGGCCAGAATCGCGATCCCCGAAAACTCCACTTCGCAAAAGCTTCAGATACGACTGGAATTATCGCAAAGATGAAGAAGAAGATGAAAGCGTACCTAGTAAAAGAAACAGATATGTTAAAATAAGTTTACCTGCGAATTGATCTGTCAGACCCACGCACAGAAAGGTAGGACACACCGACAATGCCTTATTTAATGGAAATCACTTTGTAGTCCTTAGTAACTGCATAATTTGTTACTATTCAAGTTCAATTCGCTCTCACGCAAGTGTTTTCGTTTACGCAATCGAAATTATATTTTTGAATTTAACTTGAATCTTTATTCAGGATAAAATCCTTTAATTTTTCAATATCTGCGGTAGCCTTGTGGTATGGGTAATGGACTGCTGAGACGAGGTCTCGGGTTCCATCCCAGGTTTACCATGGCACACACCAATGACTTTTCGATGCTTTTCGAAGTTATAAAGTGCCCGGTTAATGGCAATAGGCTATGGGACCTAAAAACATAAACTGGCGAAATGTGGGTGCTAGCACCTCTGCCTACCCCTTCGGGGAATAGAGGCGTGAGTTTATGTATGTATGTTATGAATATCGGGTCTAGTATTCTCTCGATTCCTTTTATATCATCATAACCTTAGGCTTCGTCGCTAACCGCTAGAACAAACGTACATTGACTGACCTTATTACCTTTTTTTTCGTGAGGAAATCCCTTCGGATACCTCCCCCGCCGGAGCCGGTAGGGGAGGTTATGTCGGACTCGAACCGACGCAAACCGCCGACTTAGGGTCGTGGTGCTAGGTCAGAGGTGAGGTTATAACCTTCGTCAGGCAGTTAGGCTAAAATAACTCGATAGATCGATATTATTCCGAAACATCACTAGCTCCTTGCTTACGCGAATATTGTGTAAGCCTCCACTTTCCCCACACGCACACACGTACACTTGTTGACCTACACATATATGTGCACTCACACTGACGCAACCTCGGTGACAGGTAGCCATGGCATCTTTGGTCATTTGAACAGTTGCCGCTTGCAACTATAAGGGTCGATGCACATCTAACGGAACATACGTTGAACATAAGTCGCGAGCGAACGTCATGCACTAACGCATTATCGGTTATGTGTGAACGATTTAATGTTTTATCATAAACTAGCTTTTGCCCGCGGCTCCGCCCGCGTGGATGTCGGTTATCGCGACTAAACATAAGCACACGTCGGAAGCTCTCGACAAAATGTATGAAAAATTTGAATTGTAATTACAACATTCATAGATCGTGCACATGCACGGTAGTGTTGATGTGTGGGAGACTTCAAAATGTTAGGGTTGGCATTATTTGAAATCGTAACCAATATTTGAGCGAGCTAGCATGATTTTTCTCGCTCTATCCCTTAATGTCATGACTTACGTCACATCCGACAACGGTGCCAATCCTGTTGTTACAAACGTATTCCATCTTTGTCTTCAATTCGAAAAAAAATTGATGGCGATACATTTTAGTCCCCTCAAACCACAGAATCAGCACCAATAACAAAACACTACTACAACGATATCTTTATAGAGTAGTTAAAACCGATTGTATCCATGAAAGACTAACTATTGCTCGCGACTTCAGATGCATAAAATTTTCATCGGACTGAGATCTGATCTTATGACCCACAATCCTATTTCTAGGATAACATATAGCCTATGCTATGTTATATCAGGGGCAATATTCACTATACACTAAAAAATATATGTCGTAATTTGATGGCAGAAAATGTAATTTCTGTTAGTAGCCAAAATGGGTTTAAAATACCATTAGAATCAGAAAAAAGATACTGCGTCAAATAATGTGGGTCTCATTTCGATATCTTAAAAAAATACTTACGTTGCGTTGTCACTGTTAAGACCATTACCCCTGTCCATTTGCTGTGCAATAATCTCGTCTTGGACTTCTTTTTCTACCTCATAAACTTATAGCATTTAATATTCTGTTTCTTGTATTTAATAACGTAAAACCATCGATGTTAGGCCTCGCCATTCACCTGTTCACAGCTTATGACATTTTTACGTTCCGAAAATAAAAACTGAATTGCTATATGTGACCAATATCCTATTAATAACAACTTTAGCAATTATTTGATAATTTCATTCGAAGGATAAGAATAATTCCATCATCTACCTGCGATTAATAGTTAATGAGTAATGATTTTTTTAGTTTTTCAAAAGATTTTCGGCTTTTCTGAAAAGTTTGACATCTGGTACTTAAAACAATTACGTTTTCTGCTATAGAATCATAATAAAAATCATAATAAAAAGTTTTATATAATTTTAATTATTAAAAAATAAAAACACAACTGCCGATTGAAAAAAAGTTTGATAGCAGGCGGTAGTAATTTTTTTTCATTCAGTTCATAAGGGTATTTACATGTACATTCCTATTAGCTACCACATTTTCACATTTTATGTACGTACTTAGGTACATTTTTTTTTATTATTATATGCAATAATAATAAAAAAATGTACCTAATGAATATAACTTATGCGCTGAATTCCTTTAATTTGAGACATCAATAATTCGAAAAACTTCGGAATAGATGAAACGCTCAAGTGAGACTTGAACTCACGACCTTTCCCTTACAGGGGGAATGCACTTCCAACTGAGCTGTTGAGCCACACCTGAATCAATAAAAATTTTACTTCTTTCTTTTTATATCCGTCTTTAAGGGCGACGGTGGATTTTTTCCGATGTTTTTTGAACTTAAAAGTTAGCATAATAAATGCTATAAAAAATTCATTCAAACATCAATAATTGAAATCCGTAAAATGGTTCTGAAGATAATATGGTAATAAGGAATATTACAAACATACCTATATACATGCATACACACAAGTTGCACGCGAAAAACAAAACCCTTCTTGACTGTGGGATAATGTGCTACATTCTAAAACCGTATTTTTATTTAATTTTTTTATTGATACAAACGGTTTTAACTACCCTATACCTTGCAAAACTCACGTCTATAAAGTTTCGTATTTATTTTGGCAGAAATGTATTACATATAATGTCGTACTTTATTGACGGGTAATATAACCCTTCAATGCACACTCATTTACTGACGTGGAATTGCAGTAGGTATTTATTTATTTATAAATGTTAACGAAACGAAACTATATATTATCATTTTTAATGAATTTTCATTATTCGCACACTATTTGAATTATATTTTCTTCCAATGTGGGTTTAATGCTTAATAAAATTTAAAAAAATACCGATAAAATACCTACATAAGTAAAAATACGTCTTGTTGGTTAGCCCTGCAACTTTGATAAAAGTATTTCGTAATATTTTGAGCCAAGCGTCGCCGTGTCGGGCGACATTTGGCTCCTTGTTTACATCAAGGAGTCAAATATCCAATGTCAAATGAACGTATGTATGTTGCAACTTTTCAACGTTTTGTAAAATCCGTTTTAATGGTATATACATAATAAATGATTTTTGACGTTGACTTTGAATACAATTAAAGCGGGCGAAGTCGCTGGCAGAAGCTACAATAATTCACTAAACACTCACCCATCAAAATATTTTTGCAAAACCCATTATTGTGCCTACATATTTGTGATTTCAATAACAAATAGTAAGATTGAATTCTGATATTGTGGTATAATTTATCTATTTTAGAATTCATTAAAATCTACATCTCCACATAAGCTTCCTCTCTATCGCACAACCCACAGTTTGATTTAACCCTGAAATGCATGATTTCTATTTAAATAATTACCGCAGCCCGTGTACCGGTTTAGTCCGGGATTAAATTCGTTAAAAGTCCTACAAAACTGATTGCAGTGTGAGTCGTGAATTGTGAGATGATCAAGTCGGAGTGCATTACCAATTACCCTTCGTTTACATCAAAAAATACAACAAGAAAGTCAAAAGACAATTATTTATCTTAACATACTAACATACGCTGCATTTCGGACATTCACTGTAACATACTGACTGGATGCAGAAGGCGGAGGCTCGGGAGAAATAGCGCACATTGGGAGACTACATGTTCATGAATCAGAAAATTTAAAAAAATAGAAAATATTACCTATTTCTGTGTGTTTCTGGGTCTGTGTGTGTGTATTTCTGGGATAATATATCTTATGTGGAGATGTAGATTTTAATGAATTCTAAAATAGATAAATTATACCACAATATCAGAATTCAATCTTACTATTTGTTATTGAAATCACAAATATGTAGGCACAATAATGGGTTTTGCAAAAATATTTTGATGGGTGAGTGTTTAGTGAATTATTGTAGCTTCTGCCAGCGACTTCGCCCGCTTTGATTGTATTCAAAGTCAACGTCAAAAATCATTTATTATGTATATACCATTAAAACGGATTTTACAAAACGTTGAAAAGTTGCAACATACATACGTTCATTTGACATTGGATATTTGACTCCTTGATGTAAACAAGGAGCCAAATGTCGCCCGACACGGCGACGCTTGGCTCAAAATATTACGAAATACTTTTATCAAAGTTGCAGGGCTAACCAACAAGACGTATTTTTACTTATGTAGGTATTTTATCGGTATTTTTTTTAATTTTATTAAGCATTAAACCCACATTGGAAGAAAATATAATTCAAATAGTGTGCGAATAATGAAAATTCATTAAAAATGATAATATATAGTTTCGTTTCGTTAACATTTATAAATAAATAAATACCTACTGCAATTCCACGTCAGTAAATGAGTGTGCATTGAAGGGTTATATTACCCGTCAATAAAGTACGACATTATATGTAATACATTTCTGCCAAAATAAATACGAAACTTTATAGACGTGAGTTTTGCAAGGTATAGGGTAGTTAAAACCGTTTGTATCAATAAAAAAATTAAATAAAAATACGGTTTTAGAATGTAGCACATTATCCCACAGTCAAGAAGGGTTTTGTTTTTCGCGTGCAACTTGTGTGTATGCATGTATATAGGTATGTTTGTAATATTCCTTATTACCATATTATCTTCAGAACCATTTTACGGATTTCAATTATTGATGTTTGAATGAATTTTTTATAGCATTTATTATGCTAACTTTTAAGTTCAAAAAACATCGGAAAAAATCCACCGTCGCCCTTAAAGACGGATATAAAAAGAAAGAAGTAAAATTTTTATTGATTCAGGTGTGGCTCAACAGCTCAGTTGGAAGTGCATTCCCCCTGTAAGGGAAAGGTCGTGAGTTCAAGTCTCACTTGAGCGTTTCATCTATTCCGAAGTTTTTCGAATTATTGATGTCTCAAATTAAAGGAATTCAGCGCATAAGTTATATTCATTAGGTACATTTTTTTATTATTATTGCATATAATAATAAAAAAAAATGTACCTAAGTACGTACATAAAATGTGAAAATGTGGTAGCTAATAGGAATGTACATGTAAATACCCTTATGAACTGAATGAAAAAAAATTACTACCGCCTGCTATCAAACTTTTTTTCAATCGGCAGTTGTGTTTTTATTTTTTAATAATTAAAATTATATAAAACTTTTTATTATGATTTTTATTATGATTCTATAGCAGAAAACGTAATTGTTTTAAGTACCAGATGTCAAACTTTTCAGAAAAGCCGAAAATCTTTTGAAAAACTAAAAAAATCATTACTCATTAACTATTAATCGCAGGTAGATGATGGAATTATTCTTATCCTTCAAATGAAATTATCAAATAATTGCTAAAGTTGTTATTAATAGGATATTGGTCACATATAGCAATTCAGTTTTTATTTTCGGAACGTAAAAATGTCATAAGCTGTGAACAGGTGTATGGCGAGGCCTAACATCGATGGTTTTACGTTATTAAATACAGGAAACAGAATATTAAATGCTATAAGTTTATGAGGTAGAAAAAGAAGTCCAAGACGAGATTATTGCACAGCAAATGGACAGGGGTAATGGTCTTAACAGTGACAACGCAACGTAAGTATTTTTTTAAGATATCGAAATGAGACCCACATTATTTGACGCAGTATCTTTTTTCTGATTCTAATGGTATTTTAAACCCATTTTGGCTACTAACAGAAATTACATTTTCTGCCATCAAATTACGACATATATTTTTTAGTGTATAGTGAATATTGCCCCTGATATAACATAGCATAGGCTATATGTTATCCTAGAAATAGGATTGTGGGTCATAAGATCAGACCTCAGTCCGATGAAAATTTTATGCATCTGAAGTCGCGAGCAATAGTTAGTCTTTCATGGACACAATCGGTTTTAACTACTCTATAAAGATATCGTTGTAGTAGTGTTTTGTTATTGGTGCTGATTCTGTGGTTTGAGGGGACTAAAATGTATCGCCATCAATTTTTTTTCAAATTGAAGACAAAGATGGAATACGTTTGTAACAACAGGATTGGCACCGTTGTCGGATGTGACGTAAGTCATGACATTAAGGGATAGAGCGAGAAAAATCATGCTAGCTCGCTCAAATATTGGTTACGATTTCAAATAATGCCAACCCTAACATTTTGAAGTCTCCCACACATCAACACTACCGTGCATGTGCACGACCTATGAATGTTGTAATTACAATTCAAATTTTTCATACATTTTGTCGAGAGCTTCCGACGTGTGCTCATGGTCTAATCTACCCCTATACCAAATTTCATCAAAATCGGGTCAGTGGTTAAGATGTGAAAGCGTAACATACAGACAGACAGAGTTCCTTTCGCATTTATAATATTAAGTATGGATTTGTCTGTTTTGGCGTTATGTGACCGATCATATACGACGTATGATCCGTCAGATGTGCACCGACCCTATCGTTATATTTATAAATGCTTCTCAATGTAATTAAGATTCAGGTAAGTAATGTGTTTATTGCTGTACATCGCTTACTTGAAATCTATTCTGAATATTTTCTAAAAAGACAACCCACTGTGGCACTGTGGAAATGAGAAGTCTCAGAAATATAGCTGGAGTGACGTTGATGGACCGTGTGAGAAAAAGCGCGATGAGGAAACGTTGTGGTTTGGCAGAAGATGCAGTGAGGATGGATGACGGCAGATTGAGAAAACATATTTATGAAACGAGGGTCAGTGGGCCACCTGGTGAATATTGACTTAGGCATACGTATGCCCACGTATGGCAATAAGATAGAAAAAGGATAATGAAAATTTTAAGAAAAGGCCGCACAAGAGTGGGTACCTCCAACCGGCGCACATTAAGACTTACCTACTTACCACTCGACCTGGAACTCCCTGCCAGCTCGCGTGTTTCCTTCTTCCTACAGTCCCGGGTACTTAAGCAGGGCGCGAAAAGGCATCTGATGAGGCCGTCAAGCTGTGTGCCACCATTGATATCATGGTACATGTTTACGGTGGTGACCCTCTTCTCGAGACTTTGCCTTTAGTTTACCATCAGGCGAGGTGAAGTCAAATTGACGTTTGAGCCTTTTATAAAAAAAATGTTTGACTGCAATTATGTTTATTAAGAGAGTTAAAAGGCTTATGCCAGGATCTATTTCCAACACGTTGAGAATGCGTGAAAACCCAACAATATTATGACCGACCTAGATAAGAAACTCATGCATAATATAGAGTCTCGCGTAATTATGATGAAATACATAATTCTACTTGTTACGATCCAGCATTTGCCTTGACCTTACCTTTCTTCATATTTCCTCTCTGATTGACATACGTACTCATAATTATGTTTAATCACAGAATAGAATAATAGTACTAGCATGTTTCGTCAATCTTTTTCGGTGTATACCACTCTACTACGACTCCACTAATGAGAAAACTTTTAAGACTACAAAATTCGCTCCAGCATTACCTCTTACAACAATACATACCTACATAATTAAGAAATGACAAATTTAAATGACAGTGCGCCTAACTGCATAAACTAATTAATCAATGAATGAATGAATAATGATGATAATAATTATTAATAATTTAATTGAATTATGTTATTGTGGTACAATCTATTTCGTTATTTATTTATTATACTTTATTTTTTGACATAATTACATTACATTGTTTACAATTTTAATATAAAGCTATGGGATATGAATGCCTGAAATAAACGAAATTTAATTTAATTTAATTATAACCACGACTTTATGCCCGGAGGGTTAGACAGAGGTAAATTAACACCTACATATTTTCACCGATCACTGTATTCGGTACGTAATAAACTCTGATTTTAATTTTATTATTTGGGACAGTGTAATCAATCTTAATTTATTCTGATGACATTATTTTAATTTTGACTCATATAATTGATTTAAGTTGGGAATTTGATGAATATTTTATTTTATTTAATTGTGTGTTAAGTTTGATTTTAATTGTTATTTTATATTTAATTTAATGTAGCTAGCGACATACCTATTATCAAATGCACACTGTTACTAACATAGCTTTTAAGTGTATTGTATTACTAACAGTTACCTATATGGACATTGTTCCGAAATAAAGTTTCATTATTATTATTATTATAATAGGGAGTGTGCCGTATTCTGGGCACTATTGTTGACTCGAGCCATGCATCTGAGGCAGAGTCTGGGCTGTATGTATCTGTCTGAGTTTAAACATCTCTACTTCTTACGGCCGGTTCGACCAACCGCGAGTAAAGTTTATTCCTGGCATAAACAGCCAATATGCGAGTGCTATTCCCTGTTTATACCCCCGTTCCCAACCGACCACCTGAATTATCCACCTGGTTGGTCAGTTAGGAATACATAGGAATAAACTTTACTCTCGTTTGGTCGAACCGGCCCTTAGTCGCCTTGTACGACACCGCAGGGATAGAGGGGTCTGCCGGGAAGAGAAGAGAACAGGCTCAAAATAATGTATGATATATGATTATAATATGATAATTTGACAGCCTCTGTGGCGTGGCGGTAGTGTACGCGACTGCCGCTCAGTGCAAATATTTGTTTTTTTTATACCACTTAGGTGGCAGACAAGCACACGGCCCACCTGATGGAAAGTGGTTACTGTGGCCTATGGACATGTGGAACACCAGAGGCGTTACACTCGCACTGCCGACCCTATAGAAACCTCCTCCCTTCTTGAAAATCTCGATTTATACCATAGCCCAGTTCATTCCAAAGCTTGAGCGTGTTTTGTTTTTTTTTTATCGTGCGAAAAATCCCCACGGATACCACCCCCACGGAGCCGGTGGAGGTGGTTATGTCGGACTCGAACCGACTAAAACGCACGCCGTCTTGGGTCCTTGGCTGCCGGAGGTGAGATTGCCAAAAGCATATCTCTCGCACCCCGGCAGACCCAGGACCATCTCTTTCGAGATGGCCCCCTTCGGGTTGTGGGGACCAAAATGTCCCCATCTAGCCCCGGTTACGGGGAGGCGCACTTTGCGCCGCCGCCGCAGCCTGCTTCTGCTAGGGTGACAGGCGGCTCCACCGGTCACCCCCAGGCCAGCGCTCATGGAGGACGGAGGTCGTTCTGCGACCTCCGACGTCCGGTTCGCCTTCGCTCTGCACGGGCTTCCCGGGCCCGGAGTCTGGTCCGGACCCGACCGGCCGCCTCCTTCTCGAGCATTACTTGCTCGCAGAAGGAGGCGAGGCGGCCGCACCCCATTTTTTTTTTTTTTTTTTTTTGGTGCGGATATCCGCTCGGATACCCCCCCTGCCGGAGCCGGAAGGGGAGGTTATGTCGGACTCGAACCGACTAAAACCGCACGCCGACTGTGGGTCTTGGTGCTAGGCCGGAGGTGAGGTTGTCAAAGACAAATCCCTCGCACCCCGGCTGACCCAGGGCCATCCCTTACGGTCTGGCCCTCCTCAGGAGGGGGGACAACGGTGTCCCCAACTCGCCCCCGGAATGGGGAGGCGCACTATTCAGCGCGCCGCCGCCGTGGCCTGCTTCTGCTGGGGTGACAGGCGGCTCCACCCGTCACCCCCAGGCCTGCGCTCATGGGGGACCGAGGTCAGTCAGTGCCCTCCGACGCCCGAGTTGCCTGCGCGCGCGGGCCGCGCGATCCGCGAGTCTTTCTCGCTCGCGCCGCCTCTCCCGCTCCGCCGTCTCCTTCACGACCATTACCTGCTCGCTGAAGGAGACGCCGGCCGCCCACGCGTCCGCGCAGCGGACCATTGCTGTGAGCAGGGTGGCGAGGGTGAGAACTCTCACTCCCAGGGCCGCCACTAGCTCCCGCCTCGGTCCGGCCCATTCCGGGCACTCGGTGAGCGTGTGCAGCCCCGTGTCCTCGCTCGCGTCGCAGTGATGGCACTCGGACGTTGGCTCCTTTTCGATCCGACACAGATATCTCCCGAAGCACCCGTGCCCGGTGATAATCTGCGTCAGTCGATACGAGAGGCTGCCATGTGGCCTCTCGAGCCATTCCCCCATGATGGGCCTTACCGCCTCTATGACGGCATGCCCTGCGCGTCGTTGCTCAAGTCGTCGCTCCCACTCCGCCACCATGATCCCGTGGAGCCGGGACCTCTCGGCCCGAATGTCTTCGGGCTCGGGATCGTATCCCCGCTCCCGCGCCTCCTTACGGAACCGATACAGTGCCACAAGGGATCTCGCTTCCAGGATCCACGGTGGCGATCCGGCTAGGAGACTCGCCGCTTCAAAGGATATCGTGCGGTACCCCCTAATGGCCCTGCAGGCCATCGTCTGCTGCGGCGCATGCAGCAGTTGCACGAACCTGGCCTGCAGGGCGTTCGCCCACACGGGGCACCCGTACAGGGCCATGGACCGCACGACACCCGCGTAGAGTCTCCTGCAGGAGTCCTCTGGGCCCCTCAAGTTGGACAGCAGCCGCATCAGCGCGTTAGCTGACACCAACAGTTTGGGGCGCAGACTTCGGAAATGCTCTCCGAAGTCCCACCGACCGTCGAGTACGAGCCCCAGGTATTTCAACCGGGGCTTGATGTCGATGGGAGTACCTCCTACTGTCAAGCTGGATCCCGGGGGTGGCCTGCGCCGAGGACCATGAAAGAACAAGGCCTCGGATTTGTGCAGAGCCACCTCGAGACCCAGCCGCCGGATCCGATCCACGACTTGAGCAACAGCGGTCGTGGCCCTCTGGGTCGCCTCGCGGTGTGTAGCACCACTCACCGTCACTAGCGTGTCGTCCGCGTAGCACGTGACGGTGGCACCGAAAGCGAGCTCACCGCGAAGCACCCAGTCGTATCCGATGTTCCACAGGAGCGGCCCCAGGACCGATCCCTGTGGGACACCGCACGACATCTCACGCCTACCGACGCCGGTCGCACTTGGGTAGATGACGGCCCTCTCTGTCAGGTACGCCCCGACTATGCGGCGGAGGTAGAGAGGCACATCGTGGTACACGAGCGCCTCCCTGATGCAACTCCAGGGCAAGGTGTTGAACGCGTTGGAGATGTCCAAGGACACCGCCAACATCACCTCGCCCCGGGCAACCGCATCCTTCGCCAGAGTCCTCACGCGCATGATGATTGCGTTTCCGCTAGGTCCGGCCCCACTCTAGAGAGGTGCTCGACGAGGCGCTTGGCAATCACTCTTTCGAAGAGCTTGCCCACCTCGTCGAGCAACACTATGGGCCGGTACCCGGACGGCGCGTCCGCCGGGCGTCCGTCCTTGCGGATGAGGACCAGTTTCCCCGTCTTCCACATCTTCGGAAACTGGCCCCGCTCCAAGCATGCGCTGAGGAACCCTCGCAGTCGGGGTTCGAGACCGTCTTCTCCTAGAGCTAGGACCCACGCACGGCCTGGAATGCCGTCGGGTCCCGGGGCGGTGTTCTTCTTGGCTCTAAGCCGTCGCACCGCCAGCTCTAGTTCTACCCAAGTGACCTCGGGCACGTCGTCGTCAATAACCACGCCGGGCGCATCAGGCGACCGAGGTGGCGGAGTCATCTGCGGCGGAACGTGTTCCGCCCGCGCCGGGAACAGGGATTCCACCACTCCTCCAAGCAGAGCGGCCGCACCCCAAGCGTTTGCGCATCGTACCATCGCTGTGAGCAATGTGGCGAGTGTGAGGACTCCCACCCCTAGAGCCGCCACTAGGACCCGCCTCGGCGTGTCCCACGCCGGGCACTCGGTCAGCGTGTGCAGCTCTGTGTCCTCGCTCGCATCACAGTGATGGCACTCGGACGTTGGCTCCTTCCGGATCCGACACAGGTAACTCCCGAAACACCCGTGTCCGGTAATCACCTGCGTCAGCCGGTACGAGAGGCTGCCGTGTGGCCTCTCTAGCCACTCCTACATGATGGGTCTTACCGCCGCTATTACGGCGTGCCCTGCGCTTGGTCGCCCAAGTCGTAGCTCCCATTCCGCTACCATGTCCCTGTGGAGCTGAGACCTCACGGCCCGAATTTCTTCGGGCTCGGGTTCCCGTCCCTGCTCCCGCGCCTCCTTACGATACCGATATAGCATCGAAAGGGCTCTCACATCCAGGTTCCACGGTAGGGATCTGGCAAGGAGACTCGCCGCCTCGAAGGATATCGTGCGGTACCCCCTAAAGCTTGAGCGTGTGTGGAATGAAATTCCTTTCATACCACACAGTGCGTACAGTTTTCGGTTGTAATGTGTGAGGATGAAGTCCCTGCTTATGGCGAGTGGTGTGAGGATAGAAATTATCTGAAACTATGGGCGTAACGTTGGACACTTCAAGTGCCAATAACTGCCGCCAGCTCCTTATCTATGTCAGCATTGTTACGTTAACATCTGTTTTTACAGCTGTCTGTAATCTCAACTTAACATTGACCCATATTTTAAACACACGCGACCCATTCTCGATCGTAATATGATTATTTGTTTTTAAACAAACACTCTTTTTTATTTCTTGTGTAAGTTATTATGTCGTTTAAATGTAAATGAATAATAAAATGTGTAACTATGTGACGTCAATTCTTTTTTTAATTTAAAGGTTGTATTGTCGCCAGGGGCAGTAACATTCCTCATGCTCAAGTGTGGATTTTAGAGCTCTAGGTTTGCTTATTGTTTATGTTTGGTATGTCAATTTTTCTATGAGCGACTGCCGTTTGACCTCCCTATCATGAAAGGAAAGCCTAGGTAGGCCAGAGCTTCGATCGATGTTTAGTAACTTCGGCTTCTAAGATGTTCCTGTGCACACCACCATCAGAAAATTACGAAATATTCAATTAAATTTCAAAAGAAAAGCCCTCATGCCACTGGAATTCATAATTTAGGACTTTAAATAGTCGTTTTGTAAGTTCTTGAGCAATGTCGAAGTGAGAATGATAACGCCTGCCGTTGTGCACAGATGTAGAACATTGTAATGATTTTAGCAGGCGCATCATTATCATACTCTTACAAGACAAAGTCCATGGATACAGTAAATGGCACTTTATCGTGGCGTTAAGAGATCTACTACTTTGGTACAAGTTAACACATAGGTACGTATATCCCATGACATGCACCCATTTTCGATTACCTATAGTTTTAAGAACAATACTGACTGATATTATCCTACTCACACGCCAGGATTCAAGCCGTTATTTACGATTCATCTTGTGAGACATTTTCCGTCTTACCGCGAAAGCATCTACTTAACATGTATTGTTACAAATCTCTACCACAAAAGTATGCTTAAGTATCTATTTATACCTATTTATTAGTACTATTTACCCGTCTACAGTTAAACATCACTTTTATAATTTATAAGTAATTTAATGTAGATAAATAATGTAGAGGTAAGTAGAGACCTACCTACTAATTAATAGTTTTCAATATACAAGCCAAACCTGAAAATGGGACCTTTCCCCCCTCCCCCACTGGCGGTTCACCCTCGGGGACTTTTAGTGTGTTCACCTGGATATTTCAGGGAAGAACTGTACCAAATTTCAAAACTGCACGACGTATTGCGATGAGGTTTTTAATGTTCTCATTGTTACTAACAGTTTTCTCGGATTAAATAAAGTACTTATTTATTATTAAGTAGGTAGTATTACAACAATATTAAAAAAATGTAGGCTGTAATGACATATTAGGGCTATAGATGATGTATAAAACTTAAAATTATCTTATCAAAGGCATGGTTAATAGTAAAAGACACTCGAAAGCGCCTGTTGTTTCTAAATAGCAAGCCACATTATAGGCACGTGCTAAGAATTTTACCACAGTTTTTATTTTTATAAATCATAGCAATGATAAATTTTGATATTTTTTTTATTTATTCTTTATGCACGAAGTACATAGGCTGACTTAATGCCGTAGGCATTCTCTGCCAGTCTACCATAGGGGGTCGCAGAGCTATTACGAGGTAGGCGCATATTAATGTGGGAGGGTATGGTTCTATGCGGTTAATTATTTTATTTAATGGCTATTTGCATTGGTCTGGGTGTTTCTATGTATGATATGTAGGTATTAAAAAAAAAAAAAAAGTATATAAGTATGTATATCCGCATTCTAGATTCCATAACACAAGCTATAAAAGCTTACCATGGGTCTAGATAGCGTTGTGAAGAATGTAGTAGAATATTAAAAAAAAAAAATTAATTGATTAATTATTGATTGATTTTGTATATTAATATATTAATGGCTTCTTTGTTGGATCCTTTGCCAGCGTTCTTTTTAATTCGTTGCTCCAAACTTAAGCCGACTTGATGTGCGCCCGTAGTAAGATCTACCCGGTGGTCCCACACCTGAGGGGGTCAAATCGAGATATTTTTGGGTCAACCGGTGAGCAAGGTTGTTCTATGTTCCATGTTCTACCTACTGTGTTGTTCACCGTTCTTAGTCTGGGTGAGGGAAAAAATATATTTTGGTTCTATTAATATCCCATTCCTTCTCTTCTCATGCGTTGTCGTAAAAGGCGACTAAGGGATAGGGCTGTTTAACAGCAGACAGATATACAGCAGATGCATGGTTAAGAGCGCGCATAATGCTAGAAAAAAGTCAGATTTCACCCGCACACTTCATACGTCCCGCTCTCGTCTGACCACACGTCTGTCGTCTCGCAGTATTTTGTGTGGCAGCTAACCGCTGTGTTTAGTACGCAGGCGCACAGTATACCCAAAATAATCAGATAAAATTTGGCAAAGTACAAGCTGGATCATTATCTATATAAGGTATACTTTGAACACACAATAATTTTATTTTTGGTGATAGATAAAATGAGTGGGATTTGTAAAATAAACATAAGCATTGAAATAAAACCACTTTTTACGGATTCTATCGCGTATATTTGTTATTACAAATACTTTGACTTGACCAACGAGTTAACCAAAAATGGCTATGTGGTTAAACTCTGCGCCGTAGAAGTAGGAGCAAGGGGAATTTCAGCTAAATCCCTGTATAACTTATTCAAAAACCTCGGATTGCCAAGAGCTTCAGTAAGCTCTTTACTCAAACGAATATCTAAAACGACGTTGATAGGATCTTACCAAATTTGGATAGGTAAAGGGGAGAACACGACTGACGGTGGAGGTGAGCGCTGATGCATCACAAGGTGGCCACCCTAAACCTACACCTGGGTCGCAAGTCCCAGGCGCCGTCACAGTGTTCCTCTCTGTACCACGCCACGGACCCAGCGACCGCACGGTGAAACCATGGAATGCTGATAACCGGATCTCATTTACTTTTTAAACCAACGTTTCGGCTGCTGCAAATTTACGCAAAATGAGCTCACTGCGTTGTTAAGTCTTGCTGGATTTTGCTGCTTACTGGGATGACTGGGTCCCAAGCTGGTGGTACGTTCCATCCATCCTCTTTATTAAAATTTGGGTGTTTTTAATTTCAATAGCCTCGCGGATCATTCTAGGAATATATCAAAGAACATCGATATAGTAATAAATTAATAAATTAATATATTAATATATAAATTTATTTTTTGTCATAGATAAAATGAGTGCGATTTGTAAAATAAACATAAGCAGCTTAGCTTTAATAAACAGCTTAAAATATAGTGGTCAAAAAATGAATGCATATTTTTTGAAATCGTCAAATATGTATATTAAGACATTTTTATCACGATATAAATTTTAATACATTTTCACTGTATTATTATAATTTGTTGTGTTTTAGATAAAATCTCCCTAAGAACTCAGACGATTCGCTGAATAATTTTACAGGTAGTCCATAAATAATACGAAAAAGTAAGTTATAGAGGAATATTTATTTCAATAATATTTCCAAATTGCTTACATAATGTACTTTCAATTTTGTTATAGGTAGATAAGAATAAGGTAAACAAATGTATATTTCATACTGAAATTGGTTCAAGACGCCTAAAGATATTACTTTCAGTCCATAAAAGTAGACGATCACTGTAGAAATTTAATTTGAAAAACATCTTTTTAATCTATAATTGGAAATACAAAAAGAGTTGAAGCTATTCTATGAATATGACGTCAATAATGTGGATATTACGAGGCCGTTTACGAAATTTTGTCATTTTGCTCGACATATTATGAGATTTTTGAAATGTGATTTCATAGTTAAAAACTGTATTAATTCGAGTTTCAATGAATAATAAGAAAGATCACCTCAAATACTAATGAGTAAATGAGCTAGGTACGGTATTTACTTATTTTTATTACATGATTTTGATTATTCTACCTGAAACCTACGCCTATTTGTGAATTTTTGTGGAAAAGGTTTAGGAAATTACCTATTAATTATAATTTTGACGGCTAAACAGTATGAAAAACTTACTACGTATTTTCCTGAAAACTATCTATTTCTTGAGTGTATTACTTTTAACTAGTTCATACAGAATATGAAACTAAAAATATTCAATGTGGACAAATTTTTCGAAAAATTCCTTTCACAATGGGACTTCAACGCCAGAGTCGTGAACCCTGGCGTTCCAGTGCTCTACCTGAAACCTACGCCTATTTGTGAATTTTTGTGGAAAAGGTTTAGGAAATTACCTATTAATTATAATTTTGACGGCTAAACAGTATGAAAAACTTACTACGTATTTTCCTGAAAACTATCTATTTCTTGAGTGTATTACTTTTAACTAGTTCATACAGAATATGAAACTAAAAATATTCAATGTGGACAAATTTTTCGAAAAATTCCTTTCACAATGGGACTTCAACGCCAGAGTCGTGAACCCTGGCGTTCCAGTGCTCTTACTCTGAGCTAGCCTTCCACGGGCGGTCGTCCGTGTTCCATGTGGGCGAATTTTTCTATTACTTGTTTTATATTTGATTTGCTTGATTTATATAAATGAATGTTTAACCAAAGCAAAGGAAATGGCTTATTATGTAGTGAGATTTTGAAACTCACTTAACTAATATATTTTGTTATAAACAGTACTAGTCGGGATGTTCTCTACATTAGAAGTTGATCTGTAAAAAAAGCAAAATAAATAGTCATTCATTCACATCATTTTAACGTAACATAGTAAAAGTTACTCAAAATAAATAAAACAACATGGTAAATATCCCGGTGAGTAATCACACTACACTGGTGCTCTTCTGCCGAAGATATTTGGATTACGCTCACACTTCACAATAAAAAACCTAGCGTTTCATACAAAATGTACATAGTCGTAGTTCACATCTGCACTCAAAAGTTAGGAAACTCAATTACAACAAAATTTCACCTGCTACCATTGCACATATGTAGACGCGTGGCTGATCAGTCACTACTTTTTGGACTAGCAAACGGTTCAGTTGACTGTCCTGAGTTATTGAGTAAAATTGGGCTATGTGTACATCACTCCTTCTTAAGAAAACCGCGACACCTTCATGTTCCCATGGTAAATTCCAACTATCGAAAAAATTCGTTTCTTATTCGAGCCAGCAGAGATTTCAATGCAATCTCACAGTCACATAATGAAATTGATTTATTCAACACCAGCATACCAAAACTCAAAAGGAATATAAGCGATGCCTTCTTTGAGGGTTGAATGAATTTTATATAAATATCAGATACTAGCTTTTGCCCGCGGCTCCGCCCGCGTGGATGTCGGTTATAGCGACCAAACATAGCCTATGTCCTTTCTCATGGTCTAATCTACCCCTATACCAAATTTCATCAATATCGGTTCAGTGGTTAAGGCATGAAAGCGTAACATACAGACAGACAGACAGACAGACAGACAGACAGACAGACAGACAGACAGACAGAGTTACTTTCGCATTTATAATATTAGTATGGATTTGTGTCTGTAGTCTGTTATCTATAACTATTGTTAAAAAGTTCTAACTGTATTCACCTATTTGTAAAAACTTGTAATTGGCCTTCTTGTACCTAATTTCATATTTTAATTCTTATGTAGCTGTAAGTTCTTTTTTAAAGAATAAAATAAAATACATACGGTGAGTACCTCACTAATGTGAATGACTATGTGAATCTCAAACCATACCATTCTACTTGTTTATATTACACTCGGCGCTGGCTAGCCAGTTCCTTTGCTTGAACTTAGCTTACACGCTACTGCGTGTCTAGATTATACAACGTTGCATATTTTTTAATTCAATTTAGTGAATAGAATCTTAAATGTTTACTGAATGTGAGAAAAAACAATTGCAATAAGCTAACAAGTTACAGTTTTTACTAAGCGATGCGACTGGATCGGATTCATCAGCTTATGTTATAATATTACAAGCTGAAGCAACTCTGAAAACCATTAAAATTGATAATACAATGTGTAAGTACTTTCGCAAAATATAATTATATTACTGCTATGAAAAATAACATTAGTTACTACTTCAAACGCGAGGTGGTCTAAGACATCTATTTGATTTTCATATACTATACCCGGGCTGCCTGGCAACGGTTGATACAAAAATTGTACTTAGTAACAAACTAAAGAAAATAAAGAAATATTACTTTCGACAATTAGCCATGAATTGAATTCTTAGTTTTAGAGTTTATCTTTTGATTTTTTTTATTTCCCATAATTTCGACGAACTTTTTCGACGGAAAACAGAAAAACAGTCCTCTCGTCTCAACGGGGCGACCCCGACTAATTGATGAAACAACAGATGGCCGGCACCACGCGTCAGGTGCGATAGCAAGAGACCGTTATGCGCGGAATAAGAACGTCGTACGCGCCCAATTCGTTTTTTTTTAATTACTCGTAAGTTCCAGATAATTTTAACAAAGTGAAAAATTGAGTCACTAGTTTTTATAATTTTATACTTTGTACATAAAAATTGACTCAGTAATATGAATAATCCTGAAAATAAATTAATTTTAAACAAAAATTAGGCCTAACTTTGTGATCTTATTTTATCGACAAAATATTATTATTTTATGTTTTCACCAAATTGAGTACCTTTCAGATATAACGTATTTCCTATTGAAAAAAAACAAGCTCGTTTGTGGTACACTTTCGGGTATAAAAATCAAATCAAAGATCGGCAATTTTCCTTTATACCCCCTCTTAATATACCTAGTAGTCCCCGGAATATGGTAATAGGCTCACCCCCTATTACGTGGGCTTGAATACAATGAATAGTCAAATGTGGGTGTTGATTTCACCTCTGCCTAGCCCTATGGGGATAAAGACGTGATTATGTATGTATGTATGTCAAAGGGAACGAGTGGCACCCCTTTTATACGACTATTATCATAAGTAGGATTTCAATTTATTATATCAATCGATTATACATTTAGTATCTATTTTTATCGGCAGGTATAAAATATATATTTAATACTGTCGTATAAAATTTATACAGACTTATAACTTATGGTAGAGATATGCCGTTGGCGCCAATATGTGTGAGTCTCAATGTCATATAGCTCGTTTAATATATTTTGGACCTAAATCACTCGATTTAAAACTAATCATTTTACAATGACGTGGCTCTACCTTTAATATTTATTTTTTAAAGAAGAATATTAGAACCGAAGTTACTAATATTACCTCTAACCTCTCCAGCTAAGCTAAATTACTTGTGTAGGAGTGGGTTCACGTCGGTAGTGTAATGGCCAGGATTCGAACCCGGGACCTCTCGGTCGTAAGGCCGACTCCTTAACCACTAAGATTTTTCTCCAAGGAGCCCTGTAGAAACTTAGTCTCTTCACGAAGACCCGCGAGTGCGTTTTGCCTCTAATTAAATAGACTTTCGTGATATGAGTACCGCTAAAAAGCTAAAAAACAACATGTCAACATGGCCTTGTAGTAATTTTTTGAAAAAAGAAAAAACTTTACACGTGCTTGCATTGGTTTAGTGCCAAACGAGAATGTCACTAAAGCTGGACTCGGTACGCAGTTAGCGTAGTGGTTGAGTGGGTAGGTAGTACGGTAAAATACATTTAAAAACTTACAGTATGAGTGTCCAGTGTGCTGAAATTTTCAGGATCTTAGAAATATAACTCCTAGAACCAAGCGTTTCAGTGACTCATTCCTATGCCGCATCACTAAGACCTGGAACTCCCTGCCAGCTAACGTGTTTCCTTCTTCCTACAGTCCCGCGTCCTTTATGCGTGGCGTGAAAAGGCATCTGATGAGGCCGTCAAGCTGAGTGCCACCACTGTTAATATGGTACATGTTTACGATGGTGACCCTCTTTCCAAGACTTTGCCTTTAGCTTACTATCAGGCGATGTGAAGTCAAATTGTCGTGTCCTTTATAAAAAAATATATTAATATTCTAGATTTATTACACAGCGACATTTAGGCATTGCTTTTATCAATTTTATTATGGGCTTAGTTCAGCTGCAGTTTTTTAGTAGGGTAGTTTTGGCCTAATTTCACTGCGAGATTGTCTCATATTTGAAGTATAAGAATAAAATAATGTGTAAATTAAAGTACATACTCGTTGAACTATGTTGAATGACTGTCGTTATGATTTACACAGAATAAGCTCAATTGTATCGTGAAGTTGATTGATTAAGTAAATGGTGTGTTAGTGGTTTTACCAAATAAAGCACATAATATTTTGAAACTTACAAATCGAATCGAAATGATGATTGTAACATCATTCACTGGTTCCGATAGTTCGTAAGAACATCGGTAAACTTCCGACAGTATCATGTACTTACCTATACTATCTGCTGTTTATTAGTAAAAATACTGATTACTAGTCGCTTAATTCTGAATTGTTTATCGCACCGAACTTCAATGTAATGAATATTTATTATTATCAATGTTTACCTTGAATTAATGAACTTATCATGTTATCAAACAGATTGACTACCGCTTACTACCGCAATATTATCTACATTTGTATTACATTTAGTACATATTTAAGAAATAAGGTGAACGAACCAGATAAAAACAAAAGGTATGAAACAATTGCGGACATCTTCAGTTCCTCTTCAAGTTCCCTCGATGGCATTCTCGAAAATTCATCTAGTACACATGTACCAACTTGTGTTGCTCACCGCACGTGAGCAACAACGTCTGCTCAGGTGAGCCATAGTCTGCTGAGTAACTTTACATTCGCGCTGCAGGCCTGCATCACCCAAGAAACCCCACTTAAACTGCATTGAAATACGCGCGATGATGATGGCATAGTCATAACTCTTCCGTTCACGCCTTGCCTATGCCCGTCCAAGACACGTGAGAGTCTTTTCCGAGTCTTAAGTCCGTTGTGTTTATTGTGTTTACGAGCATGTCTAACAAACATAACATGGCTCTGTCGCCGCTAGAGACATGATTGATGTGTTTATCTAATATTTTTAACTACAATTAACGTTAGCTCTTGAAAAGCGACGTAGTCATCTCTTGACATTCTACGTCAGTGGACATCTGGACATTATCTAAGTACAATAGATAATAGTGCTAACGAACATAGGCCATGGCATTTTTCATGTGCCGATGTCTTCGAAGAAATTCACCATTCATAATAAAATTAATGAATTAGGAAGTGATATAATAGAATTAAACTTACCCACTGTTTGGTGTGGTGACGGAGAAGGAATACAAATATCGGAACCCCATCCCATCCGAAGTGTGTCCTAAGAGGCAACCAACGCACAAATATGCAGACGACATTACTGCGAGAGAAGGAACACTCGTAATAAATCCCTGTACCAACTCGTCTGGCCAATCCAGGCCAAAGCCTGCCAATATTGGGAGAGGCCTATGTCTAAATTATCTCTCATAGGAATACTTCAAATAATTTAGCTTAGTTATTTATATACATTTTATTCATATGTATCTGTGTGAGAAGTCACACGCTACGGCTAATAGGCTTCCAATATAAATTTTGACCTTCATAGGCGTTATAATCGTGTCCCATTTGATTAAATGGTTTAATTCCTGAATTTACTGCAACAGTGTTCTTTATATTATACGCACATATACTATGGTACACATATACTATATACTATACTATGATTCATGTTTGAATTTAACTTCTTGTCTGTGGTATTTTTATTACTAGTTGCTGCTATGACACTTTCTTCAACTTAATTTTCTAAGTTTGTTTGTTAGTCAAAGTCTGCTGGTTCTTCTTGGCATTTTACATTTTAATCGTCTCCTACAACTTCTATCCAGCGTTTTTTGTAGCACACTACCTTAGTAGTAGGTATACTTACTTCCTTTTGCAGCAGACTTATCAAGGGACCTCCGGAAAATTTAGGTAGCTACTCTTCTGCTAAAGACAATATCACACATAATACCGCATCACGAAGATTCAGGGAGCTGGCTATCTAGCTCGGTTATCTTACTTACTTAACAAAAAATCAAATGCATCCAGTGCACAAACGGATTTCTATACAAATATTATAAAGAGGAAAGATTTGTATCTTTGTATGTAATGAATAAACGCAAAAACTACTGGCCAGATTGGCCGCCGTTTCTTACCGAATTCCGCCAATTTTTTCACCATTAGAAAGCTATATTATCAGGTATCATAATAGGCAATATATTTATTATCATCACGCTACTATCAGCGATGAACGGAATCAGTTAGTACCTAATATAATACTTTTATAAGGCATCGTCTATTTTCATTCTTTCAAATCAATATTGATTCTAGGCTCAAGCGGTAATCACTGGTAAAATCTGGACACGCCAATGACGTCAGTATAAACTTCCTCATCTTCTCATTCCAACTATAATGATGAAAGCGTCAAGATGCACATAATAAATAATAATATTCCTGTCAGCATCAACAACGCACGTCACCATCGTTATGTAAAATATTTCTGGAAAAATTCTCAATTCTTCACACTGTCAGTCTGAGACAGGACGTAGGTGGGAAGACGCAGATAGCATCCAAAGAAACTACAAAAAATGGCTTAAGAATAGACGCTCCAATACATTGCACACTCATACATCGCACTACTGTTACAACGCATAACAAGGTTACAACATGCGATGTTGGTTTTGTACTGAAATATTGTTTGTTTTTAAACGTTCGCTCTGTTTTTAGAGCTGAACTACATAAATAAATACATACAATCACGCCTTTATCCCCGGAGAGTTAGGCAGAGGCGAATTAACAACCGCATGTCACTAATCTTTGTATTCGGTTCTACGTAATAAGTGAGCCTATTGCCGTACTGAACTGTCGAATCATATTATTCTACTGCTTCTCATTTTTTGATTTCACCTTGCATTTGCAATTTGACTACTTAGGTGCACAGTCTATTTGGTGAGCCAAAAAAGAAACATCAAGAAACATCAGCAATGGCATGTAATGTAATGGCATGGAATACCCAATGCGACATAACATGGTATTATAATAAAATTGTGGTATATTATTAATAGGCATTGTATATAAGTACTTAGGTTTAAGAGTGTGCAAAACAAGTGAAGCAATTTCATAGTATTATTTTATAGTATTAAGTATGTGTACTCGAACCTCGAACCCGCGATCTTTCCCTTACAGGGGCATGCCCTGACCAATTACAAACATAGGTGGATGACTCCATCGTCGCCTTAAAGACGGATAAAAATAGAGAGAAAATTTTAATCACATCAAGCGTGTCTCGGTAGCCCAGTTAGTCAAGACATTCCCCTTGTGAGGAAAAGATCGCGGGTTCGTGTCACACCCGAGAAGATTCATTTTTCCCTATGTATTCGGGTGCAAAACATGTTCCAGAAGAGTAATAAGCGTAGATCCCATTAATTCCCCCAAATGGTTTTTGAAATCTACCACACCATCCACAAAACGCAACGTCCCATTAAGGATGTCCCATTTATTTTGAGTTCCAAAAGTATTATCAATATTATGCTTCTATGAAGGACGGAAGGAAGAAAGATCAGAGGGCGGTTACCCGAGAGTAAGTCATCATGGTGTTTATATTCTGCCAACCATATGCCAACTCACACCCTTCCCTGTGATTGGCTGGCAGTGACCGGTCGCCGATGACGTCTGAACGTGACGTCATCCAGCACGAGCTAAATTTATCCATTCTAAATTAAAAACTTTTGGCTAAACGGATCTATTTCATGAATAACAAACGAGTGAGTGTGGTTAAGTAATGGATTGTTCGAATTTTTGTGAAGAAATTATTTTTAATAAGCCTAGGTCTTGATATAAAGTCAGAATAAGATTGATTTTGAAAAGCCATCTTGCCATCTTTGCATCGATCTAGATACATGATAATATGCACGGTGGTGTTGATGCATGGGAAATAGTTAAGATCGAACTATCGATCTGACGCTGGCTGTACTTAGTATGAATATCGATTTTTTTTGTTATTAAAGGACACGTCAATTTGACTTCACCTCACCTAATGGTAAGCTAAAGGTATAGTCTCGGAAAGAGGGTCACCATCGTAAACATGTACCTTGTTAACAGTGGTGGCACTCAGCTTAACGGCCTCATCAGATGCCTTTTCACGCCCTGCTTTAAACACCCGGGACTGTAGGAAGAAGGAAACATGGTGAGCTGGCAGGGAGTTCCAGATCTTAATGATGCGGCAGAGTAATGAGTCACTGAAACGCTTGGTTCTAGCAGGTATACTCTGCACCGTATACGAATGGCATCTTAGCCCTGCACGTTGTCCTGTGAAAGAAAGGAGAGGGTGGGACTAATTGGAAGAGGAGAGAATAAATCGGAAAATAAAAAATAAAGTTTAAAACTAAAACCCGACTACCGAAAAATCACGCTCTAAAAAGTGACAAACAAGAAAATATCAAGGATAGCCGTGGTCGTATGCCACTTTTCCCTAGAATATATTGTTTTGTTGCAGTAAGTCGCATACGACCACGGCTATCCTTGATATTTTCTTGTTTGTCACTTTTTAGAGCGTGATTTTTCGGTAGTCGGGTTTTAGTTTTAAACTTTATTTTTTATTTAAATCATTTTGGGGCAAGGTAAAGCTAATAATTTATACATATTCGAAATGTGCTCATTAAGGACTTTCATTTGATACCAAACACGGCATATTTATCTCAAATTTAATTTTTAACACAGTACCTTATGAGCGCTAGAGGGCGCCACACAAGATTGAGTGACACGTCATATAGCCTATAACCATCGGACGATCAAGCCGCTTGTAACGATACCTCATTTGTCCAGTTCTATTAAGTAGCTGAGGAGCTATGAGGGAACAAATGAACATACATACATACATACATACATACATACATACATACATAGCCTGTCAAAATCATAACCCTCCTTTTGGCTTCGCCGTAGTCGCTTCGCCGTAGTCGGGTAATAAACTCTTAGAACAGGTTTAGTGCAAAATTCAAATTATCTTTGTACTATACCCAAAGTTCTTTTACCCGACTGCGCGACGCAAAGGAGGGTATGTATGTATGTTTGTTCTATGTGGCGTTCTAGAGACCAAACGAATAGGCCGATTTTGATAATTCTTACGTCAATCGATTCGTCTTAACCTTGCGAGTGTCACTAAAGACATGACAGTAATCAAAATTCACCACAACGACAACCAGACGCCATATTGTCAAAATGAAAAAAAAAAAAGTCGATGAACTATGTCAAGTGGGGTGTCGTTGAATAGGTATTTTAAAATCATCTTTAGGTTCGTTTTATCATTTTTCATTTTAAATAATGGTTTAGGATATATAACGATCTTGTATAACCCTTCAACACCTTCCTACTTAAAAGAACGTTTTCAGTTCCTTTCAGATACCCATGAGAGGGGTCTACGATCATCGGTGAGACTGATTTTAAAAATGCCAAGGCATTCCACAGGTTTCTTCGACAATTCTTTTACTGTCACAGCTGTTCACCTGTGGAATGAACTGCCAGTGGAAATAAGACGAGCTCAGACATTGGTGAAGTTCAAAGGAATGGTCAGGGAGCACTACTTGTCCAGTGTGTCACGTCTAACATAGTGTACTATTATGTCTGTTTAAGTATGTAGATGTTTATGTACCTTTATATTTTTAAAAATTTATATTGTATGTAGAAATGTATATATTTTATGTATGTATGTATATTTATATTTAAGTAGGTATATATTTATGTAATTATGTATTTATATAAATATGTAGGTATATTATATAAATGTATAATTGAACGCCAAGAACTACCAGTTAAGTACTCCAACCAACATACATTTCCATCCAAAGGTTGCCTGGCAGAAATTGCGTAAAGCGATAAGGCCGCCCTTTGTACTGCTCTTGTGTTCCTAATTTCCATACTTTTAATAATGTAATTGGCGTACAATAAAGTATATAATAAATAAATAAATAAATTTAACAAAACAAACATTCTCGCTAGTTTCTTACTTACTTAAATCAATTAAGTTTTTATTTCAAGTATAAACGATATGAAGGAAAATATATGTCATATCATAACTAAAAAGTATAAAATAAAAACAAATGATTAAAAAATAAAAAAAACCCGACTGCCACTGAAAAGGCTGAAATAACTTTCTTCTTTAATCAATCATAAACCGAAAGAAAATTAATGGGTACCGCCTGCTATCAAAGTTATTTCAGTCTTTTCAGTGGCAGTCGGGTTTTTTATTTTTTAATCATTTGTTTTTACTCCAAATGAAATGTGCCCGTTATAAGATAGATTCTATTTGTTTTGGTGTTTTTTGCAAGCCCCAACTAAGTCTCAATTTTTAAACGCCTGCGTTTCATGACATGAAAGTATGTTTTCGGAAATTAACAAATTTGTTAAGTTGCACAGGCCCTCGATTTTACTAAAGCTAAACTACTGTCGTACCACCGCCACTGCAAAAAATACATTAAATTTTAGACTTTATTTCTATAAGATTAAAGTGCAAAATGAAATGAAAAAAGTTTCATTACCTACTTACATTTTTTTCCTTTTAATTATTTCCGGAAACTTAATTCAAGAAACACAATTTTAATACGTTTTATTTTGATAAAAATATCTAAAAATAAATAATCCTTGCCAGAATTGACTCCTTCAAATGATAAAGGAAGTAATCTCGGGCTCTGTAAAATAAAATTCGGATGAAAAGCCTACACCGACTTTTGAAAATAGTAAACTAGGCTTGGGATCTGATATTTTAGGTCTATTGCCCCTTATGCCCAGTATTATAATAATTATATTAGACTCACAATCAATGATGACAGATATGAGTGGATACTGAATCTAAGTATATTGGTGCTTGTAACAAGTGTCTGTTTGTCCAAGGTTATATTAGAGGTATGAATACTGTCACTACAAATTAGATTGGATAAAATTACAAAATAATATTAAAAATACATCGGGAAAATGAAGCACTCAAGTGGGACTTGAATCCATGACCCTTCCCTTACAGCGGGAATGCTCTTCAGCCCACCTGAATCCCTTCAAATTTTCCTTCTCTTTATATCCGTCTTTAAGGGCGTGGCTCAGGTGTGGCTCAATAGCTCAGATGGAAGAGCATTCCCCCTGTAAGGAAAAGTTCGTGGGTTCAAATCCCACTTGAGCTTTTCATTTTTCCCGATGTATTTAGAATTTAAAAGTTAGCGTTATAAATGCTATAAAAATTTCATTAAAAAATACTGATATGAAAATACATTATTTCGGAATAGGTACCTACTAAAAAGGATTGTTCCGTCACATCCACAACTCTTGGGGTGTTATAGATGTATTGCAGTTACACCAGTTGTTGGACTCCAGGTACACATAAAGACTGGCTTATATGTGCGTATGGTAGCCGGGATCGATGGCATATCATGCTCTCCGAGGCAAAAGATAACCACAACAATGTAAATGGTCTTATTATTCATGTATATAAATATTTGCACTGAACGGAGATCGAATCCGCGCCCTCTGCGTATCAGTCACTTTTATTACCGCCACGCCATAGAGGCTGTCAACCCTATCTAGAGTAAAGTGGAGGAAGATACCACTCAAGCAAATTGACCGCCAATAGATAGACAAAGTTACGCGAAAATTGATAAAGCACACCGCACACATGGTGACATGGCGGCCATCACGTGCGTTCAAAGAGCACGTTTTATTGTACCTAGTATCTATCAGTAATATTAAGTTATTTATAAACCGATCCCACTTACAACAGATAAAAAATACAATCTAATCATTAATTCTACGATTGTATTAACGGCCAATATCAATAATAAAAGTATTTCGATTCTAACTGCCGTAATTTTTTTCTGTCTTGTGGATTACGTCTGTGTAATAAATGTAGGATAAAAATACTTTTAGTAATAAGTATTTCGTGGTGCGTGCGTTCCGTTCGCCAATTTTTGTGTATGTTATCAGTGTTCCTCGTTCAGATGTTTAGCAGACATCCAAAAGGTCTCACCTATTATTTATTAGGTTAGTTTTATCTCGCAATAGATTTTTGGTTCAGTGTCACAGTTTCGTGATGTTAACCCAGTTATTTTGTGCAAGTGACATCTAGTGATTGACTTTGTTTGTTTTGTTATTAGTTTTATCACAAACTGTGACGGTTATTTTGTACAAAATGATTTTGAATTTGTGAAGTACAAGTGAAAAATTTAGTGGTTGAGAACTTTTGTTTCTTGCAATGGATACCGCGAGGAAAATGTCTTTTAATAAAAAGAGTAGATTTTCACCGTTTCTTAAACAGGTAAGTTAAGTTATTAATTTTATTTTAGTACTTATGCGTATAAAGTTTACAATACAATAAAATATTACTTAGATGGGTTATATTATAATACAAAAAGCATAATAAACTGGAAGTGCTGTAAGTTTTTATGGAACTGAATGCGTACCTACTAGTAATACAACTATAGATAATATTCTATATCCAAATTATAAATGTATTAAATCCCATAAATCTTTTAGAATTGCAAATTTTCTATATAAAATATTATTCACTTATGTATGATTTTGTAAATACATTGTCGTATTTAGTGAAAATTCAAATTATAGGCACACTTACGTACCAGCATGCGAACTTATTGCAAATTGTAGTAAAAACACGGGCTCTTCGTAAACGACTCTGTAATGGGAGATAAACGGCGGATGTCTTGCTATAATTTAGATATAATTGATAATAGTTTGATGTATCCACGGTTTAAAAAAGAACTGCTGAAGATATGAACATAACAAATAATGAATTTGATGTTGCTTTCAAACATATCGTGTTAGGTAGGACCATCTACATCAAAACTTATTTAAAAGAAAGCAATATCAAAATCATATTTTTTATTTGAAAGTAGTTGTATATATGTTTGATCATTAATAAGTGGACTTCAGAGAGAAGTATTACTTTTTTATTTATTTATTAAATGGAAAACTTACAGCTACAAAAATATGATTTTTTGCAATCAATCAATCAATCAAATTTTATTTCATAGAACATGGTCACAATATTAAGGTTTGTTTTGTATTAAGGTTTAAGGTATGATATGAGTTTTAATGATATCTATTGGCCCTAGATTCTACTAAAGCTAGGTATACCACTGTGGTGCTGCAGTTTCTACAAAAAATCACATTACATTTTAGACTTTATTTCTATACCACTAAAGTCCAAAAAGAAATGAAAACAGTTTTATTTCACTTTTTCTATTACTCTGTAAAATTCATTTAATTTTCTATCTCTATTATTGAATGTCGTTTTTTGCAGTGACGGTGGCACCACCCTGGTATGGCTTTAGCAGAATCGAGGCCCTGATTGATTTCCGACACCGGCGACTGTGACTATGACATAGGATTTCTTCTATTTTCGATATTCAGCTTGTACTTGTAGATTTTGCTGATACCTTATTTAACTGCACGATCTTTTCTCGATATTTACTGTCACTTATCTCGTTGTATGACGGTTGGTTTTTTTGCAAAGGTTCATCATCATCATTTCCTATTCCTACTCAGTTGAGGTTAGTTTTCCAGTCTATCTGTTATGTGGCTGAACTTGGATATTTTCCATGAAGCGACTGCCATCTGACCACCATAACCAATTCGCGAAATCGAAGTTCTGTAGTTAGACTAGTCGAACTTTTGAGAGCTCCAGCTACTCGTAACGACTGCCATAGATGTTCGTATGGCAACCGGAGCCATCGGCTTAACGTGCTCTCCGAAGCATGGTAACACACAGATCTAGGCAAATAGCTTTTCCAATTAGTCCCACCCTCTCCTTTCCTTCACAGGACGACACGTGCAGTGTTAAGATGCCATCCATATACTGTGCAGAGTATACCTGCTAGAACCAAGCGTATCAGTGACTCATTCCTATGCCTTCTTCTTCTTTTCGTGTCAACGATTCACTTATAAATGCCTACACTGTTCGGGAATAAAATTGTGGCTTTATTCATTCCTATGCCGCACCACTAAGACCTGGAACTCCCTGCCAACTCACGTGTTTCCTTCTTCCTACAGTCCCGGGTCCTTTAAGCGGGGCGTGAAAAAGCATCTAATGAAGCCGACAAGCTGAGTGCCACCACTGTTGACATGGTACATGTTTGCGATGGTGACCCTCTTTCCGAGATTTTGCCTTTAGCTTAACATCAGGCGAGGTAAATCAAATTGACGTGTCCTGTAAAAAAAAAAAATTGCACTAAGCGGGAATTAAACGCCCGCCCTCTGCGTAGCAATTGCTTTCACTACCGCTGTGCCCCAAAGATTGACGAAAAGTCGCAATAACCGACAACCACGCGGGCGATTAGCTAGTTTTTAAATATTTACACATTACGTCACAAACTCTTTCGTAACATTGCGGCCGGAAGTGTTCCTAGGAGGCTGGCAGCGCAGTCACGTTGAGTGGCGTCGCTAATTCTTTGTACATGACTCAAACCTGCTGCTCACGTGAACCGTCTACAGTCTATTAGCTAATTCTTTATGTTTGCGATATGACCACGCTAGAATTTTTTGACTAATCATCATCTTCTTATACAATCCTAAGCCTTCACTTCTGCGACCGGGATCCAGTATTTTTCAGCCTGACGGTATTTTGCCATCTGACCTATACAAACCATTGGCAATACCGAAGTTCCTTAGTTAGACCAGTTGTCTGACTTTTTAGGGCCCAACTACCCGTAACGATTACCATAGATGTTCATACGAGCTTAACGAGTTCTCTCGAAATACTCATCTCATTGGTCACAAAGTCTTATCACCATTCACCTATCGGAAGCTTCGGTAGCTTAGTGGTTAAGGAGTCGGCCTTACGATCGAGAGGTCCCGGGTTCCATCTTAGCCATTACACTACCGACGTGAACCCACTCCTAGCACAAGCAATTTAGCTTAGTTGGAGGGGTTAGAGGGAATATTAGTAACTTATAAAAAAAAAAATCTTCACCCTCCCAGAAATACCGGAAGAGATCAATAATTTATCATTAATCGCATAGTAATAAAATACAGGAAGTATTATTATGGTGAAAAAATTTAATTAAAAATTTAAAAAACCCCCGTCACAAAAGACATAATAATAATATCCAAAAAGTTGAAAATAAATTGTGTTTGGCCTTTAACTCTGATAAACCTATTAATATTTTGTTTCAACCGTTGCCATGTCAGGAGACCCTAACTGTTAAACCTTCTTCATATTATCGGAACGATACATGGTCCCCCGACATGGAAACGGTTGAAACAAAATATTAATAGGTTTATCAAAGTTAAAGGGCAAACACAATTTATTTTCAACTTTTTGGATATTATTATTATGTCTTTTGAGACGGGGGTTTTTTAAATTTCTAATTTAATTTTTATTTTATACTTTTTAAATTGATCTACAAGTCAAACCCTTTCATTTGATACCCATATTGAGGGACTTGTATATTTTTATGCACTCCGCCATTTTGTAGCGACGGCCATTCTGGACCGATTTTTTTCAAACATAGCTAAGAATACTCCCGACTAATATACCTTTCAAACAAAAAAAACTAAATCCAAATCGGTTCATCCGTTTAGGAGCTACGATGCCACAAACAGACACACACACACACACACACACACACACACACACACACACACACATACAGACACGTCAAACTTATAACACCCCGTCGTTTTTGCGTCGGGGGTTAAAAACAAAAAAAAATATGGAAATGTTGTACACGTGAAAGGAATAATTTAATAATTTATGAGGGCGGTATTTTTTTTTTAAATCCACTGGTTTAATCCTTTCAGTCGATTTTGCTGTCGAAACTGTGGCCAAAATCTGTCGCTCTGAAATGACTATAAAATAACCCGATATTGCACTAAGTTTCCTTTATAATGACTTATCTAAACAACTTTAGTTTTATCTTAAATCAATATAAGTAATCTTATAATGTATAGAACCTAATTAATTAATTAATATATTCTAAACAAACAAGATGTTATGCTATAGTTCAATTGTACTATGCACTGATATGGTTTTTTTAACCCAAAAATAGACCTTTATTTATGTAATAACTATTATCTAATATATGCGTCAGTGATGAAACATCGTGTGATGTCAATTGATTGGATCGTGGCATAGTTATGTCACTGATACCTAGTGTGAGGGTACCTAGGGTTACCCAGGGTTACTGGGTACTAATAAAGCAAAACAATATAACTGACTGTTTCTAATATTAACGTGTATGTGCCATATATGCCATCAGGATCAAAAGCAAAAAAAGATTATACTAGGATCCCATGGGATTATAGACATGGGAACCAAGTGGCCGAAGGGTCTTCGACGGGCTGACTACCTACCCCAAATTGTTCAACATTATTATCAAACTTAGTCATTGGATGTCCGATTAGTTGGTTAACTTAACCAGTGGCTCACTTAACCTAATACAACTCAAGTAGGCATTTGAATGAATTTTTAAGCATTCAAATCGTTTTGGAAAGAAAAAAAATTGTGATCGGGCCAAGCGGGATTTAAACCCACGATCCTTCTCTTACAGGGAGGTCTGAACCGGTTGACTGTCATAGTTAATTATAATGATCAGTTTTTACGAATTTGGGCCACCCCATCTCTACCCATGCGGTGTCGTACAAGACCAAGGGATAGGGCTGTTTGATGTCAAACATATAAATATATATAATATATACAGCCCAGACTCAGGGATAAAGGCGTGATTATATAAAGTTTGCGATCAATGGCATAAGCTCCTAGAATTCTTTAAATTTAACTTTATCAAGACAAAATCTATGTTGTATGCTTTCTTTAAATAGGAATACCCTGTTTGAAATTAAAATATAAAACTATTTTTTTATATTTATTTTAAAAAATTGAGCCATTAATCATAATGCAATTGTGATAGAAATTTCATAGAAAGAAAAAGACTTTTTTATTAAACTTAAACTACAATTTATTATTAAAAGGTGTTAATTCAATATAAAATAACTCCTCCCCTGGCTCGAACACATGCGGAGATCCTCCTGGGCATGCTGAGGATCATGTTATCCAGCATTTCCTGGGGTAACCTATCCCATTCTTCAATAGCGGCTTCCCTGAGCTCTGGAACTGTCTGGGGATGTGGCTCACGGTTCCATACAGCTCGTTTAAGAGCATCCCACGCGTGTTCTATTGGGTTTAAGTCGGGCGAGCCAGCAGGCCAGTCTAATCGTGTGATATCGTATTCTAGAAGAGCAGCATTGACTCGTTGAGCTCGATGTGCGGGCGCATTATCATCGACCAGTACAAATTGGTGCCCATGGTTTACTCGGAATGGTTTGACGATATCATCAATAGCAACTGCTTTGTACATGTCTGCTGTCATGAAGCCCCGATACGGGATCAAAGGCGTTCTAGCTCCAATCATAATGCCACCCCAAAAAGACACCGATTTTCCGCCTTGCTGAACTGTTCCAGTGGAAGTTCTTTGTCTTTCACGGTCGCCTGGTCTTCTCCAGACACGGACACGTCGGTTATCTGAATGAGTGGAGATTCGGGATTCGTCAACGAAGAGACAGTTTTGCCAAATGTTTTCTTCCTCACCTTCTTCATTTTGCCGAAGTCTAGCCCACTGCAATCTTCGTTGTTGACGTTGCCGGGAATTGAGCAGAGTTCGCCATGACCTCCGTGCTCGTAATCCAGCCTGGTGCAAGCAATTGCGAACGGTCTGCGTGCTAACTTCAAGCCCAGAGGCGGCCCTGACTTCTGCTTTTATTTTAGTGGCGTTGATTGTGGGATCACGGGCTGCCAGCAATCTAATATAGTGCTTTTGGGCAGCTGTCAAAACAGTTGGGCGACCGCTGCGGGGTCGGTCAGCTCAATTCTCCATTCCGTGGTACCTCTGCAACCTACCCACGACACAGGATTGGGATATAGCAAGTCTGCGTGCTATTACTCTCGTGGTGTATCCTTCTTCCCTCAAAGTTACTATTTTAGCTCGTAAAACCTCTGATAATCCTCTTGGCATTTTTTCAACCACAACTTTCCGCGAAAAATATCTTGAATCGGTTATAATTTACTAAATCAGATTTCTGAATGAGCGTAAGCTAGGACTGAAAGCCTTTTTGTAAGAAAAAACAATTGAACGGTGTCATTGTTTTGTGTTCTAATTCTTTATTTTTAAATAAAAAATCTAAAAAGAAGAAAAAATCATAATATAATCTACAGTAACAAAAAAGATTTGAGTTTTTCAAAGTGATCGCAAACTTTTTTTGATGTGTGTATGTTTAGCTCAACCAGCTAGTAAACCAGTTACTTCACTCAACCGGTTAGTTCACTCAATCAATTAAATATGTCAACCAGACAGTTGATTCAATCAGGTAGTTAACTAGAAGAATACAAAAACTACTGACATCTTGTACTAAAACACTGTCCCAAGAGACAACTGCGGCTACGGAGCGAAGTAACGGGCAATCGATTCCATAGGACACATTTATCCCAAAATTTTACAGCACTGCAATTCACTAAGCGAGCACAACGATGTGAGTCGCAACGTTGAGCTCGATAGAGATTGTCATTGGTCGGATTGTATCACGTCACTGGAGATCGACCAATGACAATCTCTATCGAGCACAACGTTGCGACTCGCATCGTTGTGCTTGCTTAGTGAATTGCACAGCAGAACACAACAGCACAGAATAGATAACAGTACTAGCGTACTTAAGGTCTCACTTACAACTAAAATTGGATGAGATATTATACAATAGTAATAATGAAACTGTACAATTCCAGTGTTTCGTGACGGCGGGTGTGGGCTGCAACATCATCGGCCATGGCTGCGTGCTCGGCTATCCTGCGATCCTGCTGCCGCAGCTCAAGTTGCCTGGCTCGGAATTTACACTTAGCGAATCAGCTTCTTCTTGGATAGGTAGAGTACAAGTGCTTAGTAAATCTACGTATTTACACCTGCACCAGTCATTTGTGTGACCGCGGGTCTGAGGATGACAGATGAATTCGTCTGTCATCCTAGCAGAAGAAGGCTGAGGTGGCAGCGCAGTACACGCCTTCCCTAACCCGGGGACTGGAAAGGGACATCCACAGAGGACCAACTCAAAAGTGATGGCCCTATATTGGCCGGGGTGCGAGAGATAAGCCTCCAGCAACTTACGACCCAGAGACGGTGTGTGGTTTAGTTGGTTCAAGTCCTACATAATCACCCCATAACTGTGAGAATTTGGAAAAAAGACCAGACCTTTATGAAAAACTAAAATTGAGTCTAGTCCACCCGTAGTTATGTTTCGTGTAGAGCGTAAAAGCATAAAATAACACTGCAATACATTTTTTTATTTAGAAACGGGCCAACTACTACTCCTGTCATAAAAAAAAAGAACAGCTAAATGCTATAATGATATTTTCACGAGTTAGGGCTCGCACGAAACACGAATTAAAGCATGTAGATATTTCAATTTTCTTACGGTAGGGTTTGAGCCAAATCAAAGGCTTTTCTGACTTAATTTTGGGAAAAATGTATGCCATGGAATCGATTGCCCACTACTTCGCTCCAAAGGCGCGGTGGCCTCAAGGGAGTGAGTTTTAGTACAAGATACCAGTTGTTTATGTATTCGTCGTTAAATCGATGTTGTTTATTTTACAGCTGCCATCATGGGTATAACACAACTCCTAGGCAGTTTCGTGACGCCGCTCGTTATGGAGAGGTACGGACGGAAGGTTGCCCACTTCATGGTCATCATGCCAAATCTCATTAGTTGGTTCATCATTGCCTTAGCATTCAACTTTGAGGTAAGGACCTTTTTACTGTCTAAACATTTAATTACCACCTTGTAAATTGAAGAGTGCATAAAAATATAATATCTGTGCTAGTATTGCTGGTGCTATATAAATATGTTTGTTAAGAAGCTAATTAAGTCCATTGTAAGTATTACGTATTACTGTGTATTTTAGAACTTATAATGACTTTTCAGATGCTGTTTACTGCTAGATTTCTCCAAGGTTTATCAATTGGCATGCTGTCTCCTCTACGATCAGTCCTCATCGGAGAATATACCAGTCCCAAAAACCGTGGTGCATTCCTTACAACGGTTTCTTTGACACAATCTTTTGGTATATTTTTGGTACATCTCTTAGGATCTTTCCTCAGTTGGCAATTGACAGCAATTATTTGCGCGACATTTCCATTCATCAGCCTCGTCATGACTATCTATTCACCTGAATCTCCTAGCTGGCTTGTTACTCAGGGAAGACTCGATGACTGCAGAAAAGTTTTTCACTGGCTCAGAGGAGAAGAAGAAAATGCTGAACTTGAGGAAATGATACAAGCACGGATACTTTACGAAAGAGCTCAACTTTCAGAGAAGACTGAGCAAAGAACTAACAGGTTCCAAGATATGCTATCAACCATTCGAAAGCCAGAGTTCTACAAGCCCATTATATTGATGATGCATGCACACGTTCTAGTAAACTTTTCGGGTGGAACTACAATGTCAGCGTACGCTCTTATGATCATAGGAGAAGTTATGGGAGAAAATGTCAATAAACACTTTTGGATGATTTTCCTGGACGCCCAAAGATTTGTGTTCAACGGTTTAGCAGTTTTTGCAATAAACAGATTCAATAGACGTACGATGATGTTCGTAACTGGGGCCATATCGATAATATCTCAGCTATCCCTTGCTGGGTATTTATATTTTAGGGCGAGTCTTCCTGAGGGAGTTTGGATACCTATTTTGCTTATAAATTTGAAGGTGTTTGCTGTGGCAGTAGGAACATTACCCCTTCCTAATGTTATCGGCGGGGAAGTGTTTCCCCTTGAGTACCGCAGTATTGGTGGGACAATTAGTTTAGCGTCATTTTCGGGTACCTTTTTCTTAGTTTTAAAGACTTTTATGGATTTAGTTAATAGTATAGGTATGTCAGGAGTGTACTTGGTGTACGGGTGTGTCATAACGTATGTCATGATTGTGATGTGGTTCCTCCTTCCGGAGACTAAAGGCAAGACCTTACAACAGATCGAAGATGAGTTTAGAGGCAAGTCTTTGACTTTCGAAGAAATGGAAGAACGGAGGTCATTGCAACAGGATCCTGTCAGAGTATATAAGAGAAGAATGTCAGAATGGAGCGTAAAGTCTGTTCACGTATAACCCGAAGATCAGTTTGTTTGATCTATTAGGGATTTTTGGCTTCTACCCAATACTCAGTATTATAAATAAATGTTGGTAAATGAATATTCTTTTTGGAGCGGTAAATATCCCGAGGTGTAAACATCTTGAAACCGTGAATGTATATGATATATGACGACAGGCTCAGAAAGAAATAAGAGAATTATTATTCGACACAATTTTTTTTTATAACTTATAGCATTATTACGATAATGTCTTTCAAATAAGATTAATTAAATTAAACTTCACCAAGAAATCCAGTCAATTTAATGCATGATTTCCTTTCAATTTTCTATGTTGCATGTGAAAACTGAACGAGAGACTTCACAGTACACACCTACTGGGTAATATGATCTCATAGAGTGACGAAACGAAGTCTTTAAATGAAATTTACGATGTCTTCCATAGGATTAGAAGATACACAATGTGTTAGAATCATATCGAGCACATACCTACCTCCATAGAGAGAGAAAGAGAGAGAGAGAAAGAGAGTGAGAGAGAAAGAGAGAAAGAGAGAGAGAAAGAGAGAGAGAAAGAAAGAGAAAGCATTCTGCTCCAGTGTGAATTGAATTTGTTTATCAGTAGAATATAATTAATAATTTTTATGTATTCTCGTTTGTCGACATGTTATTGTCCAAAGATAAGCTTATAACAGACAAACCCTGGAACTCAGACAAAAAATACTCTTTGAATTTGAGTCCTGTTAGGTTGAGAACCATAAGATGAGACTACATATTATTATGGGTCATTCATCAACTCGCGGGTGACAAACTCGCGGACGTCCGCGAGATGGCATTTTCCTATTTTATTTTGGTGTCGTCATCTCGTGGATAGGTAAAGTGTTTGTAAAAAATCTGTATGGTTATGTACTTATGACAATAAAAATATTTTAGTAAACAGTTAATAGTAGTGGGACTGTGATGATTTGAGATGATGAATTGAAATTGTAACTATACGTATCACACTATTGCTTTGAATGTTCTACAAAGAGTAATAAGGAAGACAACTTACCAACAAACTATGATCATCTCGACAGTCATAGTGAATAAAAATGTGAAATTTTGTATTTAATTCTAAAGTAAAACTCATAATGTGAACATTTTTTTTTGCTTTAATATCTTATGACAATTTTTCTTTTCTTTCTTTTTCTTTCTTTATATTATGGACAATAAGTAACTGCAAAAATCAAAAATATGTTAGTCCATGAATCCATATACTCATGTCTGTAAATACCCGAAGGGGTAGGCAAACATGTATTAGCACCCACATTTCGCCAAATATGATTTTCGGTCCCACGACGTTATACGGGCGAGCTTTTTGCCACCCGGGGGGCCCTTAGTCTTGGGCTGTGTGTTCACTGTCGGATGGAGAACAGCCCTATCCCTTAGTCGCCTTTTACGACACCCACAGGAAGAGATGGAGTGGTGCCATTCTACTTCACCGAGAACCAACACGATACAATATTAGTGATATTAATAAATGAACAGTGTGATATGACTATTAAAATGTAAAAACGTGTAAATTTTTCTGTTGTAAGTCAATATTTACGTATTGTATGTTCAATATCTGTTAGATTTATGAACGATATATTGATATGCTGTTAAGAGCAAACCTAAGTTTAAATTTAATAATTCGATGTGATAGTACATTTAGAAAAACTCTATTGTAAATGTTATGTAATTATATTTATTGTTTTATAATCTTGTTGATTATTTGGAACAACTATTTATATGACTACCCAAACTCATTACTGCTTGTATATCTACCTACCTACCTTTACACGAATGAGGAACAAATTTTCTTCGCTTGTGTCTAAATGACGTCATCAGCACTCTCTTAAAAGAGCCAAAATAATCTAATCAAAATAGAAAATCGAACTCCAAACTCTGAACTCATGGCCTGAGATGTGCTAAGATAAAGCTAATGAGAATACAAATTCGATTTCTTCAAGTAATTGAATTTTTCGAGTCGTCTACGTATGCGTCACACCCCTAGTCTTACAAGCGATCATAGGCTGAGGAGTAGGCGGTGCTGGGAAATGGAAAAATTCTTGAACAAAATTTGAACCAATGCCAAATGCATACCAATCCCACGTGCCCATCGATAGCTGTGACGTATCGCCGGCGTCTATTGACGCAAGCCTCAGGGTCAAGACTCAATATTAATATCTTGATGAATGTGAGAAATAGAAATGTTTCACTTTCTAACTCAACCGAACACCAATTTTGGATTTATCCAAAGCTTGCATTTTGAAGGCCCGAGTTTGCCCTCCTCCTTTCTCCTTTAGTTTATCTTGGTTTGTTTTATACCACTTAGGTTGCAGACAAGCACACGATGGAAAGTGATTACCGTGGACGTGGGCAACAGAGAGTCACACTCGTGCAGCCGACTCTATAAGAACTGAAAGTTTCTGTGAAGTCAGTACAACCAGGACAAGCCTTTGGCTTCCATACTGACAGCACAAAATATCTCCAGTAAGCTCTGGCTACCGTACTCACCACCAGGAACCCAACACGAAGTTATTATGGACTTCACCTGTCCGACTGCTCAATTGGGACGGGAATGCCGTCGTGTCCTACCTTGGTTTTAAGTGACAGCCTTCTGTCTGACCCGTGAAGCCTGCACCAGCTCATTCATTCATGTCAATAATTACTGATTTACAGAGTGTCATAATTTACAACCTGACGTTATCTGATACGAGTGGTGAGTGAGTCCATTAAAACGTCTATCTGACATTACATTCCCGCGCTGCCAAGGCTACGTCACAGGCCACGCTCCCAGCAACAAAATGACCTTGTAGTTAAATATGTGTGGTTTAGACAAATGGGACATTAAATGTATGTACGATGTAAATAATGGGATATAAAATTGTTGAAAAAAGATTGTAAAATGAGTCACAAGATCTGTAATCTTATTTAACGGCTTCCCTGAGACGTTCCCAAATTTGTAAACTGTAAACCCAGTTGCACAACTTCCAGTAAATTCAAACTAGTGATTGATGGCGCTTGGTGGCATCCCGTGGAATTGGAGAATGCCTTGAGGCGAAACCGGTTAGTAGGAAATAAAACATAGTGGAAAAGTAAAAAGTGTCAAGTACTCAATATTCCAGTCAGTTGGGTCATTCATCAAGCGAGCGTCAAACTCGCGGGCGTCCGCAAGATAGCATTTTTCGATTTTATTTTTTGATAGCATTATTTCCTACAGTGAATATTATCTAGTCCACATATCCGTGACGTCACAAATTGTAAAACAATATCTTCATCAGGGCGTCGCTGCCTGATTGCATTGGTTGTTATCAAATGTCTAATCGGAGCTTTTTTGTAGGACGGTGGTTCTAAGTGCTGGCGTGAAAGACGACATAGTTTCGTTAGTTCTACTTTTCAAAATTATAATTTCTTTGCATTTGCGAGCACATGCTTTTCTCTCGGAATAGCAAAGTCAAAATTCTTGTCAGTTTGGCCGCGATGGACCCAAAAACTACTAAACAGATTCTGATGTATTTTATTTTGTTTGAAAGATCTTGGTCAGACTTTTATCTTATTTTTGTGTGATTGCAATCGGTTCAGTAGGACCGAAGCACGGGTGAAACCGCGAGCCGAAGGCTAGTAAATTAATAAATAAATATTTATCTGATTGTTTTGTCGCTCTCGTGTGCTTTTGCCTTATTATTGACTTAGATACGTTAGCGGCAGCGGGAAGTTCGAAAAAAAACCGAAACTGATTTTAAAACTATTTAATTTAAATAAAAAATTACAATTAATTAAATCTAAACAATATGCTTCTACTTCTAGATCGAAGATAGGAATGCATTTTTTTTATAATTATTGTCATTAAAATTAATATGCGCAATTAGTTACTACGTTCTTCAATATAGCTGCGTCGGCGATCTGTAGAGTGGCGTGATTTTGGTGCAACTGCATCGTCAGCGGTCTTCATATAGTTATACTACGTAATTCCTCCGCCCTTAGAACGGCAACTATTTTAAAACGTTTAGTGAAAATGTTGCCGGAACGTTGCCTGGGTTTGCCTGTTCCACTGAAGAGGGCATCTGTGGCGTCTGCTCTTCTATTCTGATGATTCTTCTTTGACAGCGTTTCTTTATAACCACGATGATAATTATGCTTGCACATATCATGAGTACCCCGTAGAAAGGTAATGTAGTATGGTATAAGGTATCAATTGGCACGATGTCCCTTTGTACTGGAGCTTGAAGCATAAGTCTTTCCTGTACGTTATGCAACCTTTGAAGGTCGATGGAATTCAATGTAATGTGTGGTGCGGCAATAACAGCATCGGTTTTGGAATAGTGAGGAGTCTTTATGAGTTTAAGTGGTTGTCCTTTAACTTCATCGTAGTCATTGGATATTGTGAACTCTTCCGTTTTCAGGCGACATCCAACAGGAACTGTGACAAGGTAACTGCCTTCTAACGAATTGTAGTCTGTATGTTTGCACATGAGTTGTATTTTAGTTGGCTGAGGTAAGGAAAGTACATAATGTTGGTCATCTAGCTTCTCCATGGCTTCTCTTACTAGGGTGACTGTCGTAAATGGGCATTTTTCTTGCAGGACTTGCTTATGAATTAATTCTTGAATGCAATCAAGTTTGCTTCGAACCTGATGGATGATTTTCTGCTCACAGAGATACCAGTGTTTCAGCTTCGGACATTCTGTCTCTATGTACACGAATGACATCTCGCTTGTTGCAAGGAAGGGATATGGTGGGATAAGAGCCTGACTATTTTTGTTAGGTACTACAGATAATTTGTAAAAGTCATAATTAGTATTGGCAAAAATTGGAAATTTAAAAATGAAAACTATTTGCTTATCTATGAAATAAAATCCTGGCTTAATAATATCGTAATAGTCTCTAAGTTCTAAATCTAAAACTTGCTCGTTGGCATATATTAACCTAATTTTCTCAACCATAGATTTTAGCACACCTATGTCTATCATAGAATGGTGCGTACTAGAGGCGCGGACAAACGCTAAATTGTTTTCTATTCTAAGTAATTCCTGATTTAAGCTCTCTACATTCTCACATATGATATCTAAAAGCTGAGCGAACCTAATGTACTTTATTAAACTATTTTCCTTAAATGCGTTACTTTTAATAATAGACTCTAACGTGGTATTGATTTTACTCTGATTGTCTACTATCTCTGTTAATATGTTGCTATATTTGGACATCCATTCTTTACTCAGGCTTATATGATTGTTGAATTCGTCAGTTAACTTAATTTGATTGGACTCTAATGTTTTAAGTTTTATCTCCTGGGATCGGATCATTGGGAGTAATGCGGTTAGCAGTATCCTGTAACAAATCAACTGCTTTAGGAACACGTTTAATACGAGATTTAGCAATGGGACCTCTTTTCTTGGATGTGTAGATATGTATGGGAAGATCAGCTAAGACTGAGTCCTGGGTATATCTGGGTGCGGTCTTTTGTCGGTTAGCTAAGGGATTTCTTATGAATACTTGCTGTTGAGGTGCATATTCCTTTTCGGGTTCTCTATCTTTGTTTCTATTCTCAATAAGTCTAGTGCGATCGTCAAGGGAGGTGGAGTTAATTATATCATACACTTGTTGCATTTGATTTTTGTGAGTCTGAGTATATTGTTGTAGATGCTGTGTTATGTCTATGTCAGTACAGTCTCGAGGGTCAAAATGTCCGTTTAGTAGGTCAAAGGGTCGGCATCTCGTAAAACTATGAATAGAGCTGTTGTACGCTATTATCGCATAGGGCATTAAATTTACTATAGGTTCATCTTTGTGTTGTAATTTAAGGAGTCTGAGGTGCTCTAGAATAGTGGAGTGAAAACGTTCAATGTTCCCGTTGTCATTCGGAGAGTGTGTTAGTATCCTATGGTGTTTGATCTTGTGGAGTCGTGTAAATTCCATAAATAGCTGGTTTGTGAACTCAGTGCCGTTGTCTGTTATAATTGTGAAGGGAACGCCATGATGTGTACAGAAAGCTAGGAGGGCCTGCAATATACTAATTGCAGTACCATCGCGGAGATGATATGCTTGACCATATTTAGTGAAAACATCAATGAATGGTATGTACTTTTCGCTTTGTACTGTGAATAAGTCTAAATGAACGATTTCAAATGGTTTTTTAGCTGGGGGAACTACATTGAACTGAGGTCGAACTGGGTGTCTATCATATTTGGCTTGGCCGCAAATAGTGCATTCGCCAATGTATTTAGTTATTTGATCTCTCATCTTTATCCAATAATATTTCCTGGATAAAGCTAGGTGGCATTCGTTAATACCACGATGGTTTGTTTTACCCTCGTGGTAATGACGGATAATCTCTTGCTGTCTCAGGTATTCCTTAACGTTTTCTAGTTCAGATTTCACTAATACAAGGTTTAATGAGGAACTTTTAAATTTATTTTGTAGTATTGGAATGACGGAGTACATACCTAGCGGAGGAGTGATCAAAATGGCCGTCTTAATTTTGGGATTAATATATTCTTTTACAGCGTTTACTAAATCTTCCTCGAGATTAGCTTCCGATAATTGAATACTAATACGCGTGTGGGTGTCAAAAGGTTTAGTCACTATGGGTCGTTTCTTAATATCATTAACTAGAGAGAAGTGAACCTGTCGATGAAATTTGTTAAGTGGGTCGTCTACTATGGGAACTTCAAGAATTGGGTGTTCGTTACTGGTATGAGCTGTTTCAGTGGAAGAATTAGGTTGTACGGTACCTGTTTCAGGGATAATTGTATCTGAGGGATTTCCCATCAGGGAATTTAGTTCATCAATCTCATCAATCAAGGTCTTAGTATCGTTATTCTGTATTTCGATGCGGGAGAGTGCATCGGCATTAGTATTTGATTTCCCCTTCTTGTATATAACAGTAAAGTCGTACTCGCTAAGTCTTAGTCTCCATCTTGTAAGACGTGAGCTTGGTTCTTTCAAACTCATCATCCACTGTAAGGGTTTGTGGTCAGTCAAAATTTTGAATTTTCGGCCAAATAGGTAAGGTCTGAAGTACTTAGTCGCCCATACTATGGCAAGAAGTTCCTTTTCAATAGTGCTATAGTTCATTTCGCTCTCGTTTAAAGTTCGAGATGCGTAGCAGATTGGTTTGTCTGTCCCAATAGGGCCTTGTGATAGTATGGCTCCAATAGCTACATTTGAAGCGTCAGTGGTCAAGTTAAATTCTCTAGTAAAATCGGGATATTGCAATATTGGGTCGTTAGTTAGTAGGGACTTACATCTCTCGAAACAGTTTACAAATTCACTGTCGTGAATAATTTTATTTCCTTTCTTTAAGCACTTAGTTAGGGGTTTGGTGGTCCTAGCGAAGTCTGGTATAAATTTTCGGTAATAACCGAGAAGGCCTAGGAACTGTTTTATTTCTTTTGGTGTTCTAGGGATAGGGTATTTTTTTATGGCTGATATCTTATCTGGATTGGATTTTATACCATCTTTACTAATAATGTGTCCAAGGTAAGCTGTCTCAAGCTTAAGAAATTCGGATTTATCCATTTGGATTTTGAAGTTGGACTCTCGAAGTCTTTGGAATACTTTTTCTAGATTGGTTATGTGTTCTTGGAGGCTTGTACTGAATATGATAATGTCGTCTAGTTACACTAGACAGATCTCGTTTTGGAGTCCGCGAAGGACATTGTCCATTACGCGCTGAAACGTGGAAGGGGAGTTCTTTAGTCCCATTGGCATACGCAGGAATTCAAAATGGCCGTGTTCCACATTGAAAGCGGTCTTTTCGACGTCCTGGGGGTCCATTTCTACTTGGTAGAATCCGCTTGCCAAGTCAAGGGTGGTGAAATATTGGCATTTACCTAATTTGTCCAAAACGTCAGTAATGTTCGGTATGGGATATCGGTCGTCAAGTGTTTTTTCATTTAGTTTGCGGAAGTCGACTACGAGACGCCATTTCTGTTTGCCAGATGCGTCGGCTTTCTTTGGTACTATCCAAATCGGTGAACTCCATGCCGACTCCGACGGTCTAATAATTCCTTGGTCTAACATTTTCCCTATCTGGTCCCTAACTTCTTGGCGGTGTATGAACGGATAGCGGTAATTTTTAGCATGTACTGGCACTTCATCTGTAGTTCGAATTCGATGTTTTACTTTATTTGTGAAAGTTAGTGCTTCGCCTTCTATGTAAAAAAACGTCCGAATAGCGGGAGCAAAGGGCTGTAAGATTAGCTTTTTCTTCTGGGTTAAGGTGGTCTGTTCTAAGTCGTGAAAGTACTTGTTCTGTACGTCTAGATTGTTGCTGGGAAGGTATACATTCTGTAGTAAATATCTCTGCGTGAGTTGGCCGATCGAGTGAAAGAATTATGTCGTTTGGGGTTGGATTCTCTATTTCTAAATAGCCACGGTTATTTGAAACGGTTGTAACGCATTCGTGGACTATACAATTGCATAGTATTTGTTCGTGAATAAAGGCGTCGCCTTCTGCAATGTCTACGGGAACTCGAATTAATTTAGAGGTTCCCGCTGGGATAATGTCCTCATATAAATTAACGTTGCGTGAATTGTACATTTTTATAGGATTAGAGGCCGCTCGTGTAAGTAGTCTATTTTCTCTTAGATCAATTCGGGCTTCCCATCTATTCAGCAAATCTAGTCCAATAAGTCCGTCAAAGTAATTGTGAAAGCGGTAAATGAATAGTTTCATAGAGTCGATGTCATTAAATTCGGTAAAACAAGGTATAGTAATAGAATAATCATTCCTACTGGTAGCATGAATGTTTGTCACCTCAAAAGGATCGTAATTGAGAGGATAGTTGTAAAAGTATTTTTCTATGGCTTCGGGGCTTATAAAGGATTGATTAGCCCCCGTATCTATGAGAAATTTCAAAGGTGGATTAGTTATCTGTATGTATGGAAGTTGACGCTGGGCGTGGATGTTAAGTTCTATCCTGGCAGGGGTGAAGTCACTTCCTCCTGAAAATCCTGACTAGTCTTTGATGTTTGAGAATGGTCAACAGGTTGAATGGGTTGACTTGGTTGAACATCTAAAGTCGCATTATTATAGTAGGAAAAGTCGTCGGTGAAGTCGGGTGAAAAGCTAGTATAGTCATTGTAATAATAACCGTACTCGGGTTCCTGGTAATAATTGTAATATGAGTCGTCATATGTTGTACAATCGTTTACATTTACTTCGCGAGTTTTAAAATAGTTAGTTGGATTCGGGTTCCCTGATTTAGTCCAGTCATGTCCTGTTATCTGGGGGGTGTTAGTCGGTGGTAAGGGTCTCGGAGTAAAGTGTCGTATACCACTCATAGGTTGAGAACTTTGTGGTACCGGATTACGGGGTGGAATTCTAAAAATGTTACTGTTAGGGTTATAGTTAGGCAGTGCAGCGCCGAACATTCTTTGGGTGTTCGTCGGCATACGCTGGTGGTACTGTGGTGGCATATTGAATTTAAAGGGTTGAGGCGGAGGTCTCATAGGGCGCTGCCCAGTTGGGGCTGGCCAGTTAGGTATCGGTATCTGACTTGTTTTTTGTTTTAAACTGTTATATGGACTGTTATATGGTCGCGGGGGTGCAAATGCAGTGGTATTAACAAATGGTAGTGAGGGTGTAGCCTTATGGCTCGACTGGGGCTTAGGGTGTTCATTCACAGATCGTTGCTGTATAATACATTATGTTCAATTCCTCTTGTACATACTCGAGTGCCTTTTCAATAGTAGGTGGTCGCATGCATCGTATGCGGGACCCTAAGGGTTCCTTCAGGCCGCGTACGTACGCTTGCATAGTCACTTTTTTATATAACTCGCGTTTTGCTTGCACAGTACTAGGTATGGGTTCATGTAATGTCACATACGTCATAATCGTACTAAACAAAGTTTGACAATGGTCGTAAAATTCTTGGGGAGTCTTATTGCCCTGGACGGCTATTGAGAGGTCACTGTATAAAGCGGTTTCGTCGCGCTGATCTGAAAAGTTGTTGATTAGGGCCGTGCGAATACCTAGCCAACTGTCAGGTATCCCATTAGAGTTGATGGTACACGCAGCGGTTCCTGTGATCTTATTTAATATTCCATTCAACAAACATAAGTTACCGAATTCATTTCCAGGCGTATCACTTAAGTATTGAGCGGCTAATGAGTCACATATTCTAATAAATCTTGTTAAAATGTTAGGGTTACCATCAAAGTCCGGGACAAGTCTTAATGCTTTAAATATAGTGTCCGGATTATTCTGTGCCATTGTTAAATTAAATAAATTATCTAAATGTAAATCTTCCAAAATTAGCTCTCTATTACTATCAACTAATCGTCTGCGGGCCAGGTTGCGATACAGGATCCCGCGAAGTAGAGGCTCTAGGGTGGTAAATCTTGAAGGAAAAAATTAATAGGGAAAGAGCAACACGAGAATAATTCAAGTGTACTTACAAATAATACATTTCTGGTTTCTCTCCGTGAATCGATTTTCAGATTCGCCTCCCAGCTGCAGCAGGTCCGTAAGTTCTTGATATCCGGTACGGTGCTTGATAGTCACCCGGGCGACTCGCGACGTAATTATCGATACGTGATATGTCCCGAAATCTCCCGTGGAGATCCTACCGACTGCGCCAGATACGTTAGCGGCAGCGGGAAGTTCGAAAAAATACCGAAACTGATTTTAAAACTATTTAATTTAAATAAAAAATTACAATTAATTAAATCTAAACAATATGCTTCTACTTCTAGATCGAAGATAGGAATGCAATTTTTTTATAACTTTTGTCATTAAAATTAATATGCGCAATTAGTTACTACGTTCTTCAATATAGCTGCGTCGGCGATCTGTAGAGTGGCGTGATTTTGGTGCAACTGCATCGTCAGCGGTCTTCATATAGTTATACTACGTAATTATTCTTAATCTAAACATATTTAGCTACACACGTATAATTAATTAGTTTGAAAATAAAGTGAGTTTGGCTAAAAATGATTAGTTTTGGATATAAATGCCTACTTTTAAACTTTCGCGTTCCACGATTGGCATATAAATATCGTGCAAATATAATAGTTACTATAATAACGTTGGCTAACAATGACTTCCAAAAGGAAAGACTGGTTGTCTCTTTTCGTGAAGCAAGTGAGTATTACCGATTTTCTTATAGTATTTCTTCTTCTTTTTATTCCATCCATTGTCTTTTATTTATCTCGCATTTTCTTGTACATCTGTGCCAGGACATTCAGTCCTGGATTGTCTTAGGGGCTAGGTTCTTTTCTTTACTTTCTCTACTGATATTGAACCACCATTTAGCTTTCCTCTCCCCAAGCGTTTTATAGAAATGTTTAAAGCGGTTCTTATGGAGTCATTCTCTTCTGTTCTTATTATGTAGCCGTACCATCTAAGACTGTCTTATTGTCTAACAACGTTGCATCCTGTTTTTTTAATAAATTAAACGCCTAAAATGACTACATGGTCTCATTTTCTAACAACCTTAGGGCATTCAATCTCAAAATCTGAGGTCGTTCCGAAATTATTTAGTAGGCCTATAATATGTAAGTCAACTTTTATTATTGTTGTGTAATGTTAAAAGGTCACATTTGTAATATCCCATGTACTGTCAGACTAGATATCCAGAATATTTAAATAGGACAAGGGCTTAATAATTATGCTTTGTATGCAGTGCTTCGTGACAGCAACGATAAGTATCAACATTGTGGGCCATGGCAGTGCGCTCGGCTTCGCTGCTATCTTGTTTCGACAATTGAATCAATCACAATCAGCGCTCAAACTTGATCCTGCGTCTGCTTCATGGACTGGTAAGGTCTTCATTATATCAATAATAATTAAATAGTAAAAAAAAACATTACATAACATAACATAAACTCACGCCTATATTCCCCGAAGGGGTAGGCAGAGGTGCTAGCACCCACATTTCGCCAGTTTATGTTTAGGTCCCAATGTAATAGGTGGCGAGCCTATTGCCATCAACCGGGCACTTATAAACCTCCGATAAATACACACATAACTTCGAAAAGCATCGAAAAGTCATTGGTGTGTGCCATGGTAAACCTGGGATGACATGTACCAAGATTCCGGTTCCGTGGTTCGGACCGCTGTTGGCGACACGAAAACCTTCCCCATCACCGTCGGGGTACACCAAGGATCCGTACTTAGTCCCTACCTGTTCAGCTTGGTGTTAAACGTTTTGTCGGACAGTATCAGAGACTCACATGAGCAGCCTCCATGGTTGCTTATGTATGCTGATAACATTGCGCTGATGGACGCAGACAGGAACAGATTGGTGCGACGTGTGAAAGTGTGGAAGGAGGCGCTTGAGAACGGCGGTCTGAAGCTAAATGTGGCGAAGACAGAGTACTTGGCGTTAAAATCCACAGATCCCACACCCGTTCGCATAGGCGATGACTTGGTCGAGCGCACGGATCAGGTTAAGTACCTGGGATCTGTACTTCACGTTTCTGGTGACATCGACTACGACGTCAAGGCACGTATTGCCGCCGCGTGGGCTAAGTGGCGGGAAATGACGGGCGTCACTTGCGACACTAAAATGCCAGTCAGGCTGAAGGGGCAGGTCTATAAAACGATCATTAGACCTGTCCTCTTACACGGCTGTGAGGCGTGGCCGCTGTTGGAGCGACACAACGCGGGCAGAGGGTGGGCTTCGTGTGGGACTCCTAGCCTCCGAAGGAGGCCAGACTACCCACTAAACCACCACGGTGTCCGTCGTCACCACATATCGACGATGGCGGGAACAACAACTTCCGCCATCGTCGTGTGGGTCGCCCGCCGCTGATCTACGGCAGGCCCGTCTCTGGTGCGGTTTTCCCTCCCACAGCTTTTATTACTGCTTTCATACGGTTTTTCATCGACCGGACTCAGGTCACGATCACATGTTGTGGCATTTCATTCCATTCCTCTTGAATTGCATTTTGCAGCTGGCAAAATGTTCCTGGGGCAGAATCTCTTGCACGAATTCCTCTCTTTAACGCATTTCATAGATATTCAATGCGATTCAAGTCTGGGCATCTTGCTGGTCATTCCATAATTGAGATACCGACTTCGGTAAGATAGTCTCGTACGACACCCGCGGTGTGAGCCCTGGTATTGTTTTCATACACGTTTGCTGATTTTGGGTACTCCTGGTATGTCCTTTCTTGAAAATGTCTACGAACTGCTTGACATTAGTATGTCTAGGTCAACCCCGACCGGGTCGCAATACATTTAAGTATTGAGTTTAAGATCCTTGTATAGAGTTCTTGTATTGTTGCATTATAAATTATCTATAGTGGGAATCTATTCAATGCTAAGTACACGTATCGTTTTAGTATATGTTGTAAATAAATAAATTAATATTTATCTGATTGTTTTATTGCTCTCATGTGCTTCTTTGTGAAATTGCCTTTTATTAAAAATATGTTGTTACTTATACACGTGAATAACTTATAGTGTTTGAAAATGAAGTGAGTTTGGTTAAAAATTTGTTCGTTTTGTATTTAAATGTCGAGCATAGGTAAACAACTGTTGAACTAACGTTAGCTCAAGATGACTACCAAAAGCAAAGACAGGTTCACTCCTTTCATGAAACAAGTGAGTAATAATGTAGTAATAACATAGATACAGTGAGCGTCAGACTTAACTTGACTTGAATGAATTTTTTATAGCATTTATTATGCTAACTTTTAAGTTCGAAAAACATTGGAAAAAATGAAATGCTCAAGTGAGACTCGAACTCACGACCTTTCCCTTACAGGGGGACTGCTCTGCCAACTGCGCTATTGAGCACCACTTGAATCATTCCAAATTTTCCTTCTCTTTATATACGTCTATAAGGGCTCAGTTGGCAGAGTAGTCCCCCTGTAAGGGAAAGGTCGTGAGTTCGAGTCTCACTTGAGCATTTCATTTTTTCCAATGTTTAACTTGACTTGTTACAAAGTCTCAAAATGATCTAAAAACTAGGTATTAAGAATAAATTAAACTGTTTTATTGATTAAAATTGTCTGAATTAAAGGTGTGTATTAAATATTGGAACAATCCGTTGACAGTAAGAGAGGAAACACAAAGATCATTTTGAGTACTTTGACCATCACGATCGATCTGATGCTGAATGTGTATATTATTTGGTTATTTTCCCAATGGCCCAAAATCTTAAGAGCATGGTTTGATTCCAGTGCTTCGTGACAGCATCAGTAGGCAGCAACATTGTGGGCCACGGCAGTGCCATCGGCTTCGCTGCTATATTGTTGCCACAGTTAAATCTAGCAGAATCAGAGTTCAAACTTGACCCAGAGTCTGCTTCGTGGATAGGTAAGATTTTCAATATAATTACGTTCATTCTGCACCTCAGGTTTGTTCGTGAGCGTATCATAATTATTTTGAATCCCCGTTTTGAATTGAATGGTAAAAGAACATTACAGTGAAAATTTATGAAAACACTGAACAACCTAGCTAAACATATTGAATAATACACTCTGAGAATGCTGTAAGACGAAACCGGCAGGTTCAAAAAATAAAATTAAACTCAGTGGAAAACTACAAGTGTATTATTCCATATGTGTAATAGATTCCAACAAGTGCCATCAATCTTCAGTATAAACCGCCTAGCTAAACTTAGGTTCTAAAAGCGAAATTACCTCTCTTTTTCTTTCTACGTTTTCATTTTTTTCACATGTTTCCTTATATATCAGAATATTTCTAAGTCTACAAAGTTTTGTGTAATCTTTTACATGTCCAGAATTTCATTGCAGTATCTATCTTGGGAATGGCGCAATTATTTGGCTGTTTCATCTCTCCTCCCATCATGGAAAGATATGGAAGGAAGGCTGCTCACTTCTCTGTCACTATTCTTAATCTACTTGGGTGTCTTATTGTCACTATGACTACAAGTTTTGAGGTAAAATAAGTTATTATTTCAGAACTATCTAAATTACTAATATAGGGAAGGTATTCACGCCTCGCTTGCAGAAGCCGGGACTGTAAGAGGAGGGAAACACGTATGCGGGCAGAGCATTGCATCCAGCTCTTTAACTTAACTGTTAACAACTTAACTTTAACTTATTAATCTAAAATCATATATCAATAAACAAAAATTGCAAAGTTCTTAATAAGAGGATGTTATTTTTTCAGGTTATGTTGACTGCCAGAATATTGCAAGGTTTATCTATGGGAATGCTCTCACCTTTACGCTCAGTTCTTATTGGAGAATATGCCAGTCCGAAGAACAGAGGTGCTTTACTTACATTCGTTTCCATAACTCAGTCCTTCGGCATAGTCTTCGTACATTTTATTGGTTCATTACTTCACTGGCAAAAGGCCGCACTGATTTGTGCCTTCTTTCCATTTGCAAGTCTGGTCATGACTATATATTGTCCTGAATCTCCAAGTTTTCTCGTATCCAAAGGACAATACGAGGAATGCAGACAAGTTTTTCGTTGGCTTAGAGGTGACGATGAAGAAGAAGAGCTAAAAGAAATGATTCAAGGACATATAATGTTTGAAAAAGCCAGGATCTCCGAAAAGTTTAATAAAAAGGAAAATAGATACCGTAGTGCTACTTCAACAATTAAGAAAAAAGAATTCTACAAGCCTATCATTCTAATGGTGCACGCCTATATACTAATACATTTTGCCGGAGCAACTACTATGGCAGCATATTCAATTTTTATCATTCAAACTGTCATGGGGCCCACAGTAAATGCTGATTTTTGGATGATTTTCTTGGGAACTCAAAGATTGATTTCGAATGGTTTGGCTGTTTTCGCCGTCAGTAAATTTAAGAGACGTACTATGATGTTTTCTATCGGAGGCCTCTCGATAGGCGTACAGTTTGCTCTAGCTATTTATGTATACTTTAAGCAACAAGGAAGTCTACCTTACGACGCCCTGTGGGTGCCAATTCTCTTGATTAATCTAAAAATGTTCGCAATAGCGACAGGAATGTTACCTATTCCAAACGTGATTGGTGGAGAAGTATTTCCTTTGGAGTATCGCAGTATCGCTGGTACTATTACTCAGTGCTCATCTTCAGCTGTATATTTTTTGGTCTTGAAAACCTATATGGCCTCAGTGGGTAGTTTAGGAATGCCTGGAGTATATTTGTTATACGGAGGTATCCTTACTTATTGTATGGGTGTAATCTGGTTGTTGCTACCAGAAACAAAAGGCAGGACGTTACAGCAGATTGAGGATGAGTTCAGGGGACATCCACTTGCTCCAGAAGATTTGGAAGCTAGACAATCGTTGCATAGTAATCCTATAGTGGCTTATAAGAGAAAAATGTCTGAGCGTCGGTACAGCACTCCCATTCCACTTTAAAATAAATAAATAAATAGTTATAGTGTTGTTGTTTTAAATTATTACATAATCTGTTAATTTATTCTAAAGTGTTATTGATAATATAATGTAATTAATTTGTATATGTAATTAAAGTTAAAGAGAAGTCAATCCTTCATTTTTTACATATCCTTGAGACTTTCGATTAGCCCTAACCACCAGTTTGGGTGCCCTAACACATTGTTTTGACATAATGTTAAGACAAGCCGCAAACCTTCAACCACACGGTCCCAGAATCTGCTGTGGTAGGAGGTTATTGAAACAGACATTATGGTGTAGTTAAATATTTAATTCATCGTCTTCGGTATTTCACTAACTTGAGGCTTAGCGGTGGTCTTCTTGCTCTGGATTCTGCTGCTGTTTCTGAATGCAATCGCATTGGACGAGAAGAGCAACACCAGAAGTACTGTGAAGAGTGTGGTGAAGTGCTTTCCAAAGTTCATGATGGCTGGAGGGAAATAAAGTCATAATATAAAGCAGTCGTGATGGCAGTGGGCGATTGGCACACTGCGACGCGCGACGCGGCGTCGAGCGTTGTTGCGTCGACGCGGCGTCGCGCTCGTCGCCTCTACGGAGCTCATTTTGTATAGAAAAACGCGGGGTCCCACACACTGACAACGCAATCACGCGCGTTGCCGCAGAATACGCGCGTACAAGCAGAAAACGCGAGGTATGGCACACTGAAATCTGCCATCACGCGCGTGTTTTTCGAGGGATTTTTAGTCCGAGAGCTGTTAGAAATTTCTGTGTAGGTAATTGAGACGAATTTTAAATTAATATTATTGCAATGCAACATGACTATTTAACGGCAAATTAAGAGCGCTTTCACATCAACTGACGTCCGATATCCAATATCCGATATCCGAGATCGGAGGAAGTCAAATATCGATGCCCAATATCGGGTATTGGAACCGACACCACTGTTTTGGCTCGTTATCGGAACACGCAGAGACTGCAAGCGACTTTCAACCTAAATGGCATTTTCTTAGTTACGTCTCTTTTCGCGTTAATAGATGACGCTGATCACGAATATAAGAAAAAAATTAGTTACTATGTCATGTCAATAAGTCGAAAATAGCTTGCACTTCTAATCATTTTCTTTTCATCTCTAGCGTTTTTAATATAGTCCGGGCTATCGAGCTAATGGTCGGATGGCTTTACTTTACTTTTCTCAAAATTTTAGATTACTTCACACACCTACCTACCAAAAAATTCTAATATCTCTCTGACTATACTAGCTCTCCCGCGTCCACGCGCGTCGACGAACGACGCCGCGTCGAGCGTTGCAGTGTGCCAATCGCCTTAAACTTTAACTGGTAGCGTCATCTGTTATCGTGTAGTGAGCAACTGTCGGTTTTATATATTTTATAGTGGTTACATTTAGTAACCAATAGATAGCGCTACTATGCAGTATTTAGGGGTAAGGCGATTGGCACACTGCAACGCTCGACGCGGCGTCGGGCGTCGACGCGCGTTGGCGCGATAGTCCGAGAGATATTAGAATATTTTTTGGTAGGTAGGTGTGTGAAGTAATCTAAAATTTTGAGAAAAGTAAAGTAAAGCCATCCGGCCATTAGCTCGATAGCCCAGACTATATTAAGAAAATGATAGAAAGAAAATGATTAGAAGTGCAAGCTATTTTCGGCTTATTGACATGACATAGTAACTATTTTTGATCAGCGTCATCTATTAACGCGAAAAGAGACGTAACTAAGAAAATGCCATTTAGGTTGAAAGTCGCTTGCAGTCTCTGCGTGTTCCAATAACGAGCCAAAACAGTGGTGTCGGCTCCAATACCCGATATTGGGCATCGATATTTGACTTCCTCCGATCTCGGTCGTCGGATATTGGATATCGGTCGTCAGTTGATGTGAAAGCGCTCTAAATTTGCCGTTAAATAGTCATGTTGCATTGCAATAATATTAATTTAAAATTCGCCTCAAATACCTACACAGAAATTTCTAACAGCTCTCGGACTAAAAATCCCTCGAAAAACACGCGCGTGATGGCAGATTTCAGTGTGCCATACCTCGCGTTTTCTGCTTGTACGCGCGTATTCTGCGGCAACGCGCGTGATTGCGTTGTCAGTGTGTGGGACCCCGCGTTTTTCTATACAAAATGGGCGCCGTAGAGGCGACGAGCGCGACGCCGCGCCGCGCCGCGTCGACGCAACAACGCTCGACGCCGCGTCGCGCGTCGCAGTGTGCCAATCGCCTAATTCCTTGTTTGCCCCAATTACCTATTTGTTATGAGCTTCCACACGCTGCACCTTAGGCAACAGATAAGACAGCACCTCTCAAGTTAGAGAAGACACTGCCAACGTTCTGATGATGCAGAACGGTCTCTTTTGTTCTAATTAGCAAAGGATCCAGTCCATTTCATTTTTAACATTTGTTTAAAATAGTAGTGATAGCAAAAAAAGGCTCTTTACTTACCAAAAGAATGTCCTTAGTACGAGAATACCGTGCAACCACTGTATCGTGCACCAGTCGACCTGCCTTATAAATGTAACTCATAAAGTTTGTTTTATTTTAATTGCATCCGCCTCTTATATGACATGTTTGATGTTTACGTTGCAGTCATATTTGCACTGTTTGTATTTTAATTAACTATTAGTTACTTAATACAATAAGGATAAATCACTGCAAGTTCAAGTCTTGCTGGTCTCGTGACATCAAATTATGTGTTTCTTTGCGATCATGAGGTAATATATGTACTTTAATTCCCGGATTAGCATTAGTGTTATTGATTGCAGTACCTAAAACTGAGTCTAAAAGTATGGCCAGTAGACAACAACTTCTAGCTTCTGAAACTGGTATAAAATTATGCTTCAAGAATTAGAACAACAGTGGTGTATCTGTATAAAACTTACAAGATTAATATAGTTTAAGTTAAATCTTGAGAACACATTTGTACTTTTTCCAGCCTCCGTGCCGAGGCGGTAGTGAACGCGGCCACTACGCAGGAGGTACGGGTTCGATCCCCGCTCAATGCAAATATTTATATGAATGATTATGAGTATTTGCATTGGTTTGGTCGAGCCTCGTAGAGTACGTTAAGCCGTCGGTCACGGTTGCCATATATGAGGATCTATGGCAGTCGTTACGGGGAGTTGAAGCCCTCAAAAGTCCAACAACTGTTCTAGCTGCATTGCTACAATATCGCATTTGGGTTGTGGAGGTCCTATGGCAATCGCTTCACACAAATTTATCGAAGTTAAGACAAATCCGCAATTAGACTGGTAAAGCGGACCCCAGACTCCAAGCTCAAAGCTTCAGATGCGACTGGGATTAACGCTAAGATGAAGAAGAATCGTGAGAATGTCGCGCAAACTCGGGATCTTGAACAGGGCGAAGCGGTTTTTCACGCCGGAGCAGCGGTGTCTTCTGTACAAGACACAGATTCGCTCTTGTGTGGAATACTGTTCTCATCTCTGGGATGGTTCCGCGCAATACCTGTTAGACGCTCTTGACAGAATGCAGCGACGTGCAGTTCGTATCATAGGTGATCCTGAGGTTACCAACACCTTGGAACCTCTGCAGTTGCGTAGAGACGTTGCCTCTCTGGCCGTTTTCTACCGCCTCTACCACGGCGAGTGTTCTGAGGAGTTATTTCAACTGATCCCACCCTCTCCCTTCCTATCCAGAACAACACGTGCTGGTCTGCGGTGCCATCCACACACGGTGGAATCCATACCATCTCGCACTAAACGGTTTGGGGGCTCTTTCCTCTGCCGCACGATAAAGAGCTGGAATGCTCTGCCCGCATACGTGTTTCCCTCTTCTTACAGTCCCGGGTTCTTCAAGCGGGGCGTGAAAAGGCATCTATCAAGGCCGTCAAGTTAGGGACCACCATTTTACGTCCAATTGGCACCGGGAATGGTGGTCTGTATCTTCTGGACTGCACTTCAGCTTTGTTGCCATCTAGCGGGGTGCAGTCAATTGACGGACCAAATATAAAAAAAAAAAAAAAAAAAAACTTGTATTTTTTTCCACAGTATTTATTACATTGAACCTAACCTGACATGATGAGATGAGATCCGGTTCTTAGCATTCCATGGATTCACCGTGCGGTCGCCGGGTCCATGGCGTGGTACAGAAAGGAACACTGTGACGGCGCCTGGGACTTGCGACCCAGGTGTAGGTTTAGGGTGGCCACCTTGTAATGCATCAGCGCTCACCTCCACCGTCACAAGTGTTCCCCCCTCTACCTATCCAAATTTGGTAAGATCCTATCAACGCCGTTTTAGATATTCGTTTGAGTAAAGAGCTTACTGAAGCTCTTGGCAATCCGAGGTCTTTAAATAAGTTATACAGGGATTTAGCTGGAATTCCCCTTGCTCCTACTTCCACGGCGTAGAGTTTAACCACATAGCCATTTTTGGTTAACTCGTTGGTCAGGTCAAAGTATTTGTTTATTTTTATAGCGTGGTCTTTAGGTATGTTAGTTTCCCACGGTACTGTGAGTTCTACTAGTACTGCACGCTTTTGCTGTTTTGAAAATAGGAATATATCGGGTCTGGATGATGAGGCACAAACATCCTCCGGTATTTTATAGTGTTTCTCATACGAATCTGCGAGTAATGTCCAATCAGCGGCTGCTATCAAAATTGAGTACGGCTTTTGATTTTTGAAACTTTTGAGAAAGCCATAAGTCGAAATCGGTCAGGTACAATATAATAAATACTGTAGAAATAGTACAAGTGTGTTTTCAATATGGATTCCATCAAGTGCCATCAATGAACAGTATAAATAGTTTGAGTTAAATCTCTAGTCGTAGATTTGACATTCCAAAAATATGAGTTGTAAAGAAGAATACAGCGTGGAATCAGGATCTGGGATTTGAGGAGCATATGTACTGACAGCCCAGACTCAGTCTCAAATGCATGGCCCGAGATAACAATAGTGCCTGGAGTACGGCAATAGGCTCACCCCCTATTAAAATGAGTGGTGAAATTTGGGTGTTAAGTCAGCTCTGCCTAACCTCCGGGGATATGGCGTAATTGTATGTATGTACTGATAGCAAACACGTATAGGTCCATTTGGTAACTGATCTGATAATGCCAATTTCTGCTCTTCATTTTGTTGTTGTACTGGAATGTAGGAAAAAGCTATCCGATCCTCGATTTCTATAGTATATCAGCTACAAGTTAAGTGCTATAAATGAATCACAGTAGCAAATAACGTATTTTTTTTTCAAAGTGAAATTTTTATAGCATTTAATAAGCTAACTTTTTAAGTTCGAAATACATCGAGAAAAAGAAGCGCTTAAATGGGACATGAAGCCACGACCTTACCCCTTCAGGGGGAATGCTCTTCCAATTGAGCTATTGAGCCACATCTGAATCACTTCAAATGTCCTTTCTCGTCTTATATTCGTCTTTAACTGCGACGGTGGAGCCATCTACCAACTTTCTTACGAACTGTTGGAACCAATTAATGTTTTTTCAACCATTTCTAAACATTGATTTTTGATTACTCCGCCCAAATATTTGAATGAAATTTTTATACTTAGCATTTATTATACTAACTTTTTAATTTCGAAATACGTCGGGAAAAAGAAGCGATCTAGACCCACTTGAGCGCTTCTTTTTCCCGATATATGTCAAAATAATGTAATGTTCATTAAATTGCATTATTTAGTCAAATTCAAATTGGCCTCTTGTCAAAATCTACCGGTAACACGCCAACCGTAAAGCTAATTAGTGTACTTGTATTGCACTTAAGTAGGTTATCGATTTGTCAAATTATTGGGCCCGAACTTTACATGGTATGGTTGGATTACATAACCGCGGTGGTAATGGTATGTATATCAACGATGTACTTATGGCACACCTTCCTTTATGCCAATTATTTGGGGTCAGCGCAACATATCATTCTCCTTCATACATTCCCGTTAGATTTCATTAAAAAAAACTTTTGAACCACATTTTTATCAAGTTAATTGTGACTGGTGCCATATTTTGCTCATGTTTGTTTTTAAAAGACAACTGCATGTAGTGTAGTCGAGTTGCGAATGTTAAAATGAATGTGTGGTGTGACGAGAATGGATAGAATAAGGAATGACTATATTAGAGTAAGTTTGAAAGTGGCACCAGTGAATGAAAAATTAAGAAACGAGCGCCCGTCGTGGTATGGACGTACTATGAGAAGAGACAAGTAACGTTGTAACAAAAGTCCTAGGCATGAATGTAGACGGCTTTAGGAGTACAGGTAAGCCCAAGAAAAGAAAATAGATTTTGTGAAAGAAGACATAGCGAAGACGGGAGTGACTCATCACTCCCGTCTTCGCTATGTCTTCTTTCAACTCGACTACACTACATGCAGTTGTCTTTTAAAGACAAACATGAGCAATATGGCACCAGTCACAATTAACTTGATAAAAATGTGGTTGAAAAGTTTTTTTTCGTGGATTAGAGAGGCAAACGAGCAGATGGATCGCCTGATGGTAAGTGATCACCGCCGCCCATGGACACTCGCAACACCAGAAGAGTCACAAGTGCGTTGCCTTCCTTTTAAACGAGAGTACGCTCTTTTGTTGAAGGCTTGAAGGTCGTAATGGTTCGGAAGTACCGCTGGTGAAAGTTCATTCCACAGTTTAGTTGTGCGAGGCAGAAAGTTTCTCGAGAAACGCACAGTTGTGGACCGCCAGCTGTTCAGATGGCGAGTGTGGAACTGCTGTCGGGTGGAACGATGGCGGAAAGAGGCGGCGGGGATCAATCCGAACAATTCCGCGGAGCCCCATAGTATAGACGATAGAAGATGCAAAGCGAAACCACATCTCTACGCAGTGCCAAAGAGTCTAGCCGATTTGAAACATCCCGGCAGTTGACGATTTAGATCTTGTCTTTCTTCTACGAAGATATAGCTTGCAATTATTAAAGAGCTTTATGGCGAAGTTAAATTATCAGTGGTATGGTATGGGCAGTAACTTCATCATCATCACCATACTAGCATTAGTTTCGGTTGCACGCAAAGCTTGTACTCTAGAGTGTTCACTCCTTCTCCTCCTTATATTGGAGCCACTATCATCTGATCTCCCAATTTCGAGAAAAATGCCAGCGTTAGAGAGGCTCTAATCCGTTAATCTATAGCTGTATCAATTCGCAGGTGAGGTTGGCTTGGTTTCGAATGCCCTGATATAATGGTCATGTTATAATAAAATACAATACACTAAAAAAGTATAATTATTTATAAATTTATTTAAATAATAGTACAGTCAGCAGGAGATCAGAAAAAAGTCAATATAAATTATTTATTACTTAACATAAAGCTGTTCAAACAACTCATATAATCATACAACAATACAATCCATAGTATTTTTTTAATATCTATATATCTATCTATCTATATATATATAAAAGAAAGTCGTGTTAGTTACTCCACTTATAACTCAAGAACGGCTGAACAGATTTAGCTGAAAATTGGCAGAGAGGTAGTTTAGAGCCAGGAGAAGGACATAGGATACTTTTTATCCCGTTCGACAGCATTCCCGTGTGACTTGACATGAAACGTCAGTCATTATAAAACGTGGTATAACAAAAAATAATCAGACTTGGAATAACAAAACACAAATGACAGCTATGTAATTGACGTATAATGACAGATATGTAATGACGTATGGATGACAATTTGATATTTGTAAGAAATCAATAATAAAACTATTTCTATTAAATAAATAATTAGAAATTATAATGTAATGATAGTGCCATTGCCCATTCACATCTGCTGAAGATTTCTCGGAGCAATTGCTGACTATCGGTAATGGTCAAGTACCTGTCGATGAATCGAGCGGATTAATATCATTTCCAAATAATTTCTGTAATTTTGTCTCATCAAAAGACGAACTTATCAACAATGTATTTCCAGAAATTATTTCTAACTACAAAAATAATGAATGGTTGAGTGAGCGAGCAATGTTAGCGGCTAAGAATAAAGATGTAGATGACCTAAACTACATAATTCAAAATAAGATCATTGGAACAATGCATTCATTCAAATCTATTGACTGCGTCACAAATGAAGATGAAGCCACCAACTATCCAATTGAATTTTTAAACTCTTTGGACGTGCCTGGCTTACCACCGCACAATTTACGCTTAAAGGTTGGCTCCGTAGTAATCATGCTTCGAAACATAAACCAACCAAAACTGTGCAACGGTACGCGTTTGGTGGTTAGAAAATTGATGAACAATGTAATTTACGCTACGATAATGATAGGAAAATTCAAAGGTGAGGAAGTTCTCATTCCGAGGATACCGATGATCCCAACCGATATGCCGTTTGAATTTAAAAGACTTCAATTTCCGATACGTCTTGCATTTGCCATGACCATCAACAAATCACAAGGACAATTATTTATTTTCTTAATTAATATTGCCTTTAAGGCGGAACAAAGTTCGCCAGGTCAGCTAGTTAGGAATAATTTTCCAGCCTCTTGGCAGACTTATGAACGAGTACCTATAATTATATTTACAAAGGTAATAGCTTAGAGTGACAATGACTTTTTATTATTATAAGACTATCTTGTTAGTACTTACTTAAATCTTAATAGGTAATTGCTGCTCGACCCTTCCGTCTCTCATAAATATACTTCCAAAACGTGAAAGGGTCTCAATTCCTCGGATTTTTTATTATTACATAAAAATATCTTTGTCACCTTCTCCTTGTCCTATTTCGGATATTTACAGAGTTTATTTAATTATACCTTCTGAGTAAATAAGCTAATCACAAAGGTTCAACTGACTAAGTATGGATGCTATTGCGTATTAGAATAGCTTACATATAATTAATATCTAATAAATATTTTAAGTACAATACCTAATATAAAAACTACAATATATCTACGTTATAATATCAAATTCCTGTACATACCTTTAAAATTGAACACATGCTTATTATTAAGTGCACAAATATTGACATAAAGATTGGCATTTTTGGTGTTTGTATACAAAAATTAAAAACTTATTTCTAAAGCACAGGACTACTACATCTTCTGTCCTGATTATGTAATTTCCACGACGCCAAAGATTGAGTTGACTTCAACTCTTCAGCGGTTAGAGGTCTCCCTCTAAACTCCTCCTCAATATCCTGTAATGTTCTGTCCTTAGTCTCTGGTAAAAAGAAGTACGCGATTACCAAACAATATCCCACTACCACAGCATAGATACAATATGCTCCGTAGATACCCAAAGTACCGAAGAAGAACGGCACGGTTTTGACAGTGATGAAAAGATTTGACGATAAGAAAAGAACGCTAAGACCTCCGGCTAAACTTCTGTATTCTAAAGGAAATACCTCACCAGCTATAATGAAAGGCAAAGGTACAGTACCTGTAGCTATAGTAAACATATGAATATGAATTAATATTATTCCTATAAACGGATGATCAAAAGCTAATATTCCATGGGCTTTACCGAAAGTATACGCAGCAATAGCTAAGAAAGCGAAAATATTAATACCGACAGTAGATAACAACATCGTTCTTCGATTAATTTTCTTTATAACGAAAACTGCTAATGCATTTGATACAATTCTTTGAGCGTCTAGTGTTATAACTAGTAAAGCTACATTAATATCAGTACCTATAACATGATGAAAGATATCTATGGTATACGCAGCGAGTATATTAGCACCAGCCCATTGTCCTAAAGTATAAATATGCATCATAATAAATATTGGCTTATAAAACTCTTTTTTCGTAATAGTCATACCAAAGTAAACGATATTATTTATGATACGTTTACCCAGTGCTTGCGATATGTTCGCCGCAGCTTTAGCTTCTCTGACTACAATACTGGCTTCTATCATTTTCTGCAATTCTTCTTCTTCATCCTCACTTCGAAGCCAACGAAATACCCTCTTAGATTGCTCATATCTTCCTTGATCTGCTAACCAGCTAGGTGACTCCGGTGAATATATTACGATCAAAAAATCAACAAAAGCAATACAAGCGCAGGCAAGAGCAGTTGTTTGCCACGTTAAGTAAGAACCCATTGTGTGAACAATAAGTACCCCGATAGCTATACTTAAAGATACTGTAGTCAAAAATGCTCCACGATTTTGAGGGCTCGTGTATTCTCCAATCAGGACCGGACCTAGTGAGGCACTCATTCCCATAGACAAGCCTTTTAAGATTCTGGCCACAAGGAGTTGAGGAATGCTCTTGGCTGTGACGATGGTGAACCATCCGAGGATTAAGGGCGTTATGCTGATGAGATTGGCAGTTTTTCTGCCGTAGTTCGCCATGATGGGAGGCACTATGAAGTTACCGGCAACTAGAGCGAAGCCGAGGATGGAAGCTGTAATCAGAAAAAATGTGTGTTAGGTATTATATAAAGCTTCAATTTCTTCAATTCTCTGGTCTAAATCACAGAATTCCGGTAAATATCCAAAGTCTATTCGGCAAAAAATCTAGCTGAGTAAAATTTTTGCGTATTTTATTTTATGCCACATATATGATAGACAAAAACACGGTACACTTGATGAAAAGCGGTTAACGTGACCCATGGAGATTTATAATTGGGGCGTGAAACTCGCGCTGTCGACCCTTCTTTGAATGAAATATTTTTGTCTCCGAGAAGTAATATGCTCGTGTTATCGCGATTTTGATCAATTTCAGATACTAACCAAAGTGAACTCACCAATCCAAGACCCAGCAGTTTCGTCTATGGGTATAATTGAGTCTGGCTCCCGTAGCTGCGGCAGAAGGATGGCGTTGAACCCCATCGTCAGCCCGTGGGCCGCCATATTCAAGCATACTCCTAGCGTCACGAAACACTGAAACAGAAATAGTAAAGAAAATAAATACTGGCAATATTTGAATTTAGCAAATGACTGCGAATCCTGGAGTGGATGCAGGGTATTGTTAATAGACGGATAATCTGGATTTGAAGATCGAGCGTATGAGGAATTTAGTGATCAAGTTTACTGTAAAAATTGCAACGACGTATTTAATATTACGTATCGCCGACTGGTGGGGCCTTTTATGTTAGATTCGAATCGACTAAAGCCGCACGCCGTATCGAGACTTGCTGGGGTGCAAGGCAAAACATGAAAGATTTCTTTCTCACGCCGAGTTTCCGGAGAAAGCCCGGTTTCAAGAGCGTCCCTCGGGAATCGACCTGTACTATGGATTGACCGTAATATTATGAGCGCTAAAAGTTGAATGTTTGTGGTAATCTGATCCACTTGAGGTTAACTAGCGGATATCTATTTGCCAAATTCATTGCATAATGCTAGTGATGTAGATTTGATAAACTGAGTTAACATGCTATCTTATATTACATAATGCTTCTTGCTCTTGTGCACTTTCTTTATCTTCCTTTGGAATTATCTTTTATCCGGACAATCATGCTGACAATATTGTCATTAATCCTGTCATATAAAATACCATCTAAACTGCGCCTAGGCATAATACTGTAAGAATATTGTAATAATGACACAGTTTAATAAACACGCATTCATCATACAAAAAATCAGTTGCATTCAGAACTGAATTCCGTATACCGTTCTGGACGTGCAAATCCAGCCTAAGTGTGCTGTTATTCCTACCTACCTGGGAACTGGGAAGGAGAATCACTTGAGTGTACCTATCGTAAAACAAAATTTGTTTCAATGTATCTTTCCATTAATACCTTCATTCTAATCTTTCCGGCGGGCTTGCATGAAAGGAGTCATAATAACAGTGGACGAAGCTCGTCAAGTATGTAAGGATAAAGACAAATGGCGGGCTGTTGGCTCTACATACCCCGGAGGGTAATAGGCTTGAGCGTATGTATGTATGTTATCTGTATCATGATGACTTTCAAGGAATTCTTTTTAGATATCAAATGAAAGAAAAGTAAATATAGGCTACAAAAATAAAACATTATTGTAATAAGAACGTAAATATATATAGTAATCTCATTCCGTATACACTCAAAGGTAAGCAAATGTAGATTATTCCAGTTGAGATTCAGAGGGATAAGGAAAAACAAGATGAAATATTAAAACTATGTATACCAGGGAAGCCTGTAACATATCACGGAGGGACTAGTCCTACGGTGATCACAATATGACCTAAGTCATGAAAAATAACCTTAACAGATAACATTGAATCATAGGCACAATAAAAGGATCCAGTTGTAGATAATGGTTTGTATTCATTACCTTGAAGGTTTCGAGGTTATATCGGTAGATAGCGATATCTACTGATTATCGATATACAGTGACTAGCATGTTTGAAAACAATTATGACAGTGGAAGAAGCGAAAGATGTATGCCAGGATCGTAGCAGGTTGAAACATGTGGTCTCTGCCTACCCCACATGAGGCGTGACTGTATGTATGATGTGTACACTAGCTATTGTAGCAAAGGGTACAACCTAGGGTACAAGTAAAGGTACAAACCTAGTCTAGCTCAATCTGTCTCTAGACCACGGTTCAGACAGATCCATTCTGATATTAGAACGTGATTGATTAACAAATATCCATACATTTTCACAATCACAATTTACGAAAACAAAAGCGGTGGTAGCTTAGTGGTCAAGGAGTTGGTCTTACGATTGAGAGGGCCCGGGTTCTATTCCTGGCCATTACACTACCGACGTGAACTCACTCCTAACACAAGCAATTTAGCTTAGTTGGAGGGGTTAGAGGGAATACTAGTAATTTCCGTTGCTAATATTCTTAAAAAAAAAACTAACTTTCACATCCGTAATATTATAAATGCGAAAGTAACTCTGTCTGTTTGTCTGTCTGTATGTTACGCTTTCACGCTAACCACTGAATCGATTTTAATGAAATTATAGAGCTACCTCTATAATTTCATCAAAATCGATGAGACCTTGCTCTTCGCATAGGCTATGTTTGGTCACGATAACCGACATCCACGCGGGCGGAGCCGTGGGCAAAAGCTAGTTTAAAATATTAGCAGGATAACTTGCCATATTAGCGATTTCAAAACTTCTTGGAATGATAACGGCTGTGGGCATTTCGAGACAAAAATAGTGAAAGGGCTCTTAAATTATTGCTACATGTGAATTACCCGCGTGCAAAGTGCAATAAGTTGAGAATGTCGAGAGCTTGCACCGAAGGCGGTATATCAGTCGAGGGACATCTCCGCGATCTTCTTACGATAATTAATTGTTCAAAAAGGTCAAGGGGTCATTGGTCAACAGATGTTGCTTTTTGCTGTCTAAACCTTTTGAAGACAAGATTCGAGTATCTTTTGGACAAGCAATCAAACACACCTCTCAACCACAGTAAAAAAGAATAGAATTCAGTAAACATGTAGAACATTTCATATATTTTTATGTGGGCATTTTTATCTTAGTGAATTCTATTTCTTACTTAATCTGCCTATAATAAATGTGAAAGTATGTGAAGATGCTTGAATGTTTTTTATTATTAGTCACGCTTAAACAACTGAATAGGTCTGGCTAAAACATGATATAGGGATAAGAATAAAGTCTGAAATAAGTAAATTTTATCCCGAGAATTGGTTCAAATGCAAATGTTGCGTCTTTAGCAGTATTCTACCGTCTCTACCATGGTGAATGTTATGATGAGCTCTTCCAATTAGTCCTACCCTCCCCTTTCCTTCACAGGACGACACGTGCAGGGCTAAGATGCTATCAATTTACGGTGCAGATATAACTGCTAGAACCAAGCGTTTCAGCGACTCATTCCTATGCCACACCACTAAGACCTGGAACTCCCTGCCAGCTCACGTGTTTCCTTCTTCCTACAGTCCCGGGTCCTTTAAGCGGGGCGTGAAAAGGCATCTAATGAGGCCGTCAAGCTGAGTGCCACCATTGTTAACATGGTAAATGTTTACGATGTTGACCCTTTTTCCGAGACTTTGCCTTTAGCTTAACATCAGGCGAGGTGAAGTAAAATTGACGTGCCCAGTACTTAAAAAAAAAAGACGGTCGACAGCCTCCGTGGCGTAGAGCTAGTAAACGCGCCCGCTACACAGGAGGCACGGGCTATGCATGAATATGGGTATTTGCATTGGTCTGGTCGAGCCTCAGAGAGCACGTTAAGCTGTCGGTTCCGGTTGCCACACGAACATCTGTGGCAGTCGTTACGGGTAGTTGGAGCCCTTAAAAGTCTAACAAATGGTCTAGCTGCAATGCTTCGACATCCCCTTTGCGTTATGGAGCTCAAATGGCAATCGCTTCACAGAAATTATCGGAGTTCAACCAAATCCGCAGTTAGACTGTTAAAGCGCACCCCGGACTCCAAGCTCAAAGCTTAGATTGCGACTAAAATGAAGAAGGAGAAAGGTGTAGATTATTTAATGGTAGATAACAATAACATATAATTGGTAGTTGACCTGGCAAGCATTGTCTTGCCATAGGTATACATTATTTTTAGTGGGGTTAGCCACCTTTACAGCATCTGTGGTTTAGCGGTAGAAAACGCGGCCACTACGCTGGAGGCGGCAAGGGTTCGTTTCCCGATTAGCTAGACACGCCAGACCCAAAGCTGCCAGCTTCGGATGCAAATGGAACTAACGCTGGGATGAAGAAAAAGCCACCTTTACAACTTAGGTGTCAAAATAATAGTTGAAGACCGATTGCCAGACCCATCAAATATGCATAAAAAATTTCTTAAGGACCGGTCGAGCCGTTTCGAAGGAGTTTGCAAATAAACACTGCAACACGATGACATGACATGATACTATTATATTATTATGGTAAGCCGAGTATTGTAATATTTTTATTAATCCCTACCGGTTATAATGCTAAATTAAATTCTTTTATTGACGTTTTTCTTATCAGCCAATAATATACACACTACAATATGCCTGCCGGCGTCTTGCTACCTTTACACCTTTCTCTTGACATAATTGTATAAATTATAAACTTATATAATAAATTAATATTAAATATTTATAAACATTCTAACCGACTTAAATCATACATCACACACTATAATTAAGATGGAACACGGTCAAAAACAGATTAGGTACCTACGGATTAGTGACTTAAATGTTATTATAAGAAGCATTACATATTCAAAATTCATCTCACCTGTTTTTTGAACGGTGTTATGAATGCGGATTTTTGTTTCGCCATATTAATTTGTTATCACTTCACTATCACTAGTGATCACTGGTGAACGTTCACTGTGAGGGACAACATGCCTTCGTTTGTCACTCGTAATGTTTATCTCACATCTTCACGACACTGCACGTTACAGACTAGTTTTTCGATGATAATAATGTTTTTCTACTAGCGATAGCCTTGACTCTGCGTACGAAATAAAGTGTTAAGGTATGATTCTGTAGCCGACCGCAGACAGCTGCAGCGGTTACAGCGTCAGATCGAACTTGATGAACAAAGTGATCAAAACGATCTTAATGCCTTGGTTTTCATCTCTTCCTGTTGACTGATTGTTCTGATATTAGTTCGGACAATAATATAGTTTAAATCAATAAAACCTGTTGCTTTTATTACTTATTTTTAGGATCATTTTGAGACTTTCTAGTCAAGATTTGCTTACGCCGACTGTACCGAGACTTATGTACAGACTTGAATGTGCCTTCAATGTAGCCGTTTATCCTTATTGAAGCTTAAAAAGCAATGTATATGAAGAGACAATACATCATAAGACGTCTGTGCTATTTTTGTTCGCATTGGACACAAAAACTACTGAACGGATTTTGATGCTGGTTTTTAAAAGATATAGTTTGCTGTGGGTCGTGGTCACGGGATCAGTATTATTTCTGTGACCCTGTACATTGGCATGAAGTATCAGGCTCAAAAAAATTTAAGGAACTTTATCTGGGTCGCGTGAACAGGAGCAGTGTGTCCTAAACCTTTCTATTTCGAACTTAACGTGGACGAAGTCGTGGGCAAAAGCTAGTAGTAAAATATAGTCCAGAGAAATAAAATAAATATCAGTCCCGCATAATCAGAACTACTGGGAATAGACCTTTTTTTAAACACTATTTAATTTTTTACATACATTACTTGTTAAATTTCGATACGAATAAACTGCACCATCGAGAAGCCGCAATGAATGTGAAACAACAATATTATCATATGCAAGTAAATTTCACGGAACGTTGTACCTCCTGTATGCGACTACTGCCGCTGTTGGCTGCGAAAACGTACCTTTAACCTTGACTCTGCGTTCGAAATAATGTTATTCACACTAACTATATTGAATAACACATTAAACAATGAATACACGTGTGAGTTAACCGATTGGTTTCCAATTCCCCCTACACTGTGTCTTCTAAGCTAAATAAACGTCTATAGCAATGAAATACTGGTATACGTCTGCCGAACAGTCCCTAACCTACAGGCTGTCCTTGACCTAGTTCTTATATAAACCCACGCCTCCAATATTCAGTTCAGGCTCAGATAATTGTGTTTTTATATCCTCCTAAACAGTACTAACGGGATATTTTATATTTTTATGTAGGTTAGATACACGCATTTCACGGTGTGTGATTTCATAAATTTTTTATTGAACCTTAATTTCAATTAAGTACTGTAGGTAATTCTGCATAGTTAATGTCGGTAATTACAAAAATATTTTTTTCCTAACCTAGCTTCTTTGCTAAACAGCACAGTTTAACTCACTTCCTGAAAGGCATTTAGCAATTTAATCAAACAGGTAGGTAAATGACTTCGATCGATATTATGTTTCAGTTCTTGGCTGGCCTAGTCCGCTTCTGCATTAGCCTTCTAGCCTAATTAACCCAAGTCAGAGTGTGCTGCTACATTCAATAAACATTTCTATCATATTTCTGAGTGGCACTCTATCGAACGGATGGCTTAAGCATTAACCAGCTAGTTTATTAGATTGTGTACGTAACAAACGCTCCGGCTAGGCTGAAAATCATTCAGGCCACACGTTGATTGGCTGTTGATTGATACACACTATAAGATTATTTTATTATTATAATTTACCATCAGAAATCTAATGTAGACATCTATGTATGTGAAGGTTACCAATATTGTAAGAAGTACCGGTCTGGGGCTTAACACAATGTGACTCTGATAAAAACATCAATTAATGCCACTTGAAAAGTTAATTAGCACATTATTTACGAATAGTTTAGAAGTTAGATTATCATTTTAAATTGTTTTATTGATGTCATGGAACTTATTTAGGCATTTACCATTCTAGTGGGTTTACAATAACATCGAATGGCTTAATACTTTTTCGAACAGTCGGCCGGTCGAGACAAAATTTATGCAGGTGGGGAATGCGAGACCCGCGGGCTTCACCACGTGTGACTGCAGTGCCCCCGTGCAGTCCATGGCGCACTTGGTCTCGTGTCTCTTATGCCCTGCACCTGCACTAAAGACGATTTGAGTAAAGCCACTGACAGCGCAGTATAGATGGTACAATTTCATTAGGTAGGAGGGTTTTCGGGACCTGGACAGCGGTTCCAAATTCCCCTATTAAAACTAATCAGGAATTATTTACTGCTAACAGCGAATCATCGACACGAGAAGAAGAAATTTTTTTGCGGCGTTTAATGTGCAATACTAAATTCTATTTGTTCATATTTTTTATACACTCACGACTGAAAATTTACGGGCTAGGCAGAAGTTGATTAGCGTCCATATTTTACTACTAGTATTCGAGTATGCAACAGCAGCAACAACCTCCCAACCTTGGGAGAAGCCTATGTCCACCAGTGGATTGCTGTGGGCTAATTGATTGATTCGTTTAGGTATGGGTACGGCATACTGAGAATGGCCTAAGAACTGATTCAATCTCCCACCTAGTGGATATTCAGAGGTACAACGGGCCCAGTTATAGAATCATATTTGGGCGAATATGGTATTAACATCTTGCAAGAGGGTACAACTTGCCTGCAGGCAAAATTACAAGAGGGCGACCTAACCCCTATTGCTATCCATTGTAAACTTTACCTGAGTTCGATCTTGAATATTATAACCACACTGAATAATACTTTTGAATCCGGAACTTCACGTTGCATTTTCTATCACTAAACCACTAAAATACAATCTCTAAAGATTCTGTTTACAAAATGCTGAATAGAGAATAAGATATGGATAATAAAATTATCAGTATCAGCTGATTCGATACGTCCTTCAAGGTCTTCAATTTGCACCTTGAAAGGTTAAGGTGATTTTTTGGTACCTAAATCTTGCCACGTGTAACGTGAATCCGGGCAATTAATTTTGTATCGTAGTCTCAATATTCAAAACCAAATTGGTATGGTTGATTAGAGTCAAGATAGTAGCCTGCTATGATACTGAATTTAGTTGTATGCACTATGTACAGGATGTTGTGGCAGGATGTAGTAATCTCGCCTCTAAGAATATTCGCCTCAGTCAAAAATAGTAGTAAACTCGCCTGACTTCTGACTTAATACCTCTTGTTTATATATCTGTGTGTATACTGCGTACGTACAGGCATGACTATATCATGGAACTATGAATATTCATCATCTACAATTCTTTTGCTATTAGTTTGGTAACTAATTCTTAACAACTTATCATATTATGTTATCTAAACAAATGACCCTATTTACCATACTGTATTTCAGTGTTACACTATTTACACTATAACATTTAACCAACCAAATAAAAACAAAAGTTCATTTCAATTGTCAATATTATTGACTTACAAAGACAAGATTGACAAATCTAGTCGTTACATCTTATCCCACTTCAAGAGACACTTCACTAATCTTATATTTGTTTGAGAACAAAGACACTGAACTTTTCCAATCAACTGAATAGAATATTCCACTGAACATAGCTCTAGTTCACACAACAGTGTGGAACAACTATGGCAGTAAACTTGTTAGATAAACTGAAGAACGTACTAATTTTAGAATTCACGGTGGCAATGTGCCATTTCAAAACATACTTCGAGATTCAATAAGCGTACGGTCCCGATGTGTGTGTGATCATTGTCTGACTTATTCGTTTTATAAACAACACACACACATAGAAGAAACCTTATAAAAGAGTCATGCATGTCAATAATCCTTTCTTTAAAGTTTTACAACTAACTAATGAATGATAGGCCTGACATTATGAGTATAAAACATTTTATGCCATTGTCATCTAGATAAGACAGAATGACATAAATATCAATATGAGTCTTCATTTTTATCTAAATACCTATATAAGAATATTGCCCATAAAATAATCAAATTCCTATAATTTGTTTAATGAAATTTTATTGCATTTAGCTAACTATACAGGGTTACCTGGTAAGTCGTGCGAACCCCGTTAGGGGGTCGTGGTTCCCACCATTTCTGACAGATTTCCCCTTGGACCCCCGCCCCCCAACCTAACCCTTTTCAAGTTATAAGGCTTTAAAGACTTTTTTGAAAAAATGACCGATTTTTGTCTATTGGCCCATTTTTTTTGTTTATTATAATTCAAATATTTAGTTTTATACTATTTTTGTGTAGCAGATTAGTTTGTTCATCATAATGAAAAATAAAAATAGAGTTACCTCAACTAAATAGGTTGTAGATAGAAGATTGATAGTTATAGCATCAAACAAAAATCAGTACAAATCAAACTTCAACCAGCAATAGTAAAAAAAAAATCTATGACACGTAGGCTGCAGACACCTTTAAAAATATCTACGTTTCATTAGCTATTCAACAAGGTATAACAAGCTAGGCTGCTATTAGATTTCTTGGAATAATCTTTGGTAAAAGTCCTAAAAGGAGTAGTGAAATTAATGTGAAATTTATCAATTATGTTACAAAATAAAATAAAACAATTTAAATTAGGTTAAACAAATGTATTTTATTTTATCTTTCGTGTTCAACATGTTCACCTCTGTTTCGCACACACACACGCATTCTGTTTCTAAGTCCACTTTTTACTACCGATGTTGTTAAACCTCTTCTTATTTGATCTGCTGCCATTAGAATCCTTTCCTTTAACATGTCTACAGACTCAATTGGGTGGTTTTCGTCGTATACTATTCGTCGTAGCACTACAAGAATTTTTTAAGAACACAATTAAATGATTTGCTTGAAGACTTACCCCTGAATCTTATTAGAAACATGTGGTTTCAACACGACGGTTGCCCGGCACATTATAGCAGAAGTGTCCGAGAATGGTTAGACACAAACTATACCAATAGGTGGATCGGGAGAGGTGGACCTATACCGTGGCCAGCGAGAAGCCCAGACCTGACCCTCATGGATTTTTATGTATGGGGGCACATGAAAAGCATAGTATACGACGAAAACCACCCAATTGAGTCTGTAGACATGTTAAAGCAAAGGATTCTAATGGCAGCAGATCAAATAAGAAGAGGTTTAACAACATCGGTAGTAAAAAGTGGACTTAGAAACAGAATGCGTGTGTGTGTGCGAAACAGAGGTGAACATGTTGAACACGAAAGATAAAATAAAATACATTTGTTTAACCTAATTTAAATTGTTTTATTTTATTTTGTAACATAATTGATAAATTTCATATTAATTTCACTACTCCTTTTAGGACTTTTACCAAAGATTATTCCAAGAAATCTAATAGCAGCCTAGCTTGTTATACCTTGTTGAATAGCTAATGAAACATAGATATTTTTAAAGGTGTCTGCAGCCTACGTGTCATAGATTTTTTTTTTACTATTGCTGGTAGAAGTTTGATTTGTACTGATTTTTGTTTGATGCTATAACTATCAATCTTCTATCTACAACCTATTTAGTTGAGGTAACTCTATTTTTATTTTTCATTATGATGAACAAACTAATCTGCTACACAAAAATAGTATAAAACTAAATATTTGAATTATAATAAACAAAAAAAATTGGCCAATAGACAAAAATCGGACATTTTTTCAAAAAAGTCTTTAAAGCCTTATAACTTGAAAAGGGTTAGGTTGGGGGGCGGGGGTCCAAGGGGAAATCTGTCAGAAATGGTGGGAACCACGACACCTTAACGGGGTTCGCACGACTTAGCAGGTAACCCTGTATAATTGGATTATATCAGGAAAAACGAATTACTCGGATGTGGTTTGAACTCACGACCTTTACTGTAAAAGCTCATTTATTCAGTTTCTATTATTAAAACAGCACTTGCAAAACGTTACAATAAAACACAACTGAACAACCGGCTCAAAACATAGTCCCACCCACTCCTTACCCTGAGGAGACTCTGGCAAGAAACTCAGCGGCCCTCTAATAAATGTGTGATAATTAATTCTTTATTATACAAGGGAGTTTGCCTATAATTAAATTACCGAGCACATCACAATATTGTAAGAACGCGCAGTGTGATCGGTGACCGACTGTGAACTGACTATGAATGTAAGGCACCGACTTCAAACAGATCAGGAAATCTGTAGTTTTAGTTATTTTATTTCTTGTCTCTATTAAGTTATTTTTTTACTTTTTACTGTATGTAATAGGTTATTCTAAAAAAATCCTTTTTATTGGTGGTCTAATCCATTTCAGCCTTTGATCATAATTTTCGAGTTTTCTGTCATAACGTTAATATAGTGCTCACAATAACGTAAACGAGAGGTTACCTTGTTTGACCGAAAAATGTTCCGCTTAATTTCACTTGCCAAATTATTACTTAGCAAATTTTTTCACAAACAACTGTGCAAACGTTGTTTGTTTAGTGAACGTTTGAACAGTAATTTGTTTACCTACTAGTACTTTTACCAATTTTATTTAATCAAATATTTCACTTGGAATAACACATTTTACGAATAATAAAATAAGGCTAATATGTATTTCATATCGTCAATTTTCAATGTACCATTTCTATTCAGTCAATTACTCAGTCAATGTTTGGTCAATTATTTTTGGATGGTAAATAAATAATCACAAAGGCGCATTAACTTTCTAACCTAACGTAACCTACCCAAGTCGGGGCGCGCAGTATTCTCCTTGGAACCGTTTCGGAGTTACAACTACGTACACCACGTACACCGACTTTTGAGCTACGGAATTCTCCATTGGGGTAATTCCGCAGATTTAAACACAATATTTGTCTTGCAAATGCGAGCTGTGCGAGCTATTTATAATTTGGGTCCAACAGTCTCCCTCCGAGATAAGTTAAAAGACATAAATATTCTAACCGTAGTGTCACCATACATTTTCGAAAGCCTATGTATGTAAGGAAAATATTGCAAAATTTCCAAGACTAAAGAAAGCAAACTATTCATCAAAAAAATTTAAATGAGCCCAAACTCGATGAAGTTGAGTCAAAACTTGCAAAGTTCCTTTGACCACTTTTTCAACAGCATTTAAACTATACCTCTGAATTTTCAGGATCAATAATAAGGGTCGCCTGTTTGCCGGGTTTCCTGCTTTCATCCGTCTGCATGGCTTACTACGGCAGAAGGATAACCCACGCTTAAGCCATTCTACCAGGGATCGTGGGCTGGCTGCTGATATATTTCGCCGAAAATATTACCACATTGATGATTGGAAGATTTTTAGGTGGATTGACGTCAGCCGGGACCATGTCTTTAAGAGCTATCGTCATCGGGGAAGACACATCCCCAAAGTATAGATTAGTATTCCTATATCTGAAGAACACCACCGTCTTGGTTCTAGAGATGAACATGACATGTGTTCCACGGATACGCTCTGCAGATTATGACTGCAATAACTGGAGAAACAACACAATCGTTCTACTCCACTGTAGGTATCGACATTATGATAACTGTAAGTACCATGTTTGCGTCAGTCCTTGTAAAAATCATGAATCGTAGAACATTACTATTTTCTACTGGTTTTGCAGCCGTCGGAATACTTATGTTAGTTTGTGTGTACCTTTTCTTGGTTTCCAAAACTATAAATGTGGATGACAAAATGTGGATTCCTATAGCTTTACTTATAGTATACTTCTTTTTGCCAATTTTGGCTGCGCTTTTATTCCATTAGCTTTAGTTGGTGAAGTGTTCCCTCTAGCCCACAGAGGAGTAGGTGCAGCCCTGTCTGGTGTCTGGGTATCAATATGTTTGATGGCAGCTCTTAACTCAACGCCACATTTTCTGGTCCATATAGGAGTGAGCGGCTTTTTTGCTGTGTATGGCACAATTATGGGAATTTCGCTTTTGATATTATATTTTATACAAAGGAAAGGACCCTGCAAGAAATAGAATATTATTTTAACAACGGAAAGTTTGAGAAACATTCATGCGATGACATGGACGCCAATACTAAAATGATAGCGAAATGAGACTGAAGTAATGTAACTTAGATTCTTATTTTTGACTAAAATAAGAATCTAAATTACACTAAAAATTAAACTAAAAATAGTTTAAAAATGTATGGTAACATTGTGGTACATGGCGGAGGTTTTGTGATCCTAGTTTGTTTAACTAAAATAATTACGAAAATGATGAGAAATCTATTATAAAATAGTTACTAAACGATAATCTAGTACTCTTTTTATGAATTGAAGAAGTGTTTTTACACCTTTTTGCCACACAAAACGCGATAATTTTAATATTTTTTTCGACAGTGATCGGACGTGTGCACTTGCTCGTGGCTCACAAGGAGTAAAGCGTAATCCATGGCTATTTAATAACGCATTAAGCGGCTTCATGCGCTAGTACTACGCTCCGTCTAAGTTATTCTTTTAGTCTAAGACGAAAATAACTTATATTGGGCATTGCTACTTTTAGAAATAAGTAATAAATAAAAATATGTTATTTAACCGACTTTTTTGTCACGAGATTCATTCGCAAAGGATAGGTACTGGTGTGTCTTTGCCATTGTATATTGAGCAGGCGTATTAAAACATAAGGGATGGTCCTTAATTATTTAAGTGATGTGTCTACTTATAGGATGTGGTTTCATCGTTTAGAATCTGTGCCAGACTAATGGAGGAGGGGGAGGAATTTGATGATGATTATGGGGATCAAATGGAGTCAAGATCAGACGGGGGTCTCGAAAATCAGTTACGAAAGAGGAAAAAACCCATAATGAAGGTATTATGGGTTTTTTTATCTTCATAAAACCGAATATTTATTTCATGATTGTTACGTCAATCTAACAAAACGGAATTTTACCAACTTAATAAATCCATGTTTTCTGGTGATAAAATTATCTGTTGAGTTTTTTTTTGCGATTATATTCTTCGAAGAACATCGGAAAAAATGAAATGCTCAAGTGAGACTTGAACTCACAACCTTTCCCTTACTTCGCACTTGAGCATTTCATTTTTTCCGATGTTTTTCGAACTTAAAAGTTAGCATAATAAATGCTAAGTATAAAAAATTCATTCAAATCAATTATATTCTTTTTTGAGAAATATAATCCAAAGCAGTGAAACAATTTTCTAAAATATATTTATTTATTAATTATTACAATATTCTATGTACTAATTCGGTGTTATCCTGTAAACCCAGGTTTGTGTAGAACAAATAATTTGAAATTGATTATTATTGATTATTATTTATTAGTATATTATTGTCTATCTTACTTACATATTTAATAAACATATTTATACTTACATACATTACTATTATAATTTATTACAAAAATTAAAAGGTAGGTAGATAACACATTTAAAAGAAGCAGGCCGCGCAGTGCTCAGCTGTGATGCGGACGCACAGCCCCACCATCACGCGGCACGCCCCTGTCACAGAATAGATAATAGTTGTGCTTGCTATACGGGATGCTCCAGTTCATGCAGTCGCCGAATGTAATTTTTTTTTAATGTCGTTTTAATATTACGCGCTGTTATTTCTTTTTTTATTTGCTGTGGCAGTTTGTTTATGAGATTGGGTATTATGTACTCAGAGGTTCTTTTGCCGTAGAAATTTCTATACTCTGTGTAAGAATTTACAATTTACATATTCTTCTTGTTCCTGTAACTATGGCCGAGCTATTTGTTTTGGGAATCTGTATTTCCGTTCTAAAATACTGTTCCGTTAGTAGACAATTTTCTACTTTTTGGTGTATTGGTATGACCTCACAATACTTAGAAAGTCCTAGTGGATTATCTTTATATTTTTCTTTAATTTTGAGTGCTACTAATAATTTATGTAACCGGTACTTACGGCAAGTTAAAAATTTGGTCTAGGTAAGTCTATGTACGTCCATAGCTACTTAGTCCATATGAAACAATACTTTCAATCAATGTTTTGTACATAGTCAATAATACGCCAAAAGGAATTCTTGATGATGTAGAATTTTGCCATTATCGCACGTAGTTTGCTACTGACCCTATCAACGTGGCTAGACCAGTTGAATATGTTGTCTATAACCAGGCTGAGGTATGTAACTTCTGTTACCTGCTACAAGTAACGGCACTCGGTAGTGCAGGGTGCTTGATTGTTATGCTGGCACTTGTGACTGTGGGCTATAACTCTGACACAGTCCTGGTGAGGATTTGGATTGTGACTTGAGTGAATATGGATGAGTTTTGTCTTGTCGGCGTTCAGAGCCAAGCCCGCAACGTGCGACCACTTACAGATGGTTGTGAAGTCTTTTTCAATTTGTTCATTCGCAATATTTAAGTCTCGATTAGCGGCCATTAGACAGGTGTCATCTGCAAATTGAAACACAGAGCAGTGCCCAATTAAATTCTTGAGGTTATTGACGTAGGCTAAGTAGTGTAAAGGGCTGAGGACTGATCTCTGAGCTGTGCCTTCAGTGACCTCGACACTGTCACTGACTGCTTTTCCGACTCTCACTTGATAACTGCAGTCGTGAAGGTAATCTTTATACCATTCAAGTAAGGGGCCGCGCACTCCACTGATGTCCAACCGCCGCACCAACTGGTCATGTCTTAGGGTATCAAAAGCTTTGCTATAGCCTATAAAAACTAAGAGTACACACTTTTTATCATTCAGGCAACTATTGACCATATCAGCGAAACGAGACAACAGAAGCGTTGTGCTTTTTTTCTGTTGTGGATAAAGGACTTTGTTGGCCGCATAGAAGCTTTGAATAATCTCACATACGTATTTTCGACTATTTTATCTAGCACGGGCAGTATTGTAATGGGTCTGTACTTAGAGTAATCGTGAGCATCGCGGCCCTTATGGATAGGTCTGCCAATACCTGTCTTCAGAAGTTTTGGGTACCGTCCTTTCTCTATAGTGGTGTTTATTAGGCACATTACTTTAATAAATAACACATTTTGTTCAACAATTATTATGTTTGTCGCCGCCGGAAATCGCAAAAAAAAAGACAGAATGATTTAACTTATTTATTAATTAAAAACGAATTACAACTGCCGTGTTGGTTCCCGGCGGAGTAGAATAGGACCACCCAGTTCTTCCTGTGAGTGTCATAAAAGACGACTAAGGGATAGGACTGAACGATGGAGACGTTACGTTACGTTTACATTTAGATGGAGAACACCATCTAAATTTAAACGTAAACAAATGTAAACTTACAACCCAAGACAAAGGGCTCGCTAGACATGTCATACAATAGACCGAGGCTCGTGACTACGAGTTCTTAATTGAAAAATTATTGCTGATTGTCTCTTAGTTGCTTAAGAATCTGCTGGCTCTTTTTTTTTTCAGTTTTCCATCCAGTACAAGTATCTACTTTACAGCGTTTCAGAGAGAGCTTAATTCTGTGGGCACTTTTTACTGCAACGGAGGCCGCAACATGTGGTTGATTTGAGTGTTGTGTAACTTTGTGAGGTCCATAGAATCAGGACTCGGAAGGTGTCTGACTGGATATGTTATTCTGGTTTGCCCTAAAATGTATTTGCTTAGTTGATCCAGAAATATTATCTCCAGATTGGTTTTCGGTGCTGCTATCGAACGAGCAGTCGGGACCAGCTGCACTTTGTAACAATTGAACAGTTTTAATAAGTATTATTTTTAACCGACTTTTAGCTACGGGACTTCCCCTTAGCCCCGCCGCACATGATCACACTCACACTCTTTCACGACACTCCACCAACTGTCACATTGACTCCATACCATCCGTATACGTGCCTGCGTCGACACGTGAGAGCAAATGCGGAGTTCGGTACTGTTCTATAGGTTTTAAAACCTGCCATCGCACGCGACTCGTGACGGCCAGACGTGTACACGTGTATAGATTAATCAGCGATGGGTTGCGTGTATCTAGAGGCTGTGTTTTGGCAGCTTACTAATATAAATGGAAATAAGAAATCAAAAGTGATAACTCTCATTGGGGGAAAGTACGCGGATTTAACGCGTTTTATGTGCGATCCGAATCGCTGTGACGAAACTGTAAATATGAAAATTAATATACCTTTATCTGAGATGGCAATCGAGTCACGGAAACATTCCTATAACACGCATGCCATCAATCGTGTGGACCACATAAGAGTGGTCACACGGCAAGTATACTGTAAAATGAGCAGGAATACCAGGGCTACTTCTAGGCTTTCCACTTGTCTTGTCCCTTGGACTAGTAGAGGGACGTAGAAATTCACCCCTTCTGCCGAATTAAAACTGTGGATGGATCAAGGTAAGCCGTAGTGCGAGGGAAACTCGAGACTCGAGACGGCGTGAGGTTTTAGTTGGTCTGAGTCCCTGGGACAGCCGGGGTGCGAGGGATATGTCGAAGACAACTTATCACTACGACCCACAGTCGGCGTGCAATTTTAGTCGATTCGAGTCCGACATGACTTCCCCTTATGGCCTGACAAGCCAAAGCCTTAAATTGGTAAAAGAAATTGTAAGTAGGTAAATAATATATTCTTTTAACTCAATTTATAAATGAATCCTAAAACATATAAAAAAGAGCTGCTAGTCTAAAAAGTTCACTTTATTAGATAATATTTTGCCTTTTACACGAATTAGATAATCTGCTTCGTAAATGAATTGTTGTGATTCACCATTTTATGAATTTTTCAAGAATGTATTTGAGATTTACTGGAAATTAAACAGTAGGTAACTTGTTTTTAGCAAAATTGCTCAATATTTTTAGGTATTTAGCCCCGTTAATGGAAAGTTTATCAGATAGAGAATTGATTGATTCGAATCTGTTGGGTTCGCACCGTTCGAGACCGCATGTTTCTACCTGCTACGATTCTGGTACAACTATTGCTTCTTAAATGTTCAATTTCGATAATTGTTTTCATACATGCTCATCATACTTACTCGAAGGGGTAGGCAGAACACCTACTGGTGACACGTGGGTATTAATACACTTAACGCCCAACTATGATTTTCGATTTCCCGTAATAGTAGGCGAGCCTATTGCCGTGTTACAGGCACTTTATCTTACGCTGTATGATTACTTTCGGATGGAGAACAGCCCTTAGTCCCCCTTCAAGACACCCATCTACTCCATCGATATTGTGGATATTTATATCCTTTCTTTAGAATGCGTTCGATCTCATTGACGTACGTGTTTCTAGGTCGACCCCCGTTAACTCTACACACTAAGTAATAATACAAACTTAGGTATGTGCATTAGGTAAGAGTGTTAAAAGAATTTCATAATTCATAACATCCTTTTACAAGTGTGTCAGTGTCAATAAATAGCTTATATAATTCATTATTATTCAATTCTATTATATTTAATATTTGCACGTCCCCATTAAATGGTGAAATGTGGTTTATGCTCTTAAATCTTCCATAATCCTATACCTACTTAGCATTTAATTAGGTACTTTAATCAAATGATAATTCTCGGCATAGAATCCATACTTCCATACTAATATTATAAATGCGAAAGTAACTCTGTCTGTCCATCTGTATGTTACGCTTTCACGCCTAAACCACTGAACCGATTTTGATGAAATTTGGTATAAGGGTAGATTAGACCATGAGAAAGGACATAGGCTATGTTTGGTCACGATAACCGACATCCACGCGGGTGGAGCCGCGGGCAAAAGCTAGTAAGAATATAAATAAAACTACGATGAGTGTATTCCTCATCCTCAGTAGCTTTGTATTTTTAACTTTCAGGATTTCTTCAGGGTCGGCAGCACGAGTGTATCACTCCTGATGTTGCTCACGTTCATAGGCCACGGTAATCACTTTCCATCAGGTGGGCCGTATCTTTGCGGAGTTCTATACAATAAACAGACAATAAAATAAGATCTGACAAAGCGGCTGATCGACGCTACGCGTGACCAGAAGGCTGGTTATTACCTTGCACAGAGGTTAAGCATTGCCATTCAACGTGGCAATGCAGCCAGCCTTCTGGGTACGTTACCGGTCGGCGACGATGCGGAGGAATTTCACGACGCATTATGTATGTAAATATTTATATTTTTATTTTCATTACTTTATATTACTAAGTTCATTTTAATAAACAGACAGTACTGGGAAAAGTACCCAATTGACAGGAAACAACTATTCAGGGGAATACAGCTAGTGAAAAGTGTGTGTAGAAAAACTCTTTTAGATTTAAATTTTTAATTACGATAAGAAATACATTAAACTAGCTTTTGCCCGCGGCTCCGCCCGCGTGGAAGTCGGTTATCGCGACCAAACATAGCCTATGTCCTTCCTCAAGGACTAATCTACCCCTATACAAAATTTCATGAAAATCGGTTCAGTGGTTACGGCGTGAAAGCGTAACATACAGACAGACAGACAGACAGACAGAGTTACTTTCGCATTTATAATATTAGTATGGATACATAGAAAATAGAGGGAACGGTTTCAGAGGCTGTTCTTAAGTACGAAGCGTCTCGATTCCCAATACGTAGGCAGTAATTAATGGAAGCCGGTATTGATAGACGAGGCTCAGGCACAGGCATTCCTTTTGAGCTTGGAGGTCAAGCGGTTGTCGCACCCATAAGCCACAGACAAATTAAACAATAAGTAGAATATAAAAGTTGAATCATAGAATAATTAACAGTAGTATTGGTTGAGTGTTGAAGTGTAAAGTAAAGCCAACGAAGCGAGAGAAAAAAGGTAAACAAAGTTTCAGCGGTTCCAGACATTTTTATTTGAAAATTATAACGTATAGCTTCAAGCGCATTCCAATTGCTCATAAGATCAGACAGTTTAGAACCGCTGTGCTAACATCTTTCCTGTACTACGAATTCAATTAAAAAAAAACACGCAACGACAGACTGTCGATCGGCCATTGTCGCGTACGCGTGACATGTGTGACAAGGACAGAGAAAAATATCGCTAGATCGCAACGTAACTCAGTAATGGTTGCTTTGTTTACCTTTTTTCTCTCGTCTCGTTGGCTTTACTTTAGATTATTGCAGTGTTTTTCATCAAATGTTATTTACTCAACTGTACCTTTTAAGTTCTTGAAATATATTATAATTATTAGGAGACAATATATCAGCTGCGTTAAAGTATAGTAATTAGTGAAAGTATCAAAAATATGCTCAATGGGCGCACAAAACCGCTATTGAGAGCCGACATTGGCTCCGTATGGTTGACGGCAGTGCGTGTATTTTTAATTTTCAATAACGTACGAGTAGTGTGTTAAAAAAGGTTTTGTAAAAATAGACTTTTGAAAAAAAAAAATTTTTTTTTTTAATTTTTATTACGTATTGTGTTACAATTAAATATATTAATAAACAATTATATCAAAATAAATTGTTGCTTGTGTAAAGGAAATAGTGCAGTGTTTTGAATACATTTTTGGCGGGAAACGGTAATATTGCAAAAGTACGCTACTTTTTTTTGTATTTTCACAGGGTGGGCACAAGTGTAGAGGTTATTGTGGTATTTCTAACAATAATTTAGATTTAGTTAGGACGTTCGTGTGTATCTATGTGTGTACAGTCAGCGTCAGAAAGATTTTGACGAACATAGTGCTTAAAATGATCTTAAATTCTTTTTTTGTCCTCTTCCAGTTGACTGATTGTTCTTACATTTGGAACACACTTTTAGTTCAACAATAATACCCTTTAAATCAATAAAACTGTTTGATTTTGCTCTTAATACGAGAGTTTTAAGATCATTTTGACTGTGCTATCGCCATTCATTGGGTATCTTCGCGAGCCGCGGTACTGAAAAGAAACCGAGATGTCGGGATAAGTGTACCTACACTTACATCACATAATAAAATGATAAATCGCGATTGTTTTAATTCAATTCAATTCGTGTATTTGTTACACATTTTATTTCATTATTACCATCGTCTGTCGTCCTCCGTCCAAATTATTTATAATTATAAAAATCTTAATTTCATATTTTATATATTTACATATAAGTAGGTATAATGTTATTATAAATGCGAGAGTGAGTTTCTTTGTCCGTTACGCTTTCACTATTCAACTCATTCGTTATAAATGATATACTATGATAAGTTTGTTGCGTGGTTCCCGGCAGAGCAGAATTTGGGCCACTCCATCTCTTTCCATGCGGTGTCGTACAAGCGACTAAGGGATAGCGCTGTCTAACATCAGACAGACATATTCAGCCCAGACTCTGCGTCAGATTAATGGTTTGAGTCAATAATAGTGCCCGGAATACGGCAATAGGCTTACCCTCTATTAAGTACATGGAACCGAATACAATGATTGGTGAAATGTGGGTCTTAATTCACCTCTGCCTAACCCACCAGGGATAAAGGTGTGATATTTATGTATGTACTATATGTAATAAGTACCTACTCTATTTACATAATATACATATTATAATTAACTAAATAAAAATATAATACGAAACATAATATATGCAAACCTACAGGTTCAAGCATCATAGAATTCCTCCCCTTCGACGTCAACCGGGAGGGTGGCCAGAAGGCTTTTTTTTAATTTTATTTTTTATCGTGGCCAGAAGGCTGGCGGAATTGCCACGTTGAATGGCATTCCTTTGCGCAAGGAATAAATCAGCACTCTGGTCACGGGTAGCGTCTATTAAGCGTCTAAATATTTCTTAGAATAATAGACGCACACTTGGACTCCATGATTCCAGCGTCTCGACCCCAAACGGCTCAAATATGTAATTACTACTTAAACTACTATATTTGCGCCGTTTGAGGGTCTCTGCCGAAGCAGCAGTAGCGCAACGCAATACATTCCGCAGTCCCTGACGGATTAAGAAGGTGCAAGGGTCAACATATGTTGCATCCCACACTAAATTCCTTCTCATCTTCCAAGGCACCAATGTCATTCCATCCGGTCTCTTGCCATCGTCGCGCACCAAACCAGAAGGTTCTAATACAGCTGGAATACCGGCAGTGACAAGAGCCCGACGGATTATGTCATTGATGTACACGTGCTGCGAAAGCCGTCCCGCGCTCCTGCTGCATGAGAGACAATGGTGTCCAAGGCTATCAACTTCTTTTCCACAGCGACATCGATGCGGAGAAACGCAAGGAGCACCTAAACGAAGGCAAGCAGCGATAAGAAAGGTGTTGTCGTCCAACATGGTACCAATGTTGGGCGATGGTAGTGCCTGAAGCTAAACACCAGAAAAATAGGTTGGCTGGCAAATCAACGTTTGGACAAAACATTTTCCTAGCACTTAAGGCTTCGGCCTTGCCTGGCACTTCTAAATTAGTTCGGTTAGGGGTTAGGATTTTTCTAACTAATTGAAGACAAGATGCCGGTAGGATCATGTCGGTAATTTTGCGAAGGCCGAGCCCGCCTAGACGCACAGGCAAGGAAGCCTGAACCCAGACCTATATTTTGTTGTGTGCTCAAAATGTGCTCAATACGTTCAGTAAACGATTCTTCGATGTATTTTGAAGATAACAAGGGGTGCTACTGCGGCGGACGAGCTAGACTATTACAACTACAACTAGATTTAGGTCCAAGATATATCTATCAAGCTATAAAGTAAGATATATAGTATAGGGCATGCTTTAGTGTTTGACATTCAAAGCATACATTAAGAAGGTCCAAGAGGAACATTGATTATTATATTTTGAAGAAGGTTTATTGGGACATAGAATGGGGTCGAACGGGTATTTTTCGAAAGAGTTCAAAAGCTAGAAAGTCGTACCCAAAAATAACCTTACAACGGTTGGGTAGAATAATAATTCGTTCTACGGCTACTGACAATAATATATTTCCTGAACAATATACAATGTGTACTTACTGGAACGGGGCAGTAAGGGCAGGTACAGTCAACGTCAGAAATATCTTAACGGCGAAGTCTCAACATGATCTTAAAAATGTCGTTAAGACCATCAAACTGTTTTATTGATTTAAATAGCATTATAGTCCGAAATAAAGGTATGCCAAATATCAGAACAAACAGTCAACTGGAAGGGGGTAAAAAAAGAAATTAAGATCTATTTCAGCACTTTGTTCGTCAACATTTTTCTGATGCTAACTGTACCATACCCGTTGCAGTTACCGCCAAGCGTTCTTAGGAGAGCTTCCTTAACTTTTTAAAATATTTTTAACTGCATTCATAAATTTTGGTAAAATCGTACAGTCAGCAAGAAAAATGCTACAAGTCCAAAAATAAATTTTATGTTAAGCGATCCTATTTCATGCCGCGGGTAAAGCATATATACATTGAGATTGTATATGTAGGTATAAACTTTATTATTAAAATAACAGAGTACTCGGACTCAGAGGTCACAACTGGTATTACTACAACACTGTTACTATAGCCACAAGGTGGACTGGTATTACGATGACTGATTTGTTCAAAAATATTAAAAAGAAACACAATGAAATGTAAAAAAACTGCAAAACTTAAGAACTAATAAAAATCTATTTAAAATTTAAATCGAAACAGTGAACCTCCAAGCTGGGGCTCGAACTCGTAACCTTTCAGAGATTAACAATTTTTTTCTAGATCACATTTTATTATAATATAACAATCTATCGGCTAGCCAATCTATCATATATTATTAAATATTATTAAATGATTCATAACTTTACGATGTCGTTTATTATCACCAATTAATTTAGCGTACATGAAAAAGAATTTAAAATATCCAAGACGTATCTGAGTAGCTCATTTGGTGATAGCATAGATAGCATAGGTTTTATGTATAGAGGGCGTGTATGTATAAATTTTCGCGTTCTAATAAATATTGGCACCAAAAGTCCACCATTTTGATGTTCTAGAATACATAACCACGACGAATCAAATGACACCTCGGATGTCAAAATCCGTCAAACCGTTCAGGCTAAACGGCGTACCAATGAAATGGACATACGAGTACATGATATCGCAAAACATTATCCTCCTTTCTTTGACAGTCAGCTAATTGAATTGCATCTTGTAGAATGAATGAAAAAATGCTATTAAGTCGTTTTCATTTCATTTTGGACTTTCACTCGATAAAAATAAAGTATAAAGTTACGTTATATTTTTGCAGTTTTTGTGGTATAATCTAGACGATCTCGGGCCTGTATTTGAAGTTTGTTTTATGGTGTGGAAAGCATACATTAGTGAGTTATGTCATTATTGAACCATACTTAGGCAAACAATACTCCATTAAAATATTTAACTAATGACGACACACGCTTCTAGGGCGTAGTGTTAGAGCGTTCGACTGCTATAATATCGGAGGTGCCGGAATTGATTCCTTTTCTGTACAAGTATTTGTAAACATGAAAATGTCTATTAGCATTAGTCTGGGTGTTTAAATGTATATAATATACATTTAACTTATTTAATTTATGAAACTTCATGCACAAGTACATAGGTGGACATTCTCTACCAGCCATCCAACGGTGGTACAGAGAATAATAATTATGTATTTACCAAAAAAAGCATCTAGGTAAATATGTTTATCCACCTTGTACAGTCGGCATCAGATCGATCTTCTTCTTCTTCTATCGTGGCAATGGCGCCTTGGCCCTCAAATTATCTTCTCCCAGTGTGCTGCCACCTGTATGGCGTTCTCGGAGGCGCACATAAGGTCCTGCGGTGTACATGTGTATGGGCACTTAGCACATGTCAACAGATGGGCCATTGTCTGTGGAGTAACTCCACAATCACATCGCAGGTCCGCCCCCTCCGAAAACCCCCATCTGGCCCGACATTCCTTGCTTCGGCCAACCCGAGTCCCGAGTCTGTTTAAAGACTTCCATCTGGTCCAGGGCAGATCATGTCTAAGCGGGAGTTCCTCCGAAAGCGGGACGAAAGGGGTTGGTACTGGACCCTGTGCTCTTCAGTGTTCAAAGCTGGCTTGAGAGGGGTCACCGACAATTGGGCCAACGCACGCCCAGAAACTCCTGCGGCTTTTCAGCCTTAGTGGCAAGTGAAGGTGACCACTAAGGGGGTGTCGGCGGTCCGACTCCAGCTTGCCCCTCTCCACGGACGACGCCACGCATCTTCGGGTGCTGGAAGGTGCGATGCCAGCCAGTGGATATAGCAGCCCTACCGAGGTCGGCTTGAGGCAGCCAGTTATTATCCGGCAGGTATCATTTAGAGCTACATCCACTAGACCAGCATGATTCGGCACCATACGGGGCAATCAGATCGAACTTAACTAGCAAAGTACTCAAAATTACATCAACACCTTGCCCCCATCTGGTATAATTTGGCACCTTCAGTTCGGACGATAATATAATTTAAATTCTTGAAACAGTTCATCATGATTTTAATATCTTCTAATAAGATCATTTTGAGACTTGATAGTTAAGATCGATTTGATGCTACGAGTAGTTAAGCTATACTTACTTTGGGTCTAGATAGCGTTGTCTAGAATGTTCTAGATTATTCCCTATTATATTATATCTATAAGTGAAATTAAAAATAAATAAAGTATTTTTTTTTTCTAGATGACTGCCGCTCTTAACCACAAACCATGGACTCCTAGAATATTATAATTAATTAACATTTTAGTATCAGATAGACGCAATACTGTCCCGACAATCATCTGTCCTGTTCAGTTCTATTCATCAAGTTATAGATGAAAGTGATAATGGAAAAACAAAACAAGAATTCTGTGTAGATTTGGCAGTAGAACAAAACTGTGAAAACAAATACAAGATAGAAGTTGTTACACTTAATATGGAAGAGTGATATCGAAACAATGTCGTCCCCGTTGATTCGTCAGGTAACGTTGTCTGTAATAATAATAATTATTATAATATGTATTTTAATTTATTCGAAACTAATAGTATTTTTCCTCGTCAAAAACTTATTATTGATTGATGGTATGTGTTATATTAAAAACGAGACGAAAAGAAATAATGTATTATAGTAACCTTGAATATTTAAATTCATTTTTTCCTCAAAAATGATTCCCTATTGTACTAATATTATAAAGCTGAACAGCGTGTTTGCCTGAACGTGTTAATGTCAAGAACTACCAGTTTGAATTGAAAAATCATTTGATATTATAAAAATCAGCGAACATTGCCAATGTTGGATAAAAATCATCAAGGTCAAAGATATATTGGCCATGGAAGTCTATGGTTTATATTTCTCAAATTATAAAACGAAACTAATTTGATTATTGGTACACGATTTGTCAAGGCCAAAATCGATTTTTTGCTTGCTATTTGAATATGAGCAAACAATTAAATATTTGCTAAAACTATTGACTGGCAACTCTACACCGTACTTTTTTAATTTTTCACAACACATAGTAAAAATATCGATGGAATATTTCGATTAGTTGTACCATTTGAAAACTGCTACAACAGTTTTGAGAAATTGAGTAGGTAAATAAACGTTTATTTACCTACCTTAACCTGGATACCATAGGAATTTCCGATGTCCGGGGATTTTTTTTTATACAGGACACGTCAATTTGACTTCACCTCGCCTGATGTTAAGCTAAAGGCAAAGTCTCGGAAAGAGGGTCCCATCGTAAACATTTACCATGTTAACAGTGGTGGCACTCAGCTTGACGGCCTCATTAGATGTCTTTTCACGCCCCGCTTAAAGGACCCGGGACTGTAGGACATGTGTTTCCTACACGTGAGCTGGCAGGGAATTCCAGGTCTTAGTGGTGCGGCATAGGGATAATGTTGAAACTGTTTCAAACAATGATATTAAATTGTTACAAAAGTTTGTAATGAAAAACGAACTTGAGAAACAAACAACTACAATATTCAAACTACAGATAATTTTAATGCGTAGGTGAAAGAGGAAGTAGAGACAATAAACAAAAAAGAAATTAAAAAATTTCAGACATGGACAATGTCAGCGGTATTGATCAACATGTTTGGTCAAGGAGTCATGCTGAGCTACCCCACCAGCCTGCTCCCCGCTCTTGGCCAAGCTGATTCTACCATCAAGACAGATCTGTATACGTCGTCATGGCTGGGTGAGTAAATGTATTCAGTTCCATCACTTTTTTTGGTATTCAAATAATGACGGAGCTCCTCGCAGCAGGTTGTATGTCATATTTTGTTTTCAGTTATTCTCCTTAAAACAACACTTTGCAAATACAGGTTCATACTTACAACTATGTCGGTGGAGGCTGTGGTTAAGCAAACTTTACATTACTTGCTAATTTTACTACAATTGTCTTGAATTATTTTTCATCATCTCATCATTTTCTTCAACTCAACATTTTCATTATCTCAAATCAAAAATTCCATAAGCAAAATCATTCTTCAATATCACTCAAACTATTCTTCTGAATTTTCAGGATCAATAATAGCAGTCGCCAGCATTCCTGGTTTCCTGCTTTCATCCGTCTGCATGGCTTACTACGGCAGAAGGATAACCCACGCTTTAGCTATTCTACCAGGGATTTTGGGCTGGTTACTGATATATTTCGCCGAAGATATTACCACATTGATGATTGGAAGATTTTTAGGCGGATTGACGTCAGCCGGGACCGTGTCTTTAGGAGCTATCGTCATCGGAGAATACACATCCCCAAAGTATAGAGGAGTATTCCTATATCTGAAGAACACCACCGTCTGCATGGGTGCCATGTTTGTACATATTTTAAGTCATTACTTACATTGGAAAACTATTGCTTTGGTCGCTTTAGCGCCCCTTTTTGTGGCTCTAATTATCATCTACACGTGGCCGGAGAGTCCAGCCTGGCTTATCTCGAAGGAGCAGTATGAGCGTAGTGAAGAATTTTTCTTTTGGCTCAGAGGCTGTAATGAAGATTCTCGGCGAGAATTTGAAAATATGTTAAAAACTCAAAAGGCTAAACTTTCGAAGTCAAAACCAGATGTGACTTTATGTGATAAAGTTACGAAAATTGGTCAGAAATTCAAACGTAAAGATTTTCTGAAGCCTTTCACAATCATGGTGTTGGCTACTTTGGTTCTAGAAATGAGTGGGAGGCATGTGTTCCCCGCGTACGCTCTGCAGATTATGACTGCAATAACCGGAGAAACAACACAATCGTTCTACTCCACTGTTGGTATCGACATTATGATAACTGTAAGCACCATGTTTGCGTTAGTTCTTGTCAAAATCATGAATCGCCGGACATTATTATTTTCTACTGGCTTTGCGGCCGTTGGAATACTCATGTTAGTTTGTGTGTACCTTTTCTTGGTTTCCAAAACTATAATTGTGGATGACAAAATGTGGATTCCTATAGCTCTACTTATAGTGTACTTCTTTTTTGCCAATTTTGGTTGCGCTCCTATTCCATTAGCTTTAGTTGGTGAAGTGTTCCCTCTAGCCCACAGAGGAGTAGGTGCAGCCCTGTCTGGTGTCTGGATATCAATATGTTTGATGGCAGCTCTTAACTCAACACCACATTTTCTGGTCCATATAGGAGTGAGCGGCTTTTTTGCTGTGTACGGCACTGTTATGGGAATCTCACTTTTGATACTATATTTTATATTACCTGAAACAAAAGACAGGACCCTGCAGGAAATTGAATATTATTTTAACAACGGAAAGTTTGAGAATGCTTCCTGCGATGACATGGAGGCCAATACTAAAATGATAGTGAAATAAGGCTGAAGTAACATAACTTAAACTCTTATTATTATACACTACGTTGTTACTTTTAGAAGTAAATAAATTAATAAAAAAAATTTAAACAACCGACGTAGTGTTTATTTTCACGAGGATAGGTACTTATGTGTTTTTGCCATTGTATATCAGGCAGGCGTATTCAACAAGGTGGATTCCTCATACAGAATCGGTGCTAGACTCAGGAATTTGATTTCCACGAAACAGTGGGTTGTGAGGATCAAATGGAGTTACCATAGAATTCGATGGCAGCTAGATCAATCGGGAGGTTAGAAGATAATTAGGTGCTTAAAATTTTACCTTCTAGGCTTTTCTTTCTAAAACGAAATATTTAATGGAACTAACGGTCTTACAAAATGGAATAATCCAATTTGATTACACCATGTTTTCCGGTGAAAATTATCTTATCACTTTTTTTGGGACTATACTTAATTAGGTGCTTGTGAGGTAGTAATAAATATAATTAAACACATTGAAACAATTGCAGACAAATTATAAATATACACATTATGTTAAACAAAGGTAAACGTTCATTTTATTGTATATACAGACAGCGTCACAACTATCTTGACTACAAAGTCTCCAACTGATCTTAAAACTGCCTTAGTATTAAGATCAGTTCGAGACAGATTAAGAGCAAATCAAACTGTTTTATTGATTTAAATTGTATTATTATCCGAACTAAAGGTATGATACCCACCAATATCACAACAATCCATCAACAGGAAGGGATTAAGATCATTTTGAGCACTTTGTTCGTCAAGATCGATCTGATGCTGACTGTACTTTGTTGCCAACAAGACGAATCCTATTCGACCTTAATATATTGCAAGTCTACAAACGTCATGTCCTCAATGTTATTACACTAAACCCGTATTAAAAGAATGATGTGCGTCATCAACAATACAATATTTTTTACTAAAGTTGGGGGTACGGGGCCCCATTGTGACCTTCTGATAAAGACAATCTCAAATGCAAGTCAGTGCAACTAACTGTCGGGCTAAATACTGGTGCAGCTTTCCTCTAAGGGGGAGGTCACGTATGGAAAAGTCGTAGAAGTCAAATTCGTGTGATGATGGAGAATGTAATAGTCACATATCGTACATGGCACGCGCGCATCATTCACATAAGAACTTTTCCGTCGCCACGCATAAATTGTACATTTCCGCGACAGTACGCATTCACAGCTCAAATCCATTTTAGCATTAGTTACGTGATAGTTTAAGTGATCAATAAACACATGTCATTTTATCTATCGGTGACTTATCATTTCACATCAAACTTGTGTGCGCCACATACAGCAGCGCAGCAGGAACACAAGTAATACAAGTAAGTATAATATCACCACCCCATCCCCCCCCCCATCCCCACCATTACATCGACACCATCCGAGACATGTACCAAGATTCCGGTTCCGTGGTTCGGACCGCTGTTGGAAACCTTCCCCATCACCGTCGGGGTACACCAAGGATCCGTACTTAGTCCCTACCTGTTCAGCTTGGTGTTAGACGTTTTGTCGGACAGTATCAGAGACTCACATGAGCAGCCTCCATGGTTGCTTATGTATGCTGATGACATTGCGCTGATGGACGCAGACAGGAACAGATTGGTGCGACGTGTGAAAGTGTGGAAGGAGGCGCTTGAGAACGGCGGTCTGAAGCTAAATGTGGCGAAGACAGAGTACTTGGCGTTAAACTCAACAGATCCCACACCCGTTCGCATAGACGATGACTTGGTCGAGCGCACGGATCAGGTTAAGTACCTGGGATCTGTACTTCACGTTTCTGATGACATCGACTACGACGTCAAGGCACGTATTGCCGCCGCGTGGGCTAAGTGGCGGGAAATGACTGGCGTCACTTGCGATACTAAAATGCCAGTCAGGCTGAAGGGGCAGGTCTATAAAACGATCATTAGACCTGTCCTTTTATACGGCTGTGAGGCGTGGCCGCTGTTGGAGCGACACAAGCAGATGCTGCGTGTCACGGAGATGAAAATGCTGCGGTGGATGTGTGGAGTCACGCGTAAAGATCGCGTGAGGAACTCGCGCATCCGCGGCAGCCTTCATGTCCGTGACATCGCAGATAAAATGCAAGAGAGCTGCCTCCGCTGGTGCGGCCACGTCTTGCGGAAACCGCCCAGCTACGTAGGTAACAAATGCCTGGCAATGGCGCCCCCACCCGGTCCAGGTAGAAGGGGTAGGCCCAAGAAGTGCTGGCTTGGCGTCGTGGAGGGTGACATGCGTGCAAACGGTCTCACTACCTTGGACGCCCAAGATCGTGCGAAGTGGAGGAGGAAGAGCCGGAAGGCGGACCCTGAGCTCCGAGGGCACCGTGGCCTCGGATGCAATCAGGACTAACGTCTCTATGTGGATGATGATGATAATATCACCACCCCATCTCAAATCAAAATTAGAAAAAGGAGTTAGCGAAGCCTGGGTACTGAGGTGAAAGCCTCGGTTGCATCCAGTAACAACGCTTTGTGTACTTTTTTGGGAGAACATTCTTCAAAGCAGGAGAAGTTTTCTCAGGTCATTTGATTATGATAACAGAACTTATCCATTTTTCACTTTCAATACCATGAAATTACAATGAAAGAAATGAATATCTACCAACTATTGTGAGTCAAGGAGATTGAAAGTTCTTCGTAGCTTTAGGTACGATAGAGCTAGAACAATCTCCCTACAATCCTTGGTTTGATTAATCATCAAACAAGTAGTATGGTACGTACACAGGTATATTAAACTAGGTAGGTATATTGTAATGTCATCAAAATTAGGAAACTTTGGTGTGTTGTGTTTCATCATATTTGTTACAGCCATGACAGTGATTAGTAATTTCTCACACGTCTGTTTACATATCAATAATGATGACGAGCACTTTACCTAACACTTTCTAACACCCTCACAGTTTTGTTAGGTAAACAGAATTGTTAGGTAAACAGAGTGTTAGGTAAAGTTGGGCCTAGTATCTTGATCTTTGCAGTTATGTCGACCTTTAGGACGTGATCTCTTAGCACAAATTTAACAGTCTCTACCATGGTGAATATTCCGGTCAAAACGTTAAGTCTTGTATTTTCAGTTTGGATCAAATATCAATCTTCAAATTATGAAAAACGGTATTCTCACGGTACACTTAAGAAAGGTAATTCCTTGCCAGCTCACGTGTTTCCTTCTTCAAAAGCATCTGACGAGGCCATCAAGCTAAGGGACCACCATTGTTAACATGGTACTTGTTTGTAATGGTAGCCCTCTTTCCTAAGATTTTGCCTTCAGCTACATCAGTCGAGTGTAAAATTGACGTGTCCTATTTAAAAAAAAGCAAATTTATCAGACATCGTTTTAACACTTGGGTGGTTGAGATTTTGAAATTAGATCGATATTTTAAACAGATTTCCCCAGTTCCCAGGTTTACCAATTAACCTATTCTCTCTTTTCCTATCCCTAACAATACGTAGAAAGCCCTCCCTTTTCCTTCATATAAACAACTTCATCTTCCTGGTCGAGGCTTTTTGTCGTCTCTCCCTACATTTTTGATGGTGTCTTCTTCTACGTCCTAGCGTAAATCCCATTTAAATCCGAAACTTTCATCTTGGTGTCTGGGGTCTGTTTTTTCCAGTTTAACTGTGGGTTTTCTGTGAAGCAACTGCCATCTGACCTCCCTAACCCCGATGACGATATCGAAGCATTGCAGCTAGACTAGTTGTTGGTCTTTTTGGTCTCCGTTTCCCTCCTCTATATCCTCTATATCTATACTTATTATGTTCGTATGGCAACAATATACGAAATAAAATATACAAAACTATAATAAAACAATAAAATAAATTGTTATAATTTACTCTAAACTTAGCATTATAATTATAAACGTAATGTGCATGTATGTACATTATAATATTTAATTTACACAGCATACAAAAACTCATTCCTTCTACTCATTTTATTCTCGCCCGCGTGGCTCCGCTTGTGTGGGATTTTGATCACGTTGCTGCAACTGTGGGGACCTGATTCTAGAATAAAAAAACCAGGCAAGTGCGAGTCGGACTAGTGTACTGATTGTTCCGTCCAAAACTGAATCGAGGGATGAACTTATGTTACATAAACGGCAGTATCTTTATTACGTTAACGTAGAAGTTTGGGTTTTCACAGCTGTAAGAGGTTGCAGACTTGAGTATTTGGTATAAATTTCAACTCGATCCGTCTACACATTCCCGAGAAAACAGACAGACGGGAAGACAGACAGACAGACGGTGAGCCTATAAGGGTTCCGATAGTTGCTTTTGAGGTACGGAACCCATAAAAGCAGTGCTATTACTTATTACCGGCTATGAACTTCTCTCTGCATAACATTTCAGCCAGATCTGTTTAGTATGTTTTACATTTAATCGTTTGTACATCTTTACAATATTATAAAGCAGGAAGCATATAATTATTAGTCGTACCCATCTTGTATTTAAAAGCAAATTATTCAATATCGAGTCAAAATGCCAAAAGTGAATCGCTCAGATGGGACTTGAAACCACTACCAGTCCCTGGGAAATTCTCGGACCACTGAGCTCTTACTGAGCCTCGCCTGAAGCGTTCCAAATTCTCTTCTACAACCGTCTTGAGGTTACGGTGGGAGCCATCTACCGATATCCGTACGAACTATAGAAAATTCAATAGTCTTCTACAAGAACTATTTTCAAATCCTTCATCTACTTTGTCCTCATTAATGTCTCTATTACTTAGTGTGTATAAGCAAAAAAACAGACAAACACTTCGCTTGTGAGCCAGCCATATAATGCGAAACAATGAAAATTTAGTTTGTAATATATTTTTATTTATTCTTCTGTATCATTTAACTGTGTAACCAAAATTAAGTACATAAATATATTTTTTCAATGCATCTCTGCGTATTTATTATGTATCATTTTGTTTGTACTACATTTTGCGAATTAATGTTTAATTTATATTTTTGAATATTTTTAAACTACTAATTACAAATAAAATAAAAGAAACCAATTAAAAACTAAAACTAAGACTAAAATTAAAACGCGTCGTAGAATTCCTCCGCATCGCATGCCTCTTGTGGCAACGTTCCTAGAAAGGAAGGAGTCATTTCCCATCTCCTTCACTGATTTATATTTTTCTGTGTTGTCAAACTAACTAATATACGCGAAACATCTCTAAAATAGTGTTGTACACCTAGATTGTATATCCATTTCGTAAAAAAAAGGTTTTAGACACAGTTTCAATAGCAAAATCGTTAGATGGGCATGCTATGTGGGACTCGAACCGACTACAAGGACTACTAAGAACAGAAAAGCGATTTCCGACCTTAATAACATGTTCATTTTGCATAAATAGATGCCGCTGATCACGAATAATTATACGAAACGTAACTCTGTTCTATGAAATGTCAATAACGTCGAAAATTGCTTGCATGGGTCGGCTAGCCGGCAGCCTGCTAATTGGGTGTTCATTTGGCTAACGGTCATAGACTGTCTGGTCAAAATCTGTTGCGCGCTCAAAAGCTCGCCTCCCTATTCCGCGGGCGAGTCGGGGACAACGTTGTCAACGTTGTCAAAGGCAGTCTACAATGGCACTTTATGAAGTAAGCAGCAATGCAACGCAAAACAAAACACATGACCGTGCAAATAATGTACGGAGACAGTCCGGATATCGCCGGAGATGGGCTCCAGGCGTGCGCGAATTATTCTGTATTTACGCCCAACATCGTATTTTTACAAAATACCGGTAAGATTGCATCTCAACTTAATAGAAGAATGCTCCGTTGCACCGAATGATACAGCAACTTTCTAGATCCAAAAATCTGTCATCTTTCGGCGACCCTCTTGGATGGTCTTTCTAGTCTCCCTATCTTTCTAGTTCTCCGTCTGCCTCCCTTCTCTTCATCAGGCAGCAAGGACCAAGTGACGTCTACAGATTCGCACAGACGGATGAATCCTAATAAATAAAATATAATTAAATTGTATAAAACGAATTCACACGATGCTCAAAAATAAATAAAAAGAACCAAATGACATTAAAAGGTGTCAGTTTGTTCAAAACATCACACAAGTTCACGTAAAGACTGACAAGTACTGTTATAATAATCATGGTGTCTCCACTGTTAAGACAGGTACTAATTATATTTTAAAGTAAATTATTTTTTATATTCAGTTAGAAAGTGGTGTTATAGTTACTATAAATATATAATAATTTATAGAATTCCTTTTTAAAAAAGGATATGAAAGGACAAAGCATGTATGAAAACAACTATGAAAGTAAAAGAAACGAAGTTTATATGGCAAGATCGTACCAAGTGAATGTGTGGGTTCTGCCTACCCCACTAGGAAAGATGCGTGACTATTGATTGATGGCATTTGGTGGAATTCATTGTTAAACATATTGAGAACACTTGTACTTTTTCCACAGTATTTATTATAATGAACTTTCCGGTTTCGCCTTACGGCATTCCCAAAGATCAACATTAAATTTAGACTAATTGAAGCAAATATTGATACCTACTATTTTTAAGTAATATCACTGTATCTCATTTTAAGCGAACTACTATTGTTCTTATGAGAAATAAAGTTCTTTAAACTGAAAAACTGAAAAGAACCGGAATCAAATACATAGAGCCTAAATATAAGAATGGGGTTGAATGTGATGAGTTTTGCAATAACACACATTTTGTTTCCTTTAAAATATAAAACAAGTAGGTATGTGAAAATCCTGGTGCTTGTAAACCTTCCCGTGAAAAGGTTTTGGGTTACCCCATCTCTTCCTATGCGGTGTCGTACAAGGCGACTAAGGAATAGGGTTGTTTAATATCAGACAGATATACAGCCCAGACTCAAATGCATGGCTCGATAGGCTCACCCCCCGTTGTGTAGGTGCAAATACAATGTGGGTGTTGGCTCACTTCTGTTTAACCCTCCGGCGATACGTGATTGTATGTTATCATTTACTAGCCACAACTACCTGTCTCGTTATTTTTATTTGTGCAAAATTCCTGCGGATTTCGAGTGCCGTGGGCAACAGTGTTAGTGTTCTCATAAACAGTATTAAGACGTGCAAGTATTGACTTTCCAGACATGGGCAATGTCCGCAGTACTCATCAATATGTTAGGGCAAGGACTGGTGCTCGGCTTTCCCTTCAGCTTGCTGCCTGCGCTCAAACGTCCTGACTCGCCTATCAAGGTGGACCTTCATACTTCTTCGTGGCTAGGTAACAGATATTTTATTTACAATAATTTTAGCGAGAGAATTAACACGACCATGGTAGATAAAACATTACCCTCCTTCCTCTGGCAGTCGGGTAATAAAAAATATCGAGAATGTGGGTGAAGAACCTTTTAAGTCACGGAATCGATGGCGTGCACTACTGAACCAGTCAGCCTGTGGCCACGACTGGTGTAGCCTGGTTGTAACTTCAGGCAATTCCATGATTGCGTTTATTCGCGTTAACATGATCGTATATCATAGAACGCGAGAGTTTTAAAAAGTTAGCTTTAATATTTCATTTTATAATCTTCATAAACAAGTTTTGCCCATTAAAACTAGTTCATAAAATATTTTTTATGCACAGCTATCTTCATGCGTCATACATAGAATCATATTTTGTTCAAGAATAAGGTGGTTCACCCAGCGAACCCAACTTTGAAACACAAAAGTATTAGAGAGTCATACTGAGACACGTGGCAATAAGATCATATAAAATTAGTCTCTTCCATATTATATATCTCTTCCCATGCGGTGTCGTACAAGGTGACTGGGCTAGGCTAGGCTATTTAATATCAGACAGACTCAGCCTCAAATGCATGGCTCGAGTTAACAATAGTGCCCGGAATACGGCAATATGGTCACCCCCTATTACGTGGGAATACAATGATTGGTGATATACGTGTGTTAATTCACCTCTGCGGGGTTAAATGTGTGATTGTTAGTATGTATATTATGATCAACTGTAAACCTTGCCTGCCGGGTCCAAATATGGGAGTAAAGTTCCAAATACGTCCATGACTATTAAACCTTAGAATGAATACAAGCAGTAAGAAGTTTCCCAAGGTATGCTTGATTTTCAAAAAGCAAAGTTGTTCAAAATTCTGCTTGAAGTCAAACTTCTAACTTAACAATGTTTCAATCAAACCATTTTCATCCACAGGTTCAATCTCTGGTGTGGCTAACATCCCAGGCTTCGTAATGTCATCAATTTTTATGGTTTTCTACGGGAGAAGGCTAACTCATGCAGTCGGGATGATACCAGGTATTATCGGCTGGCTGATGATATACTTTGCAAAAGATATTACAACATTGATGGTAGGCAGATTTATATGTGGTATGACCACAGGAGCAACGGTATTTTTAGGAGCTATTGTTATAGGAGAGTACACAGCGCCAACATATAGAGGAGTGTTTTTGTATCTCAAAAATGCTACAGTGTGTCTGGGCGCTTTGTTCGCACATGTTTTAAGTTTTTATTTAGACTGGAGAACAATTGCTTTGGTATCAGCAGTACCCTTGATTTTTAGTCTGATAATAACCTACACCTGGCCTGAAAGTTCAGCTTGGCTGGCTTCAAGACACCAGTATGAGCGAAGTGAACGAGCATTCTACCGGCTCAGAGGAAACACTGAAGCTTCTAGACGGGAACTCGAAGAAGTAATCAAAGCCCAAAAAGCTAAACTATCAATGATAAAACTTAAATTAAGTTACTGGGATAAGGTGATGAATTTCTTTAAAAAGTTTAAACAGAAAGATTTCCTTAGACCTTTCTTGATCATGATCTTAGCTACGGTAGTCCTTGAAATGAGTGGTCGACATGTGTTTCCTACTTACGCTCTACAGATAATGACTGAGATGACTGGCGAAACTACTGAGTCTTACTATTACAGCCTGGCTATTGACGTCACGATCACAGTGAGTGCTTTGTTTGGCTCAGTTCTTGGCAAGATTATGAACCGTCGGACTTTATTATTTTCCACTGGATTTTCAGCTGTAATTGTGTTAATCTCAATTTGTATTTATTTAGCTTTAGCGTCTAAAGGCATAATTCAGAGTCAATCGTGGATTCCTGTAAGTTTACTCGGAGTATATTTTGTTCTTGCTAATTTTGGTTGTGCTCCGATGCCTCTAACTTTAATAGGAGAAATATTTCCTTTGGCGCATAGAGGGGCTGGTTCAGCCTTATCCGGTATTTCGATATCACTTTGTTTGATGACGGCTCTGAAATCTACACCATATTTGCTAGTCAACACAGGAGCGCAAGGTCTATTCGCTGTATTCGGCAGTATAATGGGATTGTCGCTACTGATACTATACTTCATATTGCCAGAAACTAAAGACAGAACATTGCAAGAAATCGAATACTATTTCAACTATGGAACATTTTCGAAAACTACAGTGTTATTGACACAAGATGACGAAGAAGCTAATAGTAAAATGATAACTCAATGAATCATACACATAATGTATTCTAGTCAGTAAAACATATTACTTTGTGTGTTTTTTATTAACAATCCTAAGTTAGGTACCACATAAATCACAGAGATTAAGCCTTCCTACTTATTTATGTCAGGAAATTTCAGTAAGAGTATTCACGTTACAAGTTTACAAAATATTTTTCAATAGGTATTCCATCTTTTACTCTATGAACATATCTTCATTGCGGCTTCTCAATTGAACCGTTTACCCGTATCAAAGTATAATAAGTAATGTATGGTGAAAAAATTAAAATGCGAATTCGTATCTTCATGTTGATTAAATTAATCTGATATAACTAATGTTTACATTGTACCTATTTTGATTTCCTAATTATGTTTTTATGTTTATGTTCACTCGATGTTTACTTATTATATTCACCGTTTAACTAATTCTTAATGTTAACTTTTTTTTATGAACCCAATTAAACACATAATTATGTACCTATTAATTGTCACATCCGTGTAATTAAGACATTATACAGATATTCCGAAATTTAATCCTGTTCCGATACAATCGTGTGACGCACTTTGTTATTATTTTGGTTGTGAGATTGTTCACACGTCTTGGGTGAGACTGTCTTGTATACTCCCAAGGCGAACAACGAACATCCTAATAAAATATTTTTTTGTATTCCTACAGGGTTACGTGGGAGTATCTTAATGAAAGATGGCGTACACTTATAACGTTTATGGCCGGTCACACAAATGTCTCACAATATATAACTTATATTAGAGTCACTAGAACCACATGATACTAACTTAGAATATCAATAAGTGGAGCGAGTAGCGCTCTGTGGCCGTCCGGCAAGGAATTTGCTGACATCGCGTCTGTGACGCGACGCCGCTACATGCCGCTTCTTCTTCTTCATGTCAATGGCTCATCAAATCTATTTAATTAACCTGGCCCACGGCCACAGCATTGTCTGTTACCCTGCACAGGTCCGCGATGGTAGAGGTGGAAGGGCACAGTGGGTAAGAGAGCAAATTTGGCATGGACCGGAATGTAGCACCGCAGTCGCAGGGTGCTTATGACTGTTCCGTTGTTCTATGTATCCCCATTTTGCCAAATTTGTGCCGCTACGGGCTCATCATAGTACAAGCCTAAAGTTTCATGTCCAATATCATGAAGTTTCATGTAGTGTTCACGTCTAGAAGGACTTTACATCACTTCTCGACACATTGTTTATGTAATATTTATGCCATATGTAACGTCCACTGACTGACCTCCGTCCCCCATGAGCGCGGGCCTGGGGGTGACGGGTGGAGCTGCCTGTCACCCCAGCAGAAGCAGGCCACGGCGGCGGCGCGGTATATAGCGCGCCTCCCCATTCCGGGGGCGAGTTGGGGACACCGTTGTCCCCCCTCCTGAGGAGGGCCAGACCGTAAGGAATGGCCCTGGGTCAGCCGGGGTGCGAGGGATATGTCGATGACAACCTCACCTCCGGCCTAGCACCACGACCCCGTGCAGGACCCACAGTCGGCGTGCGGTTTTAGTCGTTTCGAGTCCGACCCTTCCGGAGCCGGAAGAGGTTATGTCCGAGGGTATTTCCGCACGAAACAAAAAAAAGCCATATGTAACGTCCAGTTTAGTGAGCCAATTAAAAAAAATATATTCGCCATTGTTTCCGCATCCAGTCCACCGCAGCCACCCTTTTCAGGTCCTCAGTCCATCTAGCTAAAGTGATCCCCCAATTTCGTGTTAGCAAGCTGAAGTGGCAAGTGGCAGTTGCTATTTAATTGATTGAACCTAATTCACTAGTATTCCTGCTAACCCCTAATTATATAAGATATTAATGGGTTCACATTCAATTCAATTCAATTCAAAATCTTGATTTGATGCCATTAAATCATATATTGTCAGAACTATAATAGGTACATAAAGAACTGCAAATTTTTGTATCAGTATAATTCAGGCCAGGATTCGAATTGTCTCGGGTTCGTAAGGCCGATGTATCACTAAGATACCGACGACGACGACCAGTAAGGCCCTTTACCTACCTCTTATCGTAGACTTTATAATAAATCAAAGCAAAGAATCCTCTCTCTGATGGACTCAATTACCGCTCAGTGCAAGTAATAATATGGAAATACCCAGTCGATTGCAATGTGTCTATTTGCATCAGTCTGGGTATTTCCGCATGTCAAGCCGTCGGTCTTTTTTTTTTTTTAGTTGCGAACATCTATATAGCAGTCGTTACTAGTTACTAGTAGTTTTAGCCCGGAAAAGTCCAACAACTGATCTAACTGCAATATTTCGATATCGCCAATTGGTTGTAAAGAAGATTAACGCAAGGATGAAGAAAAAGAGTAATCACCATATTATAATAGGATTAATAAAACCCAACAATAGCTGTAATTATTTAATAGCAGATAATAATGAGGACTATAAAGATAAACAACCAATAAACTGTATCAACAAAGTACAATCTAGGGTAATTAAGGGCTGTTGAAGAAAAATATGTTTATGTAATGTGTCTTGAACATATTTCTACTTCTACATAACTTTATAATAAGTTTACAGAATTTAATGTAATAGAAAAATGCTAAGGAATACTGGTTTACATCGTAAAGATACAAATGTATTAAAACAATACTATTTTTAACTATGTTCTTCACTCCAATAATAAAGTTACCAAAATGATTAAAACAACAGAGGAAACTGTATGCATAAAAGTACACCTGGCTTAACTGAGCGTTCTCCCACTTCTTATTTCTCTTAAGATAAGCAATCCAAAGCTTGCAATTACTTCGATTGCATCAAGAAAAATTAATTGCTTGCAATTTTATGGCTACATGGTATACAAATCAAATTATCAACAAATTATACGCTGCCCTCAATACTTGCTAGCGCTTTTATTGAATTATTTGCTACTGGAGACTTATTTGTCTTACTTCAATTCACGAAGTATTAGAAAGAAAGTTCTGAGATTTTATCTACAGCCTCACTGTTTCAACATCTTAACTTTAACTTCTTCAACTTCATATTTCTCGTCGACATCGTATCTACCATAGTTGAAGTAGTTTTCAATTTCTTGCAACGTCTTGTCCTTAGTTTCTGGTAGTATAAAATACAAAATAAAAAGGGATAGGCCCATAAATGAACCATAAACAAAAAAGGTTCCATAGACTTTGATGTAAAGAAGCAGATATGGCGTTATTTGGAGTCCCATCATAACTCCCAGGGACAAGAATATTCCTACGACAGAAGAACCAACACCTCGATGAGGCAGGGGGAATACTTCTCCTAATAAAGCTAATGGTATAGGAGTGCATCCTAAGTTCGCTAAAATAAAGTATACTACAAACATTCCTATAGGTATCCAAGGCTGATTGTTTGGAATTATATTATGTGCTCCTAAAGCAAGATAAGTACAAACTATCATAACAGCTGCAAAAGCTGAAAAACCAGTGGAGAAAAGTAAAGTTCTTCGTTTCATAATCTTAACTAGTATTGAGGAGCACACTGCACTGGTTGTAATAATCAGGTCAATTGCTAGAGTGTAGTAAAAAGACTGAGATTTACTACCAGTTAGCTCCCCGATGATCTGCAAAGCATACGCAGGAAAAATATGTCTTCCACTAGTTTCTAGTAAAACAGCACTGACCACCACAATATTAAGTGGCTTCAGAAAATCTTTTCTTGTGAATTTATCGAAAAAAACTACAACATTATCCTTAAAAGAATTCTTCAGTATTGGTTGCGACAATCTTATTTTCTGTACATTGATGAGTTCCTGTATTTCTCTGATGGATGCTTCGTTATTTTCTCTTAACCAGAAAAAAGCATCCTCGCTTTTTTCAAATTCCCCTCTTGAAGCCAGCCACGCAGGAGATTCCGGCCACGTGCATACAATTAGAATTGCAACAATATGAGGTACGATGGCAATCAAGGCAATGTTTCTCCAATGTAGAGAATGACTAAAAATGTGCACAAGCATGCCTCCAAAGCATACTGCAGCTGTTTTTAAATTCAAAAATACTCCTCTATACTTCGGGCTTGAGTACTCTCCAATAACTATTGCTCCTAAGGAAACAGTGGCTCCGGCAGTCATACCTCCAAGAATCCTACCAATCATAAGGGTGGTTATATTTTGAGCAAAGTAAACACAGCTCCATCCGATTAGGCCTGGTAAAATAACGAGTAAGTGAGTAATTTTTCGCCCGTAAATGCCCATTAGCAATGATGACATTATGAATCCTGGAATGCCCGACAGCCCGACCGATGACGCTGAAAAAAATATTGTAATGCTTCTTTATAAAATATTTATAACAGTATGTTGCCTTTCTTTATTGTAATTCATTGTTGATTTCTCATTCTTGTCTTAGTCGGTTAGTCATGTGTAGTTACTTTTATAATATTTAGATACAGTATACAATTACCTAACCAAGAAGCCGTACTCAGATCTGCTTTGATCTCCGACTCAGGAGCCTGGAGCCCTGGCAGCAGGCTGCTGGTGTAGCCCAGCAGCATGCCCTGTCCGATCATGTTGATTAGAACAGCAGATACGGTCCATGCCTGTACAAAAGATAGGTAGTCATTTACCTAATTCATACCAATATTAAATACAGGTGATACTTTAGTTCGGTGTTTCGTCCTATAAAGATTCGGCCCAATGGGACGAATCACAGAAATTAAAAATAATTAAAATTTTCCTTCACTGATTCGTCCCATGGATTTCTTTTCTTCATTTTATACAAAATTTGTATGAAGTAGTAACGTCAGCAAGGAAAATGCTTAAAATAATATTGCGGAGGGGTAATAAGATTAGTCTGTATTTAATATTTTAACTATCAGTCTGTTACCTAACCCCGCTGAAGCAATTGAAAGAATTAGACCTCTAGGCTATACTTTGTCATGTTAACCAATGGCACTAGCATATTATAGTATAAATTGTATACCTATTTGTTGTGGAAATAAATAGAGTTATCAATATTTATTAGGTACAGTAGTACAAGTCCACCAACAGCAAGAAAAGGTGAAAAATTATGAGCTTGATCAAACTATAAGGTCATCTGTGACTCGATGTTAAATATTAGTAAGTGAATTGTATTAAATAAACCCGAAAATGTAAATGATGTTTAACATACTTGTTACTTAGCAAACCATTAATTTTCTTTTGGTTTATGATTGGCAAATGGGTACCGCCTGCTTTTTTTTAAATTTCTTACCTAATCATTTGTTTTTTATATTATATCCGTCTTTGAAGCGACGGCGACGGTGGAGTAATCACCGACGCTCTTACGAGCTATGTTGTCGGAAATAATTAATGGTTTTTCAATAATTTTTAAACGTTTATTTTTGATTACTCCTCCGAAATGTTTGAATGAATTTTAGTATCCTAATTAATTCAAAGAAAAAGGTAAGTTACATTACTAACTAGCATTCACAAATGATCTCTATGTTGCTTCATGCCAAATTAAGCTAAGAGACATGAACTCGAGGTCAAATGCAAAGTTAAATACACCATATAGGTGATACACTTCCTGGGTTATGTAAACTCAGTTTGCAAGGATGCTAGAGTTGACAAGAGACTCACTACCAATGCTTCAAAACCAGAAAATTTTACATAATGAAATGATTTTAACATTGTATCTAAGTCGCTTCCCCTCCACTGTGAGAACACTACAGGGCTTTGTTAAGTTCACTTAAATCGCATTTATTGAAGCTGTAATAGTAGGTAACATATTCGATTATACAAATTAAATAATCCCGTTCGACTTTGTTTTATCCCGTATTTATTTTCCTTTTCCCTTACATTTTCCGTAATTAAACAATGTTAATACTGTTTCATTTGGTTTCATTCAATCTGTTGATCAAAAAAAATAAAACAAAAATCGTTTATTCTGTATAGACCATTAAATCGGAACTTACAAAACGTCATTATAAAGTAAATATTAAAGGACCACCGGTTCGAAATGCGGCCCCGACCTGAGAAGACTCCGGCTAGAAATTCAGCGGGCATTTTTTTTGGTCTATTTACAAACATTTACTTAGCCTAAAACTTATGGTCTAGATACAATGCTTTCCTTAAGTAGCATAGCTGAGCAAACAGCTCATTTCCAAGCATCATCTAAATAGCATTTCTGGCACAGTTTACTCTTTACTGCATTTTTAAATTAATTTACAGGTAAATCTCTAATTTCATTATGAACCTTGTTAAAAGCGTATACAGTTGAAATTGTGATGATTTATATAGTAAAATATATGAACTTACTTGTCTAAAGAACGGAGCTACCATTTCACCTAGTACTATTCACTAATGTTGTACCTATAATGATGCTATGAGATACGGCACAACGCAACTCACAACACAATATAACTATATTCATGATTACTGCTATTCTTTTAATATAATCTTTATGGTTGTAGACCTATCTGATGAATGATATTATTATGATGTTATGATGTCAATCTTTTTCTTATTTAGATAGATAGTTACTCTTTATGTACAGTCAACATCAGAGAGATCTTAATGAACCAAGACCTCAAAATGATCTTAATTCTTTAATTTCCCCCCCTTCCCGTGGACCGGTTGTTTCTTCCCCCCGTTCCTGTGGACCGGTTGTTATGTTAAATGTTATTTGGTACACATGTTTAGTTATAGGTATTTCCGATGGTAACTGTACACTAAACAAACATCAGATACATACAAAGGACAGTGCCTTGTGACCTTGTGAGTTGTACTTGTACACACTAGGCGGCCAACCAATAAGTATATGGACTATACTATACTGCTACAACCACAGTTAATAAGACAATCATCACATAGGTTTTATTGCGTTATCTTGATCATCCTATTTAATATGAATGTGTAATTATGTATAACGATTTAGATACGCTTTTATTAAGTATTATCTTCTCTTTTACTTCCTGTGCTTCTTCATTCTTGAAGGTTCATCATCATCATCAGCCCGCGGCAGTCCACTGCTGGACATAGGCCTCTCCCATAACACACCACTTAGCCCGGACTTCGGCTGTCCTCCTCCACTCTTCACCAGCCACTCTGCGTATATCGTCGCTCCATCTTGTCGCAGGGCGCCCCACACTACGTTTGCCGGTTCGCGGTCTCCACTCAAGGACTCGTTTACCCCAACGGTTATCGGTCCTACGGCAGTTATGGCCAGCCCACTGCCACTTCAGCGTGCTAATTCGTTGAGCTATGTCTATAACTTTAGTTCTCTGCCGAATCACTTCGTTCCAGATTCGATCCCTCAGAGATATACCGAGCATAGCTCTTTCCATAGCACGCTGAGCGACCTTGAATTGGTGGACCAACCGTACCGTAAGTGTCCACGTCTCTGCTCCGTATTTCATTACAGGTAGAACGCACTGATTATAGACTTTTATCTTAAGCCGTCAGCTTCCTGAATGGTTCTCGGTCAGCGGAAAACTGGAACAGATGATCAACGGAAACGGCACTTTTTGAAAAACCCATATTGTAGTCACTTAGGAAAACACACAGCAGTTCATTCCCCAGCCTAAGCGTATGTGGGATGAAGATCCTTTCATACCGCACAGTGCACACCGTCTTCGATCGCAATAAACGCCCTTTGCAATAAGAGGCGTGGCTGGTATGTATGTATGAAACTTTAGATAAGGAAATTCACGTGGCATTTTGGAAAGGTATCAATTTATAGCACTGTTAGGGTGTTTCACTGATAACAACAGCAACAATAAAATATGTCGAGTATCTATAGCGCCACCTGGCGCCGGGCGTCGTATCAAGATAGTGGTTGCCTTAGGGTATTTTGTCATCATTGTCTATAAATGTAATTCATCAAATTCTACAATAAATGAATATAAAATATTGTAATCTACACTTTATGTCTGTTTATAGTGCTTATAAAGCAGAGGAGCATTGTTTGTTATCGTTATGAAAGCAATAATATTGCTAACGGTATACAACACTGTCATAACAACAGTATCAGCATGTCATGTTTATAGTTAGCTGTTTACATCCTCCTTCATGACGCGAATGAAGGTTGTGAGAGAAACTTTTATGGAGGTAGGACACGACGGATTCCCGTCCCAATTGAGCAGTCCAACTGGGGCAGTACCTCCCTACAGAAATTTAATGTCTTTTGATGTGTTCCCGGCGGTGAGTTTTGTGCTATCAGTGGGAAGATCAAAGGCCTGTCCTGCTTTGTCTTCTGCACTGATGGCACAGAAATTCTGTTCGTACAGGGTTTGCAGCTCGAATGTGACTTCCCTGGTGTTGCATACGTCCATAGGCACATTTTCAATTAGGTGGACCGTGTGATTGTCTGCCATCTGGGGCAGCCTTCTTGTCCGTGACATCGCAGACAAGTGAGTCACTTTCGCTGTTTCGAACAAAATTTCTGGTTTGATCTCCTGTTTGGTCAAATTACTTGAACGTCTATAGCGACCAATATCCCGAGGGTGGGTATTTTCGTCATGACACGTTCTTCATTGAAGCATTCTGAGGATAAGTTTCACGTCACCCTTGTTTCCAACGTGCCTGTGATCGCCCACCATAAGGTAGGTACGCCGTTTGTGAATTCTGCACTGATTAAATACCTACTTAAGAGCCGGTTGTAGTAATTGTAACATTTTCAAACACATTTATGATCAAGTTATATAGTAAATTGCGCCAAATGTAAATCATATTCCTAAAGTAGGCTAAACCGCCTAAAGACGGGTAGAGACACAAACACGATTCATAATATTTGCCTCGATAGAAATTAGCTTCAAACATCTACACGTAACTCTCTACGTCTTACGTACAAATATCTAGAGACTTCACATTTATTTCATGATGCTGATTTTATTTTTTCAAAAAACTTGAAGTAACATAATTATAAAAACATAAACTCACACCCATATTCCCCGTAGGGGTAGGTAGAGGTGCTAGCACCCACATAATTATAAATTCTCTAAATTGCTGCATTCAAGCTGTGCCACCATTGTTAACATGGTTCACGTTTGTAATGGTGACCCTCTTTCCAAGACTTTGCCTTTAGTTTACAATCAGGCGAGGTAATGTCGGTGACGTGTTAAATGTTCGCTTTATGAGCATTCTTCATTTGCCCACGTATTCAGCCTACGATTTCTTTTTTTTTTATACAAGTACTTGTCCAGACAAATTTACTGATTTATTCACCATTACAGAGCCAAATCGTTAGAACTACAAACTTGAAATTTTGACAGTTTATGCCTATGTAGCGGAATTGGATTTTATAACGATTTTTTCCGAACACATCTGCGAACCCCTGTACACCGTACCATGCGTGATATTATGTAGCGTGATTGTGTAAGAATATTTGTTTCCTTTGAGTGAAAATCCCTTTCTCCAGTATTTCGATAACTTCCACTCCAGGGGACATGAAAAGCTTCCACCCTGTTAGGTAAGTTTAATGTTTAACGATCAAAAAAAATCAAATTCAAATCGTAACCATGTAATAAATTAATTTTGAATTTGAATGAACTGACCACATCAGTAGCTGACAACATCAGTCATATTGTAGCAAATATCAGAAGTCAAAATGCGGCGCCAAGATTTAAATATTTCCCAACATTCCACACAACGCCATCCAGACCCATGGTAAGCATAGCTTAGCTAGCTTGTGTTATGGGATCTAGAATGCGGATAAACATACTAAAATACATTTTTTTTTGTGAATACATACATATTATACATAGAAACACCCAGACCAATGCAAATAGCCATATTGCATACAAATATTTGCACTGAGCGGGAATCGAACCCGCGCCACCTGCGTGGCAGTCGCGTTCACTACCGCCACCCCACGGAGGCTGTCAAAGATTTCACGAGCCTATCGAGCTTGCGTCGTATATATTTAATTTGAGAGGTTTAATGGCGAGATAAGGTGACCCAACAACAGAAGCAATTTACTGATAACAGTGCATTTCACAATCACTTAAGTTTAACATTTACTGTAGTGTGTACGCGTTTTTGCAACGTTTCATGATTATTTTACTGCGAATATGTACGCCAGAGCTCTTGATGCAGAGGCTCACTGTAAGTACCTTAGCTTTATTCACTATCCTGCTCGAATCATATTATAATGGCGCGCTAGGAGTCATCTTTATTTGTGACATAATTATATTTGTTCCTTCCTTGCACCACAATGTCCTTAACATGTTTAAACAAATAAGTACGAGTATGATTTTGATTTGGATCCATTTAGCTGTTCCCCTATCTTAACTGCCTGGATACGTGACTGGTGACGTGGCCAGGGTGCAATTAGTCCCCTGCCCCTCTAGTACGCCATGGTGAGGTCGCTGGCCATCCAAGCAGTTTGTATTGGAATGTACCTGGCGACAGCAAGGTCACCAAGTTGGAAGCGTGGCCACAAACTACAGACCCCTACGTGGCTTGTGGATACTCTGATGGCCTGGCAACGTGGCTAATGTTGCCACTATAGTGTACACGTATACACTGTACCTCACTCACTCAGTCAACAGTCAGCCGCCATTTGTCAGTGACGTAGATGACAAAGAGATACAAACAAGATTGTCGAGACGATATGGCCATTCGCATTGGTGACATACGGATGCCAGAAATAGCCAGGTGTGCACCGCTGGTGACGTCGCCATGGCGTCCTAGTGAGGCAGGAGCATTATAGCCATATATAAATGTAGTAACTATAAGATGTTCCAGTTACATGCAGGTGTTTCTGTTTTGCCTAATCACTTTTTTTCTGTTTCAGTTTCTACGTATCAAAGGCGCATCGTAGATGGAGAAAGGATAAATAAAACCTAAATGGTATGTTTATTCGGGTTAAATTTCATACGTCATAATCACAATTCGTCTAGTCATTGCACTGTCAAATTACACTTTATGAAAGTTCGTGCGACCTTACCACTACAATTTATTTTATTTCATCTTGAAATTAATTGGACGACATCGTTAAAAACAATGTATAAAACAATGTAGGTAGGGAGGCCACGTAGCTAAATTTGTAATTACTCGAGCGTAGGTTTCCACGAATTGATAGATTAGATGAAATAAATAATTATGTATGTAAAGTTTCCACTTTTAGTAGTGAGCGAAGCGTATAAATAATAAATAAATACATACATATTATATTATTATATTAATGTTCTGTATTAAATTAGTCTTTTTTGACGTTTTTCAGTTATTCTGGTTCGTTTAACTTTAAAATAAATATAAAAAAACCGCGTTCCAGTAAATTCAGACATTTCTTTGCAAGCTTCCCACGTAACCTAAGGAAGGTACGCTTAAATCGAGAGATTTCCAAAATTGACACTTGTTAGCTAGTACCTACCTTATATTAAGCTGACGCGTGGGTGTAAATGCGTAGAACATATTATCTTTTTACGCCCCACCCATATTGAAGGCAATCTACCAGCTGGAAGAATTTGTGAATATTTAACTAGCCTCCTTTAGGCGATTGGCACACTGCAACGCTCGACGCGGCGTCGTTCGTCAACGCGCGTGGACGCGAGAGAGCTAGTATAGTCCGAGATATATTAGAATTTTTTTGGTAGGTAGGTGTGTAAAGTAATCTAAAATTTTGAGAAAAGTAAAGTAAAGCCATCCGACCATTAGCTCGATAGCCCAGACTATATTAAGAACGCTAGAGATGAAATGAAAATGATTAGAAGTGCAAGCTATTTTCGACTTATTGACATGACATAGTAACTATTTTTTTTCTTATATTCGTGATCAGCGTCATCTATTAACGCGAAAAGAGACGGAACTAAGAAAATGCCATTTAGGTTGAAAGTCGCTTGCAGTCTCTGCGTGTTCCGATAACGAGCCAAACCAGTGGTGTCGGCTCCAATATCCGATATTGGGCATCGATATTTGACTTCCTCCGATCTCGGATTTCGGATATTGGATATCGGACGTCAGTGTTGATGTGAAAGCGCTCTAAATTTGCCGTTAAATAGTCATGTTGCATTGCAATAATATTAATTTAAAATTCGTCTCAAATACCTACACAGAATTTTCTAACAGCTCTCGGACTAAAAATCCCTCGAAAAACACGCGCGTGATGGCAGATTTCAGTGTGCCATACCTCGCGTTTTCTGCATGTACGTGCGTATTCTGCGGCAACGCGCGTGATTGCGTTGTCAGTGTGTGGGACCCCGCGTTTTTCTATACAAAAAGAGTTCCGTAGAGGCGACGAGCGCGACGCCGCGTCGACGCAACAACGCTCGACGCCGCGTCGCGCGTCGCAGTGTGCCAATCGCCTTAGCTGAATCTGACACGCTCGATTTACTACCAAATTTCCTCTTACGTGTGCCCTACTATAAAAATAATTTCACAAAACCTTTATTTTTCCTTTAGTTCATAAGAATATCGGTAGATGGATACCCAAGACAATTTTTATGACAATTACGAATGTACAGGACGTCGGTCGTTCAGAGTATCCCCCTGTACCTAAGACGGGACTTGAGAACTCGCGGACACTTTCTTCGATTTAAATCAATATTGCCATCATTGCCAAACTTGACAGCTAAAGTGCTTCGCCCGTCTATTTAGTGCCACTCCCTCGTATGGTTCACACTCGACGCACTAACGTAACATCGGTTGAGTGTGAACGGTCAAGTGTTTTTCTATACATTTGCCTGTTCTGGCGTTACGCGACCGATAATACGCGACCGATAATACGCGACGCAAGTTCCGTCAGATATGAACGTTCCCTTACCTCACTTTATTACTATTTAATATATTCCTAATCTTTCCTTTTTAGGTATACCTCGTGGGGGACAACGCCACTAAGAAGGATTGCAGTGACATCCATACCCTTTGTGGCGGCATATTATCGAATCAGCACTATGTTTTGGTGTATCTGTGTGTCTGAACTGGCATCCAACTCAGTGCGTATTCGCTGGTTACAACAGGTACGTACCACACGGACTGGGTAGAAACGACGAAGAAACAGAATGCATGCAAATAGCAAAAAGATACACAAGTCAACGGAACTATAGCGATAATGGCTATTTTGGTTCCCTTTTGTAACGCATAAAGTAAATTGAACTGTTATTATACATTTTAATATTTAATGACAGCTCTACAGCCTTAGATGACAGACTGGAAGATTTTTCATCATCACCCTAGCATTAATCCCAGTCGTATCCGAAGCTTTTCTCAACTTGGAGTCTGTTCATGTTATCAGTCTAATTGCGAATTTGGCTGCACTTCGATATTTTTCATGAAGCGACTAACATTTGACCTCCACAACCCAAAGGCGATATCGAAGCTTTGCAGTTAGACCAGTTGTTTGAGTTTTGAGGGTTTCAAATATCTGTAAAAACTGCCATAGACGTTCGTATGGCAACCGATGGAGAGTAAAAAATGCTAAAGAAACGATAAAAAAATTTAAAAAATGCCAATATGTAGTACTAGGGGCCCTCAGCCTCGAGAGCGTTCCTCTAGCACCCGGTATATTGTCCTAGCGGTTTTCTAGTGTACGGATACGAATTTTCGAGATTATGAAAGTGGTTTTATGGCTGTAGCAGTTAAATAGCAGCAACGTTATAGCGTCATACACACACACACATCTGCGTCATCTGTGCGAACGGCACTAACGCGATAAGGCTCAATAAACCAAGCCATAAGAAGCCAAGAAGTGATTTGTGCCAAACTTTATCGAACGCTTGGCGATATCAGGATTCATTGCCTCACTGGCAAACGGTAATACTCGTATAAACAGATAACAGAGGTTCAACTGAGTTGAAAGACAAACTGTCCAAAAGTAGCCGCAATAGTTATGATTGTATGTGTAGTAAATGAAAAATTATATTAAATTTAAAGAACATAGAAAATTAGTCTTGATCTGATGCCGATCATCGCCAAGCCAAGAATTCGTGAGCAAATTTCGTTGAACTTTAATAAACATTTTGTGGAACGATATTGCAATAGACGTACTTTTCCAATCCAGCATCCTGACTAATGTAATAATAATCTCATTCCAGAAGTGTGCTTTATTTTCTAATCTTTGAAACTAGTACGAAGCAGCAACCCAAAGGGAACCGCAGTGCCTTCTGGAAAGTGGAAAGCCTACACGGTGTTCACGCTGCCTGTCTAAGCTCGTCCTTTGTCCTCTCCGGACCGTGGACAAATGTGCCTAAGCGGGCCGCTCTGTTTGCACACAAACTGCTTGTAGTGGATTCAATTACATCGGGCAATTTTTTTGCCATCAACATTGTTCAATATTTTTTTTACACCCATTGATTACAGAACAACTACTTTTACATTTTTAGTCGTCATCATCGCCGAGATCTACATGTAGATACTGCCTTCTGTTCTATTGGAAGTCGGTGCAAACCCTTATTAGTATTGCTTGGTTATGTGTTCTATTTTTTTTCTCATAAAGGATAATTTCCTGTGTGCTTTGAACGCGGAGAACGTGTATAATAACAAAACTGTTGGCTGGTTGAACAAATTTCGGAGGAGTTCTACAAGGAACGGAGCATGTCAGGTCAGGTGTATGCTGTGATGTGTCAGATGGTACCACGCTACAATAGTGGTGATCTGACCTACAACGGTAATGGCAGTCAGCTCGTCTCTCTTTTTTTTTTTTTTTTTTATTCCACAACATTCTACACAACGCTATCTAGACCCATGGTAAGCTTTTATAGCTTGTGTTATGGAATCTAGAATGCGGATAAACATACTTATATACTTTTTTTTTGTAAATACATACATATTATACATAGAAACACCCAGACCAATGCAAATAGCCATATTCATGCATACAAATATTTGCACTGAGCGGGAATCGAACCCGCGCCTCCTGCGTGGCAGTCGCGTGCACTACCACCACGCCATCTCTATTCAACGATACATACGACACACGAGCTGCTGGCGGGACGCCTAGAGAGACCACAACACGAGCCAAAATCGCGAGTGGACACAGTAAGCATCGTGTGTGAGATCAACTTCGAGTTAGAAATCTTGGCAACCGAACTTCAGAATTGGCTCATTCAATATTTTTGAAATTTTTGACCTTCTCATATTTTCCGAAAGTTTCGAGAGTACATTTTGTTACACTTTATGTATGTTATGGACCAAGTGACAAATTGGCCATTATGATAAATACTTATTAAAGCGGTCAAGTGCAAGTCAGGCTCGTCCACTGAAGAGTCCGCACAAAACTGGATTGACAAAAAAAGCACTTGTTGACAACTATTCCGACTTGCGTGACGGTTTTATTCAGTATACTTATTTATCCTAAAATTTTAAATCTAATTGACGGTCGGCAGTACATGTTGCACACGTGAGTCCAATGACCACGGTAACGGTCTATCAACTGGTCCGTGTACGTGTCTAACACCTAAGTAAGCGGTATAAAAGTACATAACATTATTTTATGAATTTAATGTACATGCATAATCTTCATAATTATGATGAACATAATATGACACTATATTATCAAAGGAACTTTTGTATGAATCTGCTGTGATTATTGCGTTGGGTGAATTTTGTGCACCAGGTGGAGCCGACACATTCCAAGTAGTTGTTAACTAGGTAGGATGTAATCATTCCAACTACGTATTCTATACCGTCCACATAAGTCACAACTGGTCCTCCGTGGTCATTCTGAAATGAATAATTAATTTATATTATTTTTATTTTATTTTTTTATTTATTTAACATTCATGCACACACAAAACAATTTCAGAACATACAATGAATGTTGTAAGGTTGGTAAATTGGTACTGCTTATTTCTATTAGAAATTTCTCCCAGCAGACCGGCGAGAGGAGACCGTGACACATAAGGAAAATAGGAGTGATTGTGTGTACAGAAATTGGAAAGAAAAACTATAGGTACACACACAAGCTTAACGTTATAAAATTTACAGTAGTACTTAATATTTAAAGAAATATGCTATATATATACATACACATATATATACACTAACTAATAATGATATACTAAACGTATTCTACATAAACCTAAATATATCAAATATACATAAACATACACAGTACAATAAATAAGCAAACATTTATGCATAAATAGGAGAATCACCATCCCTCCTCCACCCACGACTTAGCGTCACTGAACAGAAGAGAGATAATGACTGCGAACTTTGCTCCTAAATACGGACAGCGTGTTGCTGGCTCTGATGTCAGACGGTAACGAGTTCCACAGTCTGACTGCTTGCAGGGTGAAGGAGTAAGAGTAGAAATCAGTTTTGTGGGAAGGGAATTTAAGGAGAAATCGAAGGCTTGATCTGCACGGAGCATCAGAGGCACGAACAAATGAGAACCGCTCCCACAGGTAAGATGGTGCAGAGGGGTTGTACAGAATATTAAAAAGGAGACAGAGAATTAGCAATTTCTACAGTAGCGGATAGGGAGCCACTTGAGTTCTTTACGAAACTGCGAGACGTGGTCGTACTTCCTCAGATTGAATACGAACCGAATATACCAGTTTTGTGTGTATACCTATATAATATGTGGCGAATAAACGTGTTAGGTATATTGATGATCTATCGCTTATACTCGTAGTATTTCACACTTAATATTATCATCACTATCCTAGGACCATCATTTATGTGTTGGGCAGCGGGCGACCAGATCACCACAAATCATAGCTTGGTACCATCTGACATATCACAGCAAACACACCTGACATGCTCCGTTCCTTGTAGAACTCCTCCGAAATTTGTTCAACCAGCCAATAGTTTTGTTATTAAACACGTTCTCAGCATTCAAAGCAAACAGGAAATTGTCCTTTAAGAGAAAAAAAAACTATATACATTACGAATCAATAATGATTCTTTGGGACCGACTTCCAACAGAACAGTAGGCAGTACATGTAGATCTCAGCGACAACGAGGACTAATAATATAAAAGTGGTTGTACAGTATTCAAAGGTAGTAAAGAAAAGTTTAACAATGTCATGTGGGAAAATAATGCCAGATACAATTGGAGCCGCTATAAGCAGTTTGTGTGCAAACAGAGCGGTCCGCTTAGGCGTATTTGTCCACGGTCCGGAGAGGACAAAAGACGAGCTAAGAGAGGCAGCGTGAACAGCATGCAGGCTTTTCACTTTCCAGAAGGCACTGTGCTTCATATGAAACTGCAGCTTAAAGGGGACCCCTTTCCGCCACATTTTCATATGTAGCCTGCATTTACACTATCCGAGACATGGACCATGACTCTGATTCCGTTGTTCGCGACGATGACACAAAACTCTTCCCCGTCGATGGCTGATAGGACCAAAATTCCACGTCGCCGGAGCCGCTGACAAGAGCTGGTTATAACAAACCTAATACCCCTCTAATATAGACTTAATATTTATTTGTATATAGTTATTATGATTTTTAAAGGCTGACCTAAACGTACCTCGGTAACATTGCCCGACATGTGACGTCGATACAGTCCGTTGTATTTGCCTTCAGCGTCTATTGTCGCCGGGCCATCAGTACAGAATTTATAGAGATCAGTAAGCTGCCAATTAGAGTATGCCACTTTACAATCTTCATGGTTAATGACTACGGTGGGCGTTGCGCTCAAAAAGTCTTCAGTCATATCAACCTCAACATTGTCCTGCAAAGTTTAAAATATTGTTTATCAATGTTCATCGGCCTACTTATCAAGACAGTTTCGTGGAATTTCTGTTAACTCATGTTTGTAAAATGATTAAATTAGAAATAGATTAGAAAGATTAAGCCCATTTTTGTAGTGGAAATAATAACACTTTAGTCCGGATGCTGGATTGAAAACGTTGTCTCTTTTGCAATATCGTACAATGAAATGAAATGAACGAAAGTCGCTCACAAACCCTTTGAGATGTTCGGTGCGTCTCTGAATTAATACTAAATAACTTCAGTTCCCCCTACTGACTAGTGTTAATGCTCATGAAGTAAATATTTCGGTTTTCAAGTTTTCTCCTTCTCTCTAGATCCCACGTAAGACGATCTATTTTCGATCTAGCTAGCGTGTTGTGAAGAATATTTACACAATGAAAATTTACGAAAATAACCGAGCCATAATATTCGTTTTCTAGAAAATTAGAAATAAACATCTGTCTCGATTACATGAACTCTGAGTTTCCCTAATAATTTTCCCACCTGATTTAAACACTATGCGCTAGCGTAAATTCAAAAGTGTTCAAGGGTATGAGAGCAAACTTCCAAAATTCCAATATTGATCGTATAGAATTGAACATTGCCAGAAGGCCAATAGGCGAAGATGTGAAAGGTGAAAAGCTCAAACGTAAAAGATTGACTCACCGGTCGATGATATCTGGCGGATCCCCAGCCCAGCTGAACAACATTATCACTGTCACTCCCTTAAAATGTATCTTAGCTTTTGTAGGTTTATACGAGCATTTTGTTTCAAACGAGTCATCATTAAAATCATATGGTGCCTCAAGCGTAGCAACAGCTACATCCATTAAATCCCAGTACATATAGGGGTGACCGCTACCTGTAATATGAAACAGCAATGTTTATAGACAAAAGAAATAGAACATTCCATAGTGGCAAGTGTCCTCCCTCCCCAGACATAATGATGGGTTTTAGACATGGGAGCACAGTAACTGGGTTGGAATAAAGTGGAAAGTGTGTACAAACTCGTGTAACCGATATACACCGCAGTAAACCGCGACCATGGCACTTGTTAAAGCGCTGCAATATCAGTTACTCAAAACAAATAATAAAGCATAGTAAATATCCCGGTGAGTTACACTACTAATATGAATGACTATGTCAATCTCAAATCGTATACAGATTCACATATAACTCGCTTTAACGTAGGTCAATGGCAAAGACTATCTTACTTACATGCAAAAAAAAATAGAAACAAGAACACCCACATTCACGCGCATTCATGATTTGGTAAAACTAGTGACAAAATTTTGTCATCTACGACTTAAATTTGTAATAAAACTAAATATAGATTTTGAGATAGATATCTTAGAAGCTGAAATCTGTTCGAATTTTGGCCCGCGGATGTCCGCGAGTTTGACACCCGCGAGTTGATAAATGACCCTAATAATCGAGATAGAAATCATGAAACTGATCAATATAAACAATTTGTGCTATACCAAATAAATCTGTTTGTTGCAATCCAATCTTGCAGTCTGCCATCGAAGGCTAAAGATCTATCAGTAAATATCATAATGAATAATAACAGCGCAATTAATTTTAATCGTTACATAGGGAACCAAAAAAGAAATTACCGCTATAGTCATTGTGCCTTATGTATCGTTTTGCTATTTGCATGCATTCTTTTTCTTCGTCGTTTCTGCCTAGTCCATGTGGTACGTATCTGTTGTAACCGGCGACAACGTACTGAATTGGATGCCAGTACAGGCACACAGCAGACGTTAAAACAGTGCTGATTCAATAGTACACCGCCACAAAGGGTATGGAAGTCACTGTAGTCGTTCTTAGTGGCGTTGTCCCACACGATGTATACCTGAAAAATTATAGGTAAGGAGTCCAGTAATACAGTGAGGTTAACGTAATGAATATTATACGAGGGAGTGGAACTAAATAACCTGATGAAGCACTTCAGTTGTCAAGTATGGGAATGATGTCAATATTGATTTGTATCGAAGAAAGTGTTCGCGAGTTCTCAAGTCCCGTTGTGGACGTCCAAGGGGATGCTCTGACTAACCGAGCTGAGCAGGCACGTCCTGTACATTCCAAATTCTCCTTTAAAGGCGTGTTGGAGCCACTATGGAGCCATTTATCGATATTCTTAAGAACTATTAGAAACAATAAAAGTTGTGTATGATCATATTCAAATATTGTTATTAATTTCTCCGCCCAATCCACCAAAAACAAATTCTATAAAAGATTTTCTTCAGATCTCAATCTATTGGAAATGTAAGTACACTAATTGCTTGGTAAGTATGTTGCTTGTAATGTTCACCGTCCCTCTCGCACTTTGCCTCACATTTCCATAGAGAACAGCATTAGAAAGATCTTGTTGAACAAAGTGCTCAAAATGATCTTAGTTCCTTGATTTTCCTCCCTTCATGTTGACTGATTGTTTTGATACTTGGTAGACACCTTAAGTTCGGTTAATAATAATACAATGCAAATCAATTCCGTTTGATTTGCTCTTAAAACCTTAGTTTTAAAATCATTTTGAGTCTCTGTTGACAAGATATTTCTGGAACAGGCTGAACAAACCCTAATCAGAGCGTTTTGCAGTTTCCCGCGTATTAGTTCGTACGTCAGTAGCGTCCTTTACACGCACATTCTGTCTCGAGGGAAAACAGCCTTAACGTCTCAAAAAGCTTGTCGCAAGTCGTCGCTTGTTCTTTAGGAGTGTCCAGGATTCCGCGTGCGGTTATGCGTGATTGTTGTAGAAAAAGAACGTACGCTTGGCGCTTCTCTCTGAACTGTCGTGCACGCATCATCGGCGTCTTTTCATTTGCGTGGTCTATACCGCACGATAGATATTGTGAACTTTGAAATTTAAAAGATAATCGTACGAGCGTACTGTAGTAGAGGTATAGAAACCACTAGTTTCCTATGGAACAGTAAAACCATTGTAAAAGATATTGTTTTGTAAACTGATAATGGGCGACCATTAAAGGAACTATATTCATGGAAACATGTACCTAACAAGAACCCGACCATATCATACCTTATTTAGATTATACCATATTAGGTGAATGTATTGTAAACATACCAGACCACCCACCGTTCATCCCCCCTCTTTAGACCTGTTAATTGTACCTATACATAGTATATAAGGACCTTAATTAACCTAATAAAAAGAAGTATGTAACCATCTCTAAATCGTTTCACTTGTCCATGGTACCCCAACATCACAGTAAGAGCATTCTAAAGCACAATCCTGGACGCCATAGATCGCGAAATACTTAATAATATAATTAAAGGGTGTTCAAAAGCAAACATGTTACGCCTAAGGAGATGAAATGAAATAAATTGTAGTGGTAAGGTCGCACGAACCAACTTCATCTCACGCACGTTAAGCGTACAATGTACTCTCTGTGGAATTAACCCCCGGCTGTGGTTTTCCCTATCACAATATGGGGTTCTAAAACTATCTATTAAAATATTTATTACTATATTGAAAACTATAGGTGACAGACAGCAACCTTGGAACAGACCTACATTATAATTTAAAGGTTACGTGTGGCCATCCTTGGTGTTTATAACAAATTTTAATTTATCGTAATAAGAGGCTATTATTTCCCGGATGATCGACGGAAAGTTATACCATTTTAATGAAAACAACATAAGCTGATGATGTACTGAGCCAAAGGCGTTTTCTAAATCTATCCAACAAACTGTTATTTGCCTTTCATTTAATCTGGCATCTTTGAGGCCTTGCGCCAGTAGCGAATTGTGTTCCAAGCAATCAGAAATTCCGGGTAGGAACCCTTTCTGGTGGTTTGGCCTGAAATAGTTGTTATTGATCATGAAGTTAGTCATTTTGTATTGAAGCCATGAGAAGAAGATTTTTGAGATTGTATTAGTTAATGCTATCGGTCTAGCGTCTTTAGGACTACCTAGTTACTATTTCTTTCTTTGGAATGAGCACAAAGTTAGCCCTGCCGAAGGCTGCTGGAATTTCTTTACTTGACCAGATCCTATTGAATATGCTTAGAAGATGTTTACGTACCGATGGGCATTTTTTATAAATAATGTACGGTATGCCATCAGGCCCTGGGGCAGTTTTTGTTGGTTTTTTCTTGATTTGATGTTCTATTTCTTCTAAGCTAGGTGGATTACAGTTAAATGTGAAATTACGGTTTGATGGTTTTTGCGCTTTAGATTCACCGTATGGTTTTTCGTGTTTAGGCACCTCATGATTATTTTTGTAGTAGCTATAGATCTGGTCGTTATTTAGTAGCAGCCTATCTTGCTTCCTGTCACTGAAAATATTTCTCGAGTATTTGAAAGGGTCCCTATCAAATTCGACTTCATGTTTCGCTCTATTGAGGTTATTATTTTCATTTATTATTTGGGCTAAGATTCCTTGGATTAATTTCAGTATAGCCCGTAAAGCTCTGGCCCGTTGATGACTAAGTTGGTTGTCGCCCATAGCTTAGCAATCCGTAGCCGTTTGATAAGGTCCCGCTTTCTTTTTCTCATTTTAATTTTAAACGCGTTTTCTCGATTTTTTCGCGCGTGATTTGGTGGTGGTGGATAATACTCATGTAGATATGAGTAGATGCTAACTTGGAAAGATTCTACCTGACCGTTTAAATCTTGTTTTGTTCCGGGATGTTCTAACAGGATGGCCAAGTTCTGGTCGTGTGCTTTCCAGGTGGATGATTTTAAAGAGGGAATGCTAAGACGGGCCCGGATGTTAATGGGCTCCTGGTTTGATTCACAGTCCGGCTTACCTTGGGATATGTGAGGGTCAACTCTATCCGTGGTAATAGTTGAAGAACTTACAGACGACTGTCTTGCTCCAACACCGTCTTGTAACTTTAGATGCTTCAGAAACCAGGCTCTCTTCTTGTAAATTTTCCCGCATGTTTTGCACGTTAATTCCGAGTTCTCGCCGTGGTCGTTTTCTACAGGTTGTTGTGTCTATTTAAAGGTTGTCGTGAATGTTACGTACACTGTCTTTGATATATTTAGGGTGAGTAGATTTTTTGAAAACCAGATAGACAATAGTTTCATAATCTTGGCAGCCTTAATTTGGACCTCCTGGCACGTCGTTCCCTCTACTATTAGAGCAGTATTGTCTGCATAAGTAACTACGGAACACCCAGCATAGCAAAACTGACATAGCTGATTTATGTAAATCAGGAAGAGTGTAGGTCCTAGAACGCTTCCCTAGGGAACACCATAGGAGAGCTGAGCGTACTCGCTAGTGATATCATCGACTTTTACACATTGTGTCCGGTCAGTCAAGTAATCATGGAAATGTCATTAAGACACAGATGGTCGAAAATTTCTTGCACTAGTCAGCCGGCCGGCTGTCTGCTAATGCGTGTTCATTTGCCTCGCGACCATAGACTGTCTGACCAAAATCTCTCGGCGCTGACCGACATCTTTAAGCGGCCATACACTATCGGATCGTATTTAGTCTTCACGTACAGTCAGCATCCGAAAGATGTTGACATACAAAGTACTCAAAATGATCATTCTTAACTTCGTTTTTTACCCCCTTCCAGTTGACTTATTGTCCTGATATTTGGTACACACCTTTAGTTTGGACAATAATACTATTTAAATCAAAAAACCAGTTTGATACTCTTAATAAGAGTTTTAAGATCATTTTGAGACTTCGTCTTCAAGATAATTATGACACTGACTGTACAATGGCTAAATGCGATCCAAAGATTCCTCTATCCAATCCAATCGTAAAAGTCGTCAGCGAAACGTTAACGAAATTCGTGTGTGGGGATTGACTGACAGATTCATATCGATCGATAAACTGATCGTGACTGGGCGCCTTTAGAGTTAAAGGATTGCATTAGCGAGGCAGTAAATTCAACAATAAAATCGTAAATTCAATTTGTGAAGTTTTATGTCGAGATCACGTGGCACAACAACAGAAGTAATTTACTGATAACGGCGCAATTTCACAATCATCAAAGCTTAACATTATTTGCAGTGTGTACATTTCTCGTTCTGGTTTCGCGAAGTTTTAAGAATATTTATCTGCAAATATGTACGCCCCAATCCTGCTGCTCTTGACTTTAGCTCGTTGTAAGTACCTTCCCGTTGTACTACCTTACCTTTGTTTACTATACTGCTGAGAGCATAAATTATAATGGCGCGCTGGGTGTCATCTTTGTTTGTGGCATATATTGCTCCTTCCGTGCACAACAATCCGCTTAACCTTATGTCAAAGCCGTTGCTTCGCTTTGTGTAGAAGTTCTGCGTTAGTGGGCTCGCAGCGAGTAGTTCTGTTAGCTGGCAATGTTTATCCAGTTACATGTCGGGATCTCTTTCTGGCGATTTACCTCATCACATATTTCTATTTCAGATTCAACATGCCAAAGACGCATCGTAGAAGGTGCAACGATAGATAAACCCTATGCGGTATGTTAGTTCAACTTGTTGGTTCCTGCAACTTTAACACTACAAATTATCTTCCTTTACCTTCATAGGCGTACTTGTTAAATAAATAGGTAGGCTCGAATCGAATTCATAACTCATTTATGAGGAAACTAAAGTTGAAATAAAACCACTTTTTACGGATTCTATCGCGATATATTTGTTATTATTACTTTTTAACCCGACGTTTCGGCTGCTTTGCAGCAGCCATTTTCGCGGTGTGACTCACGATGGTAGTTGTCACATAGTTTGAAGTATAAGTTATCTCAAAATACCCGAATCATGGTGAATTATTGGTGTTCGTATTTACGCAGAATGAGCTCACTGTGTTGTTAAGTCTTGCTGGATTTTGCTGCTTACTGGGTTTGATTAAGTGGATGACTGGGTCCCAAGCTGGTGGTACGGTCCATCCATCCTCTCTATTAAAATTTGGGTGTTTTTTAATTTCAATAGCCTCGCGGATCATTCTAGGTATATATCGGTGTTCTTTGGCGAGTATCTGTGGTTTATCAAACCTTAGGTAATGGTTGGCGCCTTTTTGCGCGTGTTCACATACAGCTGACTTTGTTGAGTGTTGGTGTTTTATGTCAGCTATGTGTTCTTTGACCCGAGTGCCAATGCTTCGCTTGGTTTGACCAATATATGAGAGCCCACAGTCACAGTCTATTTTGTAGACCCCTGCATCTTGTAGAGGTAGTTGGCACTTGACAGATGGTAAACACATACTACAAGCCGCCAACGAAGATAAGTCAATTTTTACCACACAATTTTGAGTCACACCGCGAAAATGGCTGCTGCAAAGCAGCCGAAACGTCGGGTTCAAAAGTAATAATAGAGATCCGGTTCTTAGCATTCCATGGATTCACCGTGCGGTCGCCGGGTCCATGGCGTGGTACAGAGAGGAACACTGCGACGGCGCCTGGGACTTGCGACCCAGGTGTAGGTTTAGGGTGGCCACCTTGTGATGCATCAGCGCTCACCTCCACCGTCAGTCGTGTTCCCCCCTCTACCTATCCAAATTTGGTAAGATCCTATCAACGCCGTTTTAGATATTCGTTTGAGTAAAGAGCTTACTGAAGCTCTTGGCAATCCGAGGTCTTTAAATAAGTTATACAGGGATTTAGCTGGAATTCCCCTTGCTCCCACTTCCACGGCGTAGAGTTTAACCACATAGCCATTTTTGGTTAACTCGTTGGTCAAGTCAAAGTATTTGTTTATTTTTATAGCGTGGTCTTTAGGTATGTTAGTTTCCCACGGTACTGTGAGTTCTACTAGTACTGCACGCTTTTGCTGTTTTGAAAATAGGAATATATCGGGTCTGGATGACGAGGCACAAACATCCTCCGGTATTTTATAGTGTTTCTCATACGAATCTGCGAGTAATGTCCAATCAGCGGCTGCTATCAAAATTGAGTACGGCTTTTGATTTGTCTTTTTTGAGCAGCCTTCCTTTACAAACGCGACGTCATTTCTTTGGTTTGTGGTTAAACCCTTTTTCGCTCTAGCTACCGCCAAACTTACCGCCTCACGTACGATTTCTAATACCTTATCATGTCGGCGCGAGTAATGACCCCGGTCTAATAGCGTCCTACAACCCACCAGTAGGTGCCTAGCAGTACCAATTGCTTCACCACATGAGTTACATGTTTTATCTGTGGCTTTTCCCCATCTGACAAGATTGCTTTGGTCGGGGAGGGTCAACTGGAATGCATTGAGATAGAATTTAAGGAGAGCCGGTGACCAGTCGTATATTAAGGTACGCCATTTTAAGGCTATGGGAATACAAAATTCACCTAGTGTTAACCATTCGTTTTGTATTTCTAGGTTCATTGCGTGCACTTTGTAGGTATTATTTTCATCTACTTGAAGAAAAGATTTTGTTATGTCTTTGTCTGACTGCCTCCTAGTATTACCCAAACCTACCCTACCAGTCTGCGAGCCTATCATGAATTTTTTATGGAATTGGAGGCGCGACTCGAGCTCTTTAGTACTTTGGTCTTTTGGAAGAGCTTGCACGATTTCGTCTTTTGATTTCGCTAGGACGTGCATTTTGGTTACTCTTAGATGTTTATATAGTTCCGATGGTTTCTTGAACGTCATTCCAAAGTTATTTGAGGCTCTATATAATGTCGATGGGTCTGCCGACTGAGCTAGCCCCAGCCACGACTTCAATGTCTTCGTAACATTCGCATCTAGTTTTTTGAGAAGGCTCTGGCTTATATCATAAACAAGAAACGGCCAGTTAAGACGCGAGGTTAAATAGTTGTCGTAAATCCACGCTTTTTTGACATTACTTAGTGGCTGCTGGTCTACCTTTTGTATATCGATAATGAAGTTATTAATTACTTCTTCTAAAGCTGGAGTGCAACCTCTGTTATCTATTTGTCTTCCGAGAAATTTAAAAGGCACGGTTATAGTACGGGTATAGTCGAAACGTTTTCCCCGCCTATACTAAGCCCTGGATCATATGAGGTATATCTGGTACCCCGCCTACCCAGACATAGACAATAGCATTTGCTAGGTTTTGTTTTCATTCCTTCTGTCCATGTACAGAATTCATCCACTTTACGCAACAGGTCTTGGCACTGCTTTGGGCTGCGAGTAAGTATTGCGAGATCATCTGCAAATGCGAGGATGGATTCCGTGTATTTACCGTTTAGTTTAAACCGATAGCCCCACTTTCTCTCATGTGTGGTAATACTATCTATTAAAATATTTATTACTATATTGAAAACTATAGGTGACAGACAGCAACCCTGGAACAGACCTACATTATAATTTAAAGGTTGCGTGTGGCCATCCTTGGTGTTTATAACAAATTTTAATTTATCGTAATAAGAGGCTATTATTTCCCGGATGATCGACGGAAAGTTATACCATTTTAATGCAAACAACATAAGCTGGTGGTGTACTGAGCCAAAAGCGTTTTCTAAATCTATCCAACAAACTGTTATTTGCCTTTCATTTAATCTGGCATCTTTGAGGCTTTCCGCCAGTAGTGAATTGTGTTCCAGGCATCCAGAAATTCCGGGTAGGAACCCTTTCTGGTGATTTGGCCTGAAATAGTTGTTATTGATCATGAAATTAGTCATTTTTAATTGGAGCCATGAGAAGAAGATTTTTGAGATTGTGTTAGTTAATGCTATCGGTCTAGCGTCTTTAGGACTAGTTACTATTTCTTTCTTTGGAATGAGCACAAAGTTAGCCCTGCCGAAGGCTGCTGGAATTTCTTTACTCGACCAGATCCTATTGAATATGCTTAGAACATGTTTACGTACCGATGGGCATACAAATATATCGCGATAGAATCCGTAAAAAGGGGTTTTATTTCAATGAGTGACATTCGCGTAAACTTCAGAAAATATCATATAAAAATATGTTAGCAGTAGCACACGTCATCAACAACGAAAAATAAGATTTGACGATGTAGCTATAAAGTATATCAGCAGCGCTCTTGACTAAGGGAAAAACTTATAACACCCCGTCGTTTTTGCGTCGGGGGTTAAAAAGTGTGTGCGTCGATCTTTCTTGACCTCGCGAAAGCCTCTGACACTATCTCAGTTCCTTACCTCATTAAGAAATAATAGAAACACTTCGTGTAAGAAGAAAACTACTGAAGTATCTTGGGCTCGACTTTATTTCTACCAACATATATACACTCACGCCTGTAAATCCCCGAAGGGGTAGGCAGAGGTGTATTACCTACCACATTTCGGCAACTATGATTCTCGGTGCCACGTCATAGGGGCAAGCGGACACTTTGTCATGAGCTGTATGTTTACTGTCGGATGGAGAACGGCCCTATTCCTTCTACGATATCCACGAGAAGAGAAGGGGTGGCCATGTTCTACTCCACTGGAAACCAACACGGCACTTTATTTCTAGTTTTCATTATTAGGCTATGATACTGATTTCCTTTTTTACGCCAATACATGGACTGAGGTCTCTACCGCAAATGCCACGGGGGCTTAGACCACGGGAGTGTGGGCCAGGGGGGCGTTGGCCATGGCCTGGGGGTGACCGGTGGAGCCGCCTGTCACCCTAGCAGAAGCAGGCCGCGGCGGCGGCGCAAAGAGCATCTCCCCATACCCGTGGCTAGATGGGGACACCCTACAACCTGAAGGATGGTCCTGGGCCAGCCGGGATGCGAGAGATATGCTTTCGGCAATCTCACCTCCGGCAACCAAAGACTAAAGACGGCGTGCGTTTTAGTCGGTTCGAGTCCGACATAACCACCTCCACCGGCTCCGTGGGGGTGGTATCTGTGGGGATTATTCGCACGATAAAAAAAAGGAGGCGTTGGCCACGTAGGTGTAGGCCACGGACGTCAGCCACGGGCATCACCAGGGGCCTGAGCCACAGACCCTTCGCGATTATACTCCTTCGTTTGCAAACGAAACTTCGACTATAATGTCATAATAACAATAATAAAATTATAGTGATTGAATTGAGAACATCCTCCTTTTTTTAAGTCGGTTGAAAATAAGTTCCTTTGACCCCCTTATTCTTCTTCGGAGCTAGGCAGAGACAAACATCCCGTTATCTGCTTCTATCCTAACACACCGGACGAGCTTCCACTACCAAGGCTAAACTTTCCATGCCTGCCCCCTCAGGCCCTCACGTGTGTAGTACAAATCAAAACCCTCTACATTTATAAAAGCCCTTACAAGGAAGTTTGAACCCTTCAACCCTAAAGTGTGTCGCATCAGCACCCGGCGCCGGCGGCTGGCACGGATGGTTTACTGCCAGCAAAGGGAGCTCCTCAAGTGTTCAGTGTATGCGAAGGTGTGACCATGTGATGTAGTAGTGTGTCGTTCGCACGAATGCTCTTTGTAGCCAACATTGACGGCTGCAGTGTTTGGCCAGTGTATTGAGGTCACTCTCATGTTGTTAAGTTCACAAACGAGTATCTTTCCATTCCCAGGTGTACATCGTGTGGGACGAGTGGGACAACGTGACCAGGAACGAGTATAGTGACTTCAACACTATCTGCGGCGGTGTTTTGTTGACCCCGAATCATGTTTTAACGTCTAAAGTGTGCCTGTACTGGCATCCGATTCAATACGTTGTCGCCGGTTACAATAGATACGTACCACATGGATGGGCAAGAAACGACGAAGAAGAAGATTGTATGCAAATAGCAAAACGATACATAACTGAACGGCACTATAAAGGTAATTGTATTTTTTTGGTTCCATATTGTAACACATAGACTGCTTTTATTGGCAGGTGCTAGGGGTAGGTGGAGCCGTAAAAGTCCTACAACTGGTCTCACTACAGAACTTCGATAACACCGGTCCAGTCATCAGTGGGTTATGGAGGTCAGGTGGCAGGCGCTTCACGCAAAATATCGACATTCTGCCGCTTCTCAGTCAGCCCAGCAATCCGACTCCAACTGTGTTCGGATAAGGCTCAGAGGATGACGAGTGTTGAACCAGACAGTCTCCAGAATTTGTAATCCATACTAATATTATAAATGCGAAAGTAACTCTGTCTGTCTGTCTGTCTGTCTGTATGTTACGCTTTCACGCCTAAACCACTGAACCGATTTTGATGAAATTTGGTACAGTGTGGTGGAGCCGCGGGCAAAAGCTAGTCTTCAAATAATGTTTGCAAAACTGCTAGATTTGTTGACATTAAATTATCACTGTTCCGCTGCCATTAGTAGTAACGTGATAAAATATAACCTTCGTCGGTAAACGAGTTATTCAACAATTTTACAATTCGAACGTCAAGTCAACCGTTTCACTTTTCAGACGTAGTGAACATAACTGACTGGTTTATTTTGGATGTAGCTGTTGCTACGCTTGACACACCATATGATTTTGATGATGACTCGTTTGAAACAAAATGTTCGTATAAACCTACAATAGCTAAGATACATTTCGGAGAACCGAAAGCGGGCGAAAATGTTGTTCTGCTGGGCTGGGGATCCGCCAGATATCATCGACCGGTGAGTTAATCTTTCACTTTTCACCTCTTCGCCTATTGACCTTCGGGTACTGTTCAGGGACCTAAGTCCATAATTCTCGACTGTTTTTATTATGTAATAGTCTACTACATCTATCTAGACCCAAAACCCAAATTAAGCATAGCTTAACTAGTATACAACTCTAGGTCCTGACCTGACTGACTGACTGATTGACTTACGGCCATTCCCAATAACGTATCTACAGTCAGTTTCGGGTTAGAGTAAGCACCATGAAGTAAAGTCCCTAGGACGCAGCGTGGTAGGCGCAATTGTAATGTTGCTGGTATCGTCGTTGTTTTATTTTACCAGATCTTTTAGTGTTCAGATTATGAATATTATAGTAGTTGAACAGCAGAACTTAACCTAACTTTTATTTAAAATACCAACAATCGATTCATAAAATTTATTAATTTATTTATTTATTTTCATACATACTCTGCCAATACAGGCAAACCCAATGCGACAGAGCGAGCTACATGATTTACTTATAGTAAATAATAAATAACATACTGTCCTGGTGAATTCACTCAGAGTACAAAAGAATAGATCCGTCCCCCCAGCAATGAGGTTTAGCGTGCAGAGTGCGCGCGTCAGCGGCGCCTCCTTCCCCAGGTTCGTTCGTGCACGGGGCACCACTAGCAGCCACGGCCGCCGTCGCCGCCACACATCCTATCCGGAACACAGAGACCTAGCTGCCCTAAGATATCCACATTATGTATCCTCCCTCTAAGTACTTTGAATAAATACGAAGTGAGTGTGAAATCCCTCCTGACTCTCAGTTCGTTATACCCCACCATACCCAAAACAAAAAGAGTAGGATACATAAGCGGATAGAACTCCGTACAACCGTAAGTACAGACCTAACAAATTTATTTTGTACTCGCTCCAGCATAAGCCCATATTTAGCCTCGTGTGGAGCCCAGATGACTGCGTTACATTCCAACTGTGTTCTCACCAAGGCGTTGTACAACATGATGACCGCATTAATATTTGTGAAATCCCACACCACACGAAGCCAAAAACCCAGATTTCTGTAAGCTTTTTTACAGCAACGTATGATGTTGTGGTCATTAAAATTTAAGTTGGATTTAAAACTTACTCCCAAATCCTTGACCTGTGTGACCGGTGTGTCTGTGTGACCTTATCATCGGTGATTCATCTATGCGGTACTCATGCAGTACAGGTGAGTGCGAGCGGCTAAAACTAACTGTGACACATTTTGAGCTATTAAAATGCAAGTTATTCTCGTGACTCCATCTGACTACTCTGTCAATGTCCTTTTGCAGCTTAGCACAGTCACTCAAATCTCGAATAGAGAGAGATAGTTTGAGGTCGTCGGCAAACAGCAAACACTTGGCATCCTTCACCATTTGAGGCAGGTCATTTATCTCCGAAACTGCAGCCAAGTTGGCAAGGACCTTATGAAGTGATAACAAAAATTAATAACGTCACACACAGAGTTCAAAAATCGCCGAGAAGTTCCGCTAAAGTTGTTCACATCGATAGACTCGCCCGATATTATGGCTCTAACGATGCTCGGGACGAGCATGTCTTAGGAGGGAGCAGTGTTACGAATGTGACGTAACATGACTTAGCGTAGGAACGGTAAATTCGAACATACTGTCAAGTGATAGCTGTGGCTAAATGCCTTAGACAGCGGCCTGCTAAAACAATGGTCGACGGATCGAATCCTGCTTACGATATGTGGTTTTTGTGTTTTTCTAATTTATGTAAATCTTTATTTAGTAAGGATAACCGAAGATTCTATATTTAAATTCTTCTAGTTATTAGCAGAACATTTTTGAAGAATAATAAAAATGAGAAACGAAATGAGGATCAAAATATAGTTAAGCTCTTCTAGTAGATCATAGAAAATTCTAGAGAAATAATAAAACATATCCATACCTCGGTAGAAAGTGGATCCATCAAAAGTTTGGAAATATTTGAATACATTGGGAGTTGGAAAGTCACGATCAGACTCAATTCCTAAAAACTTTAACTTAGATGCTCTTAATGTACATGCACATACACCTACTAAAACCAAAACATTGCAATATCTTTCATCTATTCCAACTCCAGCCGCGCTTATGAAAAACGCATTAAGTACCTTTTTGCAACATCCGAGAAAAAGGCGTTTAAAGTTTTTATTTTTATTTTACCTATATCTCCGGAACTAAGTTAGCTATTGGACTAAGAGGTGCAGCAGAATGAAAGGTACACTTTCCTTTTTATAATAATGATTAAAAAGTTAACATTAAATTTAAAATTTAAAAAAAGAACTTATTGTTAGCAATTATTATGGTTTTATCCTAGTAACACTAATCATGAACGCATTAAGTACACTACATAATGCAGTTTTGCTTAGCGGGTCATTATAATACCCTTTACAATAGAATGTTTTCACATAGACTAATATTAAGTGCATTAGCTATTAAATAGATATGATTAATGAGTAGGTATATTATGTTCGGCAAATACTCTAAATTTATAAAGTTTGCAAATTAATGGGATGATTAATTAACTCTGGTCTGAAAGAATACAATAATTGCATAAAAGGTCTTTATTTCTTCAAACATACTTAAAAATACAAAAATAACTTTAACACAGCCGCGTCTATTTATCATTAAGTTGAATGTTATTTCAATGGCACATATTGAGATCAAAATTACCTTAATCATTATCAGTCTTCAAAATTATTTAAAATCACAAACAGACGTATAAAATATGTACTTACTCTAAACTATACAACTATAAAACATCACAGTATCGGAGGTATAACAAATCATACAACAATTGTAACAAACTAGTAAGTCAGTTAACATTCGGTAGATAATCATAAAAATAGAATGTAAATCAACATCAAATCTACAATAAAATAATCAATCCAAACTAGGAGTGACGTTAGACACAGGTAACTCGCTCCAAAAATGTCGCCTGTGTTCAGGCATTCAGGGCACTAATTTCGATATAATTTCTCCATTTCTTTCTTTGGTGATTCCTCGCGGTGACGTTTTACTAGGTAATTCTGGGAATGTCTTTGTTTTTTTTATTTTTGCCCGAAGGAAATCTAAGGTCTTCCAATCACCAGAAAAATTTTATCTTTAAATTTAAGTACATATTCGCCCTTCTCGGCTTTAACAGATATTATATCCTTTAGATACACTCGGGGTTCTGTATTCTTTAATTTATGTTGGGATTACACGTCTTCATAATTAATAAAATCAGAAACTAACATACTCTTCACAATATTTTTTTTTGAATTGAAGTTGTTCACAACTTCTATGAAATCCTGGTAATCATAAATTTTCTTGTTTTTCATTGCCATTTCTACCTAATGATGGAAATGATCAGCTGACATAAATGTATGTCCCGGTTCAAAATATTTGACAGTAATCGTTTCAGTAGATATTAGGTCGCTGTTGACTATATTAACAAGAAAACACATGAATGCCCAATTCTTGTTTTGGGCTGCACAGTTATCAGCCCAAATAAATATTTCTTTGACATCTCGTTTGTACGGGAAAAAAGCTCTAAATGTTGATATAATATTTTCGTGGCGACGGCCAGAAATTGTTTCATTCCACAAAACAGCATAATGTACATTAGAGTCTTCGATTTGCCAAAGCTCTCATTAAAAGCAATTTTTTTTTGTACAGAAAATTGCACTTGTATATTGATCCATTCGTGGTAACATTATCACCTTTTGTAAATCTACCGAGACCTAAATGTTATTTTTCTCTGTTAGTGATAATTTTACATCTTTTTTGTATTCTTCCCTTGCTTTCGTATACCGCAAATTGTGTTTTTCATATTGAACACAGTTTACGCAGTCTTCTTTATTATATTCGGAGCTATCTTTGTGTATCTTATATAGAGCGCACTGTTCGCATTCTTCATGACCTAAGTGAGTAAATGATATGTTCATGTCCCGAAGTGTTTTGCGATAAGTTTCAAATGATACTGTCATATCAGAGAAATTTCCTACAAAGTTTTGGTACATCATAGTAATATTAATATCACTGGGTAGGTAAAATTTATTTGGGGCATGTTCTCGACGGTAATGGGATATCATTGGATTATAGTTTTGAATGTGGGCTCTTATAATATCCTTATTTATAATTCCTGTGCGTTTGTAAGACCCCCGTTTGTCTTTTTGTTCATCAATCTCTTGATTAAGTGCTGTATAAATTCGTTTATTGTTATTGGCATGATAGCCGAGAGTGGTTAAAAAATATTTCTTACATACCTCAATTCTGGTATCATTTACTGCAAAAAAATATCGGTGTGAATGATCTCTTTTAACTTTCCTCTCTTCACTTGAAACTTTTCTTACTTGTGGTGTATATGTCTCAACCATGCTTTTTATATAATATATTCCCCTTGATTCGTAGTTTAAATTAGTGTATCTGATATGTATAACCTGTCTTTCTTCCTCATTTATCTTGGTAGTACACTTCTTATGCCATTTTTCATCGCATGGAAGTTTTATCGAAAGTTTTGCATTATCACTATCTTTCTTTATTTGGAGTCGTTCCACCAATGAAACATTAATTTTACGCCTTTTTCGGGGTGCGCCAGATTTTGTGAAACCTTTGTCATTAGTTATCACGGGCTCTTGTTCTAAATTGTTCACAGGTTCAGTTGCTTCAGCGGTTATTTGTGTAGAGGAAATGACTGTTATTTCATCAGTAGGTTCAGTATTATCGGGCTTTGCAAATATTGAAGATAAATCAGTTGATTTTTGATAGGTTGCCATCGATGTAGTTGGAGCATTATGAATGTCAGCAAGTACAATGATTTGTGCTCCACTTTTAAGTTTAGTTTTCCTTTTCACTGTTTCAGGTGCATAGTCCTTATCCAGAACACTATCGTCAGATTCGTAGTAAGAATCGCGTAAATCAAGTTCGCTATCTGGCATATTTTCGTAACACAAGAAAGAATCGTATCGTGGACATTTTGTGTTCTGACATGTGATAACGATGTTGGCCCTTGATCCATAATTATTGTTGTATTAATGTCGTGCACACATGAATAGGAGTTACCATACTCATTTCTATGATCAAAAATTGCTGGAAAGTTGTTGAAATCTAGTGGATATGACCATATTTTATTTATACCTATAGCAGTACCTGTTAATTTGCTAGGCGATATCTTTAATGTCCTTTTTTGAGACTTCGGAGTGTCTGAGGTTTTAGTTGCTCTGACTGCTAACGAAGACAATTCTTTTACGTCAGTATTTTCTCCTAAAGCCAAAGCTATGACGTGGTCTTTCCTGCTCATGTTTACCTGAAAATATAAAACAAATATATATAAGTAATAGACTGTACTGTGACTTTCAAGAAGAATTTCTTAGTTAGAACTTACCGCGATCACCAAAGCAATAAAATAACTGCACTACCCGCGCGTATCAACACCAACAAGCACCTAATTAGCGCTGACAAATTGGTGTAGTAGTTACTTTTATCGAGTTTGTAGTTTTAAGTAACTGCTGATAAAATTCAGCAGTTACTTAAAACTACAAACTCGATAAAAGACAATATCAAGCACAAAGTTATTCTCAGCATATCGCCATCTCGATCATCTCAGTTTTATTCATATATGACTAAAAACTCAATATCAAGAAAAAAATAGTCTTTATAGTTTATAAAATGTTCATAACAATAACTATTCTCACTTTACACTATTGGATACCTACCGATTCAAATTAAATAATATTACAATAAAAACTTACCGCGAGTCTCCCGCTCTTACGCACGCGCACGTGGGTCCAGCCTGCTCGTGGCTTACGCCGTGACTGGCGAGTGGCGACACAACGCGGTGACTACGCAAGGATTTCTCCTCCCCGCCACTCTTACATACCCCCGCTTTACCATCGCAACGTACGCTTAACGCATTGCATTACCTCGACTACATAATGCTTTTAATTTATGAACCAGGAGGAGAAACTCAATTAATTTGCTTATCATCAGTGCACCATGTAAAATTGTTGCTATTAATCTTAGCACTTACTTATTTCAATACTACACAATTGCTTACAATAAACGCAATAACTGATAGTTGATGCATTTATGTCTAGCGCGATAGTTCATTGTAGAACTGAAGTCTGCACTAACTGTACGTGATGCGTTTTTAGTAAGTAAAATATTATTTATAACCTGTTAATGTGTTTAAGAGTACTGAAAGAGCGGGGTTTTATTAGGAATATTGAAATGGTATGTATGGGAAAGTAATAGAGTTCGTTTGCCTGATTCCGAATATCTATATAACTCTGTTTCACAAAAAATCGTACATAATGCGTTTTTCGTAAGCGCGGCCCTGATCATCCACCTTTCATCTTCAACCAATTGTCCGCTTGTGATGTTAAGAAGAACATTTTGTCAATTTCATCCAATGCTGTCGGCAGTGATACCGTTAGTCAAAATATGATTGTGCCAATTTTAGAGCAAATTCTTCCTATCCTATGTCATGTCTTTAACTACTCCATTTCTTCTGCTATTTTCCCATCCTCTTGGTAAAGTGCCCAGATAATTCCTTTACCTAAGAAATCTAAGCCAAATTCCTTTTCTGACTACCGCCCTATATCTATACTTCCTTTCCTTTCTAAAGCTTTGGAGCGCCTCATTCACTCGCAACTCAGCTCATTTCTAAATAAAAACGCGCTACTAAACCCGTTACAATCCGGCTTCCGACCTGGGCACAGTACTGCAACAGCATTGGTTAATATCACTGAAGACATTAGACTGGACATGGATAGTGGAAATCTCACGCTTCTTTCCTTACTTGATTTTAGCAATGCTTTTAATACCGTAGATTTCGACATCCTGCTTGGTATACTCAGCTCTATTAACATATCTCCAAAGGCTATTAGGTGCTATCGTAGTTACCTGTTCGGTCGCCGGCAACGTGTTCGCGTCGAAGAAGCAAGCTCTTCCTGGTGCAACACGACCGCTGGTGTACCGCAGGGTGGCGTTCTATCTCCGTTACTTTTTGCCATTTTTATAAATACCATCTCCGATAAATTACTTTCATCCTACCACCTGTATGCTGATGACCTGCAAATTTACATCCAAGCACCTCCAAACAACTTTTCCAATGCATTTACTGTGCTCAAAGAGGACTTGGATCGGATTTGCGAATGGAGCAAGAACCATGGACTGACCCTAAATTCATCCAAGACACATTATTGGGAGTCCAAGGTTATCATCAAAAATCGATTGGACACAGATTCCTCAAGTTACTATGGGTGGAACAGTCGTACCGGTCAGGAACAATGTTAAGAACTTAGGAATTTACATGCTTTTTTGCATCAACCGATGCCTTACGAAGGCTCCGAAACTTCCTACCAATTGCCACTAAAACTGCGCTCGCACAATCGCTTCTTCTTTCTGTTCTCGACTACGCCGATGTCAGCTATCGAGATCTCACAGAGGAGCAATTAAATAAACTTGAGCGACTTCAAAATTTTTGTATACGATTCATATAAGGACTACGCAAGTATGATCATGTGTCAGATTTCCGTAAGCAACTCAAGTGGCTCCCAATTCGGCTTCGCAGGAATGCCCATATTCTGACATTGTTATATAATGTCGGTCTGGCGGCAGTGCAAACGACGCGACTGCCACGCAGGAGGCGCGGGTTCGATTCCCGCTCAGTGCAAATATTTAAATAATAATAAATAATAATAATAAATATTCCACAACATTCTACACAACGCTATCTAGACCCATGGTAAGCTTTTATAGCTTGTGTTATGGAATCTAGAATGCGGATAAACATACTTATATACTTTTTTTTTTTTTGTAAATACATACATATTATACATAGAAACACCCAGACCAATGCAAATAGCCATATTCATACATACAAATATTTGCACTGAGCGGGAATCGAACCCGCGCCTCCTGCGTGGCAGTCGCGTGCACTACCACCACGCCACAGAGGTGGCTATTTGCATTGGTCTGGGTGTTTCTATGTATAATATGTATGTATTTACAAAAAAAAAGTATATAAGTATGTTTATCCGCATTCTAGATTCCATAACACAAGCTATAAAAAGCTTACCATGGGTCTAGATAGCGTTGTGTAGAATGTTGCGGAATATTTATTTATTTATTATTTATAATGTTTTATTTAATCCTACCACTCCATCATATCTCAAAGAACGATTCCAGTTCCTCCATGACACACACTAGATGCCTGAGGTCATCCGAAAATTTGAGGCTGAAGATGCCAGTGCATTCCACAGAATCTTTCACTGTCAAGGCTGTGCGTTTATGGAACGCATTACCAGTAAATATCAGACAAGCAAAGTCTATTAATGTCTTCAAAAATCTGGTAAAGGACCACTTCCTATCATCTTCTACAGTATAACTCACAATTTCGGTATTTTCTCACTCACTTGTTTCCTGTCTTATTAATATGTTGTACTATTTACTTCATGTATCTATTTAAATGTTATACTTAGTTGTATATGTTATAATACTTTACGTTATGTCAATATTTATTTTATTTTATTTCTCTCTCTCTCTCTTTCCCTATCTTTTTTTCGCTTTGTAATACACCTTGTATAAGGTTTATTTGCTAACTACACCGTATTGCCCCTGTTTTAGCACATTACTGTCCATCCCAAGGTTGCCTGGAAGAAATCGCTTCCAGCTATAAGGCCGCCCATTGTACATTAAACTGCATCATGCTACCTACTTGTTCCAATGTAAATCTATTGGTGTACAATAAAGAATTATCTATCTATCTATCTATCTAAAATGAATATCGAAAAGACGATCGAAATTAAGGGTATAAAAGGAGCTGTCAAAGCGATGAAAGGACAGTTAAGTTTGGGAGTTCAAAGTGAACAGAAGAAGAAGAAGAAGGAAAAAGGAAGAAAAGTGGGAAAAGAGTGAAGTACAGTAAAGTGCAGTGATAGTACGGTCGCGCTGTGAATTTCGTGTAAGCGCAGTGACCTCCTACTGCATCGTGCGGTACAGTCGCGCTGTGAGTGTCGCGAATAAGACTGTAAGTGCAGTAGTGCTTCGTACGGTACAGTCACGTCGTGAGTGTCGTGTTCAAGATTTGGCTGTTGGGGTGTGTAAATAAAGCGGTCTCACATACGAAGCTGTTTATTTCCAATCCCGTTACCCGTCTCCCGTAACAATATTTTCACAACCATAGCTATATTTAAACAATAATAAAATCAGAATGGCACGCAACGGTCTTTAAAAGTAGTAACTTGTAGTAATATCAGAGGATGACATTGCTTGTGTAGTCCGTTCGCTACCGAACTGGAAAGCTGTCGGTCCGGACGGACTACACAATTTCTGGTCAAAATGTCTCCGGAGCTCACACGCCTGTTTGGCTTTTCAATTCCAGTCAGCTTTAGAGTCGGGTTTGCTTCCAAGTTTTATGACTACAGACATCACCCATCTGCTCTATAGGTCTGGTTGTGCCATGAACCCCAAGAACTATAGGCAAATCACGTGTCTGCCTACAGTTTATAAACTCGCTCGTGGCACAAAAGAGCTCCTTATTATTGACACGGCTGTCAACCAGCAGGTTCGCCGTAATCGGAGAGATATGAGAGATAAGGCCTATGACTCCGTGCCACATACATGGCTCTTGAGGGTGCTTGAGTTGTTTAAAGTTGATACATCTCTTTGCACCTTCTTGAAGGCATGTCCCATACATGCCTTCAAGACGGTGCAAAGAGTTGTATCAACTTTAAACAACTCCATGGAGTACGGCTCTTCGCTATCCTGGGTGGCGACATATTCCGGATGACGGTGAGCTTGTAAAGATTGAGCAAGGTATATTTCAGGGCGACAGTCCCTTGTGGTTCTGTTTAGCCCTGAATATTGTTTGCGGAGAGGTAGTCAGGTTATATCCCACCTCCTTTACATGGATGACCTCAAATTGTTTGCCCCCAATAACCGCCAACTAATGGATCTACTAAAGTTAACGGAAACTTTTAGTATGTGTCTACAATCTTTGCTCAACTCTAACTTGTGAAATGAATTCTTCAAATCTAGTTTATAAAATATTTTGGCGTTTCTGAACTTAGGTATTAACTGTTCCATAGTAGGTAAGGGATGTTTTCTCCTAATGATAGCTTGATTTGCTTGATCTACACATATGCGAATATCGCCGTCCCCTTTTAGGACTGGCTCCAGGGGAGAAATCCAATCCGAAGGGCCATTTACCGGTTCTATGATGTCTAATTCAACAAGCTCTTGAATTTTTTTGTTGATTTTAGCCTCTAAGGGAATCGGAACTCTACGACAAGGTTGAGAGACCGGTTGGACAGACATATCTATAGGAATATGAATTTGAACATCTTTAAATTTGGGAAACCTACCATCAACTGCATTCACTCCTATTCCTAGTTTAAGCACTCCAAGTTTTGTGGCAGTATCCTTTCCCAACAAATTCCTCGAGCTATTCTGGATGGTATAAAAAGTGGCTTTGATACTCCGGAATTCGCTTTTAACCACTATGGTAGAATCGAATGTCCCGAGAACTATATGAGGCTTTTGATTTCCATAAGCCATAAATGTCTCATTTGGCCTCTTCACTTGATTTTCAACGCAAACCTTTTTGCTTTTAAGAGTTTGCCAGGTTACATCAGTAATTATATTATACTAGCTTTTGCCCGCGGCTCTGCCCGCGTGGATGTCGGTTATCGCGACCAAACTTAGCCTATGTCCTTTCTCGTGGTCTAATCTACCCCTATACCAAATTTTATCAAAATCGGTTCAGTGGTTTAGGCGTGAAAGCGTAACAGACAGACAGACAGACAGACAGACAGACAGAGTTACTTTCGCATTTATAATATTAGCATGGATATGGATTTACTCCCGGAGTCGATCAACATATCAATTCCAACATTCCCAAGCATGCATTTAATACTGTCATCACCCTCGATGTGGAAAATGTAATCTACTTCATCCGATTTGTTTTTTATTTTTTTATCCGGATGGATAGTCTGATTGGTTTTGGAAATATTGTCATTTAATTTGCGTTTATTTGCCCTAGTTTTACATTATTTCCGGTAATGTCCAACAAAACCGCACTTGAGACATTTTTTATCGCGGGCTGGACAGAACCTACTATCGCTTGAATGATTACCACCACAACGGAAGCACGAATTTGAACTCAAATTCTTTTTAATTTGACGCGTTTCCACTCTATTTACCGATATTTCTATGCAGTTAATGATGTTGATGCAGCTACGGAATTATTAACCAGCATCATACAGGGAGCCATAAACAATAACTTAAAAACAACTACAAGATTCAAACGGAAAGCACCGCTTAAACCATGGATTACCGTAAGTGTTGTTAAATGTATACAGAAAAGGGACAAACTACACCAGGCGGCCAAGAAATACCCTAATGATGAAAACCTACAAGAAAGGTACATGCAATACAGGAACACATATTGCAATAAAACTATAAAATCCCTAAAAAAGCAGTTCTACCAAGCCAAGCTGGAAAAAAGCAGTGGGAACCTAAAAAAACGTGGGACACCATAAAAGACATTTGTAATCTCAAGAAGTCAAATGACACGCCCAAAGAATTATTATCTATTAGAAACTCACCAACGGCTTCACCAAATGCAGTCAATGCGTTTTTCACCACTGTTGGTAGCAAACTGGCGGATGCAACTCTCCAGAGGCTCGGTAAAACGGAGGTTGAGTTGGCCTCAAAAGCTCATCGTCTGGGATCCCAGCTAAGCTCCATGCCCTTTACACCAACCGATCCCAAAGAAGTGGAGAACATTATAACATCCATGAAAGCGACCTGGGCCTCTTGCTATGACGGCATCACCAGTAGCCTTATAAAGCCTGCAAGAAAAATACTGGCAGAACCGATTACCCACCTCTGCAACCTCAGTTTGGGACAGGGGTCCTTCCCGGCCAAGTTTAAATCCGATCCAATTATCACCCCGATACACAAGTCTGATGATATAACAACCGTCTCTAATTATAGACCTATTTCCCTACTGTCTTGCTTATCTAAAGTTCTGGAAAAGTTGGTTAATCAGAGGCTTGTTGGATACCTAGAGAAGAACAAACTGTTAATACCTCGTCAATTTGGATTCCGGAAGAAACTCTCCACAAACGATGCTGTTTTAACTCTAACATCAACCGTGACTAAACATTTTGTTGCGCGGAGAAAGGTAATAGGAGTTTTCCTGGACCTCAAGAAGGCCTTTGATACTGTCTCGATCCCTATCCTTTTATCAAAATTCCTTCAGTGGTTTCGAGATTACTTGACGGATCGGGAACAGCGAGTTAGAGTCGGAAAACACGTGATTGACGCTGCCAAATGCACCTTTGGTATCACACAGGGCAGCACAAAGACCGCTTTATTTTCACACCCCAACAGCCAAATAAATCTTGAACACGACACTCACGACGCGACTGTACCACACGATGCACTACTGCACTTCAGTCTTATTCGCGACACTCACAGCGCGACTGTACCGCACGGTCAATGCGCTTACACGACACTCACAGCGCGACGCACTATCACTGCACTTTACTTTGCACTTTTCACTTTTTTTCCACTTTTCTTCCTTTTTCCTTCTTCTTCTTCTTCTGTTCACTTTGAACTCCCAAACTTAACTGTCCTTTCACCGCTCTGACAGCTCCTTTTATACCCTTAATTTCGATCGTCTTTTCGATATTCATTTTATTACTTCTCTAGAATTTTCTATGATCAACTAGAAGAGCTTCACATTTTTGATCTTCATTTCGTTTCTCATTTTCATTCTTCCAGAATGTTCTGCTAATAACTAGAAGAATTTAAATATAGAATCTTCTGTTACCTTTACCAAATAAAGATTTACATCTATTAGAAAAACACAAAAACCACAATCTTATGACCAGGATTCGATCAGTTGACCATCGTTTTGGCAGGCGTTGTCTAAACCGCTTAGTCACAGCTGCTATTGACAATGATTTCGAATTTATCGTTCCGATGCTGTGACATGTTACGTCACATTCGTAACAATATATTAACAGTCTTGGCGAATTAACTCTAAGCAATGTTGAAACCGTAATTTTTGCGGATCATACAGTTATTCTTTTTCACGGCACTTCATGGGAACATGCTAAAAATATGGCTGAAGCAGGCTTAGCGAAGCTTATACAATGGCTGGACAATAATCTCCTCACTCTGAACACCACTAAAACCAACTACCTATGTTTTAGTAAAATCAAAAGTTCAGGTCCCAGTTCGAAATTCATTCATTTCCCTGCAACTACAGTCAACCAGCCTATGCTCAATGTCGCTGTGATTACTTGACTCGCGCTTCTACAGTCAAATACTTGGTAGCTGTAGTGGATGAGCACTTTCGCTGGGATGAACACATCTCAAACTTGAGTAATAGGACCAGGAAGCTCATATATATATTCAAGGAACTGAGAACTGTTGCACCAAAAGAACTCCTAATTCAAACCTATAGAGCGCTCTGTGAGTGCATACTGGTTTACTGTATCTGTTCCTGGGGGGGAGCTGGTAAGACAAGAATGAAACAGTTAGAAGGAGCTCAAAGAGCTGTCTTGAAGGTCCTTATGTTTCTGCCTTTCCGTCACCCGACAACTGACCTATATAAAATTACTCAGGTACTTACCGTTCGCAAATTGTTCATTTGTCAAGCCTTATTTAAATACCACTGTGTATTCGTCCCCTATTTACTTAAAAACGACAAAAGACGATACCGATGTCCAGCGCCACTAGCCAATTCCACCCAAAACTACATACAATTCCGATGATACGCATGCGCGTACACACACACACACACACACACACACACACACACACACATACACACACACACACACACACACACACACACACACACAGTCATACACAAACACAAATTTGAAATTAGAAGATTTAGTTAACATTCTTTATTTGCTGTTTTTTTTCTTACCTAGTTGCTGTTCATTGTTTGTCACTGTCTCATTGAAACTACATTTTGTTAAATGTAATGTGGGAAGGAATTGTCTCCTGAGATACAGGTTAACAACTTAGTTCAGGAGACAACTACTCTGTAAACTCAGTAATCTATGGTTTTAATGAATAAATAAATGAATAAATAAATAAAAAATTTCTTTACTAGGTCCTGGCAAACGGAAGTTTTTTTTTTTTTTTTCTTTACTCAGTTGACGGTTCGCAGTTTCTAAAGCATTTGCTTCGAATATGATTTTATCAAGTGTGACGTCATCACCGAGCGTCAATATTGTTTTTCTTAATTTAGCCGACTCGCATTTTTCGGTAATTTGATCGATCAAAAATGTTCGTCAGGACCAGTAAATTTGCATTTTGAACTTTGGTGTCGGAGTCTAAAAAGAAACATCTCGCATTTTTCACCACTATCTTGTTTAATAAGCCTGAACAAATGACGTTCATATACGGGTGATTTTCAACAAGTGATTTTTTTGTATCATTTCGGTGAGATTTTTCTATTACAATGTCTTGTTAATATATTTTGTAACGAAAATAAACTTTAATCTTATTTGTAACATATGCGTGAGTGGACATCATGTAACATCAAAACTTACTGAAATATGTAAGATTGAATTTTTGGGAGCCCACAGAAATGAAAAGTGTCCACTGAAATGATAAATCGTCCACCGAAATGACTAGACTGTGCACCGTAATGAAATTAGCCCACTGAAATGATACAGCCAAGGACATCATTTATTTTTAGGAGGATTCCGTAGATTGTCTGAAACGAATCTAAATAAATTCCATAGAGATATCACTAGACTGTATTTGTGATATTTATTAAATATAAGATCAAACTATTATATTAGAGAAAAAAAGTTATTTTTTTTGCGGAACGAGTGTTGTGTTCTTACTCGACTGCGCGACGCAAAGGAGGATAATGTGTTTATCAGTCTATGTATGTATGTTTGTTTCTATGTGGCGTTCTAGAGACCAAATGCATAGGCCGATTTTGATAATTCTTACGTCAATCGATTCGTCTTAACCTTGCGAGTGTCACTAAAACATGACAGTAATCAAAATTTACCACGGCGAAAACCAGACGCCAAAATTTTGTCAAAGTGAAAAAAAAAAGTAGATGAACTATGTCAAGTGGGGTGTCGTTGAATAGGTATTTTAAAATCATCTTAAGGTTCATTTTTCATTTAAAATAATAGTTTAGGATATATATAACGATTTAAAGTTATTTAACAAAACAGTCGCTAATTTTCTTAGTTATTGATTTTAAGTTATTATTAAGTTATAAGTTTTTATTACTTGAAATAAAATACGACATGAAGGAAATTAAAAGGAGATAACAAAAAGATATACAAGTCATATCATAACTAAAAAGTATAAATAAAAACAAATTATTAAAAAAAAAAACACGACTGCCACTGAAAATACCGAAATAAGTTTGATAGCAGGCGGTACCCATTTGCCAATCATAAACCGAAAGAAAATTAATGGGTACCGACTGCTATCAAACTTATTTCGGTCTTTTCAGTGGCAGTCGGGTTTTTTTTAATTACTGGTAATAATAATAGTGTTTTGTATGTAAAACTTCAAAATGTACCAAATCAACTCTTATATTTTTACGACACAATGATTTAATAAGAAAAATTATAAAAATAATGTAAGTATGTTCAAAAGAGCTAAACACGTCATCTTAAACATAACAAAAAAAAATTAGATCACGTTATCGTAAATTATTGCAAACAGTTTGGCTATATAATCCGATTATGTACTTATGCGAAAAGAATGAAAATAGCGCAATCACTAGTCACTATTGTAACAAAATGAATGAATTCAATGAATCGATTCTGCTTCTTTTTTTCTAGCATATCTCTCCCTGTCTTTTCTAAGAAACTCTGCGCGTGTGACGTCATTGCTCTTAATTCTCTCTTTTCTTCTACTTTCATATAACCTTCTTTTTTCTAACCTTTCCTTTCTGGTCTGTAGCTTAGGTCGCGGCATCCTAAAATCCAAATCATAATTTTTAAACATTGAACATCATATTATCGTTGAGAATACACATTGTCTAGAAGTAAGTGCATCTATTATCCATTTTATAACAAGTCATTTTAAACTGCTTTTTTATTGTATTGTGATAAATAAAAGAAAAAAAAAACAAATATTAACACATCTAATTAATCCCAAATATCGAACCTACAATATCTAGAATTATCTCACCAAATTTTTATGATTCAATCTTATGATTAAAACTTATGATTTTATCATTTCTAAGTTAAATTTCATTTAAGTGGACTGTTATCGGTATTACAGTCCACCGAATCCACTGAAATGATAACACCGAGGTGATAAAAATAATAAGTTTTACATTTAACTCCGATATTAGAATTAATATTAAAATGTCAACACTGCTGTAACAAAACATATCTTACGGCGAATTTAAAACACAATTTTGAAATAAATTGAATGAACCTAACACGAGCTATAACGGCCACAGAAATGACACTATTTTTGTCCCCATATCACTGAAATGATATACTTACTTTTCGGCGGGAATCCACGATGATTTTGTGACGCGTTCGTGTACTCCAACGAATGGAGGTGGCCTGATTCGAAGTAAGGAAAGGCACGGGGGGCGCAAAAACGCTATGTTGACGAAGTTACTCAACTAAAACTTACTGTCCACCAAAATGATAACTTTCTACAGGACAAAAGTAGACTGTTTAATACAATGTAAAAGAAATAAGATAAACAAACCATATTAGTTTTTTTCTATGGGTCATATTATAATTTATTCATACAAAATTAGATTTTAGTCCAAATGTTAAATACAACTGCAGGGCAAGATATTTTACGAGTGAAATTCGATTCAGGACAGGTCACCGAAATGATAAAATGACACTTTGTAATTAATTTTTTTTATGTAATAGAGGACATTACTCAACAATTTTTTTTGCCATGGTAGGGAAGTACCTATTATACTATGAAAAGTAATCAAAATCGTAAAACCAACACATTGCACTACCGTTCTCAGGCTTGCCGTGTAATTTTTTTGCTTTTGATATTCACCCATACACGACTTTGTTTTGGTGCATAATATTCGTTTAGCATAGTAATAGCGACGATAAAAATGTCGTGATCATTGTTAGTAGCAGTTTCTATATGTGCACCAGGAATATTATAATATATTCCCTGTAGGGGTAAACCGCCCATATGCAAGAGCACTGCTCTTTTTGCTTCCGGTGTAGTAACATTAGTAGCAATCAAGTATAATTCGAGCGCTCGTTTCCATTTTTCCCAGCGTAATCCCATAGAAGTTGGGTCACCGTCACAATCCAACGACTCTAGTGGCGGTAAGTGTGACATTTTTTGGGATTACCTGTAACAAAGGATCGATATCCTTTTTTTAGGTACCATACCGATTTTCATCGAACTACCTCTAGATCTAATTTAATCGGTTTACAACATATTTAAGTTATGCTAGTAATAATAGATCATCTAGGTACCGTTTGGTTACCCAAACTACCTCTGATAAACACTTTATTGTTGACAGAACAGAAATAACTAATATAAAGGTCGATAGAATAATAATAATAAGAGGTAGATGTATATACAATAACCGTACCTACCGTAAGTTACAGTTGTGAGTCAACTATTTTATTTCGGGGATGCGGAGCAGCCATCCATGCGACTCGCGCGTTCGTCATGGACCCTAACTATTCGGACTGCGTGGTGCTTAAGCTCGATTTACGCAATGTCTTTAACACGTTGGAGAGAGACATTCTTTTGAGTGAGGTCACGGATCGGGTCCCCTCTCTCTACCCTTTTCTGTATCAAGTGTACTATCATCCCTCTAATCTCTTCTTCAATAAAAAAATAATTTCTTCGCAGGTAGGAGCTCAGCAAGGGGATCCACTGGGGCCCCTCGTTTTCAGCCTGGCGATCCATAGTTATATCGGAACTTAAATCTAGCTTAAATTTGTGGTACCTAGACGATGGGACCCTTGGGGGTTCACCGGAAGATGTCTTCCAAGATCTGAATGCTCTGATCTCACGCCTCAAGGAGCTGGGAGTGGAAGTGAACCCCTCTAAATGCGAATTATTCCCTTGCAGCACTAGAGCTCGTGCCTGCCTTTCACGCTTCAGTTCCCTTTTGCCTGGCCTCAAGGAACTTTCCTCGCACTCTTTCACCCTTTTAGGGTCTCCTATCTTCCCTGACGGAGTGCCTGATGCAATTTCCTCTCGTAATAAGCTTCTCCTGACCGCTCAAGAACGTCTTAAGGATCTTTCTGCGCATGTGGCGATGGTATTGCTGCGTATGTGCTTCGCCCTCCCTAAGCTGACGTACCTCCTGCGGACTACTCCTACATGGGTGTGTCCCGTGGAGGTCGCGGCGTTCGATGCGATCCTTAGGGCCACAGTCGAGTCAATAATCAATATATCCCTTAACGATAACCAGTGGATACAAGAAACTCTTCCCATTCGCCACGGGGGTATTGGAGTACGACGCGCGCAGGATGTGGGAGTGCCGGCTTTCTTGGCGTCGGCGCATGGGGTAGCGGACCTTGTTACTGTAATCCTCCACAAAGATGGTGGCAGGGTAACCGTGCCCTATGTAGCCGATGCTGAGACAGCGTGGTTTGCCCGCAGTTTGGCGGCGTCAAGCCCCGGCACGCCTCAAGTCCAGCGTGCCTGGGATGAGGGTATTGCCGAAAGGCTTAAGAAGCAGTTGGTGGAGGGTGCAACTGAAGCTGATCTGGCCAGACTCAGGGCAGTGTCATAGCCGGAATCGGGAGCATGGTTGCACGTACTGCTTTCGCCTCACGTGGGCACTCTTCTGAATGACAATTCTTTGCGGGTGGCGGTGGCCCCTCGCCTGGGCTGCAGGTTCGTATCTGCAGATATCCCGTGCCTACTGGAACCACCTGGCCTCAGTAGATCCGACGGCAAAAGGCCAGACGGCATGACTCTGGTGCTGTGGAAAAACGGCAGGTGCCTCTTGTGGGACGCCACGTGCGTCAGCACCGTCGCTACCAGCCACCTGAGCCGTACTGTCCTTTCTCCAGCCGTCGCTGCCGAAGATGCGGCGGAAAAAAACCCAGCAAATATGCGGCCCTAACGGAGCGGTACATATTCACGCCCTTTGCGGTTGAGACGATGGGTAGTTGGGGAACTGACGCTAAAAAATTGGTTAGTGAGGTGGGGCGCAGGTTGAGGGATAAAACCAGTGACTCTTGCTCCGCCTCGTACCCGAGGCAAAGGTTGGCCATCGCTATCCAGCGACTTGGGCACTTTTGCCCCAGGTACGACGAGGGGCGGGTTAATAGATTAGATGTAATTTGACTACCTAAGTAATTTTTATTTTTTGACATTGTAATTCTGATATTTATTAAAAAAAAAATCCTAGTTCATACATTGTTGGGGCTTCCCAGTAAGTAGTCATGGACACTTGTGATGGGAATGCCTCGCTCTTCCTGCGTAACATATTCTTGGATTTATTACAAGTTTTAGCTTAATCTAGACAGATGTGGAGTCAGTATGTGAATACTAATTTATATGTGTATTTATTTATCTATCGTTATTGATATATATATATATATATATATATGTACGTTTATTATATGTATGTGTTGGTGGGTGTGTGTGTGCGTATGGGTATGCATGAGTGTGTGAATAAGTCTTTGTGTGTATGTGTGTGTGTGTGTGTGTGTGTGTGTGTATGTGTGTATACGTGCAAATGTGTTTTTACAAATAGAAAATTAGCCATTTTACCTAAGTAAATCTTGTTAAAAGTTCTTCAACATTTTCATAAGTAAGCGTGTTTAGCCATTTTGTAATGGAGACCTTAACTTTTTTTTTTATTATTTTTTTTATTTTATTTTATTATATAAATATGGGGCTTGGGCAACATACTGTCGTTGTGCAAACGCTGTACGCGTGGGGCAAGTGGTGGCTACCAGATAGTTTCGTCTCTTCCTTAAAACATTATGGTCGTAAGGTAGGTGTTTGTGGTAGTTTAAAATTATGCACTGAATATATAGTTTACGAACTGATAGTAAATTACTAATAGTGTACAATTCAGTAGTAGGAAACCTGTATGGTTTGGAGTGCATAACTTTGATTAAAGATCTTTGAGCCCTCTCAAGCTCCAAAAAGTTAGTTTTACTTGCCCCACCCCATACTGGGATGCAGTATTATTATCACTGATTGTACCATAGCTACATAAATATTTTTTAGTACGTCTATACTCATCAATTGTCTTAGTGATTTAAAAATCCAAATGAGTTTCCTAACTCTGCTCATGGTTAGTTCTAGATGTGCGTGCCAGGTCAATTTCTGGTCTATTATAATCCCTAGATATTTTACACTATCAACCTTTTGTATGAGTGGACAGTTACAGTTTGTGGAGCTTGAATGTTGGTGATTGTGTAGTGAAATACTGAAACCAGGACGTGGCTGGGAGTTTAGGTAAGGGCCGAAACAGATATAATTTGTTTTGATGATATTAAGGGTTAGGAGGTTATTGTTTAGCCAGTCTGAGACCTTCATCAGTCCATCTTCTGCTAATTTTCTTGCCTCATCCCAAGTTTTACCAGAGAACACAATTGCCGTGTCATCAGCATAGGAGACTATCCTTCCTCCAACGCCACGGAGATTACATAGCTCGTTTATATACACTAGAAATAGCGTTGGACCAAGGACACTCCCCTGTGGGACACCAAAAATTACTTGCTCTTCTTCACTGGAATAACCATCAATTTTAACTGTCTGTTTTCTATTTGAGAGGTAGCTAGTGAACAAGGACAGGGCTATGCCGCGTATACCTAGCGATTCCAGCCTGTCCACAAGGATAGGCACAGAGACGGTATCAAATGCCTTTTTGAGGTCTAAAAAGACTGTCAAGCATTTAAAACCCTTATCAGTCTCCCCAGTAATATATGAGGTAAGTTCTATGATGGCATCTTGAGTGGAGCGGCCTACTCTAAATCCATATTGCCTTTCGGAAATAATTTTGTATTGGTTTAAGTAGTTAATTAGTCTGGAATTCAGTAACTTCTCAATTATTTTGGAAATAGAGGGTAAAACAGAAATAGGCCGGAAATTATTAAGATCGTCTCTGTTCCCACCCTTATGGACAGGAGTAATTATGGATCGCTTAAGTACGTCAGGAAAGATTCCAGTCTGGAAACACAAATTAGCTAAATTAGTTAAATGAAAAATCATTCATTGTTTCCAACAGTTCGTAAGAATGTTGGTAGATGGCTGCACCGTCGCCCTTATAGACGGATATAAAGAGAAGGAAAATTTGGAATGATTCAAGTGGTGCTCAATAGCTCAGTTGGCAGAGCAGTCGCCCTGTAAGCGAAAGGTCGTGAGTTCGAGTCTCACTTGAGCATTTCATCATTTTTTCCAATGTTTTTCGAACTTAACAGTTAGCATAATAAATGCTATAAAAAATTCGTTCAAATATTTGGGCGCAGTCATCAAAATTCAATGTTTAAAAATGGTTGAAAAATCATTCATTGTTTCCAACAGTTCGTAAGAATGTTGGTAGATGGCTGCACCGTCGCCCTTATAGACGGATATAAAGAGAAGGAAAATCATTGATTGTTTTTGAACTATAACAATGTAAAAATAGTCTTAATTACGTTATTCGAAAGTTAATTTGATCACAGTATACAATTTATGACAATGTAGTAGTACCTACATTTCATTTATGCTACATGGAGCATTCCATCAACAACTGATAAGTTATTGATTTACCAGGATTTTCGTTGCATATTTCTTATGCTAGTACATACCTTACACTTTTCTAATGTGTGTACAAATTAAAATCACTTTGTAGGCTTGTAGCGCACTTGCTCGCTCGGCGGTTGATAATCGAGTGAGCGGCTCGCTATTGCTAGTCGCCCCCCACTCCGCCCCTCGCCCCACTAGTAAGCGTGCTACGTTTATTAACCCTTTCGCGGACGTTTCTATTTATTTTGTAACATCACTTTGACACTCCTTTTTTGTATGAGATGCTTGAGCCGTTTCGACAAAAATAAAAGATATTATACTATCACATAAAATTGCACAGGCTATACCCTTCGCCGGTGCTAGCCGCTGCGTCACTGTTCTTTATGTATCATATTATTAAAATAACTATGCACCGGTTATGGCCTTCATATGCTCTAGCCGTTGCGTTCTTAATAATGGTCAACACGTCCATTGAAAGTGTACACCGGCTATAACCTTTGCCTGCTAAAGACGCTATGTCCCTATTAAAAGTAAGTATGTTAAATAATAGGTCACACCGGGTTTAGCCGATGCCTGCTATAGACGTTTCGTCAATTGTAATAGTCGAAATGCTCACTAAATAGGTCACACCGGTCAAAGCCTGCGCCTGCTGTAGACGTTACGTCCCTAGTAATTTAACAATATTTCTGCAATATTGATACACCGGGTATAGCCTTCGTCTTAGAGCCAAGAAGAACACTGCGCATGACTGAAGAAGAACGCTCCAGATGAGCGGGGCTAGTTTCCGAAGATGTGGAAGACGGGGAAACTGGTCCTCATCGGCATCCGGTGGACGAGCTGTTCGGGTACCGACCCATAGTGTTGCTCAACGAGGTGGGCAAGTTCTTTGAAAGAGTTATAGCCAAGCGCCTCATCGAGCACCTCTCTAGGGTGGGGCTGGATCTGGTGGACACCCAGTAAGGCTTCCGCCGGTGGCATTCCACCGTGGATGCCATTATGTGCGTGAGGGCTCTGGCGGAAGACGCGGTCGCCCGGGGCGAGGTGATGTTGGCGTTGTCCTTGGACATCTCCAACGCGTTCAACACCTTGCCCTGGAGTTGCATTAGGGAGACGCTCGTATATCACGATGTGCCTCTGTACCTCCGCCGCATAGTCGGGGCGTAACTGACGGAGAGAGCCGTCATCTACCCAAGTGCGACCGGGTCGGTTGGCGTGAGATGTTGTGCGGTTTCCCACAGGGTTCCACAGGTTCCTCGGCGCAAGCCAGGCCCGGGAGCCAGCCTGACAGTAGGAGGTACTCCCATTGACATCAAGCCCCGGTTGAAATACCTGGGGCCCATGCTCGACGCTCGGTGGGACTTCGGGGAGCATTTCAAATCGGGAGTTGGCTGCAAAGAGATTAATCAGTAATTTTGCTTTCTCTTGCGGCTCATGGGCCAGAGATCCATCGGGGTTGCTCAGCGAAGGCTGGTAGAAGTTAGCTTGCACGGCTTTGGCTAGTCACCAGTAGCCACGGCTGCCCGTGGGATGCGCCACTAGCTCTTGGCCCAGCCGTGCTATGCGCTGGGCATCCGCCCTGACGTAAGCCCTCTTGCAGACCTTTGTGGCTCTGTTGTGCGCCGCCTTGAAATCACCCACGTTGGGATCACTTGTGACGTCTTCGTCTAAAATTTCTGGTGACTTAGAATGTTGCCATATATTCCTGTGAAGTTGAAGATGTCGAAAAGAGCTAGGGAGTAATCTCCGAAAGTGTCCTTGATTGCTGTTCTTCTTCTTCTTCTTCTGTCGAATCGAAGGCGCCTCAACTCTCAAATTCTGTGTTCCCAGTGTGCCGCCACCTGGATTGCATTTTTGGAGGCGGTCATAAGTTCCTCCGCTGTACAAGTTGACGGGCATGCAGCACATGTCAGCAGGTGGGACATAGTCTGTGGAGTAACTCCACACTCACATCGCAGGTCCGCGCCGTCCGAGAAACCCCATCTTGACCGATTCTCCTTACTTCGACCGACCTGTGTCCGAAGTCTATTTAGGGACTTCTACCTGATCCAGGAGAGGTTGTGCCCAGGTGGCAAACTCTCCGACAGCGGAACGAATGGGGTTGGTGGCGAGCTCCGCGCTCTTGATTTGCTGTTGCTGTCGCAGTTGCTGTTGATTGTCGGTCATCTTAGAGTCTGGTATTTGTGTTAAAATGCGATGATTTTGTACAGCGTCAAGATTGTTGCAACTCTCCGTAGAACTTTCATTGACACTATCTAACCAATCAATATCTTGCAAAATTGTACGGGATTTGACTGATCTTGGCGGATTAGACCTGTCCTTTTACACGGCTGGGAGTCGTGGCCGCTGTTGGAGCGACACAAGTAGATGCTGTGTGTCACGGAGATGAAAATGTTGCGGTGGATGTGTGGAGTCACGCGTAAAGATCGCGTGAGCAAGTCTCACATGCGCGGCAGCCTTCATGTCCGTGATATCTCAGATAAAAAGCAAGAGAGCCGCCTCCGTTGGTGTGGCCATGTCCGGCAACCACCCAGCTTCGTTGGTAACAAATGCTTGGCAATGGTGCCCCCACTGGGTCCAGGTAGAAGAGGTAGGCCCAAGAAGTGCTGGCTTGGCGTCGTGGAGGTTGACATGCGTGCAAACGGTCTCACTACCGCGCAAGATCGTGGAGGAGAAAGAGCTGGAAGGCGGACCCTGAGCTCCGAGGGCATAGTGGCCTCGGATGCAATCAGGAATGATGATGACAGCTTTGTTTACATTTTACAATTCTTTTGTGATACCAAATTTTACGAAGAATTCTATAAAAGTAAAAGTATTGAACTATGTCTAAGAAAAATACGAAAAATTTTAATAATTTATACTACTTTATTAGACGATCGCGCGCGAAACTCTTCTAAATACCCGGGTCCTCCTCGCGGGGCACTTCCCAGCCGACTGACTAAATCGCCGTACAGAGGCCGCTGCTATAGCCTTTGTGACACTGTGAGTGCGCACACGTACACATATAAGTGTTTGTGTTTATTGGTGTGAAAATACGCTTTAAGTGACACTAAGCATCTCAAAGAATTGAACATGGGGGCACTATAAAATGAACTATACTGTAGCAGTATCGAAATCTACCTGCTAAAGCATTTGTGCCCCATATGTGATAAAAATGTTCGACGGCCATAACCGACGCGTCATTTCAAACAAATTGCAATAGAAGGCTGTAGCCGGCGCGTCCGCGAACGTGTTAACCAATACACTACAATAATGATGATATTATACTATTAAAAATGAGTAGTATCATTCTTTTAGCGTTCTTATGTTCAAACACCTCTTCTATTACAAGTTATTTACACTTTTTTTTTAGTGGGGACCATTGCACCAGGAATTTAAACAGGAGTAATTTTAAAAAGTTTTAACTTTACAGGAGCATGTTGATGTTGATATGAATGAAGACTTTTTGACAGCAACGCCCACCGTAGTCATTGATTTTGATGATTGTGAAGCGGCATACGGTGGATTAGATGAAGTATTTAAATTCTGTACTGAAGGTCCAGCGACAATAGACGTTGAAGGTAAATACATAGGACAGTACCGACGTCACATCTCGCACAATGATACCGGGGTAAGTGTTACGTTTAGATCAGCTTATTATATATCATATTATCTATATACAAATAAATATTTTGTATATTAGAGGGGGTTTAGTTATAACCAGTCGTTGCCCGCGTCTACGGCTCGCGGCGGCGTGGAATATTGGTCCTGTCCCGCAACCCATGGTAATCTATTCCCTATTGCCTATTGGTTATTCCAGAGTGTGATTTATCCCTGTTACAAATTGCAGCCAGATCAGTTCAGAATTCGCTGCTGAGCAGAGGCAACTCGAAGGTCGGAGGTCGCTGACCTGAGGGTTACACCCTAGCACCCGGCTGTCACCCTAGCAGAAGTAGGCCGCGACGGCGCGGTGGCGTGTTTTGCGCGCCTCCTCGTCTCCGGGGCCGAATTGTGGACTCCGTGGTTACCCTTCCCGGTCCGCCGAGGTGCAACGGATATGTCCAACAACCACACTTTCGGCTTTGCACTTCCACCCACAGTGAGCTATGGGGATTCTAGTCGATTTGGATCTGGCATAACCTCCCCACCAGCTGTGGCGGCGGGTACCCGCAGGAATTTGCCGCAAGTTAAAAATGCCGTTAAAGCGTGATTGAATAACAAATATTGAAACACTTCCACAAACTCATTTATAGATAATATGACGTGCTATGCGTCATAGGCAAAGTACACTATAACTAGGAAATAATATTATATAAACAACACGTATCAATAAACAATAATGTCAGCACTAAACTTATATGAGTAAAACCCCACTCTAAATCTCAGTAAAATCATGTAGAATAATTAGTATATAAGAGTGTGTAAATAGCAAATAAATTAATCTTGTTCCAACTGGTAAAACATCTTTTACTTACTCCGCAACATTGGTGACCCCGACGTGATTTCCTAGTGCTGATATAATTGCAGGCCAACTGCAGCCCTGAAAAGGTTTTCAGCAGCAAACCTAGGAACTATCATAGATCACTGTGGAGCTATATTTGGGAAAATTCACCCAACAGCCCACCAGCTTACCGACCACCACCATCAGCGAAATAGCACATTTCAGTTGGCTTCCCACAAGCGGGTCTAACCAGCTGAAATTTCAAGAGGCTAAACGCAATCATGGCACCGATAATTCCAGCCGGAACACCGTCAAAAAACCCCGGCACATCAGCTGAATCAATCAGCGACAGCCAGGTGGTGGCTGCAATTAGCATTACGGAGAAAATACCATCGTTTTGGACAGATTCACCGCGCTTATGGTTCGCGCAATTCGAGGCCATCGTAGCCTCCCAAAAACAAGGTGACGAATATAAATATAATAGCGTCATCGCAAAATTACCAAAAGAGGTCATACATCAGGTTAGCGACATCCTGACGTCACCGCCAAACGCAGACAAGTACCTTATAATCAAGGAAAGATTAATTGCGTGCTATGAGGAAAGCGAACAACGACGCTTCCACAAATTGCTATCGGAGATGGACCTAGGTGACTCAACACCATCACAGCTGTTGAGAAAAATGAAAGAATCCAGCTGCGACAAAATGACCGAAGATACCATCAGATTATTATGGTTCAGACAGCTTCCGGTATCAATCACCTCCATATTGGCAGTCTCCGAAGACCTCGACCTCACAAAATTAAGCGAAATGGCTGACCGAATCTATGAAAATATGCGCTATAAAACCAAAACAAACAACTCGTCACAGGAATCCGCTGACTTAATAACAATGCTGACGTCACAAATTGCAGCTATGCGAGTCGAAATAAACGAGCTCCGCGGTATGAGTAATCGCCGACCGATGCAACGCAGCAAATTCCGAGCAAGGTCGCAATCACGCTCACGGTCACGTACACGGCTATGTTATTATCACAGACGATTCAAAACAAAAGCATATAAATGCGATCAGCCGTGCTCGTGGATAAATAAAACCGATAAAAATTCGGGAAACGAGAACTAGCGCAGAACACGACGGGACTCTGTGCCATACAACCCGCCAACCGTCTAACTATAACCGACTCAAACAGTGGTTATAGGTTTTTAGTAGACACGGGAGCAAATATTTCTGTATTACAAAACGCACAGGGTAAGAAAAACGCGAGCAACTACAAACTGTATGCCGCAAACGGGTCAATTATTGAAACTTATGGCGAAAGCACATTAACGCTAAATCTGGGGTTACGCAGACCTTTTACTTGGACGTTCGTAATCGCCGATGTAAAAATGCCTATCTTAGGAGCTGATTTCCTAGAGCACCACAGATTATTAGTGGATCTATACGGCAAAAGGCTGATCGACCAAGAAACAAAATTAACGACGCCTGCGAAAATTGCAAGAGAAACACACATGCCTTCAATTAGATCCATCGACGCGAAATTACCCGAACATATAAAGCGCCTGTTAGAGAAATACGTAAACGTCACTAGACCAAGACCATTTAAAAAACCCACAGAGCATGGAATACAGCATCACATCATAACAAAAGGTCCTCCAGTTTATGCCCGCGCGCGCCCACTACCACCCGACAAATATAAGGCAGCAAAAAAGGAATTCCAAGAGCTAATAAACCTAGGAATATTAGAACCTTCCAGTAGTCCTTGGGCATCGCCTCTCCACATGGTAAAGAAAAAGAATGGGGAATGGAGACCGTGCGGAGACTACCGCGCGTTAAATAAAATAACAGTTCCCGACAGATATCCCTTGCCAAGACTGTTAGACTTTACATACATCGCAAGTGGAAAAAAAATATTCAGCAAAATTGATATAAAGAAGGCGTTCCACCAAATTCCTGTTGCGGAACCAGAGAAGACCGCAATAATCACGCAAATGGGTTTATTTCACTGGAATTTCATGCCATTTGGCCTCAGAAATTCAGCTCAAACGTTCCAGAGGTTTATGGACTCCCTGTTCAGAGACCTGGACTATATATATGTCTTCGTGGACGACATACTCATAGCAAGTCAAAATACCGAACAACATTACGTTCAATTAGAGGAAGTATTCAATCGCCTAAGTAAAAACGGCATCTCAATCAATACGAGCAAATGCGAATTCGAAAAGACAGAGATAGATTTCTTAGGTTATCATATAACGAGCCAAGGAATCACCCCCACGTCTGAGAAAGTACGAGCAATAAACGAATACCCAAAACCAAAGGTGGTAAAGGAGCTACGTCGATTTTTGGGAATGATGAATTTCTACAGAAGTAGCATCCCACACGCCGCCAGACACCAAGCTCCGCTCAACAAATACTTAATAAACTCCAAAAAGAATGACAATACGCCAATCGAGTGGAATACGGAAGCTAACCAAGCATTCGAACACTGCAAACAGGACATAAGAGATGTCACAACACTCGCATTCCCGGAAACAGACACACCACTAGCCATTATGACAGATGCTAGTTTAAAATGTGTAGGCGCCGTACTTCAACAAAAAGTTCAAGGAAAATGGAAACCCTTATCATTTTTTTCAAAAGGGTTAAGCGAGACACAAACAAAATATTCCACATACGATCGAGAACTACACGGTATTTACATGGCAATAAAAAACTTTAGACGACTAATAGAAGGTCGCACATTTACAATATACACGGATCATAAGCCACTGATTCATGCATTCGACAAGAAGCAATCAGTGGATGAATCCCCTAGAAGAATAAGGTACCTAGAATATATTGCACAATTCTGCACAGACATAAGGCACGTCACGGGCAGCGAAAACGTGGTAGCCGACGCACTATCACGGGTAATAGAAACAATAGAACTACCCCAAATTCTCAACTGGCAAGAGGTAAAAAAATACCAAGACAGTGACCCGGAGTTAACAAAACTAAAACAAAATAAGTCACTAAAAATGGCACGGGTACCAATACAAAACAATAATATCAAAATTTATTGTGATATATCCACCGGTATAACAAGGCCATACCTACCACAAAAGTTCAGAAAAACAATTTTTGATAGTTTTCACAACATGAGCCACCCAGGGAAAAACACAACAAAAAAGTTGATAACCGCAAAATACGTCTGGACTAGCATGCACAAAGACATTTACGAAATGTGCAAAACATGTTTACAATGCCAGCAATCAAAAGTTCAGCGGCACACAGTATCACCCCTAGGCAAATTTATGCCAGCAGAACGATTTAGCCACATACACATAGACATTGTGGGCCCCCTAACGACATCACAAAACAAAAGATACATCGTCACTATGATCGATCGTTGTACGTCATGGCCAGAAGCATATCCTATTTCGGACATCACAGCAAAAACTGTAGCCAAAACCCTATACAATGGCTGGATCACACGTTTTGGATGCCCCAATTATATAACAACGGATCAAGGACGACAATTCGAGTCTGAGCTATTCAGAAGCCTAACCAAATTCCTGGGTATACAAAAAATCCGTACTACACCATATCACCCTCAATCAAACTCCAAAGTAGAAAGACTGCACAGAACCATGAAAGCAGCTTTGATGGCAAGAGGAAATACCGAAAATTGGACGAAAGAATTACCATCGGTATTATTCGGGATACGTACCAGCATTCGACAAGACACTGGATACTCAGCAGCCGAATTGGTCTACGGAACAACAATAAAATTACCAGCAGCATATTTTGGCGACTGTTCTAAAAACACAACATACGCAGAGTTTGTGGAAAAAATTAAAGATAACATAACGCACATGACGTCAATTCCACAACGACAAAGCTCAAACAAAAACATATTCGTACACCCACGCTTAGCCGACTGTACACACGTATTTCTACGATGCGATAAGCTACGTCCTACGCTCACACCACCTTACGACGGACCGTTTCTCGTAGTCAAACGTGACAACAAAATAGTCACGATCAAGCGAAACGGCAGGGAAGTGAACGTGTCGATTGACAGGCTAAAGCCAGCATTCACGACGAGCGACGACAAGATAGAAGCTAAAAATCAAGAGCAAGATAAGGCAGAGCCAATTCAAAACATAAAAAGAACACGTTCGGGAAGAATATCACGACCCACCGTCCGTTTCAAACAATGATATAAAAAGGGCAAAATGAAAATAAAAGTCACTCCACAGCAAGCCACAAGAAACAACACACAAGATGGGAAGCAGTCAAACCCACGAAATGGAACAAATAAACATGGTGCAGAACAATAACCTGGCAGCAAAGGCAGAAAAGAACACACACATGGCAGCAGAAATTGAAAAAATAAAAATCTGGATCGGAGTACTCATCGCTATAATTATACTAGCAGCAATAATAATAACAATCACCAGACTCGTACAGAAAACTAACAAAGTCATGGACAAAAAGATAAACAAAATAATCAAGGAAATACAACAAATGTAACCAACTGCAGAAAAAGTACAACTCAGCAAACAGCGTTCACGGACAAGGTCGACGCACCACAGCAAATAATAGCTAGAATTTTTATAAAGGGGGGAGTACTATGACGTGCTATGCGTCATAGGCAAAGTACACTATAACTAGGAAATAATATTATATAAACAACACGTATCAATAAACAATAATGTCAGCACTAAACTTATATGAGTAAAACCCCACTCTAAATCTCAGTAAAATCATGTAGAATAATTAGTATATAAGAGTGTGTAAATAGCAAATAAATTAATCTTGTTCCAACTGGTAAAACATCTTTTACTTACTCCGCAACAGATAATATTAAGCAGGAGAGAATATACATAGAGTCTAGAGCGATTTGCAGCAGTTTGCAGTCGACGTCACCGGGCACGTGAAGCACATATCTCACCCACCTACTTAAACTGGTCGGTGCGCTCGACTAGTGCGTGGGATCTCTTGAGTTCAACGCCAATTACTCATTGAAGCTTCAGACCACTGCGCGCTGTTTTCAAGTGCCTCCTTTTACATCCACACACATCGTACAATTCTGTTTCTGCTCGGGTCCACCAGCGCGATATCATCAGCATACAATATGAGCGACCATGGAAGCTGCTCATGTGAGTTTTTGACGCTGCCTGACAAAGTGTTAATAGCTACCACGCTGAACATTGGCAGTTATGCAAACGACAACCGCTTATGCTATCGACGCTTATAGGGGAGGGTTTTGTGTCATCGACAGCGGTCCGAACCACGGAATCCATGTCCATGTTTCGGATGGTGTCAATGCAGGCTACATAATATGAAACCGCAGCCCAAAGGACACCGCAGTGCTTTCTAGAAAGTGGAAACCTGCAACCGTGAACACCGTTCACGCTGCCTCTCTAAGCTCGTCCTTTGTCCTCTCCGGAGCGTGGATACATGTGCCTAAGCGGGCTGCTCTGTTTGCACACAAACTGCTTGTAGTGACTCCAATTGCCTCGGACAATTTTTTCCCAACGAAAAATTCGTTTTTTTTTACTATCATTGAAAACAGAACAACTACATTTACATTTTCAATCCTCGTCGCCGCTGAGATCTACATTTACAGACTAGTGGTCTGTTGGAAGTCGGTCATAACTCCTTATTATTGATTGGTAATGTGTGCCGTACTGGTTCCCGGTGGAGTAGTATAGGACCACCCCAGCTCTTCTAGGCTAGTCCATTAGGTCCTGGGACCGAAAATCATATTTGGCGAAACGTGTGTTTCAATACACCTCTGCCTACCCCTTTAGAGATTTACAGCCATGAGTATATAGTGTTAATGTGTTTTACTTTTTTTCTCTTATAGGATAATTTTGCTTTGACTGCAGAGAACGTGTTTAATAACAAAACTATTGGCTGGTTGAACAAGTTTCGGAGGAGTTCTACAAGGACCGGAGCATGTCAGGTGTGTATACTGTGATGTGTCAGATGGTACCTGAAAAATATTGGGATTCCTTGGAATCCGACCACGACACATCTTGCTGAATTCATTTATTTCGAGATAAAGACAAAAACATGGGTGACGTATGTCAGCTTTTTACAAAGTTGCCAATGTACTATAATATTACTTTCATTATAACGATAATACCTTACAGTACCAAGCTACGATTGGCGTGCGACACTGCCTGCTGCCTCGAGCCATGAACATCTTAGTGGAGCTCCAACACAGTCCTGGGATAGTGATATCAATTATAATTAGTGTGGGACGCTTCACTGTGATGCTAGCTAAGGCTCAGGGCTGTACATGCCGACCGAGTGCCCGACGTGGGAGTCGCCGAGGCGGGCGTTCGTGGCGGCCCTAGGAATGGGAGTTCTCTCATTGAGTACCGTGTTCACAGAGATGGTGCGGTGGTTCACAGGGCTACCACCTCCTGTGAGCAAGTGATGTTCGAGAAAGAGGCGAGGGAGCAGGTCCGGAGGAGACTTAGGTCTCTCCCAACCTGAAGAGCTCGTGAGATGGGGGTACGATTCGGGCGTCGGAAGTCACTCAACGACCTCCGAGCTCCATGAGCTTGGACCCTCCTCCTTCAGGAGCACCGTGGTCTCCACACTCGAAACCCGAGATGGCACTGGGTCAGCCAGAGTGCGAGAGATATGTCAATCTTACCTTACCTCCGACAGCTTATCCTAGGCGGCGTACGGTTTTAGTCCGTTTGATCCCCGCCGGCTCATGGGGTGGATTCCAAAAGATCCACGCAGAAACGAATTCGGGTCTTCTATAAAAGACACCGTTGCTCCGGCGTGAAAAAATGTCTCACTCTGTTCAGGACTCCGAGTTTACGCGAGGCTGTTTTGATGATGCTCTCGATGTACCTAGTTTTTTTGTAATTTAGTTTGCAGTGAACATTCATAAAGTAGCATCAGATGCTTTTAGATATATTTAATATCCATTGTAATTGTATAGTTTTTTGGTAATAAATATTTTTGTTACTTTATTATTATTTCTTCTATTTCAGTAAATAACATACAATATGGATACGACATATAGGCATTAATTGAAACCATATACTTGGTACCCCCATAGCTTCAAATAGGAAAAATTTGAACAAAATCGGCCCAGTATTAAGGGCAGAAACTAGGGTTTTAATATTATAAAATTTTGAACAACTTTAAACACTCCGTAGAATCGCAGTTATCAATGAACTCTAAATTGCACGAAAATACTACCATTAGGGTTACCATCCGTCCGAGTTTCCCCGGATTTGTAGCCACGTAGCACCCGAGAGCACTATACCCACTCCGACCTGCCCATGTGGTGCATGTGAGACCGTCACCAGGTAGATGTCCCCAATGAGCTTAGAGTAACAGCCGCCGGCCGTCACGGCCACCGTCCGCCTGGAAAGTACATACGGCGTGCCAATGTTCCACGTTACTAATATATATTGTAAATTGTAAATTGACGTCCAAAAAATGCCGCAGTGGAGTTTGTTGCGCCGTTTCTTCTCCACCAGCGCCTTGGAAGCGGTGGTAAACTTAGATTAAGTAGAATTAAAATTGACGTCAATAAGAAACAATTTTATTGTTCTATATTGAAAAATAAATGACTATGACTATGACTATTACCTCCACTTGCCTACTTGGTTCTTCTTTAGCCATGTCCGGCTCCGGTACACTAGTGAACGAGCGAACCTCTTGGGAAAGTGGGGTATGCATGCACGAAATGCCGGATACGATTTCTTATCGTATCTGGTGGTTTTGACTTTTCCGGAGATGACTGGCGTCCGACGTTTTTACAGGCTCGGCAGCCCAACTGTAACAGCCCTGGGGTGGCATACGTCCATAGGCCACGTTAACCACTTTCCATCATGTGTGCCGTATGCTTATCTGCCACCTTAGTAGTATAAAAAAACTTCTTGTCCTGGTTTACGGATTTTGCAGATGGAAACCCTTATTACTATTAAAATTGCACGATGCGACGTTGCCGTTCTGTGTATTCATTCATTTTTCCATTCATCAATTTCGTAAAAATACGATTGTAATGAGAGAGACATAATACCTCAAAGGGTGCCGCCGGTAGGGTAAATTTCTGATTAACGGCAGTCTGTTACTCGTACAGAGAATAATGGTTGTTTTGATTACACATAAAACTTTTTGATTTGATAAGTAGGTACCTACTTATCAATGATTAACTTTGATTACTTACACTTTGTATTTGATTTCTTTATAATTTTTCCATAACAAATTCAATATCTAAGAGTATTAATATCTACGTAATGAAGAATTTAAAGCTCATAATTTCAGTGTTAATCCCGGTTGCATCCATATCTTGTACTTTGGTGCCTGAGGGCTGCTTTCCTAATCTTTATTTTCATTTGGTTTATCTTGGCTTTTGTGGGAGCGACTACCGGGCTACCCCAGGCTACCCTCCAACTCTGACAGGAAAACTACGCACGATGACATGATAATGAACACCATGAAAATTGACAATAAATACCTTCCAACTATTCATCAATCAGGTTAATAATAAATAAAATATTCTAAAATAAACATATTCAAAGATGGATATTGGTGCTTTTACCTTATTAACCTAGGTACAATTTTATGTTTCGTTAATTTCTGGAATGTTGTCAGTAACCGCGACGTCACTGGGGACCGCGTGTCGTTCTTTGATCCTCTCGGTTTATTTTCTCGTTTTAATTGGTTTTTAAAGTGAAATTGACACTAATCTATTCTTTTTGTGTTTGTGAATTGTGTTTATTTTTTGTTTAGCTATTCTATCCTTAATTTTAACGGTGAAAATGAGTCTAAATACCTACCTAGTAAATTTGTTGTGCGAGTTTTGTTACGTATTCTTTTTTGAAAAAAACAACGAAGTGTATAGTGTACCTAACGTGTCTCTGAAAGTGACTCGCAGCCGTATTATTGAGGCATTTGATAAATTGAAAGCAAGGTAGGTACCTAACCGAAATCTGTTGAACAGTTAGTTTGGCGATATCATTTTATGTTTTCAAGTTAGTGGCGGGCATTTCTAAAATTTAGATTCACATTTTTAAGCACTGCCGTGAAAAAGTGGTGTTTATAAAGTTAAGTGAACTTTCGTGATAGGTGCCTAATCTTACCTCAGTAGGTAGGTCACGAGCGCGCGTCAGCTGGCGGCACGTTGCCGCTTTGAGCTGTACCTATAGTAAGTATTGTGCAAATTCTAAGCGTGTGTATTTTTGTGAATGAATCAATGACTTATAAAAGTGGTTACATTTTCTACATTTATTTTAATAATTACTTTGTTAGGAAATTTAGTTTTTTTTAAATCTGCGAATTTGAGTTTAAATTTAATTTTGTTTCATTCCTATGGACCAGGACGCTTCACTGTTTCCGTAAATGCCTATATGTCGTATCCATACTGTATAAATTACATTTTTAAATACATCCTAAAAACAACAAAATATATTTAAAAATATAAAAAACAGTGTCCCACCGGCATCGTGTACAGGGACCAAGCTACCGGTGGTCAGGGCTCCAGAGAGAGGAACTTCCTCACTATGCGCGCCGTGTCGAGGAGTACTGCCTTCTGTATCAGGCCCTTGGTCCACCTGCCCAGCGCGAGCCTCTTTAGGTGTTGGCTATAAGTCAATTTACGGTTATGACTATTGGAACAATGATTGCCGAGTCCACCTCCCACATGTCGACAATCTCTAGAGCTAAATCAAGATACTTATTTTGTTTATCTTTTTCAGCCTTCACGAGATTCTCGTCATGAGGGATTGTGACATCCACAAACATTGCGCGCCGCTCAGACCGATCTATCACCACGATATCAGGTTTGTTAGCAACAACAATCCTGTCCGTGATGATAGATCGGTCCCAGTACAATGTGATATGACCATTTTCGAGAACTGGTTCCGCAACATACCTGTAGTACGGCACCTCAGCGTCCACGAGTTGGTATAACAGAGCAAGCTGCTTATGGATGATCCTGGCTACTTGGTTGTGCCTGTGCAAGTACTCGCTGTTAGCAAGACGAGAACAACCGAACACAATATGCCTGAGGGACTCACCGGGTTGGTGGCACGCGCGATATAATGTCGACCGTGCCGTCCCTCAGGATATATTTACGATAGTTCTTCGTTATGATAACCTCATCTGCAATTGCACAGGAAAACCCTCGGTTTCTCCGAAGAGATCACTGAAACGTAGCCAGGCCACGGATGCTAATAGGTCCACATCGGGCCCATGGAGAGCGCGATAGAACCTACCGTGAAGCTCCTTACTCTGCCATACCTCCTGCCGTTCACTGATGCTTAGCACCACAGGTTTGCACCAGTTCTCTTTAGCCAACTTGAGCGGTGTGAGAGAGACGTCCACTGCAAAAACATCGCGATGCATATCCTCATTCAATCGGAGAAAATATTCTCTAAGGTTGTACACCTCGCGGTTGTGGAGGTTTTTAGCATTTAAAAAGCCTCGGCCTCCACATTTCCGCGGGATGTACAACCTCATCACCGATGAACGAGGATGGTGCATTCGATATGCCCTTAACAGTGTACGAACTATTCGGTCTATAGCGTCCAGTTCAGTCTGAGTCCACTTGAGTATGCCGAAGGAGTACATCAGAAGCGGCACGACCCAGCCATTGTAGGCGCGCACCTTGTTGCCGCCAGATAAAAGGCTGTACAATTCCCTTTTTCAGGCGACCAAAGAAACGTTCTCGCAATGACTGTTTCATGTCAGCCTCATTGATGCCCAACGCCTGTGACATACCCAAGTACTTATAGGTGTCGGTTACGAGGAGTGATTTCAGATGAATGGAATCAGAGAGTTGAATACCTTCTGATTCCACTGTCCGCCCTCGCTTTACATGCATGACTGCACATTTGTCCACACCAAACTCCATTTTGATGGAATGACTAAAGTTTTTGGTTATCTTTAGTAAATCCACCAAGTGCGATATTATCTGACCTCCTCCTCGTAACCTGTAGCGTAGCCCTGAATTCCTCAGTAAGGTACTGAGAGGATTCAGTGCTAAGCAGAACCAAAGGGGACTCAAACTGTCACCTTGGAAAATGCCTCGCTCAATATTTATTGGTTCGCCGTTACTGCGCACCCCTCGACATCCTGGATAGCTAGGAACTGTTCTCCATTGCCTCATACATGACGCCAAGAGAGATTTGTATTTACTTTATACAACTCTAACACCCTCAGGAGCCATGTATGGGGCACAGAGTCGAACGCTTTCTTATAGCCTATCCAGCATGTCGATAGATTCTTACGGCCATGGCGAACTTGTTGACTACTGGCCATATCAATGAGGAGGAGCTCCTTAGTACCACGGGCCCCACTCCAACATCCATTCTGAGAGGCACTAATAAAAGTGTTTGTAGAGACGTGCTTTGTTATTTTATCTCTCAGAATAAATGTAAGAAGTTTATAGACCGATGGTAAACACGTGATTGGTCTATGGTTACTGGGGTTCGAGGTACTTCCTGTCTTATGGAGCAGGTGGGTAACACCAGTGGTCATAAAAATTGGCAACGACCCTGACTCGATAGCAGCCTGAAACTAAGATACTGCCTGAGACTGAACTACGTAGCCACTTATTATTTTACAGGTGCGACTAGTGACCGAGGGGTGTTATGTCCCCCGAGTAATTATATAGTTTATTATTTATACTAAGTAAAAATCTGCCAAAGGACTCAACTAAATACGCCAAAATTTCAAGATTCACCCATAAGTGATAGATCACTAAGATCACCAGTATCATATTAATTGTGCCAAAATACACGTTGTATATTAACCACATACATTAATTATTTATCTATTTCAGAATGACCACGGGGGACCAGTTGTGATATATGTGAACGGTATAGAACACGTCGGCGGAATGATAACGGGCTACCTAGTTAACAGCTACTTCGAATGTGTCGGCCCCACCTTGTGCACAAAATTCTCAAAGAATATTCACCAAGACTTAATAAATGAGTTTATTTAATGATGTGATTTACACTTCCCTCCTGAAGACCACACTCACATATCGAATGGTCTCGGATCCATATCTTCGCCAGGAATACCGGAGTGCACGCAAAACCAAGTCTTAGTCGGCAGATGGTTGACGTAACAGATTTATCAAATTTGCGAAATTTCAAAAACCAGGGGAATGAGGGGATGTCGGGTTGGATGTTAGCATAGAATTTTCCTTTGATGATCTTTAAATCATTCCATATCCTAGTCCAAGACTTTGCAAGCATATTTTTAGGTCGTAAACAAAGGTTGTGGCAATATGTATGGTAATGCTCAAGGGTACCCAAAAGGGCTGCACTTTTCGCGCAAGCATCTGCCGTTTCATTACCTGGTATACCAGAATGGCCTGGTATCCATACAAGGAGCACGTCGATAAGTAGGTTATGATATATAAAGAAGGCGAGCTTGATCTCAAGAATAATAGGGAGGCGACAGGTAGGCCCGAAAGAGTTGAACAGAATAGATTGCAGGCAGCTTCGGGAGTCCGAGAAGATAATAGATTTATCAATGCCATGGGATCAGACAAATCTAACAGCCTCCAAGAGTGCAACAGCTTCACCGGTGAACACTGATGCTGATGAGGCTCAAATTAATTTTAGCATTTGGGATCCACACCGTAGCGCCAACATCACTGTTGATTGATAATCTAGTTGCGTCGGTAAATATTGAGTTCCATCCTAAATATTTCGAATTAATTTCTGAGTGCTAATGCTGCCAGCCTTCTGGGAACACTACTACAAGAGGTATGCGATGCCGAGGAATTCTACGACGCGTTCTAATTTTAGTCTAAGTTTTAGTTTTTAATTGGTTTTCTTTTATTTTTATTTGTACTCAATTAATAGTTTAAAATGAATATTAAATAAACACCACTTCTGAGTTAAACATTCTGTAGTATAATAGTAAAACACTCGTAGTACAGCTATAATCTTGTTTATTTAGTCCCTAGATGTTCGAAAGTCGAGTGGGCCGGATGGTATACCGGCAATGGTGCTTAAGCACTGTACTCCAGAGTTGTGCCCTGTTCTTACACGACTCTTCGCGCTCTCATTCTCCGCTGGACGAGTTCCGGCTTCGTGGAAGACCGCATACGTGCATCCTGTGCCTAAGAAGGTGACAGGACAGACCCCTCCAACTACAGGCCCATCGCTATCACCTCCCTTCTCTCGAAGGTTATGGAGCGTGTTATTAATACACAGCTCCAGGGATACCTTGAGGGTAACGATCTACTGAGCGATCGACAGTACGGCTTCCGCCAGCCGTCGTGGACGGCAGTCGCTCGGACCGCATGGAAATAAACGCTGGTGTCCCACAAGGTTCCGTGTTGTCTCCGACCCTGTTTCTGCTGCATATTAACGACATGCTGTCGGATGACTCCATTCATTGCTATGCGGACGACAGTACTGGAGACGCATGTTACACAGGCCGTGCAAACATCCCTCAGTCCGAGGTGGAGGGGAGTCGCGAACAACTTGTGTCAGAAATCGAGACTACTCTTTAGGGAGTATCCGATTGGGGTCGACTAAACCTGATCCAGTTCAACCCCACCAAGACACAAGTATGTGTATTCACCGCAAAGAAAACCCCATTTATTGTAGCGTCGCAATTCCTGGGCACACGGCTTACCATTGCCCTGAGTATCGGGATCCTAGGCGTCGACATTTCAAGTGACGTCCAGTACCGCAGTCATTTGGAGGACAAGGTCAAGCTGGCATCAAAGAAGCTTGGAGTTCTTAACAGGGCGAAGCAGTACTTCACTGTGGGGCAGCGACTCCTTCTTTATAAGGCACAGGTTCGGCCCCACATGGAGTACTGCTGTCATCTTTTTGCCGGAGCGCCCGCACGCCAGCTTGACCCTTACGACTTGGTGCAAAGACGTGCGTTGAGGCTCGTCGACAATCCCATACTCGCAGGCGATGTGGAACCTCTCAGCCTCAGGAGGGATTTAGCCTCACTGTGTGTTTTCTACCGCCTATATAATGGTTTGTGCTCAGATGAATTATTTGACAAGATGCCCACAGCTACATTCTATCATCGCACCGCTCGCCATAGACAGGGAATTCATCCCCCACACATTGCATCCGAATACGGTGCGCATCGTGCGGTATGAAAGGAACTTCATCCCACGTGCGCTGAAGTTGTGGAATGAACTCCCTGCCATGGTTTTCCCAAGCGACTACAATATAGGGTTCTTCAAGAGGGGCATTAGAAGGTTTCTTCAGGGTAGGCAGTGCGAATGTAACGCCCCTGGTGTTGCACACGTCCATAGGCCGCGGTAACCACTTTCCATCAGGTGGGCCGTGTGCTTGTCTGCCACCTAAATGGTATAAAAAAAGTCCACTTTATATTAGAGATACAATAGTTTAGATCACAGAGGATCAGAGTGACACGTGCGCGCCATTAAGCTATATGTCAAGTACAATCTTCCCTTTTTTATATTTTAAACAATCACAATGCTTGCTTATACGCTAATTTAACAATGAGCAAAACTAGTAGCATTCAAATCAAATATAATCATTCATCCATTTGGGTTTATTTTTATTTCTATCATTTCTCCTTAATACCTCCCCGCTATCACAGTCACTAAGAGCATTTTTGTCAGCATCTGCATCAACAATAGCTTCATCATTAATGGACTGATCGTTTTTGCAATCAGTATTATTTTCTACATTAATAAGCTGATCTTTAGTGTAGTAAGTGACGTAGTACATAAGTACTCAACCGATTTGTAGTGCAATTCTTTACGAACAAAAGTGCAACTTAGCATTTTTCAGCAACTGTGTAATTTTGAGTCACTCCATAAATGGACACGATGGAGTAAACACATACCTACCTTTTATTTACTTCTCCTAACATCCACCATCAACATATTATATGGCGACCCTGCCATTGGAGCCACAACTAATCATGGAAGAAAGAAGACTTTGAAAAAAAACTATCAGACCATGGGAAAAGCGGTGTCGAAAGGTCAAGTAATCATCGCACAGAACGCCAACGGAACTGCATCTGCTACAACAACACAATATCACATATATATTTTGGAGACGCTGATCACCGCTGTCCTCTTCATTTTGGGCATCGCTATTGTCTACTACATATGGAAGAAATGCAACAGGCGATTTAGTCAACGAATGCAACGTGAGCTGAATCGAAATAACATAGCTACTATCACACGCGCGGACCTTACTACCAATACCAGTGCAGTCTAGAAGGTTTTTCAAGAGGAGTCCAGGGTATAGCCCGGCCCAAACAACAAAACGGCAGCCACTCGTCCATCACTACGTGCCAGCCAACATAGCGTGCTTCCTTCACTCGCCCCAACTGCCACGTGAAGCCTACGAGTACCACACGTCAGGTCATGGTCAGCGACATATTAAAAGTATGAAAACTGTAGGGACATAATCAGCGCGCGGGACCCCGCAAACTCGTCTGCGCGCGGCGAACAATTTCCATCAATGTGACACACCCGCAGAAGCCGCCGCCTTTTACATGTGTCAGTTATATACCCGCGACACAAGCGCCACACGGCAGAATTTGTAACTATATTGTATATAATAGCTTTAAGGATTTCTTATGTAAATAAATAACCTCTTCTGATTGGTGTAACATAGTTTATAAGCTCGATGAACTAATGTCGGGTTAACGATAAATTTGGCAATATATCTAGCCCCATTTGTGAAATAAACACAGTTCCTCTTCGCTCTGTCTTTTCTTCCTTGGCTACGGTAACCCTCCGGTCCAAGTAGTCAGAGCACCCTAGCGACGGTACAACGGTTCAGCAGTGAACCTGGCCGGTCTAGGGGCATCAGCCAGCTGGCACAGATATTAGGGCAGTACCTACCTCACGGGTCAGTGACCCCACGAACAGCTGACCCCAAATCAGCTGGGCTGAAACTCGGTCAGTAGTCAGCTGAGCCATAGTCCGGTTAGGCGGAGGCCATAGACCGACATTGGTGACCCCTGACGAACTCGAACAGCTGATACCGACGTACCTACGGCATCATACGTACTTTTGCACGCACGCATCAGCTGATTGCAATACCGAGTGCAACAATCTACGTACATCATGTCTAAAGAAGAAATCACACCTGGTAGTAACACACCTGGCAACAACAGCAACGTCGCTATGATATCACTACCGGCGCGCTTACCACCTTTCTGGCGGCAAAACCCGCGATTATGGTTTGCGCAATTCGAAGCGGCCATCGCGGCGAGCAAAATAGGGGAAGAGCAGAAATTCAATCTAGTAATGCCACTACTGGGTTACAACGACTTAGAACAAATTGCAGACATAATTCTCAACCCACCTGCTACCGCAAGTACACCGTGCTAAAAGAAAGACTCATATCAACGTATCAGGAATCGGATCATCGCCAGCTGCAAAAATTACTTAGTGGTCTTGAGCTAGGCGATTCGAAACCGAGTCAGCTGCTACGTAAAATGCGAGAACTAAGTGGAAAATTACTAACAGATGAAGCACTACGCGTCATATGGCTGAACCATTTACCGACTCAAATACGCGGCATATTATCAGTAAATACAGAATCATCACTTGAAACCCTAGCCGCCATGGCTGATAAAATGATAGAACATTTCGAACCCATCACAGCCGCAGCCATAACTACATCGATATCCGTGTCAAACCCATCACAAAGACAAAACGAAACAGTTGCTACATCTACGGTCGAAAAACTACAACTCGACTTAATTACGAAACAAATAGAGAAATTATCCCTCGAAGTAGCAGACCTACGTTCGAATCAATTTCGACCGACGACGCGAAGCGCCTACCGCCAACCACGCGGCAACGCGCGCTTTGACGACAGGCGAAACTATCAGGCGCGTTCAAGTTCGCGCACGCGTCGGCAGCCGGGCGACCCAGACTGGCTATTTTACGATTTGGCAATAATGCTCGTAAATGTGCAGAGCCATGTGCCAAAAGTAATTCCAATACAAAACCGAACACAAATAAGCAACAGGAAAACTAAATAATACATCGACAGTGGCGGGTGTCGATGGTAATCAAAGCCACCGCCTATGTATAATAGACAGAAACAATAAAGAAAAATTCCTCATCGACACTGGAGCTGATATTTATACACAGTCTACTAAAAGCAATTACAAATTATTTGCTGCAAACGGAACCCAAATTCGTACCTATGGCGAGCGGACACTAGAACTCAACTTAGGTTTACGTAGAAGCTACAAATGGACATTCACTGTTGCCGATGTCAAGACTTCAATATTAGGCGCAGATTTCCTAGCAAAACACAAGCTATTAGTTGACTTGCATCAGAAGAAACTCATCGATAGTGTTACAGATCTCACCGTGAATACTATTAGCATACATAATACAGAAGAATCAGTCTACATTATCAACCAAAATCACGCATATCACGACATTCTGAAGCAATTCCCAGACATTTTACGACCCATGACAATCAAATCAACAGTAAAACACAACGTCACTCACCGTATAGAAACAAAAGGACCGCCCATATACTCCCGACCACGCCCACTTCCACCAGATAAGTACAAAGCTGCCAAGTTAGAATTCGCAAAACTAATGGAAATGGGCATCTGCGAACCAGCTAACAGCCCATGGGCCAGTCCACTGCACGTGGTAAAGAAAAAAGATGGTTCTTTACGTGTATGTGGTGACTATAGAAGACTAAATGCTGTCACAATTCCCGACAGATATCCGATACCCAGAATACAAGATTTTACCTACCAACTACATGGTAAAGTACTATTCTCGAAGCTCGATATGAAAATGGCATATTACAGTATACCTATCGAAAAAGAAGACGCCGCAAAAACAACTATCACCACACCCTTCGGTGCATTTTTTTTCAAGGTCATGACGTTTGGCCTAATGAATAGTTCATCTTCATTTCAAAGATTCATGCACGAAGTACTACGCGGCCTTGACGACATCTGTTTCTGCTTCATCGACGACCTACTCATTTACTCGGGAGAAAACGAAGAAGAACACAAAAACAACGTAAAGAAAGTTCTAGAACGCTTAAACCACTATGGCGTAACACTCAACATCGAAAAGTGCGAGTTCGGCAAGAAAAAAGTCCAATTCCTCGGTTACGAAGTTTCATCAGACGAAATCAAACCCACAGACGAACGCATTCAAGCCATACTAACATATCCCAAACCAAGTACAGTACAAGAATTACGAAGATTTTTGGGTATGATCAACTTCTATCGAAGCTGCCTACCCAATCAAGCCAATCATCAGTACCTACTCAATAGGTACCTACACAACGCCAAGAAGAATGATAAATCACCTATCCAATGGACACTCGAAGCCGAAAAAGCATTTCAACAATGTCAACAAAGTATTCTCGATGCAACTACATTAACTCATCCGATACCGAACGCTCCATTGTGCCTACTCACTGACGCTTCAGACACTGGCATAGGCGCTGTACTACAACAGAAGGTCGACGGCATATGGAAACCACTCGCATTCTATTCGAAAAACATGAACGACACACAACGAAGATACAGTGTATACGATCGCGAATTACTAGCTATGTATACCGCTGTTAAGAACTTAAGTAGTGAGTTATTGGGCATTCTACCCCACCTTAGTTCCTTCGGTTATCTTCGATAACCTCAGTCACGGTGGGATAGAATGCCCAACAACTCTTTGTAAAATCATTTACCTAAGCCAACGTTCCACATTTTAATGCCGTTCATTACACTACCGTTCCGTCGGCTCTCTGCGATCCCCTGCGTCGTAATTGCGCTGAAAGATGCTCTGTTAGTTAGCGATAGAGTTATTTCATAAACAGTACAGTCTTACGTTTGCCTATTGCGTTGTCTATAAGCAGTTTGGTTTAACTATTTACGGTTATAAATACATAATGTCATAATTACATCTGTTCATAACCAGTCCGTCAGCATTGCATCAAACATGAAATTCATTAAACAAGCAAAGTCGTTACAGATTAGTTTAATCTGTAATGATTTACCAAAAATCAAGTTACGCCATGGAGAATTATTGCCGAATACAGTACGTTGCATCATTTGCGGACCATCAAATTGTGGAAAAACCAATTTGTTAATTGGTCTCCTTTTGCACGAAAATGGATTGACATTTCAAAATGTTTATGTATATTCTAAAACTCTATATCAACCAAAGTATATTTTTTAGAAAAGGTTTTACGAGGAGTACCAGGAATCAGTTTTCAGAAATATCAGGCAAATGATGACGTTATGAAAGTTTCAGATGCAAAACATAATTCAGTGATTATTTTTGACGATGTAGCATGTGAAAATCAAAGTAATATGCGTGATTATTTTGCCATGGGAAGACATAAATTGATTGACAGTTTTTATTTAAATCAAACATATAGCAAAATACCTAAACAACTAATAAGAGATAACGCTAACTTAATTGTGCTTTTTAAGCAAGACGAAATTAATTTGAAACATGTTTATGAAGAACATGTTAACACTGACATGACCTGGTTGGAATTTCGTAACATGTGTTCTCAAATATGGAAAGAGCCTTATGACTATGTTGTGATTAATAAAGACTCTCCTAAAAACAATGGGTGCTATAGAAAAAAGTTTGACACTTTTGTAGAATTAGATAAAATTTGAATATTTAAATAGACTGCTTTCAGTTTCTTGTTATTCTTTAATCAGCTCTTATTGGATTACCATCTATTTTACAAAATGGAAAAATCATTGAAAAAACAAATTGTAGATGCAACACAAGCTGTAAGGAAAAAAATACGTAACATGAAGGATTTTGAAGATAATAACAGACAAGTGCTTGATACAGTTTTTAAGCCTGTTACAGAATCTCTTAATTTAATAGCCAACACCAATAACCAACTAGCTCTAACAAAAAATGAAGAAAAAGGAGAATTTCATGATCAAATTTCCAACCACGACTTACAGAAAGATCAAGATATAGAAGAAACAATTGATACCAGTGATGAATCAGAAGCTGACTCTTCATTTCAGTCATTAGTCGATACTAATCCAGTTCATGATGTATCATCTTGGTCATTATCTTCAGAAATATTAGCGGATGTGCCATTTGGTGTAAGAAATGAACGTGGAAAGTTAATGTTAGGTTCCTCTAGTATAACGATTGGTGATGATGTTATTACTGTAGCCGGACACAAATACAAATGCACACCTGGCTTGCGACAGTTGCTCTTAAAAAAAGACGTTGATCTGAGCTTTGTTACAGACTATGACATGCAAAATTATAAGTCGATGTTACTTGTAACAAATGCACATCGTCGAGATTTTGATTCAAGAAAACCAATTAAAAGTAATAAAGGACAAAAATATATGCAAGTTATTAAACCTCTTTTCGATCAACAAAGTAAAAGTCCAAGCTTTGAACCGAAAGTAGGAAAAGGATTACCTTTAACAAAAATGTGGAAAAAAAACACAGATTTTGTATATTGGGATGATCCAAATGAATTGGTTGATAGATTAAAGTTATTAATTGCTTCTCGAGATGCTGGCAACACAGGACTAGATAATGAAATAATATCTATCGTTGAAGAACTACGTGAAAGCAAAATCATTAAATAGATTTACTAATAAGAAATGTGTATCATTTTATTGTACACCGTTCAACACAATACATCTTAAATATGAATGTGGACAAATTTGGTCATTATATTCATAAGCGATTACGTATATCAGAATTGCTTGAATTTTATGATAATGCATTGCTAAAATCTGAAAATGGTGATTACGATTTGAAGACATCGAAGCTAACAGGGGTCAAACCTCCTCAAGATGCGGATGATGCAGTAAACAAAGCATATGTAGATGAATTGAGAGCCAAACTAATAACCGACTTACAAAAATTGCAAAATACTTTGGTGTACGATGTTCAGAACGATCTGGAGAAAGCTTTAAAAACAATAGTATCTGAGGCAGTGGTTCACTTGGAAAGCAAATTTTATAGTCGAAAAGCAGTTGATGAGATAGTTGAAAACGCAGTTAAATTTGTATTAGATCAAAAGTATAAGCTTGAAAGTTCCTCAAAATGACAAAACAACAAGTTGTTAATGAAATACATAAAGCTGCACGAAAAAATTATCCTCGTCGATCTGTAATTTTAAAAGGCATTGATGATTTGTGGCAAGCTGATTTAATCGACATGCAAAACTTGAAAAGATTTAATAAAGGTTATAACTATATTTTAATAGTTATTGATTGCTTCTCAAAGTACGTGTGGATAGAATCACTAAAAACTAAAAATAAGCATGATGTTTGTAACGCATTCGAGAAATTGATGTCGACTAACCATCGGATACCAGCTCATCTCCAAACTGATTTGGGTACCGAGTTCTATAATTCATCATTTCAAAAACTTATAAAGAACTATAACATTAATCACTACTCAACGTTTTCAACGAAAAAGGCTTCAATTGTAGAACGCGTTATCAAAACTATTAAAAATAAATTGTATAAGTACTTTAGTCTCAGCGGGCACTATAAATGGATAGATTTTGGTTTGGAGAGTGTTGTAAAGACATATAACAACACAAAACATAGCACTACTAAATTAGCACCCGTTGATGTCAATAAATTGAATGAAGTAGATGTTAAAAATAATATTAAGAATTCAATGAAAACGGTATCCTATAAACATAAGCCCAAGTTTATGATTGGTGATAGAGTTAGAATTAGTAAATACAAACAACTATTTGAGAAAGGTTATACACCTAATTGGTCAACGGAACTATTTACTATAAAAAATATCAATAACACTGTACCAGAAACATATCACATCGAAGATCAACACAAACAAGTTATATTAGGAACCTTTTACAAACACGAACTTCAAAAGTCATCTTGTCCAGGTGTTTATTTGATAGAAAAAGTTTTACGAAGGAAAGGAAATAAACTGTTCGTAAAATGGTTGGGCTTAAGTAATAAAGAGAATAGTTGGATTGATAAGACTGCAATAGTAGAATAAGTATACATAATAGTTATTAATTACAACATTTTGTTCATTATACTTTGAGCTATGCAAGGTGGTGGACTACTCAATAGTGTTATTAATCATTTGCCATTTGAACTGCACTTACCTGGCTATAATTATTGCGGACCTGGAACAAAACTTTCAAAACGTTTACTGCGTGGTGACAAAGGTGTAAATAAGCTAGACGAAGCTTGTATGTATCACGACATTGCATACGAAAACTATACAGACTTGTCTAATCGTCACAAAGCCGATTTACAACTTTTAAATATGGCCAAACAAAGAATGAAAGCAAAAGATGCTAGTAAAGGAGAAAAGCTTAGTTCGTGGGTAGTGAGTAAAGTTATGAAAACTAAACTCAAATCTGGTGCTGGTGTTAAGACATTTCATAATTTCGTTACAAAAATTAAAAGAAAAATCAAGAAACGCTTACCCAAAGATGGTAAATCTTTAATACATGCAGCTTATAGGGCTGCTAAAAAAATTGTTCCGTGCGCTCCAAAACTTCGAGTACCACGCGTCATACCTTTACCCAAAACAGGAGGCATTCTACCTTTAATCCCGATTTTTGCTGGTTTATCAGCTTTAGGAGCTTTGGCTGGTGGTGCAGCGGGTATTGCAAAAACAGTGAATGATTATAGAGAAGGTCAAAAAAAATTACAAGAATCTGAACGTCATAATAAGACTATGGAAGCTATAGCATTAGGTAACGGTTTATACATTAAACCACACAAAAAAGGCAAAGGATTGTTTATTAAATCGTCAAAAAACTAAGTAATAAGCTACCTAATCGTGCCTTAACTAATATTGATATTCAAAATTACGCATATGGTATTCCTTATTTTCGAGGAGTTTACATGAAGGATCAGTTACCAAAAATCCCTAAAGGAATTGAATGTGGTATAGTTAACCTAGATAATTCAGAAAACGATGGAACGCATTGGGTAGCTTATGTTAAGGTAAATAATTATTGTGAATATTTTGATAGTTTTGGTGATTTAAGACCACCAATTGAATTGATGCGATATTTTAAGAACTGCAATATTAATTATAACTATACAAGATATCAAAAATTTGACACACTAATTTGTGGACATTTGTGTTTAGAATATCTACAATCTTTTTGGAATAAATACTATAAATTTTATTCTGTTCTTTAATTTTAGTCATTTGCAAGATGACACTCACCTTATCTATAACTGGAAACTCATCGGTATTAACTACCTTCTATCCAAATACGTTACAATTAATCGGAGAGTATGAATGTGCATTATTACATTTATCCACATATAATTCTATTCCAAATATTGATAAAACAAATAATAAGTTATACTATGGTTCAAATAATGTTATTGAAATACCTGAAGGTACTTATGAGTTGCAAGATATCAGTGATTATTTAAAATCTGAAGTAAAGGATGCATCCATAAAACTCCATTGCAATAACAACACCTTAAAAACTATGTTATTTTGTACATCAACTATAGATTTTACTAAAGGTTGTTCGTTCGGAGGTTTGTTGGGGTTTAAAAAACAAGTCTTGGAAGCCAATAAATATCATGTATCAGAGTTTCCAGTCAACATTTTGCCTACAACCGTGATAAGAGTTGAATGTGATATAGTTAGCGGTTCCTATATAAACGGACAATCCAGTCACATTCTACATGAATTCGCACTTAATGTCCCACCTGGATACAGAATTATAGAAATACCAAAAAACGCAATTTACTTTCCAATCAACCAAACCAACATCAGCTGCATACAAATCAGACTTTTGGATATAAATAATAACTTAATAAATTTGCGAGGTGAAGAAGTACAGTTGTATCTACACCTCAAAAGAAAAAATGATTGACTATAATAAATATAATATGTTTCTTCCAATTCAAAATAGCAGTTCTGCTCAAACTCTCAATCAAGTAAGAGCTCGACGTAAAAGGAGAATAAAGTTGAATAAAAACAATAAAGTATTTCTTAAGGCGATTGGTTTGTTAAAATGAATATCCTAGATGTTTTATCCGCTCCAGCCTACGACAACTCTGTGGAAGGAATTGAAATTCACTCTTACAAGCCTTACTTAACAAGTTTTAATAGAAGCGATGAAATCAGGATACCTATTAATCAACAAGACTTGTATATATTACCATCAGAAAGCAGTTTATTTTTGGAAGGAACTGTTATTGTAAACAAGGCTGACAATTCGAAAGAGAGAGTCAGTAGCGTTCATTTCACAAACAATAGTTTACTTTACTTGTTTCAAGATATAAGGTATGAGATAAATGGAGTGGAGATAGACAAAATAAAAAATGCTGGTATAACTAGCACGATGAAATCATTTATATCAATGAATGAGAGCGAAGCTAAAACATCTAATGCTTGGGGTTGGAATATCGGCGGAATAAAAAGTACTAATGGAGGTAGCTTTTCTGCTTCTATACCACTTCGCAACATTCTTGGTTTCGCAGAAGATTTTAAGAAAGTAGTAATAAACAGTAAACATGAACTAATCTTATTACGAAGTAATACCAATCTGAACGCATTAAAACTCAACTCTGGTGAAATTGTAGAAGATATTATCATAAACAAAATAATATGGCGTGTACCGCATGTTAAAGTATCTGATAAAGAAAAAATAAACATTCTAAAATTGTTAGAAAAAGATCGACCACTTCAGATGATATTCAGGAATTGGGATTTGTATGAATATCCAATGTTGCCTAAAACCACCAAACATACTTGGTCAATAAAAACATCTTCACAAATAGAGAAACCAAGATTTGTCGTTATTGGTTTACAGACAAATAGAAAAAATAATGCTAGACTTGATATGTCTCAGTTTGATCATTGTGAGATTCGTGATGTTAAGGTATACCTTAACTCCACCTACTTCCCATATGAAAATATAAATACAAGTTTCTCGAATAATCGAATTGCTTTAATATATGAACAATATGCTAAATTTCAACAGTCTTATTATGGGCGTCGCGCTGAGCCTTTATTAAGTGAGGAACAATTTAAAAACGTTGCTCCGTTATTCGTCATAGACTGTTCTAGACAGCCAGATAATCTTAAGTCAGGTCCTGTTGTGGACGTAAGAGTGGAAATTGAAAGTGATATTGATATCCCAGATCAAACTTCGGCATATTGTCTTATATTGAACGACTGTATAATTGAGTATAAACCATTAAGCAGCACTGTGAGAAAATTATCATGAATCCGAATACAATTATAGTGGATGTCCAGGGGTTTAAAGACACTTGTAATAACTTTATAGTCAAGGAATTAGCTCTGGCCACCCGTGTTTATACCCAAACGTTCTTAATAAAGCCCCCATACTTATTTAAATACTTAACTACGAATGAAAAAAAACAAGTTACGTGGTTGGAGAGAAACAGGGGGATTTACTGGAATGAAGGTTATATCGACTATAGAGAATTTCGACGTATAATTGTTCCTTATTTAGAAAATAAAGAAATTATTGTGAAGGGCTTAGAAAAAGTTAAGTGGATTCAAGATCTATGTATGAATTGTATTTGTATAGATCTTGGTGAAGACAAATGTCCAAATTTATCACTGTTGCATAACAAATATTCAAATAATGAAACCAGTTTTAATTGTATTAATCATACTAAACAATGTGCACTTAAAAATGTTTTATGTATAAAGAATAATTTAATAGAGCAAGAAAGTCAACCTATACGCAGTTTTAATAAATAAAACATTTTTTTAAAGTAAATGGTTTTTTATTTTTTAACCCACATTTTTAATATTTATAATATTTTAACACATTTTCACAGTAAATAAAATCTAAATATGTCATCACTTTATCTACTAGTTACATTACTGAATTATTACCTAATTAAAAAACATGATCTGAGTAGCCCCACAATTATTACCTATGGTTTTTATTTTTTAATACACTTTTTTAATATATATAATTTTTAACACATATTTTCACAGTAAATAAAATTATAATAAAATCTAAATATGTCATCACTTTATCTACTAGTTACATTAATGAATTATTACCTAATTAAAAAACATGATATGAGTAGCCATACAATTATTACCTATGGTTTTTTATTTTTTAACACACATTTTTAATATTATTTTTTTTTAACACATATTTTCACAGTAAATAAAATCTAAATATGTCATCACTTTATCTACTAGTTATACTAATGAATTATTACCTAATTAAAAAATATGATATGAGTAGCCACACAATTTTTTGGAAATATTGTGAACTAATTTTTCAGCTTGATCCGATATCTCATCTACCGTATCTTGTACAACATACTGTGCAGTGATTATCTCCTTAACTTCATCTTCGTTGTCTCTTGACTCACTGAGTTCCTTGATCGTAATTTTTATTAAACGTCGTCCTTTTCTTCTTTCACTGTTAATAATATAGGAATTCAATGCACTGCGTTTGTTTGTAATTGGTCTTCTTCGATTAGTTTTCTTTTTGTTTGTTTTTACTTCTTCATTGGGTGTTATTATCCAAGGTCTATTCATTGCGTTGTCCAAGTCGAACTGATCTTGCAGGTTTGGAAGATATTCAGGAGAGCTCTCTTCTGTTCCGTTTGAAAATTTGTTTAAGTTGGTATTCTGAAAATTATTTAAAACATTAGTAATAAATTATACTAAGAATTTTGTAAATAGATTGAAATTTCCAATAGATTGAAAGTTATAAAATATCTACCATGTTGTTAGATATGCTCGTCTTGACTGTTTAATAAATAATGAACTAGGTAATAATATTTTTTCTAACGCAGTTGATATATCAAATAATGCTAACATAAAGTATTTATTGGTATGATGATCAAGTTAGAACTTGAAATTCAACCATTCAATATTTCGTATGGTGCATAATGTTATTGTTATGTACCTACTTAATACTTAGTTGTGAAATTCTTATGAATTTCAAACGTGTTGTAACGTGAATGATGACGTATTTCGTTATCAATATCAGGTAACGAATATAATATTATAAACACAATAATTAGTAATTGCTTATTTTAATTTATTCGACATACTAATACAGAATCGGGTAACCAGTAAATACCTATAGGCACCTTAACAGTTAGTATCATACGAAATGAACTACAATAAGTATTCCTAATATTTCATATTTTGTATTGTCTAAACTCTCCAGCTATTCTATAGAATACCTACATTATTCCTTACTGATGATATTATATTCTACAACTTCTTTGGGAGCTACTCTAATTGAGTCACCAAAGCCTATTCAAATTTGGTAAAATATTTTACGTTATGTACAATTACGTGCTACTTTAATTTTACACTAAGGAATGACTAAAATATATAGGTATCTACTTACAAATTGATTACGTGGTTCACCGCTCAGCCCATGAGGATTCCCCGTCAATTTCTTCCGTGATGATAAAATATCTGAAAATAAAATTAAATATAAGTTTAAGTCTAATTATTGAAAATTGGTAAATGTAGTTCGAATATGTTGAACCTACAACTTCTTCGGGAGCTACTCTAATTGAGACACCAGAGCCTATTCAAATTTGATAAAATATTCTACTTTATGTACAATTAAGTGCTAGCAAGAGATTAAATATTTCAGCGTTCATTATTTTGTTTACAACTTTTTGAATTTTGTACAGAACTTAAATTTTATAAGTACGAAAATTAAGGATAATCGTATAAAATTAAATTTAAAGGACTTCCATAGAAAACTACGTCGCCTAATAAATTAGATATTTAGTAGGTAAACTAACAAGGAATTATATATCAAATAATTAACATATAAGTAATTACTTACATGACATTGCTTTTATTTTGGGTCTTCCTTTTAATCCTCTGAAGGACGTAGTGCACTGCGTGGTTTGTAGCTCGATGCAAATGGTAGATTTGACTCATCCACTTATACTTGTGTTTCTTTTAAACACAGACGTTTTGATTTATCAACATAGTCTGTTCCTTTTACAGCATTTAAATAAAAGCAATCAGGAAAAAATATAGCATGCTGCATCCAAGGATCATCGTAATCCTCCCAATCTTCGATGCCACCTCCGCATGAAAAGCACATAACTTTATCGGTAAAACCACTTCCACAGTAAAAAAAACCTGCATCAGCCATTTTCATCACCAATCTTCGTTTTGAATCTGCTGTAGCCCAATAATGTCGAAATGAACATAATCGAATTTTATGGTCATTATATATTTCATATCGGGGGCTTAAATAATTTTGAATCATTCTTAAGCAGGTGTCGATATGTGATTGTGTAAAAGAATAATGACACTTTGTATCTGATGTTCTTAATTTAAAAGGATGAGGTGGTCCGAATAGTAATGGGACAGGAATGACCTAAAATTATAGCACATTTCGTTGCATTTATTAAGAGGCAACCCCAGTTTTCACTATTCATTCAATTCATTATATCATTCATTAATATACAGTTTTGCATTTACTCAGTAATACCTAATCATTTTCTTCGATGAGGTCAACAAGATTATTATGTATTCTAATTATTCGAGCCCATAACTTTAGATCTTTGAAATAGATTTTAGGCCATCTACCTTTCTCTCTCTGGAAAGGTATTAATATAGCATTATACTGTTCATAGTTTAATATTTTCGCAATATGTAGTCCACATAATCGGTTCTCTACTATCATTATCTGCACTCGGTCTCCAATATTCAACACCATGATAACTTAAATAGTGCTACAGCTTCAAGTTCTCTAGCAAATATAAAGAACGGCACTTTTCATACATTAGGGTTGGGAGGGGACAGTAAAATAAGTTTTTTTTTTAATTTTTATGTCAGAATAATTTTATTATCAAGACACCAATTATTTAAACATAATACATTTTTAAAGCACATACAGAGCTATGATAAATACAATGATAAAAATCTTGAGAATATTTATAATAATCACATAGACTTATCAAACTAGGACAACCTTTATCTTCTAAATTAAATATATTACTATTTTCTAAAATGTACTTCAACCATACAACTTTTTCTGAACCTTTAACGTAAATATATTTGTCTCTTAATATATCTGAAACCAAAGTTTGGTATTCGGAATATGGCACAAATCCTTCATCCCAATGTATCTTTCTGTTACGTTCAATCCAACTAACTTGCTTTTTCTCTGTTTTCGTTAGTTTTTTAAATGGAAATGGTATATGTGTATGTATGGTATTTTGCTATATGTTTGATTTAAATAAAAACTGTCAATCAATTTATGTCGAATTATTGCCGAATACAGTACGTTGCATCATTTGCAGACCATCAAATTGTGGAAAAACCAATTTGTTAATTGGTCTCCTTTTGCACGAAAATGGATTGACATTTCAAAATGTTTATGTATATTCTAAAACTCTATATCAACCAAAGTACATTTTTTTAGAAAAGGTTTAACGAGGAGTACCAGGAATCACTTTTCAGAAATATCAGGCAAATGATGACGTTATGAAAGTGTCAGATGCAAAACCTAATTCAGTGATTATTTTTGACGTTGTAGCATGCGAAAATCAATTCAACGCAATTACGACCCAGGGGATCGCAGAGAGCCGACGGAACGGTAGTGTAATGAACGGCATTAAAATGTGGAACGTTGGCTTAGGTAAATGATTTTACAAAGAGTTGTTGGGCATTCTATCCCACCGTGACTGAGGTTATCGAAGATAACCGAAGGAACTAAGGTGGGGTAGAATGCCCAATAACTCACTACTAACTTACGACGGCTGATAGAGGGCAATGACCTCACTATATATACCGATCACAAACCTCTGACCTTCGCACTCACAAGATCAGCCAACAACAGTGACACGCCGAGAAGAGAAAGACAACTTCACTACATAAGTCAATTCTGTACGAGTATCAAGTTCATTCAAGGTGAATACAACACAGCTGCTGACGCCTTATCACGAATTACCGAGATTGAGATACTAAACAACACTATCGACTACAACAAATTATCCATAGATCAAGAGAAAGACACAGAATTAGAAACATGTAAACAACAGTCAAACCTCAAATTCGCCCGTGTGAGTCTACCCGGTCATCAACCCCTACCCATATGGTGCGAAGTATCAACTGCAAACATTCGACCATACCTACCAGTGACTTATCGGCAAGCAGCTTTCAAAGCACAGCACGATCTAAGTCATCCAGGCATTCGCGCTACTAGAAAACTCATAACATCCAAATTCTTCTGGCCGTCTATGAATAAGGACGTAACTACATGGGCAAAATCATGCATCGGCTGTCAGCGCGCAAAAATTCTAAGACACGTTATCAGTCCCCTCGGTGAGTTTCAAGAGTCATCGCGTTTCGAACACGTACATCTGGACATCGTCGGACCTCTATGCACATCAAACGAATATCGATACATAGTCACTATGATAGATCGATGCACAAAATGGATTGAAGCTGTACCTACACGTGACATCACCGCTGAAACAGTGACAAAGGCAGTTTACGACGTGTGGATATCACGATTCGGATGTCCCCTACGAATCACAACAGATCAAGGTAGACAGTTCGAATCATCACTATTTCGCACACTAATGCAGAGACTTGGTATTAATCGAATACGTACGACTCCGTTCCATCCTCAAGCAAATGGATTCATAGAAAGAAGACATCGGTGTTTGAAAGCTTCATTAATGGCCAGATGTGCAGGTACCAAATGGAGTGAAGAGCTACCTACAGTACAACTAGGACTACGCACCGCACTATGTAAAGATACATCTGTAAGTCCCGCACTTATGACTGAACCTGGCCGGTCTAGGGGCATCATCCAGCTGGCACAGATATTAGGGCAGTACCTACCTCACGGGTCAGTGACCCCACGAACAGCTGACCCCAAATCAGCTGGGCTGAAACTCGGTCAGTAGTCAGCTGAGCCATAGTCCGGTTAGGCGGAGGCCATAGACCGACAAAACTATTACCTTATACCTAAGTACTTTACTTTTTATTATTCTTTTATAATTTGTTTAGATAAATACGCAAAATGTGCTGTATTCAATCATATTTTTCTTATTTAACATGAGTATAACAGAGGAGCTTCTTATACTACAGAATTAAAAACCTATTTACTTAAATTAGGACCCTGAAAGAAGGCAGAAAGATATAGGTTCAAAAAAATTGGAAGAAGCAAGGGATTTATATTCTAAGTTGGATAGTATTTCGTCTCTTTTGCAATCACAAATTGAACGCGACGAAATAAGTAGGTACTAATGATTTAGCTGTCATTCATGCAATAATAAGTAATATTCATTGTTTATACCACAAAATTTTGACATTTTTTGAACCGAAAATGAGTACCGAAAAAGAATTCGATTTAAAAACTGCTATTGCATTATTACCGGTAATGACAGGACATGAGACGGTAACCAAAAGTTTAATTAATAGTATTGAATTATATGGAAAAATGATTACAGGCACATTTAGCGCTCTATTAATAGAATTTGTGCTCAAAACTAGACTTTCCCCTAGTGCACAACTTCGTATGAAGTCTAATTACGACTCGATTGATAGTCTGTTAATTGATATGCGAAAATGTTTTCTTCAAAAACAGTCTGCAGTCGCTCTCCAGTGGAAATTACACAAATGCAAACAAGGTAATCGTTCAATCAATGATTTCGGGGATGAACTAGAAAAATTGTTTGTTAATTTAACGACGACGTATTGAAGCCACTAAATGAGAAAATAGCTATTAAACGTTTCTCTGACGGATTATGTGATCCCCGATTGAGCACAATTATAGCTTCTCGTTCGTTTATTTCTTTACCGGAAGCTGTTAGGACTGCCATGGACGAACAGTCCCTTTCTTCATCGTTTGAAGTGATGAATATTCGACGTCCCAATACTTCATTTCGCGGACACCACCGTGGAATATACCACCGTGGTCATGGTTATAATAATAAAAATTGGCAATCGCGTGGTTTTCAGAGATACGAGCAAAATAATAGTAATACGCGATCTTTTTCTACTTCGGGTTCTCCTCGTACATATTATAACACCTCGCGTGAACAGTTTAATTCACCCCGCGGTGCACATGCACCCTGTGGCGGATATAAACCCACTACCTCGTCATCTAACACAGGATCAAATAGGCCCACTGCGCCTATTCGGCACACAGTACACGAAGTGGAGCCGGTAAATAATAATAATAATAATAACTGTATCCGATACCGGTGGAGCACTATTTTTTATATTTTTAAATATATGTTTTATTTTTTTTATATGTATTTAAAAATGTGATCAATATGTTTATACTGTAGATTGATGGCGCTTGGTGGAATCTGCTACACATATTGAATAACACACTTGTACTTTTCCACTGAATTTATTTATAGACCTGACCGGTTTCGCCTTACGGCATTCTCAAAGGTTCACATTGATGTTCTAAAAATTCCAATTCGGAAACACTACAATATTTGCATTTTTTCATGTGTGGGTAGTTTTTAAAAAATTCGGTATACCAGTTAAAAAATTTTTCCCCAAAATGTGGGAAATAATTATAAGTTTGGCCTCACAATTTCTAATGATCAATATAATATATAAAATTGCATTTGAATTATAATGTCAAGGAATAATTTTAAATGTCAAATGAAAAGAATAATGTCGAATGGTAATGTCGAATTACAAATGATTAAAGGAAAATTCTATCGAAATGTCAAAATCATAATCAAACTGCATTGAATAAAGTTATCGTCAAATTAATGATGTCAAATGGTGTGCTTAACAAGACTGGGATTACAATATACAGAATGTCAGTAACAATATTAAATTAACAATTCAACACGAGCATGCAAAGCAAGTAGATATGTGGATATCATCATTCACTGTAGCAGGGGTGAGCGGCTCAGATCCAACTGTTGGTTTATTAAGTTGTTTCTGTCAATATTTAGTAGTCTGTTTATTTCTAAGGCTTCCAGGGCGTTCATTTTTCTACCTTTGTCACACAGTCGCAGAGCTCTGAAGTTGACCTTAGGATCAAAGGAGTGGTTTTCTAGAAGAAGATGTTCCGCAAAGTTGGACTCAGTTTTTTTGAGTCTCCAACCTCTGACATGTTCCGCAACTCTAATTTCGAAAGGTCGTCCAGTTTGGCCGATATACTTTTTGTTGCAGGTGGAACATGTCAGTTCGTATATTCCACTTTTTTGCTCAACTGGGGTTGGATCCTTATTATTGCAAATTAAGTTTTGTAGATTATGTGTGGTATAATAAGCTGGTTTGCATTCTGAAAGATTTCTAGCACATTTATATGAAACATGTCCGATATAAGGTATGCGAGCCCATCGTTTCTTATGTGTATCTGCGGTAATGGGTGTGCCTCCCTTGTAAGCTAGATCTGTGACTACTCTGGAACTCTTACGTTTAACTATGCTATCTATTAATTGAGATGGAAAACCATTGTTCGTCGCTATCACCTTGATTACTGTCAATTCTTCCTCGAAATCCGACTGCGACATTGGGATCGACAGTAGTCGGTGTAACATCGAGTGGAATGCAGCGTGTTTGTGACTCAATGGGTGTCTAGAATTTGCATGTATGACATTGTCAGCGAAAGTGGGTTTTCTATAAATTTTAAATGTATGTCTGTTGTTGATTAAATTAATAGTGATATCAAGATTTTTAGAACATCAATGTGAACCTTTGAGAATGCCGTAAGGCGAAACCGGTCAGGTCTATAAATAAATTCAGTGGAAAAGTACAAGTGTGTTATTCAATATGATCAATATGTATATAAGTGAAATAAAGAATAATAATAATAATGTACGACGTGACTCTACTAATCAAAATACTAACAACGAGACAGCAAATGATTTTTTTCGTTAGTTCTAATGATTTTATTTTTAATATTAGTACTAGTAGTACAGTGTAATTTTTTGTAGGTACCGAAATAATTAACCTTTTAGTTGATAGTGGAGCCAGTCTTTGCGTATTATAATAAATAAAATAAAAATAAAAATAAAAATTGTTTATTTTCAAGCTACAGGGGCTCAGAGTGTGTTAGTACAATTGCTTAAAAACTATGTTAGTAACAACAGGATTAAAATTAAATAAATGTTAAAGAAAGTAGGTCCATCAAGATGCCGATAATACATGCAGCTTGATGAACCTACCAATGGTTGGACCATCCAACCTCTCAGCATACACCTTCAGGATGCTGTTATTGCTTCCCCTCACTCTGTGTAATATTGAGGCCACCTTCTTACGCATAATTGCGTAGTAGTCATCCGTATGCGCGTCAGCAAACATACCGGATGCACTACAATAACGTGGAAGCCTTAACAGCGCCCTGAAAGCATTATTATACTGGATTCGTAGGGTGCTGTCTGATTTTTGGGTATGATTGGCCCAGAGTCCGCTGGTGTAAAATGTTTGGCAGAACGCCTTGTATAGTGTAATTTTAACAGGAACTGAACAACCAGCAAACCTTCGAGCCACCATATTACCCCTCACAGCCAAAGCCCTACGCTCCCTATCCATGTCTAAATCATCTTGTAAATCTTCTGTAACAATGTGACCCAGGTATTTAAATTGTTTCACATTCTCCAGACATGACCCATTCAGTAGAACGGGAGGGACATATATTGGACATTTATTTTTCCCTCTAAACACTAACAACTCACTTTTCTTAGAGTTATACCTCAGACCATGTTGCTCAGCATACAATTCGCACATTGACAGCAACTTTCTAATGCCGCATATTGATGGACTCAGCAGCACCATGTCATCTGCATAACTTAAGTTGTTGGTACATACCCCATCCACATGGCATCCAACATGTGTGCTGCTGAGTTCAACAAGTAGTTTATTGATATATATATTAAAAAGTCTTGGTGAGGTCAGACCCCCCTGCCTAACACCACATTCAAGGGTATATGGTTCAGACAATTCATTTGACCACCTAACAAAGTTTCTTTGACTGTCATACCAGATAGACAATATGGATATCAGTGATGTAGGTACCCCCTCCCCCCGTAGCTTTTCCCACAAGAGGTCATAGGAAACCAAGTCGAAAGCTTTTGAAAGGTCCAGGAAACAAGCATACACAGGTGTTTTCCTATCAGTATAATACTTGACAGTGTGCTTGAGAGCAAAAATGGCACTCTCAGTAGATAGCCCAGCACGAAAACCAAACTGGGAATCATGTAAATTTATGTATCCACTGAGGTGATCATCCAGCACACTGTCAAATACTTTAGCTATCACAGTTGCAAGAGAAATAGGTCGGTAGTTACCTTTATCTGTTGTGTCTCCTGTCCTGTTTTTTACAATAGGTACAACTATAGTATCCAGCATTAACCGTGGCAAGTAGGCATGTCCTATACATAGATTAAAGAACATTGTCAGCACCCTCGGCAGATGTATACCAGCATTTTGAAGGTGCTCAATGCTGAGTCCGTCATGACCAGCAGATTTACCTCTCTTCATGTGCTGTATTGCATTTTTTATTTCTTTACATTTAAATCTTACCTGAGATTCTGATAGACTAGACTCAACATCAATCACCCTCCGCTGAGCCACATGAGACGAGGCCACCTTAAAATGTTCCCTAAAAATATTTGCTATTTCTACAGAATTAGTCTTACCTTCCACACTAATTGGAAGGCTACTGTTACTATTGTTTAGTTTCCTGGTCTCTTTCCAAAATGATGCAAATTTTTTACTAGAATGCAGTGTGGCTAACCTATCCATTTCCATCTTCTCCTGATTCTTAAGACACCATTTTAATTTAGACTTAAATAACCTACGACTTGATCTCATTTCCTCAAATATGGGCCCACTGCTAGGTTGTCTATACCAATTCCATACATTATACTTGTGGCGAGCCTGCGAGTGCGCTTCTCTGACATACCTATTCCACCCCTTGATACCCTTTCTCTTTACAATGCCCCTACAGGTTCTACTGTTACAAGCGGCCTCACTCAATATACACACTATATTTTTGTAGATATCATCTAGTAAAGTCCTGTGGTGCAAGCTGTTACAATGTTTGTCTGCACAATGTACAAATTGTTTAGGAAAATCTACATATTTCAGCCTATCATTACATAGTTCTGAGTACCTTTGAATGTCCTCCGCACCTCTCAAACCCCAGAGAACATCATTACAAAGACCCTTGGTGATACAGGTTTGTGATCTGATTATATTCATATCACACTCCATTCTCACAGGAAAGTGGTCTGAGCAAAATGGCTGAAGTATAACCTCAATTTTTAAAACAGTCTTTAGAGCTGACTGTGTCACCACACAATGGTCTAGCCAACGTTTACACCCATGTACATCACTAATGTATGTAGGGGAAAGTGGGGTATTTGGGAACACCTAACGTACAACGATGTAAAATAATAAAAGAAAGTCATAAGTGTAATCAACTTTTATTGCAACATGAACGTTACTAATCTAGCAACAAAGAAATTAAATCAAAACTCTTGAAAATAAACCTTTTCATAAAAAAAATTGAAAAAATAAAAAACCTTGCTGTTCGTATTTACCCGATAGCGTGTGGGGTAATTGAGATCAGTCCGCGGGGGAAATACGAACGATATGGGGTAATTGCGAACGACATACTTAAGTCTTAATAAGTACTATAATTACTTAGTTTGGCACAAATCACAGACGTACTGGATACTGGATTGGCCGCTGGTACATTTATCATGTGCCCAGTTGTTGCAAATGACGCACATGATCCAATCTTCTGTAGGTGGAGATTCATATTTTTCAATGCAAAATATGCAGAAATACTCCTCTTCATTTTCATTGCCTTCAAACACCTTCTTTAAATTTCTGACCTCTTTCCGCTTTTGTGGCTTCTTTTTTGCCGTTTTAGCATTCTTTTTCGTTACAAACTTCTCTTTCTTAATTTTCCTTTCAACTTGTCTTTTCTCTTTTTCCTCTAATTGATATTTTATAGGTGTGCTGGACAAAATCTGCGAATGTTTTTTATTTCGTCTCTTGGAATGAATAGTTGTTCTCGGAATGACAGGTACGTTAGTTATTTCAGAAAGAAGCACAGGAACTGATGGAGGTGTAGTATCAAGGGTCATATCCATAACAGTTTGATTTTTAAGATCAGAAGCCGCCGCATTTTGACTCTGATTGTCAATAGGTTCACTCCGTTCACTCAAGCTTTGCTCAGCTGGAGTTTCATGCATGAAAGTACTTGAGTCTAAAGTTTGACTGACGTTATGTTCATCTGATAACATATTTTCAAAGCATTCTTTAAACTTGTCAGTGTCCATAGGATGGATTCCAGACACTTTGAATCCACTGACAGCTTTGCTAATGTTGGCTGTTTTATTATACGCCTTGGTAAAAAGCTCTCCCACTTCGTATTGAGTGATTCGTTTGCCAGGATGGTTTGCCATGTAAAGTCGGTGTGGTTTTTTCTAGGCATCTAAAACAATTTCAAATATTAGAACCCTTTAAATGATCAATTAACCATTGGGGGTAATTAGGAACGTTCTCATTTACCCTCCTGATGCCGTTCCTAATTACCCGAACATGGAAAATGGAAACAAAATGTCCGTTACTCGCGATATTATTGACGGTGAACTTAAAACTACTTGGAATTTATAAATAGATAGTACATATAAGATGGCAACAAAATATGTTGTCATTAGCCTCAAAAATATACTTTTTACACAGATTTTTACTTACGACAAAAATTGTAACAAAATTACGTAAAAGTTTGTTTGACTCACCGTGACCAAAAATGCGTGCGTCCTCTCACTCACACTGTTGCGGGCATACTGAGGGACGGCAAGCGCATCGGCTTAGGTGTGTGCGGGCGGTGTGGTGTGGGGGATGTATTTGATATTCAACTGTTCTCAATTACCCACCGTTCTCAATTACCCCACCTTCCCCTAAATGTTTGTGATAACATACCCAGATGACTGATGTCGGCACACACCAAATCCTGCTCACTACAGAAGTTTAGAAGTTCATTAAAAAATAGTTCACCTGGGTGTGCATTAAAATCTCCTAACACATACACTGATTGAACATTATTGTTTTCAATTATAGAACATATCTCACTAAGACATTCTGTAAAACATGGCAGATTGTCATTACAATTCACAGGCATATATGTATTTATAACCATAAAACATCTGTCTTCTAATACAACTTTTATTGCACAAACCCTATCATTATCACTATGTACTACAGTCACCCACTTAAATGCACTTTTGCGCCACAATATTGCTAAGCCCCCATATGGTCTACCTTGCAAGATACCAGCCGATGTGTCCATGGAAGACTTTGCAGTATAGCTGAATTCACAATCTAAAGTTGCAATGTAACCTAAGTCATGTGGATATAACCATGTTTCCTGCAACAATACAATGTCAGCTGTTCTGCACAGTGATTGTATACCCTTCACTGATGTTTTCACATTTTTACAATTGAATGATATTATATTCATTTTTTCAGAGCTGTCCATTATTTGTGTTCAATTGATATATCACTTGGAGAAAGGACTTTACCTTCCTGTTTTCTGTACTTGAAGTGAATAAAACGCCGAAATGTGATACCTTCCGGCCAGATCTGGTCATCCAAATACATTGCTAGCTTGTTTTGATTTACAAGTACTTTATAAGCATTATACGGCCTTTCCTTTTTCATTTTGATTTTCTCAAGTGAAACACTTTCTAATGTTTTATGTTGAATGTATTGAGAAATGTCTTCTTCTGCGGTCTCTTTACTTACGTTTGAGATAAACAAAGGTATTTTAGTTTCAGCTGCTTTAAACTTCTCCGACATGTCTGTAGCCGCTTTCCCAGTTCTCCTAGTAAAACGTTTTCTATGTTGAAATACGAATGGCTTAATAATTATCCCCAATTAATACAGCAACTATGCTACGATAGAATAACTATAAAAGGTGTTAGTGGTGATGGTGATGCCTCCGACCGATCTCGGCCATGGCGACCACTTCGACTCCTAGTCGGCTCGGCGCTGATGCGCTTGATAGATATTTATATGATATGTTGAGCATATTTACTAACAGTCACAATTTGCAATTAATTGTACTTCGAGAGCGAAGTACTTGGTCAGTATGGCCGTGATAAATATTTATATAATGTTGAGCATATTTACTAACAGTCACAATTTGCAATTAATTGTACTTCGAGAGCGAAGTACTTGTCAGTATGGCCGTGATAGATATTTATATAATATGTTGAACATATTTATTTTATTGACGATTCACAATTTGCAATTAATTGAACTTCGAGAGCGAAGTTCTTATCAGTATGGTCGTGATAGATATATTAATTATAATGTATAGATTATGTGACCAATTTATAGATAATATATTACGATGAAATATAATTGGATAATTTCAGAACTATTTCATCGTAATATATTATCTATAAATTGGTCACATAATCTATACATTATAATTAATATATCTATCACGACCATACTGATAAGAACTTCGCTCTCGAAGTTCAATTAATTGCAAATTGTGAATCGTCAATAAAATAAATATGTTCAACATATTATATAAATATCTATCACGCTCGAAGATGGCTAACATAGCCGATTTTCGCGGTGAACACTCGTGTGCACTGAGGGCACGTGAGAACACCACCCACATAATGGTACTGAATGGCAGCGGGTGGGCGAACTTTCAGCTCATCGCGTTTAGTGTCGAGGTCTGCCTTTCGCTGTTCCTCGAAATCGCTTACTCGTCTATGCACCACCCTGCGCCATTCTGGACGTTGTGCTGCCAAACCTTCCCATTGAGACGGCTCAATGTTGCATCTTTTCATATGACGCTTCTGAACATCCTTAAACCTGAGGAGTTGGCCGCCATGTTTCCGCTTGCCCTTCTCTAGTTCAGAGTAGAAGATGCGTTTCGCCACTCTCTCTTCCGCCATACGTGATACGTGACCGCACCACCGAAGCTGCCGACGCATTAAGTAGGCCTCAATGCCACTGACATTTGCTCGTCGTAAAACTTCGGTGTTACGCACTCGGTCGGACCATCGGATCTTCATGATGGAGCGTAGGCATTTGAGGTGGAAACGATCCAGAGTGCGTATGTGGTGCCGATACACACACCATGTCTCGGAGGAATATAAGAGGTTTGGCAGCACAATTGCCATGTAAACTGATATTTTGGTGGCCAGCTTAAGGTCATGTGAATAGAAGACCTTGGAACGCAGCTTCCCAAATGCCGCAGCTGCAGCACAGATTCTGCTGCTGATCTCATCATCAAGGTCACACTTGGATGTTATAGTGCTCCCCAGATAGCGAAACTTGTCAACCTGCTTCAGCTTGTCCTGACCTAGCTGTATAGACAGTGTCTCGTGGCCATGTGTGTCCAGGGACATCCCCTCCGTCTTCTTGACACTGATTTTTAGGCCGAACTTGCAGCAAGCTTGGTGAAAATTGGACATAAGTTGTTGCAGGCCATCAGGGAATCTGCCACAAAGCATAAGTCGTCAGCATACATGATTTCTGTTATCATTGTATGGGAGACCTTAGTGCGCGCCTTAAGTCTGGCCAAATTGAAAAGATTGCCATCTGTGCGGAAGCGGATGCGGACTCCCTCAGAAAGAGTTTGTAAAACATCCCTGACTACTACTGCAAGTACATGGCGAACAGTGTGGGCGCTAGAACACACCCTTGTTTCACCCCACAGGTAACGGGGAAGAAATTTGACTGTTCGCCATCGACACCGACGCAACATTGCATGTCGTCATGCAGGAGTCTAAGAAGTCTCACAAACTTCTCCGTGCATCCTAGCTTTCCTAGCACGATCCAGAGGGCTTCACGAGGCACACTGTCGAATGCCTTCTCCAGGTCAACAAAGCATAGATATAGCGGACGTCCTTGTTCTCTGCTTTTTTCTTGCAGTTGACGCACAGAAAAGATTGCTTCACAGGTGCCTCGTTCAGGTCGGAAGCCAAACTGAGTTTCTGGCAGTATCTTTTCAAACAAAGCCTTTAAGCGGTTTAAAAGGACTCTGGCAAAAGCCTTTCCAGGGGCTGACAAAAGCGAAATACCACGGTAAGAGTTGCAATCGGAACGGTCACCCTTGTTTTTGTAGAGGGTACAAATGCGAGAAACTTTAAAGTCATCCGGGACTCGCTCTTCCTCCCACATACGAGTACACGCAAATAGTTTCCAAACCATCATGTACAACTCCCCGCCGCCGTATTTTAATAGCTCTCCCGGTATAAGTTCAATACCAACCGCTTGTTCTGTTGCTGCCTGATGGCAGAGACAACCTCATCACATGACAGGGGCTCATCCAGCTCAATGGAAAGAGGGAGTTGAGGTATTAGACTCACATTTTGTAAATCAGCTGATCGATCTACGTTGAGCAAGCTGTCAAAGTGTTGGGCCCAACGATTTAGTACATCCTCCTTGTATGTCAAAAGGTGCATACCGTCTAACGACTTCAACGGCACCTTCGCCCGGTAGGATGTACCAGTCAGCCTACGTACCTCGGAGTAAAACTCCCCGATCCGGTTAGTATCAGCGAGCCACTGCATGTGGAGAGCTTTGTCTTGCCACCATTTGTCTTTGACTTGACGAGACAGCTTCCGCAATTCAAGGTCACTCGCTTTCACTACCGCAACGCTTCTTTCTTGCCTACTATGCTGTCGCAAGAGGTCTCGATGTTTGTTGAGTGCTGTCCTAAGAATCCCGTCATTCTCATCAAACCAGTCCTCACTACGACGGCTTTTTATACCCAAAGTAGCTGAGGCTGCTTCCATAAGATGAGAAGAGAAAGTTCCACAGTCCACCCCAACATCACCTGTCTCATTAGCTGGCAAGAGCTTTTCAGTCAGAGCTTCAGCGTATTTCTCCCTCACCTCGAGATTCTTAAGCCTATCCACGTTGAGAGACGCAGGCTTTGTAAATGTCGATCTACGAGGTTGACGGAGGCGGAGCCGTAGCTTTGTGACAACAAGTTGGTGATCAGTCCAACAGTGAGCATCACGCATGACGCGAGTGACTTGGACTTGACCAGTATCTCTCTGCCTGACAATAGCATAATCAATCAAATGCCAGTGTTTGGATCGAGGGTGCATCCACGTTGTCTTGTGCTTAGCGGCAAGTCTGAACATAGTGTTTGATATTGTAAGTTCATATTGAGCACAGAGACTGAGTAGCAACTGACCATTGCTGTTCATGTTGCCGACTCCGTGTCTACCCAGGACTCCAGGCCAAGCCTCATAGTCCTGTCCAACTCTGGCATTGAAATCGCCTAGCAATATAACCTGCTCTCTGATGTTTATGCTGTCAAGGCGTCGAGATAGTTCCTCGTAGAATTTATTCTTGATGTCATCAGCCTTGTCTAGCGTAGGGGCATAGACACTGATGACATTAAGGTAATTGTCTTTGTCCAGGTGAAGGCGCAGTGTGGTAACGCGGTCTGAAGTATGCACAGGGTGCTCCTCAAGTCGTTTAGCTATGTGATTCTTGATGGCAAACCTTACGTCTGAACGTCGCGGTTTGGAGGCTGCGGTAACTTTCCAAAAGAAAGTATAGCCACCGCCTTCTTCAACCAGCTCTCCTTCATCGGCGAGATGAGTTTCGCTAAGAGCAGCCACATCCACGTTATAGCGATGAAGTTCCCGAGCTTCTATGGCAGTTTTGCGTTCAGGGCAGGCGTTGCCATCGCGATCAATAAGCGTTCTCACGTTCCACGCGCTGATTGTCATGATACTAGACCTCTCTACCTCCATCCTATCGCCATGGGACTTCAATGTATTCGGAGTCCAAGATACGGAAGCGGTCAAGTGCGCAGGATATTTTGAGGTGCGCAAGCGTTCGCGCAGACGCAGGCGCACACACTCGTCTTCCCCCTCCTGAACCCAGTGGAACTGGCGACCGTTACGACTGGAGAAGAGGTCGGATGATGTGTCTGGAATGCATTTGGTCTCTAGAACGCCACATAGAAACAAACATACATACATACATAGACTGATAATAAACACATTGCGCAGTCGGGTAATGAAGATTGTTATGTAGTTTAGTAACTAATATATTTATAAGGTTAGATTTAATTACCAATCCACTTTGCAAGTAGCTTTTATACCTATGAATTATTTATTTGTTTATTTAAAATGTAAAAATTGCACCACAAGCCTGAAAAACAGGATTACCTAGTTCAGGCACAAGCTATGAAGCATAACTAAATAACTATAGTTAACGTAAGATTAATTTGACGAATGCAGAGTTCATATATAATATATGTATTATTACATAATATATCTAAGATAGTATGCACTAAGTATAAAAGATAGCAATAGATAGATTAAGAAACTATGTAACAAGTACCATTGAATTAATGAAATAAATTATTATTATTTTCCTCTTTATTTATTTAAAAAACCTTATAAATTATATTTTTAAATACATATAAAAAAACATCTATTTAAAAATATAAAAAATAGTACCCCACCGACATCGGGTACAGGGACCAAGCTACCGGTGGTTAGGGCTCCAAGGAGAGGAACCTCCTCACAATGCGTGCCGTGTCGAGGAGTACCGCCTTCTGCATCAGGCCCTTGACCCAACTGACTAACGCGAGCCTCTTGAGATGTTGGTCGAGGCTCTTGGCAATCAGTCCGTGAACCGACACGACTATCGGAACAATAATCGCCGAATCCACATTCCACATGTCGACAACCTCGTGAGCCAGGCCCAAATATTTTATTTGCTTATCTTTTTCGGCTTTCATGAGATTCTCATCATGCGGAATGGTGACATCGATAATTATTGCGCGACGCTCTAATCGATCTATCACCACTATATCAGGCTTATTGGCTACAATAGTCCTGTCAGTGATGATAGATCGATCCCAGTACAATGTGACACGACCATCGTCAAGAACTGGGTCGGGCACGTACCTGTAATACGGCACCTCTGAAACTACAAAATTATATTTAAGAGCAAGTTGCTGATGGACAATCCTGGCTACTGGGTTGTGTCTATGCAAATACTCGCCGTTGGCTAGACGAGAACAACCAGAGATTATATGTCTGAGGGATTCTCCGGGACGGTGACATGCCCGACAGATATCAACCGTACCATCCCTAAGGATATATCTCCGATAGTTGTTCGTCATTACAACTTCATCAGTAATTGCACAGACAAAACCTTCGGTTTCTCCAAAGAGATCACCGAAGCGTAACCAGGATACAGATGCTTTTAAATCTACATCGGGCCCATATAAGGCCCGATGAAATCGTCCATGCAGTTCTTTACTCTTCCATACTTCCTTGCGATCATTGATACTGAGTATTGCAGGCTTGCGCCAGTTCTCTTTCGCAAGAGCGAGCGGGGTAAGTCCGCGGTCCACTGCCACTACATCTCGATGGACATCCACATTCACCTTGAGAAAATATTCTCAAAGGTTGCATATCTCGCGGTTGTGTAGAGTCTTAATGTTTAAAAAACCCCAACCTCCAAACTTCCGCGGGATATACAACCTCATTACTGAGGAACGTGGGTGGTGCATTCGATATGCAGTAAGCAGTGTTCGAACTCTTCTATCCAGGGCTTCCAACTCAGTTTGAGTCCATCTGAGTATTTCAAAGGAGTAGGTTAGGACTGGTATGACCCAATCGTTATAGGCACGCACTTTGTTACCGCCTGACAAAAGACTCTTCAGTACTTTTTTCAGACGGCAGAAAAAGCGCTCCCGTAACGATTGCTTCATACCCGACTCGTTAACACCTAACGCCTGTGACATACCCAGATATTAGTAGGTATCGTTCACAGAGAGGGATCTAAGTTTTGTAGAATCTGAGAGTTCTATCCCCTCAGATTCCACAATTTCCCTTTTTTTACATGCATGACCGCACATTTATCCACACCAAACTCCATGCTAATGGAGGTACTAAAGGTTTCCGTTACCTTTAGTAGCTCCATTAGTTAGCGGTTGTTGGGGGCAAACAATTTGAGGTCATCCATGTAAAGGAGGTGGGATATAACCTGACTAGCTCTCTGCAAACAATAGCCTAGCCCTGGATCCTCTAACATAGTACTTAGAGGATTCAGGGCCAAACAGAACCACAAGGGACTCAAACTGTCACCCTGGGATATACCTCGCTCAATCTTTATAAGCTCACCGTCATCCGGAATATGTCGACACCCAGGATAGCGAAGAGCCGTACTCCATTGCCCCATACATGCCTTTAAGAAGGTGCAAAGAGTTGTATCAACTTTATACAACTCAAGCACCCTCAAGAGCCACGTATGTGGCACGGAGTCATAGGCCTTCTTATAATCCATCCAGCATGTCGCCATATCTCTCCGATTAGGGCGAACCTGCTGGTTGACAGCCGTGTCAATAATAAGGAGCTCTTTTGTGCCACGAGCCCCACTTCTACATTCATTCTGAGAGCAGGATAGAATAGAGTTTCTAGTTATATAACTAGCTATTTTTACTCTCAGAACACTATGTAAGAAGTTTATAAACTGTAGGCAGACACGTGATCGGTCTTATTATTATTATTCTCTTTATTCAATCATAAAACTTATCAATTACATTTTTAAATATATCGTAAAAGAAATACAAAATATATTTAAAAATATAAAAAATAGTATATACTATATATTATTATTATTTAGTGAAAAATTTTACGTTTTTAACAATTTGTCGTGCACAGCCCATGGGATTTTAGGTGATAATTTTTTAAAGCATTATAATGCTATTATTAATTATAAAGACACTCGTTGATTACTTTGTAATAGTACATTATGATATAAGTGCGGTAAGTTGAAAATTACAGCCGAGGCGATATTACTAGCCCGAGCCATCGGCGAGGGCTATACGGAAGCAGAGGCTGTAATTTTCAAAGCGCACGTATGTCATACGACGTTTTATAACATATTTACGGGGAAATTAATAAAACTCTGACTTTGTTAAACGAATAAATCTTTAGTTAATTGTTAAAGCAGTTATAAAAATTTGAACAATTTTTCAAAGTCATTGTTACGTTGCCAGTTGGAACTTTTAATGTTGTCAAGTTATTATTATTAGTTACAATTTCCCGAGTTTCTCTCTCACTCTCTTGAGTGAAAGTAGGAGAAACGAGACCACAGAGTTCTGCAGTCGTCGGTGGCGGCGGCGGAGGCGGTTGCGGCTGCGGCGACGATGGTGGCATGTACGCGTGTGTGCTCGTAGATGGTTGAAAGTCAACACTTGACTCCAAATGTATGTTCCTTGTAATGCGAGAGCTAATTTCTTCTTTATTTCTTATCGAGTCATCTATGTATCCCTCGGCTACACTGCTCGACCGCCACCCTCCGTGGCGTTTTAGTGTTAATAAGTCCGCACCTGAATCGGCGAGCAATGTAGCCGAGGACCTTCTGAAACTGTGCCCTGTGTATTCATGAGCTTCAGGCAAATTTAAGAAAGTTGCAATTTCTTCCGGCATTGCTCCAAATTTATTAATGCCAATGGGTTGCTTAGTGCATTTTCCATTTTGGTAATTTTGAAAAAATCTGTTGGAATTAGCTTTTGTTGAACGAAGCGCTTCGTATTTCTTCACTACGTCGTAAAAAGGGCCCTGTATTGTGAACGACCTTGGAATTTTATTTTTTGTGTTTTTAACCTGGACAAGAAGAACTCGCCCATGGTTCTTGATATCATTAGTTGTGATGTTTGCCAACTGTTGACGTCTACATGCACCATTTATACCGAATATAAATGCAACCTGAAAAGAGATAAAAATAACGTATAAACAACTATATAGTAAAGAAATACGAAAGTAAAAGAAATTAATCACAATTATTTAGTTTCAACTGACCGCTGTTGCTAAATATCGGCAATCCGGAGCTTCTTTTAGGAACGTCTTGATATTGTACGAGCAAATATGTTATAAAAATAATATACATAATGTTTCCATTGAAATACACCATAACGCTAGGTATAGACATTTATATAATTTGAATCGTGAAGAAAAACGTAGTATCGAACATATATGTGCGAAGTACGCCGATGTTTTTCATCCTCCAGGCGACAAGTTGACAACTACTAATTTAGTGACCCATTCTATATCTTTGAAAGATAATGTTTCACCTAGTTTTATTAAACCGTATCGAATACCTCATTCCTTAAAGAAAGAAGTACGACACGTGCAGGGCTAAGATGTCATCCATTTACGGTGCAGAGTATACCTGCTAGAACCAAGCGTTTCAGTGATTCATTCCTATGCCGCACCACTAAGACCTGGAATTCCCTGCCAGCTCACGTGTTTCCTTCTTCCTACAGTCCCGGGTCTTTTAAGCGGGGCGTGAAAAGGTATCTAATGAGGCCGTCAAGCTGAGTGCCACCACTGTTAACATGGTAAATGTTTACGATGGTGACCCTCTTTCCGAGACTTTGCCTTTAGCTTAACATCAGGCGAGGTGAAGTCAAATTGAAGTGTCCTGTGTAAAAAAAAAAAAAAAACAAATCGATGACATGTTAAAAAACGATATAATAGAGGAAATTATATCTGAGTGGTCCAGTCCCGTCTTATTAGTTTCGAAGAAGGCTGATTCATCTAACAAAAAAAAGTGGAGATTAGTCATCGATTATAGACAACTCAATAATAAAATTAAAGACGATAAATTCCCACTTCCAAATATTACCGAAATATTAGACTCGCTCTCAGGATGTATTTATTTTTCTAAATTAGATCTGTCACAAAGTTTTTATCAATTGAAATTAGATGAAAATTCCCGAAAATATACAGCTTTCAGTTTAGATAAAATGTACCAACTTCAGTTAGACCCTGAGTCCCGCAAATATACAGCTTTTACAACTGACAAAATGTACCAAATGAAACGGTCCCCTATGGGTTTAAAAACATCGCCTTCTGTATTTTCTCGTTTAATGACCATAGCTATGTCAGGAATTAATTATAAACAAGCGTTTATTTATCTAGACGACTGTGGCGATCCCACATGTACCCAGCGCCATCTAGCGACAGCAAGCCGAACTACTACGCCACTACTACGTCACTATGAATCCTGCATCGCGAAAGTGAAGTTCGCGCGCTGGTACAATATATGTACAACAACGATCACGACTGCGTAGTAGTTGGACATTCTATGGAAAATCATAATAAAAATCTTATAACCGTCTTAGAAAGATTACGCCAAGTTAACTTAAAATTAAATCCACTTAAATGTGAATTTTTACGTACTGAAATTATTTATTTAGGCCATAAAATAACTTCGAATGGAATACTCCCTGACGACAGTAAAATTGAAACGATGCAAAAGTATCCCGTACCGTCAATTTGGATGATGTCAGACGATACTTAGCCTTTGCTAATCATAATATATATAAATCTCGTGTCACAATGGACTCCTAAACCACTTAACCGATTATAATAAAATTCGCACACCATGTGCAGTTCGATCCAACTTGAGAGATAGGATAGTTTAAATCTTAATTTAGCGATAAGTGACATCCACGCGGGCGGAGCCGCGGGCGACAGCTAGTTATTATAGATGTTTTATACCTTAACTTTTCTAATATAGCGTATCCATTGAATATGTTATGCAAAAAGAATGCAATATTTGAATGGACCCCAGCATCAATATTTGAACAATCGTTTCAGAAACTAAAATCTAGTTTAATGTCACTACCTTTATTGCAGTACCCAGATTTTTCAGAAAGTAATACTTTTGAATTGCGAACAGATGCGTGTAAAACCGGTTTAGGAGCGGTTTTGTCCAACCAAAACGGCCGAGTGATAGCTTATGCAAGTCGTAACTTATCGCCCGCGGAAAGTAGATATCCGATTATAGATTTAGAGTTACTAGTTATTGTATGGGCTGTAAGGCATTTTAGACCATATCTGTATGGCAGAAGGTTTAAAATCTTTACAGACCATAAACCACTAGTTTATTTGTTTAGTCTCAAAGATCCATCAAGCAGACTAACGAAATTGAATTTGTTAAGCTACTTTTGTACTTGACTGTACCTTGAGGAATACGATTTTGAGATTGTATACATCCCAGGTCGAAATAATGCTGCTGCAGGCGCATTAAGTCGACTTCCGATGACCACGGCATCTAACGATTTAAAATCAATCGAAAACCAAGTAGTTCAAGTACTAACTAGAGCTCAAACAAAAAATTTGCAACAGTCTACGAGTTGTAACAGGGATTTGACTATTAATGATTCGTCTATTTGTAGCAGGCCTGATCAACCTGAGACAGTAGAGATTCTAAAAAGACCCTGATATGTCGGGGACACAGCAATTAAACACCGAGATCCAAAGCAGACTGGTTTATTATATAGTATTGAAATCTACCCGCCACCTGTAACATTTACTGTGCCTACCTACGCTAAGTAGTGAGTAGGTACATATATCAAAGTACCGTACACAACACTGTCCTCCTCCCATTCATAAACACCAGGACAAGTATTACATCAGGTTAACTAAACACAGATATGACAAAAAATCCATTGACAGGTGCACAATATTCTACAGTTATATAATATATATCTTACACCTACCTATAGACTTACACTGACTAAACGCTAAGTAGGCACTAGAACGGAATACAATGTAACATTCATAGGTACACAATTATTTAATATAGCTTTAACTTTCTTATACATTCTTGAGCAGCTCTCCGACGCATACGGTTCTCGTCAACATCCTTTTGTATTTTAACTTCGTCCAAAGGTGGCGAGGAACTTGTTGGCACACTTATATTTGGTACTGCAGGTGTTTCGTCTACAAAAACTTTTGCTTCTGGCGTCGCACCCGGTCTACTCTCTAACATGTCTGTGTTAGTTGTGGTAGTTTGTACACTATCACGTCTACACAGAGAATATCACGACTTCCTACGATCCTTTGTTACTAACTGATCTATATGGCGTTTATGCAGACGTCCATCAGACTGGACCGTGTACGACACTGGCCCCGTGCGATTGACTACTACAGCATCTGACCACTTTTGGTTATTTTTCGAGTAATCTCTCATTAATGCGCGATCGCCCGGTGCCAACACTCGCAAAGGTGCACCAGCGTCTCGTTGCTCGCGCGTCAGCTGTTCGTCACGGACCCGTTCACCCACGTCGGCGCGCAGTAGGTCTAGTCTCCCGCGCAAACGTCTACCGAACATCGCCAATGCTGGCTCGCGTCCCATAGTACTATGTTCAGTGTTCCGATACATAAATAGAAATTTACTTAAGCGATGTCTTCATCAACCCCCTCCATGTGGGCCTTCTTTAAAACCCTTTTAATGGTTCGCACAGCATTCTCTGCTGCCCCATTGCTGGAGGGGTGATAAGGTGCTACCAACGAGTGCTTTATACCGTTCATTTAAAAATATTGCTTTAACTCAAAAGAAGTGAAAGGGGGACCGTTGTCACTTACGATTCGTTTAGGTATACCGAAACGCGCAAAAATTTGTCTGAAACGATTGATAACTATTTTGGCAGATGTGGATTTAATCCTGTCCACTTCAATCCACTTTGAGTGGGCATCAATGATGACCAAATAATATTTGTTATGGAGAGGGCCCAAAAAGTCTACGTTCAAGCGGGACCATGGCTCTGTCGGCCATGGCCACGAGTGTGGCGGCACCGGCGCTGGGAGCGCGCGCTGCGACCGGCAGGCAGTGCACTCGGCACAAACGCGTTCGATGTCGGCTAGGGTGGGTCACTTAAGTATGGAAGCAAAAAAAAAATTCAGATTTATTTCCGGCACAGCGATAAAACGGTGCCAAATTATCATTATAAATGGACTGTGAAGTTTGGTATTAATCGAAATTCATCTTCTGCCTCCGGTTGCATGTGGAAATAAAAAAAATGTGTTTCGACAAGTTTCAACAGTATGGCAGAAGAAGTTACATTAAAAAACGTTATTAATGAATTAAAGATTAAAATCATTAGTAATTGGGTTTATTAAAGAGAAATTAATATCACAAACAATACAATTATTACAGAAAAGAAATGTAAATATCCTTAAGATGAAGGCTTAATTATAGACAAAATCCTTTTTGCTGTCGAATTTCTGCATCAATTTCCTTGCTTCAATTTGGGTTTTGATTAATCCTTCTCTTACTGTTTTATCACATAGAGTAGCAGAGGCTTCAGTCACTGCTTTGACTGCTCTTTCTACAGCTTGTGTGTGACAAGGGAGACGCAATAAATTTAACATTCCGTCTCCCTTGTTTTCAATAAATAATCGCAGATTTTCTTCAGTTACAGATTTTAAATGCAAATTCGTTGGTATAGGTTGAAACTGGGTTACAGGTCGCTTTTCACAGTTTTCTAATTGTTTACCAATTGTTCCTGCAAATGTTATTGGTCCAGAAGTACAGCCATCTATAAGAATGAAACAAATGTCTAAATGGAAGCTCATTCAAATGTAACAGACAAATAATCCACTGTAAGGGTCGATTCAATCTTTTTTCTAGCATTCGTATAAGTCCGCCACTTTTTCCAACATTAACATTAGTGCCATCACATCCGATTGCTATCAAAATGATCCACTTATATAGCCGCATTGAAGAAAAAATTTAATATTTCTTCTTCTATACACTTTGCAGTGCCTGAAGCAGGTGTAATGTAACCCAAGAACATCGAGTCAGGTTCTTTGATCAGTGAAATATGCTCTTCAAGTATACGTCGTCTGTACTTCTTACCCTCTTTTGTAGATATGGACAAGGTTTGGTGTTTTCTACCATCAAAGTATAATGCTGGTGTTTGCGATAATAATTGTTGAGAAATTATGTTGTTATCTCTAGTTTTTCTCTTTCTCGGCGCAGCTTATTTTTGTCTATTATTTGTGAAGACGAAGCTCGCAGAACTGCTGATGCAATAGCCGCACCTGCCCTGTCTGATACTCCAAATCTGCCACATGTTTTTGATAACAAAACATAATCAACTGCAGTAGTAGTAATCCCTGACTCAACACTGGAAGTCTGCAATTGAATTTGGGGTAAGTCTTCACAATCAGTCTGGGTGCATGCGGATTCAGATGAACTATTCATTGTTTGTGTTTGTCGTGATACTTTTGGTGGTTTACTTGACGATTTTTCCCGTAACTGTTTTCTTTTCGGTGCTCTTGTAATCTTCTTAGTAGTTCCAACGTCAATACCACCGATTATCATTTGTCTAGCCTTTCGTTGGTCTGTTATGAATGTATGTTCTCTTGCAGGTATTTTTTGTTTTTAGAACAAACACATTTGGGTAAATCTCGACACTTGCAAGCCGAAATATCAAATAAAACTTTACCTCTAAGAAGACTTTACTCAGTTAACTTCTTTTCAGGTATTTTTGGGTGAGATTTAAAAAGATTTTTGCACTTTAAATGATAGGTTTGTAACATTACTTTTATTCGCTTTGGTTCTACGGTAGGAATAGAAGATTTTGACCATATATCTATCAATTTTCCAACAACAATGGTCTCGATTTCTTTATATGTTGGCTCTTTTGTACATTCCCTCTCATGTTTTAACGAGTGCCGGGACCACTCATTTCATGATATTTTCATATGTAGGCAAAATGTTACCTTTCAAATCATGTAAATCATCAAATAATGGACATTTCCGACTTTTTCGAGTACGTTCCATGTTTCTGAACACAAACAACTGCACCCAGTAACGCAAAGTGCCACAATAGTTTTTACAGGTCAACCAAGTGTCGTTTTTCTCATCAAATCCTCCACCCTACCCCACTTATTACTTGTCTTTGAACTTAACGAAACAAACGTAGTGGTTTATTGTTACTAATAAAACCAATTGAGTATTAAAACAAATGTTTGTGAGTTTAAAAAAGTATCGGACACAGGTAGTCAAAATGTAGGTACTTCAAAAAAGTGTTTTACAATCCGGAGGCAATTAAACTTAAAATAATGCAATGAAACTTTAAGTATGAAATAAGTAAACCATTTGGCACCTTTTTAACACTGAGCCCATTCAAAAATAGGAAAAAAAAAATTTTGAGCCACCCTAATGTCGGCGTCTAACGACTCCCACCAAACGTAGTTCCGAGCTATTTGTTTCATCTTGACAATATAACTGGCTTCGCCAACTGGACGTCGACATATGAGGACTCGAGCAGAGGCCATACGAAATGATGATGATCTTGACAATGTCAGGATGACCGTCATGTAATTCTTTTAGTAACCCTGCTCTTAGTGACTTAGGGATTACGATACGATAGCCCCATACCAAACAGCCTTGATCTAAATGCAAAGAGTCCTTTCTATTAAAATAGGGGTTCTCCGATGCATCCTGAACGCTTGTCGGCCACCCGAACTTTACGTAGCCTATTACTTTATTTAACAAGGGATCTTTGGACACTTCAGATTCAATTTTTTTTAAACTGAGTGTTAAGTCCTCCTGTATAAAATTTAAGTAACTGCACTCTTTTCTATTACCTCTCGCTCGATCATTACCCGAGTTCAGAGGTAACCGAGATAGTGCATCCGCATAACTATTGTTTTCTGATCTAACGTACTCTATGTCGAAGTCGTATGCAGCTAACTTAATTGCATATCTTTGAAGGCGACTCGCGGCCGTCACAGGTATACCTTTATTTATACCAAATATGTAACTCAGTGCTCTATGATCACTACGTAAAACAAATCGCCTGCCGTATTGGTATTGGTGGTGTTTCGTCACCCCGAATACAATGGCCAAAGCTTCTTTATCTAGCTGTGAATAATTCGTCTCGGCCGCGGTGAGAGTGCGAGAGGCACAACTCACGGCTCGCTCGACGCCATCCGCGTGCGGTTGTGTTAGGACCGCGCCTATACCATACGGGCTGCTATCCACCGATAATATAAGTGTGACAGACGGATTATAGTGCGCGAGCATCGGAGATCTACTTAACATCTTTTTAATCGCGACGAACGCTTGTTCGGTATCGTCATCCCACCGCCACTTAACATTTTTTTTTAATAAATGACATAAGGGTTTTAAAACGACGCTAATATTAACAAAAAATTTTGAGTAAAAATTTACAAGTCCTAAGAAACTTCGTAATTGAGAAATATTAGTCGGTGATGGTGCTGCAACGATAGCTTGAACTTTCTTTTCATCAGTGTGCAAGCCGTGTTTGTCTATTTTATACCCTAAATACGTAACAGGTTCCTTAAAAAAATCACACTTAACTGAGTCAAATAGTTCAGTTAATGTAGAAAAAGAATATCCGAAGATTTTCGAAGAGCTGAGTGTGTTTAATGAACCTTTTAATAAACCTATAAATAAAATTATGTGATAAGACAAAAAGTTACAAACAGTATACACCAAGAGTTGTTCCTATCCCTTTGTTAGGTAAGGTAAAGGCAGAATTAAACAGACTTTGTAAATTAGGTGTCATGATTAAAGTAGAGGAATCAACTCAGTATGTATCACCTATGGTTGTAGTTCCAAAAGAAACAGATGGAGTCAGGATATGTGGAGATCGTACACATTTAAATAAGAATATTTTAAGACCAGCTTTTCCAATTCCTAAGGTCGAGGTTACTTTGGCAAGACTTAAGAATTCTAAATTTTTCTCAAAAATAGATGCCACATCTGGTTTTCATCAAATCTGTCTAACAGAGAAGTCTGCACCCCTTACTTCCATAATTACACCTTTTAAGAGATTTATGTACAAGCGATTACCTTTTGGTCTTAACTGTGCACCAGAATATTTTTCCATGAAGTTTTCAGAACTATTTCATGATTTGAAAGGTGTAGTTCTTCATGTCGATGACATTTTAATCCATGCAGAAAATATAGAATCACATGATAAAATATAAAGAAAAGTATTAGATAGATTGACTGAAAAGGGTATTACAATAAATAAGAAGAAATGTGTTGAAATAAAACCACTTTCTACGGATTCTATCGCGATATATCGACGGTTAAAGGGCAACTTGATTAAAGCGCCATTTTGAGAACTTTACAGGAGAGCATTTCAAAGCTTATTTTTAAGAAAAAAAATCACTGTTCCTAAAGTATATAATAAAATTGTACAAATCTCCCCAACTAAAAAGCGGTATATTTTATGCTAATTTAGTATTATATTACAACAAATAAAAGGTGTTTTAAAGCAAGTTAGATGTAACTTGAGTCATTTTGCACAATTCTTTGATCAGGGCAGAAAGGTCTATGTACACGATAACGATGTACGTATTCAAAGCAAAATAGTTTATGTGTTCCTTGCTTCTTGATCAGATCAAGGATAAATGGTTTAAATCACTTACCCATTTGTGAACTGCTCATGGATACATGATTTAGATCACTTACCTATTTGTCTACTGTTCATGGATAAATGAGTTATACCGCTCACCTAGTTGTAACTGTTCAAGGAGGAGTGACTCAAATTACACAGTGTTATAGTAACTATTTATAGCAAATTGTTTTAATCGCAAGATTTATTTTAAACTGAATTGAGGCAAATAGCTCAAAGGTAATAAAATAAATTTGACGATGTAGGGAAAGCGAATGAAATGACACATCAATTTTAAGAAAAGTAACTGAAATATTAGGTCCTTACATATGAAATTGGCGTTTTTCGTACTGGCCACTTTAATCACGATTTTCTCCTCTTTGGTAAGGAATTCCAAATTCAAATTTGTACAGCTATTTACTCATGTATTTGTGCTTCGATGACCGTCATTCATTTGTTTTTTTTTCTTCTGTTTTTTTCTGTTTGCGTCACTCATTTTACAAAATGGAAAACTTAAAATATCGCATTATTTACGAATACGAGTTCCGCCGTGGCACTAGTGCTGCGGAAACGACTCCAAGGGTAAATGATGTTTATGGCGGTCATGTTGCAAAAGAAAACACAGTTCGTTTTTGGTTCCAAAGTTTTCGTTCTGGAAATTTCGACCTGCAGAACAAGCCCCGTGGACGGCCTGAGACCCAAGTTGATAATGAAGTTTAGTATTGAAGGCTATTGTGGAAGCGGATCCATCGCAAACCACGTCCGAGTTAGCTGCAGGCTGCGGTGTTAGTGATAAAACTATTTTAATTCACTTGAAGCAAATTGGGAAGATTAAAAAGCTTGAAAGGTGGGTACCTCACGAATTGACTGAAGCAAACCGGCAAACGCGCGTCGACTGCTGCGTTACATTACTGAACCGGCACAATAATGAAGGTATTTTAAACCGAATCATTACCTGTGATGAAAAATGGATTCATTACGATAATCGGAAGCGCTCAGCGTAATGGTTGGATCCTGGCCAGCCAGCCAAATCCTGCCCCAAGCGATAATTAACCCCAAATCTGCTACTTGTGAGCGTTTGGTGGACTAGTGCCGGTATTGTTCATTACAGTTTTCTCAAATCTGGCCAGACTAAAAGCTAGCGGCTAAACAACCTAGGCTGGTCAATCGCTCCACGCCACTGCTGCTTCACGACAACCACACACCGCACAACAGACGGCTACCAAATTAGAAGAGCTTCAATTGGAATGTCTAAGACAGCTTGCGGAGCTTGCTCCAACAGATTACCATTTTTTTCGAAATTTGGACAACTTCTTGCAAGGGGAAAAATTCAACTCTGATGGGGCAGTCCAAATCGCCTTCACAGATTTTATTGATTCCCGTCCGACTGGTTTTTTTAGTAAAGGGATCAATGAACTACCTATGAGATGGCAAAAGTGCATAGAAAACAATGGTTCATACTTTGATTAATTAAATATAATAAATTTAAAAATATTCGACTTTTTGTTCCTCCCATACAAAACGTCAATTTCATATGTAAGGACCTAATAGATAACATTGGCACACTTTTAAGAACATGAGACTTTAAAACCGATTTTATAAAACGAAACAACATGAAACAACGATTTACGAATTAACTTGTTTGAAAAGTGTAGTGAAAAGTGATTGAGCTCGAAAATCATAGTCATAGTTTTGAGGACATCTAGTTTAAAGTTTTAAAAAATTGTCACTCATTTTACAGTGAATTAAAATAAAAACATGCTACTACGATTAATAAATACCATAATAGAGCGAAGGTTTTACAGTTTACAGTACAGTAGAAGAAGAAGAAGAAGAAGAAGTTTACAGTTATATCAATAAACACTACAAACATTTATTAAACAATTTTGTGACCATTAATAGATACAAATTAACTTGACTTACTTTACACATTGTCTATAGGTTTAATGACAAATGGTACAATTTTTTTACATTCTATTGTTGTGCTCTAGATAATTGAAAAAGTAGGAAGTATTGAAACAAATATTATTCATTTAGGTAATAGTGAGTTGTATTGAGCATTTAATTATAAATTTGTCAGAAAAAACACATTCATATCATTAGGCACCTCTAGAGTCTATAAAAATATGAGGTGTACTTTTTAATACAAAGTGTTGTTAAGATGATACAACTGAACATATCAGCGTGTGGATATTGATATTACTTAAGTATACATATACATATATACAATCAATCAATCAATTAGCCCACCGCAGTCCACTGCTGGACATAGTCCTCTTCCAATGTGCGCCATTTCATCCGGTCCTCCACCTTCCGCTTCCAGTCTATCCCAGCCACCTTTTCAGGTCGTCAGTCCATCTAGCTAGGGGGTGTCCTACCTTGCGTTTGCCTACTCTCGATCTCCACCCTAGGACTCGTCTGCTCCAACGGCCATCGGTCCTTCGACAGTGATGTGGCCAGACCATTGCCACTTAAGCTTGCTTATTTTGCGAGCTATGTCGGTAACTTTGGTTCTGTGTCGGATGACCTCATTTCGAATTCTATCCTTCAAAGAAACTCCAAGCATAGCTCGCTCCATAGCCCGCTGCGCGACTTTTAGGTTATAGACTAGCCCTACCGTCAGTGTCCACGTTTCAGCACCGTAAGTCATAATAGGCAGGACGCACAGGTCAAAGACCTTTGTTTTCAGGCATTGCGGTAGGGGAGGAGAGAAGACTAGACGTAGTTAGTGAAATGTTGCCCAACCCAGTTGGATCGTATTGTATTTATTGTATTTATTTATTCATTAACAATTTTTACATCGTGTTTGAACATCGTTTGCACACATACCTACATTGCATATATAAATAAAAAACATAAGAAAATTAACAATCAAAAGAAGTGGAAAATATCATGACACGTAAAAAATAACAGTGTAATTACATTATACCTCTGCTGTCAATATAAAATCTATTTATTTAATATCTCATCGACTGAATAATAACACCCTTTTAACAGAAAAACCTTCAATTTGTCGTGGATCTCTCTTTTGTAAATAATGGTTTTTAAATCTAGAGGCAGTTTGTTGAAAATTCTGATGGAGTTGTAGAGCGTACTATGCTTTACGACGTCCAGGCTAGGCACAATTTTGCTCTGAAAATCTTTCCTGCGAGTGCTTTCTCTAACCCTTCTCTCATCATCAGATTCATAATCGTGTATATGCTTAGCAAAATTGTTTAGCAGTACCATCCTTCTGGTTAGTTCTTTCTTGAAGTTGTTTTTATCGAGCTGGATTATCTGGCCCAGGTATACATATTTTTGCACAACTTCGAGCGTCGCCCCTTCGATGGCATTCAGTTTCGGTGCAACATGTTCGTTGAAAATTATCATGGATTTATCCAAGTTTACACCGAAGCCAGCTGCAAGCTTCCTGCAGGGGCACCGTATTCGCGTCCTTTGTGACGGACTAACTTCAGAGATCTTGCAGGTAAATGCTGGCTAGCTGCATATATCAATGGCATGCTTTCTAACGGTAGCATTCATTGCTATACAGACGACAGCACATTTACACGGAAGTTATCATGTACATCCTGCGGTCAAGCCGTCTGATATCGCGAAAAAAGGCAGTTGCTTGTCACTGAGCTGGACCGGATCCTGAACCACATTTCTCAATGGGACGTTGACAACCTGGTCGATTTCAATGCCAAGAAGACGCAGGCAAGTGCGTTTACAGCAAGGGTATCTCCTTTCCTTCCCCTTACCACTCTTCAGAGCACGCCACTGCCACTGCAGGATAACCTCAATTTCCTCGGTATGGATCTTCGCTGCAAACTGAATAACAAAAACTATATCGAGAGCATCATCAAAACAGCCTCGCGTAAACTCGGCGTCCTGAACAGAGTGAGACGTTTTTTCACGCCGGAGCAGCGGTGTCTTCTATACAAGACTCAAATTCGTTCCTGTGTGGAATACTGCTCGCATCTCTGGGATGGCACCGTCCGTCTGGGATGGTCCGCATTATTGGGATCCTGAGGTCACGAACACCCTCGAGCCTTTGCAGATGAGTAGGGATGTTGCGTCTTTGGTCTTATTCTACCGTATCCTACCATGGTGAATGTTCTGATGAGCTCTTCCAATTAGTCCCACCAGAGGGTGGTGTGTTGTTCTGTGAAGGAAAGGAGAGCCTTTCCTTCACAGGACAACACACGCATGGCTAAGATGCCATCCGTATACGGTGCAGAATATAACTTCTAGAACCAAGCGTTTCAGTGACTCATTCCTTTGCCGCACCATTAAGACCTGGAAATCCCTGCCAGCTCACATGTTTCTTTCCGTCCTTCCTTCTTCCTACAGGCCCGGGTCCTTTAAGCGGGGCGTGAAAAGGCATCTGACGAGGCCGTCAAGCTGAGTGCCACTACTGTTAATATGGTACATGGTTACGATGGTGACCCGCTCCGAGACTTTGCCTTTATCTTACCATCAGGCAAGGTGAAGTCAAATTGACGTGTCCTTTATAATTGAATGCTATATTAATTTACTTTACTTAGATAGCCTCATTATTTTCATTTGCATAAAACTTGTATCAAATACTAATAAAATTATGTACACATCCGACTTATCTGGCTTCGCGCAGTAGAATGAACCGACCTCGAATCCACGCGCGACACCCTTGCTGTGGGTCCAAGTACCTACCCGCGTTGGTTTGTGTTCTGTTGCTTGAGATATAAATGCCATTTTTAATGTGAGGTGAAAGAAGTAAATTGATTTAAGTATGACATAAGTTTAATTATTAAATTAATATAAAGGAATCAAACGTGCAGATATTTATTTTAGGCATAGAGAAAATATTTCTATATGGCATTAACACTAAAAACTGGTCAAGGATAATTAGCACAAGTCGTATACTTCCATTATACTTATTCAGGTAAAATTGATTCAAGCGACAGAGATAATGTTCAAATATTCAAGGCAAAATGATTTAAGTTGCATACATAAATAAATCTGGTTGAAGCAAAATGAATTAACATCCATGTTAAATTATTTAAGATCAGGTAAAAACAATTCAAACGTCAAAACCATCTTATTTCATCCAGGGAATAATGGTTTAAGCTACAGATAGTAAGAAAAAACAATTTTTTTGATGGGTCTATATACATGCTTTGAAAAAAACAACCAAAATTGAAAGAAAGAAAGAAAGAAAGAAAGAAAGGAAAGAAAAATATTTTATTTAAGTACCACACAGCGTACATCATACAAATAGGTAGTATTATAGTAAGTATTAAAATTATAATTAGTAGGTATATTACATTAATTAATTTACGGGCGCAACACTCCACACTGTGCGAACCCAAATAGGGCCCCATCTCAGCATTGAATGCTGTGCACACCCATCGTTGAGTATGCATAGCGCTGGTTTTCAGATGTGGCCACTAGGTAGCGCTGACGCCACGCACCATTTTATAGGTACAGTACATTTTTTAATTGATTACCTGCGCATTTTTCTACAGAGTCGAGTAGGAAGCAAGCGCAACGAGCGTCTAACAATTTGAATGCGCTCGCAAAAACAAAACCACTGCAATCAAATTACCCGTGTAACAATCATTAGCCGACGTCCATCATCAAGATGGAATTTTCCTTAAAATTGACTCGACAATATAGGATCGAGCAGCGTAAAGGACTTACTACCCACGTTTACGTCGCTTTCGCTGTTGATTGGTACACAGGTGGGTAGGTACAATATATTTACATTTGTTTATTATTTAGTTCTTATGCATGTCCATTTATAAGTTTATAGTAAAAAAAAAACTCAACAGCACCGTCACGGCAAAGTCAGGCCAAAAATGGTATTTTACGATATTACTATACGAAGTTAGTAGTAGGTTGAACTTTGTTTTTAGTTAAAAGTTATACATAATTATCTCCCGCGCATATATACCCACTCACGACGCTGTCACCGCCCGCATATTGCATAACGTAGCTCGCGTCAGACATATTATTACATTACGAGTTGACAAGTAGATGTGATCTCATGACTGTTACGTAATTAAAGTCTAATTTTTTATTAGCTGCAGTAAAATGACGTTTCTAAATGTCATTCCGTAAAATAATGTTGACAGCTTAATCTCAATAGTGATGTGATTCAGTTCACAAAAGTTTACGGAATATCTAATCGTTCCATAATTTGCCTCATAATGATCATGCTAAATTCTATTTAAAATTAATGTAAATAAAAGGCTGTATAAACGTTGATCCTTGCCGAACTTGTCAAGGAGGGAGAGTGGACAGTGGTACAGAGGAAGATGAGAAATCGATTCGTGGGAAATATTGGCAGAGCTGTAATAGAATCTAAAGGAAAGTTTAAAGCCGTCGACGAGAAATCGATTGTTTACATTTATAATGTAGATAAGGAGGTAAAAGTAAGTGATATACAAGAATATGTGGAACAAAGGGCAAAGACATCAGTAAACATCGAGAAAATGAAAATGAAAATGTCGAAAACCTACGACGCTTACAAAGTTTCTGTACCAAAATGGAAACTCGATATAGTTTTGAAAGATGACTTCTGGCCAGAAGGTATTGCATAGCGAAAATTTATAGACTTCACGAAGAAGAACAGGGGCAGAGAAAGTACTCTAATAACTGGTAATACCAACAAACCATAATGGATAGCAGTACAAAATTAATAAGTTTCAATGTCAAAGGAGTGAAAAGGTCAGTTGACTGCGTAAGGCGACTGTGTGTAACAGCTGATATTGTGGCATTACAAGAAACATGGCTTTACCCTCACGACGTCGCTTTCTTAGGGCAAATTGATAACGAATTTGCGTTTACCAGCAAGTCAGCGATCGATACATCAGCTGGTGTGCTGCGGGGCAGGCCACATGGGGGAGTGGCTTTAATGTGGAGGAAAAGCTTATTTCCATCAGTGACAATTATAAAGTGTACTAGTGATCGGCTTGTGGCTATAAAAATCGTGTCACAGAACAAGTCTATAATAGTATTCTGTGTGTATATGCCTACGGACTCGAGAGATAACCTACCAGAGTTTACGAACTGTCTTAGTGAGATGAGTGCAATAATAGATGGTAATAATGTACAATCTGTGATAATGTTAGGGGACTATAACGCACACCCGGGGGAGGTATTTGGGACTGAGCTTCAAAGTTTCTGTGCGGAACAGTGCTGGACATGGGCTGACTTGGACTTTTTACCGTGAGATTCGTACACATTCGTGAGCGAAGTAGACGGCGGCCAGAGCTGGCTTGATCACTTCCTAGTGACGGAGGCCGCGAGGTGTTTAGTTGTTAGTGCTACAGTGCTGTACGGTACGTATTGGTCTGATCATATGCCTATACAACTGCAGTGTAACTTTAATATGATAAAACCTACAGTGATTATACCTCAAAGTTGTAGTAGTAAAACTGTGTGGGACGAAAGAGACGCTAGTGATATACTTAAATATAAAGAGTTATGTCATAGTAAGCTTCGAGAAATCCACTTCCCTGTGGCTTTTCATAAATGTTCGGAAGGCTTTTGTACAAATTGTAGCCATAAAGAAATGTTAGATGTTATGTATAAGAATATTGTTTGTATCCTCTCGGAGGCTGCCCAAATTTCCAGTCAGGAGAAAAGGGGAAGGAGGGCAAAATATGTAACTGGGTGGAATAAACATGTTAAGCAGGCTCACGAGGAGGCAAGGCTGGCATTTCAGTGCTGGGCAGTGTCAGGCAAGTCTACGTCGGGTTTTGAGTATGATAAAATGAGAGAGACTAGAAAAATCTTTAAGTCCAAATTAAAGTGGTGTCAAAATAACCAGGAGACTATAAAAATGGACATCATAGCCGAGCACCATCGGTCTAAAGATTTTTCTAGTTTCTGGAAACATACAAATAGGTTGCAACCTAGACCGAGTGTCCCCGTGAGTGTGGCGGGGTTACATAGACCTACTGATATAGCAAATTTATTTGCAAAACAGTTTGAAGTAGTGTCCCCATTAATTAGATTACCGCAGGTGTTTGATTCTGAGAGTTTCACCGAGTTAAATGTCAAATTTTGTGCCAATGATGTTGCCAATATCGTTAAAAACATGGTAAGAGGAAAATCTCCAGGTCATGATCAACTCAGCATTGAGCACCTCCAGAATGCTGGTGTACACTTGCCAAGGGTATTAGCAATGTTCTACACGCTGTGTCTAAGTCACTCTTATTTACCAAAGGATTTAATGAAGACTTATGTAGTACCTATTGTTAAGGATAAGACGGGAGACGCGTCACACCCTACAAATTATAGGCCAATATCGCTTGCTACAGTAATGGCTAAGGTACTGGACGGTCTGATAGATAGACATATGGCATCTCGCATCACACTTAGTGATGCACAGTTTGGGTTTAGACCAGGGTCTGTCTACAGTATAGCTGTAGCTGGTATACCACCCTGGCAAACATGTAAACCCTTTTTTAAAGAGTACCGTATACTTACCTTGACCTGTATGTACATTTTAGAAGCTGCTAAATTTGTAAAACTACACCCACACCTGTTCAAAAAGGCCAAAGATCTGTATCCCAGAAATACCAGACGTCCAGACAGAATCGTCTTGACAAAGATACCAAGAACCACAGTATATTTAAAAAGTTGTACAGCCATGTGTGGTCGTGTTTATAACGCAGTGCCAGACGAATTTAGACATTTACCCACAAATAGGTTTTGTAGAAAATTTAAATTATGGCTTTTAGAAAAATCATTTTATTCACTAGCAGAATACTTTAAAAATTAATTTAATTTATTGACATTAAAATTTGTAATATCTATTGTGATCATTAATATTATATTCGTTTTGGACATTGTGAATAAAATTATCTTGGACATTATGACTGTATTATTATTATTTATTATTATTGCTATTCTATTCCTATTATGACATTTTGATATTGATATCCTATTAAGACTAAGCATGGCGTTTTGTATTTGAATGTAATTCTCATATTCTTTGTCCTAGATTTTTTTTCAATTTTATTTTGAATGACTAATGTAAAGCTCAAAATAGAGCCTAAGTTAATATTTGCATGCCATTGAATGGTAAATGTGCTGAACTGTAATAATTCTTATGTAACATCATGTTTGACCACATTTCTGCAAATAAATGAATTATGAATTATTATGAATTACAGAGACTGCTGTACTGTCACTTAAACACACCGTCCAGTATTACACATCTAGGAAAACACCTGTAAACGCCTGTTTCCTAGATCTTTCTAAGGCGTTTGATCTAGTGCTGTATGACCTGCTCTGGGAAAAGCTAACTAGGGAAACTAAGGTAGATGCAGCTGTTATATCAATACTGCGATATTGGTATAATAACCAGACAAATAATGTTAGGTGGGCAGGTTCATTATCAGATACGTACGGGCTGGGTTGTGGGGTGAGGCAGGGAGGCCTGACTTCCCCCAGACTGTTCAGCCTGTATATTAATCAGTTAATTGTTGAGCTCAGCAATAGGTACCTATCTAGGTTGTCATGTAGACGGAGTATGCGTCAACAATATAAGTTATGCAGATGATATGGTGTTGCTGAGCCCATCGATTGGTGGTATGATGAGCCTGCTTAAGATCTGTGAGGGGTATGCGGAGGCCCACGGGCTCAGATATAACGTTACAAAAAGTGAAGTACTTGTATTTAAGGCTGGCACAAAATTATATACCTACACACAACAATTAAAACTGTACGGTAGACCTCTAAAACAAGCCACTAGTTTTAAATATCTGGGCCACTGGGTCTCTGACGACCTAAGTGATGACTTAGACATTAAGCGTGAGCGTAGGGCGCTGGCTGTCCGATGTAACATGTTGGCCCGTAGATTTGCGCGTTGCACAGGACAGGTAAAGGTGACACTTTTTAGGGCTTTTTGCCAGTCCTTTTATACGTGCAGTCTATGGGTTAACTATAGGCAGAGGTCATACAGCGCCCTGCGCGTGCAATATAATGACGCGCTCAGGGTGTTGATGGGGCTGCCGCGTTACTGCAGCGCGTCCGGCATGTTCGCCGAGGCGGCAGTCGATGGCTTTCACGCCATTATGCGTAAAAGATGCGCTTCTATCATGCGCAGAGTGCGCGACAGCCCCAACAACATTCTGAACACCGTGGCAGACCGGTGGGACAGCCCAATGTGCGACTACATAGACCTGTGGCGCAGTGGTCGTCCTAGGTTATAATAATAAAATTGTCAATAGGTTAATTTTACTACCATTAGTTTATAAGATTATGTATACTAACAGAATGGACCATGGTCTGAATAAATAAGTATTATTATTATTATTTCCTTTATTTCAGTATATTACATATAAATTACATTTTTAAATATATCCTAAAAAAAAATTACAAAATATATTTAAAAATATAAAAAATAGTATCCCACCGTCATCGAGTACAGGGACCAAGCTACCGGTGGTCAGGGCTCCAGAGAGAGGAACTTCCTCACTATGCGCGCCGTGTCGAGGAGTACCGCCTTCTGCATCAGGTTCTTGATCCAGCTGCCCAGCGCGAGCCTCTTAAGGTGTTGGTCGAGGCTCTTAGCAATCAGCCCATGGGCTGATACGACTGTCGGGACAATGATTGCTGAATCAATATTCCACATGTCAACAACCTCATGAGCCAGATCCAGATATTTCATTATTATTCTCTTTATTTAATTCTTAAACTTATTAATTACATTTTTAAATACATATATAAAAAATAAAACATATATTTAAAAATATAAAAAATAGTACCCCACCGGCATCGGGTACAGGGACCAAGCTACCGGTGGTTAGGGCTCCAGAGAAAGGAACTTCCTCACGATGCGCGCCGTATCAAGGAGTACTGCCTTCTGCATCTGGCCCTTGATCCAACCATCCAACCCGAGCCTCTTTAGATGTTGGTCGAGGCTCTTTGCTATCAGTCCGTTGACTGATACGACTATCGGTACAATGATTGCTGAGTCAACATTCCACATGTCGACAACCTCGTGAGCCAAGTCCAAGTACTTAACTTGTTTATCTTTCTCAGCTTTCACGAGATTCTCGTCATGAGGAATGGTGACATCAACAATCAATGCTCGGCGTTCGGATCGGTCTATCACCACAATGTCAGGCTTGTTAGCTACAACAGTCCTATCAGTGATGATAGATCGATCCCAGTACAATGTGATATGACTATTTTCTAGAACTGGCTCAGGAACATACCTATAGTACGGTACCTCAACTTCCACAAGGTTGTATTTCAGAGCAAGTCGCTGATGAATTATCCTGGCTACTTGATTATGTCTGTGCAAGTACTCGCCGTTAGCAAGACGAGAACAACCGGAAGTAATATGCCTGAGGGATTCACCAGGTTGGTGACACGCTCGACAAATGTCAATTGTGCCATCCCTCATGATATACTTCCGGTAGTTATTCGTCTTGATAACTTCGTCTGCAATTGCACAGACAAAACCTTCAGTTTCCCCAAAAAGGTCACTGAAACGTAGCCAGGACACGGATGCCAGTAGGTCTACTTCGGGCCTGTGGAGGGCCCGATAGAACCTGCCATGTAGCTCCTTACTCTGCCATACCTCCCTGCGGCTGTCAGTGCCAACTATTGTAGGCCTGCGCCAGTTCTCTTTAGCCAAACCGAGCGGGGTTAGCCCGGTATCTACGTTGACTACATCACGATGCATATCCACGTTCGACTTTAGAAAGTAGTCTCTGAGATTGCACACCTCGCGATTATGAAGGGTCTTAGCATTTAAAAAACCTCGACCCCCACATTTCCGCGGGATGTACAATCTCATGACTGACGACCTTGGGTGGTGCATTCGGAATGCAGTCAACTGAGTCCGGACTTTCCTATCGATGGTATCGAGTTCAGTCTGAGTCCACTTGAGTATGCCAAAAGAGTACATCAAGAGTGGCATGACCCAACTGTTACAGGCACGCACCTTGTTACCACCTGACAAAAGACTGTTAAGTACCTTTTTCAGGCGGCCAAAGAAACGTTCCTGTAACATTTGTTTCATGTCGACCTCATTGATGCATAACGCCTGTGACATACCCAAGTATTTATAGGTCTCAGTTACGAGGAGTGATCTTAGGTTAGTGGAATCAGATAGTTGTATACCCTCCGACTCCACCACCCGCCCTCGCTTTACATGAATGACTGCACATTTGTCCACACCAAACGCCATTTTAATAGAATTACTGAATGTTTCAGTTACCTTCAGTAAAGCTATTAATTGAGGGTTGGTGTGGGCGAATAGCTTTAAATCATCCATGTAAAAGAGGTGGGATACCAACTGACCCTCTCTTCGTAACCTATAACCTAACCCTGAATTCACTAGTAAAGTACTAAGTGGGTTCAGGGCTAAGCAGAACCAAAGGGGACTCAGACTGTCCCCTTGAAAAATACCCCGCTCTATTGTTATCGGCTCGCCACTACCCAAAGCCTGGCGACACCCTGGATAGAAAAGAACCGTCCTCCATTGCCCCATACATGACCTTAGGAAGGTACATAGAGTTGTATTCACTTTATACAACTCCAGCACCCTCAAAAGCCATGTATGTGGCACGGAGTCAAACGCTTTCTTGTAATCTATCCAGCATGCTGTCAGATCCTTACGATTGCGGCGAGCTTGTTGGCTAATAGCCATATCAATCAGGAGGAGCTCCTTAGTACCCCGGGCCCCATTCCTACATCCATTCTGAGAGGCACACATAATAGAATTATTGTTTATATGATTGTTAATCTTAGCTCTCAGGATGGATGTAAGAAGTTTATAGACCGTTGGGAGACATGTAATCGGTCTATAATTATTGGGCTCCAGGGTACTTCCAGTTTTATGGAGCAGGTGAGTAACTCCTGTCGTCATAAAAGCTGGTAGCGTCCCAAATTCTACAGCGGATTGAAATTGTGAGGCCAAAACAACATGCGAACTCCGTAGCCATTTTAGCCAGAAATTGTGCAGTCCATCCGGTCCCGGAGATTTCCAATTAGACAGCGAACGGACCGCACAATCTACATCAATGGCATCAATGTTAATTTTTTCCATTTCTGGAATGGTTTCGCATGCTCTTTCGACCTCACGCATCCAATCGCCTTCAGTGTGGTTAACGGGCACCGACCAAATGCTGCGCCAGAACGCATTTGTGGTTTCAGCATCCGGCCGTCGCACGTCATCCACACTTTCTTCTGTTCGCTCCCAACTTCTATATACCCACCTTTGGTCTCTTTGGAACATACGGTTGACAGTATATCGATCAACTCGTTTTTTATATCTCCGAATACGGTTTGCCCATGCATAGACTTTCTGCTTCAGGAAGTCAATACGCTCTGTGACCCGAGACGTATAATCTTGGGGACTAATATCAGTTCCCGCAAACGCTCGGGTCACATAGCGCATCACTCTTGGGCGAGTATTGCCCGACCTGAAGCAGATTAGTTTACCGATGAGCACCCTTGCCTCGGCCACACGTCGTTCAATTCTGCATTGCCATGCTGGTATGGCAGACTTAAGCCGTATGGCAGGATCTTTATTGGGAAATTTAGCACCTGCCATACGACATGCCGCCACAGCAGTACAATACAGAATTGAGTGGGTGTCACCGAGGTTTTCACTATTTTCTAGATATCTAGGTAATAATGAATCAAGGGCACTCACCAGCGCTATATTACGTCTATGTATGGGCAACCGCGGGAGACGTGGCCTGACATGTACGGGCATTGATCGATATTCCCGCAACGCACATTCCAAAGCCTCCTTAATCTCTTCATTGTACTGAATACTTACAGGAATAGGTGTGTCATCCGGCGCAACACAAGTATCGTCATTTATTTCTACTGTAGAAGCAGGAGCAGGAGCAGGAGCCGGGGCGGGGGTGACACAGATATTTCGCAAGCATTCTAGCCGTAGAGTCTCAAGTACGGTTTCATTCAACATACGATTGCGTTGAATGACCCGCACTTGGTCCGATAGTCGTTGTGCCGATACGTTGATGGACGGTTCAAGCGCCTGAAACAGAGGAAGCATCCGAGTACGGTACGCACTGAGGTTAGTTCCCCCCTCTGTAGCCGCAAAATATGCCCGCATGACGTTTTCATTTATGGTAATAGTCCATCGCATGCGGTGCACATCACCACCGGCAGCGGGGGCCCTATTCGAAGCCGGAGGGCGTCGGGGTCCCAAGCAGGTCGGTGGCCGGCCTCTCCCCGGCCGACGTACAGGTGTTGGCGACGTCGGCGGGGAGAAGAACTCGTCGCTCGAAGAGGAGCTCGACGCCGCTGGTTCCACTGCTGGAGGTTGCGCGGCGGAGCTTAGCGACGAGTCCGGAGATGTTGTTGGTGCACTCCTGTTTCGACTGGCTTGTGCCCGAGTCAGCATTTTTTCCAAATTTTGTAAATATAACTTATGAAATTGTGATTTTTTTGGTGACAGCTGTCACCTCGGAACGGCATTGTTGTAATTTTCTAATAATTCACTACTGAAACTTAAATCTTCGGGCTATTTATGTGAGTTTATGTTGCTATTTATTATTGCACTTTATTGAAGATACAATATTATATAAGAAAATTGAAATTAAAATTGAAATCGGAAAAAATATTTTGACGCAGGCGATGTAGGGTTGCCATTTTATTATTATTATTAAGCAAGATAACACTCAAGCAACCGCTCTCTCAAGTTGGTAGTACTGATTTTTGGTTATGGTGCTACGATGACGCTTGGCCGCCATTTTGTTTCAGTTGTCATTCGCTCATTCGGCTTCTAACTTCTGTTTTGAGTACACGAATAATTTTGATTTGCCCACTGCGCGTTGTTTTTGTTATCATTATTGTTAAGTTTATGTTACGTTGTGTTTGTTTTTCATTGCCTGTTTTCGTTAATAGTTTTAGTTTTTTTTGTTTGATACATCAAAGACATGGATGCTCTGCCGGGCACATCGCAAGATGGAGACACGTTTTTATCTCCTAAGAAAAAGAGGCCACGTGTAGCTCTAAGTGCAACAGAAAAACTTCGGGTCAGAAACGTTTACAAATATGTGTTTGAAGTGAAATGTTCAGAACCAAACATTGAATTACCAAAAACAAGTGAATGCGTTGACAAGGTGGCTGAAGTCTTGGGAATATCCGTCCGCACTGTTTATTCTGTTTTAAAGGAGCACAAGGAGAACGACAGCGAATCACCAAAACCTCCCGAAAAAACTGGCCCAAAACTTACCTTTAAAGATAAACTTGATAATTTCACATTCACTGCAATTAGACGAATTGTACATCAGTTCTTTCATAGAAATGAAATACCCACCATCGCAAAGGTTAGTTTACATGTCGTCACTCACCTTTTTATTATACGTTATGTATGTTTTCTCCTATCCCATGTGTAATATTAACTAATTAGGTAATAACTATATTATTTTTTAGGTGCTGCAAGTTATAAATGATGAACCAGGATTGCCCAACTTCTCGAAAGAGACACTGAGAAAAATTATGAAACATCTCAATTTCGAATTCGTTACTCGATCACGCAAGAGTGTGCTTATTGATAGACAAGATATCATATCATGGCGCCAGCGCTACCTGCGTTTAATTAAACAATATCGCAGGGAGGGAAAATATATATATAATATTATCAAGACGAGACCTGGGTCAATGCTGGTACGTGATTTTTTATTTTTTTTATTTATTTATTTACAAATAATGGTTACATAATAATATTACAAATAATATCTCGCCAAACTAAAAAGTTTAAGTGTCAACTCTTAGTTTCTTATATTTGCACCATTTTTGTTTTGCTATCGAAACTTATGATTTTTCTTGTTCTTTTCAGGTCATACTACAAAAAAAGCCTGGATTGATGGAAGCATTACCTCTTCTCGACAGGCATTTTTAGACGGCCTGACTACGGGATTAAAAAATCCCACAGGAAAGGGAAAACGACTAATAATTAGTCACATAGGCGGAGAAGAAGGCTTCCTGGACGACGGACTTCTTATGTTTGAAGCAAAGAAAGGTACAGAAGACTACCATGACGAGATGAATGCAGAGTGTTTCGAGGATTGATTCCGCGGTATTCTACCCAAACTCAAACCAAATGCAGTAGTCGTAATGGACAATGCGCCCTATCACTCTAGGAAGATCCAAACAATCCCGAAGATGTCGTGGACAAAACCACGAATTCAAGAGTGGCTGACTAATAAAAATATTGTATTTGAACCAAATATGGTAAAGGCCACTCTAATAGATATTGTGATACAGCAAAATCTTACTGAGAAATATGCCGTAGACGAGATGGCTGCACATAAAGGCATCACAGTTTTAAGATTGCCCCCTTATCACTGTGAGCTGAACCCCATTGAGTTGGTATGGGCGCAGGTAAAGGGTCACGTTGCAAATAATAATAAGACGTATAAAATGCAAGAAGTTAAAAATTTATTTCAAGAAGGTATAAACAAAGTGGAGTGACTGTGTGTCTCACACTATAAAAGTGGAAGACAAAATGTGCCACCTCGATCATATTATAGATGAAGTGACAGATAGATTTATTATTAGTGTTACCGAAAGCGACAGTGACAGTAATTCCGAAAAAGATTGATTAAAGTACATTATTATGGCATTTTTGTTTCATTTTAAATGTACCTCCCTATACTTCCAATAAAAAAGATCAATCCTCTAGTATAGTAACAATAATAGAAAAAAAAAAAACATTACAACTTAATATTAAATCTCAAACACAAAACCAAACTGTTAATTCATTTATGATTCACTCATTTAGCTACATCCCTATTTATTTTTCTTCAAAAACCGGCAACCCACAAAACGTCATTTTACTGCAGCTAATAAAAAGTTAGACTTTAGAGTTATTTGTTGTTTATTAGCTGGACTAATCACATCAATGCGTGCAGTTCGTTCGTGTTAGTGCTACTGCCTGAGTGATGGCGAGCGAGGAACGAAATACAGTGTGAATATAAGTGCAGCTCGTGTTATAAGACCCATTATATGGGGGTGTTCAAAATGTGAAGTGTGTGTTATAGGGAGTAATAATGTAGGAGGCTAAAACGCGGACGCGCAGTAAAAAGAGGATGATCCGGGACCGAGACGTCACCTCATCTTTGGGATGGCGTTATCCACAGTAGCCGAACTACTCCCTCGCCAATCGTCACTATGTTTACTAGCGTGCATTCCCAGTGTGAGTTTATCCTTTCTTTTGTTGCTTTTTCAATAGGTGAACTCGATAACTATTTTTAAATGAATGAATGGTTTTCAGAGCGCGGATTGGCGGTGGCAGGTCGTTCCAAATTCAGCTTGCTGCGAATTTAAAACTGCCCCGGTATGCAGTGGTCTTGTGGCTCGGCGTAATCATAAGGTAAGCTGACGCCCTTGTCACATGTCTGTTGTAGTCTTTCGCCCATGACAACCTATCGTACAGATATCTTGGTCTCTGTCTCTGTACCACCCCAAACAGCAAAGTGGCGAGGTGTAACTCTCGGCGTTCTTCCATTTTCATAATGTTTTCCATGTTTAGAAAAGGTGTTACATGTGTGCTCCCCCCACGCACACATGTAACACCTTTTCTAAACATGGAAAACATTATGAAAATGGAAGAACAGAAATAGAATTGCTACACTTGATACCTCGTAAATTGAAAAGGTACCCAAATTCGTAATGGAGCCAAGAGCCAAAAAAGTGCTCAGATTAACCTCAAACCCAGTGTATATAACTCCATATCGCCCAGGGTGGCGCTTGAATCAATTCGCCTTTTAACCGTCGATATTTGTTATTATTACTTTTTAACCCGACGTTTCGGCTGCTTTGCAGCAGCCATGTTCGCGGTGTGACTCACGATGGTAGTTGTCACATAGTTGGAAGTATAAGTTATCTCAAAATACCCGAATCATGGTGAATATTATTGGTGTTCGCATTTACGCAGAATGAGCTCACTGTGTTGTTAAGTCTTGCTGGATTTTGCTGCTTACTGGGTTTGATTAAGTGGATGACTGGGTCCCAAGCTGTTGGTACATTCCCAGTCCCAGTCATCCACTTAAAGCAGCGACCAGATTAGCTTACTGGCACTGAATTAGGTAGGTAGGTATGTAAAAAATAGCCTTGAAAAGTGCGAGTCGCTTGCGTGCCATATAAATTATAATAAGAAAAGTGAAACTTAAGCTTGAGCTTACGAGAAATGAAAGCAACGCTAAGTAGTCAAGTAAAGGGGGAGCTGTAATGGAAATGAAAATGGAATGGTGCACTGTGAATTGGTGATTCTTACAATAATTCGCGAATCGACGTCTTCCTATTAAGGATTTGGTTATTAATCGCGTAGTTAAATATGATAGGATTATGATTACGAGTATACGTTATTACAGAACATTTATCCAAATTTAAGAAGAGTTGATTGGATTCACAATATGCAGATACTTGATTTAAGTCCGACTACAATAAAATTGTAAACAATCGCTAACATCTGATATAATTTTGAAGAATTTTGCGTCATCTGCATATAGTAATCATTCATGTGGGATACTAATTCATCTCACAGTTGATGTTGCCTTTGTGCAGTCTTCCTCCGACACGCAATAATCCCTGTTCATCTATTACCGGATTCAAATTTAGGAGTACGCTTTTACTCGTAGATGGCATGATTTAATGTCATCAGCGAAATTTTGCAATTATGTACTTCTAATAATGAGCATTTATTTATTTAAAAAAAAAAAAAATTGTGCGAGTCGCAATTCTTGCCACGTGAGGTGAGACTTATGAACTTGTTTCTCGTGACTAGGTATTCGTAATATCCATGCAAATCATCATCATCTTCATCCACATAAAGACGTTAGTCCTGATTGCATCCGAGGCCACGGTGCCCTCGGAGCTCAGGGTCCGCCTTCCGGCTCTTCCTCCTCCACTTCGCACGATCTTGGGCGACCAAGGTAGTGAGACCGTTTTCACGCATGTCACCCTCCACGACGCCAAGCCAGCACTTCTTGGGCCTACCCCTTCTACCTGGACCGGGTGGGGGCGCCATTGCCAGGCATTTGTTACCCACGTAGCTGGGCGGTTTCCGCAAGACGTGGCCGCACCAGCGGAGGCGGCTCTCTTGCATTTTATCTGCGATGTCACGGACATGAAGGCTGCCACGGATGCGTGAGTTTCTCACGCGATCTTTACGCGTGACTCCACACATCCACCGCAGCATTTTCATCTCCGTGACACGCAGCATCTGCTTGTGTCGCTCCAACAGCCTCACAGCCGTGTAAGAGGACAGGTCTAATGATCGTTTTATAGACCTGCCCCTTCAGCCTGACTGGCATTTTAGAGTCGCAAGTGACGCCAGTCATTTCCCGCCACTTAGCCCACGCGGCGGCAATACGTGCCTTGACGTCGTAGTCGATGTCACCAGAAGCGTGAAGTACAGATCCCAGGTACTTAACCTGATCCGTGCGCTCGACCAAGTCATCGCCTATGCGAACGGGTGTGGGATCTGTTGAGTTTAACGCCAAGTACTCTGTCTTCGCCACATTTAGCTTCAGACCGCCGTTCTCAAGCGCCTCCTTCCACACTTTCACACGTCGCACCAATCTGTTCCTGTCTGCGTCCATCAGCGCAATGTCATCAGCATACATAAGCAACCATGGAGGCTGCTCATGTGAGTCTCTGATACTGTCCGACAAAACGTCTAACACCAAGCTGAACAGGTAGGGACTAAGTACGGATCCTTGGTGTACCCCGACGGTGATGGGGAAGGTTTTCGTGTCGCCAACAGCGGTCCGAACCACGGAACCGGAATCTTGGTACATGTCTCGGATGGTGTCGATGTAAGCCTCTGGAACTCCTTTGGACCGCAGTGCCCACCAGATCATCGCGCGAGGCACACAGTCGAAGGCCTTCTGCATGTCTAGGAATAGACAGTACAGGGGCGTGTTCCTCGCCCTGTATCTCTCCGCGACGATCCTTAGGGCGAACGCCGGATCCATAGTCCCGTGTCCGGGGCGGAACCCATACTGACACTCCGAGAGGGTACTCTCCTGTCGGATCCGGGAATCGATTATCCGTTCGTAAAGCTTCATGGTGTGGGACATTATCTTTATACCGCGGTAACTACCACACTCTTGCACCGATCCCTTGCCCTCTAAGACTGGCGTAATAACACTCAGCCTCCACTGGATTGGGATTTTACCGGTGAGGAGGATACGGTTATAAAGATTTGCGAGGATGCCCACACCACGGGCACCCATTGCCTTCCAAGCCTCGATGGGGACTTCGTCGGGTCCGACTGCTTTCCGGCTCTTCATGCGACGAATGACAGTCTGAACTTCAGCAGGCGTTATCGGTGGCACTAGTCCTAGATTTGGAGGGAGATCTGGTGGCTGCACCTCTTTATGCTGCTTATTCAGCAGATCGTGGAAGTATGAGCGCCATCTCTCCTTCACCGCGACTTCATCGTACAACAGGTTTCCTCCAGGGTCTTTGATGCAGCGGCACTTGGTTATAGCCTGCACCGCTTTGGCCCTGGAGCGCGCCAACTTGTAGATGAGCTTTTGCCCCTCAGACGATTCCAACTTGTTGTATAGCGGTTGCAAGTGGTCTCGTCTGGCCCTGGCTACGGCTCTCCTAGTGGCGCGTTTAGCCTCTTTGTACTCGTCGTGGTCTTCGGGAGATTTGAACGCTTGCCACTTTTTAAAGCGGGCTTTCTTCACCCTGATCTCCTTCTGGACTGTGTCGTTCCACCTCCAGGTGTCCTTGTCACACTTGCGTCCACCCTTAGACGTGCCGAGCACTGCCTTCCCCGCCCCAAGGATAGCTGCCTGAATCTTGTCCCAGCAATCTTGCACTGGTTCGTCTACAGCATTAGTGCACTTATCACCGATAGCTGAGACGAAACTCTGGGACTTGGCTTCATCACGCAGCCACCACTTGATTCTGCGTTGGACGCGCTCAACTCGTTTGCCTTTGGGTTTTACGCGGAGGTCCATGACAAGGAGACGGTGTTGCGTAGGGAGACTCTCCCCGGGTATAACCTTGCAGTTGGCTACCCTACTGATGCTGTGCCTCCTAGTAAGCAGGAAATCGATCTGGGTAGCGCGCCCCCCACTCTTGTAGGTGATAAGATGTTCGGGCTTCTTTTTGAAGTACGTGTTCACGATGGCAAGATCAGCAGCCGCACACGTTCTGAGGATATGCTCACCCTCTGGGTTACGGCTACCGTATCCATAACCACCGTGGACACACCCAAACTCCTCACACCCACCACCCACATGACCGTTCAGGTCACCACCCAGAACAATCTCCTGCGACGGTGGAATGTCACGGAGCACTCCCCCGAGTTGGTTCCAGAACGAGATCTTTTCGGCTTCGCCACACCCAGTACACCCACAACCATAAGTCGGGCGCTATGGCGTTTCACCTCCAAGACGTCATCCTGAAGCTCCCGGGAGAGCACCACGCCCACCCCGGCCTGCCCATCAGGAGCACCTGTGTACATCAGCTGGTAGCCGTCTCCAATGAGCTTGGAGCTACTGCCCTCCCACCGAGTCTCCTGCAGGAACGCCACGGCCACCCTCCGCCTGGAGAGTACGGCGGCCAACTCCCTCGTGCGACCAGTTAACGTGCCGATGTTCCACGTTGCGACGCGGAGTTTACGGGGATCGCGATTTTGGCCTATCTTTTTTAGCCGTGCCCGGCTCAGGCACAGTAGCCCTCGTCCACTTGTCACAAGAGGCGGGCGACACTCCTGCGCGCCGTTTTGCGGCGGCGCCCTATCCCTCGCGCGATCCCTTACATTGCCTATCATGTGATTTGGCTAAGTTTTGGTCTTTCCGGGGGCGACTGCCGTCTGACCCCCCAACCCTGAAGGGAAAGCCAGCGCCAGAGCCTCGTCCGTTTTTTAGCAGGTGCACCGGCTTGCAGGTGAGGTGGGCTTGGGTCCCGAAGATCTTGGTGGGACCCCAAAGCACCCAATAATAATAATCACCCAGTAATATCCATGCAAATATTGAACAATTTTATTTATAGAGTTATATTTATTCATTAAAAGCTCAATGATATTCGTCATAACTTCTGATTCTGCTTCGCTTCTTATGATAGTATTTGTCTGGTTGATTGATGGTTTGATTTCCAGATTGGTCACATATATGGTTTCCTCTTCTTTTTTGAAAGACGTCAACCAAGACGGCCCCTCCCACCAAAGGCTATGTTCCTTTAGCTGTGCTACCGATGAGCTGTCAAACCAACTGAGGTAGGTACTTATCTCTACGATAACAGATGGCGCTGATCACCAGCCAATGTTATGTTTCAACTCCGACATATAGATCAAAATCGTTTTATTTTACACATTGCCAGTGAAACAGTAGACATTATATACGATGCCCAGGACCACAGCACTAATCAGCCATCCCTTGATGATTTATCTCAGTAGGTAAACGATTGATTTTAGTTGCTGAAATGTGTGTAGGCAAAATACATTACTCAAGCTAGGCTAATAACTCAAGTAGGGTATCAAAATGAAGGAAATCATTACATAAATAAATAATGTTATGTCATAACTCAACAGTTTAATGTAGATTAAAAAAACCGACTACCGTAACGTGTGCTATCCACGCTGGCCGAGCGTTGGCCAGCGCCAACGTGTAGATAGCATATTTGCCAGCCTGGTGATCGCTCGCCAAGCCGGCCAAGTGAAGCCGAGTGCCAACGTGTGTAAAGCTCATTTGGCGTAACTTGTCTTCGCTCGGCGTCGCTTGTGATTCCTTGCCTCACTTCGGATCGTTGTCGGTTTTTGTGCACAAATCAAGGGTTTTGATACTGCATCTCAACAGTCATAAAATTGACAATTAAAACATCAACACCCTAAGACCAACCATTCAAAATCTCAACACTTCAGAATGTCAGCAGCTTAGTAGGTCAATAGCTAAGCTCACGCTTCACAAGCTTCACAACATCAAAGTTGAAAATCTCAACATGGAAATATTTGCTTGCTACATAATGGAAGTGATACGGAAATACCTACATATTTTACTATCTATACATTTAATTTTGTAACTGATCGATGTCTGTGAAAAACTATTATAGGGGGACTTTATAAACGTAATAGCAGCCAAAAAAACGTTTGTTGACATTTTTGTTTGTTTGTCTGTTTGAGTTTTTGAATGTTGAGATTTTGAATCGTTGGTCTTAGGCCTCTGCCTCGAATCTTGCGGGCAGCGGGGCGGCGGCGGCGCGGTGGCGGCGCGGGAGCGGCAGGATCAAATGCGTAAAATCAAAAGGACCGACCCTCGAAAACAGCGGCGCGGCAGCGAGCGGCGCGGTGGCGGGCAACGAACGAGCGGTGCACTTTTCTCTGTTCCGTGGGTGCACTCCAGTCGAGCGTTGACCGCCCGCGCGTCTGCATTGCAGTGTTGAGTGTGCAATTTATTTTTGTGAAGTGTCGAAATGTCCTCGGATATGCTAGAGGAAATTATTTCAGCAATTTTTGAGCGGACACCGATATGGAATACCGTTCAGACATTTCGTTCGCGAATAAAAACAAATATCTCGACGACACAAACACGAACACAACACTACGCCGCTATATTGCTTCGTGATCTGCCCGCTGCTTTCGAGAACGGGTCTGCGTTGCCCGCCCCGCTGCCGCACCGCCGACGCCGCCGCCCCGCTGCCCGCAATATTGGAGGCAGAGGCCTTACGGTGTTGATGTTTTAACTGTCGATTTTATGACGATTTTATGACTGTTGAGATGCAGTATCAAAGCCATAAATCAAAGGCACATTCGTCTGCGCTCGGCCAATACATTCATGAATTCGCGACACTAGCTCGATCTTTGTCACTGTTTAGCGCCGTGTGGATATATAGCATTGCATTGCGCTTATTTGCCGACGCGCTCGCTTTGGCCAGCGTGTATTGCGGCCATTGACTAGGATCGAAACAAGTTTGATAGCAGCGGTAGCCATTATTTTCTTTTGCTTTATGATTGGCAAATGGCTATCGCCTTCTATCAAACTTGTTTCGAACTTTTTAAAATACCAGTCAGTTTTTTTTTATTGTTGGAATGTTTATATAATAAATAAATAGCGGCGGTTGCTACTGTTTCGACGTCTATGGTTTTTGGATGATCATTTACAAATGTAGTATGCCCGATCATGCGGACAGCGGCGCGATCATGATGGCAATCATGGCCCATTCTGTAATTGTCTATCATGGCCCATCGTGTGGGGGCGCTATAATAAATCATCTATATTATCTGAAAAGTTTGCTTGTTTCTTGGAACGCGCTAATCTCAGGAGCTACTTGCTCAGGATCAAATTGAAAAATTATTTTCGATAAGTTGTTGGCTAAATTTCATCATGCTGCTACTTGAGGTACCTACTACTACTGGAGGAGTAATCATAAATATCAGATAACGGCAGATTTCCATACTCTATTTAAAAATGAGTAAAATTCGGGCCTATACGAGTAGACGACTGAATGGGCTGATATGGCAGACAGAAACGTGATTTCTATAAGGAAATTCTCCGAAACTAGCGGCATCCAGTTCCGGTGAAGTGAAACTGCACAAGACTGGCACTGGCGCGCTCCAAAGAGAGTTAAGACTGCTGAATCATCAAAAACCCCATCAAGATCAAAGCGACCAGCCAGCATATGGCCACAACAGGGATACCACTAACTGCAGCGGCCGTGCAGCCTGGATCCTACGGCCGCAGCAGCGTGTCGGCACAGATAGCAACTGCACACACGGTTAACGAAAGAAAAGGACATCTCTCTCGTCAAGAAGCAGCCAGAAAAAAAGCCATACGCAGCAATATTTACAGTCAATATTATAAGAAGTACGCATATTCAACATAGACTTCATTAAAGGGGGAGTTCTATGGCAAACAGGAACATGATTTCTATAAGGAAATAAGAATGCACAAATAATAATGATGTTAACTGAGAAATCACGTCCTCTGCCATAACACAAAATATGCAAGTCAGTGAGAAGATAGGACGTGACCACACGCATCGCTCCCACTCCACCAATGGTGGATGAATCTTAATATATTAGCCTGTTATTTAGTTTGTGTGACATTGCTTTATTAAATCACTGAGTCGCAATAAATATATTACAACCAGACTGTGGTAGCTCTCTGTACTTCCGCCATAGGTGACACGGTTCCAAAATGTGCCACGCGCGGCGCCGGGGCGGGTCGGCTATTCATTAGAAAATTTAGCGAATTTTCGGAGGGCCTCAATGTGGCGCTTTTCAAATCTTGTGCACACGGTGGGGCCGACACATTCCAGATTGCTGTTAACTAGGTAAGCTGTTATTATTCCAATGACGTATTCTTCAAGGTTCACATACTTTACAACTGGTCCACCGTGGTCATTCTGAAATGTAAGTTAATGTAATAAGGGATTTTTTTATCCAGATAATTCTCGTGTACACTCAGCATCAGAAAAATGTTGAGCACAAAAGTACCCAAAATGATCTGAGTATCAAAAATCCAAATTGTTGTGAGCATCCAGAGTGGTCAAGCCATCTTAACAATCAGTTTTCCGTTATTTCAGTAAGTTAGTAGAGTGTTCATTTTCATATGTACATACCCGCCGGTTAGTGGTAAGTATCTAATCAAGTATACAGTCAAAATAATATTAACATTGTCATTTAAACACACCAAAACACACTTTCGATTTCTTTTATGCTGTTTATACTGGAGATTTATGGCACTTGGTGGAATCTGCTACACATATTGAATAACACACTTATACTTTTCCACTGGGTTTGTTTATACTTTTATGCCATTGTGTTATGTACCTGGAGTACTACAAGGGGTTTTTGGCTTAGGGAGCGATACCCTTACACCCGGTATGTATCATTTCTAATGACGAACTGACCATTCCCGTTACAGGTCAGATCAACACAAATCGTAGCGTAGTATCATCTGACACATCACAATATACACACCTGACATGCTCCAAGTCTTCTAAAACCTCTCCGAAATGTGTTCAAGCAGGTTACTTTTTTGTTATTATACACGTTCTCTGCGTTCAAAGCAAACAGGCATTGATCCTTTGAGAGAACAAAACAAAACACATTAATAATCAATAAATAAGACTTTGGCACTGACTTCTTCTGGACCCACCATGATCTTCGGCACCTTAGCCATCCTCACCTGCAGCCTGACGGACGAGGCTCTGGCGCTAGCTTTCCTTCGGCAGTCGTCAAATCATTATAAAAGTCACATTACGGGATTACGAAAAGGGTGGACAAGGGTATAGCGAAGTTTTTTTTGTTATAAAGGACAAGTCAATTTGATTTCACCTCGCCTGATGTTAAGGTAAAGGCAAAGTCTCAGAAAGAGGATCACCATCGTAATAATGTACCATGTTAACAGTGGTGGCACTCAGCTTGATGGCCTCATCAGATGCCTTCTCACACTGCGTTTAAAGGTCCCGGGGCTGTAGGAAGAAGGAAACACGTGAGCTGGCACGGAGTTCCAGGTCTTAGTGGTGCAGCATAGGAATGACTGAAACGCATGGTTCTAGCAGGTATACTCTGCACCGTATACAGATGGCATCTTAGCCCTGCACGTGTCGTCTAAGTACTTCAAAGACTGAAATTAAAGCGTGCCTAACGATGGAGGATTTCGTAGTGGTATTTGGTATAAATGATAAAAACCCATATGAGTGTCTATCGAGCCTCCTTTATTTTTGCCGTTCTGTGACTAATACCAATATACTGGTGGCTCAGATTCCATATAATAATTGTTTAAATGTTAAAAAGCTGAATTACGAAATCAATTTCTTATGTAACAGACATAGTCACGTAACATTTATCAACATGAACTATGAAACTTTCATTCCTCACAGACGTAACCTACCACACTGTATTAGTGGATATATTCTAAAAGAGGTTTTAAAAAAGAATTACTTCCAAAACTATAATAGATACATAAAACTTAAACAAAAGGAATCACATGTACATACGAGTATGTAACAACTTAGCAGAAACAAATAAGTCCTACTTATCAAATGCCACTCAAACTTGTGACCAAGATTTTCAAGCTACTGAAAACATAAATAATACGTTTTTTCGTGAATAAGCAGCTTTATATTTTACACCAAAATATAGCGGGCTTAATAAATAAATCAGATAAGCTTTCTGTTTGTCTTAATTTACTGTCAGATAAACAACAAACAGTGGATATTATATGCATAACTGAACATTTTATGTCACATAATGAATCTCACCTTTATATGCCTAACTATGTTTTGGCTGCATGTTACAGTAGACAGCACATTAAGCGAGGTGGTTCATGTATCTTGGTAAGAGCTGGCTATTCTTGGATATAACTACCTGAAGCGCTACAATTTTCTTTGCCTAATGTGATCGAATGTTGTGCTATAGAATTACCTGCATACAAAATTGTTATAATGTGTGTATACAGGAACGGAAACCTTTGTTTTTTAAAAATTAGAACAAATTCTATTGTTATTATCTCGCAGAAACTATAGGCATATAATTATAGCGGGTGATCTAAACATCAATGCTCTAGTGAATAAAAAAGAAACACGGGAGCTGAAATGTCTCTTGGAACGCTATAATTTAATGTTAGCAATAGATAAACCAACTAATCTGCAAAGACAGACCTGTATAAATAATTTTGCACACAATTTTTAAAAAAAGTGTAGGGCGGAAGTGATAGACTTTGAGTTATCTGATCACACGGCACAGTTGCTGATATGCCCAATTGATGGAATAGGTTTGCTGAAATACTGGTACAAGTTACAAAGGGATTATGCAAACTCTGAAAATTATTGTAAGGTTTAGAGGCATTATTGAAAAACTAACATTCTCTGAGGTATACCAGACAGAGGATCCAAATTATGCATACAAGGCATTTTATGATCATTTCAAATTGTTTTACGATCTGTCTTTCCCGATAAAACGTATTAAAATAACGGTAAACAGAAAGCCAAAATGGATCTCACGTGGACTAAAAATATGTAGTGCAAAAAAACGGCAATTACTTTGGAAATATCGACTAGAACCTACACAACTAAATAAATATATAAATCTGACTAAACGATCTCAAAATGACTACCATATAAAAACGTCTCAAAACAAAAATAAGACAACTTGGCAAATAATAAATAAGCGTAATTTCAATCTGCCTGAGAGCTCCATAAGTAAAATTAGAAATCAAAATGACATTATCGAGAAACCAGAACTTATAGCAAACAAATTTAATAATTATTTTATTGACAAAATTGTGGCGATGCCAGATAGAGGTAAAAATGTAACTGAGAACATATAATATCTAGACAAAATTCTATGTTCATGGATCCATGTGTCCCGATGGATATTTTACACATTATAAGAGGACTCAAAAATACAAAAAGTGTAGGGTATGATGAAATAGCAACAAATGTAATAAAACAAGTAGGCGATTTAATATGTGGTCACATGTGTCATATTTTAAACCTTTGTATAAGTAATGGAGTCTTTCCTGAAAATCTTAAGGTTACAATCTTAAAACCCTTATTTAAAAAAGATGACAAGGAAGAAATGCAAAATTATAGACCAATTGCACTACTATCCGTCTTCTCGAAGATATATGAAAAATATATATACAATCAAATCTACGTATATCTTGAGAAATGCAACCTTCTTTGTAAAGAACAAAAAGGTTTTCGTAAAAATATGACAATTAACCAAGCTATATATGACTTTTTAAATACGATTATGATAAATATAGATAATAGAATACCGATATGTGCTGTGTACTGTGATATGACATAGGAATTTGACTACGTAGATCATGACATTTTGATAAAAAAACTGGACTGCTATGGTATAAGGGGAAACATACTGGACTTACTTAAAACGTATTTGACTAATAGAATTCAATTGACCGCGATAACAAAATTAAATGAAAAACTAATTATGAGACTACGTATGTATCAAAAAGACGTACTGTATCTTTTGGAGTTCCACAGGGCAGTGTACTGGGCCCCTTATTGATTACATAACATAACATAACATAAACTCACGCCTGTATTCCCCGAAGGGGTAGGCAGAGGTGCTAGCACCCACATTTCGCCAGTTTATGTTTAGGTCCCAATGTAATAGGTGGCGAGCCTATTGCCATTAATCGGGCACTTATAAACCTGCGATAAATACACACATAACTTCGAAAAGTATCGAAAAGTCATTGGTGTGTGCCATGGTAAACCTGGGATCGAACCCAGGACCTCGTCTCAGCAGTCCATTACCCATACCACTAGGCTACCATTACAAATTATAAAAATTACAAAACACACACTTATTGTTTATAATATATATAGATGATTTACCAAAGGCAACAGATAATCAATTAACACTTTTCGCTTTTCGCTGATGACAGCACAATAACAATACCTTGTACCACTGTAGACTTAGAATACTGTAGAATAAAACTTTATCTGAGATTATCGCGTGGATGAATAATAATAATATAAAAATAAACCTAATAAAAACAAATATAATGTATTTTAGTCAAAGACGTCCCTCAAATATAATGAATATACAGTTGTCGGTGCTGAGATACGGTGTGATATTTTGGGGCAATTCCACAAATAAAGAAAGCCTTTAAATCTCAGAAGCGACGTATCAGGGCTATTTTTGATCTTAGAGTAACGGACAGCTGTGTACCATATTTTAAAAGATACAAAGTTCTGACACTTCCGTCTATATACATTTATGAAACAGCTATATTTGTTAAATTGAACCCACATCTATTTCCACAGCTGTCTGATGTGGTGAATCGCAATAGGCGTAGGAATGCACTATGTATTCGGAAAGCTAAGTCAACCCTTATGTGGAGTAGTATATTTTTTTTAGCTCCAAAAATATACAATAAGATACCTGATAGCTGGAAAAAATTGAATGTTGACATGTTTAAAAAGAATTTAAAGGACATGCTATATGATAAATGTTATTATAATATTGACGATTTTTTAAATGATACAATCTAATTAAACACTGACATCTTAATTTTAAATTGTACCTATTGCATGTGTTGATATTTAATGATAAATAATGACATGTATCAATGTAAAATTTTGTACGCCAGAACCGGCAAAATATGAGATCTGAACATTATGTACCTAAACACCATTTTGTACCATATTCAACGAATAAAGACTTTGACTTTGACTTTGAATTTGAAGAAAAGGAGAGGGTGAGACTAATTTTATTAGAAGAGCTCATCAGAACATTCACCATGGTAGAGATGCATGCCAAAGACGCAACATTTCTACGCATCTGAAGAGGCTCGAGGGTGTTCGTGACCTCAGGATTCGCAATACTGCGGACCGCACGTCGCTGCAACCTGTCTACAGCATCTAGTAAGTACTTTGCGGAGCCATCCCAAAGATGTGAGCAGTATTTCACGCAGGAATGAATTTGGGTCTTGTATAGAAGACCGCTGCTCCGGCGTGAAAAAACGTCTCACTCTGTTCAGGACTCCGAGTTGACGCGAGGCTGATTTGAAGATGCTCTCAATATAGTTTTTGTTATTCCGTTTGCAGCGAACATCCTTACCGAGGATATTGAGGTGATCCTGCAGCGGCAGTGGCGTGCTCTGAAGAGTGGGAAGGGGAAGGAAAGGAGATACCTTTGCTGTAAACGCACATGCCTGCGTCTTTTTGGCATTGAACTCGAACAGGTTCTCAGCGCCCCATTGAGAAATGTGGTCCAGGATCCGGTCTAGCTCAGTGACAAGAAGCTGCCTTATTTCCGCCATATCAGACTGTTTAGCAGCAGGATGTGCGTAATAACTCCCGTGTCACGAAGAAGATCACCCGTTGACCGTTTCAGTTTGAAACCGTATTGCCGGTCTATCTGAATAGATCTCGTTCTGGAAACAATTCGGGGAAGTGCTTCATATCATACCGTTGCCACAGGAAATAGTTCTGGCTAGTGACCTAAACATGGTCATATTGATGATAGGTGTGAGGAGTTCGGGCGTGTCTACGGCGGTTTAGAGCGTGAGACCGGTCAGGATGGAGCACATTCTCAGAACATGTGCCTGTTCTTGTCGCGTACAAGCACCTAGATCGATTTCCTACTCGCTAGGAGACCTGTGCATTAGCCAAGTAGCCAACTCCAAGGTTATACCCGGGGAGAGTCTTAGTAGTGTACACCGTCTCCTTGTCATGGACCTCCGCGTGAAACCCAAAGAAAGAATTTCTCAGAGTCTCGAGAGTTTCGCCTCAGCTTGTCACCGATACAAATGCGCCGATGCTGTAGACGAACCCGTAAAAGATTGCTGGGACAAGATTCAGGCAGCTATTCTTGAGAAGGGAATGGTGATGCTTGGCATGCCTGAGGATGGACACAAATGTAACAAAGATACTTGATGGTGGAAAGTCATACTTCAGAGAGATTAGGGGAATTAAGCCACCTACCCACCCACTTAAAGTGGCAAGCGTGCAATAATCTTCCTAAATCGCGACGCGTGTGTTAGAATCATGTTAAAATATGGAGTGGCCAGCGATCACGTGAGGTGTAGCTTGATGTATTATAGTGTATTTATATTACTATAAAGAATATTTTAAAGGATTTGTAAATAAGAAACTACTTTATACAATATTTTATAAGTAGGTAGGTGAAAATCATTCGATGCAATGCGACGTCTCAAATGTTATAAAAAGACGATGTCAGATGTCATTCGCACAGTTGATCCCGAGCCGTCGAAGTGTGAGGTACGATATACCTCTGTTATATTTATAATGTTATAATAATATGTACTTATAGTGTTATAAAAGTGAATGTAGTAATAATTACTGTTATAGTGAATAATATAATAGTGGATTGGTATTTAACAAGTTAATTGAATTAGCAATTATAATTAAATACCCTCTTTGGGTGTTTCAAATATTGTGTAACTAAAATATACTTGTAAAGTAACCGAATCAAAGTATTACTTGATGTATTTGCGATAATCCTTGGGGATAATAAACTATCATGATAATAATGGCTGTAAAAGTATGATTATAAGGGCTGGTTCGATACCAGTGTGGTATCTAGGTTTTTATGTACTACCTATGTATTAAAGTATCGGCTATTACTCTGTTTAACTGATATACCAGGTGATACATTATCATTATAGCGTATTTGTGACTGTGCAAGTATTGTCATACTAATAATTAGGAGAAGTGGTTCGACTCCAATGTGGTTCCTATGTGATAAGTATGTGTTATAGTTTCAGCTATTATACTGTTGTAAATGGTCTGAAACCAGGGTTGTCTTATATTGTAATATTTGGCTACGAGCCTGGTGTAACATAAAGTAAAATAATAATTATGTTGTGGTTAGAAGGCAGACAGGTTTTCTTGTTAGTTCTTTCCTGTCTACAATAGCCTTTGGAACTGACGTAGTATAACAGAATAAAAGAGTGATAGAACGGAATTGTATTTGTTGTTTAATTTCCTTGGTTCGAATACATAATTACAAATGGCATCCTATTTATAGCTATATATAGTAATTTATAGGGTTATATATATACGGTTACCACAAATTTTACCCCCCCAAATCTAACACGTGCAAAAATGCAAAGCGCTCCACAAATACCAAACGAGACAACTTGCAACCGCTTCACCACAAGTTGGATTCGTCTGAGGGGCAAAAGCTCATCTATAGTTTTAGCAGGCTGTATCCAAATGTTATACAAGAAAAGCACAAACGTACTTTCACACCACAAAAAGAGGTGCAGCCACCAGACCTTCCTCCGAATCAATTACTAGTGCCACCGATAACACATACAGAAGTCAACAGTGCCATTCACCGCTAGAAGAAACGGAACGCAATGAAGTTGACGAAGTTCCCATCAAGGCTTTCAAAGCAATGGGTGCCCATGGTGTGAGCATCTTCACAAACCTTCACAACCATGTACTCCTCTCTGGATTTCGTCAAACCAGTGGAGGCTGACTATCATAAGTCTATTCTATTCTATTTTACTAGAGGTTATTCGACTCGGTGTGTCCGTCAGGAGAGTGCCCTCTCAGAGTGCGCTCTCAAAGTGCCAGTGTGGGTTTCACCGTTTGGACTGAGCTGTGTATCAACATTAACAGTCAGTGAGTACATCTCACATCTTCGGTTCGCCGATGACATTGTCATAGTTGCGTAGTCGATAAAACAACTAGGTGGATTGCTGCACAGTTTCAGCGTCAGCCTCGGTGTAAACTTGTCACTTGTCGGTGAGACCGATTGTCATAGAAGGGGCAACACTTGAAGTTTCTTAAACATTATGTCTACTTGGGGCAGATTTTTTTACCGAGCTGGACGCTCGGTAAAAGTGAGTGGGGAAGTAAATTGAATACTGTGAAAATGAGAAGTTTAAGAAGTATAGCTGGGGTGAAGTTGACGGATCGAGTGAGGAACAGCGTGATAAGGGAACGTTGTAGTGTGATAGAAGATGAAGTGAAGAAGATAGAGAAAAAGATGCTTCTGATGGTTCGTGGAAGGGTGCGCATTGTCTTATGATGGATGCTAGTGTGCCGCAACGTCAACATCGACTCCTTATATATTTTCTTTTAAAAAAATAGTTTAAGTGCTAATTCTTTACAAAAAAGCAATAAAATCATTAGAAAACTATATAATACACAAGTAGAAATGTTATCTTCGAGCGAGCTAAACGATGTATTAAATGACCACAAATCTGGTGACCGAGTGAATTAAAGTGAAAAGGTGTATAATTTACTTAATAAACTGCTAAGTGAAATATCGGCAATAGCTAAATATACAAAGTGACAGTGCCCTAAATAATAAACATATTAAAACCAGTGTAATAAAAAGCAAATTCATTTTGTAAACATAATAACGACCGTTAAGAAAAAGTGCACATTCAAACTCAACCAGTCAAGTTGATAACGAACCGGTTTAACTACTCAGTACTGACACCTATCTACATTACATTACAAACACTACCTAACTTAAATGAACAGGACACCTATTTTGTCTTCACAATGTAACATTAAGAAGGCATCAAATTACAAAAGCGAAGTCTCACGAGGATCTGAATAGAAGTGATTCCCTAAACAGCACCACATCGGAAGACTTCCTTGGTAAAAGTCTGGACCTGTCAAACCACATTTCGAACTCTCAGGCCTTACAAGACTTAAAGATCGAACTAGACAACTTAAAATCGAACATGATAGTAACACAAAATGAACTTGATAATGTCATAATAGAAAATGGAGACCTCAAGAAACATATCGGCGTGTTAAACAAAGAAATCACTGTACTAAAACATTATTGTGCAGCAGCCCGCTAACATCTGTAAGAAAAACAAGCCTATCCAACCGCCGTTCCAGCGGACGTCGCCTAACTTATAGCGCGGCAAACACCCCACTATCAAATAGTAGGAAATCCACAGAAATCGAATCACCAGCAGAACATGAGATATTACCAAAAAAATCCCTACACAGACACTGAACTCCTCCACCCGTTTGCCTAGCCAGCAAAACTGTGAAAACTTTTTGCAAAAATTTAATATAACAGAACCCTCGCCGACTATACAAGAAACCCGAAAACTGGACAGTAACAAGGTATATATCTTTGGAGACCAACAGGCGCAGGGCTTAGCTAAGAATCTAGCAAAATATGGACTGAATAATAGGAACAACAGATATAGCGTTACGTCTACAATCAAGCCATATGCTACGTCATCGCGTATTTTGAGCAGTTGCAACGATAGTTTCGTGAAGACCCTCTCGGAGAATGATATCATTGTGTTGGCAATAGGATCTAATGACAGATACCCTTATAACCTTATATCAGAACTGTGCAATGTTTTGTATAGACTGCGAACATTTTCTGTGTTTGTAACAAATGTACAATATAACCCCTATCTGAATGAACATATGATAAATAGTAATATAGAACTCATTGTAAATAACTATAAAAACTGCAAATACCTAAAAATACCAATGCATGAATCTTACCACAATTACACTCAATATTATAATCATATCGCATATATACAAAGTTTCTGCTTTAAGTTAAACACTGAAATTAATTACACACACTATCAAAAAGAAATACAGAAACTGGTAAAAACTAAAAAGTGCAATCAAAAGACTTCTCTCTGTCTCCCAATAAAAAGCAGGCAATTGAAAATCACAACTTATTTTAAATCTACTAATAGTCTACCAAATAATACTTCAACAGGTCCTCAGCTTTTTCGTGAACAAAACTAAACATGAGACGATTACACTCCTACACCAGAATATAGCAGGAATATTGGAGAAACAGGACCAACTTACAATTGCTTTAGCAAATTTAAAAAATAATCACCAGATTGATATAATCTGCATATGCGAATCATTTTTAAAAAGAGGTACAGAATCAAACTTAACACTAGATAACTATAGGCTGGTGTCATGTTACTCTCGAACAGACAAACGCAGAGGTGGGACATGTATATTAATTAGAAAATCACTTCAACATAAAGAAATAAACAACCTAACTCCGCCCATCCCCCACCACTTCGAAAGCTGTGCAACGGAAATACCTGAGCTTAACCTTATAGTAGCATGCATATATAGAACACCGCGGTCGAGTGTTACCGTTTTCCTTAAAAAACTAGAAATTCTTGCCAACCAACTATGCAAAAATCATAAAAAGAAGGTTATATTATGTGGTGATTGGAATATAGATATTCTTAAAAATACCAAAACGACGTGTGACCTAAAATCCATACTAGATAATAATAATTTACAGAATCACATAACAAAGCCCACGCGAGGTAATGCATGCTTAGACTTAATTGCTAGCAATATCTGTGACGTCAAGCCAAATATATACCACTTGGGACTCTCTGACCATGAAACCGGGCAATTGGTAACGGTTAACCTGGAAACTCGCTCTAATCCCAGGAAAAAACCTAGGGTTTGGTTCAAAAATATCAGAGACTTGTGTGATTATAACATACAAAAGTTTACATAATATTTGTCCTGCCTCTCATTTTCTGAATTCTACGATATGAATAATACAAATGACGCATTTAATAGTTTTCATGACACGCTTACACTATTTTACAATTTGTGCTTTCCAATAAAAAAAGTCAAATGTACGGCGAAACCCATTAAAAATAGTTGGCTAACAAAAGGCATTAAACGATGCTCCGTCAAAAAACGCATGTTATATATTAAATATCGGTTACATAAACATAGTAAAAAACAAAACAAAGCCAACTATGAGCGATACGCTCGTATACTGAAAAAATGCATAGGCAAAGCGCAACAAATTACTAACCACCGTTACATTACCACGTCCAAAAACGTTTGCAAGGCAGCATGGGATGTAATCAAACATAAGACGAACAACAATACAGACAGACATGACATTGACACTTTAGAGATTGACAACGTAACATACGATGACCCAAAACAAATATGTGACTTATATAATCAATTTTATATTAATATGACCAATAAAAAACAACAAACAAACACCCAAACTGACATGACAAATATTCCTCAGAACAATAACAGTATATTTTTGACTCCTGTAGATGAAACTGACATATTCCGAATTGTTAACTCTCTAAAAAATACTAACTCCACAGGATACGATCACATTAGCACCAAATTAATTAAAAGATCTGTTTTAAGCATATTAGCCCCGCTTACTTACATAATTAACCTCTCCATATCAGAAGGGGTATTTCCCACACGTATGAAGACTTCTATTAGTTAAGCCGTTATATAAAAAAGGTCCAAAAACCAACATAAGTAACTACAGACCAATAACTCTAATCCCAATATTAGCAAAAGTATTTGAGAAAGTTATGTACAACAAAATATACGCTTTTATGTCAAAATGCAATATACTCAAAAATCAGCAACATGGATTCAGAAAGCATAACTCCACTTCCCTAGCGTGCTTTTCACTAGTGAGACAAATTACACAAACACTAAACGACAAATCAATGATAGCATCCGTGTTTCTAGATATGACAAAAGCCTTCGACTTTGTCTGTCACAGAACATTGCTTTCGAAACTATACAATTATGGGATAAGAGGAATTGCCCACTCGTGGATAAAATAAGTTTCAACACATTGCAACCTGGATGACAGGTTGCAATGTGTTGAACTAACAAAAATAGAGGGCAATCAAGAAGTAAAGTATCAGTCGACATATATGCATAATAAATTTGGTGTTCCCCAGGGCAGTATTTTAGCTCCTCTTCTGTTTATATTATATATCAACGATCTCCCGGATGCTTTATCACATGAATGTATCCTAGGTATTTGCTGACGACACCACACTTATTATCAAGAGTGACAACCAGAAGGCATTAGAATTAGAAATTAAAAACACTGTGAATAGAGCTACTCATTGGATGGAACTAAATAATCTAAAGGTAAACATTAATAAAACCAGCCTTATCCAATTTAAAACTTATAACAAAAATTTACCGAGCCTTAAAATAGCACACAAAGATGAGTTCATAAATAACAGCGAAAATTGCGTATTTTTGGGTATAGTCATCATCATCATCATATCAGCCACACATAGTCCACTGCTGAACATAGGCCTCTCCCATAGACCTCCAGAATGACCGATCTGAAGCAGCCCGCATCCAGCGCTTCCCCGCGACCTTGATGAGGTCGTCCTTCCACCTGGCCGTTGGGCGTCCCACACTACGTTTGCCCGTACGCGGTCGCCATTCCAGAACTTTTTTGCTCCATCGGCCATCTGTTCTGCGCGCTATGTGTCCCGCCCACTGCCACTTCAACGAGCTAATCCGCTGGGCTACGTCAGTTACTTTTGTTCTCCTACGGATATCATCATTTCTGACGCGATCACGTAGGGAAATACCGAGCATAGCCCTCTCCATAGCTCGTTGAGCGACTCTGAGCTTTTGTAGGAGACCTATAGTGAGGGACCACGTTTCAGATCCGTAAGTCATCACTGGTAACACACATTGGTTAAAGACTTTCGTCTTTAGGCACTGAGGTATGTCGGACGAGAAGACATCTCGTAGCTTCCCGAACGCTGCCCAGCCGAGTCGGATTCGTCGATTTACCTCGTCTTCGAAGCTGGAATTGCCTACCTGGATCAGTTGACCCAAGTAGACGTACTCGTCAACATCTTCTAAGACTGAGTTCCCAACATGCACCGGTAGAGGCGCTACATGGACATTTGACATAACCTTCGTCTTGTCCATGTTCATCTTAAGGCCCACCTGTTGGGATACTCTATTGAGGTCTTCGAGCATGGTGTTTAAATCTTCCAGCGATTCTGCCATGATGACAATATCATCGGCAAACCGAAGGTGAGTGATATACTCGCCGTTTATGTTGATGCCACGTCCATTCCAGTTCAGTAGCTTGAAGACGTCTTCCAAGGCAGCGGTAAACAGCTTCGGAGAGATAACGTCTCCCTGTCTAACGCCCCTTTTCAGTGGAATTGGCTTCGTGCTCTGTTCCTGTACTCGGACCGACATAGTGGCGTTCTGGTATAAACACTTCAAAACTTCGATATACCGGTGATCTATCCGGCACCGCTGGAGAGACTGCAACACGGCCCATATTTCGATCGAATCGAAGGCTTTCTCATAGTCCACGAATCCTAAGCAGAGAGGCCGGTTATACTCTTTGGTCTTCTGTATAACCTGTCGCAGCGTGTGGATGTGGTCTATGGTACTGTAGCCTTTTCGGAATCCGGCTTGTTCGGGAGGTTGGAAGTCATCGAGCCTGTTGGCGAGACGGTTCGTAATAACCCTCGAGAACAGCTTGTAAATGTGACTCAGGAGCGTGATGGGCCTATAATTCTTCAACAGGGTATTGTCGCCTTTCTTGAAGAAAAGGACCACCACACCCCCGTTCCACGCTTCCGGCGTTATGCCTTTGTTAGATTGGGGGGGGGGGGGGGGGTAAATTAGGGGTGAACATATATTTAACCCTATAAATTACTATATATAGCTATAAATAGGATGCTTAGGATTTAATGCAAATCTCAAATAGATATAAGCATGGTAAAGGGAGTATTTTATGTTGTATAAACAGGGGCTTACAGCTGTCAATGGGGCCCATTCCACATATTGCTCGGATGCATTTCTTTTGAGCCTTGAACACTTTATCGACCTCTGTAGAGTTACCCCATATAATAAGCCCATAGCGAAGTATTGAAGCTACATACGCATGATATGCAACTAGGGCTGCCTCGACACTTACCGTTTGGGATATCCTCCTTAGAACATAGATAAAACGGTCAATTTTGTTTATAACTTTATCTATGTGGAGTTTCCAATTTAAAAAATGATCAACCACTATACCAAAAATTAATCTGGAAATGTTCAGAAATAATGTTTACTGCATGTGTATTAAAATATATAACCATGTACCTGATAGTCTTAAGAAATTACCATTGACCCTATTCCGCAAAAAATTTCGTGAATTTCTATGTAACAAGAATTATTACCACATAATGGATTATTTTGATGACAAATTTTTAAATGTATAAATTATATTTTCCTAATTATTATTTTTTGTCATATTTATTATAAGTATATGTTATAAGTAAATTCTGACATTAAATTAATATTGAATTTTGGTTTAGACGAATTAGAACTTAGCCTATGAAACAATTATTAATTCCAATTGTGTGGAGGTAATTAAATGCATGTAGAAATCTGTAATGATAGTAAATTTAATATTTGCACGCCACAATTGGCAGAATATGCTGTATATCCTAAATCACCCCAACACCACTGTAAACCATATTCTAGGAAATAAAGATTCTTATTCTTATTCTTACATAACTTTTCAACTCCTATCATCAGAGGTCCGAAAATGTTTCACATACCATTTAAAATTATAATGATCGTTATTCATAAAAAATATTAAAACTAAATATACAATCTTTTAAATTCATAATATCACAAATCATACACTTAGTTTTTACTAATATTTGTTGAAATATATTTGTTTAAACTAATGATCGAAACTCTTAATCATTCGAATAGATAACTATAATATTCATAAAATGAGATGCTACCAGGCAAGTAGGTTAGGTTAGGTTAACTGTGACCACAACAACGCGCGAGCCGAGCGAGCGGAGCGAGCGTGCCGTGGCAGCGGCCGGCGAAGCGCCAACTAATTTTTGTCAGAAAAGTAGACAGAATTTATGCAAAAAGATTTTTTGTTGAAGTATGTTCGTAGTAACAACATTATTAATTATAGCAATATGATAATGTGATAAAAAAGCTGATAGTAACAGTATTAATAGAAAAAATATAATCACTAACCGTTATGAGCAAATTTGAATTTTCAGAGCAAAATTGTGCCTAACCTGGACGTGGTAAAGCATAGTACGCTCAACAACTCCATCAGAATATTCAACAAACTGCCTCTAGACTTAAAAACCATTATTTACAAAAGAGAGTTCCATGACAAATTGAAGGCTTTTCTTTTAAAAGGGTGTTATTGTTCAGTCGATGAGATATTACATAAATAGATTTTATACTGACAGCAGAGGTATATTGTAATTACACTGTTATTTTTTACGTGTCATGACATTTTCCACTTCTTTTGATTGTTAATTTTCTTATGATTTTTATTTATACAGGGTGTATTTTTGAAACGGGCAGTAAGGGCAAGTACCTTAACCGTTGCAGTTACAGCAAAACGTTCTTAGAAGACCTTCCCTAACTTTTTGACATATTTTGAACTGCATTCACAGATTTTGTAAAAAAACTTACAGTTGGCAAAAAAAATGCAAAAAGTCCAATTTTTTTTTATGCCAATCGATTCTATTTCATGTGGGGATCAAAAAACTCTATGAGACCATTTTAGCGTTCAGTACTAGGAAAGACAGAAATCGCCAAAAACGTTTCCCATACATTTCGGCAACAGAAACAAATTTCTACGATGGTCTAACTTTTTGTTATGGCCAGGAAGTGGGTAGAATTGACTGTAAAGTAAATAAAAAGAATTTTTACCCTCAAATTTCGAATTTGATTCGAAAATCTGTGTGTTATACTTAGTTTCAGCTGAGAAACTTCGTATGAGTTATTAATTAAGGATTTTCGCTAAAATGTCTTCTAATCGTGAAAAAATTTACTTATTAGAAGCGTATTTTGTCAATAATCGAAATGCGGGAGCTGCATTAGTGTGGTACCGCAATAAGTATCCGTTGCGGCATGTGCCAACAAGAAAGGTTATTACAAATCTTTTGAAAAACCTGGAATTGCAGGGTTCTTTCAAAAGAAAGCGGCAGCCTCGTGTGGACATGGACACGGAGATTGCGGTTCTGACTTATGTCGAAGCATATCCAGAGGTATCGTCCAGGCAAGTCGCCCTTGAAGTAGGTGTATCCCACTCCCTTGTGATAAAGATATGGAAGAAATACGGCTACAAGTGCTATCGATATGGGCGCATAGTTCAAGTGTTACATCCGGGTGATGATGTTCGAAGGCTTACTTTTTGCAGATGGCTAAGAGGAAAAATAAGCAGAGATCATGAATTTTTAAATAACATACTGTGGTCAGACGAAACGAATTTTTCCACTAACGGTATGTACAACAGAAAAAATCACCACTATTGGTCCAAAGAAAATCCACTAAGAGTTACGGCAAGTCATAATCAGGTTCGCTTCTCATTCAACTGTTGGTGTGGTATAATGTCCAATCGAGTCATAATGGTGGATATTGCGGAGTAAGTAAAAAATGTTTACTCGTTATGACTGCTTTTTATTTATTATTTACATGTGCTTATATACTATGATTTATTCACAATTGGTGGAGTGGGAGCGATGCTTGTTGTCACGTAGTATCTTCTCGCTGACTTGCATATTTTGTGTTATGGTAGAGGACGTGATTTCTTAGCGTATATCATTATTATTTGTGCATTCTAATTTCCTTATAGAAATCACGTTCCTGTCTGCCATAGTGGAATTTTATGAAGGGAAACTGAATTCTGCCATGTATAATGAAGTCATTTTACACCATCTTGAAAATGAGATGGACGAATGGCCTCTGTCGGAATTGCGAAAAGTTCATTTTCAACAAGATGGTGCTCCGCCACATAACAGTCACCTTTCACGTTCCAATTTGAGCCGCTTATTCGGTACACAGTGGATAGGTACACATGATCCAACACAGTGGCTACCTCGTAGCCCCGATCTAACACCACTTTATTTTTTTTTATGGGGCTTCGTGAAAAATGAGGTGTATAAGACGACGTACGCCAGTGTTCAAGAGCTCAAGGATGCATTAATGACCATTTTACGTAATATTCATCCCAGAACAAAACTAGAAACTAGATGCGAATGTTACGAAGACATTGAAGTCGTGGCTGGGGCTAGCTCAGTCGGCAGACCCATCGACACTATATAGAGCCTCAAATAACTTTGGAATGACGTTCAAGAAACCATCGGAACTCTATAAACATCTAAGAGTAACCAAAATGCACGTCCTAGCGAAATCAAAAGACGAAATCGTGCAAGCTCTTCCAAAAGACCAAAGTACTAAAGAGCTCGAGTCGCGCCTCCAATTCCATAAAAAAATCATGATAGGCTCGCAGACTGGTAGGGTAGGTTTGGGTAATACTAGGAGGCAGTCAGACAAAGACATAACAAAATCTTTTCTTCAAGTAGATGAAAATAATACCTACAAAGTGCACGCAATGAACCTAGAAATACAAAACGAATGGTTAACACTAGGTGAATTTTGTATTCCCATAGCCTTCAAATGGCGTACCTTAATATACGACTGGTCACCGGCTCTCCTTAAATTCTATCTCAATGCATTCCAGTTGACCCTCCCCGACCAAAGCAATCTTGTCAGATGGGGAAAAGCCACAGATAAAACATGTAACTCATGTGGCGAAGCAATTGGTACTGCTAGGCACCTACTGGTGGGTTTTAGGACGCTATTAGACCGGGGTCATTACTCGCGCCGACATGATAAGGTATTAGAAATCGTACGTGAGGCGGTAAGTTTGGCGGTAGCTAGAGCGAAAAAGGGTTCCAGGGCGGCGGCGCGCTAAGTAGCGCGCCTCCCCATTCCGGGGGCGGGTTGGGGACACCGTTGTCCCCCCTCCTGAGGAGGGCCAGACCGTAAGGGATGGCCCTGGGTCAGCCGGGGTGCGAGGGATATGTCTTTGACAACCTCACCTCCGGCCTAGCACCAAGACCCACAGTCGGCGTGCGGATTTAGTCGGTTCGAGTCCGACATAACTTCCCCTTCCAGCTCCGGCAGGGGGGGTATCCGAGGGGATTTCCGCACGAAAAAAAAAAAAAAAAAGAGCGAAAAAGGGTTTAACCACAAACCAAAGAAATGACGTCGCGTTTGTAAAGGAAGGCTGCTCAAGAAAGACAAATCAAAAGCCGTACTCAATTTTGATAGCAGCCGCTGATTGGACATTACTCGCAGATTCGTATGAGAAACACTATAAAATACCGGAGGATGTTTGTGCCTCGTCATCCAGACCCGATATATTCCTATTTTCAAAACAGCAAAAGCGTGCAGTACTAGTAGAACTCACAGTACCGTGGGAAACTAACATACCTAAAGACCACGCTATAAAAATAAACAAATACTTTGACCTGACCAACGAGTTAACCAAAAATGGCTATGTGGTTAAACTCTACGCCGTGGAAGTAGGAGCAAGGGGAATTCCAGCTAAATCCCTGTATAACTTATTTAAAGACCTCGGATTGCCAAGAGCTTTAGTAAGCTCTTTACTCAAACGAATATCTAAAACGGCGTTGATAGGATCTTACCAAATTTGGATAGGTAGAGGGGGGAACACGACTGACGGTGGAGGTGAGCGCTGATGTATCACAAGGTGGCCACCCTAAACCTACACCTGGGTCGCAAGTCCCAGGCGCCGTCACAATGTTCCTCTCTGTACCACGCCATGGACCCGGCGACCGCGCGGTGAATCCATGGAATGCTAAGAACCGGATCTCTCTTAGCCGCCATTCGTTCAGTGCAAAAAAGGATAGACTTATGTATTCGTGAAAATGGAAATCATTTTGAGCAATTTATGTCATAAACCAATTTCCTAAATGTTTAAATGATTTTTTTTATTTAAAAAAGTTCAAAATTTTACCTGACCTATGAGTTTCGAGTTGATTTATCATATTTCCGTACGAAATGTATGGGAAACGTTTTTGGCGATTTCTGTCTTTTCTAGTACTGAAAGCTAAAATGCTCCCATAGAGTTTTTTGATCCCCACATGAAATAAAATCGATTGGCATAAAAAAAAAAATTTGAACATTTTGCATTTTTTTTTTGCTAACTAAGTTTTTTACAAAATCTGTGAATGCAGTTCAAAATGTCCCAAAAAGTTAGGGAAGGTCTTTTAAGAACGTTTTGCTGTAACTGCAACGGTTAAGGTACTTGCCCTTACTGCCCCGTTTCAAAAAAACACCCTGTATATGCAATGTATGTGTACAAACGATGTTCAAACACGATGTAAAAATTGTTAATGAATAAATAAATACAAATATGAGTTCCGATGATAGTAATAAAAATGTATCAATAAAAAAAGGATGAAAAATAAAATTATGAAGAGTGATGATTATGAACACAAATCGGTAGTAAGAAACAGAATAGGATTAAAAATTTCATGTGAGTCAATATGGACCCCACGGGGTGAGGATGGACAACAGAAGACTGATAAAACAGATTTATGAAGAGAGGGTGAATGTGCGAACCGGTAGGGGTCTACCTGACATACGTATATCAATCGTATATCGATATACGTATGTCCAGGTCAATCAATCAGATCGAAAGCATTTTATAGAAAGGGCATATCAAGAGTACTTAAAACTGGCGCGCATGTATTAATAATTATGAAAGTATAAGAAGCAAAAGCTGTGTGCCAGGATTGTAGCAAATGCCTACCCCACTGGGAAAAAACCGTGACTGTGTGTAATGTATGAATAGCCCATTTTTCAACCTAAGTTGTACCTAAACTAGTCGAAATGTCGTGACGTTACTGCTATATTCCACGGGCGAAGCCGCGGCGGGTCAGCTAGAAATATATATAAATATAAATTAACTCGAACGTCATACTAACCTCGGTACCGTTGTTCGGCAAATGACGTCGATATGTTTCTTTCAATTTGCCTTCATGGTCTATTGACGCTTCGCCATCAGTACAGAATCTAAAACCAAATAGCCCCAACTGCTGTTTAACTGGCAAATTATACAAGTCCGTGCACTCATCCATATCAGAGACTACGGTGGCTGTCGCTCTCAAATATTCTTCATTCATATCAACCTCATGATGTTCCTGCAAAGTTTAAAACATTGGTCAAAGCGTGCGCACAGCCAGTAGTGCGGAGGGCGTGGTGGAAGATGTTGACCCATTCCGTACCGAAGCGTTATCAGAGTAACGCGCGAACCCATCTTTACAAAACAATATGAAACATGCATCGTCTTCAGTAAAACATTTGACATATTTTGTCTTTTGAGATTAGAAATTTTAACTTCTTTTAGTATACATATATACTTCCTTTGTGTACCCGAGAGAGATAGGTACAGTCAACGCCATAAGTTGATTAACACTAAAATATTTTACAAACTTTCTTATAATGGAATGCATCTGTCTATAGTAAATGTAGTGTTATGATTCCCAGAAGACAAACTTAATTTACATGTTCAATTTTTTTTTCACAATTTTATGTAAGGTTTAGGGGCCACAGTGTTCAATAAATTAGAATTTGTTCAGCTACTTTTGTAGTTGACTGTACATGTACATTTTTTAAATTGATCTCCTAGTCAAACACAGAGATGTCACAAAATATAGTACTTAATTATCCGTTATGAAAAATCCACTTCCTCTTCCTATGGTGTTTTTTTCTTGAAGAAGCTATTCATTAAGAAGAGTCCCTGTAGCTCGAGGGAGTTGACTTGCATGTGCCCCCTGTGATTTCATCGCCCCACTCCTTCTCGTCTCACCGCGTTCTTATCCTCCCACTTTGACATTGAAGTCCCTCATAATATGGTTCTTTTTAAAGAATATTGCAAACGAAATTACTAGTATTCCTTGTAACCCCTCCAACTAAGCTAAATTGCTTATGCTAGGAGTGGGTTCAACGTTGTACGTGGCCTTGGCGGTGTGATTCGTTGTCTTGGCAATATAGTAGTATAGTATACGGCTTCAGCGGTTTGGTCGGGGTGAAGCGAGGTGGGCGCATATACCTGTATTACCTTCAGTGAATGACTGTTCGTGATATTTAGGATAAGGTACGCTACCCGGTTCGACACCGGAAACGGACACCTCCCCGGGAGAGCTGCTCACCTTTTCTGAAGTAGAACAGGTCGCCTGACTCAAGGGTTGTCGTATCCTCCCCCTGTCTTCGGATCTCGAACAATCCCAATATGTGCCAGTTTATGCGACCTAGTGCTACCTCGCGTTCTGTGAGGTGGTGGTCAAGCCAAAGTGTAGGTACTACAGTTATACGCTGCCAGTAGTAGTTTTCGATAGCCTTCCGTCACTCAGAGACTCTTAGCACCCCCCACACCGCCGTTAACCGAACCGCTACCATGGCTGGGAATAGGGGACCACCAGGAACTGGGGGCCTTTCATTGTGGCGTCTGTCCATTAGGATGGGCTTAGCCTACTATTGCCACGCTGGCCAGACTCGAATTTTCCTTCTATCGCAGGACATTTATCTATTATCTATCGCGTATGTTTCCGTTCGTCGCGTTTGACGACACCCTGCGGATGAGATGGGGTGGTGAGACTGGTAGTCTTTCGCCGTCACTACACGGATATTGATAAATAAGGCATACTCGGCAAAAGAGATATCCGACCTTTACATGTGTGTGTATTTCTGATTTATAAATACATATGTTACGCGGTATATCAAACGTAGGTTTCTGCACTCACACACTTACAAGCTACAATTGATTCAAAACCATTCGTACATGTATCATATTATTACTATTACCGGAGAGACTGTTCTCCGGTAATAGCTCATAAAATTCATAGAATATTATAACACCGTAATTATGAACATAGACAATCATCGCGGTTCCGGGGCTTTCAAAGTTGTATTTTAATTTAAATATATATTTAATATATATATCCCTGTTTATAATTTGCTTTATGTACTTATTAGGTAAATCTTTTAGTGATATTGTTATACAATATTACACCGTAATAGTGGGTAGTAATGAATATGGGTTAGGGGGCATCTCGTCCTCATCTAAAACTGGGACCTGGGACCACCAGCGCCTTTTCAAATTTGGTAATGGGCAACTGGTCCACGATGATTCATTTGGGATTTAGGAGGCAACTGGCCTCTGGTTCGCGGCCCATATTACACGTAGTGGGAATAATAGAGGACAAGTCGGCCGATTACGGGGGCCAGAATACCATTGGACATTTTTTTTGTAGTTAAATGGACCCATTGATTTTATTAAATTAAAATTTAAAAAAATGGGGAATAAAACATAAGTATCAAGGTATATACTTTATTATGTAATAGTACTGTATGATTAGTGGATTACCAACATTACTTTTTTTAAGGAAAATCATCATAATAGTTTTAAAGAGAATCATTAATACTCGTAATTTAGAAAAATTGATAAAATGATATAATTGAAATTACCTAACAGTTTACCAATTTTTCAATACAATGTCCGAGAGTAATATCTTGATCAATCAACTCACGTACACTCTGTACTACTTTTTCATGTGTTCTTATTGTGTCAATTTTTTTTTGGCTTATAAACCTTGTTTTTTATATAAACCAAAATAATATATAGCGTCTTTGTATAGCTTGTCTAATAAAACTGCCAAATTCGGCTTGGACTGAACTTTTTTATTAAATCGTCCATTCCAAGATTCATTTGCATTATTGGTTCTATGACGAACATTGAAAAAACACCATTTATCAAAAAAATAAGAAGTTTCTTTTAACCAAGTTTTATAGAAATAGTCGTTAAATTGGAGTATACACTGCTCCTTAATGCATTCGCTGCGGATATAAAGCCAGCCGTCTTGTACGTACTCTTTGGGTAAAAAAGCTAACGCAATGCAACGTTTTACATGTGCTCGCATAATCTTGGATTTTTTTATCCCTAACTGTTCTGCTTTCCTCCATAAAGCTCTAATGAAATAAACATCCTTGTAAAGTAGCACTGGGAAACACATTTTTGATAGCAGTCATAGCGCTTACTTCGTAATCTGTTGTAAATGTCTCAGGTGAAAATTCTGGACATTGACTTTTAATAAGTTCAAATAGCACTGTATAAGTGTATTTTTTTTTATTTGGTAGTAATGCGTAACAAACTGGTATTATACAATTGCTGTCGTTTGTACTGCCCAGGTCGGCTTGTATGCAATAAAGTTGAAAAAAAGGTGGAGTTGCACACTTGAATGTGCCGTCGCAAAATATATGTTTTGCTTGCCTTAAGGTTTCTTTGGCTTCTGGTGTTGAAAAAAGTAGTATACGACTTTTTTTTCCAGAGAAATCTGCCATTTGAAACGTCTTAAACTTTCCAGGTACAATGATTTTTTTTAATTTGGAGAAACGTGTTTTAGTAGTCTGCAATTGTTTATGCCTGTGTCTATATAAAGTTTTTTTTAAATTGGCATATTTTGGTATTTTAGCTATTAAATCAAGTCCAGAATTATTGTAATCTTCTAATACTTCTGCGTAAATTGAAGGTATTGGTGTCATTTTATTTTTTGCTTTATCTATGCCTTCGTGGATTCGTAATTTAATTTCATTTCCTATTTCATTTTGCTGGCATTTATGGTTTTCCTCCTTGATAATTATTTCGTCTTTAGTAACTACAGTAGCACTACAGATTTTCCTATTAACGCAACGCCAAACCTTATGTCCGTTTAAATTTATGCGTCTTATAGTATACCTATATCCATTATTCATTAAAATGCTGCCTCCTCTCTGTGACGGTATCACTTTAAAATTATTGATTTGGCTGGTTGAAGGTAAATCTTCCATCTATAAAACAAAAACTCCTATTACAATAACAAATCTAATTATATGACTTCAATTCGTATAATCTTAATATTTTAAATTAATAAAGGCTTACCTTGTCTCCTTTTTTCTATGTCCCGTAGAAAAACAGTAAGATGTTTAAGAATAACAAAAGAACTGTATGACTCAATCAATTTTACAAATATTATAATCTACCCACGAAAATTTTACAACGCCGACACTAGGATAGTTACAAAATTGTAGTATATTATTAAATCAATTTTACAAATCTACCCTCTATAATTTTACAACGCCGACACTAGGATACTTAGTATATTATTACCACTTTAAATAAATATTACATTGTACTACAGTAACAACATGGAATGGAAAATTATAACACCTACCGAATGATATTTTTCCTTAAACAAGCTATACAAAGACGCTAATTATTATTTTGGTTTATATAAAAAACAAGGATTTATAAGCCAAAAAAAAATGACACAATAAGAACACATGAAAAAGTAGTACAGAGTGTACGTGAGTTGATTGATCAAGATATTACTCTCGGACATTGTATTGAAAAATTTGTAAACTGGTAATTTCAATTATATCACCTTATCAATTTTTCTAAATTACGAGTATTACTGATTCTCTTTAAAACTATTATGATGATTTTCCTTAAAAAAAGTAATGTTGGTAATCCACTAATCATACAGTACGATTACATAATAAAGTATATACTTTGATACTTATGTTTTATTCCCCATTTTTTTAAATTTTAATTTAATAAAATCAATGGGTCGATTTAACTACAAAAAATATTTCCTATGGTATTCTGGCCCCCGTAATCGGCCGACTTGTCCTCTATTATTCCCACTACGTGTAATATGGGCCGCGGACCAGAGGCCAGTTGCCTCCTAACCCTTCATTTGTTGGGACGATTGCAATACGGAGTATTTTCTAGGGGTTTATTGGTCCTAATAAAATTATGCTATCTTAAACATAGGGAAATAAAAATATAGTGATCAATCTCGTTTAATTAAATTATGATTAGTTCTTATTATCATTATACAACAACCAAATAAATAATAATTCACACTTTTAAATACCAAAACCATATAAAGCAAAAAAAAAAAAGGGAATATTACATCGTCATTTATTTATTTAAACTTAAAAATAAAAAAATTAAAAATTACGTAAGTAAGTGTAGTAAAATATTAGTTGATTATTTTTTTGAATGAATTTTTGCAGCATTAAGTATGCTAACTATACAAATCGAATACATAGGGGAATATTAATCTTCTCGGGCGGGACTCGAACCCGCAGTCTTTTCCTTACATGGGGAATGCCTTGACCAATTCGGCTACCGAGACACGCCCGATGTGATTCAAATTTCCCATCCTATACGTCTTTAAGGCGACGGTGGTAACCTAACCTAACCTAACCTAACCCGTAATGAGGGTGTTATGAACGCCGATTACTAACAATCTTTACCTACTACCTTCATTTCGATAAAAGTATGCTTGTCATTCATAGGTATGATATAATATATTTATGTGTATTCATTAACTAATGAAACTACTTTTCGTATGATAATATATTACAAAATTAATCATCGTACTGCTTTGAGAGTGAAAATAAACTGTTTATTCATCATTTCAATATAATTCATATTTCAATTTGTGCAATTGTTAAAAGAAACATTTTGGTAAGCAGTAGTTATACTATGTTGACGACTTTTTATAATAAACATTTTCTGTGATGATTAATTCTTTAATTATATTGTATTTCTCATGGTTTTGTATAATAATTCGGGATTCACTAAATTACAAACACTCACTTTTTAACCACTAGATGTATGTAAAAACACAAAAGCAAATGAACGCAAGTTACTTTTGACAGGGCCAGTAAATTTTTCATCTCCCTACCTACAATATAATAAAAATTAAAAAAAACCAAGGAAATGCTAACACGGGTTTCACATTTTAAGCGATGGTTAATAGGTACTATTATAAAATTTAAATAATCCTGTACCTACCTACGCATCCTAGTCATTTCCGATACTAACATTGATAAATTTATAGGTACCTACATAGTATTGATTAATTAACAATGCAACGCGTTTTAATAAACGCCTGACTAGAAAATAAAAGCAAATATTCAATAAAATGTTTACGAAAATGCATCTGTACGTCTATAATTAAAGTGGTTTCTGCAATTATATCTTTCGATAAAAAACTAATTCAATCAGTGAAGATTTCGACAAAAAAGGTCGCATCGGTACACATAGAAATTCTTTAGACGCTACCTTTATTTGCCGACAGCTCGGTTCGCCGAAAGATTGATTTATAGAATAAATGTATCACCGAAATTACGTTTATAGATAAGTCGATTTGTCGAAATCTTCACTGATTGAATTAGTCTTTTATCGAAAGATATAATTGCTGCAATAGTGATCTTTGCAATTATTTTCTTTAATAAAAGGTTAATTTAGTCAGTGGGGATTTATAGACAGTCAAATACCGAAACTAACATATGGCTGATTGGTTGCCTGTAATTACCGGAATTTCAATTATTAACATTTTAATATAGATGTGCACACAAAAACTACTAAACCGATTGCGATGAATCTTTGTATGTACATAGCTGGAGAACTAGATTAACACATACATAGGCTGCATTTGTAGCTATAACCAACATCTGACTGCTACTAAATTATAAAAGTCTAATACTAGGGAAAATAAACAAAACTAGCACAATTTGCTATAATTGAGTTTTATTGTAAATTTTAAATATCATTAATATTATATATCATTAGCAATAAATTACTAAACAAAAAAGTTCTTCTTTTACTTAAATCCAAAATTTTACCGAAGTACTATTTCTCAAAATAAGATACCGATATAATATTAAATATTTTCATATAAATTATTAACATTTTCAGTTTTTATTTATGTATAAAATATGAGCTAAGCCACCGATGAATTCTTGCAATTCCATTTCAGTTTTTTGAGCCAAATGCCTTTGTAATCTTTCTTCGTATGCAATCTGGGCAGAGCGACGTCGCTTTTGCATCGGCTCAGATGCATTGATACGCTCAATTTCGCAGTCAATATATTTCTGTTCTTTATGAAACTCTATAATAGTTTTATAAATGTTCCATTTTTTGCGGTTTAGAAGAGTGGGCCAACGTTCGTGCCATGACTCTAACGCGTTTTGTGTTTTTGGTATGGAGTAATTACGATCAGCCACTGACCACATCGTCGGGGGGAATAAAGGCGGGATTTTCTTCAGAATAATTCTTATATCGCTGTCAGAAGTTATTGAGCATCTCTCGTTTACATAATATTTACTAAACCATTGTGCTAATCCCGCAGCTTCAGCGGGCAACACTCGGTTTTTAATAAGCTCAAAGGCTTCTGATATTTCACTGGGTTCAAGAAATGCCAACGCAAATAAATGTCTGATTTTGTGCGCAAACGCAAAATCATTACTATACTGCTTTGCCAGTCCTTCAGCTTGTACATGTCGCCAAATACTTTGTGTAAGATGAAACAATTATAATCTATGTGTACAATTTTGAAATTGTTTTTTCACGGCATTTATTACTGCTACCTCAAAATCAGTCAGTATGTTTGCGGGAGATAAATTTAATGCAAAATTATTGACTGCATATCTTTTCAATATTTCAAATAGAATGGAATAGCACTTTACTGTCTTATGCGATAATAACGCAAACACTATTGGGACAAACTTATTTGTCCCGTTTTCAGTACCAACTAACACATGAATAGAATATATTTGAGTGTATGGATCTGGGCACGTTGTGAATGTTCCATCCATTACCCAACATTGCGCACTAAATAGACGTTTGCAGTTTGCTTTTGTACAAAAAAACACCAAAAAGTTGAAAATAAATGAATAAATTTTAATTCAACGGTTGCCATGTCGGGGGACCGTAACTGGTTAAGTACTTCTTTATATTGTAAGGTCCCCCGACATGGCAACCGTTGAATTAAAATTTATTCATTTATTTTCAACTTTTTGGTGTTTTTTGTGACGGGGGTTTTTTAAATTTTTACTTTAATTTTTATTTTATGCTTTTTAAATTGATCTACTAGTCAAGCTCTTTCATTTGATACCCATATTGAGGGAATTGTAAAGAAATATTTATTCCAACATGTCGTGGCGGCGGCCATCTTGAACCGATTTTTTCAAACATAGCTAAGAACACTCCCGACTAATATACCTTTCAAACAAAAAAACTAAATACAAATCGGTTCATCCGTTTGGGTGCTACGATGCCACAGACACACACACACACACACACACACACACACACACAAACACACAGACACGTCAAACTTATAACACCCCGTCGTTTTTGCGTCGGGGGTTAAAAATACGACTACGCTTTCACCCTGGCTTGTGTAATGATCAATCAAAAACTGTTGTTCATCCATTTTACAAAGATTTTCAGGCACTGTGAATTCATCTATTGTTTTAGGAATTCTTGGTTGATCTTTGGTTCTCACCCGTTGAACAATACATTTTATAATGCTGCTTTATTTGGCAACAGAGCACCACTTGTACTTGGGATGTCTTGCAAACAGCGATTGACAATTTGGGATGGAGAGTCCATTGAATTGTTCGCCATATCCTTTACCTTCGATCTCAAATTCATTTGTATACGTTCACTAAATTACAAACACTCACTTTTTAACCACTAGATGTATGGAAAAACACAAAAGCAAATGAACGCAAGTTACTTTTGACAGGGCCAGTAAAGGAGATACCCCATTTTGGGCCCGAGTGCACAGACATCAAACCTACCTCAAAAAATTCGTCTATTTTGTGTTATAACTTTGTTAAGACTTCATTACAATCAGCAATGGCCAAGTGCGACAAAAGTTTAAAAATGTGATTTTCATTAATCAACAAGCTTCGTAAACGTTGAATGTAATACTTAATCCGATCTTCGTAAATGCGCTATGATTATACTTGCTTTATCGATTCGATTACGAAATCGAATCGATAACTAATAACTATGAAATTAAAATTCGTGGCTTTATTAAATGATTTCAAAATATCTATGTAGCATCTTTATGTTCGTTATTCAGTTCACTAATCAGAAAGACACCTGTCTCCTTCATAATGGAAGTCAAAATATCGATTGTAAATAATCGTAGTGTGTTCAAAGTCTATGTAAATAATCGATCATTTAGAATTCATAATAATCTGTAACATCATATGTCATTTTCACTGATTTTCATTCCTGTCATTGATCATTGTGTTTTGCTGCTTTTACTCTGTGAATTGTATATGATTTTCGAACTAATTGACCCTTGCTTGATTACCGGACACCGTTATTTGCTACACTTGTTGACCTTGGCTTTAAAACTGGACTAGACTTTACCACATCGGCTGAAAGCTATCACAATAAATCTCTGTGTGAATTGTGGAATCGCTACCGATCGGTGCAATATTATAGGCAGACATTTATTGAACGATGCAGTGATACTAGCTTGTATACGTGAATGGGTCGCACCACAAATAGTAAGTACCTATTCGTTATTTCTCGCTCTTTTGAAATTCTTATTATAATTAACGTTAACAAGCTGTGTGATAGCTGCTATAGAATAGAAATTACTGCGAGTCTACCTAATCCCGTAGAAAATTATGTCAACTTTTGTATATGACAATTTATTTTGTCTGATATGTGTAACGTTCATGAAGAACTAGCCTATATGACTAATGGAATATTCAGTGCTTATAACATGATCTCTGTTTAAGGTGAATGCAATCATTTGCGAATCTTGCTGGATTCAAGCTCAATGTGCATGTTTGGATGAGAACAGACCAGCACAATCACCAGTGGGGCACAGACAAGTGTGTATTCTGTATGTCATTGAAGTGTGCAGAGAGGTGGATAGAGACCTCCTACAAGAACTGTCAATATCTCAAACGACTTGGTTATTAAGAGGAAAAATAAAGTCCAGGAATATAAGTAGTAGAACTTATTACGTATATATATGTTAGTTGACAGTTCTTTGAGCGGTAGGAATGCTATATTACAGCATTGCTGTAATTGTATTGTAGGTAAGAGAACAGTCGGGTGCTGTGCCCACATAATGAGTGTAATATGGTATCTCGGTTGGGCACGGTTCCAAGACAATAATAACACCTCCTGCACAGTTTCTTGACAACATTTTAATAAACTATGATGATGCTTAAAAAGGGGAGGAAAGACCTAAGTCCTAGTGAAGCACTTCTAAAGCCAAATAGGAAGATACCCGGGATAGAGATTAAAATACTTTTTAAAAATATAGTAATCTTTAAAATAATGTTGTTTTATTTTATTACCTACTTATATAATTAATTCTATATTACTACAGCAAACAAGTATGTATACAGCCTTGTGGAAAGTGGTAACCGTAGCAAAAGGATGTCACTCAGATGTTGCCGTCTGAAGTGAGGGTAGGGAAGGATTGCTTTACCACCTTTAGAGTAAATGTCAGTTGCATATCATAAAACTATAAGGTTTAATATCGTGCAACAAGAAAGTAGCTAAAGCATTTCTTTGCTTTGACATATCAGTTTTATTATTTAGCATATATAGTTGACCATTCCACATTAATGACTAAAAATATTAATGACCTGCCCTTTTCTATACTAATAAAACCTGCTAACCTACTTACAAATAAAAGCGATACGCGAATAACTTGTGTAGCTATCACACACAACACAACATAAGACGCTGTTTCACCGCATTATGTATTACAACATAACCTAAAAACCTATGAACAATGCTCGATTAAACAAACTTGGCCATTGTGAATCGTCGTGAAAATTAGGCAAACAAAATGTCCTTAGATGGTCTAAATATTGCCTAATTTTCAACCCTGTACATGCAGGCCCAAGATTGTATGAGAGTTAGGGGTTGTCCTTTTTCATCTCCCTACCTACAATATAATAAAAATTAAAAAAAACCAAGGAAATGCTAACACGGGTTTCACATTTTAAGCGATGGTTAATAGGTACTATTATAAAATTTAAATAATCCTGTACCTACCTACACATCCTAGTCATTTCCGATACTAACATTGATAAATTTATAGGTACCTACATAGTATTGATTAATTAACAATGCAACGCGTTTTAATAAACGCCTGACTAGAAAATAAAAGCAAATATTTAATAAAATGTTTACGAAAATGCATCTGTACGTCTATAATTAAAGTGGTTTCTGCAATTATATCTTTCGATAAAAGACTAATTCAATCAGTGAAGATTTCGACAAATCGACTTATCTATAAACGTAATTTCGGTGATACATTTATTCTCTAAATCAATCTTTGGGCGAACCGAGCTGTCGGCAAATAAAGGTAGCGTCTAAAGAATTTCTATGTGTACCGATGTACGGTGAACAGTGATTTCTGTGTACGGTTATATCGTTCAACGGTAATTCGGTAAACAGTTCGGAGCTCTTCCACGACACGCGACACCCACGGGAAGAGATGGGACGCCTCATAGTACCATAATGCGCCCACCCCTCTCGTGATCACGAGCGGATAGGCACTTTTTCATGGGCTGTATGTTTACTGTCGGATGGAGAACAGCCCTATCCCTTAGTCGCCTTCTACGACACCCATAGGATGAGATGGGGTGGCCCTATTCTACTCCGCCGGAACAATACAGCATTAAGAAGTCACTTTTTGTACAATTGACGTCTGTAAAATGCCACAGTGGAGTTTGTTGCGCCATTTCTTCTCCAGGAAGCTTAGTTTTAAGCAAAATTTGACGTCAAAAAGTTGTAGCAGTGCTACAAAATTTTGATTAAATAATTTTTCATTTTCATTTCATTTTATAGTACCTACCTACTTTATAGAGGGCGCCATATTAGATTTATATGTCACTTAGCTATAACCAGTGGACGATCAAGACATCTAATTGTCCAGTTGTAATAAGTAGCTAGGAGGGGACAGATGAACAAACATAGTAGGTATACATAATACTGTCACATGCACTTAGATACATAGCCTGTAAAACTAATAACACTCCTTAGATCTTGCAATATTCGGATATACGAGTAAAGGTAAAAAGTTTGGCTCACCGGTGGATGATATTTAGAGGATCCCCAGCCCATTAGTATAACATTGTCACCTAGTTTCCCCTCCTCCGGCAGCAACTTTGCAGCAGTAGGTTTGTACGAGCACTTTGTTTCGAAAGAGTCATCATTAAAGTCATAAGGTGCTTCAAGCGTACCTATACCCATATCCGCATAGTACCAATCACTGGTCAATCGAGTTTTATCATCTGTAAAATGAAACAGTAATGTTTATCTTAGCAAAGAAAAAGAAAAATACAGTAAAAGTGTTATTTCTCCTAATATATGATCACTCAGCACTCACTATGCAATCTGGTTCTGTTTCAACATTACTTCCATATTTAAATTAGGATTTAGAGTTTCAAAAATTTTCAGTGCAGTTTTTTTATTGTCTTAGTTGTTTTTATTTTATTATGTGTTTTTTATATAGTGCTAAGAGGACTTTATACGTGTTATGTATTTTAAGTGCCTAGTAAGTGCCTGTCTTTTTCTTATGTTGCATGCTAGTGATGCGAAGGTAAGTCAACCTACTGCATCGCTACTGAATGTGATACGATGCCCTCACTGTTCCCAAGCCCGTTTTTTAAGGGTGAGCGAGGTTTGAAGATACATATCGGGAAAGTACACAAACCCCGACATGTATCTCCGAACTCTCCTCTGGTTATTCAACCCTCACTAAGTACAGATCCTGAAAACAATATTGAAATTCCCTTTTGGCAAAGATTCATTTGAAAAATTCTGTTTCGATTCTGAAGAGAATTCCTCGTGGTGCAAGACCTATAGCTGCAAAAAGTTTGTCAAATTGTATAGGTCTTGTACTTCGAGAAAATACCAAAACGGATTGGGAGCAACTGCTCACCTTCCCATATAAAATTCTGCATAGGTACTCGTATTAGAACAGACAGGACAGACCACCGAACGACTACAAATTCATTATCTTCGGAAATTAGAAATAGCTGTAACATTTAACTAACAATCTAAACCCAACATATTTAATCTTTCGGAAAAGTAACATTTTTAATTTGGTTGGATCAAAATTGAGGGATGGTGACATAAGTGGAGCATCGAGATTGCTTTTTAGTAGCGATGTAGTGGCGCCGTGCTCTCCGCAAACCCTCGCTGGTCTGCGGAGCAAGCATCCGTCGCCTGCGGATGGCCTTTCTTTTCCTGGGGCGCCTGACCCGGACCCTGATTGCCTGTGCGTAACAAGTGCCAAGGAAGTGTTGGCAGCCGTTGGCTCCTTTCGAAGTGGCTCTGCAGGCGGCCTCGATGCGTTGAGCCCACAACATTTAAAAGATCTTTTGGGGCCAAGCGCCGGGGAGGCTGGTGAGTGACTTCTGAAGGAGCTAACGGCTCTCATGAATTTGATGCTCTCCGGCAGTGTGGACGATGCCAACATAGACATTTTGTACGGGGCTAATTTGTGTGCCCTACGAGAGAGAGATGGTGGCATTCGTCCTATTGCCGTGGGTTGCACATACCGGCGTATGGCAGCCAAACTCTGCTGTCAATTTTATAAAACCGATTTGGCCACGAAGTTCCAACCCCTCCAACTCGGTTTTGGTTCAAAGGGGAGCCCCCCGTGAGGCTGCCATACATGCCTTGTCAACCTACCTTGGTACCAGGAAAAGTGAGGTCATTCTCAAGGCTGATGTGAAGAATGCTTTGAATTCTGTGAACAGGGATACCTTGTTGACTCAAGCAAAATTAGAAACACCCAAAATTTTCAATTTTCTTTGGCAATGCTATAGATATCCCTCTAAATTACTATACAAGGATAACCTTTTGGAATCCGCTGTTGGTTGTCAACAAGTAGACCCTCTTGGACTGGTAATTTTCAGTCTAGCAATCCAACCCATTATTCGGCGGTTAAATTCAAAATTTAATGTATGGTACCTGTACGACGCGACGGGACTCTAGGAGGAGATGCAGAGATAGTTTTACAAGATTTGGCTTTTAATTAAAAAGAATTTAAATTAATTGGTTTAGAACTAAATGACAATAAATGTGTTTTTTTTTTAAATGACCTTTCGGACAAAATTTCTACTTTCTCTAAATTTAATTCATTGGCTCCTAATATTAAAATTATAGAAAAAGATTCTCCACTCCTCCTAGGGTCTCCAATACTGGAAGATGCCTACACCTCATTTATAGAGGATAAAATTCAAAATTTTAGTGATATTTCGGACCGTCTACTTAAAATTAATATACACTCGGCCTTCACTATTCTTCGGTATTACCTTTTTGTCCCCAAATTTACCCATGCGCTCAGATCAACACCATTTTGGAAAAGAATAACAATTTTGGAAAAATGTACAAAAATATAGAAATTACACTCAGTAAAATTTTAAATGTGGGTTGAATGACCGAGCTTCACTACAAGCGTCTCTGCCGATTCGCTTAGGTGGGCTCGGTATTCGCAAAATTTCAGATGTCAGCTTACCAGCGTTCCTGTCTTCGGTCTACAGTACGGAAGAATTAACTAGGAAAATTCTTGCACCTACACTAGTTAATTCGGAAGTATTGTGCAAGACCGATGCAGTGAATGCTTGGAAAATTGCATGTCCAAACACAGATCTCCCAGGGAACCTTTTCTCACAGCGTCAGTGGGACGGGCCGCTATGCAGCTTAGTTAGACAGAATCTATTAAATACTTGCTCTAATGCTGCTGAGCGTGCCCGTTTACTGGCGATTGAAGTGTGGGAATCGGGTCTTTGGTTGCAAGCTCTTCCGTCATCTAACATAGGGACTATGTTAGACGACACTACTTTCCGCATCGCCACGTGCCTCCGATTAGGCGCGCCGTGTGTTTCTCTGCATCGATGCCGTTGTGGAGAAGCAGTTGACCGACTCGGACACCATGGCCTGTCGTGCTGCTGGAGCGCTGGGCGAATGCCACGGCACGCCAGCCTCAACGATATAATCCGCCGTGCTCTTGTCACCGCCGGTGTGCCAGCCGTGTTGAACCTAACGGTTTGGCGCGCGACGATGGCAAGAGACCGGATGGTATGTCGTTAATGCCATGGAAAATGGGTAGGGCCCTGGTGTGGGACGCAACATGCGTCGACACCATTGCCCCTTGCCGCCGCTGCTTCTGCAGAGGCTCTCAAACGGCGCAAATACTCCAAACTCATTGGAGACTATGAATTTGTGCCGTTTGGAGTCGAAACGTTGGAGCCTTGGGGCCCGCGCGCGCAATCTCTTCAGAGAGATTGCGAACCGTATGGTCGACGCTTCTCGTGACCAGACGGCTGGCCTCTTTTTAGGTCAGAGAATAAGCATTGCCATACAACGTGGCAATGCTGCCAGTCTTCTGGGAACGTTGCCACAAGAGGCATGCGATGCGGAGGAATTCTACGACGCGTTTTAATTTTAGTCTTACTTTTAGTTTTTAATTGGTTTCATTTATTTCATTTCTAATTAGTAGTTTAAAGATATTCATGAATATTTTTTTATAAAAAAGGTTTTTCTAGGGAATTCTAAAAATTTAATTCGGTACGAGGCTAGAAAGAAAATATTTTTGCTACTCATAAACCGAAATAAAATTAATGGGTACCACCTGCTATCAAACTTATTTCGATTTTTTCAGTGGCAGTCGGGTTTTTTATTTTTTAATCATTTGTTTTATTTTATGCGTTTTAGTTATGATATTACATGTATATTTTTTTCTAATCTCCTTCTAATTTTCATCATTTTGATACCCTACACGATAAGTTTGAGTCAAAAATATTTATGACAACATATGTTTTGGCGCCAAAAATCCGCCATTTTGATTTTCTCGAAATTTTAATATATCTGGTGTCACTCACACAATTACGGCGCATCAAATGACACCTCATTGTCCAAATCCGTCAAGCCGTTCAGGCTGTAGGCCGTGTCAAATAAATGGACATACATACATAGTCTCGAAAAGACTGCCCTCCTTCCTTCGGTAGTCGGGTAAAAATACAAGATATTATTTTTTTGGATTTTAGTCGGTTCGATTACCAGGAGTGGCAAGCGAGTTCTCGAAAATATTTGAATCCGTGATTTGAATGCAGTTTTGTTTCTTTTCAAAAATAAGGGAATGTTTCTTAAAACAGTACAAAAATATTTAAAACATTTTGGGTATGGTAGTACCACAGGGAGGTGTCCTTTCTCCTCTCTTATTTTCCATCTTCATCAACTCTGTCACAGGTCTAATTTCATCCAACTATCATCTTTATGCCAATGACTTGCAGCTATACCATCATTTTGCAGTGACTGACGCCTCCTCGGCAGTTTCTGCCAATAACCACGACCTGCATCGTATTAGCAACTGGGCCAAATCATTCGGACTATGTATCAACCCAACTAAATCGCAGGCAATGATCATTGGTAGCACTCAGATGCGCAGGCAGCTTGACTTCTCGACATTACCTCCTGTAACGCTGGACGGAACTCGGATACCCTACTCGGATACCGCCAAGAACTTGGGTGTACTCTTTGATGCTAACCTATCTTGGAGTCCTCACATCAATGAGGTTAGTAAAAAGGTACATTACAGCTTTCACTCCCTGAGGTGTCTCCAGAGTTTTCTACCTTTAAAAACTAAAATCTCTCTCGCCCGAACCCTTATCCAACCTATTATCGACTACGCTGATGCCTGTTTCCTAGATGCCACTGAGGAACTTTTAAACAAATTGGAGAGACTGCAAAACTTGTGTATTCGGTTCGTATTCAATCTGAGGAAGTACGAACACGTCTCGCAGTTTCGTTAAGAACTCAAGTGGCTCCCTATCCGCCACCGTAGAAACACTCGAATTCTATGTCTACTTTTTAATATTCTGCACAACCCCTCTGCACCATCTTACCTGAGGGAGCGTTTCTCATTTGTTCGTGCCTCTGATGCTCCGTGCAGATCAAGCCTCCGATTTCTCCTTAAATTCCCATCCCACAAAACTGATTTCTGCTCTTACTCCTTCACCGTGCAAGCGGTCAGACTGTGGAACTCGCTACCGTCTGACATCAGAGCCAGCAACACGCTGTCTGTATTTAAAAGCAAAGTTCGCAGCCATTATCTCTCTTCTGTTCAGTGACGCCGAGTCGTGGGCGGAGGAGGGATGGTGATTCTCCTATTTATGCATAAATGTTTGCTTATTTATTGTTCTGTGTATGTTTATGTATATTTGATATTATTTAGGTTTATGTAGAATATATTTAGTATATCATTTTTAGTTAGTATAAAATATATATGATACTTAATATATGTAGTATATTTATTTAGATACTAAGTACTACTGTACCTTTTATAATGTTAAGCGTGTGTGTGCACTTATAGTTTTTCTCTCTAATTACTATACACACAATCACACCAATTTTTCGTATATGTCACGATCTCCTCTCGCCGGTCTGCTGGGAGAAATTTCTTATAGAAATAAGCAGTACCAATGTACTAACTTTTCAACATCCATTGTATGTTATGTATTCGCTCTGTGTGTGCATGAATGTTAAATAAAATAAATAAATAAAAAAAATATCATAATGATGGGTGTCCAATATCGAAGGATTATAAATTTAGGAATTTTAGTCGAGTAGCATAAGCAAGTCCACCCTTTGGCGCCGGTTTCTCCTTCAATTTTAGGACACTCTGTATGCGTTACAAGAAGGAACAAAGTAAATACAATTACCGATAAGGGTATATTGAGTTACGAATCTTTTCGCTATTGCCAGACATTCTTTTTCCTCGTCGTTTCTCCCCCGTCCATGCGGTACATATCTGTTATAACCGGCGACAACATACTGAACTGGATGCCATCGCAGGCACACAGCAGACGTCACAATGTGCGTCGTCGTCAATAAGAAACCGCCGCAGAGAGTGTTGAAGTCACTGTACCTGTGCCTCGTCACGTTGTCCCACTCGTCCCACACCATGTACACCTGGGAATGGAAAGATACTCGTAAGTGTGCTAATTAGTGATGGGCGTGGATAAAATACTCGGTAGATAAAAACTCTGGTGGTTCCGCCTTCATACCACGACTGGGGATACATACGCGGGATCAACAGTTCATAACTCTTCATTCAATATGTCAACGCCACGAGATCAGTATTTTAAAATGTCAATGGCTCACAACACCAATAAGTTACGAGTTCAATTTTATTGTTCACTAGCAGTCCCGGTAAACTTCGTTTTGCCTTAGAAATTAGAATCAATTAGCTGTATCAAATTCTCCTAATTATTTTGAGAACAGAAAGCATTTCGATTCGGGCCCCATACGCCCACGGAGCTCCCGACACTCTAGCTCCGAGGCTCTAACATCATAAACACCTTAGATGTATAATTTAATATGTAACATGTTTCAGCAATAAAATTATTTGATTGATTGATTGATTGATTGACACATTGTTTCTGCTCTACACAACCCTATAGGATATTAACTAGTTTTAGGATGGGTGACCTTTCATAATAAACATACCACATAGGGTCTATCTATCGTTTCACCATCTACGATGCGTCTTTGACATGTTGAATCTGAAACAGAAATAAGTGATGACTATGAGGTAAATCGTACGCCAAAAACAGATATTTATTTATTTATTTAAATCACCTAGCTACCATTACAGGTTGCCCCAATGCGGCAGTTAGTGACTTATGCAACACTAATAGGCTATACAAATAATAGTTAGGTAGATATTATTGTAGCTTATAACTAATTATTTACAATAATGCCCTTGTGAACTCACTCAGAGAACCCGTAAATGGGTGAATTTCAACATCTATGAATTTTTAGCTAATTTTGGTGATTTTTTTTATTTCTAGGTATTTAGGTAATCTCTTTCAATATTTAGCTAGAAATACATATTTTATGCCTATTATGTTTGAATAGTCTAATTAGCCCTGGGAATTACTTGTTTATTTTATACACCTGAATTTTCAATACACCGAAATTGGTGTCTAACACCAAAATTGCATATCAACTTATTTTTATTTTTTATTTATTATTACTTATACTATTTCTTTGTTTTTTTTTTCTAGAATTTGGCACTTAATAGTTACATATAACCCTTAATTTTTACCCTTTTATCACCAACTTCATTTTTATATGGCAAAACCACTTTAGTTGTTAGTAGTATCAGTATAAAAGCAAAACATTAGATTGTTTAGAAGCAAGGATTATATTTTACTCTAATGGCGCCAATATTATCGACGAACTTATTCAAGATTGCTGGGAAAAGATTTAGGCAGTTATTCTCAAAGTGGGAGAGGTGGTACTCGGTATGCCTAAGGGTGGACGGAAGATATGCCATGGACACTTGGTAGTGGCAAGACAAGTTGGTAGTGTGATGTCTATTTCTGAACTTACAGGAGTCCTTCAACTAAGTTTCTCACGCGGTGAGCTGATGGGCATTGCGGTTCAAAAGGGTTCCAGAGGTTTACACCATCCGAGACATGTACCACGATTCTGATTCCGTTGTTCGAACCGCTGTTGGCACTATGAGAATCTTCCTTATCACTGTCTCTGTGATCTGTGATCTGTCCTTAGTCTATTCCCAATCAGCGTGGTATTTTGGTCGGATAGCATCTGACAATCACTCCATAACTGCCCATGCATGCTGTTAATATCGGTGGTGGACGCCGATAGATTGGTGCAACATGTGAGGATGTGGATGTAGGAGCTTGAGGACGGTAGAGGTCAGAAGCCTTCTGTGGAGAAGATTGAGTACCTTTCACACGATAGCAAAGTGCTAGCTGCTGGAGCAACATAAGCAGGAGTTGGGTGTCACCTACATCTTCGACTTCATCGCTTTGTTGCGTGGAGTCACGTGCAAAAGATTGCATGAGGCACTCTTGCATCCACGGTAGCTTTCATGTAAGTGAGAAAGCAGAGGAAGAAAAGCCAAATGATGTTGACAGTGGAGAGGAGGGAAGAAGGGTAGGCAGGTTTTAACGGCGTAGGCTTAGTAGTAAAGAGTGAGGCCGCCTTTCACGCCAGTAGAAGCAGGTGACGGAAAGAGCGCACCATGCTCCACCACACCGGCCTGTCCCTACTGCGGCATCAGCTGACTTCACCCAACTACTCGCCCGTCTTTTGTATGGGTAGTTCATATGCTAATGGTTAATCTGAGAGAAAATTAGGAAAGCTTCCGAACAACCCTCAACAGCCAACAACCTCTTTCCCACCTAGGGGGAGAGGCGGTGCTTTCTCCATTGCCCAGGGTATACTACGTAGAGGTCACCTGACCTAGCAGCCCGTCGGACTACGTAGGAGCTTAATCAAATAACTATGAAAACAAATTTTGGTGTAAATATACAATTTTGATGATTAGTAAAACCCCACCAAATTCACCAAAATTGCTCCACCAAAATTAGTTTCACGTCTAAAAAAATTATTTATAAAAATACTATTTAGAATATAGTGGTTACATTACCAAAATTTAATGCACATACTGAACTTGTACACTATACTTAAATATTAAAACATACAATGAGAATAAACCGTTTTAAATAATCAACACAAAAATTACAATATTTTTGTCCGATGCTTATGAAACGACCTACGTACGTGTTTGGCAGAAAAACGAAACGGGACTGGAGACAACTGGCACTGGTGCTCATTAACACCCAACTGAACGTTTCCAATGATGATATAGTGTCGTCCTTATAGGTACTTTCAATACGACTCCTTCGATGATTTTATAAATCCCACCAAAATTTTACATTTGCCGCGGACGCATCTTATAAATTATTTTTAAGATAAAGTATAGTACTAAATACTACGAATGACAGTATCGAAGATAGCTAAAATAATGCCGAATCGAATTATTATTAAGTATACTCAGTAAACTAATGAAGTTTTGATTAAATTGTGATCATTCCCAAGAAAACAGGTTGTGGACGCGCCACCAAGCTTAGAATTTAGGTGTTAAGACATTTTTTACACACTCACAAGAATAGCTTCAATAATATAATTTATACGTGCATATAGAGAAAAACGATATCTTTCTTACAAAAAATTATCATTACTATATGTTAACTTTAAGGTATGATTTTCAGTCACGCCGCGAAAATTTTACGTTTGAGAAATTCACCCAAATATGTCTACTATTTCGGCCGTCATATTGGGGGAGGGAAGGGCCCGAGTGAACGGGTACGGCCTGTGGGTTAGTGCGCGCGCGCGGCACCGCCAGCAGCGGCGACGGCGCCACACGCACCGGTCCGGCACACACAGACACACCGCACCCAGTATAGCTGGGATGAGCAGCTTACCCCTCAACACCGCCAACATGTACGAGTCTGATACTAGCGCGACTTCGCGCCTCACTCGTAATTCATTGTACCCCACCATTCCCAATATGAATAAGGTGGGATACATTAGCGGATGGAAGGGGTATACACCATACCACCTTAAATATAGATATCTTATACCTACCTACATGTAACTGGAATATGAGTAAAAGAGATACCTGCCTACAAGAACTTAAGTTAAACGTAAATATACACTATGCTATATTTTAGTCCATTGAAATCCTATATTTATATGGGCTGCGCGTGCATTTGTCCAACCGCACAAGGGTTACAAAAGGGCTATGCCACGGCCACCGTCTTCAAAAAAGGGTTCAAATGGGTTTTATGGTTTATCTGAGAATTTTTTTGTGATGTCTATGATACAGATACAGATGCAGATATGCAGATTATGATTTCAGTCGGTTCGATTACCGATGCGTCAAGCGATTTTTCGAAAATCTTTCAATGCAGTTTCGTTTCTTTTTTCAGTCTCTATTGATGATGATGAATTATCTGTTTTTACTCTTCGCTATCGAAAAACAGTGTGGCACCAGGGAATGTTAGTGATAACTTTATTGAGAAAGGTGCACAACCCGACCGTTTTTTATAATCATATTATAAAAAATAATTCTTTAGTCAACTGTTTTCCGACCAAACGTTCATTCGATCACGTTCGTTCATGAATGTTGGTTCGATAAAGACTCTTTTCATCAGTAGTAGAACTGCATAATGTTTTATCGGTCACATTTCAAATGATGAAATGAATTTCGGTCATCAGTGGTAAACCCCATTCCCCCTGTAAGGGAAAGGTCGTGACTTCAAGTCTCACTTGAGTTTGTCGAACTTAAAAGTTAGCATAATAAATGCTATAAAAAATCATTCAAATATTTGGGCGGAGTCATCAAAATTCAATGTTTAAAAATGATTGAAAAATCATTCGTTGTTTCCAACAGTTCATTAGAATGTTGGTAGATGGCTCCACCGTCGCCTTTAAAGACGAATTTAAAGAGAAGGAAAATTTGAAATGATTCAGGTGTGGCTCAATAGCTCAGTTAGAAGAGCATTCCCCCTGTAAGGGAAAGGTCGTGAGTTCAAGTCTTACTTGAGCATTTAATTTTTTCCGATGTTTTTCGAGCTTAAAAGTTAGCAGCAAAAATGCTATAAAAAATCATTCAAATCTTTCTGATGCTGACTGTATAAGGTGACTTCAAGTTTTATTTATAATTTATATTTCTGTAATATTTTTATATAACCCCTATTTGATCTCTTTGTTCTGTCAAGACACATCAACACACGCTAATATAAATTACTAGCTGCTCCGCTCACATAGATGTCAGCTATTGCTACTTTTGGTTATATCTCCGGTTCTACATTTACAATTATGATCAAGCATACGTAATATTTTGAGTCGGAATTTTTGGATTTCGATTTCGATTTCGATTTCGATTTCGGTTTCGGTTTCGGTTTCGGTTTCGGTTTCGAGTTCGAGTTCGAATTCGAATTCGATTTTGATTTCGGTTTCGATTCTTGATTCGGGTTCTAGGTTGGATTCGGATTCGAATTTGAGTTCTAATTTCTATGAAATTTCGCTAATCGCCGGGATCGCTAAATTGATGATATATTGTTAAAGAGCCTATCCACGATCAGTCCGTCAGCAGTTTCAGATCGTATCGGGTGGCTTGCAGTCCTAAATTGACAGCGCTCACACACGAAAGCTATTTTGGCCTGCCGGCTATTCCCTGTGTTCAGTATTGCGGCTACACACGATCAGTTGGGAGTCGACAGTTTCCCATCGTATGATTGCCTGCCCGCTATTGTCCGATATCAGGACGGCCATTTTAATAACGATCAAAGATGACGGATTTGAAATTTTCAAAAAAGTTCTAGGTTTTTGGGGTGACTAATTACGAATAAAAAAATCCACTTACCGATCCAAGATAGCGGGCTTGAAATTTCCCACAAATTCCACATGGGTATCGTTTTCGAGGCTTTCGGGGTTATATATCATCCATCCATCCATCGCTACATGAATAATATATTCGTAATCAGCAACCCCAAGTACCCCGAAAATAATACCCATATCGATTTTAGTAAAAATTTCGAGTCCGCCATCTTGGATCGCAAAATGGATGATATGTTCTTAAATGGCGACCCCTAAAACCCAGAAAACGATACCCATATCGATTTTTGAGAAAATTTTGTGTCCGCCATCTTGGATCGTTAAATATAGAAAATGAAAAAAAAAACAATTTTAACAAAGAAAACGAGTCATGAAAAAAGACACGTGATTAGTGTGAATACAAATGAGACACCCCTGAATCCTTAGTACCGATTAAAATGTATGGGCGTACCGAGTAATACCCCGTCCTCCACCACTCCGCTCCCCCCGCACGATTGCTCTGTCTAGACGGCTTCGTTGACAGACTGTATGTAGTATGAATCGTTAGACTGTGCTAGTACTATTATCTATTCTGTGCTCTTAGCTCTTCTGCCAGGTAAGGGGTCACTTTGTGTAGCATTTTGAATTGACAATATAAATAAAGTAGCTCCAAACTGCTTCTCCTAGGAGCTGTTCAAGTCTTCTCGATACCTCTAATCCCGATGCCTCTAAAATTATTAGAGGTCTCAGAATATATTTACCAGGTTCTATTGTTTCGAGTTTCCGATATTTCGGCGCTGTTGCAAGCACTATTATCACGGACCAACTGGAGTTTTGGCGGTAAACAGCGAAAAAGTTTTTTAGGAATAAATACCTCTTTCGAGTTATTTTACTACGGTATCGTGACATCTTGTCGGATATTCAGTACCGCAATTACTTATAAGATAAAGTTGGCATCTTCAAAATTGACGTACTCTCGGTGAGGTACCGAGTGCTTGACTGTGGAGCAAAGACTTTGTAGATAGATAGACAACTCTTTATTGTACCCTAACATCAGATTTTTGTAATTGTAAACTAAAAACAGAATGTAATATTATTGGTTGTTCAGTTTTGTGCAGATCTGGAATTCCCTGCCAGCTCACGTGTTTCGTTCTTCCTTCAGTCCCGAGTCCTATAAGCGGGGCGTGAATAAGCATCTGATGAGGCTGTCAAGCTGAGTGCTACTATTGTTAACATGATTCGTGTTTATAATGGCGACATTCTTTCCTGAAAGTTTGCCTTTACTGGTGAGTAAATGCAAACTTTCAGGAAAGAGTGTTGCCATTATAAACACGATCAGGCGAGGTGAAGTCAAATTATACACATAGGTATGTTAAAAAAACTGAGCTAGTCGCACCGCAAGAAGCAGCTGGAACACATCATGCTCGAGTTACAGACCTCAGGTGATCGATCACACGTCGGGTAGTTATCTCCTAAGAGTATACGGAAGAAACATGGATGACTCCCAGCGCGCCATTATAATATGCTCCCAACAGGATAGTGAACAAAGCTAAGCTACTTACAACAAGCCAGAGTCAAGATCAACAGGATCAGGGCGTACATATTTGCAGATTAATGTTCTAAGAACGTCGCGAAACCACGTAGGTAGGTGCACACCGTAGTGAATGTTAAACTTTGGTCATTGTGAAATTGCGTCGTTATCAGTAAATTGCTTCAGTTGTCGCGCCACGTGATCTTGATATAAAACTTCTCAAATTGAATATACGATTTTATTGTTTTATTTACTGTTTTGTAACACAATCCTCTAACTCTCAGCAGTCAGTGCCAACGGCGAGCATACAGGACATTCCAATGAGATTAACCAATACAGGGAAAGACTTAACAGTAGTATTTGAGAAACTAATTCTAGGACAGTTGCTGACCCATTTTGATGAAAACAAATTGTTTCATGATAAACAGTTTGGGTTTACTAAGGGACGTTCGACTACTGATGCTGGTGTAGAACTGTTAAATTGTATTTACGAAGCCTGGGAGGATAAGCATGATGCTCTAGGTGTCTTCTGTGATCTATCCAAGGCCTTCGATTGCGTTCACCATGACACATTAATCAGGAAATTAGAACATTACGGAATAAGGAACAAGGCTCTCGAGCTTCTGACTTCATATTTGAACAATAGAATTCAGAGGGTCGATGTTAACGGTACATGTTCAGCAGGATCTGTGGTTTCGTTGGGCGTTCCGCAGGGTTCGATACTTGGACCATTTTTATTTCTAATTTACATAAATGACTTTCCCTACTATGTAAGGGACAATAATAGTATTATTTTATTTGCTGACGATACTTCGTTAATTTTCAAAATTAAAAGGCAACACGATAATTATGACGAAGTGAATGGTGCAATCAAAAGAGTGGTCCATTGGTTTAATATAAATAATCTTTGCCTTAATGAGAACAAAACTAAATGTATTAAATTTACTCTGCCTAATGCTGCACAGGTAGAAACCAATGTACAACTCAATGGACAATTGTTGAGCCTTGCGGAATCGACAGTGTTCTTAGGTTTGAGTATTGACGCTAAACTTCAGTGGGGTTCACATATAGAAAAAATAGCTAGTAGATTAAGCTCAGCTTCCTATGCTGTAAAAATGATTAGGACTTTAACAGATGTGAATACGGCTAGAATAGTTTATTTCAGCTATTTTCATAGTATTATGAGCTACGGAATTCTCCTTTGGGGTAATTCCACAGATTTAAACACAATATTTATCTTGCAAAAGCGGGCTGTGCGAGCTATTTATAATTTGGGCCCAAGAGTCTCCCTCCGAGATAAGTTTAAAGAGATAAATATTCTAACCGTAGTGTCACAATACATTTTCGAAAACTTAATGTATGTCAGGAAAAATATTGCAAAATTTCCAAGACTTTGTGACAGGCACAATATAAATACTAGAAATAAAAGCAATCTTGTAGTTTGTCATAGCAGACTCCATAAAATAAGTAATTCTTTCCAGGGCAACTGTATACGCTTTTTTAACAAGCTTCCTAATGAAATCAGAGATTTACCTGTTAATAAATTTAAAAATACAGTAAAGAGCAAACTGTGCCAGAAAGGCTATTATAAAATCCAAGAATATTTAAACGATAAACAAGCTTGGAAATGAGCTGTTCGCTCAGCTATGCTACTCAAGCAAAACATTGTATCTAGACCATAAGTTTTAGACTACGTATTATTTTCTTTTTAAACCGACGTTTCGGCTGCTTTTCAGCAGCCATGATCGCGGTGTGAAGGTGATTTTCCACCAGAGTGACTAGGATAGGCGATCGCCTAGTAGAATTGAAATTTGTATGGCTAATTTTCAATTCTCTCCCAGCGCATCTTTGGTGGAAACAGCGTGGATTGACGAGAATATGCGAGGCGAGAATTGAAATATTTGTTTGTGTAAAAATGAACTGTATTGCTTCCGGCATAGAGTATAAATTAACTTTGGAACAGAAACACGCTTCTCGTGAGAGGCTTATTGGTGTTCGTTGCTACTTAGGTATATTACCTGAGAATACGGTCATGACAGTACAAGCCTTTTCTACTAGAGGTCGCTGTTAACACGAAGTACACACTTGCAGCTATCCTTATATAACTCATACCTGCTTAATATTGTTTGTGCGAGACATAGATGATTGCATAACATATTTAATAATACTAATTTCCAGGACATAATACAGAAACTCAAACAGCACTGTACCTATATCTTTATCTAATGAAGCCCACGGGCGGCGCGGCGCGGCGGTCTCGCGCGAGCTCGCGATGTCTATTTTTTAGTGGAAAAGGGTCAGTGCGATTTCAATAATTGGACCCTGTTATGCATAAAAGATTCAACCAACATATTGTTAGTTTTGAGTAAATGCGATTTGAAGTTTAGGAGTGTATATAAAATAAACAGACATAAGAATAGAAGAATGTATATATAATATTGGTAACACAATAAATTAGCATTATTTTGATTGTAATACCACAGGCTACTTGCTTACAGTTTTCCTGATTTTCTTAAAAAACTACCATGGATCTTTTATGCAAAAAAGGAAATCATCAGTATAATTTAGACAAAATCGTTTCAAGTCAGCATCAGTTACATTTTTAAGAGGAACATAATAATTAAAATCTTTTAAAGATATTAATATTTATTAAAAAAAATGGTACAAATGAAAAAAAAATAGCTATGATTTTCAGTTCTCATTTTTTTAAGAGCCGTATCAATTCTTTTTGGTGTGGTTTGACTTACGGCGTTACACTCGCGCTGCCTACCCTGAAGAAACCTTCTAATGCCCCTCTTGAAGAACCCCATATTGTAGTCGCTTGGGAAAACCATGGCAGGGAGTTCATTCCACAGCTTGAGCGTACCTGGGATGAAGTTCCTTTCATACCTCACGGTGCGCACCGTATTCGGATGCAATGTGTGGGGATGAATTCCCTGTCTATGGCGAGCGGTGCGATGATGGAATGTAGCTGTGGGCATCATGTCAAATAATTCATCTGAGCACATACCATTATATAGGCGGTAGAAAACACACAGTGAGGCAAAATCCCTCCTGAGGCTGAGAGGTTCCACATCGCCTGCGAGTATGGGACTGTCGACGAGCCTCAACGCACGTCTTTGCACCGAGTCGAAAGGGTTAAGCTGGCGTGCGGGCGCTCCGGCAAAAAGATGACAGCAGTACTCAATATGGGGCCGAACCTGGGCCTTATAAAGAAGGAGTCGCTGCCCCGCAGTGAAGTACTGCTTCGCCCTGTTAAGAACTCCAAGTTTCTTTGATGCCAGCTTGACCTTGTCCTCTAAATGATTTCGGTACAGAACGTCACTTGAAATGTCGACGCATAGGATCCCGATACTCGGGGCAATGTTAAGCCGTGTGCCCAGGAATTGCGGCGCTACAATAAATGGGGTTTTCTTAGCGGGGAATACACATACTTGTGTCTTGGTGGGGTTGAACTGGACCAGGTTTAGTCAACCCCAATCGGATACTCCCGAGAGAGTAGTCTCGATTTCTGACACAAGTTGTTCGCGACTCCCCTCCACCTCGAACTGGGGGATGTTTGCATTGCACGGCCCGTGTAACATGCGTCTCCAGTACTGTCGTCCGCATAGCAATGAATGGAGTCGTCCGACAGCATGTCATTAATATGCAGCAGAAACAGGGTCGGAGACAACACGGAACCTTGTGGAACACCAGCGTTTATGTCCATGCGGTCCGAGCGACTGCCGTCCACGACGGCTTGGATGCTTCTGTTGGACAAGAAGCTGGAAATCCAATTGCACAGCCCCTCAGGGAGTCCATAAGATGGTAGCTTCGCAAGAAGACCTCTGTGCCATACCCGATCGAAAGCTTCCGCTATATCTAGGCTGACCGCTAGTGCCTCACCTTGGCTCTCGATGGCTTGCGCCCAACGGTTTGTGAGATACACAAGAAGCTCACCGGTCGAGCGACGCTGTGGGAAACCGTACTGTCGGTCGCTCAGTAGATCGTTACCCTCAAGGTATCCCAGGAGCTGTGTATTAATAACACGCTCCATAACCTTCGAGAGAAGGGAGGTGATAGCGATGGGCCTGTAGTTGGACGGGTCTGTCCTGTCGCCTTTCTTAGGCACCGGATGCACGTATGCGGTCTTCCACGAAACCGGAACTCGTCCAGCGGAGAATGAGAGCGCGAAGAGTCGTGTAAGAACAGCGCACAACTCTGGAGCACAGTGCTTGAGCACCATTGCCGGTATGCCATCCGGCCCACTCGACTTTCGAACATCTAGGGACTTTAGTTCTCGCCGAACCCTCCGCTGGGTGATTTTTACTTCACCCATTGAAGTTCCACACCAGGATATACTAGGTGGTTCGGCATTCCCATCGTTCATAGTCGAGTTTGACGCAAAGGGGTTACCTAAAAGATCGGCTTTCTCCTTGGCGCCATGGGCCAGACTAGTCGGGTTTTAATAGCGGCGGTAGACAGGAATGGACGAAGTTTCCCTCGGCAGCATTTGCGAGCGACCCAAATGCGCGACTGCCGCATGGGAACCGCGCAAGCCGCTCACCAATTCTGCCGATGAACTCAAACTTAGCCCTGGCCGTTGCCTTCTTACTGGACCTCGAGGCAGCATTCAATTTCCGCTTCACTTCACCGATGTTCGGATCCTTATGGGCGAGGGCCGTGGTCCAATCCTTATAAGTAGATTGTTTGCGAGTTCTCGCTTCTCTGCAGGACCTATTAAACCACGGACGCTTGCTCGCTCCAGTCGCGATCCATTATGATCCATATCCGTAAACAAATCACAATTAACTTTGAAATTTCACTTACTTGCTAGTCACAAGGTAATTCTAGAGTCAAGAAACAAAACTGAATAAACCGATTATCTTCACAACTTATAAGTTGGTACTGCTGTTTTGTTGTGTTACCAGAAGTTTAATAGTTTATTACGTTCAAAAACTATATTATTAGTTGCACATAAAAAATTTAAAAAAATGAAATTTCTACTAAAATATTTTACAATATTGTCTATAAAAATAGTCAAAACAAAAAAAATATAAATAGTATAGGCACAGTATAACGAGAGATCTTACAGTAGTTCATCGCGTTTGATGTTTGCGGAAATGCCGCCTTTTGCAGTTTTGTCAGGGTTGTCACTTCAGTTTTTATATAGGTATAATTTTTCTGTAATATTCTATATATAACTCCTATTCGTTCTCTTTGTTCTGTCAAGGCACATCAACTCACGCTAATTTATAGTACTAGGTGATGCCCGCGGCTCCGCTCGCATGGATGTCGGCTATTGCGACTTTTGGTTATATCTCCGGTTCTACTCAACCAATTATGATCAAGCAACGACGGCTTGGATGCTTCTGTTGGACAAGAAGCTGGAAATCCAATTGCACAGCCCCTCAGGGAGTCCATAAGATGGTAGCTTCGCAAGAAGACCTCTGTGCCATACCCGATCGAAAGCTTCCGCTATATCTAGGCTGACCGCTAGTGCCTCACCTTGGCTCTCGATGGCTTGCGCCCAACGGTTTGTGAGATACACAAGAAGCTCACCGGTCGAGCGACGCTGTGGGAAACCGTACTGTCGGTCGCTCAGTAGATCGTTACCCTCAAGGTATCCCAGGAGCTGTGTATTAATAACACGCTCCATAACCTTCGAGAGAAGGGAGGTGATAGCGATGGGCCTGTAGTTGGACGGGTCTGTCCTGTCGCCTTTCTTAGGCACCGGATGCACGTATGCGGTCTTCCACGAAACCGGAACTCGTCCAGCGGAGAATGAGAGCGCGAAGAGTCGTGTAAGAACAGCGCACAACTCTGGAGCACAGTGCTTGAGCACCATTGCCGGTATGCCATCCGGCCCACTCGACTTTCGAACATCTAGGGACTTTAGTTCTCGCCGAACCCTCCGCTGGGTGATTTTTACTTCACCCATTGAAGTTCCACACCAGGATATACTAGGTGGTTCGGCATTCCCATCGTTCATAGTCGAGTTTGACGCAAAGGGGTTACCTAAAAGATCGGCTTTCTCCTTGGCGCCATGGGCCAGACTAGTCGGGTTTTAATAGCGGCGGTAGACAGGAATGGACGAAGTTTCCCTCGGCAGCATTTGCGAGCGACCCAAATGCGCGACTGCCGCATGGGAACCGCGCAAGCCGCTCACCAATTCTGCCGATGAACTCAAACTTAGCCCTGGCCGTTGCCTTCTTACTGGACCTCGAGGCAGCATTCAATTTCCGCTTCACTTCACCGATGTTCGGATCCTTATGGGCGAGGGCCGTGGTCCAATCCTTATAAGTAGATTGTTTGCGAGTTCTCGCTTCTCTGCAGGACCTATTAAACCACGGACGCTTGCTCGCTCCAGTCGCGATCCATTATGATCCATATCCGTAAACAAATCACAATTAACTTTGAAATTTCACTTACTTGCTAGTCACAAGGTAATTCTAGAGTCAAGAAACAAAACTGAATAAACCGATTATCTTCACAACTTATAAGTTGGTACTGCTGTTTTGTTGTGTTACCAGAAGTTTAATAGTTTATTACGTTCAAAAACTATATTATTAGTTGCACATAAAAAATTTAAAAAAATGAAATTTCTACTAAAATATTTTACAATATTGTCTATAAAAATAGTCAAAACAAAAAAAATATAAATAGTATAGGCACAGTATAACGAGAGATCTTACAGTAGTTCATCGCGTTTGATGTTTGCGGAAATGCCGCCTTTTGCAGTTTTGTCAGGGTTGTCACTTCAGTTTTTATATAGGTATAATTTTTCTGTAATATTCTATATATAACTCCTATTCGTTCTCTTTGTTCTGTCAAGGCACATCAACTCACGCTAATTTATAGTACTAGGTGATGCCCGCGGCTCCGCTCGCATGGATGTCGGCTATTGCGACTTTTGGTTATATCTCCGGTTCTACTCAACCAATTATGATCAAGCAAACGTAATATTTTAAGTCTGAGTTATTGGATTTTGGTTTCGATTTCGGTTTCAAATTCGATTTCGTTTTCGATTTCGAATTTCTATTTCGATTCCGACTTGAATTTGGATATTTATTCGGGTTCGGGTTCGGGGTTGGATTCGGATTCGAATTCGAATTTCGCTAATCGCCGGGATCGCTAAATTGATGATATATTCTTAAGGAGCCTATCCACGATCAGTTCGCCTGCAGTTTCAAATCGTATCGGGTGGCCTGCAGTCCTAAGTCGACAGCGCCCACACACGAAAGCGATTTTGGCCCGGTGGCCATGCCCTGCTGTCAGTTTTGCGGCTACACACGATCAGTTGGGATTCGACAGTTTCCCATCGTATGATTGCCTACCGGCAATTGTCTGCTATCGGGCTTGACGACCATGTTACCGACGATCAAAGATGGCGGACTAGAAATTGAAAAAAAAAACATCGAGGTTTTCGGGGTGACTAAATTACGTATAATAAAATCCATTTAGCGATCCAAGATGGCGGACTTGAAATTTCCCACAAAGTCAACATGAGCATCGTTTTGGAGGTTTTCAGAGTTGCTAATTACGAATATATCATCCATCCAGTCATCTGGGATTGCTACATGAATAACATATTCGTAATCAGCAACCCCGAAAACCTTGAAAACGATACCCGTATCGATTTTAGTAAAAATTTCGAGTCCGCCATCTTGGATCGCGAAATGGATGTTATATTCGCAACCAGCGACCCCAAAACCCTGAAAACAATACCCATATTGATTTTAGTGAAAAATTCGAGTCCGCCATCTTGGATCACCAAATGGATGTTATATTCGTAATCAGTGACCCAAAAAATCCTGAAAACGATACCCATATCGATTTTGGTAAAAATTTCGAGTCCGCCATCTTGGATCGCGAAATGGATGTTATATTCGCAATCAGCGACCCCAAAAACCCTGAAAACGATACCCATATCGATTTTAGTGAAAATTTCTAGTCCGCCATCTTGGATCACCAAATGGATGTTATATTCGCAATCAGCGACCCCAAAAACCCGGAAAACGATACCCATATCGATTTTGGTAAAAAATTCGAGTCCGCCATCTTGGATCGCGAAATGGATGTTATATTCGCAATCAGCGACCCCGAAAACCCCGAAAACGATACCCATATCGATTTTTGTGAAAATTTCGTGTCCGCCATCTTGGATAGCTAATATAGAAAACGAAAATAAAAAACAATTTTAACAAACAAAACGAGCCTTGAAAAAAAATCACGTGATTAGTATGATTACAAAAATGAGACAGCCCTGAATCCTTAGTACCGAGTAAAATGTATGGGCGTACCGAGTAATACCCCGTCCCCCACCACCCCTCTCCCCCCGCACGATTGCTCTGTCTAGACGGCTTCGTTGACCGACTGTATGTAGTATGAATCGTTAGACTGTGGTATAGGTATCTATTATAACAAAATTTGAAATTTCGTATTATGCAATTTAGAGTCAAACCACTTGGTCCCTGCGTAAACAGTAAGATCCAACAAAATAATTATGCATAAAAGATCCAAGGCACATGGTTCACTTTAGATTAAAAGTGATTGAAAAATCTTATTTTGTAGAAAGGATCCAACCTGCTTAGGTGCAATAAATTATTTGTTTTTTAATTTTTATCGGGTCCAAGAGTCATGAATCTGTTTTATATTTTGTTTTTATTGCGAAATACGATTTGGTATCTTTGATGAAGTAGACAAATGTTAAGTGAATGTTATCAAACTGCTAGGATCTTTTGTGCGTATATAAAACTCGATTTGTAAATTCTTTCTGAATATATAACTCGATTTTCGACAAATTGTTGGTTGGATCTTTTATGCATAACAGGGTCCAATTATTCTCGTCTCGCCACTCTGGTGGAAAATCACCTTAACTCATGATGGTAGTTGTCACATAGTTTGAATATAGTAGTATCTCAAAATACCCGAATCATGGTGCATTATTGATGTTTCTATTTACGCAGAATGAGCTCACTGTGTTGTTGAGTCTTGCTGGATTTTGCTGCTTACTGGGTTTGATTAAGTGGATGACGATTTAATTTCAATAGCCCCACGGATCATTCTAGGAATACATTCAGTCAACAAAGTATCGGGAATGAATGTTTTGTTTATGGTCCAAATACAATTTTTTTTTTTGTTGTTGTTTGATTGGCACAACTGCTTTAGACCATCTGTCATTTATGTTAAAAACCGTAGACAGAGAAGAACATAGACGAATTGTTAGCTTCCATCGCATTCACACAAGAAAAAGACAAACTTACGCCAATGTCGTGTGAAGAAATGAGACAGAGTTACTAGATTTTCTGTCTCCTCTGCCGTGTCGGTTTTTACTACGGCCAGCAAACTAGTTCGCGAAACAAACCATAAAGAAAAATATGTACGAAAGTAAACAAACTTGACAGATTTTCGGTTTACTTTTATTCCTGTATTTATAATGCAATAATTGTTCTTAGACGTGCTAAAATATTCGGAATTTGGTTTTGTAACAGTTATTCAACATATATAGTAAACACAACTGAAGGAAACATGGGACGATGCAGTGTTTTCAAGATTTATTCCCACGAGGTCGAGTCCCATTATGTCGAGTTCCCGCTACGTCTACTTTGAAAACTCTCGCCTTTATTCCCACCTAGTCGAGTCGTTGAAAAAGTCGCTTTAAGTACCGCCACGTCGACTTACAAATTCTAATTGTACAGTCGCTCGCGTTAACACTTTGATTGAAAGGTGTTACCGGAGTTTCTTGTCATTTCTTCTTCGGCTTTACTTAGTCATCTGCGAAGTGGACGGTAGGGTGTGGCATAATTATGTTTGTTTGTTTAAAGGAATAAATGATTTTGACTTTGTCTTTATCAATACTAATAGTTGTTATTTGGAATCATAGACCAATACGGAGGGGGGACACCTTAGCGTGTTATCCCAGTAGGTACGAAAGAAATAAAAAAAAGAAAATAGAGAGATCGTCATGAGATAGTAGAGTGTTTTCAATAAAAATACAGGGATTGTCCAAAAAATGCAGTGTGAGACCATGCTTGGGACTCCATTATCTTCGAGAAAAGGGAGGTAATGGCTATTGGTTTGTAGTTTGATGGACTTGAGCGGTCGTCTTTTTTAGGGGTCTGGTGGACCACCGCTGTCTTCCATAATATCGGGACTACGCCAGAAGAGTAAGACAACCGGAAAAAACGCGTTAAGACCGATGCCATCTCTGGGAGCACACATCTTCAACACTATGGGAGGGATTCCATCAGGCCCGTTCGAGGAGGACGAGGGACGTAAGTGCTAAACGCCCTGAGCGCTGGTGAAAACGGATACCCGGCATACAGCTATCGCACCGCGATGTAGTTGGCGGTTCCTGTCGCTCGTCATCCAAGGTCGAGTTAAACGCGAAGAGTGTGTCCAGAAGATCGCCTTTCTCAATCATTTTCCATGTACAGAGGCGAAAATGCAGGCTTGCAGAATTTCCCTTCGATAACTTTGGGAAGAGACCAGAACGAGTTCCCGAAGGTAGACACTCGAGCCTCTCGCCAATTCTACCGATCTGCTCCGACTTCGCCCATGCTATGTCTCTTTTGAAGGACCTGGAGGCAAAGTTATAATGCTTTCTTAGTACGCTGGTATTTTGGTCCTGTGCGGTCACCGCATTGGCCCAGGCTTGGTAAGCTTCGTAATTCCTGCGACAAGCCGTTTTGGAAGATTGACCAAACCAAGGCCGAAATCTTTTTTTTTTATACCACTTAGGTGGCAGACAAGCACACGGCCCACCTGGTGGAGAGTGCTTACCGTGGCCTATGGACGTATGCAACACCAGGGGCTTTACACTCGTGCTGCCTACCCTGAAGAAACCTTCTAATGCCCCTCTTAATGAACCCCATATTGTAGTCGCTTAGGTAAACCACGGCAGGGAGTTCATTCCGCAGCTTGAGCGTGCGTGGGATGAAGTTCCTTTCATACCGCACGGTCCGCACCGTTTTCGGATGCAGTGTATGGGGATGAATTTCCTGCCTATGGCGAGCGGTGCGATGATAAAATGTAGCTATGGGCATCATGTCAAATAATTCATATGAGCACAGACCATTATATAGGCGGTAGAAAACACACAGTGAGGCAAAGTCCCTCCTGAGACTGAGAGGTTCCACATCGCCTGCGAGTATGGGACTGTCGACGTGCCTCAACGCACGTTTTTGCACCGAGTCGAAAGGATTAAGCTGACGTGCGGGCGCTCTGGCAAAAAGTTGACAGCAGTACTCCATGTGGGGCCGAACCTGCGCCTTATGAAGAAGTCGCTGCCCCGCAGTGAAGTACTGCTTCGCCCTGTTAAGAACTCCAAGTTTCTTTGGTGCCAGCTTGACCTTGCCCTCTAAATGACTGCGGTACTGGGCGTCACTTGAAATGTCGACGCTTAGGATCCCGATACTCGGGGCAGTGGTAAGCCGTGTGCCCAGGAATTACGGCGCTACAATAAATGGGAGTTTTCTTAGCGGTGAATACACATACTTGTGTCTTGGTGGGGTTAAATTGGACCAGGTTTAGTCGACCTCAATCGGATATTCCCGAGAGATTAGTCTCGATTTCGGATACAAGTTGTTCGCCACTTCTCTCCACCTCGAACTGGAGGATGTTTGCACGGCCCGTGTAACATGCGTCTTCAGTACTGTCGTCCGCATGGCAATGAATGGAGTCATCGGACAGCATGTCATTAATATGCAGCAGAAACAGGGTCGGAGACAATACGGAACCTTGAGGGACACCAGCGTTTATGTCCATGCGGTCCAAGCGGCTGCCGTCAACGACGGCTTGGATGTTTCTGTTGGACATAAAGCTGGAAATCCAATTACGCAGCCCCTCAGGCAGTCCATAAGATGGTAGCTTCACAAGAAGACCTTTGTGCCATACCCGATCGAAGGCCTTTGCTATATCTAGGCTGACCGCTAGTGCCTCACCTTGGCTCTCAATGGCTTGCACCCAACGGTTTGTGAGATACACAAGAAGGTCACCGGTTGAGCGACGCCGGCGGAAGCCGTACTGTCGGTCGCTCAGTATTAATAACACGCTCCATAAACGCTCGAGAGGAGGGAGGTGATAGCGATAGGCCTGTAATTGGACGGGTCTGTCCTGTCGCCTTTCTTAGGCCAGTCGGCGTGGCGGGCGTTAAAATCGCCAAGTATGACTATCTCTGTGGATGGGATCTGCTGCTGCACGAGGTCTGAGGCCATTTGGATATGCTCCATGAGTCGGTCTGTTTTAGTATCACCGCTGTGGGATCTACAGAGGGACGCGTAGACGCGGGGATGGTCGTGGCTGTCTACACGGAGCCATAGAATGGAGAGGTACTACTAATGGAGACTACTACTAATGGAGACTACTACTAATGGAGAGGAACTACCTTCAAGATTGCTGAGGTGACGAGAACTGATATCGTCTCTGACGTACACACACACACACTCCAGCATTAGAGAGAAAGGAGTGTTGTAGTCCGTACCCAGGATAGATGAGGTAGGATGTGCCCGCCGGAGACGATATCTTCTCAAGGTGGTGGTGGACAGTATTTAGGTTAGTGTGTAATTACAAAAATCCACGGTTGGCGTGGCAGGAGGTGCCCTTGAGTTTTTGCTCTTGCCTCGAGCATTCCTTCGCGCAGTTCCCCCCCCAGAATACGAGAAGCAACCTGGGCGTCCACACTCAGGTGCGTTGTGTAACTTAGTTTTTTGTAACGAGTGATTTTTTAAAGAGTGTCATATTTGACGCTGAACGAATAAAAAGAACGAAAACTATGGCCCAAAACTGCTAATTAAACAATATTATTGTAATATTGCTTGAAGAGGTCGTGGTGGCAAAACAAGAAGCCAGATTGAAGTAATACTGCTTTAACAGGTTGTGGTTGTTCGAACGGCGGTAGCCTAGAGGTATGGGTATGGGTGGATTGCTGAGACGAGGTCTCAGGTTCGATCCCAGGTTTACCATGGCACACACCAATGACTTTTCGATGCTTTTCGAAGTTATGTGTGTATTTATCGCAGGTTTATAAGTGCCCGGTTAATGGCAATAGGCTCGCCACCTATTACATTGGGACCTAAACATAAACTGGCGAAATGTGGGTGCTAGCACCTCTACCTACCCCTTCGTGGAATACAGGCGTGAGTTTATGCTATGTATGTTATGGTTGTTCGAACGGCCGCATTAAGATTCAGATAAAATAATAACTACGAGTTAAATAATAAAGCGAGTATCAAGCATTATTTAATGAGCATTCGAGCTATCAGAGCAGCGGTCTAGATAATAGATGCCAATTAAAAGACAAAATGAAGTCCCAAGCATGGTCTCACACTGCATTTTTTTGGAAAATTCCCGATTTTTATTGCAAACACTCTACTATCTCATGACGATCTCTCTATTTTCTTTTTTCTATTTCTTTCGTACCTATTGGGATAACGCGCTATACTTTCAACCCACCGTGTTGGTCTATGATTTCAAATAACAACTATTAGTATTGATAAAGACAAAGTCAAAATCATTTATTCCTTTAAACAAACAAATATAATAATTATGCCACACCCTACCGTCCACTTCGCCGATGACTAAGTAAAGCCAAGCCGAAGAAGAAATGACAAGAAACTCCGGTAACACCTTTGAATCGAAGTATTGACGCGGACGACTGTACAATTATTTGTAAAGTCGACGTGGCGGTACTCAAGTCGAATTTGGAATAAAAACTGAGTTTTCAAAGTAGACGTAGCGGGAACTCGACATAATGGGACTCGACCTCGCGGGAACAAATCTTTTCAATTGTAAAAGCGATGGTGAAAGCAAATTACCAGGTGTATCTTTTCACTCGTAAGTAAATACGTTTTTAAAGTTAAAGGCCCTTTCATACACATGCCACAGTGTATTATTTCATGTGAAGTACATAATGCATATAATTCTATTGATAAAATAGTCTAAAACAGCAAATAATAATTATCATAACCTACGAAATAAATGTTATTCGATGTTGCCAGGTTTTGAATGTTTATTTGTCCAATATTATGGGTACTAATATACATATTGTAGGTACTTGTTATAAGTATGATGAAATATTCTTATGTATGTAGTAATATCATAATTGTATTACAGTTTCCCGGAAAATACAAATTTACAACAAAAATGGATTGAAGTTACAGGACGTACAAATTGGTTGCCAAAAAAGTCATCAAAAATATGTAGCAAACAAAATAAATAAAAAATCGAGTACTTATGGAATATGAGTACCGTCGTGGCAGCAACGCGACACATGTATTTATATAAAACGGCAATTTCATTGGTAATATATTAATAATAATTACTATTGTTATTACACATTTTTAAAATACCTAAAGGTATCTTGTTTTGAACTATTAAACGTTTTAAATATATATGTTTTTTACTATTACCTGTATATTACAACTCACTGTAAAGAATTTTATCCAGAAATAGAGATCCCGAACTTAAAAACAGAGCCAAATTTTATCACGAATCAGGCGTCATTTGTATAGAAAAACGCGGGGTCCCACACACTGACAACGCAATTACGCGCGTTGCTGCAGAATACGGGCGTGATGGCGCGTAAAACGCGAGGTATGGCACACTGAAATCTGCCATCACGCGCGTGGTTTTCGAGGGATTTTTAGTCCGAGAGCTGTTAGAAATTTCTGTGTAGGTGTTTGAGACGAATTCAAAATATATATTATTGCAATGCAACATGTATTTAACGTCAAATTTAGAGCGTTTTCACATCAACCGACGTCCGATATCCAATATCGGACATCCGAGATCGGAGGAAGTCAAATATCGATGCCCAATATCGGGTATTGGAGCCGAAACCACTGTTTTGGCTCGATATCGAAAAACGCAGAGACTGTAAGCGACTTTCAACCTAAATGGCATTTTCTTAGTTACGTCTCTTTTCGCGTTACTAGATAACGCTGATCACGAATATAAGAAAAAAAAAGTAACTATGTCATGTCAATAAGGTCGAAAATTACTTGCACTTCTTATCATTTTCTTTTCATCTCTAGCGTCCTTAACATAGTCTGGGCTATCGAGCTAATGGTCGGATGGCTTTATTATTCAATATTTTACTTTACTTTTCTCAAAATTTTAGATTACTTCACACACCTACCAACCAAAAAAATTCTAATATCTCTCGGACTATACTAAAAACGCCGCTCCACGCGTGACAGTAGAAAATCTGCGCGCGGATGCCGATCTGCTCTCCCGCGTCCACGCGCGACGTGGCGTCGGGTGTTGCAGTGTGCCAATCGCCTAAGACATCCTACAAATTCATCACTGATTGCAGATAGAAAGCGAAAAAAAATATATATATATTGCCTGTTTGCGAGCGAATTTATCCAAAAACTAGGGTAATTTATCTTTCAAAGTCGTCACACTTGTGTTACATGGCGCCATAGATAATATTACTATTTATAGCATACACTTAACGATTTTAAGCATTAAAAAACATTCTCTGTCTCATGCGTGGACACGCTGAGCCTGTGTCTATTAAACGTAGTGTATTCAAAGTCTTTGTTAAAAACAGTGCTGTTTTTAGTTTTATAATATCTCAAGTCTAACTTTTTATTAGCTGCAGTAAAATGACGTTTCTAAATGTCATTCCGTAAAATAATGTTGACAGCTTAATCTCAATAGAGATGTGATTCAGTTCACAAAAGTTTACGGAATATCTAATCGTTCCATAATTTGCCTCATAATGATCATGCTAAATTCTATTTAATATTAATGTAAATAAAAGGCTGTATAAACGTTGATCCTTTTACGCATTAAGCAAGATAACACTCAAGCAACCGCTCTCTCAAGCTGGTAGTACTGATTTTTGGTTATGGTGCTACGATGACGCTTGGCCGCCATTTTGTTTCGGTTGTCATTCGCTCATTCGACTTCTAACTTCTGTTTTGAGTACACGAATAATTTTGATTTGCCACGAATTCAAGAGTGGCTGACTAATAAAAATATTGTATTTGAACCAAATATGGTAAAGGCCACTCTAATAGATATTGTGATACAGCAAAATCTTACTGAGAGTCGGGGGACCTTGAATTGTTCCAATAATATAACGGAAAGCTTAACCAGTTAGGGTCCCCCGACATGGCAACCGTTGAATCAAAATTTATTAATTTATTTACAACTTTTTGGAAGTGTTTTTTGTGACGGGGGTTTTTTATATTATAGATGAAGTGACAGATAGATTTATTATTAGTGTTACCGAAAGCGACAGTGACAGTAATTCCGAAAAAGATTGATTAAAGTACATTATTATGGCATTTTTGTTTCATTTTAAATGTACCTCCCTATACTTCCAATAAAAAAGATCAATCCTCTAGTATAGTAACAATAATAGAATAAAAAAATACATTACAACTTAATATTAAATCTCAAACACAAAACCAAACTGTTCATTCATTTATGATTCACTCATTTAGCTACATCCCTATTTATTTTTCTTCAAAAACCGGCAACCCACAAAACGTCATTTTACTGCAGCTAATAAAAAGTTAGACTTTAGTGTGTATTGCGAATTTCATAATGGACAAAAACATCGAACAGTTTCTCTTAAATTTTGCATCGCCAATGGAATTTCATGTTCGGAGACACTGAAAATGTTACAGAAGGCTTACGGTGAATCGACTTTATCAAAAACACGTGCTTATGAGTGGTACAAAGCGTTCAAAAGCGGTCGAGATGTGATGGAAGATTTGCCTCGTTCTGGTAGGCCATCAACGTCTGCAACCAAAGTTAACATCGCAAAAGTGAAGAAAATAGTGACTGAAAATCCTCATTCAAGTTTGAGAGAGATGGCCGCCGAACTTTCTGTATCTCACGAGTCGATCCGTACCATTTTAACTAATAATTTGGGTATGAAACGTGTTGCTGCCCGGCTAGTCCCAAAAGACCTGAATTTTCTTCAAAAACTAAATCGCATGAGAGTCGCTGAGGACATGCTAGAACGGGTCAATACCGACCCAACATTCATGAAACGCGTTGTTACTGGTGATGAGACGTGGGTTTACGAGTTTGACATGCATACTAGTCAACAAGTTTCGGAATGGCGCCTTCCAACTGAACCAAAACCAAAAAAACCACGTCAAAGTCGATCAAAAGTCAAAATCATGTTGACTGTTTTCTTTGACTATCGCGGTGTTGTGCACTCGGAATTTTTGCCGGAAGGTCAAACGGTAAATAAAGAATATTATTTGAGCGTTATGCGACGTTTAAGATAACAAATTCGACGAAAAAGGCCAGATTTGTGGAAAGAAAATTCTTGGATTTTGCACCACGATAATGCGCCTTCGCACAAGGCCATCATTGTGAACGAATTTTTGTCCAAACACTCAACAAATACCATCGAGCAACCACCATATTCACCAAATATGGCTCCAGCCGACTTCTTTCTTCTTCCTACACTCAAATTACCACTTCGTGGCACCCGTTTTCAATCAGTAGAAGACATAAAGGAGAATTCGCGGCGAGAACTGAACTCAATTCCGGAACAGCGTTTATAAAATGTTTTGATGATTGGATTATTCGTTGGCGTAAGTAAGTGTATCGTTTCTGAATACTCATCGCACCTTAATTGTTTAATTATAGGCTATGTTAAGTTTGCTGTCACATATATCCAGCAGAAGTGTGTCCCGACTTTTGTCGGTTGTTTCAGAGTGATGAGCGAGTTTTTGATTCATCTAACGTCCCCTCTTCTCGATATTCGAGAAATTTCTACATAAAGGGGTATAAAATCGAGGATGCGACTACATAGATGGATCTTTTTACTTTCTGCATTGGTGACTAGAGCGTTTGTGCATTTATCTTGGAAAATACTTTGTAATTTTAGACTCAGTTACATTCGTGTTGCCCATTTTCTTGGGTTCCTAGTTCGGGATTAAAGGACACCTTGGTCCTCAAAATCCATCTCAGCGTGTTCTGTGGTCGAGTTCCCAACCGCTGTCGGCGCAAACCTGTAACCTCGACGTGAAGCATCTTGGCTGGTGGAGACTGCGGCAAGAGACGTGCGCAGACGCCGAGCAGGCCGACAACCGGGGTCACGTATTCCTTTTATTTCTTATCTGTAACTTTCCTATATATAATTTCAATCTGCAAGAAATAACTGCATCATCGGTGGGTTGACCGACGTATACTGCACCTACTAGCCGTAACACTCTGGCTACCTACTGCATCCAGGTCACCGTGGTGCAGCTGGTGAAGACACACCCATCTTTGTATATCTCTCTGTAATTCTATTTTCTGTAATCTCCTTATGTATAATCTTGTCTATCTCTAATATATGTATGTACAACAGAGGTAATAGTGGTTTTCTCTGAAGTCTCCCCTAGTACTCCCACACGCACGCACACTTCTCTCCTCTGACGAAAAGGCGCCCTGGGATTTCATAGAGCTCGTGCATCTCTCTGCTGGGTCAGCCGGTGAGTAGTCCGTCTGACACGTTCAGCGGTTACAGTGTACCGGCTTCGTTCGGGATTAATTCATTAAAAAACTTACAAAACTGATTGCAGTGTGAGTCGTGAATTGAGAGATGATCAAGTCGGAGTGCATTACCAATTACCCTTCGTTTACACCAAAAAATACAATAAGAAAGTCAAAAGACAATTATTTATCTTAACATACGCTGCATTTCGGACATTCGCTGTAACATACTGACTGGGTGCAGAAGGCGGAGGTACACAGGTGAATAACGATGAATTAAGAGAGATGGTGGAAGCCGATCCTAGTCAAACTACCCTGACTCATTTGCGTCAAATCAATAAAATAAAAAAAATACGAAAAATGGGTGCCTCATGATTTGACTGATCTGCAGACAGAAACGCGTGTTGAAACTTGTGTTGCCTTGTTGAATCGGCACAGAAATGAAGGAATATTGGATCGAATTGTGACATGTGATGAAAAGTGGATTCTTTATGATAACCGTAAAAGAAAAATGCAAATAGACGCCACAACAGTGTCCTAAAGCAAAACTTACTCGTACCAATAAAAAGGTAATGGAAACAATTCACTATAGTTTTCTCCGATCTGTACAAGCAATAACGGCAGATGTCTATTGTGCCGAACTCCGTACAATGTTGGCCAAACTAGCAGTAACTCACGAATCGATCTTTCAACAATTGTATGGTACCGTTATGTATTTTTTTACTTTCATTAACTTACTTACCTATATGTTTTGCTGCGGTCATTATAATATATTTACCCTCTATCCCTATATACAAGTATGGTGGCGATAATGTTGCCGACATATGGTTACAATTATGTGTGGATAGTACATATGATTGGAATTGTGTGTGGATGGTACTGTATTTTATATAAGATATTGTCATTCCTGTAATTGTAATATGCATCGCTTCTACATACCTACATCTGCACGGGCACTGTTTTACACTCGGCATCGATGACGGTTCGGCGTCCGTGTGTCACTGCCCAATCGGGGTCCAGTTGAAAACCAGCGCCAGGTTTCTACCTGGCACATGCTGAACTGGGCACCCATTTGGTGTGTCAAAACTTTTTTTGGTGTTCTTAGTGTTGTTTGTTTTGTTGTATAACTTATGGCATTACTTATTGATATATTATGTTATTAATACGAGTAATTGTTTGTGTGACCACCTTGCACTGAATAAATGTTTCTTCTTCCTTATTGCTCCTTGACAACGCGAGACCTCATACAGCACGAGAAACCATTGTAACCCTACAGATTGCGTTATGGTTTCGTCACCGATAAGAATATTTAACCCGGTTGTTTTTCTAAATAAACAAGTATTGCAACATTGAAAGTGTTAAATTAGTTCCACCGAAGAAGTAGTAGCAACCCCTGTAGCGACTATTGTAGATGTAGCAGTGGGCTATTTGAGTCTTATTAAATTTTAAGAGTATTCCTCCGTCCTCGTATTTCTTAGTTTTCTTACATTATTTGTCGTATAAAACACATATAATATATATCGAATACAACTAATAAAACCATCAAATGGTTGTATAAATTTCATTTAAAAATTTGGATAATATTGCGACTGTACCTACCGTATGAAGCACTACTGCACTTACAGTCTTATTCGCGACACTCGGTAGGAGGTCACTGCGCTTACACGAAACTCACAGCGCGAGCGTACTATCACTGCACTGTACTGTACTTCACTCTTTTCCCACTTTTCTTCCTTTTTCCTTCTTCTTCTTCTGTTCACTTTGAACTCCCAAACTTAACTGTCCTTTCACCGCTCTGACAGCTCCTTTTATACCCTTAATTTCGATCGTCTTTTCGATATTCATTTTATTATTTCTCTAGAATGTTCTGCTAATAACTAGAACAATTTAAATATACTACTGAATCTTCGGTTATCTTTACCAAATAAAGATTTACATAAATTAGAAAGACACAAAAACCACATAAAATTGTAACAGCAGGATTCGAACCATCGAAACGACCGTAAAACGATTTTAGCAGGCCGTTGTCCAAGCCGCCCAGTCACCGCTATCACTTGACAAGGTGTTCGAATTTACGGTTCCTACGCTAAGTCACGTTACGTCACATTCGTAACAATATTATAGAAGCTAACAACGCCGTACAAAACTTGTTACGCCCGCAATCTCAGGAGAAATATTTTCTCATAGAACGGGGATGAAAAGTAGGTAGAGTGTATAACTCGGGAGCAAATTATTTTTCCCTCGGGCGGTGTAGGTACTTTCAATCAATCGCTACGCTCGGGATTCTATTCTAGAATCCTTAGCTTTGCTCTTGATTCAAAGTAGCGCCCTCGCCGTAAAAATACCTACTACTGCGCTCCCTTGTTAGACAATCTAATATGTGCAGGGGGACCTGAGGAACACTTTAAAAAAACCTTCCGCTGGAATTAGTACTTACTAGGTTTTTTCCTAAATGGACTCGTGCTACGCGGTGAGCACTTAGCGACCGAGGTCGGTGCCAACGAGCCGACACATCAATACCTATTAACCTCGTTTATTGTTTTCAATTAACTTGTGGCAAATCTTAATTATAGTGACATGAACAAATTGAGAGTAAAATTTCAAGGTCGTGGCAAAGTGCTTAGAACACAGCCGTGGGCCCGCGGCCGCGGCTGCAACCACAGAACGACATGTATTGTGTTAGTTATGCTGCTTCCAAATTAGTGTCATTTTTGCCGTAGGTACAATATTCCCAGACCGTATCATATTGTGTCACGTGGACAATGGAGAATGTTACTAGGTGAGCAAAAACACTTGAAAGGTTGTTACAGTAAAGCTTTTATACATATAAATACACTTATTTCTTTCATTAGAAAATACCAAGTGGTTATGATTATAAAGGCATTCAAAGGTCTCAAAAATATCGAGTCCCGGACCGGCTCGCACTAGATGCGTGTAACGTATTGTTATGCAGGCCTGACAGCTTTAGTTGGCGCTGCCTTACGTTTCACCAAAAATCTCAGGAACTACTGATCTGATATCAAAAAATATTTTGGTTTTGAATAGCCCATTTTCTTTCAGATGTATTTTTTGTTTTCAACACAATACAAGAAGCTAAAATTCAGGTTTTGGGAACATTCTCCATTGTCACATGCTGCAGTCACACTTCTGATGAGAAGTGTGACGAGGACGACACGACGGCGACACGAGGACGGCGATGTCGGACGACGCCCGGCGCGCTGTCATTCGAGTGTTGTTGTGTGTACCTACTTACAACAAGTAGGTACAATCGCACGTGTCGTGGCTCGCGGCTGTCGGCTGTCGCGCTATATTTAGCGCGGCAATGAACACTATGAGATACCTAAATATCATGTCAATATGTTGGGTGCCAAACTTCTTTAGGTAGGTACCTACTTACCTACAATCAGCGTCAGAAATGTCTTGACTGCAAAGTTATTTAATTTAAACACATCACTGGTAGATAGGTGCATTAGATAAGGTAGGTAGGTACCCATAGCTGTGACCGTTCATGACCGTTCTGCGCTGCACTGACCCGCAACGTGCACAAACATACTACATTACTTACTCTGTGCATACTACAACAATCTTATCAAAATACCTACACGTGTCCGCAGTATCGTTAGGTAGGTCAAAGTAGGCATAACAAATAATACCAGACTGCAGGCAGAGAACTCATTTATTAATGTTTTAAAAGCAGGTACGTAGGTAGGTATTATATTAAAGAGGCCGGATTCATGCTTCGCCTAGGTTGTCCACCTGGGTGAAGCACGGGGACATGGTAACAACTTCATTAATACCCATCCTTATAAAAAAGGAGTTTTTAAATAAAACAATAAAAGACACCATCAAGATTTTTTACGCTTAGTTATGTAGGTAACCTAACCGAATGGATTAAGTACGACTAATTTTAATTAGTAGGTAGGTACCTAAGTTGTAATCTCTAGAGGGCACTTCGAGTCGGCGGCCGCGGCGCCGAGCGGTCGACGGGGCGCGTAATCTTCCGCGTACTTGTAATAATCATTAACTAGTCATTAATAATAACAAGTGACGAGCGACGCGTGCACACTCCCTGCGCCAGTGCCCAGTGCTCAGTGCTCAGTGCTCAGTCGCGCGATGGCAGCGAGCAGAGAGCGCCGCCATGAGCCCTCCGCGCAAGCCATGGGGCTCGCCGTTCATCCGACAGGTAGCTATCTAGGCACTTTTGGTTTACTTTACTAAATACGTACGTCAGCCTTGTGAGATAGCCTACGATCAGCGATTCAGGTCTCACTAGCCTCGCCTGCGGGCACGTGCTGTAAGAACGTTTACAACGAACTCGACAGCTCAATCCACGGTGAAATTTCAATTTCGCATGCTCTTTTGTTGACGTCACGTTGTCAGGCACATAGAGCATGATAATGAAATGTACTTATGTGTGAAATACCTAAATAATTATTATACTTAATATAGCAAATTGCCGCATTAGTGTAAACATTTAGGCGATTGGCACACTGCAATGCTCGACGCCGCGTCGAGAATTCAAATATCTCTCGGACTATACTAAAAACGCCGCTCCACGCGTGACAGTAGAACAGCTCTCTCGCGTCCACGCGCGTCGGTCGCGATTTACGCGCGACGCCGCCGCCGCGTCGAGCGTTGCAGTGTGCCAATCGCCTTAGGTTTGTCGGTGTAATTGAGCGTTCACAAGTATGTCAGCACATCATTTAACCTTGTGCATCAAACGGTACGAGCAGCCAGGTGCTGTTCATATCATATCCTACTTATGGTCCCAGCCTTCAAGTGTCTGCGTTTCCATCCATCCTCCTCGGCCTTGCGGCACAAGCGGGTCTCTCCGACGAGTCGGAGTGCACACAGCGCGCAGCACCGCGCGGTAACAGCCGACACACGACACCGGCGACGACGAGAGGAATAGTCTTCCGCATCATACGTTATTATAATATCATGGAGTGACATAGCAAGACTCACTGCAGCACTCAAGACGTCTACTCGACTGGAAGTGAACAACAGGGCTACATCCTACATCGCGTACTAAGTAGTACACACATCATCAGAACTCCGTACATGCGGAACGTGCGACGTACGGGAGGAAACAATACTCTCCAGCGTCGAGCACCTGTCATGACGTGGAACAACAAGGTACAATAGCAGCAACAGTTATACAAGTACATATCGAACAAGACCTCTCCTGTACCAAGCAGCTTGCACGAGGTACTATCATATCACAATCACACATTATGGTTCGCTCGTCAAACTTCATCATTCTCTGAACCTACCCCCAACTCAGTTAGGGTTGGTTTTCCAGTCTAACTGTCATGCGGAGGAACTTTAATATTTTCCGTGAAGCAACTGCCATCTGACCTCTACAACCGATTAGCGATATCGAAGTTCTGTAGTGCCAACTAGACATAACGACCGCCATTGATGTTCGTATGGCAACAGGGACCGACGGCTTAACGTGGTGTCTGAGGCACAACCAAACCCGTTCACGAGTGCCGTGCTCCTGAAGCGGTCGTGTTAGCTAGTCTAAATATCAGTAGGTATTATCAACAATCAATCACAAGTGCAGCAATTTGACCTCAAAAACCAACACCTTGAACTAACCAGACTATAGACCAGTGAACGCAATTTTGTATGCTGCTTAGGAATGACTACAAAAGCAGCAGCTCGCCATCAGTAGCATCCGATGATCGGATACACCACTTTGACGAGTTACATCAACTACTGTTAAGGAATGTGCGGCAGCCCACCTCATTGTGAGCGATGCATCAGTCCACCACACTCCAAAGCGCCACTCTCAAGAGCTTTGACCACATCAAATACGTCGGCAGTATACTCTCAGGCGAAGACAACATAAACGCGGATATCACGCACTGCACCAACTTATGTTGGCGGAAGTTGAGAGAACTTACTCTGCGATTCACAAGGGCCATTAAGAACCAAAGCCAGGTCATAATATGTGTAAAGACTAAGTTACAGTTTTAATAAGTTTTTATTAAGTATACATATTTATGCCAAGGTTTATAAAACCGCAGTACTACCAGCAAGCAATTACTTATGGTGCAAAGTGCGACGAACAAATGACAGAAGAGTGCTGCGCCTGGACCGAGAGGTCGTAGCAGATCATGGTCTCCAAGGATGTCAACCATAGGTAAAGACCTAAGGGAGGAGAACGTGAACCCCACAATCCCATGAGTGAAAGGATAAGGAGAGCCGACCTATATGCATATTCTATAATAATATACCTCGCTTGTCTACTTCCTAAGTCGTATAAAACATCCTTGAAAGTTAAATAATAAAATGTTGTTTGTAAATTTCTGTAATCCCTTCATGATCATGATAATGAGGATCCCTTGCTCAAGTTGCGTGAAACCGACGCGCACTTGGCCAGTTTTTTAATATAGGTATACATCTCCATGCGCATGTTAACCGGATGAATAGTACGCCGAACAATCAAATAATGTTATACAGAGCAAATAATAATGACTAAAGCGAACTGGGATTGATCTGTTCCAGTGCTTCGTGACGGCGGGCGTGTCGCTGAACATGGCCGGCTCCGGGCTCGTGATGGGCTTCACCACCGGGCTGCTGGAGCAGCTCAGCAGACCAGACTCCGCCATAGCCGTCGATGACACCTCCGGCTCTTGGATAGGTCAGGCACTCGCCAAGTTACTTGTTAAGGTCATTTGTCGATATTCTGATCACGTTCCGATTCTGATTTTTGAGAATTAGGTATACAACACAATTACTATTAAGAAAAACTTTGATAACATACTTACACTTGTTGAAGTCCTACAATAGACTCTACGAACTATCATTTTGTTCATTTCATTTCAGCTGCGATGCCGGGTATCTCGCTCGTGTGCGGTAACTTCTTGGCGCCGCCCACAATGTCCCGGTACGGGCGGAGGGTCGCCAACCTCGTCACTATCGTGCCCCTGATCGCGGCGTGGGGACTCGTCTACTTCGCCAGGGACGTCACGGCGCTGCTCCTGGCGCGCTTCCTCCAAGGACTGTGCATGGGAATGTGCACCTCGCTAGGGTCACCTTTAATAGGGGAGTACACTAGCCCGAAGAACAGAGGAGCCTTTCTAATGACCATTTCAATTTCCATCGCCTTGGCGGTGTTAGCCGTTCACTTGTCAGGATCGTATTTGAGCTGGCAGAACACCTCGCTAATATGTGGTGTGGTCGCTATCGTAGACCTAATCATCGTTCTATTGTCACCGGAGTCACCCAGCTGGCTAGCCGAGAAGGGAAGGTATGAAACCTGTAAGGAGACCTTTCGGTGGCTAAGAGGAGACACTGAAGAAAATGAATTAAAACAGCTCATTGAAGCGAGTATAATATTAAAAGACACAAAAAGTGGCTTAGTTAAGCCCAAAACGTTCGCGAGGAAAGTTAGGAATAAGCTAGAGTACTTTAATGTGACCATAAAGAAGAAAGAGTTCTACAAACCGATAGTTATCATGATACACGTCTACCTCCTGGCACAGTGGAGCGGCATCAACCTGTTGGTAGCGTTTCCTATAGACTTGTTCCACAGAGTCCTGGGCGACAACTGCAACATACCTTTGCTCATGTTGAGTTTGGATGTGCACAGGATCGTGGCCAGCACGACAGCGCTTTATGTCATACAAAAAGTAAAAAGACGAACCATCCTCATAGTGACCGTCTGCATGAATATTTTTGCTTTGATTTGTTGTGCCTTATACTCTTACGCTAAGGTGTATGGTTTTATATCTTCAGGGGAGTATATTCTAGGCATATCTCTAGTTCAGCTTCATATGCTTTCAGTAGCAACTGGGTCATTGCCTCTGTGTTTCATCATAGCGGGTGAAGTATTTCCGTTAGAGTACAGAGCGTTGGCTGGGGCAATTAGCGTATTGTTCTACTCGGTGAATCTTTTTCTGACAATCAAAACTGTACCAGGTCTCCTGAAGTCCGTTGACTTGTATGGAACTTATGGGCTGTACTCTGCGATACTGGTTTACAGTTCATTAGTAGTATGGCACTTGTTGCCAGAAACAAAAGATAGGACGTTGCAAGATATCGAAGACGAGTTTAGAGGAAGGCCTCTCTCCCCTGAAGAGCTGAGGTCCGTTCAGTCGCTGACGTCATGGAAGGCTCTCGCTACAGATCGCAGATGTAGCAACCCCGTTGTTTTGTAAAAGGGGTCCACCCTTTTTTACATTAATATTGAAGTGAACTTGTTCATGACCTAGTAGCACAGCATAGACAAAGTAGGTACCAGCGTACATTGGAGCTGATGTCAGCATTATTTATACCTAATCAAGAAACTTAAAACTAACCAACAAAGGAAAATGTGGAAGTATATCAGGGTACAAAAGTTGAACCTCTTGGGAAGGCCAATCTGCAGTGCAAATACAAGAACCGACAAATTGATGGTGGTTGAATGCAATGTAGGTACCTATTGCTTGGGTTTGCCAGTGTTGTACTATTTTGAATCGATAGAGAGAGAGTTTACAGCATAACAACGGGAGATGAAAAAGTCAAACAGAACTTTATAAAAGTAAACCTTGACGTTTTCCAAGGTCATGGTAAGTTTTCAAATTAACGTAGGTAGGTACAAAACCGACCTACTGTTTCTCATGAACAAATATGTCATCCAGCACCTAGGATTCCCTAATACGCCAGTACCTACAGTACCGCCCATAAGATGAAACTGGGCAATAATTCATAACAGCATGATACCTGTTGGAGATGAAAGGAAATATGTTCAAAAAACTGGGGAAAATTAAACTTGCTCTGAAGTACCTACGAGGTTGAAATGGCGTGCATTTTAAGCGTGGAAAAGGGTGTTCCACGAGTTGCAGCGAAACTAAACCTTCTATCGAAAAAGTTGAACACAAAAGCTGTTAGTAGGTAGTAACAAGCTCTACAACTTTTGTCTGAACCGTTTTTCACATACACTGAGGTACCTACAGTTTTCGAGCGAAATTCAAAAAAAGGACTTTTTGGTTTTTTGGTCTTATCCGCCACAAAATGAAACTCTTACTTTTTCACGTAATTCCGTGTTTAATTGAACCAAAAAAAAGGGTCCTCATATTGATACGAAAATGCCCAAGTCTAAACCTATTTTAATATATTGAAAAAATAAAATGATATTTCTATATATTTATTTTTATGTACTTACTGTAAATAAATAATAAATTTTTGGAAAATTTTACACGAAAGGCCCTAAACTGAAAATACTGAGCAGATTTCAAAAGTTACGTTAAGATATGGAAATTATCCATTATTTACGATGGAAGTCTTTATAAAGCTATTGTATAGGTAGTGTTAAACTAATACATTGCTTTAATAATCAACCACATATGGATCTTGTATTAAAAATGATCAAATATTTATTTTTTTGGTTATTATACTTATACCTACTTTATTGTACGCCTAATACAATATCCAAAGTATGGTTATTAGGAATTATCTATTAATTAACTATTTATTTAATCAAATGTTTAATACTTAGGTAATAATAGCTATTAATTATTGCCTAAGTATTAAACATTTGATTAAAATGGTTTCAGCTATAAAATACCGGCCAAGTGCGAGTGGGACTGGCCCATGAAGGGTTCCGTAGCAGCAAGTAACATAATACTTATAAAAGTTCTTGTAGTTCATTAAATATATTTTTATTATTTTTGAGTTAATTGAATGAAAGGCGAAAATTGCGGTTTAACATATTAAAAAAAACTACTTACTAGATCTCGTACAAACCAATTTTCGTTGGAAGTTCGAATGGCAATGTATATCATATTTTTTAGATTTATTATTCTCTTATTTTAGAAGTTAGGGGGGGGGGGGGGGGGGATCATTTACCTCTTTGGTGTCTTTCGCGCGCAAACTATTCAGTTTAAAAAAAAAGTCATTTGGAAACCTCAATAGCATTTCTGAAGACCTATCTATAGATACCCCACACGTATGGGTTCGATGAAAAAACATTTTTTGACTTTCAGTTCTAAGTATGGAGACCCCAAAATGTATTGCTTTATTTCTATTTTTGTGTGAAATTCTTAATGCGGTTCACAAGATAGGTACATCTACTTACCAAGTTTCAACAGAATAGGCCTTATAGTTTCGGAGAAAAGTGGCTGTGACATACGGACGGACAGACAGACAGAAATGACGAATCTTTAAGGGTTCCGTTTATGCCATTCGGCTATGGAACCCTAAAAGGGTAACAGGCCAGAGGAATAACATAATACCTATTAACAACAAAAAGTGAGTAAAATTAATTATAGTTATTAATCTGCATTAATATTATTAGGAATAAAAAAATCTGCGGTAGCCTAGTGGTATGGGTAATGGACTGCTGAGACGAGGTCTCGGGTTCGATCCCAGGTTTACCATGGCACACACCAATGACTTTTCGATGCTTTTCGAAGTTATGTGGGTATTTATCGCAGGTTTAAAAGTGCCCGGTTAATGGCAATATGCTCGTCACCTATTACCTACATTGGGACCTAAACATAAACTGGCGAAATGTGGGTGCTAGCACCTCTGCCTACCCCTTCGGGGAATACAGGCTTGAGTTTATGTTATGTTATGTAATATTATTATTATTTTTATTTTTCCACAACATTCCACACAACTGTTTATACTGGAGACTGATGGCGCTTGGTGGAATCTGCTACACATATTGAATAACACACTTGTACTTTTCCACTGACTTTATTTTGATTCTGAACCTGACCGGTTTCGCCTTACGGCATTCTCAAAGGTTTACATTGATGTTTTTGATGAAAAGATGTGAACATTGTGAACATTAAATAAGGAGAGGTACCTACCCTAAGACTTAAAGTCTAACTTTTTATTAGCTGCAGTAAAATGACGTTTTGTGGGTTGCCGGTTTTTGAAGAAAAATAAATAGGGATGTAGCTAAATGAGTGAATCATAAATGAATGAACAGTTTGGTTTTGTGTTTGCGATTTAATATTAAGTTGTAATGTATTTTTTTATTCTATTATTGTTACTATACTAGAGGATTGATCTTTTTTATTGGAAGTATAGGGAGGTACATTTAAAATGAAACAAAAATGCCATAATAATGTACTTTAATCAATCTTTTTCGGAATTACTGTCACTGTCGCTTTCGGTAACACTTATAATAAATCTATCTGTCACTTCATCTATAATATGATCGAGGTGGCACATTTTGTCTTCCACTTTTATAGTGTGAGACACACAGTCACTCCACTTAGCCGGTGTCACTTTGTTTATACCTTCTTGAAATAAATTTTTAACTTCTTGCATTTTATACGTCTTATTATTATTTGCAACGTGACCCTTTACCTGCGCCCATACCAACTCAATGGGGTTCAGCTCACAGTGATAAGGGGGCAATCTTAAAACTGTGAAGCCTTTATGTGCAGCCATCTCGTCTACGGCATATTTCTCATTAAGATTTTGCTGTATCACAATATCTATTAGAGTGGCCTTTACCATATTTGGTTCAAATACAATATTTTTATTAGTCAACCACTCTTGAATTCGTGGTTTTGTCCACGACATCTTCGGGATTGTTTGGATCTTCCTAGAGTGATAAGGCGCATTGTCCATTACGACTACTGCATTTGGTTTGAGTTTGGGTAGAATACCGCGGAACCAATCCTCGAAACACTCTGCATTCATCTCGTCATGGTAGTCTTCTGTACCTTTCTTTGCTTCAAACATAAGAAGTCCGTCGTCCAGGAAGCCTTCTTCTCCGTCTATGTGACTAATTATTAGTCGTTTTCCCTTTCCTGTGGGATTTTTTAATCCCGTAGTCAGGCCGTCTAAAAATGCCGCAGAATGAGCTCACTGTGTTGTTGAGTCTTGCTGGATTTTGCTGCTTACTGGGTTTGATTAAGTGGATGACGATTTAATTTCAATAGCCCCACGGATCATTCTAGGAATACATTCAGTCAACAAAGTATCGGGAATGAATGTTTTGTTTATGGTCCAAATACAAATTTTTGTTTTGTTTTGTTGTTGTTTGATTGGCACAACTGCTTTCGACCATCTGTCATTTATGTTAAAAACAGTGCTGTTTTTAGTTTTATAATATCTAAAGTCTAACTTTTTATTAGCTGCAGTAAAATGACGTTTCTAAATGTCATTCCGTAAAATAATGTTGACAGCTTAATCTCAATAGTGATGTGATTCAGTTCATAAAAGTTTACGGAATATCTAATCGTTCCATAATTTGCCTCATAATGATCATGCTAAATTCTATTTAATATTAATGTAAATAAAAGGCTGTATAAACGTTGATCCTTTTACGCATTAAGCAAGATAACACTCAAGCAACCGCTCTCTCAAGTTGGTAGTACTGATTTTTGGTTATGGTGCTACGATGACGCTTGGCCGCCATTTTGTTTCGGTTGTCATTCGCTCATTCGGCTTCTAACTTCTGTTTTGAGTACACGAATAATTTTGATTTGCCACGAATTCAAGAGTGGCTGACTAATAAAAATATTGTATTTGAACCAAATATGGTAAAGGCCACTCTAATAGATATTGTGATACAGCAAAATCTTACTGAGAAATATGCCGTAGACGAGATGGCTGCACATAAAGGCATCACAGTTTTAAGATTGCCCCCTTATCACTGTGAGCTGAACCCCATTGAGTTGGTATGGGCGCAGGTAAAGGGTCACGTTGCAAATAATAATAAGACGTATAAAATGCAAGAAGTTAAAAATTTATTTCAAGAAGGTATAAACAAAGCGACACCGGCTAAGTGGAGTGACTGTGTGTCTCACACAGTCACTGTTATATATGCGTAAGATTAGGGATGGCAACACCGGGCCAACGCCCAGGCGGCCATCTTGCTACGACCTATGTATGAAAGAATACACGTTGAGAACATTTATAAATATTTTATTTAATAATCCATCTTCAAAGTACAATACATGGTGTCAGGTGTAAATGGAAGGAATAAAGCCACCGCATAATGCAATTCTCTCGGGAGAGAATGCGAATTGGAAAAAGTTCAAGCAATCTTTTCAAATTTACCTAACCGCTGCCGGTCTGAATAGTAAAGATGAACCACGAAAAATCGCGTTACTGTTGAACTGCGCCGGCGAGGAAGCGTTAGAGGTTTATAATACAATTCCCAAGAAAGATGAACTCAAAACTTTGGAGTTAGTTATAAAAGCTTTGGATGAATATGTGGAGCCAAGAAAAAACCTTATCATGTCAACATATCAGTTTCTGACGTTACGACAAGAAGAAGGAGAAAGTGTAGATCACTTCGCGACTAAGCTGAAAACACAAAGTGACTTGTGTGAGTTCGACAATTTGGAAGACCGGTTGTTGACCTTGATGCTGATCATGGGCATCAAAGATTGCAACTTGAAAGAAAGGTTATTAAGAGAAGAATTACAGTTTAGTATGGCGTTAAAAATTTGTCAGGCCTCGGAAGCAGGTAAAAAACAATTAAGAGTTTTAGAAAAAGAAAAAAGTGAGATAAGTTATCTCAAAGCTGCAAATCAAGTAAAAAATAGATTGTGTCACAAATGTGGTAAAATGCATCAGCCTAAAAAATGCCCTGCGTATGGAAAACAATGCTCAAAGTGTGGAAAATATCATCACTTTGCTGCGGTATGCAGAAGTAAGGAAATGAAGAACAAAAAAGTTCACGACATCAGAGAACAAAACCAAGACAGTGATGGAAGCAGCTCTGGCAGTGAATTCGTACTGGACATAACAAGTGAGGGCGTAGTTGATACATTCAGTTCCCAATGGTTCGAGAATATTGTGATTAATAATGTAACCATAAACTTTAAGTTAGATACTGGAGCTGACTGTAATACACTGCCTTTGGCATTGTTCAATAAAATTAAGCATGCTAAGTTGGAAAAGACCAACAAAGTACTCATTGTCTATAACAAAGAAAGAATAAACGCTGTCGGTACAGCACAGTTTACTGTAGAAGTAAAGGGTGTAGTTCAACAATTAAAATTTACAGTTATTGATTTACCTGTGCAACCTGTGATAGGGTTACCGGATTGCATCCGTCTTTGTTTTATTAGGAGAGTAAATGAAATAAAGAAAGACACTACTATGATGGAGTCACAGGTGAGCAAAGAAAAATTAAATTTTTTAGAAAAAAATAAAGATGTGTTTTCTGGTTTAGGTAATATGGGGATTTATAAAATTAGAGTTCGGGAAGGTGCTGAACCTATTGTAAAACCAATTAGACGTGTACCGCAGGCTATTAAAAGTAGGTTAAAGGAAACTTTGTATGACTATGAGAGCAGAGGCATAATCCAAAAAGTAGAGGGTCCAACATCCTGGTGTAATAACCTTGTGATTGTGGAAAAGCCAAATAAGACTCTTAGGTTGTGTATAGATCCAAAGGAACTTAATAAAAGTATATTAAGAGAAAATTTTCAAATTCCTTCGACTGAAGAGATCTATAATAGTCTAGCCGGGATGGAATTCTTTACAGTTTTAGACCTTAAAGATGGGTTTTTTCAGTTATGTTTAGATGATCGGGATAAGATGTGTACATTTGGGACACCTTTCGGAAGGTATCGGTTCCTCCGTATGCCCTTCGGGATATCCTCAGCCCCAGAGGTTATGCAAAAAACAATGGTTAAAATCTTTGGGGATATACAAGGAGTAGAAGTTTATTATGATGACTTAATAATTGCAGGAAAAACAGAGTCCGAACATGATAAAATACTACAACAGGTTTTAAGTAGAGCTAGAAAACACAATGTAAAGTTTAATAAAAGTAAAATTCAATACAAACGTGATAATGTCAAATATGTAGGGCTCATAATTTCAAAAAATGGTATACAGGTAGATCCAGAGCATGTGCGAGCCATTTTGGGGCTTGATGAGCCAAGGAATGTTAAACAATTACAAAGTTTTTTGGGAATGACTAATTATCTCAGTAAGTTCATACCGCAATATTCAAAGACTACAGAACCACTAAGACAGCTTCTTAAAAAAGAAGTTGATTGGCAATGGGGTCCTTCTGAAAAACAAGCATTTTTAGAATTAAAAAGGAAATTAAGTTGTACACCTACTTTAGCTGTGTTGTCAAATGAAGGTCTTCTGACTCTACAGACAGATAGTTCCAAAAGTGGATTAGGTGCATGTCTACTGCAAAATGGTAAACCTGTTTCATTTTATTCCAGATCATATACAGAATGTCAGATGAGATGGGCCACTATTGAAAAGGAGCTATTTGCTATCTGTGCTTCTATGGAAAAATATCACCAATTTGTTTATGGCCGTAGAATCATAATAGAAACAGATCACAAACCTTTAATAGCTATAATGAACAAAGATATAAATAATATTTCAGCTAGGTTACAACGGATGGTTCTAAAATTGATTAAGTATGATTTTGAAATTAGATATGTACCTGGTCCTAAGATGTTTATTGCTGATTACTTATCTAGGAACTATATAAATGACAATGCTCAGGTTGATAATTCTATTAAAGAGTTAATTCACTGTGTGGAAACAGATGTAATACATGGGTCGGACAAAAATTTAGCCATCTCTGACTCAAAAATTTTAGAATTTCAGAATGCTACAAAAAGTGATAGTGTATTGCAACAAGTTATTTTGTGGTACTTTACAGAGTGGCCAAAAAACAATAAAGGTATTAACAATAAAGAGCTAAAAATATTGTATAAATTAAGGGATTTTATTCAAGTTAAAGATAATTTAGTATACTATAATGACAGAATTGTAATACCAAATAGCTTGAGAAAAGACATTGTAGAAAAAATTCATACAGGTCATGCTGGTGTAGTAAAAAGTAAGATTAGGGCAAGAAAAATTGTATTTTGGTCGGGAATGTCACGTGACATTGAGAACTATATTTTAAAATGTAAAACTTGTGAAAAATACCGTTCTTCAAATACTAAGGAACCGTTAATGTCACATGATATACCTGACCTGCCATTTTTGAAAATTGGTATGGATATTTGTACATTTGCCAGAAAGGACTATTTAGTTGTTGTAGATTACTATTCAAAGTGGATTGAGGTAAAAAAATTAACTGACAAAACTGCAGAGTGTGTTATTAAACAACTCAAAGCTATATTTGCCACACACGGCATACCAAAACATATAATATGTGATAATATGCCTTTTAATAGTTATAACTTTAACAGATTTGCACAAGAGTATGATATTAAACTCGTTCATTCTAGTCCTAGGTATCCACAGTCAAATGGACTATCAGAAAAAGCTGTATGTATTGTTAAGAACCTAATGCGTAAATGTAATGAGACAAACACAGATTTAAACTTAGCATTACTTCATTATAGAACGAGTCCTGTTGCAAATTTAGAATATAGTCCTTCTGAGCTTCTGATGTCAAGGATGCTTAGAACCAACATACCTTGTTCAAAAAATGTACTAGAACCTAAAGTACCTAAAGATGTTAAGAAGAAAATGTTTGTGAATAAGGGAAAATCTAAAACTAATTATGATAAAAGTTCTAAAATAAAGGCTTCATTTGAAGCAGGGGAAAATGTTACAATACAAAATAAACCTCACAGAGAATGGGAGTCGGGTAAAATATTACATCAAGTTGGACCTAGGTCATACAATGTGTTAAATGAAAGGGGGAATGTAATAAGGAGAAATAGTAGACATATTAATAAAAGTAAAAATGAGTATATTGTCAAAACAGAGTGTGAGGTAAATGTACCAACTGAGGTGAATGTACCCCCAGTGATAAATGTACCAAGCTCTATAAACAACAGTAGCTCTCCTGGACAAGCTGTCACAAGATCAGGAAGAGTTGTGAGGCGTCCAGTCTATTTAAGTGATTATACCATAGATTAAAATATATATATATATATATATATATATGATTAAGATTATAATATGTTTTGTGGAAAGGGGGAGATGTTATATATGCGTAAGATTAGGGATGGCAACACCGGGCCAACGCCCAGGCGGCCATCTTGCTACGACCTATGTATGAAAGAATACACGTTGAGAACATTTATAAATATTTTATTTAATAATCCATCTTCAAAGTACAATACAGTCACACTATAAAAGTGGAAGACAAAATGTGCCACCTCGATCATATTATAGATGAAGTGACAGATAGATTTATTATTAGTGTTACCGAAAGCGACAGTGACAGTAATTCAGGCTTTTTTTGTAGTATGATGAACAAGAAAAATCATAAGTTTCGATAGCAAAACAAAAATGGTACAAATATAAGAAACTAAGAGTTGACACTTAAACTTTTTAGTTTGGCGAGATATTATTTGTAATATTATCATGTAACCATTATTTGTAAATAAATAAATAAAAAAAATAAAAAATCACGTACCAGCATTGACCCAGGTCTCGTCTTGATAATATATATATTTTCCCTCCCTGCGATATTATTTAATTAAACGCAGGTAGCGCTGGCGCCATGATATTATGATATCTTGTCTATCAATAAGCACACTCTTGCGTGATCGAGTAACGAATTCGAAATTGAGATGTTTCATAATTTTTCTCAGTGTCTCTTTCGAGAAGTTGGACAATCCTGGTTCATCATTTACAACTGGCAGCACCTAAAAAATAATATAGTTATTACCTAATTAGTTAATATTACACATGGGATAGGAGAAAACATACATAACGTATAATAAAAAGATGAGTGACGACATGTAAACTAACCTTTGCGATGGTGGGTATTTCATTTCTATGAAAGAACTGATGTACAATTCGTCTAATTGCAGTGAATGTGAAATTATCAAGTTTATCTTTAAAGGTAAGTTTTGGGCCAGTTTTTTCGGGAGGTTTTGGTGATTCGCTGTCGTTCTCCTTGTGCTCCTTTAAAACAGAATAAACAGTGCGGACGGATATTCCCAAGACTTCAGCCACCTTGTCAACGCATTCACTTGTTTTTGGTAATTCAATGTTTGGTTCTGAACATTTCACTTCAAACACATATTTGTAAACGTTTCTGACCCAAAGTTTTTCTGTTGCACTTAGAGCTACACGTGGCCTCTTTTTCTTAGGAGATAAAAACGCGTCTCCATCTTGCGATGTGCCCGGCAGAGCATCCATGTCTTTGATGTATCAAACAAAAAAAACTAAAACTATTAACGAAAACAGGCAATGAAAAACAAACACAACGTAACATAAACTTAACAATAATGATAACAAAAACAACGTGCAGTGGGCAAATCAAAATTATTCGTGTACTCTATTCTATTCTATTTTTTAATATGGCGAGCGATGTCGATGTCGACAATTCTGCCAATGTCAGTCGTGCGCTGGAGATTCGTGTGTTTTATTTAACAAGAATTATTGAGTTGACAACTTGACTGTTGGACACGTTGTGAATCTTGTTGGTGTTAGTAGGTAGGTACACTGAAACAAACACAACATGGACCCATCGCACAGTGGACATCACACAACATGATTAATAAACAGATAAACGCGTTAAAATACTTGTATGTAGGTTAGTTTTATAAATATCATATAAATTTTCAGAGCCTGATATTGTTGCGACGGATGAACGCCATCAGAATTATAAACAGCTGTGGGGAAGAAAAAGTCAGAAGAGAGGCAAAATTGATAGGAAGAGGGATTTTCATCTTGAGCAGCTGGCTGTACAGGTCAGGGGGCAGATTGTTTTGAGGACAAGAAAAGAAGATATGGTCTAGGGTACCCTCGTCAAGACCACATTCGCACAAAGATGAGTCTCGCACACGGATTTTATGTAAAAACACTGGGGAGCAACAGTGGCCCAAACGGAGTCGGATAATAACAGATACAATAGTTTTAGATACCTTTTTGCAGTGATAGTACCAGGGTTTTGGTGTTATGTCTGGTTGTATTGCATAATAGAATTTACCTGCTTTTTTATTTTTTATTTATTTATTTATTTATAATATTATTGCTAGAACATTGTGATAAAGATGTTATAAATTATGTCTTATGACTAGGTAGGTACATCATGTTCAGCCTAAATTGGGCATGCAAATTTCAAACACACTTTGGCGTGCAAAAATACTAAGTCAAATAGAAGCTTAAACTACACAATCACACTTTTTTATCTATACTCTTTACCTTTTATGGACAAAAATTCTGTAACTGAGTAGAAACATTTGTTTAATAACCAGTCTTTTAAAGATTTTCTAAATTTATTATAAGGTAAAGCTTTAAGTTCGCCAGGTACACAATTGTAAATATAACCACACATAGACAGGCAGTTCTTTTTATAAAGAACTGTTTTAGGTACCTTAGACAAAACTATTCTGTCTGGGTCGCGTGTATTTCTCGGGTACATTTCCTTTGCTGTTGTAAAGAGGTGCTTATTCAGTCTGACAAATTTTGCACACTCAAAAATAAACATACAGGGCAAAGTCAGCAGTTTAAGTGATTTAAATAGCGGTCTGCAAGATATCCAGGGGGCCACACCGCAAATCGCTCTGACGCATTTTTTTTGTACAATAAATGCCTTATTTATGTCAGTTGAGTTTCCCCAAAGAATCAAACCATAATTTAGTACTGCGGCCACATAACCATGGTACGCGCGAAGAACCGTCTTTTGCGATGATATTCTACTTAGCTTCGCCAAGACATATACAAATCTATTTATTTTGTTACATATGTTATTTATTTGGGCTTATATATATATAGTGGCAGTGGAGTTTGTTGCGCCGTTTCTTGTCCACCAGCGCCTTGGAAGCGGTGGTAAACTTAGATTAAGTAGAATTAAAATTGACGTCAATAAGAAACAATTTTATTGTTCTATATTGAAAAATAAATGACTATGACTATGACTATGACATATTTGTCCAGAACAATACCTAAAAATGTAGTGTGATCCACTTCCTCGATTTTAATATCTTTGTACATAATATTAAGGTTTAAGTGTTTACGTCCATATGTGTTGAATTGTATATATTTGGTTTTTGTTAAGTTAACATTGAGATTATTTTCATCCAGCCATTTTATAATACATTCTATTGATTTATTGATGTTATAATTATAATTATTTATGTCATGCTTATTAATGTCATATTTAGTAATGTCATATTTATTTAGGTCCGTGTCATTTAAGTGATTGTCAGTTAATTTCGATTTAATTATTATTGAAATGTCATCTGCAAATAATGTACATGGATGCTCAGTGGCATCGGGAAGGTCATTTATGTATAGTAGAAATAATAGAGGGCCTAGCACACTGCCCTGCGGTATCCCAGAGCCGTTTATTCTGTAACTTGAATCGGTTGTTTCTAATTCTTTTTTGTCATTCATTGAGCTAATTTGAACGCATTGTTTTCTGTTTGCCAGATATGTTTCTATCCATGACAGCGCATTTCCGCGAATACCGTATTTTTCCAGCTTATTTAGTAATATTTTATGTGAAACAAAATCAAATGCTTTCGTCATATCAAAGAATATCACAGTTGTAGCGTTACCATCATCTACACTATCAATGACTTGAGCCATGAGGTTGAAACATGCTGCAGTGGTTGACTTTCCTTTTTGGAATCCGAACTGTTCCTTCCTGAGAATATTATGTTTGGCTAGGAATTCAGTGACACGCTTATACATGGCTGTTTCAAATACTTTAGAGATTACAGACACAAGAGTAATAGGTCTGTAGTTTGAGAGTGATGATTTGTCTCCTTGTTTGTGCAGTGGTTTAACAATGGAGGCTTTCAACGAATCTGGGAAACAACCTGTGGTAAAAGATAGATTTATCAAATGAGTTAGTACAGGAACTAGTTCATTTGCACTAGACTTTAAAATTTCAGTCGTAATATTATCATAGCCCGTCGATTTTGTATTCTTTAGGGACATTACTATTTTATTAATGTCATAACAGTCGTACGGCTTTAGAAATATGCTATTGCAATTCGTTTCCACCTTACTCCCACAACTATTCTTGTTTATATTACAGTTTATGAAATAATCGTTAAAACGGTCGGCTATTTCTTTTGACTCACTTATTATTTCACCGTTACTTATTATATTTTTTATAGGCTCAATTATACTATTTTTTCCAGATTCAGATTTTATTAAATTCCACGAAGATTTGCAAATATTCTTACTGTTACTAATTAGTTTGTCATTGTACATTTGGATAGATTTATTTATACAACGTCTTAATAGTTTTGTTTTTATTTTTATTTTTATTTAAGATTTATGCACACACAATACAAACATAATATATATTGGATGAAAAAGTTAGTACATTGGTACTGCTTATTTCTAAAAGAAATTTCTTCCAGCAGACCGGCGAGAGGAGATCGTGAAGAAAAGAAAGAGTTGTGAATGTGTGTATATGGTAAGGGGAGAGAAAAATAGTACACACACACTTAACATTACAAAATATATACATATTATGTAGTAATAATTAATAAATAAACATATGTTATACTATATAATAATATAATATATACATTATCCTACATAAACCTACATAATTATATCAAAATATACATAAACATACATAATACAATAAATAAGCAGATATTTATGCATATAGGAGAATCACCATCCCTCTTCCACACTTGTATATTTTTTGTATGTTATTTTATTCGCCACAGAGGTGTCCCTGTAATATGCAAAGCGTAGCATTCTTTTCTGTTTACAACTTTTCCGTAGCCCTTTAGTTATCCACAGTGAGTATCGAGCCTTGTTACATTTCCTAATCCTTATACTAGGAAAACATAGATTCTAGAACAATCCGATTAAGTCGTGAAAGTGTTTATATGCAGAATTTATATTGGATTCGGTGTAAACTTCCTGAAAGGACAGGTTTGATAAGCATTCCCTGAATTTCATGATATTGGGTTTACTGTAGTCCCTAACGGTGATGTAGTATGCCAGTCCAGGTGTGTTTTTCCTCTTTAAGGGTATGTTGAGCACCTGCGCAGTATTGTGATCCGACAACCCCCAATGCAAAAGTTCACCAGTTGCTGTTTTGAAGTTACTAACGATATGGTCAATACAGTTTTTTTTTCTGGTTGGGTCTTTTATGTGTAATGTCAAGTCGTAGTTCTTTACCAGATCCAAAAACTCCAATGTGGCTTTTTCTAATTTGAGTGTGTTGATATTTAAATCTCCTGCCAAAACAATTTTTTTATCACACTTGTATAGAAGTTTCTGTAGTAAGCTATTGAGTTGTGTAAAGAAAATATTTATATCGGAGTCAGGAGTTCTATACATACAGACAATCATCATACCTTGGTCAGTGACGTCAATTCCGCAACATTCAAAACTGCCATCCATTGCCAGGCTCTTTGTTAGTTGAATTTCAGTGTATTTAAGGCCATGTTTGGCCAGCACACAGACTCCTCCCCTCTTTTTGAGATTTTGTCTGCAGTAAGAGGCGGCTAATACATAACCATCAACACTAATGAGATCATCATAACCCATCCCAACAAATGTTTCAGATAAACAAATTACATCTGGGTCCCTTTCGTCCTTTTTAAGTTCGAAAAAGTTTATTTCTAGATAGTGTCTTTTTTTAAATAGTCCGGCTAAATTTTGATGGAGAATTCTAAAATAATTATTTTCAACAGTATTAGTCACGAAAAAAGTTGTCATTTTGATCATTTCCGATTAGTGGTGTAAAAAGTGTTGTTTGTGTTGCTGTGTCGTGCGTAGCTACAATGTGTTGTGTATATTTAGAAGTACCAATGCTGCAAGATTCAACAACTGACTGGCATCTAGAAGTTACGTTTGCCCCTGAATATTTACATTGACCTGATTTTTTGAACAATAAAAAGGTATCATTATAATAAATTTGATCCAGAACACAATTAATTTCGCTACATAGATTTTTCCTATGGCGGTCATCATAATACCTACATTGAATAAACTGAGCATTTTTGAATTGAGTACATGTGAATTTCAACATATTATTCAATTTGAATTCATTTAAATAAATATTTCTATAAACCCTAAGAATAAGGACAGGACACTTTATCTGACCCACAAATACATTCAAATTACACATAGTGGTATGCGGGTTCGAGTCATGCTCTCCAACCGACAAAATAATACGATCATCTGTTGTTATGTCGTATAGCTTAGCACTCAGTAACACATCCGCAGTCGATGCATGTGGCTTTATAAAAGATATAAAGTTGTACTGTTCATAGGGGTTTTTATATCTTGATTTTATCAATTGTCTTGCTAGGCCTATACACTGCTGACCTCCAAAGATGAACACCCTTCGATTGCCTTTTTTTTGTGCACCTGTTTCCGTTTGCTGGCTATTCTTTTCAGGTTGATTGTTGTTGTCAGATTGCGAGGTAGTGTTTGTCTTAGGTGATAGGTCATAAGAGTGTGATATATTATCTGAACATATCAGTGGACTATCCCTGAAACTGTCAGCCAAACGACGTTTCCTTAGGCGATTTTGTCGTGCGCTTTTTTTCGCTGATGTTACTGGACTGTTGCATAGCTGTTTCAGAACATTAATTTCTTGATTTAGTTGTGAGATATGTTTCTTTAAATCATTATTTTCAATTATCACATTTTCCAACTCATTTTGCGTTGTTGCGAGATTTGATTTTATTGTATCAATTTCGCGTTTCAAGTCTTCTACATTCGTTGCCACACAAGTCGACAAGTCCAGGCTTTTTGATAGCAATTCCTCCGACATAGTACTATCTAAAGAGCCACGACGGCTTTCGGATGATTTTGTTCTTCGTCTTCTCACAGTGACGTTATTTATTAACTGTTCCATAATACTTAATTGATTTAGGTTTGTTATTGTTGTACTTTGCATATTAGGGTCTGACCATTGTAACTGCCATGCAGACTGCAGTTGCTTTTAAGGGAGACCAAGCAGATCATAGCGATGGTTTCTAAAGTGTCTGAGATCAGATGATGGGGCCGAAATAGCATCTTTGGCTAGCCTATCAGCCACCTCATTGCCCCGGATACCACAACATAAGGAGGGGCTATTGTGTCGAAGAACAATTCGGCGATTTCATGGGACATAGGCGACGGGATGGAGGGCGAAAACCCTGATCGGAATCTGTTTATGTTCCTCCACACCACGGACGATGGAGTAGTTGGGGACAAAGATGAACAGAATCTAGCCCACCCGGCTCTTTTCTTTTGTCGCAGCAACCTCTTACATTTTGCATTGATATGCTGGTACTGTAATAGATTATGTATGCTCATGTTTCTGTTGTATTCTTTTTCTGCCTGTTTTCCTTCTCGTACAGCACTGGTACACTCTGGATCCCACCAGGGCGGTGATGGTATTTTACCCCGTGCTGTATTTTTCACGGGAAAAGCTGCCTCTGCACATGAGTTGATAGCCCCCATAAGGTTGTCTAAATAATTCTGTACCTGGCAGTGACCTGATGAGTCTACGTATTCAAGGTCAAACCTAGGAAGAGTGCTAACTCTGTCCTCCAATGACATTGAATAGCTGTCCCAGTCTGGATGGTTCAAATTAAATTTTAAGAGGGGAGGGGATCTTTTTTCCCGGAAGAGTCTGTTTGTGAAGGAAGTGATTATGGGGTAATGGTCACTACCGTGTGTCAGGCTTGCACAGTACCATTGAGCAGCTGGGGCCAAGTCAGCTGTGCAGAATGTGAGGTCGACACAGCTTATGCGTTGGTCAGGGACCGGTCGTCTCGTAGGCGAACCATCATTCAGGATTATGTAATTAAGTTCATCTATCAGCGCCGCCAAGCCTATCCCAAAACCACTACAGTGCTCAGAACCCCACCTGTAATGGTGACCATTGAAGTCACCCATCACAAGGACAGAGCCACTGATGCTCTGGAATATGTTTTTCAAAGTTGGTAACAGGTTTGGGTGGGGATTGGGAATATATATAGATAACACTGTTATACCTTCTATCTTGCATGCTACCATGGTCATGTCCCTTGGAAAGGGGGGGGGGGTGGATACAGGCAACTGTGTGGCTCTATTATTGACAAGGAGGGCTGATCCTCCATAACTGTCCTGTCTGTCACATCTGAAAATATTATAATGTGGGATACGAAATCGATAACCTGCCGATAACCATGTTTCTGAGAGAGTACATACTAGGGGTTTATGTTTGTTGAGTAGGAATATGAGGTCGTGTCTCTTATGAGTCACGCTCCTCACATTCCATTGGAGAAACACCATTTGTTGAGCCATTTTTAAAATTAAATAAGAAATTTATCAGTTTGTCTGCAACGTTGGACGGTGGGTTGGTAATATTGGGGGATATGAGGGATTTCACAAATTGAATTAGAATTTCAATAATGGGTGATATAGCAGTAAGAGGATGTGAGTTTGAGTTAGAATAACCACAACCATTTCGCTGTGTAGATTGGGGAGTGCTAGTGATGTTGCCATGAGCAGTTTGGTCATAAGAAGGGGAGAGCGGAGGCCGAGACCTGGGCTTAAGAAATACAGTCCTGCGGTTAGACTGAGAGGGTACACTTTTAGCAGTGTTTGCATAGCTGCGGGACGCCACAGGAATTAGCTTGCTGGCTTCTAAGTAGGATATAGATTTTTCTGCCATAGAAGTCTTGATTGCCCTCTGCCTACCATACTCCGGGCAATCCTTGCTATTGGCAAAATGATTGCCGGAGCACAGAATACAGAAAGCCTCTTCTGTAGTGATAAGACATTCACTACCCAGATGTTCATGTCCACACTTATGGCAGCGTGGTTTCGATCGACATAGAGATTCAATGTGACCAAATCTGCAACATTTACGACACTGGATTGTTGGGTATATATACTGTTCAACTGGAAGAGACGTGTAACAGCAGTATATACGCTTGGGAAGGGTCTGGCCGTCGAATGTGATGACACATGTTTCAGTCGGTTTCCACTCAGTAACTCCGTCCCGTACAATTTTGCGGTTGATCCGTCTTAGTTTTAGAATGCGACCACAGCCTGGCGGCACTGAGAGATAAACCTTTGCCTCCTCTTCTGTCATATCAGTTGGTACCCCACTGACAACGCCTAATCGTGTGACATGGAATGATGGTATGGATGCTGTATAATTGTTTTCATCTAAGATGGAATTGTTCAAAAACAAATTTGCTTCCCGAGAGGATGCAAATTCAATAGACACCCGGTTTCTACCAATTCTTTTAATTCCATCTCTAGAAATATTATTATTTATTTTGTTTTTAATGAGGAACATGCCGAAAGTTATCGGGTGAAGGGTAATTCCCGAGTTTGGTTGTTGTTCTACACGAGAGACATGAACAATGAACGGGGCTTTGTCATCAGCTGTGTAATATTCGCGAGCAACTTGGGTCTTGATTTGTTTAGGTGGGCGACTGTGAGTATCTTCATCACTTACCGATCGTTTTTTAGCTTGAGAATCGGTCACACTACAAACTACGTCTGCAAACTGCGATAACGTATCTGCCGTGGTAACCGGCACAGTAGGGAAGATAGGGGGAGAAGAAAATATAGGGGTTCTCGGAGACGAATCGTCCGGAGGGTCGGGTGGCTTGTTCCTATCCATCGCTAACAAAAAGGTTCATACAACCGTAAATAAATATATAATGATAGTAAAAACGACACAATACCTTATACCGATTAGGTTAGTATACGGAAAAAGTCACAAATTTGTCCTAATAATCACAAAAACACCAAATATCCGTAAACTTTCAAGACACACGTGGTAACCAAACACACGGTAACTTGACAGTCCCATTCGTGTACTCAAAACAGAAGTTAGAAGCCGAATGAGCGAATGACAACCGAAACAAAATGGCGGCCAAGCGTCATCGTAGCACCATAACCAAAAATCAGTACTACCAACTTGAGAGAGCGGTTGCTTGAGTGTTATCTTGCTTAATGCGTAAAAGGATCAACGTTTATACAGCCTTTTATTTACATTAATATTAAATAGAATTTAGCATGATCATTATGAGGCAAATTATGGAACGATTAGATATTCCGTAAACTTTTGTGAACTGAATCACATCACTATTGAGATTAAGCTGTCAACATTATTTTACGGAATGACATTTAGAAACGTCATTTTACTGCAGCTAATAAAAAGTTAGACTTTAGTACCTACTCGTGTTTATTTCTAATATGAGTGTATTGTACTTTGAAGATGGATTATTAAATAAAATATTTATAAATGTTCTCAACGTGTATTCTTTCTTACATAGGTCGTAGCAAGATGGCCGCCTGGGCGTTGGCCCGGTGTTGCCATCCCTAATCTTACGCATATATAACATCTCCCCCTTTCCACAAAACATATTATAATCTTAATCATATATATATATATTTTAATCTATGGTATAATCACTTAAAAAGACTGGACGCCTCACAACTCTTCCTGATCTTGTGACAGCTTGTCCAGGAGAGCTACTGTTGTTTAAAGAGCTTGGTACATTTATCACTGGGGGTACATTCACCTCAGTTGGTACATTTACCTCACACTCTGTTTTGACAATATACTCATTTTTACTTTTATTAATATGTCTACTATTTCTCCTTATTACATTCCCCCTTTCATTTAACACATTGTATGACCTAGGTCCAACTTGATGTAATATTTTACCCGACTCCCATTCTCTGTGAGGTTTATTTTGTATTGTAACATTTTCCCCTGCTTCAAATGAAGCCTTTATTTTAGAACTTTTATCATAATTAGTTTTAGATTTTCCCTTATTCACAAACATTTTCTTCTTAACATCTTTAGGTACTTTAGGTTCTAGTACATTTTTTGAACAAGGTATGTTGGTTCTAAGCATCCTTGACATCAGAAGCTCAGAAGGACTATATTCTAAATTTGCAACAGGACTCGTTCTATAATGAAGTAATGCTAAGTTTAAATCTGTGTTTGTCTCATTACATTTACGCATTAGGTTCTTAACAATACATACAGCTTTTTCTGATAGTCCATTTGACTGTGGATACCTAGGGCTAGAATGAACGAGTTTAATATCATACTCTTGTGCAAATCTGTTAAAGTTATAACTATTAAAAGGCATATTATCACATATTATATGTTTTGGTATGCCGTGTGTGGCAAATATAGCTTTGAGTTGTTTAATAACACACTCTGCAGTTTTGTCAGTCAATTTTTTTACCTCAATCCACTTTGAATAGTAATCTACAACAACTAAATAGTCCTTTCTGGCAAATGTACAAATATCCATACCAATTTTCAAAAATGGCAGGTCAGGTATATCATGTGACATTAACGGTTCCTTAGTATTTGAAGAACGGTATTTTTCACAAGTTTTACATTTTAAAATATAGTTCTCAATGTCACGTGACATTCCTGACCAAAATACAATTTTTCTTGCCCTAATCTTACTTTTTACTACACCAGCATGACCTGTATGAATTTTTTCTACAATGTCTTTTCTCAAGCTATTTGGTATTACAATTCTGTCATTATAGTATACTAAATTATCTTTAACTTGAATAAAATCCCTTAATTTATACAATATTTTTAGTTCTTTATTGTTAATACCTTTATTGTTTTTTGGCCACTCTGTAAAGTACCACAAAATAACTTGTTGCAATACACTATCACTTTTTGTAGCATTCTGAAATTCTAAAATTTTTGAATCAGAGATGGCTAAATTTTTTTCCGATCCATGTATTACATCTGTTTCCACACAGTGAATTAACTCTTTAATAGAATTATCAACCTGAGCATTGTCATTTATATAGTTCCTAGATAAGTAATCAGCAATAAACATCTTAGGACCAGGTACATATCTAATTTCAAAATCATACTTAATCAATTTTAGAACCATCCGTTGTAACCTAGCTGAAATATTATTTATATCTTTGTTCATTATAGCTATTAAAGGTTTGTGATCTGTTTCTATTATGATTCTACGGCCATAAACAAATTGGTGATATTTTTCCATAGAAGCACAGATAGCGAATAGCTCCTTTTCAATAGTGGCCCATCTCATCTGACATTCTGTATATGATCTGGAATAAAATGAAACAGGTTTACCATTTTGCAGTAGACATGCACCTAATCCACTTTTGGAACTATCTGTCTGTAGAGTCAGAAGACCTTCATTTGACAACACAGCTAAAGTAGGTGTACAACTTAATTTCCTTTTTAATTCTAAAAATGCTTGTTTTTCAGAAGGACCCCATTGCCACTCAACTTCTTTTTTAAGAAGCTGTCTTAGTGATTCTGTAGTTTTTGAATATTGCGGTATGAACTTACTGAGATAATTAGTCATTCCCAAAAAACTTTGTAATTGTTTAACATTCCTTGGCTCATCAAGCCCCAAAATGGCTCGCACATGCTCTGGATCTACCTGTATACCATTTTTTGAAATTATGAGTCCTACATATTTGACATTATCACGTTTGTATTGAATTTTACTTTTATTAAACTTTACATTGTGTTTTCTAGCTCTACTTAAAACCTGTTGTAGTATTTTATCATGTTCAGACTCCGTTTTTCCTGCAATTATTAAGTCATCATAATAAACTTCTACTCCTTGTATATCCCCAAAGATTTTAACCATTGTTTTTTGCATAACCTCTGGGGCTGAGGATATCCCGAAGGGCATACGGAGGAACCGATACCTTCCGAAAGGTGTCCCAAATGTACACATCTTATCCCGATCATCTAAACATAACTGAAAAAACCCATCTTTAAGGTCTAAAACTGTAAAAAATTCCATTCCGGCTAGACTATTATAGATCTCTTCAGTCGAAGGAATTTGAAAATTTTCTCTTAGTATACTTTTATTAAGTTCCTTTGGATCTATACACAACCTAAGAGTCTTATTTGGCTTTTCCACAATCACAAGGTTATTACACCAGGATGTTGGACCCTCTACTTTTTGGATTATGCCTCTGCTCTCATAGTCATACAAAGTTTCCTTTAACCTACTTTTAATAGCCTGCGGTACACGTCTAATTGGTTTTACAATAGGTTCAGCACCTTCCCGAACTCTAATTTTATAAATCCCCATATTACCTAAACCAGAAAACACATCTTTATTTTTTTCTAAAAAATTTATTTTTTCTTTGCTCACCTGTGACTCCATCATAGTAGTGTCTTTCTTTATTTCATTTACTCTCCTAATAAAACAAAGACGGATGCAATCCGGTAACCCTATCACAGGTTGCACAGGTAAATCAATAACTGTAAATTTTAATTGTTGAACTACACCCTTTACTTCTACAGTAAACTGTGCTGTACCGACAGCATTTATTCTTTCTTTGTTATAGACAATGAGTACTTTGTTGGTCTTTTCCAACTTAGCATGCTTAATTTTATTGAACAATGCCAAAGGCAGTGTATTACAGTCAGCTCCAGTATCTAACTTAAAGTTTATGGTTACATTATTAATCACAATATTCTCGAACCATTGGGAACTGAATGTATCAACTACGCCCTCACTTGTTATGTCCAGTACGAATTCACTGCCAGAGCTGCTTCCATCACTGTCTTGGTTTTGTTCTCTGATGTCGTGAACTTTTTTGTTCTTCATTTCCTTACTTCTGCATACCGCAGCAAAGTGATGATATTTTCCACACTTTGAGCATTGTTTTCCATACGCAGGGCATTTTTTAGGCTGATGCATTTTACCACATTTGTGACACAATCTATTTTTTACTTGATTTGCAGCTTTGAGATAACTTATCTCACTTTTTTCTTTTTCTAAAACTCTTAATTGTTTTTTACCTGCTTCCGAGGCCTGACAAATTTTTAACGCCATACTAAACTGTAATTCTTCTTCTCTTAATAACCTTTCTTTCAAGTTGCAATCTTTGATGCCCATGATCAGCATCAAGGTCAACAACCGGTCTTCCAAATTGTCGAACTCACACAAGTCACTTTGTGTTTTCAGCTTAGTCGCGAAGTGATCTACACTTTCTCCTTCTTCTTGTCGTAACTTCAGAAACTGATATGTTGACATGATAAGGTTTTTTCTTGGCTCCACATATTCATCCAAAGCTTTTATAACTAACTCCAAAGTTTTGAGTTCATCTTTCTTGGGAATTGTATTATAAACCTCTAACGCTTCCTCGCCGGCGCAGTTCAACAGTAACGCGATTTTTCGTGGTTCATCTTTACTATTCAGACCGGCAGCGGTTAGGTAAATTTGAAAAGATTGCTTGAACTTTTTCCAATTCGCATTCTCTCCCGAGAGAATTGCATTATGCGGTGGCTTTATTCCTTCCATTTACACCTGACACCATGTATTGTACTTTGAAGATGGATTATTAAATAAAATATTTATAAATGTTCTCAACGTGTATTCTTTCTTACATAGGTCGTAGCAAGATGGCCGCCTGGGCGTTGGCCCGGTGTTGCCATCCCTAATCTTACGCATATATAACAATGAGAACCCGTACCTCATACACACATCAAAAAAAGTTTGCGATCACTTTGAAAAACTGAAATCTTTTTTGTTACTGTAGACTATATTATGATTTTTTCTTCTTTTTAGATTCTTTATTTAAAAATAAAGAATTAGAACACAAAACAATGACACCGTTCAATTGTTTTTTCAGTCCTAGCTTACGCTCGTTCAGAAATCTGATTTAGTGAATTATAACCGATTCAAGATATTTTTCGCGGAAAGTTGTGATTGAATTGCTATATCCCAATCCTGTGTCGTGGCTACGTTGCAGAAGTACCACGGAATGGAGAATTTAGCTGACCGACCCCGCAGCGGTCGCCCAGCTGTTTTGACAGCTGCCCAAAAGCGCTATATTAGATGGCTGGCAGCCCGTGATCCCACAATCAACGCCAACGCCACTAAAATAAAAGCAGAAGTCAGGGCCGCCTCTGGGCTTGAAGTTAGCACGCAGACCGTTCGCAATTGCTTGCACCAGGCTGGATTACGAGCACGGAGGTCATGGCGAGCTCCGCTCAATTCCCGGCAACGTCAACAACGAAGATTGCAGTGGGCTAGACTTCGGCAAAATGAAGAAGGTGAGGAAGAAAACATTTGTCAAAACTGTCTCTTCGTTGACGAATCCCGAATCTCCACTCATCCAGATAACCGACGTGTCCGTGTCTGGAGAAGACCAGGCGACCGTGAAAGACAAAGAACTGCCACTGGAACAGTTCAGCAAGGCGGAAAATCGGTGTCTTTTTGGGGTGGCATTATGATTGGAGCTAGAACGCCTTTGTTCCCGTATCGGGGCTTCATGACAGCAGACATGTACAAAGCAGTTGCTATTGATGATATCGTCACTGGGTCTTCATAAGGAACATAATTTTTTTAGTACTACTAGAATATCCTAGATGGCGTTATGTGTAACGATTTATCATAGCACTCGTATATAATCGTTTTTAAACAAGAAAAGTTGTTATTTTCTAATCAAAATAAACTCATTATTACTTATAAACGTAAAATAATGAACTTTTGATCTAATTTCGATAAATTGGTTAAAATAACAGCGCCATTCACGGTTTTTTTCAGTACTACTGAGATACGGCGCTAACATTCAATATTTACTTTATACTTAAGTTCATAGATGGCGCTATTCAACATTTCTTCTAGTTTGACAGTTCGTTAATTACGTTAATTCACAAATTAATTTATAATTGAATTCGACGAACGGATAGTCTTGTGTAGTTGAGCGTGTATTTTTATGTTATATTATTTTTACTGCGACCTGGTTTGAATTTTGGACTTGAAGCTTCCATCCACGATAGTTTTCGGCACGTTTTACGGATTGATACGATTCTTATTGCGATTTACTTTGGCTATTCTACACGGACTTTGCAGTTTGCTTATCGAACCGGCTTGTGACGAAATTTTTGGATAATTGGAAATCAAAATGCCTCCTCACACCTGTGCTTATTTGAATTGTTGTAACAATTCAGGCACGAAGTCAATGTTCCGCTTTCCCTGGACGGATGCAAGACGCTTGCAATCATGGGTAAAAAACTGTGGTAAGTAAATAAAAACATTACCTATTATGAACTTCTATTGTTCTTGTTATTTTCCTAGTGTAACAAAGAAAACTATGAAATAATTACCCACTCATGCCACTTGTATGGTCCCAAGTTGGTAATACTTTTAAGAAAATACTGTATAAATTAAGTAACTAGAGTGTGTATATAATATAGGTAGGTATTATTATATTCTGATAGTTCTACTAATGTTATAAATGTGAAAGTTTCTGAAGATGCTTATATATAATTATGTTATCAACTCAAATTCTAACCATTGAATCTCATTTGGAACAGACAGTAACACAGAAGTTACTCTTAGGCTGGCAATAGGTTCCCATGGATTGCAGAAATGGAATGTAAATTCCACACAGGCGAAGCCCTGGGCGTCAGCTAATGATGTATAAATATACCTACACCCATCTTAGAAATTAAGTTATTAATTAATTGTTAGATTTATTGAACTACTTATATATGACTATGACTATATATATTTGCATAAAATGTGGTATGATATAAATATTTTTTTTCTTAATATTAGTGTAACTTTGCATATTTATATCATAGAAGATTTATATCTATTGTTGCTTTTAGGTAATATGAGTATTGCTCATCTGCCTCCTGAAAAAATGCGGTCAAGATATTTGTGTATTGATCATTTCGATAAAAAGTATTGGCGCAATGAGTCTGGTCGCAGAAAAAGACTATGCAAAACAGCTATACCAGAACCATATCAAGCTTCTCAGGCTCTAAATCACTCGCACAGCCCAATACCAGGTACTTATGAACATATATTTCAGTTCCCTTCTGAATCAACATATTAAAATAAAATAAAATGTAGACTATTTGTTTTATACACTTTGTTAACGTAGAACTTATTATAAATAAATAATAATAAAAACCTCAGATAAAGATATGACAAATAAAACAGGGATATTGTTTGTCTTGGTAGTGTGGTAAAAATAATTAACATACCCGATTAAGTGTTCTGATACCCCGCCGTGGCATGAATGGTATTTTATCTTTTTGCTTACAAATATATATATATATGATTTTCACATAATATAAATACAAAAGTCAACAATTTGTAACAATATATAAAAGAAATAGGGTTTACTATTGTTTGACAAAAAACGTAAGACAAATTATAATTTTAAAAAGATAGATAGATAGATAGATAAATCTTTATTGTACACAAGTATTACAGTAAATGTATGGACAGTGCATGACAATAAGTACAAATGGCAGCCTTATCGCTAAGAGCGATCTCTTACAGGCAACCTTTTGATGGACATGTTTTAAAAATTAACAATAATAACTATGGGTAAAAACATCATTAGATAAACTAATCATTTGACAAACTTTCATTTCTAAAACATATTACTTTAAAAACAATCGTTTGACAAAATATAGGTTCCGCAATATTATTATAATAATGTTTATTTGACTAAATAATTCGTTAGTCAAATTGATGTTTTTACAAAATTCTGTCTACTTTTCTAACAAAAATTAGTTTCTGGCGCTTCGCCGGCCGCTACCGCGGCACGCTCGCTTCGCGCGTCCGTTCGCGCGTTGTTGTGGTCGCAGTTCTAACCTAATCTAACCTACTTGTCTGGTAGCATCTCGTTTTGTGAATATCATACTTATTTATTCGAATGATTATGAGTTTCGATCATTAGTATAAACATATCAAATGTTTTTAGACCAATTTTTCTATTATTTCATGTCATCTTTGTATTAAAGTTTATTTTAATAAATAAAACTTTTACCAAGAAATGCATTTTATCATATGTTATTTATGCTATATGTTGTTTTTCCTAATACAAATGATGTTTGACATCAACATTTTTTCTGGTAAATAATTTGTCAAATGAATAGGTACCTAGTTTGTTGAACAATAGTTTGTAAAAGGTAAATTTATCAAGTATAATTTTGTCCAACGTTATTTTGTGAACGAAAATTTGTCATTTGTTTTTTTTCAAATGATTGGACACCAAGAAATAGGTGCAACCCATATTGAACCTTATTACCTATCATAAGGGATATATAGATGAATAAGTAAATAAAATTAAAAAATAAACGAAATCTTAGTAAATGTAAATAATGTATTTATATTTTGTGATGTTCTTCACACAGAGACTACGAAAAAAAGGGCGAGACTTTCGACCTTATTGACATTTTTCACCAACATGCTTTTTCACACTCGGAGATGACGCTGATCACGAATATAAGAAAAATATCTCGATACTTTGTGATGTCAATTAGGTCGAAAAAATTACATTAGTATATTAGCAGGTGAAGATCATTGTAAGAAATAGGTGCAAGCTATTTTGGACCTTATTGCCTATAATAAGAGATATAGACAATTATATAGGCTAGTATAATAAGCTAGTTGACACTTTTTTTAAATAGGTCTTAAATGCTTACTGATGTTATTATAGACTAAAGGAATTAGTAACATTCTTGTTTAAGTATATGAAATATTTAATTCAGAATAAATAAAAAATAACTATTTGTCAAATATATTTTCTTCAATATCCAAAAATTTAATTTCATTATCTCCATTTTAGGGGTCAGCCCAGCCTTATAATAATAATAATCATCTTTATTTCAGACCAAAGATCCATAAATTGCTAATTATCAATTAAAGTAAGTTTTAAGAAGAGTAAGAAACAGATACATTTGTATTATTTCTAGGTTCTTCACAAATGAAGGTGCTGACTCCACAAAAAGTCTACCACAACCACAGGATGAATATCGCTATGGAAATCGCAGAAGATGACAAGGTCAAAATTATAGACAAATGGAGCACACCCAAAAGGAGGAGGGCGAATAAAGAAAATGAAGATACTCCGAGATGTAGAAATTTAAAAACATTGTTGTGTAAATCTAAAAGAGAATTAACTGCGATTAAAAAAAAATATACGGCAAAATTTAAAAATGATAATGTTATTGATCTAGCTAAACACAAATTTAGGAGCCAGTCAAGCGAATTACTTACCAAAATGCAACTGAGAGATACCAAAAAACGTTGGACCAATGACGAAAGAAAATTTTGCATGTCGTTGTATTATGAATCACCCGCTGCATATAATTTTATGATTAAATCAGGAATAATATTGGCATCACCGATCACAATCCAACGTTGGCTGCAGGAATCTAATTGCTTACCAGGCATTAATAATGATATTTTTGAAAATATAAAAAATAAATTTGCTGAAAAATCAATCAAAGAGAGGGCATGTGCATTATGTTTTGATGAAATGAGTATAATGGTTGATTTAGAATACACAAGTAAATATGATTTGATTGAAGGTTACGAAGATTTTGGTGGTGGGAATCGTTGTATGAGTGAAGCTAAATATGCTCTAGTATTCATTGCTAGGGGGATTTATGTTAATTGGAAAATCCCCGTAGCCTATTATTTATCTTCAAAAACAGTTGATTCAAATAAATTGGGATCAATTATAAAATCAGTGATTAGTAAATTATTTGAAAGTGGGTTGTTAACAAAAGTAACAGTATGTGATCAAGCCACTACTAATGTAAAAACAATAAAAAACTTAGGGGCAAATGTTGACAATCCATTTTTTTTCATAAATGATTATAAAATTTTTACCGTTTTTGACACCCCTCACTTAATTAAAAATATCAGAAACAATTTACTCACGAATGATTTTGATTTAGATGGTAATGAGATATCATTCAAAGACATAATCAACGTGTACAATATCGATAGAAATAATAAAAGTAAATCTTTAAAAAAGCTGACACCAGTGCACATCAATCCAAATAACTTTCAAAAAATGAAAGTAAAGTATGCCACCCAAGTGCTCAGTAATAAAGTGGCTAGTGCCATAAAAACTGCCATTGACAGCGGAGAGTTGAAGAGTAGTACATCAAAAAATACTTGTGATTTTGTTCGGTTATGTAATGATTTATTTGATTGCCTCAATTCAAAAAATAAGGTTGATTCAAATCCATACAGATGTGCTATTACAAAAAATAAACAATCTATCGTCAATCAAACATTAGAAAAAGGTAAGGACATATTTAGTCGATTAAATAAGATAACATACAATAAAGACAATCAAAAACGCTTCACCCGACCTCCCTGCTTTGATGGTATAATACACACAATTAATGCTGTTCTTCAACTTTCCGCTGAAGAGTTCACTGAGGGCACTGGTGTCAAATTTATAATTACCTATCGATTAAATCAAGATGTGATTGAAAATTTGTTTGGAATTTACAGAATCAAAGGTGGCTGCAATAAGAATCCGACAGCAAAATCGTTGAGATCAATGTTCCGATCAAATTTATTAAATAATTTAATGAAATTTGATAAAGCCAATTGTGAATCTGATCAAGATATATTTGTTTCCACCCTCCAAATTGTACAACATACTGATCCTAAACCATCAACATCATTTGTTCCGGGTCAGGATACAGATGACGATGTTGGCAGTTTTGATCCTAAACCGTCAACATCATCTGTTGTAGATACAGATAACGATGTTGGCAATTTTGATCCTAAACCGTCAACATCATCTGCTATGGATCAAGATACAGATCACGGAGTTAGCAGTTTAGTTTCGGTTACTTCGGAAAGACCGATTAACTCATCCACAGAAATGGTTACTTTGGAAACATGTTCTGTTGTATATTTTGCTGGGTGGTTGGGTAAAAATTGTATTGATAAATTTGATTGTTCTGATTGTAAAAAAGAATTATTAAAGGATAATGTTGATTTATGCGATAAAAAGCAGCTATTGTTGATTAACAGTACATATTCAAATCTATTAGCACCCACACTTAAATCCCCTTCTGATTTCTTGTATAAAATAGTTAATGAGGTGTTGGATTACTATAATGAGCGAAGTGCAGATTTATATAAAACCAATTTAGTGGCTGATTTAATGCATACTATAAAGACCAAAATCAACCTTCCGCATGATTATCATAATTTGGATCACTTAGATTACTTGATTAAGAAATTATTAGAAGTTAAAATTTATGATTATTGTAAATCACGCAAAAAATCATTGCAATCCGCTTCCAAATTGAGAATTCTGCAAAATAAATAATAATTGAATGACTATTGTAATTATAAATCATCTGAAATAAGGAGCTTTAAAAAAAATCATTATTTATTATTGTTTCATTTTACATTCAGACGCGGTTCTGGAAGTAAAGGCCGTTGCACGTATGCAACGGCCTTTACTCCTAGAACCGGGTTTTTGGGCGGACGGGACAGGTCGGGTCCGTGTCTGAATTTGGTGTTTATGCATAAGAACCGTGATATTGATTCGGATCTAACATTGTGAACAAGGAAAAATTTTTTTTTTCCATTTCAAGAATTATCTTTAAACTTATTTATCTCCGGCGACGAGATTTTGCCCGCCCCGTACGTTTCACGTTCCTGTCTCGTCCGTGCAAAAACCCGTCATGTATGCAACGGCCTTTACTTCAAGAACCGTGTCTGAATGTAAAATGAAACAATAATGAATAATGGCCTTATAGTAATGAACGACCATTCACTCGAGTCCCCAATACAAGACAATAGTGAACAAAATTTCAATTATCTGATATCAGTTTAATTACTCAATTTTATCAAGTATAATTCTCAATTATGTAAATTAAGTTAAACGTATAATAAAATGCAGAATTATGCAAAAAACAAAAGATTACTCATTTGTTTGTTGCATTATTCTACATTTTTTGTGACACATTTTTGAAAAGTTAAAAAAAAACTTGCTTCTGGCTCCTACTTTTTAAATGAATAACCTGACGTTACCTTATTATTATTATTCTGTTGTCAATTATATACCTACATTGCAATCAAACTACTTTTTATCGGATTCTATTGCGGTTTTTTTCTCATTTTCACATAATTTACACTTTAAACTATGTAACAACTACCATGTCTGCTACCCTTCTTATACTCTCTCTCTTTCTCTCTCTCTGCTTATGAGGACAGTAGGAATTAAATTATAGATATTACCTAACGCCTCCATGGGAACCTGACTGTATACAACAAATTTCTGAAATAAATGCTTTTTCTTGTTATTATTCTACGGTTGAGTTTAATTTCTAGTTTAGTAGAAACCTGTACTAGCTTACATTAAATACCCATCTTCACTCATTGTTTATTTCATATGTATATATATCTATATATATAGTAGCATATTATGGCAACATGTAATAAACATACCAGCTCAGCATACTCAAAAACTCATTAGACCTTACCCATATTGCAATTTAGATAGGCAGTACAGAGCGGTTGTCATATTGGATTCCAAAAATGACATCAAATTCGTACTCAGCATACTTAAAAACTCATTAGACCATACCCATATTGCAATTTAGATACGAGTACCACAGCGCAGTGGCCATATTGGATTCCAAAAATGGCATCAAATTTGTACTCAACATACTCAAAAACCCATTGAACCAAAACGTATATTGCAATTTAGATACCACAGTGCGGCGGCCATATTAGATTCTAAAAATGACATCAAATTCGTACTCAGCATAGTCAAAAACCCTTTAGACCATACCCATATTGCTATTTAGATACCACAGCACGGCGGCCATATTAAATTCTAAAAATCACATCAAATTCGTATTCAGCATAGTCAAAAACCCTTTAGGGCATACCCATATTGCTATTTAGATACCACAGCACGGCGGCCATATTGGATACCAGAAATGACATCAAATTCGTACTCAGCATACTCAAGAACCCTTTAGACCATACCCATATTGCTATTTAGATACCACAGCGCGGCGGCCATATTAAATTCTAAAAATGACATCAAATTCGTATTCAGCATAGTCAAAAACCCTTTAGAACATACTCATATTGCTATTTAGATACCACAGCACGGCGGCCATATTGGATACCAGAAATGACATCAAATTCGTACTCAGCATACTCAAGAACCCTTTAGACCATACCTACCCATATTGCTATTTAGATACCACAGCACGGCGGCCATATTAGATTCTAAAAATGACATCAAATTCGTACTCAGCATAGTCAAAAACCCTTTAGAACATACCCATATTGCTATTTAGATACCACAGCACGGCGGCCATATTGGATACCAGAAATGACATCAAATTCGTACTCAGCATACTCAAGAACCCTTTAGACCATACCCATATTGCTATTTAGATACCACAGCGCGGCGGCCATATTGGATTCCAAAAATGACATCAAATTCGTACTTGGTATACTCAAAAACACATTAGACCATACCCATATTGCAATTTAGATACCACAGTGCGGCGGCCATATTGGATTCCAAAAATGTCATCAAATTCGTACTCAGCATACTCAAAAACCCATTGAACCAAACGTATATTGCAATTTAGATACCACAGCGCGGCGGCCATATTAGATTCTAAAAATGACATCAAATTCGTACTCAGCATAGTCAAAAACCCTTTAGAACATACCCATATTGCTATTTAGATACCACAGCACGGCGGCCATATTGGATACCAGAAATTACATCAAATTCGTACTCAGCATACTCAAGAACCCTTTAGACCATACCCATATTGCTATTTAGATACCACAGCACGGCGGCCATATTGGATACCAGAAATGACATCAAATTCGTACTCAGCATACTCAAGAACCCTTTAGACCATACCCATATTGCTATTTAGATACCACAGCGCGGCGGCCATATTAAATTCTAAAAATGACATCAAATTCGTATTCAGCATAGTCAAAAACCCTTTAGAACATACTCATATTGCTATTTAGATACCACAGCACGGCGGCCATATTGGATACCAGAAATGACATCAAATTCGTACTCAGCATACTCAAGAACCCTTTAGACCATACCTACCCATATTGCTATTTAGATACCACAGCACGGCGGCCATATTAGATTCTAAAAATGACATCAAATTCGTACTCAGCATAGTCAAAAACCCTTTAGAACATACCCATATTGCTATTTAGATACCACAGCACGGCGGCCATATTGGATACCAGAAATGACATCAAATTCGTACTCAGCATACTCAAGAACCCTTTAGACCATACCCATATTGCTATTTAGATACCACAGCGCGGCGGCCATATTGGATTCCAAAAATGACATCAAATTCGTACTTGGTATACTCAAAAACACATTAGACCATACCCATATTGCAATTTAGATACCACAGTGCGGCGGCCATATTGGATTCCAAAAATGTCATCAAATTCGTACTCAGCATACTCAAAAACCCATTGAACCAAACGTATATTGCAATTTAGATACCACAGCGCGGCGGCCATATTAGATTCTAAAAATGACATCAAATTCGTACTCAGCATAGTCAAAAACCCTTTAGAACATACCCATATTGCTATTTAGATACCACAGCACGGCGGCCATATTGGATACCAGAAATTACATCAAATTCGTACTCAGCATACTCAAGAACCCTTTAGACCATACCCATATTGCTATTTAGATACCACAGCGCGGCGGCCATATTGGATTCCTAAAATGACATCAAATTCGTACTTGGCATACTCAAAAACACATTAGACCATACACCCATATTGCAATTTAGATACCACAGTGCGGCGGCCATATTGGATTCCAAAAATGACATCAAATTCGTACTCAGCATACTCAAAAACCCATTGAACCAAACGTATATTGCAATTTAGATACCACAGCGCGGCGGCCATATTAGATTCTAAAAATGACATCAAATTCGTACTCAGCATAGTCAAAAACCCTTTAGAACATACCCATATTGCTATTTAGATACCACAGCACGGCGGCCATATTGGATACCAGAAATGACATCAAATTCGTACTCAGCATACTCAAGAACCCTTTAGACCATACCTACCCATATTGCTATTTAGATACCACAGCACGGCGGCCATATTGGATACCAGAAATGACATCAAATTCGTACTCAGCATACTCAAAAACTCATTAGACCATACCCATATTGCAATTTAGATACCACAGCGCGGCGGCCATATTGGATTCCAAAAATGACATCAAATTCGTACTCAGCATACTCAAAAACCCATTGAACCATACGTATATTGCAATTTAGATACCACAGCGCGGCGGCCATATTAAATTCCAAAAATGACATCAAATTCGTACTCAGCATACTCAAAAACCCATTGTACCATACGTATATTGCAATTTAGATACCACAGCGCGGCGGCAATATTAGATTCTAAAAATGACATCAAATTCGTACTCAGCATATTCAAAAACCCTTTAGACGATACCCATATTGCAATTTAGATACCATAGCGCAGCGGCCATATTGGATTCCAAAAATGACATCAAATTCGTACTCAGCATACTCAAAAACCCATTGAACCATACGTATATTGCAATTTAGATACCACAGCGCGGCGGCCATATTAAATTCCAAAAATGACATCAAATTCGTACTCAGCATACTCAAAAACCCATTGTACCATACGTATATTGCAATTTAGATACCACAGCGCGGCGGCAATATTAGATTCTAAAAATGACATCAATTTCGTACTCAGCATACTCAAAAACCCATTGAACCATACGTATATTGCAATTTAGATACCACAGCGCGGCGGCCATATTAAATTCCAAAAATGACATCAAATTCGTACTCAGCATACTCAAAAACCCATTGTACCATACGTATATTGCAATTTAGATACCACAGCGCGGCGGCAATATTAGATTCTAAAAATGACATCAAATTCGTACTCAGCATACTCAAAAACCCATTGTACCATACGTATATTGCAATTTAGATACCACAGCGCGGCGGCCATATTGGATTCCAAAAATGACATCAAATTCGTACTCAGCATACTCAAAAACCCATTGTACCATACGTATATTGCAATTTAGATACCACAGCGCGGCGGCAATATTAGATTCTAAAAATGACATCAAATTCGTATTCAGCATACTCAAAAACCCATTGGGACATACCCATATTGCAGTTACTTGGACACTGACGATAGGGCTAGTCCATAACCTAAAAGTCGCGCAGCGGGTAATGGAGCGACCTATGTAGCTCGCAGAATAAGCTAGCTCCTAGTGGTAATGGGCTGGCCACGTCTGTCGAAGGACCTGATGGCCTTTGGAGCAGACGAGTCCTAGACTGGATACCGCGAGAATGCAAACGGAAGGTAGGACACAACGTAGCCAGATGGACTGACCACCAGAAAAAGGTGGCTGGGACAGACTGGATGCAGAAGGCGGAGGATCGGGTGAAATGGCGTACATTGGGAGAGGCCTATGTCCAGCAGTGGACTGCGGTGGGCTAATTGATTGATTGCTAATGCAGTTTAGATACCTACTACAGCGCGGCGGCCATATTGGAGGCAAAATATGACATCAAAGTCGTACTCCACACCCAAGAATAAGATCCCAAAATCAAACCTAGCGAAAAGAGGGTATTGCTTGAGCGATATATCTTGGACCTAAAATGTGTTCTAAATCGGCTCTATACGCGCAATACCTACACGTTTCTTGGATGTATTTTGAAGATAGCATGGGATGCTACTGCGGTGGACGACCTTACATTAACAATCCGCGCGCCCGGAAGTATCCCGCGATTTATGTAGGTCCAAGATATATGGCCCGACCAATACTACGCTTTCTTCGGGCAAATATCCGATGTGACATTTTCTAAAGTTTACGCGAATGTCACTCATTGAAATAAAACCACTTTTTACCGATTGCGAGTTCGGAGATACGATCTATACTTGCATATTTATAGTCAGTCTGATATAATAAAATATAGTACGTAGGAATACCTTTGTTTACTTATGTATGACTGACACTTCTTAACATTTAAAATATAGTACACCGCCATCTACTAGCGATTACTGCATAACTTACGCTGAAATTCGGGCTATTTCGTCGACATCTAGTGGCGGCTAATAATAGTTAAAAATAGCCCGCAAAATAGCCCGAGTTAGGATGATCACATTTTTTTGTATGGGATGAGGTATCTGTACTTTAGTATTATGTTATCTGTGATATCGTCAAACCATTCCGAGTAAACCATGGGCACCAATTTGTACTGGTCGATGATAATGCGCCCGCACATCGAGCTCAACGAGTCAATGCTGCTCTTCAAGAATACGATATCACACGATTAGACTGGCCTGCCGGCTCGCCCGACTTAAACCCAATAGAGCACGCGTGGGATGCTCTTAAACGAGCTATATGGAACATCCCCAGACAGTTCCAGAGCTCAGGGAAGCCGCTATTGAAGAATGGGATAGGTTACCCCAGGAAATGCTGTTTAACATGATCCTCAGCATGCCCAGGAGGATCTCCGCATGTGTTCGAGCCAGGGGAGGAGTTATTTTATATTGAATTTACACCTTTTAATAATACATTGTAGTTTAAGTTTAATTAAACAGTCTTTTTCTTTCTATGAAATTTCTATCACAATTGCATTATGATTAATGGCTCAATTTTTTAAAATAAATAATAAAAAATAGTTTTATATTTTAATTTCAAACAGGGTATTCCTATTTAAAGAAAGCATACAACATAGATTTTTTCTTGATAAAGTTAAATTTAAAGAATTCTAGGAGCTTATGCCATTGATCGCAAACTTTTTTTGATGTGTGTACGCGCGTAACACATTATCCTCGCTGGCGCAGTTGGGTAAAAAAGAGCTCCACAGTTTTGTCTTATCTAATTCAGTAGACCAGTAGTGGTCGTCATGAACGTTCATCATTCTATTCTATAACACGTCGGCCACTATTTGCTGCATGTCTAGGGGGTTGATGATGGAGTACAAACGTTGGTGGCCATAAGGAAATAAGACAAAGCTGTTGAATTTGGCCTCATTTGTTTTTATCTAGAGAAACTTTTAATTACATGATATTCAGGGTCTGACATCCGGTAGCATTCAAGCAATTAAATTCAAGAAATTACTTATTCAATAGCAGTGTGTGTATGTATGAATGTGTATCATACATAAATACGGCTTAGTTACGGAAATGTCCGGGTAAACTTGCTGGTTGGTCCGGCTTTTAGGTAGGTACGTTTGGCGACCTGGCAAGCCTAATCAGGTTCGGTAACAAATACTGCACTGTAAGTACCCACGAGTGTGTTCTCAATATGTGAGGGTACTTACCTACCTACTTAACAATGCATTCCACGAAGCTCTATCAATAAACAGTATTAAAATAGTAGGTACCTATAAGTACTTCCCTATTCATTTATGTTCCGTTGCTCCCTCGTCAATAGCTCCGCGGCAACAGCTCAGGGCGCGCCGGCCTGTGACGTCACCCGTGTCGGCTGCGCGCGGCGCCAACTGCGCTTTGTCGCGTGACGTCACTCGTGTCACGTCGACGCGCATGCAATGGGGGGGAGGGAGGTGTAATAAACGAGGTTCTACAAATATATATGTTGATTTATTGTCGTATCACATTTCGATTTATACAATACTGGTTATCAAAATAGCATGGGACGGGCTTGTCTCAGAATGGCTGAGCGATCGTAAGACAACGCTAGCGCCACTTGCGCCGAAATCCCTAAAACGTTCACTCGGCCAAGCTAAGACAACCCCGCGCCATTAACATTACATTACAAAATACGTACCTACAGCTAATATATCCACTTACTGACCTATATTTATAAAAATAGTATAATCTGTTGGAATCGCTTGAGGCGCTACCGTACATCCGAGTAACCGCGTAGAACAGCGTAGTCGTGGCGTGTCGACACAGTGTCGGTGTCGCTGTCACACTCAGGTGTCAGGTGCCAGCTGTCAGGTGTCAGGTGTCAGGTGTCGGGGTGACACCCGTCCCTGGCTTTGCTCAATCAATTATTTTTGCGGCGATATTCCAATAACAACTATAGTCCATCGTAATGTTACATTTGGGCTTGCATTTGTCAAGGCATGCAATTTTCTTTTCAGAACGGGGGGCGTATTAAATCCAAGTTTGTGGGTTTGCAAGCTTTTACCTTCATCTTAACATAGACTAAAATTACATTTTTGGTTGCAAATAAGATTATCTAAACTAATATCAAGTAACTTTAGGCGTAGAACCAAACATAATCGACCATACGGTAACACGTCCTTGCCCATCACAATGTAGCGTACTGCGAATACTGCGAAACAAACTGACTAAAAAGCAATCATTTCCCATTTCAGTTCTCTGTGTCTCCGTAGTCCAAGGTCCAGTACCCATGAAATTGATATGAGAACACCATGGAATCCAATGCAAAAGGAATTTTGAAATCGGTTCATAAACGACGGAAATATGGGACAACATAAACATGTCAGTTTCAAAATGTTTATTACAAACTAAGTACTTAGTTCTTTACGCGTATTACAAAACTGTCCATTACATGAAAACTACTGGTCAAACTATATAAAAAAAATTATGGGACTATGGCAGACAGGAACGTGATATCTATGAGGAAAGTAGAATGCACAAATAATAATGTTGTAAGATAAGAAATCATGTCCTCTGCCATAACACAAAATATGCAAGTCAACGAGCAAATACAACGTGACCACAAGCATCGCTCCCACTCCACCACCAATGGTGGATAAATCATCTATATCTATACTAATATTATAAATGCGAAAGTAACTCTGTCTGTCTGTCTGTCTGTCTGTCTTTCTGTCTGTCTGTCTGTATGTTACGCTTTCACGCCTCAACCACTGAACCGATTTTGATGAAATTTGGTATAGGAGTAGATTAGACCATGAGAAAGGACATAGGCCATGTTTGGTCGCGATAACCGACATCCACGCGAGCGGAGCCGCGGGCAAAAGCTAGTAGTATATAAGCCTGTTATTTAGTTTGTAAGATATTGCTTTATTATATCATTGAGTCGTTACAAATATACTACAACCAGACTGTGGTAGTTCTCTTCACCTTCGAAAAAGGGACCAAATGGCAACAATGTCGCATCGAACTAAAAAAAATCACGTAAATCGGATTAAAAATCTCAGAGATCTTTATACATGAAAAAAATACACATTGAATTGAGAACCTTCTTTTTTATGGAAGTCGGTTTAAAACTAAAGAAAACTGTATTCAATCATTTCAGAATAATCTCTTGCAATATCCGGTGCTCGAGTCAACTGAAATCCGCAAAAATAACATCCTGTATTTTTATAGCATTCGTCGATTGTATAAAATTGTTTAATAAAATGCCTCAGGATCTGATAGACATGACACTTAATAAATATAAAATTCAAGTGAAAACTTGCTGAATAAAAAAGCTATAAAAATTCATTCAAACATTACCCTCCTTCCTTCGGCAGTCGGGTAAAAAAAGAAAGAGGATGTTGTATACTATGTACTATAGTTAACATTTATATAGTTGGGCATTTTTCTGGTTGGACAATTTTATTTCTGGACATATTTCTAGTTGGACTTTTCTAAAATTGGTCGTTTTTATAGTTTGGCATATTTATATTTTGACATATTTCAGATTTGGCATTTCTCTAATTTGGTATTATTATGCGATTGTACATTTTTCTTTTTGGACATAAGTCGTGCAAAGGTTATAAATTAGACGAATACTTGAATGATAAAAATGCATGGTCATCCTAATCTCATCTCTTGCTCGCACTGCAAAAATTTGCTATAAATAAAACCATATTTAAAAAAAAAGAAGGATAATCGAGTTCAGTGAGTTTCTTGCTGGTCTCTTCTCAGTAGAACCACCTACCGAACCAGCGAAAGAATCATTTTCCAATGATTTATTTTACTTATTTTTTCTGTGATTGACATTATTGTAAAATTCTGAAGTTCATATGTGCTCTTTATCTGCCTAAACTGAATAAATGAAATTGATTTTTTGATTCTTTGATTGATAGGGTCAATAATAAGGGTGAAATCTCTCTAACAAACGTGTTTAATTAAATAAAGGAAATACTATGAAATGTAAACTTGTAAAAAACTATTGATATTTGAAAAAAAACATTTTTTCTTTAAAGAATATTTAATATTTTCCTCTTAATAGTTTGGTAAAATCATGTAAAATCAGAATGTCAAATTAAGACGAATCTAACGGGCCGAGACTCAATGGGGTTGTGTCACTGGGGTCCTTTGGTCCTTTCATTGCACACTTGAGCAAAATCCATACTAATATCACAGTATAACGAGAGATCTTACAGTAGTTTATCGCGTTTGATGTTTGCGGAAATGCCGCCTTTTGCAGTTTTGTCAGGGTTGTCACTTCAGTGTTTATTTATAATTAATTTTTATCTGATATTTTATATTCAACCCCTCTCTTTGTTCTGTCAAGGCACATCAACGAACGGTAATATAAATTACTAGCTGATGCCCGCGGATCCGGTCGTATGGATGTCGGCTATTGCGACTTTTGGTTATATCTCTGGTTCTCTTGATCAAGCAAACGTAATATTTTAAGTCAGTTTTTGGATTTCGATTTCGGTTTCGATTTCGATTTTTGGTTTCAATTTTGATTTAAAAATGAATATTGATTCGGGTTCGGGTTCGGATTCGGACTCGGGCACGGACTCGCACTCGGACTCGGACTCGGACTTCGGATTCGAATTCCAATTCGAGTTCGAATTTCGATGACATTTCACAAATAGCCGGGATCGCTATATTGATGATAAATTCGTAATCAGCGACCCCAAAAACCCGGAAAACGATACCCATATCGATTTTAGTGAAAATTTCGAGTCCGCCATCTTGGATCGCCAAATCCATATCCATACTAATATTATAAATGCGAAAGTAACTCTGTCTGTCTGTCTGTCTGTCTGTCTGTCTGTATATTACGCTTTCAGCCTAAACCACTGAACCGATTTTGATGAAATTTGGTACAGGGGTAGATTAGACCATGAGAAAGGACATAGGCTATGTTTGATCGCGATAACCGACATCCACGCGGGCGGAGCTGCGGGCAAAAGCTAGTGGATGATAAATTCGTAATCAGCGACCCCAAAAACCTTTAATGCGATACCGATACCGATACCAAGTCCGCCATCTTGGATCGTTAAATGGATGATATATTCGTAATTAGCGACCCCAAAAACACTGAAAACGACACCCATATCGATTTTAGTGAAAATTTCGAGTCCGCCATCTTGAACGGGCCGAGACTCAATGGGGTTGTGTCACTGGGGTCCTTTGGTCCTTTCATTGCACACTTGAGCAAAATCCATACTAATATCACAGTATAACGAGAGATCTTACAGTAGTTTATCGCGTTTGATGTTTGCGGAAATGCCGCCTTTTGCAGTTTTGTCAGGGTTGTCACTTCAGTGTTTATTTATAATTAATTTTTATCTGATATTTTATATTCAACCCCTCTCTTTGTTCTGTCAAGGCACATCAACGAACGGTAATATAAATTACTAGCTGATGCCCGCGGATCCGGTCGTATGGATGTCGGCTATTGCGACTTTTGGTTATATCTCTGGTTCTCTTGATCAAGCAAACGTAATATTTTAAGTCAGTTTTTGGATTTCGATTTCGGTTTCGATTTCGATTTTTGGTTTCAATTTTGATTTAAAAATGAATATTGATTCGGGTTCGGGTTCGGATTCGGACTCGGGCACGGACTCGCACTCGGACTCGGACTCGGACTTCGGATTCGAATTCCAATTCGAGTTCGAATTTCGATGACATTTCACAAATAGCCGGGATCGCTATATTGATGATAAATTCGTAATCAGCGACCCCAAAAACCCGGAAAACGATACCCATATCGATTTTAGTGAAAATTTCGAGTCCGCCATCTTGGATCGCCAAATCCATATCCATACTAATATTATAAATGCGAAAGTAACTCTGTCTGTCTGTCTGTCTGTCTGTCTGTATATTACGCTTTCAGCCTAAACCACTGAACCGATTTTGATGAAATTTGGTACAGGGGTAGATTAGACCATGAGAAAGGACATAGGCTATGTTTGATCGCGATAACCGACATCCACGCGGGCGGAGCTGCGGGCAAAAGCTAGTGGATGATAAATTCGTAATCAGCGACCCCAAAAACCTTTAATGCGATACCGATACCGATACCAAGTCCGCCATCTTGGATCGTTAAATGGATGATATATTCGTAATTAGCGACCCCAAAAACACTGAAAACGACACCCATATCGATTTTAGTGAAAATTTCGAGTCCGCCATCTTGAATCGCCAAATGGATGATATTTACGTAATCAGCAACCCCAAAAACCCCATATCGATTTTGCTGAAAATTATGAGGCCGCCATTTTGGATCGTTAAATGGATGATATATTCGTAATCGGCGACCCCTAAAACCCTGAAAACGATACCTACCCATATCGATTTTTGCGAAAATTTCGTATCTGCCATCGCTAAAAATATGTAGAAAACGAAAAAAAAAATTCTAACAAACAAAACGAGTCATGAAAAAAGATTATGCACGTTATTACTGTGATTACAAATGAGACAGCCCTGAATCGTTAGTACCGAGTAAAATGTATGGGCGTACCAAGTAATACCCCGTCCCCCACCATTCCCCTGCCCCCACACGATTGCTCTGTCTAGACGGCTTCGTTGACAGACTGTATGTAGTATGAATCGTTAGACTGTGCTAATATTATAAATGCGAAAGTAACTCTGTCTGTCTGTCTGTCTTCATTTATGTAAAATTTCAGCTCAATCGGTAACCGGGAAGTGAATCAAATATTTATTTGGATTTAACCTGGATTTAACTTTAAAATGACTCCACTTGATATCCAAAAATGACAAAATTGCATCCTCTGACAAATGCGCACTAAGTTGAAAAAATGTAACATTGAAATGGACTGCCTACTCGCACCGGGCGAGCAGCCAGCACACAAGAGCACGCGGCGCCCGCGGAGTGCGGGCCGGCCGACACTGCGGCACTCCACTGGTCGGTCCATGTCTGAACGGTTCATTAGATATATATAACAAGAGACAACGCGGGAACGGCGCGGTCCGGTTCCCGCCGTGTCTGAACTGCGCCTTATGTCTAAATCAAGTCAATTAAGTGTTCCTTAATTAAATTGTCAAATTATATACTAATAATAAAAAATCTCATTATTACATTCAAAATAAACAGGTAAAAAATAATTTTCCTATAATAGACTAAGTATGCTCGCATTGAGTACATGCCGCGTGGCGCGTGGCGATCGCGCGTACCATACCACGCCGCGCCACGTCACGCCACGTCAGGCCGCGCCACGCCGCTCCACCTCACGCCGCGCCACGTCAGGCCGCGCCACCTCACGCCGCGCCACGTCACGCCACGCCACGTCACGCCACGTCAGGCCACGCCACGTCAGGCCGCGCCACGCCGCGCCACGTCAGGCCGCGCCACCTCACGCCGCGCCACGTCACGCCACGCCACGTCACGCCACGTCAGGCCGCGCCACGCCACGCCACCTCACGCCGCGCCACGTCAGGCCGCGCCACCTCACGCCGCGCCACGTCACGCCACGCCACGTCACGCCACGTCAGGCCGCGCCACGTCACGCCACGTCAGGCCGCGCCACGCCGCGCCGCGCCACGTCTCGCCACGTCAGGTCACGCCACGCCACGTCACGCCACGTCACGCCACGACACGCACCACGCGGCCACTCGCGACTGCGTCGAGCTCAGAACATAATCCCTCAACGCTTCAAGTTGCGTGCAGATCGAACCGTTGAGAGAGTGCTCTTCGATTCGACGGAGTTGAATTGTTCTAACGCTAATAAGTAATGGGGACGTAGCTGTTTCGCTCTGAAGTCCGTCAGCGGAGGACCAGAAACGAGAACACTCCAGAGTTCAATATAAGTCATTTAATGTCGAATTGTTACAATTAACTAATGATGGTCCATTTGCTTTTACAGTTTGTATTTGTTTCTGAGCCAACGTCGGCTAGGCCGCCCGGACCTCGGCCGAGTGTCGGCTGCGTTGATCTACGACTAATACTAGGTATATAATATGGTGCAACGTGCACTCGGAGAATCTATAAGTATTCGGACGAGAATTACCATTATAAAAATCGCTGCGGTCCTAAACTATAGGTATCGCTGAGTACAAAATTGGTCCAAATGTAATGTGAGTTCAAAAAGCAAAACCGTTGAATTTTACAGCTGGGAACGATCGTCGGAGGCTCCTTGCAGTACTGCAGTGTCGCCTCCCCGCCGGCTCGTCACAGCGCCGTGGACGTGACGGACTTGAGGCCGCGCACCAGGATGGTGGGCGGCAGCTCGCGCGTCAGCTCGTCCAGCACCTGCGGCACTCGCGCTGTAGCGGCACGCACGCACACACACGCACGCACACACACGCACACACACACCAGACACACACTTGAGGCCGCGCACCAGGATGGTGGGCGGCAGCTCGCGCGTCAGCTCGTCCAGCACCTGCGGCACTCGCGCTGTAGCGGCACGCACGCACACACACGCACGCACACACACGCACACACACACCAGACACACACTTGAGGCCGCGCACCAGGATGGTGGGCGGCAGCTCGCGCGTCAGCTCGTCCAGCACCTGCGGCACTCGCGCTGTAGCGGCACGCACGCACACACACGCACGCACACACACGCACACACACACCAGACACACACTTGAGGCCGCGCACCAGGATGGTGGGCGGCAGCTCGCGCGTCAGCTCGTCCAGCACCTGCGGCACTCGCGCTGTAGCGGCACGCACGCACACACACGCACGCACACACACGCACACACACACCAGACACACACTTGAGGCCGCGCACCAGGATGGTGGGCGGCAGCTCGCGCGTCAGCTCGTCCAGCACCTGCGGCACTCGCGCTGTAGCGGCACGCACGCACACACACGCACGCACACACACGCACACACACACCAGACACACACTTGAGGCCGCGCACCAGGATGGTGGGCGGCAGCTCGCGCGTCAGCTCGTCCAGCACCTGCGGCACTCGCGCTGTAGCGGCACGCACGCACACACACGCACGCACACACACGCACACACACACCAGACACACACTTGAGGCCGCGCACCAGGATGGTGGGCGGCAGCTCGCGCGTCAGCTCGTCCAGCACCTGCGGCACTCGCGCTGTAGCGGCACGCACACACACACACGCACACACACACACACGTACGCGCACACACACACGTACGCACCTGTAGGTAGCGCTCCAGCACGGCGTCGTCTTGCGCGGCGGCGGGCGGCGCGGGCAGCTGCACGAAGGTCACGGCCGTGGCGTCGCTGTGGCGCCGCAGCACGCCGTTCACCCTGCACACGCAAGCACTCGCTCAGCGCCGTCGGCTCTCGCCCGCGCGCGCGGGTCGCTCCGCCACTCACCTCTGCAGGTAGTCGAGCGGCACTCGCTCGCACGCGTCGTCCCCGGCCGCGGCGGGCGCCAGCGCCGGCCAGTCCTCCACCTGCGGACAGCGAGCGCGTGAGAGGCGGCGGGTGTGAGGGGCGGCGGGCGCGGCGCGGGCGGTACTCACGATGTGCACGGACGCGTCGATGCGCAGCAGCGCCAGCAGGCGCTCGAGGCGCGCGCGCAGGTCGGCGCGGCCGGCGGCGGCCAGCAGGCGCAGGCGGTGGCGCGCCCAGGGCCGCGCGCTGCGCACGACGGCGGCCAGCTGCAGCGCGAACAGCGCGCGCACGGAGAAGGGCTCGTCGCGCGGCGCCAGCGGCTCCACCAGCCACACGTCCACGTGGCGCCTGCGACACGCGCGTTCGCACAAGACACCCAAAAAGCGTGCCGTACGCGTTAGGGCACATTTTACATTCGAGATACGTATCCCCAGCGATACCTAGCAGCGATATATTTCCAAGGCGGGTCCTAGTGGCGGCGCTGGGGGAGGGAGTCCTCACACTCGCCACATTGCTCACAGCGGTGGTACGATGCGCGACCGCTTGGGGTGCGGCCGCCTCCCGGTAATGCTCGAGAAGGAGGCGGCCGGTCGGGTCCGGACTATACCCCGTGCCCGGGAAGCCCGCGCAGAGCAAAGACGAAGCGGACGTCGGAGGTCGCAGAACGACCTCCGTCCTCCATGAGCGCTGGCCTGGGGGTGACCGGTGGAGCCGCCTGTCACCCTAGCAGAAGCAGACCGCAGCGCCTCCCCGTGACCGGGGCTAGATGAGGACACTGTGGTCCCCATAACCCGAAGGGTGGCCCTCAGATGGTCCTGGGTCTGCCGGGGTGCGAGAGATTATGCTTTTGGTAATCTCACCTCTGGCAACCAAGGACCCAAAACGGCGTGCGTTTTAGTCGATTCGAGTCCGAAATAACTACCTCCACCGGCTCCGTGGGGGTGGTATCCGGGGGGATTTATCGCACGATATCAAAAAAAAAAGTTGCGATGTACATATTTGATGACATTTGTATTTCGAATACTTCCTTTAAAATTTAATTTATAATTCATATTTTAAAGACCTAATGTCAAGGTATTTCGTAATTAGTATTACAAATACTTGAGGCCATATTGGCGTCATGAAGCTCCATGAATATGCGTCGCACTGTGATCAATTATTAGATATTAGGTGGATAATATTCAAATTTGACATTGTGAGAATATGTAAAACAAATTATCTCTATGTGATTGGGGGTGCTTACCTCATATTATTGTTTAATATGAACGGTTGAAGGTAAGTCATTACTGAGATATCAGCTAGTGAATGCAGTGTTCTCGCTAATTGAATTGATTTGTTCAATTTACTTCCTGTTTTCGCGCACAGTTATCTATTTGTTGTGACTTAACAGTGCATTATAGCGCATCAATAAATATGGTACACATTAATAAAAGTATGTGCTTAATTTTGTATAACACTTAGTAGCTGTTAATTGTTACAGTAATTTAGGAATAAATATTCAAACCTTAACTTAAAATTTAACATTTTTTTTATATTTTAAAGCCTGTATCTTACGAGGAACTTATTAGAACATAGAGATTTTTACACTAGTAGATAATTGGAAGTCTATAGTATGATATTAAATTTAAAAAAGTACCCCAAAGTACCCCTGCCTGAACAAACTTTTCATTTATACGGTAACGGTGGTACAGTTAGAAATGCCGATTTGCTTGATTATCGCAAAAAACACCCGCCAATTAAATCTGCAACTAAGAAATCTAAAGATATGTTATTGAACTATATTTATGAAGTCATTGGAGTACAACACAACAACAAAATGAGTTACGAAATTCAGTACATAGCTTTTGTTTATCAGCTTCCAGCAATTGGATTAAAATCGGCAAAGATGTTTTTAAAGTTGAAAAAAATATCAGGATTGGTTGTCTAAGTACACAATAAGATCTGGAGATCATAATATTGAACAGCCATTAACTTCTGGGTCTGTAGGTAGAGGATTTAAATGAGAGAACTAAGCGTAGAACCAGAAGTGAAGAAGAGTTGTGCCTAGCAGCTGAGATGAAACTTCATTAACTCATTGCAAAGACATATTCTATCGTTTCTTGTTGCCTATTGGACAATTAGGGGAAGACGCACAGGAATGTCACCATAAAGATGTAAAATATTATGGAGAACACAATACCCGAAAAATGTCAGGCAAGCAGACTAATGATGATTTATTCTAAATATTATTGGTGTCATCAGATCCTCAGATATCGATTTTACGCCCCTTACCCCTAAAGCAGAAAGGTATTTTTCCTGCAGAAGTCATAAAATTATTAGAACAATCTAATTTTGATACAAACTAGGAAGAACCTTCAAACTAATTTTTTTGTACCTACGTTGGAATATCAAAAACTGAATTTATATAAAGTTTAATTTATTTTAATAGCAATATTTTCAATAATAGTATCAGATTACTGTAATTTCAATTTAAAATATTTTTGTCATCCTAAATTGCAAATATTGATCACAGTGCGTCGGTTGACTGAAAGCACCGCATCGGGTGAGAGGAAAACAATTCTAAATCTTGCCATTCATACTTTAGGATATGAAATATTATTACTGTCATCATCATCCACATAGAGGCGTTAGTCCTGATTGCATCCGAGGCCACGGTGCCCTCGGAGCTCAGGGTCCGCCTTCCGGCTCTTCCTCCTAATATTATTACTGTATCATATAATAATGGGTCTTAAATTACGAGTGTGAGAAACGAACCATTCTTATTGATTTAGTTATAATAGAGGTCCACTCACCGCTCGGGCGCGGCCGCCAGGTGCTGGAAGTGGCGGCACAGGCCCACATTCTTGCCCACGCACAGCACGTCCGCCACCACGCGCACGTACTCAGCCGCCGCCAGCCGCGCCTCCGCGCCCTCCGCGCCCTCCGCGCCGTCCCCCCCGGCCGCTCCGCGCGCGCGGAACGCCGCCTCGAACTGGTCCGTGCGGTACGGCGACGTGGGCCTGCGCGACACACGCTGCGTTAGACACGGGCGACACGGCGACACGGCGACACGGCGCGCCAGGCGGCGGGACACTCACTCGCGGAAGAAGTCGGTGGGCGGCGCGTCGTCGCGGAAGCCCAGCAGCACCGTGTCGGGCTTCATGGCGCCCAGCCCCGCCAGCCGCGCCAGCGCCGCCGCGCCCGCGCGCACGGAGCGCGCCAGGCTCAGCTCCACGAAGGCCTTCACGCGCAGGTGGTCCACCAGCTGCAGCCAGTAGCGGTGCTCGTCCGCCAGCGGGTCGCCGCCCGCGCCCAGCTCGCCCACGCGCACGTGGCCCAGCACGAACAGGCCGCCCTTCTTCTGGTCGTTGACGAAGTGGATGAGCGGCGCGGCCTGGCACGGGCGCGCCACCAGCAGCAGGATCTGCGGGCGCCAGAACTTGACGTGGTCGCGGCGCGCGTCCAGCAGCAGCAGGTACTTGCGCACCTGGTGGAAGATGAGCGCCTGGCCCAGGCTGCCCCAGCGCGGGTCGGCGGCGGCCGGCGACAGCGCGTGCAGCGCCAGCACCAGCGCGCCGCCCGCCAGCAGCGCGCCGCCCGCGTACAGCGCGCGCAGCCCGAACATGAGCGCGGCGCAGCCCGCCAGCCCCGCCAGCGCCGTGGCCCACGAGAAGTGGCGGAACGACGGCCGGAAGTTGGGCGCCGACGCCAGCTCCAGGCCCAGGCACGCCAGGTTCACGGCCAGGTAGCTGGTCATGAACAGCACCGACGTCAGCTGCGCGATGGCGTTGAGCGAGTCGGCCGCCAGCGCCAGCTGCACCAGCAGCCACGACAGCAGCACGGCCGCCACGGGGTTGGGCCCGCGCGGCACCAGCCAGCTCAGCAGCGAGCCTGTGCGTGTAAAGCAGAAGCCCTTTAAAACATATGTAGACCTTGGTACGTATAAGCATTTTCACATTATCGGATATCGGTGTTGGACACCGATAGCCGACACCATGTGCTGTTTTCACTATCTGAAGCAAGATCTCGCTTAAAGTCCTTGAGAAGTTGAGGCAGTGAGTCGTCAAGCCTTTTATTAAAATATTGCTTGAGCTCCTCGATACTACACAGCTCAGGGGAATCAGCAGTCATACCCATATCCCCCGGCTCTAGGGTGTGCTGCGCCGTGTCATCATCGCCGCCACAGTGGTGGCACCCACTGGTCGGCTCTCGTCCCACCCGGCACAGGTAGCTTCCGAAGCATCCATGCCCCGAAAGGACCTGCGCCATGCGGAACGTTACCGACCCCCGCGATCTGTCCATCCAGTCTTTGAGGACAGGACGGATCGCCTCGACGGTCCTTCTGCCAGCCGTGGGATTGGCCCGCCGCCGCTCCCACTCCAGGAGCATGGACCGTCTCACCAGGAGCCTCCGCTCTCCCACCTCCGAAGGTGCCGGGAACTCGCCCCCGCTCCGGGCCTCCTCGCGCCAATGATACACTAGCGCGAGGACTCCGGCCTCCAGCTCCCACGGAGGAGAGCCCGCCATTGCGCAAGCCGCCTCGAATGAGATGGTGCGGTATCCTCTTACCACCCCGACGGCCATCACCCTCTGCGGACGTCGCAAGAGGGCAATGTTGCGTACCGTCAGGGCGTCGACCCACACAGGGGCCCCGTATAGGGCCATCGACCGCACCACTCCCAAATAAAGGAGGCGGCTGCTCGTCGGGGGTCCCCCTAGGTTCGGCATCAGCCGCCGAAGGGCAGCAGCCGTGCTGATCAGACGGGGGACCAGGCGGTTAAAATGAGCGCGGAAGCTCCATCGTGGATCGAGGACAAGCCCAAGGTACCTCATTTCAGACTTGACCTCGATCCGGGTGCCACTCACTACGATGTGGGAGTCCGCCGGTGGCGCTCGCCGAGGGCCATGGAAACAAATGGCCTCCGACTTGTTGAGCGCCACCTCGAGTCCCAGCATCGTTATTCGCCGCACGACCATGGCCACCGACGCTGTGGCGAGGCGCGCGGCGTCCCCATAGGTCGCCCCCCGGGCAGTAACCAACGTGTCGTCTGCGTAGCAGGTCACGTTGACGCCCGGGAGGCGAGCTCCTCGGAGTACCCAGTCGTACCCGATGTTCCACAAGAGGGGCCCTAACACTGACCCCTGCGGAACACCGCGGCACATGGCCCACCTGTGAAGGCTGCCATCCTCTCCTGGGTACTCCACTTACCGCTCCGATAGGTAGGCGCCAACGACCCTGTAGAGGTAGGGAGGCACGTCATGGTATTTGAGCGCCTCCCGTATGCACTCCCAGGGCAGGGTATTGAACGCATTGGCGATGTCCAGCGACACCGCCAATAACACCCCGCCCTTACGAACCTCCTCTTGCGCCAGCGCCTTCACCCGAAGGACGGCGTCGACGGTCGAGCGACGTGGCCGAAAACCATACTGGTAGTCGGATAGGCCGCGACCTCCATCCTCGAGGTGCCCGATCAATCCACCCTCTCCAGACAAGCAACCCCCAGGACATTTGTCAATTTACAAATGGTCCTTCGAGCCGGATGTAAAGTCCCAGTTTTTGATAAGTCTTGGGGGCGGGAATCGAACAAGGCTTAGTTCCACGAAAGACGGTGGTAGTACCGTCTGGAACACCCCCTTGAGTACGCGTATCAGCTCTCCGTTGAGCTTTGTGGCGTGACGAGGAACGCACGGAAGGTGGAGGCCAGTGCTTCAGCAGGATTGAAGTCAGGCCTTGAGCATCCAGTACCAGGGAGTACTGAAGAAGATCAGCACCAGAAGTGTTGGTACCAACCAGTACTAGTCGGGTACTGAAGAACACAGTTGCCAGGAGGGGCGCTGAACAAGCAGGCTGTACCAGGCGGGGTGCAGTTCGGCGAAGGCGAGCGTGTCCACAGGTGGGCGGGCACAGCAGCAGCGGTGTACAGTGAAGTATATCAACCAAAGGTGTGTAGTGAGTGAAGTGGCGGTGTTACATGGACAAAACTGTGAGTACATTGACATATTTGTGTTAGGGATTTAGATTAGGCAATTTGAACTTTAAATACTAGAGTAAATTAACTTAGAATAATTTGTGTATAGATTGTAAAAATTCAAAGTTAGTTTAGGGACTTAGAATAATTTTAAGAATTTGGTTGAGACGGGGAACCTATGCCCGATTTTTTATTGAGTAGTTTGAATTTCAAACACTTGTAAAATTTTCAGAAATTTTAACTTGAAATTTTCTAAGTCCATAAAGGAGATGGAAAACGGTGGGCCCAAATGTAATAAGTTGAGATATGATCTAAAAAATTAGTCATATTTTTGTATCTTAGAATACGAATAATCACCTCAATTCTCAATCTGGATGCGGAGAAATATGAGAAAATAGTTTTCGTGAGATTATCAATTGAGTAATCGATTACATTAAAACATTTGCAGTAAATAGTTAACTCAAAGTAATTAAATGCACTATATGTACGTACATGCAATATAGTGCATATAATTACAGTCATATTATTAAATGAAATATCAATTTATTACTGAAAAACCAATATTAATGATCATCGATTTCATATCGATTCAAATCTCTCTTATATTTTTAGTCTATGTCACTGACATGACAGCTGACCAACATTGACACTAGACAGTTGCTGATTGTTTTTGTTTGCTCACTCGTTTCGTGTTTTCCGATGCGTTTTGAGTGCTTTCCCAATTATTTGTCATTTTTGAAGACACCTGCTTTGTATTTTACGGATTCTGAACCTGCCTCCTTGTACGACCCTTGCTTTCACCTTGGACACCGAAGATCACTCACACGTTTGACTTGTAATTGTTATTTTGGATTTTACCACCGGCTTGTGGATTGGATATTATTGAAACTATGGATCGCTGTGTGAATTGTGGGATATCCACTGGTCACTGCAATACACTGGGCCGACGGCCCTTACACGATGAAACAATTCTGTCAGTGATTCGGCAATGACTTGCACCTCAGTCTGTAAGTAAATACCTATAACCTCATCTAACCAGCTACCATCCTGGCTGAGGTTTAAAATGTAAAATGTGTTTAATAGAAGGCGAATAAAACACTATATTAAATGATTTTTTATTTTATTTTAGACATCCTTTCCCTATCTCCTTATCTGTTACCTACCTATCGCTTGAAGTCGTTGATGTTAATTCATATGATTTTTCAAACATTTTCTAGTAAATATAATAACTATTAGTGCAAAAGAACACATTTTGCACTTCAGGAATCAGCTGTTAGTTAAAGATTGTAACATAACCTCACTTTTACATAATCTCATATATCTCTGTTCTCAGATTGACGAAATCCGCAGAATTTTCAGTGAAAGGTTGATAATATATAAGCTATTAATTGACACCACTTTCATCTTATTACAACTAGGCCCAAGATTGTATGTAATCATTTCAGTCTCCTTTAAATAAATTGTGTTGAAATGGAGTCAAAAATATTTTTGCAGGAAGATATAAATGCTAGAATAAGAAAAAATTATACTAACTTTAAGAAAAGTCCTAAAGATAGACTCACCTGCGATTATATAGAAACTAAAGTAGAACAATTAGAACAACTGTGGTCTCAGTATAGAGACAATCATAAAGAATTAATAACTTCTTCAGTCATTACATTATTGAAAGCAACATCTTATATTAGGGAAGACCTTTATAACAATACCGAAGTTGTTCATGAAGAGTATAAATGTCTTCTTAAGTCTAAGATAAGTAAGTTTAGTAAAGTTGGTAGCGAAACTGATAGTTCATTCGAGGACAAATCTCGCCGAAATATTAAATTACCAATTTTAACTATTCCAACCTTCAACGGAAAATATATGGAATGGACGACGTTTAAAGATCTATTTCTTAACCATGTGCATAAAGCAGATATTCCTGATATCGAGAAATTACAATATCTTAAAGGGTTCCTCGCGGGAGAGCCAGAGCAAATGGTCAGGAATATCCCCATAGCTGATGGAAATTATAAAAGGTGTTGGGAGTTACTAGACGAATTTTATAGTAATAAAAGATATTTGTCGCATCAAATTTTAAAGAGGTTATGTAATCAAAAAAAGGTTGGAACAGGAGTAGGAACAGGGTTACGAGATTTAATTCAAACAACGTCTGAATGTTTAGGTGCATTAAGTAATTTAGGAGTTGATGTGTCTACATGGGACTTGATAGTCATACATATGTTGTCATCAAAGTTGGACACTGAATCAAGACAAGCATGGGAATTAAATATTACTCAAGCAGAAACTGAGGAACTGCCAACTTTACAACAGTTCTACAAAATTTTAAAAGGTAGGTTTCGAGCTTGGGAGGTACTTGATTCAGAGCACAACGAAAAGAAACAGCCTTCTCACAATAATAATAATAAGTGTAATAAAGTTAAGTCATTTCATGTATCAGAAAACAACAAGGTTAAAAAATGTAAATACTGTAACGAAAATCACTTCACTAGTCGATGCACTAAGTTTACGGAATTGAGTTTGGACGATCGTCGATCCTTTGTTGAAAAACAAAACTTGTGTTTCAACTGTCTCGGGGCAAACCATTCGGTCAAGCAGTGCCGAATTAAAATAGCATGCCACACTTGTGGTCGTAAGCACCATACTTTGCTTCATTTGAGTAGTAGTAGTAGTAAGGTTTCTCGGGACGGTGGTGAGGGTTCATCGACGAGCGACGAACTCACAACAGCTGCAGCGGTAGTATGTCACTCGTCTGAAAACAAAATAGGTGGTCAAGTCTTATTGGCTACAGCTCTGGTAAGAGTTGAAACAAAAAATGGCGGTAGTCACATTGCGAGAGCGTTATTGGACCAAGGGTCGCAGGCCTCCTTCGTAACGGAAGCTGCAGCGCAATACTTAGGCTTGAAAAAGATTGCAGCTAGAGGTATTATTTCAGGCTTAGGAGAAAGTAAAAACATCTGCTCTAAATATGTGGCAGATATAAACCTGACATCATTGCATGATAATACCAAATTGTTTAAAGTGAGAGTTCATATCCTGCCCCGCATTACCAATATTTTACCGAGCAGGAGATTTATTGAAAAAGATTGGGTTAGCGATCTGCCATTGGCAGACCCACATTTTAACGTGCCCAACAAGATTGATATCTTATTAGGTGCAGAAGTGTTCTGTCAAATTATTGAAGATGGAGTCAGAAAAGAAAGTGGCATAGTAGCACAGAAAACTTCATTGGGGTGGGTTTTGTCAGGAGTAGCATCCAAGATTACTAGTGAAAATGTAGTAGTAATGCATACTTCGATAGATTATGAAGAAGAAAACGATTTATTGAGAAAATTCTGGGAAATTGAAGCAGAACCTAATCATAATAAGAAACATATACTTACGGAAGAAGAGATGCGTTGTGAAGAGTTCTTTGCTGCAACGACTAAACGGGATGACGATGGTAGATACATCGTTCGGCTACCATTTAACACTGAAGAACCGGAACTGAAAATAAAGAACAGTAAGATAATTGCAAAAAAAAGGTTGAAATCGTTAAAAGCAAAATTAGATAAAGCAAGTGACCTAGAAGAAAAATATATAGGAGTGTTAGAAGAATATCTTACCTTGAACCATATGGAGAAAATACCTGTGAAAGAAGTTAGTAAAGAAAAAAGTGTATACCTACCTCATTTTGCTGTATTGCGCGACGATAAAGAGACCACAAAAGTAAGAATAGTGTTTGATGCGTCATGTAAAGGGGAAAATGGAACATCGTTAAATGATTTGATGATGGTTGGACCTACGTTGCAACCGGAACTCAGACATCTATTGATGCGATGGCGATCTTATAAAATCTGTCTCTCAGCTGACATTGTTAAAATGTACAGACAGATTAAAGTAGCAGCAGAAGATGTTGATTGTCAAAGAATTCTCTGGCAGGAAGCTGAAAATGAAATAGAATAATTCAGATTATTGCGCGTAACATTCGGTACAGCATCAGCACCATACTTAGCGGTGAAAGCTCTACAACAGGTAGCAATAGATGACGGTGATAACTACCCGATGGCCGCTGAAAGGGTAAAGAAAGACTTCTACATGGACGATTTACTATCAGGATGTGAGAATGTGGAAGAAGGAATTAGGATATTCAAAGAACTAAATGAATTACTAGGAAAAGCGGAATTTACACTTCAAAAATGGTCTACAAACAGTGAAGAGCTACTAGTGAACTTAAAAGAAATAAAGCAAGGAATAGAAAATGATGGGGAATTAACGCTGAAGGTAGATGAAGTAATGAAATTGTTAGGACTTACCTGGAACAGGACGCATGACGCTTTCCAGTACACGGTGACGATGCCTGCTATGAAAGAACCGGTGACAAAAAGATTAATAATTTCTGATATAGCGAGGTTATTTGATCCACTAGGCTGGGTTGCGCCAAGTGTTATAGTAGCAAAGATAATTATACAGAAGCTGTGGATATGTGGTGTAGGATGGGATGATAAAGTACCTAAGAAAATATATGACTATTGGGTTACTTACCGTCAGGAACTTATCCACCTACAATCTCTGAAGATACCGCGATGGGTTCACATAACAAGTTCGGTGAAACAAGTGGAACTTCACGGATTCTGTGACGCGTCAAAAGTAGCATATGCTGCAGTTATATATGTTCGGGTAATTGACGCACATAATAACGTCTAATCGACCTTGGTCACAGCAAAAACCAAAGTAGCGCCGATAAAACAAATCTCGATTCCGAGATTGGAGTTAAGCGGTGCGGTTTTGCTGTGTAGGCTTTTGCTGGAAGTAGCCGATATTATGCATATTCCTAGCCAACGCATTTATGCATGGACAGACTCCACTGTGGTGCTAGCATGGTTGAGTAGCCATCCAAATAGGTGGCAAACTTTCGTGGCTAACAGGGTTTCCGAAATATTAACATCCTTTACGGCAAACCAATGGTGTCATATCTCATCAAAGGAAAATCCAGCAGACTGTGCTTCGCGTGGAATTAAACCATCAGACTTGATTCACAACTCGCTATGGTTTGAAGGACCTGAATTTCTAAGAAAAGTAATTATCAACAGTAACAAGTTGGAAGACAACGATACCGATTTAGAAGAAATTAAGAAAGTACATATAGTAGTAGAAGATGATAAGTATTGGGAAAGGTTTTCAAGTTTAAACAGGTTAATTAGAGTGATAGCTTACTGTAGGAGAGTGTTAACTTGGAGAAATAGAAATAATCAGAACAGAGGTAGTCTGAAAGTGAAAGAATTGAAGGATGCTTTAGACGTGTGTATAAGAAAGGTACAAGAAGAAGCCTTTAAAGATGAAATGAATAGTCTCAGGAAGTTTGAAAAATTAGCTAAGATAAAAGGTCCATTAAAATCATTAAATCCGTTTACAGACAGTAATAATATTTTAAGAGTAGGGGGTAGGTTAGAAAAGTCAAGTTTGAGCGAAGATAGAAAACATCCTATTTTGTTGCCTAAACGGTCTGCCTTCATGCCTGATTTAATTGTAGCAGATGCTAATTCCAAAACATTTCATGGTGGTGCACAATTAATGCTGACGTACTTGCAGTCAAAATATTGGATTTTAGGTGTTAAACAAACTGTTAAGATGTACTTACGTACGAAAATGTGTAACCTGTGTACGGTACAATGCCAAGATCTCTCAACAGTTAATGGGTCAGTTACCTTCCTCCAGGGTGACCCAATCGAGACCGTTTAAATCTAGTGGGGTAGATTATGCAGGCCCTATACTAATTCGATCCGCCAAAGGAAGAGGTCAGCACGCTAGTAAAGGGTACATTTGTCTCTTCGTTTGTATGGCTACAAAAGCCATACATTTGGAGGTTGTTTCAGATTTAACATCTGAAGCATTTTTAGCTGCCTTTAAGCGTTTCGTCGGAAGAAGAGGCCATTGTGCAGAAATGTGGAGCGACAATGGCACTATATTTGTTGGCGCAGCTAAACAATTAAGAAATATGTTAGCATCTGACAGTTTTGCTGAAATATTAGCAGCACAGGGAACTGAGTGGCACTTTATCCCACCCCATGCTCCGAATTTCGGCGGGTTATGGGAAGCTGGCGTGAAGTCAGTCAAATATCACCTTAAACGAGTGATAGGGGAGTCAACTTTGACTTTTGAAGAGCTGTCGACTGTATTGGCGCAGGTCGAAGCTTGCCTTAATTCTAGGCCCATGGCTCAGCTCGATAATGATGAGGGTGAGATAATAACACCGGGGCATTTCCTCGTCGGTGAACCGTTGCTTACTGTCCCCGATTTTAATTATGAAACATCAAATATAGGAACATTGCGTAGATGGCAACTAACGCAAAGAATGATGCAAAGTTTTTGGAGACGTTGGTCTCATGATTATTTAACATCTTTCTTACAACGGCATAAGTGGTCGGGTCAAGGTTTAGAACCTGAGGTCGGACAAATTTGTTTAGTAAAGGAGGACAACATGCCTCCCTCAAGGTGGCTGCTTGGTCGGGTCGTAGCCAAACATCCAGGACCCGATCGACTAACTCGGGTCGTAACTTTGCGCATTAAAAATAATATTATAAAGCGACCGACATCTAAAATTTGTGTTTTGCCTGTGGCAACTTAGTATAGTTAAAAATAATATTGCATGCAGAAATTGTTGTATTTTATTTCAAATGTTTATTTTACCGTGTATTTTAAGAGGTTGCTAAAATTGTTTTGAGCTGTACATTTAGGTCATAAATAAAAAAAAATGTTATTTTGTAAAGGTGGGCAGAAATTGTAAGCTTGTTTTATATAAAATCCCAAAATTTTAAAAATTTGGCCTTGGTGGGCGGAATGTTCAAGCGGGTTTCACCAAGATTGAAAATTACCTATAGTTTTTAAACTCAATAACAGATGGCGCTGATTCACAAAATTACATCGCGCTATCATTGTGTTTGCGGTCTGCCTATATAAGGTAATTGTTTTATATTGTTTAGGTGGGTTAAAAATATACGGACTAAGATTGATTTGTGTATTATTTAGCTCCGATCAATCCACCCTCTCCAGGCAAGCAACCCCCAGGACATTTGTCAATTTACAGATTGTAAGAATGGAAAACTATATCTCAGGATCATCGCCGGAGTACACCACTTTAACATTATGCAGGAACTGAAATATTACTACTATTTTTAATTTCCCAATAACAGTAGAGCGCTAATGTACACATAGCAACAGCACAGTCTAACGATTCATTACATACAGTCTGTCAACGAAGACGTCTAGACAGAGCAATCGTGCGGGGGCAGGGGAATGGTGGGGGACAGGGTATTACTCGGTACGCCCATACATTTTACTCGGTACTAAGGTTTCAGGGCTGTCTCATTTGTTATCACACTAATCACGTGTTCAAATTTTTTTCATGAATCGATTTCTTAGCTAAAATTGTTTTTTTTTTTCATTTTCTATATTTAGCGATCCAAGATGGCGGACACGAAATTTTCACCAAAATCGATATGGGTATCGCTTTCAGGGTTTTTGGGGTAGCTGATTGTGAATATAACATCCAATTCGCGATCCAAGATGGCGGACACGAAATTTTCACCAAAATCGATATGGGTATCGCTTTCCGGGTTTTTGGGGTAGCTGTTTGTGAATATAACATCCAATTCGCGATCCAAGATGGCGGACACGAAATTTTCACTAAAATCGATATGGGTATCGTTTTCAGGGTTTTCGGGGTCGCCGATTACGAATATTATCATCCATTTAGCGATCCAAGATGGCAGACTCGAATTTTTCACCAAAATCGATATGGGTATCGCTTTCCGGGTTTTTGGGGTAGCTGTTTGTGAATATAACATCCATTTCGCGATCCAAGATGGCGGACACGAAATTTTCACCAAAATCGATATGGGTATCGCTTTCCGGGTTTTTGGGGTAGCTGATTGTGAATAATAACATACATTTCGCGATCCAAGATGGCGGACTCGAAATTTTCACCGAAATCGATATGGGTATCGCTTTCAGGGTTTTTGGGGTCGCTGATTACGAATTTATCATCAACTAGCTTTTGCCCGCGGCTCCGCCCGCGTGAAAGCGGTTATCGCGACAAAACATAGCCTATGTCCTTTCTCAAGGTCTAATCTACCCCTATGCCAAATTTCATCAAAATCGGTTCAGTGGTTTAAGCGTGAAAGCGTAACATACAGACAGACAGACAGAGTTACTTTCGTATTATATTATTACTAGTTAATTATAGTGATAAAAGTTCTGATATATAAAAAAACTAGAATTTGCCCGCTGCTCAGCCCGCGTGGATGTCGGTTATCGCGACCAAACATAGCCTATGTCCTTTCTCATGGTCTAATCTACTACTATACCAAATTTCATCAAAATCGGTTCAGTGGTTGAGGCGTGAAAGCGTAACATACAGACAGACAGACAGACAGAAAGACAGACAGAAAGACTGACAGACAGACAGACAGACAGAGTTACATTCGCATTTATAATATTAAGTATGGATTAGTATATTAGTATACTAGCTGTCCCGGCGAAATTCGTACCGCCAATTTTTTCCTACCCTCGTGGCGTCAGATCCCGTTCCCGCTGCACCATTTAGGGGGATGAAAAATAGATAATAATGAAATGACGATTGATCATTTTTCTACCGGAAAGAAAAAATGATTGAATTACTAAAATGGCTATTAAAAAATAAGGGTTGATCGTAGAAGGGGTTTGAGGATTGTATGTATGTTGTATATAAATAGATGTTGGCCGATTCTCAGACCTATTCAATATGCTCACTCAAATTTCATCAAAATCGGTCAAGCCGTTTCGGAGGAGTATGGCAACAAAAACTGCGACACGAGAATTTTATATATTAGATTAGTATGGATTTAGCTATTCAAGATGGCCGACTCGAAATTTGATCTAAAATCGATATGGTATCGTTTACGGGGTTTTTGGGGTCGCTAATTACGAATATATCATCAATTTAGCAATCTAAGATGGCGGACTCGAAATTTTCACTAAAATCGATATGGGTATCGTTTTCAGGGTACTCGGATTGCTGAATACGAATATATTATTCATGTAGTGATCCAAGATGACTGCATGAATGATATATTCGTAATTAGCAACCCCGAAAACCTCGAATACGATACCCATGTTGATTTTTGGGAAATTTAAAGTCCGCCATCTTGGATCGTCGTTAAAATGGTCGTCAATTCCGATATCAGACAATTGCCGGCAGGCAATCATACGATGAGAAACTGTCGACTCCCGATCGTGTGTAGCCGCAAAACTGACAGCAGGGAATGGCCGGCAGGCCAAAATCGCTTTCGTGTGTGGGTACTGTCAATTTAGGACTGCAAGCCACCCGATACGCTCTGAAACTGCAGGCGGACTGATCGTGGATAGGCTCCTAAGAATATATCATCAATTTAGCGATCCCGGCGATTAGCAAAATTTCATCGAAATTAGAACTCGAACCCGAACCTCTACTCGAATCAAAAATTGAAATTGAAATCGAAACCGAAACCAAAATCGAAATCGAAAAAATTGAAAAATTGAAATTAGGAATAAAAATCGCACGAAACCGTTTGATTGTTAAAAAAAAAATACTTTGTATAATTTTTTTCTTGTGGCATATGGTGTGGTACAGCCTTAATGATAAGTATGTGTGTCTAAACACTATAGTTGTAAGTTCCTTGTATAAGTAGTTGTTGGTGACGTCTTATTAGATAGAAATAAACGGGATTTCACGAGTGATGGACGTCTTTAATTCGACTCCCTAACGACAACATCATAGGGGACACCGTCGTCGTTGTCGTCCCTTGAGGAAGGCCAGACCGTTAGGGACAGTCCTGGGTCAGCCGAGGTGCGAGGGATATGTCGATGACAACCTCACATTCGACCTAGCACTGCGAGTACTGCGGCTCACAGACGGTGTGCTGTTTTAGTCAGTTCAAGTCCGACATATCCTCCCCCTCCGACTCCGGTGGGGGAGGTATGCGTGGGGATTTCCGCACGAAAAAAAAAGTAGTACTTACCGAATATATTATCTTTGGCTAATGCTTCCAGTACTCGCGAAGCTCCAATTAAGTTGGACAATGCAGCGGAAAACGTGGCCAACAACATTCCTAAAACATCAAAAATATATATCTATAGTAAAACACTCCCTGCATCCATGTTGGGAATTTAGAAGTGAGATTACGATTACACGATTACACGATTTACGCTACGACACAGATTGTGAGTACCTGTGTAGTGTAGCGTCGCACAATGTTCACATTGTACACGTACCAATCAATGGCTGTGTCAAGTTACTATAAGTGAACATTGACGTGGCGGCCGTGAGCAAAAAGAGCGCCACGTACCACAGCGCGTGAACTGAACGGACGCTAGAGTGGCTAGCGGAGAGCACTGACCCGCGGCGACGAACGGCGGCCACACGTTGATGGGCAGCAGGTACATGTAGTTGTTCTGCAGCAGCGCGCGCTCGCACGTGGCGGCCGTGAGCACGCTGAGCGCCACGTACCACAGCGCGTGAACTGAACGGACGCTAGAGTGGCTAGCGGAGAGCACTGACCCGCGGCGACGAACGGCGGCCACACGTTGATGGGCAGCAGGTACATGTAGTTGTTCTGCAGCAGCGCGCGCTCGCACGTGGCGGCCGTGAGCACGCTGAGCGCCACGTACCACAGCGCGTGAACTGAACGGACGCTAGAGTGGCTAGCGGAGAGCACTGACCCGCGGCGACGAACGGCGGCCACACGTTGATGGGCAGCAGGTACATGTAGTTGTTCTGCAGCAGCGCGCGCTCGCACGTGGCGGCCGTGAGCACGCTGAGCGCCACGTACCACAGCGCGTGAACTGAACGGACGCTAGAGTGGCTAGCGGAGAGCACTGACCCGCGGCGACGAACGGCGGCCACACGTTGATGGGCAGCAGGTACATGTAGTTGTTCTGCAGCAGCGCGCGCTCGCACGTGGCGGCCGTGAGCACGCTGAGCGCCACGTACCACAGCGCGTGAACTGAACGGACGCTAGAGTGGCTAGCGGAGAGCACTGACCCGCGGCGACGAACGGCGGCCACACGTTGATGGGCAGCAGGTACATGTAGTTGTTCTGCAGCAGCGCGCGCTCGCACGTGGCGGCCGTGAGCACGCTGAGCGCCACGTACCACAGCGCGTGAACTGAACGGACGCTAGAGTGGCTAGCGGAGAGCACTGACCCGCGGCGACGAACGGCGGCCACACGTTGATGGGCAGCAGGTACATGTAGTTGTTCTGCAGCAGCGCGCGCTCGCACGTGGCGGCCGTGAGCACGCTGAGCGCCACGTACCACAGCGCGTGAACTGAACGGACGCTAGAGTGGCTAGCGGAGAGCACTGACCCGCGGCGACGAACGGCGGCCACACGTTGATGGGCAGCAGGTACATGTAGTTGTTCTGCAGCAGCGCGCGCTCGCACGTGGCGGCCGTGAGCACGCTGAGCGCCACGTACCACAGCGCGTGAACTGAACGGACGCTAGAGTGGCTAGCGGAGAGCACTGACCCGCGGCGACGAACGGCGGCCACACGTTGATGGGCAGCAGGTACATGTAGTTGTTCTGCAGCAGCGCGCGCTCGCACGTGGCGGCCGTGAGCACGCTGAGCGCCACGTACCACAGCGCGTGAACTGAACGGACGCTAGAGTGGCTAGCGGAGAGCACTGACCCGCGGCGACGAACGGCGGCCACACGTTGATGGGCAGCAGGTACATGTAGTTGTTCTGCAGCAGCGCGCGCTCGCACGTGGCGGCCGTGAGCACGCTGAGCGCCACGTACCACAGCGCGTGAACTGAACGGACGCTAGAGTGGCTAGCGGAGAGCACTGACCCGCGGCGACGAACGGCGGCCACACGTTGATGGGCAGCAGGTACATGTAGTTGTTCTGCAGCAGCGCGCGCTCGCACGTGGCGGCCGTGAGCACGCTGAGCGCCACGTACCACAGCGCGTGAACTGAACGGACGCTAGAGTGGCTAGCGGAGAGCACTGACCCGCGGCGACGAACGGCGGCCACACGTTGATGGGCAGCAGGTACATGTAGTTGTTCTGCAGCAGCGCGCGCTCGCACGTGGCGGCCGTGAGCACGCTGAGCGCCACGTACCACAGCGCGTGAACTGAACGGACGCTAGAGTGGCTAGCGGAGAGCACTGACCCGCGGCGACGAACGGCGGCCACACGTTGATGGGCAGCAGGTACATGTAGTTGTTCTGCAGCAGCGCGCGCTCGCACGTGGCGGCCGTGAGCACGCTGAGCGCCACGTACCACAGCGCGTGAACTGAACGGACGCTAGAGTGGCTAGCGGAGAGCACTGACCCGCGGCGACGAACGGCGGCCACACGTTGATGGGCAGCAGGTACATGTAGTTGTTCTGCAGCAGCGCGCGCTCGCACGTGGCGGCCGTGAGCACGCTGAGCGCCACGTACCACAGCGCGTGAACTGAACGGACGCTAGAGTGGCTAGCGGAGAGCACTGACCCGCGGCGACGAACGGCGGCCACACGTTGATGGGCAGCAGGTACATGTAGTTGTTCTGCAGCAGCGCGCGCTCGCACGTGGCGGCCGTGAGCACGCTGAGCGCCACGTACCACAGCGCGTGAACTGAACGGACGCTAGAGTGGCTAGCGGAGAGCACTGACCCGCGGCGACGAACGGCGGCCACACGTTGATGGGCAGCAGGTACATGTAGTTGTTCTGCAGCAGCGCGCGCTCGCACGTGGCGGCCGTGAGCACGCTGAGCGCCACGTACCACAGCGCGTGAACTGAACGGACGCTAGAGTGGCTAGCGGAGAGCACTGACCCGCGGCGACGAACGGCGGCCACACGTTGATGGGCAGCAGGTACATGTAGTTGTTCTGCAGCAGCGCGCGCTCGCACGTGGCGGCCGTGAGCACGCTGAGCGCCACGTACCACAGCGCGTGAACTGAACGGACGCTAGAGTGGCTAGCGGAGAGCACTGACCCGCGGCGACGAACGGCGGCCACACGTTGATGGGCAGCAGGTACATGTAGTTGTTCTGCAGCAGCGCGCGCTCGCACGTGGCGGCCGTGAGCACGCTGAGCGCCACGTACCACAGCGCGTGAACTGAACGGACGCTAGAGTGGCTAGCGGAGAGCACTGACCCGCGGCGACGAACGGCGGCCACACGTTGATGGGCAGCAGGTACATGTAGTTGTTCTGCAGCAGCGCGCGCTCGCACGTGGCGGCCGTGAGCACGCTGAGCGCCACGTACCACAGCGCGTGAACTGAACGGACGCTAGAGTGGCTAGCGGAGAGCACTGACCCGCGGCGACGAACGGCGGCCACACGTTGATGGGCAGCAGGTACATGTAGTTGTTCTGCAGCAGCGCGCGCTCGCACGTGGCGGCCGTGAGCACGCTGAGCGCCACGTACCACAGCGCGTGAACTGAACGGACGCTAGAGTGGCTAGCGGAGAGCACTGACCCGCGGCGACGAACGGCGGCCACACGTTGATGGGCAGCAGGTACATGTAGTTGTTCTGCAGCAGCGCGCGCTCGCACGTGGCGGCCGTGAGCACGCTGAGCGCCACGTACCACAGCGCGTGAACTGAACGGACGCTAGAGTGGCTAGCGGAGAGCACTGACCCGCGGCGACGAACGGCGGCCACACGTTGATGGGCAGCAGGTACATGTAGTTGTTCTGCAGCAGCGCGCGCTCGCACGTGGCGGCCGTGAGCACGCTGAGCGCCACGTACCACAGCGCCGTGAACAGCAGCGCGCCCAGCGTGCCGCGCGGGATGCTGCGCGCCGGGCTCCGCAGCTCGCCTGCGCACGCGCACGTCACTCGCACGGACACTCATCGTGCACGTGCGTGCGCGTGCACACGCGTACGCGCACGCGCACGCACACGCGCACGCACACGCACACGCTCACGTATGTAGGTACATGTAGTTTTTTCGGTTTTTGGATAATCAGAATTCGTTTTTATGAAAATACTTGGGATTTTTATTTTCTAAAGGTTACTCGAATGTCACTCATTGAAATAAAACCACTTTTTACGGATTCTATCGCGATATATTTGTTATTTACTTTAAAAACACGGTGGCAAGGAGATCACGGAATTGTTCTCGAAATATTTTTACTCAACGTTTAACACAACTTCAGATAATAGTGGCCACCAAGATATTGGCATTAATAGCTGTAACCACATGCACATACATAATTTCGAGATATCAAAATCTGATATCTTAAAATCTTTACAATCATTAGACATTAAGAAAGGGCCTGGGCCAGACCAAATTCCTCCAATTTTTCTCAAATCCTGTGCCAAACAACTGTATGAACCCTTGTATATAATTTTCAATCGGTGTCTATGCCTGGGTGCATTTCCATCAAATTGGAAGACTGCTCATGTTACTCCAGTTTTGAAAAAAGGTGATGCATGTAATGTTTCCAATTACAGGCCAATATCTATCCTGTCCACTTATGGTAAGCTGCTCGAATCCCTGGTTCAAAAAACGATACTACCCTTTCTAAAAAATTACATTAGTGTCCATCAACACGGATTTTTACCAAAACGATCAACCACATCAAATCTTTTGTGCTATGTAAATGAGATCTCTGAGGCAATGGAAAAAAATATAATAATACACGGATTTTTCTAAGGCGTTCGATGTGGTAAATCATAATCGATTGGTTCGCAAGCTTGGCCATGCGGGCATATGTGGTTCACTGCTCAGGTGGTGCGAATCGTACCTGCGACATCGTTCACAAATGGTAAAAGTTCGGGGCTTTCTATCGGAACCCAAACGTGTACCTTCTGGCGTCCCACAGGGCTCACACCTGGGACCATTGTTTTTCATTCTTTTTATCAACTCCATCCAATCCATAAAAAATTCATGATAGGCTCGCAGACTGGTTGGGTAGGTTTGGGTAATACTAGGAGGCAGTCAGACAAAGACATAACAAAATCTTTTCTTCAAGTAGATGAAAATAATACCTACAAAGTGCACGCAATGAACCTAGAAATACAAAACGAATGGTTAACACTAGGTGAATTTTGTATTCCCATAGCCTTAAAATGGCATACCTTAATATACGACCAAAGCAATCTTGTCAGATGGGGAAAAGCCACAGATAAAACATGTAACTCATGTGGTAAAGCAATTGGTACTGCTAGGCACCTACTGGTGGGTTGTAGGATGCTATTAGACCGGGGTCATTACTCGAGCCGACATGATAAGGTATAAGAGTAAAGGAAGGCTGCTCAAAAAAGACCAATATAAAGTCGTACTCAATTTTGATAGCAGCCGCTGATTGGACATTACTCGCAAATTCGTATGAGAAACACTATAAAATACCGGAGGATGTTTGTGCCTCGTCATCCAGACCCGATATATTCCTATTTTCAAAACAGCAAAAGCGTGCAGTACTAGTAGAACTCACAGTACCGTGGGAAACTAACATACCTAAAGACCACGCTATAAAAATAAACAAATACTTTGACCTGACCAACGAGTTAACCAAAAATGGCTATGTGGTTAAACTCTACGCCGTGGAAGTAGGAGCAAGGGGAATTCCAGCTAAATCCCTGTATAACTTATTTAAAGACCTCGGATTGCCAAGAGCTTCAGTAAGCTCTTTACTCAAACGAATATCTAAAACGGCGTTGATAGGCTCTTACCAAATTTGGATAGGTAGAGGGGGGAACACGACTGACGGTGGAGGTGAGCGCTGATGCATCACAAGGTGGCCACCCTAAACCTACACCTGGGTCGCAAGTCCCAGGCGCCGTCACAGTGTTCCTCTCTGTACCACGCCATGGACCCGGCACGGTCAATCCATGGAATGCTAATAACCGGATCTCTAGTATTATAGAGTTAAAGTATCCGTTATTTGCGGATGACCTCAAAATTTATAAAACAATTGCATGTACCTACGATACTCAAATCCTACAAAATTACATAGATAGAATGAATGAATGGTGTGTCACTAACTCAACGTCTCAAAATGCCACCATATAAAATTCACTCGCAAAAGAAAACCTACCGCTGTAAATTATTTTCTCAACGGAACAAAACTAGGTGAGATCTCACCTTCTTGTATAAAGTTGTGAATGGTTTGGTCGACTGTCCAGAACTGCTGGAAAAGGTAACGTTTGCGGTGCCACGTGCTGGTAGCCGACTTCACAATATGAAAACTTTTGTAATGCCGACTGCTCGAACTAATCTTGGGCAACACTCGCCTATTTATCGTATGTGTTCGGCATGTAATGCCATTGGTAGCGAGATAGATATTTTTAATCTTAAAATCAATCACTTCAAGAAGCTCTGTTTTGAACAAAAGAATGGATAATTTTTTATTGTACTTTTGTCAGCAGTGGTACTTTTGGTGTAACATGTGTAATTTTTAGTGTATGATAACACTATTTTAGTTATTTTCAATTCATTCTTTGTTTGTTGTGTTCACATCTAGTAGGTCGTACAAACATGTAATAACATTAACGACACAGTGAGCTCATTCTGCGTAAATAGGAATACCAATAATTCACCATGATTCGGGTATTTTGAGATAACTTATATTTCAAACTATGTGACAACTACCACCATGAGTGACACCGCGATCATAGCTGCTAAGAAGTAGCCGAAATGTCGGTTTTGAAGTAAATAATAACAAATATATTGTGATAAAATCTGTAAAAAGTGTTTTATTTCAATAAATACTTCGGATTATTATTGAATCGATGTTGTTATGGGTTCGTTAAATTCGGCATTATCGTAATTTTAATTGTTAGGAATTTTAAAAATAGCAATCATTTAATGAGTAGGATTCATGATACGTCGGATTTCTGAATTATGAAAATCTAAATTTTGAAATTCACGATTGTAAATATCGTATTTTTACAGTGTATTTATGAGATTTGGTGGTCTTTAAGATGTGTGAACAAGTGTGGCGGCTCACCGCTCATGTTGGCGCCGGCCATGACGCCGGTGAGGCCGGTGAACAGCACGCCGAACACGGCCGCGAAGTCCACGGGCGCGCCGCCCGCCGAGTAGTCGCGCCCGTACGCCGGGTACAGGTTGGCGCGCAGCGTGGCCGCGCTCAGCCCCGTGTACTGGAACTCCGTCTCGTTGGTCAGCCGGTTGGCGTCCGGCTTGCCCACCGCCTGCGGCCGCGCCAGCAGGAAGCTCAGCAGCGCGCTGGCCAGGCACACCAGCAGCGTCAGCCACAGCGCCAGGCTCGTGCGCGCGAACAGCGCCGCGCCCGCCAGCGCCACGCCCAGCGCCGCCGCCAGCAGCAGCGCGCGGTACAGCGCGCGCCACCAGCCGCCCGCCGGCAGCGCGCCGCCCGCCCCCGCGCCCGCCAGCGCGCCGCCCGGCCCGAAGTTGTCCTCCAGCGCCTCGGCGCACGCGCACACGCACAGCGCCGCCGACGCCACGTTGGCGCAGAAGAACAGCGCGCCCACCGCGCCGCCGCACTCCGGGCCCAGCGTGCGGCTGATCATGACTGCGCCGCTAAGGAATCCTGTTTAGATCTGCACCCGGAAGCGTTCTCCACGACGAGAACTATCGCGATCGATCGATCCTAAAATCCACAACTCCCTCGGTATCGAAAGGAGGCGCGGGAGCAGGGACGGGAACCCGAGCCTGAAGAAATTCGGGCCGTGAGGTCCCAGCTCCACCGAGACACGGTAGCTGAGTGGGAGCTACGACTTGGGCGACCAAGCGCAGGGCACGCCGTAATAGCGGCGGTAAGACCCCTCATGGAGTAATGGTTAAAGAGGCCACACGGCGGCCTCTCGTACCGGCTAACACAGGTGATTAGCGGACCGAGTGTCGGATCCGGAAGGAGCCAACGTCCGAGTGCTATCGCTGTGATGCGAGCGAGGACACAAAGCTGCACACGCTGACCGAGTGCCCGGCGTGGGACACGCCGAGGCGGGTCCTAGTGGCGGCTCTGGGGGTAGGAGTCCTCACACTCGCCACATTGCTCACAGCGATGGTACGCTGCGCGAAGGCTTGGGGTGCGGCCGCGTCCTTCTGCGAGCAAGTAATGCTCGAGAAGAAAGCGGCCGGTCGGGTCCGGACTAGACTCCGGGCCCGGGAAACCCGTGAAGAGCGAAGGCGAACCGAACGTCGGAGGTCGCAGAACGACCTCCGTCCTCCATGAGCGCTGGCCTGGGGGTCACCGGTGGAGCCGCCTGTCACCCTAGCAGAAGCAGGCCGCGGCGGCGGCGCAAAGTGCGCCTCCCCGTGCCCGGGGCTAGTTGGGGACACCGAGGTCCCCTCAACCCGAAGGGGACCATCTCGAAAGAGATGGTCCTGGATCTGCCGGGGTGCGAGAGATATGCTTTCGGTAATCTCATCTCCGGCAACCAAGGACCCAAGACGGCGTGCGTTTTAGTCGGTTCGAGTCCGACATAGCCGCCTCCACGGGAGAGCCCCACGCCCCCGGCCTGCCCACCACGTGCACCCGTGCCTGTGCACGTCGGCTAGCAAGCAATCACAGATTAGACGTTCCACCCCAAGCCCAAAGGGTAAGCCGGCGCTAGAGTCGCGTCTGTCGATCGGTAGGCACACAGACTTGCGGCTGAGGGTGGCTCGGGCCCCGAAGCGGTTACGAAATATCAGTTACGTACGTGGGCGAAAGGTAACATATTGTTACTTCATGCGTTACTTGACCCAGGCGCCTTTCGCTCGTTCGCCATGGTTTTTTTTTTAAATAGAATCATATTTATTTGAAATTCACAGTTAGTCCTCCGTCTGTATAACTTTTGTATGAAGTAGAGAAGCACACAAGTCGCCGGTTGCGTCGCGTACGCGCGCAGTCCGCACTTCAGCAGCAACGCAAAGGATACAGTAGACGCCGCCGCCCTCCACGGCGCCGTTGGTGGAGATGGCGCAGATGGACGCCACCGTGAAGGCCACGATGAGGTACGCCAGCGCGAACTGGCCCAGCGTCAGCAGCAGCCCCGCGTGCCCCACCAGGTAGCCTGCGGGTGCCGAGTGCCGAGTGCCGTCAGGCGTGCGGTAGCGAGTACTTGCTTACTACATAAGTACTTTAAGCTCTGCGCTCAATGGATAATGGTTGATAATTTATTACCCCTTAGAAACTGCTCGAACATTATTTGAATTGGCCCTTACAGGTATACATGATGAGTTTTTAAAAAGGGTCTGGATGGCCAAATCCCAAACTATAAGGAATAGCGAAAAATGCTCAAAGTAGTCAGGAGCCCCATTTTGATGAAACTTAAAAGCTCATCATTAGATTTTTGAACCCCTTCGACATCCATAAATCCTAGCTCGGAATCGAACACGATACTTTTGAAAAAAAAAACATACCATTATTATTACACCATACGATAGTGTCGCTGTTAAGAATCAAATTCTGCAAATTAATAATCTACATTAACGGTATACTTTAAAAGGCAAAATGTATGAGGGTTATAAAATATTTTTTCTTTTATTTTTTCTTTCACCTGAGCATTATTCCCATACATTATCATTATCATATTCTTTTTCTTTCAACAAATTAATACTTCCAGATGATTTTGCTATGGAAACTGTATCCAAACTCTTTGTATCCAAAACGATTATAAAAAAATCACCCAGTCATGAAAAAAATATATCAAGTAAACACTTGATTAATGTAGGAATGGATCGTTATGCGAGGATGCTTAGAATGAAACGTAATGATGAACGACTGAAGTGAAGAATGACTGATGGAACGGGAGGGGGAATGACACTTTGGTTTTTTTTATGGAACAAAGGTGCATGTCGTGCGAGTGGCTTAAGAATTAAGGAATCAATAAATCTTGAAGTTATTTCGGCATCAAAGTGTTTTTCTTCATCTATACAATTCTCTATCCCACATATTTTTGGGGGCTCGTCCGGGATAGATTGTATTTTGAAGAAAAGAAGACGGGAGTGTAAGTTGTTCGGCGCGAAGACGGAACGTGGCTGGACATTTTGCTCCAAAACTTACAGAAGACGTTAACGACGGTTGAAATAGACGAATAAATTTGGGTGGACACGGAAAGGATCGCCGAGCCGACTACGACGTAGACGGCCACGCGGCATCTACGTCGGTGACCGTGCCCTTTTTCCCGAGATCAGATGTCGCTACACACAGAAAGCCTGATTTCCACGTACAGTGGCCAAGATAAGACGCACTCGGTGGCCAAATGGGTGCAGGATTTGGACGACAACGCGGAAATTTTTCAGTGGTCGCCATTACAGAAATTGATTATCGCTAGAAGATCCCTGATCGGCACTGCGGCCTTATGGCTAAAGTCTGAGAAACCGTTCCAGAGCTGGGAGGAGCTGAAAGCCGCTTTGTTGAAAGAACTTCCGGATTCGATCGATAGCAAAACCATACACGAAATGATGGCCGCCAGAGAAAAGAAAAAAAATGAAAGTTGTATTGATTATATCTTAGTCATGAAGGAGATGGGAAAACGCGGTAAGATGCCCGATTACGTTGCCATCAAATATATAATCGATGGGATTGTCGACTCTGAAGTTAATAAAATGGTGTTATATGGAGTTACGACTTACGCGGAACTCAAAGAAAAAATCAAGATTTATAATACGATAAAAGAAAAGTTGGAGGCAAGTAGTTACAAATCAAACAAATATAAGAAGTCGGAAGATAGTGAAAATAGTACTGGTGTGAGTGGTAGGAGGTGCTATAGCTGTGGGGAAAAGAATCATCAGTCATCACAGTGCCCGAATAATGAAAAGGGTTTGAAATGTTTCAAATGTAACGAATTTGGACATATTTCTACCGAATGTAAACAAGGCGGAACCATTCGATCAAGAACGAAAATGAACGTAGATCGGCGAGTTGAAAAATCGAACGAGACCGAAGATAAACGAACGATGTGTGTGACTGACTTCGCTTTGGTCACGGAGCTAAGTTCGTCTTCGTCTGACAGTTGTGCCAAGAAAATACGGATTAATAACTGTAACTGTGAAGTAATGGCGTTAATGGACACTGGAAGTCAAGTGAATCTATTAAGCACGGAACTTTACACGCATCTCGGTGCTCCGGAGTGTATCATTAAGAACATTAATCTTGTTGGTTTGGGCGGCAGCGTCGCTTCGACGAAATCATTTGACGCGACCGTTCAGTTAGATGGGCACGAATATGCAGCAGTAACCTTTTGTGTGGTGCCTAGGCACGCAAAGCCTTGTAGTGTAATATTGGGTCAAGACTTCCTCAAAGATGTGTATACGTTTATCTCAAAAGGGTCAATGTTGATCGCTCCAAATGTCAGTGGTTGGTTGACTAGGCTTGCTTGTGTTGTGAGTCAGGATGATTTTGTTTTAGGTAGTATCAAAAACAAACGGATACAGCAGGAAGTTATTGACTGTGTGAAAAGTTACGAACCGGTGCAAACTAAGGAGGCTCCACTACAGTTGCGCATCGTGGTAAAAGATGATGTTCCAGTCGCTCAGCGGCCAAGACGTATATCTCAAGCCGAACAGCAGATAGTCAATAAGCAGGTATCAGAGTGGTTAAAGGATGGCATCATACGCGTAAGTTTTTCTGAATATTCTTCCCCATTGGTTTTAGTTAAGAAATAGATGGCAGTACTAGGGTCTGCGTGGACTATAGACCTATTAGTAAAAAGATTATTAAGGATGAATTTCCTTTGCCTATTATAGATGACCTAATAGACAAACTTAAAGATGCTAAGGTATTTAGTATATTGGACTTGAAAAATGGGTTTTTTCATTTGAAAGTAAGTGAAGAAAGTATAAAGTACACTGCATTTGTTACCCATAACAATCAGTATGAATTTTTGAAAGCTCCATTTGGACTATCAGTGTGCCCAAAGTACTTCATGAGATTTGTGAGTATAGTGTTTCAGGATCTCATGCCAAGAGGAGTAGTAATTATATTTATTGATGACATATTAATTCCAGCAGTAGATGAAGACCAAGCTTTACAGCGTTTGAAAGAGGTATTAGCTGTTGCATCAGAGTATGGACTGCAGATTAACTGGAAGAAAGCACGCTTACTGTGTCAGCGGATAGAATTCCTTGGTCATATTATAGAAGACGGGAAGGTGCAACCCTCGTCAGCGAAAACAGATGCTGTAACCAGGTACCCTGAACCAAAGACTTTAAAGCAACTGCACAGTTTAGTAGGATTAACATCATACTTTAGAAAGTACATTAAAGATTTTGCAATAATAGCTAAGCCGTTAACTGATCTATTAAAAAAGAATGTATCCTTTGTGTTTAATGATGTTCAAAGAAGTGCATTTAACATGTTGAAAGCAGCATTAGCTTGTGGTCCAGTTTTAGGAATTTATGATTATCAGCTGCATACGGAACTGCACACAGATGCCTTTGCAGTGGGATATAGTGCAATATTACTGCAGAGAAACCATACAGGTGAGTTACACCCTGTACACTACTACAGTAGGAAGACTAGTGATGCAGAGACTAGATACAGTAGTTATGAGCTGGAAGCATTGGCAATAATTGAAGGAGTCAAGAAATTCAGGCACTATTTGTTTGGTAAGCCCTTTAAAATTGTTACAGACTGCCAAGCTTTTCAGAAGACGCTGAACAAGAAAGATCTATCAACTAGAGTAGCCAGATGGGTATTGTTGCTTGAAGAGTATGATTATAGTATTGAACATCGTCCTGGTGGTAAGATGCAACATGTTGATGCTCTGAGTAGGAACCCATTTGTAGGCGCTATTGAGTTGAGTTTACATGAACAAATTAAACAAGCACAGATGTTGGATGACGGTTTAAAGGCAATAATTGAAATATTAAAGCTTCAGTCTTATGGAGATTATTCTTATCTTGATGGTTTGCTGTACAAAGGACTGGAAAGAAAGTTAGTAATACCCAAGACTTTAGAGGTTGAAATTTTAAGGAGAGTACATCAGAAAGGCCATTTTGGTAAGAAGAAAATGATAAATCTTTTGGAACAAGACTATTATATGAAAGATGTCAACAGGAAGATAGAAGCATTTGTATGTATACCATGTTTACTGGCGACTAAAGAAGAAGGTAAACAAGAAGGATTTTTGAACTGTATTGAAAAAGGAGATGTGCCTTTACACACTATACATTGTGACCATGTTGGGCCTCTTTCGGAAACAAAAAAGTTATATAATTATATTTTGACCATGGTGGATGCATTTACCAAGTTTGTATGGTTATTTCCAGTGAAAGGAACTACAAGTAAGGAGACCATAGAGAAGTTAAAGATTACCAGCAGACATTTGGCAACCCCACCCGATTGATTTCAGATCGTGGCACAGCATTTACCAGTAATGATTTTAAGAAGTATTGCACCAAGGAAAGTATTCAACATATAACCATAACGACGGGAGTTCCTAGCGGGAATGGTCAAGTTGAAAGAACACACAGAACAATCATAGCGGTATTGACCAAACTATGCATTGAAGAGCCATTTCATTGGTACAAGCATGTTAGCACAGTGCAAAGAGCATTGAATAGTACCTACCAAAGAAGTATCGACACCACTCCTTTTGAGCTCATGCTGGGTGCTAAAATGAGGACAAAAGAAGACATACAAGTTTATGAGTTGCTACAGCAAGAGCACAGAAGTAGTTTTATACAGGATAGGGAAAGATTAAAAATGAAGGCTAAGGAACAGCTTGGAAGAATACAAGATGAAAACCGTAAGACTTACAATAAGAAGAGAAAAGAAAGTAGAAAATATACTATTGGGGATATTGTTGCTATCAAAAGGACACAGTTTGGAGTTAGTTTAAAGTTAAAGCCTAAGTATTTGGTCCGTACAGAGTCACCAAGGTGAAAAGGAATGATCGTTATGATCTTGAGAAGATAGATCATATGACAGATGGTCCTAAAGTTACATCCTCTTCGGCTGATTTCATGAAGCCATGGCCAGTACCAGCTGATGACATTGAGAGTGGTGAGTAGTCTATCAGCTGTTAATTTTTAGGATAGGGTTAACACATTGAGGAGTCTTGAACCACTATTCCATTGTAAGGTGCAAGGTGTACATGATGTCTCTTTTATTTTATTAAGATGTTTGTGTATCTCATTTTCTAAGGTGTATCAACTGTCCTTATTTGAAATTAAAATGTTTGTGTATCTCATTTTCTAAGGTGTATCAACTGTTCTTATTTTAAATTAAGATGTTTTCATGTCTCATTTTCTAAAGTGTATTAGCTACTTTTATTTGAAAACAAGATATTTGTGTATCTGATTATCTAAGGTGATTTTATATTAGATGTATAGTCTATAAGTTTTTGTAAGATGTTTGTTAGGAATGGATGTGAATGATATGAAAAGGAGACGAGTTGTTATGTATGGAGAAACATGATGGATTAGTGCATGTCCGAGGACAGACATGGAGTCAGTATGGCCGAGTTGTAGGAATGGAACGTTATGCGAGGATGCTTAGAATGAAACGTAATGATGAACTAAGTGAAGAATGACTGATGGAACGGGAGGGGGAATGACACTTTGGTTTTTTTTATGGAAGAAAGGTGCATGTCGTGCGAGTGGCTTAAGAATTAAGGAATCAATAAATCTTGAAGTTATTTCGGCATCAAAGTGTTTTTCTTCATCTATACAATTCTCTATCCCACATTAATGTGATTACAAAATGAGACAGCATTGAATCCTTAGTACCGAGTAAAATGTATGGGTGTACCGAGTAATACCCCGTATAAATTTGACAACAATGGAGACGGTGGCGCCATTTTTCATATCATAGATTTCTTGGTAGGCTCCTATTTGAAAGGCCCGTGGGCGACTGATGACTGGACAGAATTGCCGCAAAATATGTGAAAAACTCTCGCCGAAACTACTTGTAAATAATTTCCGATAAGATAGTAGTTGTTTACAACAACAAAAAAAGATGTTCAGAGGTTGGTGTAACTCTTTATCCGCTATGTTCAATAAATTATTTCTTGAGAAAAAATAATAACTTAACACAACAACTATATATGACCAAAGACACTGTTTTACGCGTTTTTCAGTAAGTTTGGAGTCATTTTTTAGACTGAATGTATCATCAAATAAGTTTTTTCTTCCCCATGAAGAGAACAAAAAGTCTTTGACTTTCAAATGGGTACCGGTTCATTGCTAAAATCACTCATTTTATGTATGAAACTACTTAGGCACGTAGCCTTGTCCGACGTGGCCTTGGCAATGAAATGTGACGTATTGGCGTTTAGGAGTTTAGGTGTTGACGCAATAACAAAGTTATATCGACATCGTATGTGAACGAATGGATAGAGTATAAAAATATGTCCATCCAAAGGTTGCCTGGAAGAGATCGTTTCTAGCGATAGGGCCGCCACTTGTACATTTTTACTATGTTGTCCGAATATGTACTGTAATTCTTTGGTGTACAATAAATACTTATCTTATCTTCAAACAATGTAAACCACTCATCCTAAAAACATGTATCAAACCGGCAGATGTGGCATGTGGTAGGCGTCGCGGTGACGTCACCGTCACGACGATAGCGCGCGCCCTCGCCATGCATACGTACGAATAAGTAAATGACTAAAACACTGAGCGGAAATCGGACCCGTGGCATCCGACTTGGCAGTCGGACTACTGTTAGTGCTGTAGTTCCTTTTTTTAAAAAAAAATATGCAAGTATAGCTCGTGCGAGTTAACATGGCACCTGCCTCGAAGACACCCTCCTCCCGCTTCCCCGCGCGCGACCCCGCTCTCGCCGTGCGAGGCTAGTAGCGTCAGCGTACACGCCTCCCGCTCCCCCGCGCAAAGCCCCGAGCCAGGTGCCATGTTAACTCGCACGAGTTGTAATGCCGTGTGTAACCTGTGCGATATGTTGTATTCTGCAAAGTTCACATGCGGACGGCTTGGAACCAAAAAGTCCGAACAAGTAGCGCTGTAGGTCAAGGCGGTCGCGAAGGTTTACACAACATTCTCGTATGTCTCGCGTTAGATCACGAACACTGCCGCAGAGCTTACCCATCCGAATGAAGACGAGCGCGCTGAACATGGACAGCACGACGGGGCAGAACACGCCGGCGAACGTGCCCAGGCGCCGCGCGCCGCCGCCCGCCTGCGGCCGGAACTCGCCGAACTCCACGTAGCCTGCGCGGGGCGCCAAGTCATAAGTCAGCTAGTTCATTCTAATTAGGGAAAACGAGTTCTAACAAAAATTGGGTTTTAAATGTAACATATCATTATTTTATTACTGCACAGGGTGTAGCTTTTCAAAACCGGCTCAAATTGTAGTGGGTCCTAGTTGATCACCTGGCACGCCACACCCTAATGTTTAAGGTTTACGTTAATTATACATAGGTACATATAACTGGCGAAATGTGGGTGCTAGCACCTCTGCCTACCCCTTCGGGGAATACAGGCGTGAGTTTATGTTATGTTATGTTTTTATATAAGGCGTCGGCGGGCGGCCGGTGCGAGTCTCGCCCTCAGCTAGTGCAGGAGCCGGCGACGCGGGGCGTCAGAGGGGCGAGTGTTTGTATATTATGTAATAGCGTACCTTCCCCCGGCGGCGGGCGGCCGGTGCGAGTCTCGCCCTCAGCTAGTGCAGGAGCCGGCGGCGCGGGGCGTCAGAGGGGCGAGTGTTTGTATATTATGTAATAGCGTACCTTCCCCCGGCGGCGGGCGGCCGGTGCGAGTCTCGCCCTCAGCTAGTGCAGGAGCCGGCGGCGCGGGGCGTCAGAGGGGCGAGTGTTTGTATATTATGTAATAGCGTACCTTCCCCCGGCGGCGGGCGGCCGGTGCGAGTCTCGCCCTCAGCTAGTGCAGGAGCCGGCGGCGCGGGGCGTCAGAGGGGCGAGTGTTTGTATATTATGTAATAGCGTACCTTCCCCCGGCGGCGGGCGGCCGGTGCGAGTCTCGCCCTCAGCTAGTGCAGGAGCCGGCGGCGCGGGGCGTCAGAGGGGCGAGTGTTTGTATATTATGTAATAGCGTACCTTCCCCCGGCGGCGGGCGGCCGGTGCGAGTCTCGCCCTCAGCTAGTGCAGGAGCCGGCGGCGCGGGGCGTCAGAGGGGCGAGTGTTTGTATATTATGTAATAGCGTACCTTCCCCCGGCGGCGGGCGGCCGGTGCGAGTCTCGCCCTCAGCTAGTGCAGGAGCCGGCGGCGCGGGGCGTCAGAGGGGCGAGTGTTTGTATATTATGTAATAGCGTACCTTCCCCCGGCGGCGGGCGGCCGGTGCGAGTCTCGCCCTCAGCTAGTGCAGGAGCCGGCGGCGCGGGGCGTCAGAGGGGCGAGTGTTTGTATATTATGTAATAGCGTACCTTCCCCCGGCGGCGGGCGGCCGGTGCGAGTCTCGCCCTCAGCTAGTGCAGGAGCCGGCGGCGCGGGGCGTCAGAGGGGCGAGTGTTTGTATATTATGTAATAGCGTACCTTCCCCCGGCGGCGGGCGGCCGGTGCGAGTCTCGCCCTCAGCTAGTGCAGGAGCCGGCGGCGCGGGGCGTCAGAGGGGCGAGTGTTTGTATATTATGTTACCTTCCCCCGGCGGCGGGCTGGCCGGCGCCCGTGCGAACCTCGCCCTCAGGTTGCGCAGGAGGCCGCGGCCGGAGCCGGTAGCGCTGGATGTCAGAGGGTCGAGTGTTTCAGCCATGGTTAGCTTCGTCACTGCAATAAATAAATACAAAGTATTTAACGTTTGCTAAAATTCATTTAAAAAAATACATCGGTGGCCCTGGCGCTCCGCCCCGTGCGGCAATATAGGTTTTCACGTACAATAAAATACTAATGTTATTTCATACTAGCTGATGCCTGCAGCGCCACGCGCGTGGATGGCGGTTATCGCAACTTTTGCTTTTATCTTCTGTTCTACTTAACGGATTGTGTGAGTTTCTTAGTCTGGCCAAGATCTTTTAAACAAAAGTAAACCACATAAAATCCAAAATCGTATTCCTTAGCCCTTTGGCTCTGTTATTGGATATCTGGCTGGTAATATTTTGATTCAAGCGTTGTTGTGTTGGTAAAAGTACCTTCAAAAAGTACCTTCAAAATGTTAAAAATGGGCCCCATTTTTAACATTTTGAAGGTACTTTTTGTCGGGGTTTTTATAGTTTTATTATTTTATGCTCTTTCAATTACTTTTGACTGTCGGGTTCTCAATTTTTTTAATTTAGATTTTTTAATTTGAACGTTAGAGAGCAATGGAAATCATGTAAGCTGCAGCGCCCCCTAATACCCAGTAACCGCCCCCTAGTAGCATATATTTAAGAACATGCACAAGTCAAACGCGAACCCATACCTAACTGAAAATTACATCTAAATCAGACTAGCAGTTTTGGAGAAAATTGGCATCATTAAGGCATCTTTAATTTGCACAAAAAACACTTGCTACAGCGCCCCCTGGTAAGTTATCACCCTAACACCTATCTAAGGACATGCACCAATCAAACCCAAACCCATAACTGAAAACGGCATCAAAATCTACCTAAGTACAGTTAGTTGTAGTAGTTTTGGAGAAAACGGCAACATTGTTTTGTACAAACATCCTTTCACCACAAACGCCTCCGTTCCGTCGCAGGAAAAATAATGGCTGTCATACTAGGTGCCAACTGCATAAATAACTTTGCAATCCCTTAAACCTAAGTAGGTATACATAGGTTTACATTTTTATTTCAGTTACATCATACAGTGTTGGTAGTATGACCACAGATTACCTAATAGTAACGTTCAATTATTGACCTGTTTTTAACCCCCGGCAAGACGAACGACGGGGTGTTTTAAGTTTGAAGTGTCTGTGTGTGTGCTTGCGTGCGTCTGTGTGTGTCATCGTAACTCCTGAAGGGATGAATCGATTTGGTTTTTTTTTTTTGTCATAAAGGTAATATATAAGTCGAGAGTATTCATAACTACGTTTGATTTTATTTTATCAGTCCAAGATGGCCGCCGACACAAAATAGTGAATTACATTTTTTTTCACAACTCCCTCAATATGGGTACGAAATTAAAGAACTTGACTAGTAGTTAGATCAATTGAAAAAGTGTAAAATAAAGAATATACATTATAAATTTAAAAAAAAAACCGTCACAAAAACGCCTCCAAATTGTTGAAAATAAATTGTGTTTGCCCTTTAGGCTTTCACTTTGATATAGGTACCCAGTAATATTCGGAAGTAGGCCTTGAATCGATCTGATAATGCGGAGGAGGACTTTGCCAGTTAGAGTCCTCCGACATAGCAACGCTTGAACAAAAATATTACTAGGTATATAAAAGTTAAAGGGCAAACACAATTTATTTTAAACTTTTTGGAGGTGTTTTTAAAGACCTGCCGGGATTAAAATGATGAGACTCATCGGGACGGGCCTGTGCCGGGCGACCGAGAGGCATGCCACCGCCACCCCTTCTGTGTTGCGTATACATTTCGCATCGAAACGATTTGTAATGCGGGTTCATTATTCGTTCTCGATGGACGCAAAAAGTAATGCAGTCCTACCATTAAGTCTTAAGCCCGGCATTCACGGGCGCACCAATCCGCCGGATTTACCACTGGCGACAAGTCCGCAAACAAATCTGCATGTGAATGTGTAGAACCTCGCGCGATGCGGGTCGCGGTGCGGTTCGACGCTCGCCGTCCGGAGACGCTAAACGACGAATAAATTTGAATTTATTAATGAGTGACATTGAATAAATAAATTAATTATTAGAGTAACACCGGGATATTTACCATGTTTGTTATTTGTATTGAGTAACTGATATTATTTTTATTAGGTATTTAATTATTAATTAATTATTTAATGAATGAAAAAAGAAATTAAAAAAATATAAATGCAAGTATGTAATAATCCATACTAATATTGTAGTATGAATCGTTAGAGTGTGCTAATATTATAAATGCGAAAGTAACTCTGGCTGTCTGTCTGTCTGTATGTTACGTTTTCACGCCTAAACCACTGCACCGATTATGATGAAATTTGGTATAGGGGTAGATTAGACCATGAGAAAGAACATAGGCTATATTTGGTCGCGATTACCGACATCCATGCGGGCGGAGCCGCGGGCAAAAGCTAGTGTCTAGTAAAAATGTATAATAATAAAATATATTTATTTAATTACTTATTAAATAATTATTTAATAAAGTAAAAATTAAATTAATTAAAACTACATATACCTATACTTATGTACGTAATAATAAAACAAAAGAAAATTTAATTATTTAATTAAAAATTACATTTAAAAAAATATTGGAAAGATGTTATTAGCTAATTATACAGGGCTCAGACGCAGAATGTCCACTTCTCAAAATGTCCACTGGTCGCAAAATGTCTCTTTCGCAGAATGTCCCTCTCGCAAAATGTCCCTTTCGCAAAAAGTCCTTTTCTCAGAATGTCTCTGTCGCAGAATGTCCACTTCGCAAAATGTCCCTTTCCCTTTTTTATTTCTAACTTAATATCAATAATAATATCACAGTCTAACGATTCATACTACATACAGTCTGTCAACGAAGCCGTCTAGACAGAGCAATCGTGCGGGGGGATAGGGGTGGTGGGGGACGGGGTATTCCTCCGTACTCCCCGGACCTTGCTCCAACAGATTACCATTTTTTTTTTCGAAATTTGGACAACTTCTGGCAAGGGAAAAATTCAACTCTGATGGGGCAGTCCAAATCGCCTTCACAGATTTTATGGATTCCCGTCCGACTGGTTTTTTTAGTAAAGGGATCAATGAACTACCTATGAGATGGCAACAGTGCATAGAAAACAATGGTTCATACTTTGATTAATTAAATATATTATATTTAAAAATATTCGACTTTTTGTTCCTCCCATACAAAACGCCAATTTCATATATTATGTAAGGACCTAATATAATAAGCTACCAAAATCAATTAGACTAAAGGCAAACAATATATTTTAAAAGGAGTTATAATAATTGTTCTTGGTGAATAAGGCATATTACTCTTTTGTGACATTTTTGAATAATAACACTATTCAATGAAATGATAGCATTGATTGACATACCTTTGACCTAGGTAACCTTGACATAACACAACTTATCGTTTGAATAACTTTTCACAACACCCTGACATTAGCAAGTTGTGGCAAAACACAGAGGCCATCCATTAAAATAAAAAAAAACATATCGTTTGACCTTTCATTTATATACTGACATCATATGTAGTGCTTGATTGGTTATAAGTAATGCAGTTGATATAATACTTGCATGTCAGATACTATTTTAATTTTGTTCAATTTATTATAATAATCTGTAAACCGCATGTGGCAGGACATAGCGCACATAATATAGCTTAAAAGACCTTTATACCCAACCTATGATCCACAGAATAAATAAATGATTATGATTATGATTTATATTTCTCAATGAGACGCTGAAACCTTGTTTCTTCACTGTATGAGAAATTTAAAGTTCTCTATTAAAAATATCACGCTACACGTAGGATAATGTTAAAAGCGGCTTATTCCGAACCTGACCCGGTTGCGGGTTAGGTTAGAAACTTGAAACGTAACCTTCTTCCTAACCTGACCCGACATCTCATTCCTATAATAACCCGAATTGCGCAGATTTCTGTTACTTTTAAAAGTCGAAGTGCGGTAATTCCAACTTCTGTAGGTTAGGTTAGGTTAGAAACACGTGTGACCACAACGAAAGAGCCGAGCGAGCGAAGCGAGCTTGCCGCGGCAGCGGCCGGCGAAGTGCCAGATCTGCGCAATTCGGGTTACGATAGGAACGAGACTTCGGGTCAGGTTAGAAAGAGGGTTACGTTCGGAACAAATTTCCAAGTTTTTAACCTAACCCGCGATCGGGTCATGTTTTCGGGTCAGGTTCGGAATAAACGTTAAAAGCCGACACATTCATGACAAGGTTCCCTGAAAATTTGTCTCAAATTGTCAAAAAAAGTCAATTTGCCGTTTTTAACTTTAAACTTTTAATTTTATTTTACACTTTTTAAATCGATCTACTCGTCTAGCTTTTTTTATTGAACATATTATTTTGTAATGTGCACGTGATGTACTTTCATTTTAGACCCCACTCAAGTATATTTGCAGACATTCGGTTATTCGTGGGGACGACCCCCACAACTTTTAAACAGCTCAACCAATTTCCGTTTGGGAGCTATGATGCCCCAGACTGGCAGACACATCATACATATAACACCCCTCTCTTTGGGTCGGGGGTTAAAAGAACAACACAAAATATTTGATTTAGGAATATAATTTCATTATTCCACAACATTCTACACAACGCTATCTAGACCCATGGTAAGCTTTTATAGCTTGTGTTATGGAATCTAGAATGCGGATAAACATACTTAGGTATATACTTTTTTTTTAAATAGATACATATTATACATAGAAACAGCCAGACCAATGCAAATAGCCATATTTATGCATACAAATATTTGCACTGAGCGGGAATCGAATCCGCGCCTCCTGCGTGGCAGTCACGTGCACTACCGCCACGCCACAGAGGCTGAAGGAACTCGTGGCTAAGTGATAAGATAACCGAGTAGAGTAGACTAATACCTAGCCATAGTAGCGGTGGTAAGACCTATCATGGGAGAGAGGCTAAAAAAAGCCGGCAAGATCCAACGTCCGAGTGCCATCACTGTGACGCGCGGGAGAACTCGTAGATACACAATGTTCATCTGGTGCCGTTCTTCTGCTAGCAAGTAATGCTCAAGTAGGAAGAGTGGGCCGGGAACGGAAAAGATTCGCAGCCCGTACAGCCCGCTACGAGCGGAGACGACTCGGGCGTTGGAGGTCGCTGAACGACCTGCGTCACCCATCAGCGCGGGGCTGGGGTTAATATCCGGAGGCTAGATGGGGACTCCGTGATCGTCATATCCGAAGAGGGCCAGCTCGAAAGAGATGGTTCGCGAGAGATTTGTCTCATCTCATACAATCTCACCTCCGGCAACTTACTACCCACAGGCGGCGTGCGGAAATCCGACTCCTACTGTTTTGGAAAGGTTTTCCATATTCATATTGAATAACACGCTTGTACTTTTCCACTGATTTTTGCCGTATGAATGCCGTAAGGCGAAACCGGTCAGGTCTAGAAATAAAATCAGTGGAAAAGTACAAGCGTGTTATTCAATATGTGTAGCAGATTTCACCAAGCGCCAACAATCTCCAGTATAAACAGTTTTCCATATTCACTTTCACAGCAGTTATTTAGCAGGTTACTTAGCCAACTTAACTATGAATTTCATACATATAGGGCAAGATTGTATATTTAATTTCGTCGTAAAGTCGATGTCTGGTTTCCAAGTAAAGTTACCAGTTTTCATAAATCTCCAAGAGAAAGAAATTCATTACATTTGGAACCTTCTAAATCTAAATCAAAAACAATGATGAAAATGAAAAGATTTTAAAAAAATTGATTAATCGCACAGCTACAGAGCGCGTATGAGATGCCGAGGAGGGAGATAGTGGTGTCTTAGGAGTAATAGTTCTCTCGCTCACCACCTTGTTGAAGGCGATGGTGCACTGTGCGGATGCGTGGTTTGTAGTCGTGATAATTCTGGCCTTCTTCTGATTTTTTTTGTAGATAGACGGTTGAATGTGGCAAGACATAAACAAACGAGCAGGACTATTACTATTTTGTAACATAATTGTGATGTGTAATAAATAAATCCTATGAGGATTTAAACTTGATCATTGATGAACTTAAATATGCATACTTAAAATTTTTTTTTTCGCTTCTACCCTCTGTTGAAGTAACAGCTCTAAAACTTTTGTCGTGTCTGAAATCTCTAATTAAATTAAATATAGTGCTTAAATAACTTTGAAAATAGTGAAAAATCATAGATTGTGCCTTAACTAATAACTGTGATATAAAATAATCGGAAAAAAAAACAAGTTGTGCAAAAATTCGCGTCGTAATCATTCTCGCTTTGACAATCAGTACCGGTCCTTAATACCAATAGAAATGAAGTGTTTTAAGTGCGAAAACGAACACAATGACGAGAATGCGGTGCAATGTGATGGTTGCAAAAGGAATATCTGCCTGCAATGCAGTAATTTAACGAGCAGCGAGGCACGCGTAACGGGTCTGAAAGGCAAGCGGACGCTGCTTTACCTTTGCCCGCCGTGTCGTGAGGCTTTGTTTCAGGTGCCAAAGCTTATTAAAGCATATGATAGTCTCCGCGAAGAACTGAACGAAGTAAAACAACACATATCTGAATCCTTGAAAGCCCCGCCCGCGGCACCTGTAACGGCAGTCGGAATACGGGCAACGGCGTCGGCGTCGTTGGCCTCTGGGGATACCAATGCGTTACTTGAGGAACTACTGGAACGAGAACAAAGGGCAAGCAACATTATACTTGTGGGTGTTAAAGAAAGCGATTCCGATTTGGGTGTAGACCGAAAGGTGTATGATGAATCAGCTGTCAAAAAGATATTACAGGATATAAACAATGGTAGTGAATACTCGAACAAAGTGTTGGTGGTGCAACGTTTAGGCCGTCGTGACCCTGACAGCCAGAAGCCCCGACCTATGAAGGTAGTCTTCAAGACCAGAGAGGATGCTATCTGGATTCTAAAAAACAAGAGTAAGGCCAACAAGGAGGTAAGAGTTTATAATGATAAGACACCCTTGCAACGTGAGGAGTTAACCAAACTTCGAGAGACCCTTAGGGCTAGGACTGAGAAGGGAGAATCTGGCTTGACCATTAAATACATAAAGGGCAGTCCCAAAATCATACATCAAAAAAACTAAATGACCAAAACAGAAACCCATACACAGACCTTACATTTTGTTACACCAACCTATGTTCCCTACCAGCCAAGTTCGACCTACTTCTCCTGTACATAAACACAAATAAACCGTGCATAGTAGTTTTGACTGAAACTTGGCTAAGATACAACGACCGCAGCAGCACATACAATATTCCAGACTATACACTCTACAGACTAGATCGTAAACACAAAAAGAATAAAATGGAGGGGAAGACTCGAGGTGGAGGTGTAGCCATGTATATCAGAAATAGTGTTAATGGAATCCCTATTATTGCTAGGATAAACAAATCATACATGTGTGATGAGGTTGAAGCACTTTATGTTGATATACAATTGGACACTCAATGCTTTCTTGTGGTAGGTGTATACCGTTCAGAGAATGATAATGAGCGGATATGGAGACCTCATGATCTGAACTTACTAAACAATTTGACCGCAGCTTCTGAAACTAACTCTGTGATTGTAGCAGGTGACTTTAATTATCCAACTATTAATTGGCCAATCCTTGATAATCAACACCACACGGGACCAGCTGAACTATTTGCAGCCAAGTTTATAGATAGTAACCTGTACCAACTGGTGTCTAGCCCTACTAGACATAGAAGGGGTATGCACCATCACTCCTTGACTTAGTCATGGTAAATGATGAGACACTTGTCAGTGATATTATACACAAGGCACCCATAGGCAAAAGTGATCACAGTGTGTTGGAATTTAGTGTTCAATGCCTGATTCATAAACAAAACATAAGACCCAAGGTCAAAAGAAACTATCAATTAATTAACTACACCGACTATAACAATGAATTAGATCAACATATAAGTACCTTGAAACCGGCGTCAAATCCAGAGGAATTGTGGCAAGGCATCTTGCATGCTATTGGCTCGACAACCGACAAATTTGCACCAGAAAAGATAATAAAAAACAGAATATACATTAGACCGTGGATTAACAGTGATGTCCTTAAATTGGTGTCAGATAAGAAAAAACTGTGGGATATCTACAGAAAATCTGGGATAGCAGCACACTACACGAACTTTAGGGAGGTCAGTAACAAGTGTGTGGCACTGACTAGAAGGTTGAGAAGCTTATTTGAAGTAAAAATACTGGAAGACGGTGACAAAGCATTTTACTCGCATATTCGCCGCTGTACTTCATCTAAAGTGGGCATCCCACCTGCTATAAGAAATGGAAATGGTGACCTTGTCACGGATCCTGAAGACATTGCCAACGCCTTTGCTGAGGAATTTGAGAAGGCATACTCCAGAGAACCAGCACTGACTAATCAGCACTATGTTACACATGCTAAAAATGGTCTGTCTGATATAGTGTTCACTGTGGATGATGTAACTAAAGTGCTTTCCAACCTGAACATCCAGTCCTCCCCCGGACCTGATCTTATTCCGAACTGTATTCTCAAGAATTGCATCCCAACCCTAGTGGGTCCTCTTACTGCACTAATGAACAAATCGTTACAAAGCAGATATATACCGCAGGATTGGAAGCATGCTGTGGTGACGCCTGTCTACAAGAAGGGTGACAAAACTGTTCCTGGAAACTTTCGACCAATCAGCCTCACCTCTGGTTTTGTCAAGGTTATGGAGAAAATTATCTGCAAAAATCTAACACATTACCTTAACAAGGAAAACATAATACCTACGAAACAACATGGATTTGTTGAAAAGAGATCGACTATCACTAACCTACTATCTTGTCTGCACTCATGGACAAATGATCTTGACAGCAAGAGACCAGTTGATATCTTTTACCTAGACTTTGAACGTGCCTTCGACAAGGTTCCGCATAGGCGTCTGCTCATAAAACTAAGCCAATATGGAATTAGTGGAAAACTACTAAAATGGATAGAAATGTACCTGTCTAATAGAACATTTCAGGTAAGAATAGGAGACACATTATCTAGAAAGAAACAAGTACTAAGTGGCGTTCCTCAAGGATCTGTCCTCTCGGCCCATCTATTCGGCATATATGTGACAGACCTGATAGAACGCATTGAATCCGAATCATCCTTCTTCGCCGACGATGGAAAATTCTTTGCCAATCCACTCATCCACTCTGGCCAGCTTCAAAATGACTTAAATCGTGTTCATGAATGGACTAAGGACTGGATCATCCAATTGAACCAATCAAAGTGCAGTGTACTCCACCTTGGGCAAACAAATCCCCAAATCACATATTATTTGGATGGCACACCTATTAACCCTGTTGACCAACAAAAAGACTTGGGGGTTGTGATAACCGCGAACCTGAAATGGGCAGATCACATTGCTGGAATTGTGAAAAAAGCCAACTCGTTTTTGTATGTCATAAGAAAGGCATTCCAAACCTTAAGTGTGGAGGTTTTCCTGAAAATATACAAAACCTATATAAGACCTCTTCTGGAGTACGCATTCCAGATTTGGAGTCCATACTTCCAAAAGGATATTGACCTCTTAGAGAGTGTGCAAAGGAGAGCCACGAAACTCCCTGTTTGCCTACGCCGTGAAACATACACGGACAGACTAGAAGCATTGCATCTTACCACCCTGCAGGAGAGACGCCTTCGAGGTGACCTAATAGAGACCTTCAATATCATAACCCACAAGTATAATCTACCAGATATTCACACAATTTACATACCAAAAGTTCCCACTAAATCAGCCAGAAGACATAGCCTGAGAATAACCCGTGCAACAGCAAACACAAACACTGCGCACCACTTTCTTAGTAACCGGGTAGTTCACAATTGGTGATGATGATGATGATGCCTCCGACCGATTTCGGCCATGGCGACCACTTTGACTCCTAGTCGGCTCGGCGCTGATGTGCTCGAAGATGGCTAGCATAGCCGATCTTCGCGGTGAACTCTCGTGTGCACTGCGGGCATGTGAGAACACCACTTACATAATGGTATTGAATGGCAGCGGGTGGGCGGACTTTCAGCTCATCGCGTTTAGCGTCGAGGTCTGCCTTTCGCTGTTCCTCGAAATCGCTTACTCGTCTTTGCACCACCCTGCGCCATTCTGGACGTTGCGCTGCCAAACCTTCCCATTGAGACGGTTCAATGTTGCATCTTTTCATATGACGCTTCTGAACATCTTTAAATCTGAGGAGTTGGCCGCCATGTTTCCGCTTGCCTTCCTCTAGTTCAGAGTAGAAGATGCGTTTCGCCACTCTCTCCTCCGCCATACGTGACACGTGACCGCACCACCGAAGCTGCCGACGCATTAAGTAGGCCTCAATGCCACTGACCTTGGCTCGTCGCAAAACTTCGGTGTTGCGCACTCGGTCGGACCATCGGATCTTCATGATTGAACGTAAGCATTTGAGGTGGAAACGATCCAGAGTGCGTATGTGGCGCCGATACACACACCATGTCTCGGAGGAATATAAGAGGTTTGGCAGCACAATTGCCATGTAAACAGATATTTTGGTGGCCAGCTTAAGGTCATGTGAACAGAAAACCTTGGAACGCAGCTTCCCAAATGCCGCAGCTGCGGCACAGATTCTGCTGCTGATCTCATCATCAAGGTCACACTTGGATGTAATAGTGCTCCCCAGATAGCGAAACTTGTCAACCTGCTTCAGCATGTCCTGACCTAGCTGTATAGACAGTGTCTCGTGACCATGTGTGTCCAGGGACATCACCTCCGTCTTCTTGACACTGATTTTTAGGCCGAACTTGCAGCAAGCTTGGTGAAAACTGGACATAAGCTGTTGCAGGCCATCAGGGGATTCTGCCACAAAGCATAAGTCGTCAGCATACATGATTTCTGTAATCATTGTATGGGAGACTTTAGTGCGCGCCTTAAGTCTGGCCAAATTAAAAAGACTGCCATCTGTGCGGAAGCGGATGCGGACTCCCTCAGAACGAGCTTGTAATACATCCCTGACTACTACTGCAAAGTACATGGCGAACAGTGTGGGCGCTAGAACACACCCTTGTTTCACCCCACAGGTAACGGGGAAGAAATTTGATTGTTCGCCATCGACACCGACGCAGCATTGCATGTCGTCATGCAGGAGTCTAAGAAGTCTCACAAACTTCTCCGTGCATCCTAGCTTCCCTAGCACGATCCAGAGGGCTTCACGAGGCACACTGTCGAATGCCTTCTCCAGGTCAACAAAGCAGAGATATAGCGGACGACCCTGCTCTCTGCTTTTTTCCTGCAGTTGACGCACAGAAAAGATTGCTTCACAGGTGCCTCGTTCAGGTCGGAAGCCAAACTGGGTTTCTGGCAGTATTTTTTCAGACAGAGCCCTTAAACGGTTTAAAAGGACTCTGGCAAAGGCCTTTCCAGGAGCAGACAAAAGCGAAATACCACGGTAAGAGTTGCAATCGGAACGGTCACCCTTGTTTTTGTAGAGGGTACAAATGCGAGATACTTTGAAGTCATCCGGGACTCGCTCTTCCTCCCACATACGAGTAAAAAATTTCCAAACCGACCTGTACAACTCCCCGCGGCCGCATTTTAATAGCTCTCCTGGTATAAGGTCAATACCAACCGCTCGCTTGTTCTGTTGCTGCCTGATGGCAGAGACAACCTCATCACATGACAGGGGCTCATCCAGCTCAATGGAAAGAGGGAGTTGAGGTATTAGACTCACACTTTGTAAATCAGCTGATCGATCTACGTTAAGCAAGCTGTCAAAGTGTTGGGCCCAACGATTTAGTACATCCTCCTTGTTTGTCAATAGGTGCATACCGTCTAACGACTTCAACGGCACCTTCGCTCGGTAGGATATACCAGTCAGCCTACGTACCTCGGAGTAAAACTCCCCGATCTGGTTAGTGTCAGCGAGCCACTGCATGTAGAGAGCTTTGTCTTGCCACCATTTGTCTTTTACTTGACGAGACAGCTTCCGCAATTCAAGGTCACTCGCTTTGACTACCGCAACGCTTCCACCTTGCCTACTATGCTGTCGCAAGAAGTCTCGATGTTTGTTGAGTGCTGTCCTAAGAATCCCGTCATTCTCATCAAACCAGTCCTCACTACGACGGCTTTTCAAACCTAATTCACAATTGGAATAGACTACCTGAGGATGTTGTTACTGCCACTTCAGTGAACAATTTCAAAAACAGACTGGACCACTGGTTACAAACAAACAAACTTAGCTAATATCTATGGGCACAATCAAGTGTAGTGAATAAATTGAACTGTTCTTCAACAAGTGTGAACTGTGACATAGACACATCAGCTCAATGCTGCTCGTCTATAATCAAATAAATAAATAAATAAACTGGGGTCATTAGCCCTTATACTACAGGGCATCGCAATAGGAACAGCAGCAAATTATAGTTCAAATAATTTTAAAGGTGCATTATGACAGTTGTAGGCTATGGCAGACCGGAATGTTTACTATCACAAACAGGTTCGCATTTAAAAAATTGGTGTCTAGTATGCAATATGGCAAAAGTAACATCAAACACAGACAAACTCCATGCAACTTAAATGTAACCCGAGATACAAAGCCATAACACGAAAATTAAAGAACCATAAAATGTAGCTGTCTTAGGAGGTCTCGCAGAAACAAAGAATCAAAATAGTTATGTAGTATGTTATGTTCCGCTCCAATCATCATCAACTTCTATGGCTTTGGGGCATCTGTCATAATGGGCCTATTGAATTATTTCAACTATGATACACCTTTGTCTCGATCACAACCTCACAGCAGCTACAAGAGCAGAAAGAGCCAAGTGTGGACTTGGACTTCTTCAGGAGATACACAACGAAACAAAATTGACTATATTCTCTGCAACAGAAGAAAATATTTTGAACCCTGTGGTACTGCCTACAATCTACAACCAAGCATCATATGATTGGAGTGAAACTTAAGTTGAAAATAACAAAACGCTTACAGGGAGGGAACTCAACTTTGAGTTGGGCTCGCCTTTGTGCAGTGGACAAAGGAGATATGTTCAGGGTCACACTTTTACATATAACTTTATATGATAAAGTGCTCCCGTAGACCATGTCTCCGTTGTCAGCTGTACATTAGATTGTACTGTGCTACATTTGTATGTATTGTACAATAAAGAATAAAATAACAAGCTCAAGAAGCGACAACTAAACATTTTAGAGTTGACAAAAGAGAATCTTCATATGGTAGCAATCTTAAAGGACAAACTAAAACATGTTAAAATGACCTGAGCCTTCAACAGAAATATGTATACTTCCAAAGTATAGTGGTCAAGAAAGTACCCAAAAGAGTAAAGTAAGTAAAAGTACATAAGAGGAATAACAACAGAATATTTTCCAAGGAAACCCCAAGCTTCAAGAAGAAAGAGGCAAATTATTCAGTGCCAAAAGTACAACCGAGTCTTACTTTCAGCACTGAATAATTTAATCTTTCGTCTCTCTTTCTTTTCTCTTTGTTTGAGCAACCAAACTCAACACACTAGAACTCTCAACACAACTCTGGTCCGTGACGGGAGGTCAGATAATGATTGTATTAAAATTTTCTTTGTGCATGTAACTGGTACATTCTTAACTTCTTTATTAAGTTTTGCACACCTAATGGTAGGCTGAATGTATGGAACACAAATTTTTATAACAGCCCACTGTACCTAAATTCATACAAATAAACAATTTCAATCTTAATTTGAATTTGATAGGCAAGCATATACGGCCACTCAAGGGCAGCGGTGTGCATCTGTCAGTAAGTGTGCTGCTCAAAATATCAGTTGGTGCTGTGCTAACTACTACTAAATGATAATAAACACCACTCAAAGTCTACCAAGAACAATGGTCCTGGGCTCTTAGTTAAGTATAGTGCTAACCACACAAAAATTTAACAAAATGCAACCAAGTTATTCATAGTGATGTCTGCTTCCTGGTACTGACGTTTATTAACTTTATACTGGACACAATGACTAACATTAAGCAACAGACACACAGTAATTAGTTAATCATAGCATAACATATCCATTGTGACCTACAGTGACATCATCAAGTCGTAAGAATTGATATTGCATCAATCCTTACGATTACTCAGCAAAACTATGCCCCACAAAACAGCGAACTGTTTCACCAAACTGTCGCCATGGCCATCGCTAAGTAGCCACGTGCCGGAGAGTCGATACAACTTACACTAACATTAAGGTTGATACGACGCCCTATTGCTATTGTTTAAGTTTTACAAAGAGACTACATACCAGTCGCTAAGCCCAAGTGTCGTTTATGAATGACCACTGTGACACTTGTGTATCGAATAGCGTTTATAACATCATTGCATGTCTTTGTTGTTTGTCATCACGCACATACTATGACTATATTCAATAAAATTATGCCAATATTTGGCCTACAGTAACTGCAAAACAACAATAACACTATTTTGTTTGACAGCTCCGACTTGACTTGACTGCAGTTTTTTTTAGTTCTTTTAGTTCCTTTCGGAACAGGCTAAGATACTATGACCATGCTGCCTTGTCATCAGTTTTATTTATTTTCTTAGAAATGATTGTTGATGATAATAATGATGATGAGTTGATGACGTTAATGATGATAATGATGATGATGATAACGGTGAATGATGATTGATGCCTTAGTAAAGTTGTGGGGACTTTACTAAAAGCTCCCTGGGGAGATTTGGATTGAACATGTAGAGTTACAATACACTGTAATATGCCACTTTCCTACACGTGTGTGCGTTATCCAAGGCGTTATGGGCCATAAAGCCTTGGATAACCCATACGCTTATGGCTAAAGATCCACCATGTTTATACATAAAAACTCGAACTCACACCAATTTCGGAAAATAAAATATTACCACGATGCATCCTCTACGCTTTCCCGCCTAAACTACCTTGACTGCAGTTCTTTTCTACTGCTGAGTCTAGTGACGGCATTATCTGCTATTTTTCAATAGTGTGCTATCCGTTACGTTATGATTATGACAATACAGCGTTATTCGTAAAAGCTATACGCTACATTATAAAAAATATAATTCATTCATTCATTAAAACACATACCTACTCTAAATAGTGGTCATGCCTATTTACCTTGGGCACAGATAACATAATACTACCTTGGGGTTACACAGGTACAAAAGTCTACCATCTGCTTCTGTCCTTTCAAACATCACTAGGTTTATCTACGGACATTAAACGTTTCAAGCACGCCTGTTGCTTTCGAATGCTTATACACTCTTTTACAAAAAAAACGAGCACCTAAGGAAATTTACGTTCTAAGGTCGATTTTAGTTAATTAAATGAAATTTATTTCTTTGTCGTAGTCTGTATACTTGTAATCGTGTAAATTAATGCGCGTGAAGTGAATTCGAGCAAATAAAAGAAAAAAAAACGATGGATTCTTTAAAATCGATGTACACGCCTGGTAGGACGTGTAAATAGTCCGACCACTGGTGTGTTTGCACACAGAGCGTATAAGAACCTGTGACCTGAAGTTTGGTTGTAATAGAAAGAAAATACACATGTGACCGCTTCTATGAATGAAAACGCAAGAGAACCGGCACTGACCTGAGTTCCACCTCGTGAGGATTCAGCTGCAGACAGGCGTGGTTCCTGGCACGTGCTGGTGGGTAGGTAGGTGTCGACCGGCCGGTGACTTTCTTGAGTGAGTCGTTTTCTTCCGTAACACTTCACTTTAATGACTTGAGAATTTGGCCAAAGGAACTTATAGAATTACACAGAAAAAGAAACGAGGAGTTGAAGTACTCAACTTCCGTTCGGAGCGGCAGCGGGTGAAGAAGCAAGTAAAAATGGGCGGGGAGATCGTCCGCCGTGAAGCTTGAGTGTCGATCGTAGGAACTTCAGTCTCAAAGTATAGTTCGAAAAAATCTGTGCACAGCGCCATCTATTGGCCTTCTTCAACACTAAGTGGTCAACAAATGAGCGCCAATACTCAAACATTATTCGATCACAGAAGCGGTTTTTTTAAATTACAAAAATTGAAATACAATTAAATTATGTGGGAAATAATTAAGAAAGTACATAAGCGCTCCAACATGCACCCGGCTTTGGAACGTCGCAAGATGTTACGAAACAAACAAGCGAACACTGGCTGATTAGAGCCCATAGTGAATTTGTATAACATAATAATACACATAGCTAAAATAACAACTTAGACTAACAATATTCTATCTAAAGTATGTTTAAAGTTTGAGTTAAAAATTAAAGTTTAAGATTCTATTTAGCGTTGTAAGTTATTGCGTTGTGATAGGATACAATTTGGTTACAGCGCGTTTGTAAGTACCAGTACGCGTTTTAACCATTGCTACGCGAACCACGTCATCACAGCCTCTGAACACGTCAGTAATGACTCCTAACGGCCAATTCAACGGAGCAGAATTTCCCTGCTCTAGAAGAACAACGTTGCCGATTTCTACTGGTTTGTCGGGAGTAGCCCATTTTTGTCTGACTTGCAACGTGTGCAAATGCTCTACGTGCCACTTTTTCCAAAAGGAGTGGATCATGTTGTTGAGTAATTTTTTTCGATCTACCAAACTAATTCGTTGATCTGATAGATCAGCCGAGGGTAAGTATTGCAACGGTGTAGTCATTAAGAAATGTGCGGGTGTTAACACCTCCGGATCAGGGTCAGAGGAGAGCAAGCCCAATGGGCGCGAGTTCAGAATGCATTCTATTTGAGTCAGTACCGTTTGCAATTCTTCGTATGTGAGTAATTGACTACCTATCACTCTGAACAAATGAGTTTTCATGCTTTTTATATTTCCTTCCCATATCCCACCAAAATTAGGTGATCTTGGGGGAATCATCTTCCATTCTATACGCCGAGATAGCAACTCCTTTGACAGCGCGGTTTTAAAATTGGAGTTCAATAGGAACGTGTATAACTCATCTAATTGTGCCTTCGCACCAATGAAAGTAGATCCGTTGTCAGAATAAAGACACGAAACGGGTCCACGGCGGGACGGGCAAGAGAGAGGAAATAAAGCGTTTAAAGGCGGCTAAAAAATTATTAGTGGTTAAATCACTGGTCAATTCGATATGAAGGCCACGTGTGGCCATGCAGATAAACAATATAAAGTATGCCTTTTGAGAATGCTGACCTCTACGACGAGAAAGTATGGTCTTTATTGGACCAGCGTAATCAACCCCAGTATGACAAAAGGCTTTGGCTTCTGATACACGATAATTGGGCAGATCAGCCATTATTGGTGTAGGGTGCGTTGGATTGCATTTAAAGCAAATGTTACACTTTCGTAACTTAGATCTGATAACAGTTCTAGCGTCTAATATCCAGAAGCGTTGGCGTATGATAGACATGAGGAGTCCAGGTCCAGTATGACAATTGACAACGTGAAAATGCTGAATTATTAGATCAACAACGTGATCGCGTTTAGGGAGAAGGACAGGATGTTTAGCTTCAAATGCAAGCATCGATTTAGAAAGTCTGCCACCTATGCGCAAAATGCCTTCTTCATCTAAGAAGACTGCAAGACTCAGCAGCTTCTTCGAGGGTGACTTCTCAGCCTTTATCAATTTTATATCTTCAGCAAAGTGAACTGATTGAACGGCGAGAATCAATGCCGTCTCAGCGATTGACAATCCTGATACAGAATGAGGTTCGATCTTAGATTTAAATCGTGCGAATTTTAAAACGTATGCAATGATGCGTAGTAGTTTCTGCCAAGAAGAAACACGTTGTGCTAATGTACATAACAATGGCGACTCTGTGTGTTTTGTTGTCACACTTAACACATTTGCCTTATGCTCAGGTAAGTCAGAACAGTTGGCGGGAGAGAATGACTTAATAGGCCATTCATCAGGGGGGCCGCGGATCCATGCTGGACCGTTCCACCACAAATCATGAGTCAAAAGTTGCGAGGGGAGCAAGTAGTGAGTTATTGGGCATTCTACCCCACCTTAGTTCCTTCGGTTATCTTCGATAACCTCAGTCACGGTGGGATAGAATGCCCAATAACTCTCTGTAAAATCATTTACCTAAGCCAACGTTCCACATTTTAATGCCGTTCAATACACTATGGACCGTCCATTTATTCATTGCACTGCTAGTAATCGATCCTGTGACATACTGTTCTGCCACACCCACAGACACACCGACCACAGACCTTAACAACACAGTCTTTGTAACTGTTGTCTATGTAAAAATATATTAGTTTTTTCTAGATTCAACTATTTGAATACAGATTCTTTTAAATTCTTCTTGGACTGTGAAGTAAAATGTGGCTATAGGCTTATAAATAAAAACTTAGTATTTACACATTATGCTATAGGTATCTATTTATCGTGTCTCAAAGTACACATCTGTTTTGCATAATTTGCACAGTTTCTTTTAAAAAGACATATCTTTTCAGTATCAAAATATGTCAACAATGTATAATGCAGATGAATCAAAAATCCGACAACACTGCTTTAATACATTATTTCATACATGTCACTACTTTTCTATAGGTCCAAGCATGTCACAGTATAATTATTGATAATAATTCGAAACATTAAGTAAGTTCTAGAAAATAGATTAATACAAACTACAGTGTGTAGATAATATAAAAAAAATTAATAATACTTGTAATGCTGATGTGATTACAAGTACGAATGTTTAATAACTTGCGTCTGTTATATGGTTACGCACCAACCATACTCTAACTGATCGGCTGGAAGCCACATTAATTACTTACATGACATTGTTTTTATTTAGGTCTTCCTTTTAATCCTCTGAAGGACGTAGTGCACTACGTGGCTATGGTAGCTCGATGCAAATGGTAGATATTGTGACAATAGAATATGAGACATTCTTCGCGTGTGGGAACGATGTAACGATGTGTGTGTGTAACAGGTGTGCAAACTGCTGACTTAACGCTAGTCATAGCTTTGTATAAAGGTACGCTATAAACTAGATAATTTCCTGGGTACGTCGGCCAGTTAAAAATAATTAAATACTTACCGGGTACTAACGGTTAGCTTATATTGGTTATGTAAAGTTTGATCTGTCGTCGTTTATACCTAAATAAACGATTACAAAGGATTTTTAATAGAATACCGTTAACCATACCTTGTATCAAAATTAAGAAACTGAGCATCATATTATATCATTCTCTCGGTGCACCATTCTCTCATGGAACACAAAATGTTAATACTTATAAACATTTCAATTATTAAAATAATAGACACATTGTTAGATCTCATTCAAACCAGGTGCAAATATTTACACCATGTGGGAATCGAAACCGCTACCTCCAAATCAGTAGTCGATCCACATTATCACTTGACCACAGAATTTTTTATCGCTGAGTAAGTAAACTAACAGATACCTTGTTTCCACACACACACACACACACACACACACACACACACACACACACACACACACATACAAACCGTGCAAAGCAATTTGAAACTTCTATAATTGTGATGCAAATTACATTACAATGTGATAAAATTATATACCGCTATAAACTAGATAATTTCCTGGGTACGTCTACCAGTTAAAAGTAATGAAATACTTACCATGTACTAATGGTTAGCTTATATTGGTTATGTAAAGTTTGATGTACATGTTTTTTTTACATATAATCACGCCTTTATCCCCGAAGGGTTAGGTAGGAAGGTACCTACATAAACTGTCAAATTTTACTTGTGCATAATGTATGAGTATATTATTCTTTCATAAATACTTTTCATGTACTTATACCATATACATCAACATATACTTATCAACGACAATCAACGAACATACATAAATTATAATTACATTTTATACGTATCATACATAAATCATAATTCATAACATTCGTCGGAATTAATCGGAATTAGCTTTGACGGTGTTGGTAAAGACATGGTTTTGTATTTCAATTGTAATAACAAAAGTGCAATTAAACGAAATGAGTTTTCAATCACTTTGATTGAAATAGTCATAAGTAACATAAATTAATTATACACCTCTATAGATAAGAAGTTAAGTTTCATTTTGTTGGGAGGCGGTAATTGCTGAATTGATACTTTTTATGTATAAAACCCATAAATTTTTCTAACAAATTACATTCGCTCCAGTATCTTCCAGTGATCTTCCCCAGCAGTAAAATGTGAGTAAGTGCTATTAAATTAATTATTATTTAGTTAATAATTATCCAGCTGAGATGCTTGGATTAAAATCCTGCCGGCTGATAATTATTAATTATTATTTAGTTAATTATTATCCAGCTGAGTTGCTTGGAAATTTTCCTGCCGGTTGATAATTATTAATTATTATTTAGTTAATTATTATCCAGCTGAGTTGTTGAAAATTTTCCTGCCGGCCGATAGGTAATTATTATCGCCTATTCAGAAAACCTTGGGAATATATTTGTTTATAATTTGATTGGATTTTAACAGGTCTGACTCAGAGTACGAGAGCGCATCCATAGTTTCTGCAGCTGCAGCAGCACCGAAAAGGAAGTCGAAGGGGTCGTCGAATCCGAGTACAAGTGGTAAACGTAAGCTCACCAAAAGCTTACGGGACTCATCGCCTCCAGACTCATTACCAACCATCATCGGTCAAAAACGGAGTTCGTCTGAGAGGTATGTGTTTGTAATTAATCGTAGTTAATAATATTTAACATTTTTATTAGTCCTTATTCCATTTAAATATATTATCAATAATTTAAAATTGTTAAACTAACTTTAAGATCTTCACTAATATTTTTTATACGTAGCAATTGTGACGATTATTCAAATCAAGAGTACTTATTTAGAATTTTAAATTGTTTATTAATTTTCAAACTACTTTCGGAATAAGTATAATTAATTATTTAGTTTACCTAAGATGTTGCATTTAATCAATCAATCAAGAACTTATGTTAGTCACAAAAACAGGTTTTATTTAGTGCAATACAATGTTGAAGTTTATTAATTCATAATTATTTTACTTTTTTATAGGAAGAAGAGACCAGATATCTTCAACATACTGAAGTCTGAGGAAGGCAACTGCGCGGATAATCGACGCAGCCCTGTAACGTCGAGCTTCACGAGCCGTGTCTCCACGGGAACATCTCGTCGCACTGTCAAAACTAGCGGCGAGTATTTTGTAGATATGAAACTCTACAAAACAGTCGACTACGCGTCTCATGAGCCCCAGCTTCGATACAAGACAGCGCTTGTAACAGTAAAATTGCAGTGTGACGAGGCGTCATCGTCTTGGGAGGCTCTACAGGGCTTCCTAGGACAGGCTTTCTCTGACTTTAAGGAGTCGGAGCCTGTTCATTACAGTGAGAACATTTTAATAAAATAGTTTTATAGTGTAAATATGATTTCCTTTTAATTTTTTTCTAGTGTTAGAAGTATATTTTTAGTAATAATATGTAGTGTGTTTTGATATTATAATTTTTATAACTCTAGACAGTGTGTTGTGCAGATTTTTCATTTTATTTTTCCATTAGTAACTACCTAAGTGGTGTAGGTATTATAAATAAGTAATAATGCCTTTTTGTACAGCGTGTAACACATCTGTACCTAGTAAATTATGGGTAGGTCACATGCGAAGTAATTCACATAAAAAAAGTAGTCATACAACAAAACATAGCGAAGGTGTAGAAATAGTGAGTTCTGCATTTCGTAATCGCATAATAACATTTAAATTATTACCAATTCATGACCTTCAGCTAGCATCAGTGGATAATTTTTTTTATGATATTCGTAATAAGTTAAAATCCCTTTTAAATGAATATGTTAAAAAACATACATGTCTTAAAATTAATTTCGAGCTATTTGGTATGTTCCTAAAGTTTAAAGACAATTCTCAAGAAGTAAAATCATTTGGAACCAAAAATAAAATATTGTACAGTAATTTTGATTTTGAAAAATTATATTCTGAAACGGTTAGCTATTTAAAAGCAAGTATTGAAGAATTTGAGGGTCGCGACAGTGGATGGACTTTTTTAAACCACTTGTACGTTGAGGTCAACCTCAATAAATACCAACCACTTAGTGGTTCTAGTTATATTCCTTTACCCAAATCTATTCAGGCAAAGAAAGCGTGTATAAATATATTAAACAAAGATGAGTATTGTTTTTTATGGTGCGTAACTGCAGCATTATATCCAGCTAAGAAACACCCTGAAAGAACTTCATCTTATCCTAACTTTAGAGAATTATTTGATATAAGGGGAATGACTTTTCCTGTATCGTTTCGTGATATTAAAATTTTCGAGAACAATAACCCGAATATAAAGTTTATAATATATGGTCTAAAAAAATGTAAAACTTTTGTAGGTCCCTTATATAAGTCGGACATTAACGAAAAATATAGCGGTAAAACTATACACTTACTATTTCTCGAAAATAACTACACTTCTCACTATTGTTTGATTAAAGATCCTTCTAGGCTCTTCAGAAGTCAAGTCACATCTCATCATAGCAGACTGTGTTTGTGTGAGTTATGTTTGATATTTTTCAATACTTCTGAAGAACTTAATAACCATTCATGTGGAGGTGTTGTTACTATTCTTCCTGATAAGGGTTCGATAATTAAATTTAAGAACTATGATCGTAAACAAAACGTGCCTTTTTGTATTTATGCAGATTTTGAGTCAATGTTAGAAACTAATCCTGAGGCCAACTGTTCCAGTGGGAACACAAATATTTTGCACCGTCATGTACCGGTTGCTTTCGGTTATTATGTAGTTTGTTCCGATAGCCCTAACTATAATCGGTACGTATCATATCGGGGACCTGATTGCGATAAGCAGTTTGTCAACTCAATATTTAAAGATGTGCAAAAAATATTTGAAATCATGAGTACTACAGTCCCAATGAAATTTTCAACCGAAGATAGATTTGATTTTGACAATGCAACTCATTGTCACATTTGCCAAAATTTAGTTTTTTCCGACAAAGTGCGTGACCATTGTCACCTAACTGGTCGTTATCGTGGCGCTGCACATCCATTTTGTAATTTGCAGTATAAGCGCCCTTCGTTTGTACCCATATTCTTTCATAACTTAGCTGGGTATGACTGTCATTTATTTATAAAAGCTTTAGGTGAGGTTCCAGGTGATATAAAGATAATACCTAAAACTAAAGAAAATTATATCTCATTTACAAAGTTTGTACCAGTTGCAAATAACCAGTTTTTTCAACTTCGCTTTGTTGACTCTTTTAAGTTTTTGGGAACAAGCTTAGACAAATTAGCAGATACCTTAAAACCAGAAATGTTTAAATATTTACGAAATCACTTCCCATCTCAGAATGAATTTCAGTTACTTACTCGCAAAGGTATTTATCCATATGAATATATGAACTCATGGGAACGGTACAGTGAAAAATCACTTCCTCCAAAGAAATGCTTCTATAGTTTCCTAAACGATCAAGATATTTCACAAGATGATTATCAACATGCATATGCAATTTGGTCAACATTTAAAATCAAAGATTTGGGAAGTTATACAGATTTATATTTGAAAACTGACGTGCTTTTGTTGGCAGATATATTTGAAAATTTTAGACAAACTTGTAAGCTACACTATCAGTTAGACCCAGCTTTTTATTTAACTGCACCGGGCTTATCTTTTGATGCAATGTTATTAAAAACAGGCATTCAGTTGGAACTTATTGATGACTTGTCCATGGTACGCATGTTACAGAATGGTATTAGGGGAGGAGTATGCCTCTGCTCTCATAGATATGCTAAAGCAAATAACGCATACTTACCTGATTATGTACCTTCTGAGCCTGATTCCTACATCGCATATATTGATTGTAATAACTTGTATGGATACAGTATGTGTCAATATTTACCACTGTCTAATTTCAAGTTTCTTGATCAACAAGAGATTAATAAATTAGATATAACTACAATAGCACCTAATGCAGAATATGGTTACATACTAGAAGTGGATTTAGAATATCCTAAGCATTTGCATAACTTACACAATGATTTACCATTTTGTTCCGAGAAGTGTATTCCACCAGATGGAAAAACTTTCAAATTAGTTCCTAATTTATATGATAAATTTAAGTATATTATACATTACGTTCACTTACAAACTTGCTTAAAACATGGATTGATTTTAAAGAAAATTCATCGTGTGATTAGTTTTCGACAAAGCCCATATTTAAAACAATATATTGATTTAAACACTACACTAAGACAAAAAAGTTCATCTGTATTTGAACAGGATTTTTTTAAACTTTTGAACAACAGTGTCTTTGGTAAAACCTTAGAAAATAATGAGAAGAGAGTTAATGTTCATTTAGTTACTCAGTGGCAGGACAGTAAAAATGTTACTAAAAAGAGGAAATGTGCACAAAAACTTATTGCTCGTCCAAATTTCAATAGTGCAACGGTTTTCACAAAAAATTTGGTTGCTGTGCAATTAAATCCTGATGAAATAGTTTTAGATAAACCAATATATATTGGTTTTACAGTACTAGAACTATCGAAAAGCCACATGTATGACTTTCATTACTCTGTTATACAACCTTTTTACAAAAATCGCGTACAGATGTGTTACACGGACACTGATAGCTTTGTATATCATATACGAACACATGATTTTTATGCGGACATAAAAAAACATTTTTTGTCTTACTTTGACACCAGTAACTTTAGTACAAATAATCAATACAAGTTGTCTATACAGAATAAAAAAGTTCCTGGGTTATTTAAGGACGAAATGGGGGGTAAAATCATAAGTGAATTTGTGGGACTTCGCTCAAAGTTATATTGTATTAAAACGGAGGATAGCACCATTAAAAAAGCAAAGGGTATTAAAAAAAATATTGTTCGTGACTTTAATGTTGTTGATTACAAAACCATACTTCACGAAGGTAATGTTGTTCATAAAACGAATGTCTTATTTAAATCAATAAAACATGAGTTGTTTACATGTTCTGTAAAAAAAATAGCACTGTCTGGTAATGATGACAAAAGAGTAATTTCTAAAGATAAAATTGCCACTCGTGCGTGGGGGCACAAAAGTATTTTTAATTTTTAACATAGTTAATAGACTTAAGCTAATTAGGTATATTTAAATAATTTCTTTGTTAGAAATGTGAAATAAACTAATTAAGAATAATTTCGTTTTGTTTTAATTTTATCATAAAATATCTAATGTCTATTTTTAAAGCAGACCTAATTCATCATTCACATTACAACATGTTTGAAATTCATAAGAATTTCGCAACTATTAAGTAGGTACATAACAATAACATTATGCATGTGCAAATTATTGAATGGTTGAATTTCAAGTTCTAACTTGATCATCATACCAATACGTCATCATTCACGTTACAACATGTTTGAAATTCATAAGAATTTCACAACTATTAAGTAGGTACATAACAATAACATTATGCACGTGCAAATTATTGAATGGTTGAATTTCTAGTTCTAACTTGATCATCATACCAATAAATACTTTATGTCAGCATAATTTGTTATATCAACTGCGTTAGCAAAAATATTACTACCTAGTTCATTCTTTATTAAACAGTCAAGACGAGCATATCTAATAACATGGTAGGTATTTTATAACTTTTAATCTATTGAAAATTTCAATCTATTTAAAAAATATTAGTTATGATTTATTACTAATGTTTTAAATAATTTTCAGAATACCAGCAACAAATTTTCAAACGGAACAGAAGAGAGCTCTCCTGAATATCTTCCAGACCTGCAAGATCAGTTCGACTTGGACAACGCAATGAATAGACCTTGGATAACACCCAATGAAGAAATAACAAGAAACAAAAAGAAAACTAATCGAAAAAGATCAAATACAAGCAAACGCAGTGCATCGAATTCCTATATTATTAACAGTGAAAGAAGAAAAGGACGACGTTTAATAAAAATTAAGATCAAGGAACTCAGTGAGTCAAGAGACGACGAAGATGAAGTTAAGGAGATTATCACTGCACAGTATATTGTACACGATACGGTAGATGATATATCGGATCAAGCTGAGAAATTAATACACAATATTTCTAAAAAAATATGTGGCTACTCATATCATATTTTTTAATTAGGTAATAATTCATTAGTGTAACTAGTAGATAAAGTGATGACATATTTAGATTTTATTAAAATTTTATTTACTGTGAAAATATGTGTTAAAAAAAATTAATATTAAAAATGTGTGTTAAAAAATAAAAACCATAGGTAATAATTGTGTGGCTACTCATATCATGTTTTTTAATTAGGTTAATTCATTAATGTAACTAGTAGATAAAGTGATGACATAATTAGATTTTATTAAAATTTTATTTACTGTGAAAATATGTGTTAAAAATTATAAATATTAAAAAAGTGTATTAAAAATTAAAAACCATAGGTAATAATTGTGGGGCTACTCATATCATGTTTTTAATTAGGTAATAATTCATTAATGTAACTAGTAGATAAAGTGATGACATATTTAGATTTTATTTACCTACTGTGAAAATGTGTTAAAATATTATAAATATTAAAAATGTGTGTTAAAAAATAAAAAACCATTTACTTTAAAAAAATGTTTTATTTATTAAAACTGCGTATAGGTTGACTTTCTTGCTCTATTAAATAATTCTTTATACATAAAACATTTTTAAGTGCACATTGTTTAATATGATTAATACAATTAAAACTGGTTTCATTATTAAAATATTTGTTATGCAACAGTGATAAATTTGGACATTTGTCTTCATCAAGATCTATACAAATACAATTCATACATAGATCTTGAATCCACTTAACTTTTTCTAAGCCCTTCACAATAATTTCTTTATTTTCTAGATAAGGTACAATTATACGTCGAAATTCTCTATAGTCGATATAACCTTCATTCCAGTAAATCCCCCTGTTTCTCTCCAACCACGTAACTTGTTTTTTTTCATTCGTAGTTAAGTATTTAAATAAGTATGGTGGCTTTATTAAGAACGTTTGGGTATAAACACGGGTGGCCAGAGCTAATTCCTTGACTATAAAGTTATTACAAGTGTCTTTAAATCCCTGGACATCCACTATAATTGTATTCGGGTTCATGATAATTTTCTCACAGTGCTGCTTAATGGTTTATACTCAATTATACAGTCGTTCAATATAAGACAATATGCCGAAGTTTGATCTGGGATATCAATATCACTTTCAATTTCCACTCTTACGTCCACAACAGGACCTGACTTAAGATTATCTGGCTGTCTAGAACAGTCTATGACGAATAACGGAGCAACGTTTTTAAATTGTTCCTCACTTAATAAAGGCTCAGCGCGACGTCCATAATAAGACTGTTGAAATTTAGCATATTGTTCATATATTAAAGCAATTCGATTATTCGAGAAACTTGTATTTATATTTTCATATGGGAAGTAGGTGGAGTTAAGGTATACCTTAACATCACGAATCTCACAATGATCAAACTGAGACATATCAAGTCTAGCATTATTTTTTCTATTTGTCTGTAAACCAATAACGACAAATCTTGGTTTCTCTATTTGTGAAGATGTTTTTATTGACCAAGTATGTTTGGTGGTTTTAGGCAACATTGGATATTCATACAAATCCCAATTCCTGAATATCATCTGAAGTGGTCGATCTTTTTCTAACAATTTTAGAATGTTTATTTTTTCTTTATCAGATACTTTAACATGCGGTACACGCCATATTATTTTGTTTATGATAATATCTTCTACAATTTCACCAGAGTTGAGTTTTAATGCGTTCAGATTGGTATTACTTCGTAATAAGATTAGTTCATGTTTACTGTTTATTACTACTTTCTTAAAATCTTCTGCGAAACCAAGAATGTTGCGAAGTGGTATAGAAGCAGAAAAGCTACCTCCATTAGTACTTTTTATTCCGCCGATATTCCAACCCCAAGCATTAGATGTTTTAGCTTCGCTCTCATTCATTGATATAAATGATTTCATCGTGCTAGTTATACCAGCATTTTTTATTTTATCTATCTCCACTCCATTTATCTCATACCTTATATCTTGAAACAAGTAAAGTAAACTATTGTTTGTGAAATGAACGCTACTGACTCTCTCTTTCGAATTGTCAGCCTTGTTTACAATAATAGTTCCTTCCAAAAATAAAGTGCTTTCTGATGGTAATATATACAAGTCTTGCTGATTAATAGGTATCCTGATTTCATCGCTTCTATTAAAACTTGTTACGTAAGGCTTGTAAGAGTGAATTTCAATTCCTTCCACAGAGTTGTCGTAGGCTGGAGCGGATAAAACATCTAGGATATTCATTTTAACAAACCAATCGCCTTAAGAAATGCTTTATTGTTTTTATTCAACTTTATTCTCCTTTTACTTCGAGCTCTTACTTGATTGAGAGTTTGAGCAGAACTGCTATTTTGAATTGGAAGAAACATATTATATTTATTATAGTCAATCATTTTTTCTTTTGAGGTGTAGATACAACTGTACTTCTTCACCTCGCAAATTTATTAAGTTATTATTTATATCCAAAAGTCTGATCTGTATGCAGCTGATGTTGGTTTGGTTGATTGGAAAGTAAATTGCGTTTTTTGGTATTTCTATAATTCTGTATCCAGGTGGGACATTAAGTGCGAATTCATGTAGAATGTGACTGGATTGTCCGTTTATATAGGAACCGCTAACTATATCACATTCAACTCTTATCACGGTTGTAGGCAAAATGTTGACTGGAAACTCTGATACATGATATTTATTGGCTTCCAAGACTTGTTTTTTAAACCCCAATAAACCTCCGAACGAACAATCTTTAGTAAAATCTATAGTTGATGTACAAAATAACATAGTTTTTAAGGTGTTGTTATTGCAATGGAGTTTTATGGATGCATCCTTTACTTCAGATTTTAAATAATCACTGATATCTTGTAACTCATAAGTACCTTCAGGTATTTCAATAACATTATTTGAACCATAGTATAACTTATTATTTGTTTTATCAATATTTGGAATAGAATTATATGTGGATAAATGTAATAATGCACATTTATACTCTCCAATTAATTGTAACGTATTTGGATAGAAGGTAGTTAATACCGATGAGTTTCCAGTTATAGATAAGGTGAGTGTCATCTTGCAAATGACTAAAATTAAAGAACAGAATAAAATTTATAGTATTTATTCCAAAAAGATTGTAGATATTCTAAACACAAATGTCCACAAATTAGTGTGTCAAATTTTTGATATCTTGTATAGTTATAATTAATATTGCAATTCTTAAAATATCGCATCAATTCGATTGGTGGTCTTAAATCACCAAAACTATCAAAATATTCACAATAATTATTTACCTTAACATAAGCTACCCAATGCGTTCCATCGTTTTCTGAATTATCTAGGTTAACTATACCACATTCAATTCGTTTAGGGATTTTTGGTAACTGATCCTTCATGTAAACTCCTCGAAAATAAGGAATACCATATGCATAATTTTGAATATCAATATTAGTTAAGGCACGATTAGGTAGCTTATTACTTAGTTTTTTGACGATTTTATAAACAATCCTTTGCCTTTTTTGTGTGGTTTAATGTATAAACCGTTACCTAATGCTATAGCTTCCATAGTCTTATTATGACGTTCAGATTCTTGTAATTTTTTTTGACCTTCTCTATAATCATTCACTGTTTTTGCAATACCCGCTGCACCACCAGCCAAAGCTCCTAAAGCTGATAAACCAGCAAAAATCGGGATTAAAGGTAGAATGCCTCCTGTTTTGGGTAAAGGTATGACTCGTGGTACTCGAAGTTTTGGAGCGCATGGAACAATTTTTTTAGCAGCCATATAAGCTGCATGTATTAAAGATTTACCATCTTTGGGTAAGCGTTTCTTGATTTTTCTTTTAATTTTTGTAACGAAATTATGAAATGTCTTAACACCAGCACCAGATTTGAGTTTAGTTTTCATAACTTTACTCACTACCCACGAACTAAGCTTTTCTCCTTTACTAGCATCTTTTGCTTTCATTCTTTGTTTGGCCATATTTAAAAGTTGTAAATCGGCTTTGTGACGATTAGACAAGTCTGTATAGTTTTCGTATGCAATGTCGTGATACATACAAGCTTCGTCTAGCTTATTTACACCTTTGTCACCACGCAGTAAACGTTTTGAAAGTTTTGTTCCAGGTCCGCAATAATTATAGCCAGGTAAGTGCAGTTCAAATGGCAAATGATTAATAACACTATTGAGTAGTCCACCACCTTGCATAGCTCAAAGTATAATGAAGAAAATGTTGTAATTCATAACTATTATGTATATTTATTCTACTATTGCAGTCTTATCAATCCAACTATTCTCTTTATTACTTAAGCCCAACCATTTTACGAACAGTTTATTTCCTTTCCTTCGTAAAACTTTTTCTATCAAATAGACACCTGGACAAGATGACTTTTGAAGTTCGTGTTTGTAAAAGGTTCCTAATATAACTTGTTTGTGTTGATCTTCGATGCGATATGTTTCTGGTACAGTGTTATTGATATTTTTTATAGTAAATAGTTCCGTTGACCAATTAGGTGTATAACCTTTCTCAAATAGTTGTTTGTATTTACTAATTCTAACTCTATCACCAATCATAAACTTGGGCTTATGTTTATAGGATACCGTTTTCATTGAGTTCTTAATATTATTTTTAACATCTGCTTCATTCAATTTATTGACATCAACGGGTGCTAATTTAATAGTGCTATGTTTTGTGTTGTTATATGTTTTTACAACACTCTCCAAACCAAAATCTATCCATTTATAGTGCCCGCTGAGACTAAAGTACTTATACAATTTATTTTTAATAGTTTTGATTACGCGTTCTACAATTGAAGCCTTTTTCGTTGAAAACGTTGAGTAGTGATTTATGTTATGCTTCTTTAGAAGTTTTTGAAATGATGAATTATAGAACTCGGTACCCAAATCAGTTTGGAGATGAGCTGGTATCCGATGGTTAGTCGACATCAATTTCTCGAATGCGTTAGAAACATCATGCTTATTTTTAGTTTTTAGTGGTTCTATCCACACGTACTTTGAGAAGCAATCAATAACTATTAAAATATAGTTATAACCTTTATTAAATCTTTTCAAGTTTTGCATGTCGATTAAATCAGCTTGCCACAAATCATCAATGCCTTTTAAAATTACAGATCGACGAGGATAATTTTTTCGTGCAGCTTTATGTATTTCATTAACAACTTGTTGTTTTGTCATTTTGAGGAACTTTCAAGCTTATACTTTTGATCTAATACAAATTTAACTGCGTTTTCAACTATCTCATCAACTGCTTTTCGACTATAAAATTTGCTTTCCAAGTGAACCACTGCCTCAGATACTATTGTTTTTAAAGCTTTCTCCAGCTCGTTCTGAACATCGTACACCAAAGTATTTTGCAATTTTTGTAAGTCGGTTATTAGTTTAGTTCTCAATTCATCTACATATGCTTTATTTACTGCATCATCCGGATCTTGAGGAGGTTTGACCCCTGTTAGCTTCGATGTCTTCAAATCGTAATCACCATTTTCAGATTTTAGCAACGCATTATCATAAAATTCAAGCAATTCTGATATACGTAATCGCTTATGAATATAATGACCAAATTTGTCCACATTCATATTTAAGATGTATTGTGTTGAACGGTGTACAGTAAAATGATACACATTTCTTATAAGTAAATCTATTTAATGATTTTGCTTTCACGTAGTTCTTCAACGATAGATATTATTTCATTATCTAGTCCTGTGTTGCCAGCATCTCGAGAAGCAATTAATAACTTTAATCTATCAACCAATTCATTTGGATCATCCCAATATACAAAATCTGTGTTTTTTTTCCACATTTTTGTTAAAGGTAATCCTTTTCCTACTTTCGGTTCACAGCTTGGACTTTTACTTTGTTGATCGAAAAGAGGTTTAATAACTTGCATATATTTTTGTCCTTTATTACTTTTAATTGGTTTTCTTGAATCAAAATCTCGACGATGTGCATTTGTTACAAGTAACATCGACTTATAATTTTGCATGTCATAGTCTGTAACAAAGCTCAGATCAACGTCTTTTTTTAAGAGCAACTGTCGCAAGCCAGGTGTGCATTTGTATTTGTGTCCGGCTACAGTAATAACGTCATCACCAATCGTTATACTAGAGGAACCTAACATTAACTTTCCACGTTCATTTCTTATACCAAATGGCACATCCGCTAATATTTCTGAAGATAATGACCAAGATGATACATCATGAACTGGATTAGTATCGACTAATGACTGAAATGAAGAGTCGGCTTCTGATTCATCACTGGTATCATTTGTTTCTTCTATATCTTGATCTTTCTGTAAGTCGTGGTTGGAAATTTGATCATGAAATTCTCCTTTTTCTTCATTTTTTGTTAGAGCTAGTTGGTTATTGGTGTTGGCTATTACATTAAGAGATTCTGTAACAGGCTTAAAAACTGTATCAAGCACTTGTCTGTTATTATCTTCAAAATCCTTCATGTTACGTATTTTTTTCCTTACAGCTTGTGTTGCATCTACAATTTGTTTTTTCAATGATTTTTCCATTATTTAAAATAGATGGTAATCCAATAAGAGCTGATTAAAGAATAACAAGAAACTGAAAGCAGTCTATTTAAATATTCAAATTTTATCTAATTCTACAAAAGTGTCAAACTTTTTTCTATAGCACCCATTGTTTTTAGGACAGTCTTTATTAATCACAACATAGTCATAAGGCTCTTTCCATATTTGAGAACACATGTTACGAAATTCCAACCACGTCATGTCAGTGTTAACATGTTCTTCATAAACATGTTTCAAATTAATTTCGTCTTGCTTAAAAAGCACAATTAAGTTAGCGTTATCTCTTATTAGTTGTTTAGGTATCTTGCTATATGTTTGATTTAAATAAAAACTGTCAATCAATTTATGTCTTCCCATGGCAAAATAATCACGCATATTACTTTGATTTTCACATGCTACATCGTCAAAAATAATCACTGAATTAGGTTTTGCATCTGAAACTTTCATAACGTCATCATTTGCCTGATATTTCTGAAAAGTGATTCCTGGTACTCCTCGTAAAACCTTTTCTAAAAAAATGTACTTTGGTTGATATAGAGTTTTAGAATATACATAAACATTTTGAAATGTCAATCCATTTTCGTGCAAAAGGAGACCAATTAACAAATTGGTTTTTCCACAATTTGATGGTCCGCAAATGATGCAACGTACTGTATTCGGCAATAATTCTCCATGGCGTAACTTGATTTTTGGTAAATCATTACAGATTAAACTAATCTGTAACGACTTTGCTTGTTTAATGAATTTCATGTTTGATGCAATGCTGACGGACTGGTTATGAACAGATGTAATTATGACATTATGTATTTATAACCGTAAATAGTTAAACCAAACTGCTTACAGACAACGCAATAGGCAAACGTAAGACTGTACTGTTTATGAAATAACTCTATCGCTAACTAACAGAGCATCTTTCAACGCAATTACGACGCAGGGGATCGCAGAGAGCCGACGGAACGGTAGTGTAATGAACGGCATTAAAATGTGGAACGTTGGCTTAGGTAAATGATTTTACAAAGAGTTGTTGGGCATTCTATCCCACCGTGACTGAGGTTATCAAAGATAACCGAAGGAACTAAGGTGGGGTAGAATGCCCAATAACTCACTACTGGAGCATGCCGCGTGATAGACAATCGCTCGGGTTAATGGCTCCGGCGACGTGATAAAAATGTTTAGCGTTCAAGTTTTCTTGACACTGAGCGACCCGGTTGCTAACAAAAATCGACCACCGATGTGGTGACGAGTGAACCCATGATAAGGCAATCGTGGAATCAGAAAAGGCGTAAATGTCAGTAACGGGAATGCGTAATGCATAAGAATCACGTACAGTTCTTATTAACTTTGACATAAGCAAAATAGCACATAACTCTAATCGAGCAAGCGTAGTAATCTTTGTCGGAGTGACCTTTGATTTCGCACACAAAATGCTAGTTGCTAAATGCGTTGCGGAGCAATTCTACGACGCGTTTTAATTTTAGTCTTAGTTTTAGTTTTTAATTGGTTTCTTTTATTTTATTTGTAATTAGTAGTTTTTTATTCTAAATTAAATATATTTTTAATATTATTTATTACAAAAAAAAAAAAAAAAATGCTAGTTTGAATGCTAGATGGGTAGGTACAATGTGCATAAATAACACATCCCATGCCATTCAGGCTGGCATCACAAAATGCGACAAGACGTAATTCGCAATCAACTTCGACACCTATATATCGTGGAATTTTTAATGTGTCAAGCAATTTTAATTCTTGAACGAGAGCGGAAAAGCGTGAGCGTATATGCTCTGGAGCAGGGTCATCCCAATCACTCTTACTAAGCCAAAGTTCCTTAATTAACCACTTGGCGTAGAGTATCACAGGTGCCACCAACCCGAGCACGTCAAATAGTCGCGCAACTATAGAGAGTATATTTCTCTTAGTGCACTTCTCACCTACCAAGGTGGATGTGAAGTAAAAATTATCTCCACACGGCTCCCACGAGAGACCTAAAACCTTTGCGACATGACTGCCAACATCAAACTCAAGCGATTTGCGGTGAGTATCAGGAAGTGAGTCTAGCAGCACAGAAGAATTGCTAGACCACTTCACTAAGTCAAAGTCGCCAGCCTTGAACAGTTTTATCAAGTTGCGAGCTAAGTGTACAGCAGTGTCCTCATCAGGTGCGGAATGAACTAAATCGTCAGTATACAGACAGGTCTCTGCCACTTTCGCGGCGTCAGGGAAGTGCGGACTCATGTCAGTAGCCAGCTGACGCACAGTACGTATAGCTATATACGGACTTGACTTCAGACCAAACGCCTGTCGATTAAACACATAGGTCTGAATTTCATCCGATTCCTTGAACCTGAATAAGATGCGCAGGTATTTACGATGGTCAACAGGTACGCCAATACGTAAATAATGTTGTTTTATGTCAGCGTTCATTGCGATAGGAAATAGCCTAAAATTTAATAATAATAAAAACAGGTCTGCCTGTAAATTGGGACCAATATGTAAAATATCATTGAGCGAAAGACCAGTGTGGGTTTTAGCGCTCGCGTCTAACACAATACGTGGCATCGGTTTGTCATGTCGAACTACTGCGTGATGTGGTATGTAATAACCATCCATAGACAAATTAGAGTCATCAACGAGACTAAGATAACCGTTATTAAATAATCCTGAATAACCTTATTGTAATTTTCGCGTACGGTTGGTGATTGACGAAGTTTACGCTCGAGCGACAAAAACCGGCGGTGAGCGATGCCGCGCGAGTTCCCTAGTTCAGAGGGATCCTTGCAGAACGGCAGCGCAACAGTATAACGACCTACGTCATCGCGAGTCACAGTAGATGTGAAAATATTCTCGCACTCGGTTTCTTCTGGAGACAATTGGCGCTTCACAGGAACTTCCTCAAGTTCCCAAAATTTTTGCACTAAATCATTTAGTGCTAGCGCAGAAAAGGATGCGGTTGTAGGCACAACATCTTTACGTGGGTAATCACCCATAAGTACATACCCAAACGCGGTTGATAGTACACAAGGGGCACTGGGACCACACTCGACTCTATTTCCTAAGTAGATATACGGGAAGAGCTGTGCACCTAATACTATATCAATGTTTCCTGGAATGTTCCAGCTTAAGTCAGCAAGCGGTAAATCGCGAAGATTTAACTCGCGATCACACTTAATTAATTGCGAGGGCAATTGATCCGTAAGGCTATTCATAACTAACGCATTGTATAGTATACTTATGATCTGCATAAATACGAGATTCAATGTCCAAATACACATAGCCTACTATCGGGTGCGAAGTGGAACCAACACCTTTGACAACAGAATTACTCATTGGTATTATTGGTAAATTCAATAAACGACAACAGGACAATGTTATTAAGTTATTCTGTGAGCCATTATCAATTAGACATCTGACTACAGATTTATTTCCAGTGCTACCCTTAGGGCGAGCATACACCTGAGCGGTTGCCAAGAGAATATCACACTTATGGCTAGAGGCATACGAATGCACAGTGCTTGAAGCGAGCGGTGACTCAGGAGTGAGACTAACATGGTCGCACTGGGGCGGCGGGAAAGCGACAGCAGTCGTCGCATGCGAGTGCGAATTATTAACATTATTATCAAAATGCAATAATTTATGATGTTTTTTCTGACAGAAACAAACTGACGTACTTTTACATTGCGGGAGATTATGTAATGAGCTTAGACAATTCACGCAACCACGCTTAGATTTAATAAACTCATATCTAGCCTTTGCATTTTGGATATTTTTAAACTGAGCGCAGTCATACAGGTGTCGGTGGTCGCTGCCGCCACATAAACAACAGGACGCGTTAACTGCGGCGGGCGCATTCGACTTATTATTAATCGGCTCACTGACAACAAACGACTTAGAATTACGCTGTACACGCCTATCATTAGACTGTGGCGTCCCAGCAGTGGACGACTTCGCATATGACGAAGACCGCGGGTTTGACCGTTCAATCATCTTAGCATGATCTTGTACAAAGTCGATCAGCTGTTGCGTCGTAGGTATATCGACACCTCGAACAGAAAGTTCGAAGGCTTGGATGGTTAGAGTGTCCATTTTCCTCAGGGCACATTGTAGAAACATGAAGTCCGTTAAATCATTTATACCTAACTCTTTAAGCGCGGCGATAGAGGAGGAATATATACCTATAAATGAATCAAGTGAGTTCACACTAGGTGAACAATTCTTTAAGTCTAATATATTATTAAGATAATATGTGTTATGTTTCAAGTTAATTTACATTATATGAATCTTTTAGTTTTTGTATTTTGCCACTAGATGACGCTAGTAGTCATTTTAGAATTCGATGTCAAGAGCTCCATAAGCTTTTTATAGTAATCCATTAGTTCTGTCTTTCACAACTAGATGTCGCTAGTGGTAAAATTACAAGTCGGTGTTAAGACTCTCCGCAAAGGTTTCGTTATAGCTCCGTAAATTATGTACTGAGTTCGTTCTTTCTTCATTAGTACAGTGAAAATAAAAAGTGAAATCAAGTGTGAGTGTTTCAATAAACCATTTGGTCCTTCGAGCCGGATTAACTGTGAGTAAAATACAAGTGTGAAAGACTTAGTGTAAAATCAGTGTCAAGGAACTTAGAAAAATTAAAACTAAAAAAGACTTACTCGTTAAAAAAAAGACTTAGAAAAATTTAGTTGAAAAAAGACTTAGAAAAATTTCTTACTAAAAACACTTAGAAAATTTTTGAGACTTGGAATAATTTCATCGGGTTTTAACTAAGTATAATGGCGGATAAGAAAGTCAAAAGTTACATCACACAGTTGATTCAGAATTCAACTAAAATTGAAAAGTTGTTGATTAATTCGAAAAAATGTGCTAAGTATAAGCGAACTAGAGGGTTCTTGAATACACGTTTGGAGACATTGCAAGAGTATTGGACTAGCTATACAAAACCTTATGATAGCCTTTCTGAAGTGGAATCTTTGGATTCTGAATACAATATTGACTTAGAGAAAAACTTTGAACAAACTGAAGAATGTTATTTGGAGCTAATGTCATGGCTTAAGGATAGGTTATATGAGCTAAATTCTGATCAAAGTGGAACGCCAAACCCTGATGCTCAATTGACACAATCGAAGTTGAGGCCTAAACTTCCACCAATTGCAATACCGCAATTTTCTGGTGATTATAATCAGTGGATGAGCTTTAGAGATTTGTTCTGTTCTTTAATTCATGATGATCAACGTTTAACCAAAATTGAAAAGCATCATTATCTCAAGTCAAGTCTTTCTGGGGAAGCTGAGCAACTACTCAAAAACTACTCGCTAACAGAAGCTAACTATGATGATGCCTGGAAAAAGCTCAATGACAGGTATGAAAACAAAAGAATTATTGTCAATAGCATCTTAAATAAGTTTTTAAGTCAAAAGTCACTAGCCTCTGGATCTGCAAAGGGGATCAAGGATCTTCTAGATACTTCAAGTCAATGTCTCACATCGCTAACAAACTTGCAGATTGACTCCTGGAATGCAATAGTTGTGCACATTTTAGTCTTAAAGTTGGATATTGAATCACACAAACTCTGGGAACAATCTTTACAAGATTCTACAAGCATTCCTACATATGAAGATCTAAATAGTTTTCTCGAGAAAAGATTTCGAGCCATGGAAATGGTCAATCTTTCCCAACCGGCACTAAAGAATACTGTGAAGACATCTCAACAACCTTCTAAATCAACAAACAATGTCAAAAGTTTTGCTACCGAAATCGAAAGCACTTGTACC